>OX345678.1:2989166-5978333 GCA_947044415.1 Eupithecia dodoneata
GAGTCTATGGAACCTCCTGAGCCAGGCAGCGCACAAAGTGGAGGGGCGAAGCCCGCGTCGCAGTGGCAATGACCTGGAAGAAGATGATAGCTTTGAATTAGATGGATTTTTATGATGGATGTTCAATATGAACGCAATAACGCAGAGATCTTTGAAAACCTTTAGATCATAAGCAGCTGCGCCCCGCGGCTTCGCCCGCGTGGAAATTTATGTGTCAAATGGTTTATAAACCTCCTGAATCACTCTGTCTATTAAAAAAACCGCATCAAAATCCGTTGCATAGTTTTAAAGATCTAAGCATACATAGGGACAGACAGACAGCGGGAAGCGACTTTGTTTTATACTATTATATAATAATGTTTGACAATTCACACAGCATTATCTAGCCCCATGGTAAGCAGAGCTTGTGTTATGGGTACTGGATAACTGATATTCATAATACAATACATTACATAAATAGATATTTTTATTATTACATAGAAAACGACTATGTAGTGATATACTGTCTATCTTTCAAATAAATAAATAAAAATAAATAAATAATAAGTGAATGGTGTTCAGATGAGGCATACCTTTAGAATTACAAACACCATGACCGGAACAGTTGGATGGACAGACGGAAGAGTCCATCTTGTCGATGTTTCGTAATACGTAATCTATCGGCACGCAACGCTGGTTCATACACATCTGAAACATAATATAATATAAATCAATAATTAGTAAGTTAATTTAACTTTTTAACTGACTTCCAAAAAAGGGTTTGATGGTATGTAATTATGTATGTTTGCCGAATTCTGGAAAATACTTTTTTTTATATATGTCCCGCTTAACTTAAAGAACTGTTTAAAATTAGGGAATTTGGATGTCGGTTTTTTGAGTTGTAAGCATCCTTGTTTGGGGAGGCATTTTGCGATACCTAATGTAAGCTTTTTTTTCATAATGTCTCTAAAACAGTTGTATTTTGTTACTGGCGTCGCTAGTTTGCTTCGAGTTACCGCTTTAAATAAACAATAAGTAAATGGTATTATTAATAGTAGTATTATTATATTAGGCGTACTGAAATTTTATAGCATAATTTATACGCGGAAATAAAAATTATTCGAAATTATTATTCGTTAAAATCCTAGTCAAAAGAAATGAAACGTCCATCTAAATCCAATAATAATGAAACCGGTGGTAGTGGTAATGTTCGTAGCAAAAGACAAAAAATGAGGGTAGATCGGTATGTCTGCCCATAAAAACTTACTCGCAGTCGCAGTGCCTTCAGTTACTCCGTGATCATGGCGCATGAAACTGTGACGAAATATTGGAAAACTCAAAAATCAAATCATGGTAAATATCCCGTTTTAAATGACTTTAGTGTTGATAACCATGATAGTTTTAAAAGCCTTCCTAACCGTGTACAAATTTGTACTTTTTGGGTGAACAAAAAGCGTGAAATTCGCGTCATGATCACCGGCCGCTTCCCAGTATAAATAAAATATAAAATTACTTAGTTTCCACTTCAGTTCAAAGATATTTTTTTCTCACAACAAACATGTTACTTACATGAGAAACTTAAGCTATTAATATTATGAAAAACTTCTATCGGCAGTCCCCAAAGACTGAACCGCATTTTTTTAAGTAGGTAGAGTACCTTACCTTTTCATGTCCACATTTGGCTCCGTCAGGTACCAGACCAGGGTCGACATCGTTAAGGCCCAGGTCGATGATGGCCGTTCGACACGGGATTATTGTACCTAAACCAATTCAATCTGTTAATAATGCATCTTCTGCATATTTACTGAAGATAATCCTATATTTCTCTATAAGTGAATGTATATTATTTTGAGAAAAATAAATTTCTAAAACCGTAATTAATATTTATACTAGCATCATCTCACTCTTGGAAATATTATCAATCAAACAAACGTGAAATTAATTTGTCAAAAATAGGAAGGTCTGGTCACATTTTTCAAACATATTCGTCGCTAATTTTGGTTTTCGTTTCACCTGTTTTGGGCCTTGCAGTTAATCGGGGACATCTGTATAGTTCTCTTTTTGTTAGACAATTTTTTCATCAAAGCCTTCATGATGTAAGCTTGGCAAATAGTATAAATTTAAGCTTTATTGGCAAATGTCTTCATAACGAAATCCATTTTAAGATAATATAGGCGACATTAAGGCTCTAGACAGACGGGCCACATTTCAACAATCCAACCGCAAATTTGCAGTTCATTTGCAGTTTGAATGCAGTTGACACGACCGCAATAGAACTGCAAACCAACTGCGCAGTTCGATTGCAGTTCATTTGCAGTCGGCGGCGTGCAGTACTGAAATGCGGTCCGTCTGTCTAGAGCCTAAAATATATTTTATAACATAACACATAATAGAATATAAATATTTATAAATACTTATGGTATATTTTTTTTATAGTTCTGCTGAGATTATTCAGGATTCATTTTTTCTATGAGGCTAGAATAAATGTACATCAGAATATCAATAAAATTAATAACACTTATAATAAAAAATAATAAATAATTAACTTTTCTTTCTTTATAACGTCATTGTAGCATATATCAAGCAATGCTGCTTTTTCAATGTATTTCACTTACCTTAGAACCCTACACGAGAAAAAGCTTTTTATTCGTTATTTACCATGAAATACGCGGTTACATACCACATAAAATAAACAATTATAGTCAATTACCACCATAAAAGTATGTAATGGTGAAAGCATACCATTTACCATACAATACTTTCATTTCCGAACTGTTGCATTGCAATCTTCCGCATAAGCCTTCGTTCGGATCGCATGACTTCGGTACTGCATTCTTTGACCTTCCGCAATGGTAATCTTGTCCCTCTTTCCTTTAATATACAACTATAATATTACTCCCATATCTTGAGGTCTAGCCTCTATTTTAACTCTTTTCGATGCATGCATATCGGATTTTTCTACCCATATCTTTAGATAATTCTTCACCTAAGCCTTCACTCAAACTCGTCTGAAATGTCTCGAGCATTCCTTCAAAACATACTCGAGTTCGGTATGCTTAGTCGATAATTTAGTTAAATCTAAACTCTCTCAATAAAGTTGAATCGAATCTCTTATAAACCCTCGCGACGGGTTGGCTTTAGGAATTGTAGGCTTACTCGTCGTAAATGTCATAAATGTAATTGAGATAGTCTCCAAAATCCATTATAAATAACAGCAAGCTCTTTTGAGGAGCATTCAAGGTAGGTCGTTTGGTAACTTGAGATGACAGTTCATTTCTTCACTTGTATAAGAAAATTTTCGAAGTTTAGTTCGAGTGAAGGGATTTTTTACGATCAAGTATACTGAAACGCGTTTCGAGTTTGAGTAGAGGTTGAATCGTGGTCGAGGTACGAATAAAGATGTGGCGGTTAGACCCATCAGAATATTCTTTCTTACGATGCTCGTGTCTCGATTTAATATATTTATCGATCAAGCATACCGAAATCGAGTTTGATAAGAGAAACAATTTAGGATACAAATAAAGATATGGGGTCGTCTTAAGGTGGTTCGTGATTCATGACTTTAGCCCCGGGTCGCTTAGCAATATTCGGTTTTTTGTAATTTCCGAGTTCTGCAAGTGAATTGGCTAACAAAACTACCTACAGAGACGATGCTCTCTTCTTTTTAGTTTTACCACGTTTTAGTAGGTCGTCGTGTTTTTTTCTGAATATTTTTAAACCGTAAGTTATAGTAAGGTTCTTAGAATAACTTATATTGATAATGAGACCCCTAAATAAGTGTCATGTACTTTTTATGCAATAAACATTTTTTTTTAATATGTTTACCCACTTCGTCAGGATCGCCTTTGACTATTATGTTCAGATAGAAAAATAATGACATGCTTTTTCACAACACATATATAGACTGAAGAGAGCCCCGAATACATTTTTATGGCGGTCATATTCTTGTGAAAGACACTGTAGCAAGCAACGCTGCTTTTTTCAATGTATACATACATATATACCAGAGAAAAAAGCTTTAAATTCGTTATGTATCATATAATACGCTGTTATCTACAACATAAAATATACCATCGATGTCATTACCATCAATATATAATGGATTGGTCATAGCATAAGACGACAGGCTATAAACAGTTCCACCATACTCCAAATCCAGATTTAAAGTGTTGCATTGCAATCTTCCGCATAAGCCTTCCTCCGGATCACATGTCTTCGGTACTCCAAACTCTGATCTTCCACAATGGTATTCTAGTCGATTCCTCCTTTAATATACAACTATAATATGAACCCCATATCTTTAGTTCCATCCTCGATTCTAACTCGATACATACGTTACTGTAAACTTGATTCGAAGTCTGTTACTAACATCCCCAAGAATGTTTTCTCATACAATTACATACAACTCGTAGGTACTCGTATATACGATTTTTCGTATACCCATTGCTCTATTCCTCCACTCGATATGCATTTTCGAGTATTCCAAAATGGAGTTTGATAGGAGTAAGAATTTAGGTGACCACTAAAGATATGGGGTTATCTTAAGGTGGTTCGTGACGTTATTCCCGCTGCGCACAAAGTTTAGCTTATTCTAAATTTCTGAGTTCTACAAGTGATTTGGCTAGCAAATAGGTACATTTTGCGATCATTGTTAGCCATTTGATAATGATCCCAAGCTAAAACAATTGCCGTTTAAAAGTCAAAACAGATTTATTATTAAAAATCAATAATGTCCACGGACTCCAAAACGACTATAGTGCATGGCAAATGGGTCTCTGAAATCTTACGAAGGTCGCAAAATTAACTTTCTGCTAACCAAATCATAAATGTAGAACACATAAATTAACAAAATTCGGTTCTTTTTTCTCGTACTAAAAATATTACTTTATACTAGCATTAGTTTAATTTTGCTAGTTAATAGTATTTATGGGTCCGTCGATAACGACAAATAAATATAAAATAAATAATCGCGCACATCACGTACCCCCTAAAGTTATGTATGTTTATTAACTTAAATGTAGACAAATAAATACCGTTGTTATTGATGAATATGGCCGAGAGGAAAGCGACGGATTCCATCCCGAACTCGAGCCGTTCGTTCAGATGTCGGCACTGCAGCATCCCGCAGAGAGAGTCCGCTTGGTCGCAAGGTTTGTACACTTGGCGGGATGGGTCGTAGCCGCAGTTGCCGTTCCTAAGCGACATGGAAGGTTAGGGAAGCCAGAAGGGAGTTTGTAGGTAAAATACGGTTTATGGGGGGAAAAGTACGATGGTTGTATTTAAAAAGTACGGTGGTTGTATTTTTGGGGGAAATAGTTTGATGTTTGTTAGACAAATTAACGATGTTTGTACGAAAAGTATAATGTTTGTATCGAATCGTACGATACTTGCTATATTTGTGTAGAAAGATACTATGTTTGTAGGTAAAGAGCAATGTTTGTAAGAAAGAGTACGATAGTGGTACGAAAAGTAAGATGTTTGTACTAGGAGTAACGATAATTTATTAACGATAATATTTTTTGTATATCTCAGTTCTATTAATTAAAAAAAACTAGTATTATTCTTTTAATAAGTTCGAAAGTAAATCACTAAATGTCTAACATGTTGAATTAGTATATTGTTCCCCCTTTTCCGTACAAAAAAGAAGTAAAAGCATACATTTTTGGTGGTAAAATTCTGGAAACCCTTCTGGCTTTGTAGCTAAGCATACCCCCTTACTCTATAAAAGCAAATGTAGAAGTTAGAAACTTTCAAAGCATTTATTGAACTGCAAAGTAGATATGACAATAAAGTACTCTTATCTATTCTCCACTCTCTCTTAAGGCGGTAACCCGCGGCACACTAGCGCCGCCATCTATTTTATTTTATTATTACGTTGAAAGATGTTTGATATTTCCTTTGTTCAATTTAATAATAGGATAAAATAGATGGCGCTGCTAGTTTGCCTCAGGGTACGGCGTTAAGCCAGATACTGACCGGCGTTACAGGGCGTAATGTAACGTGTTAAATTACGCGAGCGTTGCAATCGCAACGCGCAACGAAACTGATTGTAGCACACGGCATAACACTACCGGTACCTAGCTTTACGTAACGTGTTAGAAAGAGTAAGATAGATTTCGACGTAGTAAGCCTTTTGCCATAGCTATTTTGTGGTTCTACTTAGCATTAGAATGGGCCAAAGAATACAATTCTTTGGTCCAGTTCAGTAGTAATTCGTTGGATATTGTCAGCAAATAAGTTAAATAAAAATCAAGTAAATATAATATAAGTGAGGGGGTGTAGCAAGCTTGTGGCAGCATAAAATAAATCATTAGCGTTTATATTATTATTCTACGATCAAAATAAATAGGGTTGTATACAAGTTTAACTGTATTTTGCGAGTTATTCTGATCGAAGAACACACACATAGCTACACATTTACATAGGTAAATTAAAGTTTCACGTTTCTTTCAATATTTATTACTCACAGACACTAAGTAACTATAGTTTAGTATATAAATAATTTTGTATATATAAACTTCTCTATACAAGTTTATACATTCAACATTATTTTCATGATATCTAGTTTTTTTATTTTGTGGTAATGTGCAACTATGTGCTAAAGTTATTTATGATCGAAATAAAATTAAGATTATTGACAACGCATGTTTTATCTCATATACCTAAAGGCAGGTACCTACTAAAGTGCAAAACTTCTCTCAGAAATAATGAACGAATTAAAATGAATCCAATAAAGCACTTTAGTGGATACCAGCCTTTAAAGCATTGATAACACAGAAAAGTATTCAAAAATATAAACTCATCAAATTTCATGAACCATACTTGTAGCCATCTCTGAAATAAAGAAGAAGAAGAAAAAGATATGAACGAGTGATAGAAGTTATAGAACAAATGAAAATAGGAATGATGAAAGAAACATCAGTTCTATGGTACTTATGAAGCATTTATGAAACAAAAATAGAGATTTTTGAAGAATTAGAAATTATTGATTAAAATCATGATCTTCCCAAATACTCCAAAAGTACTAAGTTTGTAACAACAATAGGTTTCCCTATGGAATCTAGCACAAACCATTATCTATATAATGGTTTATGATTATCGGAAAATCACTTTTCTGCTGGTTTTATTCCTTGTAGAAAGCAGAAGAAATAAAAACCACAACAAGGAAAAAAATATCTTCTACGCAATGTAAATCGATTCGCCTCAACAGTCGCTCGGGTTATTATTTATGGTAGTTTTTATTATCTTCGCTCTACAAGTAACATACATAGCTAGCAGAAAAATAGTTTTGCAACCATTGTAAACCATTAACTACGGAAGGAAATCTGCCATTTTAGAAGAAAGGCAGGTAAGAGTCGTCTTAAGCACTTCACACACAGTAGCTATAATGTAATGATGTAAATTATAGCACGATACATCTCATTACATCTTTCCGTAGAAATCGTCAGGAGACCACACACTGCAGCTATAATGTATATTTTTACATCTTCGTATCTTAAGATAATATAAGATATACGGACGTATACCAATGGAATGAAGGGAAGATACATTACCTGCTGTGTGTGTGTGTGATATATTAAAGGGCTACACACAGCAGCTATAATGTATATTAATGTACATTACATCCCGGCAGATAATGTATCACAAACACACAATAGATAATGTAATGTATCTTTGCCTTAATTTTCCAACTTTTCGAACATCCTTTACGAAGAGAGATACACGGATATGTATTGAGATTTATTAAGATGTACAAAGATGTATCGAAATATAAATGTATATTTTATTATCGCTCTGTATCTTAAGATACGAAGATGTAAAAATATACATTATAGCTGTCTTGTGTGGTCTCCTGACGATTTCTATGGAAAGATGTAATGAGATGTATCGTGCTATAATGTACATCTTTACATTATAGCTGCAGTGTGTGGTCTCCTGACGATTTCTATGGAAAGATGTAATGAGATGTATCGTGCTATAATGTACATCTTTACATTATAGCTGCAGTGTGTGGTCTCCTGACGATTTCTATGGAAAGATGTAATGAGATGTATCGTGCTATAATGTACATCTTTACATTATAGCTGCAGTGTGTGGTCTCCTGACGATTTCTATGGAAAGATGTAATGAGATGTATCGTGCTATAATGTACATCTTTACATTATAGGTGATGGGTGTGAAGTGCTTAAGATAATTTAAAGCTATATATCCCGGGATTATATGTGATGTTATATACATTACATGTGATGTAATGTACATTAATATACATTAGAGGTGCTGTATGTGAAGAGAGACAGAGGCCGGATGGCGTCACGCTACATACTTGGTTGCCTTGATGTTGGTGCTGGTGTAGCATTTCTGGTGCGAACTCTCTCCCGTGACGCCCCACAGCAGGCGGCATTGATCGTTGTGCGAGCGGCACGAACCTTTGACGCAGTACGCCTGAAAATAAACGAAAAGCAGTTCTAAGGTTTTTATTATTGTAGTGCGTAAGCCCAATCTCTAAGAAGGTAAATAAATATTTATTTATTTACTGTGGGTCAGTTTAAAGAAATTATTTCTCAAAAGAAAGTTCACTTGTAGGCTTCTCCTACTTACTTCTATTCCATAATTATACCTACCATACATATATACATGTTACATACTATATACACATTACACTATTACGTACCATACATTATATACATATTAAATAATATATATACATTACACTATTACGTACTATACATATTTACATGTCTACATAAACTCCAACACTCACTACCTATCTATTTATTTCATATTCATACAAAATAACCAAGCCTGCTGGCCGTCTGACAATTTCACGAACCGAGCTCAATGGAAACACGCAAGATCAACGGAATTCCTTAGGTACATTGCGAACCAGCAGTGCACGCCCCGGCCGCGTGTAGCCATATCGCCGCGCCGCTTTGCCTTGCCCCCGCCAGTCTGGACTTAGCTACTAAGCAAGACGCGCGCCGACCGCTCGCTCGAGAATTTGTTATTATTGCGTACGCGCCCCGCTATTATATAGACATTGCAAACCCTTCCATAAAAAACTGTAAATATACATAAATAGGTCATAGTGATAGTGCAGTGTAATCGTGCTTGGACATCAATATACGTAAACATCAGCACGTAAGTTGTTTCATTCACCTGACCAACCTATACTGGTGACCCCTAAGAACACGAAAATGTCGGATAGCGAAGGGAGCTCAAGCAATGATGTTAGCCCAAACGAAGGCACATCCGTAACCCAGCGTCAACCTATACCAAAATCTGATGGTGATGAGACAAAGGTGACCCAACGAAAAAAAATGCGCAGGTCCATTGTTCGCGACCACGAGAAAATGTCGTCCGACATTTCGATGACAAACGTAAAAACGCCGTCATTTTCTCCGGACGACCCCGAGATTTGGTTCGCAGTGCTGGAAGGCCAATTCGCCAGTCACGGCATAACGGATGACGCAGTCAAATTCAATAATGTCATTACCAAATTAGACATGGTTCACGCAAAGGCCGTTAAAGACGTTATTATCAACCCGCCCGCCAAGAAACGTTACGAGAAGATAAAAACCGAGCTGATCAAGCGCCTCACAGCTTCCCAGGAGAAGAAGGTCAGGCAGCTGCTGACGCACGAAGAGATCGGAGACAGGAAAGCGTCCCAATTTCTTCGCCACCTGCAAGATCTGGCAGGACCTAGCATTCCGGAAGATTTCCTCAAGACGATATGGACCAACCGCCTGCCAAGTTACATCTAGACGGTACTGGCATCTCAACCGTCCCAAGACCTGGAACAGCTGGCAGACCTGGCAGACCGAATCCAAGAAATTACATCTCCGTGTGGTAACGTAGCCGCCGCCGCTAAGCCTAGTACCTCAGCAGAACCTACCAGCAGTACCTCCGCCGAGATTTCGGAGCTCAAGAAGATGGTCGAACGCCTCGCGATAAAACTTGACGAACATACTCGAGATTCTCGTCCGCAGCGTCGTGGAAACTACAACCAACAGCGCAACCGTTCCACATCGCGCAGTAGGACACGATCTGCTTCGATGTACCGCAAATTCCCCGTGTGCTGGTATCACCACGTCTACAAGTCAGACGCCCGTAATTGTCAGACCCCGTGCGACTTCAAGAAGTCGGGAAACGACAAGGGCAATCAGCAGTAATGGCGACAGAAGATTGCCCCAACATCCCCGGTCGCCTCTTCATCACCGACCGCACCACGAAGACCCAGCTTTTGGTCGATACTGGAAGCGACCTCTGCGTCTTCCCGCGATCACGAATACAGGAGCGTCGGGAACCTACAAGCTACAAACTCACCGCAGCCAACGGGACTACCATCAACACCTACGGTTATACTCACCTCAACCTGGACCTTGGACTTCGACGGACCTACCCGTGGCGCTTCGTGGTAGCCGACGTTACCAAACCCATCATAGGAGTGGACTTCCTGTGTCACTACGATTTAATGGTAGATTGTAAGAATAAGAAACTTATAGATAACACAACTAGCTTAACTACACCAGCTTCACTGGCCTCTAATACCCCAATAATTTACTCTGTAAAGGTTCAGACTGGCGATTCAAGTTATCATGTTTTGTTGTCTCGGGACTTCCCAGAAATTACGCGACCAGCAGGTACACAACGCACGATCCCTCACAACACACAACACCATATTCGCACAACACCCGGTCCACCTGTAGCATCCGCACCTAGGCGTTTAGCACCAGATAAATTTAAAATAGCTAGGGACGAATTTGAGGCTATGTTAGCCAACGGTACAGCTAGACCCTCCGAAAGCCCGTGGTCTTCCCCATTGCACCTTGCACCGAAAAAGGAAAATGGGTGGCGTCCATGCGGTGACTATAGGAAACTTAATGCTAGAACCATCCCAGACATGTACCCGATACGACACATACACGACTTTACGCACAATATCGCTGGTTGCCGTATCTACAGCACCATAGATCTCGTAAAGGCGTATAATCAGATACCGGTCTGCGCGGATGATATAGGAAAGACGGCGATTACGACGCCATTTGGGATGTATGAGTTCCCATACATGACTTTTGGCCTCCGTAACGCCGCACAAACATTTCAACGCTTCGTGGACGAAGTTACGCGAGGACTCGACTTCGTCTACTGTTACCTTGACGACTTCTTAATTTTCAGCAGGGACGAAACTGAACATGAGAATCACTTGAAGCAAGTGTTTACCAGGCTACGCGACTACGGAATGGTCATCAACGTATCCAAATGTGTCTTCGGAGCTCCAGAGATAACCTTCCTAGGCTATCGTATCTCGGAGAGCGGAACCAAGCCTTTGGATACAAAAGTTCTGGCCATTCGTGACTTTCCCCCACCGAAGGATGTTAGGTCTCTCAGACGGTTCCTGGGCATGGCTAATTTCTACAGGCGTTTCCTGCCTAACGCCGCCCAAACCCAAGCACCTCTAAATTCCCTCCTGACTGGGTCAGTTAAAGGTTCTGCGCCCATCAACCTTACCGGCGACGCTCTGAAGGCTTTCTTGGACACCAAAGAAAGCCTCGCAAACGCAGCACTCTTGGCACATCCACATTGCCAGGCTAAGCTAGCTTTAGTGACAGATGCGTCAGATAAGGCTTTGGGCGCAGTCCTTCAACAGTTCCGAGATAGCACCTGGCAACCACTTGCTTTCTTCTCAAGGAAATTAAAGCCGTCTCAAACAAAATATTCCCCGTATGACCGTGAGCTTCTCGCGATCTACGAGGCGATAAAGTATTTTAAGCACATGCTCGAAGCGAGACACTTCACGGTTTACACCGACCATAAACCAATCAGTTATGCCTTCCACGAACGAAAGAATAACTGCTCGCCGAGACAATTCCGTCATCTGGACTACATAGCCCAGTTCACGACCGACATAAGGCATATTTCAGGCAAAGATAACGTTGTGGCCGACACCTTATCTCGTGTCGACGAACTTGGTGCTCCAATTCGTCTCGAAGACCTCAGCAAAGCTCATGAGAATGATTCCGAGTTAGCTCGGTACGTCTCAGAAGGCTCTTCCCTCCGTCTCCAGAAGATGGACTACCCACCTGGCAGTTCAAACTCCTTGTACTGTGATACTAGTACGCCGACTCCCAGGCCATTCGTCACTAAAGAGTTTAGGAAACAAGTTTTTCTTAGTCTACATTCCCTTAGTCACCCAGGACCGGCAGCAACTGCTAAATTAGTAGCTGCACGATTTGTATGGCCAGGGATTAGAAAAGACTGCAGAAATTGGGCCCAATCTTGCTTATCTTGTCAGCGATCAAAAGTAAGCCGACATGTGTCCGCACCTTTAGGCACATTCGACTTACCCCGCGCTCGTTTCAAGCAGGTACACATAGACCTCATAGGTCCTCTTCCTGTTTCAAAAGGATACAAGTACTGCTTAACAGCCATAGACCGGTTTACTCGGTGGCCAGAAGTCATGCCCATTGAAGACATAACAGCAGAAACAGTTGGCAAAGCTCTTATCTCCGGCTGGTTCTCTAGATTCGGTGTGCCGACAGATATCGTTACAGATCGTGGACGGCAATTTGAGTCCACGCTGTTTCAATACCTGTCAAAAACCGCCGGTTTCCAGCACAAGCGCACGACCGCCTATCATCCGGCATGTAACGGACTCGTAGAACGCTTTCACAGGCAACTAAAAGCATCCATAGTCTGCCATGCTGATCATAATTGGTCAGAAGTCCTACCTTTAGTCCTTCTCGGTATCCGTAGCG
Source organism: Eupithecia dodoneata (assembly GCA_947044415.1). Taxonomy (NCBI): domain Eukaryota; kingdom Metazoa; phylum Arthropoda; class Insecta; order Lepidoptera; family Geometridae; genus Eupithecia; species Eupithecia dodoneata. Next base: position 3,001,901 of record OX345678.1, read on the forward strand.
CGTTTAAAGAAGACTTACAGACTACTTCCGCCGAACTTCTTTACGGCGAACCGCTACGACTCCCGGGAGAGTTTTTCGATCCAAGCGTAAATACTACAACTGATTTAACAGACTTTACAGCTCGTCTAAATTTTTTTGCAGAGAAACTAAAACCAGTTCCTACATCCCGTCATAACAAACACAACATTTTCATTTTTAAGGAGCTCGCAACAGCGGAACACGTGTTCCTACGCGAGGACGCTGTGAGACCTCCCCTTCAACCCGCATACACAGGTCCACACAGAGTATTAGAGAGAGGAGACAAAGTTTTTAAACTCCTAGTTAAAGGAAAACCAATGACAGTCACAGTAGATCGCCTTAAACCAGCTTTTGTACTTACAGATAAGCTAGATGACGAAATGAAAGTAGATACAATCCCACCTACTACTAAACACGTTAATGATCCACCATCAGTTCCAACTCAAGATACTGTCCCACCCAAAATCACACGGTCAGGGCGTCATGTTCGATTTCCGGACTATTATCGCCCCTAACCGGGTCTCTGGGGGGAGTGATGTAGGCTTCTCCTACTTACTTCTATTCCATAATGATACCTACCATACATATATACATGTTACATACTATATACACATTACACTATTACGTACCATACATTATATACATATTAAATAATATATATACATTACACTATTACGTACTATATATATTTACATGTCTACATAAACTCCAACACTCACTACCTATCTATTTATTTCATATTCATACAAAATAACCAAGCCTGCTGGCCGTCTGACAATTTCACGAACCGAGCTCAATGGAAACACGCAAGATCAACGGAATTCCTTAGGTACATTGCGAACCAGCAGTGCACGCCCCGGCCGCGTGTAGCCATATCGCCGCGCCGCTTTGCCTTGCCCCCGCCAGTCTGGACTTAGCTACTAAGCAAGACGCGCGCCGACCGCTCGCTCGAGAATTTGTTATTATTGCGTACGCGCCCCGCTATTATATAGACATTGCAAACCCTTCCATAAGAAACTGTAAATATACATAAATAGGTCATAGTGATAGTGCAGTGTAATCGTGCTTGGACATCAATATACGTAAACATCAGCACGTAAGTTGTTTCATTCACCTGACCAACCTATACACTTAAATGTGAATGTTTATACAATATTATTTACCTTACTATCTTAACTTATTAATATATTATGCTAGTATTGTTATAATACATAGTTATTTTACAGTGATATTGCGTTCCGTTTATTTAACAAATTTTGTCATAAATATGTTATTTTAATCTTCTTGAAAACGAATCTTATCTACAAGACAATAGAGTTTAAATTCACCTGATCAACTCCCTTCCCGCACTCTAAAGCGTCCATCTTGAAGACATCATCGGGACAGTACTCGGAATGTCCCGTACAGTACTCTGGAAGGTCGCATTCTTTCTCTGATGACCTGCACACGGTACCCGCTGATTTTGGTCGACACGTCTGAAAATAATACATTTGATGTTCAATAGTTAAAAATGTAAGTAAAGTGTTGTTTATTTTATTCGTTACTAGCTGCGCCTTGCGGCTTCACCCGCGTGGAAATCTATGTGTCAAATGGTTTATAAACTTTCCTCTTGAATCACTCTATTTATTAAAAAGACAGACAGACAGCGGGAGGCGACTTTGGTTTATACTAAGTAGAGATATAAGAATGAAAATATTTAGTAACAATTCCGTTCAAAACCTTCTCTTATAAAATCGAATAAAATATAGTCCGCGTATACCAAAAGATACTACAACTATGTAGTGATTAATTACCTTAGTTTAAAGTTTATTATGTATAGTAGTTTTATTTATTTATTATTATTTATTTTGAGACATTATTGTCCACTGCTGGGCAAAGGCCATGAGTATAAGGAGAAAAGGGATTTCTCCTTATACTCATGGCGATCCAACGCTGCTGCAACAGGTGCCTCTAGCTCGTCACGCCATCTCATCCTGTATCATAGCAGTTTTAAGGTAAATAAAAATATTTTCTTTCTTACAGTAAGATCGCAGCACTCCCCCGCGCCGCACGTCGCGTTGCTGCGCAGCATGCAAGTGTCCGCGTGGCAGCACGCGCGACATGCCGCAGCATCGTCGTTGATGCCGCAGTCGCATTGTTCGCCGATCTCTATGAAACCATTGCCGCAGGTTGGCGAGTCGAAGAGGCGTTTGGGTTTGTTGCTGGAATTAGAAATTTAAAACATTAGTAACGGGTAAAATATTCCCTTATTTTAAGGCAAGAAAGGTGTAATTGGTATCAGTCAATTCAGATCAATGGTTTTTAAGTTATTTGACAGCACTAAAAATTATGATGTAGAACTGTAATTTATTTATTAGTAATTATTATAGTAATGAAAGGGAAGGCAACCTTTTAGTGCTGCCATAGTTAGATGACATCTGAATTGTATATTATGTATAGTAGAAGTTTTGGCCGACTTGTTACCAATGAGGGTTTATAAATCTCCTAGGACCAATCGGAGTCTAAGTGCGGAAACAGGAGTACACTTACCATAACCATAAATCTCCTAAGCTTTGGTGGAAACCAATATCTTTATTCTGTTTTCTACTGTGTTTGGCGTACTACGTATACTTTTCCATTTGTTCATAGATGATGTTACCCTTTTACAAGGACCATTTGATTGTTCCTTTCCTAAATTGAACCTACAAATAACACTAGACTAGACTCTATAGAAGTAAAGACACTCACCGCAAGCAATAATCCATGCCCCGTTCAAAGCTCAGCGCCAAACTCTTCAAGCTGCAAGATGACCAATGCGTAGGAACCACGGAGGTACTAGACGGACTCATGATACACTTCTCAGCTGGGCATTTACAGTCCTCTTCGGTGTCATGTTCCATGCCAAAGTTATGTCCCATTTCGTGGGCGATAGTTGTGGCGACTAAGCCGATGACAGTAGAATGGTTGGTGGCAACACCGCCCGAGAATTTGTAGGTGCAGATAGGGCCTTTTAGGGCTTTTCCTACGACGCCGCCGTCAAATTTTTGTCGTCTGGAAATAGTTTGAGTTTGCGTTAGTATCATGAATCTAGAATGGTACAAATGTTGATGTCCGTTAAATATAAATTTAAACTTCAAAAAATGTTCCATTCGATTTGAGTTTATGGCAAATATAAGTTACGAAAGTGAATGTCTTTCTTTCGGGTGAGATCCCTTATTGTAAAGTTGTTTGTTCGTTGTGTTTTTATCAAAATGTAAGGTATTAAGATAAACAAGATAGTAAAGCGTCTTCCAGACAGGCAATAGGTACAATTTGACAAATGTGTTGTCAAATGTACTAGCCGCTACCGCAGGCTGCGTCTCGTCTAGGAGATCGTTAAAAAAGGACAGCGGTTTTATAATTGCTGTCAATTTAAGTTTATTTAGTGTACCACTATTGCTGTGTGGTGTCGGCCTAGATATTGCTGTGTGGTGTCGGCCTAGATAGAATAGCACCACCCCAACTCTGCCCGTGGGTGTCGTAGGAGGCGACTAAGGGACATACACCGGGGGGCGGGCAGCAGCGTCCCTTGCAGCACACTCATTGAACTGCGATCCCCAACCCGCATGCCCAGCGTGGGGATTATGGGCATTCCCCCCCTTATGAAGAGACACGCCAAAAAGTGGCCCCCAGTTCCCGGCCGCCTCGCTATTCCTGGCCATGGCAGCGGCCACGGTAACGGCGGGGCAGGGGGTGCTAAGAATCCCCGGGCTACACTAGGCTGCCACTCAGTTAAAAATTTGACCCTGGCTACGTTTAACGGACGCACTCTGAGGCTTGACCACCATCTAGCGCAGTTGGAAGTGGAGTTAGAGAACATTAAATGGCATGTTCTGGGGTTATGTGAAGTCCGTAGAGAGGGGGAGGACACTGTAACCCTAGACTCGGGCCATCTTCTCTACTTTCGCGAGGGTGATAAAACATCCCAGGGTGGCGTAGGCTTCCTCGTCAATAAGGCCCTCTCTAACAACGTCCAAGAAATCTCCAGTGTGTCGACCAGGGTAGCGTACCTGATCCTTCGGCTGTCCGAACGGTATAGCATGAAGGTAATTCAGGTTTACGCACCGACCTCGGCACACTTGGATGATGAAGTGGAGGATATGTATGAAGACATATCCAAAGCCTTACATAACACCACTAAGGCCCACTTCAACGTTGTTATGGGGGACTTTAACGGCAAGGTGGGAACCCAGATTGGCAACGAATCCCGAATAGGCCCGCATGGTTATGGAGTCAGGAATCACAGGGGGCAAATGCTTGTCAACTTCCTTGAGAAGGAGGGGCTGTTCTTAATGAACTCTTTCTTTAAGAAACAGCCTCAAAGGAGGTGGACATGGCAAAGCCCCGACACTGTGACTAAAAATGAGATCGACTTCATCATGACGGATAGTAGGCACATATTCAGAGATGTCTCAGTGATCAACAGGTTCAATACCGGATCTGATCACCGACTCCTCCGAGGCTCTCTGAATATCAACTTGAAGCTTGAAAGAAACCGTCTGATGAAGTCCACGCTCCGACCTGACCCAATCCAAATCATGGCGGGCACCGAGAAGTTTCAGCAGCTTCTCGGGAATAGATTTGCTGCCTTGGAACCCACTGATGACGCTGACGAGACCCTACACAATCTGGTTGAAACGTTGAGGGACGAGGGCATCAAATTCTGTCGAAAGCAGCGTACTGGCAAGAAGTCCAAACTCTCGGATGAGACTCTTGGGCTGATGACAAAAAGACGGGAGACCACCCAAGCGACTTTGTCAGAGAGGTCAGACCTGAACAAGCGGATTGCGAAGATGGTACGGCACGACCTTCGAAGCTCCAACACGCGCCTCATTCAAGAGGCGATAGAGCGTAACCGAGGGTCCAAAGTATTCACTCATCAGCTTGGCAGGAGCCACCTGACAAAGCTTAAAACGCACGACGGGAGGACCGTATTGTCAAAGCCGGAGATATCCGCCGAGATAGAGGATTTCTATGGCCGATTATACGCTGCACATGCCCTTCGTTACCGACGAGATGACCGAGATTCCAGAGCCACCCTGACACGCCACTATACCGACGAACTGCCTGACATCAGTCAAGACGAGATCGTGTTAGCTCTAAGGCAGCTTAAAAATGGAAAAGCCCCCGGTGAGGACGGAATTACTTCAGAGCTTCTTAAAGCCGGAGGAGCTCCTGTTATACAGGAGCTGCAGAACCTCTATAACACCGTCCTTCACAGTGGGAGAACTCCAAAGGCGTGGAGCGGGAGTTTGGTGGTGCTCTTTTTTAAGAAGGGAGATAAAACCCTTCTTAAGAATTACAGACCCATTTCACTCTTGAGCCACGTCTATAAGCTGTTCTCACGAGTGGTCACGAACCGTCTCGCCAGGAGACTCGACGAGTTCCAGCCACCGGAACAGGCTGGGTTTCGCGGAGGATATGGCACCATAGACCACATACACACAGTGAGGCAGATTATACAGAAGTCCGAAGAGTATAATCAGCCCCTGTGTCTGGCTTTTGTGGACTATGAGAAGGCATTTGACTCCGTCGAAACCTGGGCTGTTCTGGATTCCTTACAGCGATGCCAAGTAGACTATCGTTATATCGAGGTGCTGAGATGTCTCTACGAGGCCGCCACCATGAGTGTCCAAGTACAGGGCCAGCAATCTAATCCCATCCAATTGCGCAGAGGAGTGAGGCAGGGGGATGTCATATCCCCGAAACTGTTCACTTGCGCATTGGAGGATATGTTTAGGTTGCTGGACTGGAAAGGAAAGGGCATCAACATAAACGGCGAGTACATCTCACACCTGCGATTCGCTGATGACATAGTCTTAATGGCGGAGTCGCTTGAGGAACTGAACCGGATGCTGGACGGCCTAGCTTCAGCCTCCCGATGTATCGGTCTTGGCATGAATTTGGATAAAACCAAAGTCATGATCAATGGCCACATTGATCCAAGGCCGGTGGTCGTACATGGTCACCTTCTCGAAACTGTTTCCGAGTACACTTACCTTGGGCAGATTCTGCAGTTGGGTAAAAACAGTTTCGAGAAGGAGGCCAAAAGGAGGATCCAGCTGGGCTGGGCAGCATTTGGGAAACTACGTCGAGTCTTCTCGTCATCCATACCGCAATGCTTGAAAACGAAAGTTTTCAACCAGTGCGTCCTACCCGTTATGACCTACGGAGCTGAGACGTGGACACTCACGATAGGGCTGGTCCACCAGTTCAAAGTCGCTCAGCGAGCTATGGAAAGAGCTATGCTCGGAGTTTCTCTGAAGGATAGGATTCGCAACGAATACATCCGACAGAGAACCAAGGTTATCGACATAGCTCAAAGAATTAGCAAGCTGAAGTGGCAGTGGGCCGGCCATATTTCGCGAAGAACCGACGGCCGCTGGGGCAAACGTGTTCTTGAGTGGAGACCACGACTCGGTAAACGTAGTGTAGGACGTCCTCCGACCAGGTGGGATGACGACTTGCGAAAGACTGCAGGTAGATGCTGGATGCGGCAAGCTGAAGACAGGGCGCAATGGCGCTCATCGGGGGAGGCCTATGTCCAGCAGTGGACTGATATAGGCTGATGATGAAGATAAACAAAATATAGCATACTCACGTCAACAATTGAGCATTATCGTTAGGTATCTCGGTGACCAGTCGCTCCCGGTAGGTAAGGAAGTTCGTGAGAGTTATGTCCCCATTCTCTTGCAACTGAATTTCGTCTCGCTCGTTCCATACTACAACTCCGACTAGGGCTATGTAGATGTTTAGTGGCGCGTACACCTAGAAAGAGAAAATTAGAAGTTAAGTTAACCTGTTAGGTAAAGGCCGCTAACCTGATATAAAAATAACTAAAATCTATAGATAACTTGCTGACAGTCTATTTACAACTAACGAAATATGGTGACAGTTTATTTACAAACTGACAAATCATTTACCTACTTGTAGGTATGATGTATATGGAAGCGAGTCCTGCCTACCTGGCTTTTCGGGATCCTTTCAATGATAGGCACAGGCACTTTTTGAGAATGGGTTTATTATAATCACATACGTGAAGATAGGAATGTAATTAAGTATTTATAATATTTACATATAAGGAATAAGGTAAATTAGTTATATACTCAAGGAGGTCATTATATAAGATACTTGTATCCACTGCGGGTGCACCGACTCCGCTCGCCTGGTACTCCCCGTACTGTGATCTGTCACTCGTACCAACCCAATGTAGCAAGACAGTTTCTTGGAGTTGAACGGGCTGTATTTAATAGGCGTCATCATGATCATCTCACATGGCAGCTATATAATAGACGGGACAGTCAAACATGCTGACAAGTCATTTAAACCTATTAAAACTTGCTGACAGTCTATTAACAACTGCCGAAACATGCTGACAATGCAGTTACTCACCGAGTTGATGATATTAGCGACTTGTATCAGCTGCGCGTGTACCGTCTGCAGACTCGCACCGTTCGCCTGGTACTCCCTGTTATCTGCCACCAGTACCAGCTCGACGTAGCGAGACAGCTTGTTGGAGTTATAGGGACCGCGGACTTCTGTGTCTTCTAAGCTTCTTTTGTACTGAAAGTAGAGATAAAGCTGTTGAGAGGCTGTGTTGAGCAAAAATAGTGCCACCTCCTCGCTCTCGCTCCTCATTCATTCATGAAATGCTTTATACATCTTAAATCTTAGACACCGATAAGTTATGATGACCCTACTTATTCCTGTTTACCATTGAGGTGCTAATTTTTCGTGCATTGTGTTTTGTTGTCGTAAGAATGTGTTACCGATAAAAAGTATCGCTATCTCTAAGTTCTGTTAAAATTCAAAATTCTTTATTTCCATATGTTTACGAAATAAGCAGCCACGTCAAATTTATCAAATAAGAAATAAAGTGTTTTTGATTTTCTGTTCACTTAACACTTTGACTGCGATTTTTTTTCGACGACTGCGATCTTTTTTTTAACGTAATCGTGCTGCCGCTCTACACAGCGGTTGTGTTGCGCCGCACATGCGTTTCGTTCGAAAAATATTACGGCTGTGCTGAGTCACAAAGATCTGTATTTTCTCAGCCGCTGCGCTAGTGTGGATTTACGCATATTAGTCACTTGTAGAAAACTCATACCGTGCGTTTTGAGCAGTCAAAGTGTTAAATGTCTTCTTCCACGAGTGGAAGAAGTAAAAAAAAAACCACTACCATAGACATGTAGACTTACCCGGTTTCCCCTGCTTCTCTTAGCCGCCTGCTGGCTATTATACCGCTCCAGTAACTCCGGATCATACGTGGTGCTGTTGCTAACACCGTCGTATCCGCACGAGTATTCAGTGTTGAGATCGCGGTGGTCGTATATGTAATGCTGGGATTGGATCTTGTTGCCTGGAAGATAAGTAAGTGAAATAATCATTTGGGGGAAAGTTTGTCTGAAGCGCTACTATTATTATTTTTATCTTATTGCGTAGGCCTGTTCGTGACGTCACCTGTACGGGTTCTAACGGAAGACCAGCGCTGGCTAAGTCTCTTACGGAGCTTAGCCTTTTAGCATTATGCTGACTTAGAGCCTTTTTATAACAAATCTATTCAAGTGTGTGTGTCTTTTGTTAATTTATGTTGTTATAAATAAATGTGTTTCTATTCTATTCTACTTTGAACGACCAGGTAAAGTACCGGTACCTATGAAGACCTCTGTGGCGCGGTGGGCGAAGGTCTGCCTGCGACGCAGGAGGTTAAGGGTTCGATTCCCGCCTCGGGACAATTGTGTGTTAGACATTTGTTCGGTTGTTCTGGTCATTATCTATGTATAATAAAAAAGTATCTATATATGAAATGTATTGTATTAAGTATATCAGTCATCTAGTACCCATAATACAAGCTCTGCTTAGCTTGGTGCGAGATGATGGTGTGTGAATTATTATTATAGGTATACCTATTTTAACAGTCGAATGCTTCCCGGTCGTGAGTAATGATCACATCCTCCATACGAGGAAAACCACCTTATCATTGTTATCAAAACTCGTTAGCTATGAACTGCATATTTAATATTACTTATATTAATATGCACAGATTTATTGAATCCATGGAATGGAATTATGGCTGGTAATATTAATTTAAAGTAGCAGGAAGCTTAACAGGTAGAACTTCGATTATTGGAAAATTAATACCCACGCCAGATGAAGTATAGAAAATGATACCTGAAAACTGTTAATATTAGTGTCATATAAATTAAAAATATCGCACGTACATATCATGCTCGCTGGGAATCGTAGATACCACCTGGCTGTAGTTAGCAAATAAATAAATAATACTGGATAATCCACACAGCATCATTTAGCTAGTCCCAAGCTTAGCCGATATATACTTAATAGATATATACAAAGATAGATATTTTTTATTATACATAGATAACAACCAGAACACCCACAAATATCTGCAGAACGTACACATAATTGCTCCGAGGCAGGTATCGAACCCGTAACCTCCTGCGTTGCAGGCGGACCATCATCGCCCACCGCGCCACAGAGGTCGTCAAATCAAGCCATTTGTTTGTAGTGTGTCCTGCAAAAGGATTACTAATGGTCTTCCCCATGAACAATGAACATACCTTCAGCAGGCTCGATGTATCTCATCATGTGTCCGTCGTAAAAGACTCCTTTGAGTCCGTGGCAGGTGGACACGGCCACCCATGAGCCGGGCTTCCCTCGGACAGCTCCCGAGTAATGGCACAAGTCTATTTCCTGGAAATAAGAGGAAGATAAATTATTATCTACGTAAAGGGAATGATGACTTGCGAGAGACTGCAGATGCTGGATGCGGCAAGCTCCCCTAATGAGCGCCTTAGCGCCATGGCAGACATGGCGCTAAGGCGCTCATTAGGGGAGGCTTATGTGCAGGAGTGGACTAATATAGGCTGATGCTGATAACATAGCATGACTATATGGAGGTAGAGCACACTACATTTTGTGGCTTCCTTGAGTCAAAGTAGGGGATATTTATGAGATCACAAGAGTGAGAGAGAGATACGAAATGCGACGTTCACAGGTACCGTACCAGCATCGAAGCGCTGGCTGTGCAGTGCATTGTATAACGCATCCTCAGCGTCTTGGCTAAGCGAGATATTATTACCTATGGCAATAGTCCTCTTAACCGTGAGACATATGTATACGAAAACAAGCAGCGAATTTGAGGTGCCCGCATCATAGAGCTGTGCAGTAAAGTGTTTCCTATGGCAATGGTCCTCTTAACAATCATCGGCTTGAAGCTTAAATTAGTATTTTGCGTTAAAAATAAACCATAAGTACCTCTTTCTTAGGTTTATGTAGCACCGTTTTCCCATCCCTCTGGTACTTGATAGTGTGGTCTCCGGCCACCAAGTCCCGGTTCAATCGGAGGTCCAGCACGTAGTCTTCACCGTCTACCGTCACTGTCACCGTGATGTCTGAGTGATGTGCACCGTTCTGAGAGTTTAAGGTCATGATCATTGCAATATTCTGTGGTTGGGTGTTTTGACACACACAGACTACATAAAACATTGATTTTGTTCGATTTTGGTTTTTTTTTTATCAGAGGTTTTGAAAGGAATTGTTACTATGTAAATATTTTCATTCCTATTTTTTTAATATATTATTCTGGTAGAATATTATTTAGATTTTCTTGGTTAGATTGTGGATTGTGCATTGCAGTTTAAATAAAGATAATAAGCAGACTCAAAAACAAACATAAGGCACTATTGTTTAGATAAGTGATAATAATTTCGAAAAGTAGAACGGAAGTCTCGACGACCTCAGTGGAAAATGGCGGTGTTGCCCGTTGTTTCCACTTAAAACGGAATTACAGAAGGTTTGACACGGCAATCGCGCTTTCCTGTGGCCGTGCTTGATGCTTGTCTAAATGGGTTGTTGCCTAGTTAAGTCTTGAGAAAAGTGCGCTTGCAATATCTCATGAAATAATGATTACCCGATTTCATTAATTAGGGCGTTTAAAGAAGAGCTCTGCTTGGTACCAGATAACTGATATAAATAATACAATACATTACATAGATATTTTTGTTTACTATACATAAAAAACAGACCAGAACACCTGAAACATATATCTGCAGATAGTACAAACATTTGTCCCGAGGCGGGAATCGAACCCGCGACCTTCTGCGTCGCAGGCGCACCTTCACCCACTGCGCCACAGAGGTCGTCAAATATAAGAAAGAACCGAGTTAAAGATTTACAATATACTATTTAAATATTACATATAGAGGGATATTAGGTATAAATATGTATACCTCTAATTATATACTACAATAAATAATAATAAATAAATAAATAATACTGGATCATCCACCCAGCATCGTCTAGCCCCAAGGTAAGCAGAGATTGTGTTATGGATACTAGATGACTTGATATACATAATATAATACATAACATGGATACATTAGAATAACAACATACCGTGTCTCTCGTCGATGAGATCTCTCGCTTTGTTCTCGCATGATGAATTGTGGGCTGCGCCAATCTATGTCTACTGAAGTCTGAGGCAGGCGGACCTGTAACAAGCAGAATCATTATTAAAACATCATCCAAAACAAACCATAGTCCAAAAAGAACTAATAACAATAGATAGATAATGCTTTATTTCATAGTGTCTAATTAAGTTGCAAACTTTTGAGGCTTGAACTAACTAGATGGCGCTGCTAATTGTGTACGAGCGCCAGATCGCGCTAACGAAGCGTTTCGGGTTCTCGTAGGGGTAAAATGTAAGGTTCTTAAATAAATTGGGTTTTTACCATTCACTATTCACGGTGTTTTTATTAGTACCTCCTACCACCTGTACCTAGTGATTAGTACACATAGCCTTAAACATTCAGTACATTATTAAACTTATCCTATAGAAAGACAAGGGAATTGACAGCCTTATCACTCAAAAGTGAACGGAGAACATCATAGGATGGCGGTGCTTATGCTAAACTTATAAATGATACAATGACAAAGAAATCTTTGCTAGCGTTTCTTTGTTCAGTTATATGTAGTTAATTATTTAATGAATCATTTACTTGGCAAGTGAATGTTTCCTGCCACTTATAAGATTTTATCTCAATATCTCGACTTTTATCTTAACTCCTTGACACAGTATCTGACGCCGCACAGGCGCCTGTGATCTCATCATTTGCTTTGGGTTACTTAACCTGCCTGAGCTCCTTTAACTTGAACTCTATTGTTTTGAGATAAGCTATAATTTATTGTGTCACATGTAGCCTTTGAGTATTTACGGTTCTTCTGTAGTTTGAACTTTATTGTTTGCAAGTTAGGTTATGCTGATAAAAGTTCATATAGCTTTTGTTATCTTATGCTCATTAGCACTTGCTTACAATAACAATATCTTTATGTAGAGCTAAATATTTTGAGCTTTTATTAAAAGTACGATACACATTATTTTCAGTGTTACTCATAAGTCCGATAATAGCGTCGGCTACCTACAATGCGATCTCAAAAAACGTATTCGACAAAATTTATGATTAATCAGGTATTTACCATGTACCTAACTTACTACCTACCTTGTGTTAAGTTCGATAATAGCGTCGGCTTTATTTATTATACATGACCCTTTCAACTTCATAATCTCTAATTGTCTACCTATAATAAGAACTCAAAAAACTTAAATTTATGATTAATCGGGTATTTACTATGTAGATACTACTATCTACATGGTAATTACCCGATTAATCATAAATTTCATAATTAATACACAAGGTACGTATGTACCTTGTGTTATTTGTCAAGACATAATAATTAAAATAGCTAAAGCAAGGAAGGATTTTAGAAAAAAATCCATCACGGGAACTGATTCCAGAGGGTTTACAAGTTGAAGGATGAATAGGATACAAGCGACGTAATCTAAGATCAAGCGTATCATATAATCCAACTAGACAAATTAAGACATGGCCCTATTAAAAGATCAGAGGCGAGGCTCATTAACTGCATGTTATGCATGTATGTCTTTCTGCCTTCTTAACTACCTATATAAGCACAGGTAGATAGAGTACCTATTTGAGTTTTTCTCCATATTATGTAAAACCCCACCTGTTGCTCCCTTTAGTAACTATGTGTTAACCAATTGTTCAGTGATATTATAAAAATATGCTAACATGCATCTGTATAGTCTTCAATAATCTTTTGATATCGTCATATTAGTCGACCTCTGTGGCGCGGTGGGCGAAAGTCCGCCTGTGACGCATGAGGTTGCGGGTTCGATTCCCGCCTCGGAACAATTGTGTGTACGATCTGCAGATGTTTGTTCCGGGTGTTCTGGTCGTTATATATAAAAAAAATATCTATCTATGTAATCCATTGTATTAAGTATATCAGTCATCTAGTACCCATAACACAAGCTCTGCTTACCATGGGGCTAGATGATACTGTGTGGATTGTCCAGCATTATTTATGATTTATTTATTTATTAGTGAGATGTTAGCAGAATACGTATGTATTATTATAATAGACATGGTTCAGAGTTCAGAACTATCTGCAGTATATCATTACAACGTAATGGCAGACCAATCTACGCCATTTCAGTAAATTGTGATATTATAACAATTGGAAATACCGTAAGCTACTGAGGAAACACGATGAAGATAATATTTTTGTTGAATGTTAAACATACAAAAGAAACAAAAGTGGTACAAAAACGGTACCCTGTGAGAGACCTAAAATAAATACAACAGGGCGAAGATTACTTGAAATATTAATGTCTTTATTTGGTTGCATCTTCAATGGCAATATCTTTGAACATACATAACCAAGCTAGTCTGATGATTTATCATAAATATGACTTACCTTGAGCAAATATTAATTAAATGACCGATCTGTGACAAAGAAGATATTACAGGTTTCTTTTTTTTTTGTTTTGATAACCTAAAAAATTCAAGTTTCGATACTTGTATCGTAAGTCATTGTCTGCAGATCTACTTTTTTTTAGCTACCCAAGGTGCCATTCGCAACAATGACAATTTACAACCACAACTCGAGAAACAGTTAAAATAGCCGGACATGACGTCTTATTTAGGCTCAACGTACGTCTAGACTCAGATCAACGACCGCATTTACGACTCTGCCAAAATGTCTGAAGCTTATGGCAAGAACGTGAAGGAACTAACTAAACAGTTTCTAGGGCAGAGGGTGAACGGGACCTTTACGACAGATAGAAATCGCAGTAAAATAGCCAATAAACATACGTTTTTAATGAAATCGTAAAATATATTGATGAAATTTATAGTGCAAAACGAACGGAGCATGAATCCATCAACAGTATATTTGATGAATTGATAAAGATGCGCCAGTCATGCGCTATAAATACATAATTCGATATGTATAAAACAAAGATAGATAGAAAATACTTGACTTAGAATCATTTAACATAATAAATTAGAAAGTTAACAGGGTTTAATAAATGAACATAACCATTTAAGGCTATTTTTGCGCATAGCGTGATACTTGCCACATGCACGCTGATAACCTCATTAACCTAGTTAGTGAAAATAGCTTTTAACAAGGTAACAGTCACGACACGCAAAACATTTTCCACATTCATATTTTTAATTAACAATCCTTTTAAGAAATGGGCGGGCTATATTTCAAACGTCGCAGAACGAACTTGAAGACTAGAGCAGGACCGTAACCGTACGGAGTGGCACAAGACGTTTGGATTATATTATAATAAATATAATAATATTACAATGATTCTATTCTAATAGAATCTAAAACCTTGTGCCACTTCGTCCATCCTCTACTAACTAATTTTCACAGACTTCAATTAAAGGATACCAAGTACCGGAGATAATGATTAAAAATACATAATACATAAAATACAAACAGCCGCATAGAGATGAAAATCTCCTTTGATTGAATTCTGTGAAAAATATGAACACATTTTCAAAAAGGACACGTCATGAAGATGACCAAAGAAGAGAGATTAAAACGCCTCGTGAATCTGTTGGATTTCTCATCTTATTTCGATGGGCAACGCAACATTATCCAACATCCTTGGATTTAGGACAGACACGTGCTGATTACCACATTGGGTATCGTATTCACACATCCCCATGACATAAAGGAGGTATTGTTGTTTGAACAATAGCTATTATCTCAGTCTTTACACAGAATTTTACGAGTTACAATGTCAGGATTATGTTTCTTTGCGTATGTTTGTTGATAAAATTAATGTACATAAGATGTGAATTATTTCAATAATATGGTTGAATATTGCATTGGTTTTCTTAAGAAATTTGGAGGTAAGGAAGCTTAAGATATTGTAAGCTCAAAGAGATATTTCTGTAACATACATATAATGATTTCTAATTTCAATATTAAATATAAAAAGGTACTCTGTTGCATTGGTTTTGCCCGTTAAAATAGATATAGGTACATGTTTGTAAATAAATAAACAAAAACTGATGCTCTGATGTTGACATACATAGATAATTCAACAATTCCAGGATCGCTATCTGACATTCGTACAATGTAAACAAGCCACCATGGTGCGAACTGTGAAGGCATCCCACACGCGTGGCACGAGTACGATTTCGGTATGGCCCACTTAGCAGTTTATTTACGGAATACTGTAATTGGTAACGTGATTTGAACAATATGGAATATCAATTTTTGTTGAAAGAAGTTGAATAAATCCAAAAACCGCAATAAGATTTGATTATGATTATAGAAAAGAGGAAGGAATACGTTTCCCAATCGGTGGAATTATATGTATCCCTTAAATGAGAATGGGCGGTATTTAGACTTCCAACTATTGGCACATTGAACTTTAGGTTCGAGCAGAATTTATACTACATAGGTAGATTAGATACTAGAATGCTAGAAATGAAAACCGACAATTTATGATGGGGTTAATGCATTGTTCTACTTTGTCTTTCCTGTAATAATTTGAATGTTAGTTATTTTTATTCAAATTACTAACAGTTCACGTCGGTGTCGAAACTGCAAATTTGAAAACCTGGACTGTAGAAGTTCAATCAATAAAATGCACCGTATTTAACATCAAAACCTGAGGATCCTTTAGAGATGCAGCGGTACAATTATCTCAACAGGTTGTAAAGTGCATCACCGTTAAGTTGCTCCAAATATCTGAGAATCCAAGCTTACGATAACATCTGATTTATGAATATCAGGCCTCGTCCTGTTCAAACAGGCTTTAGATAAGACGTGTCAAAATAGAACGCTTTTATGTGGAAAATGATACTTTAGAAAAATACCCGTACCACTGATATATCGTCGTTGGAGATTATGAGACGGTGATAGAAATGCAAACTCTGGACTAGGCGAACACTTGATATATTGAATCATACCTACCTTACAATACAATAAAGGAATGGAAAGAAAAGCCCCTTACTCGTAGTTTCGCAATTATTAGCCACGTAGATGATCTAGATAAAAACTAGCAAACATGATCTTGTTGATAATATAACAAGCGTGGGACCAGATACTTTTATTATTAGAGTAAACAAAGTAGATGACACATTTATATAGATATACTCAAACAATAAACATTACAGCATGTTTGCGAACCTCTAGTAATTAGGTTATGCGGCTTTATTTAAAGACAGCAGTAAAGAAATCAAAACGAAGGCGTAACAATACACCTACTCAAATAGTAATTAGGCTACGGTTAATTACAAATTACACGCGACGATGTTGTATTACTTTTCGAGATAATGTAGAGTAGGTGACAAGAAAGAGGTTACTAATTTGCGTGAGACATTGTCAACTATGGCAATATGTAAGATCAAAAATAACCTGAAAATAACATAAATCAAAGAAAATTCTGTAATATTATTTGATTATATGAATATTTATTGTGTTTGTGGAGCAATCGATCTATAAATAACTCCACTAGTGCCTGCCTGCTGATATCTTGTCTAAAGACGCCGGAAGCATTTCCAAGACACGCCCGTAAAATTGCAATGCTAATGCGTTAACCCAAATAAATGACCAGTCACGTCGCGTCGACCGAATAATTGTAAATTGCAAACCTATTCATGGAAAACCTGCTGCTACGTGATGAGAGCTACAGTTGACAGCGAGCCTTATATGAATCACTGTCGCCAGTCTTCATTATAAAACAAACAATGAGAGAATGCCACGGTGCTTTTATTTACAGAAAATTAACATACTTGTATGAAACCGGAGCGCGGCGTATTATCATTGTACGCAGATTCGTTATCTCCATCGACTTCATAAAGCTATATTAAGTACATTTTATTGTTACATTAATAGTGCGACGTTGAATGTTGCACAGACTTATTTTTCATAAAGCATTGCAATGCAATTGCATAAAAGTACTTGTATGTACAAAATGCTATTCACTGAATAAGTACGCGTTTTCATAAGAGTTTATATCAGTCAAGATTACATGTGAATGAGATGAGCATACGTTCTTTTCTACTCTAATATAGAACACATGAATATAAATACCGAAAATAAAACAACTAATCTCCGGTCAACGTCCGTCACTTCCATGGGGTTTCACAGGGTACAGTCATCGCACCAACTTCATTTGGAGTCAAGCATACGAACACAGCTAGTGAACACAATAATCATTATATGCACCGATCCGTGACCCCTGCATGTGACGCGAAACCATTGTCCTGTTCTGCTTGCATCCAACCTGAACCTTTCATTAAAGTAGAAATGAAAGTATGTAAGTACTTTGAACTAAACGCCAGGGAAAATAAGAATGCAAAGTAATAAATTTTGGCTGGGAAGAGGTCAATGACGTTTTTAGGTATCGCCAGGGATTACAGAGAAATTAAAACTAACAAGTTTAAGTGACAGCCTACGGGGAATACGGCAATTTTCGGCTCTTTGTTGTCCTCTTTCGTTCGTCCTATTACACAATTAAAGTAACTATCCAATTAACTTTTATTGTTCCGGTAGTCTCTAAACGAAGAGACGATTTAACTTTGACAGTGATTAGTTTTTCGTTCAGTTTAGCGTAATTACTTATGTTCAAAAATATTTGGAACAGAACTTAATAAATTTTAACTTGCTCAGTTTTTGAAAGAAAGAAGAAAGAAAGAAAGAAAATAATTTATTTGGCCAAAAACAGGTTTAACAAAACAACACATTAAAACAGTAAAACACAGCAAACATAAAATTAAATTAAATAAACCTACAGGGAAACAATAATAATAATACACCTGCTGACCAAAAAGGGTCAAACTCAGCTATGTGCTGAACCACGCATGGCGCGGAACATCGCTGATTTTCAGTTTGTACCTTTTTTATTTAGCCACATCACGGACAAGGAAAGAGAGATGCTTTAAACAAACAAAAAAAAAATATTAAAATCAAAATAATAAACAGTAAGTAGAATGTAAGTAAAATTATAATGTGCTAAACATAAACTTAAAAATTAGTCTATGGTGCTAAACTTTAGGACTCTTTTCACATGGACACTGACAGACTTGCCGCTACTTAATTAGATAAGGTTTAGAGTTTAGAGTCTTTGTCAGCATAATTTTCACATTTAGATAATTTCCTGCTTTCTTGAACAGTAACATCGAAATCTAGATCGCCAGCCTTAAAATTCACTTCAGCAAACAGACCGTAGTCACAATCGAATTCATTTGAATCACATTCTGTTTATATTTCATTCTAGTTCATCTCAAGACTCGGCATTCAGCCGACATCAGGCGGACGCGTTGCTTTTTATAATCGCGTCCCATCCCAAACGGGGTAAAAAATAAAATATCAAATGTTTCTTGTTTTTTTTTAAGGGCGATGACGCACTGTCTGTGAACTTCCTCCCATTGTGAGAAACGTATCTCTGGAACGGCTTTGTTAGTCCTTATAAGGTGTCAGAATGGTTTTAGGTTATGATGCATGATAGCTTGATGAGGGACCTTCGTCTTCATAGGTCAAAACACAATGACACTAATTTTGAAGTGATTGTGTGGTCCTAAAAGATGTGGCTGTAAAACTTGTATGTCAAAGTCAAATAGTCAACAAATAGAAGATGTGTAAAGTCAATTATAAAGGTCAAACATTTGCTTGGTAAGTTTAATAATAATAACAAACTAAAAAAAATATAGATACTTGATAAGCAGACGAACATATTTTTATTATAAACATAAATATCACGTCAAAAAATCAATCTGCAATACAATAACTAGTTACAGAAAAAGTACAAAAGCATTGACCAGATCGTAACTGTTTCAAGGTCGACTAGTCGCATTCACTTTCTCCCATATTGCAAATTATGCCTTTGCCTGCACAACAGCTTAGCTTTTAACATAATTCCTGTCTTTTTATAACTGGATAATATATGTATAGCATTTGAATTAGGTTAAAAAATTAGGAGCTAAGCTTAGACTTGCGAACAATAAGGTAGTGGATTAAGAAGAAAAGACTATGAATAACAATGAAGACAAGGTTGCCCCAAAATGCTAAGCGATTTCTAAAGACGAAGCTTAGAATACCTATCCGATTACTAGAAAGACGACTGGAAAAGATGTCAAGAGCGAAAAAGACACAGGGATCATTATACGATTACATGGGTCTCGACTTTGTTTTTCAATTATTCATACGCAAACGTGGTCAGAAGTTGAATTATACAATTCAAGTCATGAATCTCATTAACCATTCTCAAGCAATTAAAACGTCTAATCGTACACTGCATTATTCAAGAACCCAGTATTGATCGAAGACCATACCATAAAGCAAACGGCGATAAATAACATAATCTCTATGCATATAATGCACCCGACAGTAATGCACTTGTGGAGCTTCTGTTTCTGGGTATTTATCTGTGTTTAGCCGGACCATAAACACATAAGCCTATTGTCCGGCCAAAGCGAAGAATTACTGAACATGGCAAGGATTAGTAATGTAGCTGGCAAAATATTATATACGCACGCGCTAACACATTTCAATGCGATTAAATGTTCTACTTAAGTTCTTATAGCAATGTATACCATGTATACGAAGTGTGAAAGCCAGCCAATACTTCAAACCTTAATATGTACAGCACACACGTAACAGTTTTAACTGCACTTTATAAAGAAAGACAGCGTGACAGTGAATTATCGGGATTATGACATCTGTATCTGATATCTAGAACAAGTCGTCGTTAACATTAACAGTTACATCCGACTAATACTTTAGGCATCTCTAAGCGCACGTAAGAAACACTAATGGTAATGCATTAGATATGCAAATTTGTGAGTCCTCCTGGCACGATTAAAGCCTCGTGCGTTATCGAAGTATCGAAAGAAAACAGCCACGGTCACGGAGTTTCCAACAACGTTTCGGTCACGCTTGGTAATCGATGACGATTGGAAAACAAATAAAGCTCCGGTGTTTGACCTCCAATTTGCGAACGGTAACTTAAACGAGGCTTTAACTAAACGAATCTCACGGCCCCTGAAGTTACAATACCTGAGATGTTTGCAGATTCTTGCAATAAACGGAAAAGCAATGCTAATGCGCGAAGAAAGCGCACCAGAGACACCATATGAGATTTTTTGGACCAGGCCATTTGTATAGTACATTTACATTACTATCGATAATTTAATTAGTTTATTTGCTAGCTATTATGGGTAGAATTCATAACTTTTTTTACGCAGAATCGTTAACCACCTTTTATTGAATGCGTTTTGTGAATAATATATTGGAAACTAGCAGCCCGTCCTGGTTTCGCCCGGTGGATATTTGTTTCAGTAACATTTTGCGATGAACGTAGAGTAAAAGTTTCTTTATGCACGAAAAAGTATTTAGAATTTTCGGGATAGATATAATTATAGCATATGGCACTCAAATAACGTGGCTTTCTATTGGTAAAAGAATGTTCCAAATCGGCCGGGTGATTATGTAACTCGCTACCGGTTTGCGACAGGCGTAAATTAAGCAATGAGTGCTGTCAAACGTCAATTTTGTATTAGTTTGACACCAGCTACAACGTCAAAATTGGCGTTTGATAGCACTGATTGCTTAATTTACGCCTGTCGCAAACCGGTCGCGAATTACATAATCACCATACGGTTCAGTAAATCCAGCCAGAGGGTAGAGCCCCTACGAACACAAACGTTATATTATAATATTAACGTTATAACCTCTTTATAATATTAGTATAGCTAAAAATTTACCTGTTCCATGGAACTCGTAAAACACATGAAGCGAATTGATTGTATGTGTAAACAATAGAGCCTCTGTGATCTGTAGCAAAGTTAAAAGCCGTAAAAATTCAGAGTCAGTACGCTAAACGTAATGAACATGATTGAGATCGAGACAGGATGTTTAGATAGCCTTATTTTATTATTATGATTCCACCTAGACAATAGGTAATACCTACAGGTATATCAACACATGTATAATTTATAAATTATTGATAAGGCAGATCAGATACCATTATTATTATGTGTGACATAATTTAATTCAGAATTAAATTGACGCAGTTGTACAATTTGATATTGGAGTTCCGGTTTCCGTTTTAATAAGTTCGATGACATTGATAATTTTAAAGTCAAATGATGTCAAAGCCAAACGAAATAATGGACATAATGGAAAACTTATCAATATTGTCTTACATTTATTAGAAGCCGATTATAATGATATAACTACTTTTTTAATAATAGCATTACTTTTACAGAGTAAGATATTATATAAATTTTAGTGGCCTTAAGGCTATGCTAGATGATTCTATATGAAATGGCCAGAGATTTTGTTTGTTATTGTGTAGGTATACCTTTATGATATAGAAAACTAGATCAACCAACAGAAGCGCATATAAATACTACACACAGACCATACTGGTATCAACAACATTCCACACCTACACGCACACTGCGGATAACCACAATTAACATAGTAAATATTATACAAATACAAACGAACTAGTAAACATTGATCTAACTAAAGTTAATTTCGGACGCTCACACAATGCAGTAAAGAGAATCCATTTCGACGACAACAAAAAGACGCAAGAAGAACATAGGTAAGCAAACAGTTGGTAATAGTTATGGTTATGATATAATATATTACAAGCTTATGCCTTTTATGCCTGCCAGTACATTTGATAAAAAAATCTTCGGATTAAATTAATCTGACCAGGGGCGTCGACTTAGGCCCCCAGTGGTCGACGCACCTGTGGCGTCGACCACTGGGGGCCTAAGCCACGAACCCAAATATATCACACACGACGTCAAGCAAGGTGTACCAGTAGACTCAAGCCCTAAGATGACTATCAGCAAACACATACCACCTAAGATCCGTAAACATAACAAGATAATGAGTGAGTTTATGAATGAAGTGAGTCATTTTCCCGCGATGTGTTCTCGCGATCTAGTGACGACGGTGTTATGTAAACATCAATATTATGAGTAGGTGTTGGGTTGGTAATGACCTTGCTTTGTTCGTTGTATCGAATATCAGCATTGGCATTGTGGGTATCAGGTAGAAGACGCCCGAAAAAGGTCAGTTTGCCTTCCACAAACAGAATCAAAGACAGATTCATTACCTATATCGAGAATTTTCTCTCAGAACACTATTCAAATAGAGCTACGCTGCTGTCTGCCTCTATATCGCTATATCACAACATCTAATTTATTTTTCAAATGCCTAGGTATATACACTTACAGAAGGAATTCTGGTGAGACCCCTAACAGAGCACTAGTTAAGACTAAACAATAGTTTTCATGGGCCTAAGTACTAGGTAGGTACATTATTGTATGTAAAATAAATAAATAATGCTGGACAATCCACACAGCATCATCTAGCCCCAAAGTTAAACTGAGCTTGTGTAAAAGTTAATATTTGATTAATTGGAACAAAATTTATATAAACATAAACTACTCTGAGTGTACAATATATGTATGTACATGCTGATAACTATAATCTTCATTTTCAACACAGCAATGAACATCTAGCTATAAACCATTGTATGAATTGAATCAACAGTCTAGCTAATGAATCAATGGAGTGGAGATCACATCAGCTACAAGCCAGGATGTACGTAGGCGTGTACAATCATTGCAGTTAGCGAGTTGTGCCATTTCGAAAGGCGCTGTCACAATACGGATGGTAAACAGAACGGGTGCTAAAGCCAAGTAAGCTCAGAGATATAATGAAGAAGTTGAAGTTGAGCTAAGACTGAGTGGGTTATACGACGAGAGACTTGCAGATAAATGGTATGCAAAATAATACAAGAGGTAATGGTTTATAATATGACTGGGTATTAAAACCGATATAATTCCAAAAAGTTACTGTTAATTTATTTTTCGTTTGTAAATGTGACGATTGAAACGGTAGGGTTCACATCTTTGCATTCCTAACTCTTTGCAATAGATAAATGGTTTGCAAAATATTACAAGAGGTACTATTTGAGTTTATGACTGGGAATTAAAACAGTCACGATTCAAAAAAAATAACTGATATGTAAATGTGACGATTAAAACTTCGTATTCTACAAATCTTTAGATTCCTAACTTTCTGCAATGCATCTAGCGAGAATCTAGTGTTAATACTGCTTACTCAAACATGTATTGTACTTATTGCTCATAGAAGGGAATTTTACGAGCGAAAGGCCTAATGAGACGAGCATTTTCTTATTGGAAACTGGAAATCACTAATTTTGCAATTATTGCATAACGAAATTGGTAGTCAAATCATACGTAAGCTGTAACAATCAAACGAATTGCAGTGTGAATGTAACTGTGACTAACTAGAAATTGTTACACGAGCGAAACCACAACAAGGCAAACTGGCATGGCATGTACTGCAGAAAAATTTACAGAGCACCTATCATCATCAGCCTATGTTAGGTCACAGCTGGACATAGGCCTCCCGTAATGAGCGCCACAACGCCGCATTCAGCTTGACGTATATTATCTATCTATCTAATCTGCCGGTAACACCCACTGCTGAGTATAGGCCTCTTCCTTATCTCTGTACCCCTGGCGGTTCTGTGCCAGTCGGATCCCCTGCTTCCCTACAGCCCCCACAATGTCGTCTGACCATCATCGGGCAGGTAGTCTGCCTCGACCAGCTTCGACGTATATTATATAATCCTATAATATTCTCCTAATCGAAATCCATCTACGACAAGGTCACGGCGGCAACCAATATCTCAACAGAGACTAGCCATGTGCTCAGGACATTATTAAAGTGCACAAGTGTGTGTGCAAACACAGGTACACTATCATTTCCCTCACTCTAATCCGATGGAGATGTATGAAGGTTCATAAATATACCTTCATGTCCAGTCAATAAGGTTGCTTGGAAGAGATCGCTCTCAGCGATAAGGCCGTTCTTTGTGTTTCCTCTATTTAAGTAATTGTATTTATTTCTGTTTTGTGTTGTATAGTAAAGTGTTTTCTATAGGTATACTTACCTTGGATGGAAATTTCACAAGCACAAAATCACATCAATCACATCATGTTGACAGGAAGGATGAATAATTAATATTAATGTGTAATGTGAATAATATTTCAAAAAGTAGTTCGGAACTCTAGAAGCTGAGAAATCTGACTGAAGCTGTACAAAAAGTATAGACGCAAAAAGACAACAGATTGGAGAGCGCTATCACTATCATAAAGTGGGTCAACAGCGGAGCGAGTAATGAGTGAAATCGAGTGTGGATCTGGGTAACAATCAACACTATACGCTTTCAGTTTTCAATTACTTTTGTATATTGTTAGCTGAAAATAATTTATCTTGTTGTATTTCTTTTCTGAAATAAATTTCTGTATTACTTCCTAAATTATATTGTAATTATAATTTTAAAAAAAATAGTTTATTCTCAGACTAAAATAGGTTTTATTAAAAATTACTTATAAGCAACCATCTAAGACATTACAAGTATAAGTAAAATATTCACCTATAGTTAGCAATAACCTAAATATAAAATATAGTTTTGAACGTTTATGGTGGGATTATCGTTATTCAGGTTTTGTTTCTGAGTTGGAATATCCTTTAAATCAAACTTAACTTTCACCTTCACACAATAGAAAAACCTTATTATACTTAAATCTATCTACGATAGTACGATTATATGAATGATTTGCTGTACACGTTTCTACTAAATGCGATTCGTTCCGTATTACAACTGTATCTAATCAATTTTCATTAGAACTTACATAGCAACACAGAGAAAACAAACATACACTAGCTTCAGTAGCTACTTTCAGCTTGCAAACCCTTGCAAGTGCAACTAATTCTGGAGCTGCAACTTGTTGCTTGATTTTAACTTTATTCAGTCTAAGCTACAGTTCAAATAAGCGTGTCTTAACAGTCGCTTTAGACGTTTTGTTGTTGCTAAAGTTAGATGTGCTACAAACTCTAAACTCTATTATTTCAGCATAAGGTTGTTTTGCTATTCTGGCTTGTTCAGCCCTTTTGTATAATGTAGCTGACTGAGTCAGTGGCTCGATATGACTAGACGCGAAGTTCTTGACCCCTAATATCGTGACAGATTCATATTATTCTGTGGTTTCGCTTACATCTGTTATTATATTACAGTAGTTTTGCTGTAATTGTCGACACTTGATATGTTTTTCGCACGTATTGAGATTAAGTGGTCGTTATTTTTTACGAATTGAGCATCTGCTTTTGTGTCAACTGACAAATCATCCTTAGTAGGTAAGGTGCTAGTAGCAATATTATGAGGAAATACATATATTATTATGATATCACTTTATGATTTTGTTTGTTTTTTCCTTTCCTTCTTTATTATTATATGTACATTTTATCCATTTGGAGGAACACATTTCAGCATACTTTGTTGACACACTGGAAATACCAGGATTTATTTTTGCCTAGTGGCAATGAACACTAGTTTATAAGAATATATCGGCTGTCCAAAATTAAAATAAAGAGACAAAATGGGACACGAGATTTTTTTACAGGAGAGCCAAAAAACTTATTTATTACTTAACGAGCGTGCCCTCAAAAGTGCGACTTAATAGGATATGAAATTGTATCTATTTTAGTACACTTTTGATAACCAATGTGTACTTACTTACTATGTTTTTTGACTAGTTTTCTTAGATTTTCTTTAGCTTCGTTTTTAAGAATTTTACTTCAAGAGGCTATTGGGGTCCAATAAAAATGTCCCTTACTGCGTCTTGATTTTGAACAGTCGATATATCCCGTACCTAATTAAAATATTAATTTTGAATCCTTATAAAAGCAGGTGAGTAGGCACCAATAAAACATCTGCCGATTCGAGCAACAAGTAACTGGCATATAAATCGTGCAAAGTATTAAAAGTGGGTGCATATCTGCATTATTCAAATAACAAATACGATGCACATACAGGTTCATGAACTGATAAAGTTGTAAAAGCTCTCAAGGATCCAGATAATAATGATGTTCTTTGCTATAATTAATTTATATATGTATGTATATGAAAAAATACACAAGTTTTAATTTCGCTCTGGGAGCCCAGCTATTTGTTAATCAATTTACCAAAATGAATAAGTTTCAATTTAATAAAAAAAATAATCACGTTTTATTTTGATAAAAAAGTCAACACCTCCAATAAAAGATAATCACACTAATGTTATAAATGCAAAAGTTTGTATGTTTAGATGGATGGATGGATGATTGTTACTTCAGAACGCCAAAAGTATACTGAACGGATCGGTCTCAAAATTTGCATATACCTACATATGAAATTGGAATCAAACATAGGCTTTTCTTGCCATTTAGCAGTTCCCATGGTACATAAATAACCTTTAAGCGTTTCCATAGAAACAAGGCGTGCGAAGCTCTCGGCAGAAACTAGTAAGTAATATAACATGTTTCACAGCTAATTCAACTCCTCAAGAGTTTTATTGTATAGGTAGCCATTGTTCGACAAATATTTATGAGCCACCTGAGGATAAAGTATTTATGCCTTTGTCTTATATTTTAATTCTGTGTTATGGATTCCTCATCGATGTTATCCGTTCTATTAAATATTTAAATAAGATTTGAATACCTACAATCAAGTACAAGGAAATATTTCAAATGTTGTAATTTTAACCAATTTTCTCCCTGTCAAGTTCAACTCGCATTTCATGGCAATTTCGCCAATCAACGCTAACTAGTAGATAAATATAAAAAAAAGCTAAATATTTTCTTAAACGACTTCAAAAATAGGAGAAGGTTCTATGTTCGGCTATTTGTATTTTTTATGTATATTCGTCTATTTTCCCGTCACATATAGACGGACTTGGATGATTATTTTGCAGTTGTTGTATAGAGGATGAATCCGGGCTGGTCTCATAAAAATTGTAATAACCAGGGGATTAGTAGTATTGTAAAATCAGCCTACTATTATTTAAAAAAATCTCCAACTCCCCCTTTTGACCTTATAGCCCCGTGAAGTGGTGTAATTATTAAACTACACGGTATTCCGTCAGTACTTCATTTAATTGCTTAATTAATGGATGCGTCAGATAAATTATGATGCACTCTTCCTTTCTACAGACTTGTCAGTCAATTCGTTTCTTTTGTTAAAGGATATTTCCTGCTTTGTCTGCCAAGAAACATAACCTGAGTTACTTTTGTTCGTAATTAAATTCCACAAGAACTATTAAGCCTACAACACCGACACCATATATAAGTTAAGAGAATTTAGTTGTATGAATCTAGATGTTTCAAACATCAACAACGCTAAGGCCATTATAATGGGAGGACCAATTCTACCAGTGTAACAGTAAATGCTGTTTCGTTATAGTTTATTAGCTGCGCCTCTTAAGGTCTTCATATTAATGTCAGAGGCGTACAGGATAAGGGTAAACAAACTATTTTAAGCTCTCACGAACATATTGTTAAGGGCTGACTGCTAGTTCTAGTTTTGTAATTAAAAAGGAACTAAGAAAGTCAATAAGCATTTCAGCCTTGCGATCTGTTATTGACACCGATAATCTTTCATTGTGGTCCACTTTCTCTCAGTTTTCGGATTCGCCATGAACAGCACGTTACAAAACAATGGCCTTTAGCATTTTGCGCCAAAAGCGGCTTTACCATATTGCATGAATGGATATGGGTAGTCCTGATGGTAATCATCCATTATTTAAGTGCTGTGAATTAATATGTAATATCTTTTTGTGATTTCTTTTTGCACAATAAATCATTTTGTTAATTATAAAGGATAATGTATAGAGACTTCCTTGTATCTATTATATCTTAATAAAACCACATGGAACAGGAGAGGGCGCAGTGGTAAGCCCTGTAAGAGTCCAAGGTAATAACATTATCTATTCCCATAGGCTTATCGTGTTTCGCAGTTCGAGAGCCGGATGATAACGATTGCATAACCAGTTCAGCACTACCATTACTTCATTACCCGTTAATGCATTGGGTTAGTAACCAGAATTGTATCGGGCATTTATTTTTATGAAGTAAGAAATAAGCACAGTGAGACATTAACAGTTTATCATTTATGTCTTGGCTATATACATATAACCATTGTTACTAACTATAACAAGATATTTCACTTTAACCATTCTGGCAAATATTCCGAATAAGTATTTGTAAATAGCTATAAAAGTTTCAAAAGCTTAAAACCAAATGTAAAGGTGAATAACAGACACAGGCAGTATAAAAGGAAAAGCAACGCTCAAGTCGCAAAAGCCCAAAAGCCCCAAGGCGAAGTCCAAGCAAGGGGGTTGTTAACGACCAAATTGATCACATACAACAAGTAACGACAGTAATCTGTTGCTATAAGCAAGCCCATCCGATTCAATTGAGTTTATTGAATGTGGTTACGAGACATTCAATGGAGTTAAGTAACTATACCACGTAACCGTTAAGTAATCTCTACTTGTAGATAGTGAAGCTAGAAATAAACTAGAGTCATATATATTCGTGTGATCAAATACAATCGGAGCTTGATTCTATATATAACCAATTTAAAATATGTAAACGATGTTAATCAAGCATTATTTAAATGGATAATTTGTCCGCTTAACGTGCAAATCAGTAAAAGTTTGAGCTTTCCTCGTATAATTAGTATTTGAACTTATGGGACCTAGTAAGTTAGAAAACTGGTTATTGAATCCGATGTTCATAATATAGGTCAAAAGAAAAAAAATTACCTTACCTCACAATCATAATTTTTCAGGTTGATTTTGCTGTTATATTAGTGGTTATCTATATTCACTTTGATATGCTGATGAACTAAAAATGTCTATGAACCTTTAGATTCATCAATTGAATCGGCAAGAATACGGGCTCCGGTGTTCAATCCATTATCGTATTGTGATAAATTGAGACTTCCTCTTGCCCTAGTCTAGAGTAATGGTCAATGATCTGACTAGATAGTACCAAGTCTTTCGAAACATAAAGGTTTTATTGTTTTCAGGGCTCTAGAGCAAAGGGGCAGGGAAGAGTCTCATAGACTTCGTCCAATTAGAGTTTGAGTGGACACAAAACCCAAAGTCAGTCGGTAGTTTATCGTTTGTCTTTTTTTTTTTAATTTGCACATTTGACGTGGAAGTATATCAGTCATCTTTCGGAGGGCGTCCTACACTACGTTTACCGAGTCGTGGTCTCAAGAACACGTTTGCCCCAGCGGCCGTCGGTATGGCGCTATGGCGCTCATTGGGGGAGGCCTATGTCCAGCAGTGGACTAATATGGGCTGCTGATGATGATGATATCAGTCATCCTATACCCATAACACAAGCTTTGCTTAGCTCGGGGCCAGATGATGCTGTGTGGATTTTCCAGCATTATTTATTTATTTATGAACTTATAGTATCTATAATATAATTTACGACGTTTCTGTAATAGACATTTTTATGGAAGGACTTATCGTCAATGAAATATGATCGATTTCCTCACAACTAACATCAATAAAAGTGAAACAGTTTTGCAAAGATAATTAAGTTACGCAGTATTGGCGCTAGGCAAGGTACTATGTAGGGCAGTGTACCCGTAAACCTTATCAGTCAAGACTTTGTTGACATATTATGCAAGCCTGAGATGCAAGCGATAAGGGCAATGGGATTTTGTTTACTTTTATACATATTGTAATCTTTATCAGGTGTTTACAGATGAAGAGAAGATGTGAATAAAGCAAGGACGAGAATAACAGCTGTCGGAAATAGCCCTATCATCTAGCTAGAGCTTAGGTACCTCTGTGCAGGCATAAAATTATGAAAAATATTTAATAGTACCTATAGGACATAATGCTGGATGCGGCAAGCTGAAGACAGGGCGCTATGGCGCTCATTGGGGGAGGCCTATGTCCAACAGTGGACTGCTATAGGCTGATGATGATGATGATGATAGGACATTATGCGCCTGGTAGACAATATGTTTGAAGGAGGACGCCGATGCTCTATAAAAGTCCTAAAGGTCCAAAAGTAACATCGTTAATAACAAACAAAACCTTATTTAAGATTATTTATCTTGTCTTTATCGCGTACAATGTAGCTTTCGTTTTGTGAACTGGGACATTCCTGATTCTGAAGACTATTTGAGGGTAGTCGTGGATACTAGATTCTCGAGTATATCCAGTCGCCTCGTGACCACACCACCGTAACGCGTTAGAAACGTTGGGGAAAATTAAACTAAGATACGTTAATAAATAAATCTTTAACATGTTAACAAATCGCAAAAGTTTAAACAGTTGTATGCAAAACATAATTTTTCACCAATGACAATCATAAAAAACATGTTCAATAAATACTTAAGTACAAACATAGAACAAGGAACCAAAGCACATTTATTTAAAACTCTTTACCTCTGAATCATTTTGTTGACAGGAAAGAAACGATGATGTTTAAAAACCTACCTTTCCTCAAAGCAGCTAAGTCTAAAGTGTTATAAAGTGCATTGCTTTTACTCAGAAACCTGGATATTGTTCAGAGACTGCGAATTTACCGAGACGTAAATATTTAAGAGATGGTGGATTAATTTCTTTCTTTAATACTTACTTCAAACACCACAGGTGAATCAGTGTAAGTAACAAAGGAAAAGTTTAAGAAGAGAGAAACTAAGTAGAAAACTTTAATTGATCGTTTTGAAAAAATCTATAATCCGTCGGTTTTTACTTTATTTTAAGTTTTGGGGACAAATACTAATTCAACGGATTTTGTTTTGTCTATGGGACCATTTAGAGATTATTTAGTTTTTTTTTTATAATTATTCGTTGTGTATACAGTAGCGCAAGAATCAGCCAATTGAGTCGATAATTGACGCAAAAGACGACGAAAATACAAAAGCGCAACAATCAACTTTTAATATAGAAGTTTTTTGAACTCTGTTAAAAGTTCTGGCAAGAAAGTTTTACAAAATGCGAACATTAATTCTGTAACCACCTATTAGAAACCTGTCACTGCGATAAAACTACACCAATTTCGAATAAGTTGTGGGTGTGCAATATCATGCTCATAATAGGAGAACATTTTTACTTTTTACTTCGAAAGCCAGAGAAATCGTTGAATACGTTAAGATAGACCATTTGGTCTCCTAAGAATCATCCTTGTCCGCATAAAATACAGAATAACGATATTATACTAACTTATAAACTTAAATCCTATATTTGTTACAAACATCAACAAAGAAACTTCGTCTATTGCTATTACTATGCACTTCAAGAAAAGAAATACATAGTAACTTTAGTAAATGACAGAGGACTAAGAAGAGATGACAATAGAAATGAATCGAATCATAGAAATGCGATTCAAATCTTGTTACGTTTAATATTCTAGAGCTCAGTGAGACATAAATGGTAGGTAGGTACTATGGGATTCGGTCTTACGCAGGACATTTTACAATCCAACTGAGCGTACAAATATTGATACAGAATGAGATCACTTAGTAAAAAATTTTTGAGAATTAAGAACCCATCTTGTTTTGAAGATAAAGTAGAGTAAGACGAAATAATCTCTTTGCAAGCAAAGTTGATATAGAACTAGATAGTATATAGATACATCTTCTATACTATGCCTATAGACTCCTGTAGAGGTTTATGTGACTATTATGTATATGCGATATTTTATAGTATACTCTTTTCTATGACATAGGTAATGATAGATAGAATGCAATATTTCACAGGCAAAAAATATGTCTCGATAAATATCGAGGCTCTCTTTAGCCCTATATTTTTCCATTAAACAGTTCACTATGTTTAAAAAAAAACAGTTTACGAATGGTTGCAATCTTTCAGACATGCCACAGAAAATAAACGCGTGAACGGAATAGAATTCAACATATTTCCAAGTATTTGGACATTCGTTGATGCAAAATTGGAAATTCTCTTTCTAAAGCAGTGTTCCTGGTTCAAGTAATCGGGCGAAACGGAGAGACATAAATCTTTGGGGCGAGTCTATTTTAGTGACTGACATGTGTTCATTAATGTCCAACACCTTTTGCTTTTACGATGTGAACTAAACTAATATAATTCTAAACAGTCGAACTACCTATTTCATTTTCACGATTCTAGATTAATATATTAGAGATCACTCGATCAAAGAACTGTCTGGTATTAGTGTATAAAATCAGACATTCTGGGTAAACAAAAACGCGAAAATATTTAAACAGATGTTTATTGTATTTTATCAAATCGTAAAAGCACACCGTATTTGCGCATGGCCAAAACAGGTTCTCAACGCAGATGTTAATTTAATAAGCATCTGTCCTAAGCTTCAAGGTGAAAATTGCTAAAACAACAACCACCAAATAAGCAAACACGATCCCGACACAAAAACTGGGATCTCGAGATCACAGGTGATAATGAAATCGTACCAGACAGATCAGAACCTTATTGCTTAAAGTGTAAGGTGCAGAAATTCTGAAGAAGATCTGACTAATGCTAACGAAGTTGCGTTAAAACAGATGTCCCATAGCTTAGCCAAGCCATCTTGATTCTAAAAGCCTAAAAATAAGGTTCAAATAAGTTCACATAAAGCTAAACCCAAGACAGAGAATATAATAGTACAAGATCCCGTAGGACCTAAGAACAAAGACGGTATTTTGATTTTTATCGCCCAAGGAATAAAGTTGAAAGCTATAAAAAGCAAATGCAACGTGTCGAATTGCAGTCGAACGGTACATTAAGTCGCTGAATTGATTTTACAGTTGTGACGTAATAGAACTGTGGTCACATTTCTGCGGTTAAATAAATTGTTAAATTCATTGTAATACCCGTAAAACAAATATCTCGGTTAAACCACTTTGGTATTCATCGGGTAATAACGAAGTTAGTAGTCCGCACTTAAAAATAACAGGATACGACATTATACGCTAAAAACAGTCAATGAGATACCAGCTATATATGGCTATGGAACATAATAGGTTTCTAAATATGAAGCAAGCGCCAAGAAAGTTCTAATTTTAAAGATGTATTGTGCGTCTGAGCACGCAGTGTTGCCAATTGCAAAAGGTACAAAGTGAGTTATATTTAGCTCTATTTTTGAAAACAATAGTTAGCACTGCACCCGATTACTGCCAATACAACTCCAGCTATTATTTTATTTCAATGCGCTATATGTCTCGGTACTACTGTGGTATTACTCTTTTTATAATATTGCATTTGCATATAACACACTGCAAATAAAATGTAAGGAATTTATGCATCTTGGTTCATGTAAAAACAGTTGCGATTAATAAACGCGTTTGTTTACTAACCAAGTTAAATAAACTTCCTGATTACATAAATAGTTATATGCAAGTTAAATGGAATGTTTATACGGAGTTTGATTTATAAGCTTGTAATGTTGTAATTCATCTGACACGTGCATTGGAACCATGCGCATTATTAGGAAATCTTTCTCATTATTTTACGGAAGAAATGCATCCGAAAACTGAAATACAGAACTATGGCAATCATGACCTATATAAGTACCATAAGGTACTTATATAGATTTTAGGATAGCGATGGACCTGGCTCTAATTCTACTAAATTAATGGCTTCGTCATAACAATGGTATAGTCTCAAAATGACACCTTTTGGCATTTTACATTTGATGATAGAAACCACAAATGGAGGGACGCGTTTCAGAAGTGTCAAGGTTGAAACCATTCTATCAATCTATCCGTGCAAATAGCACAGACCGCACTATCTAGACTCTAGAGTAGGTATCTTTTATCTATGGTCGATTGTGTGGCGATAGTACTGCCATAGTTAACGGTTTCGAAAGCAGAATTCGGCTCCTGGACCGATGATGATGGTCAAAATTATACATAGAAAATGTAAATGATTATTAGAAAGAAAGAAGAAAGAAAGAAAATACATTTATTTGACACCATACATAACACATAACACGACACATTACATGGTAAGAAAATAATAAAAACAAGAAAAAACATTACAAGGAAAATATGTAAAAGATATACAGAATTATTGACTAGTCACATGCTACAAAAGATGTCTGAAAAGGTTTAGAAACAAACTGCAATACACTTAGCTGTTTGTCAAAAAACATGTAGGTCGGTAAACTGGCTTCATCAACCTATCCTATAATGGTAAACTAGCTTACACGTATCATACATAACAATTTCATAAGTCGGCAATATTAGATTATAACCACAGCATTATTTGTTTAGGATGATTGAGAACAGCTTCAATACAATTCAATAGGTAGACAGTACAAATTACTATGCCAACGTACATTACGTTGGCATAGTAATAAATAGGCACTTGAAATTGAATTCGCAAGGACATTTCTATTGATCAGACATATCGACCATACATTACTTGTGGCTTGTACTTGCTTGTACACTTTGACAACTTAATAAATGGCCGTTCGCGGGTGCGCCATATATACTTTTTGTCCAATTTACCATAATGTATGTTCTATGTAATATGTAGTGTAATGTGTGGCCAAGGCCATCAGACAGGCTTGCATTTGACTGATAGATGCTCCACTTATAAGCACTCAAGTCTTGAAAGTGGGGTCATAATATCAGTACAGTGCGTGTTGCAATGAGTTTGGGTCTTCAAAACCTTTCAGAGTTCTAGACATCGTATATTCGATATAATGTACTTAAATTCTGTCACAGGTGGCATTGAACGCAGTGAATCATGGGTGGCTTTTAAGGTTTATGTTCCTTGACAGAGTCCAAATAGTTAAGTAAAACAAATAAGTGACAGGCCTTGTTCAATCCCGTTTTTCTTTGCCTTTCTGCAGTTTTATTGCCCTGCACTGACCACATTTCAAGGTTCCTTGCGAAATAAGATTGAAATCAACCGGTCTTTATTAACGACAATTGTTTACAGCACGCATAAATAAGAAGTTGATTTGTCCTCGTGGCAATGGAAAATTTAACGAGGCGAATTTATAATTGGGCTTGTTTTCTTGAATTTTTTTGAAAATGTTTTTATGGAGATAGAAATCGTTATTTTAACTGGAGAGGAGTAAGTATGAACCGATTGCAACGATGATGTCTCATTAGATATAGGTACTATGAAACCTCCTTTATAGAGAGCTCTGCTTACTTTGGACGTAGAACCGGATGACGGTGTGTAAAATGTGCAGAATTATTTATTCTATTTGTATCTAGTTGCTGCCCGCGACTTAGCACGCGTTGTTTCTACGGAAACGTTTTAAGGTTTCTGTCCCATGGCAACAGATTTATAGGATAAAAGTAGCCTATCGTGTTTAATTCCAGAAATATAACTACCTGCGTACTACATGCGTTATTTCAGCCCGATCTGTGCATTAGATTTGGCGTGAAGAGGTAACAAAAATCCACACATCCATCCAAACTTTCGCTTTATACTTGTAACTTTATAATATTGCTGTGATTTTTAATAATTACAATTTGTCAGACAAAAATGTTTACTATCGTTTTAAGACCTTGATTCGACACTTTATCAAGATCTTGCAAACCTGATCTAGAACCCGACAGTAACGTACGTAATTCGCACAGCAATAATTAAACCTCTAATGTATTTCACCTTAGCGTGTGTTACTATTACGCGTATTGGTGTGCTGTGGTGCCATAAACTGCGAAATTTGCATAGAACCAATTACAAGCTAAATTTGAAAAGGTGTTTAAAGTTTTTAATGGTAGGTGTGGCGACTGGGAAGGGGTTGATAATGGTGTGTTCAATATCAATTTGCGAACGGTCCGATTTGTGATTGCGGCTAAAGCCGGATATGTAGGTAGTATGGTACTGACCGGCGGCGTTACGGGGAGTAACGTGGCATACAGCGAGGATTCGTGCAGCCAGTACGGTGAAAGAACATTGGGAACAGTTGAACTAGAGATTAAAAGATGATCAGTGGTTAAATGCTCTTCTTGCAAAAACTTTCGGACAAGTGTTCACAACAGCAGCTTTTTTGCATAAAAGATATAGAAGTAATTTTGGGTAAATCTAAATCGAATTCTTATCCTCTTTAATACTTAGAAACTCAATCTTAGAGAAAATACAAAATATTCTGATGTACTTACTAGAAAGAAAGTAGATATATTTTCTTTAACAAGCTTAAGTTATACGGTAAAATATTACGTAGGTATAGCGGTTTGGAAAACCACACCGTATGGACGTGTGATTCACCTCGACCGTCATTTTGTTAAGTAACTCAACTTTATGACAAGCCGTAAAATGTAACAATATATGCAGCTAACAATATGTCTGCCTATGCACGGATGCACCAAAGTCACTTATTAGTTTCACCAATATGTCATTAAGTTTCTGCGTCGCCATTTCTCTGAGATTTCTCCATTTTGCTAATCATAGACATCGTCACTACTCGACGCGTGACCCGAGAGCTGGTGAGATCTGGCGCAACGCATCAGCACTGTCATACAGCGGGGCAATGCAGCCAGCAGCGTCTTGGGGACGCGCGCCGACTGGTATTGATATGGATCAGTTGAGCTACCTGTAGATTGTTTGCAACAGTCTGCAGTTAGTTCAATTGTTTCAATTGTAAATACTAGATAAAAACAGTGTGAAAGATGACGTAATTTTGAATCACTTTCTGAAACTTCGCAAGTTATTAATATAAGTAACTGAAAGGCGGAATTGCCATTAGGTCTGCCTACCCGCTTGCAATACATAATATCTACAGCTTTATTTACAGCCATACGGAACCACTTCAAAGATAGAAAATGTTTTAAATTTAATTTCGCTTTTTAGATTTGACGAGGAAATTGCTGTTTCCTGTAGCGTTGCCAGTTTCAAAGTAATTTAATGCTACGCCTGCTTTTTAGGTCGACGAATCTTACTCGTTCATGATATAAGATATTTTAATAAGAAAGTTATGCAAATACAGTGGATAATCAAGTTCTAATTAATTGCCGAGACTCAGGTTTGTGTACTTAGATAAAACTTCAAATGACGAAGACGATGTCAGTTTAAGTGTTGCCTGTAACAAATGGGACGAAAGAGGACTGAAATCAGCATAAAATTTGATTTTCCGTGTTCCGACTTTGGGCAGAAGCGAGTAGAACGAACGCGGAACACCTCGTATTCTATAAAAATCTTAATTATTATAATTACTCAAGTATTTTATGTAACTCACTATTATACATACTTACATATTTTTAGTGCTAAATCTTATATTTATTTACTATCATAATTGTATTACCTATTTAGTACAAAATTACGTTTTTAATAGCTTCCAGGTCTAAGAAAAAAGTTACTAGTTTATCTGTCACTTAAACCGATCTAAACATAGGAAGCCGTCTGTCAAACCACTTAATTTCCTACTTCTATATCGATCAAGCAGTTTCTGACACATATGGCAGTTCACAGACATGGCGATAATAACTGGTTGAATGAATTTGACCTCTAGTCTACATTCTTTAAGATATATCGGTGGCAAAGGAATTTGATAGAAAAACTTGTTGACTTGAGCGAGCGTCTAATTTGTATTAGCTTCTAGCGAGACATTATTAGATCTTCAAGTAAGACTTTACTTGGAAAACAAAACACAATAATTTGACGTGTTTAAAAATATAACCCGACTTCAAATTCCTCAAGAATGAAAATGGATTTGGAAGTAGTTTTCTATAACTACATAGTATAAAAGAAAATCGCCTCCCGCTGTCTATCTGTCCCTACGTATGCTTAGATCTTTAAAACTACGCAACGGATATTGATGCGGTTTTTTTAACAGATGATTCAAAAGGACGGTTGGTTTATAAACCATTTGACACATAGATTTCCACGCGGAGGAAGCCGCAGGGCGCATATAATAACCATATAAATAATCGTGGAATAAGTTGTTTCCGAAAAGCCATAAACATAGCGGAGAGAAACAGTTCGCAAACAAAGTAAAGCAGCTTCTAGTATCAGAGGAAAGTCTAGAGAGGAAGTGGTAATTGGGTGTAGCAGGCTTTCCCTCTATTATGAGGAGTTCCGCAGGTTGATTGCAGCCGTGGCAGGTTAATGGTAGAGGGATCTAAATAAACAGCGTCCGGTTGGAGACTAAAGTTATCAGCTATGGCCTGCACCAGGAAATACATCAAGAAATACTTCAGAGACATCTTATTGCAGATAGGAATAAATATCTGACTGGTCTTACGAATATAGTACCAATTTTAAGCCCAAATGTGGAAAATGACAATTTGTGGTATTCGACGCAGAAGCTTTCAACTAAGTAGGTACTAGAAATAATTCATATTTTAGCACTTTATTCTGGAAGACTTGGATGTTTTTCTTAAAACGCTAACTATACAGGACAAATCGAGGGCATTGGCTCCCTTTACGACTTTTCTTCAACTCTCGTGGTATCGGACTTGGCGATCACCGGCACCGCCCTTCTCAAAAAACCTGTTTAGTATGGTGTTAATTAACCTATCAAAGAATACGAGATACAATAGTCCTACAAGGAAATGTCTCCTCGCATCACTAACCAATAGTCAGATCCATTGTTTTTACTCCATGGCTCCGGAGCATTGCACCTCGATATTTAAGTCACATAGTAATGGATCTTTGTTTACTAGTGCGCCGGATTGGCAACCATTGGCAACCTGCCAATGGAACCGGCATGCGGCATCTCCAGCTAGACGGCCTGTCTTATATGATATGTTACATGCAGAAGTGTAAAATCGTAAATAGGGCTTCCTTAGCGCCTGTAAAAGGAAGAAAGTTGCAGTGCAAGATGGACGCGCGTAATCGGATATCGACTATTATAATGGAGACTTTTGGTCCTTGATTATAATGTGAAGGTGGAGCCATGAGAATCGACTTGCCATCTGTTCACACTGTTGTTATAAAAACAAGCAGATGTTTGTAGACATCCTCGTATAGAAAATGAATATAACTTTTCGGACTGGATAGACACAGTAGTAGACTTACGTATGACAGAAGCCAGAGGTGATCAAGCAAGATCTATGATTATGTCGGAGGTCAAGCAAGATCGGTTTTGGTGATGATGCGCCAGGAGTAAGGACCAAGTAGTACTTAATATGAGCAGTTTTGCTATTATGTATACCAGTTATCTAGTACCCATAACAAAAGCTCTGCTTACCATGGGGTTAGATAATGCTGTGTAAATCATCCAGCATTATTATTTTTTTATTTTACTTCATACTCAAAATATTTATTGTTGTCAACACATTGACTTAATATTGTGTATATAGTATAATAAGTGTTTAAGTTTAGTTAAGTATCACAATGTGAACCCTTTTGGGCGTGAACAAGTGGAAGGCAGACCGTGGTTGTTTTTGATAAAAATTTGTAGGTACTAAGGTAAGGAGTACCTACTTGTTTAGTAATTTATTAATTAGGATATATATTTTTCCTTATCATAATGTCAGTTTTATGTGTGTCATTAATTAAAGGAGTAAGGACCAAGGTGTAAGTTTGTGTTGTAGGACTTTACTAAAATAAAACTACGCCCTAAACATCAGGTAGTTGACCTTAGGAGACACACCCGACACCAATAGGTCTAATAACTATTCTAGTCCATTCATTAGCACCGGTAGTTAATAGCCAACGCCAGTAAACCATGGTTCCAGCAAATTATCATAAATAACTCGATAGGATCGCGTGATGTTGACCACTTGCTCTGAATTACGGTTATTGAGTCCCGTCAAATCATTTATAGTCCGAGAGCTGAATGGGATCATTAGGGAAGTTTTGTACAGTTCAATGCCTGGAGTGAACTGGCTGAGGATTCAATTGTTATCGAACTATTAACGGACTATTTACCAGATCATTATGATTAGAGAATCAGAGGTGCCATTTCAAGAGAGTCTTTAACATATTCGGGAAAAAGACATGCATGTATAATCTTGGTCTGTGATCAGCAGAGATACCCTTTATGCTTATGACATGCATACCAACATTCAAACGTCATTCATCATCAACCTATAAGTCCACTGTTAGACAGAAGCGCCTCCCCTAATGAACGCCATAGCGCCCTGTCTTCAGCTTGCCGCATCTAGCATCTGCCTGCAGTCTTTCGCAAGCCAAAGGTTTATATTTATCTCTTCATATAACTATGTATCTCCAAATGTCGCCAATCTGTCGTGCCTCTACTCTATTTAATTTGTATTTACCTACACTAAAAACAGACAACAGATATTCTTTTTCACAAAAAAGCTTTTACCGACGACTTTTCTGCATTTAATTGCCTTGTGCTGACATTTTGCGTGTAGGTACTCATATAACACTAGCGACACGGTCCGCGTCGCGATCGAGAGTGCTCCCGATGTAACGCAAAGTCGCAAACTAACTCAATGTGCATGTGCTAGCAACCAAGATCAAATCTCCTTCATGAAATAGCATATATGTACCTAGACTCAAGAAATAAATTTTTGCAAGTGCTCTCTACCTAAAGTATTCTTCCATTTGACTTCAGTCCTATACCAAAGGCATTCCAGATTCTAGCTACTTATATCTTTCTAGCCCGACAGCCAATCGGAACCAATTAACTAATTGTGACTGTGTAACTAGCCAATAGACAACGCCCTGTAGCGTTCTACTTTGGTTTTTATGTCGTCAGGCTAGCATAGGCCAGCCTATGTTAGTTAGACTACATCAAAACTATAGTAGAACATCATTATTTTTACAAAAAGATAACGATGAACTAGTCTTTATCATCAGCCACATATACTAGTCCACTACCGGGCCCTAAGGGCACATTCACCCAGAATCAGTTTTACAGGATCTATTTTTTTTTCAATTTATAATATTAGTTATGGGTCTGTTGATGCTGTGTGAAAGTGTCCAGTATTATTTATTCATTTATTTAATTTACCTAGTGATTTCAATCGGAATATAAATGGACTTCAAGTAGAGTTATGTCCGTTTGAACGATAACTAATGGCGACATAGAAACTAATAACAGTGATTCATATCAGCGATAGCCGTGCAATTTCTATTGTTCCAAATACTCGGCTAATGCAATCCGCACGTGCAATGCACTTCGACTGCTTGAGGCACGTGCTAAGATTACTATCGGAGGACTGAGAATTTGGGTATGGACATCCTTATTTGGATTGATTTAAGGTGACCACACCGGACCGGGTGGTAGATGCTACAAGCTTCAAGAGAAAATGGGTAAAGGTTTGTCAGTTCCGACTCTGAAATATCTATGAACTGGACACTGGCACAAAAGTGACAAACCAGATACATATTACCAAACTCAGAGTAATAAGACATAGAGTGATAATTTCACAAAACATTCCGCTCTAAGTTGAAGCCAAAAAGCAAGCAATGTGTGCGTAAGCGGCACGTCATTACATTAGCCGACACGCACACATGTGCACAAATAATGTTGCAAGCTATTAACATTTTCTCCATAAGGTAGGGAAATTGTAACATTTTGTAAGGAGTAAGTAAATGATTATCATATTTATCACTTTTCTGTCAGATGATATTTCATTAACAGAAAACTTCCTGTTAATATTATATACTCTATGGGTTTTTACATGCAGGGGAGTGTTGAGTTACCGAATTAGTTAAATAGATAGAAATAAATATTATGGCCGAAACATTTTCATACCTTTGTTGGGATAGCACCCTCTCGTAATTTGCAAAAACCACCTTCACATAAAAATCACAATAAAGCGTAGCAATAGCTCATAAAAAAAATATATAAATTATATTAACATTAGACCTCTACTACATAATACATAATAACAGCTATCTTAATATTTTTTTGTACCAGTACATATTCTTATCATAAAATGTATCATATCCTTCAGTTATGTTATAATTATGACCTTAAATCTGAATAGGTACATTTCGACTAAGCACTATTAAGCAAGTAATTACCTATGATTATGAAACAAAATATTGAGTACGAAACTCAATCTCCGGTTGGCATTGAAAATCAATTATGAGCAGATTTGCTCTATAAAGTAACATACGAGTATATATACCTCTTACTGATTTATTTTATCATAACAACGTTATATTTTCCGGTTAAGTAAACAGACGCGTGGACTTCACTTAAAGAATAGTAAACAAGGAAATTAAACAAGGAATTAATACATCGTTATAGGACATTTTCTTTGTACTTTTGTAAACTTTAAGGAAAATACGTTAAAACAGGTAGCAAACATTCAATTACAATATAAAAGCAAAGCAACCAAATCACG
Source organism: Eupithecia dodoneata (assembly GCA_947044415.1). Classification (NCBI taxonomy): domain Eukaryota; kingdom Metazoa; phylum Arthropoda; class Insecta; order Lepidoptera; family Geometridae; genus Eupithecia; species Eupithecia dodoneata. The sequence goes on from OX345678.1 coordinate 3,044,403, forward strand.
TCACAAAACTTTATTGAAATGCTTGTTTATGCTCGCATTGTTTCTGTGGAAAGGTTATTTCTATGCCATGGGAACTGATTTATGGGGTAAAAAGTAGCCTATGTTATAATCGAGGCTTAAAACTACCTGTATGCAAAATGTCAGTCCAATCTGTTCAGTAGTTTTGGCGTGAATAGGTGCCAAGCATCTATACACCTAAACATCGAAAGTTTCGCTTTATAATACTTATCAGTGTGATTAATGATTTAATAGTAGTTAAGTCTCTAGTAAAGAAAATGTAAATTTAAAAGAATGTATTCGTCAAACTGCTAAAGGTTCTATAATAAAAAAAGAGAAAATTTAATAGAAGTGAGTCCTAACCTAGTAAAAGTGAGTGTCATATAGGCCCCATATGACACTTAAAAACGCTATCTTCAGTTCTATGGCATCGGAAATGAGCTACGCACGGAAACCAAGGTACTTTATCATGGAACTCTATTCCCATATCATCAGTACATCCAGAAATAACGGACCAATCAACAAGAGCTCCCGCTTTGTCATCCCAACGAAGAACTTACCAGAAAGTCTGAAGGGGATATGGTTCTTGGTAAAATTGCCAATTCTATAAACAGCTGGTGCGGAGTGCGTCGCTACCAGTTTTTATTGTACGACATTTGTTATGTACAAATTGATAGATGGCGCTTAGGCAATTATGGTTTAATGGGCAGAGATCTTAGGAGCGATATCTCGGCAGGACGACGTTATGGGCTATTGAAACAAGTATAATAAATAAATGATATTCAGATAGTATCGAGCATTTCCCTTTGATAATGATCGTTGCGAAATGTACCCCCAACTGGTCCTAGTAAGCTAAAGAAGTGGATAGAATAGAATAGAATAGCAAAACATGATTGATGTAGGAACCTTTGGCTCAAGTCTCTAAGTTTTCACACTAATATTATAAATTGGAATGTTTGTTACACCTTCACGCTACAACTACTAAACGGATCGGGCTGAAATTGCCTACAGGGAGCTCTAGGCCTGGAATCAAGGCTACTTTTTATCCCATAAATCAGTTCCCATGGGATAGACAAAACCTTAAAACATTTCCATAGAAACAACGGGTGCGAAGTCGCGGACAGAAACTAATTTCTTATATGACGCTGCTCTGATTGTGTTTAACCGTAAAAGTAGTAAAGGTTTGTTAGAGAAAAAAGCGAATGTTTGGTTTGACGCAGTATGACGGGATAATAAAAACCTGGGGCAGAAGCTACACACACACTCACTAGATACACACATCAGTCATCGTCCCAGGACCATAAAAGTCTCCGGCGAGTAATAACCATAAAAAATACGTGAAAAACAAACAACGAACGCACCAACATGCATTATGCTAACGCATATGCCGTGACGTAAACGCACCCTAAGCGGATGTCTATGACATTCTGAATTTGAAATTTTGAATAGGCGGAACGTCAGCTTCCATAAATTCAATTTAAAAAAAACAATAATGGCGCCGTGGTTCAACAACGCGCGGGATTATCAATTAGAATTCGACGTGCGTAGCAATGACCTAATCTTTGATCAATCCAATGTTCCTTTGAGACATGCTACCCAAAGATTCATCATTGAATAGTTTAAAAAAAATATTATTTCAAGTACATGACTCGTAAAAATTACCACATAAAAAATACACAATAATAATAATATACAATAAAAAATTATTAAAATGTAAGTTAAATCGAATGAGACAGAACATTCAAATCAATAAAATAAAATATAGGACTGACACCGACAGCCAGACAAATATGCGATATAATATATGTATGTATGGAGTTTTGCATATTTGTCAGAAATTGGAATTGTCACGCCATTAAATTGCATTTTTAGTATGACTCACCTCAGCGGATGAAAATAAAATCGTAAAGTAAATCTTTCATTGAATGGTTTTCTTGAAACTGCAGCAGACGTTGTTATTAGCATGAGGTAAGGTGATTCACAGGGCGTCTCGCGGCCGGTAATCGATGTGAATCACTAGGAAATAACAGTGGTGCTTAGAATAAAGTCTGCCTGTTGCTGTGCTGGCAGCGGAAGCTAGACATTTCGTGATGGAATTATGTATTTTGAAGGCCTAAATTATTTTATTCAAGAATCAAGAATAAAAATCCATTTCCATAAATGAGAATAATGTTATGGATGATACCCCTCATAAAGATAAGTCTCATAAAGGGCCTCTGTGCTGTTGGCTTTGGCCCCACGCAAGCCCTGCAAAGGATCACTTTATGGCCCGAGATCATGGAAATGAGAAACACAATAAATACAGTAAACGTACAAAACAGGCACACTGACACGAAAAAAAAAGATTTTTTGTCTAATAGTCATATTAATATGCAGATGAGGCCATTTTCTGACGAACAGCTAAACTATGCTCCATTTTTAACTTTGCCATTATTAGTAGTACTCCTGGAAGTCTTTGCACCGGATAAAATGTAGACGGCGAAGGCCAGAAGCCGGTAGCGATCTATTGTGCCACAGGCCAAGACCTACTTCGAGGTTGATGCGCCAGGCTATTCCATAAACTCGTAGAAGAAGAGATATATTATTCTGGCGAAATAGATAGCGCAAATTATGACTGGCAGTCATTCAGATAACAACTATCACAGACACACAAAGTTAACCCAGTTTAATACTCCTATCATGGTTGTTACCATGTTGTTACCACAAAAGTCATTGATAACGGGATATTTACCATGATTTGATTTTTGAGTTATCTAATATTTCGGCAGTTTTATACGCATGGCGTATAAAACTGCCGAAATATTAGACGGAATATCTGAAGGCACTGCGAGGGAGATCTTCCTTCAATAAATATAGATTAAAATTATATCGAAACCTCCCAAGTAAGTCGTTTGTTTACAAACGTTCTACATAGTTTGACTAGTGTATATGTAGGTGACCAGAGCTATAATTACCATGTACTACTACTTTACTCTGTCGATTGACAGCCAGTCAATCGACGAAGGCCTTACCACTTTTGTCTTCCGTTAACCATTGGCAGTTGGCACATCCGACATGCATTTCCATAACAAAAGTACCTATTGTGCTGATATGGGCACACGTCAGATGGTCAGATATGAGCTTCCCCTCTAACAGTATGCTAACGATGTCAATCCCAGTATTTATGGTCACGCTGTGTTGAGGCATATATGGCTATATAATTTCTGCTTTAAAAATATATCGAACTAGGAAGGTTATATGCGATTTTAAATGCTTTCCGGCTAGTCGTAGATTAGCGATCGTCTACATAGATACTAGTTTCTATCCTCGGCTTTGCATGCGTTGTTTCTATGGAAACGTTTAAAGGTTCTTTTGATAGAAAAAGTACCCTAGTTTTATTCCAGGCCTAAAACTACCTGTATAAAAAATTACAGCCCATCCGTTCAGTAGTGTTAGCGTGAAGAAGTAACAAACATCCATTCTTTTTGTTTCGGAAAAGTGCGTACGAGGCCGCGGGCAGCAGCTAGTCTCTCATAGTTGATTATTATTTACGCTTCACTTCTCGTATAAAACAGCCATTTTCAGTCAGTGTTTATTTCTAAGTGTTCTTATCTAAGTGTTTTATTGTGCCTCGGAAAAAGTAATTTTGTTCAAGTTTGTGTTATTGTATTTATGGAAAAAGTAATAGGTGGTAATAGGTAGGTTTGATTTGCATAATAGGCGTGCGTGACCTACAATACAAACTGAATTAGGTAAATTTTCAGTTTTCGCACTATATGATAAATTCTGTTATTGCATGGTGACAATTATTTAGTTCAGCGAGTTCAGCGGAACTTGCTGGCGGAAATCCGCCTGCCGCGCTTTTACCGACACGAGTTGGCAACTAATTATTGTTTAATTGACTTTATGAACCAACTGGTTCGGCAAATTTCATTCAGCCTTAGGTCAATTGTTAAAATAACACACGTTTTTCTCGTTCTATAATATTATTATTATTATTATATATATATTGTAACTTTTCTATAATATTATGGTACTAGCTGCGCCCCGCGGCTTCGCCCGCGTTGAAATCTATGTGTATAATTGTTTATCCTCTGGAATCACTATATCTATTTAAAAAAACCGCATCAAAATCCGTTGTGTAGTTTCAAAGATCTGCATACATGGGGGCAGACAGACAGAGGGAAGCGACTTTGTTTTATACTATGTAGTGATTCAACTTCAACTTCTTCCTCGATGGCTCTGCGTCTGGATTGACGCAATATTTCTATCATCTGTCAGTGATCACAACCCCTCACAGATGACAGAATTATCACTATGGAAACTGTAGATTTTAACTATGAGAAAAATGTATATTACCAAAGGCCCTTAGAATCCGAGATGGAATAACAAATGAAAAATATATAAGAAAATGAATTTCAACATATTTTTTCCATTCATTTATTCTTTTTATTTAGATAACTACTTAAGTTACTTTAGTAAGATACTTAAGTTTTCTTTTATATTATCCTATGGTTGCCTGTATTACCTGTATTATTAGAATAGGTAAATATATTTTCATTTGTTGCAGGGTTTGATTCCCACCTCTGGACAAATGTCTGTACAGTATGCAGATATTTATTTCGGGTGTTCTGGTCATTTTCTATGTAAAATAAAAAAATATCTATCTTTGTAATGTATTTTATTATGTATATCAGTTATCTAGTAACACAAGCTCTGCTAGGGCTCTGCGGGGCTAGATGATGCTATGAAATAAATAAATAATGCTGGACAATCCATGTCCAGCATTATTTATTTATTTATTGCTCAAACAATAAATCAGACACTAATCTTAATTAAAGTCTTTAGATCCTTAAGGGCTTTAATTATGTTGGTTGAATTAACTTTGTACAGGTTTTTTTATGTTTTTCTCTATTCTAGAGGGCATAAAAGAAACGGAATAATAATTTGGAGCGAATCGTAAACCATTTTCTACGTAACTGTGTTTTGACAAACTTTAATAAACAAGCTAATTGAGCATTTAAGAATATGTTGATTTTTAGTAAAAAATCAGGATATTTCCAAATGCTTCAAAGTACCATTGAAATAAAGTTAGCTTATCATGGGTTCCTACTTCATACATAGATATATATTATGATAATATGCTTATAATTTATGCTATATTACTTTTTAACTAGTTTTATGCATGATGCGAAATTTATCCACCTTAATTAATTTCTATTTATTAGTGAAAGTATGCTTAAATAATTTTTCAAGTTATGATTTAATTTACATACATAAGTAAACATACAAAAATAAATGTAAACATACCTATGCAATCAAGAACAGTTCTTTTGATGAAATTAATGTTTTTGCTTAGGTTATGTTAGGTTTTCTTTATGAAATGATATATTTACTTATGCAAAATAATATAAGTGTAGAGTTGTAAGTAATATTCAGATTATCAACAAGTTTCTCCATAATGTATGATTTACTTACCTTAAAGAGGTGCATTTAGACATAATAGAATACGATACGTTTTTGGAGGATGCAGAGGCTTTTTCCAACAATTGGATGAATGTGGGCTGATAGGAGTAATACTTATTTTTTTTGTATTTTTTTGGGCAATCTCTGTCCCACTTCTGGGCAAAGGACAGGCTAATTGTAATGGTAAATATTCTAAGCCAGTTTTAAAACCATGTATCTATTCCTACCTATGTAAACAGATTGGTCATTTAATGAAAGTCTGTACCTATTACCTACTTATGCGACTTGTTTTTAGACTCAAGACCACTCGAGATAGATAAAAAGGTAGGAAAGGTAGTACATAATATTAAAACTCATAACATAAAGACAAGGTGGTAAACAAATTATAATGGGTATGTACCTATTATAGAGGTGCTATTGGTAAATTAGAGTGCCTAAACCATAAGTCTAGAAATACTTATTATAGATTTTGAAGAAACTTACTCAGTTCTTGAGCTCCTATGTCCTTTGTCACGGCTAATAAAACCCACAAACTAATGAACAACCACGCACAAACACTGCACATTCTTGAGCTAAATCTAGTTTGATACATAATAATAACGTAGCTTTTGCCCTTCGTTACGTTACACACATTTTCCTAGTCTAGAAAATAAAGATAGTAAATCAAAGCTCGATACAAAACATTATCACAAACAAACAGAAAACGGTCGGAGCGCAGCAGACGTCAACTCAACGTCCGTACTCCTCCGCGACGCGATTTTTTTTGACTGACATTCTGTCTGTTCTGTTCTGGCTGTCAGTTGTCTGTGCTACCAGCTGTAGAATATAAAAATGCGGAAAGATTTGCTGGGAAAATACCTGACTTAAGGGAAATATTTTATATTAAAAATCTAGAATGGAAAAGAATTTTGTTGTCTCCTGGCAACATTCTTAAAGCAACGAGTTTTCATGAAAACAAAGTCAGCAAATTAGTTTATTTTTAGTTACCTATATAATAAAGAATATTGAAAAATAATGAATAAAACCATTCGAGGTGTTACTGTTGCGTTTAGGCTCTTCTTTACTCAGGGTGAAGAAAATCAGGGGCGGTCCTGGGTCTTTTCTGCCAGTGCCACTCATAAGCCAGCTAAATTTTCACTGTCGTTAATTATTTATTTCTCTTGGTTTTCTTGGCGGGGAAGATGGCAATTTACCTTTCTCCAAGTTTGTTCCATGTCGAACACAAAATTGCAAAAAAATTAATTTCCTGTGCAATGTCAATCGAACATCTTCGAAGTTATTGTTTCTAAAAACTCCAAAATTGTAAACTGCATTGAGCCCCACGGTGAATTTGCCCATCCCATGGGAACACTGCACTTTTTTTTTATTGTAATGTACTAGGACTACTTACTTTTTACATATTATTCTAACTAAATTTGCAGTTAAAAAAATCCGTCACCTTACAGACGTTGATACTTCTAGACTAGTCTATTTCAGCTACTTCCACAGTATTATGTCTTATGGCATACTACTGTGGGGGAACGCTGCAGATATAAACACCGTATTCGTGTTGCAGAAAAGGGCTGTTCGTGGGATCTATAATATGGGTCCCAGAGAATCCCTACGTGAAAAATTTAAAGAAATAAACATAATGACAGTACCGTGTCAATATATTTATGAAAACTTGTTGTACACTCATAAAATTATCAATCGGTTCACTAAAAAAAGTGATATACATCATGTGAATACTAGAAATAAGAATAAACTCGCTGTGCCCACAACTAGGCTACACAAGATAAATGTATCTTTTAAAGGGCAATGTATACGCTTCTACAACAAAACTCCAAGTGAGTTGCAAAAATTATCAATAAATAAATTTAAAAAAATTGTGAATCATATTCTTTGTAAAAAAGCTTATTACAAAATATCAGATTACTTAGAAGATAAAAAAAAGCTTGGAACGAGTTTTGCTCTAACTCAAAATCTACCAACTTACAAATAAGCAAATCAAATGTACTAGACACATAAGTTATGAACATACTAGTGGTTTCTTCTCACTTCTTCCACTGGTGGACAAAAAATTTAAGTGAACTATAAAATAATTTAATAGTATAAAATATGATCTGTCTAAGTGCTTATTTGTAAGCTTAAAGAAATAAAAACTTTTCATTTTCATTTTCAATTATACATATTTTTACACTTATATAATTTCTATATGTATACACACACACTCTTACTTAAGTTTCGATACTAATGTTAGTCAGTTAGAAAAATATATAAATAATAAACTAAGTACGATGTTATGATTATAATTATCACTATACAAGTATCTTATCATAGATCCTTATTACTATTTGTTATTATATCTTATTGACATATTAGAAAATGCCTTCCATATTATTTACGTTCGGTTCGGACCTTTTTCACTTTGATTGCTGGCAGCATTGTTTTGCAATTTGCATAGTTTGCATCAAGCATATCAAGCATACAAACGAAATAATGAAATTAGCGTAGATCGATTGATTGAAATGAATGATTGATTTGATTCTCCTTTCGTATGTTGGATGGATTGATTGATTTCCATTTCTTGTCTTGTCTTGATTGAGTTTTTCCAAGTTCTTTGCAGGGAAATCCAATTTATAAGCGATTCCTATCTCCCTCCGTTGGTAGAGATCATTTTTGGGGCAAGAATCTTCTATTCCATTACTGGATGGACACCGGCAGAAAATTGGCAAACCAGACACATATTGCTCTTTGGGGGAATCCCAGCCTGGTAAGGGCTAAACAAAGATAAGAAGTAGAATATATTTTTGTTTGTTGAATGAACTTCGTTCCGTTCGTATCGTTTATCCACCGTTTATCTCGTATAGTCGTATAACTTTAGCTCTTGTGCTAATTCCATTCCACCATTTGAATACTTTACCTATTGTAAAAGGCGCACTACCCCACTTTGTGACCCGCGACTGTGTGAGTAATAATCAAAATATTATATTACGTGTCCCTATTCATTATGTTTCTGCCAGTGACTTTAGCTCGACCCGAGCGACGACGCTGGTTAGGCGCTGGCTTGTTTGTTATGTTCTTTATTGCGGCATTGTTTTGTCTTCTTCTTTCTTTTTTAATTTATGCTTATCTAATTTGTACTTACTTATTTTATGTATTGTTCTGGTTCCTTGTGCTTTACTGTTTTGTTGCTAGTTTGCAAAAAACTGACAAAATACATCCATTGGCTTACCCTGATGAACCCAGGAGGGAACGGAAACTTGAGGTATCTAATGTGATAAACAATAAAACTTTTGAAACGATTTATGGTCAATAACACACAAAAATAACTCAAGAATCAAATCATTGTAAATATCCTGTTATAAGTGACTTTTATGATAAACAATGTTCCTTTAATTATAAATATAAATACTATAATATAGTTCTAATTTGTTTCTATTATTGATTTTAATTTTCTTTGTTAATAAAACTTCATTTGTTCTTCTAAAATGATAATATTTTGGATATTTATGACCACTCGTAAAGCAGATCAGGTTAAATTTTTTGCACAGATTTCGTTCTAGACTAGGATTAACATAAATGTGTATAAAGCCATAGGCAGCAGATACTTCAATATTTCTCGGTTTTAAGAATTCAACATTAGGATAGGAACCTAAGTAATCTCTAATGGTATTGATAATTAGTGTTTTATATTGGTCTCTTTTACAATACAATACAATATAACTTTATTGCACCATCAAAAAAAATATACTAAAGGATCTTAATACTAACTATAACTAGTGGCACAATCTTTTAACTTGATATGTAATAATCATAAGCACTTTACTTGTTGCAGGCAAAAATGGGGACCTTTCAAAGGAATGCAATAATATCTGGCTACATCAACTCATACTGCCTTGTATGCGAGGATTTCTTTGAGACGGAAGACCAAACCTTCTCTCATATCAAAGGAGAAGAGCATGAGAACACACTCCTTCGTTACCCTGTTTTGGAGAAGTATGGAAACAATGGGATAAGAAAGGTGAGAAACACACCAGCACATGCATCCTCCTTGAAAGGTCTCCCCAATCAGAGCAAGTTTTGCTATAATCAACAATCATTGGCATCAACATCATTGATTCTAGCTAGAAGTATATGGTTTAGTTATAGGTTTAACAGTTTGTAACAAAAAATTTCACATAAAGAATATTGAGTGAAGTACAATGAGAGATTTATTCAGAACTAATAATAAAAAAAGAACCCCATGCAATTTCATGGGGTCAACATTTTTACAAATTCAAAGAATGATTCAACCAAGCCAAATGTTGGTTGGTATAGGTACACACAAATACCTATACCTACAACCGACAACCGCTGAGGTAAACATATTCTTGAGTGGAGACCACGACTCGGTAAACGTAGTGTAGGACGCCCTCTGACCAGGTGGGATGACGATCTGCGAAAGAGTGCAGGCAAATGCTGGATACGTCAAGCTGAAGACAGGGCGCTGTGGCGCTCATTGGGGGAGGCCTAAGTCCAGCAGTGGACTAAGATAGGCTGATGATGATGATTCTATACTTATAACACTTTACTCGTCTCAACGCCGCACGTTGCCGCCGCCCGGCGATGAGCGAGAAGCTATAAGAGCTAGAAACTACATACAAATAGGCGAGAAGCGAGTGTGTAGTTCCTAGTCTCGCTGGGCTATAAAGCGAGTCCATCGGGCGATTACATGCACCACCCGCCAATTTGATCTCCTACTTTAAATATAAAAATTCCCGTCGTCCATTATTTCAAGGTGAAAGCGGGGTACTTCTGTGAATACTGCAGCCAGCTGATGACTACGGGAGCCAAGGTCAACTTGCATATCGCTGAGAAGCTGCACTATTACAACAAAGGTAGGTCTTGTAGACAGACTTCAAAAAAGGTTCTCAATTCGACTGTTTTTTTGATACCTCCTAGCTTTCGACTGGGTGAACTGATTTTGATGATTGTTTTATTTGAGAGCTGGTGCTTGTTTCCCTTGTGGTCCCATTTCAATTAGGTCCAGTTCTGACAATGGCATTCATGATAAAACTATATAACCAAGTCTTAAATTTGCATGAGTAATTTAAGACTTGGTTAAGTATGAGCGCGACAAATTAACGAATAACTCAATATCACGCCGAACGATTTCAATGATTTATTTTATTTGGCTACCTGAATTAATAAATGACATACCTACCTTCCGAGTTATTAATGAAATTAATTTGATTTGATTTGAATAAATTATCTGATTACTATGTTACCTAGTTACTATTGTTATTTTATTTCTAAATAAATTGCCGCGCCCTTACAGGGTACATTTGCCTACCTCTAAGCTATCTATACTATACCACAGATAATATAATACATACACTATACTAATATTATAAAGAGGAAATGTTTGATTTTTTGTTTGTTAGTTTGTATTGAATAGGCTCCGAAACTACTGGACCGAAAAAATATTTCAGCATTGGGAAGCTACACTCCCCGGTGAACATAGGCTATATATATTTTCAAAAAATTTAGGGATCCGTACTAAAACCGGGCGAAGCCGGGAAGGTCCGCTAGTATGCAATAAATAAATGAAAATGAATATTTTTTTAAAGGCAACATGCTACTAACGCAGTCCGGTTCAGCCTTCACCGCGTTCACCGATGTGTTGATAACAGAGAACGCCTGGCACAGCTTCCGTGAAGACGAGTGTATGTTGTGCAACGCAGAGTTCGACGACCACGCGGAACATATGGCGGAGAGGTCGCATGTCGTCAAGCTTTTGCAGAATCAGGTGCAGTTCGGGAATGATAATAGTATTTATAGGAAGGTATGTTGTATTTTTTTTTTATCCTACTAATATTATATCGTCCCGCTATTGAAATGGGCTTCTGCCTCAAGTTGAATAAATGCGAAAGTTTGTGAGGATGTTTGTTGCTCTTTCACGCAAAAACTACTGAATGGATTTTGATGAAACTTCACAATAATGGCTTGCATATCAGAGTAACACATAGGCTACAATTTATAAAGATATATTGTATATTATCCAAAATATCGTTCACCACGCCGACCACGCGGGTCGAAACTGCGGGGCACAGCTAGTCTATATATATAACTGCACCCCGCAGCTTCGCCCGCTTGGAAATCGATGTGTCAAATGGTTTATAAAACTTCCTCTTGAATCACTCTATATATTTAAAAAAACCGCATCAAAATCCGTTGCGTAGTTTTAAATATCTAAGCGTACATAGGGACAGACAGACCGCGGGAAGCGACTTTGTTTTAAAGATCTAAAACTACGCAACGGATTTTGATGTTTTTTTAATAGATCGAGTAATTCAAGAAAAAGGTTTATAAATAATTTGATACATAGATTTCCACGTGGGCAAAGCTGTGGGGCGCTGCTAGTATATGATATAAAAATGAACCCCTATTTCCCCTTGGCATGTTATAACTTGAGAACGGCTTTACCGACTTCATTAATTATTTTTTAAATTGTTTCTAATACTTCGTAGAAGGTTCTGACATAAAAAGCGCAGAAATGTTCACGATGGTGAAGAAAATATCTTTTTCACAATCTGAACGGTGACGTCACAGATAATATGGCAGTTCAGTTTCGAGTGATAAAACATCACGAAGCCAATAAGGCGCTTATCAGGAGAGGCGCCCAGCAGTGGCCCATTATAGGCGATAAGAAAATATTACATTGTTTCACGAACAGAAAATAAATACATGGAGTATAATATACTATGTAGTGTTCATTTATACAATAAAATAGAAAAATTCTTTATTGTACACCATAATCAAATCATTACAAAAATACATTACATACGACAAGTACAATGGGCGGCCTTAGCGCTTAGAAGCGATCTCTTCCAGGCAACCTTTGGATGGAAAGAATTATGTGAATTTAAGAAAGGCAGGGGGTGTACCACAAGTAATCTAAATATGAACATAACAAGAATACTAAAAAACAAAATTTTGTATTCTAATATTCAAATTCAAAATTGGTATTTCTAATATTCAAATTTTGTTACACTACTTAAATAAATAAATAGCAACTAACAATATTCATTATTGGTTAATTTATCTTTCAGATTGACAAGAATGACTTCCAATGTTTAACCTGTAACATCAAGCTGCCATTGAGCGAGCTCGAAGAACATTTCGGCGGCGACGATCACAATCAAAGATACGTTGAATGCCAAGAAGCGAAGAAAAAACACGACTTGGCGAACACAACACCCGAGGTAAAAAAGGAGTTTTTAAAGAATAAGAATATTTTACTGTTAAAATTGTGAACATGATACATAAGTTTAGGTCTTAAATCGAATTAAAGTAGGTATCAACAATTTTATCAATTTCGGACATACAATAATATTTTAACAAATTGTTCGGGTACACAGCAAATACGTAGGTCTTATTTTCCTTACTAAAGTCATTTAAAACGGGATATTTACCATGATTTGATTTTTGAGTTATCCAATATTTCGGCACAGTTGCATAATAGTGAAACCGGTGGTAGTGGCAACGTTCGTAGCAAAAGACAAAAAATGAGGGTAGATCGGTATGTCTGCCCATAAAAACTCGCAGTGCTTTCAGTTACTCCGTGATCATGGCGCATGCAACTGTGCCGAAATATTGGATAACTCAAAAATCAAATCATGGTAAATATCCCGTTTTAAATGACTTTAGTATTAATAACCATGATAGTTTCAAAAGTCTTATTTTCCTTACTTGTTGTTGAGTTGAGCTACCTATAATTTGTTTACAACAGTCAACTGTTTCAGTTCTAACGAATGATAGTTCATAACAGTTCTCATTTGTGCCTATATTTAATTTGTTATATTCTTTTTTTTTTATTTGTTTCATTTTGTTTTATATAATAAATACTTCATAGGAAAAACCTAAAGAGAAGACGGAAAAAAGTGAAGACTTGAAAAAAGCGGTAGGTCAAGATTATGTCGTCAGTAATAAAGAAACCATTACAGGAATAGCTGAAACTACAACAGAAGCAACCAAAAAGGCAAAACATACCAACAGCAACGAAGAAAAACCAACCGAGCTAAAAGAAAATATTGATAAAATAAAAAAAGAACACACAGCACCCAAATTCAATGTAAAAGAGGACTCATCAGACCCAATTATATACGCTAAAGACAACAAACTAATATACGATGCTAAATACAAAAACACGTACTGCAGAACATGTCAAAACAAATTCCCGTTTTCACTCCGCGCTATGAAAGAACATGTTAACGGCAAAGGTCACATCAGCAAACTTGCCAAATTAACACCGAAACCACCAAAACGTAAGAAGCTATTCAGATGTCCAATGGAGGATTTTGTCAAAAATGCCCGCACGTTTCATAGCCCCTTGGATAATGATATAGTGCTGAATGAGAAATTCTGCATTTCTGCGAAAAGTTTGAATTTTTTCACAAAAATTCCCAACAGATTTTGGGTATACAAGTGCCAGTTTTGTCTGGTTGACCTGAACGAGGAAAATATGGCGGAGCATTGTTTTACTGTGAACCATGAGAGGGGCATGAGGCTCACTCCTATTATAACTAATCCAAAAGTGACGGACGAGTTTATAAGAGAGGTAAATAAAAAATATAATTTATTTTCATATTTTTATAAGAGAGAGTGAATTTATTAAAACTTCCTTTCAGGAGAAGATATTAGGAATGTTACTACTAAAAAACTTACATAATTGCGCACAGGGTGTGAAAAACAGCTTTTCTAGTTAGATAATGGAGACGAATGATCATCATTGAATGCAGGCTCGAACTTCGTAATATATTTTCCATACTCTTATAATTTAACCTTAGATTAACAGAGAAACTGACAAAATCGGTCTCCACTCAGCTTGTGCTATGGTAGAGCAGATCATACAATAGCGCTGGTCTTCCGTCGAGACCGTGGTGCGTAAGCTGGCCTAATACACGGATACAAACAAGGAACTTTCGCTACTTTACTCTTCTAACCCATACGACGACCTCTGGCGCGGATGGGCGAAGGTTTGCCTGCAACGCATGAGGTTGCGGGTTCGATGCCCGCCTCGGGACCATTGTGTGTACGATCTGCAGATATTTGTTCCGGGTGCACTGGTCGTTATCTATGTATACTAAAAAAAACTATCTATTTCATATATATCAGTCATCTAGTACCCATAACACAAGCTCTGCTTAGCTTGAAGCTAGATGATGCTGTGTGGATTGTCCAGCATTATTCATTATTTATACTAAACTTGCAGGTCCGCCCAGAAACATTCCACTGCGGTTTCTGTAACCTAGTCATGACCTGTTGGGACGCCACCGAATCACATTTAATGACACCAGCACACAAGGACAGCGCCGCCGCTCGCAAACGACAACTGCACATCTACCTGCCGGCGATACGAGCGCAGAAAAAAGAAGACGAGATAAAGGAGATGTTCTTTTTAAATTTCATAAATCGTACGGAACTCGACTGCGCTACTGCTGTACAGCATTTCCATTCAAATATGGACTCTAACTCGTAATGTTTAGGTGGTTTTTACAGCGACGGCATTAGATAAGAGACATCTAGCGGGCGTTGCTGCAAAGCATATGTATATAAATTCAAATATGGGCTTTATCTCTCAATATTTCGGTAGTTTTTACAGCGACGGTATTAGATAAGAGACATCTAGCGGGTGTTAACTTGAAGCTTTGTTGCGGTAAGCTATGTTGTCACTGTAAAATGTATCTATTACGAGTTTAAACCAATATTTATAATATAAAGGAACTCATTTTTGTGTTGTGCGGCAGTAGTGTTGGATATGAGCGCCAACCTTTAGGGTTACGCCTTTTCACAAGCGGTTACGTCAGATTTGTTTGCCGTGCTTAGTAGACTGCTTTAGGCTGGTTTTATAGTCGAGCTGCCTGGACGCACCGCTGGGCAGCGCGCTGTTAACTGTTTACTGATGAGCGTTTATTGAACGGCGCTGAATAAGCGCGCGACTTTGAAACGCAACTACTGCCCCCATACATCTCAGATCGCGCGCGCTCCAACGGCGCTGCCGAAACGCGTAACAATAAAACCAGCCTTAAACGCGACCTTGGAGCGTGCATGTAAGAATGACAAAAGGATCAAGACGCATTGAAACAGAATTGAAGGGAATTTTTAAAGATCATTATAGTTTAATTAACCCTATCTCCACGGTAAAAGGCACACATTTCTTTCACGATAATATATTGCGCGCATCTGTCTGGATTCCCGCGACTTTTTTAACATAAGCGCGAGATTTTGCTGATAGGATTCAAAATCTTCAAAGATTCCCTTGATCCCGTTTCGGTCTGCATTCACCCTAATAATGACAGTATTTAATGTTTTTTCTTTTAAGATATTCCGATATTACTAGTTTTAGATTGTGATCTCATGGACGACTGTAAACGTGTTTTACGACGACACACTATTTAGCAACGTTACGTTGCGAATCACGCGTCAAAAGGTGTTATTCAAGGAGTAACGCTGATAACGTGCGTTACTATTTGAAAAGGGGCATTTTAAATTGAATAACACCTTTTGACGCGTTACATTGCTAAATACCGTAGTAGCCAGTTATGTTGCTGAACTTTAGAATTACTATCTCTAAATGACTGAAAATGTGCCTTTTTGAAATAACGAAACTTTCTAATAATAAAATGTAATATAATCAGTGTAAAATAGTAAGTGTATTGTTAAAATGTTATTCAATGGCGCTTTCGGCCATTGAATTAAAGTGGGGTCTGTATGCTGGGGAGCATCTAAAATTCATAGAATGCTGAGCAGCGTACGAACTGAGGTGCTGAATCAAAATGTTTCAAGAATTTAGGATTTACACTAGCTTGTTTATAGTATCGTTTCGCATCAATGGGTGGTTATAATGGGCGAAACGATACTACACCGACTAGACACATTTGATTTTGTTTTTCGTAATCGTTACCTACTATATTTCTAACGTTTTTGTTATAGTGCGTACGGTCTCGCACTCAGGGTAATATCTAAGAAAGTAAAGCGTCAGAAATGTTAGAGTGTCCCTGTACTGAGGGGAAGGACGGTCGCGGGTTTAAGTATTTACTACTATTTGTTTAGTAGGACGCTAACAGAATCAACATTGTTATTTTGTTATGATCAATGTGTCTTGTTAACAAGTTACTAATGGGCGAAACGATACTACACCGACTAGACACATTTGATTTGTTTTTTTGTAATCGTTACTGTATTTCTAAGGTTTTTGTTACTATAGTCAACTATAGTGTGTACGGCCTCGCACTCGGGGTAATATCTAAGAAATTAAAGTGTCAGAAAGGCTAGAGCGTCCCTGTACTGAGGGGAAGGAAGGTCGTGGGTTAAGTTCCATCGACATCGAAATTATTTAGTTGCTATTATTTTGTGTGACGAGCTCGAGGCACATCTTCCATCATGGCCTGTTGCAGCGTTGGATCGCGAGGAGTGGAAGGAGAAAAGGGAGGCCTTTGCCCAGCAGTGGGACAATAATGGCTCAAAATAATAAATAATAATTATTATTTGTTTAGTAGGACGCTAACAGAATCAACATTGTTATTTTGTAACGATCAATGTGTCCTGTTAACAAGTTACTGTAAATTGCGGAAATCAGGGATCACCTAAGACGCTGCTATCGCCGGATTTTCGCTCTTAGTCATATGAATATGTGTTAAGTCTAAGCCAAAATAAAACACAATGATATTTACAACGATTGTTTTATTCAATCTTTTACGTCCAACTCCCAATTATAAAAGGAGCTTCAGTTATAACTTACAAAGTAAATATAAAAGGTATCCTATTTACGAGTCCAATGGCCAGCCACACATTTACAGAAAATGCTTTATTTCTTTGGGAAATTGTCCCCAAAGCAAATTTACAATAGAGAGATAGGGTTGCTAACAAGAGATTTTTAAAATCCACGTTCTATTGTAAAAAGTATGGAGAAATCTCCCAAAAGATTTGTAATCTTGAGATCACTATTAACTCGCGTCACAAAGTCCCCTGAGTCAGCATTATATGCATTTTCGACCAAAAAATCGCAAAGGACGTTCTCCCGATTTACTTACAGCCTTTCACTTATAATTAGATACACTTAAAATATTAGTTTGCTAACACAGGAGTGAAACAATTTTAAGTAATACCTAACTAAAAATTATATTTTGGGCCGTTTTTTGGTCAGCCTTAATTTAAATCTATTTACATAAGAAACCTCAAATAACTAACCTGTCATCACAGATCAATATAAATAAATACTAACAACATATATTTGGCTCTTTCTTTGAGCTTTTCGTGTGCCTACTGAATATCTGACTAAATATCCAGATGCCTAAGCGACTATTATCAAAACCAAGTAGTTCACCCACTCGTAATATATTAAAAAACAAAGCTACCTTATCTACTAGGTTACATACGCTGATATATTATTTCAAAAACATCTATGTAAACACATCACATTTTTACATATATCGATTATATACTTAGACAAACTATAAAGATCCTAGTGCAATTTTGTAGTGTCAATTCCTTGTGCCTTATTTAGACGCCCACCTATACACTAGCCAAACTCAGTGTAGGAATGTTTGTAAACAAATCACGACACAATAAACGAAAACTCTCTTGTTTGGCGTCGTGTTTCAGATATAATTGTAGGCAATATTTATTGAGGTAGAAATCTTATATTGATTGATGTAAAGATCGCAGCAATAGAGTGAATTTTAGATTAAGTACGGGTGGTTTATTTACGAACATTGCACATCGATTTTGGCTAGTGTATGCCAGTGAAAATAAAATTCGTCGTCCATTTTTTATCATTCCACTGTTGCAAAGACTGACGCTTGGTAACAATAAATTATTTCATAACTTTCGAGATTTAATAACAAATGTAATGATTATAAACGTAGTGGAAATAAACCAAACTTAATACCCGATAAATAATCATTCATTATACTTGAAAACTGTAAGAAAAACCCGACTTGGTCCCCGCTTTTTAACTTTTTTTTACAAATTGTGGGAGCAAAGGCCTACAAAATGTAGCTTAAACCATATACAAGTTCTGACGAATATTTTGATAGCTCATTTATCAAAAGCTGAAGCCGTTTGAATGCTTCGAAGACAAAGACACAAAGAAAAATCGAAAACCATAACTTTACTAGCCGGGTAAAACAAACAGCATAGGGAATTAACGCCGTGGGAATGAGAATGATTCATGCACAAAACCCGGCAATTTCACTATAAATATGAATTATTTTTAGTGGATCAATAATCCCCATTGTAAACTAAACAGTTCAGAATAAAATAAGTTGGTTACAACACATCTTCACAATAAACCTTGTACTATAGAACAAAGATAACAACATACTAGCCAGTTGTTTACAAACAATAAACAAACCACAACGCGGATAACAAAAAATTAATTGCTTCGCGTCGAGTTTCAATTGAAATTGTAAGCAATTTTTATTAAAGGAAGGATTTCAAAAAGACAAGTAATGTAAATTGCTTATAAAAAACACCGCAACCGAATTTCAGGTTAAGTGTTTACAAACATTCTACATTGTTTGGCTAGTGTATAGACTTAAATGTTTTGCGTTCAGAAAGCTTATAACTAAATCACAATTGGAAATTTAGAGAGTCCTTATCACTGGGCACCATTAACGATTCTAGGGACTCGTTCAATAAAAACACTAGAAATATTGCAACCATATTGTTAGCTAAATATTGCTCAATATTCATATCAAACAAACACAGCCTCACCACACTGAAATGTTACACCGTCGCACACATGGTGTGTCTTTATAAAATACATAGTATAAAATTTCAAATGAACGCTTAGCTGCCTAATAATAAAAATTGAGCATAACATTTTATCAGAAACAATGTAATTGTTACTTGTTATCCAGAGGCCTTTGTTTGCGTTGTAAATAAGATTACGTTTTCTTTAAAAATTTTAGCACCTTGCAGCGCCTCTACCGGATACTGAGAGGAACTAATTTTCGTAGTGTAACGATGATTCAATAGTTTCAAATGATTTTTTTGTCAAGTGTAGCTCAGCGCTCATTATCCCGATACCACAAGCACCCAGCACAAAAACGTGCATTTAAATATAGTCTTTAACACGTTATATTTACATTTTATAGTGACAAAATGGCTTTAAACAAGTGGCCCGCTGTCAATATGAAATATATCTAAATGTTAAGAGTTAAAGCCCATATTTCAATGCATATTTTTTGCTGGGTGGTAGTTGTGCGCCTCTGATCTACGACAAGCTTAAGCGGTAGTAACCATTTTCGAAAACTTCTTAGTGTAGGTATTCTACTAACAGCGAGACTATGTATGAGTCTCGCTATGACCGCTGCTCAAGTTAACCAGTATTTTGACAAAAGTTTTCATATCTTAACATACATTGTTGCTTATTTCCCAAATTCATTCATTCAGTCAAGTTTAAATCCTACTGTAGTAACGGAGAGTTCATATTAAACCGAGTAACATGCCTGCAGACTTCTCGCAAACTCTGTTCTTCGTCATAGGGAGTTAAGATTCGAAGTTTGCGTTCTCGCTGCTCTGTGTACATCTCGACCACGCCCCATTGCTTGAGCAGGCGCATGCAGTTGCGGATTGCGTCGATTGATACTGACTCGCCTGAAAGGAAAGTTATTATTAGCATAATGAAAAATATGTTTAAGGCTACATAAGGTTGAAATCAGAAATTAAAATTCACATATTCCAGAATTCTGATTTCAACCTTATTCCATGGGAATAATGTCGTCATCGCTGCCAATGCCCAACCCACCCACGGAATCGCTGCTGTCGATCACGAGTATATTAATCCCTAATGCATATTACGAAATTTTGCTTAGGAGAGACTAGGTCATAGAAATCTGTCACTGTCTCCCGGACCATATCGTGTGTGACACTGTGGTCTCGTACGATTTTATTTCTTTGGGTTGCTTGGGTATCACAGCGGCCATGATAGGCCCATTGTGATCGCCACTTGTACGTTCAGCCCCGAAGCCGTAGCGTTCATAGTTCGCCACTAACCCTTGCAGTTGCTAGGAACTGTAGAATTTTCTTCGGGAGATGTCTCGTAGAGTCTGGGCTATGCAGATGCTTGCCCAGGTGGATGCTACGTATATGCATCAGTGCGCCACACTCACCTAGCAGATTTCATCCGCCTCCTCACAGAATCTGCAGGATTGTGTGTCGCTTAGCCCTATTTTCAACATGTGCTTGTTAAGGCGACAGTGACCTGTTAGGGTTCATGTCATGATGCGTAGGTTGCCTCTGCTTAGCGCTAGGATTCGGTTGGAACCGCTTATCGAAGGGTTGAGACTTTGAGTGGCCCATGCCCAAGGAGTTCCTCCAGAGCTTGGACGAGATAGATACGTACCATACAACATGGCGCCCTGAGAGTACTCTTCAGTGAGGTGGTCGAGCGTGTTCTTGGCCAGTTGTTTCTGGGAGCCCGGCGCCAGGCAGCGGCATGTCGCGCTGTAGGCCTCCAGTAACGGACGTAGCGTTAGTAGGAGACGCCGACTAAAACGAAATTACATTATTATTTGCTGACCCTGCGAACGTTGTTCCGCCTCAGAGGAATAAAAAGTTAAAAATAAATTAAAAAAAACGGAATATAAAGTATCCTACGTCCGTCTCCTGGTTCTAAGATACCTCCCCACCAATTTTCAGCCAAATCTGTGTGTTGTTCTTGAGTTATATAAGCCAAAATAAATGGAAACTACACTATCCCCGGTGAACATAGGCTATATTATATTTTTGAAAAAGTTAGGGATCCGTACTAAAACCGTGCGAAGCCGGGAAGGTCCGCTAATTATGTTATAAACTGACCGTTCATTCAAGGCCGCGTCGCTCTTCACTATCCTGTACTTCATAGTTCTGCTCGGGTCCGGCCGTTCCTCCTCCTCGTCTTCGAAGGTCACGGCCGCGAAGCGACGCGACCACTTCTGCTCCGCTAGGAGTACGTTCTGGAATTATGTAACAAATATATCACTACATAGTATAAAACAAGGTCGCTTCCCGCTGTCTGTCTGTCCCTATGTTTGCTTAGATCTTTAAAACTACGCAACTGATTTTGATGCCGTTTTTATTAATAGATAGAGTGATTCAAGAGAAAGGTTTATAAACCATTTGACAGATATTTGCACGCGGGCGAAATCGCGGGGCGCAGCTAATATAAGATAAAAATGAACCCCTATTTCTCCTGGTCACTCTATAACTTGAGAACGGCTTTACCAATTTCATTCAATAAAAAAACCAATAATAATAAAAAAAACTATAAATCTATCTATTTATGTCATCATCATCTGTCTCTATTTGTGTATTCTAATATATTATGTATATCAGTCATCTAGTACCTACTAACACAAGCTGTGCTTAGCTTGGGGCTAGATGATGCTGTGTGAATTGTCCATTACTTATTTATTTTATATATTTGTAAAGAAAAAGTTTACTTTTCTTTAATTCAAATGTTCCCGCTGGCTTCATCACGATTGACCGTCAGACTGTCAGTGACAGAACAATAACTATTATTTAATAATCTGTGGTCAGATGAAGCCTACGGGAGCT
The DNA here is from genome assembly GCA_947044415.1 of Eupithecia dodoneata. NCBI lineage: Eukaryota > Metazoa > Arthropoda > Insecta > Lepidoptera > Geometridae > Eupithecia > Eupithecia dodoneata. The sequence continues at coordinate 3,066,411 of OX345678.1, forward strand.
GGCCTAGCTGTCGTGGCATTTTATAACAAGGGAAAATTGTAAAACGATAATTTGAGATTTTGGAATCAATATTGTGTAACAACATTAAATGTCGTTTCTTTGTTAACAGGTAATTTGTTATAATCTTTACTTTTATTCCATAAGAACGTAATGTGCAGAAACTAACATAATAAAACTTTGTTTACAGAGAAACTCAATCGTGTTTGATTCACAAATCAATAAAGATACATCTTATATATTTATATCATTGAGTCGTGTACATACCCCGATCCTAGCCAATACTTCGCTGTCCACTAAGCTCTGTATCGCCTCGGACAGTCGTTCCTGTATAGTTTGGCAGGGCGCGCACAGAATGAACTCTGAACTCAGCACTTCGCTGAGTTGCAGCGCCGTTTCGAGAAGCTCTGAGTGGGAGATCGTGTCGGGATCCGCGTTGGGTTCGCTGAGTATTGTTTCTAGGGCGGTAGCTGGAAGAAATAACAAGAGTTTACTATAAACAGAGCTTTTATACCACAAAAAGTCGTCAGAATTGCGCAGTTGTGTTGGCTTATGGCGCGGCGGGAGGTAATACACGTGGCACATTAAAATTTTGGAACGTGGTGTAAAGATAGATTGCCGCTGCGGCTAATGCTTCCACGTCCATCTAGGAAAACAACTTAATCGCAAGATAATCTCGCCACCGCGCACCGTGTAGTCATGTTTCAACCATCGCATAGCCATTTCGCTGGTTAGCGCTGGGCCATCATGTAGAGCAGCCAAATAATAAAATGTGCTGTGTATAGGCTTTGTCAAACTATACTCAAAATGAGATAAGGTGTGGTGCTCTTGCTTTTTCCGTCCTAGTTACGTCACTGACAGTTATCAGCAAAGGATCTGCCTAGACACCACAAGGGTGATTTTTCTGTGAAGTGGTTGCCACCCCCGGCTTGCTCGTTTTCTTTTGTTTATTTTTTTGTGTTTGTTCGTACCTAATATAGCGTCCGCGGCGTAATGCGTGGCGACTGCGTTGGAGTAGTAGGACAGCTCTAGTGTCGCCGCTATGCTGAGCTGTGGCCGGATCATTTGCTTCTCGCCGCTGCCTTCTCGGCGCACGAGACCGCGTCCTAGCATCTCCAACTGAAACATAAATAATTAATTATAATAATATCGCGTCGGCGCGCACACACACTCCCATAACTCAGCCCGCGCGTCGCTCCGTTAATAGCACGTATGATCCTATGTAGTACTCACAGCATGCCTAAGCGCCTGCTGCTTGCTCCCCGAGTACCCCAGGTCCCGTCCACTGTCTCGTAACGCGTCGGCGCGCACGCCCACACACTCCCATAACTCTCGCGCCGAGCAACCAGCGCGTCGCTCCGTTAATAGCACGTATGATACTATGTTCGTGCACATTAGCGCTGTGGCTTGGGATGCGTCTGAAAACAACAAAAATAAGTTTTAGAATCAAGTTGATATGACTAATGCATTAGAAGAACATTCAGAAAAGTTTTTTCAAAAACATGTGCTCCTGGTCGGTAGATAGAAAATGTCTCCGCATGAAGCCCACCCTTTGTACCTCCACTACATAGTATAAAACAAAGTCGCTTCTCACTGCCTGTCTGTCCCTATGTATGCTTAGATCTTTAAAACTACACAACGGATTTAGATGCGGTTTTAATAGATAGAGTGATTCAAGAGGATGATTTATAAACCATTTGACACATAGATTTCCACCAGTGCAATAAAGTAATACTTACCATAGACAAGATGTCGTCCGATCGCCTCTACCATCATCTTATGTTCGGAGCTGACGTCAGCGCCGTAGAGACTAGAGTGGCTGTGGTTGTACAATATCTGCTTGTCTAGGTTCACAGCGAGGTTGTTGTTGGGAGGCGAGAGTGGGCTCTCGATGGGCGCTTTGAAGTGCTGGTACTTTTGGAATGATGTTACTAGTTCCTGGAACAAAGGATGCAGATTAATATATTGTTGGGCATGATCGGACATGATGAGTGCTGCCCTCTCTCGGGCGGTGGCGGCGGTGGCGTGGCGTGTGAGCGTTGTATTTCAACTAGTATAAAGAGTGTTTTCACACAAGAAGAGCGCACGCGTCGCGTCGCGGTGATAAGGCGTACTACTAGCGGTGTTACGAATTCTAATTACTTTACAACATTTAAAAGGGCTACAAAACGCCTCCGCGACGCGACCGCTCGCGCACGCTTGCAATGTGAAGACATCCGCACCGCAAACGCCACATCTGGCTCGGCTACCGTCCGCTACCGGCTTCAGTGTGTGGCGATTTACTCCACAATGGATCATCATCATTATCAACCTATAATAGTCCACTGCTGGGCATAGGCCTACCCTAATGAACACATAGCACCCCGTCTTCAGCTTGCCGCATCCAGCATCTGCCTGCAGTCCTTCGTAGGCCGCAATGGATGCAAAACCAATTCCCAGAATCTATGTTCAAAGCAGACTTTCTAGACGCAGCATGTTACCTTCAACGACATCGGCTGATTGAAATCCACCCGTATAGTCCCGTGGTTAGTGTTCAGAGTCCTCCAGATGCCGGTTAGGGCCGACCAGAAGGTCTCCATCTGTTTGGGCATGCCGAGCTGTTCGCGTACGAAGTTACCGTCGACGAGCTTGTCGTAGTTCAACGTTACTGGGACTAGGAGGGCGTCGTCTATCGTACCGTCGAGGTATGCGTCCATTATTACTGAGAGGATTCCGGCTGGGGAAAGAAACATTAGCTATTTTAAGTCTATTATACAATACAAAAATGCTTTATTGTACACCATATGCAGATCATTACAAAAAGACATTACATGACATTATTATATTACAGTCTGTCATATAACCAACCCAAAACTTGTTGTGCCCTGACAGTTAGGTATAACAGTGAGATCATCAGTCAGCAATCAGGCGAACCATCAGACTGCCCAACATAAATCTTACCTAATTCTGGTCCTTTGGATTGCATAAACAAATAAATAAATAAATAATGCTGGACAATTCACACAACATCGTCTAAGGGTGACAAATCAACATCGAGCTATGCTGCGCTGTGCTATGTTTGGTCAACTCGCTCGTCTAATATTTTAATGAGGATATAAACAAACCTTGCTGTGCTGCGCTGTGTGAGGCTACGCTCTGTTTAAAAACGCAGTAGTCTCGAGCGAGGCGCGCTACCCGCCGTGCTGAGCCGCGCTGTGCCGAACTGTGCTATGTTTTTTATGATAAATATATGATAAACGACTACACTACACGAGCTGCTGATTACTTTTAATACTGAGCTAAGCAAAGCGCAGCACAGCTTGATGTTGATTGTTAAAAAAACGTAGCTTAAGAAACACAGCACAGCACAGCGCAGTACAGCGCAGCATAGCTCGATGTTGATTTGTTACCCTAAACCCCAGCTAAGCAGAGCTTGTGTTATGGGTACTAGATGACTGATATACATAATACAATACATTACATAGATAGATATTTTTTATTATACACAGAAAACGACCAGAACACCCGGAACAAATATCTGCAGATCGTACACACAATTGTTTCGAGGCGGGAATCGAACCCGCAACCTCCAGCGTCGCAGGCGGACCTTCGCCCACCGCGCCACATCGGTCGTCAAAAATGATAATACATTTAATAATTTTATCAACTACTAGTTTTTGTTTTTATAGGAAAAAGCCCATATTTGATTCCAGGCTTCGATTTTAAATTTGAGATTAATATTAATAGATTAAGATTGAAATTTCAGCCTCATCCGTTCAATAGTTTTGGCGTGACAGTTTGTAAGTTTGGATCGATGGATGGATGTTTGTTACTCTTTCACGTAAAAACTACTGAAAAAATAAAAATATCTATCACTACGCGGGTGAAACCGCGGAGCGCAGCTAGTACATAATACTATGAATAAAGATTTTCTTATTCATGAATGATATAGTATAGAGTATACATATATAAAAAGTGAATTTTACCTTTAGGAGGCTGAGGTTTCCCAGTTCTCGTCCGACCGCCTTCTATGAAGAACTCCAGGTTATTGTTATCGGATAAGCTATTCAGGATATAAGATCTGGAACAAATCAAACAAGTTTAAGTTTGAATAAATAATTCTTGACAATCCACACAACATCATCTAGCACAGCAAGCTAAGCACGACTGATTAATAGAATACATTATATAGAAAGATATGCTTAATAGAAAATACCCAAAACAGCAATATTTTCAGTTTGTACATACATTTGTCCCAAGGCGGGAATCGAACCCCTAGTGTCGCAGGCGGACCTTCGCCTGCCGCACCACATCAGTCGTATGTAGTATAATATACGAGTATATATCACTACATAGTATAAAACAAAGTAGCTTCCCGCTGTCTGTCTGTCCCTATGTATGCTTAGATCGACGGAACGGATTTTGATGCGGTTTTAGTTAATAGATAGAGTGATTCGAGAAGAAGATTTATAAACCATTTGACACATAGATTTCTATGCGGGCGAAGCCGCGGGGCGCAGTTAGTATATATATATCTCTCACCTAAGTGCAGTCTTGTATACTTCGTCGCTGTTATTATCTGAGCCTTCGACGCGTCGCTTGATGTAGAACGCACCACATCCGCGCAGAATCCAGCTGCCAACAAAGGTTTTTCCATTAAACACCGCAAAAGAAGAAGGCTCAAGAAGGAAGATCAGCGTTGTGATAGCTATGCACAATGGCTATCACAACACAATGCTGAGTCGGACGCCATTTTGTAGCATTTAAGTTTTTTTTTTCCAATTCGTTAGTAGTTATGTAGTCTTTATGGTGTTGGGTAGTTAAGGAATTAGTTTAGTAAATTTGATAACTACAAATAGTTGTTTGCTACAAATAAAGATATTTCTATACTATTCTATTCAAAATTATAAGGGAGTTTGAAATAAATGGTAATCAACGAATCATTCAATGTTAAAGAAGATGGCAACAGAGGTCGCTTATCTCATCCTCCACGTAATAGCAAAATGCATTGAAATTTATCAGTGCATAAGCTCAAAGTAGCTCCCCACGAATAGTCATTTATTTATTTAAAGCTAAGGTACAAAGGGTGGGCTTAATGCCGAGGCATTTTTTACCTGCCGATCAAAAACACATGTTTTTACAGAGGGGTTTACATAACATGTATCAAATGAGTGCACCAGCCGAGATAAACAAATCTAACAATAAATAATAATCACAATATAATAATAAACATAATTAGCCCGAATTCATTATAAACAGCAAGATTTTATTGCTACTAAAGTAATTAAGTATTTAAGTTCAAATGTCAGTGAGCAATGAACATAAAATCTATATATATAAAAGAAAGTCGTGTTTGTTACAACACTTATAACTCGAGAACGGCTGAACAGATTTAGCTGAAAATTGGTGGAGAGGTAGCTTAGAACCAGGAACATAGGATACTTTTTATCATTTAAACTATTTGACACATAGATTTCCATGGGGGCGAAGCCGTGGGGCGCAGCTAGTTATGAATAAATAAATAATGCTGGATAATTCTCACAGCATTATCTAGCCCCATGGTAAGCAGAGCTTGTGTTATGGGTACTAGATAACTGATATACATAATACAATACACACATAGAAAACGACCAGAACACCCGGAACAAATATCTGCAGATCGTACACACAATTGTTCCGAGGCGGGAATCGAACCCGCAACCTCCTGCGTCGCAGGCGGACCTTCGCCCTAAATGCTAAAGATTATTCCAGTTTCAAACGCTTAAAATGCGACGAGCGCAGCGAGCCGCGATTTGTAATAGACTCACCCAAAGAAAGGTATCCGCATGTTATCGCCCGCTGCGACTAAGGGCGGTCGGACACCAGTAAGATAGAGCGCGAAGGTGACTAGGATATAGTCGAAGTGTGATCGATGTAAGGGCACAAAGATGAGCGGCAGGCCGGCGGCGTTGGCGCGGCGGAGGCGCTCGACGCAAGCTGATCTGGTGCCGCAGCCGCCGATGGCGATGCGGCGAATGCCTTTGTGGCAGCACCATGCTACGAATCTGGAAGAAAAAATAAATTATGAAGGAATAATCCACATACAATATTTAATTAACTAGTCAGATTCAAGATAGGCGAAGGCTGTGTTAAATTAAGACGAATAATCCACATTTTGAAGGAGTCAAGTGAATTGACTCCTTCAAAATACGATTAGAGACGAGTATAAGCCATCATCAACATTTTATTCGAATTCTTGGAGTATAGTCCATTCTGCGATTCAAAAACCTAGATATTTTTGTATACAAGGGGGTTACAAAACTCAAGGAATGGTGGTGGGAAATATTTAATGACATTGGTATCATCGAAGCAAAGCAGAAGGAGCTCACAACAATTCAAGGTTTTGAAAGCTTTCATTCATCATTTCATTGATCTCTCGTTTGTTTTCAATTACTAATTATACTTTTTTCGCTTCCCATGTGAGATTATGTATGGTTGAAGTTTGTGTTTTATTTTTGACTTGACTTGACTTGTTGTGATTACCTTATTGTTTTCTGTTATTGTTAAGTTTTCTATACTAATATTATACAGAGGAAAGGTTTGATTTTTTGTTTGTTTGTTTATAATGAATAGGAAAAATTATTTCACCGTTGGGAAGCTACACTATCCCCGGTGAACATAGGCTATATTATATTTTTTTTAAGTTAGGGATCGGTATTAAAACCGTGCGAAGCCGGGAAGGCCCGCTTGTCATTTATAAATGTCTTTGGTGACTTAAAATAGTTTGGATTTTAAATAGTATAAGTAAACAATTGTCTTAGTAAAAAGTGTAGCCTTGTTCGTAATCCGCCTTGGGCTGAATTGCTCACGGTCGCATATTAAATCTCCTTACACTATCAACTTTAACAACTAAGTAATAAGATTCAAACTCACTTGAGCACATTGTTCGACATAGCCGAACTAATATCCTGCAGTACTTTCTTCGCTTTGGCCTGAACTCTCCGCCTCACGGTCGCGTATTGACTCTTATTATCTTCCTCTTTCTTCTCCTTGTTAGCTTTCCAGAGCTGTTCTTGCGTTGATTCTTCTATCGCTCGGAGGAAACTTTCGTCTTTCTCCACCTGAAGAAGAATATAAACATTGATTAGAACAAAGGTTTTGCCTATAAACAAAATTAGGGCCTTCATTGCTTAACACTTTGATTGCTGAAATCACACGGTATGTGTTTTCTACAAGTGACTAATATGCGTAAATCCACACTAGCGCAGCGGCTGAGAAAATACAGATCTGTGTGACTCAGCACAGCCGTAATATTTTTCGAACGAAACGCATGTGCGGCGCAACACAACCGCTGTGTAGAGCGGCAGCACGAATTTTTTAGGTTAAAAAAAAAATCGCAGTCGTCGAAAAAAAAACGCAGTCAAATAAATAAAATTATTGGCTAAAATAATAAATTGGTCAAGTTTTTAACGTTTCCTGTGACCCATAAGCCTCTTTCAATAATTTACTGCTTCGTGCTGTTCAAGACCACGTAGCACCGTCTACTTTATTTATATCTTCTTCCCATCTTTTGAGTTGTATGCCTCATTTAGGCATTTCTCGTATTGCTTAAAAATCAATTTTTCCACTAAAATTATTAAATAATTTTGCGTTTCCTGTGCCGCATAAACCTCTCCCAGCCATTCGTTCCAACGCGTGAACAGTTTCTACAGTAATCAACAGGACTAGTATTTGAATCATAATTTCGAAATTCTTCTAATCTAATTTTATATCGTATTTAATTTCATTTAGCCGCGAAGGTCATTTATTAGCTTTTCTGTTGCTAGGTTAATGTTACTTATTTTGTATGAATTTAAGCTGTAGGCCTTCCTTATAATAAATAAATAGGTAATTACAATATTAAAAAACAGTGAATACTCACTTTAGGCACAACATCCTTGTAGTCGAACCTAGGCAGGTTGAAACACTGCACCAGATCGCAGAGGTACCTAGACACCACTCCCCCGTTCGCGTACTTCTGTCTCCCGAGGTCGAGCACGTTGATTACTGAGCCCGTGTCCTTTGTGTTCGGGTCTTGCCATGATGCCTGAGGACAAAGAGAAAAACTTTGAGATTTATTGTTATAGGCGTGTGTTGTTTGTAACAGTTTTTTTATGGATTTTAAGAGTAACCGCAAACTAGCGTACTGACAGATCCAGTGGTCTGATGAGTCTACTACGACGCGCGGAAAGGAGGCGCTGCTGCCTGTGGTTTTTCGCAGGCCGTCATTCCACCTGGCCGCAGGGATCGAAAAACAAAAAATGTATCGTGATCAAGCTAAGCAGAGCTTTGGGTATGGATACTACAGAAATACAGATATACTTTTTATTGGTAAAACCACTTTACATGTCACATTTTCGTATAAGTACAATACATTTTGTTAAATTGAAAATAAAAATAAATCATATTAGAATAATAAATTAAAACAAAGTCAGGTTTACAATTGTAATAGTTCGTTCACAGAATAGAAATTCTGCTCGACAAGCCAACGTTTAAGTCTTATTTTCAAGCATGATAGACTGCCATCAGATGTGACAGTGTCTGGTAGTTTGTTGTATACTGCCGGACCCTTCACATGAGTACTTGATGACTGATGTATTTAATATGATAGATTACGTAGATAGATATTTTTTTATTACACATGTGAAATACCCGAGATCGTACAAACATTTGTACCAAGGCGTTTATAGAACCCGCAACCAACGTAGCAGGCGGACTTTCGCCACCGAGGCACATCGATCATCAAGAAGTAGTCGGCGATTGTTTTCTGTGTCAATTTATTTGATTTCGAATGTCGTCATAATTCATATACTCCAAACCCATTAGTGATATAACTGATACTTAACTTGATAAGGTAATGTGCGCTAATGAGCGGTTTATTCTGTACCATTAACATCGCATTGCGACGTTATCACCGGTGTAATAAGATGGAAAGCTTCTACATCTATAGAGCTTTCGGTTTAAAGATGTTTATTTTCTCATAAAACAATAACATGTTCACTTATAATGAGATACAATAAATCTTAAAATTAATGCTTAATTAAATATTACACCCCCGGGGCCAGTAGGCGGTATATATCTATGTTTTTATAAACTAGATGGATGCTTTTACATTTCTATTGTTATTGAGTTTCTGATAAACGAAAAATTTTTCATCACTTCATTACTATATATATACTATGTATAATGGAAGCAACAGAAATAAAAACATCACTTTTTTTCTTAGACCTTCTGCCCCACTGTCAACTTTATTTCCATGTTTACTTTAATCGAAAACAAATTTGATTTATCTCAACACAGAAAACAAGAAACCTTTACCTTGTTAGCTTGTTCGTTTTCGATTTACAGCAAAACTCGTCCCAGGCCTTTTTATCTCCTAGATAATCTGATTACTACAACGGGTGTCAGTTATTTTAACTCATGTATCATGTCATGGTCTATGGAAAGCTATAGTTCTATACCGCAACCATAACAAGCAACAATACGTACAGTCACAATACCCCATCAATGATGTCAACACTGCAACGATGACCTTCACTGCAATGGGTGCCATGGATGGCTGCCACATTGCAACTGCATAATTATGTCTTACAAAGCGGAAGACTGGCGCAATGTACATTGTACAGCATAAACATAGAGGTAGCTAGCGATACGCCCCGGTTTTTCCTGTGATATACCTACAGTTCCTTCCATAGCGTCTTACTAACTCAAGCCTGCGGAAGGAATTAAGTAAGAATGGCGAAAATCTCTTAAACCTTGATGTGTTCGAAATCCCGCCTCGGGACAATTGTTCGTACGATCTGCAGATAATTGTTCAGTGTTCTGGGTATTTTCTATGTATATACGTAATAAAAAATCTAACTATGTATGTAGTATGTAGATCAGTCACCAGTCATCTAGCGAAGCAGAGCTTGTGTTGTGGGTACTAGATGATGTAGCACCCACAACGCCACAACACAAACTCTGCTTCGCTTGGCGCTAGATGATGCTGTGTAAATTGACCAACTTTATTATTATAAGGTAAAACTCCTTTACATCATGACTTGCTGACGTTGTATAACTAATCTAGAGCTTGGACGTAAAACAAAGGCATAACGATGTTTATCAACGTGCGAATGAACACCACCATTGAAAGGACCATGACCGCGATCTGATCAAAGCAATGCCAACACCAGAGAAAGTACAGAGGGCGACGACCGCGCCGTTAGGTACTCTATCTGAAGTGAACAGAAAATCAAAAACACCTTGCTTCATATCACTACATAGTATAAAACTAAGTCGCTTCCCGCTGCCTGTCTGTCTTTATTTATGCGTAGATCTTTAAAACTACGCAACGGATTTTGATGCGGGTTTTTTAAGAGATAGAGTTATTCAAGAGGAAAGTTTATAAACCATTTGACACATAGATTTCCACGCGGGGCGCAGCTAGTTAATAAAATAATCGAATTTTTGAGTATTGAATCTTAGAATTAGAGCACTTTGCGTCTTAGACGATTGCGCCGAGCGATTTGTTAACGACAGAATATTTCGTGACCACGATCGCTGTAACGAGAAACAAATGTATGAAAATAAAACAAAAGGGTCGCGATAAATTAATCTTTAATATTACCCTTCCTAGGGAGGCCTAAAGATTTGTTAGTATGTACATTGATTTTTATTATTCGACTGGTAAATAATATTTACCAATAAAATGATCATCCGACTATCTGACCTATTATGCCCAGTAGTGGTAAAAATCGCTTTTAGCGATAAGGCCGCCGATTATGCCACTAGATTTAGTTAGTATTAAGATCCTTTGTTATTTTTTTGTATTGATGGTGCAAAAGTTATATTGTATTGTATTGTGGACTAAATATAGGCTGATCATGATAACTCTTGTTCGCAGTCGAGCCATGACATTACCGAGACAGCCTACGTTAGCAATAACATAGGATGACATGAAATTTCAATAATTCTCGGCAATTTTTATAGCCGAGCAATCCGTAAATCAAATGTATCGAAGCAGTATCACATGCATATAAATTATATGATTTCAAAATAACGTCGCAAATACAAGTTTGGCAAGGACTTCTGATATTATTCATTAGTTCTAAAGGCTGATTGCTAAATTTCTTCCTCAACCTGATATTTTTATAGATTTGACCTTGTCATTCTTTTAATCTTGATATACTTTGACCTTCAAAACTTGGGGAGAAGCGGTTACAAACCATGTTTAATGAATTTGATACATGTTGATAGGGAATTATAATAATATGGCAGCTTGTGGCGAGCTGTTGGTGAGTAGCGACACCACGGCTCTAATGGTCCGGGAGCCAGTGACAGATTTGATTACCAAGTCCCTCCCAAGCAAAACTTCTATATACTATATTATGAATACTCGTGACCGTTAGCTGCGATTCCGTGCCACTGCCTTGAATTTTGGCTCGGGAGGAAATAATTGACCAAATTTGTAATTGAGTCTACTGATCATGTGTAAAAAGAAAAGCAACCAGAAGTAATCTAAACTTTTTAACAAACTTCAATTGTGTATTAGACTCATTACTTGTGAAAAATCATGTTTGTTCTTTTGTTAGATAAAACCCTATACTCGGTAAGCAAATTCCTAGACAATGAGTATATAAAATTGTGATTCCTCAAAGACGAACCCTTCCTGATCTCTACATGCCTAATTAGAACAAACTTATGAATGTCGTACTTATTTTAATTGACGAGAAACTGATAACATCCTACTTTAGCTTAACACAAGAGTTAGCCATTGTTATTTTGTAGGTATTTAATTTTCATCAAGTAATTACTATTTGACGCCCAAAATAAACATTTTCAATGTTGATTGAAAACATTGACGGAAATATCAGTGAGGGAAGGTCGCGAAATAATAATTACAAAAGTCACTAGCTGCACTGGCAAGGATTATTGCATAATAATAATTGAACCGAGACAGAAGCACGTAAACTTTATGAGAGAGAAAGAGATGAAACATTTTTACAAGTACCGCTTGAGATATTTACAGAATGCCACAACATCAGTTCTGTTCTGTCTGACGAAAGTTGAACTTATATTGAGGAATCAAAACAAAATAAAAATCTTTTCGCTACTGTATTTTTATCAATTTATGTATAGGAAAATCAGATGTAGAACTTTTGAACTTTGTGTTGTTGTGTTTCCCTCGTTTATGTCCAGAGTTGACATGTGTTAAAACTCAATCATAAAGAGTATGGCAGATCGTTCGATATGTAAAAATGGTGGGTGGCTTTTGCCACCTAGAATATTTTTTGACCTAGGTACCCCCTATGTACCTACATCTTATTGTATTTTTTTTTTGTTTTGTGTATTAGTTTAAAACTATTTTTAAGTAGAATATGGATCTCGTGTCTGGAAAAAAAGAATTTATATTATATATTTATTTTGAACAGACTTAACAACTAATTTATAAGGAAGCTTACGAAACGAAAAGGTGCAACCAAGTGCTTTTCGGCTTTTTTGACCCCGAGGAAAACACTCGTCTAGTTTTAAGATCGTAGAGTAATTTTTAGGGTATTCAAAATGGCAATTTTTTTGCATAAACGGTTATTTCGTTCTGTATTTTATATATATTTGGCATCATCAATACGCAAGTTTTAACTTACATACATACATTATATTATTCGTTTCTTTTGAATGAACCGGCGGCCTGAAATTATGCAAGGTAATTTAAATTCGAGAAATGGAATAACATTTAGTCAGAAAACGCTGAAGCCGTTTGTGTATAAAATATAAGTTCGTAGCGATGAGGCCGCCTTTGTACTAGAACTACATCTATATACTCTTAGCATTAGGACTCTGTACCTTTTTTCTGTCTTTGTTTGGAATAAAGTATTATCTATCTACTGTTTCAACTGGACTTCAAACTCAGTTTTCAAATACATATTATGTGATATGATCGTATAAATGTGCTAATGACTGTGGCATTCGCGCGTACGTTAATAAGGTAAGGTAGAAGGTAAGTAAATAATCGTAGTCGCACAAATTCGATGACCTCTGGTGCTGCGGCGAAGGTCCACCTGCGACACAGGAGGTTGCGGGGTCGATTCCCGCCTCATGACAATTGGTTGTACTGATAACCCTTTCTAAACTTAAACGTATGGGAAAATAAAAAAAAAGGTTGGCGATAAATAATCTTAGATATGATAACCCTTCTTAGGGTAGGGATATGTCCAGCATGGACTAACATAAGCAGACGATGATAATATCGAGGGTAATAAATAGTATGTAGTGTAGTGCCTCTACTTGGAACGCCATAACTATGTATTAAATTCAGAATATATTATTTCTTTAGGCTTAGAAAATAAGCACTCAGACAAGTCATACTTTATACTATAAATTATTATCAAATAAGATTATTTTACTGTTCACTTAAATTTTTTGTCCACTAGTGGAAGAAGTGAAAACGAAACCACTAGTATGTTCATATCTCGTACTACTCGTACAAGAGAGCTCCATAAACTATAAAATTTCTAAACCACATAATAAATGACAGTCATATCACTAACCGTAACTTTCAGAGAAACAGTACGTCTCAGATTAAACGATACTTTAGTATTTGAGGCTCGTTGTCCACTGAAGGCGAACGGATATGGCTAGTGGGTACGGGCTCTATTCAAGTTGAACGCATTTTACATTTCTACGGTAGTTTAACTTGGTTGCTACGGATGTTGATGGTATAGATTGATTTGATAGTTGACTAGCATATGGAAGAAAGGGTCTTTAAATATATTAAATATTATTTATCGAGTATTTATTGTGTACCTTTTGTTTTACTTTTCGTTGTATTTTTTTTGTTTTATTGAGTCGCCCCGTAACCACGATCGCTGTACCGCGATGGAAACGTAGGTGAAATTAAACTAAAAGGTACGCGATATATACCCGATTAATAATATTTAATAATGTGCCATAGGGCCTGTATCTAGGCCTATACATGCTTTTACTAAAGGGGAAGCCCCTTAGTGATTATCACTTCAATTGTTCAAGGTACCTACTTGTGTTGCGTTTTCTGTGAGGGTAGATTTTCACTTTATGCGTATCTACCTAGTATTTCGTTTCATATCTAGGACTTAAAGCGTCAAACCAGCTAGAGTTTTTGATAAGTGATGTAAGTATCAAAAAACTCGTTTTTGTCAAAATTGAAGGAGGTTTTTGCCCCCCATTAAGCGATAAAAAAATCCGGTTCAGGTTTGCTTTGAATTGATTTCACTTGTCTACAATATAGTTTTTGAGGAATAACCGAGAAAGCAAATGTAGTGTAGGACGCCCTCCGGCCAGGTGGGATGACGACTTGCAAAAGACTGCAGGCAGATGCTGGATGCGGCCAGCTAAAGACAGGGCGCTATGGCGCTCATTGGGGGAGGCCTATGTCTAGCAGTGGACTATCATATGCTGATGATGATGATCATGAATAACCAAAGAACATAGCTAAGTTAGTAAGGGCAAGGCTAAGTTATTCTGTGTGTGGTAAGTCTTTAATCGCAAGCGCATTTTCAAAGACGAGGTCGTCGCTCTACCGGCCTTCGTACAAACTATCTAATTATCTGTGCACAGCGCGGCGCTCTCGCTGGTTGGTCGGTAGAGTCACGCCACCCGGCGCTTGGCGAGTTTATATTTGGAATATAATGCGACCGAATTGGAAATGCTTTCTATGAATGAACGTTGCTGTTTATTTTCTTGCTCTTTCTTATGTATTCTTTCACATAATTAGGTTTTCTTATCTAGGTGTGTAGTGACAGTGGGCCGGCCATATCTCGCGAAGAATCGTCAACAGCTGGTGTGTCTCAACGAGTTCTTGGGTGGAGACCGCGACTTGGTAAACGTAGTGTAGGACGCCCTGCGACCAGGTGGGATGAAGACCTGCGAAAGACTGCGGGATGCGACAAGCTGAAGACAGGGCGCTATGGCGCTCATTGGAGGAGGCCTACGTCCAGCAGCCTATGTTAGGGCTGATAATGATGATGATCTAGAATCTAGATGTTAATCAAGAGTTTATTGTTGTTTCTCATTCTTTGCATAATTGATTTTTTTTCTCGGCGTATTGTGAAAACCAAATCAGTTCCTATATTTTAAACACACCCATTCGCATTTACAAGTATTAAAATATAGGAACTGATTTGTTTTTCACAATATTAAGAAGGACATTAACAACAGATGGTTAGAATTTATAATTATAACGGTACAGGAAAGCTTGCTGCCATAAAATTCGTCGTGTTTTATATCTTTTTGAAGGTCGTCTTAATATGACATTTTAATTAAAATATTATCAGCATACAGCCTGTTATGCATAGGTATAGCATTTAATACTTACTACTCATCACAACACATCAACATCATCAGCCTTTAGCAGTCCACTGCTAGACATAGGCCTCCCCCAATGACCGCCAGCGCCCTGTCTTCGGCTTGCCGCATCCAGCATCTACCTGCAGTCTTTCGCAGGTCGTCATCCCACCTGGTCGGAGTGCGTCCTACATTACGTTTACCGAGTCGTGGTCTCCGCTCAAGAATACGTTTGCCCCAGCGGCCGTCATCACAACAGTTGGCAGCCAAATAATGACACCTTCCATTTAAAAATAAATCCATCGTAACTTGTAAATAAAATTATTTTGAGTGCTAAGATAACTACCGAAAAATAAGATAACACAGAGTATAATAAAAGATAACTTAAACTTGAATCCTATCTTTTTGTCCCAAACAAAGATACGACTCTATCAGCAGTTTTACGAATAACAATACAACCTCTTTTTATCTTCCATCTGTTATTGAACAAGGTCGTTCACATTTTAATATAATTTCTTAATTCTTTTTATCTAATAGTAGGTACCTACTAACATTATATTGGCAAAGGAAGAATAAACATAGGGACCTACGCGATACGATAGCGAATTTAAGATACGAAACCAAACATTAGAAAAACACAAACCATTTGAATCGTCGGTTCCGATTCCCGCCGCATGACAAATTATTTCTATTTATCATTATGTATGTAATTGTATTGGTAGGTCACAAATTTGGGGAAGGTGTTATGTGAAAGAAGTCCTGCTTCAAAAAGTAAATAATCATGACCACCGACAACACCACAAATAATTCATTATGTCGTCAATCTGAATCATCGATCTCAACTAGTCAACTGAATCATCGATCTCAAATAGTCAATCACAAATTAAGGAAAACTAGTATCGTATCTTATTGTTAAGTAAGCCTTGATGTGTGTGGTGGCAGAATACAGACAAGCTGGCGACCGTGACATTCCCTACGGTGGTAGGCTCCACCAAGTATCTCTTTATGGAAATGAAAGGGCCGGCAGAAGCGACCGTGGTTATAATCAGCTGCAAATGATTACCATTCTACCCATAAATATTGGATTGAAGATGACTTCATAAGTTGTATGTCGTGCCGGTAATATATGGTGTTGTTAAACATATAATTAATGTGCCATGTGAACCGGCAAAGTGAACTTTAATAAGATAATTCTCTTTGTTATTGATAAAGGATTTACACAGAAGGATTTTTGGTAAAATAATTATAGACGTTCTTCAAAAACAAGATGTCCAAAATATTTAAAAAAGACTGTTACCGATCGTTATTTGAGCTGAGAGCTGAAACGATTAACAACACGAATCGGGAGATAGCTACGCTCGTCACTCACACGCCGCAAAGTAATAAATATAATAATTATATAAAGAAGCAAATATCCTTTGCCCAGAAAGAGGAAATATATACAAAGGTATCGTAGAATCTAAAAGTATGGTATTTATGTCGGATTCCGAGAAGCTCGGAGTAACGCAAATCGCAAATTTTGAAAAACCATGTGTTAAACTTTAAAGATTGTACTACGGCAAAATCAAAGATTAAATTGTCGATTTTGTCATTAAACTGAATGTTCCGATTCCGGAAAACTTGAGGACTTCCCAATAAAGATTAATGATGTTTACCTTCAATACTAACCTTCACATGTTAATTAAGTTTTATTTAGTTCCAAATAAATAAGGAAAGGAAACTCCAAGAGGCTAAAATACGTGCTCCTTTTGATATTACTTATCTTATGCATTGAATTTTAAACGTTACTGAACAAAAGAATTGAATGTGGTGTGGGGATTAATAACTTGATTATATTGGACAAAAGGTGTGGTAGTGATAGGTGAGTGAACTAATAGACGGAGAAACAAAAGTTAACATTGACAGTGCATTATTGGACAGACAGACACATCGAAATAATGCGTGATACCTTGGTATCACGCATCATTTTCGATGTCCTGTCTGTATTAGTACGATTTATTTGAAGGGCTTGCCCTACCCTTCAAATAAATCCTACTAATAATATTAATACGACAGTTTGTGAAAATATGAACATGTTTGTTACTTTACAGCTCAAAAACTACAGAAAGGACAAGATAAGAGATAAAATTTTACATAGGACCAAATCCCACTTAAATAATAGGCTACTTCTTATGAGGATAGGGTGTACCTACTAATATAGAGCCAGGAGCTAGTAAGCTTATATTGGAAAGAAATAACTGATGTTGGTAAGAGAAGAGTCAAAAATGAAATCGCGTCGCGTACTGAATAAGTTAATGATATGATTGGCCCCTAATAGGCGCTGTGTGGGAGCAAATTGGCTTATCAGATGTCCCCCTAGTGGTTGAAATTGCGCTGGTGCCAATTGTCGATGATATATTGCGATTCAGAAGCAGAATTGTACAAGATAATTTCCACTACCTAACATAAAAACCAGAAGGCTGATTGGGCATTGAATAGAAAGAAACATAAAAGGTGATTATAAAAACTACAAGTATTAAGTTATGTCCTATTCAGGTTTAAAAATATTTATTCCCATAAAGACACATGAAGTTATTTAGCATATTGTAATAAATTTATATAAGTAAAATTGTTTTCTAAGATTTATAATGTATATATGTACATATCAGATGTATGTAAAAATGTAATGAACTCTACGGTGTATATGCTATCGTAGGAATAATATAGCAATAAAAGCCGTAGGAAAAATAGATAAAGTACCTATACATACCTATAATAAGCAAGGAAGTTATTACAAAATATAAAAAAGTCTTGAGTACCCAATCACGTATTTTCACCAATCCCCGTGAGTAAAATATCGCAGTGAGACATATTTTAGTTTTGGAGAATAAAATGGTGAATCTATTAACGATAATCACTAAGAATGATAGTCTAATGTTTACTGTAATTTAGAGACGCAGTCGAAAGGTGAACGTACTAAATTGCGGGCCCGTAGGCGGATCGCACAAGGTAGCGGTAACGGGGTCTATTTGATTGCATTTGAAGTCGAAAGATCGAAACACATCAACATGAGAAAACTCGTCTTTATGACTATACCTGAAAAGTTATTTTACTCATAAAAACAAAAGCAAGTTAATATGAATTGGACCAACGGGTTTGCTACGAGCCTTCTTAGTTGATTCAATGATTTTGACTAACTACGAAATGTAGCTTTTTAGAGGAAAATGTTTATCAACGCATCATAACAAGACAATTCTAAATGTTTTATACAAAATAGACGGTAGTACCAGACAGTTATAAAATGTAAAAACAATTCAGGAACATTCACACATTCAGACACTTTGGCGATAGCCAGCATTTTTTTGGTTTTACGACATTTTATGCGTCACCCCAGAAAATATAATATTTTGATGAGATCATGCAGTTTTATTGGGTACGTTATTCAGAAACGTTTTTCTTCAAACAATTGTAACTGTAACACACCTTCGCACCTAGCCTCCATTGATTTTATTTTCAGCTATAATCTTGATGAAATCGTAGAATCAACTGCAATCCCCGCACTTTATCCCGATTAAAGAAATACATTCAGAGTCATCGTTACTGGTATTTAAAGGTTAATCAGATCTAAGTTTTGTAACCATCAGGCGAAGCACGAACACAACTACCTGGCAATGGTAGCTAATGGTACCGTTCGGCCATTTTGAATATCAAGCATATCCTATTAAAGTATTTGTCAGCCAGAATCAGAATGATTAATTTGGACTTTTTGAATGTCACTGCATAAGTCAAAGTTGTAAAAACATCTTCATTCGGGTTAGCATGGGCAGAACGTTTACCTTTAAATTTTATCGATCGGTTTCGTGAATGACTTCATGAAAAGAACCTCTCATACCGTAGGTTTTTGTTGCTATCCCTAAGGGAGCCATTCGCAAAAACTTTGGAGTTGATAGCCGACAGATAATATTAGTAAGAAATAAAAGAATAGGACACAGATTAGGTACTGAGACTTCGTAAGCTAGTGCAATCACAAAAGTGGTAATATTTCGTTATGTATTTTCTAAAGTAATTAACGCTAGAAGAATCATATTTCAAAAACCACGAACAGGGATGTATGAAGTCCGAAACATAATATACACTAGCAATGACCTGACCACCAGTAACGTAACATAACCACCACTATTACCACAATGTTTTACGAAAATCTAAACGCGTTCACTGGATTGCAATTGCAAAACATCAGAAATTTTTATTTGGACCTTTTAATATCCAGGCCACTTCATTTTTGGCGTATGTAGTCATTAAGAGAACGTTAGCTTAGAATGCAGTCAATGTGGGCAGATCTGATTCATCAAAAGTTTCGAAATCCTATTTTGGCAAGCTTGGAAACGCCTCACATGTTTGACGACTTGTTAAAATGTCTTAGGCCTTTACTTCTGATCTCGTACTGTACTTCTAACCGTTTGGTAAGTATATAATATTGGAGGAGAAATATAAAATTTTTGATATTCAGTCTTCAGTCTGTTGAAATTGGCGACGAACTGGCCTTCTTTTGTAAAAAAGCTACTTAAGGACCCACCCTCTTGCTCGGCCTTGACGAGTTCTTTAGGTCTCTTTTTAGGTCTGCTATGTGAATGTGATATTAATTCAGAAGACCAGTTTGTCAAAAATTTCGACAGATTTACGGATGAATTTCAAGAATTTGATATTGAGGAAGGAGGTTCACGAATTCGGGCGAGATATGCAGCTCTACTGTGTTATTCCACCAATGTATTATGTACCATGTCTTATGTGAATAAATATTACTGATTTACCGAATGATAAAGAATATAGAGTACTAATAATTTTCATTCAATAATCGCGCACGTGAGCACGATTATCGAGCTTGACTATTTCTAATAATGCAATGATTCCTATGTTTATTTTATAATCTGTCATATTTCTAAATCCAACAAACCAGAGCGTAGTGAATGCTACAGTATTTATGGAATCTGCTCTTTATTGCAAAAACAGTTATGTTCAGCGCAATGATTGCAATCTCTATTATATTACATATACACAATCTTCCTGTCGCAATGCTTTATGAAAAGCACGCAAGCTGATAAAGGTGGACAATGGCATGCAAGAGACAACATAAAAATGTTTTATACATCCATATTTGATTCACTGAAATGGATCTCGTTTATATATAATGTACTTTATAAAAATTGCGAAAGAAACTATGTCTGTTACAAACGATAAAACGGGTAAATGATCTTAAGAAGGAGTAAGGAAATAGATTTCATCATGGGAAGGACATTGGCTTCATTGATCATGGAAATAAGCGTGAGAAGCTAGAGAAGCTAGTATTTTTAATGTAAATATCATAACAAGTTTTGCGAGAAGCGACATCAAAATAGCGGCTGAACCAAAATAACCAATGCGGAGTTGAATGGTGATGACAATACCTCGTGCTCTTTTGGATCATGCAACATCCTGTCGTTTGATATAAAGAAGCACGCAACTTTTATGCCAATTGGAAGAATGAGTTATAAGGTCCCGGAATTATGTATACCACGCGCTGTAAACTGAATCAATAAAGAACACTAGTTTTAATGTGTTTCTATTGTTTATTATGTAATTGTTTTTTTCTTTGTTAATAAAAGTCAATATAGATAAAGTTTACTTTAATTAATATTGTTGGTGCATTAAAAAAACCCAAACCTTAACATACAAAGGTTAATTGCCAAAGTACAAAGCACCCTAAGGGCAAAAAGATCAATTCAGGTATACGACAATTTTGAAGGTTGAATCGAGGTCATTCTCTTCGACATTGACCTTGGCTGATACATACATCCATGTTTTGGGTTCTTACGAGCGTTAAATGAAAACAACCTCTATTCAATTTCCATTAGGAATGTAAAGACAAAAGGATCAAACACCTTACAACTGCTTGGGTAGAGGGCACGTAAAACAGGTCCTTTCAACATATATTTTGTCGCTATAGGTAAAACTGCTGTTGGCAACGGAAAATGAACTTTAACCCTCATGACATACGATTGATAAAGCTGCACGCCACATGCATCCACCAGCCTTTTATCAACTATCAGCATACCTATGTCATATTATGATAGAGAAGTTATCAACAAAGGTCGTTAGGCTCGCTGGTCATAGGTTAGATTTATCATAGAGCCGCTCAGGAACACATCACGTGTTGTACACACTTGTGTGGGTATCACATGGACGGGAAGGTATGACGGCGTCAAAATGTTTTTTTGGTGAATTTTTGTACCCTCAATTTTACGATTCATTGTTGTTAAGTTCGCGGTAGACTTGCCCTGATGTGAATAATGTTTGTGCAAGAGACTTTTTTTTACTTTGTAGAACGCGAGGCAAACCTATTCCACTTTAGCCAATAAGACGTCACCAAAATGGACAAATTATATTGTAATTGTTTTATAGTCTATCTATATTATTGTTTCAGTCCTTCTATCTTCTTTATTTGACTGTTTATTAAATTTCATTTAGCTATTTTTGTGGATACTTCTAATTAAGCGTTAGTTCCACACCATTTAAGATATTTTAGTTAACTAGCTGTAGAATATTGATAGTTACTTTATATATGTATATATAATGTTCTAATTTAAGTCCACGCATAAAATTGTATAGATTAGTTTTATCATAGAGCCGCTCAGGAACACATCACGTGTTGTACACACTTGTGTGGGTATCACATGGACGGGAAGGTATGACGGCATCCAAATGTTTTTTTGGTGAATTTGTGTACCCTCAATTTTACGATTCATTGTTGTTATCTTCGCACGGTAGCCTTGCCCTGATGTGAATAACGTTTGTGCAAGATTTTTTTTGCTTTGTAGCTTTGAATAAGATTGTCAAATTATATTGTAATTATTTTAAAGTATATATTATTACTTCAGTCTTTCTGCCTTTTCGTTTTTTTTTTTTTAGTTATTATTGTATTTTAATTTTTCTGTGGAAACTTATAATTAGGCGTTAATTCCACACAAAAATGGTAGATAGATAAATAATCTATCTACCATTTTTGATATTTTGGTTAACTAGTTGTAGAATATTGATTGTAGGTACCTAATGTTCTAATTGTATCTCGCATAAAATTAAAAAGCTGGGTCCGTTTTTCGAAATCGGCCAAAGATATCTAATAGTTTTGAATGTGACTTTGAAATAATAGTGCGCAGTTGAAAATTTATCAACGCCTGACATTTGAGACCTGTGTCCACTTTTATTATTAGCTCGAATATAAATTACTAAAAGTGTGTCAATATAGCCTAACTTAGCGGGTGTCTGAATTCACCAGACACTACAAGACATGTTTGTCCACTTACATAAAGACTAGACTTTTTACTGTTCCATCACAAAGAACAAAAAAATGTAAACGCCTTGGTTGTTTATAAGAAGGGTAAATCCACCTCCGTGGTATGCGTTCTTTGCGTTGCATAACAAAGACATAAAAAAATGGTATTCGCGCGAAATCGCTTTGTCTTTACCTACTACAATCGAATTGAAGGTGAACTTGGCTTATTTTTTCGTCCATAATAGGGTGATTTAGTCCCCACTAAAACACCCTACTACTTGTTAATAAAACCAATTTCTAATAGTGTATGACGCATGGTTGAAGGTTGTCGTACTTAGCACCAGGGAGATGTGCTGGTGATGTTTGTTAGTCATAACGTACATATGTATTACATACGTTACGACTAAGAAACATTAATTCAGGATAAAAATATTCAGTCCATGCAAAACTCTAATGAGTTTTGCATTGACTGAATATTTGTATATAAGATATTTGTATATAGAATTCCTACGTCTAATGACGTAGGAATTCTATAAGTTTATGGAAATGAAATGAATGTCTGTTAAAACAAGATCATTAACACTTTCATTGTCCACAATGCCATGGACGTGTTCGACCACCATTAGCCGGGATGCGCCCCCGTCGCAGAGGCAGGGCAGTGAAAGTCTTAATTGAAAAGGATCACGTGTTAAAAGAATCGTACGATTGTTCAACACGTGATCCTTGTGATAACATTCGGGTAAGAGAAAATTATGTTTTCGCATAAGATAACGATTTTATTACGATCTCGGTGGCGCAGCATGCGAACGCTTTCGCTTGCCAGCTGTCACGACGCAGCTTAGGTTGCGGGTTCGATTCCCGCCACGCAGTAAGTATTTGTACGATTCGCAGATACTTTTCCCTTGTATAAATAAATAACTACCTATGTATTGTACATACATATGTAATTGATTAAATATATCAGTTACCTACCCATAACATACATAACCAAAGCTCTGATTACTTTCGGGCTAAATAATTCTGTGTGGAATGTCCATCATAATTTATTTATTTTAAAACTAGATTCTGCCCGCTGCTTCATACGCGTTGTTTCTATGGAAACGTTATAAGGTTATTTCCGACGACCGAGCGATGTGACGACCGATGTGGCGCGGTGGTCGAAGGTCCGCCTGCGACGCAGGAGGTTGCGGGTTCGATTCCCGCCTCGGAACAATTGTGTGTACGATCTCCAGATATTTGTTCCGAGTGTTCTGGTCGTTTACTATATAAAATAAAATATCTATCTATGTAATATATTGTATTATGTATATCAGTTATCTAGTACCCATAACACAAGCTCTGCTTACCATGGGGTGATAATGATAATGCTGTGTGAATTGTCCAGCATTATTTATTTATTATTATTATTATTTATTTTTATCCCATGGGATCTAATCTATGGGATTAAAAATAGCCTACGTTTGATCCCAAGCTGCTAGATCTATGCAAAATTTCAGCTCGATCCATTGAGTTGTTTTAGTGCGAAGAAGTAACAAACCATCCAAACTTTCGCATTTATAATATTAGTGTGAATAGCACCAAAACATACAAACAGGATTCATCATCATCATCAGCCTATATTAGTCCACTGCTGGACATAGGCCTCCCCCAATGAGCGCCATAGCGCCCTGTCTTCGGCTTGACGCATCCAGCATCTACCTGCAGTCTTTCGCAGGTCGTCATCACACCTGGTCGGACAAACAGGATTATAACAGCAAAAATAAAACTAGTCGTAAATATTAAATGTAAAAATGTATTGACAGAAACCAATAAATATTTTTCAAATACGTCTTAGTCATACATTACCTTGCAAAGTTCAATATCAAACAAAGAAATCCTACTAATATTATAAACGTCAAAGTTTGTAAGTATGTATGGATGGATGTTTGTTATTCTATCCCCCATGATATTCGAGCCAGCCCATCGCTTAACATATTTAAAATCAAATTGAAAGAGCACTTTCTATCATCATAAAATTATCTATCTAGAGATATTTATATATATATTTAATTAGCTATATTTATATATTTTTTATTATATTGAACTAAATGTATTTATCAGGTTTATTGAACTATTATTTTTTAATTTATCTATGTATATTATAATCTCATTCCTTATTGTATTATTAGTCTAATTTGTCTCTTGTACACTTCCTCTATCTATTCCATCGCCACTCCTGTAAACCTAAGGTTTGCTGGAAGAAAACTCAGGGTTAAGCTCGCCTATGTACATATCTTTTTAATTAAGTTATTTCTAAGTTTTGTATGTGTACAATAAATAATTAAAGAATTCTTTCACGTAAAAACTACTGAATGGATTTTAATGAAACTTCACAATGTGTATGTATGTGTTATTCTGATATGTTAACTATATTAGTTAACATATCAGAATAACACATAGGTTAGGCACAACTAATATAGTTAACATATCAGAATAACACATAGGCTACAATTCATAAAGATATATAGTATATTATCCAAAATATCTATCACCACGCGGGTGAAACCGCGGGGCGCAGCTAGTACAAAATACAATATCACAAAAAATACCTGTACAATGTTAACAATAGGATAAGTTAGAGCAATGCTATTAAATGGCAATCGTGTGTTATCGATAAGCTTTTTATGAATGCTAAAATGCATAAAAATAATGCTTGAATCATGTTATCGGTCATACTGAAGTAACAAGTGTTTGGGATTATGATAGAGGACATTCGATTCGGATTCAGATTAATTTATTTAGTACTAGCAACGCCCCGAACTTCGACCCCGTGGAAATCTATGCGTCAAACGGTTTAAATGGGATAAAAAGTCCTGGTTCTAAGCCACCAATTTTCAGCTAAATCGGTTCAGCCGTTCTTGAGTTATAAATAGTGTAACTAACACGACTTTCTTTTATATACATACATAATAATATATAGATAAAAAAGATACATTGGTAAATATCCGTTAAGTATAAATAATTTTGTGTTACGATGATATTTAAAACTTCTGAAACTATCATGGTTATCAACACTAAAGTCATTTAAAACGGGATATTTACCATGATTTGATTTTTGAGCTATCCAATATTTAGGCACAGTTTCATGCGCCATGATCACGGAATAACTGAAGGCACTGCGACTGCGAGTAAGTTTTTATGGGCAGACATACCGATCTGAAAACCCTCATTTTGATAGTTGGTGAAGGTTGGTTGGTTTTCACGATGATAGTTGGTGATTCGTTTCAAAAGTTACATATACGTTGGTACATAAAAGAAATAGCCAAAAAATAAAATTAGCCATACATAATAGTCGAGATGAGCTCGACCTATTCAAATAAAGAGTGGGCCTGAGGACCGAGATGAGTGGAAGGGGAGGGAGGCCTTTGCTCTGCAGTGGGACACTCCGGGCTAATATAATAATAATCCTACTAAAATTATAAACGTGAAAGTTTGTGAGGATATTTGTTGCTTTTTCACGCAAAAAATACTGAATGGATTTTGATGAAACTTCACAATAATATAGCTTATATATCAGAATAATACATAGGCTACAATTTATAAAGATATATTGTATATTATCCAAAATATCTATCACCACGAGGGTGAAACCGCGGGCGGCAGATATTAAAAAATAATACACAATAGTTGTATCATACACAGAGTAGTAAAAAATTTACTATATTCATGTAGTGTTAAAACCTTTAACACTTTGAGTGCTGAAAACGCACGGTATGAGTTTTCTACAAGTGACTAATATGCGTAAATCCACACTAGCGCAGCGGCTGAGAAAATACAGATCTTTGTGACTCAGCACAGCCGTAATATTTTTCGAACGAAACGCATGTGCGGCGCAACACAACCGCTGTGTAGAGTGGCAGCACGAATTTTTTAGGTAAAAAAAAAGATCGCAGTCGTCGAAAAAAAACCGCAGTCAAAGTATTAACACAAAAACTCTTCCATCGTATGGATTGCTCGATATGCCACTATTATAACCTTGACTTGAATATGTTCAAGTTGAGAGCCGCAGTAATGGAACTCATTACGATGTATTGAAGTGTAACTTTCACACTATCAAAATGGATTCGACACCAAATAACATTTTACACACATTTAAAGAATCCCAATATCAAAATGTTCTTGCCTATTAAACTTAATTTATATATTTACTAGCTGCGCCCCACGGTTTCACCCGCGTGGTGATAGATATTTTGGATAATATACAATATATTTTTATGAATTGCGGCATATGTGTTATTCTGATGTATAAGCTATATTATTGTAAAGTTTCATTAAAATCTATTCAGTAGTTTTTACGTGAAAGAGTAACAAACATCCATACATACAATAAAAATTATTTTACCAATAAAATGACTTATCTGACTAAATGTCTTCAATAAGGTATTTGACGCCTCTACCGGATACCTTGATTTGAAAAGTAGGTACTAGAAGCTGGTTAGTCTCACGACACCGTGGAATTTTTAGGTACAGTAGTGTATTGTTACGATTCACGCGATAATTAACTCATTTATATCCATCTTAAAAATCATAATTAAAAGGCACATCTTTTAATATTATATTTCCGATGGAATCACCTAAATTTCTGGCTCGTTTAATTCGAAACCTTGCAATCGCTTGAAGATCTGCTAAAAGTAGAAGGTAATTAGAATAAAATTAATTTAATGTTAAAATTAAACAACCCCAATTTAATTGTGCGTTTAAAAACAGCTGTTTAAACAAAACCTTGCTAAACGACCGCCGTTTAGATATCCATACAATTATTCACGCCTCATGGTTACTGGAACTTTTCTTCAGGAATTTAATTCAACTTCAACTTATTCCTCGATGGCTCTGCGTCTGGATTGACGCAATTTTGCCAGTGTCCGTCTCATGATAGCATCGCAAGCTTTCTAAGGTTAACTCACTTGTATAGTACAAAATATAGAAATAATATTTACAATAAAGAAAAACATTAACCGTGAATCAACAAAATGTACTACAAAACAGGAATTTAATTAATTCGCTTACGTATGTAGAGACGTCAAGTAATACTGACATATGAACTACAGGAAATTAGTAATAGATAGATAGATAGGCAATACTTTTATAGCACACTTAAAATAAAACAAACAAGATAAAAAATAATAATACAAGATATGTGACAATTTGGCGGTCTTATCGCTCAAGAGCAATATCTACCAGACAACCGATAGGTGAATCTATGAATATTAAAGCAGTATATGTATGATGCACGTAGATCTTTGAATTCTTGTCAGACAGTCCATTTAATTCCCTCTAGGTCAAACGGTCACGAAGCCTTGGAAAAGGAATAGATTTATAAGAATGATTTCCGGCAGTTTATAGAGGTACGTTTATGCAAATTTTCAGTTTAAACTTTATATACTTCTGCTAATCATGAAGGTCGCCCATTGATTAACTACTTCTAGAATAAATGCGAAAGATTCGATATTTAGATGGTCCATCCATCTAAACATCGAATCTTTCGCATTTATTCTAGGTATGTATGTTACTTCGTCACGCACACCAAAACTACTGAACAGATCTGAAATTTCACATAAAGCCTATATCAGTTCTCATGGGATAGAAATAACCTTTTAATATTTTATATAAACACGGGGGAACAAAGCTATAGTTTGGTTATGAGCTGGATATTTTGACACATCATTTATTTTCAAGGTAAGTAAGATTTTGCAATTAATTGCAAAATTACGTTCTTTTAGGCACCCGAACTTTTTCTGTTCATTACCAATCTTATCTGAATTACATAATTACATTAAGTGCGATACAAAACCATACAAGAACAAAGAGATTATTATTAGTCATCAAGTTGCAAGAATGTTGAAGAAGAAGCGAGGCATAAAGAGGTACACAACATAATGCACAAGAGATAAACTGGACAAGAGAAACGGTTGATGGATGGAACCAGAGAGGTTGCAAGGTAGCCAAACAAAGGAACATTGAAGGAATAAGCCAAAGATAACGTCTTAAGACAACGCGAATAGATAAGACTGATAAGAATTTGCGAGAACGAGAACGCTAGAAACTGACCCAAATACGACCGTTTGTTTTCGTGATAAACCAGTAATTTTTATATGTGGAATGAGTTCAACAAGATAAAATTGCTGAATAACGACAGGCTTAGCCTTAGATGTTCTTAATAATCTTATTAATAATAACATCTGAAGCTATAACTAGGTAGTTTGTATCAAAAAATATTTTTATCTTCAAATGTGCAACTATTTATAAAACAAATTGAGTCACAAACAATCCAAAAAAGTTTGAAAAAGTTATTTTTCAAACACGAAAAACCGATTTTTTATTTCATAATTTTAAAGTTTATGTTCCGCCACGTAAATAAAATTTATTATATATATGGAATAATATATATAGTATGGAACCCGGTGCATTCTCTATTTATACAATAGTGAAAGAGCCATCAATGACTAATAAATCGGCTTACATTTATACAAAAAAACATACAGCCGAACGTAGATCTGACCTTTTTGCAAAGTCGCATCGCTTAAAACATAATTTTTAAAAACAATTTTATCTTGCATACATCAGTAGGTAAGGTACCTTAATTAATTAAAAGGCAATTGACCCGAAGTTCACTAAAGATTCTCACCCTACATAATAACCTATGTTTGAAGACGGTGCGATAACCTCAGCTTTTGCCATTGATCATTTAAATGATTCATTAAACACTAGAACAAGCAAAGCGATTGAAAACAATGTTCTGAATACAATGTCGACTTTGTTCTACTTGATAGCAAAGTGCGGACTTTCAACAGTCATTCTTATGACTATACGATACACTAAACTTTAGACAAAGAATAATTAGGTAAGTACAACTTTAAATTATTTTTTATTGCAGACTACAAAAAAACCTTTGAGCACAAACGACGTGCATGCAATGCAAAAGTAGAAGTGGTCAAAAATTAAGGACGCTTTTCTGTGTCTGTCGATACTTATGTATATCCTACTAATATTATAAACGCGAAAGTTTGTAAGTATGGATGGATGTTTGTTACTGTTTCACGTAAAAACTTCTAAAATGTATGTATTGTAATGAAACTCTCCAATAATATAGCTTATACATCAGAATAACACATAGGCTACAATTTATAAAGATATATTGTATATTATCATTTATACTTCTTATATACTTATTCATTATATTAAAATATCTATCACCACGCGGGTGAAACCGCGGGGCGCAGCTAGTATATTATATATAACAGTCATGCTCAGATACATGCTAATGTGATACACAGTCGACAAAGCATGTCCCCAAGACTCAATGCCGTAATTTATATTGAATACTTTAAATCCGCCTTGACTTGCAGTCGAGACCAAAGTCGTAAGTTTATACAGCTGTAAAAGGATATTTAGATATCAAGCCCCGCAAGCAAATAAAACATGGAACGTACAATATAGACGAGCTAGTTTTCATAACATTTAGTTGCCGATGAAAACCATGTGTCACGTTAGACGATATATCCGAATAATTAGCATTTACTAAACAAAATTATGTTCATTTCCTTGACTTTATAATTATAGATAATACGAGAACGCAATTTAATTGAGCTAAAAAGGATTAAAATACGCGATGATGCGACTCAGCAGACAAGGTAACAATCAAGACCTCGTGTTAGAATCATTGGTTGAATATATAATATCAAGTTAGTTTTATCACTTCCGTTTTACTATGCGGCAGTATCAAACGATCAAGCTTGCGGTAGAAAATGCATAACAGCAAATTACGCACTTATGCATTTCACTTATGAAAGTTTGCACTCACAAGCATTGACAGTGGGTGCATTTTGTAACGTTGCCAAAAACGTGTTTAATTCAGTTGTTTAATCAAAGAAACGTTAAGGGAGTAATGACCGATTAATTTACGTTAAAGAACAAAGTAATACGATTCGCGGGCATCATCGCATCATATTCACTTCACATTCCTTAGGGGTCAACATTGGTTCTTAGTTCATATGTATATTCCAAGAGTTCCACAGGGCTCACTGTATGGTTCATTACTCTTTCTTATGTACAGTTGTTGGCTTACCATTGATAAAGGAGCGCATCGTTTACATGCTAGGCCAACCGGGGGCCTTGTCTCAGGCTGCGGTGCTGGTACAACAGGACTTTCTTTAACTCTGTACAGTGCCGACGTCCGTGTCTGCAAAAAAGAAGGTTTAATTAGACTAGTTCAGGAGCTTATGTACTCGTATTGCCTGTTACACTGTATATTTTGTCAATAAACAAAATTTTTACTTTACTTTTGCGTTTGTTACTAAATAACTAACGATCACAGACTTCATCCTTTTTCTAAAGTTGTAATTTCGTACTTGCTGGATACAAATACATATGTAGCGTCAATTCTCTGTATGTTAATCTTCTCCAGATATAAATACGTAATGTATATCTAAATAAGCTTATCCGTGACTCTTTCCAAAAACCTCGTTTATTGTCTTTTTAACACTTTGACTGCGATTTTTTTTCGTCGACTGCGATCTTTTTTTAACCTAAAAAATTCGTGCTGCCGCTCTACACAGCGGTTGTGTTGCGCCGCACATGCGTTTCGTTCGAAAAATATTACGGCTGTGCTGAGTCATAAAAAGATCTGTATTTTCTCAGCCGCTGCGCTAGTGTGGATTTACGCATATTAGTCACTTGTAGAAAACACATACCGTGTGATTTCAGCAGTCAAAGTGTTAACAAGGTATAAAAATTCAAGACATTAGAAATTGATTAGATAGAAGGTCGAACGATTTGGTAGGTTAAATTTGTTTTTTTTTTTTGGTTGGCAACGATAGGATTTTGTCAATAACTAATTTTTTTGTATCTAAATTACAGTGACCTAATTTTAAGTTAATATGCAAAATGTTATTAACACCTTCGAAATGTAGTACAGTCGTGATATATTTGTAGTTTACCATATCGTTCTCCTACAAATCTGATATTATTATGAAAATAATTATTTCATTTAAATTACTCGCATTATTTGAGTACCTTAAATGAACATTCTTGTTGTTGATTTTTAAACACAATATGACTTGCCGATTCGAGATCTCTTCTATAAATATTGTTAACAATATTTTTATCTCGACTCCAAGACTGTACATTTCAGTGTTTGTTATTATGATTTGTTGACATAATTAGCAGCAAAATGACAAATATATCATAAAAGACTTATAAGGAGCGCTTATAAGTTATTTATGAGGCAATTACTAGAAGTACAGCAGGATCAGTTGCTAATTCATAAAAAGATGCGGAAATAAGGCCACTCGTTGTACCATCACACCACGGAGGTGGTCAATCGAACAATAGACGCGTACAATCTATTTATACGCCGTGCCCTATTGATAAACTCCAAAGGGCAAGACTAGCAAAACTAAGCGGAGATATTTCATCATTATTTGATTAATTATTGTCGCAAACGACTATTCAGCACAAAAATGAATATACGTATGTGACATTGAACGACAGGTTAGTTATGTCATAGATAATGCTTGAGTTTAAACAATTCAAAACGATTGAGGAAGGCGATTAAACTACTTATGTTAAAAAAACAACAACAATTAACTTTTTTATACGTTTCGAGAGATGTTCAAAACACGATGTTATTAGTCGTAGAATACATCTAGCCGAGGTCGAGTAAGGCTATTATCATTATGATAATCTATGGATTCTCAAGCCATCAACTAGCATAAGAACTATTACCAAAAATTGGCCAATCAGAGAATATTATAATTTGTGTGGTTTTAAAAGTTTCTTGACTTGGAGGTGTAGGTATATTCATGAACAATATTATAGTGGATATTGTTAATCAAGATAAAATCATATAAAACACATATAAAAATTTGATACTTTTGAACAAAACGATAAACCGACTTCGAATTCCTTAACAATGTTTTTTAAGTTTTCGGGATAATTAATAATCTTAGGCGAATAATTATTTTATAGAGCAAGATAATCATCCAAATCGGTTCAAAATTGACGGAGGAATCCACGAACATACATAAATGTGCATACATACAGCCGAACATAGAACATCCTCCTTTGTAAGAAGTCGCTTAAAAAGGTGTTTTTAGGAGGTACAATACACGCTCGCTTAAGAGATATTTTGTTTACAGCTAATTTTGAAGGAGAGGAAGCCGAATTATGACAGTAGTTTAGTGTCGCGCGATGCAAGCAATTTGAAGTATCAGCTACAATCTAGCACTGACGGTGTTAATGATGACCCTCTGTCTTCAAGTTAGGTAACTATACAAATCCATGACATGTAATGATTATTACTTATAAAGGACTATTATAACTATCAAGCCTCTTCTTCGCTGCCTGCTTTTTAACAGGACATCGGTCCACCTTGACAAGGTCGTCTGCTCTGCTCACGTTATGCTTTCTGGTCCGGTGGTCGCTACTTGAGCCTTTTCCTTACGGCCTTTACGACTTTCTGCTATGGGTAACTCACCGAGATCTCCTGCTCAAGCTTGGTGTAAACGTCTTGCCGTCTCCGAGCCTTCACGGCTTGCCGCAGGCTGGTGTCACGGCCGCACCATCCTCCAACGCGTTCGCCGACCACCTCCAACATGTCGGCGACGCGGCTGTAACAACAGAGAATAACGTGACAATCTTTCTTGTTAAAGCATGTAGATGGTCTATTTCATGTTATATGGTTATCTTTGCCTATAACAAACAAAGCATATCTCGTAGCGTAGGGCATGAAAGCAGTGCGCTCTACGATGCATTACCTGGCGCTGGTTGAATTGAACTACATATGCATTTATTTACACCGGTAATCACACCCTTCAAACCATATATATCCCAGTGATGCTGATTGGCGGCAGAAAAGGTCATGAGGTTTTCCTGCACAGTCCTTTTTATATTATGGGCTATATATGAAAAGGAGCATTCAGTACTTTACTGGATACTTAAAATCTCAAAAAGGATCTAGAATTTAACACATAATCGCAGAAATTCATAATATTTAGGCGGGTGATGGTCCGCCTGCGACGCATGAGCTTGCGGGTTTGATTTCCGCCTTGGGAAAAATGTTGGTGTGTTGTGTTGTGTTGTTGTGGGTATTAAAAAATATCGATATATGTAATATATTGTAGTATATCAGTTCTCAAGTAACCATAACACATGTTCTGCTTTGCTTCTGGCTATAAAATGCTGTATGAATTGTCCATCATCATTTATTTATATAATTCGGGTTCTCAATAGAGTTTAGTGTTAAATTAAAAACTACCTGTTCTTTAATGTACCTGAGCCTTTTATCACCAAAACCAACAATCCCATCTTATTCACTTTTCAGAATTTCAGACTCATTTGGTAATATATCTTTCCACAAATCAGGCATAATTATTTATAGAATATAATTTGACTTGTCTAATTATATTATCTTGTCTTGTCTTTCGTAATCGTAAACAAATATGGTCTTTGAAATCTGAAACCATGATGGCGATTCCTCGACACAGTCAGATATACATGAAATGGACTTGCAAAACAAAAACATTTATTTTTCGTCGGGAGTTTACATCATAAAGGAATCGCAGAAAGTTATCTTGTAACTTGTAAATATAAATAAATTGTACCAAGGAACCATGACCTAGCATAGCCTTTGGAAGGTTGGTGCTGGTTACAACATATACATTACTACAAACACAATAATAACACTTTCAATGTCAAAGTATAATATATCAAGCTTAAACAATGATTTCGAAATAAATTCTAGTAGAACTTGCTAATAAAATCGAAGGATACATTTAAGCAATATAAAGCTTCCGTCCTTAAAGACTTTATTCTCAATAATACTATGTTAAATTATAAATAAATATTAATAACTGAATTCAGGAAGACGTTTGGCCTAGGTTATTTGATGATGATTCTTAAAAGGCGTGGTCTGATTAGCAACAATATTACTTTTAATCCTGATATCATATCATATTAAAGCTTCTTTCAAATATTCATAATGATTTTATCAAAGCTTAAATTAATGTTTGTGATAATTCGCTCTATCTATTACATTAATATCAGGCCGAATAACACTTTCTATAACTCTTAATTATCTTGTATAAACAATCGATATTACGCAACTATCAAAAGCATAATGCATCGTGGTCATATTGTTTACAATAACAATGAAAATAGTTTTGAAAACGCTAAGATTTATGTAAACTATAGTATACGGTTCCAAAATAAAGGTGTAAAATGTGTAAATTGCGATTTGCAGTTCGATTACGGCAACACAATCCGCGGTGGGTTTTACAAAACGATATCTTTATTACCAAAGAAAGTTATAATCAAATAATAGCAAAAAATTTAACTAGTACCTATTTACAATAAAATAAAATAAATAATACTGGACAATTGAAACCATTGAGCTAACTGCAGACTGTTGCAAATAGTTTACCGGTAACAATTTACAAAACTGAAGATATTTTTATTTGGACCAGCTTTGATGTTAACTTTAGCTATCATACTTAATGTTGAACTGTCGAGTACTTGAGACTTTTGACGTAAATAAGTATTCAAGTCGATATAACTTTTTAAAAAATTTTCTTGTCTGAAAATCAATACTCGATGTATTTTCAACAAAACGAGACCATTTTTCAAGCATTCTTTTAAATGAACATAATGTATGACGTAATTATATTTGTTATACAAATTTGCAATCAATTTTGGGTTTTTTCCTTCAGGAGGAATCATTTTTTGAGGAGCAAATGGTAGATCACTATGTGAATCATGCAAGTGATTAGGGTATTCTAAGTCAACTTCTAAAATATAGCCATAATAAGCATCATCTGATATGCATAATACATCAAAAAAATTCATTTCTTCCTGAGTCATAAATCTAAAGTCAGAAATTGGCATTTTTCTTGTCATTGCATGACCATACAGATTATTGCAATCAAGATAAATCAAATAATTTAACGGTTTTGAGTCGTCAAAGGATGGTACGTATTTATTATTGGCTTTAGCATGTCGCATTGAACACTGTGCTAAGCCTCCTCGTATGCCCATTTCCAGTAATTGATATATCTCTAAATCATGAATCAATTCAAGTTCTACACCAGTGTACAGCAACATTGCATCCCAACTTAAACTTGGTGATGTAATATAGTACGCGGGATCAAGATGATAATATTTCAAACATAGTAATCGAAAATTTTCAAAAATATCACATAATAACAATACATCGCACTTAACATACAAGTCCGTATATTCTCCAAGTGATTGTATATCAAAATATTGCCAAACAGTTTTTGCATGATCGTACTCTTCATTGGAAATATGCCTCAATTTCAAACTACTGTAAAAATTTTCTTTAAGTGGAATCTTTGATTCATCATACTTTGACCACGAATCCATGTATTCATATGGATAGATACCTTTTTGCTGTAATAAATTGCATTTAAGTTCATCATCAAACTCTGATTTCAAATGTACGAAATCTTTATCGGATAAGTTTTTACTCAGAGCATCTAAATTTGTACTTAAAAATTGGTATGAGTCAATAAATTTTATTTGAATTGTTTGTGGACACTCATTTGCTTTGATAAATTTTGTGAAAGATAAGTATTTCTCTTTAGTTTTTGGTATAACCTTAATTTCCCCTTCATATTTTGCCAATTCAGTTATGAAAATATGTGCATCATAGCCCGATAGATTATGAAACACGACAGGTACGAAAGGACATACTCTATGCATCAAATTGCAGTGAGAGTGAGCCGGTCCTCTATACTCGCCGGTAACATGATCATGGTCTCGAACTTTGTCATTGAATAACATCTGGTTACATATGTAACATGTTTTAGCGAAACAATATTCTATTTCTTGTTGTTCAGTTAATAAACTCATACATTTTTTATTACTCAAAATTGTATTGATGTTATTAACTTCTGTGATTAAACTTTTAATAAATACTTGAACACAATCTCTTCCTCGGTAAGATACAAGTTTGTTCAAACTCGTGTCATGAGAACAACATATGTAATACGCGAAACATGATGGTTCATGGATTTTATTTGTTTCGGTATTTTTGGTTTTAAATTTATCATTATAATTCAATAACAGGCATTCAAAATCGGCATAAATAACAAAGTTAATTTTTTGCTGTCTCTCATAATTCTTAAATTTAAGGTAACTGTCCTTTTCTGGTAGTACGGTTAAAACATTAGAACAATCATGTTTATCGCGCTTACATTCACTTATGAAAAATTGTAAACAGGTATCACATAAGAACATTTTAGTTTTGTGCAATGACACCTGTCTACGAACTAATCGTACCAAGTCTTTGATTAAACAATAATGAGCCTTTCCGTTTCTTTGGAAATATAGCAAATTAAAATGATTTGGCTTTTTATTGAGTGTTCTATAAAGAGGCCCAGTCACAATTTGTCTATCATCCAAACCATAAACATTTACACTAATATTACTATTAATCTTTTCAAACTTCGCTATATCCTTGTTAGAAGGCGGTATAGATAATTCCTTGGTTCTCAAAACTGTTGAGTAGTGTGGATATGAGGTAGTCCTGCATACATTATTTTTAGCGGGAAACATACCTGCCACAATACTCCATAAAAAACAATTATTATCAGAATTTTTTACATTTATGCAACTTTTAGTATTCTTTATCCTAGGTGGTAATTCAATATAGGTACCACCCCTCATAGGAGAATATTTGTTAATATTGATTTCCAAATGGCTTATTGCAACAAAAGACCATCCAGACTCACACTGCGAGAACTCTGTTAATTTATCTCTGAATTTTTCTATGATATTCGTATATATTTCATTAAAGTCTGTACTATGGTAAATAATTTCATATTTTGTCTTAAATGATTTTAATTGTTTCTCATTTGATTTACATAATACAAAATAAGCAAACAATTCACAATTCATTTTAATACACTGATTTTTCTCTATGGATACATCGATCAGTTTTTTTATGACTCGTTTATTATCCTCCAAGAACGCCTCAGCTGTGAGGTACTCGACTTCTTGTGAGGCATTTAAACGATATGTCATAATTCTATTTTTAAAAGCCGTGGCAACAATATCAACATTTTCATACTCTGACTTTAATAGACAATTCGATTTGTGAATATTAGTTCTGACATGAAATCTGTATCTATAACTTGGTAATTCAATATTACACTGTTTACAGTGTGTGACTTCATTTAAGTTCGGGACTGAAAAAGAAACAAAAATCATATTATAATATAAATATAGTCATTTATTTAACAATGCTTACACTAATGATTACAAGAATTAAGTCTATGATTATAATAGGGGGTTAAACATCTATAAAATAATAAAATATGAGGTGAGTCATAAGAGCCAGCGTATAATGCATGTAGGTAAAGCTAGTAGTACTGGCTGAGGAATACTGATGGGACCCCTTTAAAATCCTGTTTTGCGGTCCCTACCAATTCTTGTAGCTTCCGCCACGTATTACCTCCTTCATCTATCTGATTTTTTATAGTAATAATTGAATGTCTCCACCTGTTAACTGGTAGGACATTCTCAATTTCCGAGGTTTTAAATATTTTAACCTCTACATAATGAGATCCCCTCCTTGTTTCTGTCAGTTGCCGGCTAAAACCATTCGCCAACCGTCTCGTATAATAAGAGAAAATAGGCGGCGGTTTTTTACCTTGTTTACTCTCCGGCACTACCACCTCCTCCTCTGAATCGGATCCGAACAAGTCGCCTGCCGTTGCTTTGACAACATTCACCGGATTGATCCGGACTTTCGTCGGTTTCGATCTCTTCGCCAACGGTTCCGATGGTGCTGCAACTGGAGAGGGTGCAATATTTGATGCCCGGCGCTTCGTAGTTTTTTCTGTGAGTTTCTTCGGCTTCTCCACCCGCTCGTCGGAACTGGAATCGGACATGCTTCCGAATAGTTCCTCAGCAGTAGCAGCAGTCTTCGACCTATGAAACAAACAAAATAAAAAAATATTAAAATTACTATTTACGTAAAAAATATCGAAACTTAAAAATTTATGAAAAAATATAATCATTATTGAATGAATGGATAGATTCAGGAATGATTGAATAAACAATCTATCTGCTGATAAATAAGATATTAAGTACATTATATAGGTAGGTACTTACATTTTGAAATTTAAAAATCTTGTATTTGTAGCTCGTCTTGCTTGTATCCCTCAGGAAAGTGGTTTGAATTTTGATCCAGACATGCGGCTTTTATATCATGCTACTCTATACAGCCCTTGCCCATTTTTGGAGCGTTAATGATACACACATAAACAAAATGCTTACCAGAAATTTCACACTAACATGATTCTATGATATCAGCTTGCTAAATCTTATAAGGAAAGTACCTATCTTAACAGTTTACAACGTATTTTAAAAACCGCTATTATAACTATGTATATTGTAAAGAAATAGGTAAATCTGCGAGCTTTAACTTATTTCACTTTCACAATTTAATGCACATTTTTTATTTGAGAAAAACGTGTGCGAAGGGGCCCTAAACTTCTATCTTAAGACCTTTGTGGTGCATAGCAAAACGTTGCGGGTTCAATTCCTGTCGCAGATCTAATTGTATAATCTACTTATTTGCGAAATAAGTTACATCTACTATAAAATTGGTAGTATCATAACATAACATTCAAGTAATTTACCATTGGTATTATGTAAAAGAATAATAGTGATGAAGTTTAGCTGCCTCAGACTCTAGACTGTTTCCAACAGTCTGCTCAACTGTTTCAATTGTTAACACTAGTTCTATTTTCCAATAACTTGGAACAATAAAACTGTAGGGTTAACGTTAACTCGCCTGCAACGTTGGAGGTTGCTGGTTCGATTCCCGCCTTGGTAAAAAATGTTTGTACGATCTATAAATAATTGTTCCGGGTATTCTAAGTATTTTCTATAAAAATCTAGTAATGTATTCCTATTAAGTATATCAGCCATCTACACCCACCCATAACACAAGCTCGCTTAACTTGGGGCTAGATGACGCTGTATGCATTGTCCAGCTTTTCATTATTTTTGTAGGTACCTACACAGGTAGTGCAAATAGCAAAAATAGAAGTACAATGTTGGAATCTTAGGAATGTAATTGAGCACTGCACGGCTCCTAAAATGGTAACACGTGTTGTATTCCGATCTTATAGTTGTATAATTATGATTCTAATATATCGAAGACCGTTTTGGCATGTTGGTTGGCGGTCTATAATTCAAATTAAGGGTCAAGGGTTTGATTAGGTATTAAGGTTATCCGATTTTTCACTAAATTGATCCTATATAGCTAACGCTTACGGATTTTGTTAATTAAGGTTAGGTACGTACGTTGGAAATGATTGATACCTATCGATAAGTATCGAACTTATTAAGTTGTATCATAATAACTATAAGTACATTATGGATTTGATTTGAGATTTTACCTGTGCAATTTCAACCTAATATACTTAACAAAGGTCTATAAAAGCGTTCGAAAGTGTTTATTAAATGCTCATAACGATTCGTCACTCGTCGATACCAGTAGGCTCATCTGCTAAAGCAAAAGCTCAGAAATTAATCAACAATTATGTCGGTAAGTACCTATACTTATCCTACATACCTTAGCATAATTATTAGCACGTCATTAGCTCATTCAATGTTGAGTAATCTT
Organism: Eupithecia dodoneata; assembly: GCA_947044415.1. Lineage (NCBI taxonomy): Eukaryota > Metazoa > Arthropoda > Insecta > Lepidoptera > Geometridae > Eupithecia > Eupithecia dodoneata. Next base: position 3,106,685 of record OX345678.1, read on the forward strand.
ATCTAAAACTTATTCATGTTTCAGGATTCACACGACCACTTATTCAACTTCATTCCTTCGGGTGAAGATGTATGTGGACCATACAAGAGCCGAACTGATGACCGTCGTAGTAGACCAACTACTTTGAATGATGGTGTCCCTACTACCAATTATTCATTCGTAAAAAAACCAGCTCAAGGGTATAAACTTGTACGTATTGAGATATATGATGCCAAAAATTTTGACTCGACTGAAGACACATTGTGTAAATGTAAAGCTGAATTATGTGCACAACATGTAGTTAAAACCGTGCTTTTTGATGATATTTACATATCCACTCAGGATATTATAACTAAAATTCAAGCATTATTAGAAAAGTAACATTGAGAAAACTTACCGAATAAAATATCATATTCTTATTTTTTTGTTTTCTTTATAAATACCTACCATTCCTTATATAAATTTAAAAAATAGATATGTAGGTAAATTACCTAATACCTCAGAGAAATTACTAATATTTTCTATGTATATACAAGCAATCAAATGAATATTCACGTAGGTTTAATATTCAATATATTTTGTTTACTTATTCAATATGAATCGACTAATAGGTACTATGTAGTGGTTGATGATAGTTCACTCAATCTGAATGATGAATAGATGATCAATTTTTATTTAAGGTGAATAGGGATAATGATTATATTTTTCAGACTCATTTCTTATATTTTTTCAATATGAATCGATGAAAATAATGACGAATAGAGCTAGAAAATGATAATTCAATCAATATATTATAAATTCAGGTTGGTTATTGGGGCTTCTGGATCATTCATTCATGAATGATCCTGATCCAGAAGCCCCAATAACCAACTACTCCCAGTACTATTGTACTCTAGTCCAGTTGTAAGAATTAATAACAAAAAAAGTAAACGTTCAAGCACTAGAAAAATAAACAAACCTTGATGTGAAGAACCAGTAGAGAATGGCAGTGAAGATGGCCAGCTCAGCAGCGCCGCTGGCCACCCTCACGTTCTCCACCACAGTCCAAACGCTGATCATCGCATCCATAGTAGAGTTTCCACTGACCGTCACTACATCACCAAACGTACAGTTCAACCGATCACTTTGACCGTTAATTTTGACAGGTATACACAGGATATATATGGAAAATTTTCAAGCTTCGAGCAGTCTCTGTAATATTTTCAAATTAAAAAATCGATTTCGAGACGTCCGATCGCGACGAAGTTCGGAGTAGTAATGAGTTTCGTTTGAACGATGAACATTGGCATGACCTGCTGAGTACATAACAGTGGAAACGAATGCGTGATAGATAACAAAGAAGTAGCATACGTTATAGATGTGAAAACAATAATTAATAACGACCTAATTGGTGACTGATAAAACGATAAACCAATAACCTACGAGCGAAGTCCACGCTTATGAAGGCTGACGGAAAAAATACGAGAAGACCGCGAATAACTGACATTTTACTCCAAAACCACAGGGATAATAACATTAGCTAACAAAAATCTAGGTAGACCACATTTTGATAGCGATTGTGAGATGAAAGAAAACTAAACACAAAGGTTCTTTAAAAAATAAACAGAACATGACGTGAAACTTTTTTGGGCTTAATCATAAAAGTTTTTTGTAAACTAACGCAGCTTTATTATTGCGTCAAACAACACGGTCGACGTCTTTTTTAAAACAGTAAAAAATTAATCACCTGTGCTCACGCAGCAACTAAGCAGTCTTTATATTTAAGTATCCAATCCACACTAAGCTTCCAAACAGTTTTCCGATCGCAAAATGCCAAATTTATTAGGCCAGTAATTTATTTTTCAAATTTGAGAACCTATTAGCCAATTATTTTCTGGCATTGTGATTATGAGTTTCATGCTTGAGTGAAAACTTACTTATTAACTACTTGAAATGTTTTTTTAATTAAAGAACTCTGCATTCTATTGTTTGATTTACAGGCAGCGAATGGATTTTTAACCACATACATATCAAAAAAATACTGCATAGTTCTGGGTGAAATTCTACGCTCAAATGGACAATATATTCAGGTAACATGACACTTTTATTATGTATAATGAAAAAGACTGAGGCAAATGTCCAAAGACAAAACGATAGAGGTTCCTAATATGAAACAGTAGTACGGAATAATTGCAAAAAAGCGAATGGGCTGAAAGGTCTTTTTTCCGAATCTAATGTTGTATTTTTATGATTTAGTGTTTACTTTTATACAATCCATCTCTGTTTAAAATTAAGAAGATGATTAATATCCATAGTGATTATTTTTATTTAAAAACACTTGTTGGGTTAATAAATTTGAAGTCGGTCTCTCCGAGTGACGCAAATGTTGCCATTTTGCTATAAATTATAATCGTATTATGCGAAAAACATTTATCATAATATTACATACATTTTATAGCTATTGGTTATATGTTTAATTTTTTTATTGTAAGTTACATACACGGTAAAAAATTTAAACAATTTGATAAAAGAAGGTATTGTTGTGTTGGTTGATTGATATAATATAAATAGTCACTAATCAGCCTGTCTTGGTACCTGTGGTATGTGATAATAAAACAAATAATATCTAGAGGATCATTGAATACTTGGTTTTTAGGGTTCGGTGACAGAAATAATTGAGATGAACCGACAGGATCCCCTAACTAAAAAATAGCTGAACAAAAACCGCCCTTTACTACTAAAATAAATTTCGAACCTAACCAAGCGTTACTCGTATGAGTAACAATTAATGAAATGGAATCGCTGAATATTTTATTTGCAACCTACATAAAATACCAACAATGATTCGTTACCATTGTAGTCAAATTAGATTTGGAAAAGTCTTAATGTATTTAACTAGATCGTATTATACATACTGCAATCCACTGATACGCTATTGAATTTTACAATGTTTTTACAAAAGAGTTCCTTTAATTTAGATGACACATAAACTTTAGTAGACAATGGACTTCACTGTGAAATAGAGTATTGTTTCAACATTGTTTCAATTTAAGGTTTTTTTCGTATAAAGACCTAAAGACCTTTGTATCAGTAACCAAGTAGGAATTAACAGACTGAGTCAGTCCAACAAAAGTTGGAGAATTCAAAATATATCTCTAAAGCATAACTTGCCCAACAAAAAATTTCAATTGAAAATTCATAATAGAATCTACAAACAACACATGGACGGTAACAAATTATGGTTTGGCACTGAAATAAATCAAATCAGGTATACCTACGTTTGTTGCAAAATGTGAAATCCCGATAGCTAGGTTACCTACTGGTCCGTAGTCTGACTAGGAAGTAAGGAGACGGATGTATAATTTGGCACGCGTTAATAATAAATCTGAGATGACACAACAACGAAGTAGTAAGTTTTTCATGATAATCAACTGTTCAAAATAAGCAGCTTGTGAAACGACTAAAAATTAAAATTCTAAAGGACACTGATACAGTTACATTGGCGTTGATCATTATCTGATCCTGGCAGGTTCCAAGTCTCATAGTCACATTGAAAATTGTTTATTTGCATAAAAAGTATCTTTACATGCTAGACAGTTGTAAGGACATCCTTTTAAGTATAGTTGTGCCAGGATGTCCTGCTCTTCCATACAAAAACATCAGTTTAGGTTTTGTGGTAAAATGACTTGCTATCTTTATTTAACCTTAACATTCTAATTTAAAATCGTTCTGTATTCATAGAAATTCACTTCAAACGCAACCGGGGGTCAGCTACCAATTAACGCCACTGTACTTTAGGACTAACCAAACGGAATCAAAAAATATCTTAAAAGAAAGAAAACAAAAACATGACATTGACATTAGTATGTTTATGTTTTACTGTTGTGATTTTGGGCGAAAGTTTAGCAACTGATCGTGACGCAAGGTGTGCAGAAGGTGAATATTAGGTACATTTGGGAAAGCGAATGTTGTAAGAAGAAAGCAGTTCGCCTAAGCTAACTCCTTTTCGTTCGATTATAGATTGCAAGAACTATGTATTATTTACAACGAGTTTGATGATTATACAACAGCTGAAAATATCCTCAATGAAACTAGCAAAACAATCAGTCCGAAACAAATACACAAGTCAACAATGATTTCTTGTATTATCGCTGTATTTTATTATATTCGATCATGCAACACTAAATCCAACAGTGGCGAACACTCGCAACCACACATCGCAGAAAGTGAAATCGATTAATTAAAAATGCTTGTTTTCTGCAAACCGATCGAGTCGACCTTTCCAGGTGTTGATATTGCAAATCTTACCGTTTGTAAAGACTTTATGAGTAAAGATACTGAGGAATGTTATAAGAAGAATGTTTTGTTTGCAGTGGCACTTTTCTTTAATAGTGAATCTGATGGTTTATGTAACATCGATATCGATAAAGACGCGACACGACGCGCGGGTGTGCGCACGGGCAGCGCTGAACTGACGGCCGACCGAGTGCCGGCATGGCACTGGCAGTCATACACAGATTATGTATTAGTAGACATGCTACATGCCAACCAAGCATGCGTTCCATTATATCTTCACCGCGTTACCTATTCAAAGATAGCACAGTTTCTATTGAAAGATACGACGAACATCTTTATGAACAAGTCAAAATAAGCAGCTAAGCACATAATGATAGTTATACCTACTATATTGAAGGACAACACTAGTTATATATCAAATCATTTATTTATATTGAGGTAAGTTACGTTATGTATCCCGTCAACGCACAGCCAAACGACACGAAGAGCACTGGGCAAGTATTCCAGATTGCAGGCAGTCGAAGGAGGCATTCCCGGTTTTAAACCCACGGTACTCCCGAAAACTCCTCAATCTCAAACGTGACAAACTCCGGAAAGTCGTCGGTATTGTCACGGGACACTGCATGCTAAACAAACACCTTTTTAATTTGGGTATCACGGACAGCCCCCTTTGCAGAGGGTGCATGAATGCAGAGGAGACGGCAGCGCATGTGCTTGTAGATTGCGACAGCGTTGCTTCTCAAAGACTGCATCACCTTGGGACACCGAGGACGCCTAGGGAGGCATGCACCGGCATCAGCGAGCTGCTGGCCTTCCTGGAGGACATCGGGTGGTTAGACTAGCAGCCCCCCCACCCGACACGCAAAAAAGGCCCACCGGCGGCCAAGTTGCGGAAACCAGTCCAGAAACAAGTAACAAGTTATGTATCCCGTACTGACGTGTAAAAACAAAACCCATTGTGATTTAAAATATTCACATAGTTTTTTGCAACAAAATTATGTGATATGTACCTGCCTTATCCAAAAAAACTAAATAAACATCACGTCACGACTCTGCTGCTAAAACAAAAAACCCATACAAAACTAACAAAAAATCGTTGTAACAGGGCAAGAAGCATGCGAAAGAATAATACCCGCGATAAGACAGTTAGTTCATAGGTCAACAAAAAACAATATTTGCGAGAACAATGGCGTCTGTTGACATTTCTCTACAACCTTGCAGAAAAGGCAAAGTGCAAAAACTTGCCTTTTGTATTATTTTAGAACGCATAATATCGTCACCCGCACGTAAAATATATTTGACGGAGGAGTGATCTGAATTGGTGCTAGGGCATGGCGGTATTGGACCTATTGGCAATACCGGTATTTTTTCGGTATTAATATTTTTAAAACCGGGATCCCGGTATTTCGGTATTGTTTCGGTATTTCACTATAGATATTAATATAGTAGAAAAATATACATATTTTCTACTTCAAGACTGAATTAATATAAGTTCCTAACTTATAATAAAAAAGGTTCTTAAAAAGCATTATTTTTGAATCACAAAAACTCGAAAGTACTTCCAAACATCAAAATAATCACGATTAAATCAAAGAGACAATTAAAATGTTCAAATTCAAGTTTTTTCTTCTAACACGATAAAAATTCAAAATAATTAACAAGCTTTATTAATATGTAAAGGACGGTTAAATTTATATATTTAATTATAATTATGTCCGAGAAGATCCGTCCTTCTTACATATTAATGAATTTTTAAAATCTCTCCGCCATTTTCCTATAGTTTCATTTCCATGCGTTAAACTGTCAATAATGTATCATCATCAATAGGATCAGATTCGTTTTCTATACTTTGGTGTAAAAGGTCCTTAGATGTATTTTTCCGGCACCCTCATCGTCGTTGCTACTAGTTTTACCACTATCTACTGATATTGCCGATTGGTTACGGAGTTGAGTTGGCTGAAAACTTGTTAAATTTGAAAGCAGTTCATCGCTTTTCATTTTCCAAGTTAACCCTTCTTCTGTACGCGACATTTGATCTTCAAAATAAGCTTCAGGGTTATGTAAATATTGTAGTATAGATGTCAAAGGAGTACGTCTTTGTAACACGCGTCTACGCATTGACTCTGCCAGTTGTGTTGCGAGTCTGAGACGGTTAAATCTTTCTACCATGTTTGCCATGCTGGACCAGCGAGTCTTGCAGTCTAAAACTAAAGCAAGTTTTTTGTTTTCTTGTTGTTTCACATACTTTTGTTCGTCGTTTTTTGTGGAAGACTTCGTGAACAACTTCACTACTGCTTGAACTTTAGTGATATCATCCTTTTAATGTGGATTAATCGTGTAAGAACGTGTAGCGGATTAATTTAAACGTATTATTCAAAATACCGAAATACCGGGATTTGCAATTTCAATACCGGTATTCGGAAGTGCCTTAAATATTACGGTATTACCGGTTTTTCGGTAATACCGAATACCGGTATCCATGCCCTAATTGGTGCCTAAACAAGTGCCTATGAAAGAAAAACACAAAAGATGAGATCGCTATTAGACCGTTGAGTATTAGTATATTATTATACATTCTAAATTATCGGATAGGAATTTTAGGAACAGAATATTTTGCATATTCAAATATTTAATGATGTAAATAGCTTCCATCCACGGAACATACGGTAAAATTATATAAAAAATTAAGTTTCTCTCTGCAGCCCTAGTCACCGGCCACACCTCTAGGCTGGTTATCTACCGTTTTGATATATTTTTTGGTGTAGAATAGTTTTAAAATATTTTATTTAAAGATTTTATAACGAGATTTTAAATATATGAAAGATACATAATAATAACAATGATGGAGAATCCTAACAGCCCCAAGCTATAGGTTGTTTTATGGGTAGGTACTAGGCATAGGCAACTGATATACCTAATGCAAAATATTACATAGATATAGACAGATATATTCTACGTATATAACGGGAACTTCTCGGAAAACGAAAACCGAACTTTCTGATTTTGTTTCGTGCTCTTACATTGATAGCATTTGCACGAAACCGAATGCGAAACTGCAATTTTTTATTTTACGAATACCTTTTCAGCGATTACACTCGTAAGAGTCAATATAACACAACCTATGTCGTTTCGTATCCAAGATACAACGAAAAATAGTATGGCGACATCACTACTCCTAGATATTATATAGAAAACGGCTGGATATGATAATATCGAAAATCATTCGAACCTTTTACTGAAAGCAGAAGCCAATATAGCAAAGACGACAATACATATGCAGTGGTAAGTACATTTCCAGGATACAGAACAAGTGGTCTAAACGGATAACAATTGATCGCGGCCATCGGCACAATTGCTTCTGTGATGTAATTGATAGTCCGACTGGAATGATCAAAGGATAACAGAGGACTCTTATACGGGTGTATTGTAGGGGGTGATAATTCACATATAGTAAGCGAAGACATGCATTTGGGTGATATGTTAAATAATAATAACCATGAAATATATGTTAAATAATTGATGTGGACGATGGTGGGTAGTGAGAAATTATATATTATGGGAAATATGAACAAATATCACCAAACAAAAATATACAAATAGAGGAATAAAGATTCTTAAATTATAGATAATATGATACTAGCGCGGCTTCGCACGCGTTGATTCTATGGATAAATTTAAAGGTTAATTCTATCCCATGTGAACTGATTTATGGGATACCTATGTTTTCCAGACCTAGACCTATCTGTATGCAAAATTTCAGCCCGGTTCCTTCAGTAGTTTTGGCGTGAAGAAGTAACAAACATCTATCATCCATCCATCCATCTAAACATCTGAATTTTCGCATTTAAAACATTACTGTGATGGCTTGCCGCAAATTTAGGGAAGGTTGTTGATGGAGATCAATTTTATCTTTGGACACGAAAAAATACTCAATCCTGCCTGATCCATCCTACTTATCGCGATAATTAGCCGACGAAAGAAGTCATGGTTGCCAACATCTGGAAGCCATCCCGCCTCGAAAAACTATTATGATTTAACAACGCAATACGAAACAGTTTATTTAGGTAGAGATTTTCCGGTCCACAGAAGGAAATTTCGGAGTGGAAATCTATTTCTTAGAAAAATTGCTGAGCTCTTCGTCTTGTACTGCAGAGCCATGCTATAAAATAATGATGAAATAGCGCAGATGATGCTAAATGACCTGCGGTACCCCCAAGACACATTCCCACGAGGTTTTAACGGCAAATTGCCTCAACCTATAATTTCTGCGGCAGTGGACGAGATCGCGCTTTGTTGCTTTTATTTAGGCATGTAATTTGCGTGTCCTGTTTTTCATAGAGTATTATTTTCCCGGTGGAGGATCTAGCTATAATTATTTCGCATGGTGCTTGCATTGTAAGTAATGATGCTTAATTGGCATATGAGGGATTAGCGGACATTGTAGGGCTTGTTGTTTGACTTTTAATAGGTTTTTTTTAATCCAGATTCATCAGTATTAGTACAATATAGATTACAGGAATTAAAATACTCAGTTAGGTTGTACCATGAACTGTCCAGAAGATTTTATAAAATTGCTTTGTAAAGTGAGTCTGGTTTAAGCGCACCTGCGGGTCTCGTACCGCCGAGCCTGGGCAGTGAATGGGTTAACTTTATTACTCAACTAGGTGCGCCCCGCGGTTGATGATGATGATTATAAATAAATGACAGGATTATGTTACTAGCGCGTGCTATCAATAAGATTATTTAGGGAGTTATCGAACCGGATATAGCTTTATCAAATTACGAAAGCTAAACCCCCATTTTCGATTCAAACAAACAAATTATCACTAGTACGTAGGTATTAATTTATTAAAATGCTTAGCAAAGAAAGATTAAAGATAGTATGGTATTAATTAGATAAGGGACAGTTGACAACAACCGATAGTTTATCATACCTAAAGATCAAAGATCGCGTACATACTACTTTGAATTCTCAAAGACATACCACAAGGATATCAAGGCTCAAACGTCACCTTAGCCCATGAAAGTCCGACAAATAAATAAATAATGCTGGACAATCCAAACAGTATCACCTAGCCCCAAGCTAAGCAGAGCTTGTGTTATGGGTAGTTACTAGGTGACTGATATACTAATAATACAATACATTACATAGATAGATATTTTGTTGGAGGCCTTATACCCAACAGTGGGTAAAATCGGGTTTGCAGATGATGAGTTACTGAGGTATTTTATTAAATTTAACATCTGAAGTTACGAAAATATTTAAATATTCTGAATCATATTTCAGCACAAACTTACGGCCAACATTACAATTTTACCTTCTCTTTTATAGTTAACTTTTAGCTTGTTTAGTTTCTACCCTCGGCTTCGCATGCGTTGTTTCCATGGAAACGTTTTATGGTTATTTCTATCCCATGTAAACTGATTTATGGGATAAATAGTAACCTGGAACTACCTGTACGCAATTTCAGCCCGATCCGTTCATAGTTTTTGCGTGAAACAGTAACAAACATCCATACATACAAACTTTCGCGTTTACAACTTTAGTAGGATAGCAGTAGCGATAGCAAATAACAAGCAAATAACAACAAAACGCAAGCCCGACTCAAATACTCACAGTCCAGGTTAAAAATTAAGGAATCGTGTTACTATAGTTTCTATTTTCAAACGTCAACAAAGTCTAAGGCGACGCCGCGCCGACGCGTGGGTTTTCTGGATAAATGGAGCAATGCTCTGACACTCAGAACTGACTGAACTACTATGAAGCATCTAAAATCTAAATATACCCATGGTGTCCCGAATGCTCTCTCTAAGCCCTCATTTATTTCACATTTCAACATTTATTTATTTCGAGGATGGAAGAAGATGATGAAGATGGGAAAAAGGAGGATGTTCTAAATTCGGTTGTATATTATGTTCGTTGAATTCTCCGTCAGTTATGGATCGATTTTGAAAAGTCATTTATAACGGGATATTTTACTTGAGTCTTGAGCTCTCCTCCTCTAATACAAATTAATTAATTGTTTATATATTTACCAACAAAATAGTTTTATATCGCTCGTGCATTAATTTTGTGGGGAAAAAGCAGTACAAACATGTGCGGGTTGGCAAAGAGGAAGGACTATTAAAGAAATTTATATCACCGACAGTTAGATTAAAAGAAGAAAAATTACCAAATTCGAATTCGAAATCAGAAGAAGGGCGAACGAAATAATGAACGAAAATTATCAGAAATTCGTAAGAATTTATAAGCAAAAATTGTCTTGACCTTCCGCGATTTGCTTCGATTGTCTTAAAATATCTTCCCCCATATTCTTCAGTAAATATTTCTTTGGTTTTATAAACCCTTTCTTTACAAAAACCATCTAGAACCAAGTAGTTATACCTAGTATTTCGTGCGTCGTGCGTTCATGGCACTGCGATTGATAATAATCTCTTATGAAAATACTTGTCAGATCACGTGTTCGCCCACACGTTTGTTTACGACCAGTGCTCGAGCACTTCTCGCTGAAAACAACATTGTAAACCGTGAGTTTCAGTTTTGCAGTGTTAAAGGCTTTACACACATTAGCTATAATGTATCATCATCATCAGCCATGTTAGTCCACTGCTGGACATAGGCCACCCCCCCCCCCCCCCCAATGAGCGCCATAGCGCCCCGTCTTCAGCTTAACACTTTGACTGCTGAAATCACACGGTATGTGTTTTCTACAAGTGACTAATATGCGTAAATCCACACTAGCGCAGCCGCTGAGAAAATACAGATCTTTGTGACTCAGCACAGCCGTAATATTTTTCGAACGAAACGCATGTGCGGCGCAACACAACCGCTGTGCAGAGCGGCAGCACGAATTTTTTAGGTTAAAAAAAAGATCGCAGTCAAAGTGTTAACGCATCCAGCAAATACCTGCAGTCTTTCGCATGTCGTGAACCCACCTGGTCGGAGGGCGTCCTACACTGCGTTTACCGAGTGGTGGTCTCCACACAAGAACACGTTGTCGGTTCTTCGCGAGTTACGGCCGGCACACTACCACTTCAGCTTGCTAATTCTTAGAGCTATAATGGATATGAATGTACATTACAGCCCGGGATGTACAGCTTTAAATTATCTTAATGTAGGTATCATGTGTGATACCTACATTAAGATAATTTAAAGCTGGGACAAAGAGATAATGTAAAGTATATTTCCCTTCATTCCATTGGTATACATACGTCCCGATTGGCGCACTTTACAGCTGCTAAGGTGTTATACTGTTATACAGAGTGTTCTTATTTTTAATGTTATAATATTATGGACCCTGAATGTATATCTCTGTCTATCACAGAACTTTTTAAACATCCTTTTCGAAGAGAAATATATACGGAAATGAATTGAGATGTATCGAAATATAAATGTATATTTTCGTACCGCTCTGTATAAGATAAGATGTAAAAATATACATCATAGCTGTCGTGTGTGGTCTCCTGACGATTTCTATGGAAAGATGTGATGTATCTTGCAATAATGTAGCTACATCTTTACATTTATAGCTGCTGTGTGTGAAGTGCTTTAGCTTTATCAGTTTATCACCAAGTAGCAATCTGTCAATTAAATCTAGAATTTAGGTGATGGTCGTGCGTGACGTGGTTATATTAACACCATGCTATTGGTCAGGTTATAGATTATAGACACCTACGGTCCTCTACAGAATAGATAATGGTTACCAAAGCGAAGCGGACTTGACTTAGATGGATAGAAAATTCTTTATTGCACTTTTAAGTTAAATATAATATATTAATTATTTTATATATAATTATCTTAAATAATTACGCCACCGTCAGCTTTAAAACGTACCGATCATATCCATCCAAACAAAGGTTCCCTGTGGAAGAGATCGCTTTTAGCGATAAGGCCGCCGATTGTGCCACTAGTTAGTATTAAGATCCTTTAGTATTTTTTTTTTTTTGTATTGATGGTGCAAAGTTATATTGTATTGTATTTAAATAGAAAACTATGTACAGAAGAAACTTAAAATTTAATTACATTACTTTACTTAATAATAGAAATCAATCATTTATTTTTCTCACACAGAGGTTAATGTGGTAGGTATACTAAACCACAAAAGTAATTTATAAATGGATAATAAAAAAACCAGCCAAGTGCGAGTCAGACTCGCGCACGAAGGGTTCCGTACCATTAACCATAAAAACAAGCAAAATAATCACCTTTGTTGTATGGGAGCTCCCATAAATATTTATTTTATTCTGTTTTTTGGTATTTGTTGTCAATCAACCGATTTCTGATGTATTTACAACATCTGTAAAATTTTTAACTGTCACGGTTCATGAGATACAGCCTGGTGACAGACAGACGGACGGACAGCGGAGTCTTAGCAACAGGGTCCCGGTTTACCCTTTGGGTACGGTTGGGTAACCTAAAAAAGGGGTCGATTCTTAAGCCGGTAGGCCATAGGAAACAATATTCGTAAGTACAGACTTTGAGATCATAACTACCGGGCCCTTATTACACTACATAAATTACTTCACCATAACAATGTTATCGTCTCAGTATGTCATATTTTTACATCTTAGTATTGATGAAAAAACTACAGATAGATGAACGCGTGTCAAAACTGTCCATGCAAATAGCACCACACGAATTATCTAGAATTCCATTAATCTCTGGGCGATATTGAGACGATGATACCATTGTCATATTTAAGCGATTAGCTAGCATAATTCAGCCCAAGCTTTCATGTTACTGGCTCTCTTCCAACAGGCCTATACAATACGTCCTATAGCTTACTCGTTAACGCATCGTTTCGCGTTACGATACATTGCATTTCGCAAACCCGCCGCAATCTCCGGGGTGTTGCGACAACGCACGTGCGATTGTATATCAATGTGTAACTATACAGTGACTCAGGTATTATGGCAACTGTTATAGGAGGTACATATTTACTACCTATGTAACAGACTCATTGACTACCTGTAGTCGCTGATAATTTTACATTAAGAGTGGAGCCCCGTGGCGATCGCAGCGTAAGAATTGGCCTCTTGAATGAATGAATGAATGAACACTTTATTGTACCCAAAATAACACCTTATATCTAAATCTTACATAATAACAGTACAATAATAATAGTTACATAATAATAACAGCCTCTTCTACTCAGGTAGAACACTTTTGCCCCAGCTACCACTTCAGCTTGCAACTAATTCTCAGAGCTATGTCTCCACTCAAGAACACGTTATCGTACCAAGGTTATCGCCTTGGTACGATAACGTGTTCTTAAGTGGAGACCACGACTCGGTAAACGTAGAGTAGGACGCCCTCCGACCAGGTGGGATGACGACCTGCGAAAGACTGCAGGTAGATGCTGGATGCGGCAAGCTGAAGACAGGGCGCTATGGCGCTCATTGGGATGATGATGATGATGACTTAGGTAGTGGATGTCGTAAGAGCCGAGGGAAACTACAGCTGCATCCGACACTTCAGCCGAAGCGACAGACAAAAATATCACTTTATTTCCATGTTTCATTATAAGAATTTTTCCATTTCTAAGTGTATATTTTATGGAAATAAGGATTTTTCGATTTTGGTTTTCTTCCTTCTGTGTATTAGTCAACCAATCCGCCCAGCAAGCGTGGTTTTCTAAGTATTATTCAACCAATTCGCCCTGCAGGTTACATTACTTTGCAGAAATCCATTGCAGAATATACGAATGAAAATATTTAATAACAATTCCGCGCAAAACCTTCTCCACATGAATTTGAATTATGTGTATTTGCGGTCAATATGTGGGAGGCTACACACGCACATTTTTGTTAGATCTTATTGAATAGAATAGAATAATGATTTATTGCACTTATAGATACTACATAATATACTAAAAACATAACTTATATCTATAATAACTCATATATATTATGTATAAGGCCGCCCATTGTGCATCTGTATTTTTGTTTGTTTATTCTTTACTGTTTTTTTGTGTGTTTGATGTGTTTTTGAATAAAGCGTATTTGTAAGCTCAGCATAATGGCGACAAGCTTAAAAAGCACGTTCGGCGCTGTTTTTCAGCTATTGGAGAAGGTTTTGCGCGGAATTGTTATTCAATATTGTCATTCTGCATTGACAAAGGGGCGCAGGATTCTATCATGCATAAGATGAAAGATTCCATCATGTATCAGTTAGAAGTCAAGGGGTTATGTTATGAACTATATTTGCGTCAACTGCGATAAGTTGATCAATAACTGCATTAGTGCAGTAATAACATGTGGCAAGTTGCACAGTAAGGTTAAATTATTTTCATTTGTACAAATAGTGTTATCGTCTTTGACAGCTATTAATTTGAGATAATGATGTTTATTATTATGTTGGGGTTATCAAAATATGGATATGTCAAGCTGAAGACGGGTGCTGTGGCAGTCATTAGGTGAGGCCTATTTACAGCAGTGGTCTAACATGGGCTGATGATGTTGCTTATATCAGAATAAGTAAGAGGAGGTTTTTAAACTTTTAGCCCGGCTTCCCACGGTGCGTGATATTGCGGACGCACGCGCACCAGTGGTGCGCCGGTATCCGTCGCGAAGCGGTAATTTCAAAGGTGCGGTGCGGCGCCTCGTTTCACTCGCGTGAACGCGTTCTCTTTCACTTTACATTTTGAAATGAAGTTATCAAAAGATCTACACAGACCGGACGCACCGTTGGAAGAGCCCTGTCTGCGTGCGTTGTCGTCCGTGATCGTCGGCTGTGCGTGATGATCCGCAGAATCGCGGACCGTGGGAAGCCAGCTTTACATATCACATTAATATTATACTGAAAGAGATCGCTCTCAAAAGTTTTTATTTGTAGTATTGTTTTCTGATTTGTGTGATATGATAATAAAGTGTTTTCTATCTATCTATCTATCATTATAAATACGGATGTTTGGATGTTTAGATAAATAGATGGTTTGTTACTTGTTCACACCAAAACTACTAAACAAATTAGGCTAAAATTTTGCAGACAGGTAGTTCTGGGTCTGTAATAAAACAGAAGACTACTTTTTATCCCATAAATCAGTTCACATTGGTTAAAAAGAACCTTAAATTGTTTCCATAGAAACAATGCCATAGTATAAACAGTTTCCATAGTAAGCCAGGGGCAGAAGCTTCCCTAATATATTAACATGTTAGCTGCCAGAACAAATTCGCAATTACGACCAATTTCAAAATTTTGTATATCTAATCAAAGTGTCTTATAATGCAAAAAATATAAATTTAGAGTAAGAGTATATAACATGTTTTGCTGCATTTATTGTAATAAACAAATTAAAAATTTTCCCCAGAAACTTCAGTTCTAACAAGAAAAGTAACAGGCCATGTTGCATATAGTTAGCCCGGGGCCATGTCAGTCAATTCTAATAGAAACAAGCAGAGCTACAAGCATTTCAATCCAATGTCTCGATTCGATCGCCAGTCACTGGTGACTGACACGGCCTGATCAAGTACGATGGCTGTCAGGCACCGGTGACTGACTTGGCAGCTAACGTGTTAAAGTGGGTATTTATCACATACCATTTGTTTTTGTTCACATTTCCATCAAGATTCATGCAGAGATCAATACACTCACAAACAAAGTTATGCAACTTATAAATAAAAATAAAGTAAAATGAGACTAAAACCAACAAGATGCAGTAGGTATTGCAGTAAAATGAGGCTAGATGCATTATTGCTTTAAATTAAAATACATTCAGCAAATATTTCTTAGAAGGTATGTGATATATAATTAAATGAACATGTATAAGCAAAGCACTTACAGTATGTGTGCTACCTAGGTATCCATTTTAGGATAATGAATTGAATAATGTACATTAAACTGGCTATTAACTGGTATAACTTACCCTGGCCTACTCAGCCAATCAGCAACAAAAGTGGTTTGCTCCAACAACTTGATGGAATTTAACCTCAAAATTATTCAAGCAAATCTGGCAGTGGATGAGTATAATGAAATTGCAGATATTGGATTGAAAATGCTTTTGTAAGTAGCTAAAGATGGCTAAACTGCCAAGTCGTTTACAAGTAGTTCTTGGTGAGAAATTACCGGTACCCAAGAAGATCGGTGACTGTTATTTTGATATATTTAGAGCTTACCTGTTTGTCCGCGGAGCACCAAAATAACTCCAACAGCAATCAAATCACTGAACAGCACTGCGAATTCTACAGAGAAGGCGGTCACATTTGTTCAGTATGCTTGAAGTTCTCATTCGAAAAAGGTTTCGAAAAGATTAATCAACAAAAGCAAAACAACCTAAGATTTGAAATTTGAATTGATTGAATAATTTTCAACTTCTTATTGTTATGGCGCCGCTAGCTTTTCGCTTGATTAATTAAATGAATTTTATTGTCTCTGACTTGTCATTTGAAAATTAAGTTTCTCACAAGCCAAAATAAGAAAACTTCTCAATTCAGAAAACGCCCCAATAAAAAAATCTTGGTTGCATATCGATAATGCAGCATAGGTTCTTACTTCTTTGTTTTAATGAAACTAAAAACTAATTTTCTTCTATATGAACTTCTACCAGTTTTGGTGCATGCTTACGTCTTACGTTAACAAAGCCCTATTTCCGATTATTCGTACTTATGCTATATTTCATAGGGTATCACAATTTCAAAAACATGAACGTAAAATGTTACTTTGTCTATGATTTCAAATTTCAAGTGTCGGGTATGTGTCACTGTCAAGTGCCAAACTCCCCTCCCTCACATGTTTTGCCTTCCCTTCCCCTCCCTTACTGACGTCATTTTTCGGGAAATCGAAAATAAATAGCAAAACATTAAACAAATTCCACAGCTCAGTTCGCTCGCTTACTCAATTCTTATTCTAACATTATTTTAACATAGTACAAAAATGGGACTCTTTGGTAAATCCCCGGAAAGGAATCCTAAAGAAATGGTAATTTTCTTCCGACAATCATCTTCACGTAAAAATATAGCAAAACCTTGAAGTGGTTTCTTGTTTTCAGGTTAACGAATGGTCCCATAAATTACGCAAAGAAGGATACAACTTGGACCGGCAAATTAGAGGTAATGCTCTCAGAACTAAATGTTTTTACGACATATGTTTTCAAGCTCACATTGCAACCAACTCAAGAAAGAATGATGTCATAAAACATTTCGGCGACCACAGAATACCTACATGATACTAATTGTGTTTGCTACCTGACCTGAGATCTTGGTCTCTCTGCCACTAATTAAGGCACCTATAATTGTATGCATCTCTTCATATCTTAAGCACTCCTAAAGACCTATTTATGATTGTAAGGTTAATTGAGAGCACTTTCTTCTAGGTATCCAAAGAGAAGAAGAAAAAATAAAGAGATCCCTCAAAGAAGCTGCAGGCAAGAATGATAAGCAGGTCTGTACTATACTTGCGAAAGAAATCATCCGATCACGGAAAGCGATCAGCAAAATATACACGAGCAAAGCTCATTTAAACTCTGTGCAGATGCAGATGAAGAATCAATTAGGTGAGTAAATTTTAATAAAACTGTTGAGATCATAATAACTATTCACAATTATTTATAATGTTTATTTATTTAATTTTGGCTGAATATAGGAGCAAAATTTAAATATAGAGCTAATTAAACATTTCCTAAAAAGAATAGAAAAGTATTATTCCTAAAATTTTCAACTGGTTGTTGTTGTGGCAATCTGGATAAAAAGGGTTTGAATTTTAGGGGTTGTCAGTTATAGTTTGCTAATACTGGGTTAATTTAGTAAAACAAACATAATATATTAGCACATACACAATTTTAAATATTATTTTTTTCCAGCCACATTAAGAGTAGCTGGTGCATTGGCAAAGTCAACAGAGGTAAGTTTTAAGGGACACCTGTATGTTTATATGTATTCATAGACTATTTGCTTATTTTGTTTCAAAAAGTATAAAAATACTATCATTTATTTGTTGTCTGGACTCAGTCAGGTGGTCATCAAGTCATGTCTGGACTCTTCTGTGACTAGGTCACATGTGGGCTATTAATAAAGTTGAAAATAAATAAATAATGCTTGACAATTGAAACAGCACTATATAGCCCTAAGCTAAGCAGAGCTTGTGTTATGGGTTTTAGATGATATACATATTACAAAACACTTCATAGATAGATTTTTATTGTTTTTTTTTTTTATAAAAGATCATACTAACATTTGTCCCTAGATGGGATATCGAACCCACAATCTCTTGCATCACAGGGGGACCTCTACCCATACCCCAGAGGTTGTCTAATAATTGTTAATTATTATTGTCCCCAAAAACAAAATTTTAATATAGTAGGTTATTGTAAGTTTATGGGAGAGGCCTTTTCCCAACAGTGAGAAAATAAAATATGACCTGGAATGACATAGTTAAAAATACATAAAAATGTTTGCATGCCAATGGGTTTTGGTGAAGTATGGGACACTACCTATTCTAATGTTTAAGATCTTGTATTAAAACTATGTTTCTTGCAATTAATGAAATCAAATATGTATATATTTCATATAATATATATTTATATTCAAATGTAGTATTGAAAACCAGCGCCGCATGTCTTGGCATGAAGCACAATGCTGAATATACTTAATAGCAATTTATTTTTGTATTTAATATTAGTTTAGGTTCAGAAATTTATAGACATTAAATGATTTTGTTATTTATTATTATTATTTCTATTCAAGGTGATGCAAGCAATGCAAGTATTAGTCCGGTTGCCGGAAGTAGCAGCAACCATGCAAGAGATGAGCAAAGAGATGATGAAAGCCGGCATCATTGAGGAGATGCTGGACGAGACCATGTCGAGTGTGGAGGATGAAGAGGAAATGGAGGAGGCGGCGCAGAGCGAGGTTGATAAGGTATGGGCCTTAAAATCTACACTTATTCCTTGGAAGTTGTATTATCTTCATTGCGGGTAATGTCAATAAAACTTGTAAACAAGATTTGGAACCCATCTTTGCATGAATGATAGCAAACAAATATTTGGAATATCTTGAAAAATTACGCGCGTTTTCATTCTATACCTGTATAAGAAGTTTAACGTTTTTGTGAGGTGCTTTCTTTGGTCTTGGTAATATAATTTCTAACAGTACATAGTACATTTCGTAATAGCTAGCTCAGGTTAGATAGAGTATTCCAGTACTGAGAGAACGTCAAGTCAAGGCGTTTAATCCCGCCAAAACCGAAAATTTAATTTTCCAGTTCTTGATAAAAGCAAGATAGGCCAGAAAATGTAATCATCATCATCAGCCTATAGCAGTCCACTGCTGAACATAGGCCTCCCCCAATGAGCGCCATAGAACCCTGTCTTTAGCTTGCCGCATCCAGCATATACCTGCAGTCTTTCGCAGGACGCCATCCGACCTGGTCGGAAGGCGTCCTACGCTACGTTTACCGAGTCGTGGTCTCCACTCAAGAACACGTATGCCCAGCGGCCGTCGGTTTTTCGCGAGAAAAAACTAATGTATTTTGTTAATTATTGCAGGTGCTATGGGAGCTAACGCAAGGCAAGCTAGGCGAGGCGCCGGCGCCGCCGTCCGCCGTCGGCGCGCCCTCCACCAGTAAGGCGGAGGCCGAGGAGGAACCTGATGAAGAAGAGCTAGACGAGATGCAACAACGGCTGGAAGCGCTGCGCTCTTGAGGTACCTGTAAACTAGACATGGCACGAGTACTCGGTTTGGATTCGGTACTCGGCGGATCCGGCCTTTTCGGCCTTTTAGTAATGCTGGTTAGACTAGCAGAACACACCACACACAATGGACCAATCTGAGTCTAAGTGCGGATAAGTACACATATACGCGCCATAACTATAGGGTTCGGCCGAGCACCGAGTATTAACGGCCGAGTACCGAGTACTCGGCTTTAATTATGTTGACAAAAACTAAAGACAAATTAAAGTTGTTTTTATCATTTACCATGATCTCGGGCCATAAAGAGACCCGGTCCTTTGGAAGGCTTGCGTGGGGCCGAAGCCAACAGCACAGAGGCCCTTTGAGAAAGTTAATCTAAAGGCGATGGCTACACATAGCGGGTATCATCCTCGGGTGCACAATATGATACACCCAAAGATGGTATCCGCCAGTTGTAGAGACTATTGCAAAGAAAAATGAATGAAATAAAACTAGGCTATTGTGATGGATGGATGGACTGGGTAATCGGGCTATAGGGGAGATTGCGGACGCCTGCCATAAACAAGTCAATCATAATTTTTTTTATTTTATTCAATGTACCTATGTCGAAGTTATAAGACTAAGTTATTTCATTTTCATTTATCCTCTGCAAGCAAGCAATTCCTTAGCTACTATATGCGAGGACACATAAATGGTTATAGGTTTTTTATTTAAGTTATCTGTTAAGTTTGTAAAACTGTATGTCTTCCAAATAAAACAAAATAAAATAAAAATAATGTTAAGAGTGACAGACGGTGGCTTACCGAATGCTGGATGGGTTCCTTAAAAAGCCGGCGTAAATAACCGGTTTTTATCATTATTATTATTAGACACATTTATCATTACGCGCCACTACAATATTATCACCAAAGACAAATCGGTGCTTTTTCTCGAAGTTAAAGTCTGATCTGGGATGACATTTAGATAGATAGAAAACACTTTATTATACCACATAAAACAGAAAACAATACAGTTATAAACAATAGAAAAAACGAAATATAAAGGGCGGCCTTAACGAATTTGTCTGTAGGAAAGGTATGTCTAGGAATTTACCTTTCCTTCAGACTATATAACAAAAAACTGATAATTATTTTCTTTTCAGGAACAAAGCTACAGTACAATACGCTGAAGCCCGCCGTGAAATAATGTGGCATCTCCGCCGTAGATGCCTTACGAATTTGTAAATATTTTTAATATATTAATAAGTTAATTGCTAGATGTTATTGTGTGCAATGTTGAAATATTTACGTGTTGTTACATGAAGATGTTCAAAAGTTTTAATTTATTAATTTTAGCTTTTGATATGAACAATCGCGGGAAAAATTATAATAATAAAGTTTGTTTAGTATTCTAGTGAAAAAACTTGCGTGAAGCACGTAATATTTATATGTACATTGGTGATTGTTTAAAACTAACGCTGTCAGGTCCAAGACGGACATGTTTATTCTAGTGTCTCGATATAGGTATATAGCCTAGTGCCGGCACGCGCTAGCACCCCCGCGAATAGGCAGTAAATGCGTTAATGGATCTTTGGTGTATAGCAGACCTGGACAAACAAAATCATAAACTACTGGGCCTAAAAATATAGATAATTTTTAACCGACATCAAAAACATTTGTTTCTATGTTCGGCTGTATGTTTTTTAAA
Organism: Eupithecia dodoneata; assembly: GCA_947044415.1. NCBI lineage: Eukaryota > Metazoa > Arthropoda > Insecta > Lepidoptera > Geometridae > Eupithecia > Eupithecia dodoneata. Next base: position 3,128,249 of record OX345678.1, read on the forward strand.
CTCTTTTTTTATTTGTCTCGATTTCTCTATCAATATGGACCGATTTTGATGATTATTTCTCTATCAATATGGACCGATTTTGATGATTATTTCGCTATTGAATAGAGAACGATTCCGAGATGGTCCCATAAATGTTATTCCCGTGGGATCAGTATTTATTCAGCAAAGCTTAAGAACCGTGTAAATATTAAAGAATTGCAGTAGGTTTTTGGTTTTTTTATAACAATCAAATTGTTGAGGAACAATGCATAAAGTATTAATGGTACCGACATCATTCAGAAGCCTGTTCTTAAAAATGAGTCGAATTTTTAATGATCTTGATTGATCAAGTGTAGTTGTGAGTTGTGATAATAATCCTCGTAGAATAACTACTCAAAGATTCAATTTTTTTTCTTGTAATGTTAGCTTCTAAAGAAGGCAGAATAATAGACTTATATGTTCATTTGCATTTTGCCACAATTTTTACTAATCGACAAGTGTTGTTCCAAACAACTTAGGGCTCTCTTATTGTCATGCGGATTTCCGCCCGCTTAGGGACAACCTAAACATATAATTTAATATCTGTAATATGTTAATCATCAGCCTATGTTAGTCCACTGCTGGACATAGGCCTCTCCTAATGAGCGTCATAGCGCCCTGACTTCAGCTTGACGCATCCAGCATCTAACTGCAGCCTTTCGCAGGTCGTCGTCCCACCCGGTGATATGTTGCGTAGTTTTAAAGATTTAAGCATACATAGGGACAGACAGACAACGGGAAGCGACTTTGTTTTATACTATGTAGTGATTGTTTTTTCTATCACGCGGGCCACACGCAAGCCGAACGCTGATTGGCTGGTGGAGTAATTATAGGTTTCGGGCGGATATTTGCATGATAGGAAAAGAGCCTTTTATGGATCTAATAAACTTTTACATTGTATTTAATTTTGCATTTTTATGCTGTTAAATATTTGTATTAACAAAATATAAATTATGCACTATTATTTGTTTTAATTTATTTCTTTCCTCATTGAAAGAACTTTAGTATAGAAAAACTTGTTCAACATAAAATTTGATTAGTATCTACAATACTTATTCAATACCTACTAGTGTACCTACGTACGTAGGTGCACTATTTATAGATACACATCTATTTGCTTCTGCAACACACTAGATACTAGCTACGCTCAGATCAGTGTTACACCCTGTATAATAAAAAATGTGTATTGTAATCAGTTATCTAGTAACATAGACAAACAAAACAACATAACACAAGCTCTGCTTAGCTTGGGACTATATGATATTGTGTGAAAAGTTCAGGGATATTTATTTATTAGAAAAATAAAAGTCAAAAGTATAATTAATGATTTACTATAAATATAATTGGAATAATACTTGAACATGGCTCAATTCTTTAAGTACTAATAACAATACACTTTACAGCTCTTGGTCTGGCAAAATATTGGCATTCAGTGTCTTTTTGGGAAAAATTAACTACCTACAAAACTTTTATAACTATAAAAGGGCCGTTTTATAAACATAGAAAGCGGCCATTTGATTACAATTTTATTTAAACATAATTTAAATTTGTATAATTTCATATCTACATTATTCACTATCAGTCAATGATTCTAATTACAATTGTTTCTAAGGCTATCTACAAGTGGAACCAATTGTGAGCCTGTTTCATTTAGCTTTAGCAATAACAACGTTAAATTGCAAACATTATTTTTAAGGTTTTTGGTATGTACGTAAGCCCTCGCACTCGGGGTAATCTCTAAGAAATTAAATAAGAGAGATGTATAATTTAATAGGAAGATCGCGGGTTTAAGTCCCGTCAAAAGCGAACAGTTTTGTGATATTATTTAATTGCTTAGAGATCATTATTTTTGACGATTTAATAGGTAAATAAACGTGATAAATACCCATTGTATAATATTAGTGCTAGGGTTTGATACCGGTACCAATAATATCGGTACTATAGCGGTAATTAGATACTTTGCCAAACGTACCGGTACTCAAAGCGGTTCTCGCGACGATCGGGGAGGGTCGGGCGCGAGAGCGTGCTTGCCAACTTCGTTGGCATCGATATTTTACGCACATAATATCGGTAATTATAGCGATACTCATTGAAAATACCGATATTTTAACCGATACCAATGAAATACCGGTACTTACAAGTATCGGTAAAATTTATATCAATACCAATGATGGTATCGGTACCACGACAAGGTCAGTCGAACCGGTACTTGAAAATACCGGTATTCCAAGCCCTGATTAGTGCTTATAATTTCACATCAAGTTTAGCTGGATTTTATGGGCGGATTTGTGCATAAAGTGAAAGCCTATGCCAAACCAAGCGTAGTGTTTATATCACAGTGTGTCACAGCATCTTGGAGGACAGCTCCAGCTCTAGTTGCAGGTCCTGGATGGACTCCTTCTTGATGAGCGGCTTCCGATCCACCTCCTTTGTCTTTTTTGCGTTCTTCTTCTTTGTTAACCTGAGGAGAACAGTTGTTATTTTAGTTATTTTGTTTTGTAATGTACATAACGAGACACAGATTAACATAAGGTAGAAAGTTTCCCTCCAAGCGATTTTCCTTCACATATTTGATTTTATAAGAGAGATAGCTTCCACCAACGGTGATTTTCCTTCAAAAATATCATAGATTATTCCAGGTCTACAATGTTGAGGTCGGTTAAAATAAATAAATAATGCTTGGCAATTCACACAGGATAATCTAGCCCCAAGCAAAGCAGAGCTTGTGTTATGGGTACCAGAAAACTGATATACATAATACAATACATTACATAGTTTTATTGTTTTGGTGGGTCACATGCAGGGCAGTAGCGCCCCCTGTTGAACAGGGGGCGCTACTGCCCTGCATGTGTTAAGAGAGGCTACTATGTGATATCCACTTGGAGAGGTATTGGATATCCCATTGTCGCCTCTGTAGACACAGTTAGTGTGGTGAAAATTCTAAGCCAACATACGGTCAGTGCAAGGCTATCATTAAATCTGAATTTATCCTCGATCCTAAGTCCTATCCATCATGTGTGATTTTTTATACAATAATAAAGTTCACCAGCAACCAACCATTCACTGCTGAACAAACCTCCCAAACTCAAGAGGTTTAGATGCTAGTTTTTTTTTATCTAATACTAGCTGCGCCTCGCGGCTTCGCTAGCGTGGAAATCCATGTGTCACATTGTTCATAAACCTTCCTTTTGAACCACTCTATCTATTCAAAATAACCGCATCAAATCCGTTGTGTAGTTTTAGAGATCTAAGCATACATAGGGACAGACAGACAGCAAGAAGCGACTTTGTTTTATACTATGTAGTGATACACCCTATGTGTACAGTAATAAAGCTCACCTATTAATAACTCCGTCAGCATGGTCCATCATTCGAATGATATCCGCCTGGTCGGAGGAATCGAGTGGCGCGACCGATATGTCTCGGACCGCTCTGAATTTACCGCAGTTGTTTAGATGCTCGTTCTCTAGGCGGAAGAAATTCCATATGAATCGTCTGGGAAGGAATATGGGGATTAATGTTTTGCTCGACTGCTAAGAATAGTAATGTTGTATTTACACATTTTTAATGATATCTCTGCAATTTAATTTAATTTCATCGACAACTGCCTTAAAAATTATTTTATTCCTATTTGCACATTTTTAAATTTTAATTATATCTCTGTAATTTAAATTAATCTCACCGACAACTGCCTTAAAATTTATTTTATTCCTATTTACACATTTATTAATTTTAATGATATCTCTGGGATTTAATTTAATCTCATTGACAACTGCCTTTAAATTTATTTTATTCCTATTTACACATTATTTAATTTATTTTGATAACTCCCTTAAAATTTATTTAATTCCTATTCAAACATTTTTAAATTTTGCAATTCAATTTTATTTCATCGACAGCTGCCTTATTAATCGATACGACATTGTAAATCAGAGATTGCACACTTAACGGTAGAAATATATTGAATCACATTTATACCTAATAAAACCTTTTTACACATGTATTTCATCCAATAAAATAGACTTTACGTTATTGAGGTATTTGGTAGACTAGTTTCTGCCCGCAGTTTCGCACGCATTTACTCAACGTATTCTTTTTGAGATTCAGACCTTTCTTAATTCCTTCGTTTTCGAGGTTCAGAAGCCAGGCCTTTCTAAATGAAGCTTTCAAAATATTTTTATTCTAGTAAATATTACCTGAAAACTTCTAAAGGAGCCAGTGCGGACACCATAGTGTCGCCGCTGACGTATCCATTCTCAGTGAGCAAAAACGACACGATCCATATGAAGCGCAGCACGAAATCTTCTACGATCGCGAAGTAGTAGAACTGAAACAAGTAAACATGGTTTAATATTGTGAAAATCCATACCGACTGCGCCAACTTTTTTGTCGCTCTACGTAGAAGATACGATTTCTATCCCAAGCAACAAAATTTTAAAAATTCACAAATGGAAGCTATTTTCCTTCTATAGTAGGTTCCATTAGTCGGCTATATGACATCAAGAGGCTTAGTTAAAGTGGCCTATTACGACTTGATCGCCACGACCCACGATACAAGAACATTATTACGCAGCGCCATCTAGTTTCCATCAGCTAAACGAACTCACCCCAACGCTATAAACAATCTCCTCTCTCAGGAACTTGTTTTCCTGATCGGGCCCGCACGAGAACAGTCCCCAGTCCATCTTTACGTCCCACGTGTAGGTGTATAAAGAGGATACTAGAGTGCAGACGAACCAGCAGTATAAGAACGGATTGTCGTATGGGTCTGTGTATTTATCTGAAACAAAATATAAAACTATTAAATTTTCCAAGAATTAAAAGTTTGAAGCACAAATAAACATCAATATTATTATCTACAGCATAATGCAAGTACACTGTTGGAAATAGGCCTCCCTTTATGAGCTTTACCGCATCCAGCATACGCCAGGAGTATTTTACGGGTAGTATTCGTTTAGATCGTTGAAATAGCCTCCTTTGTATCGCGAATGACGTCATAATCAATTCAATAAAACTTTTCAATTCATGCTAAGTATCCCGCTACTCATTATTTATTTATGAATGACTTTAGTATCATTATTACACTCCATCATACGTCTACTGCTGAACAATAGGCCTCCCCCAAATCGCGATAGAGAATGAACGGACCCCATTCGACTTCCCGTGACCAAATATCGTCGGTCCAACGAAGTCTTACCACACTCCGTTTCGCAATCACGGTCAGTGGTCAGTTAATGAGCGCGATTCTTATCCGCATTTGCTGTTCTGAGTTCGGTCTATGCCGCTATATTATGTACTTAGAATCCTGTGGGGATGCTATGGGGATACTATGCCGTATTTCTTCAGACTTTCATTTTGCCTATGGGATATGCGTACTGCGCCGTATGTCTTCAGAATGGCGCAGTCTGTAGGATTTTCCAGCTTACCACTATAGATAATCCGTAACGTCGCGAACATAACCACAAAGAACGTAGTGGAGTATTTCCCCGCGTTCACAAGATGCGGGAAAGCTTCCTTGCTGTCCCGGTACCGACGGAGGCATTGGAAGAAGCGCGTCCAAGCGGGGATGATGTTCACTAACGCTCTGGTTAATATGTACCAGCGGGCTGATTCTACGGCCGCTGGAAAGTTAAATAAATAAAGTTAGATGTTGTCTCTATTAACAAAGAAAGTTACAATCAAATAATAGAAAGAACGGCGCTAGAGTCGTAGGAATTCCCAAAGATTTTGGCTGGCAGCTGATGAGAGCGTCCCTGTACTGAGACAGGTGGCGGGTTCAAGTCCAGTTGAAATCTAAAATTTCAGGGTTCAAGTCCCGCCGCAGTCGGATACTATTTAATTTAATAGAATTAAGGGTTTTCCCACTGTCTTACTCTTCAATTTGCACTCGGGGTAATCTCTAAGAAATTCAATAATATCCCAAAAAATTCGAATGTGGCGGGACTTGCACCCGGGACTTTCCCTCATTGAAGGTTGTTCGACAACTGCCCTGCATAATTATTAGGCAGAAAAAAGACACAACATCGCGTACAGAAGTTCTACATAAAAATAATATAAAAGACATACCATTAACAGTATAGAGATCACTGGATGTAACATACAAGGCCACCAAGTAATGGAAATCTAGGAAGGCAGCCGCGAAGGAATTCCATTGGTCCGCCAGCCAGAAATCCGCGAATAGCACGGGCACGAATGGTGCAGCTAGTATTCTACCCTGAAATAAAGACAATAGGGTTAAATTTCATTTGATTGGCGTGGCTACTTTACTTTGAAATAAGGGTAGGGTTACATTTCATTTAATTTTACATTTTTGTGGGTTCTGACTGAAAACCAGCGCTCTTTCACAAATGACCTTTGGTTTTGGGCAAACTGAGTACTCTAACTTGTCCTGACCTGTTTGACCTAAACATGCGCGCTATCTGCTTGTACCAACCTTTTGTATTCACTATTTTTGTTTTGTCTGTATTACGTGTTACATAGTACTAAGTAGTCTTATATTCGTGAAACTAAGTGTGTTTGTGTGTTGTGTTAAAGATTTTTTCTTTCTTTCATTTTAATAAATAAATAATGCTGGACAATCAATCCACACAGCAACATCTAGCCCCAAGGTAAGCAGAGCTTATGTTATGGGTAGTATAGTTATTCAACTCTCTTATTTGCTGTTTGATGACTGACAATCAAATAGTCTTGTCCTAATGCTTTACCAATTCGATTTTTTATGACAATCGATTTTGTTTATGAAGAAGTTTTAATCGACTTAATGTTTAAACAGATTTTCTTTCTTTCTCACGCCAATGCCGAAAACATAAGGCTATATGTACCAAAAACTTTGATTGCTTAAATTATAGAAAACTTGGCAATTCAAAATATACTCACACATATCCTCAAAAACCAGAACCGAGCTTCATGCCGGAACACTTTAAACGGGTTCATCAAGAACACAATCATTATAATAACCAACGCCAGTGGATTCACAAACGGAGGTATACTCAGACTAGCGCTGTATATAAAACTGAGTATACTCAGCGCCCAGACGACGCCGAAAATAGCTGCTAACTCCATCAAATGCTGCTCTGATAGATGGTTTCTTGGGTCTAACTCGAATATTAATACGTGGTTGACGCCAGACGAGCGCCAGCCGTATACGTTGATTCCTATTAGGAATATGAATTCGACTAAAAGGAACGGACCTCGGTAAAGTCGAAAGGCAATTCTAAGGTTGTCTGTACCTTTTTCGTGGAATAGGGCTGGAACAAAGAAAGAACAATTTAATTTATGGTGACTTTTGTAAAAGCAGGACTGGCGGGAACTGTATAAGAAACATAATACAACTAGCTGTTCCCCGCGATTACATCGGTTACACATTTCCAGGGCCTTATGTTACTTCACGTCCTGTCAACTGTCGCTATGCCAAAAATCAGGTCAATTTGTAGCTTTGTGGGTCCTTTGAAGGAAGGACGAATTTTTGCATAAAAATACGAATATTCCCGTAAATCTCCCATCGATTTTTTTTTACAATTTATTTTATTATATTTTTTTTTAAAAGGGGCTGGTTTTAACCTCGGTCACGACTTTGATGTATTAATATTATAAATAATGCTGGACAATCCACACAACATTATCTAGCCCCATGGTAAGCAAAGCTTGTGTTATGGGTACTAGATAACTGATATACATAATACAATACATTACATAGATAGATATTTTTTTTAGTATACATAGAAAACGACCAGAACACCCGGAACAAATATCTGCAGATCGTACACACAATTGTTCCGAGGCGGGAATCGAACCCGCAACCTCTTGCGTCGCAGGCGGACCTTCGCCCACCGCGCCACAGAGGTCTTCAATAAATTTGATGTTTCATCAGGACAAAAAGTAGCCAATGTCACTCTCCATTCTTTCAACTAACTCTATGCCAAAAATCAAGTCGATTGGTTGCTTACTTAGGGCGTGAAGGAAGGACAAACAAATAAATACACTTTCGCATTTATAATATTACGTTTGTTCTTTGAACATCATGTCAGCCCAACCAATGAGACCATCTACCGAGTAAACGGCTCGTATTGTACCGGCCATCGAGTGGATGGTCTCGCAACACGTTTCGCGTTAGATATGTACAGACAATGTACAGATATAAAGTAATTCATATTGCATTCTTAATCTAACCTTGAATAAAGTCAGTGCACTCGGATCAATCAAGCCAACGCGTTCATAATAACGTGTCACTATTTAATATTTTGTTATTTTATTTCTTTTGAATAATTCTTCGTAAGGAAAACGACAAGATAAAATAAAAAACTCGGAATACGCATCATATGTTTACAACTTGTTTATTTACATTTATTAAATTTATTTTATCACTACATAGCATAAAACAAAGTCGCTTCCCGCTGTCTGTCTCTATGTACCTATGCTTAGATCTTCGGATTTTGATGCGGTTTTTTTAATAGGTAGAGTGATTTAAGATTTATTTATTTATTTAGATAATAACATCATTACAGGTTTATAAACAATTTGACATATATATTTCCACGCGGCGAATTCGCGGGGAACAGCTAGTTACTTATAAAACATATTTTGTTTGTTACGCAAAAACTAAAACCCGTTTTTAAATTCTTTAGTATTGACACTTTTTTCTATGTTTTTCAAGACGAATACTAAGGGAATATTTTTTTATGGGATGGACCATCTCGGGGTTATTCTCCATACAATAGAAAAACAATTCTACAAATAGCACCATAATAATTAGCGGAGAAAAATTGGTATGCTTAACTAAAGCTTTCATGAAGTCCTGTTAAGATAAAATGCTTTCATAAATGGTTCAATAACCAGAAGTATGTAATTCTGAGAGCTATGCTCGGAGTTTCTCTGAAGGATAGGATTCGTAATGAATACATCCGACAGAGAACCAAGGTTATCGACATGGCTCAAAGAATTAGCAAGCTGAAGTGGCAGTTGGCCGGCCATATCTGGCGAAGAACCAACGGCCGCTGGGGCAAACGTGTTCTTGAGTGGAGACCACGACTCGGTAAACGTAGTGTAGGACGCCCTCCGACCAGGTGGGATGACGAACTGCGAAAGACTGCAGGTAGATGCTGGATGCGGCAAGCTGAAGACAGGGCGCTATGGCGCTCATTGGGGGAGGCCTATGTCCAGCAGTGGACTGTTATAGACTGATGATGATGATGTAATTCTGAACACCCTAGTATAAAAGTTTGAAAAAGAGCATCGTTTATAAACGATTGTAAATTTAAGTTAATATTATCTAGGAAAAATGTACACTGGATTTGTATTACTATTATATTTTGTTATGTTTATAAATAAAGATATTAAAAAAAATTATTGACGGAGAAATGTACGAACATACATAAAATAACATACGTGGGTATGTATGCCGAACATATAACTTTCTCCTCGAATTGCATCCCTATCAAGATACCAAAGCTTATGTGTAGGTTGATGTTTTCTTTTGTATAGCCCACTATACAAAAGAAAACATTATACAAGTCGTAAACTTCCACTACCAGTTTAATCCCTCAACCAACAGTAAGTGCTAAAAATAAGATTTATAAAACACTAGCCAAACACTGACTAATCCCATCATATTTAAGCTAAACATTCACTAATCTGATCATATTTGTTTTCTGATAACGTAAGACCAAGGTCAGTAAACCATAAGAAATACTGGATTAAGGAACTGAAGCTACGAGGATAATTATCATCATCATCAGCCTATAGCAGTCCACTGCTGGACATAGGCCTCCCCCAATGAGCGCCATAGCGCCCTATCTTCAGCTTGCCGCATCCAGCATCTTCCAGCAGTCTTTCGAGGATAATAATCAACGCGATATAGTTACTTCTCACTCTTATAAAACCCCTGCTGTTTATTCGAAATATTCAAAAACCCAATAACATGGCCGACAAAATAAAATGTATAAAACTACACCGAAACTAATTTAAAAAGAATGTGCTGGGTTTTCCTCAATGAAGCTTTATCATCGGATATTACGATATAACTAGTTATGACCGCAAAAACCCGTGATTGTCCACTGTGTGTTATATACCTACGATACCCGAAATAAAAACTAGGTAGTTGCTGAGAAACATCACATAATTTTTAAACCGACTTTTTTTTACCAACTTAAAGATATTGTTACATAAAAAAGCTTAAAAATAACACGAAGGAAACCACAAAGGTTTGTATAGATGTGTTATTAGCTGAGAGTCAGCTGAATAAAATCTCATAGGTTTAACAATAAAATTATTTAATTTCAGGCAATAAGATTATAAATTGGAACTAGGTAAGTAAATTGATCTGTAACTGAATCAAACCCCCAAATAAAGATGTACTTCTTACGTACTAATTGTTAGATAGAGATAAGATTATTGAGATCGCATTGTAAATTACAATGTAAGGTTACAATTGTTTGGGTAAGATGATCTGATAAGCAGGTAAAGGTTATGGTAATATCAAGAGTTATATTGCTTTTAAGGTGGTTCCCCAACGCACACTAGCGCCGCCACTTATTTTATCTTATTACTAGGGACTGGCCGGGTGATTATGTAACTCGCGACCGGTTTGCGACAGGCGTAAATTAAGCAATCAGTGCTGTCAACGTCAATTTTGTATTAGTTTGACACCAGCTACAACGTCAAAATTGGCGTTTGACAGCACTGATTGCTTAATTTACGCCTGTCGCAAACCGGTCACGAGTTATATTATCACCATACCGTTTTGGCTTTGCACGGGTGCAAATGATACATATAAACCTTCTTCTTAAATCACTCTATCTAATAAAAAACTGCATCAAAATCCGTTGCGAAGTTTTAACGATATAAGCATACATTGGGACAGACAGACAGCGGGAAGCAACTTTGCATTATGTAGTGATTATTATACTACGTAGTACCCAGCGACAGAAGACATAAGAAGACTCGGGCGGGTATAAAAATTGATACTACATGTATTTTGGACTCCAAAATTGGACTAGACCCTTGTAGAGGAAATGTCTCCCTTTCATTCTACAATGTATTAAGGGAAATATTCTCCATTGTAAAATATAGTTTTTTCTACTTTTTTTTTCAGACTTTTTCTTAAAACTTTCAGTTTTTAGAAGACTTGAGCGTAACACTACATAGTTACCTATTAATAATGCTGAGAACTAACCTGATAGCACCACAGTAATCAGTAGCACTATAAACGAGCCAGAGAACAATCCAACTTTGAACGTTGTCCACGGGCTCTGCTGCTCGCCCAGCGGTGGGACTCTCAGCTTCTTCATAGCCTTCTGCCGGTCTCCGCCTTCCAAGTCGTTCGTGACGGTTGCCTCTGTGTCGCTGATGAGTCGATCTATGTCTTTGTTGGTGTAGAAGTGGGAGGTCTCTACGTGTTCCGCCCGCCATTGTGCACCGTTGCTTACGTTTAGTAACTGGAAGAAAGAATTAATTAATAAATGTACACTTTATTACACTTAACAAAATAAAACGTTATATCTAAATTTTGATAAAAAACAGTACAATAGATGGCCTTATCGATGACAGCGATATCTCTTAGACAACCTAGAAAGAGTAGTGGGGGTTTTGAATGATTGACGAATAATGTAGAGCGGCGGGTGAAGGTCCGCCTATGACACGGGCGGTTGTGGGTTCGATTCCGGCCTAGCGACAAATGTTAGTAAAATCTGCAAATATTTGTTTCGGGTGTTCTGGGTATTTTCTATATAATAAAAACTATCTATCTGTACTATGTTCATAATATTAAGTATATCAGTCATTTTTTTTCGCGGTGGGCGAAGGTCCGCCTGTGACGCAGGAGGTTGCGGGTTCGATTCCCGCCTCGGAACAATTGTGTGTACAATCTGCAGATATTTGTTCCGGGTGTTCTGGTCGTTTTCTATGTATAATAAAAAATATCTATCTATGTAATGTATTGTATTATGTATATCAGTCATCTAGTACCCATAAAACAAGCTCTGCGTAGCTCTTGATGATTGTCCAGCATTATTTATTTATGAAATATGCTTTAAACACTAACGGAATATCAGACGGATGGCTTTGCTGCCATCCTCCGTAAAAAGACCGTATCCCTGATGCGCAGGGTACGCGACAGCCCCAACACCATCCTAAACACTATAGCAGGTAGAATCACCTCTCCCCTGTGGAAATGTTTCATGGGGAGAGTGATTTAATTTAGTTTTAATTTCTAGTATTAGGTATAACTAACCCTAGTAATAAGTTCATAATGTTTAATTTTACTAACAAATTATGGATCAATTAAGTTATCTGAAATAAAATCATTTTATTTATTTACCAACACTTTCATTGCCAACGACGCTCAACGACTTGTCCAGTCAACACCAGCGGTTTTTATGAGGTGTAAAAAGAAGAGTTTTTTTTATATTTATCAAAACAGGATTCGTTCAAATCAAGTCTTAAATAATACAAGTTGGTAGATGCGTAAAACATGTTTTAAAATCATGCGCAAACTGTTATCTTCTATGTCATGGCGAACATGGTTTTAATCCTACTAATATTATAAATGCGAAAGTTTGTAAGTATGGATGGATGTTTGTTACTCTTTCACGTAAAAACTACTGAATGGATTTTAATGAAACTTAACAATAATATAGCTTATACGTCAGAATAACATAGGCTACAATTTATAAAGATATATTGTATATTATCCAAAATATCTATCACCACGCAGGTGAAACCGCGGGGCGCAGCTAGTAAGTAATAAATATGTCATTGTACTCTACTATTACCTACTTTACTAAAGTTTCGCAAAGTATGGATATCTGAAATGTTAAATACCTATCGGTATTTAGTAGGCCAAGCACGGCGATTATTGTCTAGAGTACAATAGGGAAAAATTACGTCACTTTGTCATCGAATGCGTACATTAATTGAAATTAATTCCTTCAACTTCAATAATACAATACAATACAAAAATGCTTTATTGTACACCAGATACAGATCATTATAAAAGACATTACATGCGACAAGTACAATGGGAGGCCTTATCGCTTAGAAGCGTTCTCTTCCAGACAACCTTTGGACGGAAAGAATTATGTGAATTTAAATGTACACAATGTATGACGATACGATGCCATTATTGTCTATTCTCAACGACCTCTTTGGCGCGATGGGCGATGGCCCGCCTGCACCGTAAGAGATTGCGGGTTCGATTTCCGCATCGGGACAGATGATTGTACGATCTGCAGATATTTGTTCCGGGTATTTTCTATGTATAATAAAAAATATCTAACTATTTAATGTATCAGTTATCTAGTACCTATAACGCAAGCTCTTAGCTTGGGGCTAGAAGATGCTGTGGATTGTCCAGCATTATTCTACCCTAAAGAACCATACTCGTGCTTGCCCTACAGGCCTTGAATAAAGTAATAACACGAATTGGCAGGAAAACCACAATATTATTAAACTAATGTCACAAGTCATGTATTAAGATTTAGACGATTTTCGAGGTGCTAATATTGGAACATAAAATGGTGTTTATTCAGTTTGTTGTAACTTAGGTGAGACTTTACAAATTTTTTCACGATGCCCACGAAGCCTACTGCAAAAAGACATTGGTAATTGTCACTTTTGTGAGCCATATTGTATTTTCTTCAAACATAAGCATATATACGTCATGCTAGAAGAAATCGTTCTCAGCGATAAGGCCGCCCTTTATACTTCGTATTGTTTTCTGTTTTGTGTGGTATAATAAAATGTTTTCTATCTATAACAACAATGAACACCAAGGTTTTTTTTTTTTGAGCAATCAAATTATTAGCTTAATTATGATTTTTCCAATAGTAGTTAATCAGAGGAATAAAAATCAGCCCTTATATTAAACTAGCTGCGCCCCGCGGCTTCGTCTGCGTGGAAATCTATGTGTCAAATGGTTTATAAACCTTCCTCTTGAATCACTCTATTAAAAACCGCATGAAAATCCGTTGCGTAGTTTTAAAGATCTAAGCATACATAGGGACAGACAGACAGCGGAAAGCGACTATGTTTTATACAATGTAGTGATAACGCAAATTGTAATTTCACATACCTTATCATGTTTCTTCAATATTTTCCTAAATCCTGTATAATTTAAATTCTGATAGTTCTGTAGTAGTATAAGGCTTAAGTAGAATTCGCTAAACGCCAGTTTCAGCTCCTGGACTTTTCTTCGTGGAATGGCTTTCTTGCTGTCCCCCCCGCCTTTCGGTTTTATCGTCTCAAAGTGAGATTTTAGCTCGCTTTGAAGAGTGGCGAATTTACGTGTCGCTTCTGCTAGTTTTTCTGAAAGTAAATGATGAAGTTAATTTCATTTGTAATACTTTTACCAAGATATACTAAAATAAATTTTTAAAAGATTGTCTTTGTAGTAATGTGCATATTAGGGTTATTAAACATCAATAGTAAGTCAATTATTTAGATAGATAGATAGAATAGAATCCATTTACCTTAAAGGAAGCACATTTTTAATGAGCTAATATTTCTGTACATGACTCAGTAAAACGTGGATTTTGACAAAATTGGATATCTAACCAAATGGTTCTAATGTCGAAATTTTTGATTAGCTAATATTTCAAAGGTTTTAGGATTCTAAAATAGCCTTTTCTTATAACAAGCCACCAAAAGCTTCTTACTACTAAACCCAAGTCCATTCCTGGTCTGGTAAGATTACTCTATAGTAAGAATTTTACTGTTATTGATATATAGATAATGCATTTATTTGACACTGCAGCACATGATACAAAGGTCACAATAGTAATGGTAAAGTATCGGGTGAATTGTTTTACATTTCGGTCTTCAATAAAGTGCAAATTACCTGAATAAAATGTGTTGATTTTCTTCAGCTCCTGATCAGAGTAGTGGAAGAATGTCTCATCGAAATTGGCAAAATGTCTTGAGAGTACCTCTGGCTCAACATTCTCAGCTGACGGCGCTTCTTCCACTGCTGTGTACAGCATTGCTTTCATTTCCTAACAAGAAATCTTAGAATTAAAGAAGTCAGAAATAATGCTCGGTTTTATTTTTTTAATTTATTAAAAAATTTTTTAATTTAGCTCGAGCTTTAGCTATTGTAAAGTAATAGTAGTATATTGTAGTAAATAGTAATGTATATAGTAGTATATTGTAAAGCATTGCTTTCATTTCCTAAGATAAGAAAATTTAGAATTTAAAAAATTATTCAGATATTTTGTAAATGCTTGGTTTTATTTTCATTTAATTTAAATTGATTTTCGGTTTTGATAAATGGGTGGTTGTATTTCTTGTATAAAGTATGTGTGCTGTAGATAGCAAAAAATTGAATGATTGATGATCCAATTAATGTAAAGAAGTTGACAAATATTACTACAGAGTATCCCAGAAAATAAAATTAGCTCAAGAGTTTACAAGGAATATGAACCTATTTCAAGATAAATTTGTTTTGGAATTCCACCACGCGAACATAGTTTGTTTTTCAAAACTATTTCAAACAATCTAATCCTGTGACTCATGTCTAAAACCACATACGCAGTACTATTCATAATTTACTGGCCTTAGAACCAAGATAAAAAAAGATAAGATGGTAACAAACTTTCTATAATTATAGGTACTGTGGGACCTTCTTAAACACATGCATTTTACAGATGTCTAATTAATAATAGCAATCAACAAACGAGTCACGAGCCTGAAGACTATATTATATCAATTTAAGAGTGTTATAGAGGGGTGATAAATGAATGAAAGTCGAAACTTACTTCATAGTTTATGTATTGTTTTCGCCATTCAGGCGTTATGTGAGCACTGAGATGTTCCGCAAACTTCATCTTGGAGCACTCTGAGACACGTCTTCACCGCAAGATATCGTGTTGTATACTGTGTAGTGGACGGCGGAAGGTACACCGAAACTGGCCTTACAACAACAATGTTTACTTAGCGATAACTGGTCAAAGATGACCTCATTTTACAGAAAACATGTGTGAATAAACACAGGAATGGCTACGATAGTAAATCCTAACACAATCTAACAGTATTTGCTTTTTATAGGAAATTTCCCGTTTTTGGTCAAATTAAATTAAAAATATTAGGTACTTTGCCTTGCTTTGACACTTCTTCAATTCAACTTTTAGTGATGATGGATGGTCTGGTCCGTCCCCTAAATCAGCTGTGGCATTGACAGCTCTCATTCGATTTGAAATCGATTCAGATATTTCGAAATTTACAAAGAGAAGTGTGATTCTAATAAGATCCTAACTAATCGCCAAATTTCACATTCAAATCAACTCAACAATTCTTAATTTCCATTTAAACAATAAATGTATAGATACATAGATTTCTAAACCTTTATTTCTACAGTCTTAAAAAATCATTAAGCCAAACCAGTTAAATTGAGCGTAGCTAAACGGCGACCTGCCTCGATTTTTGCGAAAATGAATCTCTTTCCTCTATCATCTCCGAACCCGAAGACACGTTTTCCATTAACTCTTTAGAAGCCAAAATATGAAGAAGTCTTGTTTTAAGAGTTAAGGAAATTACGGTAAACTTGATCTTCGAGCGAGATTGGTTGATGATATTAGTAAAATGCGGGTGCTATGCTACGATCTTTTTAGTACTATTTTAGGCATCCCTTTTTGTTTGGCATTTGAAAAATCGATTGGATATCAACTAATTCTAAATTTTCCGGAGATTTCCTTCGTCCGAGGCGGAATACCATCAAGTTTGCATCCTACATACAATATATAAACGCAAAAGTTGTAAGTATGGATATTTGTTTGTTACTCTTTCACGTAAAAACTACTGAATGGATTTTAATGAAACTTTATTTTTTTTTAAAGTAACTAAGGGTTAAAGTGGTATTTTAAATATGTGGTGTGCGATTTCTATGCTCTCGCTCCAGTGTATATCTCGGGCTTACTAAACCGATACGCCGCCGCTTGCCTACTGGGGACAGTCTTGATTTGTAATTTTGTTACTATGTACGTACAGTGAAACTGATGAGGTATCAATTGATTAATTCTAATAGGTGAACAACAGGTGGTTATATGGCTATATTGTGACGTCAGACAAAATTGGGGATTTACATTAAGTCTAATGGTCGAAATTTACAATATGCTCAAGTATGCCATGTTGCAAAGTTTACTATTGTCAAGCAATCATCAAAAGACTAAATAAAAATCATAAACAAGCATTCACTGAACTTGTGTCTTTATCATTTTCTTGATACTTAGGTAGTTGGTAGCACCCTCTTTTTTAGAGTACAAAACAATATAGGGACAGGACAATAGATAAAAATAAAACACAGCTATGAAATTGAAATGTTATCATAATAACATTTTAATTTTAATCTCATTCATTGCCAGCATCCTAAGTTTCCATTTTGTTTTCCTTATTACTAGTCTCCCCTTTTTTATTTCTTATTATAAGCTTCTCTGGGATCACTCTTGCTACTTTCCTTGGCTCCTTGATTAGAGTTTGTGGGCACTGCATTTCTGACCAGCTTGTTGGCACCATGCTGACTCCTTGGGGAGAACCCTCGGCCGTGGCTGATACCACTCCAAGCTCATTTTCAGATGTTGACAGATGGTACCAATGGATTTCGGTCATTGGTAACTGTTTTGTATTAAGGAAAATAATGTGTTGACCTGGATAATTTCAGAAAAAAATATGATGTAGCCAGGTATACTAAAATTACTATTATTATTTATTTTAAGCCATTATTGTCCCACTGCTGGGCAAAGGCCTCCCTTTTCTCCTTCCACGCCTCTCGATCTAACGCTGCAACAGGCCATGATGGAAGATGTACCTCATGATGTACATCTACCTATATTTAAAATTACAATAATTTTATAAATTAAAGAACATAAATTTTGTAAATTATAAAAGGATACAACTCTAGCTAGGATCACATCACCAGGCCTAAAACATTTGTATGGATCAATCCTGTCTTTATCAGTGGCCTTGATATCTTCCTTCTTCAAAATCCCTCGGTAAGGCCTCGCTAGAACTGAGGGGCCTACACACAAGATCGCACAGGTCACTTGTCTTGGGTTAACTACTGTTACTTTAGCAGTAACAATATCACCAGTTTTGGGTAGAATGCTGGGTGATCTTGGGCTTTCTACTGAAACTATAGTGACCTGGAAAATAAGAAATGTGGGTGTTTTATAGCATTTTATGTGCCGGTTCGACAGAAACGAACTAGGTACTATAATAGATAATAGACTACTATAGAAAATAAACTACTTTTGATACCCACCTTCCGTTGTTCATCCACTGGCATTTTTAGTACACCAGCAAGTGTGGCGTAAATGTAACCTTTAAACTCGTGAGTACCTGGACCAGCTGCATATTCCTGGTTAGCTACACTCAATCGCATGCCTGGAATGCATATTTTCACACCACTTTTCTTCAACTTTTCGATATCCATTGAAAATTGAGGTTAGGTCACTATTTTGAGTTTAACTTTATGGTGGTTGATTTACACAAGAGTATTTTAGAAAATATACTGTAATTATTTTCCTTTTCGCGTAAAAAGACTATTCAGAAAAACTAAATGTGGATTTGTTGACAAACATTAACGCCATAGACAATAGAATTAGATTGACTGACGCAATGATTGTTCGTTCGTTCATTCCAAATCCAAATTGAAAATTGCAATCCAAAAAATCGGTATTCGTAGTACTGTTATGTTGGTTTTTTCTACAGTTATTTCGTTCGATTATTTCGATTTATTTCGTTCTTTATTCGAAAACCGGTAGATCCGGACCGGAAACGACGGGACAACTCTGATAAAAGTCTGAAATTCAAGAGTGAATGATAATTGATTTTGATTAGATAGATTACATTTTGTTGGACGTGTCACGTCAGCCGGTTGAGCTGCGATTTATTGTTTTCTTGAAATTGTTAAAATTTTATGGGAATATCGTGTTGAAAATGCTTATAAAGTTTGAAACGAAGTCGGCCAGAGTGAAAGGTATATCCTTTCACGCGAAAAGACCATGGGTTCTGGCGAGTTTGCACAATGGAGTGATTCAGCTTTGGGACTATCGTATGTGTACATTATTAGAAAAATTCGATGAACACGACGGTCCTGTGCGTGGAATCTGCTTCCACATTCAGCAGCCTTTATTTGTCTCCGGAGGTGACGATTACAAGATCAAGGTACGAATGAAAATGGTGTATTTTAGGAAAGAGCTCTACACTTTTATTTCATCATGTGTTTGACACGTATTTGGTACGGATTTGCGATGATCAATCTATTCCCTAAATATTCCGGCGAATAAACCGAGTTCACAAAGTTTCGTTTAGAGTTTCACTTAAAATTTTCTCCTTAAAACATAAAAGTTATAATACAATCCATAATTTCAGGTGTGGAACTACAAGCTAAGAAGATGTTTGTTTACTCTTTTGGGGCATTTGGACTACATCCGCACGACATTCTTCCATCATGAGTATCCATGGATTTTGAGTGCTTCTGATGACCAAGTAAGTGCTTATTATGAATGTATTAATACACATATTAGTTTGTGTATTTTGGTGATGATAATCTAGTAGTAAGACTACATTCAGTAAGGTATGATGACAACCTACCACAGATTTTATTACAGTCTAGTACTGATAGGTAAGATAATAACATGATTTTATTGAACAGCTGGCTGGTATTGTTATAAACTTAGATTAGTTTACAGAAAATGGATAAAACCTGTATTTGTGCACATAAAAAGAATACAAGACATTTACTGTAAAGTAATTTCAATTGCTTAATATCAATTATAACAAGGTCATGTTCAAGTCCCATTGAAATCGAAAACTATTGGGATATTGGATATTATTTAATTTCTTAATTATTACAATTTACAGACAATAAGAATATGGAACTGGCAATCCCGCCAATGCATCAGTGTGCTCACGGGCCACAACCACTATGTCATGTGCGCCCAGTTCCACCCGACCGAGGACTTGCTGGTCTCTGCCTCTTTGGACCAATCTGTCCGAGTCTGGGATTACTCGGGGCTGAGGAAGAAGAATGTGGCTCCTGGACCTTCAGGGTTGGCTGAGCATCTGAGGAACCCTCAGGCTACAGATTTGTTTGGGCAGGTGAGAGGAATTAATATATTTTTTGTTTATTTTGATGCACAAAAATATACAGATCTTGAATAATATGGGCTTAGAACTTGATCATTTCACAAATTATGATCATACAGAGAATCATACAAACAAAACATAGAGCAAAAAATATCAAAATAAAATAAAAATAAATAAAATAAATAATGCTGGACAATTCACACAGCATTATCTAGCCCCATGGTAAGCAGAGCTTGTGTTATGGGTACTAGATAACTGATATACATAATACAATACATTACATAGATAGATATTTTTTATTATACATAGAAAACGACCAGAACACCCGGAACAAATATCTGCAGATAGTACACACAATTGTTCCGAGGCGGGAATCGAACCCGCAACCTCCTGCGTCGCAGGCGGATCTTCGCCCACCGCGACACATCGGTCGTCAAAATAAACATGTATATAAAAAAAAAATAGTTTATAATCCTTTTTTCTTATGTTATTCAAATTGTTTTAGCATTCTTAGTATAGACTAGTGATAGTAATTTTTTTTTATTTTATAAAAGTAAATCCCATAATTGTTTAATTATGTTAAATTTAGTTCTTAAGGGCTGTGGATTTTGGGGTTTTGTTTTATTAATAAATAAATGTACATTACAAATGAGTATCCCCTATCTAACCCACACAAACTACCACTATTGCAGGCGGATGCAGTGGTGAAGCATGTGTTGGAAGGTCACGACCGCGGCGTGAACTGGGCTTCATTCCACCCCACGCTGCCTCTGATAGTGTCTGCCGCTGATGACAGGCAGGTGAAACTCTGGAGGATGAATGACGCTAAGGTAAGACTTTCGTATTAACTGGGCTTCATTCTACCTGACGCTGCTGCTGATGTCAGGCAGGTCAAGCTCTGGAGGATAAATGATGCTAATGGCCTCTACACACCAAACCCGCCGGCTTTATCTGGCGGGTTGTAGCCGGCGGGTTAAGCCAGCGACATTAGAAAAAAGAAAATATATTTATTGATTCACTGAAGTAGGTACAACTTGTTAGACCATTGTAAGAAGAAACGATCTGTGCTGGCGACACGAGGATCACAGCATCTGCGGCCTGCACGGTTCAGCAGTTAGTGAGCGAGCGAACATGAAGTGCTGGCGGCATGTCCCACGGGCACGATTATCGCAAAACAAGCCCGGCGGGCCGGCGGGTTTGGTGTGTAGAGGCCATAAAATACAATGCAATTATTTATTTATAACACCAAGTTACAAGTCAAACGTAATAATATCTTAACATTCGATTGACTTGTTTATGGCAGACGTCCGCAATCTCCCCTATAGCCCGATTACCCAGTCCATCCATCCATCACAATAGCCTGGTTTTATTTCGTTCATTTTTCTTTGCAATAATCTCTACACCTGGCGGATACCATCTTTGGATGTATCATATTGTGCACCCGAGGATGATACCCGCTATGTGTAGCCATCGCCTTTAGATTAACATTTAGATTAGCATTAGCGCCTGGGGCGGGGCTGCTAAAACCATCATGATCAAACTCGAAAGAGCTCATAGGTCTGTGCTTAAAGTCATGTTCCGTAAGCCATTTAGATTCCCAACCGTTACCCTACATTTTGAAACTCAGACCTTGTCTGTACGACAACTCTACGTCTTGGGTGTCGTCACTGCTTTTCATAAGACATCTGCTGGTGCTTCGTCGAAGGGTCGTCGCGTGAGAATCAATGTTCCAGTCATTAAAACTACCTTTGCTAAGCGTTTCCGTAGGTTTGCCTTCCCTTTCATCTACCGCCGGGTCATAAAGCATTGCAATCTGTCTAGCGCGCTATATGGCGTTAAAGAAAAGATTAGACGATGGCTACTTACCCTTGACTACGATGCCACTGAAGACCTCTTAAGCATCTTAAAGTAAATGTAAAGATTACTATAGTTTTATTCCATTGGCTCCATTGTGTAAGTGAAAATAATATAATAATCCAAACTCCTTTTTTTTTTTTTCCACATCTACCCCCCCCCCCCCCCCCCCCCCTTTTCTCCTTGCCCTCAAGCCAGTAACTCCGCTCTCCGTATACGTAATCAGTGAGTGACGCATATTTTTGCAGATTTTGTGCTCTTGATTTGTTTAATAATTTTTTTTTTTGTATTACCTACATATATAATTGATAAGTTTTATTTTCTTATTGTATTTGTTTGTTTGCCCTGTATCAGTTTCTTTAAATCTGTATTGTTAAAGTTACCTTTGTAAACAGGCTTCCCGCGACACAGGCTTGCCTCGTGCGGGGGCCGCCAGAAATGTGTACATATACATATAAGTGAAATAGCAAATAAATAATTTTGTATTTTGTATTTTTTGTATTTGTAACTTCTCAAAGGGCCTCTGTGCTGTTGGCTTCGGCCCCACGCAAGCCTTCCAAAGGACCGGGTCACTTTATGGCCCGAGATCATGGTAAATGAGAGACATAATAATGAAGCAAGCAATATAGAATACAATATTGTCCTATGACCATAAGGTAAGACATAAACATGACCCTAAGGCTGTCATAGTGAACCAAAGAGGTGATGCAAGTCACAAAAAAACCTAAGAACCTGTGTTCTCATGTAAGTGACATTATATAATTTGTCTTCTTGAGAATAAATGAAAATTAAACATTATTATGTTTAATATTATAGTTTTTTAAACACGCATCACTCATCGCCAAGTTCAAGTTCATTTATTGGACCCATATTGTACGTATAGAATGGCAACTGTATCGAACGCACGTCAGTATCGCGACTGCATCGCTCCAAAACGCGCCGTGGGCGAGGGCTCTTACTTCTGTCTAAATTACTATTATTTTGTTGACATCAACTAGAATAAGGCAACACACAACAGAGGTCAATTCATCATCATCATCAGCCTATGATAGTCCACTGCAGGACACTGCTGAGAGTTCATTTGTTACTAAAATATACATTAATTTCACAGGCTTGGGAAGTAGACACATGTCGCGGCCACTACAACAACGTGTCCTGCGCTCAGTTCCACGCGAAGCATGAGCTTATCCTGTCCAACTCCGAGGATAAGAGCATCCGCGTCTGGGATATGACCAAGCGGACCTGCCTCTGCACTTTCCGGAGGGAACATGAGAGGTATAGCCGCGTGAGAAGATCTAAACGTATTTGGATTTTATCATGATGATAAAATCCGGGCCGAATTTTACTCACTACTGGGTATAGACCTACCAAAGTTTGGGCCATCTTATCCAGCCATTTTTCTAAACTTCCCTCTGAGAAATCGTTTGAACATTTATTTCGCCTGCGAGCGAGCGAGTGGGCGAGCCTCAACTCTTTATTGCTATAAAAGATAGATAATAGACTAACAGAACATTTGAGTGACAGTGCAGCTTTTCAACCGACTTCAAAAAAGGAGGAGGTACTCAATTCGACGGACGAATAACTCAATATTTCGCCAACCGATTTCGATGATTCTTTTTAAAAAATACATTTTCATTATTTAGGAATTTGAAGTCGGTTTATAGTTGTTTAAAACACCGCAAATTATAATAAACCTCGTTTCCCCACAGATACTGGGTGCTAACAATGCACCCGACGCTCAACCTGTTCGCTGCCGGCCACGACGCCGGCATGGTGCTGTTCAAGCTGCAGCGCGAGAGGCCGGCAGCGCATGTGCATAACAACTTGCTGTTTTATATCAAGGACAGGTAAAACTAACGCTAAAATTTAAATTTTAAACTTTTATATACAAACTCTACTATCATGGTTACAGTACATGTATACACAAAAGTAATTTAGAACGGGATATTTATCGTGATTTTATATATTTTTTATTTATAATTTTACTTGTCCAAGTGCTTATTTTGTAACCCAGAAGAATAATAGATGTTTGTTACTCTTTCACGTAAAAACTACTGAATTGATTTTAATGAAACTTTACAATAATATAGCTTATACATCAGAATAACACATAGGCTACAATTTATAAAGATATATTGTATATTATCCAAAATACCTATCACCACGCGGGTGAAACCGCGGGGCGCAGCTAGTAAAAATTTAATCAATAACACAAGCTCTGTAGCTTACAGAGCTTGTGCATCTAGCCCCAACCGACCGTGTGAACCAACATTATTTATTTATTTATAATGATTATATTTTGTTTCCAGGGTGCTGCGTAAGCTAGACATGGCAGTAAACCGGGACGCCCCGGTCATGTCGCTCAAGGGCGGCGGTCGGCAACAACCTTACAGGTATGTCTGGTCTATGTTCGTCAACTATAAGTTGATTTAATAATAAGTGTAGTCATAGCAACTGAACGCTTTGACACAGGACAAATCTATACTAATATTATAGAGAGAAAAGGGATTTTTTGGATTTTTTTGTTTGTAATGAATAGGCTCCGAAACTACATATTTACTCTGCATATTTACTTAAGATAATCCTATAATTCTCTATAAGTGAATGTATATTCTTTTGAGAAAAATAAATTTCTAAAACCGTAACTACTGGACCATTTTGAAAAATTCTTTCACCGTTGGGAAGCTACACTATCCCCGGTGAACATAGGCTATATTATAATGTTCAAAAAAGTTAGGGTTCCGTACTAAAACCGTGCGAAGCCGGGAAGGTCCGCTAGTCTTAGATAATTTTAACCTCATTATTATTTTAGCTTTACCTTCTTTATGTTAAAAGCTTGAACAAGACCCTCAAGTAGAAAACTGCGACTTGCGTTTAGAGTATATCTCACAGCAGGGGTGAGGCAGCGCATGATCGCAAGGTTAGCAATCATATCTGAGCTCTGAAGCGACTTTAACAAAGAAAGCTGATTGATACACGACAGATGTAAAAACTCTTCCCTCTATGTGAACTATGTTCTTGAAGAATCTTTAACCATACAAAAAGGGGAGGATTGATGTGGTGACACCGTTTATGATATAGTACACGGCGCAAGCGCATGTTGTTGATTAAGCTTTATCGATTCGTACAGTCACGACCCGGTTGGAGTAGACACTCGCAGTGGAGGAGACTTAAGTAAAATACCAAAACTTCTTAATTATAAGAACTTAAACAACTTGTATTTGTCGCGTTTATTAACATATTTCGTCGGGAAAATCTTAATTCATAGCTTTATGACGACCGATGTGGCGCGGTGGGCGAAGGTCCGCCTACGATGCAGGAGGTTGTGGGTTCGATTCCCGCCTCGGAACAATTGTGTCTACGCTCTGCAGATATTTGTTCCGGGTGTTCTGGTCGTTTTCTATGCATAATAAAAAATATCTATCTTTGTAATGTATTGTATTATGTATATCAGTTATCTAGTACCCATAACACAAGCTCTGCTTACCATGGGGATAATGCTGTGTGAATTGTCCAGCATTATTATTTTTTAAATAAATACATTGCATTAACAAATTTACTAAACTAGTTCATTAATGACCTAATACCATATAGACTACACAACTACCAACTAATTAGAAAACTCAACGCAACAAAATGGCGTCCGATTTAGCATTATGTCGTTATAGCCATTGTGTTCAGATTGCGTATGTTTAAAAATATTTACCAAAACGTGTTGTCCACAGCATGTCACTGAACCACGCAGAATGGTGCGTGCTAGTGAACTGGCGCTCCGGCGACAGCAGCTCTTACGAGCTGTACGCGGCGCCGCGTGAGGGCGAAGGCGCGGGTTCGGAGCCGCTGCGGGGACACGCCACCTCCGCAGTATGGGTCGCCAGGAACCGGTTCGCGGCGCTTGAGAAGAACAACCAGGTTAGATTTTTTTATTTATATCCTACTAATATTATAAACGCGAAAGTTTGTGAGGATGTATGTAATTGTGGTCTTTCACACAAATACTACTGAATGGATTTTGATGAAACTTCACAATAATATAGCTTACATATCAGAATAACACATAGGCTACAATTCATAAAGATATATTGTATATTATCCAATTACAAATCTAACGGCCAAATACTCGCGCATCTCAGATTTAAGCCCGTCTCCAGTGACGATTTGACGAGACGAGCTTAAATCTGAGATGCTTTTGAGTATTTGAGTATTGTTATAATTAACAACCTAACATTGATTTAAGACCCCTCCTTAAGAACTTAAAACCTTTCCATATCACACAATCCACAAATCCTCTTCTTTCCAGTTGGTGATCAAAAACCTAAAGAACGAAGTATCAAAGAAGATATCCACCCCCAACTGCGAAGAGATAATGTACGCCGGCACCGGCATGTTGCTGTTGAGGGAGCCAGAGTGTGTGCAGCTTTTAGACGTACAGCAGAAGAGGACTATTGCCTCCGTGAGTTTATATTAACTATACTCAATCCACGCATTTGACTTCGACTTGACTTCTTTAATTTGGCAATATGTGCCTAGTTTGCCACTTTTCTGCCAGTGAAGTTCATAGAAATGTCATAGTCATGGAATGGAGGCGGAATTACAATAATAATATGAGCGGTACAATTTTAAAAAACAAAAAGATTTTTACATCTGATTTCTTCGACTTAATCCAAGAATAAGTACCATTTTTCATACACACATAATCTGTCAGCTCAATAAATTTATTGTGGGCGATAGATTCGCATTATGTACTATTCTAAAGAAGAAGATTCTATGAAATAAGGCATAAAAACAGTTGTTGAAAAATGGTGACTGAGTCGGCTATTTCAACACTTGCAAAAATTTTTAACTTAGATTTATTTTCTTTGACATAATCAAAGAAAGAGGTACCATTTTTCAGACACACATAATATGTCACCTCAATAAATTTATAGTAGTCTAAAGATTCTCATTACTTTACTCAAAAAAAAAAAGAAGCAGCGTCTATGAAATAATGCAAAAAAAGTTGTTGAAAAACGGTGACGTCGTACGTGAGCCGGCTTTTTTGACACTTCAATAAATAACTTTTTGGTTAAAACAGCCTTTCTGTTACAGGTAAAAATAGCAAAATGCCGTTACGCAGTATGGAACAACGACATGACGCTAGTCGCCTTACTAAGCAAACACACAGTTACTCTCTGCAATAAGAAGCTAGAACAGCTATGTTCTGTAACAGAGGGCGCTCGAGTCAAGTCGGGTGCTTTCGACGACGCGGCCGTATTTATTTATACCACGGCCAATCATATCAAGTATTGCTGTAAGGACGGGTGAGTAGATGATGTGACGATAATGTTACGACGACGTGACGACAACGTGACGCAGAGGTGACGACGACGTGACGCAGAGGTGACGACGATGTGACGCGGATATTAGAACATCTGTGTTCCGTGAATGATTTTAATTTCTTAATTCGGAGTTGTACAAAAACATAAAATAATAATAATTTACGTAAATAAAACATAAACTAATGTCCGATTCAAAAACCTGGATATTATTTGTATACAAACGGGTTATAACCACAAGGAATATTGGTGGGAAATATTTAAATTCATATTTGTAAAAATTGCTTAACGAATCAAAGAATAAATAAATAATGCTGGTCAATCCACACAGCATCATCTAGCCCCAAGGTAAGCAGAGCTTGTGTTATGGATACTAGATGACTGATATACTTAATACAATAGATTACATAAATAGAATATCTTGCGAAGCATTTTTTTTTTGGTCTACACTCTGCCGTTTCGCCGCCAAGAAGTTAAACGCACGTATTTATTTTATACTTCAATCGAGTATGTTATTTGCAGTGACTACGGTATAATCCGCACACTAGACACGCCAGTCTACGTAATGAAAGTAATCTCCAACGAGACGGGAGCTCGTGTCGTCTGCCTCGACAGAGAGTGTCGTCCCAAAATGATGAACATCGACCCTACCGAGTACAGGTTAGTCATTCTTTCAGCGTCTACCTGAAACCATGCCCTGTTAGCAGTTAACACTTTGACTGCGATTTTTTTTTCGACGACTGCGATCTTTTTTTTAACCTAAAAAATTCGTGCTGCCGCTCTACACAGCGGTTGTGTTGCGCCGCACATGCGTTTCGTTCGAAAAATATTACGGCTGTGCTGAGTCACAAGATCTGTATTTTCTCAGCCGCTGCGCTAGTGTGGATTTACGCATATTAGTCACTTGTAGAAAACACATACCCTGTGATTTCAGCAGTCAAAGTGTTAAAAGAGGATTATGAATGAATGAATGAATCTTTATTTGTTACTAGCTGCGCCCCGCGGTTTCACCCGCGTAGTGATAGATATTTTGGATAATATACAATATATCTTTATGAATCGTAGCATTATTGTGAAGTTTCATCAAAATCCATTCAGTGTTTTTGCGTGAAAGAGCAACAAACATACTTACATACATCCTCACAAACTTTCGCATTTATAATATTAGTAGAATAGGATAATAGGATAAGACTTGCACAGAACATAAATTTAAACTAAGAGGAAACGTGTAAGTGTGTAAGATTTCGTACAAAGTTATCCAGTAAGGCTGCGCCAAGCAATTTTAAATAGATATTATCCAAGAAATTCCTGTGGGCTATTCACGCTTTTGATGCTGCAGCTGTCTTTATTTATACTACGGCCACTCTAGTAATCAAGTACAATCAAGTAATCAAGTACAATCAAGTAATCACGTACAATCAAGAAATCAAATAAGAACGGGTAAATAGATAACGTGACGAAAACGGATACACAGCTGTGAAATTACGTAATAACCATCCATTGACACCATTGATAGCCCTTTGAATGGCCTTCGTAATTTGCAATTGTATGGCGAAAGGTTGTTGAAATAGCTTTCAAGTCAAATATAGCTTCTTTTTGATCTTACTATAATTTAATTACAAGCAATAATACAACGAGTATTTATCGCGTTTATTTACCTAAATACCCGTTGTATTAGTGCTTTTAATTGCAATACAATTACTCGTTATTGCACACCAAATAAAAACACATACACAAGACAGGTGAAAAAACAAATACAGAATATGTTGTACAATGGGTGGCCTTATTGCTATGAGCGATATCTGCAAGGAAACCGTTTGAAAAAAAGAAAATGTTGTTTAAAAAATTATGTGTTCAGATCGCGTAAGTTTAAAAATATTGATGACTATATTCTGTCTGCAGATTCAAGCTCGCTCTGGTGAACCGTCAGTATGATCAAGTGTTGCACATGGTGCGAACTGCCAAGCTCGTGGGGCAGAGTATCATATCATACTTGCAGGAAAAGGGTAAGCTTTACAAGATCTTCGAATTTTCTATCCGTGAAAACCTTCAATAAGTTTTTTAGTATTAATGAACTGGTTAGTGTGTTATTTGTAAGCCCTTGGTTTTACTTCAAATAAATATAAAGACGAAAACTTAACATCAATGACGTTTTAGGAGTTGCGGTTTAAATTTTTTGGAAAATTATCAATGCCCAAGATCTTATAGCTTTTGAGAATTAAAAATCACGCGCTTGTAATGTAAAAGCAAAACATGACGCAGATATTCATACGTACGTGTAGTATAATTTCTTTTACATGAAGACACGTAAAAACAATTTTTTTTTAAATTTAAATGTAAAAAAGTCAGTAGACAAAGTGTTTTTATCCGAAAAAAACTTGCAAAGCCGAAGGCAGAAGTTATTAGGACTATTCAACTTTTGTCTTATAATTTTGTTGTTCCATAGGTTACCCAGAAGTAGCTCTACACTTCGTAAAGGACCCTCGCACGCGGCTTTCACTAGCGCTGCAGTGCAACAACATCGAGGTGGCTTTAGAGGCCGCTAAGGCTTTGGACGAGCCAGCGGAGTGGGACAAACTGGCTCAAGCTGCCCTCACTACTGGCAACCATCAGGTATAATACTATTATAGCTAGTATTTTCTTAGTTTAATAGAGTGACAACATAGAGGTCGCTTTAGAAACGGCTAAGGATCTTATTAGAGAACTAAACCGACTTCAAAAAAGGACGAGATTCTCAATTCGACTGTATGTATTTTATTATTTTGTTACCTCAGAACTTTCAACTTGGTGAACCGATTTTGATGATTCTTTTTTAATTTAAAAGCTGTTGCTTCCCGTGTGGTCCCATTTCATTGGACCAGTTCTGACAATAGCATCGATGAGGAAAGCATATATGTCTTAAATTTGCATTAAGCATATGCGCGACAAATGGACGAATAACTCAATATCACACCAACAAACGGTTGGTGTGATATTGAGTCTGATTCTTTTTTTAAACTAAGTTTTAAACCCATTTTCATTATTTGAGGAATTTGAAGTCGGCTTCTAGTTTTTTAAAACACGCCAAATTATTTTTTAATAATAATAAAACCATGATAATTCCAATAATAATTAGACAAACAAAATCACTTTATAACCCGAAACTAACTCTCCTTTACAGATCGTAGAGATGTGCTACCAACGCACAAAGAACTTCGACAAGCTGTCATTCCTGTACCTGATCACCGGTAACCTAGACAAGCTGAAGAAGATGACGAAGATCGCGGAGATCCGCAAGGACGTGTCCGCGCAGTTCCAGGGGGCGCTGCTGTTGGGTGACGTCACTGAGAGGATTAGGCTGCTGAAGAATTCTGGACAGGTGAATGCAACCTTATGTTGACCTAGTAAGCATTACGGTCCAAAGTAGCCAAAATAAGGTCTCAATCAAGCAATCAAAAACGCTTTATTTCCTTCAATGCAATATCTGTAAATTTAGAAAAGGTCAATTTTTTAATTAAATCTTCAGAGCCAATTTGTAAATGCTATTAATTTGTAAGTGTTATATTATAATATTGTCGATTTTTTCAATGATAAACTTTAGTATTTTTGCATACCGAGAGGGTCAAGCATGTTGATTTATAAAATGTATTTACTTGTAACGTACATAACTCATGTTTTGTCAAACAAAAAATGTTAATAAATTATACTCTATTCTAGAACTATCAATGACGTGACTTCTGTTTTGAACTCTTGCTTTCGACATTTATAGACAAATCTAAAAGGCATTCACTGCTGAGCCTCTCCATCAAATACAATACAATACAGAAATGCTTAATTGTACGCCATAAGCAGGTCATTACGAAAAAATACTACATAGGACGAGTACAAATAACAAACAACAACAACAATTAACACGATGTTTCTTTCCAGATCTCCCTAGCCTACCTAACGGCCATCAACCATAAGCAAGAAGAAGAAGCGGCCTCTCTAAAGCTCCTGCTAGAAGCGGCCAACCTACCAATACCGGAGGCTAACCCTGACGCTGTGTTCCTGAGGCCTCCACTGCCTGTGTTCAAGGCACAGCCCAACTGGCCTCTGTTGGCTGTTTCCAAGTAAGAGATATGTTTATACCACCATTTCAATGTTCAATTGAAGGGTCAATTGTTCTGTTAACTAGTTGGTTTTAGACACAGATTTTGTACAACCTTCGTTCCTGACAAAGAAGTGAAATTTGGCCAGAGGAAAACCCGTTTTTGCATTATTTTGTCAAACCGACCTATGCTTCAGTGACTATGGCAAAAGCGATGCTCAAGCAAGGTCTATGACTGGAGCAAGCTTTTATAATGCGGGCCTTACACTGCTGGACGTAAGCCAAAGATCGCCAGTGGGGTTGAAGAGCTTCATTACTGATTTGCAATCCCTAAATTCGGCAATCTAAGGATAACGTTGCCCTCTATCTAATTCTTAACAATGTGATTATTCCAGGAGCTTCTTCGAAGTGGCTGGCAACGCCCGCGCTGCCGGCGAAGCGTCCAGCGTGGCGGCCGTTGTCGGCGACGAGCCGCTGGAGGCTGCGGGCGCTTGGGGCGACGATGATGACGTTTTACAGGAAACTTACGTGAGTACATACCGCAGAGACTAGATAGTTCTAGAATATTCTATACTCTGTGCCCTTCTAAGTGACCGGTTCCAGATGATTCTATACTTTGTGCCAGATAGCTTGGTAATTCAGGTCGTGTCAACGACCTGTATTGCTTTATATATTGCTACTAGCAGCGTTCCGCGGCTTCGCCCGCTTGGAAATCTATGTGTCAAATGATTTATAAACATTCCTCTTGAATCACTCTGCCTATTTAACCGCATCAAAATCGTTGCGTAGTTTTAAAGATCTGAGCATACATAGGGACAGACAGACAAGGAGAAGCGACTTTTTTATACCATGTAGTGATTATTCATTGCCAGAAAATAATCAAAGAAGAAAGTGCGCGTGCACGCCTACCGTGCATAGATTCTAAGAAAGAGCAAGTTTCCCAGATGTAACCTATACTCTTGTATTTGCAGGAGCCAGCCACCGACGAGGTAATAGAAGACGCGTGCGACGACGGCGGATGGGATGTGGGAGATGAAGACCTGGACCTGCCGGAGGAACTTACTCCTGTATCCGGTGAGTTTAAACGATGTTGCAACGATGTTGGAACTGGTAGTCTTCGCGATACAAAACGGTCAATCACTAGCTCCAGAATAGAATTTTGAGTGGCAAGACACTGCAAATGATTCAAAGTGACAAAACGCCAAGTTCTGAAAGCGCCTGCTGATTTCACTTCAACAACCAAACGATAGCTTAACACCATGATTGCCCTTCTAATGTAAATTTGTTTGGTGACAGCTGATATAGACGGCGGAGACGAAGCCAGCAGTTACTTCGTGGCTCCGACCCGCGGGCCGAGCGGCGCGCTCTCCAACAAGCTGAAGACTGCGCACGATCACGTCGCTACGGGACAGTTCGAGATAGCTATTAGGTATACTATCTATCTATAGCATTATAGCCTATATAGCGTTTGGTAAACTTCGTCAAGTCTTCTCGTCATCCATACCGCAATACTTGAAAACGAAAGTTTTTAATCAGTGAGTCCTGCCCGTTATGACTTACGGAGACTGAGACGTGGACACTCACGATAGGGCTGGTCCATCTGTTCAAAGCGAGCTATGGAAAGCTCGGAGTTTCTCTGAAGGATAGGATTCGTTACAGCTCGTAAAGGCGGACCTGAAATAACATAGCCTGTTCCCTTTTCCCCCTGTACCGACTGCACGAATGCTCGCTGTGTGCCACGCACATTACGCCCCGTAACGTTGCCCGTCAGCCGGCTTAACACTTTGACTGCTGAAATCACACGGTATCTGTTTTCTACAAGTGACTAATATGCGTAAATCCACACTAGCGCAGCGGCTGAGAAAATACAGATCTTTGTGACTCAGCACAGCCGTAATATTTTTCGAACGAAACGTATGTGCGGCGCAACACAACCGCTGTGTAGAGCGGCAGCACAAATTTTTTAGGTTAAAAAAAAGATCGCAGTCGTCAAAAAAAAAATCCCAGTCAAAGTGTTAAGCAATTTAGACAAAGATTACAATTAACATTGCTATAATTTATATTTTCGTAGTCTATAATACGCCACCGTCTATACCTATACAATAACTACGTGTCCATCCAAAGGTTGCCTGGAAGAAATAGCTCTCAGCGATAAGGCCGCCCATTCTGCATCTGTATCTTTGTTTATTTGTTCTGTACTGGTTATTTTTCTCTGTTTGGTGTGCAATAATAAAGCGTATTTGTATTGTATTGTATTGCTTTGAATTTGATTATAATAAAACCCTCTTTACAGACTTCTCAACGAGCAAGTGGGCGTAGTAAACTTCGACCCGTACCTAGACACATTCTCGCGAATGTTCGCGAATGCTCGCCTCACATTCGCGGGGCTGCCGTCGCTGCCGCCGCTCGCCGCGCATCTACACCGGAACTGGAAGGAAGCTAGTGGGAAGGATTTGTTGCCTGTTATTAGTAAGTATTAAATCTATAAGCCATGTGGTGTCTATTTGAATTTGCACAACCCAACTCTTCCCTTGGGTGTCGTAAGGGATACAGGGATACTCATATCCCTGTATCCCTTACGGGGGATTGCAGTTCAGTGGTAAATTGTTCTGTATCTCTAAACAGAACAAATTAACACCGAACTGCGATCCCCGATGTGCGATCCCAGCGTGGGGATTATGGGCATTAGCTCCATGAGATAAAAGCTAATGAGGCTAATATCAGGGGTAAGCCTGCGTCCAGCAGTGGACCAATATCCTACTTCTCCGCAAATAGCTTGCTTATTAACATGCATATGCAACGATTTTTATAAAAGTTAAAGAAAAATTTAAGGAATCGAACTAGAAATAAAAAGCAATAAAAAAACAGTACCCAATTAAGTTACTCAGTAAACGAGCCAACTACATAAATTAGCCACAGAAAACACAGAAAAGTGGAAATCATTAATTATAAACAGTAAATGGTAGGTCCCTGTCAGGCTGAGTGTGGGGTTCACCAACCCCTGTTATTAAAAATGTATAGAAATAAACTATTTGATGTAATTTAATTCAATTGTATATTTTATCCGTCCTTTTCCAGCGCTAAAACTGAACGACCTAGTCACCCAACTGCAACAGTGCTACCAACTAACAACCTTCGGCAAGTTCGTGGAAGCGATCGAGTGCCTACAGCGCATAGCGGTGTCCGTGCCTCTGCTATCTGTCGAGAGCAAGCTGGAGTTAGCGGAGGCTCAGCAGCTGCTCACTATATGCCGCGAGTATCTAGTGGGGCTGCAGTGTGAGACTGCGAGGAAAGGTAAACTATACTCTGTTACTGAATTACACAGTTGACGACCGATGTGGCGCGGTGGGCGAAGGTCCGCCTGCGACGCAGGAGGTTGCGGGTTCGATTCCCGCCTCGGAACAATTGTGTGTACGATCTGCAGATATTTGTTCCGGGTGTTCTGGTCGTTTTCTATGTATAATAAAAAATATCTATCTATGTAATGTAATGTATTGTATTATGTATATCAGTTATCTAGTACCCATAACACAAGCTCTGCTTACCATGGGGCTAGATAATGCTGTGTGAATTGTCCAGCAATATTATTATTATTATTACAAGGGCTATTTTCCACTACTAGGCCACAGATGCTTAAAAACAAAAGTTTTTAATCAGTGCTTCCTACCGTTATGATTATGACCGTTATGACCAACTGAGCTGAGATGTGGACACTCACGATAGGGCTGGTCCACCTGTTAAAGTTCTCTCAGCGAGTCATGGAAAGAGCTATGCTCGGAGTTTCTCTGAAGGATAGGATTCGTAACGAATACATCCGACAGAGAACCGAAGTTATCGACATGCATTATAGGACATCGATTTATATCTTAACTAATGACTCCTTTCGTTATTTTTCAGCAGATTGTAAGTTTATTTTAATTTATTTTACCCCGTGTGGTTGTTCTGAAACCTACATTATTTACTGCGTAAATTTTTGTGTCGGTTTGATATCCAACTGTGTTTAGTATGTGTATAGTGTTAAAAAAATATTCTCAAACTAACTCTGATAAAGATATATGGACTATGTATTATGGATTTTGCACGTATTTATGTTATCTTAGATTTTTTAGAATTTATGTAATATTTTATTCATTTTTGTTTTTTTTTATTCATTATTAGTCAATATTCATTATTGAAACATAGTAAATGAGCTTATAAGACTATCACGGTTAATAATAATAACACAAGTCATTTATAACCGGATATTTACCATGATCAAATCTCAAAAATCAAATCATGGTCAATATCCCGGGCCTCACACATTAATAAGTTTATTAAATTAGTCCTATTAATGTGTGTGGTTTAGTTTCCACATTTTTGCAAGAGTTTTTGTTTAGTTTAAGTTCTTACCTTTTTAACATTAATAGTTATTAACATATTAAAGATTATTATATAAACAAAAGGTACGCGATAAATACCCGATAAATAATGTTCTTACCTAACATGTTACTCTGTATTCGTTATTCTGTTTTGCACGATTCAGACAGCGCTTTATTTAATATATTATGTTATTTTAACGTTAAGTTATTTAATTGCAGGGATGCCAAAAGCGTCGCTTGAAGAGCAGAAGCGAACTTGTGAAATGGCAGCTTACTTCACCCACTGCAAACTTCAGCCTGTGCACCAGATTTTAACGCTCAGGTTAGTTTCTAGATTTCAATTAATAAATAAATAATGCTGGACAAATCACACAGCATCATCTAGCCTCAAGAGCTTGTGTTATGGATACTGGATATACAGTATACTAGATAGATATCTGACGACCGATGTGGCGCGGTGGCCGAAGGTCCGCCTGCGACGCAGGAGGTTGCGGGTTCGATTCCCGCCTCGGAACAATTGTGTGTACGATCTGCAGATGTTTGATCCGGGTGTTCTGGTCGTTATATGTATAAAAAAAAACGATCTATGTAATGTATTGTATTAAGTATATCAGTCATCTAGTACCCATAACACAAGCTCTGCTTACCATGGGGCTAGATGATGCTGTGTGGATTGTCCAGCATTATTGATTTATTTATTATATATTTTTTATTATTCATAGAAAACACCCAGAACACCCTGAATCTGCAGATCGTACAAAAATTAGTCCCGACACGGGAATCGAACCCTTGTATTGACATTCTTAATTTGTTTCAAACAGTGATTGATAGTAGTACAAATACCGCGCCTCCTGCAGAACAATTTACCATCGAACTGCGCAGTATGAATGCCCAGCGTGGGGATTATGGGCATTACCCCCCCATGAGATAAGATAAGGCTCTCATCAGAGGGAAGTCTGCGTTCAGCAGTGGACTCTATAGGCTGTTGATCGAGGACGAGCACAAATGACATATAAAACCCGAACTTTTCCTCCACAGAACCGCACTAAACATGTTCTACAAGCTGAAAAACTTCAGAACGGCCGCCTCCTTCGCGCGCCGCCTCCTCGAGCTAGGCCCGCGGCCCGAGGTCGCGCAACAAGCCAGAAAGATCCTCCAAGCCTGCGAGAAGACCCCCACAGACGAACACCAGTTACTATACGACGAGCACAACCCATTCAACCTCTGTGGTATCAGCTACAAGCCGATCTACAGAGGTAAACCAGAGATAAGGTGTCCTCTTTGCTCTGCGACCTTCTTCCCTGAGCATAAGGGGAAACTCTGTCCCGTTTGTGGGGTAGCGGAGATCGGCAAAGATGTTATAGGGCTCAGGATCTGTCCGCTGCAGTTTAACAGATAGGAGGTAATGCAGAGGCGTGCCTCTATGATTAGGACGTTGCAACAGTTAATGTATCTTGAATCGCTGCTGAAGAAATGAGGTTTTTTTAAGGTATAAGTGAGTTGTTTTTGTGTTTGGTTTAGTCCTGGAGTTACGGTCCGATCTATATCTTCGATACAGACATTTTTAAATGGAAAAAAGTACCTCATAGAAGGAGATTGAATACATAAGCAGTTTTCTTAGACGTTGTGTCAATATAACTAAAATCAAAAGAAAAGGGGAAACGGTAGCTAACACACTATTATAAATACGAAAGTTTGTTTGTTGAAAGTTTGTTATCTCTTTACGCCAAAACTACTGAACGGATCGGCCTGAAATTTTGCGATAGAAATAACTTTAAAACGGTTCCATAGAAACAACGAGTGCGAATCCGCGGGCAGTAACTAGTTAAAAAGAATTCGTCAAACTCGATAGTTAAAACTCATAGAAGGATATGATGATAGACTATCAAGCTATCGTGTAAAGCTAGTTGCTAACTAAACTTAAGTTTTTTTTCTGTAGCTACACTTTGGCTATACTTCATAAACTGTAGACGATTTTTCGTAAGAAATCAATATGAACGGACCTAACAAAATGACTAATTTTAAGACAGTGTTGCAATGTTCGAGAGGTAACCTCTAGGAATAAGATTTAAAATAAATTAAAGCCGTTATGTATTTACATATTATATACTGTATTATGTATTACAAATATAAAGCTATACGTCGACGGGCTTGTTCTCCTTAGTCCTGGAACAGAAATTAATTAAATTATTCATAAATAAATAAATTATTTCAAATATTTATACTGTCTTTGCCAATTGTTCGGCGTATCGGTGTTCGATTTCCAAGTTGCTATGTTTCATACATCTATATCGTCGCCGGAAATAAAATAATATATTTTATTGCCTATGCAGATTATTTGGCGCATCCGCGTTCGTTTTGCAATCGGCCTAGCCATTCTTCAAACGGGCTGATTGAATGAATGAACAGTTTATTGCACTTAAAAAAATAACAAAAAACCTTATATCTAAATATTAGATATTAACAGTACAATAAGCGGCCTTATCGCTGACAGCGATTTCTCCCACGCAACCTAGGGGACTGCGGTCCGGCGGCATAGGTGTATTAAACAAAGAATTTTTTATTTTATTTTTTATTTCCATCTATTTAATTAATTAAATAGCCGCTAATGTAATTCTAGTTAATTCAAACTTCTTTTTAAACTTGGTGCTTATGTAGCATAAATCTTGACCCTGTACGCGATTGTAGGAGCATTTATTATTTGTTTGTTTTTTTATATATTGATTGTTTTTATTGAATACTTGAGGAATATTCCCGAAATTATCAGTGATAAGTTAATTCCTATGAATATTAGAGACTTAATGTAATTGACTAGTTACAAACATTATTTACGGTAAAATTATGTAAGATATGATATGTTTAATAAATATAGATTTTAAACAGAAATTGTTTTATTCAAGTTAAGACTTTTATGTAAGAAGTTGTTTATGAAAGAAGATTTTGTCTAAATTTGCATTTCTACAAGAGATTTATGACGACCGATAGCGTTGCAAAGGTCACCTACAATTCAGGAGGTTGTTTGTGGGTTCGATTCTCGCTAGAGACTAATGTTTGTACGATCATCTGCAAATATTAGTCTTGACTATTTTAATTTTTTTGAAATTAAATAAATATTAAAATATTAGTACCCGGTGTTCTACATACTTTATAATGTAGGTATAGTAAAAATATATATCTATCTAATGTATCATATTATGTATATCAGTCAACTAGAACCCATAACACAAGCTCTGCTTAGCTTGGGGCTAGATTATACTGTCCAGCATTATTTACCGATTATTCAGCATATCCTGTATTTCATCGAAGGTCTTCCCCTTAGTCTCTGGCAGCAGAGTGGCTGAGAATATGAAACCGAAGCCGCAGCACACAGCTAGTATCCAGAACGCGGTGTAAATGCCGTAGGAAGCGGCTACGTCACGGAAAAATCTGTAACAAAACATTTAAATTTCACCGAAATATGTTCAGCCTTCAGTTCTTTTGGGTTTTTTTGGTCGTTTGTAAACTGGGCTGTTGGTGTTTTTGAAGTGAAAACGTCTTTAGGCGCGTTAAGCACTTTTTAAGTGAACAAAAATCTTGGAACTCGCGTCATCATCACCGCACGCATTAGTATTTATACTGGGTAATATAATATAAAATTACTTAGTTTTGTTTATTTTCATAATCCATTGCTTAGTTTTAAAGATCTAAGCGTACATAGTGACATGCAGACAGTGGGAAGCGACATTGTTTTATACTATGTAGAGATAAACACACCTGGTCCAAACAAAGCCCGCCAGCCAGCACATAAAGGAGCAGATACCGCTGGCGAGACATTTGGTTTTCACGGGGAACATCTCCGCCACCAGTATCCAAGGGACGGGGCCCACGCCTAAACATACAGAATCATGTAAATAATGTTAGAAAGTAAAGTAAAGTAAAGTAAAAAATCATTTATTTCTTTAGGCTTACAAAATAAGCACTTAGACAAGTCATATTTTATACATTAAATGATTATCAAATAAAATTATTTATTTAATTATTATCAATAAAGCGAAGACCTAATTAAACTTATTGTCTTTTAGCTCGAAAGGAAGCCAGCTTTGTCCCAGGGTTGTGAAGTTGATACCTAAATGGAGAATGAAAAAAGTATGAATTGGTAGGTGCAGTCAGGGCCGTAGCCAGGAATTCATTTCAGGAACCCCGTAAAACGAATGTGTTTTGCTGGATATTGTTTTTTTGGTTTTGTTTGTTTGTCCTGTCGCGGGAAGAAAAGATTTGTTGCAATTTATACAACTTGTTTTGTTTTTTGTTAAGTGTATGTACATATTTGCCATGTTTATATTATAAAGAATTGATCTCATATGGGAGTGACATAGTCACTTTGTGACAAAACTCCATCAATAAATAAAGATATAAAAAAAAAAAACTTATACAACAAATCTTTACCATTACAGTTACTTTTGTAGTACCTACCTAATGTGTAGGTATCTACGAGTACCTATCTCTTTGTTTTTTTTAGATTATGTTTAATTGAGTTCCTAATAACCAATTTGTTTTAGCGGAAAACAGTCTAAATGATGTGAAATGACTTACCCAATGTAAACATAATCATGTAAACCACCAGACATAGGAGCGGCAAAAACGCGAAGGAAGAAACGTCAATCTTGTAGTAATTGTCCAGAAGCGCGTATATTCCAATCAGCGTCTACAATATGGAAAGGTTTTGATATAAGTGAATCCTATCTAGCTTAAAAATCAGTTTATACATTTATTTTATTTGAAGACCTCTGTGGCGCGGTGGGCGAAGGTCCGCCTGCGACGCAGGAGGTCGCGGGTTCGATTCGCGCCTCGGAACAATTGTTTGTATGATCTGCAGATAATTGTTCCGGGTGTTCTGGTCGTTTTCTATGTATAATAAAAAAATATCTATCTATGTAATGTATTGTATTATGTATATCAGTTATCTAGTATCTACTATCTACCCATAACACAAGCTCTGCTTACCATGGGGCTAGATAATGCTGTGTGAATTGTCCAGTATTATTTATTTATTTATAGAACAAAATCCTTAAGAACTAAAATTGACATACTTAATCACTAAACAGAAGGCATTTACTGAACACAGGATTTACTAAAAATTGACTATCAATATTAATCAAATTAAAGAACGCTAAAACAATTTGAACTGCGATCACAAATTAATGATACCTAGTATTTGTGATCGCAGAATTTGAATACATTAACACTTTGACTGCGATTTTTTTTCGACGACTTCGATCTTTTTTTTAACCTAAAAAATTCGTGCTGCCGCTCTACACAGCGGTTGTGTTGCGCCGCACATGCGTTTCGTTCGAAAAATATTACGGCTGTGCTGAGTCACAAAGATCTGTATTTTCTCAGCCGCTGCGCTAGTGTGGATTTACGCATATTAGTCACTTGTAGAAAACATATACCGTGTGATTTCAGCACTCAAAGTGTTAAGAAAAAAAAGATTATAAACTAAATTTAAACAGCAAAAAGAATTGAAGAAAACTTACGAGGAATATCGTCAGTCCCAGTGAGGTTGTCCACATTAGAAGCTTTCTGCCGAGCCTGTCGACTACCAAGGGCGTGATGAAGCTCGTCACCACCTACATATGTATGAAGAATCATGATTAATAATCATCAATTTCATTCTTTATTTTGTGTATGTTACGTGTGTTGATTGATTGTATCACATAAATAATATTGTATAAGATATTTTTTAAAAGCCAGCAAGTATTTTTTTACAATTATATATGAGCTGATGCTTTCACAAATCTAGTCTACGAAGAAAGGGGATCACGAGCTTGTAATATATTACATATAGGTATATTATTGTATTAGGTATACGTGATATAGGTAGGTAACTAAATCAACAACTGCTTAATTGATGTGTGTTGCCCAAAAAAATTCTTAATTTTTAATAAATTAGATTGGTTTGGTTCACATATTCAGGTAGGCACGTAGGTTCGTACCTATGAGTCTTGAGACTTTCACTTCCTGTTTTATACAGGGAAAAGGCATAAAATGGTGACTGGAGTTCGTAAACTCTAGTCGCCATTTTTTTATCATTTCCATAAAGCAGAATATTATGATTATACTTTTTGAAAAGGATTCATAAGAGGATATCGTTTACCTGAACCACCCCCATGATGATGGTGCCATTGGAGGGAGATATCTTGGTGCCGACCTTCGCCAGCAGTTCCTCCATGTAAAACAACAACACGTCGATACCAGACAGCTGGAGCAACATGGCTAGGAACACGCAGATTCCTAGAAAACGGTTCAAGATGGAGAAAATTGTGTTAGGTGTGTACTCGTATTTCAGGTTGCGCCTATAAAACGAACGAATGATACCTACCTAATAGTTCGAACAGCATCATCTAACTAGCCTCAAGCTACGAGTATGTTTGGTTTATCTTTCACTGACTTTCCCGACTTACCGACGGAAATATTTGCTTTTTTTAGGTTAATTCTCGCTCACCGGGACAACAATTTCAAAACTAATTATACTTACATATTTATTTTATACATATAGGTACCTGCGCCCTGAGTGATAATCATTTGCTTTTTTACGTTTTCTAGCAGTGTTAATTCAGGCTGTTTCAACAGAACTGGTCAATCTTTTTGTTCTAAATCAGTGACCAACTTACCCAGTGCCTTGACATTCCCCCTCGTAGCCCAAAGGTCCTGTATCTTGGGCGGTTCCTTGAACTCCCGGGCCACCATCTCCTGAAGACCTTCCAGTTCTGATTCGACGCCCTCCTTCGGCTTGCGTCGCAGCAGCTGCAACACTGATGACGCTTCTTCGTGCCGACCTGCAAGAAAAATCTATAAATACCGTCAACTATGTTGGGGAGAGGTGGACGAGGACTTGATGAGCCCTCAGTTCGGACAAACCTGCCAGTGAGGGGCTTGATATCTCAGATTTAGTGGGTTGGAGACCCGTAGTGATCGTTGGCAGTACAATATGCGTGTGCAATTTCCTCAGGATAATAAAAAAAGGACTTGTTGAACCCTATATAATCTACTGAACGCTGTCTGCGCCGGTATTTGCGATCTTTAGGGGAGGTGTTGCAGTTGACATCATCATCATAAAACCAGTCCGATAAGATTCTGCATTGGACATAGGCCTCTCCTGGTCCCTACCAGAAGAGACAGCTCTTATTGGGCTCTACTGTCTTAAGACACGTTTTATTTACTTGTTTTGAGCTAAAGGTAAAATACTGTTTGCAACGTCGTCGTCTCAGAAAGAAAAAAAGGAGCTTTTTCTTTTGATGCGATGCTGGCCAACTTCCGTTCTTCAGGTTTTGTTACCTACCTTTGAACACGAGGAAGAACGGCGTCTCAGGTAGGCTCCAAGCCGCTGGTACATAGAGCAGAGACAGGATACCGCCCGTGGCC
This sequence comes from Eupithecia dodoneata, assembly GCA_947044415.1. Classification (NCBI taxonomy): domain Eukaryota; kingdom Metazoa; phylum Arthropoda; class Insecta; order Lepidoptera; family Geometridae; genus Eupithecia; species Eupithecia dodoneata. The sequence continues at coordinate 3,171,340 of OX345678.1, forward strand.
GTCAGCCCCCAGTATGATGTGAAGGGACCGATGGCATACGCGAGGAGGAAGCCGACGTTTATGAAGAGGAGAAAGAGAGCGCTCAGAGAGCCGCGGATGTGATCCTGGACATAAGTTCAATGTTTTAACTGTGAAGGGTTTTTGCAGATCTTTATGATGGGTTTGATGTGTCGTATGTGTCTATCTGTCTCATCGTAGCTCCCGAACGGAAGAACTGTTTTGATTTCGTTTGTTGGAACGGTGAATTAGTCGGGAGTGTTCTTAGTCACCTAGCATAGCTATGTTTGAGAAGATGTTTAATGAAAATCGGTCCAAGATGGCCGCCGCCACAAAATGTCGTGTCGTAAACCCACGACTTTATATTTTCTCTATTTAATTATTGTTGAAAGAAGCTCTCACCTCTGCAATCTCGCCGATATAAATCGGCACAGTCGCAAACTGCATAGCGGTGGCCACACCCCACATGATGCGCGCTGCATACAGTGTGGGCAGACTGGAGGCCACACCAGCCAGCAGCCAGCCCAGCAGCAGCGGCGGACACGAGGCCAGGATCAGCCAGCGGCGACCGATGTGTGGGGCGAGGGGGACCGTTATGAATGGACCTGTCAGGATGGATCTTGTATTGAGCTGGTGTGTACGTAAATACGTTACTACTTATATTTCTAGTGGCACACTTACGCACCACGTTCTCCACGGAAGACCAGTTTCAGTTAATTTATTCAAAAACAATTTGCATTGTGTTTAATACTTATAGCTACAAATAATCTTAACACATTCTAAACAAAATAAAAATAAAATAAAACAGTGCTATGGTATGATCTGCTCTACCATAGAACAGTGTGGAGACCGATTTTGTCAGTTTCTCTGTTCATTTCAGGCTAATTTATACGAGTATGTTATGTATATCTACTATTCGGCTCTGTTCTGGAAAAATAAATATCTTTTTACTTTACAAAGTACCTTACTGCTGAAAACAGCAGCAAGGTTAGTAGTACTTCATTAGGCTGATCGAACTTCTCTAGCAAAAGCTAGATCAGCTAGATGAGTTCGATCAGCCTGATGCAAGAAAAGACGCGTATAATCTGTCGGTAGACATTATAATCGTCTGGTTAAATATAAGACAGAATTAAATTTATTTATAGACCTGCTTATAACTTAGTCAAATAGGTAGGGTATTGATTCGAAAATTGCGATTTATTTTAATCGCCATCAAAGCTTCAACACCAATGACTTCACGATTTCCCTAAGACTTGTTTAAGTAGGCCTCCAATCACACGTGTCACACACGTGCGCGAATTATTTTAAGTGCCTATTACTTATTTAACTTATTTGTACGTATTTCCTCAATAGGTCGGTGTAGGTATGCTCCATAATTATTTCCGTGGTTATTGAATTGAAGTAGGTACCTAGATACCATCAACTATTGGCGTTTTGTTCGATTTATGGCAGCATTCATTTACTGCTATGCAAAGCTTTTCAAGATACGCATCGGGTAATCAAATGCGAATACTAATACAATGCTAAACCAGTCATGATGCAATTGTTCCGTGTCCTTACAAACCTACGCTTTGCATATTTATGGAATATAATATTTATACAGGGTGGCTTTTTGAGATACCTACGCGTATTACTTGATAAGAGTATAGACATGTAGATACTCGTAGATATAAAACACTTTATTATACCACATATAATTATATAAAAGAAGCCTTTAATTCCATAATCTTACGTTACTACTATTTAGGTACCTAGTTATTCTGTACCTATCCAAACAGTACAGGTACAATTCCATTATTATACTAAGGATAAACTTCATTTATTTGTAAAGCACCCAACACAGTGTAAAAAGACAAAAACTCTGGCAACTTTCATAAATGCATAGGTACTCGAAGTCCTTGAAGGCGTAGGTAACTAGATACCTACCTTCTGTTTGCTTTTATAAACTGCCATTTTGTATTGTACATTGTATTTAATATTTTTGAAACTATCATGGTTATTAATACTAAAGTCATTTAAAACAGGATATTTACCATTTTTTGCCATGATCACGGAGTTACTCCGTGATCATGGCGCATGCAACTGTGCCGAAATATTGGATAACTCAAAAATCAAATCATGGTAAATATCCCGTTTTAAATGACTTTAGTATTTAACATTGTTTGATACCTATTTTATTTATTTATGGAAACTAAAAACTTATATTTAGGCATAAATAGAACATAGACTTAGAAAGTAGAGTAAAGTAAATAAAGCCAACTACAGTTTCCACTCGTAGCTTGTAAATATAACTGAACTAGGCACTCAAAATATTTTAACGAATGCAATTTGATCACAATCAAATTATAAAAAAAACATATAAGTATTATTAGGTACCTATTAAAAATAAATATCTAAATTAAAACAAAAATACACAAAGAATGTAGTCCTGTTTAATATTTTCCTAGTTCGTTATCTAGTAGGGTGGTTCCACGTGCAGACTCCAACATCTCGTCTCCCAAGCCAAGACAAGACATTCTTTGTGTATTTTCTATCTATCTCTATCACAGCCATAATATGCAGGGTGTAAGGTGTTACATCACAGCCATAATATGGAGGGTGTAAGGTGTTACATCACAGCCATAATATGCAGGGTGTAAGGTGTTACATCACAGCCATAATATGCAGGGTGTAAGGGGTTACACCCTGCATATTATGACTGTGATAGAGACATTTACATTGATTGATGCTAATATATGTAGATTTGCTTGACGATAAGTACTCTTGAATTCTAAATAATTTCAGTAAACAAAAGGGTTACAAATTCACTAAAATATTGATGGAAAATATCTTACGTATCGGTTTCTTCGGAGCAAATCGCAGAAGTTCGAAACAGTTTTTGGTTTAAAAAGTTTTATTTTGTTTTATATCCTTTATCCCGAATAAAGGATAACTATAACTTCAATATAGACGACCGATGTGGCGCAGTGGGCGAAGGTCCGCCTGCGACGCAGGAGGTTGCGGGTTCGATTCCCGCCTCGGAACAAATGTGTGTACGATCTGCAGATATTTGTTTCGGGTGTTCTGGTCGTTTTCTATGTATAATAAAAAATATCTATCTATGTAATGTATTGTATTATATATGTATGTATATCAGTTATCTAGTACCCATAACACAAGCTCTGCTTACCATGGGGCTAGATAATGCTGTGTGAATTGTCCAGCATTATTTATTATTTATAAAATTATTTGACTGCCACTAATAAATTAAGCTTTCATCGTTCATTTCATTCGTCTCTCATTCGTTTTGTAACTTACAAATTCAGCTTTTCACTGCGTTTATGGAATTTCGCGTTGTTAAAAAAATCTCTTTCTGTTTCCATATAACCTTTTCGTTTATTGTTAATTTTTACAGTTTTTAATAAAGTTTTCATTCATAAAATTAACCGTCTTTGTTGACATAAAATACCTTGGATTCTGGAATCGAATATACCTTACCCTACAGCAAGTCGTAACTTACCAATAAGTCCTCCCAACACCAGCAGTGATCCAATCCATGACTCCTGTTGAAGAGTGGGCTCCTCCGGCAGAGGAGAGTTGTCTCCTCGCAGCATGGGAAACACTGGGGAGGTCCAGCCCATCGACATGCCGGTGCAGAGGCTGCCATAGCTTGCTGTGGAGAGAGTAACTTGTTGTAGAGAGAGTAAAGTTTTATCGGATAGTGTGAACAGAGAGTGGAAAGGGGAGAGTTGTTTTCAGCAGGGTTTAATGGGAACACTGGGGACGTCCAGCTCTTAGATCTGTACAAGGGCTGCCATAGCTTTCTGTTGAGAGCAAGAGAGAGAGAGAGAGTGTAAATTTGTATCTGCCTAAAAACCTGCATTAAAATTCCCATCTCTCGGGATCGTGGTCATCAATCACATCAAAAGAATGAATTTTTTACTTCCAACGTTCAAATTCCTGGACTCGTGGGGAACCCCTAAAGCGCCCTTAACCAATGATGTTTGTAAAATCTCATGGCCCTATCTATACCCCGTAAAGTAGCTGAATATTAATCGCTTTTATTAAAACAAAAAAAGTTAAAATCGGAATACATTCGATTATTTTTATTTAGTTAAACTAAAATTATTGCACTTTTTTCTTATTTTTAATTTAGCAGATAATTTTATGGGCTTTTTACACTTTTGTCATACCTAAAGACGCCACTAAATATTGCCTCCAACTCAACGCAAACTGCTTTTTGAAGTTTTCAAACATTGTCACTGGCAACTTGCAAAGATCTTACGAATTTAAAACTGGAACACTTATCTACAAAATCAAAACTTTACTAATTTTGAAACAAGAACTTCTAAAACAGAGATAATATTTTCAAAATTATTTGAAAATGGAACATTTTATTTTTAAATTACGATTGTACGTGTGCTCTACCAGCCATTGAGGCGGCGATTAATTATTTATTGTCTTTGGATTAAAATAATCCCCTTCACATTTTTTACATTGCAAATGACGGCGAAGAACTTAATTGCTTAGCAAAAACAATAATACAATAGTGAGGTAAATCATTGAAACGAAAGTGATGTTGATTAGGTAACGGTACTATTTTGGTCGAAGGTTATTTTTTTACATGAAAAAAGTAGGAAAATGACTACCAAACGAAAAAGTTCTTATTTTTAACCGAACCAATAAGTATTTCGTACATGTCTGTACATTATTACATATAGAACCATAGCAAAAATAAAAAAAAATTTGCTCAAATTTTCCACCCGTATATCATATTATTATTGACGTTATTTAAGTACGAGTACGTACAAATACAAACATAATCTTGTGATACCTGCATCAAAAAAGCTATATCGTAGTTTCTCTACGCAATAGAAGGACCAAAGTAACCGATATAACTCCAGACTGAAGTTATGATAGGCAGAGCCATAAAGCCTGCAGAACCGATAACTGTTAGGGAGTAGAGTTTCTCGAGTGGCGACCGCGATGCAATTCGAAACAGGCTGTGGGAAGACCTCCAACTCGATGGACCGACGCTATTGTAGCGATCGCAGGGAGTCGATGGATGTAGGGACCCAGGACCGCTATTGTTGGCTCCTTTGGGGGAGGCCTATGTTCAGCAGTGGACGTGTTGAAGATGATGAATTGATGATATATATACCTAGCTGTAAGCTATTATTGTAGATGGTATGTCTATTACACGACTCATTGACAATGTCCTTGATCTTGACTCACCAGTCTAGATACGGCCTTCAAAAGCTACACGGTAAAATCAACCTCATTCAAGATATCTTAGAGTGCAGTTTTGTTTTGAAAAGCTTTTTGGCACAGATAAACAAATAGTTAGTTAGTGCGTGATAGGCTCTACTGGTTATGATAATTGTAATTGATGTATTTTATAGTAAATCGAATGTTGATCGGCTATTACGAGGTAAAGTGTTACAATTGCTATTATGTTTAAAAATAAATTTGTAAGAAAAAGTTAAAAATTAGTTTGAAAAAAAAAAAAATTAGTTTATTTAAAATAATGCTGGACAATTCACACAGCATTATCTAGCCCCACGGTAAGCAGAGCTTGTGTTATGGGTACTAGATAACTGATATACATAATACAATACATTACATAGATAGATATTTTTTTATTATACATAGAAAACGACCAGAACACCCGAAACAAATATCTGCAGATCATACACACATTTGTTCCGAGGCGGGAATCGAACCCGCAACCTCCTGCGTCGCAGGCAGACCTTCGCCCACCGCGCCACATCGGTCGTCTAGTTAGGTTAGGTTAAACAAGAAAAATATCTATCCTTTCAAAAAAGAATGAAAGCCTGGGTCCCACAGATTGTAGAGAAGGTAAAAAAAAATATTGAGGCATAGAGAATTAAGACTTATTTCGGCTCAGATAGTAATTTTATTGGTAAAATCATATTTACAAATCGAATAATAAAAATGAATGTACATACTAACAATTTAATAAAATTGTATGTATTAAAACAATAACAATTGGTCAAGGCATGTACTTAATATGGAACATTAATTAATTAAATTGCAGTCAAATTATAATACGCGATACAATTAGTAATAAAATAATAAAATTATTCACAATCATTAAAATAAAATAAAAAAAAAACTTAATTTTGTTTCGAGAAAATCCTCGACCTTGTACGCCCTCTCGATGAGCCATATTTTAAGTTTATTTTTGAAAGAAGCCAAGCTGGGCGCGGTGACACATTCTCCGGTAGGCGGTTGTAGATAACATACTCGTAAAAAGAAAGTTTAATATTTCAGCGGTACCCCGCAATATTAAAATGATATCTTTCATTGCAAACTCCAAATTAAAAGCCACAAATTTCATAAATTCTCAAAATCAGAAACCTCAACAAAAAAATGGCGTCACGTAGCGGGAACTTTTCCCGCCAATATTTCCGCGCGACGCATCGGGGGGCTAATTGGATTCCTGTTACAATAACGTCCCGTTGCGGCGATAAAAAACCACCCTTCGCAGCCCTGGGCCACTCGGAAATGGAAGATAAGGGAACCATGGAACAACTTTTTGATAATGATAGGTACCTATTGTCTGTCCAAAGATATTATCATCATCATCAGCAGCCTATGTTAGTCCACTGCTGGACATAGGCTTCCCTTAATGAACGCCATAGCGCCCTGCTTGACGCATCCAGCATCTACGAGCAGTCCTTCGCAGGTCGTCATCCCAGGAAGGCTTCCTACACTACGTTTGCCAAGTCGCGGTCTCCACTCAAGAACACGTTTACCCCAGGCGGTTGTCAGTTCTTCGGGAGATATGGCCGGCCCACTGCGACTTTAGCTTGCTAATTTTTAGAGTGTCGATATGTCGATAACTTTGGTTCTCTGTCGGATGTATTCGTTACGTGACTAACATTACGAGATTCGATGCGACCGCTGGCTGGGACAAATGTGTTCTTGAGTGGAGACCACGACTCGGTAAACGTAGTGTAGGACACACTCCGACCAGGTGGGATGACGACCTGCGAAAGACTGCAGGTAGATGCTGGATGCGTCAAGCTGAAGATAGGGCGCTGTGACCGCACTGTGACGCTCATTAGGGGAGGCTTTTGTCCAGCAGTGGCCTAACATGGGCTGATGATGATGATGAGATTCGATCGCGTTTGAATAAAACCAGAATATTATTACATAACAATGTAATAATTCGTGAGTTCTGTCCAAAGTGAATATTTCTAAACATGGCACTTTTATCTATTCCATGGCTTCTGAAAACTCAAAGAAAAGGAAAGCGAATGGGACGCCTACATAATACCACCAGGGGGCGCATTCTGACTTTTTATGTTCCGCTGCGGTTGAGAGTTACCTCGTTGAAGCTTGTAGTGGGGTTAGGTTCGACCCTTAGAAACTTGTATTTCTACGCCACCAATGAAATATTATAGTTACTATTCTATACTAACAGACAATTCATTAATGTTTGCGTTTATATAATTTATTTATTTCAATGTCATCTGATTTTAATATTAATCTTTATAATTTCTGTAACTAGTAAAGTAGTATTAATCGTAAAATATTCATACCTACTTTTGCTCTTTTCCTTTTCAGGTTTAAACAGCTGAACAGATCTAAATGAAATTTGCCATTGAGAGATTAGACGGTATACCGAAGCGGGATAGGCTACTTGTTATACCGGAATAACGCGTGCGAAGTCACGGGAAGAAGCTAGTATAAAATATAATCTTATGAGTGTAAAACATAACTAAAAAAAAAGTAAATCTCGTAACTCTCACCTAATTAATGCCTACAAAAGCTCCATTTAAACAGCTCACGCCACATGTTCAAACATCTCCCTGCTTAATTAAAACATGCCATGATCGATTCATGTCTCACCAGTGCAGTGCCATCTGTGTAGAGATCGATCGCTTGCCGACAACCGCACCAATCGATTCGATACATCGAGTTTTTTAATCGATACCTTTACACGAGTGCGAAACGAATCCGAACCGAGCCATCAATTAGTAAATGCTCTGCTCTCACAACATCCAGAGTTCTTTTTTCAAAAAACATACGGCTTTGAAACAGATAACAACAAAAAGGAGTGGAATTGAGAACGCTTGAGGTGCAAAAAAAAAGAAAAAGATTCATCCGGAAATCGTTACATCGTTTTGATTGCCACCGTTTGTTTGTTTGATTGAAAACGAGAGACACATCCTCTGTGCTTCGAGATTGGTTTCGGTTTAATCTCGGAAATAGTTTGGATTATAAACATCGTGGAACATTTTGATTGCAAAATGTAGAGACTAGTGACCGTTAATCTACCGTCAACAAAGACTTAATTGATGCGAAGTTTTTCGTAATATGCTTAAAGTCTAACTTCTGTGCCTTTATAATTACGTAAGCGTTAGAAATAAGTAAAAATACTTAGGTACTTACAAATATTCTATTTCACGATGAAGGTTTGGCCGATGACTTACGTTTAGTTGCCTGCTGACATTTGCGTGCACCCAAAAACACTAGTGACTCGACCCAATGACCGATGTTACGCACACTAATCAAATTGCATACGCACGGCTAACAACAACCAAGATCAAACCTTCTTCGTGAAATAGAATATCTATACCTATGTATTTTAACGACGTCATAAAAATGTAGTCAGGTTCCCTAATGCACTCCGCTGAAAAGTACCAATCCCCTGACACTAACAAATAGCTTTTTGATGCCCGGAAAATGAAGCTGTCCGCGCCTCGACAAGGACATTTTTCTGCCTCAACGTAACCGGGTATTATAGGTTAGAAATCAGTTAGCCATGACACCTAATTTGTGTTCAATTTCAAATCTTAATAAGCCGTCAAAGCGTTCCAGAAATAGTTGAACAACTAATTAATGCTGGGCGACAATTGACAAATGTATTCTGCTCCGCGCGATACATACAATTAGGCGAGGAATGTATCCGAACGGCCCGATCGCTGACAGCTTCTAAAACGTCAACGTCAAAAATTGGCGGGAAATTAAGCTCTTGCGCGGTCATTTTAAAGGTTATTTTCGTGCAGTGATTGCACAAATTGACTGTTTGCTTTGAGGGGGGGTTATTTGGAGAAGTCTTTGTCTGTGCGAGGAACGATAAATCATTTGGCTGTCACGCGCTGGTTGGGAGTATGTGACAAATTACCTTCGCGCCACCTATCGGGGCGGGCTAATAACTATTTTGAGGTGTAATTGGAGGTAATTATAGCATGAAACCTCATCTGTGTGAACGGATGTTGTGTTTAGTAGATTGGTTGCTTAATTAGGTCCTTATGAAGTCCTAGAAACCGTCCTAACTCCTAATCTAAAAGTGTAGAAAATACAGCAAAAGTATTTTCGGCCTAAATATTATTTATTTATGCTACCATAGACAAACAATGCTTTATCTATGATGCTATTGAGTAGGCATGAAGCTAACTAAAATGAAAGGGGAACATGACCCCTTCTTAATAAATTTGAGAATAACCTATCACTTGTTTAATAGTCTGTGTGCTAAACACAATTTAAAATCTCGCAAAATTTATAACAACAGCATTATGAAAATAGTTTTTAATGGCACTGTCCATTAGGTTTTAAAATAGCAATGCTATTATGAAAGCTTGTCGATTTATGAAACGGCGCGTGGCTCCATTATTGAAACATCAAAGAGATCGCATTAGTGGTTGGATGTGGCTTTTTAATAATTCGTTTATAAACATGATAATCGAACGAATTTAAAAAGTATTTTTATGAAAATTGCTTTAGCAGAGTGACAAAAGAGTTTCAGTTCAGGGTCGAGTTTTTATTGCATTTATTTTATTAAGTAAGTACTCGGTTAAAAGAAGCTCATAATAATTAAAACATCCCAACATTATAAACAAATTAATTTATAATTTTGGTTTACTGCTCGGTATTACTAATCGGCGTTAGAAATTCCTTGCATTTTCATCTTTTTAAAATTATATTTTGATAGATGTAATTGTGGATGCGTCAAGCCAAAGACTGGCGCTCATTGAGGGACGCCTATGTCCAGCCGTGGACTAATATAGGCTGATGATGATGAGATGTAATAGTATTAGATTCAGAATTAGACACATTATTAGACAAGTTTAAAGTCAATTCTCAGAAAATAAAAGGAAACGCCATACTTCTCTATCATTTAGTTCAAAGACAACTAACAGGGTAGTTGTACACCAATCTAGTTCCAACCACCAACTAATAACCACCTATCCTAAAACAACTGAGTCCTCCAAAAATCGGCGGCTGTAATTTGACGGCCGTAAAATAAGGACTTCTGTATTTTTGGTCAATTAACGGTATGACCGTGTTTTATTTTTGTAAAAGGATAGCAGCTCTTTTAAATGCTTACTCTAAAGCACTGACCTTCATTGAGTACCTTACCTACCTTGTATAAAGGGAACAGTGTTTTAAAGTCAATAGAAAAAAATATTTTTTAACAAGGGACCAAAACACATAGCCACTTCATGTTTACAGTTTTTTTGTTGTATCTATTATCTATCCGTGACAACCTTCAATAAGCTCTAAAAAGCTTATTGAAGGTTGTCACGGATAGATATTAATAAATTTGTTGGTCTGTTATTTATATGCCTCTGGTTTTCCTTTAAATAAATATAAATCACCCAAATACGTATGTTGTTATACTTCGCGAGCGTAGCGAGGGAGGACGACACGACCGAGTTATACGAGTACACTGCACAGTGTAATTTATGACCTACTCTCCACTGACGCCCCATCGCTACAAATGCAAGAACACTTTTTGGCCTATGAATCACATTTAAATTTTATTGATTTTAATGATGGATTTAAATACAAAGGGGACCTATCTTTTTTACTCCCATCAGTAGAATACCAGCTTGTAGATACTGCCATAAACCCCAGCCACCGTTTTCATAAGAATCGCACCTTTAGTCACAGAGCACAAATTAGCTGTGATTTATCCTGGAGACATTCAATTAACTAAAAATATTCTGTCTGTACTAATAATGACTAGTGATGGGAATTGGGTATCGAGTTTTATCTTATCGATACTTTACACATGTTTTTATACTTTATTTCTATATTTATTTCTTTATTTAATGTCAATTTATGATTGACATTTAATATGATTTTATATTATTGATTTTAAATGCATATTTTGTGAGCATAAAGAAAATAGTTTTTTTTATTTATGATTTTCTCGAAAATGTAATCTTGTCTAGTTTAGTAATAAGATTCATCACCATCATCATCAGCCTATATCAGTCCACTGCTGGACATAGGCCTCCCCCAATGAGCGCCATAGCGCCCTATCTTTAGCTTGCCGCATCCAGCATCTACCTGCAGTCTTTCGCAAGTCGTCATCCCACCTGGTCGGAGGGCGTCCTACACTACGTTTACCGAGTCGCGGTCTCCACTCAAGAACACGTTTGCCCCAGCGGCCATCGGTTCTTAGCGAAATATGGCCGGTCCACTGCCACTTCAGCTTGCTAATTCTTTGAGCTATGTGGATAACCTTGGTTCTCTGTCGGATGTATTCGTTGCGAATCCTATCCTTCAGAGAAACTCCGAGCATAGCTCTTTCCATAGCTCGCTGAGCGACTTTGAACTGGTGGACCAGCCCTATCGTGAGTGTCCACGTCTCAGCTCCGTAGGTCATAACGGGTAGGACGCACTGGTTGAAAACTTTCGTTTTCAAGCATTGCGGTATGGATGACGAGAAGACTCGACGTAGTTTCCCAAATGCTGCCCAGCCTAGCCGGATCCTCCTTTTGGGCAGTAATAATATTAACGTATAATAATTATACCAATAAGCGTAATGCTAATTTCAGTAATAGTCCGCAGTTAGCTCAGTTGGAAATACTAGTTCCAATCTATTATTTATATTATTTGATTGTATTTTGTTTATAATGATTAGGTACTTTAATCTACCGAAAATTACGCTTAGATATTTACGTTTTAGGTATGTGATTCTAATCCATTGATACATTAATCGTTGCGTTCTTTTAAATAGAATTAAGTTTTATTTCAGGTTTCATTCTTAAATGTGAAATGAATGCCGGATATAAAAGAATATAAAAAACTTTCTACTATGATTAAACTTTATTCATACATTTGAATTATTAATTAAGAAGTTCTATAATTAATTCTAGACTAGAATATTCTTTTCCATCGACATTTTCCCCTCCCTTGTTTTGAAGCTTTTTCAAAAAACAAGGTGTAAGAGAGATTCTTAAATACAAATTGGTTATTAAAATTCCTTCCGCCGCCAACGACAATTTGATGGCTTTGCATTTATTTATTTATTTTCATATTGTATGAACACATCACGTTTTTTATGTCCACGCTATTTTTGGACTAATAAAGCTTTACGAAACTTCTTTAAAGCTTTTGTTTGAAAGATATATGATTTATACTTTTTTCTTTTTTATTATAATAAATCACATGTTTTGTGAACATTGGGTTTCATTTTCAAAACTAAGATAATTTTATCGTTAGACATTTTAGCGTAATGTAAAGTTAAAGTAAGGCTGACTCTATGATTTTTGTGTTGTTTTTCTGTATTATAAAATTATTTCTAATTTTAATATTAAATTTAAATATGTACTCTATTGCATTGGGTGTTCCTGTAAAAATAGAGGTACGTTAGTAAATAAATAAAAAAAATAAAAAAAAACTCTATCTACTTACTAAATCTAATTAAATAATAAAGGTTTATAGGCGAAATTGGTCCAAGAGCCTCCACTGATGAGACTTGAGGGAAATGAAATCGCATAGTTGCCGTATCATTCTGGCAAAAGCCTATTAAATACTGTCCCGGGGTTTTTTTGTTATGGTCATGTTTGTTCAACTATAAAATATGGCTCTACGTTAAACAATTTAGCTTATATGTTATCTTTTTTTATTAAGAGCCATGCGATCAATATCACTACAATGCTAAGATCATGGACCAAGTTCCATACAATTTTGCCCATTGTCCTTTGCAAATATTATCAACGTAAGGAGATTTTGAAGCTTTTCTGTTGACTGTACCTTTGACAGCTTTGTCAGACGTCTGAAAATCACCAATAAAAATGGCGATATTTTATCTTGATTTTAACTCTCGTATTAATTAGCAGAGGCGCGAGAATCCAGTAACGATCACTTAAAAATAAAGTGCCGTAATGAATCCGGCTAGAATATTAATTGGGACGAAAGGGTCCCGCTTTTTTGGGATAAAACTTTTTAAATTAATGTCTACACTGCAATGGACTGGCAGTTTTGTCACACGATTTTACAGTGCGATCAATTTAGCTGTGGTGCTGACAAACAGCGCTTGTGAAGTTGTGAATCACACTCTCAGATTTCACCAATCACACTATGACAATTAATCTATCTTTCCTACTAATATATACATATAATAATATAATGCCGAAAATTTGGATGAATGTGTACTTCTTCATACCTACTTACTGAACGGGTGGGGCAAACGTTTGCATAGATATATGTAGTTCTGGCTCGGAATAACACATCATCATCATCATCAGCTTTTAGCAGTCCACTGCTGGACATAGGTCTCCCCCAATGAGCGCCATAGAGCCCTGTCTTCAGCTTGCCGCATCCAGCGTAGTCGGAGGGCATCCTACACTACGTTTACCGAGTCGTAGTCTCCACTCAAGAACTCCTTTGCCCAAGCGGTAGTCGGTTCTTCGCGAGATATGGCCGGCCCACTGCCACTTCAGCTTGCTAATTCTTAAACACAATAACACATAGGCTATTTTTATTCCATAAATCAGTTAGAATGGCTAAAATATTATTTAATAGTTTCTTGTTTTCTCTTCTTCTATCAAACATCGAGTGTGAAGGCACACGGGCAGAAGCTAGTATTCTAAATACAAGAGTTTGGATACTAAAGTCATTTAAAACGGGATATTTACCATGATTTGATTTTTGAGTTATCCAATATTTAGGCACAGTTTCAAGCGCCATGATCACGGAATAACTGAAGGCACTGCGACTGCGAGTAAGTTTTTATGGGCAGACATACCGATCTACCCTCATTTTTTGTCTTTTGCTACGAACAAATCATGGTAAATATCCCGTTTTAAATGACTTTAGTGTTAATAACCATGATAGTTTAAAAGTTTTAGAGTTTGGATAGTCGTTCCGATGTTTGTAAAATAAAGCCAAATCAGTCCAGTTTAAAAACTATACATACACCATAATATAATAAACCACTGAACAGATTAGGCTAAAATTTTAGATAGTTATAGGTTACATCTATAGACACGAGATGTAGGTAGATTTAAATCTGGAACAAGTTACATAGGTATCTATATTTTTAACCCCGGAAAACCGCGTGTGGAATTTCGGGCCAGAATCTACCAAGAAATTACATACATATTTTAAAAGAATCAGTGATTTTTATGATACGGTGTTAGTTCTGAATTTGTCCACCTGCACAGATAAGTAGGCAGCACTTTATATTGTTATTTAGGCTCAATTTATGAGATTTCAGATGTAAATTATTAAGTAACATAAAACTGATGAGCTACGAGTACTTAAATATTGGGAGTGGTGTTGTGTTTTACTGACTTGTCTAATAATTTCTCTATTTAATTTTGAAAACATCGTAATTTGTTTTGGTTGCTAATAATCGTATTTATTTATTACTGATAAAAAAGGTAGGTACTTATGTATGTTTGTCGTTTTCTCCGTCAATTATTATAGACCGATTAGAACAATTACTTCTTGTCTGCTGTGTTATGCAGATCATACAAATTTTGGTCCCGGGACGGGAGTCAAACTCGCGACTTCCTGCGTCACAGGCGGCCTTTCGCCCACCGCGCCTCAAGAACAATCTGAATATTATACCGTTACCTAGTACTAAATACATTTAATTTCATTTGGGACCAATTGATAGTTTAATTGATAATTAAATATACCTTATTAAATTAAATTGATAATTAAATAAATAAAAATATTTTATTTTGGATAACAAATGGTACCTACCTACGGTATGTAGTTATCACTTACCAGTGCTGTTTCTGTGAATTTAATACTTACTGAAGTGGCAGTGGGCCGGCATATCTCGCGAAGAACCGACGGCCGCTGGGGCAAACGTATTCTTGAGTGGAGAGCACGACTCGGTAAATGTAGTGTAGGATGCTCTCCGACAAGGTGGGATGACGACCTGCGAAAGACGGCAGGTAGATGCTAGATGCGTCAAGCTGAAGACATGGCGCTATGGCGCTCATTGGGGGAGGCCTATGTCCAGCAGTGGACTAACGTAGGTTGATGATGATGATGATGAAATATGTTAACAAATCGCGAAAGTTGTATTTAAAATAAATTAATTTTCAAGCATAGAATTACAGTTTTATTCAGCACTTAGGTTAGTTCCCATTAGCACCACAGTTTTTGACCACAAACGCGTGTGTCAAAATGTCAGTGGTTAGTTATTTCCCCTCAAATCGCAGCGTGGGTGATTTCATAGTTAATTCAGTGGTCGGCGGGACAATGCCGCCCCGTCGCGCTCTAATCATCTGTGGTAAACAGATATACGCGGTGGAATGCCGCTTCTACAGGGTGATTGCTCTTTAAATATAATGCTGTAAGTGTTAAAACATATTTTTCAGTTTGGTGCCACACAGTATATTACATAAGTTATATGAACTGTTATGTGATACTAGTGGTTTCTTTTCCTTTCTTTCCTTTTTTTTATTTTCTTTTCTTCCACTGGTGGACAACAAATTTAAAGTGAACATTAAAATAATGTTATTAATAGTAAAATATGACTTGTCTAAGTGCTTATTTGTAAGCCTAAAGAAATAACCTAAATAGGTATTCTGCATTGTTTTATTTTTAATTTTAAGAATACCTGCGTAAAATTTGTTTGTTCAAGATATTCTGAGTATTGGCCCTAGAAATAGTCGGCATAAATAAAATATTATTCAGTAGCTGTAGGTATATTTCCACAGTTTCTTAGTTTATGCTACGTTGGTACTGATACGTTTTAGGCTCGTATATTAATAAAAGCTAATTAACTAAATTTGATATCACATTAAATGTCGCTAAAATATACCTAAAAACAAAAAAAATATAAGCAAGTCCTAAATTAAATAACGCTAATTATATTTTTGCTAGAAATAGTTTAAAGCACCCTGTACAGAAACGTTATTTCACAAGACAGCCGTGACGAATGCCTGAAATCGTGCATGTCATTGGTGATCCTAAATGGTAGATGTTTAGTACGATTAGCCGTGTAAATAGAAAATGGTGATTGGAGATAGTTGTCGTCGCTGATATTCGAAACGACAAAAAATATCTACCTATCTACTTACGTAATACCCACGTAGGTACATTAAAAAAAGTTTCTTAAAAAGATCGCTTTTTAGCGATAAGGCCGCCCATTTTACTTATCGCATATAATGTCTAACGGGCACACCCAATACCAAAGAGTACCATATACATATATGTATTAGTCAAGTCTTACCATAGTTAATATTAAAATTAGAAAATCATTAAACATTTTAGAAAAATAAGTAGGTAGTAAGCTAAAAAAGAAAATATCAAAGATACATACAATCGTTTGGCATAGGTAAATGATGCAGCATAATGTCAAAGTAATTTGATTATGAACTACAATATCAAACGAGATAATTTGTCATAATTGATGCAGTTAAATGTCATAGTAATTTGAGTATGAACTACAATATCAAAAGAGAGTTGTGCT
Source organism: Eupithecia dodoneata (assembly GCA_947044415.1). NCBI lineage: Eukaryota > Metazoa > Arthropoda > Insecta > Lepidoptera > Geometridae > Eupithecia > Eupithecia dodoneata. The sequence continues at coordinate 3,188,018 of OX345678.1, forward strand.
GGTAAGGGTCTGATTAGGCAGGGGAATAATACACAATACACTCCCATGCGAGATGTCTATGGTCTTCTAGCAAACATTACCTATAATCTTTTTTCTAATAATCCTACGACGTATAGTTTATCGCCTGATTATTTATGTCGGCAGGTTAGATAATACGGTTAGGGTACCAATAAATAAATAAATAATAAATAAGGCTGGACATTTCACAGAACATTATCTAGTCCCAAGCTAAGCAGAGCTTTTGTTATGGGTACCTACTAGATAACTGATATACATTAAACAATATGTTACATAGATAGATATTTTTTATACATAGAAAACGACCAGAACAGCCGAAACAAATATGTGTAGATAGTACACATATTTGTCCTTAGGTGGGTATCGAACCCGCGAACTCCTGAGTCAGGCGGACCTTCACCCACCGCGCCACAGAGATCGTCACAGATAGCTGTGTAGATGTTATAATTTATAAATCGAACTAAGTAATCGATACCGCTTCAATTATTCGGTGTACTTACGACGATAAACAAATGGCTTCCAAGAATAATAATCAGCAAAGTTTCCTCATAAGCAAGCCAAATGACGCGGGTCCTGAAAGTTACAGGTAACGCAAACAGCGCTAATGGCTAAACCGCCCGCGGCCGCACCGAAACCCATTAAGTTCAAAACTCAATAAACATCATTGTCCCGACCGTTCAGCGCGCTCACCTAATTCAGCACATTCAGCGCTTTCAGCGCTTAACTAGGAAAATAAGGCGGCCGCTCGGGGCCGCTTTTGCCGATCTTGCACTCGCCACGACCTCTAATATTCATAAGTCAATTTCCTGGCCCATTAATACGTAACGAAGTAGCGCAAATGGCCTTATCGCTTGTGCGCGATTACTTGCCCGCCGCTCTCTTACATAATTCAACGTATTAAACGAAATTGTTTAAACCTTATTGCTCGATTACGTTTCTCCACCCCGGACACGCCTCGCTTCCCTCCGCCAATCGGGAGGCCCCGTCCCGCCTGTCCCCACTCCGCAGGCCCTTGCGTCCCGCCCGTTTCTGCGCTCCCGTTTTTAGTTGCCGTCGTGTTGGGACAATCGAGCGGTCGGGTGCGGACTTTACCGTTTCGGATTTCAGTGCGAACTTTCTTAACTTGACAAAAAAAATATCACAGCACAGAACTGTTTGAGTAATAGTGAAAGTGACTAATGTTATCAATAAGTAGTTGATATGACGATGCTTGCGATGGCGCGAGGGTCGGAGGAGCGAAGAGAGGAGGAGGAGGAGGCGGAGGGGGAATGCGAGACTGGCGGGGAGGTGGACGTGGTCGGCGTGGAAGAGGCCGCGCCGGTGGACCTCACGCGCCGGCTGGGGCTCACGAGGCCACCCGAGCGACCCAGCATAGCCTTCTCGGTCGAGAATATCCTGGACCCCAACAAGTTCACTGGAAGGCAGGAGAGTTTCAGATACGACGATCAGTATTGGAGGCCGCATTATGACAGGGATGACAGTGATTCTGGTTAGTATCTATTTTAATTATTTCTATCTATTTCAACTAAATAATCTTATTAGAATCTTATAAAGGTGGGAATAAAAGGTAGATACTTAATGTCTACCTATATCTACGCACGTTACGAGTCCCGGCCGAAACCGGCCAATTTTACTTACAAACAAAAGAATATTAAGCTCCTTCTCGTTCACGCTCCCGTCGCGTATATTTTACTATTGTACTTTTGTGTGTTCTGAATAAATTTCTGAGGCTAAGGAATAACATTGTTTAGTTACGACACAACTGTATCGATCTATTTAACCAGGAAGACATATATCAGTCATTATTTTATATTATATCACCGACCAGGTGGGATGACGACCTGCGAAAGACTGCAGGTAGATGCTGGATGCGGCAAGCTGAAGACAGGACACTATAGCGCTCATGAGGGAGGCCTATGTCCAGCTGTGGACTGCTATAGGCTGTTGATGATGATGATGATATTACAAATCAAATTACTGTTTAAGTTAGCTTGTAAATAAAATCACGACTCTACCAATAAGAATACAGTATCATTTCAATCTAATTTAAAAAAGCGTTAAATGAAGCGGTAAGTTTTTGCATCGATCATTTGGCTTCAGTTATTCAATGCAGTTTTTATTATAAAACATGAGGTCAATGACCTATTTTTTACAATAATGTTGTGTCTAGCTTGACTCTGCAAAAAATATTACCGAGAGAAATGATTATGACATCAAAACAGTTATTAGCCTGTCTTAATAGATAATAAATTATGTTATAGTACTACGTAACAAGAAATAATATAATTATGTAGTAATTATTAAATAAATAAATAATGTTGGACAATTCCAACATTATTTATTTATTACATTACACATTTGTTCCGAGACGGGAATCGAACCCGCAACCTCCTGCGTCGCAGGCGGACCTTTGCCCACCGCGCCACATCGGTCGTCTATTGTTATGATATTAAGTAAATAGTCGTTAGACTAACATTTTTCCTTTTTTAAAGCAAATACATTACTATGTAGCTTAATACATATAGAAGAAGTGGGTTATAAAAACGGGGTCAAAGGGAAAATCCTCAAATAAATTCTCGAAGTTGAATATCCGATCATTCATAATTAATTTATTGTTTGTAAATCAGGTAATTTACAGTCAGTACATTTTATAAGACTTATTTTAGATCGCTAGATTCTGCCGCTTAGGCGTAAAAACATTAATATAGATTTTTCTTTAAATAGTTATAATTTTTTTTATTTAAACAGATGGACAACAAAGAAAGAAAGAAAGAAAATACATTTATTGATTCACAAGTAGGTACAGCTTGTTACTAAATAATAATAATCGATAAGTAAACAAGAACATAAAGAAATAAATAAAATTAACTACGTATGTATTATATAAAAGCAACAAGCGACTCTACAAAGCGAACCAATAAGTCCTGTCTCAGCATATTGTTGCTCTACTTCTCCACAAGAAGTAGAGCAACAAGAAACACAAGAAGTAGACAAAGAGGTTTATTTAATTATAAATTATTTCTACCATAAATAGTTGTTATTTATGTTTATCTATGTGTTGTTAAGTTGTTATTCGCTATGAATCAATTAACGTTAGCAAAGCGCTTGTTTCTTGTTTGCTAGCCGGCTGTCACCGTTGACACATTAACAGCTTCCCGATCTGTATCTGTTTATTTTGTATCGATGAGCAAAATACTAATGGATATTGTTTTTATTTAGTTGTCTTTTTGATTCTTGTCAAAGCTAGAACGGCCGTCGTCGGAAGATAAAATTATTTTATTTGAATCTAGATTGTAGCTTTTTTTTGGTTTTGTCTTTGTTGTTTTAACTATTATGGCGTCGCTTTTATTCACTAGTTACCGATAAAATTATTTATTGCTTTACCTGACCTTGGAATAACTTTCTGACACCTATCTATAAATTCAAACTTAGTTTTTGTCTTTTTATATAATTATTTTGCAGTGCCCTACACATCCTTTGCACATCCTATTGACCTAAGTTAACATCAATATCTAAGCGGTACACATGTAAGCAAGATACATAAATTTAAGTATAAATCTTCTAATAATTATATCTAAAAAGGTTAGGTACTGCCGTAATAACCTTGCCGATCGGATATTATAGGTACCTACCAAAGTAAAAAATACTGTGAAAAGGAACGTGCAAAGTATTTATTTGTGAGGTTAGTTTAGCTCCACGCCTTGAGCACGATTTTAGCTGACTGTTTTTTGGTTTAAGGACGGCCTGTAAAAAACCACAAAAGATAATAACATCCAAGTAATTAAAAGAAAAGAAAGAAAATATTTTTATTTACTTTAAAACTACTATACTTACACAACAAACTTAAACTACGCAAATGATTACTACCTATATTACAAATTGACGACCGATGTGGCGCGGTGGGCGAAGGTCCGCCTGCAACGCAGGAGGTTGCGGGTTCGATTCCCGCCTCGGAACAAATGTGTGTACGATCTGCAGATATTTGTTTCGGGTGTTCTGGTCGTTTTCTATGTATAATAAAAAATATCTATCTATGTAATGTATTGTATTATTATATCAGTTATCTAGTACCTATAACACAAGCTCTGCTTACCATGGGGCTAGATAATAGTGTGTGAATTGTTGTCCAGCATTATTTATTTATTTAATTATAGTGCGTAGCAGTGTAATTGATAGCATTTTCGTAGCAGTCCGTAGCACTTTTACGTAGCAATTCCTTAGAGTTCATTATTTTCGTTAGGTTGGTATAAACCTTCGATTTTCAAAACAGATGTCTTTTTATTATAAAAATAAGATTTAAATATAAACTCCTTGAGCACAGATAATAGAATACCTTGAGTATTCAATGATCTAAGTATAAAATTCAGAACTTGATTTCCACATATTTACGTTGATTCGATTTTTATATCTTAAATTGTCTGTTCAATCTTTTGTGCAAGAATTTATGTAAGAATTTCCGACACAATGTTGTTGTTTGAGAAATAAATACAGAAATCTTTATAAGAAACCAGAAACTTATATTATAGGGTACAATTGTGGGCTGACTACCGCAAAAGTTAAGAAACTGCTGTGTGTGTTTATTTTTGTATTTCTCTTTGTAAATCAATGACCTGAAATTAAAGAGATAATTTTTGAATTTGAATTTGAACATACTATTTGAATATTAATTCTTTGAGTATAAGATGATTGGATATCAAAGCTTGGTCTATAAATCGTCAGCAATAGCTGGTCAGCGGACGTCGTTAACCTGTCAGCGGTTGTCAGCTGCGCTGTGCCGACGGCTACCGAGGGGTTAATACAACAAGCTTACAACTAATTGATTTATCTATAAGAGAAGATTTAGGTACATACCTTCGTACATATACACTAAAAAGAAAACTCTAGCACTCTAAAGATTTTATTTTGTAAATATTTGTAAGGTATACGTGGTGACGACCGATGTGGCGCGGTGGGCGAAGGTCCGCCTGCGACGCAGGAGGTTGCGGGTTCGATTCCCGCCTCGGAACAATTGTGTGTACGATCTGCAGATATTTGTTCCGGGTATTCTGGTCGTTTTCTATGTATAATATAAAATATCTATCTATGTAATGTATTGTATTATGTAATATCAGTTATCTAGTACCCATAACACAAGCTCTGCTTACCATGGGGCTAGATAATGCTGTGTGAGTTTGTCCAGCATTATTTATTTATTTTATTATTATAAGCCATTCTCGAACAATAGTGTTTGTAATTATAAAATAACCTAAGTTGCTTAGAAATAATTGTAATATTAGTTGGCTTCCTGTAACACAGTGTTTTACTAGCTCTGGAGCCTATGGGCTCGTATTGCCTGTTTCACTGTAAATATGTCAATAAATAACTATTTTACTTTTATTTATTTATTTATACTTTTTGCACGAAAAACATAACACAAAACTTATTCTAGAAAATTTAAACAAAGGCGAACTTAACCCTAAAAAGAGTTCTCTTCCAGCAAACCTTATTGGGAGAGAGAGAACAAGTGAAGAGAGAAGTGGGCACATGTGCATAAATGAAATAAGAAATAGACAAAAGATTAAATTTTAACTTACTTATTAATAATACTAATATATACTATATAACAATCTTTTACTATACTTTACTTTAATGTAAACAACTGACAAAAAGCTTCAAAGTCCGCGTTTCAGCGTAGAGTTAGAAATATAGGCTATGCTTAGTCAGCACTAAGTATTTTAGGAAATGGGTACCTCAAATCTAGTAGGTCAAGCACGGGTATTGTAGTCAACTTCAACTTCTTCCTAGATGGCTCTGCGTCTGGATTGACGCAATTCTGCCAAGGGTCCGTCTCATGATAGCATCGCAAGCTTTCTTTATGGCTAAACACGCTTGTATAGTTTAAAATATGGAAACAATATTTACAATAAAAAAAAAACATTAACTGTGAATCAACAAAATGGGGTATTGTAGAAAAGAAAAAATACGTCACCTTGACATCGAAAGCGTAAATTATTTGAAATTAATTTTTTACTCTTCCAATAATGTACCTACGCAGTGTATGACGATGGGATGTCATTATTGTCTATTCTAGACAACAATCCCCGTGCTTGCCCTATAGTAGATTTGAGCTCTTTCCTGAAATGCTTAGTACTGACTAAGCATAGACTATATTTAGAACTCTACGCTAAAATGCGAGTTTGCGAATTTTGAACTTGCTTGGCCCACAGGTAGTGTAAATTCTGTCCAAAAATTAACAGCAAGGAATTGTTATGGGGGGTTACCCCAAACTGAAGATATAATGTTCGTAACAAAAACGTAACGTTCGTACGTTCGTAACGAACATTTTATCTTCAGTCTGGCTAGGGTAGATATAAGTAGGTACCTAATTTAGTAATTTTGGAGAAGCCATTGCTTATTAGTGCGTCTATAACTTAACGGAATAAGAATAGCTATTCTTGTGATAGCTATCACAGTAGGTTAGGTAGGTACTTGGTAATGAGTGAGTACCTACCTCATCATCATCAACCTATAGCAGTCCACTGCTGGACATAGGCCTCCCCCAGTGTGCACCATAGAGCCCTGTCTTTAGCTTGCCGCATCCAGCATATACCTGCAGTCTTTCGCAGGTCGTCATCCCACCTGGTCGGAGGGCGTCCTGCACTATGTTTACCGAGTCGTGGTCTCCACTCAAGAACACGTTTGCCCCGGCGGCCTGCAGTTCTTCGCGAGATAGATATGGCCGGCCCACTGCCTTCTTGCTAATTCGTAGAGCTATTTCGATAACTTTTGTTCTCTGTCGGAATCCTATCCTTCAGAGACACTCCGAGCATAGCTCTTTCCATAGCTCGCTGAGCGACTTTGAACTGGTCGGCCAGCCATACCGTGAGTGTCCACGTCTCAGCTCCGTAGGTCATAACGGGTAGGACGCACTGGTACCTACCTGCTTATTAGTAAAAAGTGAAATAACAAAATAAAAACCATAACTTAAAAATTATATCAAGCATTATTCTTGTTTCAAGAAATTAAACGAACGCCGTCGGCCGACCGACGGAAACACATAAGGTGTAAATAACGTAAATACAAAGATACAAGATTCGATTTAGATTTCGACTCAATAAAGATAAGGATTTCTACCTCGTAGAAACGCACGGCATGTATATACAGGGTGTTCTATTTTCGGTGTTTCATTGTTATATATTATCTATTAGAAATTTAAATAACCTTTTGCAAGCGGGGCAAAGAATTTTAGAGATACCGACCTACATGTATTTATGACACCAGACTTACTTACACAATAAAATTGGCGAACAACTTTGTCCAAGAAAAATAATTGTATTAAAGTTGTGTCTGAATGCACAAAAATTATTTAGGTACCAGAGTAAATTAATTATTTTTAATAAATCCCACCGTATTTAAAATGACCTGATTATGCCTTTTTACTTTGTAAGTATAATAATAACTAGGTACTAAGTAAAATAAAAATAACTTTACTATAAAATTGTGAACAGGATTATTTAGTCACTACAAAATAACGGATTGATATTTAAAAACCTTAAATTCCGCGTGAAATAAATATATATGTACCTAGGGATATCGTAACCTAAGTATTTAATTAAAATAACCTCTTTTTTCACAATAAAGAAATCTAAATCAAAATCCAATATTCGTACTGAAAATATTCTCATCAACTCTGTAAAAGACGGAAACAACAGCAGTAAAAACAATTTACATTCAACTCACTTTCCCGCTCAAATCGCAGACATTTTTCCGCCGTCTCCAAAAAAAACCCGCAAACACGAAAAACCTCAGCAACTTTCGCAGCTCACCCTATTGGCCGGCAGACAGAGACAGAACACCACGCGAAGGAAAGAGACGAGACGACGCAAGCATCCCTTGTGCATCAAACCGTGAAATTAGATTTGTCTAAACGAATCTAACGATTATTTTATTATCCCTTTTGCACTAAGATTTGTTCCTTGCTCAGTCAAATAAAAATAAAAGGTGAATAAAGCGTTGCAGGGGTCAAGAGGAAGATATAAATTTGGACGGGGCTAAAATCAGCTTCTTTTTCGCCCCTTTAGGTCCGCTTGGACGCGCCCCGATCGAACTGAAAGTAGGGTTCGGTAGGTATTTTCATGCTTGTTTTGGCATTTCTCAAATTGGTATATCTTATTTTTTATTCACCCTTCTCGGACCCTAAGATGTAAGCCTGGGGCCAGTTCGATTTATACCATTTCGCAGAGTTTGGTTCACTTTAAGACTACACTTTTACAGTGGACAAAAAATTGAAGTGAACAGTAAAATAATTTTATTTGATAATAATTTATATATAAAATATGACTTGTCTAAGTGCCTAAAGCCTAAAGATATAAATGATTTTTTACTTTACTTTACGTACTTTACTTTACCAATTTACCTTTGGTACTTGTATAACAACGCTATATGATACTAAAGTGATTTAAAACGGGATATACTATATAAAGCTAAATTTACTTAATTTTTGAGTTTTCCAATATTTCGGCACAGTTTTTTTTTATTTAGCCTGTTTCGTCCCACTGCGCAAAGGCTTCCCCCAGATCTTTCCACTCAGTGCGGTCACAGTTTTATATCATGGTAAATATCCCGTTTTAAATGACTATAGTGTTAATAACCGTAATAGTTTCAAAAGTTTTAACGCTATATGATATTTACGATTGAAGCTAACTATCTATTGTTTGACATACACTGGAAAACTCTATTACGGACAAGGTTGGGTTATTTTCTTGAGTATCACCTCGATTCAAGCATTAAAACGGCTAAATCTAATAATTGAAATTCCCATCCAAAATGAGTCGTTCGTCAACTCACACCATAAATCTTGTCCCAACTGGTGTGAGTTGACGAATCGTAAAAAAGCTATACTCTTCATTCTGCAACTCACACCACTTTTACTCTGGGTGAATTTTAGTACAGTCAACCAAAAAAAGTATAAGTAAAATAATAGACAAAAGGCATACTTATTATACACTTTTATTTGACTATTAATTAAAACTACACTTGTCAGCAAAAAAAAAGAACAAAATATCTCCACAACAAAATAAAAAAATCAACAATGGTATTAACATAATTATTTTAAAATCCACAATAAAATATAATAAATCTCTTACAACAAAATCAGACTCATAACATCACATATAGAAATTTTTAACATTTTTACCTAAGTATACTTAAACAGCCAAGTGCTACGCAAAATCAGCATTTAAAAAAAATCAAAAGATTGTATGAAACATAATTACTTATTTTAAGGTTAACAACAATAAAAACAAAATATTTTCATAATCAGTATCATAATCACTATAATAAAAATAATAATAAAAAATCTTTACAATAAAATCACCTTTATTGTTTTTTCGTTTTAAATTGTACTTATACCCTGCACGAAGTAGTTGCGGTTTCCCTCTTTGTGATGATGTAACAACATCATACTCCACTTTATCTCTCGATGTCGATGGTTCTGGTCCGGACATTATTGACGGTACCTGTTGTTATAATGATTATTACTTTTGTAACTTGAAATACTTATTACAATACGATAGGAACTGTATTTTGATTCTAAACTAATATTTTCACTGAAAAACATAAGTGACTCATTTACCTTGTCAAAATAAATAACTTGTCAAAAGTCTATATTATGGTCTAAAATGTGATAGGTTCCATATAAAATTGCATGAAAACTCTATGCCGAATAGGGTTTATCAGAAGGTTTCATATGGAATTTAACTAGAACCTTTGTAAAAAACACTAGCTGGTAATAAATACAAACCACTCGTAAGGAATTTCGGAGTTTGAATGCTAATCCATATAAATAGAGCTGTATTGAAAGTTTTTGATCTTGGTTTGTGCTTAAGTAAGTACAAGTGATAACCAAACGTAATGTACAAACAAAGGTCAAAAGCGAAACATTGCACTTACCAAAACAGTTGATTCAATCCAATTCCCATGTGGGTAGTAATAATACTTTGCACTACTACACACACACACAAGATGGTCTAAGAGTCTTTAAAAAATTATTTCTTTAAAAGTATGGAAAATATCACGGAGCACCTTACTAGATACAAGTAAAAAGCAAAGTAATCGTTTTTAAAATATCATTCTGGATACTGGTATTGCTATTATAACCTACCTGTCCCATTTCCATTGTTTTAAGAGTCGTAAAAATATGTCCAAAATAGATTAGATCAAAAGAAAAGGCGTCAGGTAATCCTTTCAAGTTACCTTACATTGTTTTAAAATACCTACGTTGTTACTTAACTTTTTAACGCCACATCTATTGTAAAATTTAAACCAAGAGATTATATTTATCAGTTAAGTTAAAGGGTTATAAATCTTACGTCTGACATGCGGTAGTAATCTGTTTTAAAAACAACGAAGTTTATAAACAATGACGGTATGTAATAGAGCAATAATAATTATTTGATACTACAGTTCGCTTTTTTGGTGACTGTACCCAACGCATAAATTCAATAGAAACAAAAGGTGGTGTGAGTTGTAGAATGAAAATAATATTTTTTTTACGATTCGTCAACTCACACCAGTTGGGACAAGATTCATGGTGTGAGTTGACGAACGACTCTCCAAAATACTTGTCTGGTCTCCTATATACATTATGTATGTGTTTCTTAACTACATTTACCTCATGTCATTTATTTTTTTGTCGAGTGTTTCCTAATTTATATCTAATCACTTATTTTAGGCTCCCTACTCGATATCATAGGACGACCCACCTTTTTATAGTCAATAGACGTTCGTTTGCTGTCCCTGATGGAAAGTGAAGATACGGCCGACAATGTATCACGAAGGTCTACGAAATACCCATTCACTCTTGTCTTGAAGAGATCCAGGTTTTAATTGACTGGAAAAACAGCAGCTCAGAGCGTGTTCCAATCCTCAGCGCGGTAGGAATGATCAAGGTGGGACCTATCTAGGTACTACAAGATTCGCATCAAAAATTCTGTACTTTTGATTGTCATCATCATCAACCTATAGTAGTCCACTGCTGGACATAGGCGTCCCCTAATGAGCGTCATAGCGCCCTGTTTTCAGCTTGCCGCATCCAGGTCGTCATCCCACCTGGATGGAGGGCGTCCTACACTACGTTTGCCGAGTCGCGGTCTCAAGAACACGTTTACCCCAGTGGTTGTCGGTTCTTTATATATGGCCGGCCCACTGCCACTTCAGCTTGCTAATTATTTGAGCTATGATTTTATAGAAAGTAAAATTAGTTTCCCCTAATTTTCAATTACCCTGAATTAACGTTCCAATAAAAATCCGGTAACCATTTAGGATTTTAACAAGACATTTGGAGCCATAACCATCGAGGCAGCATTTTAAACAACCTTTTTCACCCAATTCGTATTCCAAACTCAAAATAAAGGGGTGTTTTCACGTAATTCCGCGGTCGTAATTAAAAAGTCAACGAGAGCAGTGCTGGCAACATTAAGCCGCTCGTTAACACGCTTCCGCTTCCGGAAAGTACCTTGGAATTTTAAACTTAGAACTGAGTTTATAGGGTTAGGTTGGTACGCCCGGAACTTCAAAGTTTGTTTTGAATGTTATTTAACAGAGTAGATGGTTTGTAGAGTCACTTCAATTTACCTTAATACTACTTTTTGCCCGCGGTTTTGCACGCGTTGTGTCAATGGAAACTTGTAAAGGCTGTTTCTATCACATGGGAACTGATTGAATGCCTGTGGGATGAAATTTTAGATTTATCTAGGTACATCTGTGCTAAAATTTCATCCCAATCCGTTACATATTTTTGGCGTGATTGAGTGACAAACAAACATCCATCCATCTATCCATTCGTCAATATTCAAGTGGTGTGATTAATGTAACTTTGCTCAACCTATGTCCAACAGTAAACTATTATAGATGGTTGATGATGAACAGAAACATAAAAACTGAAATAAATCCCTAAAATTTTAGGTAATGTCAATCTAAACCCGACCCGGGGTGTTACTTTCCTTAACACTTTGAGTGCTGAAATCACACGGTACCTATGTGTTTTCTACAAGTGACTAATATGCGTAAATCCACACTAGCGCAGCGGCTGAGAAAATACAGATCTTTTTGACTCAGCACAGCCGTAATATTTTTCGAACGAAACGCATGTGCGGCGCAACACAACCGCTGTGTAGAGCGGCAGCACGACTTTTTAGGTTAAAAAAAAGATTGCAGTCGTCGAAAAAAAATCGCAGTCAAAGTGTTAAACAACGAAAACACTGACGTCAAATAAATAAAAGAGTTAAAACAAACTTAATTACCTTATCACAAAACTTTCCAAAACAGCTTCGCGGCATTCAAACATTATTCTGTAAACGCTGATACTGACAAACTTAACATATTCCTACACCCCCCTACCCCTTAAATTCCCATTCGACCCCCAAAACTCCCCGGAAGGTACTTGTAATCGAGAGGGCTTTATTAATTACAAATTTGGACCGCAGCCTCCCCTTAAGTTATCTAAGGTTTAAAATGGCGCGATTCTTAACCCAAATTCAACCTTATATTTTGGGCGTGAGTCTACTGTAGTTTCAAGACGAGACGTCTACACTGTAGTTTCGACTTAAAGGTGGGTAGTTAAGGTTGCTTTTTAAAGGAAGGGGTTTAGGGATCAATTTGTTAAATGGAGACGCAATTTGGCCCGCTCGGGTGGGCTTGAAACTCTTGTTCGCAGTTAGACCGGAGGTTGTTTGCTCCTATTATGGTCCTATCAATGAAGTTTTGTAGTAAAGCCGTTAATACGTTACAATTATAGGGCTCGAAGAGGCCTTTCAAGTCCTTGGGGTAATAGGAATGCATATCATAAAGTTATCTTTGCGAGTCCCGAAAACCATAAAGGTTTCTGGTTTATGCTATTAGATTGGAGAATGAGTCTGCATCTTTGGTTTAGTCACGAAGTTTTGTTAAAACCGACAACATTTGCTTTTTAAATATTTTTGCATACAGACTAACGGTCAAGCATATTTTATTGATTCTTAAGATGTATTTACTTGTAATTACTCCATAACACATATTTTTTTGGCAAATACAAAATCGTTATCTTTATCTTCCAAAAATGTTATTGTTGAATTATCTGTTATTTTTCTTCTCATTAAAACTTGATTTGGACTTTTATACTTAGTAGGTACCTACGGTCACAGTAAAACCAAAAATAGCTTAATTGGTTCAACCACTCTCAATAGTGTTAGTATCACTTCGGACCGCAATGATTATAATGCGCTTACTACGGAATAACATTACATTGGTATTGACCTACAGAATTACAACTAGTATTTTCAACTTTATAATATCTATTTGATTTAGTCATCATCATCATCAGCCTAAGTTAGTCCACAGCTGGATATAGGCCTCCCCCAATGAGCGCCATACCGCCCTCTCTTCAGCTTGACGCATCTAGCATCTACCTGCAGTCTTTCGCAGGTCGTCATCCCACCTGGTCGGAGGGCGTCCTACAGTTTACCGAGTCGTGGTTTCCACTCAAGAACACGTCCCCAAAACATGCTCATGTAAAATGAAAGTTTTCAAAAGCTTTCCTTGTTTTAGTCTTTTAAAACATGGTTGCTTCTTACAATGGTTTTTAGTGAGTTAGTGGAGGGGTAGACTTCATGCCCCTAGCAGGATGAGGGTAGGTAAGCCCTCGAGGTGTTAACATCAGGTAACATGCGCAGTAAGCCTGGCTTTACTCGCTCACCCCACGGGCTATATAATGTACCTGTGTATCTATTTTATTTGGTGGGCCATAAAAAGTATTTGTATTGTATTGTGCCTTCCTTGCCGTGGTTACTTTGATCTTTGTTGGACGGTGTGTTAAATAACTCAATTTTTTGTAATTTATTGACATCGTGATTAATTAATCACGGTGTGCGATAAAAAATATTTGTGTTGTATTGTTTATTAGGTGGGCCATAAAAAGTATATGTATTGTATTGTTAGGTACAATACGATGCACAATGTTGTCCCAAGTCGGGAATAAAAACTAAAACACATTAAAATTGGCTAAAACTATGTACCTATTTATACTTAGTAGTTTTTATTTTATTTATTTCGTACCGAAATTGAACATGTTTATGGAAGATTTCTATTTTAAAAATAATATAATTTTCACATCTCAATAAAAATTATAATATCAAAACATTGAATTTATTCAAAAACCACAGAGTCAAAAACTCTGCCAGAAGTACCACATAAATCATAAACCTTTACGATATAACATTGTAAGTCCGTAAATCCGTTGTAAGTCCAGCTGTCCAGTGCACGGAGTTTGCTATAAAATAGTTTGTTTAATGACTCGATGACGGATATACGAGGCGCTGTGTGTTTGTGCATGAGAGACGATGTTGACGTATATTGTGAATTTGTTATGTTAAATAAATTCATATAAAGTTCGATATACATGTCATTCTTTTTCACACGTATTCTTTTTGCAATTATTTGTTGTCTTGTTACACTCTTGAGCAGTGACAGGTGCGATATATCAGATTGCTTTTATGAAGAAACTGGATTGGTAAATACATTCTCAATTAGTTTTTGATGTGCATTGAAATCATCAAAAGGATACATACAAAATGATTGTACAATCTGCAGATATTTGTTCCGGGTGTTCTGGTCGTTTTCTATGATACATACAAAAAGATTGTACAATCTGCAGATATTTGTTCCGGGTGTTCTGGTCGTTTTCTATGTGTAATAAAAAAATATTTATCTATGTAATATATTGTATTACGTATATCATTTATCTAGTACCCATAACACAAGCTCTGCTTAGCTTGGGGCAAGATAATGATGTGTGAATGTCCAGCATTTTTTTTATATACCTAATATGTTATCAGTTTATTTTGCTACGCCCCAACGAGGTTCATGTTATGATCTCGTTATATCCTAAGAACTAGATGTAAACATGTAACAAATTAATACATAATTGATTTTAAAAAAATAGTAAAGAGTTGTTATACCAGTGTTTGCGTTTTCAAGTTTACATTATTTTCAAAACAATGCAATTTCCGATTGCCTTTCAAAACTGATACATCCGCCCCCGCTCTCGCTCAAACTATCAGAAAACATAGCCTTATCTACAAAGTCGTCTATCAGTCTATAAGTCCGTCGGTGGCTAACTAGCCGGCATAGCTCGCATGCGTCGTTAATTGCATCGTCTGAAAAACGACTACGCACTATCTATGGATTGTTCCGGACTAATTTACTTGTCTCGTTGCGAGTTTTGGAATAGCGTGTAAAGGTTATGTGGATCTATCTATCTACTTTGAATAACGAACGAAGTTGGCGGGACACGTCGATCGCACGGACCGAACAACCTAACCGTCAAGTTTCGGGCGCGTCACAAACTGACCTTTTCGTTTCGGATCGATGAAAAGTCAGAATCATTTTCAAAGTAGGTCACCAAAAAAAAAAACGGGTCGGCCTGCTTCGTTTTGTGTGATCCAACGTCATCCGTCAACTTCGTTCGTTTTTCAAAGTAGACCTCCTGATTAAGACTTATAAGCGATTCTAACGTGTGCTTAAAATGTCCCACCACGTATATTTTGTGTGCCATTTTAAAATTTTGATATTAATTATGAGATATGTTTATAAAGATATAATAATAAATACTAAGAAACTATACCTATAACAGTGTCAGTGCCGGGCGGTTGCTAATTTTATAACATTCGCATAAAATCAACTACTTCTACATTAAAACTGATCTAAAACGAATTTATTTGAACCAAATGTCGTTGAAACACACACGTAAATCAAAATGCTTTATAGTTTCCTCATTATCTACATTTTCACGTATTTTTCATGTTTTCAAACACTAATAGCAACTTCCGGTCCTTGTCATTCGGCGCCGGTGCTGCCATGCGAAATAGTTTTAAAACTGCCATTAATTTTTAATGTGGCAATACCGCTAACAAATTTTCATCGTCTTTTCAGTGTCCGGAAATATTAAAATTAATTTATGACGACAGTTTTGTGTTTAGTAAAATTGGTAAAATGCGAAATATAATAGCCACAGGATGTATAAATATGATTTGAGTGTCGCGCCGTTTACGATCATTAGATGGCGCGTTTAGGAAATGCAAATTGGCGGGAAAATGGACGGTTTAAGACGTTATGTTTGCCATTAAGTAAAATCGTACAATACGTGTGTGTTTATAAACACTGTAGTGGCAACGTGTCTCTGGATGCATACATTAGTGTTTATTTGCCGAAATAAGATTGTTTAATTTATTACAAGTGGCGTAAATAATACTTATAATATAAAATCTTTTTTAATACCCTTAAATAGGCAGTTAAATTAATAATGGCAACATTTGAACACAGAATTTTGAATGAACGCTTCCAAGACTATACTGCGATTTAGAATCTAAGATATTTTATGTGAATATGGACATTTATGATTGAAAACTTAATACAAACTATACCTATGAGGTATACACTGTTTTACTGTTATTATTATAACAAAAAAACAGTGTATCAGTTATCAGTTTAGCAAGGTTATAACTTAAAAGTGAAACACAAACTTCAACAATGTAAATACCACACCCGCGGAGCAAAATCTTTTATTTATTTATTACAAGGAAAACCAGCAGCACATACAGTAAATAAAAAAATAAGAAAATAGAAACAGAAGGCTATTAAGAGGTTTTCACCACTAAGAGGAATATTAGTAACATAAAAAATTCAATTCCAGTCTCTTACGGAGCTTAGCCAGCATTATCTGTTTAAATTTGATTTCGAAAACGAACGAGAGATCTATTAAATGATGAATGAAAGCTAGTATTTTTTTTGTATTTTAACGTAGATTTTAACCAAAAATTGTTTTGAGCTTTTACGCTTTGCTTCGGTGAAAATTCAAAATTCAATATATTTTATTTCTTTAGGCTTACAAAATAAGCACTTAGACAAGTCATACTTTATACTATAATTATAATAAATAATAATTATCTTACTGTTCACTTAAATTTTTTGTCCACTAGTGGAATAACTGAAAAAGAAACAAGTAGTATGTTCATATATCTTATGTGTCTAATACATGATGTACTAAAGTCGATAAATATTTTCGATAGGGGGTGTGAGGTACATCTTAAATAAACATAAACACGTAATTTATTTGCTACCAAGCTCTCAACATAAAATATGTTGGTAAGTACCTATATCTTATCAAACTCATCAGTCATATAGATGTGAGATGACGACCTCTGTGGCGCGGTGGGCGAAGGTTCGCCTGCGACGCAGGAGGTTGCGGGTTCGATTCCCGCCTCGGAACAATTGTGTGTACGATCTGCAGATATTTGTGCCGGGTGTTCTGGTCGTTATTTATGTATAACAAAAAAATTCTATGTATGTAATGTATTGTATTATGTATATCAGTCATCTAGTACCCATAACACAAGCTCTGCTTACCATGGGGCTAGATGATAATGTGTGGATTGTCCAGCATTATTTATTTATTTATTATTATTTATATAGAACTCACCGTGGTAAAATTCTCCTAGAACACACCACATAAACATCTTATTGCGTAGGCCTGGTCCGTGACGTCACCTGTACGGGCTCTAACGGAGGAACAGCGCTGGCTAAGTCTCTTACGGAGCTTAGCCAGCATTATCTGATTAAAGATTATGATAATGCTGAGTTTGAACCTTTTTATAACAACTCTATACATGTACCTACCTATTCTATAAGCGTGTCTAGGTTGCCTGGGAGAAATCGCTGTCAGCGATATTGTACCTTTACTAATATGTAATGTTTAGATATAAGCTGTTATTTTATAGTTTTAAGTGCAATAAAGAGTTCATTCATTCATTCATTCTTTTGTTAATTAATGTTATCGTAAATAAATGTATTTCTATTCTGTTCTACTGCATTTACTGAAAAAAGGGAATTGCCATACTCAATTTTTTAAAAGCTGCCGCTATTATGATGTTTGATTAATAAAATTTCTAAATACTTTAAACATATTCCTTTATATTTCTAATTCATAATCCTTTAGTTCCATAGGCTTACAATGAGGGAAGGATTCTTTATATACCCTCTTTGTTACAGTAAAAGACCACCTGCACTCGGACCTAGAGAACGATGACGTGGAGACAGACGACCAGACGTCCAACATGGACGACGACCTGCTCACGCAGTCAGACCTCGACGAGAATGGAGACCCCAAGAGTCCGCATAGCGGGAGCTCCAAGAAGGGCAAGAGCTCTAGGGATTCTAAAGGTACGTAGGACGACCAGCGATAACGACCAGAATACCCGGAACAATTATCTACAGATCGTACACACAATTGTCCCGAGGCGGGAATCGAATCCGCAACCTCCTGGTATGGTAAGTATGATCTGCTCTGTAGCACAATATGCTGAGTGGAGATCGATTTTGTCAGTTTCTCTATTAATTTAAGAATTATTATTTTTTAGACTTACGCGATCAGAACACGTCATTACAATGTTAAATTAAATTAAATGTTTAAACAGGTTTTTACACAGATAGAAAGATCATACAAACATTTGTCCCGAGGCAAGAATCGAACCCGCAACCTTCTGCGCAGGCCGACCTTTGCCCACCGCGCCACAGTGGTCGTCACTATATGCTTTCTATTTATGCTATTTGGACCTGAATTCTAAAATAGTTTTACAACTTATTTTTTACTTAGAATCTGTGAATTGACCAGAATTATTTATTTATACAACTAGCTGCGCCCCGCGGCTTCGCCCGCGTCGACATCTATGTGTCAAATGGTTTATAAACCTTCCTCTTGAATCACTCCATCTATTAAAATTTAAAGCATACCGTATCAAAATCCGTTGCGTAGTTTTAAAGATCTAAGCATACATAGGGACAGACAGACAGCGGGAAGCGACTTTGTTTTATACTATGTAGTATTATAGACAATGCGTTAATCATTGAGTTTTATAGACATGAAATCAAACTACTGTTTTTTCTGCAGGTGGAACCAAGCCCCGCAGAGCCAGAACAGCCTTCACGTACGAGCAGCTGGTGTCCCTGGAGAACAAGTTCAAGACCACGCGGTACCTTTCGGTCTGCGAGAGACTGAACCTGGCTCTCAGCTTGAGCTTGACTGAGACACAGGTTGGTTGATATTATGGTTCATACAGAATAGGCCGTGACGGTTGTGGCTCTAAAATCAGTCCCTTCAGTTGAAGGGACTGATTTTAGAGCCTCCTCGGCTCTTAAAATATGTACAGGCTGAGTTCCAAATAAATGAATACCAAATAAACCTAAATAAAAGAAACATAATGTACAGCAGATGGCTGCTGTGCATTCCTCACAAGTCGAGTTAAAATCAAATACTTACCATAACACTCAGTTTCACTTTCACTTACCCCCCACCACGGGACTATAAGGCTGCCTAGATTTTGATCACGATCCATTACTTTGATACCATATTTTTATCAATCATTAAGCATTTCCTCTTTCCTCAGGTCAAAATTTGGTTCCAAAATCGCCGGACGAAATGGAAAAAGCAGAACCCAGGGATGGACGTCAACAGCCCAACAGTCCCACCACCCCCAGGCGGGGGCTTCTCTGGTCCCTACCCAGGGGGGCTACTCTACTCCCACGGGGTACCTTACCCCTTCACCGGCCCAGGGCCTTACGCACCATACTTCCACCACTTGGCCGCAAATCATCATCACACGCATAACTTGGGACATTCTCATACGTGATTGTGGCAGCGACCTGAGTCGACTGACTCTAGGGTCGAAAAGGACGATAGTGGACTGTCAAATTAAAACAAAATGGCCGTGTTTTTGGTCGCCATGTTTAATCCAGCTCCATTTTTGAGGCTAACCTGTTAAATGTGAAATGTGAACTGTCAAAGTGTATAATGTCAATGGTTGTAAGAAATGTCAGTGGGTGGGGTGGTTAGGCGGACGATTTAGTGCAATTGTGTTAAATAAAATCGATTGTGATACGTATTTGATAAGAGTGATTCAATACAAAATGCGCGTTTTCAGATACACAAACAAAAAGCGGAATGATAAGAAAATTATGTCAGCAAAACCAACGATATATTCCTGTACTATACGTGTATGAATGTAAAAACGAACCGGTATAGGCTGCTCTAAACTCAGGAGATAGGGATGTTTTGTCTCGTTTTGTCCTAGACACGTAAGGCAGTAAGCATAGAAAAAGAAGACTTAGAATTATATGAGAAACAAACGAAAAAATCGACAAATTAGTCTCAATTTCCTATTCGTGTTCGTGCACTTGTGTCTGTCAAAGCAACAAAATAATATATCTTGTCAACTTACACATACAGTTTTTGGTTACAATATTTAAAAAAATCCGGAATACCTAACACTATTCCTCTGTTGTGACAGCAGCATGTTTTTCCTCTATGGCATGCTTTAATTTGTTAATATTGTGTTAATGTTGGCTTACCTTTGCTTTAATTTTGAAATGATTTAAGAATATCATCAAACAACTACCTGTTAGGATGGTCTTCACTTAGCTATTGTTCTCAGGGGATTTGTAGACAGTATATTATATAAGAACTGAGGTAAACATTGCATTTTTGGGCAATTGGTAATTTTTACAAGAAAAACAGTATGAAAACAATCAACTCTACGCGTTTAGTGTTTCACTATAAACATACATTGCCCCTATAGTAGGATAGGTATAGCCCTCGCAAAAGAGTTATTTCTCATATCTACCTATACAAACAAAAGTTTACTGAAAACGCACATTCTGAAAATATGAACGTAGAAGCTTTTTGTAATATTAAATAACTTGCAAATATAGTTTAAAACTAACCTAGAGGTTTTGTGAAACTTATGCGATTTGCAGTATCTGTCACTTAAATTAGATATTAAAAAACAAAATGCCAAACATTAGAGATAGCTTTAGTTTTATCATTTTCTATGCTTTGTATAGTGTAAATAACTTAGACTAGATTAGGAGTTAGCATTATTTTATTATTCTTAGTATTATTTAAGACCTCTTCAAAACATTAAATAGTTTGATTTATTAATGCATTAGACTTTATTTATTTATTTCTAAACACCATCAGCTACACTAATGTCTAAAAATGACAACAGAGAGCTAATAATAGGTATTCACTGATAGAATCTAAATAAGCTAAATTATGCGTGAACACTAAAAACATTGTGACAAGAAAGAAAGCGTACTTTATGGGAAACCATAGTGTTCGTACTTAAACTAGACTTACATTACTTTCGTTTTATTCTTTGCGAAATGTTGAGGTTTTTTCCTCAAAATTTCTTATGTTGTATATTCTTTTCTATTAACTTACCTGTAAAATAAAGTAAAATTTAGTTTATAAGCACTTGTAAGTATTATTATAAATATATGATGCTCAATGCTGTAAATAGAACAATAAGAATAATTCTACCGTAACTGGATGTTGATATAAAATAGTTTCAAGTTACGAATTGGTTTTATTTGAGCCCTTACCTACCTAACTGTAGTTACTCCACCCACTCTTATTTGCTGTTTGATAGTTCGACTCGTCATCCATACCGCGTAGGTATGGATGAAAACGGGTAGGACGCATTGGCTGAAAACTAAAGTTTTCAACCAATGCGTCCTTTATGTTATTTATGACCTACGGAGCTGACGTGGACACTCACGATAGGGCTGGTCCACCAGTTCAAAGTCGCTCAGCGAGCTATGGAAAGAGCTATGCTCGGAGTAACGAATACATCCAACAGAGAAACAAAGTTATCGACATAGCTCTAAGAATTAGCAAGCTGAAGTGGCAGTGGGCCGGCCATATCTTGCAAGAACCGACTGCCGCTAGGGCAAACGTTTTTGAGTGGAGACCACGACTCGGTTAACGTAGTGTAGGACGCCCTCCGATCAGGTGGGATGACGACCTGCGAAAGATTGCAGGTACATAGATGCTGGATGCGTCAAGCTGAAGACAGGGCGCTGTGGCGCTCATTGGATGAGGCCTATGTCCAGCAGTGGACTAACATAGGCTGATGATGAGCTCGACCCAGTTGTTTACGCTGATTATATCTCTCATTATTTCATTAAAGACTTTATTTCCTTATATAGGGATTAACGAAATCTTGGATATTTATCAAGCTGACAGATTAGGTGTCTATGAAATATTGTATTCTTTCACCCAGTCAAAGAAAATAAATGCGTGGACGGAGCATATTTAAAAGTAAAAGCAGAAAATTAATCATAAAATTAAACTCAATTATCAAAATATCAATGAAAATGTATATACATTTTGCCCTAAAATAGAGATCTATTTACAGATTGATAGCAACCCGAATTGACGTTGACAAGAAATGTTTGATCCTTGACTCCGCGTACGAACAACTTGATGTGCTAGGTTATTTCAGAGAGCAAAATTCTAAAGCTTATTGCTTTCGAAGCTTTTTTGCGAGGTGAGTAACTTTTTTACTTGTACTAAATATTGAGCTTAATTTATTTAGTAGTCAATCAATTTTATAATTGCAAACTAACAATTATAAGTTCTTTACAAAAAAAAGCACTCAGGTGTGTGAATTTATTATTATATATTTAGTTGAAGTAAATAACGGCAACATAGCATGGGTAAGTACAGCAAATGTTCTATCCCAATCATGCTTATTAAAACGTGCTAAACAAAAATTCTTCGTTGACGTCAACTTAAAGTCATCAATAACTAATTAACTGTCAGCTATTTTTTTCCGCGAATTCAGTATTTTTTTTTTCACTAAACCGCGGCGGCGGCGGCGCGCTTTGAAAACATCCAAGATGGCGGGACTCATCTGTCATTTTTAATTGTATGTCAAACGAGAGCTTTACGCGTCGCCGCGGAATATATTTAGTTTATAGCGGCATAAACGACAGTATTATTAGTGTGATACGGTCTCATTATATTCACATTTAGTTTCTGAGGTACAAGCTAAGTACTTCCAGAAAAGCTAGACTTAGATGGGTGTTTGCTTACCAGCAGTATTTGACTTCTTTTATTTTGTAGCGACAGAAAAATCAAAACAAAAAGGTTAGTCTACAACAAGATCAAGATCTCTCTACTTTCTTTATTTAGACTGCTGGCAAATGCTGAATGCGGCAAAATGAAGACAGGGCGCAGATTTATTTATTTATTTAACAAAATCCACAGCCCTTAATTATTATAACAAACATGCTTAAAATCTAAACTTATGGCCAAAAACGGACTTACTTTTTATAAGATATTTTTTTATTAGCTAGACAGTCAGGTGTAATGTATGTACTCTTATAATAAATAGTTCTCAGAATATAAACTTATTTCCAATACTTACATAACAAAAAAAAATATAATAATATTATATAAAAAATAATTAACTACATATTAAGTTAAAACTAAGTACTAAATTAATATTAAATTATGTAACTATGTGTTAACATAGGTTAACACCAGCATCCTCCTCCATTATTTTAATTACTTCATTTCTAAACATTCTCTTGTCGCTGTGAAAAATATCTGTTTTGTTGAACTCTTTGTTATAATTATTCTGTAACCTATTCACTATAGAATACTGTGCATAGTTCGTAGTGATGACCTGACTTGACATTTTGATCTGTTTTTTTGTAAAACATAATCAGCTTTTTTGTATACAAGATTTCTTTAGGAATTTTCGAGACTAACGTTTCTTTACTTTTTATTTTTTCTCCTATTTCGTCTTCTATATTTACATAACTCTATATTTTCGTAATCATTCTAACTCTACTACAAAGCCCACTGCAATCGTTAGAAGTTTGAAATTAAGACATTACAGGCGCCACTCAGTTTAATGATCTCGTGTCTTCTATAATGTTTATTAGCTCTATGGTGGATTCATCGCGTCATCGTGACTTTGAAGTGAGTTGTAGACTACAGACGACATCCTATTCCGCCCTTTTATAAGTCTATCGATGTTTTAATCGGTTTTATTTAATTGCGTGCGAAGAATATGGCTCTTTTCTGTCATCAGACGTATAGTAAATGTTTAGTGGAATAAATGAAAAGAAAATTGTGTTATTGTGACAGTGTGTATGTCAATCAAGAATTAAAAAAATGGCTACTTCAAGAATCTTCTTGAGTAAAATGATAAATATCAATCCAGACAGCATCATCCAGCCCAGTTTAAGCAGAGCTTGTGTTATGGGTACTAGATGACTGATAGACGTAATAGAATACATAGATAGATATTTTTTTATTATACATTTATAACACCCCGAACACCCTGAACAAATATTTGCAGATCCGCATTGGGACAAAAGTTTGTAAGATTGAAAAAAAAATTTAAGAATTGAACCCGCAACCTCCTGCGTCGCAGGCGGACCTTCTGCCGTCGCGCCACATAGGTCGTCTAGTCTAGTCGTCAATTTGAACACCTCTTAGTCCAAAATACCGAGAATTTTAGCATTAAAATAAGAACAGATTTAAATTGCCTTATTTTATTAAAGAGCTTTTCCAATTTCGTAAGTTTAAATAAATTTGACAGTGACATCTCATCGTCTACAACTAAATGTTTTCGTCATGAAACCAGTGGCAATTATAAGTGACGAATGGTATGAGACTGAAACACGACAGATCACCTTCAAAGAAAGAAAATAGAAAACGTAGAGATTTTCAACGAACAATATTTATGATTGCTCAATTTCATGTTTAGTTTTCAAAAAACATATTATTCATGTAAAGTTTAAAAAATAAATTATATATGCTTCGACTTAGGTCAGTTTCAGAAACTAAATCATTTAGTTATTGTTTTCTTACAAATTAAGGGCATGGCTCGTTTCACAACTTTACTCTAACTGTCGTGGTTTCAGGTATGGCCGTCACCGACGTTCTCAAAAAAACATTCTGTATATCGTGTTTTGACGAGTCATAGTCTCATCATTTCATATCTGGATTTTTGATATATTTTTCAATACTTCTGTTCAGCTTAAGCGCCTACTAGGTAATAATTTCTTTGCTAATTGAACTTAGTTTTCTTTTTTTTTTCATTATTAATATTTCTTTTTGTGTGTAACCATTTTCTTTTAAATTAATAATATAAATCGTCTACTTTCTGTTAATCTTTTCTAAATTGCTGCTTTTTTTCAAATTATTTGTGGAAACTTCTAATTGGCCTTAAGTTAAATGTTCTTGTAAAGCTAGCTGTAAGTTTTCCTAAGATTGTAAAAATAAAATAAAATTTAATTTAAGTAACATTATTGTGTTTTTTTTATTTGTAACAATAAATGATCTGAATCTAAGTACCCATAACACAATCTCTGCTTAGCTTGGGGATATACATAATGTATAATGCTGTTCTGTGATTCCCTTATTGAATTTCCTCAAGAATTAAATAAAATCTAAGTATACTTCTTAGGTAGGTATTGTAAGGTTCATATTGTTTTACGTTTTTTTATATTCTTGATTGAAGACAGAAAAAAGCTTTTATTTTGCGTTTCAAAGACAAGAAAAGTTGCCAAATTTCTTGAAATTATGATAATTGAATTTGACGTTAAATAAAAATGTGCCTGACATAATGATCATTCTTACGCCATTTTGACTAAAACGTTTCATAAAATATGTTGAAGAGATGCTCGAATACTTTTTGTATTGTGGCTTTGTAGTTTCATCTGAGATTTATTATTAAAACAATAAAGATAATTTTCTTAAATACAACTCGCACTAAAAAGAAAAGTAAGAAGATGTAAATTAAACAATAGTGTGATTTGTTTTTTACTGAGACCAATTTTTGGCTCATTCCAGTCGGTTTTTCAACCGCATATTATTTTTGACTAGTTTAAACTTTTCATAATAAATCGTTGACAGGCGAGAGAGTTTTTCAAAAACAATTCAAAGGCTTGCAAAATTTTTGCCACACTTGGAAAATCGTTTTTAATTTTTTTAATATACTTCATTTAAAAATTTTGCACGCCATTATTAACATGTGCATAATGCACTTTTTTATATCTGGATTAAGACCTATTTTAAAGAATCCTTTTGTATGCACATAAATTATTCTTCAAATACGAGTAAAATGAACATCTAAATAAAAATGCACATCGTTGTCTTGTCTATGGTCCAAATTCTGTAGGTTACACACATTTTTCGACGACATATGTGGCGCGGTGGGTGAAGGTCCGCTTACGACGCAGGAGATTGCGGGTTCGATTTCCAATTTTTTGTACTATCTGCAAAATTTAAAAAATTTGTTCCGGGTGTTCTGATTTTTTTCTGTGTACCAAGTGTATAATACGAATTTCTATCTATGTAAAGTACCTTTTGTATTATGTATATCAGTCATCTAGTAACACAAGCTTTGGCTTAGCTCCAGCGGCTTATCCACACAACATCATCTAGCCCCACTAGATGATGTTGTGTGGATTGTCCAGCGTTATTATTATTATTATTTTTGTATGTTAACCCTGCCACTGATCCAAAAACCACCACTAAACACTTTTGGCTCATTCAGCCGTCATATTAGACACACCGTCTGCCGTCTATTCCCGGCGATCAAAGCCGCGTGCGTCGCTAGTCGAGCGTGACCGACGAGTTTACATCTAATTATATGTACGGAACTCTGGTTGTTTCTGATGCGGACTGCGGCCGGTGGTTAGGGTTTAAGGGGCGTTTAGGAAGTGACGTTGTAAGTTATTTAGTGGAGGATATATCACATAGGTCGCACTTTACAATAATATTAGGTATAAAAGTTAATATTAATCTAAAAAACAACTAGTGCAGTGAAAAACAAAAGCACTGTGTTATATAGCCATCAGCTCTCAGCTAAAACAGTAAGTAAATAATGTACTTATACTATATACTTTCAGTCTATAACTAAATCTATATATATATATATATATAAAACAAAACAATATATTATATATAGCTGCACTGTTAACATATATATATATATCCTACTAGCTTACATAACAGAATAACACATAGGCTACAATTCATAAAGATATATTGTCTATTATCCAAAATATCTATCACCATGCGGGTGAAAACGCGGGGCGCAGCTAGTATATATATAAATATCCTATTTCTCCTGGAGAAAGGAGGCTTTACAGATTTCATTCATCTTTTATTAAATGTTTTCTAATACTTCTTCGAACGTTGAACATCAAATTGCTAATTTTCAAATTTATTTTCCATGCGGACGAAGCCGCGGTGCACAGCTAGTAATATATAATTATGACATGTCATAATCAAAGCGGAGGTGTCGGTGGAGCGGTGCCAATACCTTGACCAATGTTAGGTAGGAAGGCACTATGAAGATGTCTATAGGTACCTACTGTTCTTACTAACTGGCTTTTTGAAGATCCACTGAAGCTGACTGAAAACCAGTAAAAACATATTTTGACATTCTCAAAACCGCACCTTTAGCTCTGAAGATCCCTTTCAGACTGCTGTCCTTGTCAATCCTATACGCGTTAGACAGAGACAACACGTTCTCAGACAATGATTGTCTTAATTGGAAGAGACGGTCCCTCAGGATGCTGTGAGTTAGTTAAAACGGTCTTTAAAATGGAACTGGGTTAGGCCCGCTTTCACCAAACGCTTTTAAGACGGTTTAATTTCTTAAACTGACCGAAATGTTGATAGTCTTTAAGAACACTAGCCAAAATCTATGTAGAATGTTTGTAAACAAGCTGTCCATAGGTAGGTACTTAGCGTAAAATTAACTCTGTTGCCGCTTCGAGATATTCGAGAGATATTCCTACATATGTACATTACGTGTCGATTGGAGATACTTCCTTCAATAAATATTCCTTAGGAAGAGTTAATATACCTAATATATTTACCTATATCTGAAACCCGACGCCAATTAAGTTCGTTTTAGTTATTTACTAGATGCGCCCCGCGGCTTCTCCCGCATGGAAATCTATGTGTCAAATGGTTTATAAACCTTCCTTTTGAATATCAATAGAAAACACCGCATCAAAATCCGTTGTGTAGTTTTAAAGATCTAAGCATACATAGGGACAGACAGACAGCGGGAAGCGACTTTGTTTTATACTTTGTAGTGTTTGTCTTGCAGTTCACGCAGTGTGAATGAAAAATAGCAACAAAAAGAATGTAACATTCGAGTCAAATTCAAAAGGCTTTATAAATTTAGGTCCTACATATGTATATTCTTTTTCTATTTTAAACAAAATAAAAAAAATGCTATAACCCTAATATTAATGAATGAATGCAAAGTTTAGCCCCGAATACTGAAACGGCAATTAGGTTTATCTTCATCATCATCAGCCTATAGCAGTCCACTGCTGGACATAGGCCTCCCCTGATGAGCGCATAACGCCCTGTCTTCAGCTTGCCGCATCCAGCATCTGCCTGCAGTCCTACGCAGGTCATCTTCCACGCGGTCTCCACTCAAGAAGTTTACCCCAGCGGTTGTCGGTTTAGCTCGCGCATCGATCAAACTTATTCAATTTTATAAGGAGTTCCTACTTAGGCATGAGAAGGTACGCAACCGCCGCCTCTAGAAAAACAAATCGACGAAAGCAATTTTCTCATACGGCTTTTAATGCCAGCTTTTACTGCGCTAGGCGGCGTACCGACGCTGGAAAAACTAACGCTTTCTTGTAGTCAGAACCTTGGTGTAGTCTCAACATCGGTTTAAAGATGTTTATTTCTCATAGAACAAAAATGTTCACTTATAATGAGATACAATAAATATTAAAATTAATGCTTATTAATATTACCTACACCTCCGGGGCCAGTAAGCGGTAAGTATAGTAAGTAAATATAGTAAGCAGGTATGTATATCTATGTTTTTATAAAGTAAAAGGATGCTTTGGAACATTAGTGATCGTAGCTTTTGTTATTTTTATTTAAAAACGCTACTTAGATGTACTTTATGTAAGTAATCAATCCAACGTCCAATACACACGTTTCATATTTCTTTATTTTGTTTTTTATACTACCTACTCTTATTATAAACTGTCAACCCTAGTGGGGCAGGATCCACCTAAAGGGGTTTTAGGCTACTGTCCTATTAAAGCTAGTTAGTGGGGCAAATTACACGGTAAAATTTAAGCCATTCCACGTTGCCCTACCAGTGGGACGCCTTGGTGGGGGATAATTGAAGTAAATGGTTTCTGATTTGTCCCACCGCTTGGTTTTAAATATAATATTAGTTGCTATAATTATATTATTATAATTTACACTACTTTTAATTTACAATCGTTACTTTTGTAAATTATTTTAGTGTTTTCAGTGTCCCGTATAGCATTTTCTATTCATCAACATTAATTCCTGTATTCCCAGCCGCCGTACCGGCCGTCATTGCGATTCTTTTTAAAAGCTTAAAGCGCTCAGCCCGCCTAAATATGCAGCTTTTAAATGAAGTCTTCGATGGGCGTGCGTTTCCATTGTACCATACGATTTTGTTAACCTATGATATTAACCCGGAATGATAAATTGTTCAGTTACTGCTATTTACTGCCCTTATTTCAATTCGACCGATAATGTGACGCGATGAGCGACAGTCCGCCTGCGACGCGGGTTGCCGGTTCGATTCCCGTATTCCGACAAATGTAAAAAAATACAACTCTCTCTCATCTAATAAACACATTTTTTTCTGAAACTCGGCTCACTTCCACTCACTGTACCTATTGCCACACCCTGCTGGGGTACCATTGTGTCTCGTATACATTACCTAGATATTAAGACCTACAGATGTACACAATGATGCAATAAATATGAATATGTTGGTACAATCTGCAGGTATTTGTACCGGGTGTTCTGGGTATTTCCTATATATTTTCAAGCGAAGACAAAACACACTGTCTTATATAAAGCTTTAAAACTTAAAACGCATATCTCGATATTTGGATACGTCTATTGAGGAACCGACCGGCTCGAAGCATGCATAGTGAGTGCTTTGGTGAATACTGTAAACTCCTATCTTCTTTAATAAATAAATAAATCAAAAGTGCTTTATTTCCTTTAGCCCTTACAGGGCTTTAAAACACGTCACAAGTTTCCGTTCGTCACAATCACCGTTCCCGGATAAACAATGGAAACCCACCCAGAGATCACGTAGAAAGCTCACTCGGGCAATTTATTAAAGAACTGAATCCCAATTACCGCGCCTCTTGGCGTTTAGTGTCGAAGCGACTCTATCCGACGGCGTTTATATGGAAATCGCACGTCGAATCAGCCTCGAATTTATTGGGTTATGTAGGCAGGCGTAGAGGGACTAAAGGAATTTAATAGGTAAGGAGTTTCTTTGAAGGATAGGATCCGAAATGAATACATCCGACAGAGAACCAAAGTTATCGCCTCTTCAGCTTGCTAATTCTTAGCTATGCAGCTATGTTCTAAGAATTAGCAAGCTGAAGTGGCAGTGGGCCGGCCATATCTCGCGAAGAACCGACAACGCTTGGGGTAAACGTGTTCTTGAGTGGAGACCGCAACGGCAATCGTAGTGTAAGACACCCTTCGGCCAGGTGGGATGACGACCTGCGAAGGACTGCAGGCAGATGCTGGATACGGCAAGCTGAAGACAGGGCGCTATGGCGCTCATTAGGGGAGGCCTATGTCCAGCATTGAACTACTATAGTCTGATTATGATGGTAAGGATATAGGTAAGGAATAACTTAGGGCGATACTCCAAGGCACACTAGCGCCGCCACCTATCATATCTTATTGTGACGTTGAACAGCGTAAAGTAATATAAGTTGAAAACGAGTGTAAGCACCAATACAAACCAATAATGTTGGTTTAAGGCAGTTGTCTCACCGCCGGCGAGAAAACGACTAACTATCTATTTTCTCGCTCAAGAAACGTACAGTTAGACATTCCGTGTAAACAAAAGAGATGCATATACAAATAGTTGATCGCTGACTGTTCACACTACCGGCGAGGACTCGCTTCACTAGTTTGTCGCTGAGCGACAAGAGCCAGGAAAATAACACTCGCTCAGCGATACTCGCTTAGCGATCAGAAAACTCACGCCGAGAGAGCAACCAGCGGTCATTCCTCTACAATGCGAGTAATCGTTCGTCTAACTCGCACACTCGCTTATAGCCGAGCTACACAACTATCGGAACTACGTACTCGCTCCCCGTTTCACGCCGACTCGTTTTTACATTCTAGCTCTGCTCGCTACTCGTTCATCGTTCCCGATGAGACAACTGCCTAATGGTGCAATATTGGCTAAATTACTACCTACTTATTAATACTTCTAATAAATAAATAAATTTACATTCCATCCTGAGTTTAAGCGCTGGGAGGTGCGATACAGTTTTAAACGTATGCGCTTTCCAGTGTTCCGTTGTATCTTAGAGATATTATGTCTTGTTCCATTCTAAATAAATAAATTGAAATTGAAATTGAAAAAATTGAATTGAGTTTATTCTATTCAATTTCAGCAAGAGATTTTTGAAACAGTAGCGACTGCAAATCTATGGATCCCATTGTGAACGGATATGGGGTCACCATTTTAATTGAATTCGAATAAGGGATGTCACCCCAGTCAATTTTCACCCTTATTAAATACGCATTGAGGCATGTAATTAAAAAACAGATCAGAATGGGTGCTTAACATCACAATGGTAGAATTAATGGCCTACTGATAAGCTAGTAACGTTTTAATTTTTTAGCCAACTTTTAAAAACAATGTCATATTAATGAGATTTCGCTGAAAGTGTCAAAGTGCATTTGTCACATCTTAATTTATTGGAGCACCCTGTGTACTGTCCAGGAAGGCTTGCTGCCAAGCTGGGTGGACAATGAAATGGTGGTAATTCGCAAATCCATACTTTGAGTGAATGGCCCGCACGGGGCGAGGTACGGCGGCGCAGAAAGTGTTGGACACTGCAAGGGGCTCGCCTAACTATGCTGAGATAGAGTCCGTTTAATATTAATTTATATACAGGTGGTATAAATAAATTATTACAGCACTAATAATGTCATAGTAGGACGAACAGAAACTGGTTCCATCGTGGTCCTACTAGTACAAATTAGTAGGACCACGAGAAAACGGAGAAATTGAATTAGGTCAGGTACAGTAATTAGAGGTAGGTTTTACTCGCATGTGGTTGAGGCATAATAAATACGGTATTTCAATGGGCCTAGTCAGAAAAGTGCTTTATTTCCTCTAGACTGACACGTTAGTTAATTTAAATTACACAAATAAAACTAGAAAATAAAGTGTAATATCAGTTAGAATTTCTGTTAACTTTAATCTTATTTGAAGTTCTTTTAAGAAATAAAAAGGTCTTGAATCAATATGCCTTACAGAGAAACGTAAAATGATTTGTACAATTGCAAATAGATTATAGAAAACTTACAACAACACAAACCTTCGTAAATAAGTATGTACAGATGTGCCCACTGCATCTCTTGCAATCTTCAGATAAACTACAGTAGGACGCCAGACAAATGTCTTTCTTAAAAGATAGCGAAAGCGAAAACTCCTCACAAATTCTGTTAAACATCCGTAATAAGTGCTTTTACAACAGGCAGTGGTGGCCACAGCAACAATTAATCCAATAACGACGTAAAACTATGACGTCACTGCGCGTCACCTCTAGCTAGCGGCGGCACGTGTCTCCGACCCACAGGATTAGTGCATCAATGAGCTTCACCAATGAAACAGACAGACAGAGAACCAAAGTCATTGACATAGCTTTATGAGCAAACTGAAGTGGCAGTGGGCCGGCCATATCTCGCGAAGAACCGTCATCCGGTGGGGTAAACGTGTTTTAGAGTGGAGACCACAACTCGGCAAAGTAGTGTAGGACGTCCTCCGGCCAGGTGGGATGACGACCTGCGAATCACTGCAGGCAAATGCTGGATGCGGCAAGCTGAAGACAGGGCACTATGGCGCTCATTAGGGGAGGCCTATGTCCAGCAGTGGACTGCTATAGACTGATGATGATGATGATGGTGAATCAATGAAGTATTTTTAATGATACATAGAATATCCAGAACACCGGACTCAAATATTTACAGATCGTAGAAACATTTATCCCAAGGCAGAAATCAAACCCTCAAGTTAACTTTAGCGCTAAGTTATTTTATTATGTCCTAAAACGAATCCCCGAAATATTAAAACGTTTAAGTAGCTCTGAAATAATAAAACAATTTGACAGTTTTAAAACTGTGTGTCAATAGATAACCTTCTTTCGCGACACATTTCTTTTTTCTCGATATTAGCAGAGGCACTCACTGTTCTTTGGTAGCATCCTGCAGGCAGAGAGGTTGTATAACAATGTCCGTGATTTTTACTCTACTTCATTACTCCTTTTTTCTTGTTCTTTAGTAGATTCATGTAGTTCATAGTAAGTTCATAGCTCATTTATTGATTATTTTTGGTCACATGTATGGCCATTGGCACTTGCTTTAATTGTTGTATTTAGCTTTAGTTTTATTCTATTGTTACTAAAGTTTTTGTTAGTGCACTTCCTTACCTTACCAGCAAACAGAAAATGTTTTGATACCCCGCGAAACAGGCCTAGCCTAGTGCGGGGGTCACTGTTAAGTGCAACACCTCAATCAATCAACTCTAAAATGTAAGAATATGATATAATTAAGTTAAGGTGTTATTATTTGTAAACTTTTAATAAATAATTTTTTTGTATTTGTATTTGTATTAGATAACCATATAAACATTTTATTCATATTTCAAATTATACATATCAATGATTTTCTCCTGAACTGACACCCAATGCTCTCCCTGTATCACCCCTACTCTTAAGAGACTAGAGTTTTACAGAGGGACCTACTCTACAATTTTAAACTTTATACATTTGAGTCTCCTGTCGCCCAGACTCCTATGAGACTGGAGCCTTCGGGAGACCCAAGTACACTTACAACACTACACACACTCACACACTCACCCACACATTCACATACACATACACGATCACGCGCAAGTTCTGAATCATTTGTGCACTAAAACTTTTAACTCTTAGTATAATTTTAAAATAGGTATGTAATGTACCATCCACAGTTATTAAAGTTCTGTGATAGTACATTAAAAAAACAAATTTACGTAACTTAATCTACTTTTACACTAAAGTCATTTAAAACGGGATATTTACCATGATTTGATTTTTGTTTTTTTTTTCGAGTTATTCCGTGATCATGGCGCATGAAACTGTGCCGAAATATTGGAAATCTCAAAAATCAAATCATGGTAAATATCCCGTTTTATGCAATGTCATGTGGCAATCGTTATTGTTGTTTTTTGTTAAGTGTATGTACATATTTGCCATGTTTATATTATGTTTATATATTATAAAGAATTGATCTCATATGGGAGTGACATAGTCACTTTGTGACAAAACTCCATTAATAAATAAAGATATAAAAAAAAACCCGTTTTAAATGACTTTAGTGTTAATAACCATGATAGTTTCAGAAGTTTTTATCTACTTTTACCTATCTGATTTATTTTGGAAGAGCGAGATTCCCTAACGCAGGTATTCCTTTTACTTAAAAGGGAATCTCAAACACTGTTATATTATTGTACATTAAGTTGAAGAAATAAATATTTTGTAATGTGTGCGTCGTGGGCACCCAATGAGTTAATCAACTTGATTTGAGTAGGATTTGAGTAGCTAACTACATAGTAAGACCGAAAAGACCTAGCGTTGATGAACGACCACTTGTCTAGAGCCCATCGCTCAGACGAGTCCAGCGTCGTCTTATTTACGGCACTGATGCACAAACAAATTACCTTCTTAAAGCAGACGTTCACAACACAAAGTAAACCTTAACACCGGGGCATAAGGCCTATTTTATATTTATGTAGTAGCCAAATGGACTTTTGAATTACGATGTGAAACGAAATAGTGTTGATTTTAGTTTGGGTTTTAGATCTAAAAGTTACAACTAGTGGTCAAACCAACGCGTTATGTTTTGTTGAGAGATTTATTTTAAAGATAAAAATCGAGATGTTTTATTTGCAAAAATATATGCTATGTAAGTTAACAAGTAAATACATTTTACGAATCAATATGCTCGACCGTTATTCAGTATGCAAAAATATATTACTATACATTTATATAACTCATTCTATTTTCGCCGTTCATTGACTGCATTGTGGTAGATACGAAAAAAAAAGCAAAAGAAAAAACCACTTGCGAAAATAGGATGAGTACATCCGATTCGACTGTCGTACCATTAGCAACAATCAATTCAATAACGACGTAACACTATGACGTAACTGCGCGTCATCTCTAGCTAGCGGCGGCACGTGTCTCCGTCCCACAGGATTAGTGAATCAATGAGCTCCGTACCACCCCTGATTAGGGTCTCACAGACCCGGTAATCGCGTTACGGACGATGCATTATACCGACAATGTAAGTAGTGTTAACCTTTTTTTTTATTTAATAGAAAGAAAAAGACAGAAAGAAAGAAAATTATTTTAAACACTAGCACAACACACAAACAAGTTCAGTTACACAATTGTAATATATACTACATAGTACCTACTTACTAGAAAACACGTAACACAGACAAAATAAGAAAAAAAATAGATTAGGAACAAAATGTAGGCACTAATTAATAGTCAACGACCGTCAGAAATGCTGTTTGGTAAAGTTTTTTGGTGTTTTATCGAGCATACCCACACTTAGCACAGTTAATCGTTTTATAGGACATTATTAAACATTATTAGGGCATTATTTAATTCTTAGCAAATGCTGTTCACACACGACACAGCGTAGCTCAGGTCCTTGGTAGTGCTCGCGTTAAGAAAAGTTAGAGGCAGCCCTCTCTCGCTTGGCTTGTCTAAGTGCTTATTTTTAAACCCAAAGAAATGAAGTTTTTGAAACCACAACACGCCGTCTAGCCCCAAAGAAACCAGAGCTTGTGTCATGGGTACTGTAAAACCGACATTCTTATTACATAGTATTCATACAAAGATAGTTTTTTTTGGTGTTTCATAGTAAACAACCAGACAAATATTTCCAGATCAAACTTTTAAAACTATCATGGTTATTAACACTTAAGTCAGTTACAAAGGGATATTTACCATGATTTGAATGACGTTTTATTTAAATGACTTTAGTATTTCCAGATCGTATAAACATTTGCCTGAGGCGGGAGTACGTTTGTAGTATGATAATAATGTATATTATAAAGTTTGACTTGTCTTAGCGCTTATTTTGTAAGCCTAAAGAAATAAAATATATTGAATTTGAATCGAACCCGACCGCAGCCCCAATGCAGCGTCGTTAACGAGACTGCAGCCCGCTGACGGCCCTGCGGCCGAAAGGGACACCGCGCGCTCCGCTGATTTATCGCAGGACACACCTGTTAGCACTGATTATCTGTAATGACTGTCTGTACGTTTGTAGCTAGTAGGCACTGATTTTTACCAAGCGCGATGGGTTGTTTATCTTTACATAGTATAAAATGAAGTCACCGCGGAATAGATTTTAAAGCACTTTTCAGCAATAGAGAGTGATTCAAGAGGAAAGTACGCCCCGCGGCATAGCCTGCGTGGAAATCTAAGTGTCAAATGGTTTATAAAATTTCCTCTTGAATTACTCTTTCTATTAAAAAAACCGCATCAAAATCCGTTGGGTAGTTTTAAAGATCTAAGCATACATAGGGAGAGACAGACAGAGGGAAGCGACTTTGTTTTATACTATGTATTGATACTCATTTTCATATTATGTATTGCATCATTGTGTACATTTGTAGGTCTTAATATCTAGGTAATGTATACGAGACACAATGGTACTGCATCTGTAAATACCAAAGGTAAATACTAATTCTAATTTATTTCTATTATTTGATTGTATCTTTCTTAGTAAATATTTATACTATTACAAAAATATCTAATAGAAAACATTATAAATGGCCGTCCGTTTGGTCCATAGACAATTTAAAAGTCAACACACCGCGTGCACCTCCCGTTAACAACAGCACAATAGCGACTGCTCGTTATCGTTATAAAGGACCCTATTATGTCAAGTGACAGGTCCCTTAGGAGCAGTGTTTCATACCACTGATTTATGGGCAGCGGTGTTGTTTACGTTTAAATGGTCGAGTTTTAGGACCATTTACTGATTGTTCTAGGATAGTAACTGATTGTAATAAGGTTTACTATAAATATTTGGGTAATCATGAATTATTTGCTGATTACCATATCAATATTCTGGTGAGTATTTGGCGTAGCGCATCAGCATTGTCATACAGCGGGGCAATGCAGCCAGCGTCTTGGGGACGCGCGCCGATTGGTATGGATCGTGGTATCGATCGTGGTATTGATATGGATCGTTAAGCTACCTGTAGATTGTTTGCAGGTAGTCTGCAGTTAGTTCGATTTTCAATTGTGAATAATCTAATTTGTTTTCCGGTAGAAGCTAGTAAATGTCTCTTTGTAAGCCAAGAATCTAAGCATGTTTCAGTAGATTCTTTGGTCCTCGTGGGTTCTTTGGTATACCTACTTGTTTGTTAAAATACTATTGCTTATTACTATTAGTAAATAATTTCCTAATATGCTACGTAAGTATTTATTATTATTGTAACTCTGATGATAAATAATTAGGTGTATGTGCAAAGAAGTAAATACATAATCCTATTAACCATTTCACGCCAGATTGTCTAGTTAGTAATTGACGTCAATATTCGCTACATTTGCGACAAAATTAAAATATCAAAGCGCTCACTGACGCATGTCCAATCGCTTATTCCAAATTTGAATAAAGACGTCAAAACCGCGACGTCAGCTCCGTAATTTGAATTTAGAATTGTATTTAGGGACAAATCGTTTATTTTAATTTTACACGCAGTTGATTCTGAATGGCCAGCGTCATCGTTCCAAGTTCAAATTATAAAATTACCATTTGTCTAGTTCCAAACACAAAGGAGGACGGCAAATTATTTACACGCTATTTAACAAAACATTCTACTGATTTGTGTACGAACACGTGAAATGAGCAAGCTTATTTGCATAATCCCTTTTATTAAAAGCTGATAATGCTATTTCACCGTACCGATTCGGATTCTAATATGGCAGAATGATTAATGTTTCCTTTTTTAAAGTAATCAATTCTCATTTCACAAATCGTAATCTGGTAGAATGTGCAAACGGTCTTTGCTTTCTACGTCGATGAAAAAACAATCAAGCAGAACACAACTTTAATAAAAATTCCCATGCGAAAGTTTGCGGCCAAATAAAACGTTGTAAGTACAAAAACATTGAAACGGGGCGTCCCGTCCGCCATCATTTAGAAATAATTACCCGATCAATCATCAACGTATACGATTCGCGCCGAAACATCAACCTGCTACTGTCAATGTCAAAAAGCTCCATTTGATTTTGAACTTTGTCTACACGAACTAGTGACTCTAATCGGTTAATATGAAAATTTCGTACTTGATACAGCGCGTTAAAAAGTCAGAGTTGCCATTAGAACGCTTCATTCGATTTTCACCTCTCAGTCTAGTAGACAAGTGATAAAATAGGTTATAAGTAGTGTTTTTGATGGTTCGCGCCAAAATGCTGCAAGATGGCGGCCCTAGAGACTTTATTAGCGCGCAAGACCCACCCATTATACATTTTTAAACCGTATCCATATAAATTAATGTCAATATCACCCCAGCGTAATATCAATCTCTCTAGTTGTTCGCGGATTACGTTACAAATAATATCATTTTGTACGGTGATTCGTTCTGAATGGTTCTTGGGACTGGGAAGTTTTGATACTTTGCTTTTTCCTAAAGGGGGCTGTATACACATCTATTTAGATTCAGGTGATAAATAAAGCTGGTTATTTTGACCCGAATTGACTTATTCTAAAAGATACCTCGCATTCAGCCAAATTTAAGAAAAGTTGTTTGACTTTATGCGTACAAATACATATATAATAAAAGACTTCATGATATCGAATTATTGAATCACTATTTATTTAAAATCTAATTGTTTCGATGGTTGAATGACAGGATTTTTTGATATAAATGTTTTTTTTTTAATATTATCTTAGATACCTACCTAATTAGTCATAATTATTGCATGCTAAAATATAGTGAGACATGAGTGTATTATTTGGACTTATACCACATTTTAACCATGTTTAACGCAATAAATAGATATATTTAATTTTGACTCTTGTCTGAAAATTACCAAACCATATGACAGACATAAAGACATTATTTAATGATTTTGGTGCGTATTTATGTGGGCGTACAATGTAGGTACATCTTTTCCCCATTGCGCAATGTTTTTTTCGTCAAGCTAAAGCTGTTACGTGTAAAGTATCAAAACATCTCGACTACACTGCACAGGAGTTACAACGAGCTCCCCCAATCGCAAGGGCAGTTTAGTATTTCTTTATTCCATTATATTTAAAGAATGCCAGTGATATCGGCCTACTGCAGGGAAATATCAATTAATACACATAAATAACTTTTGATGCCAATTATTTTGCTTAGCAGGTAGGTTAGTTAAATATACTACAATGATTATTACACTATTTGCTGCTCGCGGCTTCGCATGCATTTTATTATGTCTAAAACCAGTCACGCAGAGATACGTAATTATTGTACTTATAGGTACAATAACAACCGATTAATTTTACAAATTAATTAAATTAGTAATGCTGGACAACCCACACAGCTAAGCAGAATGACTGACAATATATTATACACTAGCTGATTCCCGCGGTTTCACACGCGGTAAATTCGAATTTCACATTTCAGAGACATTCGAAGGTGCAAATGAAAACTTCATTACACTTTCCAACGGTGACATAATTTTTCAAGTTGATCCAGTAGTTTCGGAGCCTATTCAATACAAACAAACAAAAAATCAAACCACAACACACATATCTATACCTACTAATGTTATAAAGAGGAAATCTTTATAACATTAGTAGGTATAGATATGTTATATTATACATAGATTAAATCCAGAAACCCCGAGACAAGTATTTGCAGATTGTACAAATATTTGTCCCAAGGTGGGAATCGAACTTGCATCCTCCTGCGTAGCAGGTAGATCATAGCCCAACGCGCCACAGAGGTCTTCATAAAGGTACATTCATTCAACATCTGATTCTGCATAATATTACGATACCCATGAGCGTCATCCAAAACAAAATACGTTAAAAAACAAAACACAACAGTGCCAGATAAACCACAAAACAAAATAACAAGATAACAATCACTAGATGCCGAAATAATTGCATAAACATCTGAACTAGGGGAGATGTCATCGGGAGAGGTGGGTATCTGTTGACACGATCTCCCAAACTGCAATATGATAGGGAATATCTGTTTGCACCCCGCGGTTAGAACTGATTTATTTGTCATCATCATCATCATCATCAGCATATAGCACTAGCCTATGTCCACTGCTGGACATAGGCCTCCCCCAATGAGCGCCATAGCACCCTGTGTTCAGCTTGCGCATCCAGCATCTACCTGCAGTCTTTCGCAGGTCGTCATCCCACCTGGTCGGAGGGCATCCTTCACAATGTTTACCGAGTCGTGGTCTCCACTCAAGAACACGTTTGCCCCAGCGGTCGACGGTTCTTCGCGAGATATGGCCGGCCCACTGCCCCTTCAGCTTGCTAATTCTTAGTATGAGATAGATAGAATCATATCATTTATTTATTTACTAGCTGCGCCCCGCGGCTTCTCCCGTGTCGAAATCTATAAGTCAAATGGTTTATAAACCTTCCTCTTGAATCACTCTATGTATTAAAAAACGGCATCAAACAAAATCTGTTGTGTAGTTTTAAAGATCTAAGCATACCTAGGTACATAGGGACAGACAGACAGCGGGAAGCGACGTTGTTTTATACTATGTAGTGATTGAGCTAGTTGATAAATACACTTGGAACACAGATATAATGATTATAATAGGTTTTTAATACAAAAAAAGCGGAATAGTTATTTGTCCAGGACCAATCTTATCATTTTCTCTTTTTTAAAATCAGAAGGAACTTCTGTCTCACTAAACAACATTTCGTGGGAAGTCAAACCAAAAACATAGCCGTGAGAACCCAAAAACTGATTGGTCAAAGTTATTTTTGATAAAGATAAATATGAAAATCATCGGCTAACCACGTTTTATTATTGCCCCTGGCATTAAACCGTGTAGAGAGCGACCTATTAGATAAAAACGTTACTCTATTTCTCTATGGGTAGAGTCGCGTGGCGCGCGCGTGTCAGTTTGACAGCTAAACAAACATGGCGCCGATTGAGATATCAAATTGTTATTAGTAGAAATAAGCAAACGCATTGTGCAAATATAATTTTCGTAATTGCTGATTCTACCCCTAAAGTTAATCATAGGGTAGAAGTTTGGGGAGACTTGATTTTTAGTTCAAACAAGATATGTTTTATTATAATTAATTGAATAGCCACTTAAAGTTTAAGCAAGTGGATTTGTTATGACTTAAGTAATCGGGGGTCCATAAATGCGTATTATTATGGTTATGTATATGTTTCCTTCAGCCTCGCGACG
The DNA here is from genome assembly GCA_947044415.1 of Eupithecia dodoneata. Lineage (NCBI taxonomy): Eukaryota > Metazoa > Arthropoda > Insecta > Lepidoptera > Geometridae > Eupithecia > Eupithecia dodoneata. Next base: position 3,229,430 of record OX345678.1, read on the forward strand.
CATCGGTCTTGGCATGAATTTGGATAAAACCAAAGTCATGATTAATGGCCACGTTGATCAAATATCATCGTATCTTCTCGAAAACGAAATAAGAGCAACAAAAGAACAAATACAATGACGATTGAACGCTTTCACGCTCTTCGTTCTGGCTAAGGCCCTAATTTGGCCAGGCATCATAGGCATGGGATCCCGGCCGGTAGACGGTCTTTGCAACCCAGAGCGGTCTTATCGCGATTGAGATGCAGTACAAATTAAAAAAAAAGTTTAACGAGCACTCTGCGTAAATTTCACGTTCATATTCCAGCCGACTCTAGAATACTCTGTGTATGTATATTCTGTGACACAAGCTCTGCGGTGGTAAGTTGGCAACACACCGAACAGAGACGCGATCACCCGTGAAATAGCTCCTTAGTCCACCAATCGATTAGGCACCTACGTCCAAGGAATTGATTCAACCTCTGTGTGTGCGGAGGTTATATCGATTCCCGGAAGTTTGCGATTGATAAGCCGAGATCTATTTTTTCCTACTTATTTATAACAATAAATAGAATACAACTGCGGAGAAACACCTACGTCTAAGTATTTCTCCGTACTTGTCTTCTATTTTCTTGAATTGATAAAAGGACGCCGGTAATTTCACTATATGTAGGCATTGTCGACACGAAACGTAAGAAATAAAAATAGTTTCCTGGATAAAAAAATGTCTACAATACTAAATATAAACCGAGATCTATCACAAAAATTTATAAATACTTAATCCTCTAGCTCAACGACCAAAGTGGCCTATTATGATAGGTACGAGAAGTCTTGAAGACTCTGTCAATCCAGCTAAGCTTGTGTTATGTAGTCGTTTATTGGTCGATGACGATGACACAGAAAATTTATTGACTGTTTTTAAGTAGACCTACAAATCTTTGTGTATACCTTTATTATTTAAATTTAGTTTAGTGTAAGTAGCATAAGTTATTATCATAAAGTATTCATGTTCGTCGCTTTGTAGAATAAGCAAGTTCAAATTGATTATTTATTTGTTGTTAGCACTCTTTCAGCCTGAAAAACAGGTTTTCACCTAGTTCAGGCACCCATATTGTTATTTCCATCAGAATTTAAGTAAGGTACTTTTTGTTACTCTTTAGTCCTAAGATATTTTTGAATAAATTTTATTTTTATTATTATTATTATTATGTCTCTCATTTACCATGATCACGGGCCATAAAGTGACCCGGTCCTTTGGAAGGCTTGCGTGGGGCCGAAGCCAACAGCACAGAGGCCCTTTGAGAAGTTAATCTAAAGGCGATGGCTACACATAGCGGGTATCATCCTCGGGTGCACAATATGATACACCCAAAGATGATATCCGCTTTGTGTAGAGACTATTGCAAAGAAAAATGAATGAAATAAAACCAGGCTATTGTGATGGATGGATGGACTGGGTAATCGGGCTATAGGGGAGATTACGGACGTCTGCCATAAACAAGTCAATCATAATGTTAAGAGTGGCAGACGGTGGCTTGCCGAATGCTGGATGGGTTCCTTAAAAAGCCGGAGTATATTACCGGAGAGGAACAACATCGGCGCAAACGACTGAGGGGTGTCGAGAGGTGCGACCCCGATTTCACCATCACGAAGACTGCTCGTGAGCGGGTTTCCTCGCTATTACGCCATTAGACACTTCCACCCCCGAGTCTACATCCTAAGATGCATCTCTCGCGACTCCACTCAGACCGGCCAATGAAGGCAAGCAAGAGGTGGGGATCTGGTTCTCTTGGGATGCCACTCCGCAAGCGGAGACGAGAACCAGGAACTTCCCCGGGAGCACTCGGTACCCGTGGTGTCGCTACTCACCAACAGCTCGCCACAAGCTGCCCTTATTATTATTATTATTACTGAATATACATATAAATAATAGATCAGTACTACCAGCTATGAAAACCTCTTTCAACCCTTTCAGCCTACCCTGTATATCGAGCACGGAAGCTTCCGTAGTGAAACTACGACGGGCGTTCCCAGAGCTGTGTAGTACGGATACCGGTACGGACGCGCTTTGTGATGCAGATACCTTTAATCCCGCTCTGTCGCTACGTGTCAACACCAGCCGCAAAACGGGACTGGGTAGTGTGGATCTACCCTATTCAGATCATTACATTAGGTACTCTACACTGTAGATATACACTTAAGATATACATACACTGTAGCTATACATTGTAGCTATACACTGTGGCTATTCACTTTAGTTACAATACACTGTAGCTATAAACTGAGGTATACTGAACTATAACTGAACTGGTAGCTGAAATATTTCAACTTGATCATCATCAACCTATAATAGTCCACTGTTGTTAGGTCTCCCCCTAATGAGCGCCATAGCGCACGTCTTCAGCTTGCCGAATCCAGCATCTACCTGCAGTCTTTCGCAAGTCGTCATCCCGCCTGGCTGGAGGGCGTCCTACGCTACGTGTGCCGAGTCGCAGTCTCCACTCAAGAACACGTTTACCCCAGCGGAGATTACACTGTAGCTATAAACTGTGTAGTATATTAGAATAGAATAGAAAGACATTATGTTGTTATGAAAACAACATGCAAAAGACACACTTATAGACTAGGTAAGGTTATAAAATCTATCTTACTAACTTTGTATAATAAATTCTAATCCCAATTTATATATTATTATTGTAAAGTATCCACACTAACCCGCCTGCGATCCTAGCAAGCAACAGCGCGAAAGGATTATAGGGCTGAGATAGCAATTTGCAGCATTTAATTACAAGATAAATTAGTATGTAAATTAATAGCCTGGCTGGTGTTTTAACGTGTATATTAAATATTGGGATATATTTTATACAGCGGTTTATACGACCTTTAAAGGTGAAATTATTCAATTTATTTAGTAGGCGAACCTGCTTTCATATTTGATTAAATTTTATAGTAGCCCGCCTACATGCTCCGTTTTACTTGCAAGCATGACTGTACAAACTAGTTTACGCAGGTAAGATGGACCGTGAAGACGGCAAGAAGATAGCTCTCGCAAACTCGGAAGCGCGGCTTGTGTAATCGTTGACAAGCTAAAGAATGGACTTCGCAAATTCACATTGCACGTATTTACTTGAGAGTAAGGCCAATCATTCAAGCCGCGCTTCAGTCTGGAGCGGTTTGCACAAGCTTACTTGTTCGTAAAGGCACTGTTACGTGTTCAGCATTTTCACAGACGTAACTGCACAACCGAAACTGAGGAACAAGACGGAGCGTGTGGCCAGGCTATAAGGTGAGACGATTGTGTTTGTATAAATTAATCAAAATCTAGTTTATTTCCAAACCAACCGTTTTTTATAAGATTAAAAACTGCTTATGCTGACAAAGGTTCTAAATACAAATCAGTCCAAATAGCTGACATAAAACAGCAACTTTTTATGCAACCTATTTAGAAAGATTCGTTCCGGATTTGAACAAAAGCTTCCAGTTCCCGCTAGTTAAGCTATAACTACCCTCAATATCGCGCGTTCTACCGTATTAGACGCTCACTCGGTCGTGTGATTAAAAATTATGCAGTCGCGCGCCAGACGTCGCGAGTGGCGGTCGCGTGTGGATTATAAGCTTTTTAAAACGATAATAATAGGTCAATGGGAATGCAGTTTAAAGGGATTTGTGTCTGGTTGAGTTTGATATGGGAAATCTCGAGTGGGTTTTTCTGATTAACATGTTACAATGTGGTTAAAAAAGTAGGCATGAATCAGAACAATGATGGTTATTGGACAATCGGAATCGAACCCGCAACCTCCTGTGTCACAGGCGGACCTTCGCCCATTGCACCACAGAGGAAATGTATTTATATATTTGTTTTATAAATTAGGTACCTACCTTCGCAGGTCGTCATCCCAGCTGGTCGGAGAGCGTCCTACACTACGTTCACAAACACCCTAGCGTAGGTACCTCCCACGATTGCAACCTCGAGATTAAAATGAAAAACTTTGTAAAAAGAAAACTTTATCCCCATCAGGGTTCCGTTTCGCCACATCACGTAGAACGTGTCCCCTACGGAACCCCGGGGCGTTCAACCGCGAAATGGGACCCGCTTAGCGTATATCGAAACCTAAAAGGAATTAATAGACTCTTTTGATTCCTTTTCGAAGTTCCCGAGATTTACATATTATGGAAATTATTTTGAATACGGATTGGTTCCATTTATAGCAAATTGTTCTTAGAAGAAAAACGTTCGCAACGAGATGAAAAAAGATGCATGTGTTATGTCGCAAAAAGAAGTCTTGGTAAAGACCAAGATATCTTTTTGCGACGTACAGATAGACATATTTACAATTGCTTTTCTAATAATAGAGCTTGAATCAGACATAAAGATCTTTTCACATGCGGCACGGTCGCCGTGCTATGTGAAAGCTGTCTTAGCTCATACCTCTCATACATTAATAATTTACACAATGAGCGCCACAGCGCTCTGTCTTCAGCTTGACATTTCCAGCATCTACCTGCAGTCTTTCGCAGGTCATCATCCCACCTGATCGGAGGGCGTCCTATACGTTTACCGAGTCTATGAATACGGTGAATAATAGAAGAATATAGACAAGTTCTTTGATTTAAAAATATGTAAAAAAAAAAAAAAACACAAAAAATTTCGATTTCGACGGGACTTGACTTGAGATTAAGATTACCCCGAGGACGAGGGCTTATGCACTATAAAAACCAAAACGATAAACAATATAATGTCCTGTCCATCCTAGTCATTAAGATTGTGCAAGTTGTGAAATATGATGATTGAAAATCACAAATATGTATAAAAACCGCACGTTTTTCTATATATGTACATATAATATTACGTTTGTATTCGAAGGCATTGTTAGGATACTTGCATATCCAAATAAAAAAATCACATACCCGACTCTTGGGTCCAAGAGTCCCAGGGAGAGAGACCTTGTCATCAGGACCCCATCGGACCACGACACCGATAAATAGAATCGCATTATGCTCCCTGGAGATGCAAACCGACCGCATCTATAGGTATTTGATGATGTTTAGTACGTACGACACGATATTACGCTAAGGTTATTCAGCATGAAACTATGTATTTTTAAGAAACGACTACCGACGCCCGCTTGGAATTATATTTGTAAACCTTCCTCTTGAATCACACTATCTATTTATAAAAACCGCATTAAAATCCGCTGCGTAGTTTTTAAAATCTAAGCATACATTACAGGGACAGACCGACAGGGGAAAGCGACTTTGTTTTATACCTAAGTAGTGAAAAAGAAGATACATATTTAAAACGAATTCGGCCCCAGAAGAGAGTGGAGTGTCATGATCGTGTCGTCGATTCTAAAGTAAATGCGTGTCCCCGGCTACCTCAATTGACGCCGCAAATGCTGGAGAAGTGGAGTGTTTGTGCGAAAGAGTGTAAAATACGTCTGTTTGTCCGTCGTGTGTGGATAGGGAGATTGCTTTGATCGCCCGAGTTTGGGTTCTATGCAGATTTGTTAGGATGCTTTGTGTGTTTGAATGGATAACGTACACCTATTTGATAGAGGTTTACGTTTGTTTGTGTTTACTAGCTTATGCCCGCTGCTTTGCACGCGTTTTTGGAATATCTTTTATTCCAAATTTCATAATTAGCACAAAATTTCGCCTTTTTTTAAACTTTTTAAACTATCATGGTTATTAATACTAAAGTTATTTAAAACGGGATATTCCGTGATCATGGCGAATGAAACTGAGCCGAAATATTGGATAACTTAAAAATCAAATCTTGGGAAATATCCCGTTTTAAATGACTTTAGTTTTTAATATTAGTTGGAAGGAATAGCATATCTAGTGAGTCTATGCCACAACGATTGCTGTCTTAAAAAACGTTATTATATATACACGGAGAAACTTCTAGTATTTATAGTCATATTGCTATAACTTACAATATGAACAATGAAAGCGATTTCTAGTAAACAGCTTTTGTTCTGCTAACCAATTTGTTTTAGGTAGGTACTATGACTAAGGTATTCTAACAGCATCGTCCATAGTTGAAAGAAACTCTAGATAGTGATAGGCCTTTAAAACGGAGTGCTACGTGATGTGAACGTCCCTTACACGTTAAGATCCGTCCAGCCGTTTAGGCGTGAATTGGTAACAGACAGACAGAATTACTTTTCATTTTATACAACTAAAAATATGGATTATTCACCTCACTTAACCTCAAAAGCATATATTCGTGCACTGCTGGACGCAGGCCTGATAGGCACCATCGGTTTTTATCTCATGGAGGGATTATGCATATCGTATCAAAAAAGAATCCCGAAGAAAATCTTACAGTTCCTTGCAGCTGCGCGGGTTAGTAGCGAATTGTGAACGCCGCGGCTTTGGGGCTGGACGAATGAATTGGAGATCACAATACGCCTATCATGGCCGCAGTTACACTCAAGAAAGGAATTTAAAAAAATAATGCAACTTGTATCAAAAAAGCCTCGTAGCATTTCGTAGTCGTAGCAAAGGCGTAGACGAGCTACGTCGAGGCGTAGACCTTCTATATCGAAGCGTAGACCTGCTACGACCCGTAGACCACAAAGCGTAGAGCCGGCTACGAAGAGCCGTAGCAAACTTAAAATCATCATTTAATTGGTAACATGATTACTGCGTAAGGCTTTAAAGATGACTTGCAGCAATTATAGCTATACTGCGTATTTATTAATATTTTACACACTCTAGCTGTTATATGATCTTACATGTACCTAAAATAAATGATTTAATTTGATATATCAGGTGCATAGAACCTGATTTATGTTGGTACTGCCGTGCGTCATCAGTCCGCCTAAACCGAAGCAAATTCAGCGAACTTCAACGTGTGGACGCCTTCAAAAACTGTTCGATAAAGTCTCCTCTACGCGTTGGCTAATATATGTGTATCAATATGTAATGTGTGTGTGTGTGGCTAATACGTATTGGCTGACTCTGACTTCTATTGAAATAAGTCAGAGTGACAAATATTGATGACTTGCAAAACTGATGACTTGCAAAACTGTCACCCAGGAATAAAACCAAGAAAAACTGCTGTTTTCGTCCCTTTTAGCCGTAATCTTACAAAACACCGTACAGATTTGTTAGCTATTATTCCATTACCGATATCCGAGGGTAGTTCGTAGCCAATAACAAAATCCTTTCAAGTCCGAAGGTCTGACCGTAGATGCAAGGGGACTGTTAAGAGTTAGTAGGTGCCTACACATTAGGCGTTGGAAGCGCGCGCTTTGGTAACGCGCGTTAAAAATCATTTGGTAGATGTAGGGGACGTCTATCTGTTGTACAAACCCTAATGCACCTTCCAATACTCGGTTACTGAATCCTAGATATTTTTGTAGGGGTTCATAACCAAAACAATATCAACTTATGAAAAATATTTTAGAACACAGGTATCATTACTAACACGACTTGCATTTTTTTGCAGCGCATATGCGAGTAAACGTTATATAAATTTTTGTAGGGTTTAGTTTGTTGTTCTTTTAACCAGGTTTTTGACAAGGTTTCATTCATAAATGGCATAATTAACTTAACATATTTCGATTCGAAAACCAAGTACTCTTCATTCAAGCTTGCGTTTGAGTCCACTACATCTACACGACGACTGACATACGGATGTAGTGAACCAGATAGTGTTTAAAACGCGCGTTACCAAAGCGCACGCTTTTAAACGCCTAATGTGTATCTATTCAAAGGTCTGAATTCCAAAGATGCAAGGGGACCCTGTTAAAACGTTAATCGAATCCCTCTAATGGGATTTCTTTCTCGGGGTGCATCTAAAGGATTAATTTATATCAATTTAAATGGGGTTGGTACAGGGTGGACAAAGAGTTGCGCAAATATCGTATTGTGTGGTGATTATTCTGATTGATGAATTGGTTCTGTCAGGTTTTGATTAATTGCTTTGTCTTTTCGCTCTATTAAAGCGCAGTATAAATATAATTATAGGTAGAACTGACCTTTTTTTACGTTTACTGAGTCGCGGTCTTCACTCAACAGTTAGTCGTATCCAGCAGCGGTTATCGGGTCTTCGTGAGATATGGCCGACCTACTGCTACTTCACTTAGTGAAAAAATTACCAGATAATTGCCGAATAAAAACTGCCCAATTGTGACTTGTAATATTTTTGAGGTTCATATACTTATATGAGTTTTTTTATTCCACCATAACTCTTTAATGCTTAAACAGATTTGGATATCATTACGGGCATCGTTACGACGCCATTAATTTTTGTCAACCAAATAAGTAATGTTAGTAAATTATATTTTTTTGTGAAATTAGGTATTTTTGTTATACTCTATTCAAATACTTACTGAATTAATTACAGACGTATTGCTTTGAATGATAGATGTTGTTATGTTACTCGTACAAAGGTTCGCATTTTTTTTCGTACGTTTTGTAAACGAAATGAAACCAACACCGTTCAAATAAACTAAAACAAATCCACCGAAAACCAGTGTCGCGTTCCCTTTCCAAATCGGTTTTATTTTTTTCAACCTAACACCGCGTTTTAGTTTTTTTATCAGATTTCCTCGGTTTTTATCGCATCACCCTGTCAACTAAGTCTAATCCAGTTTGTTTGTCGTAATATATGTGGGAGCGGCCTTATGGACGGATATTAAGAATATGCGAGACGATTTAAATGAGTGAGATGCTACGTCTGTTTTAGATAGTTTTTTATGGTTTACCAACAGTAATTTTTTTACAGGATTTTATGTACAAAATGAATTCCTGTTAAAAAATCGTATTTAATATAAATAATAATATAAATAAGATTTACTTATGTAAGTACCTATTCCTAAAATATTTTTCCAGTGTCAACTGCTGCCCTGTTTACTAAAGTCTTGATTATTGGTAATTCTTTTTGTATTTTCTTTTTGTAGGTTCTGAACCTAGTGCGGGGGACCACCAGTAAATTGTAAGCATGTTTTTGTATTTTGGTAAATAAATGAATTTTGTATAATATATTTGTATTTTTTGTATAAACCATTTGACACATAGATTATTGACTATTGACCATTTGACACGGGGGGAACCACGGACGCAGTTAGTTTTTTATAATATGAAAAGTTCCATCAGTCTTTGAAAACTCACTAGCATCATCCCTAGATACTGTTTGGAGTACATTCTGTAAGCTCTTGTAAACATTTTATTCTGTTTTTATTCCTACAAAGAATCCAATCTCGACTGGACTTGGGCCCGCTTTGTAGTCTAGGCTATTCATTTAGCCAGATAGATTTCAGACCAATCTTGTGTGAAATAAATTACTATGCTAATTACTATCAGAAAAAATGGCTTGTTGTCTTTTATGATAATTGTATCGACGACTTGCCTACACTATTTATGATACGAAAATAATTAATAAGTTAGCAAGAAAGAAGAATTGAATTATATGCATGCTATTTATTTAATTAGGAACATTATATATATAGTTTTGGGTATTTCTAGTCAATACCAATGACATACATAATGTAATTGTTTTTAAATAAATAGACTGAACTCAAGTCATAAATAAATATATCTTGATTGATCCCAGACCAATGTTACGAGGAAAATAATTTAATATTATACATAAAGTAGATTAAAGAATAAATATTATTCTGTAGGTATTTAATTCGTAAACAACATTCCATGGTCCATACAGCATTTTGTAAATGAGCGAAAATTCCTACGTGTGCACAATTTCAATCATCTTCATTTGTTTAAATGTTTCGACCGAGAATCCTTCGACTCTCTTAAAGTATATATTTTGTTGTATGTTAAATTATTTATTTTATCCTCATCTTTCAAACAATTTGTGTAACATAGTAGGGGGAGCACAGGTGCCTGTATTACAGACTTTTCAGTCTAGTTTAGGCAATTGAAGCTACGTAATAGTTTGGACTAGAATCTCAATATACTGGACTTGTTTCAATGTAAACTACAAATGAATTGTGTTATGTGTTTGTAATAATTATTTTCTTGGCAATATTATTTTTTTATTAGTTTAAGTTTGAGTATAAATTATAACAGCTATGTACAGAAATATACAATAAAATAGCTTGCTCCGTCCGTCCTATGATCCGTTAAATAATTCGTAGCTGTCCGCAATCACTGGCTAACAACCGCGCTGAATGCCCGTAAAATATTCACGGGACGTCGTTTCACCACGTGCAAGCCCGAAACCGAATGTTGGATGAAAAAAGAATGATTCGGCTTTAGGTGCGGCCGAAACATCTTCCGTGACATATTATATTGACGCTGATTATAAATGATAGGATTTACGAGTAATCGTACACTACCAATTTTTTTAAGAAAAATGTAAATAAATTCTAGATTAGTATGGGTAACATGCAATTTATTTTTTTGTGTGATTTTCAGTAAGTACCCGCTTGACAGTGTGTTTATTGTTTGACAAAAAAAACCATTATAATAAAACTATTTGTAACCATGCGTCATCAAATTCAGTTTTACTTAGCAGGTAGGTATAATAGAATGCAGGGTAATAATCCAAATGCGGTAAGTGTGTAACAAAGTACTGAAAGTTACCCCAAAACTCGCTTCAAGCTTGCTGTTGCTAGGCTGGTAAGTACCTATGTTATATGATCCGATAAATAATTCTTCGCTGTCCGCAAACACTGGCTAACGACCGCGAACAATGCCCGTCAAATATTCACGGTACAACATTACAGCACGGGCTGCCCGAAACCGAATATGAGACCGAAAGTAGGATGAAAAAATAAAATTCGGCTTCTACGAAAGGTTCCGTGACAATTGGTGATATATACACATCAAGTCTCAACTGACTCAGACAGTTGAGACTTGATGAATTAATTCATTAATGCAATTTGATTAAGGTTTCAACACAAAAAAAGTTTGTTTGACCAATACTTCGGTAATATAAAATTTTTTTTGACCAAAAAGTGTTGTTCAGAAATAAATTTATTTATTGCGTAAGTACCTACCTTATTGTTTTTCAAAAAAACTTAGCGGGCAAAGTCCCTATTACACTTTGATAGCCAGGATCCGTGCAAGAGGTTGTTTGTTCTTAAAATTAGGAAAAAACTTTTTTTTAATATTCGGTCAAAAAAACACAGCACTTCGCTTCGCCCACTCGTGTAGGTATAGGTAGTAGGTAGTGGTTCCAGCCGACTGCACCCGGATCACCCGCAAAGATTAAACTATTAACAAAATGGCGCTCCCGCGTTTCCAACAAACCAGTTTTCCAATAACGTTTTGCATAGTTTAAAATGTTGTTCATCGAAGGATTTTCTATGTGAGGCTCAATTATCCAACAATTTTTTTTATTATTTTATTTAATTTCAGTAACTAAGTAGGTTTATATCTACCAAACTATCTATATATATATATATATATATATATATTATAATAAACGATATATTTATTAAAGTGCCACTGTCAATATTGTTCCTTCATGTCCAGTCCATCCTAAGGTTACCTGGGCTGGAAGAGATCGCTCTCAGCGATAAGGCCGCCCTTTTTAATTCCTCTATTCTAAGTACCTAACTATTTTTTTCTGTATTGTGTGGTATAATATCTATCTACAGTCACAATAAAAATATAAATACGAAAGTTTGTAGGAAGTTGTATGTATGGATGTATGTATGTTTGTTACAACTTCACGCCAAACTACACTGAACAGATCGAGCTGAAATTTTGCATACCTGTAGGTCCAGGCCTGGATAAACATTTAGGCTGGTTTAGTCCCGGAAATAACGCTTGCGAAGCCGCAGGCAGAAACTAGTAGATAACAATACTACTTTGTTTTGTAAAATGAATTTGTACTGAACAAATGCTAAACACTTAAAACATTTACTTATTTTTCTCTTTCGAACGTCGAAACATTTCAAAAAGAGCATAGATTTTAAAAAGCACATCATTTTTTTAATCTTATTAAAAACCTGCGACTCAGTGATTTCATTCTACCCAACACAGGTGCATGATACACCTTAAATCGGGGTGGCATAATCCTTCGCCCTCCGAATCCATTCTTCTATCGTCACTGTCATTTCTTTTTCCGCCATTTTTTCAGATGACAGTGGCGCTGGCGTCGGTAAAATTATACGAATTTTCGAGTGTCGGATTTAGTTCCATATTTGTCCATCTGCACAGATAAATTAGTGGTGTATGTAAGTGATATACACCTGTAATAACGGCGCGAAATTAGTCATTTCGCGGCACGTGTCTTGCACGTGCGCGACGTTTTATAATAATTATATTGTTATATGATACATCTGATGCAGTGCAGTCAGATTTATATTCGAAACGTCGAACATAAATCGAGCTTACAGAAAATATAAAGCAGATACAAGAAAATTTATTTTTCATTTATAATTGTCTGTAATGGGTATATTTATAATATTTTTGTCATAATTATAATTTTTGAATTTTATATTTATAATTGATGCGATATTGGTCTCAATTCAGATATTCTCCGAATTAGAATCCAATATATTTTATGACAACAAACACATAACAAAAACTAATAATCATAACAGCAAATAACAAGGTTACTGCTTTGCTTTCTAATGTCGTTAAATATTTTCTACCAATATTCGTTGGGTTTGTGATAGAACAAAAATGATGCCTTCCTTTCTTATTCGATTGATAAGAAAGGAATAGGATTATCTTTATTACAATATCTTTGTATATAATATCTTTTTACAATATCTTTATGGCATTTTCTTGTGCCGTCAAATTAGTTGTTTTTGTGCCATCTGAATACACACTCTGCATCTATTCGAATATACCATATCGCAAGCCAAACTCGCTATTGATGGTGCAGCACAATCAAAAGTTAGCATCGACCACAACAAAAACTTTCACAGGCGGCCGCCGCCATGACAGCATTGTGTCGGTTGCTAAGCAACGCGGGGTTAATTGGCGCGAAATCAACCAATGGATTACGGAATAGGCGAGCTTGCGTGAAAATTGAGCTTCCATCTATTAAATAGCTAGATATGTCACGCAGCTTTGCACGCGTCGTATTCGATTTAAAATAGATTGTTTGATATTACAGGTAATTTGAAAATAGCAGAAGTCAGGTTACTAAATAATTTTATTATCAGTCAAGAATTGACCATCTAATTCAGCCACTAGGTATGAGCCGACTAAGAGTTCTACAACAAAACTCCGACCGATCTGAACACATATTTATATGCACTAATAAATACAACGGGTATTGCGTTTATTTACCTATTTTTCGCGACGTTTCAACAGGCTTCACGGGATGACACGTTGAAACGTCGGGAAAAATAGGTAAATAATAATACCCGTTTTATTAGTCCTCTTATTTTGTTTGGGGAGGCATGTTCACTATTCAGCAGTGGAAATAATAGTTTCGTTTGATACTAGTGGTTCTTTAACACCAGCTTTTATCCTAGAAACTGTACAAATCGCATTAATTACGCACGCTAATTAAACCGGCGTCGATTACAGCGATCCCGCTACAATTACGCCGTGCGCCGATAAATTGCTGCGCGAATATTTAATAATAATTGCCTTGGCTTTGTTTAAGGGAGGCCCGCCCCGTGGATACGCCACCACCCACTTTGTACAGCCAGAAAAACAGGTTGGGATTAAAACTTCTTTTTGACTACTCTGTGGCGCGGTGGGCGCAGTTCCGCCTACGACGCAGGAGATTGCGGGTTCGATCGTCATCACAGAGGTCGCCAAAAACTAGAGTTATAATAACGTACCTACACACAATATTTGTTCTGGGTGTTCTGGTATAATAAAAAAATATTAATCTATTGTATTAGATATATGAATCATCTAGTACCCATAACACAAGCTCTGCTTACCTTGGGACTAGATGATGCTGTATGGATTGTCCCGCATTATTTATTTATTTTATTTTATATCTATTGGTAGTGATCCAGTAGTGGTCTAAAATAGGCTGATGATGATTGGTAGTTAAAATAAATTAAAATTCCTAATACAACAGCGTTGACTTACTATAGAAAAAGTGAAAAATAAACCACTAGTATGTTCATATAACTTATGTGTCTAATACATTTGATTTGCTTATTTAAATCTAAATATAGTGCGATTTTAAATACCTACATGTCAATATTTATTTTAATTAAACATTGAATTTCTTACATACTATTGTCGGTGCGGAACTGAGCGGCATCTGGCCGAGGATTTACGACAATAAAGAAATCTGAATCTGTAGATACTAGTTGTCGTTGAAAATCCCTGTTTTCCTATCCGTACCCCTATATCCGGGTACACAGTTAAGCCGGTTATGAGCGTCCGGTAATGACGGTGTCATTTGCGCGGTGAATTATAATTGGTCTGATAACGCTCACAATTTTGTAGAATAATCAGCAATATTGTGGAAGAGTGTTGCAGATTATTCTCGCCGTTTAATGTGTTCAGTTCAGCGGAAATGAGCAAAATAGTGTTAATATTTAAAGTTGTTTAGTCATAACTTTGGAGATCCTTGGAGGAGGCATACACTGCCAAAGGCAGTTTCCGGAAGTAACGGACGTCTACACTAGACACCTGACACATCTTATATATAAGAATCAATTGCTGTTCGCTAAAACTCGAGAACGGCTGGGCCGATTTAGCTGATCTTTGTTTTGAAATGTTTTTCGTAGTCCAGGGAAGTAAACGGTGAGAAAATATGGTAAAATTGCGCAGACATTTCCACGTGGGCGAAGCCGCGGGGCGCAACTAGTCTAAGCATAAAATTATAATGTACAAGACTATTAAATTATTATTGATATGTATCTCATTACCATGATCTCGGGCCATAAAGTGACCCGGTCCTTTGGAAGGCTTGCGTGGGGCCGAAGCCAACAGCACAGAGGCCCTTTGAGAGAGTTAATCTAAAGGCGATGGCTACACATAGCGGCTATCATCCTTAGGTGCAGAATATGATACACCCAATGATCGTATCCTCCTGGTGTAGAGACTATTGCAAAGAAAATCAAAGAAATAAAACCAGGCTATTGGCTAAATTATTATTATTATTGTTTAAAATTGTACCTACAAATGACTTTGTGATATGAAATAAAGCTCTTTTTATTTTGCTATTGTATTTATATCATATAAATATGTCATAACTTTAAAACGTTCTTGTTTATTACCCCTCAACTTAACCCTCGACAACAAAAGAAAATCCTCCCACTAGAAGAAAAAAAAATTAAAATGGATTTCACTAACTCCAGGAACGCTTATGCCATTTCTTTTTCTTTCTCAATCAATATACGGCCACTATCCTCTCAATTAAGGAAAGATTCAATTTTGAGGAGGTGAATTAGCGAGACTTTTTTTTGGGGCAAATACAACACCAAAACTTTGATGATGATGTCCCAGCCGAATTTTGACCACGGCGCGGCCAATCTCCCAGAGGCTATTTTTTATGAATGAATTAAGTTTTTATTGTAGATACCTACAAAATAAAAATATCTTATATCTAAAGAAAGACGAAACCAAGTACAGGCAGCCTTATCTCCTTATAATATTTTTCTGTGGACACAATACTATAATGAATGATGTAAGACAGGAGTCTTATATCATTCATTCGTCATTCTAGTATAGTTCGTATCGCAGTATGTACCTACCTACTGCGATCGTTAAATACCCATATTCTTATAAACTCAATTCCTCGTATTTTTGCTTGTAAATCAGCGAGCTACACAGCTCTGAAATCCTTGTATTTATCACAGTTACCCTCAGCGAAATACAAATCTACAACTTCAGGGTACTACGTTACAAATTACCACCTTCTAAATTATAGAGGTGGAATCCTACCTACTGAGATTGGCTCATTAATTTTACATCGTGCAACACTTAAGCCAGGGATGCCAGCATTTCGCAAATGAAGTGGCGGGAACGCCTTACAAACTGACAACATACCTCTATAGTCGACCTCCCAAGCGATTGCAAACCTTATTTGAAGACATGAGAGGTTAATACCTTTTTGGAGGGTGAAAAGGTAAGTTGGGGGAATAAAAGTGGGTTTAATTCCAAAGCATTGTCGCTCTTGTAGGTACGAGTGGGGGGTTTGATTTGTGGGGTAATCTTTGTCGAATATTACCTACTTAATTGTTGTACCCTGTTAATTTAGATACTGAGTAGGTTGATGTCTAGTCCACGCGCGATCGGATTGGAATAGAACCTTTTTGAACTGAAACAAAAGTGGTTGCACTTTAACTTTGTTTCATTATGGGCATATGAGGTATTCGGTACCCAGAACGACAGCGAAAGCTAACTGGGTATTCAGTATACATACAAAGGGATGACGTACAAAACCGAAATATGTCGCTGATGCTTTGGGTAGAGAATACCGCTTATATTTGAAAAGGCCTTACGAAATATTATGTAAAATATTTACTTCCACAAAGATCCGTCCATTCTAATTCCCCGCGGACTATACATAATCTACTTAATTTTTGTATCTGCAATTTTTAGATAATTATTCGTCTGTTGTGTGTTCATTGGTCCAGTTGAGCCTTCCTGTAGTTTTTTTGCAACGGTTGCCTCATTTTTTTTATTATAAATACTTGTTCTAATAGGTTACGAAGCAAATAACAATCTTTGTTACAAAATTTATATACGAACTCACGTAAAGGTTATAAATCTTGAACAAACATCACTTTTGTACTTTTTAATCTAATGTTTCATTCATTTGTATAATGATAAATCATGATTAGGTACTATCACTTAATGTTTGCTTTCGCTGGCTAGTTTCATTAATAATACTTACAGTGGTATTATAGAATTAAGTTAGTCTTTGTAAACACTAGAATAATAATTTTAAAAAAAACATGAATTATACCAAAATATATAATGGTGATCGAATAAAAGGGTTGTTTAATTGATATGTTAATATTTTCCAATATTATTAGAACGTGAAACAGATACAAAATCATTCTTGTTATCAAATATGATCTATGCCAAGATTCTGCTGTGCACCGCAACTATACAACGATGTAGAAAGACATGCAAGTGTTAGGAACTAGAATCTTTTGTGCAAGTGTTTTAATTATAAGTTTTTGTAAATTTTTCTATAGTAAGGTAGGTGTATCATTAAAAGACGCCCCCAAACTCTGGGAAATCCCTAGCCACAGATAAAGCAAATTACATATTCTATAGCATTATGACAACAGCGCCATATGCGCGGGCTGTAAACGCCTGTCATTAGGAATAACGCAGGAGTTTGCGGGTTCGATTCCCTTCCCCGGGGAGTATGGCGTCGGGTTTATTGCGTCGTTTATTTTAAATGGCACTAAATAATGCTACACAATGGCGGTGGGATAGTTATCAACGTTGTCGTTTTATGTTGGTGGCATTGGGTTGCTGATTTTTGGTTTAGGAGTTAGGTAAGTATTTATAAGTTTATTTATCGGGTATTTATCCCGTACCAGAAAAAGGTGTAATTTTTCTTAATATATTTAATACATTATATTTCAATAATTTATAAATGTTTACAAATTGCGAAAGTTTAAAAAGTTTAAGGTTAAGCATTTGTTGTTTTATTTTGTTGGAGCAAATAAACAACAACATAGGAACTCAATTTAACATGTTTTGTCTTAACACGACGGACAATTAACGTCATTAGAACATAGATGCTTCGCAAACTCGGTGAAAAAAAAATGTGTGATACACAGATTCTACGAAAACGCTCATAAATACCTACGATAACGCTACGAGATGTCTACGAAAAGTGCTACGAAAAAAATACATAATGTAAGTAAGTAAGTAAGAAAGTAAATCATAATGTGTGAGTATAATGTGCAAGCTATGAAGGAAGAGCCTATGAGAGGTCTACAAAATGCCTACAATTAATTAATTACTCTACGCATTGCCTACAAATGCTAGGAGGTGCCTACGAAAAGTACTACGAAAATAATACATGAGGTAGTGAATGTAAACGCAAGCTATGAAGAGCCTATGAGAGGGCTACAAAATGCCTACAATAACGCTACGTTTTGCCTGCAAATGCTACGAAGTGCCTACGAAAACTGCTACGAAAATATTAAAGTGCTTAAGCAAGCTATGAAGAGCCTATGAAAGTGCTACAACATAGAAAAAATACGAAAAATATTAACTGCATTAGGTAATAAGGTAATAAATATTAACTGCATATGAAAGTTTCACAGATAAAAATAGGTTAAATGTAGGTATCTATTAAAGATTGGAAACAAATTAGATTTAGTAGTTACAATTAAATTATCAAACCGCAGACAGTTGGAATGAATCAATAGGTATTTCAATTGATCCATATCAATACCAGTTAGAAGCGGCCCGAGACGCTGACTGCATTACCCCGCTTTATGTTGAGGCTGATGCGCTGCGCCAGATACTCATCAACTCTCTAAATATACTAAAGTCATTTAAAACGGGATATTTACCATGATTTGATTTTTAGTTATCCAATATCTCTAAATATATATACTTAAACATTCTTAAAAGTGTCTACCAAAATATTGTGCAATATAACTTTGCTACGTTGGACATGCATAGAAAGCATCAAAGTGCCTTCGAAAATGATACGCCCTTAGTGAAATGTAAAGTTAGTATATAAATTACCCTCTGAATAGTGGCGACCTACAAATGTGGTAATTACTGCGAAATAATGGGACCCACGACGTGATTAAGAACAAGATCTAGAGAGGCGTATTACGTACAGCTCTCTATTTGCTTTTATTACTACAGCTCTCTAATGGATTTACCCATACGCCAAAACTACTGAACGGTTTGAGGTAAAATTTTATCCCACAGATAAGTTCCCATAAGATAGAATAATAATCGTAAATAACGCGTGCGAAGCCCTGGACAGAAAATAGTCGACAATTAGCATACGCTATATTAGAACCTGCCAAGATAAGTATATCTTTAAAATGCTTTATGTATAGGGTATTGGCATTCCTTTCTTAATAAATAAACACCCAGACAATACAATTGATGGTAGTCATCTATTAGATTAAGGATGAGATTAAGGACGTTGTTGCTATTGTTTAATAACAATAGCAACAACGTCCTTAATCTCATCTCTACGTAATAAACCCCGGGTTGATAAGTGGTAGCTTCACCGTATTTGTTTTGTTTGTACGTCTGTTTGTTATCAGAGCGTTCACAGATTTAGGGGATCTTTGGGAGTAGCTATTCGTCAACCTTGTTAGACGAGGGAGGTTCCGAAGTACCTAGCTATTTCTCAGCCTTGTAGGAACAGGATTGATTTCAGAATTAGCTTTAAGCTTGGTAAACTAACAGAGATAATGTTGTATTATTGAGGTTAAGAATTAGCAAGCTGAAGTGGCAGTGGGCCGGCCATATATTGCGAAGAACCGACAACCGGTGGGGTAAACGTGTTCTTGAGTGGAGACAGTGACTCGGCAAACGTAGTGTAGGACCACCTGCCAGGTATGTAGAGGTTCGATGTGTAGAGTCCATATAGTTTGAGAAAAACAATAAGTTATTGTTTTTACAAAATTGTTTTCTCATTTATACTCAATTGAGCGAGACAGCAAAAGTCAGTAAAATGTTAGTTTTTGTGTTTTTTTTTAGTTCTACTCAAGTACTTGATGTAGAAGAAAATGTGTCATTTTGTTCGATGACGTCATCAACACCTTTGTTACATAGAACAAATGTGTTCTACCGAATCGAACAACCGTCGAACAACGGACCCTACCGAAACGCAAAAGATCGAGCACAAAATCAAAGCGAAAATCACCGCTATCGCTCTGGGTAGCAAATACCGCAAGGTCTGTTAAACAGCCGCGAGAATTCGTATAAAAGAAGACATCATAGTTAGGCACGATAAATTACAAAATACATAAAATTTACAGGAGATTCTACACTTTTCATAAACTCGTGCTGCCCTCCGGGTCCGCTCAAAAAGCCAAGTAAACATGGAGCGTTCAATTCAAATGCTCCCAATATCCAGGGGAAATCTCAGGTTATAGGCATTGGTAGGGTTGCCACACTGCGGTGACTTGACCAATCACATCACTCCACTAGTATTGGTAAGACCATTGGAAGTGGTCAAGTTAGGAAGTGGATAAGGTCGTCCGGTGGGGAACTGAAACGTTTGGGTAGTTTTGGAGTTGGAATGACTAACTGTCATTCCAACTCCAAAACTACCCAAACGATTTTTTTTTTTCAGGAAATTTGGAGTCACGCTTGAATGTACGAATGTTTTAATTCTTTATAGTACAACATAAAAAAATCTTATATATAAAAAAAACTAGAAAAATGTACAAAAAGCCGGCTGCTTGCCCATAGAGATAATAATGACGGTAGTTTTTTCAGGCCCTTGTGAAGAAATTTTCCAGTTATCGTAAATGTAAAACCGTATTTTCCCAAATCAAAAATCTGAAACAACTTCCTACATAAAATTATCAAACTTGCAACCCTAAACCCTAAACAAATTAGCTTCCTACCCTATCCCAAACCAATAAAGTCTACTTTTCCGTTTCTCGAGAAGTTCGTCTCAACTCAATCAATTCCGAGTCTTGTTTGACCATTCAAGAACCCTTCCGAGGGGCGAAGGGGTGCAATGTAATTCAAGACTGGGACCGCTGTACGAGTGATTACTGTAATAGAAGTTTGTTGTAAAACTAACAGCTAGGTAACTAAATACTAAGCACAGTGTGTAACTAAAGGCTAATTATAAGTTTCCACAGATATGAGAAAAAGATACTTAAGTTAAATACAAACAGTCGAAAAAGGAAAAAGACAGCACATTTGGTTGAAGTTAGAAACTAACTTACATTAAATACTTAAGCAAAGAAAAAACTACTCAACCAGCATTTAAGACGCTTGGTTGAGGTATTAAATAAATTTTAATATACTTCATCGTTGCCATCAATAAACACAGTGTTTGCTTGGATGTTATTGAATGATTTGCATGCCCTTAAGATGAACGAGTTCTGCCTCTAGTTCGTCCTCACCAGTGGTTCATACAAGAGCTTTGGCTTACGAAGTGAGCCTATGTTCGTGCGCAGACCTATCAGCTCTAACAGCTCTGGACAGTCCACCGTTCCATTCGCTATATTCATGAGATAGTTGTATTGTTAAGCGAATAATTTATAGGTTTCCGGCACGGATATTGAGCTTTCAAGGTTTTTAGAAGCAGATAAGTAATGTTATAAGAGAGAAGAGAGGTAATTTTATTGTTTTGTATGAACTAAAAACAGACTTTGATTCGAATCCCAAATTTTTCATTGTTTTAAAGTTGTTGTTTCTACCTGGATGAAATATTTCACAGGAATATTTTTCATCCCACAGGAATATTTTTTTATAGAACCACTTCGAGATCATTCTCAACATTTGTATTTGCCCCATAATCTTAAAAGCAGTGCACCTCTATTTACCTACTAAGGAATGAGAAGTCTGTTTTTAGTTTAAAAGAATCAATGATAGATAGATATAAAATTATTTATTGCATAGGTACTGAACCACCCAACAAAACAGATAAAAAATAATATATTCGAAAATTTGGCGGTCTTATCGCTCAAGAGCGATCTCTACCAGACAACCGTGCATGGACAAGCAGTTATAAAAAAGCTGCAGATGGTTCATTAATTTTATAGTAATTTACCTTCTTATTGTGCTCTAAAATACAAAAAAATATGTAAAAAGTAATATATTTCGTTTGCCTAAAATATTACAGCAGCTACTTAGCATACTTTACTCAAATAAACGGAATATTCTCGAAAAATCCTCTGCTATCAAAACCTAGCGCTGTAATAATTGATGAGTGCATTAGAGACACGTGGCGCCATCTTTTATTCAGCGGGTGAGATGTAAATGTGAAGTGAAGGCGCATAATCTTTATGTAATTTGAAGACGTCGGTGGTTTCTCGTAGACTTGGGTCTTAGTTACATGCACACAGTGTAAATAGGTTCCTTTACTTGAATACACAATGTTCTTCATGACGACCTATGTGGCGCGGTGGGCGAAGGTCCGCCTGCGACACAGGAGGTCGTGGGTGCGATTCGCGCCTCGTAACTAATGCTTGTACGATCAACAGATATTTGTTTCGGGTATTCGTGTCGTATTTCTATGTATAATAAAATAATATCTCTGTAGTGTATTGCAGTATGTATATCAGTTACCTGTTACCTACCCATAACACAAGCTCTGCTTAACTTGGGGCAGATAATCACACTAATTATAAATATGAAAGTTTGGATGTTTAGATGGATGGATTTGTGGCGAGCGGGAATCGAACCCGCAACCACCTGCGTCGTAGGCGGACCTTCACCCACCGCGCCACATCTGACGTCGTTATGCAAACGTTAGTTTAAAAAGGGCTTGCGTATAAAATTGTAGAGTTTAAAACCAACTAAATCAAAGAGCCATCGGAACAGCACTTAGTAATTTCGTATAATCCTGAACTTACCAAGTTTTAATACCCGCTCGGCCGGCGGCTATGAAAAAAGGGACCGTGTTAAGTCTCGAAAAATAGCTAAGTGA
Source organism: Eupithecia dodoneata (assembly GCA_947044415.1). Classification (NCBI taxonomy): domain Eukaryota; kingdom Metazoa; phylum Arthropoda; class Insecta; order Lepidoptera; family Geometridae; genus Eupithecia; species Eupithecia dodoneata. Next base: position 3,251,874 of record OX345678.1, read on the forward strand.
GAACCGCGTGTGACATTTGGATTCCGTACAAGGATTGCTAATTTTTATGTTAAACTAGTTTCTACAACATGCAAAAAGTCATGGACGCTGTCAGATGAAAACATGATTCACTTAATTATTTATTTTATTTAAAGTCTATCATATAGATAGATAGATATTATCTATATGATAGACTTATATTTATTTATTGATACAAATTTGTTACATTTTGTTTATAGTATCTTAAATCTTAACATAGGTTTATCTAGACATAGAGTTCTCTAAACAATAATAAGGTTAAAAATTAAAATTAAAGTAATTAGCGCGGTAGGCAGTCACGCAACAAGCACAGTCCAATGGAGACTGTTTTATGGGATGGAAAGTATCAGAAAGTCTGGAAGAAATGAAAAACTACATGTATCTACGCAAAATTTTAGCCCTATCGGCGATCCGCTCAGTAGTTTTGATTTATTTATTTTGCTCATATTGCAAATATTTACAAATTACCTATCTACCTGTTCTTCTCGTAGCTTACCTACTCTGATACATAAAACAATATTTTCATACAGTTTCAGAGTAATGACAAAACTGTCATTATAATTGAATAAAAAACCTAAATAAAATTCTCATTCCAATTCAAATCAAACGGAATCCTAAAAACTGCACATTTTCACACGCTCTCTTGAATTACGAATGAAAATTTCCATCGTTCACATCCTCCTCCATCTCTCTCTAACCAAAAGAGCTAGAAAGAGACAAAACATACCTATTATTTAAATGGTTTCGCTAGCTAGAGTGTCCGCCTGTGTCGCTTTAAAGGATTTCGAGACCTTTTTCGTGCCTTGCTAATGGATTTTCAAATCCGACCCAAATTAATTTGCTTCACATTATATTAATTGGTGAATAATTTATGTTGTCTTGGCCATTCACACTAATTACTTTAAGCTCACAAACGTTAATATAGCGTATCTTCCTAGGTATCTATTGTTTATTTTATTTTATTAGTTCTATGTAAATTATTTCTAAATTAATATAATGCACACAGATCCCCATGTTCAATCCATCAACGGTTGTCTGGTAGAGATCGCTCTTGAGAGATAAAACCGCCAAATTGTCACATAGTTTGTCAATTCATCAAACTATGATAGTTTTCATACTATAATTACGTACCTACTTAATTTACGGATTTTAGTAGCAACCAGACATACCTACTTAAAATAGTAATATACTACTATACGCAATAAATATGAATATTGACGGACCAATCTTACCCTTTTAGGTAATATAGTCCCTTGTAGGTAGGTAAATAAATATGGGGATGCAATTAAAACAAAACTTAACTCGTATACTCAGCTGTGAATTTTACCAATGTTTTTCGCGGCTAAAACCACAAGCGCAATTTAAAAAGAAACAACTTGAAACGAGTGGTCTTTGGTTAGAATTTGGTGCTGTATAAAAATGGAGAAGTCTTGCTTTAATATTATCGTTAGATCTAGCCACATTTTTGTAGTTTTAGAATTTTATTCGGTGAGTTTTGGCAAGCTGCAAGAATTATTTAATAGAATAAATAGGACACCTAAGTAAATAGGCACCTAAAGATCATGGATTCAATTTTTATTTTTGAGCATAAATTGTGGGATTATGTCAGATTTAAACTATGCGTAGGAACGTGGTTGACACAACAACATCCCATAGCCATTGTAGTAGAATGTAAAATTATTAACCATTTCACTATCCTAACCTTTAGCAATTATTAACGTCAACACAGCAAAAAATCCTTTTTCGGCCATATCACAAAATATCATTGTGACTTTAAGCAAAACCACGACCTGGCAATAGTTTCAAAACAAAGGGAGCGAGCGAGCTCGTTACCATTCATAATTAAACGGGAAAACTCTTCGTACGTTTTCCCATTAAGAATTTTATAAGGTTTTTATTGCGTTCCCGCCGAAAGTTGTGGAGTTTGACAGGAACGCGGCGGGAAACGGAGCACGTATTTTTGCGGGAATTTAAAAAGTATAAATGCTGCCTTGTTGCTAGTTTAATGTAAGGTTTATATATACTAGGTTCTGCCCACACCTTTGCTTTCATTTTTTCGTAACAAAAAGTAGCCCACAATAATGTTAAGCCCAGGACTTTCTGCGTGCAAAACTGTAGCCCGCCCAAACTTTCTAGTAGCTATGGCATTGGCTTGTGAGTAGGTATATATGTATAAGTGAATATAAATATGTACATTATATAGAAATATAGATTATATTTTACAACCTTTCGGCCTAAGGGTACGTTCGAGGTAAGCAATCCGTTACATAGGACCATTTTATCGTATCCATTTTTGTTCGGCGATGATGGATGTAGTTAGTAGGTTATGTATTCTCTATTCTGTATCTCTATTAGTGACGGATTCTGTAGAACGGACCTTCTGTGTGAACGAACACTTCGACTGAAGCCTAGCGATCGTAATTTCTGAGTTGAGAGTCACGTAAAATGCGTACTTTCAACAAAAAATTCACTGAGAGTTGCGCAAGGAAGACTTCTACAAATTGATTCATTTTACGCTACCTACTCACACAATTAAAAAAAATATGCTCGTTTATCTTTGCGTAAAATATGAGTAGTCAAACTAGAGAGATAAAGAAGCTAAAGATTTGTCTGTACTTTACAGTGCGGTTTAATTATTGGCGAGCTTAAATTGGAAGGGTATCATGATGAAGTCAATAACTGAAAACTTTTTCCAATTACCTCAGTGACAGCCCTATCGCTCGCTCGATGGCCTCTGTTAATTAAGCCCTGCGCAAACTGAGCCTTATCCCTTTCATTTAGAGCGCGTTTAAAATTGACTGGTGAGTAAAACTTTTTTTAAGCCCACGAAGTTTTAGACACCCAATTTAATTAATAACCAGACTGAGGTTCGACAAAAACTAGTAGTTAAATACTAATTTAACGGCTTTTTATCGTATGTACCTATTTTTCCCGACGTTTAAATAGGTTTATACACTGTCGTGGTCACGGGATGACTGAACCCGTGACCACAAAAATCCCGTTTAATTTGTACTTAATCAATTGTTCAGATCGCGTATGTTTAAAAATATGTAAAAACTAGTAGGTACCTTTTTTTACAACAAAGATATAAAACGCGACTTGATTTTCTTAACAAAACTATAACCAATGGCACTCGGGGTTATGTAAGGATTCTAACGATACCCCATACATCCAAATCTGTTCCAGGCGTTTCAAAGGATTAAAGAAACTGAAAAATACTTTGACCCATGAAAACAAATAAAATACTTAAATGCTGAAAAACAGCTTTGTGAAATGTTCTAACATTGTATATTGTTACAGGCGTAACCAATACAATGGCGTTGTGCATGAATCCGTATGTTAATAAAGAAATTAGTAGGTACATGAAAACTTAAGAAAAACTGTTAACAATAACAGACCACCACACCACACGCGCTGCGTCAAGATTCAAATCCGAGTTCGAAAACGGATGAGATAAGTAGCTATGTATGAAATGATGAAAAAAGCTTTCTATACCAAACATTTTGAAAATTCTAAAATTTGTTCCAATACTGCCAGAGTGTTGTAAATATTCTTCAACAATATTTGGACTTGTAACACAAAATGTTTACCAAAAATATCTAGGATTCTAGAACCGAGAATACTTGCCTACAATTAAATTTACTACCTACAATGTGATCTTCAAAGTGACATTGACAGGGTGTCAGACCCACTCCATTCTCACAGCATTTTCACCTTCGAAAAGTAATTGCAATTACGTAGGCGTCAACCCTGGACGCTTGACGACCTCTATTAATTAAAGCCTGTGTAAACCGAGCTTTATCGGCGGCCGCGGCAGCCAATTAGAGCGACCCAACATTTCGCGCCAAAAATTATGCGGCTTATCGGCCCCGGGCGTAATAAACGCTAGGGATGACCCGTGTTATCGATATTTAAAAAAAAATAGTTTGACAATTATAGAGAAACTATATTAAATACTAGCTGCGCCCCGCGGTTTCACCCGCGTTGTAGGTAATAGATATTTTGTATAATATACAATATATCTTTATGAATTGTAGCCTATGTGTTATTCTGATATGTAAGCTATATTATTGTGAAGTTTCATTAAAATCCATTCACTAGTTTTTACGTGAAAGAGTAACAAACATCCATCCATCCATACTACATTATTTATTGATTTTTCACGTACCATACATATATGTACACTGTTTTGACGGGCACACCCAATACAACAGAGTACCTTTTAAATTTAATAGAACAATTAGGAATCCTTATAAATATATTTTTTACAGAAAAACAAAACAAAAAATCGTGAAGTCAGCGTTAATTAAATGTACATTATAAAATAAAAATAAAAATCACACATTATGTAGGTATACCTACTTACCCAGACTTAAAAATATTTTGAGGCTGAATTTAAAACCTCTTTTATTTTTTACTAAGCACAGCCCTAGTTTTGACAAACGACCGTTTGGAGACCACGCTCGACTGGAGTGTGATCGATTACTCCATTACAGGAATATTTTCGCGCGTTTTTGGTCGGTCATTTTCGTTTAAAATCCGGGTTTTTATGTCAGTATCCACTATCTAGCTAGATTCTCGGTGTATTATTTGACTACCGATGTAGCGCGGTGGACGAAGTTCTGCCTGCGACACGGGTTCTATTCCCGTCTTGGGACATATGTTTGTACTATGTGCAAATATTTTTCCTGGTGTCTGGATGTTTTCTCTGTACTTATTATAAAAATATTATAGGTAAGTATCTAAGAAAAAGATAGAAGTCAGAAAGAAAATAGATTTATTTGAAACCATTCACATAATATGACACTGTGTTGTGTGTAGGTACAACGATTTAAATCTTTATATGAACATAGGTAATGTTCATACAAAGATTTAAATATTTCTATAAAGTCGCGATAAGCTCTGCTTAGCTTGGTGCTAGATATAGCTAATTATTATGTATGTTTGACGTGTTTTTAAGTTTTTTCTATAAAAATAACCTTAAGATCTATATATAAACCGAAAAAATGAATAAATGTTATCGTAAATCTGAAAGATATCAAAACTAATAGAGGCAAGAACTGAGCTTCATAATAATACCAAGTTTGTAGGTAACGTGATAAGTAATCTGATATTCATTCCAATTACGATATCTCTAGGGAGCCGGCATAACCATCGTACCCGAAGCCAATATGCCATTCATCAGACGAAGCGTCGCTAAACACCTACGAAGCCAGATAACCGCAGTAAACCGACAACAATGCACGCTCGCACTCAATAAAAGATGATAACACCATGAAATATGAACTGACGACACCCCTCAACCAAAAAACACAACCCAAACTATTTCCAGCTATATAAAACGGGTATAAGGTCCAAAGCAGCTCGGCTGCATCGACAAGTTATGACGCTTTGGAATATAGAGGTGTAAAAGCATATTAAACGCGCACTAACGAAAACAAACCGCATCCAGTTCTCGCACAGCCAAATTTCCTAAAGAAAACACGCCAAGTTACACCGTTTCGGAACGAAGCTGTGATGGCGCGAAACAAAAGCGCGCGAACCGCCGCCATTGGAGGAGGAGATGGGCGGACTCCAGTATAATATAGCGGAAGTATTACCGAGGAGGTATTCAAGGTGCACCCCCCGGGTCCGGGGGGTCTAGCCTCCCAGAGGTTAATTACCCGCCGGCCGATAAGGCAGCGGCTCGCTAATTACGTACTTATGGCGGACTGAAATTAGTTATCGTTGGCGGGTAAACGACGTTCACTTTGTTTGCGTTCCGTTTTACAGATAATATGTATTCTGGGGCGGCTGAGAGTAATGGAACGAAATTGGTGTCTATTCGGTTTATCTTATTAACGTAGGAAGCTCGCAGATAATGGAATCATTGTTCAAACAACGCTCCCTTGGCTCTTCTTTAATCGTTTAGCTTAATTTTTCTTTGCTTTTATTCCGTCTCGCTGAAAATATATTAAAATTCATATCTTCAGATTAATACGCTCCATTCCTTGTTTTCGTATAATAGCTAGGTACCTACGAGCAGATAGAAATATAAACAAAGAAAAGAATAAGTATTTTTCAAATTACGGAGACATGCTTATGAAGAAAGGTAGGTAGAGAGAAATTTATTCAAAAGCCGCAAACAACACGAGTGGCAGCTGAGCTCTCAAATAAAATGCGATAAAATAAAAAGATGCTGGCGACAAAACGTAGATACTTATTCACGTGCCACGTTACTTTTATCAACATACCCATTTTATGAACTCCGTAGGTCCTGGAAATAAGGTTGAGAATGGTGGGTTTTGCGCTACGTTAGTGCAAAGTAGAGTTTGTAAGTTTATACATATTTACCACAAAAGCGGCTCGGAGAGAGATCGCGGGATCCGTTCACCGGTTTTATTTTTCCAAGCTCTAAATGGAGTCGGTGGAGCATTTAAATAAGCTTCGCCGCCTGAAGTATGGTAATGTTAGTAATACGAGGAAAGAAACCGCGCCTCGCAGTCGGCCATCTTGAATTTTTGTGTTTCCATTTGATCCTTCGAGCCGGAGTTCTTAAATATTACATGATATGTGTTGAAACATGGACTCTACGAAGTGAGGAATGGGATGATTCCGTGGAAAAAGCACTTTGTATTCTGATAAATTCAAACTCATCATAAAATCGACATTTTTCTTTTAACAATATCCTCCTGCCTTCTTCGCAAAGGTCGTTGGAACTTATGAAAGACAGCTAGAGTAATTTAGGACGGTAAAAAATCAAACACTTCCGCCACCCACCGCTACTTACCACCAAACAATCAACACACCAATAAAATGTGTAAACTACTCACAAAAACAAAACGGTAGCCACATGTCACCGTAACCAAAGAGGCCGGCGTTTTTTCTATCATAATTAGTAACAAATTATGTAAGAAAATATCGGGGCCCGTTACGAGAAGCGTGAAGGCATCTCGAGCCCCTCTCCCGGAACGAAGAATGCGTAATGAATCTCACTAATAAGAGACTGTCACTTCAAATAGGGGACGCTCTCGGAAACCACTGATGAAAAATTATGTGGTCTAGTTAGCTCCGAAATGTACTTTAGTTGTTAAATAACGGTAGAGCGATAGTAGAGCTATTTACATAAACTAAAATGGGCTTTGGTAACCCCTTGACCTTTCGACTCTAGATAAGCTAGGGATCGTATTTGTAGGCATAACGCACTACACCTAATAAGTACCTATTACTTAATAGAGAAGTTCAGGAGTGCCGCGCGAAAGGGACAGATTGTTAATTCTAATACAATACAATACAATATACCTTTATTGCACCATCAAAAATAAAGAAAATAATAAAAATAGGATCTTAATACTAACTAAATCTAGTGGCACAATCGGCGGCCTTATCGCTAAAAGCGATCTCTTTCAGGCAACCTTTGGATGGATAGGATCGGTACGTATTAAAGCTGACGGGGCGTAATTATTTAGGATAATTATATAATATATAAAATAATTAATATTTATTAAGAACGTACATATATAAAAATAGAGCACAAATATACATAAAGCAGGAACAATTAACATAGAAAATAAAAATAAAAGTCAAGAAAACTTATCAAGAGTGGTCAGATAGTGTTGATGAACCATACTTTTGAAGATAGGAAGGGATTTCGCTTGACGGATAGAAACGGGAAGGGCGTTCCAGAGTTTGGCGGCCTGCAACGTGAAGGAATCACCATAGAATTGGGAAGTGTGTGATGGGATTTTTAAGAGAAGGGTATCAGACGAGCAAAGGGATCGTGGGTGGGACATATGGGATATATACATATTCTAAATACTATTTAACGGATATTTATCGCGTATATTCCTCTGCGAAGCGGTGATTTGTACCCTCACTTGGTTTTCAAAACTAGGCATGCCCATCTGCACACTCGGATGACACATAACACCAAAAGTGTCAGCGATGTACTGAGAAACCGGTCTACAAAAAAACATATATTAAATATCCATTAAATAGTATTTATAATTATGTGATCAGATCGCGAATATTATATATTAATATATTTATTGTTATGTATTTTGTTTTAATTTATAGTTAGTAGTTATTCCAAAACCAATCTTATAAAAGAAGATTATATTCCAGATGGAACTAACTTTTAAGGGCAGCTCGAATTGAATTATCACAGGTAGGCATAATGCGCTATTCTTAGATGAAATTTACGTTCCGATGCACGCAAGGCACGCTCCACCAGTGGCCCGTAAGAGCCAGCCCCTCCTACTCAACTAATTAGCTTCCTTACGCTGTAAATCTAACTTATACAACGCCGTCAACGAGCGCTTTGATCTCGCGTCAAGTGAAACGGAACGCGACGGTGTGACTGAACGGTTTCTGAACGCAGCGTTTAATGTCAAATGTGGCGGGAACTCCTTTGCGTTTTCTTCACATACCCTCATTAGTACTCATTACTAAGGCACCTCCGTTTCAAAAGAATGGATAGTAAAACTCTAAGCTTTTAGCTCTTTACCTTATATTAGGATCGGATAGATGCTTTAGTAAGGTAATACAAAGCATAATGTCTTCCCTGCTTAATCGTTCAGTCTCTTCAGTACCTACCTTGTACTAGTTGTTCTTCTATCACAAACAGCCCCAATGTCTATAAGAAAACGACACCACCTATCAAACTCATATTTAAAGGAGATAGTCTGTCTGAATGTTTGTGTTTTTAAGTTTATCGGGACAAAATAGTTGAAGGCATTTTTTTTTGAGAAATCGACGAACATCGAAAACAATACATTCTTGTTTGTTTTATATTTATATGTACAATAAAAGTATAGTCTATCTATCTATACATTAAGAAAATTAAATTTCCTTTGTTCAAACAAATAATAATATAAAATAGGTCGGGTTACTGAACATAGAAACTTCTCCTCTTTTGTTTTTCGTCGGTTAAAAACGGCACCACTTTTCATATATACCTACCAAGCTTGACATAAACTAACCTGTGTAGATTCATAGTTACCAACCTATATCCTGATAGCCCCCAATGCCCCAATCAATCGGCGTAGAGCTCAATTCACCGACACCGACTAATTACGTAACCTGGATCTAAGCCCTCGGGTAGCGGGTAATCGTTCTATCATATCCATCGGTCGGCCAGAAACAATCAATTAGAAACCGACCCCCTTTCAATTATTCGCCAAGGGTGCGATTACAATGGAAGCTTAGCGAGTGTTGTACTAGAAAAACATTCATCAATAGGTTAACATAAAAACCTTTGATGAGCTTCGTTTTATAATTATTAATAAGTTGTTTTATTATCGTCATCAGCCTTAGGTAGTCCGCTGGACATAGGCCTGCCCTAATGAGTTCCATAGCGCCCTGTCTGAAGACAGGGCGCTATGGAATAGAATAGAATAGAAAGACATTTATTCATAACAACTTAAATTAACATAAAAAAAGACACACTTAAAGAATAGGTACATTTAGAGAGTTGTTACAATGGCACGCTTGACACATCCAGCATCTGCCTGCAGTCTTTCGCAGATAGTTTCTACGTTTACCGAGTCGTAGTTTCCACTCAAAAACACTTTTTTATAATACTATTTTGGTTTTACGTTATTAAATCAAGATTTGTTACAGGCTTCTACATACTTTTATACCATATCTACCTAACCTACTTTTAATACAAATTTATTCGTCAAGTTCATGGGGTTTGTAGTGCTTATTCACGGTTTCTGTCGCAAATCACGTTGGTTCATTTTACGTAACACTATATTAATGTACAATTCCTAAGTGATTTCAAATCTGTATAAACCAGTCTTTTCACTAGTTTTTCTGATATTCTACGAAAAGAACTGACTAAACCGTTTCGCGCTATTTTTGTAAAAAGAAGCACGCCCTACCATAGATTAGGTGTACTGTTTTGGACAGGCCAATAGGGCATTGAGCCATATTGCCTCGACCGTGAATGAATCCTCCTTGGAACCTCCGTACTACCTACTTCGACCTAACCAGGAAGGAATTCAAAATACGAACACAATTTATTTTGACTTGTCATGTATTCGGGATTAAAAATTTTCAGTTTCTACAAATAATAATATATTTACGTATTTTTCTACAAAATATGTATAAAATCTTGTCAGTTTGTTGGTAATATAATGCTGTGTGGTAAAAGATATAATGAATGATGATGTTGCGATCTACGCGGGAATCTGTGCAGTATTCTTTCTGCTGTTGATTGCTGCTGCTTATTGGAAGTTGCGAGGGAGAGGCAAGGCTAAGGTACGTGCCTGAATTATATAGTATAAAACAGTCGTTTCCCGCTGTCTGTCTGTCCCTTGTAGGTATGCTTAGATCTTTAAAACTACGCAATAAATTTTAATGGGTTTTTTAAAATAGATAGTGATTCTAGAGGAAAGGTTTATAAACCATTTGACACATAGATTCCCACGCAGGCAAAGCCGCGGGGCGTAGCTAGTCCATAAATGAGAAAAACTAGGTAGATATCTATTAACCTAGGTACCTTTTTATTATTCCCTCCCCTTACCTACTTCTAGTAAAAAGTACCTAAGGACTGTTTTTTTCTGTTCACGGCCTAAATGTGATAATTTGCCTACAAAGATAGATCACAAAGTGAGTGGTTGTATAAAAACTAAGCTTCCATAGTAGGCAACTATCTCAATAGCCTCTATAGTCTATGACTAAACTAACTTGGTCGTATATTTCTGAGAACTCTGCACTTAATTGAAGCCTCTCTCTCTACAGTCCTTTCTAACTTGCTAGGATATTTCTGAGAACTCTGCACTTAATTGAAGTCTCTCTCTCTACAATCTATGACTAAACTAACTTGCTCGGATGTTTCGGAGAACTCTGCACTTAATTGAAGCCTCTCTCTCTACAGTCCTTACTAACTTGCTCGGATATTTCTGAGAACTCTGCACTTAATTGAAGCCTCTCTCTACAGTCTATGACTAAACTAACTTGCTCGGATGTTTCTGAGAACTCTGCGCTTAATTGAAGCCTCTCTCTACAGTCTATGACTAAACTAACGTGCTCGGATGTTTCTGAGAACTCTGCGCTTAATTGAAGCCTCTCTACAGTCTATGACTAAACTAACTTGCTCGGATGTTTCTGAGAACTCTGCGCTTAATTGAAGCCTCTCTCTACAGTCTATGACTAAACTAACTTGCTCGGATGTTTCTGAGAACTCTGCGCTTAATCGAAGCCTCTCTCTACAGTCTATGACTAAACTAACTTGCTCGGATGTTTCTGAGAACTTTGCACTTAATTGAAGCCTCTCTCTCTACAGTCCTTACTAACTTGCTCGGATATTTCTGAGAACTCTGCACTTAATTGAAGCCTCTCTCTACAGTCTATGACTAAACTAACTTGCTCGGATGTTTCTGAGAACTCTGCGCTTAATTGAAGCCTCTCTACAGTCTATGACTAAACTAACTTGCTCGGATGTTTCTGAGAACTCTGCGCTTAATTGAAGCCTCTCTCTACACTTCTATAGTCTATGACTAAGCTAACTTGCTCGGATGTTTCTGAGAACTCTGCGCTTAATCGAAGCCTCTCTCTACAGTCTATGACTAAACTAACTTGCTCGGATGTTTCTGAGAACTTTGCACTTAATTGAAGCCTCTCTACAGTCTAAGACTAAACAAATTTGTTCGGATATTTCTGCGATAATTGAATGATTCTCGATTGTTCTCAGGGCGCGGGCGAAGGGAAGCTTTTGGTACAGAAAAGCGATGAGCACGTCCAGGGCCTTGATGTCGACCAAAGGGACAGCCTTGATGAGCATCTCGATGTGCTTACTAAGAAGCTTGCGGAAAAAGTGCGTTTTTTCTTTATTTTTTTAACCGCGTCTCTGTTGGGGAAAAAGTCCGTCTTTTTCGATCGAAACGCTTTTCGGACTCTTGTCTAATCCCGAATCTTAACTATACCTACCTAGTATAATAAAACGAAATCGAAGCCTAGATGAGACGATTGTGAATTAAAGTGGGATTGACAATGGGTATCCAGTCCATTATAGACAACGTCGAAAGAAAACCTCTAACATCTTAGGAGTGAATCCTTGGTAGCGCGGCGATAGGCTTTTGACGTTTCAACTGCGATCGCCAACTCATCGATGTATTTGTGATCGCAGCGTTTCAACGTAGATAGTCGCTAGAAGTTCTAACGACTATCTATGTTTCGGTTTCTAATCAAAGTGCAGTGCAAGCTTGCTTCTAGCCTAGAACCAAGCTTGCATTGAACTTTGATTAGACTATGTACCTACAACATAAAAACTACAGTACTGGTAGGTGTGTAGTTTTGACAGTATTTAATACAGAAACAAAGATGGGACTCAACGCGACTTTTTGACAAAAGTTCAGACATCTTTAGACAAGCACATTAATTCCAGGAGGGTAGACTCCGCTTATCCAAATCCAAGATTCGCGAGACGCAAAACGAGATGGACAACTTGCACGCAATAGACCAGGACGTCCGGTACAAGTACCGAGAGGTAATGGACTCCTTGAAGATTGACCTCCTTAGTAACGAGAAGGAATGCGTGAAGCTGCAGGAACAGATTGAATGGGTGTCTTTGAAGAGGGCAGAGTTAAAAGATGAGGTAAGATATGCCAGAAGATGGTTGGTAGAGTTAGAATAGAAGTCAGACTCAGAAGCGCGGTTGTTGTTAATTTACTTTTTTAGATTAAAATTACCGTTTTTTGGATGGAATATGGCTACGGCGGTTAGGGCTATAGGTCACTTTAGACTTAGCACCTGTAGCCTACCACCAAAAAACGTCTTAAAATAATAAATTAACGTTAGACAAGAAAGCCCTTGTTGGCCCTAAGCTATATTCGTAAAATAATGCCTACTCTTTCTATAAAGTAACTAAATTAGATAAATAATTATATTTTACTGCATAGCAACAACGACTCGAATGCCAGTACAGATGTGCTGTTAAAAGGCTGCCACTAGAAATCGTGGCCCTGAAAATGGCTCGAGAACCGACTTCATCTTGTAAAAAGGATATCTGAGACCCGATGGCCGTTGACTCGGCGGCACTCTTGGCAGGGCCATTAATATTTGCATTAAAAGTTTTTCTAATGCAGCTGTAGTATTATTTCACTGTTATATGAATAGACGGATAGATTAAAAATATATTTGGTGCTATGAATGTACCAGACAGTGGTTTCTTTTTCAATCTTCCACTCGTTGACAAAAAATTGAAGAGAACAGTAAAACAATTTTATTTCGATAATAATTTTAACTTCTATAAGTGCTTATTTTGTATGCCAATAAGTAAAACTTTTGAATTAAAAAAATAATTTGATTAGTTAAGTACTTGTTTATGCGACTATATCCATTTTGAAATGTAATAATACCACTTAAAAGTGGGCATCAAAACAAAATAGGTAGGTAGCTACTAGGTTCTCGGATTAAGACAATCTTTGTCACTCCCTAGTCTCGCCTCGTCTCGCAAGGTCTCGAAACAAACAATTTTCCGCCCAAAGATGGCAGTTTTCCATAATTTTATATTATCCAGCACAATATCAAGTTGGTTTTAAAACTGTCATTGTCACGGCCGCTGGGGCAAACGTGTTCTTGAGTGGAGACAACGACTTGGTAAACGTAGTGTAGGACGCCCTCCGGCCAGGTGGAATGGCGACCTGCGAAATACTGCAAGTAGATCCTGGATGCGGCAAGCTGAAGTCAGGACGCTGTCACGCTCTTGGGGGAGGCCTATGTCCAGCAGTGGACTAACATAAGATGATGATGAGTTTTCCATAACTAAATTTAACATTGTCGCAGGTATCCAGAGGCCAGCGGCTGTACGGGGTGGCGGCAGCGGAACTGGCCGACAACTTGGCCGAGTTGCAACGCGGAAGGCTGGACTCGACCTTTGACAAACCGCTGCAGCTCAATTCCAGTTCGACGCTCAAGCATCGGAAGGTACATAAGCGATTTGTGAATAAACTAGCTGTTGTCGTTCGAGCTGTTGTTTATTTGTGTTCAGATTGTTGTTAAATTAATACTATACGTGAAAATCTTTAATTGGCTCTCTGATGCTATTATACCTACTGAAATTGATTAAGTTATGTAGTTCAAGCCTGATTATCGTTGATTTTTTCGTTGACAAGTTGATTTTCTAACAAATGAAATAAATAAACTAGCTTCCGCTCGTGGCTTCGGTGTTGCGGTACCTAGATGTAACTCGCAGCTCGGCAGGGATAATGTAGCTGTGTCGCAGTAGTTCCACAAACTAAACTCATCATCATCATCATAGCATCAACCTATAGCAGTCCGCCTCCCCCAATGAGCGCCATAACGCCCTGTCTTCAGCTTGACGCATCCAGCATCTACCTGCAGTCTTTCGCAGGTCGTCATCCCACCTGGATGGAGGGCGTCCTACACTACATTTGCCGTGGTACGCGGTCTCCACTCATTTATAATATTAGTATAGACTAACTGAGATTTAAACTGTTTTCTAGGATTCAGCGCTATCGCGGCCGATGAATGTACCTTTAATCAAGTCACCGGCCTCCGAAGGATCGCCGCCAATGTATAGGAATTTTCACTTCGACAACTATCATCAGTGAGTCTTTTAGGTCGTCTGTGTGAACGGTTTTTTTTTGTTTACTCGTTTAGTTTTGATATGGCTGTGGTTTTTTTTTTTGTGTGTGTGTGATTTATTAGTTATTTATTCGTGTTCGCATTTTGTGTTCAATTAAAGTTTTGTTATTCATATGGTGTTTGTTTCGGTTTTTAGAAAAGGTTTCTACATATGTTGGTAAACTCATTAAACTTCAAAGTGTTTATTTCCTTTAAACCTAACTAACATGACTCTTGAGCACGTCAGATTCAAATTACAAAAGAAATATACGAAATAAAGCGATCACATAGATTTTTTGTTCACTTTAATTCTTTTAGATACCTAAAAGTACAGAAGCAAACAAGGAACCTTTACCTAGTTAGGTTGTTGGTTTTGGAGTTCGAGCAAAACTACTCTGATATTTTGTATTACCTAAGCCCTTTTACAATGGTTGAAAATTTCGTTTACTCCCACCTATTCTGATGACAGAACTACTGAGATTTTTTTCCACATTGGTGCTGGCCACAAAACAAATGGGAATAATATTCTCACTTATTCTGTTGAGTAGTTTTGTTGAAAGAACTACGGGGATTTTGTTTTTTCCATTACTGTACTTACTGTCATTGTTTATTTCTTTGAATTTATCACGTAGGGATTCTCTGGGTCCCATATTTTATATTTATCACACGAACAGCCTTCGCAGCAGGATCACTTATTGTTGTAGGATTGTATGTTAACTAAGCACCTTCCGCAGACTTACCCCCATCTACCTTCCTGGCGCATGGTTAATTCACGAGAACCAAAGTTATCGACAGCTCTAAGAATTACTCATTGCAAGCCGAAGTGGCAGTGGGCCGGCCATATCTCGCGAAGAACCGACGGCCGCTGGGGCAAATGTGTTCTCGAGTGGAGACCACGACTCGGTAAACGTAGTGTAGGACGCCCTCCGACCAGGTGGGATGATGACCTGCGAAAGACTGCAGGTAGATGCTGGATGCGGCAGGCTGAAGACAGGGAGGTGAGGCCTATGTCCAGCAGTGGACTGCTATAGGCTGATGATGATGATGAGGAATTTTTAAGTCTAAGCAAAAGTACCTACACAAGTTAGTCCAATATTCCAAAGTGGCTTTAGTTTGGACTATTGCCCTTGGTAGCGTTTTGACTTGCATGAGCTGATCAGATATTTCTTTAGCATCGTACCCTAGAAAAACAATTGCCATCGTTGCAAAGAAAACAAGAGACACGCGATAAAGCCAACGCAGCACGCGTCCAAAATAAAGACAAACCACTGCACTCCGCTAGACCCTTTACAAAATATCTCTCGTTAATTCCGAGGGTTAAAATCCCCGAAAAAGTGAGCACTTGCCTTGTTTACAAGGTTTTAGATTTTAATTTAGATTGGGGTTGTATCTCCCCGCGCGAAAGGTCCCAAACGTCATACTTAGCGCGGCAAAGTGCGTTCTATCGTTTGTATTGTTAGGTTGGTAGTATTGGAGGGAAGTTTACGAGGGGAGCTGTATCCATTAAAATCGCATTCGTATGTGATGTGATCACCTAATACAATATCATCAAGTCCTCGCCTGGGGTGCTTTGTGAATAATTTCGCGGCAATCTTCCCGCATTCGCGACGGATTTGTATAATTTTTTAATTGTTGGGATTTTAAAGAGTTCGCGGAAGCTGAAATTTGAATTATATCACGGGAAAATCAATCGAGATTTTATTATTTATTTATTTATCAGCCTATAGTAGTCCACTGCTGGACATAGGCATCCCCTAATGAGCGCCATAGCGCCCTGTCTTCAGCTTGCCACATCCGGCATCTGCCTGCAGTTCTTCGCAGGTCGTCATCCCACCTGGCTGTTGGGCGTATTACACTACGTTAACCTAACGACCGAAAGATGGTGATGGCTAATAATGGCAATCATTTGCTATTACATCGCCTAATAAAATAACCAGCAATGAGTAGCCACAATAAAATTTAACAAAACGAGAACATCTTTTTAATTAACCACAAGCATCACATATGGCGTGTTATTCTGTTTGTCCTGTTCAACTCAAGTGGCCGAGTGTACAAACACTAGCGCGTCAATCATTGGGTGCTTCGGGCGGTGGGGTGACATTTTAATGGAATTTAAATAAAAGGTTTTACAATGAACCGATTAATTAGAACTAGGTCAGATGTTTGGCTTAAGGCGTTTGAACGAGTCAACTATGTTCGAAGCTTTTCCGTGCGACGTTATCTTCATTGAATAGCTTCTATAATAAGTAATAACTATACGCTAAAACAAACTTTTTTTTTTTCTTTTTTTTTTAAACCCAACGCTTAACGACATTATGTTGTAGGCCATTTTCTATTTGTTTAAGTCCCTCCTAAATATGGTATACAAATTCATTGTGCGCCGTCAAAGTGTTAACCGTGTAACGTTTATTGAGTAATGAGACCTTTAGTTCCAGGATCGCAACAAGTTAGCCACTTACAGTTTACTGTTGGTACCTACAGTTAGTTATCACTGGGACCAACATCCGTGCCGTGAGTAACCTAAGATAGACGTTCGTCCGTGAATTGCAAGAACTTTACTCGGCTAGTGAAGCGTGTAATGACATCGTCTCGTATTGATCGCGGGAACGATTTCATCAAGTAGGAAACCCATTAGAGATTCACAATAGAGCTAGAATAAGGCGCTATTCGTTTGTAATGTCTTTGTTCTTACATTATTGATTGTACACAGATTAAATAGCGAAAATAGGTGCTAAGTAAAAATTGTAGTAATTATATAATAGTAGATAGTAGTACTAGTTTACGCCGGACGCTTCGCAGACGTTGTTTCTATAGAAACGTTTAACGATTATTTCTATCACATGAGAACTGATTTATGGCAAAAAAAGTATCCTATGTTTTATTCCCGGTCTGGAACTACCTACCTGTATGCAATTTCAGCCTGATCCGTTCAGTAGTTTTTGCGTGAGAGTAACAAACATACAAACTTTCGCGTTTATGCTACTAATATTATAAACGCGTTTATTTACCAATTTTTTCAGACGACCCTGTGTTTTTTACAAGACCTAATCACAATTTTCCAACTAACTAAGCTGATAGATAGATAGATAGATAGATAACACTTTATTACACCACACAAAAACAGAAAATAATACAGAGATAAAAACTAAGAATAAAGGTATAAAGGGCGGCCTTATCGCTGAGAGCGATCTCTTCCAGGCAACCTTGGGATGGACTGGACATGAACGAACAATATAGACGGTGGCACTTTAATAAATAATTGGTAACAAATACACTAAATACCTACATTACAAACATTATAATAAACTTACATAGACATAAGATAAGGCTATCAATATTTCATATGGATAAATAATGCTGATGCAGCAGTTTTTTAAATATAGGGAGTGATTTTGCACGTCTGATGTCCAGAGGGAGAGCATTCCATAGACGGGTAGCTTGTACAGTGAATGACTTGTCATAGAAAGAGGTAGAGTGAGCAGGGACTTTCAAGATGAGGGTTTCAGAGGAACGTAAAGAGAGTAAGTGAGAGTTTGAGAGGAATTCGAAGCGCTCCTTGAGATAAGAAGGGCTTGGAGAATAGAATAAGATACTGTACAAGAGGGATAACATATGAGTATTCCTGCGAAGTCGGATGGGTAACCACTTGAGTTTTGCGCGATATTCGGAAACGTGGTCATATTTGCGAAGGCCAAATATGAACCTAATACTGAAGTTTTGGAGGCGCTCAAGCTTGTTTAATTGTTCTTCAGTGAGATCCGGATAGCAAGCGTCGGCATAATCGAGAATGGGAAGCAATAGGGACTGGGCAAGTGTAATTTTAGTGGTAGTCGGGAGAAAATTGCGCAGTCGCCGCAGTGAGCCCGCCGATGCAAACATCCTTCTGCTGAGTTCCGCCAGTTGCGGACCCCAGGACAACTCATTGTCTACAATCAAACCCAGGTTTTTAACAGATTTGCTCACTGGTATTGATACACCGTCAAAGGAAATTGGAGATAAGGTCGCCATATCGATTTTAGCTATCATTCTTGAACTACCCACAATGATAACTTGAGTCTTCTTGGGGTTCACCAAAAGACCGTGCTCTTTGCTCCACTGAAGGATGCGTGAGAGGTCAACATTCAATGAAGCAATAGCTGGTGTGAGGTCACTAATTGAAGCTTGTTGGTAAATCTGGAGATCGTCAGCGTACAGGTGGTAGGAACTAGACAAATGTTCGGATATGGAGTTTATGAAAATTGCGAATAGAAGAGGAGAGAGTACGCCGCCCTGTGGAACACCAGCGGGAACATCACACCAAGACGAAAATACATCGTCAAGGCGGATGCGCTGCCGGCGACAGCTGATGGTGCTGTGCTAAACACCCCATGTTCGTTTTAGGACAGATTCGCTTTAGAACAGAAGTACAGTGAACGGAACATTTAAGAAAATTGATTATAGTAAATATGTATCATAATAGCTTTCAATTGAAAGTGCCAAGAACAAAGTGTCTTTGATGAAATGGGGCAAGTTACTTTGCATGGATAATGGATACGAACCCAAAACAGTATCAAGAGTAAACTAGATAAGCATAAGTACCCCCTCGGGGACGGTTCCATCAGTTTTTAAATTCGCTAAGCGCTTCACGTATACCTACGTGTTTATAACATAAATAAAACACAGTCTTATACCGCTCACAAAGCCCCTTCCAAACAAACTTAAGCTCTGTGTCGTAGAACATAAAGATGCTGTTATTTTTTATATACGTTGCTCAAACAGAATTAAAAGTTGTACCACCCTTCTAAGTAGGCGTTTTTTTCTCTTTGTCCTTAATGTAAAAAGAAAACGCGAAAGTTTCGGGACGCGGCGAGTTTAAACTCCCCTTAATGCGATTATTACGAGTGGGGAAAAATTGGGTGTCTCAAGTTGGTACTTTTTAAATAAGTTTTATTTTGTTGCGGTTTTATGCTGATTTGGTTATTTCAAGGAGAATTTAGATGCGAACTGACAGCTACGGAGATTAGAGTTATGATTGGAGTGTAATTTACCTAGGAAAATGAACGCTGTTTGAATAACCCCCGAAAACTCCGAACAAGTTTGTCTCGATTTTTTTACAACTTGTGAAAATTTATTGTTCAATTCCCGAGACAAATGTTTGTACGATCTGCAAAGATCATCACGTTGATTCTGTTCGGTTCGTTCGTTGTGATTTTTCAGACCAGCCTTTTCCATGCCCCGCAATTTTTGTTCCGGATGTTCTGGGTAGGTATTTAGGTACACATAAAAATATCAATAAAGTATATTTTGAGACAGTAGTATATCTATCAGTCATCTATAGGTATCCTTATCACAAGCTCTGCTTAGCTTGGGACTAGTTCCCAAAGTGGTCCAGGTGGACCCCCAGGGGTCCACGGGAGACTCGACGGGGGTCTACGTTGGCGTGACAAAAAATTGGGGGTTCACAATTCGTAAGCGGGGATCCACGAAAATGTATCTGCTATCGATAGTGAAGAACTAAAATGTTGGCTTGACTTCACCTATCAATGTAGGCAGATAATATTTTAGGAAGCTCGGCGACTGTTACTTTTGCCTTTGGCCAACTTTACTTTTTTGACATCCACTTACAGCGCAATCAATTAATTAATTAACCAATCAATTCTCACTTTTTTCGAAAACTATTAATTCGTGGTTGGAACTCAGCTGCAACGCAATTCCCATAGTTAGATCTAAACTTCACATTTTTTGTCGTAGAAATGTAGCTGCAGGGGGTCCACCGAAACCAGCAAAATGTTGAAAGTGGTCTATGAGGAAAAAAGGTCTGGGAACCTCTGGACTAGATGATGATTTGTGCATTGTCCAGCATTATTTATTTATTATTATAGACCTGTGGATTTGACGTATGAGTATTCGTGGTTATGAAATACCTACATAGGTTTTTTTAAATCATATTTATTATTAAGGACTTTTTAAATAAAAGGTAGATGCAAAATATTTCTCATCACACCTAGAGGCAGACCGAACTGAATCCTTCATCTTCATCCTTTTTCTCATTGTACCTACCGTATTTACAAAGAGAAAAAGAAAACCCTATTTAAAACAGGAAGCCAGAACATAAAATGCTCTGTTTAAAAATTCTTGTCCTTGTCAATCATTGTTAGAAGAGAGGTTAAAACTTTATAGCATTTGACTGCACCTACCTAGTACCTACATATTTTACTCAGATGTTCCCTAATACTTTCATAGCCAAGCACGGCAGATGTCCTTGATGCAGCTGGGCAGTTAATGCGTTAAGGATGGAATCAAAATATAAACCAAGATATAAATCCATGATCAATATTTATTTCATACTGGGAAAAAAACTAAAAAACAAAAGTCACCTTAAAAATATTAACATTATACCCTCCTACTTGGTATAGAAATCCATGATCAATATTTACTTCATACTAGGAAAAAACTTAAAAACAAATTCACTTTCAAAATATTTACATTATTTATACCTACTTGGTAATTCATTTTTCATAGATGGAACTAAATATATAGTCTATATCTCACAGTCAAGGTCTGGTACGAAATTCTATTTCCATACTCAAGCGACGAGACATCAAAGATTATTGTATATTATTACAATTTATATAGAATTCCAAGTCTAGGTCAAATATAAACCATTCTCACTTAATTCATTCATTTCACAAAAGTAGTATAGTTCATAGCATAGGGTAAAGTCCGTATAGTCACCTCAGGGCGAATTCACACAGCATCCGTTTTTGGCGAATGTGTTATAAGCGTGTTCAAATTAATTTTTTTTCCTTTAGGCTTACAAAATAAGCACTTGGAAAATTCGCTATGTAAATACGCCCTTAGTATTGATATGTGCGTGCCACACTTCCAAAAATCTAAACCTAACGCTAAAACTAAACTATCTAAACTAAGCTCCTGACGACCGTGACGTGACACGATCCCTCTGGTCTTCACTGAAAATCAGCGCTGGGTGGACACATTAGCGGGCATCCAGCACAAAGCTGAGTGAAGGCCATATTTGCCATGAACACTGCTACGCACAATAATTTGTAATATAGGTAGTAATCATTTGCGTAGTTTAAGTTTGTTGTGTATAGTAGTTTTAAGGTAAATAAAAATATTTTCTTTCTTTCTTTTCTTTAAACTTGAAATGGCAATATCTTATTTTCTACGAGATCTAACTTTTTAAATGTTGGTATATTTAGTAATCGAGATATTTAGTGGTATATTTGCGGCTTTTTTGGCAGTAGGGCATGGATCAGTATCCATACCGGGGCGTCAAGCCGGACTTTACCCTTACATATCGCATGTATCTCTAAATGTGCATTTTATTTGTGACGAAACTAGATATAACAAACTGTAATTGAGTTACACAAATTACACAGATAGAGAGATATTATCGATAAGTTTATACATACATCGTTTATACGTATTAATAACCTAAAATATATGTTCAATGGTGCTGTCAACATCAAATATGTCATTAAGTACTACATTAAACATCTCAAATGCAGTTCTTTGTATCTAAAGATAATTTAATCATTATTAACTAAGAAATAAAATGATTTAACAGTTTGAATTCACCTAGGACGATTTGTCATCATCTTCCATGAACTCCGTGTCCAAAACAACCTGTAAATAGAAGAAAATTAGATATAAAACAGCAGTTCTATGTCCAGCAGTGGACTGCTTGAGGCTGATGATGATGATAAGATATAAAACTCAGTTAACGAGACAAGATGAGATGTTACGAGGAACCCCGAGGCAAGCGCACCTTGTTCACAAGTGCGTGCTTTGCCTGTCTCGCCGTTATTACTACGAATGATTTTATATGCAAAAGCAGTAACTATTGCTTTATTTTTATGACTTAACAAATACCGAAAAAACTAAAAACTGAATCTCACCTTTTTGGCCTTATTTGCTGATTTTCCCTTACAGTACAATACAATACGTAACACGGATTTGTATGTTTGTATGTTGATATTCTTCTTTTGAGTTGTCAATAGAATAGTTAACATGATTAACATGCAAGACAAAACATTTCAAGAAAATCGTTTAAATTGCTTCAGAAAAGCTGTTTTTGTAATGTACTCGCAGTGCCTTCAGTTATTCCGTGATCTTGGCGCATGAAACTGTGCCGAAATATTGGAAAACTACTATCAAATCATGGTCAATAAATATCTCGTTATAAATTACTTTTGCTAGTTGTAATTTGCTTATTTTTCTACCATTTCGTTTGCAAGCCTCATGGCATATCTTTAATACCTATATTTATTTATTAATTGGATCTATGTTCGTAAATTAGTTACAAAAGTAGCCTCGAGATAGATCTTACAAAATGCACTTGCAATAGGTAGCTCTGTTTCTTCACAATAATATATAGATTAGAAGAGACACTATTCGAAATACTATCAACAGATCAAAGTAAAAGTAAACAATAAGTGGGCCTTTATTAATAAAAGATGGATTCATTAAAAAAGATAAGAGTATAAGTACATATGTTATTAGGTCGATATAGTGACGATTGTTATAGTTGGACCGAAACCGCTGTACCGCGCCTGAGGTATGCGAGCGGCGAGACGGGGGGAAATATCGGCCGCTCCGATCCATCAGTCTGCCGTCGACGCGTACTCTTGCTCTTTTTTCCACTCCCCCCACCTCGCCGCACTTTCCTAAGGAGCGGTACAGCGGTTTCGGTCAAACTATAATACATAGGTAAAACTTCTACAGTATTACTAAAAACAAAGTTATTAAATAGCAAAATACCTGCAACCTTCCACGGGTTCATGTCCCGTTGAAATCGTTTTTGAGATATTATGCAATTTCTTAAAAGATTACCCAATGCGAGACCTTACGCACTACAATAACACCTTAGTACTAGAGAAGTAAGTACAAAATGCAAGCAAGCCATTAATAAAGCTAAGAACCCATTTAACCAACGTATGCGACGCATTATGAGATCTAAACTTGCCTGAATTTGTATAAATAAATAAATAATGCTGGATAATCCACACAGCATCATCTAGCCCCATGGTAAGCAGAGCTTGTGTTATAACATATCAAATAACCGAGATCATTCAAGATATTTATGTACAATCCCTCCGACGGTTTTGTCGGAGGGATTATACGCGATATAATTTAGCGAAGGACAGAAAGAACAGGCATAGTCTGGAGGAGGCCTTTAATGGGTACTAGATGACTCAAATACTTGATACAAAAGATATTTAATAATATGTACATCGATAACGACCAAAACACCCGGAACAATTATCTGCAGATCGTACACACAAATGTTCCGAGGCGGGAATCGAACTTGCAACCCCCTGCGCCGCAGACTGACCTTCGCCCACCGTGCCACAGAGGTCGCCAATCGAATACAGATGATTATCATCTACAGAGAATTATCATACGCCACTCCATCCAAGCTTTCCTATATTGTGTCGCGTACATTGCGTGACAAAGGCTCAGTGTGGTTCATTATTAGTCCTCTTTGTTAACAGCGCAGCGGTTACAAATAAAACCATAGAAATATGTAAGCAGGATTAGTAAGCAAGCATTTTGAATGTTAGCTTAATATTTTCGTTATTTTTCAACTTTTATTACCGCTTGCATGCCGGCCACCGCGCGATCGTTTTCTCCATCTGAAAGTTAAACAATAAACACATTAGGTTGTTTAAAATATAACCAGATGCTTTCTTTGCCTTCAAAAAATTCCTGAACAGTTGAGAGCTAAATGTTGAACTCTTTACATAGAAATGTTATTAATATGTAAGTGTTATTTATTATAACTTATATTATAAAGAGGAAAGGTTTGATTTTTTGTTTATTTGTAATGACCTATTCATTCCGAAACTACCCGAAACTACTGGACCGATTTGAAAATGCGAAGCTACACTATCCCCGGTGAACATAGGCTATAACTTTCAAAAAAGTTAGGGATCTGTCCTAAAACCGTGCGAAGCCGGGAAGGTCCGCTAGTTTATAAATAATATTGAAGATTTTTACCATGATAAACTTTAGTAAATGTTAAATTGCACGTCTTTCTCTCAAATATTTCTCGGTGTCGCCCGCGTGGAATTCAATGTGTCAAATGGTTTATAAACCATCCTCTTGAATCATTCTCAGATCTTAGATCTATTAAAAAAACCGAATCGAAATCCGTACTTTTAAAGATATACATACATAGGGACAGAGAGACAGCGGGAAGCGACTTAGATCTAAGCATACATAGGGACAGACAGACAGCGGGAAGCGACTTAGATCTAAGCATACATAGGGACAGACAGACGGTGGGAAGCGACTTAGATCTAAGCATACATAGGGACAGAAAGACAGCGGGAAGCGACTTAGATCTAAGCATACATAGGGACAGACAGACGGCGGGAAGCGACTTTGTTTTATACTACGAGTATGTAGTGATTATCATAAATATAATGTCAGTTTGTCATATAACAATTCATTTATGTCATAAGGTCACTGAGAATGTGTCTCGGTCTACAGAGAGGTGAGAGTCGACGTTGCTTCTATGTTTGTTATGCAGTTTGATGAGCAAATTTCAGAATTTGTATTGGTGCACCTTTACTTTGCTGCGTACAGTATTTTTGTTAAGAGCGATTATTCCTAAAATGCGCAGAAACAGTACTTTTCAAACCCGTTTATATCATGAACCACTTGTCTTATAGTATATGTTATTTACTAATCATTTTAGGAAATTTTAGTGTCCAAATAGTTTGACTATAAAATATTTCGATTAATATAGTATGTACGCGTTCTATCAAGATAACTTGTGAGAGGTTTTCATAATTTCCCTTTCAGCATCAGTTTCGAAGCTCAAAATAATAGAAAATACTGACATATCTAATTAAGAAAAAAATATAACCTACTGATGAGATCCTTGGCTAAAAATCTAATTAGATAGATGTTTGGTTTTGGTATCCTACTATGAGAAATTAAAATTAAAAAAATGTGAAATATTACGAATATTTCACATTTTTAAATGATGTTTTTACCGATATACCTTATTTAATTTAATATAATAATAGCCTACCAATAAAGTGGAGCATCTTTTTTAAAATCATACATTTAAAATTTTTATGAATTTGTTGCTATTATTTTTCTATAAATATTTAATGAGCGACGTGACCACACTCTAGAAAGCCTCGCGGCGGACTGATTTTCGCGCAGCGTTTTATAGTAGTTTTAAAATATTTATAGAAAAATAATAGCAACAAAATCATAAAAATTTTAAATGTATGATTTTAAAAAAGATGCTCTTCTTTATTGGTAGGCTATTATTATATTAAATTAAATAAGGTATATCGGTAAAAACATCATTTAAAAATGTGAAATATTCGTAATATTTCACATTTTTTGAATTTTAATTTCTCATAGTAGGATACCAAAACCAAACATCTATCTAATTAGATTTTTAGCCAAGGATCTCATCAGTAGGTTATATTTTTTTCTTTATTAGATATGTCAGTATTTTCTATTATTTTGAGCTTCGAAACTGATGCTGAAAGGGAAATTATGAAAACCTCTCACAAGTTATCTTGATAGAACGCGTACATACTATATTAATCGAAATATTTTATTGTCAAACTATTTGGACACTAAAATTTCCTAAAATTATTAGTAAATAACATATACTATAAGATAAGTGGTTCATGATATAAACGGGTTTGGAAAGTACTGTTTCTGCGCATTTTAGGAATAAAGGCTCTTAACTACCCACATACATAACTTTGATTATTTGCTCGTACCGAACTACTAACAATAGATAATAAGCTTATTTTGTTTCTCACCAGTGATTATTAATCTTTTGAGAAGTAAATAAATATCTTAAACCTAATTAACATAGTGGATTACCTTCAGAACCTCCTTGTACGAGCAGTTGTCCACCTTCAGAGCCTCCTTGTATAAGCAGTTGACGGAGAGGTGGAGAGTCGATGTTGCTTTTATGCTTGTTATGCAGTGTATTTAACATAGGCGAACATTACCTTCAGAACCTCCTTGTATAAGCAGTTGCCCGCCTTCAGAGCCTCCTTGTAAGAGCAATTGCCCGCCTTCAGAGCCTCCTTGTATAAGCAGTTGCCCATCCACAATATGCCCCGACACCACTCCAGACAGGCCAGACACGTTGATCTGCTGGCGAACCTGAAAGTGGAAAGGGACATTATAAGACAAATAACATTTAAATCTTATTTATAATACCAATCCGTCAACCACTTAGACTTTTAAAACATTACGGTCTTGTTGGCCCATAGGAACTAAGTAATAAGTAATCATAATAGGGTAAAAAATATATGTTTCTATTTAGTCCGTCAGTTAAATTATCATAAGATATTGGACGCGTATTTTTTCTTTTGTCAATCAAACAAATACTTACATAAATAAAGCGCGTCAAAGTTTAGAAGTGAAACTTGCTAAAAAGTGTAGCAAGACGTGACGTCACGCGGAACAACGGTCTATATCTTCATATTTTTTTGTTTAATTGACAAAAGAAAAAACCCGGTTCCAATTTCTTCTAATAATCTAATTGACGGACTTAGTCGATTTTTTAGGACACTAGACTATTGTCTTATTCTGTAGTTCTAGTATTAATTTTGAATTTAGGGCGGTACCCCGACGCACACTAGCGCCGCAAGCTATTTCATCACCGTTTAACAAAGAAAATTTCTAAAACGTCAGTGGGCAGTTTGTTATACATAACTTATGTATATGCTTTTTTTTAATGCCTCTGTAAGTTTTATTTTGTATAGTTTAGGCAAAGATACGAAGTTGCCCTTAGTGGCCCACCAAAGTCTTATATAACATCTCTGCCTAAGCTTAACACTTTGAGTGCTGAAATCACACGGTATGTGTTTACTACAAGTGACTAATATGCGTAAATCCACACTAGCGCAGCGGCTGAGAAAATACAGATCTTTGTGACTTAGCACAGCCGTAATATTTTTCGAACGAAACGCATGTGCGGCGCAACACAACCGCTGTGTAGAGCGGCAGCACGAATTTTATAGGTAAAAAAAAAGATCTCAGTCGTCGAAAAAAAATCGCAGTCAAAGAGTTAACAAAATAAAACTATTACAGACCCATTAAAAAAAGCTAATATGTAATAGGTTTGCCCATAGCATATTTCCTTTGATCAACGTAATAATAAGATAAAATAAATGGCGCTAGTGTGCCTCGGGGTACCGCCTTAATTTGTATTTTGGTTTATGAGTTTTTTTTTAAATATATGAACGAACCTTTTTAGCCTCAGCCTCCAACTGCTGCTGTATGTAGATGTCCTTATGGTGGACCTTGTTGTGGTATTTCAGGTGATGAGCTTTGGTAAACTTCTTGTTGCAAATACCGCATCTGTAAAGGACCAATCACTTGAGATTAGTTGCGATAAATCACTACATAGTATAAAACTAAGTCGCTTCCCGCTGCCTGTCTGTCCCTATGTAAGCTTAGATCTTTAAAACTACGCAACGGATTTTGAGGCATTTTTTTTAATGGAGGAGAGTGATTCGTGAGGAAGGTTTATAACCCATTTAACACAGATTTCTACGCGGGCGAAGCCGCGAAGCGCAGTTAGTAAATAATAATGGACAATTCAAATCATCTACCCCAAATGAAGCAGAGCTTGTGTTATGTGTTCTAGATAAACGTTTACGTAAGTTATAATTATGTCCCAAAATTATCACATAGGGCAGCCCTAATGAGCGCCATAGCGCACTGTCTTCAGCTTGACGCATCCAGCATCTCTTTGCAGTCCTTCGCAGGTTGTCCCACCTCCTCGGAGGGCGTCCTACACTACAGCCGAGTCGCGGTCACCACTTAAGAACACGTTTACCCCAGCAGTTGTCGGTTCGTCACGAGATATGGCCGGCCCATCGCCACTTCAGCTTGCTAATCTTAGAGCTATGTAGAAAACTAGAGAACCAAAGTTATCAGACATAGCTCTAATTTTATCTATTCTTGCCAAAACAGAAGCCTGTGGTAACCATGCTAGGAGACATCCAAACTTTCGGATTTATATAGTGTGGTTTCTAGTATAAATATCAGTTTGGGTTTAACTTACGAATATTTCTTCTCCCCAGTGTGTGTAAGCATGTGATTGGCCAGTACGTATGAATACGTGAAGGATTTGCCGCACAACGAGCATTGGTACGGACGTACACCCATATGCAACCTGTAAGGCAAAAAGTACATTAGTAGGAGCTTCTAATAGTAATTTTATTGTATAAACATTAAAAATTGAATAGAAAATACATTTATTTGGAATAATATCATTATTGGTCAATTCGTTGGTAAGATAGGAGCGATGAATTCCTGGTATTAAAGTTCTTTCTGAGTAAATAATTTACTTTTTTATCATTTAAATCTAATAATGAAAGTACAAATAAATAATAAATAAATATTGCTGGACAATTCACACAGCATTATCTAGCCCCATGGTAAGCAGAGCTTGTGTTATGGGTACTAGATAACTGATATACATAATACAATACATTACATAGATAGATATTTTTTATTATACATAGAAAACAACCAGAACACCCGGAACAAATATCTGCAGATCGTACACACAATTGTTCCGAGGCGGGAATCGAACCCGCAACCTTCTGCGTCGCAGGCGGACCTTCGCCCACCGCGCCACATCGGCCGTCATGTCAAATGTAGGTGTGAAGTTAATTGCCAAGTAAATTGAAAATCAACGTTTCGTTAATTTTCCAAATCAAAAATCCGGCCACGTACACTGTACCATGTCTCTCTATCATATGGGAACTGAGAATTCAAAGCCTCGCATAGGAAATAATTGTTATAACATGATCTGTTACCTTTTGGATCTGTCGCAATGCTCGAAGAACCGTATGTATATCGCAGTATCTATCTATACTTGGAGCCCGTATGCCGGATCATGTGCCGCTGTAGACCGAGGCGGTTGTTGCTATTTATAGTATAGGTCTAATGATGTTACCTCTAGATCTGATGTTACCTCTCATGTTTCTGCGGGTCGCCATGCTTGAAGAACCCTCTCACAGTATCTACACTGGTGCGGCTTGGCGCCCGTATATCAGATCATATGCCGCTGTAGACCGAGGCGATTGTTTCTTGCAGGTCTAATGATATTACCTCTTGATCTAATTTTACCTCTCATGTTTCTGCCGGTCGCCATGCTCGAAGAACCGTCTCTCGCAGTATCTACGCCGCCCGTATGTCAGATCATATGCTGCTGTAGACCGAGGCGATTGTTTCTTGTAGGTCTAATGATATTACCTCTTGATCTGATGTTACCTCTCATGTTTCTGCCGATCGCCATGCTTGAAGAACCCTCTCACAGTATCTACACTGGTGCGGCTTGGCGCCCGTATATCAGATCATATGCCGCTGTAGACCGAGGCGATTGTTTCTTGCAGGTCTAATGATATTACCTCTTGATCTGATGTTACCTCTCATGTTTCTGCCGGTCGCCATGCTCGAAGAACCGTCTCTCGCAGTATCTACACTGGTGCGGCTTGACGCCCGTATGCCGGATCATATGCCGCTGTAGACCGAGGCGGTTGTTTGTGGCGAAACCGCAAGCGCTAGGGAAGTTGGAGAATATAGGGTGGTAGAGGTTTTGGGTGACGGTTTAGGAGTAAAAGAGGTTTGTACGATTGTCTCTTAGAATGTTTGGTTTGGTCCCGAGTTTGTATAGTTATTTTGGTTGCGGAACAGCCATTGTGATTATCATGAAAACTGTGGAGAACGTTATATTAAATAATAGAATGGTTAATAGTGTAATAGTATTTAATGACTGCTGCTCTTTAATTCTGAAGACAACGGTTTTGCGTTCCC
Source organism: Eupithecia dodoneata (assembly GCA_947044415.1). NCBI lineage: Eukaryota > Metazoa > Arthropoda > Insecta > Lepidoptera > Geometridae > Eupithecia > Eupithecia dodoneata. Next base: position 3,282,288 of record OX345678.1, read on the forward strand.
AAGTAACCATTTCATCTAACTTTTATTCATAATAATTGAATATCAGTCATTATGAATAAATAGCTATTTAGTAAATGACAAATTTCGTCATAATAAAAAAACTTTATGGAAAATTGGTGCTGTCCAGAGTTTGCGTTAATTATGATTCCAAATATATATATTGGCGTGGGGATATGGGCATCAACCCCCCCATGGATATTTGGGGGAGGCCTATGTCCAGCAGTGGACTGCTATAGGTTGATGATGCTGGTTCCAAAATTATAATGTTTTTCACATTAATTTGCCACCTAAAACAACTATAAACAAAGATCAGTAATTTAATCCGAAGATTATTTTTTCCGAGCAAAGTTTCTATTCTACCTTATACGCCACCAAAAACACCCTACACAAAAACAGGACAACCAAACACAACAACTCTCAACCACCGCTCTCTTTTACTCCTACCCGCCCCATTAACACTAGCCTCTCATGTTTCTGCCGGGATCCGAAGTCCCCAAACCGTCGGTCGCAGATGCGGCACTTGTACGGCCGCTGGCCCGTGTGGCGCAGCATATGCCGACGCAGCTCCATGTTTAGAACGCACGCATATCCGCACAGGCTGGAATGGGAAGCTACCTTTAGGAGCTTTCAATGTCAGCGACTTTGACTACGGAATTAGGCTGTGGGGAAGTCTACTAGAACAGTGGAACTGACTTTTACAGACTTTGGGGGTCGATGAACCGACTCTAGGATCTTTTAAGCGACTTTGACTACGGAACTATACTGTAGGGATTTTTCTTGGGGGTCGATGAACCGACTGAAGGACCTTTTAAGCGACCTTGACTACGAAACTATACTGTGGGGACTTATTATGGGGATTACAGCCATTGGAATAGGAATGTTTGTGTTTTTAGCGTCTACAGGGCTAGAACCAAGATGCTTAGCCCTTAAATTTACTAGATGATACAAAAAACCATTGGTAAAATTGAGATTCAGAAAAGACCATAGGGTTTCCTGCCGTAGAAAATACTACAATATTATTATTTATTAAGTACTAGGGACAAACAAAGCATAAGCGTTCAGTCTCTTTAAAATTGACTCTTGTCTTAATGAAATCTAAAGTCGGACTGAAGTCCAAGTTATATACCGTGAGACTTGGAAACTGGACATATGAATGTTACGAACTGATGGGAATTAGTTTTATATATATTAAAAATGGTTATCCTATTGATACAATACGCGTGTGGGTGCGTTCGTAATCTATTAAGATATGCAGCCTGCGCGGTACGGCCGTTCTAAGCGATGGGCGCGGGTGTAAATATTGTGGATTACATACATTATTTTTATTTATTACTTTTAATAAATAAAAATAATGTAATATGTTACTTTAGTTCAAAGTTAGAGCTAGAACACACCCACACCCATATCATGGAGGGGCTTAATGCCAAAATTTATTAGAACTTAGGATAGGGTCAAGCACAATTTTAGCTCTCATCATGGTAAAATATTATTTTGTAAAATTTAACGACTTCAGAGCTTGTAAAATTATGAATGTGTACAAGGTAAAATTTGTTTTGTAAAATTTTACGAGCTCTCAAAGAGGTAAAATCTTACAACCCCCAATGAGGTAAAATTTTGTCTCGTGTATAGAAAACAACTTTCTGCTACATTACGAACGTGAGCGTGTAAGCCTTTTTGTTGGAACTCCAACGCTTACATCTCACCCTGATGGTGTCCCTCGATAAGGGATGACAAGTGTGTTATTCCAACACGAACTGTTCTTAGACAACCCGCTCACATTCCTAATGTAACTACAGTAGTTTTTAAAACGTCTGCTCACCGCTGCTCACTTGAAGAGAAAATCAAAAACACTTTATTTCTTATTTGATCACGAGAATATAATAAAAGACATCTGCCATATTCTACAACTGTTTGCTAGCTTTTCATTGAAAATTCCTAATATAATGACATAACAATTCATCTTTTAATTATTAAAAAAGAAATCTGTTCAGGTGGCCTACTCTGAAAACGAAAATCGCAGTTTTGATTCGTTTTCGTGCAAACACCATCTTAAGCAGTTTACATAATATTTGGTTCTGTACAAAGAAGAATCAGATTCGATTTTCGTTTTTCTAGTGCCTTCTCGAACTTCCCCTGAACATATTTTTTGACACAAAAGTCACTTATAATGAGATATTTACCGTGATTTCATTTTTGAGTTTTCAAATATATCGGCACAGTTTCAGCATGGTAAATATCCCTTTTTAAGTGGCATTTGTGTTAATAACCATGATAGTTTCAAAGGTTTTACACTTTTTGACAATTTAAATTTGTAACTTGGTTTCTATCAGAACTTACCTGCATACAAATGGTTTGATGCCCAAATGCCTACGAATATGCGCTTGTAGAGACGCGTTCGAAGTGAATGAAGATCCGCAGGTTTCACAAGTATGTCTGGAACAATTTTTTATTTCTAATGATTTATTTCAAACGAATTTCTGCCTGCAACTGCACATACATAATTTATAGCCAATTATAAAAAATCTGTATTCTGTAACTCAACTTTTCTCACATGTGTTTAAAATAAAACGATTGGTGAACCAAATCCTACTAATATTATAAACGCGTAAGTATGGATGGATGTTTGTTACTCTTTCACGTAAAAACTACTGAATGGATTTCAATAAAATTTTACAATAATATAGCTTATACATCAGAATAACACATAGGCTACAATTTATAAAGATATATTGTATATTATCCAAAATACCTATCACCAGGCGGTTGAAACCGCGGGGCGTAGCTAGTTTATAAAATAAACTACGCGCGCGTTTTGCCTATGAAAACGTTTTAAAACGTTTTAACGTTTTATCTATCCCATGGCAACTGATTTATGAGATCAAAAGGTTGCCTATGTGTTATTCTGGGCCTAGAACTACCTGAAAAAATTTTAGAACTACTTGTATACAAAATCTCAGCCCAATCCATTCAGTACTTTTTGACGTGAAGAAGTAGAATGCCACATCCATCCCCAATTTCGCATTTCTAATACAAGTGTGATGGAAACATTTGATTAAAGTCGGAAGTTCTAATAGCTTTGTTTTTTTGTAATAATGTTCTTGTGAACACACAGGAATGTCTTGGTCTAAAGAAATATAATTCTATTTTAACTATCCAAGTACGTAAAACACAGGATTTTACGGGTTCGATTCCCGTCTTGGGGCAAATGTTGGTAAGATCTGCAATATTTGTTCGGGTGTTCTGTATATTTTTTTAAATATATATCTATGTAATGTTGTTCTATTACATAAATCAGTCATCTAGTACCCATAACACAAGCTCTGCTTAGCTTAGGACTTGATGATGTCCAGATTTTAAAAAAGTTACTCACGTCTTCTCAGAACCAGTCTTCTTCTTCTTCTTGTAAGGATACTTCTTCTTAGGTTTGGGGTTGAGGATATGATCAGGTATCGGTTCAGAGAAGGCCAATATTGTTTCCTGACAAAAAAATATTTCATGTTAGTCCAGCTCAGTATTCAAGTCCCATATCTTTAGATAATTCTTTAAATAATCCTTCACTCAAACTCGTCTTAGTACCTCGGGCATTCCTTCAAAATATCGAGTGCGGAATATTTGGTCGTTAGTAGGCTTCATTGTCATAAAATGTCATTGAGATAGTTTCCAAAATCCATTATAAATTAAAAGTTATTTTGACGAGCATTCAAGGTAGGTCGCGAGATACCTTGAGATGACATTTCATTTCTTCAATTGTATGAGAAAATTTTCGAAGTTTAGTTCCGAGTGAAGGGATTTTTTACGATCAAGCATACCAAAACGCGTTTTGGGTTTGGGTAAAGGTTGGGTAAGTCTGTAAGTATGTCTGGGTTCTATGTTGCCTACACTCTCATGAGACTGATGTTCTCATGGGACCCATGACATCACTAATATTTATTATAGATTGAATTAGATTCGAAGCTAGATAAGAAACAATCATATTTTCCCTTTTTGTTTCTGGTTATTCAATAGATCAAATAAGTAATATCTAATATCTGTTATACAAGAGCGAGTCCTTCTAACACAAGTATGTATGTATACTAAGTTCTGGATTGTTTATTTATTAAGACTTACCTTCAACAGCATATCTTCTCCATTGTCTTCAACTATGTCGTCTTCTTTGACCTTGATCTTGCGCGGGCGGCCACGTTTTCGAACCTGATTAACAAACGACACCTTTGATGATATTATTTTCGTATTGCGTGGTTACTGTATGAAAGGCCCAGAGTTCAGTAGATTATTTTGTCATAGCTTTTTTTAAGTTTACAAAATCAGCATTTAGACAAGTCAAATAGTTCAGTCAATTTCTATGTTCGATTTCGTCACTGTGATTCTAGACTATGTTCTCAGAATTCTTACATTGTTATGCAGACTATGTACTTAAAAAGCACACATTTAAAAATCTCACGTGAGATTAGGTGGGGATGGGGATCAAGCAAAATCTCACATCTCACCAGGGAGAGCGGGCGTTGAAAATTCAAATAAAAATAAAATAAAATTGAAAAAATGCGCCCCCTTTCACACCTAAACGGTTGAAGATATCTTAGTGAATTTGGAAGGAAGGTTAACGGTAACTATGTCGCAAAAAACGTGCGAAGCCGCACGCAGCAACTAGTAAACTACAAAGCAAAACTATAATAAAAGTTAAGGCTCAAAAACTTACCGGCTTTTCCACTTCTTCATCGTCTTGAGGCTCGAAGTCTGGGTCATCATCACCAGGGTAATCTACAAAGAAAAAGTTAAATATAATTTGTTGTGTATAATAATGATATAACGCCACGAAAGCGCTGGCGAGACGACCTTAAAGCCTTCCTCAGAGATGGTGGGAGATGGCGCGTGACCGCACTGAGTAGAAAGATTTGGGGGAGACCCTTTGCCCATCAGTGAAACAATACAGGCTAATATAAAAAAACCGATATGCTTTCAGACACAATGATATGCTTATAGATGCGTCAAGACACTTCATAACCCAATCAAGTGATTCAATGGTGAACTGTTATTGAGAGATGGACGAGTTTGGGGTTTTATCCCGTCGCACACGGACACATGTTTGTACAATCTGCAGATATTTTTTCTCAATAATATTTTGTGCGTTTAAGTACCTTAGACCAAATAAATATGTTAAGTACCTTGATATAGTATCGCCTTAGGGCGTAATAAAGAAAATTGTTATGTTATTTTCTCAATAAGTAAGTCTAATAAATAACGTAATATATTGAGAATGATCTAGGGCCTATGGTAAGAAACGTAGCTTGAGTCCTACCGATGCGATGCATAAATGCGTCCAATGCTGTAATATGCCTCTCCCGAATGAGTACAGTAGTTTTGCCATAATACCCACACTGGGCAGGCAAATTAGTAATACGAAAAATAGAGATGATCTTTCTTTATTGACGACCGATGTGGCGCGGTGGGCGAAGGTCCACCTGCGACGCAGGAGGTTGCGGGTTCGATTCCCGCCTCGGAACAATTATGTTTACGATCTGCAGATATTTGTTCCGGGTGTTCTGGTCGTTTTCTATATACATATAATAAAAAAAAAATATCTATCTATGTAATGTATTGTATTATGTATATCAGTTATCTAGTATCCATAACACAAGCTCTGCTTACCATGGGGCTAGATAATGCTGTGTGATTTATCCAGCATTATTATTTATTTATATATTATTTTGTCGCCCGATTGCGACGCCGGAGGTTGCGGGTTCGCTTCCCGCATTGGGACTAATGTTTGTATGATCTGCTAATATTTGTTCTGGGTGTTCTAGGTATAATAAAAACTATCTATCCATACATATATTGTATTATGTATATCAGTCATTTAGTACCCTTATCACAAGTTCTTCTTAGCTCGGGGCTGGCTTTTATGCTTTTTCTTTGATAGTCCTATTAGTCCATTTTAATGATATGTGCACAGGGAACCCTGTGCAATACTCAGCCTGTGGACTCCTTGCCTTGTCACAATACATACCTCCAAAAGGTTCTGGTTCATCTTCAGGCTCATCTTTGATGCCAATCTCATCATTCTCTAGAAGCTGGGTCAGTGATTGTTCTTCCTTTTCTTTTTTTCTCTCTTTCTTCCTTGTGTAAGGTGATATGTCTGTAAATGTAAACAGATAAAGATACATATTCTATTTCACGAAGATGTAGCTGACGACTTTTCTCCTTTAGTTGTCTTGTAATTATATTTTGCATGGACCCTAAAAACACTAGTGACTCGGATCGCGTCGCGATCGAGACTGAGTGATTGAGAGTGCTCCCGAGGTTACGCAAACTAACTCAATGTGCAAAACAACTCAAAAATTCATGTAGTTAATGTATTCAATGGCAAGAATGCTATTGATCTAAACTAAGCTTGTGTAGGGGCACTTTTATCTTCTGTGCTTTGGAGAATAATTGATGACAAGATAAGTAGATTTATTGACAAGACAAAGACTTCTTACAATATTGGATTCTCCCTTGCTACTTCTATGATACATGAATCACAGCACCAATACCAAATAGTAATCTATAAAGGTAATATATCTTGTGCTAGAGGCACAGAACCACTTTGGGCCACAAAGCCATACGAGTAACAAAGTAAGAGGTGAAAATTGTGTGAGCAACAGATGAATATACAACAAACCTATTTGTCCATGCTCGTTAGGGTACTTCCGTGGCCGTCCCCTCTTTTTGGGACCAGGAGCTTTGGTCACAACGGCTGAACCTGGAGACTTAGCCATGGCTGTTCTAGTCCAATGCCCATCGGGATCATGCTCAATAGGCAGTTCATATTGGAGGAGCATCCCATTTTCTTGCTTTATTGTGATTGTTTCTGTTTCTGTCACTGTAAATAGTAGAGATTTAAAGATGAATCTTGGTATATATAACATAACCTAAGAAATTATACTTTTTAGGAAGTTTGTCAGCTCAGCTTACCTTTTGATGTGGACGCAACTGCAGCAGACGATTTCTTGAACTCCAGCAGGCATTCTTTCAGGGTATCGTTGGAGGAAATGCATTGTTGCTTGAATTGATAAGCCAATGTAAGCTTATCCACGCAGGGCAGGCAGATCAACGTAGGCAAAGAATCCGAAGTTGCAACCTAAAATTACAAGTTTTTAGCAAAACAACACGATATTTTGATACATTCTACTTGGGGATGTCAGCAAAAAACAATAAAATTTACAGAACTTAGCCAATATAGCAACATTATTTTAGTAAGAAAATTGGGGTGGCCATCGCAACCATTTTGAGTTGGTAATTTTTACAAACCGTGATGCCACAGCAGTAGGTGTACTTGTCGCCGAGTTGTTCCTTATTTTCGTCCCAATCAAAAAGGGAAACCATATCACCGCTTTCCAGACATACTCGGCAGGTTAATTGCCAATCCATTTTGTACAAATATCAAAGCACTGAAGCTAAGAAATACAGATTCCATGAAAAATCAGCGTTTCTCTGAATCGGATATTACGTCATTTTGAATAAACAGCCAACATGACAAAATATGAATGGCGGTAAAACTAACTGTCAAAGTCATAGAGTTGTGAAAGACTACAGAGGTGTTCGGAAGGTACCGGTTTTCGGTCGGTCGATCGATCGAATAGGTCGCTCGATTCCATGGTTACCAACTAAAAAAATAGAAATTATTTAGTCTATGGTCTCTTCCCCTCCCTCTTTTCCCCTCTGTCTCCCCTTCAGTCAGTCCTGCCCCGCCCCCTTGTAACGTCAAAACCCCGTCAAATTGGTTGGCCAATTGGTCACAAAATTTTATCAACAAAAACACAATGAAATACAAATAAATTCGGTGCGCAATCATTTTTACATCACCATGGAATTGTTCCGATCAGAACTATTCTATATCTTTGTGAGAAACGAATCCAGTTTGTGGTGGAACCGAACTACAGGGGCATTTTCAGTTCGATCAGGTAATACTTTATTTTATTTAAGTTTGCGCTATAATTTATTTACAATTTGGCGTGCTATGTACGCTAAAATATATTCCGAACCGTAACCATGAAGCTCACATTATATAATAGTGTGATTATTCATTAAAACATTATAAAAAGATCATTCTTTACCCATAAAATAATTTCGTTGTTTTAGCATGGGATCTCTCCGATATCGAAGATATAGAATGCTTAGGCATCACAGAAGGGATATTAGGCGTTGTTGACCACTCGAACATATTCGACCCTCGCCTCATGATTATAAAAGAGAGTGTACCGGTTGGGAACATATACTTCCATCATACAATCTACAAAGTAAAATCTATTATGTTTCTGAATATGGGAGTCGCTAACCAAGATATCGAACTGAGTCCATGCACCAAACACGGTTCCTCGAACTCCTTAGCAAGTACCAACAGCAAGAAAATGGGAAAGCTATTTGAGAACTCGGCATTTTTGAACAAGACCGTAGGAGCTGTGAAAAATGTCAGCAATACTATCAAATCTACCACTCAGCAGGCTGCTACTCAGGTAATACTGATTTTATACAGAATAGAATAAAAAAAGATTTAATTTATTTATTGTATTAACAATAAATAAATTAAATCTTTTTTTATTCTATTCTGATAGACAAGCAGCTTCTAGCTGATGTGTCTCACACAGTGTTGAATTTATTTATTGTGTTACTTTTTTTTAGTTTGTTATTTTTGTCTCGTAACCAGTTGTCGAGTTTGTTCTTAAAGGACTTCAAGAATAAACTCGACAACTGGTTATTATTAATAAATAATAATAATAACCAGTTCTCAAGTTTATTCTCAAAGGTGTTTATTGATGTGGCTGATATAATATCTTCTGGTAATAGGTTCCAATTGTGGGGTATAAAAGCAAAAGCGCCACTGTCCATTCGTGTGGAGAATGGACAGTGGCGCTTTTGCTTTTATACCCCACAATTGTGCACCACTCTATTGCTAATAAAATGGTACGCCGCAAGGGATTCGTATTTGAGATTTGTACACAGTTACAAAATATTTTGTACCTGTGTGCATTTCATCTAGATCCATTCAGCCGTTTGAGTGTGAACATAACAAATATTCCCACTTATAAGATCTCCATAACATTAGTGAGATTCTCAAGTTTTATGTAACATTGATTAAAAAACTTTGTAAATTGTGTAAAAATAGTTTTTCTGTTAAACACAAACACACATTTTGTCTGCCTAACACCACTACTTTATTACTTCTCCAGAATCAATTGTAAACTTTATTTTTAGCTGTAATCCTACAAATATTATAACTGTCATAGTTTGTAAGTATGGATGGATGGATGTTTGTTACTCTTTCACGTAAAAAACTACTGAATGGAATTTAATGAAACTTGACAATAATATAGTAATATAGTATAGCTTACATATCAAACTAACACATAGGCTACATTCATAAAGATATATAGTATATTATCCAAAATATCTATCACCACGCGGGTGAAACCGCGGGGCACAGCTAATATAATATAAGCTGTAATTTAATATAATTTATTCTAATAATAGTCTGAATTGTATGTAACCTTGTTTATCTAATCTTATTTATTATTTCACTGTCTGTAATTTTTTGATATTATTTGTATGTGATATGGAATTATGAAATACAATACAATTATTTTTTAATGATTTTAATAGCTAATTATCAAGTCAAACTCTCCATAGGTAAAACAGACAGTCAACAAAAAACGAGATCCGAAACTCGCGGAACGCTTCGAGAAACGTCTCGCTGATGAACTACACAAAATATTCGACGACTCCGACAGTTTCTACTACTCCCGCACTTTGGACCTGACAAACTGTCTTCAGAGGCAGTATGAGATAGAGAAGACATTGTCGGAGGAAGAAGGGACTGGCAAGGCAGTATCAGATATATCAAGGTGGTGGAAACATGTTGATGACCGATTCTTCTGGAATAAGCACATGATGAAGGATATTATTGCTCTTGGGGTAAGTTTGGTTTATTCGACCCTGTCTGTTGTAAGCTGGTACTAATATTAAAACCAAATATATATGGTATGTATTATATTATCTGTGATATATGTAATATCTATATACCTATATATGGCATAAATCTATCTTATACAGAAGACAACCCTCGCACGCCGCGCTCAGCGACAGGCTTGGGATTTGAATGGAGTATTACTACTATAATGCTCTCAGCTCTCTTACAAGAGTCGATAGCTCCCTGGTTGATCCTGCCAGTAGTTATATGCTTGTCTCAAAGATTAAGCCATGTCTCAGTGCAAGCCGTATTAAGGCGATACCGCGAATGGCTCAATATATCAGTTTTGGTTCCTTAGATCTATCTATCCTAATATTGTTGGGGGATAATTTCTGGATGTTCTGAACCGATTTGGAAAATTCTTTTATTATTTGTTTAACCCGAAAAATTACAAGATTTTTCATTTACTCTATGTTCATCGCAAAATGTTTATAAAACAAAATGTTCCCACCCGAGCGAAGCACATTTGTAAATATATAATAATTTAAGCTTGTGAACATTCAACCAGATCGTAGATTGCATATCGTACTAACACATGCCCCAAAGAGTGTTTTGTTTTTACTCTTTTTACTAGGCTATTATAGGTTGTTTGAAATAAAAGAACGTTCGCACTATAACAGAGTCTATTCGGTAAGCACATGTATAAGAAATTACGATTTACGTCCCATCCTAAGTTGGATTATAGATGGTCGTACTCGGCTTAGCTGCTGATTAATGCTGAATCAAATCAAACCCGCTCTTTTTTGCTACATATTTGGTGTTTAATACCTAGTCTTAAGGTTCTGCATCTACAATAAAAACTTACAATTAAAGAACTCTGTAACCTTGTATTGGGATAAGGGCGTTAATGCACGCGACTCTGTTATATAACCACTGCCTGTATTATCGTTTTCACACAAGTTATTTACGTCCCTTGTATTTATGTTCCAAATAAAGATAATTTTGATTTTGTTTTTAATTTTGACAGCGTAGCCCCCAGCGCGACATACATCAATACATTTCGGTTTAAAGACATTTATTCTCAACTAGCGGACCTTCCCGGCTTCGCACGGTTTCCAGTACGGATCCCTAACTTTTTTGAAAATATAATATAGCCCATGTTCACCGGGTATAGTGAAGCTTCCCAACGGTGAAAGAATTTTTCAAATCGGTCCAGTAGTTTCGGAGCCTATTCATTACAAACAAACAAACAAAAAAAATCAAACTTTTCCTCTTTATAATATTAGTATAGAAAAGACACAATGTCACTTACATGAGAAATAAGCTATTATAAAATAGGTGTAAATTAAAAGTACTTAGGTAGGTCGTCTTCGTAACTATAGGTAGTTCTCGTACTTACCCATCCAATGCATTAGAGATAATGATTAATAATATAAATAATGTTATTATATAATAATGAATAGTATAAAATATGACCCGTCTAAGTGCTTATTTGTAAGCCTAAAGAAATAAACATTCAAATATAATAATTTCCAGAGCCCGCTCTGCGACCAATGGATCCTCCCCGTGATTCAAGGCTACGTTCACCTCTCACAAATAGCAGTGGAGCAGTCCGAGAACCCTCTGAATACAGAGTCGCTGTCTAGCAACAGCAGCTGTGATGAGAGCTTCACGCTGGGGATTATATCCAGGCGGTCTAGGTACCAGGCTGGGACTAGGTAAGCATTCATTTCATAATAGTTAAACAAAAATCTATGTACAAGTAAAATAAAAATATTTTGCCAGAACAAAGACGAATAGTATACATCCTACTAATATTATAAACGTGAAAGTTTGTGAGGATGTATGTATGTTTGTTGCTCTTTCACGCAAAAACTAATGAATGGATTTTTTTAATTTTATTTCATTTCAATGGATTTTGATGAAACTTCACAATAATATAGCTTACATATCAGAATAACACATAGGCTACAATTCATAAAGATAATATTGTATATTATCCAAAATATCTATCACCATGCGGGTGAAACCGCGGTGCGCAGCTAGTACTCGTATAAATTAACAGAGAACCTGACAAAATCGGTCTCCACTCAGCATGTACTATGGTAGAGCAGATCATACCATAGCGCTGGTCTTCCGTGGAGACCGTGGTGCGTAAGGTGGTCAATACAAACAAGAAACAAAACTAAAATTTTTTTTTTTTTTTTTAAACTATGAAAACATTAATATTATTATAATTGCCTATGTATGTTAACTATGTCCCGAGGCAGGAATCGAAATCGCAACCTCCTGTGTCGTAGGCGGACCTACATATGCCCACCGCGCCACTGAGGTCGTCGCAGTATTTTTATCATATTTTGTCTGTTTCAAGGAAAACGCAACAATTTTTTTTTTTTTTTTTTTTTTTTTTTTTTTTTTTATTATCCAGTATACTTATGTAAATGTTAAATACACTAGAGTATAATTACAATCTAGCCATAGAATTGGCTAATGGGTAATTTAGTTCTAACTTATTTTTATAACAACATATTACTAAGAACGTGTCCATTGGCACTTTTCTTATTGTCTCTATACTTAAGGTGAAGACACTTTGTTCATGTGTTCTTTAAGATAGCACTTCTGCACATACACTAATTATCACTACACTAACTCAAAAGGTTTTGTTCTTTTGAGCCTTCTCACTATATCCGTGTTGTCGAGGAGCTGGATCGCCTCGACGTTCACATGATGATGAAGCCTTTGTTCGTGAGCCTCTGCGTATTTTTTTATGACTGTGTCGACAAATTCAATGTTTAGGTCCCGATGAATATCGTCATTTCTTACGTACCAAGGAGCATTAACAATTGACCTGAGTACTTTGTTCTGGAATCGTTGTATAATTGCTATGTTTGTCTTTTTGGTGCAGCCCCAGAGCTGTATACCATAAGTCCAAATTGGCATAAGGACTTGTTTATATAAAATGAGTTTATTGTGTATTGCTAAAGTAGAATTTCTCCCAATCAGCCAATACATCTTTTTGTAGCGAATCTCTAGTTCCTCTTTTTTCTTCTTGACGTGAGCTTTCCAGCGCAGCTTGGCGTCTAAAGTCATGCCCAAATACTTCGCTGTATTTTCGCATGGTATGATGGCCCCGTTAATGAAAACTGGATGGTATTCGTATCTTTTATTTGTGAAGTTTATGTGACTCGACTTCGATTCATTTAGTTTTATTCGCCAGGTTTTGGTCCAGTTGTATATTTTATTAATAGCTTCTTGAACCTTTTCGGCTGCCTCTACATGCGTTTTTCCTGTGGCTATTATAGCAGTGTCATCAGCAAAAGTTGCAATGGTGTTGCTTTCATGTTTAGGGATGTCATGAGTATATAAAAGGTATAGGACCGGACCCAATACACTTCCTTGTGGCACCCCCGCTTTAATCTCCTTTATATCGGAGTAAGAATCCTCTTGCCTTATTCTAAAGGCTCTATTATCTAAATATGATTTAATTATTTCTACGTATTCTATTGGTATTATGCTATTTAGTTTTATTATTAGGCCTTCGTGCCATACTTTGTCGAAGGCTTGTGCTACATCGAGGAAGATTGTGGAGCAGACTTCTTTGTTTTCTAGTGCTTTCTCAATTTCATTCGTTATTCTGTGAACTTGTTCTACTGTAGAATGTTGTTCTCTGAATCCAAATTGATGCTCTGGGATGAGTTTCTTTCTGTCTAGTATTGGTTTAAGCCTTTTTAAGAAAAGCTTTTCAAATAGCTTTGACATGATTGGTAGCAGAGAGATTGGTCTGTAGGACGCAGTCTCTTGAGGGGGTTTTCCTGGCTTTGCGATCATTATGACTTCAGCAATTTTCCATATATCTGGTACGTATTTTAGTCGGAATGAAGCATTTATTAGGTTCGTTAATTTAACTACCGCTTTCTTAGGTAGATTATGTAATACTTCTCCTGAAATTAGATCAAATCCAGGAGATTTTCTTGTATTGATTTTTTGCTTTATTTCACGCCAAACTTCTCGAGGTGAAACAAGCTTTATATCACAATTTTCATGGCAGGGTGCATCGAGGTTATAGTTTCCTTGGCCGTCATTTGGCTTAAAGATGCTCTCTAAGTGTTCGGCAAATACTTTAGCTTTTTGTTCATTACTAACGGCCCATTCACCTGGTCCTGTCTTTATTGGTGGGATCTGATTTATTGGTCGTTTCATGTTTTTCGTAGCTTTCCAAAGAGAGTAGTCTGTACTGCGGTCATTGCTTAGACTTTGTAGATAACTATTTGTTGTGTCGGTGTTGTGTTTTTGAATTTGCCTTTTAAGTTTTTTTGTAAGAAAATTCAATTTGTTTTTGTCTTGCGGAGATCTTGTTTGGTGCCAGCGGTTTCTTTGTTTACGCTTTTCATCAATAAGCAGTTTTATTTCAAGTGGATAGACATTCTTAACTCTTCTTGATTTGATGGTAGGTGTAGTTTTCCATGCAGTTTGCTGTATAAGCTTTACGAACTTTTCTAAGTCTTGATCGAGTTGCTCGGGAGTTTTCAGTGGAACGTTTAGTTCTACCTTATAGTCCAAGTCAATTTTAAATTTCTCCCAGTCTGTTTTTTTGTTTACCAATGTTGGAGTCCTTTTATTGTGTAAAATCCTCTCGCTCATTATGAGGTTTATTGCCGAGTGATCGGAGTTTAAATCGTAACTCTGCGTTGCTCGTAGATAGTTTTGCGATATATTTTTGTACACAAAAAAATCTATGAGGTCAGGAATTTTTTGTGGATCTGTTGGCCAGTACGTTGGATACCCTGTTGAGATGACATCACATTTTTGTTCTCTTACTGCTCTCATCAACTCTTTTCCTTTTGTATTGGTTAATCTTGAACCCCAGTAAGTATTTTTGGCGTTAAAGTCACCCCCTAGTATGAACTTTTCACCTAGTGTTTGAAAGAAGGTCACAAACGTTTCTGTTTTGATAATGTGTCTTGGAGGGCAATATATTGCTGCTACCGTAAGCGAGTATCGTTTGGTTTCTATACAAATTGCCACAGCTTGGATATCTGGCTCTTCATATGTATTTAGCTCGTGATGTTTTATATTTTTCTTTATGATGACTGCACTGCCTCCTCTTCCTTTATTAGATGGGTGTAGTGCGTAGTAGGCTTTGTAGCCTTTTAGTTGAATATGAGACTGATTTGTGAAGTGTGTTTCGGATAAAAGACACACGTCTATGTTGTTTAAATCTAGGACTACTTGTAGTTCTTTTTGATGTTTCGATAGTCCATTACAGTTCCAGGCCATTATTTTTAGATTTCCAATCATTATGAATGTTTGTTTATAGCCGTTTTGGTGCTATTTTCTATCTTCTTCAAACGCTCGTCAAAACTACTCATGAACTTTAGGATTTCATCCAGTTTGTCGGTTTGACCGGTTTTGTTCTGGCTGCTTTGGGTTGTTGCAGGTTTTCCAGCAGTTGCTTGGGCAAAAGATAGATTTTTGTTTACAGCTGTTGGTGGGGGCACATGTGGTATGCGACTTGTATTGGGCTGTGAGAGCGGTACTCTGCCTCTTGGGGCTTGCTGTTGTCGTGTCGCAGGTGTTGCCTTGATTATTTTGTTCCGCATTTTTTGCATTTCTTTGGCAATCGTGCAACCTCTGTAGCTTGCAGGGTGTGGCTCTCCACAATGCACGCATTTCGGTTTTTCCGCCATTGGTTTTGTGCAGTTCGGAGTCAGATGTTTGCCGGTGCATTTGACACACCTTGGCTCCTTGGCGCAATATCTTTGCGTATGTCCGTAACCCTGGCACCTTTTACACTGTGGAATCAGTTTTGTGGTCCGAAGGGGCTGAATCTCAACTACACAACCCAGTATGTATTTGATTCCATAGATGTTTTTTATGTCTTCTTCATTATTGAAAGACAGTGTGAACATATTAAGTGGCTCCTTAGTTTTCCAGCTCAATTTATTCACTACTGCTTCAATCT
This sequence comes from Eupithecia dodoneata, assembly GCA_947044415.1. Classification (NCBI taxonomy): domain Eukaryota; kingdom Metazoa; phylum Arthropoda; class Insecta; order Lepidoptera; family Geometridae; genus Eupithecia; species Eupithecia dodoneata. The sequence goes on from OX345678.1 coordinate 3,298,193, forward strand.
TGAGTCCTTGGTTTTTGAGGTCTTCCAAGATTTTCTCTATTTTGCAGGTAGAGGGCAGTTTCTTGACCATTACTCTTATGGGTCTCTCCTGTTTGTTTTCATAGGAGTGCCAAAGGCAGTTGTTTTCGTTCAGTGCCTTAGTTATAGAACGATAGGTTTCACCACTACAGGCATTCACTTTCACGCTTTTACCATTCAACATTTTTAGGTTAAAGGTTCCAGCAGCATGTTCCATGGACAGGAAGTCATAGAAGTTCTGGAAGTTCTCCACACCATCTACTATGATCGGTGGTGGTAGGGGAACTTTCTTTTCTTTTTCTTTTATAGGTGCTGTAGTTTCAGGCGAGAGTTTCGGCGACGCGTTTAATTTCCTTTTTTTCTTCTGTCTAGACTTCGCTCTCAACCATTCCGTTTCTCGGGCTAGCTCTTCCTCATCCGTGCTGTATTCAATACGCGCGGTAGAGGTCTCCATGCATGGTGATTTCGACGGATTTATTATGGTGGTATCTACAACACACTTAAGCTGCTGCTGCAGGATACTTATTTGGTTTTTGAGGTCTCCTACAAGACTCTCAAGTTTCTCTCTCTCTTGTTTTTCTTCATGATAGCGTTGTAAAACTTTATTATGTTCTGCGGCCAGAAATTGTTCCGTTTCCGTGTTTATAGTGATAGAAACTTTTTGCGGTGTAGTCATTGTTACGGCATGTAATTTGCTTCGCCTTAACAATAAAATGTGATATCGGCAGTAGACATGCCTAAACTTGATGATCTAGCAAGGTCATTTCGATCGGCCCGTGTCGGACGCGACGTTTGTTATGATACGTTAGCACTTTGCACAATCGGCACGCGCGGTTGCGTGTGACACAACTTATCTCGAGGGAGATCGAACGATCACTGTCAAAACGCAACAATAATACAATAACCTACTCAGATAACACCGTGGAATGAAAAATTATAATATTCCTTTCAATTTTAAACCCTATTAGCTCTATGTAAAGTTTTTAACTCAATGCATGTTCACGGTCTAGTTGGCTTGTACAAGAGCCAAATTAGGTACTCAAATGAAATTGAGGCCATTTGAGAGTTTCGCGTTTTTATTTGTGGTCGAATTAATTACGCCTAACCACGAATTTGGATGTTTTATTTCGAATAATTAGGTATTTAGGTTACTGTTACTACGGAGCTGAGAGAGACGTGGACACTCACGGTAGGGTCCACCAGTTCAAAGTCGCTCAGCCAGCTATGGAATGAGCTATGCTCGGGGTCTTGAGGTATAGGATTCGTAACGAATACATCCGACAGAGAACCAAAGTTATCGACATAGCTCAAGGAATTAGCAAGCTGAAGTGGCAGTGGGCCGGCCATATATCGCGAAGAACCGACAACCCTTGGGGTAAACGTGTTCTAAAGTGGAGACCGCGAATCGGCAAACGTCGGACGCCCTTCTGCCAGTTTGGATGACGACTTGCGAAAGACTGCAGATAGATGCTGGATGCGGCAAGCTGAAGACAGGGCGTTATGGCGCTCATTAGGGGAGGCCTATGTCCTACAGTGGACTATTATAGGTTGATGATGAGATAACTAAAATGTAATGTTTTACCTATCAGGTACAATCGGCGAGGCATCGAGCCGGGAGGGAAAGTGGCCAATTACGTGGAAACGGAGCAAATCGTCTCTATTATTTGTAAAGACAGTATACACCGAGCTTCCTTTGTACAGGTAGGTTAATCCATACCTTCTACGAGCTCTCTGATCTATACATGGTTTATTGAGAAGGGTGTTGATAGCCAAGTCCGAAACTACGAGAGTTAGAGAAAAGTCGTCAAAGGAGTCATGCCCTCGATTTATTTACCTGCTTGGGTACCATTGTGTCTCTTTTACATTACCTAGATTAAAGACCTACAAGTCGCCAGTATAATGAATTAGCTATCAAAGCTAATATAGAGATCGACCAACGTTTTCAATTATACCCCTGAGTACAATTTGGCGGGTATTAAGGTAAACATAATTAAGGTGCTCATAACAAAATATGAAGCGATGCGACCTGCAGAAGTAAAATACTGTGTCGCAGGTCGCAGCGCCCACCTCCGGGTTTATAATTCTATTCTATTATATATACTTCTCTCTTTACTTTATCTCTCTCTCCCAATAAGGTTTGCTGGAAGAGAACTCTTTTTAGGGTTAAGTTCACCTTTGTATTAATTTTATAGAATAGGTTTTATATATAGTTTATCGTGCAAAAAGTATAAATAAATAAAAGTATGAGGTAGAGTTAGATTAGATATTAGTAATACCAATTATTTAAACATATTCTAGGTGCGTGGTTCGGTGCCAATATTTTGGAGTCAGCCAGACTACAAATTCAGACCTCCACCTCGCTTGGATAAAGGTATGCTCAATAAATCGCGGGATCTAATCTCTGGTTATATACATTGGTCGCTAGTTATAAGATTAGTCTCAAGTTATATACTGAGCTTGATCAATACATTTTTCTCTATATATCTCTCTATCTATCTCTATGTAACATGGGGTTCTATCTCTGTGCACGAAAACTTAAAAAAAGGGATTGTTAAAACATCAATTTTATTTTTTATCTGTACCACCATTCATTCACCTTCATTCTTGTGTTCGTTCTGTGCATTCATCATTATTTCTCTTTCAATACAAACTCGTGAAACACTCGCACGCAATAATTTCTTTAATTTGTAAAATAATATAAATCAGCACCCCACACCCAAGTTCATCAATAATGTCTAGAATTCGTATAAAATATTATCATTTTTACCACGCTTTTATTATTAGCTTCACCTGTATGTATGTATGTTTGTTTGTTTGTAACCGACTCTTTTTAGTTGACTAAGTTTAAATGAATTCTGACTTTTCAAATTGGGTCGAAATCGTGTCCGATTTCGACCCAATTTGAACGGTCAGAATTCATTTAAACTTAGTAAACTTATAAATAACCGATGACAATACAATATTTTGATAAGATTAAACTAAAAAATAGATAATAAATAATAGTTAAAAAAAACTAAAAAACCACTCTTTTATAAATAAACCGAACTAAAAAGTAGTAGTTTTCTACTTTTTAGTTCGGTTTTTTTTAACTATTATTTATCTTTGTTACAGATGACGAAGCGTCCTACCTAGCGTTCAAAAATCATTTAGGCGAGGAGTTAAACATATACAAGCACGTTTGCATTGTTAACTTAGTGGAGCAGCAAGGGAGGGAGAAAATCATATGGGAGGCGTACGGCGATCACGTGCTTCGATACAACAGCCCGGATGTTGTGTACGCTACCTTTGACTTCCATGAGTATTGGTAAGTTATAAAACTTATTGTTATTGTAATTTATTTATTGATAAATAATAAATAAATAATGCTGGACAATTCACACAGCATTATCTAGCCCCATGGTAAGCAGAGCTTGTGTTATGGGTACTAGATAACTGATATACATAATACAATATATTACATATTTTTTATTATACATAGTAAACAACCAGAACACCCGGAACAAATATCTGCAAATCGTACACACAATTGTTCCGAGGCGGGAATCGAACCCGCAACCTCCTGCGTCGCAGGCGGACCTTCGCCCACCGCGCCACATCGATCGGCATGTCCAATGCATCAATATGTTGTATACATCTACTGAATACAAAAGAAATAATATATCTGCAAAACAATATATTCTGAAGGAAACATTAAACTTTTACAAATGAAATTTTAATTTCGCTTTTTAAAATGCTACAATACACCTGGCGTCTGTCTATGACGTCACCGATTCACGAACATCTGACGATACAGAATGAACATTAAAATTGAAATCCATAGAATATTTTTATAAACAAAGAAAATAAAAAATATAACACGTAATCTATGGCTCAATTGCAATTTCGTGCGTGGGCCGCAAGTAATGTGTACGTACGAGTATCTACTAAGTGAAATGGCAAATAAATCATTTTGTATTTTTTTTGTATAGTTAGATTGGTAAAGTACCTACACATGTTATTATTAGTCATACGACGATAAGTTAGACTAATCAGTAAATAATCAAATTATCTTCGTTATTCCAGCCGCGGGATGCACTATGAAAACGTCAGTCTACTAATAAACGCATTGTCAGACGTAATAGCCGAGATGAGGTTCTGTTGGCGAGACGACAAAGGACTCATATGTGCACAGACTGGAGTCTTCAGAGTAAACTGCATTGACTGTCTGGACCGGACCAATGTTGTGCAGGTAAGTCGCTAGTTATAATAGATGAAGTTCTGTTGGCGAGATGACTAAGGACTCATATGTGTACAGACCGGTATAGAGTAAACTGCGTTAACTGTCTGGACCGGACCAATGTTGTGCAGGTAAGTCGCTAGTTCTAAGAGATGAGGTTCTATTGGCGCGACGACAAAGGACTTATATGTGCACAGACTGGAGTCTTCAGAGTAAACTGCATTGACTGTCTGGACCGGACGAATGTTGTGCAGGTAAGTCGCTAGTTATAATAGATGAAGTTCTGTTGGCGAGATGACAAAGGACTTATATGTGCACAGACTGGAGTCTTCAGAGTAAACTGCATTGACTGTCTGGACCGGACCAATGTTGTGCAGGTAAGTCGCTAGTTATAAAATTAGTCGCCATTTAAGCGTTGTTTTGGGACAAAAGATATTTGTATGTGTACAAACCACCAGTTAACCGTTGTTCTGAGACAAATAGATACTCATGCACAGACCAGTGTAGAGTAAACTGCATTGACTGTCTGGACCGAACCAATGTTGTGCTGGTTAGTCGCTAGTTATAAGATTAGTCTCAAGTTACTATCATGGCCTAATTATTAATATAGTGCTTGTAAACTTGGCAGGGGGCTAAACGGTGTCTCGGTGACGGATATAGCCTACTTGCAAAGCGCGTGCGAAGCCGCGGTTAGTAGTCAGTAATAAAATAGTCCTCTATTTCTCCCACAGACAGCAATAGCAAAATACGTATTAGAACTGCAGCTATGCCGCCTCGGCCTTGCCACTCCCGGCTGCGTTCTACCAACGTCTCTGCGACAAGCATTCCTCACGATGTGGGCTGATAACGGAGATGTGCTCTCTAGGCAGTACGCTGGGACCAAGGCTTTGAAGGTTAGTAGTATACCCACTTTAGAGAGCGAGCTATGGAAAGAGCTATGTTCGGAGTTTCTCTGAAGGATAAGATTCGTAATGAATAACATCCGACAGAGAAACAAACTTATTGACATAGCTCTAAGCATTAGCAAGCTGAAGTGGCAGTGGGCCGGCCATATCTCGCGAACCGACAAACGCTGGGGTAAATGTGTTCTTGAGACTGCGACTTGGCAAACGCAGTGTAGCACGCCCTCCGACCAGGTGGGATGACGACCTGCGAAGGACTGCGGGCAGATACTGGATGCCGCAAGCTAAAGAGAGGGCGCTATGGCGCTCATTAGGAGAGGCCTATGTCCAGCAGTGGATGGACTACTATAGGTTGATGATGAGTATACCACCCTTTGGCCTTTTTCACGTGCATACACGGCACGGTCACCGTGTCTTGACCATATCTATCTAATCTTCTAACACAGGTATTTATAGAAACTAAAATGACGCTCTAAAAATAAATTAATGCATTAGGTAAGTAAATTAATAAATAAATAATGCTGGACAATTCACACAGCATTATCTAGCCCCATGGTAAGCAGAGCTTGTGTTATGGGTACTAGATAACTGATATACATAATACAATACATTATATAGATAGATATTTTTTATTATATATAGAAAACGACCAGAACACTCGGAACAAATATCTGCAGATCGTACACACAATTGTTCCGAGGCGGGAATCGAACCCGCAATCTCCTGCGTCGCAGGCGGACTTTCGCCCACCGCGAAGTGTGTAAGTGTGAGTGTGTTTATCCTGCTTATGCATAAATGAGTATTTTCACTTAAGAATACGTTTACCCAAGCGGGATATGGGCGGCCGCTGCTACTTCAGCTTGCTAATTTTGAGCTATATGTCCCGGAGCAAAAAAGTTTACACACTTTGACTGCGATTTTTTTTCGACGACTGCGATCTTTTTTTTAACCTAAAAAATTCGTGCTGCCGCTCTACAAATCGGTTGTGTTGCGCCGCACATGCGTTTCGTTCGAAAAATATTACGGCTGTGCTGAGTCACAAAGATCTGTATTTTCTCAGCCGCTGCGCTAGTGTGGATTTACGCATATTAGTCACTTGTAGAAAACACATACCGTGTGATTTCAGCAGTCAAAGTGTTAATAGTGTACGTCGTTACGTTACGAATCCTTAAGAAAAACATTGAACTCAGTATTAAGGTCTAGTTTAGCTCGAATAAGCTAGATCGTGAAGTACAAATTACCAACATCTTAAGAAAGTCAAGTAGAATATAATAGAGAAATCATTTATTTGGACATAGGTAAAAAATACAGGCATAGAATAAACAAACAAATAGGATCTGACGACTGAAAATGAAACTAAAAGTCTTTAGAAATAAAGTAAAAATTTAATTGCAGGGCGACTACACGCGAACCGGAGAACGAAAATTCAGTGGTCTAATGAAGGATGGCGTCGCTTCAGCCAACAGGTAATATTCAACCTTATCGACATAGAAGTAAATACATGATCATTTCTTATTAAAAGTAAACTAAGTTATGATAAAATAGTCTGAAAGATATACGAATTAATAACACAAAAACGCTAAGAGGCGACGTGGTAGGCCCATATTGAGATGGCGCGACGAGCTCGAGGTACATCTTCCATCATGGTCTGTTGCAGCGTTGGATCGCGAGGAGTGGAAGGATAAAAGGGAGGCCTTTGCCCAGCAGTGGGACAATAATGGCTTAAAATAATAATAAATAACATTACATTTGAACGGCTGCACTAATTTTCATCAAACATAGCCAAGAACTCTCATAATAAAGTCACTTGTCAAATAAAAAACTAAGATTAAATCGGTTCATCTGTTTGTAAAAATAGCCTTTATGCTTTTCTGGGTTAAAAAAACCACCAAGCTATTACAATTGGTTCCAACTACCCCCAGTTACTAAAGGCGGCTGGGCCTGCCGAACACCCTGTATAATAAAATAATTAATAATACCTATCAGTCAGTGCGTCCTACCCATTATGACCTACGAGACGTGGACACTCACGATAGGGCTAGTCCACCAGTTCAAAGTCGCTCAGCGAGCTATGGAAAGAGCTATGCTCGGAGTTTCTCTGAACGATAGGATTCGTAACGAATACATCAGACAGAGAACCAAGGTTATCGCGACATGGCTCAAAGAATTAGCAAGCTGTAGTGGCAGTGGGCCGGCCATATCTCGCGAAGAACCGATGGCCGCTGGGGAAAACGTTGAGTGGAGACCACGACTCGGTAAACGTAGTGTAGGACGCCCTCCGACCAGGTGGGATGACGACCTGCGAAAGACTGCAGGTAGATGCTGGATGCGGCAAGCTGAAGACAGGGCGCTATGGCGCTCATTGGGGGAGGCCTATGTCCAGCAGTGGACTGCTATAGGCTGATGATGATGATGATATTTATTAAGAAAACGCATACTGTTAAAAATACTCTCTTAGAGTATAATTCTCCCTTAGATACATCATCCAACATTTCAAAGACGCGATAACTCAATACGCAATCGACATAGCTCTGGGTCAAACGCCAAATGAGTCGACGATCGACGAATACTCCTATTGGAGCGATATAAAAACTGCCACGCATATGGTGTTGGAGAACACAGAGACATATAGAAATAGAGATATGATGCCGGCTTACTTTGGACATACGTTGTGCACTGAGTTTTCGATAGCGGAGGTTACATTTGGAGTTGGGAGGTAGGATAGAATTTGATTTAGACTAGATTTTTAAAGTTAAGAGCGTTTATTCCTAAAATGCGCAGAAACAGTACTTTTCAAACCCGTTTATATCATGAACCACTTATCTTATAGTATATGTTATTTACTAATAATTTTAGGAAATTTTAGTGTCCAAATAGTTTGACTATAAAATATTTCGATTAAGAGCGTTTATTCCTAAAATGCGCAGAAACAGTACTTTACAAACCCGTTTATATCATGAACCCGTTTATATCTCATCAGTAGGTTATATTTTTTTCTTAATTAGATATGTCAGTATTTTCTATTATTTTGAGCTTCGAAACTGATGCTGAAAGGGAAATTATGAAAACCTCTCACAAGTTATCTTGATAGAACGCGTACATACTATATTAATCGAAATATTTTATAGTCAAACTCGTTGGACACTAAAATTTCCTAAAATTATTAGTAAATAACATATACTATAAGATAAGTGGTTCATGATATAAACGGGTTTGAAAAGTACTGTTTCTGCGCATTTTAGGAATAAACGCTCTTAATCCTGTTCAACTTTTTTTTTCATTTATTTACCAACCTTAAATAATATTACAAAGAAAATATTTTTCTGCTTAAATATAAGATATATTTCATATAATTATCTAGAAACCCGACTCACTTCCAGTCCCAGTACCTATTGCCATGCTATGCTTGGGTACCATTGTGTCTCTTATACATAATAAATAATAATATAATGCTGGACAATTCACACAGCGTTATCTAGCCCCATGGTAAGCAGAGCTTGTGTTATGGGTACTAGATAACTCGTATACATAATACTATACATTACACAGATAGATATTTTTTATTATACATAGATAACAACCAGAACACCCGGAACAAATATCAGCAGATCGTACACACAATTGTTCCGAGGCGGGAATCGAACCCGCAACCTCCTGCGTCGCAGGCGGACCTTCGCCCACCGCGCCACATCGGTCGTCATAATATTTTCTTTATAATATTTCTTTGTGATATATCATATCTAGGTAATGTACATTACCTAGATACTAACACCTACAAATATACACAATGATGCAATAAAATAAAAAAACCTTTATTGTTCCAAAACACTAATGTTAACAATATTAATAAAAAAGATTATTTTATAAAAAAAAATTAAATAAAAACCTTTCCTAAATTATTAATACACTAACTTATTTACTTAGGTAATGTAAGGACCCACTTCTCTCTTCACTTTGTCTCTCTCTCTCCCAATAAGGTTTGCTGGAAGAGAACTCTTTTTAGGGTTAAGTTCGCCTTTGTATAAATTTTGTAGATTAAGTATTGTGTTATGTTTTTCGTGCAAGAAGTATACAAGAAATAAATATGACCGCCTAGAGTGGTGAAAGCCTCCTCCAAGGTACTCTATTTCTCTCTGTCTATCGCTGTTCGGGGCCAGAGTAATTTATTTTTATGAGATCATCCCCCCACCTCTTCAGCGGTCGACCTCTTTTTCTTATCCATAGTCTAAGTACCCAGTTTGTGATTATTTGAGCCCATTTATTATGTGCCATCCTCTGTAGGTTTTCCAGCCCATTTCCATTGGCGCAGTATATGTTGAATTTTAAGCTTTGCCGCCAGGAAACTTCTCTCTATAGATGAATATGAATATATTGAGTATTGACGGTTACTTTCCTCCACAGATACTACTTATCAACGTTCAAGGACGCCCTCCGTCAAGTAGCGGTGGACGCTATGACGGGCGAGTCCCGCGCGCTGCCGGAACAGCTGATGGAACAGGAATGCAAGTGCACCTCCGTCAAGGTCCTTATGTTCCACGTGCGTTCTTACTATGGCTTACTAACATTTACACTGCTCTTGCACTCACTAATGGTCTTATATCTCATGGCTCCTCTACACGATACGCCATTATACTACCTATCAACGTTCAAGGACGCCCTCCGTCAAGTAGCGGTGGACGCTATGACGGGCGAATCCCTTACTAACATTTACACTGCTCTTACGCTCACTAATGGGTTTATATCTTAATCTGGGTGCTGATTACGGGGCATAATAAATCGTACTAATTTATTCATTTCATCATCAGCCTATGTTAGTCCACTGCTGGATATAGGCCTCCCCCAATGAGCGCTACAGCGCCCTGTCTTCAGCTTGACGCATCCAGCATCTACCTGCAGTCTTTCGCAGGTCGTCATCCCACCTGGTCGGAGGGCGTCCTACACTATGTTTACCGAGTCGTGGTCTCCACTCAAGAACACGTTTGCCCCAGTGGTTGTCGGTCATTTAATTATTTATTAGTCATCTAGTACCATCTAGTATCTAGTACCCATAGCACAAACTCTGCTTAATACAATACTAAAATGCACACCATATGCAGATCATTAAAAAAGACATTACATGTGACAAGTACAATGGGCGGCCTTATCGCTTTACTTGGCGCTATGCTGTGTGAATTGTTCAGTATTATTTATTTATTAATACTAACAATATATAATTAACAGTTGTTATTTATAATTAACAGATAAAGTATAACTCATGTTGCTAACTTTATCATGCCACCAACAGGATCAGCCCCCACCAGATACGAAGGCAATGGCCCAACACGTCAAGTCCCTCATAGACGACTGCAAGAAACTCCTGGTAGACTCGGAACCGGTGTTAGGCTCCTGGGGACTTATCGACGCTGATCCTAAGTGAGTATAATCATCAATTGTTTAGCTGGTAAAGATTGACCGACGCAATCAGACGACACGCTATCAAATCACCGTAAAGTAATGTCAACACGTCAAGTCCCTCATAGACGACTGCAAGAAACTCCTCGTGGACTCCGAACCGGTGCTAGGCTCCTGGGGACTTATCGACGCTGATCCTAAGTGAGTATAATCATCAATTGTTTAGCTGGTAAAGATTGACCGACGCAATCAGACGACACGCTATCAAATCACCGTAAAGTAATGTCAACACGTCAAGTCCCTCATAGACGACTGAAAGAAACTCCTCGTGGACTCCGAACCGGTGCTAGGCTCCTGGGGACTTATCGATGCTGATCCTAAGTGAGTATAATCATCAATTGTTTAGCTGGTAAAGTTTGACCGACGCAATCAGACGACACGCTATCAAATCACCGTAAAGTAATGTTAACACGTCAAGTCCCTCATAGACGACTGCAAGAAACTCCTCTTGGACTCCGAACCGGTGCTAGGCTCCTGGGGACTTATCGACGCTGATCCTAAGTGAGTATAATCATCAATTGTTTAGCTGGTAAAGATTGACCGACGCAAACAGACGACACTATCAAATCACCGTTAATTATAAATGTGGACCAGCCCCCACCAGACACTATAGCAATGGCGCAGCACACGCACGCTATCAAATCACCGTTAATTATAAATGTGGACCAGCCCCCACCAGACACTATAGCAATGGCGCAGCACACGCACGCTATCAAATCACCGTTAATTATAAATGAGGACCAGCCCCCACCAGACACTATAGCAATAGCGCAGCACACGCACGCTATCAAATCACCGTTAATTATAAATGTGGACCAGCCCCCACCAGACACTATAGCAATGGCGCAGCACACGCACGCTATCAAATCACCGTAAAGTATATTTTATTGCATGAAATACATGTTTAAAAAGGTGTTTTAGGACGTATTACACTAATATTATTGTTTATTTTCAAAAGCTGGTGCTACGAGCGGTCTCATTTCATTTGGTCCAGTTCTGACAATGAGATAACCATAGTAATTTAGAAATTTATTATCATAGAATAAATTACATTATAATTTAATTATTGAACATTGTTGACGACCGATGTGGCGCGGTGGGCGAAGGTCCGCCTGCGACGCAGGAGGTTGCGGGTTCGATACCCGCCTCGGAACAATTGTGTGTACGATCTGCAGATATTTGTTCCGGGTGTTCTGGTTGTTTTCAATGTATAATAAAAAAAATATCTATCTATGTAATGTATTGTATTATGTATATCAGTTATCTAGTATCCATAACACAAGCTCTGCTTACCATGGGGCTAGATAATGCTGTGTGAATTGTCCAGCATTATTTATTTATTTGTTAAAAAGATATGCGAAAACCAAGTATTAAATTTGCATGTATGTGCGCGACAAATGGACGAATAACTCAATATCACGCCAACCGATTACGATGATTCTTTTTTTACAACTAAGTTTTGTACCCATTTTTATTATTTAGGAGTCTGAAGGTAGGTCTGAAGGCGATTTATAGTTTTTTGAAATACGGCAAATTATAATTTCAATATTTATACTATATATATATTTATATACTACGCGACTTATTATAACCTGTTACCTTAATCTTTCAGCACAGGCGATCCACAAGAAACGGAAATGGACAGCGTACTCCTGTTAACGAGTTCTGCGTACTACGTAGCGGACTACGACGAAACGTCAGACCGGGTGCTCGGCGTTCAACGGGTGCCGTTGCAGGCCGTTACTTTGATACAGCTGGGCACGCATCTGGCCAACTCTACTGTGAGTATTTAGAGAGAGATTCTATAACCGTCATCATCATCTTCAAACTATGTTAGTCCACTACTGGACATAAGCCTCCCCTAATGAACGTCATAGCGCCTTGTCTTCAGCTTGACGTTGCCAGCACCTCCCTGCAGTCTTTCGCAGGTTGTCATCCCACCTGGCTGGAGGGCGTTCTACTCCACGTTTACCGAGTAGTGTTCTCCACCGTTTACCCCAGCTGTACATTTTATTCGGACAGCGCCAAACTTGGTATTCAAGTTTTAGGAAACTGGTTTACACTCGCTACGCGTGTGTGTGACTCTCTTCTAGACTAATTCGTTAGCTGGGGATATCATTTATAAATATTTAAAAAAAATATAAAAAAATGTAATGTTAATGCCCTTTCCTTTCCAGTCAAGCAACCTAAACATTTCCTCCAATGCGCAAGCAAAAACGCATGGCAATTATAATTTAATAAAACTTTTTAAAATTATAATAAAACTTATTGTATCGAAATTTTCAGCCTTATTCACCTAAACTTTAAGTTGCAATCCATCTATCCCCAGATATTCAGCGTTGGTCGCAAAGACTCGGAGCCGGTCCACTGCATCCGCATCCACTACACGTTGAACGGAGAGAGCGGGTACTTCCACATGTTCCGATCTACCACGCTAAGGTTCTTCAACAACATGGCCGTCGTCATCAATACTAAGGACGAGATGATCGGTGAGTTTTTTAAAAAATTAGACTATTTATAATAGCTGAACGATCTCAGGAAGGTTTAGACTGTTTAGACTACACGTACGTAGCTAAGCGTTGTAACACGATCAACGACTACACATACTGTCGCTAGATGGCGATATAGGTTCATGTGCGGAACTAAACATAACGGAATTACTAGTGCCATCTAGTTTAGCAATTTTAAACTAAACGTTCTATCTAGTACTATGAATGTCTAGTACAATACAGATTTAACTACGAATCCAGCTATAGTTGACTAACGAATTAGTTTAATAGGTATTTATTTAAAATTAAGGGATGCGTATAAATAAATAATGCTGGACAATTCACACAGCATTGTGTTACGGGTGCTAGATAACTAATATACATAATACAATTTATTACATAAATATAAACATAGAAAACGACCAGAACACCCTGAACAAATATAAATAAATAAATAATGCTGGACAATTCACAAAGCATTATCTAGTCCCATGGTAAGCAGAGCTTGTGTTATGGGTACTAGATAACTGATATACATAATACAATATATTACATAGATAGATATTTTAAATAAATTATTAGTAATTCTATCACACATCGCGTGCCGTCGTAAAAAAACACGTAAAATAATTCTGTCTGATCTAATATCCATATTGTTTCAGAATCTCTGCACTCGATCTGCGAGTCTATAATAGTGGCGAGAGACGTCGCGCAGCTTCCGCCGATACTCTTCCAAGAGAACGTCAAACTGGAGAAGAAGAAATCTAAGGTAAATACATTTCATGTATTAATTTCACCATCATCATCATCAGCCCATGTTAGTCCACTGTTGGACATAGGCCTCCCCTAATGCGCGCCATAGCGCCCTGTCTTCAGCTTGACGCATCCAGCATCTACCCGCAGTCTTTCGCAGGTCGTCATCCCACCTGGTCGGAGGTGTTTAACTTATAAATTGATATTATCCTAAGTTTTAAATGGTCAACATCAGTATAGTAGTTAACCTTTCCACGTTTGTATGGAAAGATGAGCCACTTTTTTAACCTTAAAAAGCGTTACGCCTTATTTTCCACAGGTGCCAGCAAACCAAGACGCGAACGGAGTCGGGCGCACGACACTATACATGGGCCTGTCGCGCCTACCCGCGCTTTCTAAAAACATGGCCGACACTCAGATAGTCGCAGACATACGGAACGTTGGTAAGTGGACCTTACATTACGAAGCATAGAGTTGTATTTGGAAATATCATATGACCAAGTTCGGTAGCGAGCCATATTAGGACAAATATGGCTCGCTACCGACAATGATAGAAAGAGGAATCCGTCGCCGACATCGAAATCGATGAGGATGCCTATATAGGTGACATAAGAGTCAATTTTGCATGTAATCGAATAACAAAATTTTGATTACCGATGAGGTCTGACAAGTAGAAACCTACATGTTAGCTACCTCTCCTCACATTCACAGTCCTTTCCTCATCCCATTCTATTTCCCCCCAGACGGCCAAAGATCCAACAATACCGCCACCAGCTCAGTGCTCGACCAGTTGGTGAGAATAGAGTCCCACTCACGGCGGAGGATCATAACCTGCAATTATAGGACGCTGCAGATCGCTTCGCACGCTGTTAGTTAGTAATGTTTGTTATGTGCTCTCTCTCGAAAACTGTGACTTTGCTACAACAGTGAGCAAAATCGAGTTTAGCTCACATGAGGAATAAAGGATATTGAGACAGCAGCGCCATCTTTAAGTAACTTCCCAAACAACAGGTTTTGACTTTACTAACAGTTGCACCTCTGTGAGCAGCACTCATTTTTGCTTACTTTGATAAGCAAAAATGAGTTCTCCGCGCGTGCAAAGATATCGAAGGATCGTTCGTTCGCGGTTTGAAAGAGGTTTAACGCATTCTAAAATTTCTAACCCTCTATAGTTGCGAAACGAAATAATTTCTCGTTTCTTGAATAAAAAGATGGATGTTACTCGAGAGCAAATGTTTTTGAATCGTGCCTTTTAAATCCTTCGCTAGCTCAGCAATCTACTTTAGAGCCACTCGCTACGCTCCTGATTCTACTTCAGACTGCTTTGCTAATTAATATCAACAACAAATCGTTTTGCCCACTTTTTGAACAAATAACTATTACTTTTAAGAACCCCTTATAATATAACCTTATAATATCGATAAAAAGAAGCAAAATGTTTCTACTTATCAGTAGACAATTTGCTACAATGTGAACCCTATACCTTCTTAACTCCCCTTTTCCAGGAACAAAGGCCCTCACCAACATGTCAGAACAATTCTCAAAGCTCAATAAACTCGGCGCCAGGGCGCGTCCCTCGCTCCAACTGAAATTCGATCAGAGCGCTTCCAGAACCAAGAAAATGTTCACAATAGGCACGACCAAATCCGACAAGAAGAAAGGCAGTCTATCCGACGGAATGAGCTCGGATTATTCATCAGACGACGAAAACAGAACGAACATCTTCGAACCTACGTTAGACAACTTCGAAATGACCCAGCATTATATCGGCAAAACTCAGAAGAAAGATGAAAATGATTGCGATCTGGTCCAAAACCCACTGTACCAATCCAAAATCGAACCTAACGAGGAAACTATTGAAGAAATCACCGCCCACCCGGTCCCAAGCTTGAAAACACCGAGTAATATCAGCAAAATCAACCCGTTTAATGACCTTGTAGGGGGCAAAGCTGAGAGAGGTATCGAAGAAGAAATCGGCCTTCAAGACTTAGACATAGCAATATCAAGAACAAAAACACCAGAAATCCAAGTTGAATCAGACACATACAAACCGAACCCGCCTAACTCCCTAGTGCTATCTCAAAAGAACTCTCACAGTACGAATGACATCAACTATGAAGAGCCTAACGAAAGTTTCCACGTCAGGTCTAATTCTCAGCATGACATAACGCTGAATATCCAGCAATCGCATAGTGAGTCAGCTTTGAGGCAGTTTAAGAATCTGGCGTCGCCGGTTACGAATTCGACGAAGGATTTGGTCTTGTCGCCTCTTACTAAGCTCGCTAAAGGTGTACAAACTTTGGGGGCTAATTTGGATCCAAGGAAAATTAAGGTATAAATCATGTCTTTCCAATTAACTTAAATGTGCGGTGTAAATGATGCCATTGACTCCTTGTCATAAACAATAAAAATTACTCAACGCCATCTAGTTTAGGTAGTCAAAACTAAGCAAACCCAATAAATTAATTTGTTACAATCTTAGTTGATTATGAAAATTTTCATTTATGATATCTATTTAGCCAGAAAAAAATATTATCATGATATTTCAGGGAAGGATTTATTTTTCTCATTCCTGCGCCCACAATGATAATAGGAAAAAGATGGCTTCCTAAAAATGAAACCTAGTCGTACATGTTTGAAGCTTCAAATTTATTGTATTTATTTCAGGGTTCGACAGCAGCGGTAAAGCATATATCGGAACAATATGAAGAGCACAAGAAACTGCAAGAAAAATGGAAGGAATGCAACACTCGTCTAGTCGCATTGTAATGTTAACCCAGTTTTACCAGTTTAGAAAAATAGTAACGTTTTGACGCATGTTGTATGCCTTAGGTAGTAGCCCTGAGTTTGGTTTTTTTTAGTATCGAGATGATGTTAACTTTTTGTATGGACTGCTTAGTTGCATTTCTTCATGGTAGAGGCGCTGCACAAAATCCTGCAAGGCTACCACGCTAATTAACGTTATTACGCTAATTTTAACGCGAATAACGTCTTATCACGAGTTATTCACTCTAAAATGCACCTTAACAAGCGTTATTAACGATAACATTAGCGTGATAACGCGCGTTACTTTATTTATTTTATTTTTACAATCTTAAGAAAACTTACAGCTAGATAGAAAATATTTAATATTTATAAATTTATGTGTTAAATAGCGTGGTAGCCTTACTATACATAAATGAAACGAATCAAATTTGATACCTTGGTTAACCTTACTCAGGCTCTTCTCTCTAGCCTCGAGTAAGGCTTTACGAAAGCGTCACGACAGCGTTTTGATAATATCAAGACGCTGTCGTGACGTCTTATTTATTATAGGAATTGGTACAACAGCAGTGGCTCTATCGTGCGGACATGGTACTAAGCAATACCATACAAATAATATGATACTATTGAAAAAACTAAAAACAGACTTCGAATTACTAATATTATACTGCTATGATTATTATGCCTTTAAGTTTTGCGGGACAAATACTAAACCCTCGGGAATATTTTTTTATGCGACCGCCTTTGAATCATTCTCTATACAATGGCGAAAGTATATTCATAATCTGCCCCTGACAGAGAAACTAAACGAAACTCAACCCCAACATTTTCATGTATGTTCGTCGATTTCTCAGTCAAAACATTCTTACAGCCGAATTATTCGTCCTCCTTTTTACGAAGTCAGTGTAAAAGAGCCGTTACAATGACGTTTCATCTCAATACTGTCGTCAAACCATACTCAGGCTTCTTGTGGTGTTCCATTGTAGGTACAACTCGGTCACAATATCTGTGCACCTTGAGCCAAACATTTTGTATGGTTCAAGGTGCACAGATATTGTGACCGAGTTGTAATAGTATAGTAGCCTTGATATTTGTACTCTATGCATAAAATGTGTAATTGGTACCATGACATTAAAATACTCAAATACCAGCAAATGCTTGCAAACAAAGGTTTTCTAGTTTCTTACAAATTATGGTTGCAATCTGACGATTTATATAACAGCAACAGAAATTTATAAATGAAAAATACCTACTACCTTACGACAAATTTTTTATTAATTAGACTTATCAAACTAAATTTAGTTTAGTTTGTGTTAATGTTTGTCAAATAAAATTATTTATACGCTTAGTTGCGTATTAGCTCCAATTTAGTAATAATCCGTTTTTAGAAAACTTATAATCATACCTATTGTTTTTAATATTATTGAAATTATGTACATTCCCTGTTTAAAGTTTGATTATTATTTTGTCTCAAACTATATAATCAACTAATTTTAATTGTATTAGTCTAATTATGATTTTTTTATATACATGAATTGGAAAAACCTTCAAATCATATATTATAAACAATCAGCTTGAGGAAATTTTAGTTCCCATGTACCTATACCTACTTGCAAAATATTAAATTTAAAACATTTAAAATGGTACCTGAGTATTAGTACTATAAATGTTATGCCGCTGGTACAGTATAATGCAGTATTACTAAAATTAGCGATATGTTAAATTAGAATTGTGTAAGTAGATGTCAAAAAAAATTACCGAGTTCAAAATTTTAACTTAGAAATTAATTTTTAGTTTTACCCTACGGCATTGGCGAGGGATAAAACTTCATCCAAACATGAGTGGTTTCACTCAAATTATCTATCACTGGAGAGGAACTTTTGCCTCTATTTGCCTAGAACATAGAATTAATTGTAGCGTCGTTTGTGGGAGGCTTAAGTTCAGCAGTGAATGAATATGGGCTGATGATGATACACAATTATTTCAGGCGGCCATCTTTAGAAATTGTGTTATATTATAACTTATGATTTATAATTCAATGTTGAATAAACCCAAAATGTCATTAAAATTGTTTGATGATCTCCAATGTTATAATTTATGAATATATTGTTAGCCATAAAAATTAAACTTCCTATTTTTGTCTTAATCAGTTTTTATGATTACGATATTATGTATTCAGTTTGACTGTGATTTTATGTAGGTTATTTATTTAAATAGACAAATGCTTGCTTCAAACATGATTGTTTTTATTTCATATTTCCTCTACATGCAGTTTCTAATAGTAAAAATATAAATAAATAATGCTGGACAATTTACTCAGCATTATCTAGACTTATAATATAGAGAATGGAATCTAAATATGCAGACCTGCTTTCAAAAAATCCATACAAATAATTCAATTCATTTATTTATCTTTTGACACAATAAACATGTTCTTAGATAAGTCACAATATATTTTAAACTTATAGCTAATTAACAGCAACCTTAGCTTCAGTACCAATGACATCACAAAATATATTTTTATCAGCCAAAGCTTCGTCAATTGTATAATAAAATTAGTCAATAGAATAGATACAATAATAAATACAGATCAATATCAGGTTTGTTTCTAAATTAAAATGATATTTTATTATAAAAATTTATAGAGAGGCATATAAACCTTTTTTGTATTATTAATAAGGTGCAACTACAATTTATTTTCACAATAATCCTAATAAATAGAAACTTATGTGTCAGCCTTTGCAAGTAAATAAGAAGCCCGGCTTTGTCCACCTACTAAATCAGAGCAGTTATCAACTTTATGAACTCTCCTCTTATGAGCAACTAAAACATCTTTCTTCCCATACTTTTTTGGGCACAAATCGCAACTAAACGCTCGAATACCATCATGTATACATATTTTATGGTAACGCAAAGTTTTTTCCTTGGCAAAACTTTTACCACATTGTGAACAGACAAATTGAGCGATTGAATGTACTTTCTTGTGGCTGGTTAGATTACTTTTAGTTAAGAAACAGGCATCGCAAGTATCACATTTGTAGGAATAATCTCTGTTGTGGGTACGCATGTGTGATCTCAAGAGCCCTCTATGTTTCCCTCTGTATGGACAAATGTCACATTTAAAGTTGTATTTGTCTCTATGAGTAATAATGTGAGTTGCATACGAGCTTTTATTTGCCAGTTCCTTTCCACATTCTTCACACACATACACTTTTGCTCTGTGTGATGCTACATGAGCTTCATAATTGGCTTCACTGACTCTGCGGGAACAAGCTGGGCATTCAACTGTTTTAATGGGTCTAATTCCTGAAGCATTCACTTTTTTGGAATGGACCCTTTGCATGTGAGCTTTGAGGTATTTTTCTTTTAAGGTCTTTTCACAAATAGTGCAAGTCACAGTATATTTAGAGTCATGCGTTCTAATGTGTTGCTCTAAGTAACTTTCTCTTATGAGTTTATTGCAAATAGTACATTCAACTCTTAAACTATTTCTCTGAAGCTTCTGTTTATAATACATTTTGTGCGCATATAAATGTGTCTGGTAGACAGAGTTATGTACTATATTTTTACAGACATCACAAATGGTTACATCTTTATGGCTCGTACTGTGATCTTCAACTTGCTCTATAGTTCTAAATGTTATCTCACAGATTTCACATTGGGGAAATTTATTTTTACTTGGATTAGCTGTCAAATATGGAATTTCTTCATCAGGTTCCGGATTGCTTAAAGTTTCATCGATGCTTTCACCGTTGGTGCCATCACTATCATCATTCTCAGCATATTCGAGGTAAATCCTGCCACCATCTGAAGTTAGTCCATCTTCAGACTTCGATTCAATGGTATAGTCATCATAGGTTTTGTCAGGTATAAACAATGGTCCTTCTTCAATTTTGTACAACTCCCCTAGTTGCTTTCTTAGGATACGATCAGATTTTTGTGCTAACTTCCTCATGGCGATGGCGTTGTCTAGCGACTTTCGACAAAAACAACAGAGATGTTGAGGGAAGCAATCGTCTGGTTTGACATCGATTCCCGTAAAATGATTCAGATCTTCTGATATATCTTCACTGCTGAAGATAGGAATGGTTCCAGTTTTGAGACATACTCTGCAAGCTTCGTCTGATTCGTCAAGCCGAAATAAGACCACCTCGTCGGATGTGTTTTTTAGAGTATCGTGAGATGCTAGCGATGTTGTTTCATCCGCACTATCGCAAGTCAATTGTTCTTCTGTGTCGTCTTTCATTGTATAAACCTTTTTTCCTAGTTGGGATTTAAGATTTTGGAATTCACAATCACCACAAATACAATAAATAACTACTATAAATCAACAAAACAAAGGATTGTGTGGAGAAATGGGGGTGAGGTTCAATTCAAGGCAAGGCTATTTCACCACCCCAAACCAAACAGGTTTCTACGCTACTATTTTCAATAGACTATTTTACCGTGATTTAATCCGCCATTGGTATCGTCAATTAGTCTACCTTATCCAGTAAGTATCCATTTTAGTACCAATGTTGTAAGTATTTAAGCAGTATTAGCCCAGCCACATGCTCAGTCTTGTTTCATCATCATCATATATATAGTCCACATATGCGCGCTTTACCACCCTATCATCCTGCATACCTGCAGTCTTCTGATGAGGATTGATACCAGAACTTAAAATGTCATTAATTCATGTAATAGTGATGTAGTTCTTATGCACTATTTGTCCAGTGTTCGTAGTTAATAAAAAAAAACCTTTTATTATTTAGTGACTTATATATAACTTAGGTAAGGTAGGTGATTAAAGTAAAAATATTAGTAGTAAATAGACCTTGGTATGGTAAGGATGCTACAAATAGAATAAAACTGCTAAGTTTGAATTTACAAAGATACTTGACTCAATTTAATTTTATCATTTTCAGCTTTTAAATATGAAGGCATTCGCCCAAACGATATTTTTTCTCTTTTGTGTACACGCCGTTGATGTTTCATCATGGCATTTCTGTACCCAAATGCCTTACCACAAATACTGCAAACATGGTTCTTGATGCCCATGTGATCACTCTGATAATGCCGTTGTAACATCAGGTTTGTATGAAAAGCTCTCTTGCAAGCATCACATTTGAACTGCGGCTCTTTATGCCTCATCATATGGCTGTTAAGATTACTTTTAACAAGAAACCTAGCAGGACACTCTGTGCACATGTATCTAAAGTCTCCGGTATGTGTCCTTATATGCGTTTTTAACAGCTCTGCATACTGGGCTCGGTATGGACAAAATTGACATTTAAATGGGAAGCCAGTGCTGTGTCTTAGACTGTGGTTGTGATACGCACAGCGAAGACGGAATGATTTCCCGCAGATGTCACAAATGTATCTCTTATGATTAGGCTCGTGCATTGTGACATGCTCTTTGAAGTAAGACCTATTAATGACTTTGTTGCAGATTTGGCATGTAACTTTGTAACTATATTGATGTTTTACCTTTTTCTCAGTTTTTAATTTACACTTCTGTTTTGAATCGCTTGTCTCTGTGTTACTATTCCACTTCTCAATATCATTAGATTCATAGCCATCACTGTAGTGTTGTTCATCCATGGATTTGTCTGATTCTTCTTTGGCCACATTTTTAAGATTATCCGCTGAGCGCATGGCGACTTTTCGAAATGCTATGGCTTGTATTATGAATTTGTAGCATGTTGAGCACAAAAGCTTTGTGTAGTGGTCATCTTTAGTCACAGTAATATTCCCAAATGCCTCAAGGACTTCCAATAGTTGTTCTGTGTCTCCTTTTTCGAAAATTGAAGTTTTTCCTTCTTGTAGGCAGACTCTGCACTTTGATGAGAGATCTCCATAGTCGTCAGGTAATTGAGCTAGTATATCACTGTAATAGTTAGAGAGCACATCAACTCGTCGTCGACTTTTTGATGTTTTCATTTGGTAGTAAGAGGCTAGCATTTTGATGTATTTAATTTACGATTTGACTATTTTTTGTGTTTATTTATTAGTGAGGGGTGAACGAACTCATTTTCGGTCTGAGACTGACTATTTTACCGGAGATTTTCAAATTTTTTGGCATGTACGTTATCTATTTGGTGGCCATAACATCTATGCCATTATAAACCACCGATAATTAATACAGGTGTATAGGAAAAAATCGGCAAGTTTAAGCTACATTATTCGGTTGAAGATTACCTTAATTTTAAGTTTTGACCTAGAGAGTTCTATTTTAATTGACAATTTATTTGCGTTTATTTTATTTAATTGCTGACATTTAATTTAATTTTATTGATTTTATATTCACGTGCCTGCATTCGGGCGAGATATGTAGCTCTACTGTGTTATTCCACCAATGTATTATGTACCATGTCTTATGTGAATAAATATTACTGATTACACAGATGGCAAAAATCTCGATCTATTGTAGCAGCCTCATCAACTAACTTCATGGACAAATATGGTTACCTATAGTTTGAAATAAAAGGAGTTAGTACAAGTATGTAGCTTGGAAAAAATCACTCAGCAGAGATTTTTCCCAGGCTACATCTTCATCAGTCTTTTCATTATATCCACTATTGGCAGAAAGGTACAAAATAAAATCATAAGCATTAAGCATATTTGATTCTTTCACTATATTTTATTATTTTCTGCTTTTAAGTAACTTGGCATTCGTCTATACAACATTTTTTCCCGCTTATGAACACCAAGCTGATGACGCGTTAGATGTTTTCGGAGACCAAATGCCTTTCCACAGATGTCACACTCATGACTCTTGATGCCCAAGTGATTACTCTCATAGTGCTGTTGTAACATGGCGTTGGTGTAGAATGCTCTGTTGCAAGTATCACATTTGAATGTGGGATCCTTATGCTTCCTCATATGCCTGCTTAAATTGCTGCTCACTAGGAACTTGGCAGGACATTCTGTGCACATGTATCTATAATCTTTTGTATGTGTTCTTGTGTGTATTTTAAGAAGACCTTTATCTTGAGCTTTGTATGGGCAGAATTCACACTTAAATGGAAAGCGGTTTGTATGCCTCAGACTGTGAGTGGTGTAAGAGCTCCGTTCACGGAAGGTTTGCCCACATATCTCACAGATAAACTTTTTGTGATCCAGTTCATGCATTGTAAGGTGTGATTTCAGATAACTATCACCAACAACTTTGTTGCAGATGTTGCAAGCGACTTTGTTATTGTATAATTCCTCAGTTTTTAATTTATATTCTGGGTTAGGGTGTTTAGCATCATTTGTCTCCGTATTACTATCCATCTCTTTAGTGTTACTATTCCATTTTTTAAGGTCTTCAGTTTCAAAGCTGTCACTGCTGTCTCCCGCACCCATCGTTTTTTCAGATTCTTTACCACCTGGTCTCTTTAGAATATTAGCTGAGCGCATGGCTACTTTTCGGAATATTACAGCTTCTCTTAAGAAATTGTAGCATCTTGAGCACAGAAGTTTCGTATGGTTATCATGTTTAGTCACAGTCGTGTTACCAAATACCTGGAGGACTTTTAATATTTGCTCAGTGTCTTCTTTTTCGAAAATTGAAGAATTTCCTTCTTGTAGACAAACTCTGCAATTTGATGAAAGATCCTGAGAGTCGGGCTTCTGAGCTAGTATATTAGAGTAATAACTGAGGACCTCATCTTGTCTGTTTTTAGATGTTTTCAATTGGTAATAAGCTGCAAGCATTTTGATGAAGGATATTTTCCACTGTGATGATGACCGATGATGGATTATTTTTACTGTGATAGCACTTGCTCAGTGTAGTGCTTTTTTTCTCCAAGTAAACTAACGAAAGGACAAACAAAACAGAAGTCAAATGTTCTTGTCTGTTTGTTTTCTTCAGATAAAGTCGGTCGAAGTAGTATACAAATAATAATTGGTCTATGAACCTGTGATAAAAAGTGACTATTTTACCGAAATATTACTTTGTACCATAGCAGTGTGTGTGGCGCTACATAAAGCAAAAAATCATGGAATGAGAACAGGCAGCCCTGAACTATAGCGTTTACGCTTACGATACGAAGTTCAACCACCTGCCCTGTGAAATAGCCGCTCACATAGCGTAATTTAATTTGCGAAGGACGGATATAATTTAGATTATAATTAATCGCAAAGAAAGAGAATACTATAACTATTATACGTAAGAATTCGTCGAAGCATCCTTCCTTACTACCAAGAGAATATAATAACTACGTAAGAAGTACATTTGTGCATCGAAAGAAGGAAATCTCCAAAAAAGTTTGATCATACCTAATTGATTCTAAAAAATAGAAAAATATTTATTGATGAATAAAATTCAATGATTTTGAAGAACTGTGCCCTACCAGATGGATTTCTACTAGGACGGAGGGAAAACATTTTTGTTGAACTGTCTTCGGAGGATCTTCCAGAAAAATGTTAGCATATTACTACCAGGCTACAAAAAACAAAATTAAGAATGAAGCAGAGATCTCCAATTACTACAATGATTTACTTAAGATCAACTCTACCGTTCAAAACCTTTCTTCAGCATGTAGAGTATGTCTAAAAGAGGGAAACATAATACCTTTATATTCACAGAGCAACATCAAAGAATTTATTGAAGCCCTAAAAGTATTTGGAAACATCGAAGTTAATTCCAAAAATGACAAAATTATTTTGTGTTCCATTTGTCTTAAATTTATTAAGACAGCGATATCGTTTCGCCATGTCGCTCTCCGATCAGCTGAGGTATTTAAAACATCAGTCCTAGACATAAAAGTTAAAGTTGAGGTTGTTGAGACATTTGATGATCAAGAGGATGACCAGCCTCTTAGCAGTGTTAAAGAAAACCCAGAAAAGAAAGACCAAGATGCTATAAGCAAAAGATCAGAAGAGGAATTAGGAATACCTAAAGAAAAAATATACAAAACTACCAAAGTATCATGCTCTGAATGTGGGAAAGTTGTAACAAAATCAGCTTTAAAACAGCACATGTTGCTGCATGATCCAAATAAAAAAAAGTATGTTTGCCATATCTGTGGCAAAACCTTTTCACTACCAATGTCCTTTCGCAGACACAGTTTGACACATGGAACTGACTTTCCATACAAATGTAAGCTTTGTCCCTACCGTGGGCAATTAGCTGAACTTTTGAGAAGTCATATGCGTTCCCACACTCTTGATTATAGATATATGTGCACTGAATGCCCTGCAAGATTCTTACACATCAGTAATATGAATAGACACATGCGAACTCACAAAGAGCCACAGTTCAAATGTGATACATGCAAGAAAAGTTTCCATACTAAACTGATTATGGAAAGACATATTGAATTGGTTCATTTAGGGATCAAAAACCATGTCTGCACCATTTGTGACAAAGCATTTGGCACCAGAAAAGCCATAAGAAATCATGAAAGGGGAGTGCATAAACAGAAAAAGGTGTCCTATAGAAGAATGCCATTATATTTAAAAGCAGAAAATTTGAAAAAGGGTTCAACTTGATATATTTTTGTTTATACTTACTAATAAATTGGTTGTATCTCTTATGAGGAGTTTTTGTATTAATTTTTAATCATGTTATTGTCAATTGGCGTCAATAACTTATTCGGTAGGACACCCTGTATTGTAGCGTGTAAGCCGTAAATGGAGTATAGGCGAGTTCATGATGGATGACTCAGAAAACCCATAAAATCACAGGTTAGGACAGACAGTGTTTTATACTACCCATGTAGTGATAACGGTCAGCGACATACATACATACGCACGTTAGAGGTAGGCACCTACCCTAGGATGATCAATGATGTTATATATACGTAGATACGTTGTATCGAGGTCTGAATTACAAAACGAAAATCAGGTACGTATCCTAATTGAACTCAGTCCGTCCTGCTCCTGGCCGCGACGCGCACGTTCATTGAACACGAGGTTACTTACGGAATATACTTAAATAAACCTCGAAAATGCCAAGTTGTGTGTTCCGAAAGTGCAATAACTACACAAGGACTATAAAAACCAGAAAAGGTGTATCTTTTCATACGTAAGTACTGTTTAATATGTTAAAATGTAAAATGGTGAATTTTATTTTACTCAACAATCATTGCCGCGCGACGTTGCCGCACTGCCACCAACACGAACGAAACAAGAAATGCGTTAAGTTTATGAGTGACAGAGATAATGCCATGCGGCGTTGTATGTTCGAACGTCGACGCTAGGTATGTAGCTATAGTAAAATATTGCAATGTTTTTATTTCTTTACAATGAGTATGACGTCTCTATATGTAAAATCTCTTTGAGGATGATCTACCTATCTCACATTCATAATTCAGTTTTTAATATTTTATAGTTAGTTTTAAGGTATTTATTACTATGGACGGTAAAATAAGATCTGTAACTTTTCTATGGTCTGAAAAATATTATATTATTCAAGGAATTGATAGAATCGTTGAAAAGACTGACGTGAATTGCCACCCGTAACCCGATAAAAATCAAGCTGAAATGATTTCCATTCCCCGGATTTCTCCATCAAAATATTTGTGGAACTTTTTTATATGGCGCAAGGTTCACAGGTATTTTGACGGACCACATTTTAGCCTGATCGGTTTAAGTTTCGGCGTCGCGTCGCGTCGATCGTCGTCGTGAAGAAGTAGTAAACATCCAAACGATTGCATTTGGAGTTTCATGGAGTCTAGTCCAGGTCCAAAGTTGGCCTATAGTTTAGAAAATGTTATCGGTCAATCTTTTAACTCTTGGCTATTTCAACGGATGAATTATGGTTGTGTTGACCAAAAGGCTAGAAGCCAACTTCAAAAGGTTATTGCCTTCTGCATTGACCTCTTGACCTAAACAAAATACTGAAAATTGCGTAGAAAGAGAAGGGGGAATAACCAATCTACGGAAAATTGCATAGATTAATTTGAAAATTGGGATTTTTATTGTATATAATTCTTCTGGAAACCTTTGGACTGAACTAGTACATAGGTACCTACTTGTTCAAAATCATGGCAACGTCTTATTTTGCGCTTCAAATTCATAGAAAAAATCAAAGGAAATCAAGAAAAATTATGGAAAATACTCCAAAGATAGAAAACACTGTTCAAGATGACGTGAACTCCTGTAGAATATGTTTGAAAACTGGTATTATTCCTATCTATAGTTCAAATCTGCTATTTAATGCCGAAGAAGCTATAAGAAAATTTGGAGACATAGAAATTCAAAAAGATGACAATTACCCGAAACATTTATGTGAAACCTGTCACTCTCTTTTAAGCGCCGCGGTTTTGTTCAGAAATTCTGCACAAGAATCTGACAGAATTCTTCGACACACAAACACACTATCAGAAATAGACAATGATTCAGAGTTTTCACATGTAAAACTGGAGAAAATTCATGGATGTGAAACTTGTGACTCAACATTTAATACAGTGAAAGAATACTCAACCCACAAAGCATTGAAGCATCCCAAGAATGTGAGGATCCAGTGTCCTGTCTGCCATCGACTCATCACAACTCAACTGTACAAAAACCATCAGAAGAGACATGCATCTGCCTCTCATCTTGTTTGTGAAGTATGTGGCAAGCTATATCGTAAAGACAATCTTATTAGGCATCTCCAACAACACACTCATGACTTGCCATTTCAATGTCAGCAATGCCCATATAGGGGAAGATTCTTAGAATCCCTAAAAATACACATGCGAATTCATTCTGGGGAGAAGCCATTCCCATGTGACCAGTGTGAGGTTCAGTTTGCAACAAGAAGTAATCTAAACAGGCATCTATTAACACATAGAAAGGAAAAACCTCACAAATGCATTGAATGTGGAAGAAGCTTTTATACCCTAAGAGATTTAGAAGGTCATTTCAAAACTGATCATAGTGGTATTAAAGAATTGAACTGTAGATTATGTGGCAACAAATATAGCACTAGAAAAGCTCTCATGAGACATGAGTTAAGGGTTCATAAGAGAGATAAGATGGCTAAAGGACGTATGCCTTTATATTTGCAGGCAGGATATAGAAAAACAGGTGAAACATAAATCAGTAATGAAAAGCCAGTTAACACATATTCGAATATATTTAAGCTTTTTCAAACCGCAACTTTGAGCTATATTATGTATTGATCAAATATTCAATGTACTTTGAATAGGATATGTGAGAAACTGTGCTAGGTGATAAGTTTTAAATTCTATGATAAATAAATATTACAGAAATACATTGATTCAGGTTTACTTACTATTTCTAAGAGAAAACATCTTTAGAACATTAGAATGAGATTTTTTAGGAACAAATTGTTTGTTATAGATATTGACTAGAATATAATAAGATTAAGTATTGTATAAATATATAGGATAAAAGATTCTTTGCAAAGCTAATTTAATACAATATTTTGACTTAATTTTACTAAGTATCAAATTTTTTAACACACATGTTAGTGCTTACTTACCTTAGAATCACAAACAACAACAGGCTTTAAATACTTTAAAAGTAAATATAGATTATGGAAGAAAAATACAGTTAATTTTGTATAATTTCTACATAAAGGCCACAATATCACTTAATTTTGTAGGACAGGATTCAATATTTTTTTCTTATAATAAAAATATATTATAGAAACACACAAAAAGTGATCTAGACCTTAAAATAGAGTAGTGTTAATATTCAACAATAAATTATGTTTTTTTTTTCATAAAAACCAGTGGTTAAAACTTTATAAAAATGACTAGGTTGAGGTCTGTCTACTTTGTATAACAGTAAGATAATAAAAAAAAGTTATGCTTATTTCAATCAAATCCATTATTTCATTTGCCACACGACACTTGCCTTGTTTGTTATATTATAATAAATCTTTGGCTATTAACTGATATCCTAGATATAACCATTAGAAAACGTAAAATATAGATAAAAAATCGTTTTTGGGACAGTAATGTTCATAATTATTGTGGACGGTCTCTGAATACTACGGATAATATTCAAAGATTTATTTGAATCTTTGAATATTATCCTTACGAGCGACCTTAAGGCATTTATACTTAGCAAAAGTCTAAATGCCTTAGAATTTTAAATAAAAAGGGCCCCATTGGCAACCACATTACAACACCAATATATAAAAGTAGATTCTGGCAGTTTTTGACATAAGTCATAGCCAAAACAAAAACTAGTCATAGGAAGGTCCCTTGCACATAGTGACTATAAACATACCAGCAAATATAAACTCTAGTGTCTGTATACAGAGCATGAGCGTGCACCAGATATATTCTATACGTAGCACCACCAATTGCCCTGCCAGCAAATACAGGACTCCCATGATAGACGGCACGGTCAGCAGCACTGAGAACATTACAGGAACATCTGCAAAAACATAATATTGTTATTCAAAGTTGACTTATTTTAAACAGGTCAGAATTTCGTTTAATTCAATATGTCTGCGACTTACGAAGTTTGTTTGAAAACTTGCCTAAGATATGAGTACTTCCAGTAGTAGTATTAACAAATTTTACACAGCAATGCAAACTTTCAACAAATTTGCTTTAACACTTTGACTGCGGTTTTTGAACAAGGAACTTACCTTTTTCACTCAGACTTCCCTTACGTCCCAAAATTAGCCTAGCTGCCTCAATAATGAACAGGGTAAGCAAAACGCCGTAATCTTGCCCAAGTCGCAGTGGATCTTTTTCCACGTCGTATTCTTTTTTGATCAACACAGATTTCAGGATAAGTGTACCAAGTTCACATGTCGCAAATAGACCGAAGTAAAATGAGTTTATGTAGAGTAAAATTTCGTATGTTAAACTAGCGTTTACCATGGTCACCTATTTGCTTGTAACCGCTGAAAAGTGAAAACAAGATAAAAATGTGTTATACTCTGAAATACTTTAATGAGATCTCGCGAGGTGTAATAGAATTAAAAATAGATCGTATTCACACACGGGTTTGTTTGGGATGTAAGAAATAAATAAAAAAGAATAATCGTGACGTTCTTTTGTTTCTTGGATGAATCTATTTTCCCGAAAATAAATCATCATCACAGTCAAACCAAAGAAAACAAATACCATAGATTAATTGGGACAAATACGGACTGTGGAAGAATACGGAGAAATATCTCTTGTTGACTGTCAGCATGACATTGGTTTGATAGAGGTTTGATTGACACTTTATGAGCCAATGACAAGCGAGATAAGGGTTGCGGGGAACGGCGACACGGCGCGGCGGCGGGGCGGCGGGACGCGAGCGAGAGAGAAGAGAATCGGACGCGAAAATGAATGAGAAAAAAGTTCTAAAAACATCGCTCGCGGTCGCGTGCGGTCGTGTCGCACGATCTTTGTGCATTTTTACTGCAGTATGAGAAAGTTTTAATAGACCGTGTATTATTCTATAGTTTTCACAAAGAAGTTAAAGTTATCGTGCTGAAATAAGGATTTATGTTTTGGTAAGTGAAATTTTCAATCAAAATGAGTTTTTACAATTTATCGTCCACGCGCGCGCGGCACGCGCCTATTTGAGCATGTAGAGCACGTTGTATGTATGACAGGAAGATCAGGAAATAGCTTTTTGGAGATTTGTTTGTATTTGTAGAATTGTACAAAAGAACTAATAAGAAAATAGAAACGTAGGAATTCAACGTTGGTAACGTTGAATTCAATAATATTCAAAAAAGCGAAGGAAAACATAGTTTTGTATTTCGTTTCCGGGAAGAGACGAAACATGCTATCGTAGAACTTCCATAAATTATTATTTAGATTTCAGCAGAAGTAAGCTCCTCTATACTTATTTGTTTCATCAGTCAAAATTGTTTATCTCAAATGAAAACAAATGAATGACTGCGAATTAAGGGTAGAAGGTTATCTATCAAGATAGGTGTAAGTTATAAAACTTAACGTTTATTGATGAATCTTTCCCTAAATTTGGCTAAATAGCTGAGAAGGCACAGGTCACAAGCTTTCTTAGTTAATGAGATTTACCACATTCAAAGAATAAAGAATTAATTTATAGCCATACACAATAATAAACAATTACAAAAAAAACGGAAAACACATAAAAAATACAAAACAACTTAAGTAGTAGGGATTTAAACTTTACATAATGTAGCGTGGTAGTAGTTCAATATACTTAAATTAAATTAATATTAATTATTCGGAATGAATAAATTTTTGGTACCTACCTAAGCTTAGTTTATCCATTATACCTTTATTTATATACTAGCGCGGTTTCGCCCGCGTGGTGATAGATATTTTGGATAATATACAATATATCTTTATAATTTGTAGCCTATGTGTTATTCTGATGTATAAGCTATATTATTGTAAAGTAACAAACATCCATGCATCCATCCATACTTACAAACTTTCGAGTTTAGTACATTAGTAGGATTATTACGATAAAAAGAAAATGAAAAGGTTTTTTCAATAAACATGAGTATACAATTTCTAAATTCCGAATTTGAACTGGACACACTAGCCACCAAAAACAAAGTCAAGTCAAGTAGGTGCCTACTTAATCAACTTATGTAGGTATTGTATATATGATAACATTTGGTTATGTTATCATTTGACATTCAGACTGTGTTATAAAAAAATTATAGCTAATAACATGAAGTTAAACCACAATACTCGCCCACAATCTTTAATTCTGTACTAAAGTTTATTTTTGTATAAAGTATAGAAAATACAAATATTACAAATACACAATATACAAATACAAATAATACAATAATATATAATAATAATAATATATATATATAATAATAATATACAAATATAGAAAAACACACTAAAAAGCACATCACACTGCAATATTATAAAAGTGAAATTTTATATGTTTGTTACTTCTCCACTCTAAGAATTATTGAATGGGTCAAATTACAAATACAGTCTGAAATTGTGCATAGATGTAGCCTTACTAAGCCTGTAATCAATTCAATTTAATTTATTTATTAAAAATGAACAAAGAATTATCTCTAAGATACAGCGGAACACTGGAAAGCGCATAAGTTTAAAACTGTGTCGCACCTCGCAGAGCTCAAACTACGGATAAGGTTAAGGCCCATCTCACCAAACAGAAAGCATGGTTTAATATTGCTGGAAATCTTGATTAACCAATTAGTTAATACTTATGGCACTTTGTTTGGCGAAATCGGGTTCTAGGAGATCTGACGGTAAGTATACAAAATAATATTAATCAAGCTTAATCTATTTATTCCATAAATCAGTTCCTATGGGATATAAATATAAATAACCTTGAACGTTGTAGTGACAAGCTACAACAGAGAGCCTAAAAAAATTAGGAATCATCTATTAAATTGTAATACTACTACTACTGAGTAACTGAGCTGTGCACAATTGGAACGGGCTTTCTGAAGCCCTTTAAGATGTTGTAACAGCTCCCTCCGTGAATAGCTTCAGTAACAGACTTGACCAGAACCTTAAGGGGCCGCAGAGTGACGAATTTGCCATACAAACGTAATACCAAAATTATTTCTAATTCAAGCATATTTCCACTATAATATTATAATATTTGTATTTGAATAGTATTTATCTAGGCTCCTTAATAGTTTTTTTTTCAAAATACTTACCTAAAATTAAATGAAAGCCAATCTCATTTTGCACATTTTTATGCGAAAATGGACAAGTTTTCTTCCTATTTGTTTTGTAAAAAAAACAACAATATCTTACGTGTTATTTATTGAGGAACATAGCTTATATTGTCTAGTTACAGAATAACAATACTTTGTGAAGAATACAGAAAGTTTTCAGTCATAATTTTTGGTATTACGGAACACAACCAAATTTTGAACGGTATTATTGCTATCGCGCACGCATGGGGCGCGGCGCAAGGGTTAAATAGGGACAGCGATATTCGGAGCGATTTTTGCAAGCGCGGTTCGCCGGACCCTTAAGAAATCAGAATCTGGCCACTATAAGATACAAACTAGTTTTATAGACTATTCAGTTCTCAGCTGCTCGTCTATAATTCAATAATAAGAATACCCTACTACTCACTATTAAAGTGTTCTATGAATGCTAGTACTAAGTGTAGTATTATTTTTGTTAATGGGTACAATTCATCATCCGGCCCATTATTGTCTGACAAGGAGTTGAATATGACTCAGGTCATTTAAAATAATGTCTCTTTGTGTTGACATTTCAATAGACAAATGATAAATAAATAAACATAGTGCTATGCTGTTTCTGCATTAAATGACCACACAGAAAACCTAATGACCATGCCCAGAGATAACAAACACGCATATTACTTCATTTTATGCTAGTCACAGATTATTAGTGACTTTGCCCTGGTCATCGGTCAGTGGTCAATTGGAAGCAATTTAATCAGCGCCTGCTTTTACGGCGCTTGATAAATCTTGAGATATCCTGTATAGATGTCATGATGGTATTCTATGGTGATGTTATTCTATAGACATTTATTTACAATACAATACAAAAATACTTTATTGTACACCATATACAGATAATTACAAAAATACGTTAAATGCGACAAGTACATTGGGCAATTACAGGATTCTGGACATTGTGTCAAAAGCAATGAGGTCAGAAGTCTGTTTTAAGAAGAACCAGCTGCGCCCCGCGGTTTCAACATGGTGATAGATATTTTGGATAATATACAATATATCTTTATAAATTGTAGCCTATGTGTTATTCTGATATGTAAGCCATATTATTGTGAAGTTTCATCAAAATCCATATAGTAGTTTTGCGTGAAAGAGCAACAAACATCCTCACAAACTTTCGCGTTTATAATATTAGTAGGATTTATAGTTATATCATTAACTTTCAAATCGTCACATTTTCTGCTCTGAATAATTATGTAAAAGCGTAAAAACTGCAATTCAGGTCATGGCTTTGTCCATTATTTACACGATAACATAATTGCATTATTATGTTTACTTAGGTCTCCGATACGACCTAGATTCAGTAACCCCTTCAGGTAACTGCGGCACAAAAGACTACTTGACGTCTTTGTAGTCCATTCAACGAAGGATTGTGGATGGAAAGGTCAAAAGCAGAAAGATTTTCAGCAAGAAACCTATTTTCTAGTACAATAGAAAACCCACCCTGGCCGCTACCATAATATACAGCCTTTAAGTATGACCCGACCATAAATACCTTCGAAGAAAAGCACTTACACCGTGTCAAATCTCGTGAAATTATCTGGGGGCCTAAATGGCGCTGACCCTTTTAACCATCTCTCGGTCCATTTATTTTTGGTCTCCTAAATAGCTCGTTAATCGCCTGACCTATATTAAGATTATGAAAGAAACCATAGTGTTATACAAAAGTCACTTATAACAGGATATTTACTATGATTTGATTTTTGGGCTTCCAATATTTCGGCACAGTATCATGCGCCATGATTACGGAATAACTGAAGGAAAAACGTTAGAAAGTTTTATCATAGTGTTATCATTCGTTTGGTCTAGGCAGCGGTCGCGTGTTCAACTGTCAATTGTCTATATGCTAGAAAATATTGAAGATGTTGTTACAAATGCAGAAGTTCATCATCATAACACTAGAAATAAGGCAAATGTTTGGTTCCTCGGACCAGACTAAGTAAAATTTTGAAAAGTTTCAAATGTATATCTAAAAAAATTTACAACAAAATACCAATTATTATAAGACAAAAACCTAACACTGTATTACTAAAATATGTTAAAAACCATTTAATTAAAAAATTTTACTATACAATTGACGAAGCTATGGCTGACACATCTTTATTATGTGAAGAAAATTCTGATACTTAATAAATGAGATCCTGGTACATTTTATAATTTTTCGACATGTCTAAGTGCTTTAAATAAGTTTAAAGATGAAATAAATGACTTTTATGACAACCGCTGATTAAGAACGAAAACTGTCTAAACTAAACAATATACCTACTGTTTCGTACTTCTGCGGTTTGCCCTGATGATGATAGCAGTGTCGTGAAACATTTTCCAATAAAATTTGATCGGTTCTAAAACCGAGATACAACAAAATTCTAATAACACTATCATAGGTTCTACTACAATTTTGTTATCAGCCTATATTAGTCCACTGCTAGGCATAACCTCCCCCAAGGAGCCCCATAACCTCCTGTCTTCAGCTAGTTAAACCTAGAACCCAGATATAGCCAAATATTTAAATTGGATGTAGCCACAACAGCGTAGTCTTCTAGTCAACTTCTCGACAAACAAGACGTTTCTTCTCCAAATATAGTCACGAAGGGTCTCATAAGCCCATCATTCACCATCATCTCAACTAGGTATGACAGGATAAGTGTTAACAATGAAATCAATCAACCCGTTCCCTGGATTGAAAACCTCTTCCTGATTGCCACTGAGTCTATTTATAACCGAATTTATTCTGTGCAATCTTATATAGATATGGATAGAAAACTTGCCAAGATGAAAATAATTATGAAAGATCGTAACAAATTTAGATCAGGAAGTTCGGTGGAATCTTCCTATATTGGACAATCCACACAGCATCATCTACCCTCAAGCTAAGCAGAGCTTGTGTTATGGGTATTAGATGACTGGATATACTTTATACAATGGATTACATAGATAGATATATTTTTTTAAATAAATAGTTAGCTGTTCCCCGCGGTAAACTCAAATTTCACTTTATTAGGTGATTTACACCTTTGGTTACATTATTGGAGTTTTAGTAAGGATTCCTAACTTTTTGATAAAAATAATATAGCCTATGTTCACCGGGGATAGTGTAGCTTCCCTACGGTGAAAGAATTTTTCAAATCAAGCCAGTAGTTTCGGAGCCTGTTAAAAAAATCTAACATTTCCTCTTTAATATTTAGGGGATCGTACATACCTATCACCTATCAGTGCGGATGTTACGTTATTGTCGTAAAATTCTACCAAATGACGCATTGTTCTCTTGTCCACAGATTGCCCTCAGCACATTCACACAGATGTCCACGTGCTTATGATATTAGAGGAAGGCCATGGAGATGTCTCACCAGTCAGGGGCGGAGGCCGAGAGCCTCCTGCGGCCGGATCAGCGGGGCGCTGTCGTCATGCCGGGCCAAAGACGTGAGTACCATTGTATACAAATACATCATTTTAGGCCTATTTCCAGCAGTGGACTACTATAGGTTGATGATGAAGACATCATTTTACTGTTCAACATGTTTTTCAGCAATCGTCAAAAGTGAAAATAGTTATTGATAACGGTGGTGGTTTTGATTTTAAACACATTCAATGCCCAGCCTGGCGGTGCGATCCGTATGGGCGCGTTCACCATGTGCGTTATGTGCACTCTGTGATATTTTTACCATAGTAGATATATTTGACACTATCTGACCCTGTTAAATTAAACTCCCTAAATGCCTTAACGTGATAACGCTCTCAAAAACATATTATCAAACTAAATTTTCGATTATCACTAATATTGTAAATGCGAAAGTTTGGATGTTTGATCTGCGAAAGACTGCAGGTGCTGGGATGCTGGATGCGGCAAGCTGAAGACAGGGCGCTATGGCGCTCATTGGGTGAGGCCTATGTCCAGCAGTAGACTGCTATAGGCTGATGATGATGATGATGATGGATGTTTAGATGCATGGATGGATGTTTGTTACTTCTTCACGCCAAAATTATAGTACCGAAATCTTATATAGATTTAGCTCTAAGCGTGGAATCAAAGATAGGCTATACCTACATCCCACAGAACAGATCCCTGTGATAGAAATAATATAGGTACCATAGAAAAACGCGTGCCGCGGGCAGAAAATAGTTATTAGCAAAGATAAAACCAGTCTATTATCATAGTTTCATTACATCGCCCTCTAGAAGCGATAAGAGAGAGTATTACTCAATAATGAATAAATTCGTTTCAATAACACTGTCCTAACAGTGATATGATGAGTTATTAAAAAAGTAAATCTTGTCATGGTTTAAGAAAAATTAACAAATCATGGTAATGATCCCGTTTTAAATGACTTTAGTGTTATTCATAAATGCCTAAATAACAATATCCGAAGCACAAGCTTCTTTTTAAACGACGACGTCGGAAAAGGTATTTTATTGAATGTATCCGTCAATTAAGGTTAAAACGAATCGCTCATCTTTCCATACAAACGTGGATGGATACTACATTGTTTGATAATATCTTATTTATTTATAACACTCCTTTAACCTGTAGCGGTTTGACCCGAATGTTGAATGTACCAGTCCCAGTAAGCAAATACATTACACCTGCTAAAATACGTCTCGATGCTCGTTGCGAGCACCTACCGTACCTACTGACTGCACGAACGCTTGCTGAGTAACAAAACGTTACATTACGCTCTGTAACGCCTGTCAGTACCCAGCTCTAGAATTTAGAGAATTCGTTCACGATAACGGCATACCAGCCCAAGTCCTTTGTCAACTAATTTGTACAGCACAAAGGCATGCTATTATGCAGCATGCAGCGTAAAATCATAACACGTACTAGTATGAGCCACACGCAGAGCGCTGTCCATACATACATACCTCCGCAGTTTGGGTCTCGCAGATAGTTTTACAACTAGGGTTAGTTAGTCAACTTGAACTTTTCAGCCTATGTTAGTCCACTGCTGACAAGGCCTCCTCCCCCAATGAACTATACCGGGGTATAATTCTCTGTAGCATAGGAGAAAGAAAGAAAATATATTTATTTGAAACGATACATAACATGTCACATTACATTACATCATATAAATAAAAATAATAATTACAATTGGATTTTTTATCTGTCATCTGCCTGTCCTGTATAGGCCATTTTTACCGTACTAACCTGTCAAGGTAAATAATAAATAAATAAAATTATTTAATTTCAGTTAACTGGATTCAGAATTTGTTATGTACTTGAGTTAGTTATACCAGGTTATACCTAATAATACTAGAAATTAAAAAAACATTAAAATGTCCGACGGCGCGCGGCGCTTGTTTCTGTTCGAAATGGTTCGATCCCATTCAGATTGCGCTCGGCAAATACACAGTTAAGTATGTGGAAGTGTGCTAGGCAAGTGCTTTGATAAAAAGTGGCATTTCTATCTATGTCACTCTCCGGTTTAGGATAGGAATGTCAGCAACTTGGCACTGTAAGACTACAAAAAACTGGCGGCGGCTAACCGTGACTTCATTGCAGTGTTAAAAGACCAACTAGCAGATTTTGTCTCCACTCAAATGTATCATCATCATCATCATCATCAGCCTATGATAATCCACTGCTCTGACTGCTGGACATAGGCCCCCAATGAGCGCCATAGCGCCCTGTCTTCAGCTTGCCGCATCCAGCATCTACCTGCAGTCTTTCGCAGGTCGCAGGTATACCAATAATAAATAAATAATGCTGGACAATTCACAGAGACGACCGATTGGCGAAGGTTCGCCTACGACGCAGGAGGTTACGGGTTCGATTCCCGCTTTGGGCAAATGTTTGTACTTGGTATTTTATATGATTTTTTTAATAAAAAATATATATTTATCTGAATGTATTGTATTAAGTATGTCCATCAGTCATCTAGTACCTACCCATAACAAAAGCTCCGCTTAGCTTGAGACTAGCTAAATGATACTATTATAGCTAGCTAGATGATACTTTGTGAATTGTACAGCATTTTATTTCTTTGCGAAGCCGTGGAAAGAAACTGTTTTTAAAAATTAAGATCAGTTATCTAGTACTCAAAACAATAGCTCTGCTTATTACAAGATGATGCTGTGTGGATTGTCCAGCATTATTTATTTATCATAAGGGCCGTAGGTATACGTAGAAGCAAGTGGCACTTACTGCGTTAGTGTGACCATAATCATACGGTCCACTATCACAAACACGGCGGCCAATGTTTACTACATAACGGTGGTAGCAAGAGTGGTGCATGGAAGTGAAACTGGGAATCAATTTGACGACCTCGCTCGCGTCAAATTACAAAATGTTAATTGACTAAGAGATATAAAAGAAGCCCTTACGAAATGTCCGGGAAAGTAGGTATATAAACGCGAAAAAAACCCGTTGATGTGTTTAGATCGCGTAAGTTATAAATAAAAAAAAAAATTTAGAACAACTTAGCCTAAACCGTTATACTCTAAACAAAAATCATATTAAAAACACCATAAAAATTATACAGTACAATTCTATTTATATAATAATAAAATACTATAAGTGTGTTATGTGTTAATTTTAGTTGTTATGAATAAATGTCTTTCTATTCTATTCTAAGTAGTTTCGCCTCCATGCGACATTATTTTAACCTAGTCTCCGACAAAGCGTAGGCACGGGCGGTTACGAACTTACGACATCTAATAAACCTTTTGTGATATGACCTACAAAACGTGAGGTTGTGAGGAAATCGATTTAAGACGGGTTGTCTCTGTTTATCGTGCCCATGCCCGCGATCTTTGGTTTGAAAATATCATATTTTGTCTCACTTGAACTTTTAGACGAATAGTTCTATATTATAAATCTTTTCACGCTGAAGCGGCTGATGAAATTTGGCAGGGAGGTAAATGGTATTCCCTGAGACGAATATACGCTATTTGAAAAGCCGCAAGCAGCAGCTAGTAGTAGAGTTAAATAAAGATTATATTATCATACTTCTTGAGAGTAAAGTCAAACAGGAAGTCAGTTTTTGGCCATAAGTTGAGGTGTTCAGCATGTTTGTAATAATGAATGGCAGTGGATTTTGTATAATAAATCAACTTCAACTTCTTCCTAGATGGCTCTGCGTCTGGATTGACGCAATTTTGCCAGTGTCCGTCTCATGATAGCATCGCAAGCTTTATAAGGGAAGGTAACTTACTTGTATAGTACAAAATATAGAAATAAACCTTTTCGTTTATCAGCTGTCAGAAAACTTTTGACTGTGACAATAACTTTTATTAGAAGTTGACCAATGATTCGTGACAAAAGTTCTGTCATTTTCATTCATCTATTGACAAATAAAAGAAGTCAAGTCATTTAATGAAAAAGTTCTGCTTTGTTTATTGTATCTATTTTATAATATTACGAAAATAATCATAATAATTAAGTACCTATCTATTCAGTATATTTAAATTTAACAAAGCAAAATATAACACGAGATCTGAATATAAGTGATCTGCAAAACAGATTTCCTTCACTTCATTTTCTGTTTGTTGAAAGTTCAATGCCGTTTTTACGAGGTCAATGAACGGGGAATGAGTAATTCGTAACAACACTCCGGTTCAAGGTACGTAATGATGATTCAGGCCTCTACACCAGACAAGCGAGGATGCACAACGTCATATCCATCGATAGATCTGCCTTATTGTACGTAGTTTGGACCATATAATATTATGTATATTCTAGCTGCGTCCCACGGCTTCGTCCGCGTGGAAATCTATGTATCGAATTGTTTATAAACCTACCTCTTGAATCACTCTATCCATTAAAAACCCGCATCAAAATCCGCTGCGTGGTTTTAAAGATCTAAGCATGCATAGGGAGGGACAGACAGACAGCGGGAAGCGACTTTGTTTTATACTATGTAGTGATATAATATTTATACATTATTATACACATCTCTGATGAAAAGGTCTCTCTCATCATCCACTAATGTAACTGTCGTATTGTACTAAGTTTGGAGCGCATATGAAAACAATTTAGAAAAAAATAGAATAAAGACAATTTACAATACTGTAGAAAACTATTTTGTACACCACAAAATCAGCCTTATCGCTTAGAAGAGATATCTTCCAGGCAACCTTTGATGAAAAAATAAAGTTTGTCGTGAGCTTTCAAAAGCAGCTTAAGATAGGTTATAGATAGATAGATAACACTTTATTACACCACACAAAAAATAAAATAATACAGAGATAAAAACTTAGAATAAAGGGCGGCCTTATCGTTGAGAGCGATCTCTTCCAGGCAACCTTGGGATGGACTGGACATGAACGAACAATATAGACGGTGGCACTTTAATAAATAATTGGTAACAAATACACTAAATAACTACATTACAAACAGGTTATCTTCTCATCATAAGATATCCGACACAAAAGCGTCAAATTTAACTGTTTATTTCCCTATCAAAGACAATTTTGTGGCGCAAACACAACAAACTAAAGTCACTTTACTAAGTAGAAAATGCCTACGTGTAAACTATTTTGTAGTAAACGCTGCTCCACCTTCCGGCTATAATCGTTAAGTTTTTATTAGTTTCGTAGATTTACGGGTTAAGCTATGGTTTAGTTTAGTATTTAAGTTATAAGTGTACACTCGCACGCAACAATCGAGCTGTGGTTAACTTTGAAG
This sequence comes from Eupithecia dodoneata, assembly GCA_947044415.1. Taxonomy (NCBI): domain Eukaryota; kingdom Metazoa; phylum Arthropoda; class Insecta; order Lepidoptera; family Geometridae; genus Eupithecia; species Eupithecia dodoneata. The sequence continues at coordinate 3,339,987 of OX345678.1, forward strand.
AAAGCTAACTTGTGTTTCCGTTCGCTTCAGCTTTTACAATGTAGAACAGTCTTACATTATTTCATCCAATTTCAGTCTTAGCGATGCTTCTACAGTTTGTAACTTGGCCCCGCTTTATCATAGGTAAGCTAAGTTAGGCTTTATTTGCACACTGTACTTTGATATAATGCAGTAAGTTTCATCATTTTTGTTTTATTTGCAAAAGTAGTTATAATGCAGTAGTTTAGTCATTTTGGCTGTATTTATAAATACTACAATATAAAGGTGTATTATACAGCTTAGACCTTTGATAAAGATGTGGTTGAGCTTGCTTAGGATCGAGATATGTGCGGGAATTTTCGCAACCGAGGGATAGAAGTAAAGAAGTGCTTTATTTCGCTAAGACGTTTAGAAATTTGCACTTTGGACACACAAATACCACACAAATCTTTTACATAAAGCTAATTGTAATGTAATTGTTTGCATTTCTAAAAATAGTTTAGGTACCTATGCTAGTAAATAGGTACTTAATACAAACTCAGCAAAAACTAGTTCGTTTCCAGGAATCTTATGAAATCGTACTTTTATTTCTTTGCTTCTATGCGGCAAATAAAGACAGGCTTCGTAAATATTTGATGATACAACGGGTCCCCGGAATCTCGGAATGTGTAACTTGAATCGTGTTAACACGGAGGTATCAAACCTGCGAAAAGAATGGCAGCTGAGATTTCTCTAAGATATAAGACTAAATCTAGTCTGTTATCCTAGAGAAATCGCAGCAGTAATATTTTAAGCAATATTTTCAATGATAGAAATACATTTGTTCGAATTATTATTAACATTATTATTATACACTAAAGTCATTTAAAACGGGATATTTACCATGATTTGATTTTTGAGATTTTTGTAAATATCCCGTTTTAAATGACTTTAGTGTTAATAACCATGATAGTTTCAGAAGTTTTATTATTATTATAATTTGTTCGAAGATATACACAATCTAAACATAAGTAGATAGTAGATACAAGTAGCAATGAAGGTCGATGGTAAGAAGTGATTATTTTAATTATTCTGAAGGATAGGATTCGTAACGAAATCGTGTGACAGGGCGGTTCGCACGCCGCGCCACAGAAATCTCTCATGACCTGATCTTAATTATTATCTGTTACATACACATGTAACAGGTAACAACATCAATTGTTACCTGTTACAGGTAACAATTACAGTAACAAACATGGCCAATTGGCCAACACTCGGCGGATGCTATGGCTGGAGGTTTCCTGCGATAGAGCTGGTCTTCCGTGGAGTCATAAACACTTATGACCGTATTGTATTTTAATACAATATTGTCGGCCACATAAGAGTTTCTATATTTCTATTATTCATCAATGTTTTTGTAATTAGATCGTTTTGAAAAACCTAAAAACGAACTTCAAATTTCTTAGTATTAACACTGTAATTAGGTTTTCTGTCTTCCGAGACTTATCCCTCGGGGATAAAATGTTAACGGGTCTACATGGGATCATTTCTCATACAATAAATAGCATATAATAACTATAATAGTACTAACACATCCAAATAAATTTACATTTACACAAAGTACATTAACACTTTGACTGCGATTTTTTTTCGACGACTGCGATCTTTTTTTTAACCTCAAAAATTCGTGCTGCTGCTCTACACAGCGATTGTGTTGCGCCGCACATGCGTTTCGTTCGAAAAATATTACGGCTGTGCTGAGTCACAAAGATCTGTGTTTTCTCAGCCGCTGCGCTAGTGTGGATTTACGCATATTAGTCACTTGTAGAAAACACATAACGTGCGATTTTAGCACTCAAAGTGTTAAAAAAAAATACATACAACAGAACATAGAACCTCCTCCTCTTTTATTATTCGTCAGTTATAAATACGATCCAGTAAACTGCTATTCACTGTTAGCCCTACGGTTGTTTAAACAAGTGTCTGTCGGTTTGTTGAACGTAACATTAATATTTTGAAAACAGTACCGTTAGATCCACTTATGCAATCACATTATCAGAAATATTATACTACTTGTTGCTGACTGAAGATATAATATCTCCTTTCGTTGATAAAAACCTATTTTTATCTCTTTGCTTTAAATGTTATTCAGCTATTGTCTTTATCACCAAATGTTTTCAAAGATACCCTTAAGGTCAATGTCGCTGAAATGTATATTATAAAAAAACATAGTTTTATGAAAACAGACCCGTATGGTGATTATGTAACTTGCGACCGGTTTGCGACAGGCGTAAATTAAGCAATCAGTGCTGTCAAACGCCAATTTTGACCAATTTTGACGTTGTAGCTGGTGTCAAACTAATACAAAATTGACGTTTGACAGCACTGATTGCTCTTTACGCCTGTCGCAAACCGGTCGCGAGTTACATAATCACCCGGCCGTTTTTATTTCTTATCAAAATCACGCTCATGTTTAATGTTTATTTATTTACTAGTTTCTGTCCTTCGCATGCATTTAATTATGTGTAAAGGTTATCTCACAGAAACTGATTTATGGGATGAAAAGTACTATGATACTTCAAAAATCAGTTCATATAAGTAGATCCATGGACGCGTAACTTAAATCTGAGTTGCGTTTTAGTTTCGGATAGTTTTTCAGTTTCCGATATTCCAAGAGGCATAACTGTGAAAACGAAAATAGGAAGTTTTTCATTTGTATTTGCTCTAAACCTACTTTAAGATTGAATTTATGTCACTATAAGATTGAATTTTCAGAAAAACTAATCAGAAACCTTGGTTTAGTTTTACGACTATAGGTAGATAAGGTACTCTAGAGACCTTCACATCTTTGCGTAATTACGTTAGAAGTTATGGCGTGAAGAAGTAACAAACATACATCCACCCATCCATCCATCACTCCATCTATCCAAAGTTTCTTTAGTGTGATACCATGGACCAACATTTACCCAACCAAAATCTAAAAGTTCTAAACAATTAGCCATATCATACATAACCATGTTCTCTAATCAAAGCAAAGATAGTGAGATAAAGGAGACTGACGCATTCATGTTAATTAGCTTCCGTTTAGGCGAAGCACGTTCCTGTAGAGTTGGTAACACTTATCGCTTATGTCCATAAAGACATTCTTTACTTGCTCAAATGTTTGACCTACTTTACATCTCAGCAGGGTTACATACGCAGGTATGTGTACCACTGCTGAAGATAGCTTCCCAATCTAGGGAGGTTCAGATTCAATAACTTTATTTCTTTAGGTCTACAAAATAACCACTCAGAAAGTCAAATTTTATACTATAAATTATTATCAAATCCAACTAACGCGAACGTTTGTAAGTATGGGTGGATGGATGGATGGATGTTTGTTTCTCTTTCACGTAAAAACTAATGAATGGATTTTAATAAAACTTTACAATAATATAGCTTATACATCAGAATAACACATAGCCTACAATTTATAAAGATATATTATATATTATCCAAAATATCTATCACCACGTGGGTGAAACCGCGGGGCGCAGCTAGTAAGAAATAAAATGTAATTGATTTATAGTTCATTTCATAGTTTAATTTCTATTCTTACGCCCCACGACCGTGCCATGTTAGAGCGAAACGCCAAAATAGAGTAAAGCTTATACCTTCACTTCACCTTCCCCACTTTCTTAGTTCCATCCACCCTAGCCAGATGAATAAACCGAAGGCCAATACTGACTTCTAATAATAGCTGGGCTGTTCTCCATTATATTATTTATAATTTTTTTTTAATCTAAATTATTATTGTTTTATTAATTGAATATCAACTTACATGTGGTAATTCTAAATACAAATTTATTTATTCATAAAGTTGTCAGTCTTTTGTATACAAATGTCCGGACTTATCGGTAAGTAGGTAGGTATGAGATTCACTGCATCTTGAAGCAGTTGTCAAGTAGCCATTTTGTAAGTATTTTTTGAAATAATAACGAAAGATCTTTCAATGAGTTAGGTAATAGCCGCGAATGGCATTGTTAAAGTGCCTAGCTTCTTTTGTATTATGTCAAGTTTAAATTGGTGATGCTGGATGCGGCAAGCTGAAGACAGGACGCTATGGCGCTCATTAGGGGAGGCCTATGTCCAGCTGTGGACTGCTATAGGCTGATGATGAAGTTTAAATTGGGGGTACACAAAGCTTACATAGATTTATCTTATTATATATTATTCTATCATGAAATGATCCCAAGAAACCAATACAATCTGTGGAATTGGCAACCGAGTCTCGTGACCTGATTCAGTGTGTCAAAACCAGCTTCAAAGTTGTCGTTTGCCCGCATTTCTGTTTGTAGGTCGGGTAGCCATGCTCGTAAATGCAGCGAATTTCGTGCTGGTTAGGTATTTGCTGAATTTTGCTGGTTCTCTTCTAAAGTTGTATATCCAGGCGCTTTAAAATTACCGTCAACGATAATATTAATGATAGCTCTAAGAATTAGCAAACTGAAGTGGCAGTGGGCCGGCTATATCTCGCGAAGAACCGACAACCGCTGGGGTAAACGTGTTCTTGAGTGGAGATCGCGACTCGGCAAACGTAGTGTAGGATGCCCTCCGGCCAGGTGGAAGGACGACCTGCGAAGGACTGCAGTCAGATGCTGGATGCGTCAAGCTGAAGACAGGGCGCTATGGCGCTCATTAGGGCCTATGTCCGGCAGTGGACTGCTATAGGCTGATGATGATGATAATGTCCACAGCCAGCCAAGGTCGTGGAATCCTACTAATATAATAAATGTGAAAATATATTAATAAATGCGTCTCTCCTACATGCTAAACCCTAAATTTGAGGTAATTCTGAGGTGAAGTCCTTGGTCCTCTTAGAACAAAATGATTTTGAAAGACAAGTTTTGTTTACGGTATTTATTTTCAACTTTATTCATTTATACATGAAGCTGTCTTTCCCATACAATATTATCACAATAAAATCTTTCTTGATCTCACTGCCCAGTGTTTTCTTTGCAAAAGGATCAACAAAAGCCTCAATCCTCTCTCTGTACTTGCCTAATGCATTCCACATTAGATCCCGAGAGGAGTGTTGCTAATATAATGGATTCCATGCCGTAGCCATCGCGTAGCCTATAAAGCTTGATTGAATTTTCCTTCCACTTCCGATAGCACTATCGATGCTCTTATTTTAGACTCGGTTCTAGAATCTAATATATTTTTTGTAAACAAAGATTATAGGTATGAACAATAATATTAAATAAATATTTTGAACTTCTGCGATGATGTCAGTTTTGTAAAATACTAGCTGCGCCCTGTGGCTTCTCCTGCGTGGAAATTTATTTGTCAAATGGTTTATAAACCTTCCTTTTGAATCGCTCTATCTATTAAAAAACCCTATCAATGTCCGTTGCGTAGTTTAAAAGATTTAAGCATACATATGTAAGACGGACAGACAGGAGCGACTTTTTTATACTATGTAGTGAGTTTTCACCAATACTTCTTTGGTTTTTGTAACCCCTTTGTTGTGTTATCTTCCATTTGTTTACACAAAATATCTAGGTATTCTAGAACCGAGTATACATCCGTAACCTGCAAAATTATTCTCTATGCAGTTAAATAAAATTATGCTTCCGGTATCATTTTACAATATTGTTTGAAAGTTTAAACGAAGGAAGTCGTTATTGCGATATTAAAAACCAATAAATATATGTACCTATTGCACAGAATCTATTCTAAAATGTGTGATAACTGGTCTAAAAATGCAGTTGCAAGATTTGTCCCACACTTATTAAAAATATTTTGTCTCCATCACCGAACCAGCTCAATGGTACCGTGAATGACATTGCTTTGTCACCGAACTTACGTAGCTGTACTTTGACGTTATTAGCGTTTTGACAAAAGACGAAGACATACCTTATGATGTGACAAATGACGAAGATATCCCGTATGGCCTGTTAAGACATGTCTTTAGAAAACCTTAGGACTCCATACATGCATAAAAGCTGGACTGCGGTGCTTATGCAGACGGAAATCTGCGTCTTGGGCATTGAAAGTTATATATATATATATAACTTTCAATGCCCAAGACGCAGATTATACGCAGATTATATATATATATATATAGCCCATAATTTAATGCAAATTTTTGGACTTGCTGCTTTTTGGGACAGAAGAATTTGGGACGCACTGTCCCATTTATCACTTGTTGATTTTATTATTTTTGTTACTGTCTTTTCGGACACCTTCAAATTATTGCAGTTGTTGAGTACAGTCAGGTAAAAAGATTTAAGCAAGTAGGTACCTAAGCAATATAATATAATGTGATAAAGCTAATGAATGCTTTGCGAGCGTGTGGTTATATTTCTTTATTAAAAAAGGCATTATTTTAGGAATCTATAAAAATCACAGACTAATTATCCTAAGCGCGTATATAGAGTATGTATTGAAATCACAGATAATCATTGGTTCAGTCATAGACTTAAAATTACTACTTATTATTTATTAGTATTCATCATCACTAAGGCCTATTATTTACTAAAAAAATATGCGCAATAACCAGCCAACTTTTCAAGAATTAATTTTCCTAATAAGAGGAAAAAAGCCTTTTAATTAAATTTAATAAACCCTTAAAAGGTAATCAGATTCCTGGACATAATAATTGGTAACGAATATACACAAAGCTCAAAAAGTAATTGGCAAATTTAATAAAATAGTCAAGATTTTAACAAATCCAGGAAATTCCGTTGGAATACACAACATTTAATATGATTATTCAAATCAATAATTTCTTACTAGTTAAAGTCCATTTCATTATATTTTATTCCCAGGACTTAAACATTAATATCATCATCTAGGGATTGTAGAAGAAATATTATCAACTCTGTGTTACTTCCACATTCAAACTTTAGGTAAATATACTTTACCTATTCCGATCACTGATTATGAGTATTAAACTAAGTTGAATTATTTAACTTACGCCCAAAAAACATGAAGAAAAATATAAATTGCCACATAAGTGCAAACAAGGACATGTATTCAGAAAGTTAAAGAAACTTTCTGAATACATGTCCTTGTTTGCACTGACCTTCACTTACTGGCAAGACGAATTGTTTTATTGTTGTCCTTCGGCCTAGGTGCAAAATAGAGCGAAATAGATCTAGAAAATAAAGAGACAGGGAGAGTGCGACCTTGCTATGCATCTATTTCGTCATGTTGCTGTTTCGTCGCCGCGCCTCGATAAAAACTGTTTTTTAACTGACTGTACAATTTACCTATCTTTAATAGTGTCCGAAAAGACAGTAGCAAAAATAATAAAATCAACAAGTGATATATGGGACAGTGCGTCCCAAATTCTTCTGTCCCAAAAAGCAGCAAGTCAAATTTTGTGCGCTGTGAGACAGCGGTGTTGATGAATATGCGCAGAGCTTTAGACTTGTGTGAATTGTAACTCAATAGATAGCACCTATCAACTGTAGGCATCAGTTGACGGGATGCCATTCTCATTCTTCATCATAATCACCCTTTGTTTGAGACAGGCTGTCTAACAATTGTGTTGCCGTTCTAGAGTATATTAATTATACTAGTTTCTGTCCGCGGCTTCGCACGTGTTGCTCTCTATGAACCGAGCGAAGCGGAGGCGAGCTAACATGGTAATCTCCGGGTTAACCGAGCGATGCGAAGAATAATATCTTCCTTGACGGACAAATAGCCGGGACGCTTTTAGACGGCTAAGTCTGCATTCACTGCATAGCTATATAGTCAATTATAGCTGCTGTGATGTTATAGCTACATACGTAATGAAAATGAAAAGTTTTATTTCTTTAAGCTTACAAATAAGCACTTGGACACGTCATATTTTATATCACATAATAGCCATGGTATAGCTATAGCATTCTGTAAGTTCATTAGAGTTCAATTCATGCTCGTTCAATCATTGTGCTCAGATTGATGTCAATTTGTGAGTGAATAACTGAGTAATCAGGCATGTTTTGATTTGTTCGACCTCAGTGGCGCGACGGGCTAAGTTCAGCCTCGGGACAATTGTTTGTACGATCGGGACAAATATTTGTTCCGGGAGTTCTTTATATTCACGTGTATTGTATTAAGTATAAAGAATAGAGTAGACAGCATTAATTTCGACACGGGTACAAAATACAGATTTAAAAATAAACACATTGAAAACAAAAACAGTTTAACTTTCCATCCAAATCTACCTTTCACCCAGTTTTGCAATTCAAAACCAAATCTTATAAACAAACAAACAAACAATTCTTAGAACCTCCAAGCTACTTATCTCTCCCCAACCACATTTCGCCGAAGTTGTCTCAACATTTTGGCGCTTTGTATAATATGCCTATATTGTTATCCATTATTCCTGTAACGTAGCCCCCAAGGACGTACCTATCGTTGATACACGTGGCAATCCCCCCACGGAGTTATCACAGGAATTCAGAGCTTCGTTAAAGGAGCTACTCCATGGGCGGTGGCGGTATTATCTTAGTTTAGGAACGTAAGATAAACAAACTGGTGCAAAGCACGTCATTTTTTAAAAGCGACATAGTACATATGTATGTATCGTCGCTAGACTACTAGCGTCGCTTATAGAGGTCAAAAAGCCGCGAGACGCAGTGGCACGCGCTCAGTGTGTAATAATAATAATATTCATCATGCATCCTAAGATATTATCCTATTAAAGAACACATTTTTATTCTAGAAAAACGCATGGGCATCGCATTCTGAAGCTATTTTTTTTATTTAGCCTGATTCGTCCCACTGCTGGGCAAAGGCCTCCCCGAAATCCTTCTGAAGCTATAGCTTCTAATAAATTGGCGCGTTAGATTCGCCCGTGGAATAGGTCCCTAAGTTCTAACAATTTAATAATTTCGTCACTGATAATCCGAACGTGCTAATTACGAATTATGCGAATAACGTATAAGTTTTCCCTATTACTTTGAAACAGGGCAGAGTATTTACATTGCAATCAGGAATATAATGAATTAATAATGCTGGACAATCAACACTGCATCATCTAGCAACAAGCTAAGTAGAGCTTGTGTTATGGTATGACTGATATACTTAGATGAATACAATAGATTATATAGATAGATATTTTTTATTATACATAGATAAAGTTTTACAATAATACGTCGTCTAATATTAATTTCCTTGATGTGGGTTAATTTCAGAGTGTACTGGCGGAACAAACTTCTGTTGCCGCTGTCACTCCTATATGAGTCCACATAATAATATAAGATACTTGTAAATATTGATTAACTAGTTATTAGATATCCTATGGGACTGACTTAGTCACTGTTAGACTCAAAAGTCCCTAATTAAATTAGAATAAAAAAAAAATTAGAACACCGCTGCACCCGGTACAGTTCATATAGTTCACACACTGCCGATATAGTTCACACAATTGTCCCGCAAAAAATAATAATCTACTTGTTTTCGGGCTAAAGGTGGTATTTTCTTTTATAAGCCGCTTAGATAAAGATTAGGATTGAAAATAACAGCACCTTTCACGTTATTCCGCGTATATAATACTTGACGCGACTTATAAATATTTGATCTTCAAAGAGCTACTATAGATAAAAAGCTTTCCTAGTCGGAATTATTTTAAAATTGAAACCGGACGTTCGAGGAGGTCTTTTAAACTGGGTTTATTATCCGACAATTGGATTAGCTCCAGTTTGAAACATCTGGCGAGATAGCCCGTATCTCCCGCTTCGATAACCGATAATATCACGCTAATTATGCAATCGTAGTATATGTTACTGTCAAACTAGAAAACTTAGACAAGCTTTGACTGAAAGAGAATAATGTAAGACCGGGCTAAAAGTTCGGTTAAAATAAAAAGTATTAGTATGAAATGAGTATGAATGACAATTAAAACTACTAAAATCTCGATATTTAAAAATAGCGATATTATTGGCCTGGCTTAGTTAGCCCAAGGGTGCTGCTAGTGACAGCTAGTTTTGGTTGATAGCATTAACTTTCTAATTTGTAAGTTATTTTTATGCAGGCGTAAATTAATATACCTTACAATGTTTATGCTATGAATAGGGATTTCTTTCTCTCTTTCTGATATACCTATCTGTGAAAACTTTTATTTGACCTTTCTTATATTTATGCTTAATTTTTTGTTGTGTTCGCCGTTATCCTTAAGTTTTCCTACAATAAATAAATATTTTTAGTGAAAACTAGTTCCTTCCGACCTTCCTCGACTGTAACATTATTATAACAGACTAGCGGACCTTCCCGGCTTCGCACGGTTTTAGTACGGATCCCTAACTTTTTTGAAAATACATATAATATAGCCTATGTTCACCACGGATAGTGTAGCTTCCCAACGGTGAAATAATTTTTCAAATCGGTCCAGTAGTTTCGGAGCTTATTCATTATAAACAAACAAACAAAAAATCAAACCTTTCCTCTGTATAATATTAGTATAGACATTCCTACGGTTTCCAGCGGTGAGGTTATCGAGTGTCAGGCCAGGGCTTCGGTTAATCAAAACAACGTTTGTTATCTGTTGCATTGTACTGGGCGGAGTTCTAGCGGCTTCTATATGTATTTGGATGTTTTTGTTTGTTTTGCGTTAGACGAATATCGAATCTTAATGTTTACAGTGAAAAGATGATAAAGCTCTTTGGCTCGACCTTCTTCTTACATCTTTACTTTATCATGTTTTGAAACTCGAATATTACTATTAAGCTTTTGAAACTATACACATATTACACACTATATATAACACAAAACACACGATAATGAAACCCGTGGTAGAGGTAACGTTCGTAGCGAAAGACAAAAAATGAGAGTAGATCGGTATGTCTGCCAATAAAAACTTACCCGCAGTGCCTTCAGTCATTCCGTAATGTAGTAATTCCATGGCGCATGAAACTGTGCCGAAATATTAGAAAACTTAAAAATCTAAGCATAAAAAATTGTGAATATCTCGTTATAAATGAATTTTGTGTTAAATATATAATTTTACGTTACGTTGATTCTTAAAAAAATCATATCACCACTATTTTTGCATAGAGAATTAGTTGCTCAAAATATAAAAGATGTGCGTCATGGTTTGTGTAGAATTAAAATCTAGTAATCAAAGTTTGCTATTTTAAACGGACAACAGATGATATGCCAACTAAACCTCAGGCTCGTAGCACAGCTCTACCGCGAAACCGCAAATAGTTCCGCTGCGCAACAATAAATAATAAATATAAATAAATAACCTACATTTATTGTCGCCGTTCGAGTAGCGGAATATAATTGTCGATTGCCACTAGAAAAATTAAGAACAAATGCGGTATTACAATGCAATGAAATGGCGGACCGTGGAGATGTAGCTGGCGTCCGAGCAGATCGGTGGAATCGCGTTGGAAAGAGATATATCATAGGCAAATAATGCGTTAGAGTTAGAACAAGCAAATTCGCCTTTGTTTCGCTTCATGGAAAATTCGTCAATATTTTAATTCGGTTTTAGTTTTTGCAAAACTATCAAATTATAAGTAGAATGTCTGGTTAAAATACGGGATTAACATTGTTATACCAAATGTTTAAATAATTAGGAATCATATTATAATAAACCTAGCAATGTACGTACATGTATAATATGCATTAGTAATACCATGAGCATTTCTGCTGAGATCGAATATATCAAGATTTAATTTCTCTTGAAGCTTGATTATACGTTCTATTAGCCATGGATTCAGATTGAGGTCAGGGCGGTTTTATCCGCGTAGTAAAATGGCCGTTAACTGTTTTGTAATTTCTTTGCATTTAATAAAAAAATTATGACCTCGATGAAGAGTCAGCTTAGTCATTTTGATGGCAATAGAATAGAGTGTAATACAAAAAGGCATGTTACTAATTAGCGATTTTAATTCAACATCAATGATTTGTGAGACTGGGCCCTAATTCCACTAAATTATTCGCTTTAAAATGTGTTATTCAATGAATGACACATTTTAGCGTTTTACCGCTGATGAAAGATACTACAGACAGAGGCGGAGGGAGAGGGACGCGTGTCAAAAGTACCTTTAAGTTATTTTTAAAATAAGGTATTGCCATTATTTTGCGCTCGCTTATTCCAATTTGTTAAATCGAGAAGTTTAATACAAACGATAACGCCATTGTGAGAAAAAGCCTTGATGAAAACCAAAGGGCCCGGAAATTTGGCAAATTGACTTGGGATTTGGGGAATCTTTTTATCAAAAAAAATTCATTAATTAAATTTCATGAGTGCCAAAGCGTAAAGATGAAGGTTTTTTATTTGCCAAAACATGTGTTATGTTAGGTAACAAGTAAATACATTTCATGAATCAACATGCTTGACCGTTAGTCGGTCGTAAGGTCGAATTTTAAGATATTGTAGATACTGTTTTAGAAATTTCGATACACGTTTATTTCAAGCTATATTTAAAAGCATATTTATATTCTAGCTAGAGATTCACCGCTCTCTCTTTCTCTCTTATCTATTAAACTGAGCTTTTTAGAAACCCGGCTCACTTCCTTTCACAGTACATATTGCCACACCCTGCTTGGGTACCATTGTGTTTCTTATACATTACCTAGATACTAAGACCTACAAATGTACACAATGATGCAATAAAAATGAATATGAATATGAAATGAATATTCTGCTCATGAAAGGAAAGAAAGTAAGAACATTTTCCTGTGCTTAGGTCGGACTTTCCGTTATATTAAGAAACACGATCCTTCCAAGAATGTCTGGAGATTTCTCCTCGATTAAAACATAATCCATCCCCAAGAAACATCACTATCATCATTATCAGCCTAAATGAACCATGATAAAGTTACCGCTATGAGTTATACACTATAACTGTGTGTTTCCTGGTTGGCAGGTAGAAAATGCCTCGGCATTAAGCCCACCCTTTGTACCTTTAATAGTGCAATAAAGTTTAAATAAATAAACTGTTAATTATAAATACTGTTTAGTAATAGATAAATAAATAAATAATGCTGGACAATCCACACAGCATGACCGAGCATCAATTTAAGCAGTCATCATCATCAGCGTATAGTAGTCCAATGCTGGCCTCCCCTAATGAGCGTCATAGCGCCTTGTCTTCAGCTTGCTACATCTAGCATCTGCCTGCAGTCCTTCGCAGGTCGTCATCCCAGCCCCCAACGAACACTACTAATCAAATTAACTCATCCATTAAAGCAAAGGCCAATGATGATCAAGTCTCATTATAATTATACTCGTTAGATAAACCTATGCATGTTCTATCTCAGCTATCTGTATACAGTATATTCGTATTTATAGCTATTAGCATTAGCTGACACATTTAGTGCAGTAAACACACGACCGTTGTAAACATTGCATCTCATTTACGGTGATATCTCTGTTTGTGATTAGAAAACAATTAACTTGTGTGGTCTATTGTATTTCAAAACATTATCTTTATTCATTGTTTAGTTATTAGTTAATGCTCTATAAATTTGTTGCCCATTAATCTATAGGTAAAAACAAACATTTCTGTCAAAAACGCATACGAAACTGTAGAAGCCAGAATGTAAAAGGACAATCAGAAATTAAATCTACAATATTTAAGAATGAAAACCGTAGGTACTAGTTAAATATAATATAAAAATCAAGTTTCTGCTAAATATTTTTCCGTGCCCTATGATCGAACGACCCTGCGCGCACGTAGATTAAAAATATAACTTTATTTTTGCCGTAGCAAAAGATACAATTTTATTAATATAATATGAAAACTCCCCAGGCGGGGCGCGCCGCTCTGCGCCACAATTGCACCAATTTGTATCCTTTTGCGTACAAAATAAAGATACATTTTGAATTAAAGTGCGCCCAGCTTCGTGCCGCTTTTCGTTGTTAGGTGACCCTTAGAAAATGTCTCTAACATGCATGTCTTTCGTGATCGCTTGTGTAGGCGTACATAAGTTACGTTACAACGACATAATGCATGTTTAGTTAGATTTATTTGCTTGTTCTTCAAGTATTAACTATCATGTTATATACAGCTTTTTGAGATGGGATGGGATCCGAAAATTTTATAAAGTTAGAGTCGTGAAAGGAGTCATGATCTCAATTTATGAGAAAATAAAAACAGTATAAGAATTTTACATTAAAATTTACAAAATTAATTAGGTATTAGATGCTTTACAGAGAATAAACTGCATTAAAATATTTTTTAAGTATCCTGGCTAGCAGCAAGCACACCGGATGTCCGATATTTTTTTTAAAATTATGTATTTTCTCCAACTCTCATGGTTTTTGATTTGGCCAACCACTCCAATCACAAGAAGCCAACCTGTGCATAAGCGCTTTAGGCAATTTCGTTGCAAGCTAAATCTGAAGCCAAAGTAAGCAAGGCCATCCAATATTCCATCACCCGGAGTTTCATGCCTAGAGTTTAGTCTAGCGCCGAAGCCTCGTCTAAAACGTTTTATACCACGTGTATTTATATTTGATCACAAAATGCTCCGTGCGATTTTGAACTTTATGTTCCTCTAAAATCTAAAACTGGTTTCAAGTGTATTAAATTGTTTTGTAATAACGAATCGGCAAACCTGTTCTGTTGGCTGATCATGATTTCATCGTCTAAGACCCAGTAGTGATAGACTTGCGTGTCGGTTGATCGCTTTTATAGTGGTAGTTTTATTTTGAGACCAACTGCCAGTGAAAATGAAGAAGGATTACAGGACGTTTGCTAGCACAAGTACGTTTGTTTATTGTTTTTTCTATATTCACGAGTCTGTATGTGCTAATATCACCTGACTGACCTACCACCTTGAAACAAGAAGGCTTAGAATGATAGTAGACACAAACGAGGTGTTGCCGAATAATATCGACAAATTAGTCTTAATTTCCTATTCGTATACGTGCACTTGTGTATATCAAAGCACTGAAGTTATATGCTTGTGAACTCACAGTTTAGTTTTGGGTTACAAAATCAATAAAATTGTTGAATGACCCTCTGCTGTGACAGCAGCGTGTTTTTCCTAGATGCCTATCATAATGACATTATCTACACACATCTACAATTGTATATTAAGTACTCGTATCTCAGTCATCTAGTACCCATATCATAAGGTCTGCTTAGTTTAGGGCTAAATGATGCCGTGTGGATTGTCCAGCATAATTCATTATTCATAACGTAAAGTCCATATAAATCTAAATAATTGTTATTTTGATTTCTGTGATACCTAGAGTCTGTACCGTGACCTCTTCAGATTACAGTTATAGCCGTAATCTTTGGGTGACTGGTCACCAGTCACCCAATCGTAATCGAGTCGAACTAAACATTTATTCACTGTTTTCGAAGCTGTTATTTTTTTGCTTCTATTTCTGGAAATGTCATCATGCCGCTGCACAGATTTTCAAAGAAGTCTTCAGTGAAAATCTGTGCAGCGCGGCTGGCATGTTCCGATTTTGGTATCAATTTGTTCTCCACCTGAGTTCCACAGAATAGATAAAAAAATCTAAAACCGTATCTGGGAGTGGTCTTAGCTATCTATTAAAAATCTGTGCTGTCAACCTGTGTGGATGTTGGTATCTTGTTCTCTACCCAAGTTTAACCGAATCGTAAAATAAATAATCGTAACTATCGACCTCCAGGGGCCACAGTAGTGCCATAACTGGACCACTGCAGTGTCAGTACTGTGGCCCCTGATATTTTTGCATTAATGAGCTTACAGGCAAGCTAACTACACAACGATTTTTTGCGAACTCTACGATTTTTTATTCAAAGCTCCATCAATAACATTGATTCATGATTCAAGGACAGCGACAATTCATTTCGTGACGCACGTTTTATCCCTGACATGGCTTTGTTTATTTTTCCTACAAAGGCTTTGTTTATTTTTGTTACTTTCCATAACCTTTTATTGCGCATGCAAATCGACTCTGATTCTACTGTGTCTTCTACCTATAGCTTCAATACATAATACTGTTTTAAAAACATATGCACGTGTTGATACAAAGAACAGTGGAAGTCGGGTGCCTTACATCTGTTCATACGCTCATTCAGACCGTTATGCTGTAGAGTAGACTAAGTACATCCGATGTTATGAAGTTGAATGAAAGCAATTAACGTAATTAAATCTACAGTGTGCGTATTGAATTAGTTTGAATGAGATTTATTGATACAGTTTTAAGCCGCGTATCGACTTCGCGCTCCAAGAGGACGAACATTGGCGCGCGTTCCGGCCGCGCGCAATGGATACCATTTTGGAACGCGCGCCAATGTGTTCTTTGGAATGCACGAACGTGTAGCGGGCCGTTCCATAATGGTATCGGTTTTTAACCGCGTATCAAAGGTAGCGCGCGCGCCAGTTGAGACGGATAATCCTGAATATCCACCATTAAAATACAGGCTAATTATCCTAGTTAGCGGCAAGCACATCAATTGTTCGATAAGATGATTAAAAATGTTCACATTCGTGCTCTCTAAGGGAGTATGTTAATAAAATAATAAAATTTCCTTTCATTTTCTACTATAGTTCGACTGACGCTGATGATTTGCGCATGCAAAAGAATGGAAGGCGTAAGACAAAGCATCAATGTCGCTAGCTTCTATGCAGCCACCAACATCATATATTTATTTGTCGCTCAATAAACGTTTGTTTTGTTTCAGGCTGGGATGAAAATGGCGGCGAGAAGGCGCCCTTCATACGCAATGAGCCGGTAAAACTCACTCCCGCGTGGGAGGGCACCAACCTTCCCAATGATACCCTCAACTTGAAAGGTAAACACATGTTACTTCATAAAGTAGATAAAAGATAACAGCCGCGAGAAGGCGCCCTTCCTGCGCAATGAGACGGTGAAACTTACGCCTGCGATTGAGGGCATCAACGATACCCTCAACTTAAACTTAAATGGTGACACGTGACGCTAAAGTAAAGAATGGCGGTGACAAGGCGCCCTTCCTATGCAATGAGCCAGTGAAACTCACGCTCGTGTCGGGCACCAACCTTCCCAATGATACCCTCAACTTCACAGTTAAACACACTGTTGGCTCATGAAGTAGAGAATGGTGGCGAGACGTCACCCTTCTTGCGCAATGACCCAGCGTGGGAGGGCACCTACCGGCCCAATGATGAACTTGAAAGGCAAAACACACACAACTTTCTATTTTAACAGAATTGTTAGCTACAACTATGTATAATCTCCCAACATTTAATGAGATTTGGCACCTATATGTGGCTATTTTGCTTGCCAATTTTCATTCCAATATAATAATCCAATCTTCCGTTAATTTAGTCGGCTCGCTTGTTTCGGTTTTTAGGCTTTATAATTATTTAATTCAATTATCATAAAAATCATGACGCTCTGACAGTTTTACAAAGAATTATCAATGTTTCACATTCTATACAAATACAATGGAGATTTCCAAAATTTTTTCAAGACTTCTCAGAGAGTATGTGCCCTGCAAGAACCGGTATAGTTTTGGAATTTGAAGGCGCCGCCGTTTGTCTTATGACAGTTTTAACTTGTAGGCAAATAAACATTGCAGCTTTAGCTTTCATGACAACATGCATGATGTTTAGAATATTAAAGATTGAACATGTTCATGCAACTCTTTTAAATAGGCGACTAGTCAGCCCCTTTTTTGTACTACTACTCGTACTAGCAAAGCAATAAATTTAACCCACATTTTAAATCAACGAATAACTTTTAAATTATTTGACTTGTATGACATATCCCACGGCCTCTGTTAATGAATCAATCTGTAGAAGCGGCGCGCGTGTACTATTAAATTCAATTGTAAGCGATAAGTGGGACATTTACCCCTTGACCGTTTTCATTAAATCCTCATCTACTCAACGTACATTATTGAAGTTTTAGAAATGAATTTCAAATAATTTACGAATTCGATGACAAAGTGATGTAATTTTTCTCAGTTCTACCCTTACGACCCTTAGCCCCGCCGCAAATGCCCGCCCACATTCGTACTCGTTTACGACACTGCGTCAATGTAGCATTGACATTGGTGGACACGAGTGTGTCCACAATTGCTTTCACGAGTCGTACATCAGTCAGTGTCTCTACCATTCGTATTGATATCGTTCGACAGTTAATACAACAATGGATATAAAACTTTTAATGCAAGCAAAAAATAGATATGAAATTCTAACATTTATTTAATAAACTCATATGTGCATTTACAAAATGATTAAAAGTTTTATATCCATTGTTGTATTAACTGTCGAACGATATCAATACGAATGGTAGAGACACTGACTGATGTACGACTCGTAAAAGCAATTGCGGACACAGTTGTGTCCACCAATGTCAATGCGACATTGGCGCAGTGTCGTGAACGAGTGCGAGTGTGGGCATGTGCGGCGGGGCTTACGACACCGGCTGAATTAGAGGCTCGATTCATACTATTTATAAAGTAATCTGAACAAAATAGTTCTCTAACCAGAAAATGCAAAACCTTCACAAATAACACCCCGAAAGTTTGATAAGTTATTTGATTAAACATTCTTAATTGTAAAGTTTTGTCGTATAACTTCCTAGATTATCTCAGTTACAGCAGGCACAGGCCCTTCCGGAATTATTTGATTCCTGCCGGTAACACACCATGGACAGAATTGTCCACGCGTTTATTTTCTTTGACTGGATGAAGAAATGCAATATTTCATGTCGGCTCGATATACATATATCGAAGCTTACGTTATCCCCCATGATTTTCGAGTCGACATTATATGTTACACCATTTTTAAAAGGAAATAAAATAAATCTGAATTAGAATTCTAATATTATTATTTTCGAAAACGTATGTCAATGTTCTTTAATATTAAGTGGGTAAAACATAACAGGCATGACTATGTAAAACGAAAGCCGAAGAGAAATTGTGAAAACTTCAACAATTTCTCTGCGTAACCCTAGAACTCATTAAATAAATAAATAATTAATGTAGTAAAATTTTAAACATGAGCGCCATCTAGCGAATAATTTTTGAACTAGTGATTGATCTTTCGAAAAACTGCTTATCTAACTAAGAATAAGAAACCTATAAGTTAAGGTGTATCTTGTAAACACAATCTTTTTAATTTTTTTTAATCAATCTACTTGCATATTTCATCATTTGTTGTATAAACATGCGACATACCATCTTTTAATACGTAACATTCCTACAATGTTTGAAAATCTTTAATACAAAAAAAAAATATTTATATGTAAAAATATAGCAACTATTGACTACAAAGGCAGGCTATTATCATGTAAAGCAGTATTTATATCAGTCGATAATTTCGACAATCGTTGTTAAGCTAATGTGGTCTTGCGCTTGGCCTGCCTGCCTTTAGATCAGGAGGTTGCGAGTTCAAATCCCGTCTTCGAGTAAAAATTTTGTAACCCACTCCCAAAGTGGTCATAGCATTTATTGTTATGGGGCACTGTATAATAAAGTGGGCAGAATGTCAGCTTTGCTAAAACACATGCAGGTTTAATTCAATGAATTTGTGTGCACCTGAGCTTTGCGACACTTTTTGCATAATAAAAATTTTATCCGCAACTCGAATTCATCATTTTATCAATTCAAACATACTCATGCTCTAAGAATAGAATTGACGTAGATTTTGCTTTGATTTTCAAGGTTTAGTCATACCTACCTCCAATTGTTCTAAAAATAGAACCTTTGAACTTGGGTTTGTTTACATTGATGGTTATCGAAACTCTCGCTAGGTGGCGCTGCTTGTATAACATCGATGTTAATCGAACACTTTACTGAATTCATTAGCAACTGGTTCGACTTATAGGAATCGGCATATGAAAATAACCAATATTACGTAGATAACCGCAGAGTTGGCAATGAATTGTGTTTTTTCAATTCGATTTGCTTTAATCATGTACAATTACTCGAGTACTTTTCCCTTTTCTGATAGTCGGTATCGTACGTTGGTAGTTCTTTTTTTATTTAATGTGTGTGTTTAGTTATTTTCATAATACTGGGTATTTGCTATGCAAATATTTAAGAGGAGTTTGTTTGTAATTTTAAATACGATTATTATTCCGATACTGAAAATCCCAAAATATCGCCATATTTATTCAGGTATTATGTGAACAAGTAAAAGCGTTTTGAAAACGGACTAGCTTTTGCAGTCGCGTTACTTCACCACGTTCTTAATAGGTATTTATTTTATCGTCGTATTGTTTTTATTAATTATGTAACGTTTTTTTGGCAAGCTGAAGACAGGGCGATATGCCACTCATTAAGGGAGGCCTATGTATGTCCAGCAGTGGACTACTAAATGCTGATGATGACGAACGGTTGTTTTAATTGTACATATTTGTTTTACTACAAATAAACGCATTTGATTTCACTTCTTCATTTACAACAAACCATTAAATAAAAAAATATATGTTTTTTTTTATTGTACATACCTGCGAAGGACTGCAGGCAGATGCTGGATGCGGCAAGCTGAAGACAGGACGCTATGGCGCTCATTAGGGGAGGCCTATGTCCAGCTGTCGACTGCTATAGGCTGATGATGATGATGATGATTTTTTACTACAAATAAACACATTTGATATGACATCTTCGCGTGTTTTCCATCTTAATGTGTTTTCCAGGTGTAGGCATGGACCTTGTGCCACCAGCTGATAAATGGAACCTCATCTACCTGACCCTACTGCTGCACGGCCTCGGCACCGTCACAGCTTGGAATATGTTCATCACGGCCAAGAGCTACTTCGAGGACTATAAGCTTAAAGACTCAGAGTATAAAACTAACTACATGGTCTATGTGGGATGGGCCTGCCAGATACCTAACTTATTATTCAGTTGGTTTAACATCTTCGTTAACCTTGGGTAAGTTAAAAAATGTAATGTTACTAAGTTAGTTGGAAGAGATCGCTCTAAGCGATGAAGCCATCCTTTATTTATTTTTATATTTTGTTTATTAAGGCACGATCAGTTTACAATATTCTTAAAGTTAACAGCCTAACAAGCAAAAAGCGGTTTTGAAACTATCCTAATAAAATATAAAAAGTAAAACATAATAAATAATAAAAAGGGCTTTCAAAGGGCCTCTGTGCTGTTGGCTTCGGCCCCACGCAAGCCTTCCAAAGGACCGGGTCACTTTATGGCCTGAGATCATGGTAATGAGAGACATAATAATAAATAATGCTGGACAAATTCACACAGCATTATCTAGCCCCATGGTAAGCAGAGCTTGTGTTATGGGTATTAGATAACTGAAAACCAAAGTACTTGTAAACCTCTACAAGTCCGCAAAAGGGCCCTTTTTATAAGTGCGTGGAACTTACAAATATTGGATTTAATGTACGTGTAGCCTAACTGTCTTATTGCAGACGACCAATGTGGCGCGGTGGGCGAAGGTCCGCCTGCGACGCAGGAGGTTGCGGGTTCGATTCCCGCCTCGGAACAATTGTGTGTACGATCTGCAGATATTTGTTCCGGGTGTTCTGGTTGTTTTCTATGTATAATAAAAAAAACGATCTATGTAATGTATTGTATTATGTATATCAGTTATCATTGTAACACAAGCTCTGCTTACCATGGGGCTAGATAATGCTGTGTGAATTGTCCAGCATTTTTTTTTAAGTTTTGTCTTCTATTGGGTGGTTTAATAGTGTTTTCTATCTATCTCGACCACACTGTGGTCCGGTGGGCAAAGGTCCACCTGCGACGCAGGCCGCTGGTTCGATTCCCGCCTCGGGACAAATGTTTGTACGATCTGCAGATCAGATGCAGTTCTGGTCGTTATTTATGTATAATAAAAATATCTATCTATGTAATGGACATACATATATCAGTCATCTAGTACCCATAATACAAGCTCTGCTATAACTTAGGGCTAGATGATGATGACTGTGGACTGGATTGTCCGGCATTATTTATTTATTTAATTTTATTAATTTCCAGGGGCAACCTATCCACTCGAATCGTCTGGGCGCTAATACTTGAAGTTATAATATTCGTGCTGACTATATTCCTAGCGATGATCGACACCACTGAGTACACGTCGCTTTTCTTCTGGACTACTATGGTACTGGTCTTCTTTATGAGCGGTAAGCTGTTTTAAACTTCACTAGCAGCGCCCCGCGGCTTTGCCTGCGTGGAAATCTATGTGTCAAATGGTTTATAAAACTTCCTCTTGAATCACTCCTATTAAAAAAAAGGCATCAAAATCCGTTGCGTAGTTTTAAAGATCTAAGCATACATAGGGTCAGACAGATAGCAGGAAGCGACTTTGTTTTATTCTATGTAGTGAATTAGTGATAAACTGTTTTGAGATGTACTATTTTGGAGTCGCAGTAAAAGATATACGGGGCTTTAAAGTGACCTCATTATTCAGTACGTAGTTGGGTAGAGAAAGGCTTAAGTGCCAGGAGTTGCTTTTTTTCGTGTAGTCGAATTATTAACCGACTTTGTGGAAAAGAGGAGGTTCCATGTTTTTGACCTACTAGCCGATTTCTCTGTCAATTGTTGGCAGATATAGATTATTCTTTTCTATACAGAATATAAACATTATAATTGAGATTAAATTTCCCTCGTGAAATTTTATTCCCGATGATCGATGATCTTTATTCTTCTTTTTATGAAAAACAACAGTGCAGGTAATTCCAGTTTTTAGTTCTTGTAAGAATCAAATAATTTTTTTGTTCGGGTTTTTATTTATAAGCGTTAAACTTTTAATTACTTGTTACAGGGAGCAACGCAATCTTCCAAAACTCCGTATTCGGCATAGCAGCTCGCTTACCTGCAAGTTACACCGGCGCCGTGGTTCTAGGCTCCAACCTCTGCGGCACACTGGTCGCCCTCCTCAGTATGACGACACAGATGGCAGACAGTCTGCGAACCGCTGCCATCTACTACTTTATAGGCGGCATGGCCGTGCTACTAGTCTGCTTCGATACTTACTTCGCTCTGCCGCTCAACGTAAGTGTTACAATGGGTACACAGTGGTTCTAGGCTCCAACATCTGCGGCACACTGGTCGCCCTCCTCAGTATGACGACACAGATGGCAGACAGTCTGCGAACCGCTGCCATCTACTACTTTATAGGCGGCATGGCCGTGCTACTAGTCTGCTTTGATACTTACTTCGCTCTGCCGCTCAACGTAAGTGGTACAATGTTAAATGGTAGTCATTTCGAAAACTGACTGAAATAAATCAAAGGATATGAAAAAAAAAGCATTTTACACATGTTTCATATTTACTGCTTGAGACCAACACAATCGATATCTAAATAAAAATAGTGTTAGTTTTATTTTTCAAAACGTCCGGGCTCGATTCCCGAGCAAACATATGAATGCAGTTTTTCTTGTTACTAAAATCAATGACATGGTTCCTAAGAAGAGATCTTTGTATGTCTTATAGTTTCAGACTTCTCATATGGGCTAGCCTGTATATATTACTAATATTATAAACGCGAAAGTTTGTGAGGATGTTTGTTGCTCTTTCACGGAAAACTACTGAATGGATTTTTATGAAACTTCACAATAATATAGCTTACTTATCAGAATAACACATAGGCTACAATTCATAAAGATATATGTATTGTATATCATCTAAAATATCTATGTGAATATTTTTGTATTTTACAGAGGTTCTACCGTTACCACGAGACTCTCCAAGAGCGAACCATGCAGAACAACCCGGCATTAGCCGCCTCGAACCACCCCGCCCCCGCCACCCCCTGGTGGACACTCTTCAAACAAGCATCCATACAGCTCTATAACGTCGTACTGATATTCATCGTCTCGCTCAGTATCTTCCCTGCTGTGCAATCCGGTAAGGAAAAACATAATAGTCTTCCCCATAAGTCTAGACGGCCACCGCGCCACAGAGGTCGTCAAATCATATAGTCTACAAGAGCGCACGCTATGCAACAAATCAACTCGGGAAGTGCCTTCCCCGTAAATAGAGACACCTTGGACAATCTTCAAACAAGCCATCAACGACCGATGTGGCGCAGTGGCTGAAGGTTTGTCTGCCACGCAGGAGGTTGCGGGTACGATCTGCAGACATTTGTTTCGGGTGTTCTAGTCGTTTCTCTATGCATAATAAAAAACATATCTATCGATGTAATGTATGTCAGTTATGTATATCAGTTATCTAGTACCCATATGGTACCTATTGTGGGTTGGCAAGCCTAGCTTTAAGTGTTGATCCCAAATATTCCAAACTTATAAAAAAATAATTGATTTTACGCATTTCTAAAGAGCACTTCCTGATTTCATAATACAAGCTCTGCTTAGCTCGGGGCTAGATGATGCTGTGTGGCGTGTAGTGTCCAGCATTATTTTATATGTGTACATATTTGCACTAAATCAATTTAATGTCACCTCCATTCGTTTCAGCTATCCAGGCTTCAGATCCAGATTTCTTCCTTGGCAAGTTCTTTGTTCCGGTGGGCTGTTTCCTCACATTCAACTTAACAGCTACGATTGGGAACATCACGGCGAGCTTGTGGCAATTCGTAAGTCATTGTTTTTATAATTAGCTTCTACACACGGCTTTGCACGCGTTAACCTGGAATAAAAACCTATAGGTCTAGAACTAAATCTATGCAGAATTTCAGTCCGATCCGTTCAGTAACTACTGAACGGCTGAAATCGGAGAAGAATCGGACTGAAGTTCTCGTCACAAAATACATTAGAAGTTTTTGTCACGGGCTAAACAAAATGCCACTTCATTCTGTTTAGACCGTGAGCCCGTGACAATCAAAAACACCTCTTTGTTTTCCCCTTGTCATTCTGAATTACTCAGCATTAAAAAACCGGAACTAAGATTGTCACTTACAGAAAATGTACAACAATAAAAAAAAATGTTTAAAAGTGTTTAAACATGTACAAAGTTTAAAAATATTTGAGTTCAAGTGTTCAAATTTTTAATCGACTTCAAAAATGGAGGAGGTCCTTAATTCGACAGTATTTTATCAATATTTTTGTTACCAAAAGAACTTTCGACTAGGTGAAACGATTTTGTTATTCGTTTTTTGTTTGAAAGCTGGCGCTTCCCGTGTCCCCATTTCAATTTGGTCCAGTTATGGCAATGGCATCCATGAGAAAACCATATTAGTCTTAAATTCGCATTAAGTAGGTACCTATGTGCGCGACAAATGGACGAATAACTCAATATCACGCTATCCGATTTTGATGATTCTATTTTTAAAACTAAGTTTTCAACCCATTTAGAAATGGGTTGAAAACTTAGTTAATTTAGGAATTTGAAGTCGGCTTATAGTTTTTTATAAGGCCAATATATTGTAAAATTTATAACTGAAATGTATTAACCTGTTACATCCACAGCCCAGTTCCAAATGGCTATGGATCTTCTCAACAGCTCGCCTGGTGTTCATTCCGTTCTTCCTCCTCTGTAACTATGACATCGAGGGCCGCACGATGCCCGTCCTCATTACTAACGACTGGCTGTACTGGCTCGGAGGCGCGCTGCTTGGCTGGAGCAGTGGCCACGGTAGCTCGCTCGGTATGATGTATGTTTGCGGGTAAGTTACAATGAACTTTATTACTATACTAACGGACCTTCCCGGCTTCGCACGGTTTTAGTACGGATCCCTAACTTTTTTGAAAATATAATATAGCCTATGTTCACCGGGGATAGTGTAGCTGCCCAACGGTGAAAGAATTTTACAAATCGGTCCAGTAGTTTCGGATCCTATTCATTACAAACAAACAAACAAAAAATCAAACCTTTCCTCTTTATAATATTAGTATAGATGAACGTAACTACAGGTTTTCTCCTAGGAAGTTTTTAATATGTAGCTACTGAGCCGACGATATGCAAGATACACTAGGAATAGCGATGGATCTAGTATATGGGCACGGTAGTTCGCTCGCTATACTCAATCACATTGGCTTAATTAGTATGTTCTATGATGTATGTTTGCAGGTAAATTACAATAAATAAATAATAATTCCTACATAGTATAAAGCAAAGTCGCATTCCGCTGTCTATCTGTCCCTATGTATGCTTAGATCTATAAAACTACGCAACGGATTTTGATGCAGTTTTTTTTAATAGATAGAGTGATTCAAGAGGAAGGTGTATACCATTTGACACGTAGATTACCACGCGAGCGAAGTGCGGGTCGCAGCTAATAAACAATCTAAGCATACATAGGGACAGACAGACAGCGGGAAGCGACTTTGTTTTATACTATGTAGTGATTTTTTATTTATGTGTCTTTATATTGTTCTATTTCAATATCCCCTCTGTTTACATACTAACAACACAAACATTACTTTGTTCCAGCACCGTAGCACCACAATACGCACCAAAGGCCGGCATGATCGGCGGCGCCACTCTCGTCACGGGAATCGTAATCGGCATTACGATGAGCGGCTGCGGCCCAGCGTTGGTCAAACTGGACCTCTGGAAGTCCATGTAGCGACTGCTTTCCTACACCGAGACCATTTGGGCCTTGCTCGGGACTATTGCGGACTGAGAGTAAACTGCTAATTTGAACCATCAAGCATTTATATAGAGCTCAGAATTGTAGATAGATGGATTATTCTTTTATTGCACAGTTATAATAAAACAAACAGGCAACCGTTGTCCACATACTGACTCCAAGAACCTAGCTGTGTGACATGTTACGTTTCGCCCCGTAACGCCGGTCAGTACCCGGTTTAACACTATCTTAGCCCATTTGACACATGACCATCTTCAATAAAGGGTGGGCATTCATTAGCATTAACTATGACATCTAAACATATTACTGTTTACAAATTATGACATCTACAACATTTTACTGTTGGCTTGAATTACATGCAATATATAATTATTAAAAAAACTTATTATTATGTTTCTTTAGAACATGTATGTGAATTTTGCATTTGTCCATACCATTAAGGTTATTCACTATGCAAAATATTAATAACTCTTACTTCTCACCATACGGACGAAAGTATTTCTGGCGATAGCCTCTTTGATTAAATAACCGGACATTAAAAGCCACCACACATAGAAACCTTGGCCGGGCCGAAGGCGAAGGCGTGCGGGTTGTATCATACGAATTCACGCGCACCGCGCCCCCGCCGCCCGGCGGTGTATGATATGTATGATACGAATTTAAATGAAAGACTACACGTCTTTCATTTAAATTCGTATCATACAACCCGCACGCCTTCGCCCCCGGCCCGGGCACGGTTTCTGTGTGTGGCGGCTTCTGTATAAACTCTTCGCGTCAAACTTAGATGTTAAGTTACCTTGGGCTCTATTATTCAATGCTTGATGTTTTAAATAACCAGTTATAGGCAAAGTTTTGGTAACTATCCAAGGCTTAGGACCTAAGTGAAGTGACTGTATGTAAAAGTGTAAGTGATAATGGTGTTTTTAAAAGCTTGCTCGATACGCGTAAGGTTATCCATTAGTGGTGCTCGTTTTACTGACGTGGATTTACTATTGGAAGTTATTTAATTAGTTTTAATACAGAACAAAGTATGTAGATTATATGGCTATCGTTTACTGCAATTTTATTGGTTAAAACATTAATTAATGACTTTAAAACTTTTGAAACTGTCATGGTTATTAAAATAGAATTCATTTGTAACGGGATGTTTATCATGGTTTGATTTTTGAGTTTTCCAATATTTCGGTATAGTTTCATGCGCCATGATCACGGAAACTCAAAAATCAAAACATAAATATCCCGTCATAAATGACTTTTAATGAATAACTTTCATCTTAATACTACAACTGAATTAATAATGGTACAGGATGCTATAATTCTACTGTAGGATATATCTAGCAAGATTTAAATACAATTTACTTGATGAGTTACATCAAAAAGTTAAACGAAAATGTCGCTCGGGTTGATTTCTTGTTGATACGATAATGGACGACGACGAAAGGCTGATAAATACCTGAGCTAAAATAGGTGCGATTTATTATGTAAGATCCACGCCTCTTAAGAAGCTAAATATTTATAAATATTGTGGTTTTATAGTTTACATTAGAAAATTGTTTTGCCCTCCCTCTCGCCTTAATGGGAACATCCTACTAATATTATAAACGTCAAAGTTTCTAAGTATGGATGTTTGTAACTCTTTCACGTGAAAACTACTGAATGAATTTTAATGAAACTTTACAATAATATAGCTTATACATCAGAATAACACATAGGCTACAATTTATAATGATATATTGTATAATTATCATTTATTTCGTAACTTTCATGAAATACACGTCACATTCGTTTCGGCTACAGATACGTAGCCATTTTAAATTTACTAAGGTAATGTCAACAAACAATATTAAATTAAATTATACATACTACAATAGAAATACAAAAAAAAATGAACAATGAATGGAGTATATGAGTTTATCTAATTAGCTAGATATGTAATAAGGTATATTTAGTCACATTTATATTCGAGGAACTCCTCATAGCTGTAAAAGCTATTGTCAGCGAGCCAGTGCTTTAGTTTAATATCCAGAATATCTATCATCACGCGGGTGAAACCGCGGGGCGCAGTTAGTAAATAATTGTTATGTTCCCATCAAAGGGCGAGAATTTCTTTCTTAAAAATAGTATAGATATAAACTATAAGAATTTTATAATTTTATATCAAGGAATAGGTATGTGGCTTGTGTAGTCTTGTCTTGAATTGAATTTTAGAAAATGTTCCATAGCTGATTTGTATTTTGATGTGAAATTTAAAACAGATATTGTAGTCTTCATATTGACGTCAAATATACATTATTCATATACCTACAGGTTGTAAAACTAATATGTATTAAAAATAATATTAAATACTTCAAGAACTAATAATAACAAAATTCGAGACAGAGTTATCATAAGATCTTTCCAATAAATAAATAACGCTGAACAATTCACACAGCATTATCTAGCCTCATGGTAAGCAGAGCTTGTGTTATGGGTACTAGATAACTGATATACATGATACAATGACGTATGTTTATCTAGAGTCTTATTTAAATCGAACTGCTGATAGCTAAGCACCAGTCAAACTCGATGTTATATGATGATTGTTTCCTATGTATTATTATGTTTGACATATAAGAATATTCTTATTAATAAAGAACTGAACTGATGTAGAATTTTTGTAAACAAACCGCCCACACCTAACCTAAAATTCACTCTGTTGTCGCGTATTTTTGTACACAATTTAAATTACTTATCGATTTGTGGCCCTTAAATATTGCTTACAAATTATATCCGAACCTTCACGCGAAACAGGTACCTAGTAGTAGTTTTTTTCTTCTTCGTGTTGTGGTTTGTTTACAAACATTCTACATCAGGTTTGGCTGGTGTATAGTACATACTATGACATCTAAAACAAATAACTGTTTATTGGCTTGATTTTTAAGAAAATGTTATTATTAAAAATCTTTTATTATTATGTTTCTGTACAACATGTACCTACATATGTATGTTAATGTTGCATTTGTCCATGCCATTATGTTTATTTAAATGTAATTAATAGTAATCCAAAGTGCTAAGTAATTTAATTAGAAATTTATTTTTTCTGTTATAATGTAAATAATTTCTAATTGACGCACAAATTGATTCAAGTTTTTACAGTTTTGACTAAAATTATGGTTGTTGAATTAAGACATAGGATTTGTTTTATCTAAGTTGATATTACGAGTTGTTCATTGTCAATGTTGAAATACTAACTTACTATAATTACGTTTGACAGACTGAAATAACTAACATTTTCGAAGACGACGGTTCTTAACTTAGTTCAGAGTTATCTATGGAGTTATATATTTTGGATGTGCTTATATGTACAGACCCCCCTGTGGCAGGTTCCAAGTGTCTTAATTAACAAGGTAAAGGTTTCTTGTTCGCTTTTTTCATCATCATCATGATGCCTCCCCCAATGAGCGCCATAGCGCCCTGTCTTCAGCTTGCCGCATCCAGCATCTACCTGCAGTCTTTCGCAGGTCGTCATCACACGTGGTCGGAGGGCGTCCTACATTACGTTTACCGAGTCGCGGTCTCCACTCAAGAACACGTTTGCCCCATCGGCCGTCGGTTCTTCGCGAGATATGGCCGGCCCACTGCCACTTCAGCTTGCTAATTCTTTGAGCTATGTCGATAACTTTGGTTCTCTGTCGGATGTATTCGTTACGAATCCTATCCTTCAGAGAAACTCCCAGCATAGCTCTTTCCATAGCTCGCTGAGCGACTTTGAACTGGTGGACCAGCCCTATCGTGAGTGTCCACGTCTCAGCTCTGTAGGTCATAACGCACTGGTTGAAAACTTTCGTTTTCAAGTATTGCGGTATGGATGACGAGAAGACTTGACGTAGTTTACCAAAGTGACCCGGTCCTTTGGAAGGCTT
This sequence comes from Eupithecia dodoneata, assembly GCA_947044415.1. NCBI lineage: Eukaryota > Metazoa > Arthropoda > Insecta > Lepidoptera > Geometridae > Eupithecia > Eupithecia dodoneata. The sequence goes on from OX345678.1 coordinate 3,370,238, forward strand.
GCGTGGGGCCGAAGCCAACAGCACAGAGGCCCTTTGAGAAGTTAATCTAAAGGCGATGGCTACACATAGCGGGTATCATCCTCGGGTGCACAATATGATACACCCAAAGATGGTATCCGCCAGGTGTAGAGACTATTGCAAAGAAAAATTAAAGAAATAAAACCAGGTTATTGTGATGGATGGGTGGACTGGGTAATCGGGCTATAGGGGAGATTGTGGACGTCTGCCATAAACAAGTCAATCATAATGTTAAGAAGAGTGGCAGACGGTGGCTTGCCGAATGCTGCAAACATAAAGGGGGGGTCAGCTACAATGTACTAAGTACTCAAAAAAATCCCTGTTAAAATCAAAAGTTTCATGGCTTACTTGTCGATTTGAATATAAATTAAAAACTGTTTGTCCCTAGTAAGATAACAATGTATGTAGATATCTACTATTAAGCTGTGTTTAACTTGTAATTTATAGTTATAAAATAATACTTGTTATCAATCGTTGCCGCTGATTTAACAATCTGAGGATCTGTGCACACGGGCCACTCGCAGTGGTTCATTGTTAACCCGGTGTGGTTAACAATGAACCTTATCATTGTTAACACTATGTGGTTAACAATAACTCCACATGTCTAGTGATTAGTTGACAGTGTGCATATACCCTTACTGTTGGTTTTGTATCGTCGCTGTAATTGTTCTTGTGTTCATGACATAAACCAAATAACTATATAACAATGTTACGTCCACTCGTAGGCATTTGTTACGCTATTTAATAGAGTAAAAGAGTTTTTCTTTTTATTTTTGTTTTTTATTTTTGTTTCTGTGAATGTGCTAGTATAGGAAACAAAGCTTTAATTCTGCCAGTAGCATTAATTTCTCGAATAGTACAAATAAATGTGCTCTAGATTACGGCTTTACGACAATGCAAAGATCAAGAGATATTGATTCCGTATAACCCGTGGTCTCTTTATTTGTGATAGAGTGATTGAAGTATAAATTGTGTGTTGCAGTGTCTTATGTACACTTACATATCACTGTAAACGTCTGTCACAATCTGGGGCCTTTTTCTGCTAAACTAAAAGCAACTCACTGTGACAATGGCATCGTCACAGAATGACACAGTTTGGTATTCTACCGTAGATGCAAGGAATAGATGATTACGGACGCGATAAGTGGTATAAACAATTCTATCAGTATCTTCATACAAATAGCACCCGGATTTATAGTGCATATGAATATAGAGTTTCTTTCATCAAACTAAGGATACAAGACGATTTTACAACGATACTATAGTCATATTTAGGGATTGGTAAGTAGAACTGGGCCCTTGAATGCAAGTAACATCAAACAATTACTATTTCTGTTTAAGATTATGGACACAGATAAATTTTTAAAAGTTCGCGCGATCTTCTTTTGTTTAATACTTATTAAAAAACAAAAGCCTATTGCGCTACTTTTTAAGAATTATCTTGTACAAAATCATTTAACTGCTGCGTTGTGGTTAGGCCGTTTATTAGTGCTTATATAACCCTGGTGCCTTAACATCTTCCATTGATTTTATCATTAGAATAAGCGTATCAGTTGCATGAATGTTGGTTGCGAAGGAGGGTTGTGGGGGGAAATTCCCGGTTGCCCACGAGGAATTAGAGAGTTCTGCTCTTTCTAGTTGCCAAAAATTTGCGTTATTGTAAAACTAACAAAGCATTTTACTGTGTAAACTTTCCTAGTAACATGATTTCAAATGAATTAATGACTTGCTTGTAAGCGGGTTAACTACGAACCAAGTCTGTAAATGGTGGTGTTATTCCAACACGTGCTAGGTTCGTAGTTAACCCGTTCATATTCACAATAGTAGTTTCTAAATAACGCTGATGTTTGGTTTAGATGAAGTTTAACTCTAGCTCTCGTCACAGCCGTGGTTGGTTACGGTTACGGTCCAGAATGGTTAAAGATTATGGAATAAGATAATAGTTAATATTATACACTTAAATAAATATGCACAAATAATATATAATAATATTCCTAAAATATTAAAAAGGATTCCAAGTAAGATAATACAACATCAGTTTTCATATATTTATCCAGGTTATCAGACAATAAGAGAAATATTAACGTTTTCATATATAATTCAGAAAATTATAAAAAAATAAATGAATATTATATACCCTCGCCTTTCTACCTTCGCCTTTATAATGAACTTTTTAGATAATGAAAATAGAATAGATCCTTTTAGATCAGGACTTCGAATTTTACTCAAGGGTAACTTCTACATTCTTCTTACTAACTATTCATTTAACTTTGCACTTTTCTACTCTATCAAGATATTTTCCGAATTTGAAATTCACTTTTCTCTATGTGTTGTTATGATAAGAACTACCAATACCAAATACATACCGAAAAAACTTTTTAATTCAAAAGAGTAGGTTATTTATTATTGAGAAGGTAAATTTCATATTGTTATAGGTCCGATGGAATTAGTAAAAGAAAATAACATTTCAGACGGGAGTTCACAAAGCAAATCCTGGCACTTATATACCTAATTTGGAATTGAGCTGGTAAATTGATATTTGAAACGAGAGAATACAACCAAGTTAAATTTCGATGTCAATGGACTTACAACAGTTTTATATATAGGCAACTACTAAATTATGTTTTTTTTATTCATGATTCTTATTACAACAACACATTAGTTTCATCTAATCGCTAAAAATCACAAGAGTACCTAAGCACTCCTTATTTGAAGGCTGTGAAATAAAAGCTTTAACCTACCACTGTAGATATCATATCCACATCGTAATATACTAGAATAATACATATTTTAATAGTAGGTATACATTAAAACCTATGCTCTTATTTCTTTCATTTTTCTCTTATCTTATTTCTTCTTTATTCTAGATTTCCAAGTAACTAGTGTTTTTCTGTATGTACCTGTTTCAAATCTGTAAAGGTACCACATATTTATATACTTACCTTAATCTAATAATATACTAATTTATTACCTATTTATGGTCCAGGCTTTCTACCTCCTTCCTTACTTCATCTATCCAAAAATATTTATACTATGTAAACCGTCTAGTGTTTATACTCCTTGTAAATAGCATATTTATACAGTATTTGTATGTTATAGTATAGTAAATATTTATGTAAATGTTGCACTCGATTCTTCCTGACTGAATGACTCATAACTTCACAATAAACTCATAGAAAAATAATCAATTAAAATAAGATTAATTTCAACAGTGGTTAACAATGAACCTCTGTGGTTTACTATGAATCTTCATAGCTTACAGTAGATCACTTTTGTTGTTCGAATCAGTGATCATTGTCCACTGTTGAAATTGATTATTAATTTGTCGCTTTTCAAGGAATTGTTACTTAATAAAAACTAGCAAGGAACCCACTTAACTGGTGGTACTGATTTAACGCTTTCACTGCCCAGCTTGTGCTACAAACATCTGCGTCGTGGGCAATGGAAGTCCATTGTCCACGACGCAGATGTTTAATTATACATTAGTTTAATGGAGGTTCCATAAGTAATTTTTGGGTGTTCAAATATTTTTTCAATTTAAATTGTAATAAAAATTCGTTAGAAACGGAAACCGTACATGAGACAATAATAATCCTTATGAATCTTTGTAACTGTATTTTTCCACTTTTCCACATTAATATTACTAACGAAATCTTCCACTTCTCACCTGAATGTACTAACCTTATGAATAAATGAAATTGAAAATGTTATGATTTATTTAATGTCGGCAATGTTACTTCTACATTATAAATAAATAAATAATGCTGGACAATTCACACAGCATTATCTAGCCCCATGGTAAGCAGAGCTTGTGTTATGGGTACTAGATAACTGATATACATAATACAATAAATTACATAGATAGATATTTTTTATTTTACATAGAAAACGACCAGAACACCCGGAACAATTATCTGCAGATCGTACACACAATTGTTCCGAGGCGGATTATACATATCTGGTTTGATTACATTTAATACAAAAATGCTTCATAGTACACCAGATGCAGACTATTACAAAAGAGACGAGTACAATGGGCGGCCTTATCGCTTAGAAGCGATCATTTCAGGCAGCCTTTGGATGGATAGAAGTTAAATAGGCGAGGTAATAAAAGCGTTCTTTAATTTTAATGTAATTTTCTATCGTTCTTAAATGCTGGTCTCATTAAAGAAGCGCGGTGAAATTAAAGGTTGTTGTGACCTTTAATTCAGATCCTTATAAAATTTAAGTTCACGTTCCTAAGTTCTTTTAAAGTAAGTATTCTATATGTCAATATTTCTAGTACCTACATACTAAATACAAAAGTAAACTATCATTCCTTCAACTTATGTTTACCTTCAGCATCTTCAGTTGAAACGTCTATCTCTGCGTTTCTTCCTGCGAGTAGTGATTTTAAGACAGAACTTGGAGCGAAAAGGCGACATACATTTCGGTGAGTCCTTTTCACTGATAAATAATATAATATAATTATGTATCATAAACATTGACTGAGAAAAAGGTTCAAACTTGGTTCAAACTGAAAACCAGCGTTGTTCTGCGCCACGCGTGGTTCAGCAGTTTTTCTGTAGGCTTATTTTATTTTTGTTTTTTGTATGGTGTACTGTGTTTTTATTATGTGTGTTTACTGCTTTAATTGCGTAGCCTGTCTTCTTTGGCCAAATAAAAGTTTTCTTATTCTTATTTACTTGATGGTTAGGTACCTACTTTGCTTTTACATAGGTACTAGTGTCCTCTATTTCGACCCACCAGCATTCCAAAAGTAGCCCTCCCATAAAATATTATGGCACTCATTATTATTATCGAAATAACCTCGCAATGGCCTAGGAATATTAAAAAGTCCCAAGCCATTTAAAGCAGAGAAAGTGTTTGTTAATAGGGGAAAGCCTTGCTTATGTAGAAGCATTGGACGCATTAGAATTGGCACAGGTCACCAATGTATATGGTTAACGACTCATTTGAATTTGACAACTGATGGTGGCCCTTTGCAAATAGCTACTTTGTCATGTTATGTCTGTCTCTAGACCTACTTTGTACTTACTATATTTTACTTGAGCTCTAGAAACCTAGTTTAAGATACCCAGTAATCCCAATTCTGATTAAAACCTTCTTTTTACTCTCCTTACAGATAAACGGTTTCAGGAATATTCAGCTTGCAGACTATACAGCGGCGGAGTTTCGTGTGTTGTTTCGTGTTTCTTGCCTTTGCTTCGATTATTCTGCAGCTGTTTTTTATTTTCACGTTAAGCACCTACCTGATAGGTTTCATATTTCATTTGATTTTAAGCGGCGTAGAACCTCAACAGCTTCATAACACACTAGGTAATTGTCTGCCTTCATCATTCAGTCGGTTGGCACACACATTTTCTTCACTACTACTTATTTTAAAATTTCGTAGATAGGTACTTATTGGATAACTTTTAGGACTATAAATTATATGAAGGATAATGGGTTAAGGCCCTTTGCATTATCCTTCAACAAATATAATTTAAGGCGGTTAATGAAAGGGGTTGTATGAGGAATCGCGTAAATATTTATCATACTGTGTTCCCAGAAAAAATACGAAACAAAAGTTAAAAACAATTCTTTATTCGTGTTTCATAAATAAAAATAAATAACTGCAAGCTCAATAAATACCTAGCTCAATTTACACTCTAGCCGATCGGTGCCTATTTACAAATCCGTGCATTGACTGAGCTAACAATTTAGTTCGTTGAGGAAGTTGAGGAAACTGACGCTACGTTGGAGTAGCTCGGAGACTGTTCCGAGTTCGAGGATGCCTCAGGGTAGTAGCTGCTGTAGGCAAGCTGCGAGGGGTCCCAGACTCGGGCGTAGGGGCCGTTGTTGGAGGGCTCCCATTGGGGTGCTCCGTAGGAGTCTTGAGGGGCTGCCGTGGAAGGGGGCCCGTATTGAGAAGCTGGAGGGCCGTATTGGGGCGCGGGAGGTGCGTCGGTTGGGGCCATCATCATTGGCATACCTAAAACAAAGTATGTAGATTAGCTTAGCCTTTATTTTATATCTATATGTTTATTACATCATACATATATATTATCATCTATATGTTTTTTAAATGTACCTACCTATTTCTTTTATTTGGGAAATAAACAGAATCTTTGCTGATAAAAATATGGAAAAATGGGAAAGGTTGAAAAATCTTAATTGTCTGCACTGAAATGACCGACTGAGTACCTATATATAATAACTTTTGGGAGACAGTTTTACCTTTTACCATTAGTATTGCAGTATCTATAACCACTTTTGGGAGACAGTTTAACCTTTTACCATTCATATTGCACCAATTCAAGATTTGCACGGATAGACTTCTCAAAATACCGATGTTTCTATGAGTTTCATCATCACCAACAATAACTAACCTTTCTTCATCAGCAGATTGTAGATCAAGAAGCCGAGGACGAGGGTGATGGCAAGCTTGCTAAGGATCAAAGCCTTCATTGCTTTCAGACCGATGATGGAGACCAGGATCGGCATCAGAGCCTTCATCTTCAGCTTGAGGAGTAGCATCACTGGCAGGAGTAGCTTCTTCTTCAAGATGCCGCGAGCTGAATATAAAACGGTCAGTTGTTATTTGCATGTTTTTTAACGATTGGGGTAGAAATGGTTGTTGTGTAGTGAATGTTGGATTATAAGCTAAGAATAATAAAAAACATTTTTTGGTAAGTTCAATTGTATGAGTAGTACTATGAATCGAATTGTGGGTCAATTTTAACTGTTGCTTAGCATGACTGTTTGTTTTAAGTCTTTATAATAACGCAGGGTTAGCAAATTATTACCTTCGCCATTTTCGTTTTCTTCAGGGAAGTCGACGTCTAATCCACGGTCAGCCCTGTAGGTAACCTGAGCACTTTGGAACAGGAACTCAGGCAGTTGGAACTTGAACTCATTGTTGTTCAGGATCCTCGCAGCGCGGTCAAAGATCACTTTATCGATGTTCTGCTCATCCAGAGCCCGTGCTGATTCTGAGCTCACTCCGAGCTTCGTATCCAGGAATGACAGAACTTTCACTTTGAGACATGACATGGGAGTTTCAGCCTCAAAACAATCACTAATAACACTATCTAGGAGATCATCACTGGTCTGTAGTCTAGACGTTTCAATCTCATTGTCCGTGATCGCAGCACCACGCACCAGAGCGACTGAGGCTAGTAAAAAGCACAAACACTTCATTTTTGTTTATATCACTTTGTCATTAGATTAATTTTTAATTAGACGTCCAGCTTCGTCGGTTAATGGAGCAACAATGATTTAATTTTTCAATGGGCTTGGTTTTTATACGGGATCCTTTGGGCGGCAAGGCACGCGGCGGTGGTGCGTGCGGTGCATCGCAATAGCTTTCATACCTTGGCAAAGAATTTTCATTTGAAAGTCCTTTGGTGAGAGTGAGTTTGGTTTGGTCCTGAAATATGATTTTAATAACTTTATTCTTCTTCTCTGTTACAATAATGAGCTAGCTAGGATTCTCATTAAATATTTGTCAGCTGTTTTCAAACTTTGATTCCGTTTTGCGGTGTTCGATAAAACCATGTTATGTGTATATTATTGTCATATTGAAATTGTACACTTCTTATAGATTTTATTTATACAATTCCTGCATTGGAAACCCTTGAAGAACGAGACCAACCATAAACTTGATCATTATACACTGAAGTATCAAATTGCGTTCGTGCTACCATAGGTACCTATTTTACTGAGTGATATTTTACTGTGTCCTTTGCCTTATGATCGGTCTGTTATGATCAAACTCAGCTTTTTATCTCATCATCAACCTATAATAGTCCACTGCTGGACATAGGCCTCCCCTAATGAGCGCCATAGCGCCCTGTCTTCAGCTTGCCGCATCCAACATCTACCTTCCTTTCTACCTGACAGGATATTTATAAGAAAACAAACAAACAAAAGTATAGTTGCAATTGCAACCACAAAGCAATAAATCTATTGCGAATTCATTGCTATTCGTTTCTTGCATTTGATGATGCTGTTTCACATCGAGCGTACATACCAATTGGTGTTCGCGATGTTCATTAGTTCTCCATTTGTTTTTATTTTGGTAAATGAGGTGATGATATACTCACCATTATTTTTTTCTCAAAATGAGCTTCGTGCAGCTTTGACCAAGCGTTATCAGACTAATGACTGAGTTATGCATAGTTGTGTTTAATTTAATGTTTTATATTATTGTTATCCTAAATTGTGAGTGTGTGTTTTTGAGTTTGTTGTATGAATGTATTTAGTGCTTCTGATGTTTTCAAAGTCGCTGTAATATCTGTAGAATGTCGTATTGCGCGATGGTTTCTTTTGCAGTTTTCCCAATTAAATAAATAAATAATGCTGGACAATACACACAGCATCATCTAGCCCCACATAATACAATATATTACATAGATATATATTTTGTATTATTCATAGATAACAACAAAAACACCCGGAACAAAGATCTGCATATCGTTCACACTATTGTCCTGAAGCGGGGGAATCGAACCCTCAATCTCCTGCGTCGCAGGCAGACCTTCGCCCACCACGCCACAGAGGTGTTGGTCGTTTAGTTATGTTTGAAAAACAGCCCTTTCCTATACTGGTTTATTTTTATTTATTTTGTTAGGCAGTTTTCCTAATTCTTCTACAATTGTTTTTATTTCCCTAAAGTTATAAAAGCTAACTATAATTGCATAACTAGAAAGCGCTACATGCTCCGCTTTACAAACCGTTTATGCAATAAGGGTTGAAGCACATGTCGCATGCTGCGCGCGCGCATATTTGCATGCGCCAGCTATGTCCGGATTGTGAAATGGTATACCACTTCGATTTCTTAGACTTTTGCTAATTTATGAAGTTTTTTTGGTGTTAATACAAAATTATTTTTCGAATTGAAGCATCTGGACGACCTCTGTGGCGCGGTGGGCGAAGGTCCGCCTGCGACGCAGGTCCCGGGTTCGATTCCTGCCCCGGGACAAATGTGAATACGATCTATAGATATTTTCTGTCTTGAGCAGCAATTGTAAGTACTTACTATAAATGCAGAACCAAAAGACTAGATTAAACACCAAATAGCAAAAGGTGCTAAAAAAACTGAGTTTACGAATATGCATACCTACGCTATTGACGACCGATGTGGCGCAGTGGGCGAAGGTCCGCCTGCGATGCAGGAGGTTGCGGGTTCGATTCCCGCCTCGGAACAATTGTGTGTACGATCTGCAGATATGTTCCGGGTGTTCTGGCCGTTTTTTATGTATAATAAAAAAAAAAATCTATCTATGTAATTTATTGTATTATGTATATCAGTTATCTAGTACCCATAACACAAGCTCTGCTTACCATGGGGCTAGATAATGATGTGTGAATTGTCCAGCATTATTTATTTATTATTTATTGGGTTTAATGTGTCCACTTAGCGCTGATTTTCAGTGAAGACCAGAGGGATAGTGTCGTGGAAGGCATGCTACTATCAAATAGTACCTATAGTACTGTACGATGACCTAAGTAAAGACTTTGTATCAAATCGTGACATACATTGTGTACTAACTTACATAAATTGGCGCTTTGCAAACCGTACCATCCGTATTATGTAACTATCTACGCATAACGGATCACTTGCGTTTCCGTGACCGTCATACAAACTTTTTACCGAAAAAGACCACCATTTACTTCATAAACTGTTGCCACTGTATATTCGGACATTTGTTATATGAATTTTGGTTTATTGATTAACAAACCAAGATATTAAGATGAAAATTTAGTTACATTTCCGTGTAAAAAGCTTTGTGGAGTAACTAGTGAAATATTGATAGCCTTATCTTATGTCTATGTAAGTTTATTATAATGTAGGTATTTAGTGTATTTGTTACCAATTATTTATTAAATTGCCACCGTCTATATTGTTCGTTCATGTCCAGTCCATCCCAAGGTTGGCTGGAAGAGATCGCTCTCAGCGATAAGGCCGCCCTTTATACCTTTATTCTAAGTTTTTATCCCTGTATTATTTTCTGTTTTGTGTGGTGTAATAAAGTGTTATCTATCTATCTATCTATCTAATTTTGTTTATAAATATAGTTATTTCGTTAGGTTTATATTTTTTTTATAATACTTACAAGGTGTAACTAGTATATCAGATAAATAAATATTCTTTCTATCTCTCTAAAACCTCAAAAATGCATTTTACGTGCATCGCCCGCTCTTACAATTTTTTTTATCAGTAAGGTCTGAATTTAATATTCATTTAAAACCTTTTTTTTAATCATATTTATTGTTAAGGACTTTTACTTCGTAAAGTATGCCAGTCCTAAACGTATAACTAACCATAACTTATAACTAACAAACACAACAAAAAATACAGCAAAATAAAAACATATAAATTGTGGCTATTTTTAAATTTCACTGATGCATAAAAAATTTGAATAATGAGACAGCCGCTGCTGTATCTGGTCCCGCTAAAATGTTAATAAATGTACCTAAATCAAATCTATTTAACCCTTAAGGTAGTTTTGTTGACTATACTATACATTACATTTAAAAAAATCTCACATCCAATCTCGGTTAGATACAACGTTTCTTTTTATCAAAACTAGTTACCGAACGCATCTTCCTGCTTAGAAAAAAAAACAAGGTGACATTGACAGTTTAGTGAAAAGCTTCAAAACTTTAGAACTTTCAAAACTTTAGAAAAAATGCTCTGCTTAACACTTTGACTGCAATTTTTTTTCGACGACTGCGATCTTTTTTTTAACCTAAAAAATTCGTGCTGCCGCTCTACACAGCGGTTGTGTTGCGCCGCACATGCGTTTCGTTCGAAAAATATTACGGCTGTGCTGAGTCACAAGATCTGTATTTTCTCAGCCGCTGCGCTAGTGTGGATTTACGCATATTAGTCACTTGTAGAAAACACATACCGTGTGATTTCAGCACTCAAAGTGTTAAGGGTTAAATTAAGCTCAATCATCAGTGCCTCCCTTCGATCTTTGAATTTAACGCAATCCATCTAGATTTAAAGTCTAACATTATTGATTTTCTGGATAATAAGATTGAGCTTTCTAAAGGTACTCCTTAGAAACTACGAGTATTTATGGGGTTTTACTATATCTAAAAGACTTGAAAGTCCCTGCTCACTCTACCTCTTTCTATGACAAATCATTCACTGTACAAGCTACCCGTCTATGGAATGCTCTCTCTCTGGACATCAGACGTGCAAAATCACTCCCTATATTCAAAAAACTGCCGCATCAGCATTATTTATCCATATGAAATATTGATAGCCTTATCTTATGTCTATGTAAGTTTATTATAATGTTTGTAATGTAGGTATTTAGTGTATTTGTTACCAATTATTTATTAAAGTGCCACCGTCTATATTGTTCGTTCATGTCCAGTCCATCCCAAGGTTGCCTGGAAGAGATCGCTCTCAGCGATAAGGCCGCCCTTTATACCTTTATTCTTAGTTTTTATCTCTGTATTATTTTCTGTTTTTTGTGTGGTGTAATAAAGTGTTATCTATCTATCTATCTATCTAATATGATTTGTTAAAAAAAGCATATTAAATGGTATTTAGCACCGCGGGGAATAATATTTTTGTATGGCTCACTTTGAGGCTCATCGATTAGAGTCATATTTTACAATGCCTATGCGTAGTCATATAAAAATGGAGTATTTTTACTGATATTAGAAAGGCCGCTTAGAAATGTCGAGCATAATTTATTTCTTGATTTTATATAGCTTTATATATGGCTAAAGCAAATATATGGAAGATATATGACAGTCATTTGACCCTGTGGAAGTTATGGCGCCGTATTAAAGCATTGGATATGGTTATGAATCCGTGCTAATGGTCCCCAGTGGGTCAGGAGGGTAGAAACAATGTGCTACTGCCGGTAGACCAGCTGTCAGCACATCCTGTGTGCCCTTGATGAATGACAATGAGGTGTACCGCAGGGCTTAGTACTAGGGCCTTTTGATTAGGTACATTGGTCATATTTTTTTACTATCACCTTTTGAGTCACTTACCCCTATGATAACGCCTTTGTTTTCCGTTTCCTTATTCTATGCCTGTATTTTGTACCTGTGTCCAAATAAATGTTTTTTTCTATTCTATTATTACTACTTATGGTAGCTTGTTGCCTTGTGTTGTGATTTTGGGTTAGTCCTAACATAATTTAGTTTTATTATTGCATGCTAAAGAGGATCTTGGTGTTGATATACAGTGGTGGTCATATAATTAGAAACACTTAATTTGAATTATGAAAGTTTGAAGTCCATGTCATCCATTCTTGAAAAATTTATAAATTCAATTTTTAATAATCATGCAACAATATAGCCACTCAATTTAGAATACTCATAGAATACATTAAAAAAACAAAACTATCTAAATTTCATCATAAAAAGAGTTTAAAGCATACATAGCTTATTTTCTGTTACGGGCCTCTTGGACGCCTAATTAGAAACACTTTAGAAAAACATCCACGGCACATTCCATTTTTGAAATTGAAAAAATAAAACTTCTTTCTTAGCTATTTTTCATCGTTTTGGCGGCAATTGACCATCAAATTGAAAATCCGTATACAATTTTTTGTTCAAAATGGGCAAAAATAAAAGTTGTGACGCGTCAACTAGGCAAATAATTGTTAATTTGCACATCGACCAAGAATGGACGTACAGGAGAATAGCTAATCATTTAAAATGTTCGGTAAAGAAAGTTTTCAATGCTATTGACCATTACAAAAGACACGGAACTATTGAAAATATTCCTAGAAAGGCTCGACCGAGGAAAACTTCGCCCAGAGAAGATAAGCTAATCGTACGTATTGCTAAGAAAGGCCGTTTAAAGGCTCCAACCAGATTAAAAATGAAGTTTTTTCGCCTGATGACGCTAGAAATGTCTCGTCAAGACTAGTACGTCGTAGATTAGTGGAATCAAAATTGTTTGGGAGGGTTTCTCGAAAGGTGCCGCTTCTTACCAAGAAACATCGAGAGAAGCGATTATTATTCGCTAAAAAGTATGTCAATTGGACGGTCCGAGATTGGAAAAAAGTCTTATTCTCAGATGAAACTAAAATAAACATGGTAAATTCAGACGGAAAGCGCTACGTTAGACGTCCAATGAACCATGCTTTTAATTATAAATACACTAGAAGCATAGTCAAGCACGGAGGCGGCAATATCAAGGTATGGGGATGTTTTTCTGGATGTGGAGTTGGACCCGTTCGTAAGATTGAAGGTACAATGGATCAACTGCAGTACTAAAATATCTTAGAAGAGACAATGATTCCCTACTCTGACGACAATTTGCCTGTAACCTGGATCTTTCAGCATGATAATGACCTTAAACACACTGCCAACAGTGTAAAATATTTTCTTAGGGAACAACGTATTTCCGTCTAAGACTGGCCTGCAAATAGCCCTGATTTAAATCCCATAGAAAATCTGTGGCATGTCGTAAAAAAGAAAGTCTCAAACAAACGTAACTCCAGTCACAACGAACTCTGCGAAGCTTTTGTAGAAGCATGGAATTCAATCCCCCTAGAAAAATGTATGAAATTGCTTGAATCAATGCCACGTCGTTGTAGAGCTGTGATTGATAATAAAGGATACGCAACAAAATATTAATTATAAGTTTTAGTAGCCTATACACAGTATCTATTACCTAAATTATATAATTCTAAATAATTAAACCAATTAAATATGATTTATCTTTTATTTTTTTGTATTGTATCTAATTAGTTGTCCATTACTGTTGGTACTTTAAAACTCATTTAGTTGTTTGTATGAAATGTAATATTGAATCTGTACTTGTTTAGTTGATATTTTGTTGTTTTTTTTAAATAAAAGATTAGTTATTGAACATATTTTATGCTATTTGTGGTTTCATTTCCAAATAAAAAGTATTAAGGTCAAATATCTTGTATAATGTTAAGTTCCGTGGGTAGTGTTTCTAATTATATGTCCACCACTGTATATATATAATTTATTGACAAAAAAGATTACATGTTTTTTGGTGTTTTTAGCTGTATGCATAAGAGGATTTATCGCGAAAGGTATTAATTAAAACGCCCATTTTCATACTAGTTTTTGATTCCTTATTTATCGAGGATTCAATCGAGGTATTAATCATCTCAAGCTTATGATCTATGCGGGGAAAACAGAACCAACGCCCGTCCAGAGACATATTCATGGTTAGATTGAAATTTCAGGCAAAAGAAATATAGCTTTAAAAATGTGACGGGATACAGACAATCTTTGGTTATGTAGATTGATAGATAGAGCATTAATTAATTAAATAACAAGTAGGTTACATAACTTAGTTATTAGTATAAAGCTAAGAAAGCGTCATTAGCTTTATGCCATAGTACTCGTAATGTATAAATCTTACCGACATCCATAAATCATTCAAGTTTCTAAGAAGCATCTGCAAACTTTTTTCTAGCTTCTAACCCTAATTAAAGTGTACCTCAAAACTGTAATACTAGATGTATACTACGTCAATCACACTTAGGATATGTTTATCTGAATAATTAACAAGTTATGTGTATATTTATCTTATCCAATATTTAATATTTGTATCTACATTATCACTAATAATGAAAGAAAGAAAGAAAATACATTTATTTGACACCATACATAACACATAACACGACACATTACTTAATAAGAAAGTATACAAACAAGAAAAAAAAAAGGAAATAGAAAAAACATACAGATTGGTACAAATACGTGTTACATAAGGGACCAAGAAGGTCCCTGTCTCAGCATTATGCCGCTACAAGCCGGAGTTAGTAGCGTCGTGGTTTCAGACAGGTCCTGGTAAGTAATAATCATTTTGATGATCGCTTCCTCCGTCTTATTATTCTGTTTTATACAGTTTCAGTAACGTTCAGTACGTTGTTAAAAGTCGTATAATTAATGATTTAGAGTTAACCAGGATGAAGAATCCTCGATACAAAGTGTGCCTTCGTGAACTTAGCTTTATTCTATTGTCTGTGCGTGATTGAAATTGATGAGCCCTCGCCTTAGATGTCTCAGATAGAAAGCGTCAAGTACGAACACAATCGGAATGTAATTCACTTATATTTTCACTTCCCTTGCGAAAGTGATACGAATGTATTGTCTTACTTACCTAAATATTTATTGTAATTAAATTTTCACTTATTTTATTGGTGAAAATGGGCGCGTGCTAAATACTAATAAGCGTTGTTGTTGTGACGAATTTAATTAGCAGTGGCTTTTGTATTTTTATTTGATTTAACTACTGAAACGCTTTCAGAATTCATTCATGTTAACTAAACGTGATTAAAAGAACTTTAATACAATTTTGGAGTTCGTTTTTATGCTCGTGAAAAGTAGTAGTAACATTATATGGCCGAGCTTATTAAATAGATCCTATAATCTGGCTGTGAGAAATCATTTTACGTCTTGGTTATTTTTCTTTCTAAAATGTTTACCTTACTAGTTCATTGTTTTTAATTTAATTTCAGAGCGAATATATCTAACTTCAGTTCTAGTATTGGTTTGTGAAGGGATTAAGGATGCGAAATAAATTGTGGTATAAGTTGTAGATATAATATTTCATAACACAAATATAATTTCATCGATGATTTATTAATAAAATAAATAACATTCACACATCACAACCACGCTTCTCGCATCATTATAAATAAATAATTTGCTACATAGTATTTACACTTCACGGTTTCTGTCGAAATCGTTATTTTTGGTCTGTTCCCTAGTTCTCTTCGATTGGTTCTCGTTTGTCTAATTGGGTTCTCGACTTGTTCTTATTATTGATAAGCATTGTATGCTAGTTCCTGGGCTTCTTCTTGGGGTTCTGCGTCTCTCCTCCTTCGGGTGGCAGCATACGCAGCATCCCAGGGTCCATGGGCGCTGATCTGCGGGTGGGAGTTGTCAGCCGCAATCTGGGTAAACTAGAAGGTTAGACAGGGATTGTAGAACATGCAATGTTAGTCAAAACAACAGGGAATTGGTTATGTGCTAGTATCATCACCGTGTATAAAGAGTGCTCGATTTGATGGTGCAATGTTTTGTGCGTTTGGCGGATTTTGTGCGTGTGCGAGCTTTGGGCTCGGTGCTTAGACGTTTATATTGACGCAAACAAGAAATTTACTGAACTAAATGAAGTTGCCAGTCCGATTTTCATGTTGGCTATGATTTTTATGCGATCGGGCGTCTCATGCAGTGTCAAACCTTTTATATGTGCCTGATATTAGACTATTGGTAGATTAACTAACCTTCTTGCAAAGCTGGAAGATGGCCAGAGCGACGGATACAACGAAAGAGAAGAAAGACAGCTGCAGAGCGTTCCAGGCTTTCAATCCAAGGACTCCGATGGCAAGAGGAATCAGGGTCATGGCTTTCAGGAGCACGAACACAAGGATGGGCACGATGATTTTCTTGAGCTTAGCTTTGCGTGCCTCGCCAACGGAACGTGCACCGTCCTTGTTGAACTTAACGTTCAAAGTCAGTTCGTCGTTGTCGAGGTTCCTAGGGCTGACGGTGACTTTGGTGTCTGCGATGGGGAGTTGGAAGGTGACGTCATGGGACTGGATGTAGTTCTCGATGCTGTCGAGGAAGTCGCCGTTTGAGCGAGCGGTGACCTCGTTACCGGCTCCGTTCTTTGTCACTTCAACGGCTTCGGAGATCTGTGAAAGGATTTTCTGGTTATTACATCTTCAAATAATTCAAAAATATTTATTATAAAATTAGAATGATTTATAATTGTGGATACCTGGAAAGAGTCCTTCTTAAAGATGCTGTCCAGCAATGACATGACCTTGTACTTGATGCACGCAGCAGGATCAGAACCTTCAGCGCAGCCACTCCTCATCTCCTCCACCATGCCATCCATAGGAGTTCCCTTCCAGAACCCTGCTTTAGCTGGGTTAGCCACTGCGCTCCCGAATAGAGCCAGGGCAATAAACAACACTTTACTGGGAACCATCTTGTTCTATGCTCCTGATGTTCACTGATCGAAGGTTGAACGGATTGTGATAGTTTCGACAAGGACCCTGCTGTTTTTATACAGCTATTTCAAATTCAGCACGTGGTGCCCAGTTCCGGTACGCATTGTCTTTCATAGTACGACATGCGACCTTCTGGCGTAGACGATGGGGAAAGCTTTTGATACGAATCCTCTTCAGTGCATCGGGTTAAGAAAGGCTTAAGTGTGACTACAGGTGTTTTGTTGGCGACGTTTCGGCATCGAAGAATGTAAGCGCCTTTTCTGTTGATAGTGACACCATTCCCTGGTTCAAAGAGCTATGATACAGTTTTTTGTTCTGTTCGATCTTAAGCTTTTCTTTGTAAGTGTGATAGAGAGGTCAGTGTGTGAGGCAGTAAGGTGTTTGTTATGGAGGAGCAGGCGGTCTGTACGCACCGGTTGAATACGTAATGGCATCAGGTGGCTATCATTGAACTTGTCGCTCAGGAGATAAGGGACATTCATTGATATTTATCGGTTTAGTTCAAGTTTCACTTTTCTAAATCAAGGACTTAGATCATTGTAAAGTATTGATCAAAAGTTTGGATATTAACTTTGTAATTCTATATCGCTGCATGGTTTTAGATGAAATTAATTAGCTTACCTAGTACAACCTTTATGACTAATTCTGACCTTGATTTTACATGAATTATCTATCTCAGACATATTCTTAGCAGTTTCTATGCCTATAACATTTTGTAAAGCTCCATACAAATCTAAAATTTATTTAAACCAATTTCGTGTCCATTTAATAAAAATGTAAGTATTTTGAATAACTTCATTAATTATCAAATCGTAAGGCACCATGTTACTTCAACCGCACAGACTGCGTGTCTCCAATCCGGTTGCATGAATGATTAGTCCTTAGCAACGTCATTTTCTTCCAAAGTTACAAAGAAGTGTTTAATTACTTATTACTAGAGATCGGATAATCGGATGCATATTTACCTAAAGTGATTTTTTGGCTAACAAATTATGGAAGCGGCTTCTTGGGAACTTTAATTAAAAATAAATTCCCGGTATACCGGGATTGCATAAGTAATCAGATGTATATTACTTAACGTAAATCTTACTTCCAATGAGGATTTTTTTTTTCAAAAATAAGTACCTACTTATATTAATTTTTTTTTCATCGGTTTTGAACTCTTAACAAACCTCTGGTTTCAAGGATAAGACTATTTACACTAACCCTCTATCACTCAAGAACCTAGATTATTCTAATTTTTTGTATTCAGGTTGATAAAATTATAATTAAAGACAAGTATTTTTCGATTATTTAATTATTACTGGATATAAGAAAAAAGGACGACGTGATCACAAAAAATACACAAATTAATGGTGGATTTGCTAAAAAATAATAAAGTTGATTTTCTATAAAAAAAAAAGTCCTTTCCATAATAGCGAACTTCTCAACTTTAGGTAAATATGCATCCGAATATCCGATCTCTACTTATTACTGTGCCTACTGTACTAACAACTCCTTTCTTTGATTTTTTAGAGTGAGATAATAATCTAAAATGATTAGCTTATTTTTATTATTATTTATTTTCTATTTTAATAGTAAGGTCATAATTAAATTCTATCATAAGTAAATTCTATTTAAATTCTATTTTAATAGTAAACACCATATTTTTATCTCATTGGTGCCAGAATTTATTTTTAAACATATACATCTGTCCTAACGGTCACACCTACGGGCACACCTTATATATATTACTAGCTGCACCCCGCAGCTTCGCCCGCGTGGTAATCTGTGTCAAATGGTTTATAAACCTTCCTTTTGAATCACTCAATCTATTAAAAAAACCGCATCAAAATCCGTTGCGTAGTTTTAAAGATCTAACTAAGCAATAATATTTATAATGGGGCTAGATAATGCTGTGTGAATAGTCCAGCAAAAAAAAACTAAGCATAAGCTTCCCGCTGTCTGTCTGTCCCTATGTAGGTATGCTTAGACTTTTAAAACTACGCAACGGATTTTGATGCGGTTTTTTTAATAGCTGGAGTGATTCAAGTGGAAGGTTTATAAACCATTTGACACAAAGATTTACACGCGGGCGAAGCCGCGGGGCGTGTATAGTTTATGGTATAATTTAACTTGACTATGAGCTTTTGTAAGCCTAAATAAATTAATTAATTTATTGAAATTTGAAATCTATCGTGTTTTGAATATGAGCCGGCCCACCATTCAAGAAATCTTCTTCCCGGCCACTACGCCAACAAGGTTCTGTATGATGAAACTTATTAAATTATCGAAGTCAATTGTTATCACTTTCACCGTCGCGGAACTGGGACTAGAGTTAAAAATGGTAATGCTATTAGTATTCTATGTGGATGATAAGAAAATATCCGTTAGACTTCTGGAATTTATGTCATTTGGATACTTAGCAAATTCGATTTTAATATAGTTAGTCTGATGTACAACAGCCATACTCCCCCTAGTTGTTTAAAATACATTTTGGGCGAAGCCGCGGGGCGCAGCTAGTGAGTTATAAAAGTCGACCCCAGTATTAAAATCCTATTAACACATTGACTGCCATTTTTTTTCGACGACTGCGACCTTTTTTTTAACCTCAAAAATTCGTGCTGCCGCTCTACACAGCGGTTGTGTTGCGTCGCACATGCGTTTCGTTCGAAAAATATTACGGCTGTGCTGAGTCACAAAGATCTGTATTTTCTCAGCCGCTGCGCTAGTGTGGATTTACGCATATTAGTCACTTGTAGAAAACACATACCGTGGGATTTCAGCAGTCAAAGTGTTAATCACTACATTATGTAGTATAAAACAAAGTCGCTTCCCGCTTTCTGTCTGTCGCTATGTATGCTTAGATTTTCGAAACTACGCAACAGATTTTCATGTGGTTTTTTAATAGATAGATTGATTCAAGAGGAAGGTTTATAAACCATTTGGCATGTAGATTTCCATGGCGCGGGCGAAGCCGCGGGGAGCAGCTAGTAGTTATAACCTTTAAAACCACGACAACAGTATTAAAATCCTTATCCTAACCTAATAATTATTAATGTGTGTTTTTACTTCCCTCACGCCCTAGCAAAGTAATCAACCGTCTTGATTTTTGTAATAAATTAAATATATACTGAGAGATATTTTAATAATAAATAAATTATCAAGATGCTTGAAGAGAATAAGTTAAAAACTGAGAATATACCGTCTAAGCTATGATTTCTTTGTCCTTTTCTTCCTAGCTTGTTCATCATCATCATCATAAATCTATAATAGTTCACTGCTGGACATAGGCCTTTCCTAATGAGCGCCATAGCGCCCTGTCTTTAGCTTGCCGCATCCAGCATCTGCATGCAGCCTATATAGCTTGTTGTCTTATATAATATTGGGGTAATTTTTCTTGAAAATTTTCTCCATTTCGCTCTGTTCTCAACGTTGAAAAAACTATTCAAAAAGCCTTATTAAAAATTGCCGACAAATCCTGAGTCGGTGAGGTGTCTCCAAATGTTTGCTAAGACCATTCACCTTCAAAATTAAGTACCTACATACATAGTTAGGTAATTAAATGCGCACTTATCTAAAACTCTTCAAATATTTACTGTTCGTGAGCTCGAATGCATTAAGATCTTTTTAATTATAGTCTGAAGTCTAAGTCTGAAATGTTATGTTAGCCAAAACTACTGCTATGCTCTGCTATGCAAAATTTCAGCCCGATACGTTGGGCTGAAATTTTGCATACAGGGAGCTCTAGGTCTGGAATAAAACAGAGGCTACTGTGTATCCTATAAATCAGTTCCTTTGGGTTATAAATAACCTTAACATTCCCTAGAAAGAATGTGTGCGAAGCCGCGGACAGAAATAAGTAAATTAAAAAAAAAGAATAAGGTGCTTGACAGAGAATAAGTTGAAAAATTATAATGTACCGATTACACTAAGATCTTTTGTAGTGTGATAGAAACGTTCTTTTAAAGTCTACAATGAAATATCAGAGTGTTATCATCAGTGTTTTAAATTATAATCGAAAGATAACCATGGATTAAGTAAGGGATAGGTAACGTGGACAACAAAGTCAAAAAATTGTTTAGAAAATGTTACCAGTGGCAGGCTGGCAGCCGATCAATAAAAATAACTGGGAATCACTAATTAAGTAGCCCGTCGTGACCATTCAATCAAAAACGAATAGCGCGTTACAATGCAAAGTGCATGAAACCTACGCAGAGAGCTAATAAGAATTCATTACCACGCCTAGGAAGCGCTGACGAACCAAAACTAAGGAGCGAAGCCCACACTTGGCAGGCCGTTCAATATTTTCATATTAATCAACTTTAGTTTCTTACCCGACGCCACGCGCTTAACAGCTCTCGGAAAATCAATTCAGTGACCTAGAATTTTCATCTCCCTCCTTAAACGTTGACCTACATACAATGTCTAAACTGGCTGTCACCAACTTCACCAAACGCACTGGAAGCCCATTCCATAACAAGCAGGAAGAAATCGTGGTTCATCAGGAAGTGCTTCATAAATCCACGTTTGACAAGCAGAAGGAAAAGCAAGGAGAGCTTTTGCAGAAAGTGAACAAGAAAACCGCGGAGTATCAGTTAAATAAACCAAGCTCTGGAGTGTTTACGGAAGTCGTGACGCACGGTGCATTCACATCCAAAAGTAATAATAACAATGCTAAAGCTGAATCTCCACAAAAAGCCAACGGGTCAAACGGATCAAAATCTCTTCTCGGATTCCCATCTTCAGCGAATGATTTAGCTCTAGACGCTAAATCGGACCTGGAATCCGATCCAAACATATCTCAAGATGTCAAAGAAAAAGTTATCAAGAAACTCTTCGGTCTAGTCTCAATGGTGCAACATGTTTACGAATCTAAAGTTCGGATAATGACGGAATTTGAAAAATTCAAAGACACTCACATGAAGAATGAGATGCGAAGAGAGAAAGAACATTCTGAACAGCTTTACAAGGTAAATATGCACTTTCAGAACGAAGTTGTACAATCCATACAACGATTGAAAAGTGAACTCGATATAGTACGAAATGTCACAAAGAACTCTGAAGATTCTTCAAACAGTTCGGTCGATTTCAATACAAATGACGCACAAGAGTCTGATACTAAAGTTATTTCTGAAGATGACATAAGAGAACAAACAGAACCTCTTCAAGTCGACGGAACCAGTGACAAAGCTATGACTAATTAGTTTATTTAGATAATAAATACGATAATTTTTATTTCTTCTTTGATTATCATCCCTGTAAATTATCAAACATGCTAAGAAAACCAGGTAGGTAGGTAGTTAGGTACTTTCTTTAAGGCAACTAAGTAGGTATATATAAGTACCCGATTGGCAGTGAGTCTTCTAATGAAGTAGAAATAACTATGAAGATTACTTGGTCAAGGTCGAATCGATGTGTAGGTGGTGTGGAGGTTTGGAATTTAGTTTAGTATGCTTACAACCATACTACATAAACAAAACAAAATGCCTTTGGGTGATATTTATTGATATCTGAATGATATAATTACCCCTTGTATGGTTTAGGTCAGATTCTGGCTCGTTCCTATGACTTGCTACTTATACTATACCAATTTCCAGCTTAATGCTAATTTATTCATATTGATTTTGGTTTTTTTAAATAATAACCCAGGCTAAGTAGGGTTTTTACCAAAAGAAAAATATATATTTTTCAAATTCTTTATTAAGGCTTACAACATAACCACTTAGACGTGTAAAATTATCTATTATCAAAAAAGAAATAAGGTGTTTGTTCTTTTCTTACCGATAGGTAAGTATTAATTAATTTGAAAACATGGGTCAATGGTGTAAACCATAAAAATCGTAAGATTTTTAGGTAAATTAGTTCCCCAGTTATATTACTTGAACTAGAACGCAAAAAATATTAAAGACCGTATAAATTTAATTTCGCCAGCGTAAAGCCAAACTTTACCGATAAAAAATAGGCCAGAACTTTTGATACCATTTTCTTTCGTGCAGCACCATCTATCCAAGAATGTCGGGACTAGTATTTACTTTTAGTTTTATTTTTAGTATCTGCAGTAAAACGCAATAGCGCAAACGCACCTCACGTTGAAGAAACACAGGTAGAGAATTCCGTTTTTGACCGAATAAATTTAAATAAAAAAAATGTATCCCATACCTAAAAACGTATTCAATGCCTTTTATTTATGAAGGTTGGTACCAAGTACCTATACCTACACACCTACTTAGAATGTGTTTTATCCCGAACGAGGAAAACCCGCTGTAAAACGTTTCTCAGTCTTTAGCATCCGACTAAATTCACTCAAATAGTTTAAATCAGTCGAGAAACACGTATGTAGAAGTTGTTTTGTGAAAAAACTTGCAGCTACACATATCTAGGTATTTTTATAATAAGTTTATAATAAAATAATAAATATTACTGATAAATGTGAGTTTGTGTCCGACTTCAAGAAGAATAAATTTATGATAGGGGTCACGATTCTGATAAGAGTCTGAGGTAAGTTCAAGTTGCTAATGATTCACTTTTAAAAGTTTCTGTGAATTTAAAAACACACATAAATGTAGGTATGTACATATACAAAAATTGTGACTTTTAACATAAGAAGTGTTTAGGGGCCTACTTTTCCATTTATGCAAACCTATACGCAGCTTTCATATCGTAAAATGTTATCATTTCTAGACGAATTATATTTTGATATGACTACCAAATCTTACACTGTTTTTTCTTTAATTTCAGAATGGGCACGCCAAGACAGATGTCAGTATTAGCTACTTTTACAGCATTGATAGCGACTGTTCATGCTCTACAATGCCAGACCTTCAACCAAAAAGACGTAGTTTGCAAACCGGGCAACACAGATCTTGTCTTGGGTCGAGGAACGGTCTCAGACAATAATAGAACTACTGGGATAACGCTCAGGGGTTGCCGCATAACAGATTTGGATTACGAAGCGTTTGAGAATGACTTCTACCTTCAATACATTGACCTGTCCGTGAACAAGATAAGCAAGCTGAAGCTCGGCGTTCTAGATGGAAACGTACAAGTGACGTATCTGAACCTGTCGCATAACATGTTGACTTCATTCCCCCTCGGGCTTTTCGATCAGAAAGTCAATATAGAAGTGCTGGATTTGAAAGGAAACAAACTTAACTTTCTTGAGCTTGGTTTATTCGACCCTCTTACAAAACTGGCTCATGTAGATCTATCAAGCAATGATCTTTTAGGGAAAAACATCGATCCGTATATTTTCGATCATAGCAAAAGGATCAAATTTATAGATTTTTCTAGAAACGATATGTCAGATTCGCCAGAGCTTTTGTTGCATGCGTTTGAAGCGTTAGATTTTCTAAATCTGGATAGGTGTTCCTTAACAGAGGTGCCTGCTTTTGCAACAAGACCTAATTTGAGGACAATGAAACACCTCATGTTGTCTACAAATAAAATAAGCCGATTGGAGAACTCAAGAACATTTATGAATTTAGACAACTTAGAGATACTGAATCTAGCCGATAATATGATTGAAGAAATAGCAGCAGACATCTTTACGTGCTGCTTGAAGAAAATTAAAATGATCGTGCTGAGAAATAATCGAATAAAAACAATGCCCGAGGCGCTATTCTGGAATTTAAACCGATTGGGTAATCTTGATCTGTCCAAGAACTTGATAGAATATGTACCTCTAAAAGCTTTACATGGAACTGGACTGAAAAATCTAAATTTATCGTACAATAAGTTTACATATTTGGAAGCAAACTTTTGTCTAGAACTACGAAACTCGGGTGTGACATTGTCTAAGTTATATATGAACGATAACCCATGGCAATGTGCGTGTTTGAACGAAATTCTAAGGGAAACGAAGAAGTACAACATACGATATAACGCAAACAAGCTGAATGGTAATCAGGCTGTGTGTGTTACTACAAAGGAGTTCAACTGTAAAAGGCAAAAGTCTGATAATGATTTTTACTCGCAACTGTACGATGAAGAGATTCAAAGTAATAAACAGGGTTAAAATATTTGTTCCATATGATAGTGTAATTAATTATTAATTAAGAAAATGCCTGCAATCGTTTTTTTGTTTTGTTCATTATTATAATACTTATATGACTAATTTAAAATTACTTAATAAAATTAAAAGTATTTTTTTTACCAATAATGTTAATTAAATTTAATACCTAGAAAGAGATAGAGGATAGGGATTTATGTTTCGAGAAAAAAAGGCTTTTTATTTTATTTTTCTTATTAGTAAAGGCGAAATTTTGCTAATCTGTGATATGAAGTTATGAGATATGATGTTTGTCCGAAGATAACGCTAAAAGTACCCATGAAATCAGCCATATATTTTTGTGCATCGGCTTGAAATAAATACTATAATATGTAGAAGAAGACTCAATTAATAAAAATCCTACATTTTATCCCGAAAAAATTGCGTGCGAAGCCGCGGGCAGAAAGTTCTTAATAATTTAAAGCAAGTTTGTGTTTAGTGCCATCTATTAAAGGATCTTTGAACTAAATACTGTTGTGGGAAAGGAAAGCGACCGGCCGGCGCAAGCGCACCTTTTGCCAGTCTGATCATCGATGCTTTACCAGCGTTTGTTTTGGTTATACGTTAAATCGGAAGATGACACTCTTGAATATTTTGTGATATCTATATTTAGGACGTTTTTATGATAGGTTTAAAATATGTCATCATCATCAGCCTATAGCAGTCCACTGCTGGACATAGGCCTCCCTCAATGAGCGCCATAGCACCCTGTCTTCAGCTTGCTGCATCCAGCATCTACCTGCAGTCTTTCGCAGATCGTCATCCCACCTGGCAGGAAGGCGTCCTACACTACAGTTGTCATACCCATAGGTATTATAAAAATTTAGTATTACTACAGTATGTAGTATATTATCTGTGGTATTACTGACTAATAATTCACCAGCTATCACATGGGCAAACCTGTGGGCTTGTGCTAGCTTATTCTACTTCACTACCTCTAGACCTCACAGGAAGCAAAAAGTTCAACACGTGCAAGAAATTTATTAAACTAACATCTGCAAAATCGAAGGTTTTTAAAGTAAATTTCTTTGGGTTTAAAAAAAGTTGGTCCGTTTTTTGGCAATCACGTATCGGGTAGAGTCGTATGTGATGTGATGTGGAAAACTATACAGGGTGATTATATTTTGTATAAAAAAAATATTCTAATAATCAATCACACTAGTTTAGATGCTTAGATGGATGGATGGATGAATGTTTGTTACTTCTTCACGCCCAAGCCACAGAACGAACGGATCAGGCTGAACAAAACACATAATAAAACACGCAACATAGTGTATATTATTATTTTAATGCACATTTTTTCTTTGCAAAGATGAAGCTCGAAACCTGGAATAAAACATAGGCTTCTTTTGAACCCGTAAAACAGTTCCCAACATGGGATAAAAATTGGCTTTAAATTACCGTTCCATAGATTTTCATTTCATAGATACAAAGCATGCGAAGCCGCGGGCAGAAACTAGTGTAAAATAAAGGTATTTATAATTTTTCTTTGCTCTAGGTATCCCATTTTACCTGAGCTTTATTTGATTAAGAAATCGTAGGTCTCTCTAATTATACCTATCAATAAAATAAAGACCATACGATCTTAAAGTCGTGGGGTGTTTCTTTTGTCTAGAACCTTTTACATCCATTTTATTAGGGGTCGTCCGTCGATCACGTGATGTTTTATTTTAAGCAACTTTTAACCCCCTCCCCCCCTGCGGCCCTGGTGATATGTAGGACTACCTAGTACGTCATTATATCCCCCCTTGTGATTTTTCGTGACTTTTTTCCAACCCCCCCCCCCCCCCCCTTTTTTTGCTTTACATGATTAATAGACGATCCCTTAAGTTTTTACATTTACCTAAATAAATGTAAATAAAATGTATTTATCTTCGCACGTTTTATCTCACCTTTGTACAAGGCCCGTGCCGGAACCACCTGTATATACAGAATTTTGATATCTCAGGTAAGGCGAAACGTTTTTTCTAAATAAAATGATTCCTCAAAAACCTTAATTATCTGGGCACGATCGCTTTGTTTTTTACTTTTTTATTCTCCACACCATTTGGCAATTTCTATAATATGGTTTTAGATAAATTAGTTTTGTTATTAAAATTGATGGCACGATATGAATTGGTTATTGATATGTCGATTATGTGTACCTACATTTATCTTAGTCGAAAAGGTAGAATAATACAATACTATACCATACATATACGCTTTATTGCACATCAAACACAGAAAAAAAACCAGTAAAGAACAAACAAACAAAGACACAGATGCACAATGGGCGGTCTTATCGCTAAGAGCGACTTCTTCCAGGCAACCTTTGGATGGACACGTAGCTATAGTATATGGTTTTTATTCTTATTTATTTGTAAGTTTTTTATATGAATTAACATGTTTTTCTTATTGTATATTTACACAGCAGAGTATTTTATTGTTTAACTAAATAAATATTAAAAATTAATAACGAAGAACATTAAAAATCTTAAGAATCAAGATTATTGACGACCGACTTGGCGCCGTGGGCGAAGGTCCGCCTGCGACGCAGGAGGTTGCGGGTTCGATTCCCGCCTCGGAACAATTGTGTGTACGATCTGCAGATATTTGTTCCGGGTGATCTGGTCGTTTTCTATTTATAATAAAAAATATCTATCTATGTAATTTATAGTATTATGTATATCAGTTATCTAGTACCCATAACACAAGCTCTGCTTACCATGGGGCTAGATAATGATGTGTGAATTGTCCAGCATTATTTATTTATTTATTTATTATTATGTTCACATAACGCGAAAGTTTACTAAGTTGTAACTAAATAAAAATGTTTAACACAAATACAAACAAATATTATCGTAAATCTACTTATTTCTTACCTA
Source organism: Eupithecia dodoneata (assembly GCA_947044415.1). NCBI lineage: Eukaryota > Metazoa > Arthropoda > Insecta > Lepidoptera > Geometridae > Eupithecia > Eupithecia dodoneata. Next base: position 3,398,122 of record OX345678.1, read on the forward strand.
CCTATAATGTAATGTTTGAGATCACTTCTGTGTCTTTTTTCTATCCGATTTAGAATCCGATAGATTTTATGTCAACAGAGACATCTATGAATGAAAACTGATAACAATAATAAAAAACAACAAATAAGGTTATCACTAGAAACTAAAACACAAACTTCAACAATGACAATGTATAATCTCACATAATAAAGCGAAAAATGTCTATATTTAAATTAGAAAACGAACGAGAGATCAATTAAATTATGAAATGAAATGAAAGTTTTTCTTTAGGCTTACAAATAAGCACTTAGACAAGTCATATTTTATACTATTCATTATTATTTTGATGTTCACTTCAATTTTTTGTCCACCAGTGGAAGAAATGAGAAGAAACCACTAGTATGTTCATAACTTATGTGTCTAGTACATATGATTTGCTTATCTGTAAGTTGTTAGATTTTGAGTTGGAGCAAAACTCGTTCCAAGTTTTTTTATCTTCTAGATAATCTGATATTTTGTAATAAGCCTTTTTACAAAGAATATGCTTCACAATTTTTTTTAATTTATTTATTGATAATTTTTGCAACTCACTTGGAGTTTTGTTGTAGAAGGGTATACATTGCATGAACGATAGCTTTCAAAACTAAACATTGTTTCAAGCTTCTGTGCTTTGCTTCTTTATTATTATTTATATATTTTTTACATATTTTATATATTTTACACCAATATTACTATCCTATAGCAATATTCCGTTTAGCTTCCTAAATACATCAGGGTATTTTATTTATAACATTTATTATAACAACGGCCCCCTGATTATGTAACTGCGACCGGTTTGCGACAGGCGAAAATTAAGCAATCAGTGCTGTCAAAAGCCAATTTTGTATTAGATGACACCAGGTACTACGTCACCCAGCAATCGAGCACTAGGTTTCCCTCTGCCGGACAATCGGTGAACTAAAAATTGCTTGCTAAAATTGCGGTCGCGGTCGCGTCGCTGTTGCTGTTGCTTTTACATAATCAGCCTGCGGGTATTCTATTATAATAACATTCTTGCTGAACCACGAAATTAGACCAAACTTAAAAAAACACGCATAAAGGACCGACTGGAGTCCAAATGCGGAAGCAGGAGTACCTCCACCTTAACCATTAACTTAAAAAAAAATATTACATACATATATATGTACGTTCGTTTAAAATAAACTCTACGTGAACATATATGTAGAGTTTATGTCGTGTCCAATAGGACTGTAGGTAGGTACTGTACGGTCTAAAGGAAATAATGCACTTTGATATTTGATGACAACCTAAAATGAATTTAGATATTTTACGTACTCTACCTTACTACGTTCCTCGTTAAGTTCGTTCCCTCGTTAATATGATAAGTTAAAGTTAATATATCATCTGAGAGACAACTTTCTATTTAAAACCTGCGACCACTGGTACCTTACCATCTGCCAATGATATCGCAATTCCTCATTCGCTGCCACATGCCCAATTCTACACATTTCTCTAAAAAAACATGTAAAAAACTAAACAGCATCAGGCATTTCCGTAAAAAATGAGAGTCTGCAGTGGGCACGAGCCATAGAGGTTTTTTACATTTCTTTTGGCAGAAAACATGCACCTATTATGATCTCAATTGTTGATCAAATGAAGAAAAAAGTCCTTTGGGCTATATTAGTATGGATAAGATTTGATACGCATATATGATAAACTCCATGTTTCTAATGACCAAAATTCATTACGAGATCTGCGGCCTTTACCATACCTCTATAAATAGCGGGTACCAAACCCGTAAAATAGGTACCTACGTTTTATATATCCAACTAGCTGCGCTATGTATATACCTAATTTTAATTCATCCACCTTTGTCTATCATCGTAATATCATACAATATGCAGGTTATTGTGTTAGAGCAAAAAGCTGAGTCAGGACCTGTTATACCTCCACACTTACTGGTAGGGCTACTTTGTACCACACTCTGTTCTGTGCTTTGTACGAACCCAACGTTTACCTACTTGTGTTGTAGTCTGTTCTTGAGTGGAGAACATGACTTGGTAAACTTAGTGTAGGACGCCCTCCGACCAGGTGGGATGACGACCTGCAAAAGACTGCAGGTAGATACTGGATGCGGCAAGCTGAAGACAGGGCGCTATGGCGCTCATTGGGGGAGGTATTTTATTTGATTTGATTTAGGAAACAAAAAGCTTATATTTAGTTATAAATAGAACATAGACTTAGAGTAAATAAAGCTAATTACAGTTTCCACTCGTAGCTTCTCTTATTTATTTCTTCTATTATCAAATCCACACTAATATCGTCATGAGTAGATATTGCAAACCGCGGAAGTGCCCACAAGCCGCCTCTTCCTGTCTAATTCTACTTCCTTGCCAAATTGCACTTTTTACCTTTTATTCACTTTTTATCTGAACCTTTAAGTTTTTTACGTTTTTTTTTAATATGTAGAATTAGATAAATGGCGCGTATGGCTCGTGCCGTCAGCACGCCAGAAGGCTGTACTGTGACTAACTTTTGCTTTCATTACCTTTTTGTAGCTTATGTAAAATTTAGTTACAAAAGGGTGGTTTTATTATTTAACTGCAAGAGGAAACTTGTATATAATAACATATATTATAAATAAATAAATAATGCTGGACAATTCACACAGGATAGCCCCATGGTAAGCAGAGCTTGTGTTACGGGTACTAGATAAATGATATACACAATACAATACATTACATAGATAGATATTTTTTATAATACATAGAAAACGACCAGAGCACCCGGAACAAATATCTGCAGATCGTATCCACAATTGTTCCGAGGCGGGAATCGAACCCGCAACCTTCAGCGTCGCAGGCGGACCTTCGCCCACCGCGCCACATCGGTCGTCTTGACAAGGAATGATAACAAATTATATTTTTTTATAATTTTAATGATATAAAGCATCTCTAAGATTAAGCTGGATGAAAATGTGATTCAGCAGTATACGTATTCATTTATTTTAAAATGGCAACGAATTCCAAGTTAAATAGGGTAAATAATATTTTTTTCAAAAAAATTCAACGATCCCCAAGGCTCTGTTTATGACTAACAATCATTATAAGAAATAAGAAATAATTTATTATGCCATCTTATAAAGACCATGTGTACTTCAGGCTATGTGAAATAAAGTAAGAAACATAACTTTACAGATTAACAGAAACAGAAACATTTCAACACATTTGTTGTTTATGCAAATTGCCGGTAGGTAGGTAGCATACAAGTTAAAAAATTCTCTACCGCCCGTGCTAGTGTTACACTACTGTGTCATTCATGAAAGGTTTTCCCTATAACTATTTACAATAGGTATTTAGTATACCACTTAAAACCACAAACACACACACTACTTATAGATTATGTAATTTCTGTTCAGGGGAAAAATAATCCTTATTATATTAGTTTCATGAAATTAATGATAGCTAAGTTGTGGCCGTATTCACAAAATCATGAAAAAACTGCCAAAAAAACTTCTCAGTCACCACCGCACGCGTTTTAGCAATTTTTTGCGTTGCCCAGATGTCGTTATGCAGATGACATTTTTTCTAGTTGCGCGATTTTTAGTGGTTTGTCGGCAGATAACGTTTTTTGATAGCAGATGGTTTGCATAAACTTTTTGAATAGTCGAATGGTTGAAAAAACGTGTTGCCTATCTCATTTTAAGAGTTGGACATTATCAGCTGTTTTGCAAAATTTGCATGCAATTATTATCTAAGTGCGGTAATTTAAACAGAAATCAACCTAAATAAGTCCGTATCAGAAATAAACTTGTAGGTAGTAATATATAAAACATACAAGTATTTGAGCTGATCGAAAAAGCTAAATGAGTGAAAGAAACCATAAAATCAAATAATAGAGTTAACCGCATTAAGCATTCTTGTAAGTACCAATATTTTACAGCGGGGCAATGCAGCCAGCCTCTTTGGGACGCTTGCGACTGGTAGGTATTGATATGAAAAATGAAAATGAAAAGTTTTTATTTCTTTAAGCTTGCAAATAAGCACTTAGACAGGTCATATTTTATAGTTCACTATATATGGATCAGTAGAACTACCATTTCTATTATTTTTTTTCTTCTTTTCTATTCTATTCTGCATGCCTAAAGACGGTTTCCAACAGTCTGCAGTAAGCTCAATAGTTTTAATTGTAAATACTATGTAGATCTAAATTATTCCTCTAAGAAGGGAGGACCACCTCCCTTCTTAAAATATTTATTTGAAATTATTAGGTATTGTTAATTTTAATAATAATATAATTAAGCATAATAAGCTTTTGTCTTGTTATGCTTGGATATAATAATATCACGAAAACTTGGTTAATATCAATAATTAATTAATTATCTACTTTTCAATCCACGCCAAAAAACATTAAAATGAAAAAATCGCGGACCACTCGCGTGCCGATCCGGCCACCAAATCGATCGGATTCTATCATAATCACCTAATTACCATACTAAACGATCCAGTAATTTGAACTGTAACACAAAACGATTTGATTTAGTCCTTAAGTTGGCAATCTCAGACAGAATTCGGGGAAATCCTACCCTTCTGATTAGGGCGAAGACACACGAATCGGTAAAAATGTAGACTTCGAATTGTTGGTCGATATGGACTTATACCTAGATATGGCTGTATTCTAGACCTTGTGATACATTTCGGCCATTATGGTCACTCGGCTTACTAACAGGTGAGGTTGCGGTCAAATGAATGCGGGTATATTCCCAATCAAAAAATAAAAATATATTAACTGTTTTGACTATTATAAATACCGACGTCGAAACCCATAATTTTACTCTTTTTATATAAGTTTTGCGGGAAAATAATAATAAATAAATAAAAAAAAATAATGACTGCAATATCCCGTTGTATGGCAATACTGATGCGCTGCGCCAGATACTCACCCGCTCTCGGGTCACGGAAATTAAATGTACTTAATTAAACTTTGAGCAATTTTCCCTTTGTAAATAAGTTCAGGAATAAGAAGCACAAAGAAATTACCCGGTCTTTATTCTCGTCTACTTCGTTAAGAATTTCCCAAAGCTGAATGTTTACCAATGCTGAATGAACCTCATGATGAAAAAACTAAAAACCAATTGTTGTAATTGATGTCCACACTTCCCAAAGCCTATGTACAACTTTTGTAGTATATTCATATTCAATAATAAGTATATTTTATCTATCTAAAAGAAGAAGAAAACCAGAAGGCAACCAGACAACCTCGAAAAACTAATGGTAATGGGTAATGGGCAAGATAGAGGGAAAAAGACCAAGAGGACGGTCACCAAACCGCTGGTCTGAATAAATTAAGGCTATAACGGGACTCACTTTGCCTGCAGCCCTGAGACAGGCCGAAGACAGAGTGGTGTGGAAGCGGTTCATCAGCGTCACCGTGAAAGCCTTCCAGGACGGGCACGACCTTCAGCAATGAAGACAACGACAAAGAAGAAGAAGAAGATCTATCTAAAAATCGACTTCAAATTTGAAGTCGATTTTTAGATAGATCTTCTTCTTCTTCTTTGCCGTATAAAGAAATTCAGTATTTACACAGTTTTTTAAGTTTTACGGGAATAATACTTATCACTCGAAGAAAAAGATTAACCACCTCGTGATCATTCTCCATACAATAGCGAAACAATTCTCCAAATTGGTCCATAATTGACAGAGAAATCGACGAACATAATGTACATAATATAAAAAGTACATACAATCAAGCATGAGGTTTTTCGTCGGTAAAAAATAGTCTTTCATATAAATACAATAGTTTCAATAGTTAGAACCGTAGACCTAAAATAAGACTTAGTTTCTTTAATCCTCTAGATTAAAGAAACCTATCCCGGGTAAAAAGAAAGTAAACTATCCCGGGGGCAGGAGCTAGCAGACATAATTATGCGACATTTTTACACAGAACCTCCTTACTCTTTTTTTCGCTGGTGAAAAATAGTTTTTCAGTTAGAACCTCAGACCAAGATTATTCTCGGTAAGTCTACCTAGGGGATAGATTCTTGCCTGAAGGAACCTAGTAAGCAAACTATCCCGGAGGCGGGAGCTAGCATAAATATCATGCGAGATTTTTGATGAAAATAAAATATAATTGCCATTCAAAAACAAATAATTCCTGCCCCTGCGGCTCCTAAATCCGAAACGTTTGGATTTGAATAAATCAAAAGCCTTTTATAGAATTGCATTCTTATACAGGGTAAGCCATTTTTTTCTCGGTGTCTGTGAGGCAGAGTAGCCCTCGCGTCTAAACACAAGTTTTACTTAGTTAGAGCGAGGAGTCGATGCATTTTCAGCACTAAGGTTTTAGGGTAGAGTAGGTACTTTACCTAAAGGTAAACTTAAATGTTATAGAGATAGTAATTAGTTTTAGATAAGTACTCTGTTAACCTTTAGAAACCATTTTTTGAAAATAAATACTTTATTATATTATATATATTATATTTCTTATTGAGAGCAAAACCTATTTGTACTAACTGTACTGGTACCCTAAGGAGGTAGTTAGTACTCCTATGTCTATAGGTATAGGTTCTAAATTGATTAGAATTATTTTTCGTGAAAACAAACTTAATTTTCGTAGCTTCGTAGTGATCGACACAATGAAAATGTACATGTTTTATTTCTGTACATAGGTAGGTAGGTTATAATAACATGGGTTAGTGTTTTCTTTAAATCATAGATGCTTGTGATAGAGACATGATAATATCATATTGTATTGGGTGTTCCCGTAAAAATAGAGGTACGTTTGTAAATAAATAAATAAATAAATAAATAAATAAATAAATAAATAAATAAATAAATAAATAAATAAATAAATAAATAAATAAATAAATAAATAAATAAATAAATAAATAAATAAATAAATAAATAAATAAATAAATAAATAAATAAATAAATAAATAAATAAATAAATAAATAAATAAATAAATAAATAAATAAATAAATAAATAAATAAATAAATAAATAAATAAATAAATAAATAAATAAATAAATAAATAAATAAATAAATGAATAAATAAATAAATAAATATCTCTAACATTATTAACGTTTTATAGAAAACGGCATTGAACAACATGCCTCTCCTGATCAAGGGGGCTTTTATTGTATGTACTAATACACTACACTATCTCTTTCTAGGTATTAAATTTAATTAACATTATTGGTAAAAAAAAATACTTTTAATTTTATTAGGTAATTTTAAATTAGTCATATAAGTATTATAATAATGAACAAAACAAAAAAACTATTCCAGGCATTTTCTTATTTCTATTTATTTCGCAAATAAATAAATAATACAGGACAATACAGGACTTTTATAAAATCACGAAGAATAGAATAGCAAAGAAATATCTTTATTGTAGCAAACAACTATTTGTAGTTATCAAATTTACTAAACTAATTCCTTAACTACCCAACACCATAAATACTACATAACTACTAAAGTCTATTAGTTATATTCAATGCAACATTTCTCCTAAGCACTCCGTAATTATGTATCTACCTTTCTACAGGAAACAACTATGTTAATCAGTTGAATGAATATTAAAACTATCGAAACATAATTGAAATTATCACTATTTGTATGCGTGTGCGCCGAAGAAGTCAGTTTGCATCGCATTAGCTTGTATTAGATCATGGTAACGACATTGTGTGCATGGACTTGGTTTCTGGGCTTAGAAATAGGCGATTTCAAACCACGTCATCATCATCCAATTATATTAATCCTCTGTCTACATAGGTCTCCCTTTCTTCAGCTTGACGCATCCAGCATCTTCCTGCATTCTGCAAGCTTTTGAAGGTCGTCATCCCACCTGGCTCTAAGCTACGTTTGCCGAGTCGCGGTCTCCACTCAAAAACACGTTTACCCAAGCGGTTGTCAGTTCTTCGAGATAACAGAGATGTCCGATTAACTGCTACTTCAGTTAACTAATTTTTGTGTTTCTGATTGATTTTTTTTCGGATATATTCGCTTCGAATATTGTCTAGAGAAACTCCGAAAATAGTTATCACTTTCTATCACTGAGTTAATACTATTAGCGTCATCATCATCATCATCAGCCTATAGCAGTCCACTGCTAGACAGGCCTCCCCCAATGAGCGCCACAGCGCCCTGTCTTCAGCTTGCCGCATCCAGCATCTACCTGCAGTGTTTCTTCAGTCTTATTCATTCGTTTATCGAGTCGTGGTCTCCACTCAAGAACACGTTTACCCCAGCGGCCGTCGGTTCTTCGCGAGATATGGCCGGCCCACTGCCACTTCAGCAGCAGCAGCTACTATTAGCGTACATAGGCACAATTAGTCTGGCTTATCGTTTGATGTATTTCAACATATTTGAATAGTGGTTATAAAATCTGTTGTGAGTAATTATTTATTTAGACTCAAACTTTAAGTAGGTTCGACGAAATAGATATATAATATTTTTATGTATTGTTATGTTTGTTAAAATCTATTAACATACACATGGGTTAACACTTTGACTGCTGAAATCACACGGTATGTTAATTACGGATGTTAATTTATGACATTACCGATCAAGTTGGTTTATGTTGCTTAAAGTCATTTTGTTCCACAACTTATAACTACAACCTGTATCCATGCACTTTTTCCAAACATCCAAAGGTCGTTTTTGAGGGCTTTTTTCTGATCCAAGGGCCAATTATGCACATTTTTGCCGACGCGGTCTGTTTGACGGCCCATCGAGTCCTCATACTAGGATACAGATGGTTCGCACTCGGGTTCTCTTATCGCGTGAGTGAATATAAAATTCAAAATCCTTTATTTCGGCTTACAAAATAAGCACGTAGACAAGTCAAATTATATACTATAAATTATTATCAAATAAGAAATAAGGTATTTTTGATTTTCTGTTCACTTCAATCAAGGCAAGGCTTGGTAGGACCACTGAAAATGATGGCTTTGTGTAACCTCTATCTGAAATTCATAGGTTTGTATCCTAGAACGGAGTTTATGTCGTCATTTACAGGTTATGGAATATTTTGTTTATGAAAAGGTCAGCACTCCTGCCTGGATCTTCGGCCTAGTTATCCGGTCCTTACTTTTATTTTTGATAACCACCTTTATGTCTGCCTATTTTTAGTATTGTTCTTAGCAACAAACTATTAATTTGTTTCGAAACGTTCCCATAGCAACAGAACCAATCACATAAAGTCAAACAGAATACAATAAATACCATAAAGTTATAATTTGATTTGAAGAGCTACGATTCTGAGCTAAAATATGAACGTTTCTTGCATTTATCGTTTTGTTCCAAAGTACCCTGGTTTAGGACAAAACAACTAGACAATTTCCCTATTTTCCCTTGTTAGAAGAAGCCTAAAATATTCTTTAATCTCCTAATCCAGTCAGTCAGTTCCATCATTAACTTTTATGTATCAGATGCCATCAAATAAAAATCAGAGTCGCTTTTTGCGGTGGTTTTTGTTCGGATATTGATGAGAAGCTCTCGCATTTGAAGGAATTTCATTTATTTCATTCGTCGCCGCCATTGTCTGGTACATATCTACTTATACATACTTATTTAACATAAGGGAAGGATAGGTATGTGATTGTGCACGCATTCTTTGGGCATTGGTGTCCATTTAAGGATGAATTTTGGATCAACGTATTCACTGCCCAGCCTTGGAAATGCGATACGCAGGGGCGCGAAGCCTTTTCAGCACGCTACATGGACGCGGAAGAGGTAAACATCTGCGCTGTAGCCTTGAAAGTGTTAATGCAGCAATAATAGACTGCATTATTTTTATCTCATCATTATTAGCCTATATTAGCCACTGGATATAGGCCTCCCGTAATGAGTGCCATAGCGCCCTGTCTTCAGCTTAACGCATCCAGCATCTACCTGCAGTCTTTCGCAGGTCGTTATCCCATCCTACCTGGTCGAAGGGCGTTCTATACTACGTGTAGCGAGTCACGGTTTCTACTCAAGAACACGTTTTGCCCCAGCGGTTGTCGGTTCTTCGCGAGATATGAGTGGCCCACGGCCACTTCAGCTTGCTAATTCTTAGAGCTATGTCGATAACTTTGGTTCTCTGTCGGATGTATTCATTACGAATCCTTTCCTTCAGAGGAATTCCGAGCATAACTCTTTCCATAGCTCAGTGAATGTGTTAATGCAGAAATAATAAAAAAAAAACTATCTACATATGTAATATATTGTATTATGTATATCAGTTATCACTTATCTAGTACATACCCATAACACAAGCTCTGCTTACCATGGGGGCTAGATAATGCTGTGTGAATTGTCCAGCATTATTTATTTATTAATAGACTGCATACATTTTACCTCAAGTAGGTAGTAAATAATAATACCTGGCCAAAATACAGTAGGTAAGTCGGACTAGCCATCTGTCTTTCCTTTAATTTGGATTTTATAAATATCCTGGAATTATTTCTTTGTGTCGAGAAGAAACGACACTATAATCTTTATGTCTGCACTCGAATAATTAAGCAGGTAAACATTTAACCGGTTGTCATGTGTAGGTAATTTTTTTTTGTAATAAGTACAATAATGTCATTACATTATTGTACTTCTTGTCGTATATTTTATGCTGATTGTACTCAGTGGCGTAGCTAGGTGGACAAGGGCCCCGGTGCATAGAGAAGGAATCAGGCCCTCACCGCCCCTCTTTGCAGTTTCCACGTAGCAATGAACATCATACATTAGAATAGATGCAAAGTAAGAGCGAATTAAAAATTAACTAAAAATTTGACGGGTGGAATAGTCGAATTGATCTCACGACCGTCGAGGCCGTCAAGCACGAGAGCTTATCGCTGATACAATGTGCTACGGACGTACTCAACCAAACTACCAAATAACAATAACAAATAATAGAGAATTATGTGATTGTTGATGTTCATTTAAAATAATTAAAAAAACACTTGTGAGCAGGCTTGAAGCCTAGCTTCGGAAGCTGGCTGACCCTATCTTTTCAAAGCTTAGATTAGAGGGCCCCCTGAGCTCCAGGGCCCTGGTGCACTGCACCGCCCAGCCCTACGATAGCTACGCCACTTGTACTACATTATTGCAATGACATCATTTTTTCTTTGGTACGACCTTGACCTGATAATTATTGTACAGTAATTATTGTTACATAATTAAAATAAATCATCATCAGAATCAGCCCTTAGACGACCTTTGCTAAACCTGGGCCTCCTCCGTAGGTATATTATTCTTATTTTTTCTGGAAAACTATATCGAAAGCAGTAGGGACTGCTGCCCTAAATTGGAACCTACGTTATTTTAACGAGAGAAGACTTAATCAGCTCTTAAAACTAGCTCTTTTTACCAGTCTTTCTCACTGTTACCTCATATAACTTATTATATATCCGGATTTTCAATAAAAGCTACTTCGATCAGTTCCATCCCTGAGTCTACGAGATCTAAGGCACGTTGTAGACGGAGCAACTTTAGTAGAAGCAGCAGGCAACTTTTTATTTAACTTATATGTAAATTGAAAAATTGTTGTGTACCTACCCACTAAGATACTACACCTAAGAAACTACCTGTATGCATGAAATCACAATAAATTATATGAATATGAATATGAAAAACTTCTTCTTAAAGTTTGTTTATAGGCATGGCACAGTTTAAGAAGAAGTTTGTATGAAAACAGCTAGGATACATTGCCTTATGTATAAAAAATTACCTGTAATGATGTTGCTTTTAAATATAATTTCACACTTCACACTAATTATAATACATGCGAAAGTTTGGATGGATGTTATAATGGATGTATGAATGGATATTTGTAAGTTACCTACTTCTTCACGCTTAAACTACTGAATCGATCGCGCTGAAATTTTGCTTAGATTTGAGTGTGTGATTTTGCACCTGGAATCAAACATAGGTTACTTCTATTCTATAGGATAGAAATAACCTTGAAACGGGTTCAACAGAAACAACGCGTGCGAAGCTGCTGGGAGAAGCTAGTTAAAATAATAATAATGATTGTTGCGAGTTGTCAGTTGCCACTATAGTGGCTTCGTCTGCATAGCGCCTTTAAAACCTTCTTAAGACAATTAAGAAACAAAGAAAAAACAAACTCCTGCCCAGCGTCCAGTAATCCTATGTGACAATAGTATGCACCTGTCAAAACATGACTGGACGTGGCTGCCACAGGTGGTGCCACACCTGTGACGCAGGTGGCCTATGTACCACTCGTGGCATATTCGCACAAGCGTAGTTAATTAGCTGGAAGAAACTGTGTCGCCACGCGCTGTGGGACCAAGCGGAAGATCTGGGTAAAAAGATCTGGGTTATCGGTTTTGTACGATTTCCTTTTTTTAAACTTTCTTGATGACAGCTTTCGAGGTATGACGTGTAGAGTACCGACCTAAGTACTTAGATCATCATCATCATCAGCCTATAGCAGTCCACGGCTGGACACAGGCCTCCCTTAATGAGCGCCATAGTGCCCTGTCTTCAGCTGCCTTTCTCTTAAATCACTTTATTAAAAAAAACCGCATCTATTTAGATCTTTAAAACTATGCAACGGATTTCCGTTGCATAGTTTTAAAGATCTAAGCATACATAGGGACAGACAGACAGCGGGAAGCGACTTTGTTTTTATTATGTAGTGATTCTGTGGTTAGAGTCCATCAAATTATATAATTTATATTAATTTATTTACAGTTTGCGAATCAAATCCAAAAAAGATTCGGAACCAACAGAAATCACTGTATTTGTACTCCCGTGGTATTTGCCATTGAAATATCCGTTGGATTTGCAGTGACTGTTTGTTTATAACCGTAATCCGTTTTGCCGACGGCTGAGACCAAATCAAACATTGTCCAAAAGGGTTCTTTTTAAGGCTACTATGGTTAAAAATATTTTAAAAGTCAATTTATTTATAAAATGCTAATATATTTTTTTAATATTATTAACTATCAACTTTAAAAATCAGTGAAGTATCATCAGTAAAAAAGACTATATCACAAAGATGTTTTTTGTTAAGTTTGACGACCGATGTGGCGCGGTGGGCGAAGGTCCGCCTGCGACGCAGGAGGTTGCGGGTTCGATTCCCGCCTCGGAATAATTGTGTGTACGATCTGCAGATATTTGTTCCAGGTGTTCTGGTTGTTTTCTATGTATAATAAAAAATATCTATCTATGTAATGTATTGTATTATGTATATCAGTTATCTAGTACCCATAACACAAGCTCTGCTTACCTTGGGGCTAGATAATGCTGTGTGAATTTTCCAGCATTATTTATTTATGTTTTGCTAAAAACGGAAGATCATTCACATATACTAAAAATAAAAAAGGACCTAATATTGATCCTTGCGGGACGCCTCGTTCAAGTTTTGAGTCCCTAGATATTTCTTTACCAATCTACAAAAAAACAACTTTTTGACCTCTATCAGATAAAGTATCCTATGATAAATGGATCTGCAATTTTGCATGTGCTTTTAAATTAAAAAGACAGTAGGTGTAAGTATCTATCTTGTAAAAATTGTTCTAATAATTAAACAATTAGTTGCCTGGAAGAGATCGCTTCTAAGCGATAAGGCCGCCCGTTATATTCATCACATGTAATGGATTTAATTATGGTGTACAATAAAGAATTTCTGTATTGTATTGTAAAAATAACTTAAGAAATCTCTGATTTTATCTTCATTAAATAAAAATCGATATCACTTTTCAAAAACTTTTGCTTATCTGAATAGAAGTGAAGTGAAATTAGAAGTACACGTATAAAAGAGATATCAAAAAGAAATAAAATCCTCAAAAAGTGTCAATCGAAACCGAAAGGTGCACCAATAACACTCCAGATGCCCTAAACCCTTCTCTCAGCATGTGTTCGATAATAGATCAATAGAAAATGTTCTTAGGGCTCGTGCCAACTTTTTGTACGCGGAAGATGCGTGCGCGCAAATACAATACAAAGGGCGCACTCTACGGTAATGAGTGTCGGGTTTCTTGAAAATATAAGGTTAAGCGGGAGTAAAGTTTAATGGTTCCGTATATACAAGCCAATTATTAATTATGGATATTTCACGCAGCATCACCTAGCCACACTAAGTAAGCAGGGCTTGCGGCTAGCGCAGGCAAGCCGAGTTATATAAATTCGGCGTCATCGTCATAATCGTCCGGTGCTCGATGAATATATATAGACATACATAATATATTTTTATTATACATAGAAAACAACCAGACACCCGGAACAAATATCTGCAGATCGTACAAACATTTCTCTCGAGGCGGGAATCGAACCCGCAACCTCCTGCGTCGCAGGCAGAACTATCATCTATAAATATCCCATAGAAAAGACATAAACGCGCTCGACAAATTTGTTTATTTGTGATTTGCTACGGGAAATGGCATGTTATTCTTGTGAAAAGGTAATTCCTAGCATGTTTTCAGTCAGTCCCTGTCTAATGTGTTATTGAATGAAATAAACTTAGATAGGCAATATTGAATGTAGAGGAAGAATACCATGCCATTTATGCTTAAATTTAATCAAAATCAAAAAAAGTATTATTCTATAGGCTTACAAATAAGCACTTAGACAAGTCATATTTTATACTATTATAACAATATTTTAATGTTCACTTAAATTTTTTGTCCACCAGTGGAAGAAGTGAAAAAGAAACCACTAGTATGTTCATATGTGTCTAAAATGTACCAAAAGATTTCGATTTTCTTCAATACGGGACCCTGAAAAAGTAAAAAAGATAGCACATGCCGAAATCTGATTACTCGTTCTTTTTTCAAACTCATGTTTGATCAAAAGGGTTGCCGTTTGGCGCTTTCCAAACATTGCCAGTTGCAAAAAAGGATGGTAGGTTGCAGAGCTTTTTTGCGCCCGCATTTTTTTACTCAAAAAAATGCAAAATCGATTTTCGGCAGATGGCCACAAATAGAAAGGGTTTGATAGGGTTTTGAAAGGTAAAAAAGGCCATCTGTAAACAATGCTTTCGTTATTGATGCCTGTCACATTTCGCCATTATTCGCTAAGCAGTTCGTTTAGCAGTCTCGATTAATTGAAAGATTTTAATCGATATTATTGATTGTTTTTTTTTTGCTAATGGCACGACAGGATACGATACAGGAAATTAGTATTTTTTCCATTATTTTACTAAACGCCTATTATTACATAGAATATTTTTGCTGTTACCTTTATTCAGGCTCTTCTTCTAGCACTTAGGTCTAACCAAGCAACATGGCGGTTGCCTAGACACTTAAGTAAGGTGAAAGGTTTCGATTAATTTGAAAAGTAATCAAAATTATTAGAGTTACGCGCGAATACTCAAATGCGTGTGATTTAAGTACGTGTCAAGTCGCGATTTTTTGACAGTTTTCAATGAAAATCTGTCAGAAATTCGTCATTTGAGACGGGCTTAAATATGAATTGCGTTGGCGTTTGAGTTTATAAGGTTATAATTGTTGTTTTTAAATAAATACTTAGGTACTAGGTACTTTTTAATTTTTAATTCTGTTTATTACTTTTTTTGCTAGTAATAATAAAAAATAAGACGACTTAATCTAGTTTAAGTACCAGTATCGGTATCTACTTTGAAGTAAACGATCTTGAATAGTAAGTTCTCTTCACGATACTATTAAATTCCCAAACCTACAATAAATTATGCAAGCTGCTAAAAGTTCTGCAGATAAACCATCGGCAGGTCGCGTGGCTAAAAACATCGCGGCTGTATCATTCGTGAATAAATCGACTGCACATTGAGACAGTTTAAGTAAATGTCGGACGCGATTTAAAGTCGCTAGAAAATCTTCGTTTATTTATAGTTTATGTCAGACCTTATAACTTGAGAAACGAAAGTATATAAGTAGTTCACTCAATCCCTCGTATCTGGAATAACGAGACAGGTCGCTATGGTGCTCATTGGGGCAGGCCTATGTCCAGCAGTGGACTAACATAGGCTGATGATGATGATAATGATCTGGAATAATGGTAGATACATATATTGAATAAAGCAGTCAGATTTTCGATTTTTTTATTATTCTCGTTAAATGGGGCGGTACTACTATGTTATTAGACAGCAAAATACTATAAAACCCGTTGTGAACGAAGTTCATTTCTTCTTCATGCGCGCCGTCCCTTGCGAGACATAGGCTTTAGGTTTTATTTATAGGTATATTTCTGAGACGTCGCTAGTGTTGTTGTTTGCAAGTGAATTTGCGACATAACGACGCAATCGCTTACCAACTAAGACCACTCCTAGGTTTTTTAGCACAGTCGACAACTAGGTCTGGCACGCGACTTTGCGACATTGAGTCGCGTCCGACAAATTGTCAGTAGTTTTAAATACCTACAAGAAAACACATAAGTTTTGTAGTTATAATAAAAGCAGGTGTTAAGCTTTAAGGTGTTGCCAGTTCGTAGCAATTTCTTTGCATAATGATTGCTTACGTGCCTTGCCTATCATTTTGGCGGTAATAAATTTATGTTTTGTAAAATTATTGATTGAAAAGATGGTTAGATTATCGAAGAGGTATATTTTGGGGTAAAAAACCATAAAGTAGTATTTTTACCGAGATCAAGTCAACCGCTTTCCATCATCTACTCTCTGGCCTAAAAGCCATATAAAAACAATTACCAATACAACGGATTTTAATACGGTTTCAGACAGAGGTATCCATGATGAAGGTTTGGTATAATTATCTTGGTATGTAAGTATTTTGAGTAAGAGTTTCTATCATTATTATCGGTAAAAGTTAGTCCATAGCTGGACATAGGCCTCCCTTAACGTCTTCAGCAAGACGCATCCAGCATCTCCCTGCACCCACTTGGCCCGAGCCAATAATCGTAAACCAATACCAACCAAAGAGGTAAGTACATGAAAACGATGTCATACAGAATTTTCCCAAAAAACGACCCTTTCAAAGATTTTAAGACTTTTACGTCTAAAGCTCTATTAGACTGCTTTGTAACCAGTGTAAAGCCGGGGCGGGTTGCTAGTCTATGGGATTATATAAAGTACATAAACAAGTACCTATATTGGCACATGTTACGACAATTATGTAAAACCTGGCTAAACACATGTCCAATATTAAAGCGTGTCATTAATAGAGTCGGCTTTTTGTTACCTTTATGGATAACCAGTTTGTCTATGGTCAGGTGGAATGGTCGATGTATTTAGTGTGGGCTTCTGCCTGCAGCTTCGCATCGCACACGTTTATCGAAAAGTTGTCTAGTTGTTATACATTATTATTTTTAGTTTGATAAATATGGACGATAGATTTACAAAATGTAGAAACAATTTCAATGAACTTGACAGTGCAAAGCCGTCATTCTCGAACTAACGAACTCTCGCTCAAAATACTAGGGCAGCATAAGGAAGCGAAGGTAAACAAAATGATTAGTTCCTCGGAATAATGTACCATGTTCTGTAGAACGTAAGGTTCATAACCCTATTGAGCGATTATATTACTACATTACACCGCCTTCAAGTCATCGCAAACTGAAATGAGTTTTAGTTCTTTTGACATAAGGTTTATAATTAAATACAGTGTTTTATCACGCGATGCAAAGTACAAGCTTAGTCCACTCTGAGCGCGACTCAGTTACAACACAAACAAAACATATCTCTGTCAGCTATGACATAAATGTCATTTCAGCTTGTATAATCCAATCCCCAACTCAGCTCTATTGCTCTTTGGATTAAAGGCCGACTTAGGTAAAGTCACGGGTACCAGGGCGACATGAATGTGAGAGAGGTGATTCGGACGAGTGCCAAGTCTTACAGCGTAGGTACTGCGTGTGACGTAAACTGTAGTTGGCTTACGTAGCTCGATACATTTCGTAGAGGTGACATTTGATATTCTTTTTAATTTTATCTTTACTTACATGGTATAAAATGAAGTCGCTTCCGCTGTCTGTTCGCTCAGGATCTTATCTTCAGCAACCTAATTCTAGTCTCTTATAATTAAATTCCTATTTCTGCGTAAAACAAGTTTATACATTGTGGTTGTAGGTTGAATAGATATTTTAAACTACTCAACGGATTTTAATGCAGTTTTCAGCAGAGTGATTCAAGAGGAAGGTTTATAAATTCCTTTGGTTCATTTGACACATAAATTTCTACGCGGGCGAAGCCGCGGTGTCCAGCTGGTAATATATACTATTATAAATTTGAGATTTTGTATTATGTACTTACTATTGTGGTAGGCGGTTGCACGTATAATATTTATTTGTAATGTCAATGGTGCGCATGATTTGCTTTTCCCATTTAAGAACACATTAGTACAACACATAAATACTTTATAATATTTCGGACGTCACTCACACAAACTTCAGAAGATAATCTGGATATTTTAATGTTTGTTACCTCTTCATGCCAAAATTACTGAATGGATCGGACTGCATTTTGACTACCCGGAATAAAATATAGACCTTTTATTCCATTAATCAGTTCTCAGGAAATAAATAACCAATAATATTAATTGTGTAAGTATATTACAATGCGTGCGAAGTCGCGGGCAGAAAGTAGTAATAAATAAATAAGGTACATCGTGCAACTTTTTTAGCTATCCTATCTAAAACAATCTCTTGTTTAAATAAAGGCAGAAATAGTTATGGATGTCACGTTTTTTCTTAAAAATCATTTTTTACCTAACAGCTGTTAATCGTTTATCATTTTTAGAACTTTTTCCAACTTTGATAACCATCTTTTGATGGTTTACGCGAAAAATTTACAAAAAGATCGTAGCGAGTCAGTAGTACCAACCGTTAGGAATGATTTATTGTCTATGCTTTGATTTTGAAGGAGATTAGGTTTTATGCAATGGTGGATTTTTGTCGGATAGTTTATTGTTACTTTATCTTGTGAATTTATTTTTTAACGATGTGATAACGACTTCCTTCACACTAAATGTGGTCTATAAAACTCGATAGGTTTGTGCTGTGATATCCAAATATTATGTCAAAACATGTCTACCTAAATAACTTGCAAACATCACTATAATGTCCCTGACGAAAAACGTGTAATTCATGATTACCTACACGATTTATTATATGATTAACTAATCGCTTTTTAAAGGGCAATGGGCGCTTCTACAACAAAACTCCAAGTGAGTTGCAAAAATTATCAATAAATAAATTCTTTGTTTGAATTTATTTATTGATATACATACATATATTTTTTTAATGATAATTTTTGTCAAACATATCCTTTGACACAATATGAGATTATCTACTAGACGATAAGAAACCTTGGAATGAGTTTTGCTCCAACTTGAAAACTAACAACCTAACAAGTTAAAGGTTTCTTGTTCACTTCTATATTTTACCTTAAAACGATTGAAATGAACAAAAAATCAAAGTTATAATTTTTTTCCTAGTTTTCCTTATACAATTTGGATTTGTGACGTTTCCAACAGTCCTGTAAGGAGTGTAAGGTGTAAAGGAAATGAAGCATATTGATGTTTGTTGTGAAAAGAACATGACACACGCTCAGTTTACAAAATTGACGCATCCAGGAATACCTAAACACACTGTGTGAACAATATCGATTGTTGATAAAACCATCGTGGAATCCATTGAGACATGCAAATCAGACAAAAACCTAATAAGAATACAAGATACCTTCCCACGGATCCCAAGAGTATAAACATGTGATTCTAGAGCAAAAACTGCGACCGCTACATACTCAAGGAAACGTTTATGAACGAAACTTTTTTCTATTTTTTTCTTTGCGCCAAATGCGTTCGGAAACCAAATGGGCCGACCACATTTCACACCCGGAAATGCGTCTAAACTTTTTGCGGTTAACCTCCGTGGAGTTCGATTTATTTTTAAATTCATCGTCTTTATACCCAGTGCGTAGAGTAGAGTTTAGAAGATGGTTTGGCAAGGTGCCTTGTGATGCATGCCGAAAACCGCAATTTGATAAAAACACGATTTGTTTGATTTTATCGCCTGTTTTCGAATGTGTATAAATAAATTTTTGTTGATATTATTTTCTTTGTAATACAACGATGTAGGAATACATGCAGAATTCTAATAAGTTAAAGATTGGAGATTATTATGATGATTTAGTTTCGCCGTCAATATGGCTGTCGTAAAATTGAGCGTGCTACTGAATTTAGAGTTAATTTAGTACATAAAATACTTTATTATAATTATTACCCTGATTAAACTTGGTATATTTAGACATATTTTCTTTTAAAAACTTACAATAATTCATTCAAATCTACAAATAAAATCACTTTAATTCTAAAAGAATCGTTGTAAGGACGATGCAGGATGGTCATTGGTCATTCGTCTCGGACGATGAGCCTTGTCTCCTATTCTGAGGTTCACTACACTTCGAGATCTCACGAACTCGACGATATAAATTCTAATAACACCCGTACACGTAAAGGAGCGCATTGCACTCGTCATTCGACATGATCTCATGCATGGCGCTCGAGCGGGAATAGCCCCCTCGTATTGTCCGAGCGTGTCCTGTACAGAGAGTATAAGTTGGGCAATTTAAACATGGAAGTAGAAGTACTCAACTGCCCCGACTGCTCCACAGGTTTAGGGGAGCAATGACCTATATCCTAGTCGCATTCAAACATGGAAGAACGATTCAACTACACTATGTCTCGGTAACTATAGTAAACTTTATTTTTTGTGCATTAGAATCCAGTTCTAATCATAGATTTCAGCACGAATTTCCGAACGGAAATGACTTATGTTTATTTTGGCGATAATTCTAATTTGATTCCTATTGGAGCGCGCTTTCGTTCGACATTCAGATATTTTAATTGTGAAGTAATGCCGTCTGTTTTCTAGGGTGGTCGTGAAGTTTATGATTTTTAAGAATTTATACCCGGAGCGGTGCTAGCTGGGTTATTTTTAACCAATCCAAAAGTTTATTACATGCGCTTACGCAATTAATAGGAGTTTTTATTGGACCGGTAAAGGACTAAAAGTGTTTGATCGAGCCAGCGACGTTTGTAGCATTATTTTGGGAATGTGGGATTGGTAACTCGTTCCTCCTCGCTTGCTGGTACTTTCCTGGTATTAGTTAGGTCAGTGACCAGCTTGTGTCCTTAAAATAAACATTCGATAGGTTTGGATACTAAATTCATAGACACATTTTTTAGAAAACTTATATTAATTACGTAAGGATATGAGATATAAGCAAGCACCCTAGCGCCTTAAAACTGACAATTCATGGATCTTGGCATATATTGGTATGTTTTTGAAGAAGGGCAAGCAAACCTATCCTCATTATAATAATAACACTTAATATACATAGCGTTTACCATGTTCGTAGCTATAAATAGACTAGTTACTATTTTAAAAATAAATTGCAGCGCCCTTAAAACACATGTAATAACCGAAGCTAAAATTATAAATGAATAAGAATGCATATAAAACAATTACTAGGCAATTTTTTTCTTTTAATTTGAGATTGGAAAATGAACTAACCATGAGTTTTTCAATTGTTTATAAAAAAATGTCGAAGCGAAACCAGTAACGTTTTGGATTTCGAGTTAAAATCAGTGCGAGGGTGCCTATTCCGGCTACAGATTCAAAATTGGAAGGAGCATTCAACCTCCGTGGGCGCTCAAATACAGGGTTCAAGGATCTTTGTACAGAGTAATCACTGTGTACCGTGTACAGTGATTTAACTCTACATTTTTCGTTTAATTTGGGAATCATTCAGTTCTTTTTCTGTTGTGGTTGTTAAATTATTTGGTATTGTGGTCGGAAAAGCTTAGTACGATTTTTCCATGACAATAACGTACTTATACTTACATATATTTTAGGTAGATACAGGATTAAAACTGAATGAACAAAGAAAATATGCCATTCTCTACGTGTACATTTGTTGTATTGGTGGAAATAAAGAGGTTTTAATTTAACTAATTTTTATTCAAACTCTTTCTACCACATTACCTTTACAACTGTTCATCTTCATGTCAAATTCATATTTTTTATTTCAAAAAACATACTTTCAGATTTTACAAATTTATTATACTAAAGGCGAACTAAAACCTTTCTATTTTTTTTAAACCTTACTACTAAAACCTTTCCATTTTTTTAAACCTTATTGGAAGGGAGAAAAATTTAAAGAGTTTGTATTTTTGGAAATATCTGAATCTGTTGGTGTTTGGTTGCTCTACACTAGTTACTCTACTCTCTGCAAGTCATTAAAATCTACTACCTTACTGAAGATCAAACCAATCGTTTTTTTAAATATGGTGAAGAAAAACAATGGTGATCATAATAATTATTATGTCAGATAGCCGAATCCGGCAATAAAACGAATCCTGGGATACTTACACTTAACTTACTCAATATTGTTTATTGTAAATAATCATACATGTAACATTACAGCAATTTAAAGCTAAGTATTTATGCACATAGTACAAAAAATGTATATACTTAGTTAGGTTAGGTTATTGTGCATTCACATCAAATAAGAATGTCAATTGATTATCCTTCTAATTTCAAACAACCACGCGCCTAATCAAAATATTTGACTGCCAGCATTAGAAAAATCCTAATCAATCTTTCGAATTTCGAACGCTTGAAAAATAGGAAAAAACATGGCCGCTGATAATGACCTCCTTCAAGTTAAATAGGTCATTTCACCCCGTGAGGTCAGTAACTTGTAACAGGACCCAAGGGTTTTTTCTAAGGCTGTGTTGGGATGGAGTCCATTTTTTATCGGACGTCGTTGCACCTTATTTTAGTTATATGAGTCCCGTTAAGAGGGATACACATGGGATGAATTGACTGAGATTGGACTGAAGATTTATTCATAGTAGGTTGAGGCATTATTGATTTCTTATTTCAATGTAATAACCTGCACGGATATAATCATACACCTTCAGCCTAACCTTATGACAATTGGATACCTACAAATGTACACAATTGAAAATTGTTTTATTGTATAAAAATAAGTTACTCTACATGCTAGACAGTTTTTAGGACATCCTTTTAAGTTAGTGCTTGTTTGTTTGTCCTTTTAGTATACTTGTGCCAGGATTTCCTGCTCTTCCATACAAATATAAATACAATGATGCAATAAAATAAATATGAATTTAAAATACTTAATTGAATATTTTTTTTAGAAAATTTTTCATGAAATAGTTTAAGCCGTAAGAAAACCAAATCCAGAAAAATCATACATGTTATTTTGTATTATTCAGTATCCAGATGCACCTACCATTCAATAAAAAACACGAGTCGTAAATCATCACAGAGCCTTCACCGATCAAAATTCAAATCCCAATAAAATCTTTCCCCCGCCATCGATATGCAATCTTGAGATAGCCCTCGGTACTTGGTACCGTGTGTACCGGGATGCGGGCCCTTCCGCATTCCCGCGTCGTCGACCCACTGCGCTAGTGCCCGCGTATCCCTGATCCTGTGGAGGGATGCGCGCCTATCGATAGCTCTTATCGATACTTCTTATCGATGCATTTGTCGTTAGTTCTTATAGATGCGGTAGATAATTTTTAAACTTGTATGCTTAACCTACCTACCGGCAATTTGCATAAACAACAAATGTGTTGAAATGCTTCTGTTTCTGTAAATCTGTAAAGTTTTGTTTCTTACTATATTTCACATAGCCTTAAGTATACATGGTCTTTATAAGATGGCATAATAAATTATTTCTTATTTCTTATGCATTTGTCGATAGTTCTTAGGCTATTGTTGATGGTAGGTACCCACTTTGACTCTTATTTTCTTGACGACCTCTGTAGCGCGGTGAGCGAAGGTCCGTCTGCGAAACAGAAGGTTGCGGGTTCGACTCTAGCTTCGGAAAAAAAAATTGTACGATCTGCAGATATTTGTTCCGGGTGTTCGTTGTTTTCTATGTTATCTAGTACCCATAAACACAAGCTCTGCTTAGATTGGAGCTAGATAATGCTGTATGAATTGTCCAGTATTATTTATTTATGAAATGGTTACTTATGGGTATTCTTATAAAGGTATTTATTAATGTAACACGTGTCTTGATAATAACCAAATCAGTCAATCGATCATTTCACAATACGCTATTACTTCATAGACAAAACATCGATAAAATCTAACATCTAACACACATCACTAGTGACGTTTAACGGGTCCCAGCCCTACATAGCTAGCCAGCTAACATGGGTACCGCTAAACGATACATCAAAGATTAGTGCCTATCCTACTCATATTTATTCTGTGGTCAGTAATAGCTTATTAAAGGTAGTGTATCAGTTGAGGAATTTAGAACTAACGGCGTGGCCTTTATAGAGCTCTTGCGTTTGCTGCTCGCCTGGTAGGTGATATTACGTTTTATATATTAAAGTAAATAAATATATATGTATAATAATGGATAACCCACACAACATAATCTAGCTCCTAGCTAAGCAGAGCTTGTGATATGGGTAGGTACTAGATGACTGATATACATAATACAATACAATACAAAGATGGATATTTTTTTTATCCATAGAAAACGCCCAGTACGCCCGACAAATAGATTATATGTATATTAAAAAATTATATTGATTTTTACGTTTTCCAATATTTCGCCACAATTTCATGCGCCATGATCACGGAATAACTCTGTTTTTTGTTAAAGTTTCAAAAGTTATATCCGACACTAGCGACCCGTCCCGGCTTCGCACGGTTGCAAATGCATGTATTATATACATATAAACCGTCTTCTTGAATCAATCTATTTATTAAAAAAACTACATCAAAATCCGCTGCGTAGTTTTAAAGATCTAAGCATACATAGGGATAGACAGACAGCGGGAAGCGACTTTGTTTTATGTGAGTGATAAATATCTCATAATAAAAAAAACAACAGATCAGAAACACGTACCTTTTTACCTGTTGTTAAAGACGCCTTCTATGCAAAAATGTGCAATGTTTACAAGCCTTATTCTACAACATACTAAACTTTATGAAAGAATGAATAGGTCTATTGTTCTCATAATATACCTATCGTTATCCGAAATAGGTTTTTGCAAGGTAATTGTTTGCGAATAAACAAAACGAAATGGTGTCTTTGAAAAGGCAGTACAACATAGGATGGAATTCGCAAGTAAATAATGTTGGTAAATATCAACCGAACATTCAGCACCGTATGTACCTATCAGCAACCATAAGATAGATATCCTAATCACAAACATTCTTGTATCAGCAACCATAAGATAGATTTATTATCCAAATGAAAAACTAACCAATAAGATAAAATATGGCTTTCGCTCTAGTACTTTTTGGTTATTCGTTACGCTCAACGCAAAGTAAATACGTACCCACGCATTCTACCATGGAGGAAGAATCACCCTTCTTAAAAACATCCAACAATCACCAAGAAGGCGGTTTTCCTTTTCCATTTTCTAAAATAAATTCAAATGGAATGTATTTTCTTTGTAATGGAATACCAAAAAGTCTTTATGTTAGACGACAAACTTGTACTGGCTGATGACTTCAGACTCAAATTAAAAAAAACCTACCTAGTTTTACGGCCGCTTAGCTACACTATAATGAATACACACTCTTGAGCAAGAGAAGTGAAAAATATGGTACCTACAAGTAATTTAATTAGATACCTACCATCATAATCAACCTATTATAGTCCACTGTTAGATATAGGCCTCCCCTAATGCACGCCATAGCGCCCTGTTTTCATCAGTCAGCTTGCCCCATCCAGCGTCTACCTGCAGTTTTTCGCTGGTCGTCGTCTCACCTGGCCGGACGGCCTGGCCACGTCTCACGACCACTACGTTTGCCGATTCGCGGTCTCCTCTCAAGAACTCGTTTACCTCAGCGGTTGTCGATTCTTCGCGAGATATGGCCGAGCCACTGCCACTTCAGCTTGCTAATTCTTGCTTTAGTTCTCCGTCGGATGATTTCGTTGCAAATCCTATCCGGCAGAGACACCCCGAGTAGAGCTCTTTCCGTAGCTCGCTGAGTGAATTTGAACCTAACAAGTTAATTTATATTAATTAGTACCTAATTAATTGTTATGAGTGAAAATTTCCAAATTTATTAAACTTTCATTTGTTTCACTTTTTAGGTCTTCTTATATTCAATTCTTTATCTAAACGTTACGTAGAAGAGAAGGAACTTAAATGAATAAAAAACAATGGGTGTGATATAATAGGTTTTTTTATTATCCCTTAGTATAATGCCATAATCAACTAAATATAAAGTCCGATACACATGGGTGGGATAACTACTGGGCGTATATGTGCCTCCCGTCTTGTAAAACACCCCATTTGGCCACATATTTAGTTTAATAAAGGACTCAGGACGGACTTTGACAAATTACAGTGGAAAAATATATGTCAGTCAAAAATATACAATTTTTTTAAAATGTTTGGTTACATAATTGATGGATATGTATGCAATGAAAATAAAATGAACTTATAGATTAAAGATGGAGGTAAAATATAGGACGGTTTACTAAATGATTTACAAGGAAAAATATTTAATGAAAAAAATGGGTTACGGTTGACAATTAAATTAATGAAACATGAATAATAGTATGCGTGAATAAAGTTCAGTGTTTCTTTTTAAAATACGCTTATTCATATAAGCGTATTTTAAAAAGAAACACTGAACTATATATATCACTAGCGGTTTACTAAATGAATTACATTGAAAAATATTTTATGAAAAAAATGGGTTACGGTTGACAATTAATTTAACGAAACATGAATCATGGTGTGCGTGAATATGAATTAGCGTATTTTAAAAAGAAACACTGAACTATATATCACTTGTGGTTTACTAAATGAATTACATAAAAAAATATTTAATGAAAAAATGGGTTACGGTTGACAATTAAATTCACGAAACATGAATAATAATGTTCGTGAAAATGAATTAGCGTATTTTAAAAACAGTAATCAAAAAATAAAAATCCTAATAGGCTAAACAAGTCTAGAACTTAAATTTAACACGTTCAATAAGTAAAAACAAAATAATCTTAAAAGTAAAGAGAAGCACAGGACAAGCATTGCAAATTTATATATACAATTTGTAAGCGGAAGAAAACGTGGTAACTCGAATTGTGTTGGATGGAAGTTACGTATATTCAGGATCCGATAATATAAAATATACTTAGGGCTAGATTAATATACGGTCTATTTTTGAAGGTTTCTCGAATAATGTACAGTCGAAATGAAGAGAACCATTCAAAAATACCTTTTGCCTCTTTCTGCTTGTCATTCGATTCCGTAATTCTAATTTTTGTCTCTAGATTAATACTCAGTATCATTACATTTTTTTTGTTTATTTTATTTAAATCTAGTCAAAACTAATAGAACAAATTCTTATTATTCAAAACGATTGGGTTTAATTTAGAATTTGCGTTTATAGTCAGTCACGCAAGGTATGTATGTATATTAATATTATAATTCACTTATATATAGTAAAGAATTAAGGGTTATTAACCATTATCGCAGATGTAATTAATTAAATGTATCAATTCAGAAACAAACTAACATTAAACTAAATATAACATAATATAAAAATTCAAATGCTTATAGATACCTATAATGCCATAAGTATTTCAGTCATTACAGCTTATTTTATGAGTATTTACTTTAAACAATCGAATAATATAATATAACTTTATATTTAATATACAATTTTATACTAAGAAATGTGTTGGGAAGCCGAAGTCAGGATGGCAGCGAAATTATCTGAAAAGAAAGAAAAAATATATCAGTAAAAGTGTCGTTATAATGTATAACGTCTGGGGAATTAATTACAGAAATTCAAAAGAAATCAGGTTTACATTATGTATCTGAAAAAATAAAAACAGAATATAAAGAACAACGCCACCCAATTACAGAGCCATCCTCAAACTTCAAGGTGTACTCGCAATGTTTTATGCAAAAACGACAACTCGTTTTTTGTTTGAAACATTGAAAGATAATACTGTGTCTAAACCAAACTAGTTTTAAATAGCCGTCAGGTGGTAAGAGCTTAGTCGTTTATTTTCAGGCATTTTTTAGACATCCTTTAGATTAAAAGTGAACGATAAAATTAAAAATATATAGGAACGAAACGCGTGCAAAATTGTGTGACAAAATATCGACATCGGTATTCCTTATGATATTACTTTACTAATGGCTTCCATGCATATTTTACTATGATTAAGTTCGAGTCTTTATGTTTTATTTTTGCTGGTTTAAATTGATACGAGTAACAAACGATTAACTTATAAATTAACCATATTTTTTGTCTTTTACTGTAGAGATGATGTTTGCAGCCACGGACCAAAATATTAATTAAAAAATTAGGCCATTTGTCAGAACTTGCCACAATTATTGTCTATGGACTTACGTAGCAGACGACGGCATTCTTTGATGGGTGTCAAACAAAGAAATGATCATAAAAAGTAATGCTCCGCAAAAAGAAACAATTCCGACCACCGCGGTCCTATTGCGTATACTAAATTCAAGGTTATTGTAATTTTTTGCATAAACAGAAATATTTTTTAACAATTCGCCGTGCAAAAAAGGCGTTCAATTGTTTCTGTCATTTTTTTCTATTTGCGCAATGAATTGTCTATGCTTTTGTTGAAGCCGATGTTTAATACCCAGCGCGTCTCCACATTGGAACGAAATTGCTAGTAATAATTCTTAATATTTCATAAAAAGACTGACCCGTCCTTTTACGACCAACTAGACATATTTAATTTTGAGACGGACGGAAATAGCTGACTAAAATTGAACACACCAACCTACCTACCACTTAATTGAAACACGAAACTTCTTTGTTTTAATTTAAAAATGCATGCACTTTAAGATATTAAAAATTTATCACCGGTAAATTGAATTTTAACCATCGCTATTATATTTTAGTGGATATGCAAATGTTCTGCGCTTTTGAAACGTTTAGTGCCTATGTTCCTAGTACCTAGTGTGCGCTTGCTATTAAAGATGCGCATACTGGGTGTACAAAGGATCTCGTTTTAGCACGAGACATTCAATTATAATATTCTGATAAAGACACTAATTATAATAGAGACTGTGCGTATGTCTGTAAAAAAACCGGTAAATAGTTGCCGCCATTTGGCCCACTGCACCGGCCAGTGGTCATCCTTGGACAGCGACATCCACCTGCCATTGTTTAAAATTAAACCTGCCATGCGACACATTGCATTCAAATAATTGCTGAAATTGCGGTTAGTTTCGATGTGTTTTTTTTAAGGTTTTTTATCATAGATTATCACAAGAAGCAAGCTAAGCAAGGTACTCAGCGCCAGTAGTACCGCCAGTCAACAACAGATGGAGCTGGCAGACTGAGTGCATTTTAATTTCGAATTGAAAAGAGTTTTTCTCAGTTTCTTGTGACCATAAAATTAATTAGTCATCTCTGTGTATCCAAATCATCATCAAATATTCCAAATACCACGCTCATCCCGAGACTGTACGGATCGTCAACTAGAACACAAAGTACTAGGCGAACATGAACACTGCAGAGGTAAAAATTACATCATTTTATTTTACAACTCGTTAGCCTCCTCGGTAGCTATGAAGGCCTTGTGCTGGTGTAAGTCGCATGAAAGGACTTACATAGAAGCGTGACTAGCCAGGATTAGCAGCAAAATTGAGGAATGGGTTCGTTAAAATGTAAATTGGACATGTTTAGTTTTGTGGCCTGAAGCTGAATGGAACTTGCAAAGACGAATTGCAAACTTTTTGCATATTAAATAAGTCCAATATAAATGTGTGTTCAAAAATGTATATATAGTTTTAACAACTTGCGAAGAAAGGGCCAAGGCGGAAGCAACCTCTCATAATGTTTTTAAGCACTTCATAAGATCAAGAAAAGCGAGTTATCTTCAGCTTATTACGGGGAGACTCAGTACCAGGGCGCCTGAGATCGCAAGAGGCCGACGGTGACGTAGTTATCAATGTGGTATGTACGTACGAACCAAACACACGCAAAATTCGTGGGCAAGGTTGTGTGGGTGCGCGTAGCCGCGTCAGCGTCACTGAACAATCTGTGATGTGACGACATACATATTTTACAGACGTTTTTCATGTGTAGAATGCTTGCAATTGGTGTGATTTGATTATACTATCCCATATTCATTTGTTTGTAAATATAAGTCGGAATGACTCCTCAATTTACTGAAAATATAGTTTGTCGCATATTATATCATGGAAAAGTTTGGTTGGAGCGAACGCGCGTCGAGGCAAATGGCGTAAGCCGAGTTTTTTCTAATTCGTAAGGTTGTCGCTCCCGTGTAGGGGCAAACGCGCCTCACACGTTCGTTGGCTCAGCCGCCTATGCGGAAACGACTTCGCTATTAACACACGTTCCTATATGAGATACTACCACTTATACACATTAAAGCGTATGAGAAAAGCGTTTTCTCTGCACACAGCTAGCCAACTTATAGTATAACACAACGTTACACACAGACTTTGCATTTGTGTTCAGATTTTCCACACGAGAAAGTTGAGCTAGTGTATTTTCAGATTCGCTAGTGAGCTGTATCTATGTTTCGGGTACTAGGAAAGCAGCAGTCGCGAGGAGATATCGCGCCTGAACACGTGCTTATCGCTGGTTTATCTTGGTGTGCGTTATCTAACCTACGCGTTACGTGGCTGAATGTGTGCGTTAGATATTTTTTATGTCCACAACTAAAATTTTTATATTCGCTCGTTTTATCGCATTAATGCTGTTGCGATAAGAAATGTTCATTTCCATTTTAGAAATTATTTAAGCCAATGTTTAATTTGAAATCAGAATGTTGAACTGTTGAAAGTTGGATTTTAATCAACTTTACTCGACTTTGTGCTACGACGAACGATGTTAATTACCAATTAGCAACATGAGTTTCGCGAAACGTAATCAAAATGAGGGCTGCAATACTGGCAACATTGCCCAAGATGAATGGCAATGATCTTTAACGGAATCAAAACCCGATCGGATCACCCTTAAACTTTAGGTATGTATGAAATATCAAGCAATGCATAATGAAACAACCAATTTTTATTATTGCCTATGATTAATTAAACTCTAATGAAAAATCCATACCTAGATCTGTGCCTAGATACAGGTTCTAAGATTGTCAAAGACATGACTTTTCTGTTTTCTACAACTTTTGCGCGCGGCTTTGTTTATGTGGTATCTGAATAAAACTAGAAAATTATGCCGCTTTTTAGAACAATATTTAAGAAATCAAATCGATTAGAACAACGTTAGTTTATTTAGACTAACAAAATTACCTCACAGCCAAGTCATATTTCAAACTCAATTTTATAAAATAAATATTATTAACGAAATTATGGTCAGATATCTTTTATCTGATATTAATTTCGATAATATTATTTAGCTTAGCACGATTAATACCTAGGTAATTGTTGTTCTGTGTGCAAAGTTTAAATTTTTCTGAAGAATGGTTGATTATTGTAACATGAATTGAGTTAGATTGATAAATTTAGTGCATGTCTTGCAAATAGAGGTGGTTGCACCCATGGGTTGATTGAACGCATCTTCTAGCACTGGGGTGTCAATGACATGAATGACGAATCTGAACCATTGCGGAAGTCTTATCGTAATTGTCTCTTTGGAGCGGTTATTGCTTGCTTGACAGCTGTCAAAATGTGGCAACATAAATATTGGTATCGCACGATATGGCAGCACCATCAAAATCAACAGTCATCTTGTAATTTTGTCTCTTTAGAGCGATTATTGCCTGCTGATAGCTGTCAAAATATAGCAACTTATATATCGGTATCGCAAAATATGGCAGCATCATCAAAAGCAATAGTCTTCTTGTAATTTTAACTCTTTAGAGCAGCTAGTGGCTGCTTGATAGCTGTCAAAATATAGCAACTAAATAAATTTATCTTTATCTATTTAGTAATTTATAGCTCTTTAAAGCGGTCATTGCATGCTTGAAAGCTGTGAAAATATAATGCACTATATTTTATTATATTTTACAATGAAAACCATAATGACTATAAACCATAACAATATGTCGTTATGATTATTTATAATAAACAATCTTGGAAGTAATCATTGGGTTTTTCATCATCATCATCATCATCAGCCTATGTTAGTCCACGGCTGGACATAGGCCTCCCTCAATGTGCGCCATAGCGCCCTGTCTTCAGCTTGACGCATGCAACATCTACCCGCAGTCTTTCGCAGGTCGTCATCCCACCTGGTCGGAGGGCGTCCTACACTACGTTTACCGAGTCGCGGTCTCCACTCAAGAACACGTTTGCCCCAGCGGCCGTCGGTTCTTCGCGAGATATGGCCGGCCCACTGCCGATATAGCCTGCTAATTCTTAGACCTATGGGTTTTTAATAAGTTAATTTTACGTAAAATTCCTGGATCCTGCCAATGACAAACCGTAACCCTGAGTGATGAAATTAAAAGTCAAAAGTCGTTCCTCGCAAGAAATTGACCTTACAAAATGTCGGCAGCCTTAATTAAGGAAAAAAGCTTGTATTTCATTAAAAGTCTACATTACATCTTGATTGTGAATTTCGCCGTTAATATTTTTTTATGATATCGAAGGACCTTGATTGGTCAGGGGTGTCAATTATGTTGTTACAAAAACCAATTAACATAGGCTTTAGTTAACGTAAGTCAATGTTAACTATGTTATGTTACCTACTTATCTTCACATAGTATGAAAGTCGCTTCCGCTGTCTGTTCGCTTAGATCTTTTAAACTGCTCAACAGATTTTAATGCAGTTTTCAGCAGTAGATAGTGATTCAAGGCGAAGGTTTTTAGTTAATTAAATTTGACACATAGATTAACATGCGGGCGAAACCGCGGTGCGCAGCTAGTAATCAATAAATGATTTATCTTTCTAATTAGAAAATATAACTATAGTATACTAGTCTCTGCGCACGGCTTCGCACGCGCTTCTCTGGGTAAAAGAAGCCTAGTAAATTCGTCCCCGAAATACCGTCTATCGTCTTGCTAAATTTCATTGAGATCCGTTCAGCCGTTTAGGCGTGAAGAGGTAACAGACAGACAGACAGTCATAACTACTTTCGTAAAGAACAAAGCTTTGCATGAAGAATATATTTTTAACTAGCTACGCCCCGCGGCATCGCCCGCGTGGAAATCTACGTGTCAAATGGTTTATAAACCTTCTTCTTGAATCACTCTATCTATTAAACAAAACCGCATCAAAATCCGTTGCGTAGTTTTAAAGATCTAAGCATACATAGGGACAGACAGACAGCGGGAAGCGACTTTGTTTTATACTATGTAGTGATATTTTAACCCTAAATAGATAAACTAAGGCATACGTAATAAATTCCAGCTTATGTCGATTCGTAACTATGACACCAATAAACTTGCGCAAGTCCTTATGCAATGGCGGCCATTATACAGGGTGTTCCGGGAGTGCCGGCGTTAAGCGGTGTCAGGGGTCACCTGTATTAGCTATTGTACAGTTGTGCAAGTTTATTATTAACTCTGAGTGGTTGCTGATTTATATGGTTTTTATGGTAGGGGATATAAATTATATGTTTTTTATCGCAATATTTTGTATATTTTACCATTGTTATCACCATCAGGATATGAAAAGATCAAAGCGCTATAATAATAATATTGGGCTGGTATACGGTAAAAATAAGAAATGCTAAGTTCCCCCGGGCGAGTCCAAAAACGAGCTACATTTGATATTTTGTAAAATATCGCATGCAAATTTACTTCTACGGCTTATGCCGTATTATTAAAAGTAAATTAATTTGACTAATTTAAAGTAAATGTGTTCACACTTTTCTGCCAGTGTCAGGCAAGAAAAGTGCCGACACAATTGTTACCAATAACAAAGAAATGAAGTTGTGACAAAATTGTGTTTTTGTCAATTAACAATCTCTCTAGTTTCTAGGTTAACCCTATACCGTAACTACTAAGTAGTTACATTGTTTTACTGCACTGCATCATGTCTAACTGCAAGTCTATGCAGTCGACACCCTGTATAGCCCTCACCACCTGCAGCATAATGCTCGCGGTCAGCATTTGACCCAGTGCCTTACTTGGCAACTTGGCGCATTGACATTTCAACGGTCAAATTTTGACTCGGTCAGTCTTGCGAAATTGATACAGTGTCGCCAATAGCTGGATCCATACTGAGCACCGAGGCAGCCACAGTTCAGTTCCGTTTTTTATTTAAGTTTATATGTTACACATTTTCTAAATTCTAATTAAATTATCAATTAGTTAATTATCAATTAATTTGTATATAATAATATCATAATACATTGAATAAAAAGAAAAATAATATTATATAATGTCAAATAGTTCTCTAAATTTATAGTGACACTGCTCAATGAGCCAGAATTTTAATTTGCTTTTGAAGGATTGCGTTAAGGAGACACTGACAACCGTAGCTGGAAGACGGTTATAAACAGCCGGCCCCATTACATGCACCAGCTTCGACGATTTCCTGAGATGCCGCGGCAACTTCACGCTATATAATTTCCAGTCTGCCTCGCGAGGCACCTTACCCAGTCTACTTCTAGCTACTACGTAGCTATAATAAATAAATAATATATAATAATAGTAGCTATAATAGAGCGGTCGATTACAGGAACTTGTGGCATAACGTCTATGCCTCAAGTTGACGATAGAATATTTCTCTGGTCTTTGCCCGGTTCACGTAACTCATAATGTAAAAACTCCCAGTCCAGTAATCTAGTGAATCAATCCAGTCCAGTGCTGGAGTGGATAATATCGTTTACATTATTCCAGTGCTATTCCAGGTGGAGTGGACCGCTGCATTGTAATACTGGACTATGAACCTTTATTACTCAGATTGGCTGATAAATTAGCTGTGGTCTGTACAGATAACTTGATTACACTGTAAAGTTTGGAAATGTTGATTAAACTTTGTCATTAATTTGTGCTGATCTGACTTGATTGGTTTACCTAATTGTGTTGATTATTTTAATTAGGCTTGGTAGATAAGCAAATGGTTTTTCAATCAGTAGATATTGGTAGAAACGGATGAGTCATTCAACCACGACTCATCCATCTCTCTACTGAGTTGTTCAACCACGACTCATCCGTTGGTCACAGAATGGATTCTCAAAAACGACCTCGCGGCTATCAAACCGTGGATAGACGAATTAGGCGCAAAATATACAGAGCACTTAAAAGGTTGGGTCGCAGTGGCGCAAAATATAGAATTGTGGAAGGAGGGAAGGCCTTTGCCCAGCAGTGGGACAGAAAATACTAATAAAATAAATATAATTTACACACTATTTTCTACTTTAATTTATCTCCTAACAAAATGTAAAGCGAGAACCACACTTTATTTGTGGGCTGTGTGTGGCGCGTCATTGTCTGTTTTAAAAATTAAAGGATGATGGTTGTTTTGTATATTTATTTATTTATAAAGTTAGGTTAGCCTATGGGGAGTGCGGTTTGGAGTTTCACTGCCCTGGGCGGTCCTACCTTAGATTTAAAATTAGTTTAAAGGTACTTTTTTTTATCAACAGTTTATTAACTAGAATCTTTTAACAATAGCGTGATATGAAAGGAAATAAAGCTTTTTTATTTATTCTTTATATTTATAGCGAATGCACTAAAACTTACAAGGTTATTAAAGTATTATTGCCATATCTCGCGAAGAACCGACGTTCGTTGGGGCAAACGTGT
Source organism: Eupithecia dodoneata (assembly GCA_947044415.1). Taxonomy (NCBI): domain Eukaryota; kingdom Metazoa; phylum Arthropoda; class Insecta; order Lepidoptera; family Geometridae; genus Eupithecia; species Eupithecia dodoneata. Next base: position 3,433,720 of record OX345678.1, read on the forward strand.
TCTTGAGTGGAGACCACGACTCGGTAAACGTAGTGTAGGACGCCCTCCAACCAGGTCGGATGACGACCTGCGAAAGTCTGCAGGTAGATGCTGGATGCGTCAAGCTGTGGCGCTCATTGGCGGAGGCCTATGTCCAGCAGTGGACTAACATAGGTTTATGGTGATGATTGCTATGTGTATTGTGTTGCTGTTATGTGTCGCTGTAATAATGTGCACCAAGCCATAAGCCCATAACCAAATAGTGTGGTTCTAGCTTTGTTGTGCTTATTAAAACCTAGCAAACTAATCTTTCAAAGTATTCTAGATTCAAAAATGCTTAAGATGTCGTTATAATATTTTCCTACAAAATATTTGTGTTCATAATTAAAACCTGTTCCAAGTTTATTGACTCCTTCGACTATTTCTGGGCGTATTCGACAAATTCGATAGAAAATTAAAACATTGATGACTCCACTTTTTTGTCGTTTAAGTTAACTTGTATAACATGGGCTTGTACCGTGGTCCGAGACTATTTTCGCATGTTTATGTTAAAAAATTTATGTTAAAAGTACTTTTAGTATTTCAAATGTGGAACGTTTTAAAAAAAAATATGCATTTTATTTCTGGTAGAGTAGTATGCGGTGTAGAGTCCTATGTGCCTTATGAGTATACTTATGTAGTATTGCCCCATAATATGTAGTGTTTTTTTGTGTTATTTATATCATGATTTTTATTCAGTTATCAACTACTTATGAGGTATGTACGTTTTGAATTTTTGAATGGTAAGTACTAAGACTATATACATACTTGAAAGTTTAGGTATGTATTAGCTTTCATTATTAGTTATTTGCTTTCATCAAAACAATGTTAAAATCATAATCGACTATGCATAAAAGATAAACATCAGTGAAAGACCACGGCAATAGAACAGAGAGATCAAGGTGCTCATTAAGTCGATGACGATATGCTATCACAAAAAAACGTTAAAAAACAATGTTCATGTCAAAAGTTTTAAATAAAAACTAGTAAGTTGTACCTATTTATTGCTCGACCTCGACCGACGGTGGCTGATTCATCGCTACTTTTTTAATGTCATTAATATTGGTGGATCTTTTAAAACGTAAGGTATTATTATAGAATTGTTTAATACTTGTGTAAAGGTTTGGAAATGGCTGTCTGGTTTTTTTGACCAACTAAAATCTGGGTTGGCACAAGACAGTAAATAGGTGTGCCCATCATAACGTATCACGAAGGTCTAGAAGACTAGACCTTCGTGATACGTCATGGGACATATTGTCAATTTGTCATTTACTTTAGAGGAAATCGTGGTCGAACGAAGGTGTATTCTCAAATACAAAAAAGTAATTTTAGTTCTAGCATAATAAAACTTTACGTCTATGAAAATAAACTACATACATAGTCTTGTGGGAGAAGTAAATATCTTGGCCGATACTACAACTACGTTGGTACACCAATAAATATAAATTTGACTGTTAAAAATAATAAACAAACGATATTATTATTTGCATAAATATTCCTTACAAAATGACCACTTACAAAGTATTAAAATGAGAAACGAAACGCACTTCGAGTATGTCAGAACAAACGATTAATGTTCGTAATTTGGCATCTACGTAAATAATGATTTTATTCTCGCATAAATAATAGTACACCTGCGCTACGAATGCACTATGCTACTTAATTATTTAAGCATAAAACCTTTAATTAGACTGCTCAGCTGTCCTGACCTTGTGGTACACCTTCGTGCAACATATATTTTGTATAAAAAGCGCATTTTTAACTTTTCAAGTGCGCTTTTTTTAATGCTATCGGATCATTGTTGACATTTTCAGCTTTGACGATATTATTAGCTTTGCATAGCACTTTGCATGCTGAGTGATAATGCACACAGCTGCTCTTTGGTCAATTTAATAGGGTTTTATTCGTTTTAATATCGATATTATTGCCATTATGTGTTTGATAGGATTACTTAAATTGTCTCTTTGTAAGTGCGTTATTATACTTCGATATTTATGTCAAGTTATTTTTAAGCTGGAGATTAAAGTAAGATACTACATACAATATATACTTATATTATCATTGTTTTGTGATCTTATTTCCAAAAGTAGAGCGTACCAAGTTTATGTAATTGATAGGTACCTACTTAGGAAGTCATAAAAAACTTCGTAACAATAAATATTATTTACCATATTCGCTTGACAACAAAACTTAAACTTTATATTGAAGTTCCGTATAAGTAATTTTTACGACTTGTCCCATTTAAAGATTAAGAAACATAAAAACTGGCTTGTAGCCTGACTATTTTAGACATCAAGATTGTTTAAGTTTTTAAATAAACCCAAATAGACTAACAAAGGAAGAATCCAACGTGATGCGCATACTTATAAAGTTTACGAGCAAAAAATGGCGAGCTAGGGATTTTGACCTATGATGACGCAACGCCAAAAACAGGCCACAGTGCAAGCACAACAGAGTCTGGGGTCAAGGAGGTTCAACGCGAATATGGAATTACACAAGACATGACATGTGATGCGAATCACGTTGGCCGACCGTCTGGCCGCCCAGAAAAAAGCTAACCTCATTTAAATTAAGAATTTCGAATTTCAAAATCTTGTGCATTTAGTTATGCATTTCTTTTAATCCTCCAAAAAGTTTTCAACGTTGCCAGTATTGCCAGTATCGCTTCAAATTGTTTGGTGTAATTGACCTCTTAATTTCGGTGAATAAATGTTTTTGAATTGAGGCGTCGCGGAATCGTGTCTATTTCGAACTCCCGATCGTACGTTCGCCCGGTTATTGAACTGAAATAATTCGGCAAACAGGCGCTTACTGCCTTAAACCCGATTACGATGCGAGAAACGTGCATTGACATCTTAGAACCGATGTATGATATACTGGAATAGTTACCTATTGATATTTTATAAACATCATGGTTCATGCTTAGGTTACATAGGTAATAAAAGTTCTTCCCTAATAAAAGTCGGTTTATATGTAAGCAAGTATTATGTGACGCTGTAATGATAAAATTAATTAGATATGGCAGCGATTAAATTCGAAATACAAACGCGATATTGTGTTCATGTGACTGCACACATGCACAGGTTCCCGCGGCTGTGTGCGTGGGCTGTTTGTGTGTGTGCGTGATGTCTCTGTGTGTGTACGTGGAAGCGCGCGATGAAATAAAATATGTCCGGTCAATGAACTCACGGTCGGTGCCATAAAAATCGCGATAATGCCCGAAATTCGGTCAACAAACGCTCTCTCGTAACATAATTAAAACTAACCATAGATATCTCTTCCACTAAAAACACAGGGAAAGAACGTTCACAGTCCAGTGCGCCAACAATGATCAAATGAAAATGGAAAACAGGAAGCTTAAGCTCTAATGTAAAGTTTAATTGCATGGTTTCTGTATGCAAAACGTCGTGGTCCGTCTCTGGCCGCACCTGTTTCATTCCTTCTTTGTCTCGCACTTGTTGCAACAACGACAGAAAAACGTCTAGAAATCCAGTAGGAAAATGCAGCTGTCAACACTGAAAACATCCGCGTTCCACATTCAAAAGATGTCAGCTTTAAAACAAGAATACTTACTTCGAATGGATTGGAACTGCATTGAGTTTTTCATGTTTCTGTTGATTTCCGCTCTCAGTCAGCTGTGCATCCGGCGACCTTGGCGCTCCCTATGTCACGGCTCTTCGTCGACCCTCCTCTTCCTACAAGATGAAGTTTCCTCTGGACGGGTGCCCGTCAAAATTCTCCGCCTTCCGCAACACATTTTCGATCAGTAAATTTCAGTTGGGTCCAACCCGAACATCTTGCTTCTAATACTGCCCGGTCGGATCTAAGTTTCGGTCCATTTTAGTACTGACCGGTGGGATCTAGGGTGGTTTCCATGTTAGTAGAGTCCCGTGGGGTCTAGGCTGAGAATATCCATGTTGCACAACACTTCGTAACGTAACCAGTTGGTACACAAATACGTGTTTCCGTGACGCTGCCTACTCGGGCAATGAGAGGGTCGACTTGCGGGCCGGTTTATAAAAGAAGTGTGCAGTTGTGCTGCCGCCTGGTGGCGAGTAGTTGGTACTGCTACCTGTTGTGACACTGACGTAAGATGTACTGTAGCATCCTTGAAGTTAATACTAGTAATATTGAGAGTCGTAAACTTTAAAAGTAGAGGCTTACGAGAGCCCTGAATCTTGTGTGGCGGTATTACGTTCCTCTTTTTATTTATTTCCTGTAATGCCAGGTTTTAATGAAGAGGAGATGGTTATGAAATAAAAGATAAACAAAACTATTGTCGTATATTGATATGTTTTAAACAAAAGACTTCAACGCGCTCTATATTTTTGTAGAATGCGTGCTCTTCCATATCCTAGCTTAGAGTCATTTTGCATTTCAATCACATTTAGGTAGAAACAATATAATTATAATTGAGATACACATATTACTATTTGCTTATACGTATAATAATTTACAGGTAGTATAAAATTTTACTTGTCTAAGTGATCATTTTGTAAGCCTTGAGAAATTAAGTCCAGTCAGTGAAAATCTGAAATACGATTATTTGGTTGTAAATTTCTTTGATAATAAAGAATATAATGTAGTGGTATATTATAAAGGAGAGTTAGGTAGGTGGATTCTCTTGATGAAAAATATAGTTTAAAACAATTTAATAAATTAAATTTAATAATTTAAAAGACATAATATGTATTTTAGTTAAAAATTGCACTGAAAAAAATAAATTACTGGCTTTATATAGATATAGATAATCGCCATTATATATTAAATAACAATATTTAATTAGTAGTACTAAAATTACTTAAAATTATTATCCGTATCCAAAATCGAGCCATCAAAACTTAAGACCATTTTCTCATATCTGTAAATCTCTGCATGGCCAATAAGTATAAGGTATGCAGTGCGCCTCTTCATCCGCAATGCCATGCAATATTAGAACTTCCTGCAAATTAAGGGAAAATGAAACAGAACCGGGCGTAAAGACAATTTATAGATTAGAAATCACGGAACGAGATACCTAACTAATAGTACGAACTTGTTTTCCAATACACAGTACAGTCGACCATAAAATATGAACATAATATGTAACTTTTCTATAGACAAAAACATAGATTGTTGGTAATAGGGAGTTGCTTGAAATTTTTATATGCATTTCAAATTCAAATTCAAAATATTTTATTTCTTTTGGCTTACAAACTAAGCACTTAGACAAGTAAAATTGTATACTCTAATTATTATCGAAAAGGATTGTTTTACTATTCACTTACATTTTAGTCCAATAGTGAAAGAAGTGAAAAAGTAACCACTAGTACATTCAGGTTTGTTTTTTTTTTGTTTGTTTGTAATGAAGAGGCTCTGCAACTACTGGACCGATTTGAAAAATTATTTCACCATTGGGAAGCTACACTATCCCCGGTGAACATAGGCTTATATTACGCGGGCGAAACCGCGGGAAACAGCTAGTTGATGGTAAGTGACTTACGTCATCCACGGGGTAGGTTATCATGCTCATACTCGCATTCGTGGCGAAAGAATCGAACCCTTTAACTCAATATACATACTTCTCTACATAGATAAACGGTTGCGTGGCGTAATGCCAAACTAAATCAATGCTATTTTAACTCTGTTTTGCTTCCTATTAACACGGCCAGGAAATTAGGAGGAATTTATTGTAACTAGCTTTTACCCGCTGCTTCGCTCAAGTAGCTCTTTTATGAAACGTATTATCGTATATATATATATTTTTTTTTTTTAAATCGGTCCTGTAGTTTCGGAGCCTATTCAATACAAACAAACAATCAAAACTTTCCTCTTTATAATACTTTATAATTAGTATAGACAACACAAAAATAAACCTGTTTTGAAAAGCTGTAAATCGGCTACCATTGATAGAAATATGCGGCGAAATTCTTCTAAAAGATACATTATTATTTATTAGATGACCTCTGTGGCGCGGCGGGCGAAGGTCCGCCCGTGACGCAGGTTGAGGGTTCAACTCCTGCTTCGGGACAATTGTGTGTACGTTCTGCATATATTTGTTCCCGGTGTTCTGGTCGTTATCTACGTGTAAAAATATAGACACTCTTGCACCCGATTGTACCTGAGACAGCGTCTATAGGAACTATCTGTGTCGAGATAAGAAAGCCGTTTTCATTGCATTTGTTTGAAAATATGTCTTTTTATCCCATCACTACCCTTTTTCATTCCACTCCTTTTTTGATTAGTCGTTTAAAAATATAGACACTCTTTCACCCGACTGTACTTGAGACAGGGTCTATACGAACTCTCTGTAGGGTGTCGAGATAAGAAAGCAGTTTTCACTCGCATAGGAAAAGGAAACCACTGGTCGTTGGACGGAGATTACTACCGGCTTCTATTCTGTATATTTACTTATTTGTTCTGCATTTAAGAAAATTAATACAATTATAAACTAATCATGATTATAAAACTATAGTAATTAAGTCGCAGTTAAATATATGTATAATATATACTAGCTGCGCCCCGCGGCTTCGCCCGCGTGGAAATCTATGTGTCAAATGGTTTATAAACCTTCCTCTTGAATCACTCTATCTAGTTTTAAAGATCTAAGCATACATAGAGAGAGACTGACAGACAGCGTGAAGCGATTGTTTTTTATACTATAATATAATGCTGGACAATGCTGGACAATTCACACAGCATTATCTAGCCCCATGGTAAGCAGAGCTTGTGTTATAGGTACTAGATAACTGATATACATAATACAATATATTACATAGATAGATATTTTTTATTATACATAGAAAACGACCAGAACACCCGAAACAAATATCTGCAGATCGTACACACAATTGTTCCGAGGCGGGAATCGAACCCGCAACCTCCTGCGTCGCAGGCGGACCTTCGCCCACCGCGCCACATCGGTCGTCTACTACGTAGTGATATATATGATAGATACTTAGTTTCTTGAGGAAACTATAGGTAAATCATCATCATGAACCTAATAATAGTCCACAGCTGGACATAGGCCTCCCCTAATGAGCGCCATAGCGCCATGTCTTCAGTTTGCCGCATCCAGCATCCATGCAGTCTTTCGGAAGTCGTGATCCCCTAACCGAAGGGCATCTTACACTACGTTTGCTGAGTCGCGATCAAGAATACGTTCACCCACGTTGTCGGTTCTTCGCGATATATGACCGCCCCACTGCCACTTCAGCTTGCTAATTCTTTGAGCTATGTCGGTTACTCTCTGTTGGATGATTTCGTTACGAATCTATAGCTAAAAGTAATTATCATAGGTAATTTACCTGCAGCCTAGGGGACTGGTCGACTGATGGTCGCATTCCTGATAAGATGAAAATGCCATAAACATAGTTACTACTACTTATATTTGTATGTAATGTTAGCACGCCAACCCTTTATTTAAAACATGTGTTTCCTGGTTGGCAGGTAGAAAATGCCTCGGCATTAAGCCCACCCTTTGTACCTTTAATAGTGCAATCAAGTTTTAATAAATAAATAAAATAAGTTTTATTGGCTTTCATTATAGAATAGAATAGAAAACACTTTATTATACCACGCGAAACAGAAAACAATACAGAAGTAAAAACTTAGATTAAAGGGGTTTAAAGGGCGACCTTATCGCTGAGAGCGATCTCTTCCAGGCAACCAAATTATATGAATCCTATCCGATGGATATATCCGATTGTGTCTATTTTGCGTGCGGAATCAACCGGTGAATTATGTGAACAAATTTTATGCCTTAGACAACATGAAAAATGGTGTTATAAAGGTCTAAGGCTTAGACCTTTATAACACCATTTTTCATGAAATAAAGTGGTTATGATTATTATTATGGTAGAAATGTTTTGCAGAAGGCGCTAGAAATCTTTTCCTACTAATATTATAAACGCGAAAGTTTGTGAGGATGTTTGTTGCTCTTTCACGCAAAAACTACTGAATGGATTTTGATGAAACTTCACAGTAATATAGCTTACATAGCAGAATAACACATAAGTTACTATTTATAAAGATCCTACTAATATTATAAACGCGAAAGTTTGTAAGTATGGATGGATGTTTGTTACTCTTTCACGTAAAAACTACTGAGCGGATCTTGATGAAACTTAGAACATACATAGTATGTGTACTGGAATAACTTTTTATCGTGGTAAAACGCGAGCGAAGCCGCGGGCGAAAGCTAGTATATTGTATATTATCTAAAATATCTATCACCACACGTGTGAAACCGCGGGGCGCAGCTAGTATACAATAAAATGTTATACAAATTGGAGACTATTGCTTAAATAACTTAATCATGGTAGGTTATATAGCTGGGGTTTATTCGCTTTGCATCGCGTTGCGTCACTCAGTAGGTGTATCAAAATGATATTCCACAGATATACTAGAGTTTTCCCTAATGCTATTAAGATTAAAATGGTCACTAAAAATTCCCCAAAACATCCAAAGAAGCCTTGAGAATGTACCTACACTTGGTATGGACCAGCCAGAGGCGCATTAGCGCATTAGCACTGCGACTTATTTACAAACTAGCTGCGCCCCGCGGCTTCGCCCGCGAAATCTATGTGTCTAATGGTTTATAAACATTCCTCTTGAATCATTCTATCTATTGAAAACTGCATCAAAATCCGTTGCGTAGTTTTAAAGATCTAAGCATACATAGGGACAGATAGACAGCGGGAAGCGACTATGTTTTGTACTATGTAGTGATAACGCGATATTTAAAGTTTTCCATATTATGTAAAGAACGATGTCAAAAAAAATCTAATCGCGCGAAAACAAATGAATCACTAAATTCGAAATACAAATACACGAGCCCAATTTTATAACAAAAAGAATGATATTTATACATTTGAATTTGGAATTTCTAACCGAACGACAGATATTTTTGATCTAAGTGGCCAGTTGAACAAAACGCCAATTCTACACATCCATAATGTAAAGAGCTAAATAAGATACCAAGAACTCCATACAACTTTCTGTCGCTAAAGTCATTTAAAACGGGATATTTACCATTTTATTTTTATTTATTTAATTATTAACTAGCACGATTACTTATATTACAACCAATTACACTAGTTAATTACAATACCTATACATATATTAGAACAAATGAAACATACAAAAATAGGTTAAGACGAAAGAGAAGGTTGTGCAGACCTGGGGCGTCGATCATACCGCGGAGTATCTTGCACAAAGTTGCCGTCTGATCGTACGCCCTCCTGGTTTGTAGGGAGTTGTACCCGAGACATCCCTGGAGAAACTTGGTTGGGTACATGAATGGGTAGTACCCAAAAAGTCGCTTGTACAAAAACCTTAGGAACGCCTTTTGAACTTTCTCCAGTGACAGATCGTACGTACTTTCATGGGGGTTCCATACGCAACAGCTTGACTCCAGCTTGCTCCGTACAAGAGCCCCGAACAACAGCCGCACCACACTGTCACTGCGAAAGTCCCGGGCGTTTCTCAGGACAAAGCCAAGTCTCTGGTAAGACTGCTTGGCGACTGTGGTGATGTGGTCGTGAAAAGTGATCTTTCGGTCAAAAGTTACTCCCAAATCCTTAATTAGCGTAACTCTAGGAATCACGTTACCGCGGATAGTATAATCGAAGGATACCGGATTTTTCTTTCGACCGAAACTCACCACGGAGCATTTGGAGGGATTAAACTCCATCTTGTTATCTAGGCTCCATCGACAGATCGCGTTGACATCACCTTGAAGCACCACACAGACTGCCACAGAGTGTATGACAGTGTAGAGCTTTAGATCATCCGCGTATAATAGGCACTCCGCGTGCTCTACAATAGCTGGTAGATCATTTACCATGATATGATTGACGGAATAACTGTTATTCCGTGAATCCAATCAATTTCTTTCCGGCCCTGGTGGGGGCGCAGAGAGGGGCCTCGAGGCTTGGCCTCATTACCCCGGCGTCAACTCGAGGGGTGACGACCCCTCGGTCCTTGGGTTTTGTGGGAATATCTTTTTTTTTCCCTACTTCTCAATGTTTTTTTTTTGGCTGCATTCGGTAAACCCAAGGACTATATGGTGGTTCCGCAGGGATCAGGTCCCGCGGAAGGGGTCGCCATGGGCGGTCGTCTTCCTGGGGCCGGGGCTGGGGCGGCGCGATGTTGTGGAGGTGTTCGTGTTGCCCGTTGTCGGCGCGATCGTACATTCGACGCGCCGTCTGCACGACGAATTCCTCCACGGATTGGATCTGCAGGTCGCGGGCGATGACGTCGTTCCTGACGTAGCGCCCCGCGCCCGTGCAGATCCTGAGGGTCACGTTCTGCAGCGCCTGGAGCCCGTCCTTGTTAGTCTGGGAGACAAGAGCGTACCAGCTCGGCGCCGCATAGGTTATTCGGGACCGGACGTAGGACTTGTAGACCCGCACTTTAGTCCTCAGCGGCAGCTGAGATCCCAGGACAGGTCGGAGGAGCGCGTTATTCCGTGATCATGGCGCATGAAACTGTGCCGAAATATTGGAAAACTCAAAAATCTAATCATGGTAAATATCCCGTTTTAAATGACTTTAGTGTTAATAACCATGATAGTTTAAAAAAAATTCTGTCTCATGATAGTATGTCAGTTTTCACGCACGCGCCTATCAAGGCGCCTTGTCATTCAAACCACGTATCTTTGCGCAATACATATCCTCCATTTTATAATACGTGTACCGAAAACGCAGTGCGACTGGCTATTTTGAACTTGGAACGTTTCTTAAGTGGTTAATTTGAATTTGGAAAGAGGTTTTGTTGTCATTTTATTATATTGGCTTGAATATAATTAAATAACCTTATTAATTAATTTGATAGGCGAGTTACATAAGAAATCAAATCAAATTTAGAAGACCTATTTTTGTAGAAGGCTTATTTTAGAAGACCTATTTTTGTAGTAATCAAAATTATAGGTTGTATTTGGAAAAGTATTTATTTTAGAATAAAGATACAAAATATAATGTATTATGTTATTTAATTATGATAGCTAAATTAGTTTTCCAATTTCTTAGATTAAGTACCTACCGGTTAGAAATACTGTCATTGAGTTCAAGTCTATTCTTTAGGTTCCTAAAAAGATATATCATCATCATCATCAGCCTATATTAGTCCACTGCTGGACATAGGCCTCCCTAATGAGCGCCATAGCGCCCTGTCTTCAGCTTGACGCATGACGTCTACCGAGTCGTGGTCTCCACTCAAGAACACGTTTGCCCCAGCGGCCGTCATAAAAAGAGATATAAAAGCTCTATATTTATATATAATTTTTTGTTAAATATGAAGACATTTCTTAATCTTGCAGTTAGTATGCCAATGCTAACTCAGATACCTACTTTATAGTTTGATTAGAAATCACATTCATTGAATGCAAACCAACAGTTCCAAGTAGCTGCTGATGTCAGACATACATAATATCTATATATAAGTATATGTACTTGTTTGTAGGAGAGAGTAAGTCTGACACCTAGCTTTGTTTAGATGCAGTTTCGGACAGGAGATGGTGTGGAGTAGTCTTTTAGTTAGGTTAATAAAAAAGCACACTAGCTTGTGTGTGTTAGTGTGTACCTAATGTGGGAAGTGGGAAAGTCAATGGTAGGAAAGATATATTTATTATTTATAAAAACTACCAACTTATGAAAAAAAACAATGTAATCCGTGAATTGAATAATATTGTCAATACATTGTTTTTGTTAAAACGTTTGAATGGATGTGTAGATGTTTGTTACCTTTTCACGCTACTGAATGGACCGGGCTGAAATTCTCCCCCTCTCTATGATTACAAATAACCTATTTTATATTAAAAAAACACTCGCGACGCCAGCTAGTAAGTTACAAACCAAAATTTAAAAAGAAATGATATAATGATTGGCATTGTACTTTTTATTTATTTTTAAACAGTAATAAAGAGACTGCCCTAAAGATTAATTTAGTTGAATTCGTTTAAAAAAAACAAAGGTTGCTTCCTTTATAATATGAAATAATGTAACCTTAATAAGCACATACACGTCCTCCACTGAATAAACCTCCCCCCCACAAGGTATTTTTTCCATAATCACTACAATTGTGGCAGGCGGATTAGTAATAGCAGTAGAGGTGTTAAATATACACAGAAAGAAGTTGTTGCCCTTACGATATTTACTTACTGAGTTCTAGGGGCCGATTCTAATGCGCCGCGACCGCCGCGTATAAAAAATGTTTAAATTATAAATTTATAAATTACACATTTCATTGAATATTCATTAGTATGTATGATTTCATTTAATTTGATATAATGCTATGTAACTTTCCCTAATTAATATTAGATTACAAATGTTTAGTCACAAAGTCGACTCCACGCCACCTCTGTCCGCGAAGTGGGTTACAAGAAAGCGGTGCGTCGGCACCTGCGAATAGATCTCTGCAACTTTATACTCGCAGATACTTACGTTTTCCTTCTATTTATTGCGTACTTATTATCTTAACCACCAACCAAAGTCATTGACATAGCTCTATGAATTAGCAAGCTGAAGTGGCAGTGGGCCGGCCATATATCGCGAAGAACCGACGGCCGCTGGGGCAAACGTGTTCTAGAGTGGACACCACGACTCGGCAAACGTAGTGTAGGACGCCCTCCGGCCAGGTTGGATGACGACCTGCGAAGGACTGCAGGCAGATGCTGGATGCGGCAAATATCTGCAGATCGTACACACAATTGTTCCGAGGCGGGAATCGAACCCGCAACCTCCTGCGTCGCAGGCGGACTTTCGCCCACCGCGCCACTTCGGTCGTCGATTGTCCAACAATATTTATTAATATTGATTATTGTATTTAATATAGTTTATTGACGACTTATCCGGGTCGTATTTTTTCGGGCTAGAGAGATCCCGGATCCTTGTTGTCCTTATAAGACCTTATATTTTGTGCTTTATCCGTGGTCAGCTGTCCTTCTGATGACTAACGCCTAAGGGCCAGGAGATCCGCATAGGCCGGGCGTTTCCTAGAACGGTTCATTAGAACGGGCTATCCGATTACTGCAGGTTATTGTAATAACAACCTTTTACATAATTATTTGTTGTTTGTTAATACATTATTTTATGTAATAAATCCGACAGAGAACCAAAGTTGAGCTATGTCGATAGCTCAAAGAATTAGCAAACTGAAGTGGCGACAACCGCTGGGGTAAACGTGTTCTTGAGTGGAAACCACGATGGTACGCTTAGATCTTTATAACTACGCAACGGATTCTTAGGCGAAGCCGCAGGGCGCAGCTAGTTCATAAATAAAAATGCATACCAACAGCCGAACATATAATCTGCACCTTTTTGAAAGTCGGTTAAAAACGAATGCAAGCTAGCTAACAGCAGCAAGTAACACCTAAACCAAACATGGTTTATTACATAAAATAATGCAATTACAAACTACAATAATTATGTTCACAGGTGATTTTAGTCCACAGCTGGACATAGGCCTCCCGCAATGAGCGCCACAGCGCCCTGTCTTCAGCTTGACGCATCCAGCACCTACCTGCAGTCTTTAGCAGGTCGTCATCCCACCTGGAGGGCGTCCTACACTACGTTTTCCGAGTCGTGGTCTCCACTCAAGAACACGTTTGCCCCAGCGGCTATCGATTTTTCGTGAGATATGGCCGGCCCACTGCCACTTCAGCTTGCTAATTCTTAGAGCTATGTCGATAACTTTTGTTCTCTGTCGGATGTACTCGTATCACTAGATAACTGATTTACTTAATATAATATTATAAAGAGGAAAGGTTTGATTTCTTGTTTGTTTGTTTGTAATGAATAGGCTCCGAAACTACTGGACCGATTTGAAAAATTATTTCACCGTTGGGAAGCTACACTATCCCCGGTGAACATATGCTATATTATATTTTCAAGAAGTTAGGTTTCCGTACTAAAACCGTGCGAAGCCGGGAAGGTCCGCTAGTACTTAATACTTGTACTGAAGTTGTCTAGTCCAAGGGTGCGTTCTAATGGTATGACGGTAACCTTCTTGGAGTTGCAATCGAATGGCTGATGCAATGATGGCAACGAAACTGTAAGATGTTATGTAAACTTTGTTTTTGTTTACTGATTTAAATCGATGGAAAATATCTAGAAAGATCTCGAGAGAACTTTGTCTGAATCAAGAAAACTAACTCATCATCAGCCTATAGTAGTCCACTGGCCACACAGGCCTCGCCTAATGAGCGTCTACAATTAGCTCTACTGTTTTTAATACATAATACTAGTTCTTATATATTATGTTTGTATGCTGTTTATTTTCTTTGATAATAAATAAATAATAGTATGATCATCTAGCCCCAAGCTAAAACAAATTTATAAAATTATTGTTATTCGGTAGATATTTAAAAACTTTAGTAGATAAGGTTTATTATAGTGTGTAAGCCCTAGCACTCTGGGTAATGTCTAAGAAATTAAATATAATCCCATTTTTTTTTAAATTTTAGCTTTATTAAAAAATACGATTTGCACTTGAACTTACTTTAAGGGAAGCTCCCGCAGAAATCGAATTTTTAGGATATGATTTAACTTTTTAGTAGATAGCTTTGCGCCTTTTAATTTTGTGTTGTCAACTCTATCGAAATTTGAACTACCTTCTAAGTTGAATTATTATTTAGCTGCCTACTGAAAAATTAAATTCCTGCTTTTCCTAACTTAAATCTAAAGGATAAGGAAGGGCGAGGAAAGGACAAATACAAATGAAAATAGTAAGCAAATATTTTTATAATAATATTTATTTAAATGAAAACCTATTCCGCAACAATTAGCCAGAGTATTCTAACAGTCTTATTATTTTACAAGAGTATAACAAAGTCAAAAGAAATGCAACATTACAGAAATGCCGGAAATAAATCCATTGGAACTCTCCAAGTACTTAACTAAGTGTTAGTCAATAAATATCACTTATATCTAAGGTAACTTTAATATATACTAAGTAGAACATAAGTTCGTAAGTCTTGGGCCAGACAAAGCGCTGAAAGCGGCTCGTCGCGTCACCAACTTCGTGTACATTTTTGCGACGCGCCGCTGAGAGCAGGCTCTTGCCTAAGATCGTGGGATCGGACAGTCTTTGGCTCCTACACTAAGAAGTTTATACCTCATTTTGAGTCTACATCACTTTGTTTCCTCCTTTTTCTGTTTGACGACACTTCTCTACTCAGAAGGAATAGCTTGTGGTGGTGTGAAGAGCAACATGAGTTTAACATTGTAGAATTAACAACTAAACATAACAAGAATTAAACCTATCACCCTGCGGGGTTCTAATATACCCCGGTGGGGTCTAACCCGAGAGCCATCGCACTTACAGTTTTAGTATACGTTTGTTGGGTCGAGGATACACATTTTGATATTTCTTCACGAAACACTAAAAAGTTTTTAATACACTCCGGTCGGGTCTAGGCCGAACATTTTGATGACACTTGTAACTTGGGTTCTTCGTGGAAAGTCCTCAGTAAACTCCAGTGGGGTCTAGCACGAACATTGTGGACATTTTCAGAGAGATCTCCAAAATCAGTAAACACCAGTCGGGTCCAGGATGAACATCTTGATTTATTTCAGATTTTTTCAGTAAAAACAGCTTCAGCTCCTCCAAACTTCAGTAGACACCGGTAGGGTCCAAGACAAACATTTTGGTAATCTTTAAAAATCTTCAAAATCTCGAAAAACCTCCAAAACTCGGAAGTCCAGAAGATTCGATTGTGAATTTCGAATCTGTTTAGTAAACGCCGGTCGGGTCCAAAATCTTGATGGCCATGATTAGAAATGTGTTGAACTTGAAATTATCGATGTTATTTACGAAAGCGCGAGCGGCAGAGAGCGACGTGCGTTCACCTCGTGGTTGTCAGGTCGACTGGCGTGACAGAGCACGTGCGTCTCTTTTTATAAGCGCTCTCGTGAGCTCGTGAATTTTTTTGCGTTTGAATTTGGAAGCTTTCAGCCGGGTGCGTACGCGCCCCAGCCCTAAGGATTTTTTGCGATAAAAAGTTAAAAAACCACGCCGCCACTTGGCACATGTTGCGGCAGATATTTAGACAATTTATATTTTTTAGGGCACGCTAAATTATGCACGCAGATTGGTATCGAAATTATAGGAGTTTTAGTTTTAGTTTATAAACTTCTTATCGAATTGCTTGTATAGACGCGTAATATAGAGACATATAGATACGGCTCGCTCTAACTTTCATAAATAAAAACTCGGTAAAAATTTAATTGAAGTACCTAAATAATTTAAGAAAAAACAAAAGAAAAAAGACCGAGGTGTTTTTTTATTCGTTTTTATGCAAGTGAAGTCATTATTTTGTATAAATAAGCAGTACCTACATTATAAAGACAGGCTAGAAATATAAGCACTACGTGATAAATTTGGTATTAATTCGATTCGATTTTCATAACCTCAGTAAAATTATCACGTTCGAAAGTTTTGATAAATTGCATAATCAGAAATATGTATTACATTTTCTGATTATTTCAGGAAAAGACACTATCTATGTATTGCTGAATAATGTTACGTGATTTTAAATAACATAACTCCATGAATGTAGTTACTTTACATATATGCAAGTGGCTCTACATATCTTATCATAAAATTATGTATAAAGCCTAAAAACTTCTGTCTTTCACTTATATTCAATATATGTAATAAAATAATCATCATCATCATCAGCCTATATTACCTAGTCCACTGCTGAACATAGGCCTCCCCAATGAGCGCCATAGCGCCCTGTCTTCGGCTTGACGCATCCAGCATCTACCTGCAGTCTTTCGCAGGTCGTCATCCCCCCTGGTCGGAGGGTCCTATACTACGTTTACCGAGTCATGGTCTTTACTCAAGAACACGTTTGCGTCGCGTCGTCGGTTCTTCGCGAGATATGGCCGGCCCACTGCCACTTCAGCTTGCTAATTCTCAGAGCTATGTCGATAACTTTGGTTCTCTGTCGGATGTATTCGTTGCGAATCCTATCCTTCAGAGAAACTCCGAGCATAGCTTTCCATAGCTCGCTGAGCGACTTTAAACTGGTGGACCAGCCCTATCGTTAGTGTCCACGTCTCAGCTCCGTAGGTCATAACGGGTAGGACGCACTGATTGAAAACTTTGGTGATGTAATAAAATACTGCATAGCAACGTGTTGCATTGTTAGATGAAATAAAATTAGCATGGCAACATTAATAAAATATTATCACATAACTCCGTAATATTCGCAGAACTTAACGGGAATTCCTGAAATTGATTTAAAATGAGCCTATAGCCGTAATTAATTTAGATAATATCAAAACCACAAGAGGAAACCCTGTAATTTTTATTGGTTTAATCCTAATTGAGAGGAAAACTGAAAAATTATTGTACCTAATTATGTAGGTACATTAAGGTAACCTACATCGGTTTTAATTAAACGTTTATCGATCGACCTTTAGTCCTTGGGGTAAAGTCATTTTGAAACTTCTCATAGAGTTCACAGATGGAATGCTGACTTTATCTCGGTCAAAAATTAGCATTTCCATTCAACGTGGCATTGCTGCCAGCATTCTGGGTACATTAGGTGACGTTTTAAATTTTTAGTAGGTATATTTTATGTCTACTACTACCGATGTGACGTATGAGGTTGCGGGATCGATATCCGCCTGGGACAAATATTTGTACGATCTGCAAATATTTGTTCCAGGTAAATAAATTCCAATAACACAAATTCCCATAACACAAACTCTGCTTATCTTGGGGGTAGATGATGTATGTATTGACCAAAATTATTTTTTATTTATGTGTTGGTATTCGTTTAGATGAGTTTTTATGTATTGTTTTTTAATGTAGTATCCTATATTCATAATTTGTCACGCCGAAAGTACTTGGAAGGTGTTTTAACAAATTTAAAAATCATACGATATTTTGTGTTCGGACTTGTTGCTACAAACTTAATCCTTCGACAAATATCCTCCCCGTAGTGATTTTTTTTGCCCACGGCCTTCGTCATTGAATTTCAAGAAAGAGGTTATAAATCAAGGAGTATTTATTTTATTTTTTCTAGTGGGAAAGTGCTGAGGTTTAGACACGGGCTTATAACAATAGAAAAGACAAAATGCGGTAGTTTTTGAGGATTACAAAATGCTAGTAAGGAGATTAACTTATCCAGTAGCTTAATAAGCTTGTCTGCCGTACCTTGGGCGTTGAAATATCTCCTATAATAATAAAATGACGAATGAATTTGTGGTCGACTTGTCGGTTACATAAATATGACACATTATTAAGTTAGTTATGAAACTGACAGTTTTGGCGATGGGTATTTTCATATGGTCCTATTATCCATAATTTTCATTATTAATGTGAATTACTAATAATTATTGGAAATACTTTGACCTTATGGGCATTGTTCCATAAATTTATTGCGAAAGTTTTTCGGCTTCTTCGTAGGGGGGCAGTAACTTGACAAATTTGTTTTTACAATTTACATTTAGTCATGCCAAGTTTCTGTAATTGCATTACTGCAAAATTATATGTAACACTGTATGTGGTGGTCTTACATATTTGATATTTATTGTAACACTAGCGACCCGCCCCGGCTTCGCACGGGTGTAAATGCATGTATTATATACCTAAAAACCTTTCTCTTAGGACGCCCTCCAACCAGGTTGGATGAAAGACTGCAGGTAGATGCTGGATGCGTCAAGCTGAAGACTAGGCGCTATGGCGCTCATTGGGAGAGGCTTATGTCTAGACGTGTACTAACTTAGGCTGATGATGATGCTGATTTAAAACCGCATCAAAATCCGTTGCGTAGTTTTAAAGATCTAACATACATAGGGTCAGACAGACAGCGGGAAGCGAGCTTTGTTTTATACCTCTACTATGTAGTGATAGTGATTTCGCTTTTTAAAAATAACTGAATTTTCGCTAAATACCTGAGAAGGGTTTCCATCATTGGTCCCAAAAACAAAGAGTTTCTGGCGGGATTGCAAGAATAGGTACCTGTGCTGTTTCGGTAGCCTCAGATTAAATACTTTACTCAGACTTAGTTGCATTTAGAGCAGAATTTAGCGAAACATTTATTGTCTTGTTTCTCATCTTATGGGATAAGAAGAATCCGGATCAAAGTTAAGTCGGATTAAATCCAATTTGGTTTAATCTAATAAAGGGTGACCGCGCGCTCCTATTGTTTCACCCTAACATTTTAAATCCCAAAAAAGTTGCCAGCTAATTTCTAAAGTCAATGTCCCAAGGTTGTTATTTTAATCGGATTATATTAGTAAGGGATTCTAGGTAATATTGTTTTGAATTTCTTTCTAGAGCTACCGACCTTTTGGGGCTTAGGTCGAAATTATGCGGGTGTTGATAAAATATTGTATTTAGTAACAATTAGATGCTACGAAATCGCCTTAAATTTCCGAAAAAGCAGGTGACGGATCTTGTAAAGGTTTATTTTGGGTGTGAAACTCTGGAGCGATGTCAAAATTCGCCGATTTGTGTGTCTAAACCCGGGGAAGTTTTTTTTTTACAAAACTAAACTAAATAAATACCTGAATGTATAAATCAGCAAACTAACAATGTTAGTTAAAATTGTATGATATACACGTCATGCACAAAAGGGTTTGAGGTATATTTTGTTAAACATTTTAATAGATTTTTGATCGATTTAAAATGAATGCAAAGTATTGTGGTTTTCGCACACGTTCGACAATTAAGCTATTACGCAGTTTTTATTGAGGAGTACGTTGTAAATGTTTTTATCATATTAATTAAATTCCAAGGTAAGTTTATATACAAAATACTGAGTTATTACCTGACTACTAAGGGAGGATGGGTAAGAGGTTGGCACCCTATGGGTGAATGTTTGTATGTAGCAGATTTTTATGTGGGAACTTAAAAGTTGGCTACATCAGTCATGTGGGAACAGAGGGCTGAAAGTACCTAACAGTCCGATTTGAACAACTCAGCTACCTATTGATTCATCTTAATAGCGGTGGTTACTATAGTGGAAAGAGCTATGCTCGGGGTCTCTCTGAAGTGAAGGGTTCGTAACGAATACATCCGACAGAGAACCAAAGTTATCGACATAGCTTAAAGATTTAGCAAGCTGAAGTGGAAGTGGCTGGCCATATATCGCAAAGAAACGTGTTCTTGAGTGGAGACCGCGACCCGGTAAACGTAATGTAGGACGCCCTCCGGTCAGGTGGGATGACGACCTGCGAAAGACTGCAGGCAGATGCTGGATGCGTCAAGCTGAAGACAGGGCGCTATGGCGCTCATAAGGGGAGGCTTATGTCCAGCAATGGACTATAATGGACTATTAATGACTACTAGTATTTACTAGTTGTAATTCGTTATTTTGTTCACTTGAATAACCAACGGATCATTCTGTTAAAATTTAGTTACACTTCAATTTCCAAGAATACACATTTTTGACATTTTAAAATTTGACGATAACCTTACCCGCCCCGTGCTTTGCATACAATACAGTGTTGGCTGTCTCTCAATCCAGCAAGTGTAGAAATGGTCCTCATTGACATTTTACTCCAGCTGAGCGAAACGACGCCATAGATCCCGGTGACGGACATAGACTACTTGACGCAGGAGGTTGCGGGTTCGATTCCCGCCTCGGAACAATCGTGTGTACGATCTGCAGATATTTGTTCCGGGTGTTCTGGTCGTTTTCTATGTATAATAAAAAAAATATCTATCTATTTAATGTATTGTATTATGTATATCAGTTATCTAGTACCCATAACACAAGCTCTGCTTACCATGGGGCTAGATAATGCTGTGTGAATT
This sequence comes from Eupithecia dodoneata, assembly GCA_947044415.1. Lineage (NCBI taxonomy): Eukaryota > Metazoa > Arthropoda > Insecta > Lepidoptera > Geometridae > Eupithecia > Eupithecia dodoneata. The sequence goes on from OX345678.1 coordinate 3,454,492, forward strand.
GTCCAGCATTATTTATATATGCATGAAATAAAAGAAAAAGAAAATCGAATGCAAAGTGGCGGGCTTTTTGAAACCTCTGCTTCTGGTGACTGACAGTTTTTAGGAAATGTATATTATAATGTATGTAAGTGTCATTTGATTCTATCAGATGCACTTTTATTGAAATAGGTACCTACAAGTAGAAATGCGAGGTAGAGGTTATTTATTTTCCTAAATTTGGTAGGTAAGATACTTTTCAGAAACAGACAGAGAACCAAGGTTATCGACATAGCTCAAAGAATTAGCAAGCTGAAGTGGCAGTGGGCCGGCCATATCTCGCGAAGAACCAACGGCTGCTGGGGTAAACGTGTTCTAAAGTGGAGACCACGACTCTGTAAACGTAGTGTAGGACGCCCTTCGACCAGGTGGGATGACGGCCTGCGAAAGACTGCAGGTAGATGCTGGATGCGGCAAGCTGAAGACAGGGCGCTATGGCGCTCATTGGGGGAGGCCTATGTCCAGCAGTGGACTGCTATAGGCTGATGATGATGATGATGAAGATACTTCAAGAGTAATAGTCAAGTTTTGTAGAGTAGAGATTTAAGAGGGATAAGATATAAGATTGAAGAAAAAAGAAGAAGACTCTCTGGTCTCTTAAAAAGACAACGTGTTATATATGAAAAGTGCCGCGTCGCATCAGTCACTATACAATCCGATCCGACCCATCTGCTTTCTTTTATTCAAATTTGTTCACAGTGAAACCAAAAATGTGTATTTTTAAAATGACTAGACAAATAAATAATCGGATTTTTAATACTTTGCACTTTGGCCTGTTAAATGTTAATAAATAATTATGGCCCACCACATAATGTAGCCCCAAATTTATTTAATATAATATAATAATATTAATATAAATACTGGACAATTCACACAACATTATCTAGCCCCATGGTAAGCAGAGCTTGTGTTATGGGTACTAGATAACTGATATACATAATACAATATATTACATAGATAGATATTTTTATTATACATAGAAAACGACCAGAACACCCGGAACAAATATCTGCAGATCGTACACACTATTGTTCCGAGGCGGGAATCGAAACCGCAACCTCCTGCGTCGCAGGCGGACCTTCGCCCACCGCGCCACATCGGTCGTCATTTGTTCTTTACCTATCTGCAAGAAGTTGAAATGTCGCCTATATAAACTTTCCGTAACGTTCCAGAAATGAAATAAAATGTAAAAAAAAATAACACGACACATTACTGTTGCTACAAGGTACTATTCCTAATATCTTAGGAAGAAACTAACGAGTATACGATACGAGTTTATCAGTAAGATTAGGTGCAATTAATAAAAAAAATTGATTAGGTTTATCAACGCTAAGAGGCGACATGGAAAGCCCAGGATGAGATGGCCGGACGAGCTCGAGGCACATCTTCCATCATGGCCTGTTGCGTTGGATCGCGAGGAGTGGAAGGAGAAAAGGGAGGTAAATAAATATCTGCGTACTTTTTAAGTATACATAATCTTCACAGTCTATATTCTATTCAATTCAATTCATTTATCTTTTGACACAATAGATAGATAGATAGATAGAAAATTCTTTTATTGCACACTTACAGAATAAAACAAACAAGACAGAATAAAATACAAAAAATGTGACAATTTGACAATATACCTACATGTTCTAAGATAAGTCATAATTACATTTTTAACTAATAAGTTATAAGTTAAATAACAACAAGCTTCAGTACCTACCACATCACAAAATATATGTTATCATCCAAAGCTTCGTCAATTGTACAATAACTCTTATATTAGTCCAGTGCTGGACGTAGGCCTCCCTCTGATATCGGCTTTTATCTCATGGGGGGTAATCCTCATAATCTCCACGCAGGCCATACAGGTTGGGGATCGTAGCATGGCTCCCCCTAATAAGCGCCTCATCGTAAGTGAGTTCCACCTACCTGAATTTCGACCACGGGCTGCGCACGGAAGCTATGCGCGCTGTATTATGTATAGTGCACAAGTGTGTCGCAAACACAGGTGCACATGCACACTCTACTATCTCACTATAACCCGATGGTCGGACGGTAGTACAAACATCTTCGACAAAACATCCGATGCCCTTCAAGTCACCCATTAAACCTTTCCAGTAACTAATAAAAACGCTTTCTAATCGTAAAAAACCCCTAAAATTGCAACTTTTGTGCAACTTCAATCTTTTAAAAAATGGCAATACAAAACGCAGTAAAAACATTAAAAAGTTTAAAAAATATCGTCCTTCAACTATTTTGCACAAATGGGGTGTTAAACAATTAAAAAAACTACAACAATAGGCGCTGCTAAATAGAAGAACGTGTATCTTTCTAATGGGTTTCTGCACGAACAATTTGCAGAAGTAGGTAAAGGCAAGGGTCGTAAATGATAAGACATAGCAAATCTCTAAGGGTCATGGAATAAATTGTACTTACTCCGTCCGTATTACAGATTTCCAATCCGTTCTTCATTTGTTTCTTTCCGCAATTTTGTACATTGTCATCAATTGTTGTATGCGTGTATTAGGCCAGCTTACGCAGTACGGTCTCCACGGAAGACCAGCGCTATGGTATGATCTGCTCTACCATAGCACCTGCTTAGTGGAGACCGATTTTGTCAGTTAATTTATATGTATTATACATATAATATTTGTCTCCGTTAAGACATTATAAAAAAAATCTATTATACTTTTACAATTATTAACGATAAAATTCAACATCCGCGGCGTAAGATTAGACCCCTCCAATCCAACTCAGCCCAGGACGACACAAAAATGTGCATTAAAATATGGACCTTAACATTTAGATGAGTTATATGTATAAAGACGGCGTCAGATGACAGATAGCCAATTTTGGACGTATTTTGAATATTCTTTCGCAATTATATGGAGAAAGATCCAGAGGTGATCCCATACACTTATTCCCGAGGGATAATTATCTGTCCCGATAAACTTAAAAACAGTCTAGATTAGAAACGAAGGATTTTGAAGAAGCTTGAGTTAAAATAGTATAAATACCTAATCAAAATTTAGATACTACAGGGAAGTAAAATAATGATTAAGAACCTACATATTTTAGTTTGGGTTAGAATGACGTGCATAGTATATTTAGGTCTACGTCACTAATGATAATATTGACGTAATTATGTATTGCGGAATATATATTATAATTAATTATTTGATAGTACGAGGATAATATTGAAACTTTGATAAAAAGTTAATGATTTTGTTACTTGGGTATTTATTTTAATCCAATTCAAGTTATATAATTTAAATTAGGTTCTCTTTATTAACAAAGAATGTTACAATCAATTCGATTCCCGCCTCGGGACAAATGTTTGTTTGATCTGCAGATATTGGTTCAGGGTTTTCTGGTCGTAAGTTTTGTCTTATAGCTTCTTTATGTGTCAAATGGTTTATAAACCTTCCTCTTGAATCACTATAATGTAGTTTTAAAAGATCTAAGCATACATAGGGACAGACAGACAGCGAGAAGCCATTTTCTTTTATACTACTAACATATCATCATCATCATCAGCCTATAGCAGTCCACTGCCGGACATAGCCCTCCCCCAATGAGCGCCATAGCGCTCTATCTTTAGCTTGCCGCATCCAGCATCTACCTGCAGTCTTTCGCAGGTCGTCATCCCACCTGGTCGGAGGGCGTCCTACTTACATATATGTATGTTGTAATGTATATCAGTTATCTACATAGTTTACCCATAATTCAAGCTCTGCTTATCTTTTTTTGATTTCGCCAAAGAAAGTGCCATAAGTATTAACTAATTGGTTAATCAAGATTTACAGTAAAATTAAACCATGCTTTCTGTTTGGTGAGATCGGCCTTAACCTTAGAGATAATTCTTTGTTCATTTTTAATAAATAAATTGAATTGAAAATCTTGGGGCTAGATAATGCTGTGTGAATCATCCTGCATTATTTATACGTATATTTTATTAAAAAACCTTTATTCTAAGTTTTTATTTCTGTATTGTTTCCTGTTTTGTGTGGTATAATTACGTGTTTTCTATCTTCTATCTACCTATCTATCTATATATTGCATAACAATAGAAAAAGAGTGTTTCAATATTATGTATGATGTAAATGTGCCTTTATGCTTCATAGAATTAAGAATATATTAAATCTAACTGTTCAGTGGTATACCGCACTTTAATTACCAAAGTGATAACTAAGGAGTCGAGACAACGAGCCACACTATACTACATTTACTATAGTAACTATAATAATAAATAATGCTGGACAATTTACACAGCATTATCTAGCCCCAAGCTAAGCAGAGCTTGAGTTATGGGTACTAGATAATTGATATACATAATACAATATATTATATAGATATTTTTTATTATACATAGAAAACAACCAGAACACCCAGATCGCATCGGTCGTCATCGGATCAAGGGCCAGATCCAGAAGGCGGTACTCCTGGACTCGGCACGCATCGTCATTTCATTTAATTTCAGGAGTCGCCACTCTTGACGTGTTCCAACCACCAGAACAGGCCGGGTTTCCCGAAGGTGTTCGAAGTTGCTAGTCAATCCTTATTAGCTACCAACAGGTCTTAGTATCCGAAATATTTGGGCCTGCCTGTTCTTTAATGCAAAAGTCAGCTAAAAAAATATCCTCTGATTGTTTTAAATCTTTGTTGGTGATAAGGTTATTTTAATCCGTAGTTTAAAACCTTTTGGACTTTTGATTACCCGAAAAATATATTTGTTTTGTTTCAAACATAATTTAATCTCTTTCGGTGAAATAATCTGAGATATTATGCCATTGATATGTATGCGGGCAGATTCAAGACTTACATAAATTTTAGCTACCTCTTTTCTACTACTTTGTTTTGTTCATTATGAGCGGGTTAACTACGAACGTTTGTTTTATTTTTGTATGAATAAACATCAAAAGACATTTTTTTAATCAAAATAGGTCCCGCCCTATTTTAAGAAAAAAAATGCAAGTTGAAACAAGTTATGTGTTTTATTTCGGAGTTATCATCTGATAACTCCGAAATAAAACACATAACTTGCACATTTCATTGAAATTTCTCAAAGCCGTTCCGTACGTTTTACCTACTAATGTCCAATGTTTTAGTAAAAAAATCTGTAAGACTATACAGGTACAGAAATTTTGTTATTGTTTTAACTATTATTTCATTTAAAAACACCGTTAAAAATGAAGGATACTTATTGCACAAAAAAGTACAAGTCTTTGGTGATTTTTGCACCCAAACATTTTAGGCACTTGTAAAATAATAAAAAAAGTTTTGTGCAAACCATAACGGCTTACAGCGGATTTTATGACAGTCAGTTATTTTATGCAGATGTTAAAAATAATATAATATTGCACTAAATTGCCTATTAACCTTTCGAATTTTTTACGATTAGAAAGCTGAACTACCAAAGGGCTTTTTACTGTTTCCTGATTTCGGATAAATATGATTTGGCGTGAAAACCGAAACATTATGGCAACTAAAGTCCGTAACAAAGCTCGCTCAGTTATATATATATCTATGCTTGAGTGTAATTTATGCCATAGAAAAGCGTTACTCAAGAACAGATCGAAGACTGAGTAAGGTTTCATAATACGGGGATATGACTATGACTAACACCTGACCTGGTACATAATGAGCAAAATAAAAAAAAACAAATTCGTTACAACTAAAAGTGTTATAAAAGCGAAATATTCTTTACCTTCCTATAATTATAAATTCAATAAATGAAATGTTAAATGTGACTAATAAACAAGCAAATATTATATATATATATATATATTATTGTACATGTCATGTGTAGAACGTACGAACAGACCGTCTATAGAATGCTGATTTGTTGGGAATAACTAATTAATTTCATTTGAAGAGATGGATAAGTGACGTTTAGCCATATTGTCGAAAGTTGATTGTTGGCTTAGGCAATTGGCCTAGACATTTTACGATCGGGCTGATTCGACGATCCGGCGGCAACATACATAATGACGGAAAGCCTCTACTCCATAGTTCATTAAAAAACATAAAAAACTAACCTACCGCCAAAAAAAAACATGAAAAAAATAAAAACCTTCCATAAACCTTTTAATAAAAAATATAAATTCTCTAAACGACATAATTTTCAAGGACGCATATTAAACATTAATAAATATTTACATAATCTTAATGTTATGCAAACAAATTAATTACAACACGACTGAGAAATGAACAATTGAACTTTTTGGTTAAAAATGTCGGCGGTTCTTTATCTTGTAAGTTTTATTGCGGACGGTTTCCTAAAAAGGTTTAGACGTTTTGCTAGAAAAAAAAAACTTCTACCTACACTTCGTTTTTTATGGACACAAGCGCTACTAAAAACTTACCTAGGAAGGAGGTTTTTGTATGATGGATTCAAACTTGACTTATTATTATTATGACACTTAGTTTAATATTGATTAAAATAAACAACATAATTTCTAAAACAGTAATTTTTAATTAAATACCATCAACAATTCAACATGTAGCTTTTTTTCCTGATTCGTCCCACTGCTGGGAAAAGGCCTCATGTACGGTTTTAATTTTCATTTGGAAAGTTTATCGGTTTTTTATATAAGTCATTGTTTCGCTGGATTTTTTGTAGTTAAACAAATATATAGTAAATAGTATGATAGTTAAGTAGGCCCCTAACCTAAGCTATACACAACTGACTAAATATATACACAATACTGACTAATCATAACTGCAATACTAAGAAAAAAATCTCAATTTCCTTCCCAAACCTTAAACAATTTAACATCAATAATAATACATAAATACCTTGACATAGCGCACCATATTTCTTCATTTACAGCTTGTACTGACCATATTTATAAATCAAAATAAAAATTTCTCCGCAGCTTTACAACTGCTATAGGTTCGTGCTAGATAACTGCTGTCAAACAAACGGAAAACAACCGCTTAAATAAAATTTGGCCACTGTACCGTTGGCCCTTTATTTCTTTTTAATTTACACATTTACGACCAACCCTTTCTTTGGTAAGTAATTTTTTCTGTGACGTTCCGTTACTTTCTGAAAGGCTCATTACAATATTCATAGTTTTCGGACAATTGCTACTGTCAATTGTTTGAAATAAGAACTAAACACGATTTTGTTTTGTTTCTAAAATATTCAATAGTTTTTGGAACAATGAGAATGCTACTGATTTGAGAAACGTTGGAAATTACCGACACGGATTAAATCATATTTGATTGTTTTATCTTTTTCAGTGATATCATCATAACCACAATTCCCGAAGTGAGAAGATTTATTCAAACAACAAATTACGACTGTTATTCACCCTTATAAATACGATTTCTTAAAAATCTAATTCACCACCAGGAGGCAGAATGCTGGTAGCATTGCCACTTTGAATAGCAATGCTGATTCGTTGATCGAAATAGAAGCCAGCTTTCCGATCAGCTGTGGACTCTATGAGAACTTTACAAGATCTTTATAAATAGCTTGTGCCCTATTTTTAGTTAATGGCAATTGTGTCTGGTTGGACACTTCTGCCAGTGTCAAGTAACAGAAAATAATTTTATAAATAAATGAATTATCAAATTATGAAACTTGCTATTTGACTGTCTGTTTAAAAATATCCATGTATAAAATGTAAATCCGTCATTGGTCGTAGGAAAAAGATAGTATTTTAAGTTTGTCTAGAATAAGGACTGTGGATTTTGTTAAATAAATAAAATAAAAATAAAAAAAAATGTGGAATATACCAGAGCCTAGTTCGTTATCTAGCAGAGCGTGTACCACGTGCAGGTCTGGTTGGCTTGGAAGACGAGATGTTGGAGTCCCCCTTACACCTCAATGCATGTTGAGCAAACTTATAAACAGTTTCACCATACTGACAACGATGTTCAAATAGACAAAAGAGAACCTAAACCAAAGAGGTGGCCACTCGAAATGAATTACCAACAATTTTCATAATTTAGCCATTTATCTTCTAGAAATCTTACAATACGCACATTTTTTCGGTGCCTGGTGGTGGTTTTGTCCAGAGTTGTCCATTGAACAAAACGTGTGATTTCATTTTTAACCAAAAAGTGTAGGTACATAGGAACTTATTTGCAAACATTTGTACTTCCGTGAATTTTCCTGCATCTGACACATAATGTCGCCAAAAACTCAATCAGCTGTCAGTTACAGTCACTGTAAACCACAACAAGTTGATTTATTCAACATTTATGACTCAACATTTCGTAGGCGTAACAATAAAAATACTCTCAATACAAAAATACAAAGGCATAACGGCTTCACCCGTTGAGATGAAGAAATGACAAATCTAAAGTTTGACAGATGACCACAAACGTCACAGACCTGTCGTTTAAAAAAAGAACAGTTTTACAAACTGTCCTGTTATCTATTTATGCTTTATGGCTGCGGGACCAATGTCATGTCCAAATACCGCTGCTCTATGACAGCTTTTGTTTTTTTTTCCAGAAACAACAGAAGTACCGGGTGCTTTTATTGCGTGAAATCCCACAGTGGCTATTTCTGAAAAGTTCTTTTGTGATTTATGAATATCATTACTGGATACTTCTAAGGATTTTCAAAAGACGTATTGAGTTTTCGAAAGAGTTATTCTGGCCAACTTATTGCAATTTTCGGTGCTTCCATTATCATCATACTAATATTATAAATGCAAAAGTATAGTTGTTTGGATGTATGTATGAATGTTTGTTACCTTTTTACGCTAAAATCCCTGAACGGATCGGGCTGAAATTTTTCAGGTGGTTGGCAGTTGGTGTGGCAGGAATAAAACATAGGTTACCTACTTTTGTCCCATAAATCAGTTTCCATGAGATGAGAAATAACTATAAATAAACTAAATTAAACTTTTTTTTTCAATTACCATTTACTTTTAAATTCATTTTGTATTTGCTTCACATAAACTGCTCTTTGATCACGCTGTGTAGTGTACACATATTTAGGGATTCAGTCTAGTTTTAATTATTGTGTGTTTCTAGTTGTATATTATTTGATTGTATTCTGTTTTGTGTGCCAAATAAATAAATACAAAATATAAAAAATAACCTTTTTTATAGAAACAAGGCATGCAAAGCCGCGGGCAGAAACTAGCACTATATAGTTAAGTAATACACAATGTACACAAGTAATACATTAATGTGGTAGAGAAATGGTCCAAAGCTCAGAATGGAGAACCTAAGTCTTATTTTCACAGACAGTAATGCTGGACAATTCACACAGCATCATCTAGCCCCAAGCTAAGCAACAGTAAATAAATACATTTACTAACAAATAAAATTAGGTATAGCTTTACTACAATTATTCACGAAATAAACATGTAAATAGTTGAGCTATCCACATATTGTTGCAAATCTAGAGGTAGCTCAACTAATTCAAACAACAACCAATCGGAAGAGTTTTTCTTCATTCAACAAAAATAATTATCATACCAATAAATCGTGTAAATTTACTCCATAATAATTATCTTTGTATTTATTGCACTTAATTAGATTTAGCAATGTAGCTTCAGTAATTTAGAGTTTTTTATGACTTTATGTATGTTAATTACCTTGTGTGTGTTTATACCACACATAGATAGGTACCTACTTATCGATATAAATTAACCAATTAATTATGCATAATTAAGTTTTATCAATAATATTAGAAAACGATATCTCTTTCTGCCAATATCATAAATCAATGTTCGAATGCATGAATACCAAAATGCATCAAGTCAAAGTCGTTGCTCTTTCACTGAAAATTTGAATTTGGATTTGTCTGTCATCTATTCAACGTCTATCTCGCTCACTCATGTGTGGGAAACAGTGAACCAGAAAGGAAGGCAATTAAAAAGTTCCAACACGTAGAGCTAGCCAAAAGTTCGTGTGGTGCGGGAGCAATGACCTGAACTGCAAGTATTTTGAACTCCTTCATTTTAGGCAGTTGTAGAACTAGACAAAATGTCGAAAAATATCTAACCGAGTTGGAGAAATAATTTTGTGGTTAAATTCTTACTTGAATTTATTCTAATAAGATAGGTATTACGTTTTTATTATGCATTAAGTGTAATTTTTATTCGTACTTACATATTTTCTATTTTTATTTTATATCTTTTTATTATTACGAGGTAAAACAGAAGTTTAAAATTACTAGATTTTGTACTAGTTACATATTATTTCCAGGTAAAATCGAGTTTTTTGAAGAAAAATTTCAATATTTACGATGTGTTGAACGTAGAGAACTATTGATTTCGTAGCAAAGCGCTACGAGATTGTAGCAAGTTACTGTAGCACGAAATATGTAATGCTTTAAAATGCCTTATGCTATGTGGTTTTTGAACGAAGAATATTAAATTTATTGAAAATTTGTATTAAATAGGCCGTATTGAGTATCGTTATCATTTTATACTTGCGTATTAAATATGTCCGATACCAATCAATCCATGGTATAGAAATATTGACATACATTTTTGTTATATATGTATGTTTACTAGCGGCGCCCCGCAGCTTCGCCAGCGTGGAAATCTGTGCGTCAAATTGTTTATAAACCTTACTCTATTTAAAAAAACCGCATCAAAATCCGTTGCGTATTTAGATGTAAGCAAATAACAAATAGGGACGGACAAATATTACATAGAAAATGACCAGAGCACCTGGAACAAATGTCTGCCGATCGTACAAACATTTGTCCCGATACAGGAATCAAACCCGTAACCTCCTACATCGCAGGCGGACCTTTGCCCACCACGCCATAAAGGCCGTAAAAAAGTAGTTATCTTATCAACAGAATGGATTGCTAAATTGTCTCAATAAATAAATTGACTTTGTTTCAATGAAATATGTACATAACTAACGTGGAGGTAATATGATTTCTCATAGAATTGTCACTACAAGCTGTCCACCAAGCAAAGGTCCCTTGCATCGATTCTAATTTCGATCCATCTCAAGTCCATCGATCGCGAATGGAGTTCCTATCACACATGGGGTCAATAACATTGGCCACTTTCCGCTAGGCAACTGGAAAGCATAGTCATGCACATTACTGGACCAAAATGTTGTCGACCTCTGCAGGTGAATAACTTTCGAGAGGTAGGTCTTTGCTGGCGAGAGTGACAGCAGTACGAAATGTCTTGCAGATAGTTTCTCCTGACCATCTAGAACAAATTAGAGTCATCACTACATAGTATAAAACAAGTCGCATCCCGCTGTCTATCTGCCTCTATGTATGCTTAGATCTTAAATGCTATGCTACGGATTTGATGCGTTTTTTTTTAAATAGATAGAGTGATTCAAGAGGAAGGTTTATAAACTATTCGAAACATAGATTTCCTCGAGGGCGGAGCTAGTTTAGAACAAATTAGCGTCATTCTGAACAAGGTGCTCAGAATGATGATAGACGACCTCTGTGGCGTGGTGGGCGAAGGTCCGCCTGCGACGCAGGAAGTCGCGGATATTTTTTTCAAAAAGAAAAATCCTATATAGGTACCTGGAAATAAAATTTTGGTTTAGCTTTCGCGAAAGGGTATCAATGCTTATTTATTTGTTTTTTTTATTTTTATTTTTTTTGTGTTTTGTATTTTTGTATTTTGATATGTAAATTATATTAAAAAAATCGGTCGGTTCAGGGTATGTGACAAATTAATTTGGTAACGTAAAAAGTGTACCTACTCTTTTACTCTATCTGTGAAGTTGAAACTTAAGCATTGGTCATATTATATCAACTATGTATGTATGTTTAAATTGGTCTTAAATTTGCTATTAAATTGTGTATGTGTAAAGTTTATTTCAGTTCAAAGATATTTATTTCTCAAATACATACATGTTACTTACATGAGAAACTTAAGCTAACTATTAATATTATGTTATTTTTCCGTCTTTTTATGTACAACTTTTCATAGTCCAGTAGCGTTACTCATGTATATATCTATGCAATTTGGTTAAACAACCTTTAACGTCTATTTTAATGTTTAATTAAATCATGTTTTATTTGAATAATTTGTAACTGTATTTGTCTAGGGGCCACAACAATGGACTGAAATAAACGATTTTTATTAAGTTCGGTCTGAGACTGAAAGGTTTTAACAGCTTCATTTATCTTGGAACTGAAAAAGTTTGACGTTATCAAAACTAATTATTATTACGATTATTTTTTCTCTGGGTTGTAAACTATATGTATAAAACAGCTAGCATAATATTGGCAAATCCGGCTTCCGACACCACTGTTTAAAATGAATGATTCATTCACTAAGAATTATGTCCGAGATCCATAGTAAAAGTTGCGTAAAAGCTGCGATTTTGTTTACGTCAAGTCTGTTACGAGACGGCGTGAGTCAAGTGTTCCATGAACTCTTCTAGATGTTTAGATCGGTGTTAGGCAACGGCCGCACTGTAAGATTGTAAGTAGGATTGTAGATGAGAAAACAAAACGTATGGAAACGTACTGGACCGGCGACACTGCAAGCGTCTAAGATAGGGCGCTCACGGCGGATCTGTTTCTACAGGACCGTTTTTTATGTATCGAAAATTCAAAAATCAAATCACGGTAAATATCCCGTTGTAAGTAACAGACGAAATCTGTTTCTCTGGATTGAATGGTCCTCAATGGTCGTCATCATACAATTATTATTACCCACCTATTTATAAAAGAAATCGTAAATTATATAATTGGCTCACTCAAAACAATTTTTATTGTATAGATGAATATTTGAATTTAAAATTTTGACATGTACCTAATTATTAATAATTTCAATATAATATTGTCTAAAAAATATTTAAATTATCTAAAAACGTAGGTACTATATAACTGTCTAAATTAACACTAAATATTTGCACGACTACCAAGTCAAATATAGTGATACCTACTCTATTTTAATACCTTTACTACTATATATTTAAGCAAATAAATACTATTTCATTTCATTTCAGAAAAAAATCATTTACTATTTTCTCATCATTTCTCATTTACCATACAAGCTACCATGGTGCAGTGCGGCCATGACCTCTGTGTTGCAACAAATACCTAGGGAAGTCCAAGTCGTCATAACGATTGTTAAAAGATTGCAACCTTCATGGTCGTCAGAACTTTTATAAGCCGGATTCTTGGGTGCATTTCATGAATGAAGCGTCAAGTGAGTAATCATATCATGAAATGTAATGTCCTACTAAATAATTGTGTTGCCATAAGCAATGATTAAGTTTATTAAGTTCGAATTAATTGTGTGAATAGTGTCAAAATAGCGTCACATGCGGATGACATCACGCATGACATTTATGATTCTATTTGAGGATGTAGATCATTCTTCGCTCTATAAACTGGTAAGAACCCAGAAAGGTGCAATGTATCATCTTGTTTTGAAAATCAAAAACCAAATAAATCGAAACCAAAATTAAGATGACACGGCGCGGTTGGGAAAACATTGACATAGACTGGGAATAATCATGCCGTGTGTTGCAAAAACATGTTTTTAGATTTTTCAAACCAATCGAATCAAATGATATAATATACTTTTGCACAACAGTTGTACATAGGCGAGCATAATGCTAGATAGCATTCTTTACCTGCTAACCTTTGGGTAGTGTGGCCAACAATCTAGTAGGTAGTGCTAGATTACAGAACTTACTTTTACTTATAAACATAATAAAATATACTACTCATCAATAGAGGAATAGCCCTCATCATCAGCATCTGATAGCCTTTATTAATCTACTGTTACACATACGAGTAGGCTTCTATGCCTTCAGCTTGAAGCAAATAAAATATGCCTGTATTATGTTTGATATTTGCCTTTGGAAAAGACAAAAAAAACCGTGGAAAATGGAAAGCCACGATTTTATGATTATTATTCTGATTAAAGGTGGACAAAGTACCTAAACCACAACAAAAGGTCTTAATTAACGACATTAATTGTCACTTTACGATAATAATGTGCGGAAACATGGAGGAGTGCAAACTCTATGGTCAAGCACAATGGCGTCGCTTTTCACAAACAATATAACTTTCTAGAGCTACAACGAACTTCGCAAGTCACAGATTGCGGTTTTAGGGTTATTTTCCTGTAAATTCATACTAATCAATAACAATCTCTTCAACATCATTATCAGCCTATAGCAGTCCACTGCTGGACATAGGCCTCCCCCAATTAGCGCCATAGCGCCCTGTCTTCAGCTTACCGCATCCAGCATCTACTCGTACCTGCAGTAATTCGCAGGTCGTCATCCCACCTGGTCGGAGGGCGTCCTACACTACGTTTACCGAGTCGAGGTCTCCACTCAAGAACACGTTTGCCCCATCGGATAACAATCTATATTCTAAATATTCACAAACCTGGATATTTTTTGAATACAAAGGTGCAAATATATAAGTGGAAAATAATTAATTACAGCAAAGAAAAGCACAGAAGTTTTCTTTTTGTTTTTGAAAGCTTTCATTCATTATTAAATTGATGAATTAAAATTTTAACACTTTTCGCCCCACATGCGTTGTTAATAGATCATACTCGTAGTGTTATTCCTGCTAGGCTTGTTACTTAAGAGATTTTTTTTATTTTTTTTTATTTTGCTTTATTCGGAAGACAAACAGTTTTACACACTTACCAGATAACTTAAATAATAACTTAGAACTACAACCATTTATGTGTTCTCGCCAGAGATAAAAGTAACCTATGGCCTATGTCTTATTCCATGCCTAGAGCTACCTGTATGCGATAATTTCAGCCCGATCCGTTCAGTAGTTTTGGCGTGAAGAAGTAACAAATATCCATTCATCCATCTAAACATCCAAACTTTCGCATTTTTAATATTTGTGTGATTATTTATTATTAATAAGTATTTATTCTTGCTATATGCATACTAGTGGTTTCTTTTTCACTTCTTCCACTAGTGGACAAAAAATTGAAGTAAATAGTAAAATAATTTTATTTGATAATAATTAATAGTATAAAATATGACTTGTCTAAGTGCTTATTCTGTAAGCCTAAAGAAATAAATGATATTGATTTTTTTTAATTTTGTTATTCCGGTGTTTATATTAGTCAGCAAGACATTGGTCAAATCTGGGTGGGAGGTGAATGAACTCGACACCTTTCGCCAACTTTCGACAGAAAAGAAAAATGTCTAGTTCAACACACAAGTCAACGCACCTTCCGACCAAGTTTCTATATATAAAGTTTGAGGTATTTATTTTTTCTCTTAAGAATTTACAAATTCACTTATAGAGAAACAATTTTTTTTGTATTATTATTATTTCATTAAATAATGCTGGACAATTCACACAGCATTATCTAGCCCCATGGTTAACAGAGCTTGTGTTATGGGTACTAGATAACTAATATACATAATACAATACATAACATAGATTGATATTTTTATTATACATAGAAAACGACCAGAACACCCGGAACAAATATCTGCAGATCGTATACACTATTGTTCCGAGGTGGGAATCGAACCCGCAACCTCCTGCGTCGCAGGTGGACCTTCGCCCACCGCGCCACATCGGCCGTCCATAGTAAAACTAAGGGTATTGCAATGGCAATTAACTAAAACTAAATAATATCTACTCCTTATATGTTTGTACCTCCTTAAGTATGTTCCAAGAAATTATCATCATCATCAAACTATAATTGACCACTGTTGGACATAGGTAGGTACCCCTAATGAGCGCCATAGCGCCCTTTCTTCAGCTTGACAAATCCAGCATCTGCCAAAGTAAGTTTCTAGCTAGAGCTTATTACTGAAATCATGGGATACATTCAATTTAGGGTAAATTCAATTTATTGTCGTGAATTAATTAAATTTACCCTAAATTGAATTTATTGGTAAATTCAATCTATTCATCCATGATGTTCGTATAATTAGAAGTAAGAAGAAATCCTTCAGTATAAAAAGAAATCTGATTTACTTAAATACAGGTGAAAAGGATTAAAGATTAAAATAAAGAAGCGAGTCCGAAGCGAAGTTCAAAACTGTCGCAAGCCAGTCAAATTGGGTGAAAGGTTAACGAACTCCGAAACGTTTCGCCACTTTCTATAGAAAACTATCTTTTTCATGAAAAGCCTATATCAACCACCAAAAAAGGAATAATTGCACACGCGCAGTGAACGGTTCAAATTCAGGTTCGAAAACAGGAGGGAAACCAAAATTTCTTTCGAAATTCTACTACTTGCTCCAACGATGGCGTAAAATATTTTAAATAAATTTTTATTTGTTTTTGTTACCACTCTGTTCACAAAAGTTATACTTAATATCACCGGTACGATATCGCGTTTATTTACATACTAGTTTCTTCCCGCGGCTTCGCGCTCGTTGTTTCTATGGAAAAGATTTAAGGTTATTTCTATACCATGGGAACAGATTTATGAAATAAAAAGTAGCCTCTGTTTTGTTCCAGACTCAGAACTACCTATATGAAAAATTTCAGGCCGAGCTGTTCAGTAGTTTTGGTATGAAGAAATAGCAAACATCCATCCATCCAAACATACAAACTTTCGCATTTTTAATTTACCTAAGTGTAACCCTTATTTAAACAAAGAGACCTAATAAAAAGCATTATGTGCGTACTTATGGTGAAAAGTAAGGTAAATACATGAACCTAAGTGTGATTTTATCCCTACTTTAAATAAGGCCTATAAAAAAGCTAAAAAAGATTATCCAATTTTTTTTACAAGACATAGCTGATTTGTAAAAAAAAAATTTGCGTACCTATAGTGAAAAGTATGGTAAACACAGGTGAAAAGTAATAAAAACAAAGATAAAATAAAATGAGCACCGCACTGCGAAGCGAAGTTCAAAACAATTGGGTGAAAGGTGAACGCACTCCGAATCGTTTCGCCAACTTTCTATAGAAAACTATCTTTCATGAATGAATTCTGTGATTCATGTCTCATTTGCTTAAATTATCTTAAATAAATAAAATAAATAAATAATGCTGGACAATCTACACAGCATCATCTAGCCCCAAGCTAAGCCGAGCTTGTGTTATGGGTACTAGATGACTGATATACATAATACAATACATTACATAGATTTTTTATACATATAAGTAGATAACGACCAGAACACCCGGAACCAATATCTGTAGATCGTACACACTATTGTCCCTAGGCGGGAATCGAACCCGCAATCTCCTGCGTCGCAGACGGACCTGCGCCCAACGTGACACAGAGGTTATTTTAAATAAAATAAGTTTTTTTCTATTAGCTACTGTTTCAACAGTATTGTAAAAAAATATTATTATTCACCGTAGCAGTCCTATCGTAAAAATCGACCCGTCCAGCTGAAGCCATGGGTCGACAAAAATAATTCAGCTATAGGAAGAGTAGCACCTTTCTTCTGCGTAATTTTTTTACATTAAGAAATAATTGTAGTGGATATGATTATAGGTTTTCCATCTAATAAAACGATCGCAAAGTAATGTCAGATCAGGAATAGTCAGATTATGTCAATTTTATCTATGTTCTTTTTTTTTTTATTTATCCTGTTTCGTCCCACTGCTGGGCAAAGGCCTCCCCCAAATCTTTCCACTCAGTGCGGTCACGTGCGATCTCCCACCAATCTCCGAGGAAGGCGTTAAGGTCGTTATCTATGTTTAGGTCGTTTTAAAGCTTTGCCATAAAACAGTTGGTATGCTTAGAGTACATCCATACAACGACAAATAAAAGGGTTCGTGGGTTGGGCCCCCGGTGTGTGACGCCCCAGTCGTGGAGGCACCAAAGGTCCATGTCGTAATTAGGTAGGAACAAATAAAGGGTACAAACAAGGCAAAATGTGGCAAAGACTTTCCTATATTCATTGATTTTATAAATATTAATTATTATAATTAAGTTAACAATCTAACAAGAACGAACCCAAAAATTGGGGGGTTTTTATTCATGGTGTACCCACTTAGATACTACACCTGTATGCATAAAATAAATCATAATAAATGATATGAATATAAAAAATAAAGCGCAGTTTATAAAGGCAAATCAACGAGCTACTTACTAGTCAAGCCAATCGTGGCCAAAAAGACACTCATGGCTTGTTTAGTGAAATTGGGTGAAAGGTGAATGGACTACGTTTCGCCGGTTAGCGGCTCGCTTTATCAGTTTTATTACAACGACATTCGATATTGTAGGTCTTTAGCTTTTTATCTATTGCGATAAGCAAAGAAATATCGAATTTGTAGAGTCGGAAACGGATATAAACGCTTTATTTTTTAATATTTTTATTTAATGTAAACTAGAAGTTCCACAGACGATCGAGGCGCGCTGCTGTACCGAATCTTAATAATTTGATTCTTTTGAAAAAAGCTAAGAACCGACTTTAAATTTCTTATGACTCCTTTCACGACTTTTTTCTTACTTGTATTGTCTCTGACCCAATCCCATCTCAAAAAGCCACCCTGTATACTACTTCATCATCATCATCAGCCTATGTTAGTCAACTGCTAGACATATGCCTCCCCCAATGAGCGCTATAGCGCCCTGTCTTCAGCTTGACGAATCCAGCATCTGCCTGCAGTCACATGTCGTCATTCAATCTAGCCGTATAGGGTGTCTTACACTACGTACGACCCCAGCGGTTGTCTATTCTTCGCGAGATATGACCGGCCCACTGCCACTTCAGCTTGCTTATTCTTAGAGCTATGTCTTCTAGTTTTAAATTGTAATTACCGAATTAACGTAAAGTTGTCTGTAAGCTATTTGCCGAGAGGTAGAAACCCCCTCGCGTCTACATCACAAGTTACTAAACTTAGCAGAGCTTCTCAATAACCTAATTGTTAAAAGTTAACTTTACCCACCACCATTCGAAAGGTAAATATCATAACTAAACATTCACGCCATCGAGAAACTGCGACATTCAAAAGTTTTCTACGAAAGACAGTTTTCTTTCGAAAGTTGGCGAAACGTAGGTGCCAAGAGTTTGTTCACCTCTCACCCAAATTCTGTCAATAAGTGCGGCCATGACCACGCGGCCAGCAAGTGGCAATGCAAGTACATACATTCTGCCAACGTGTACAAGTTTGACAGAAGCCTTATCTTACCCAGTTTTTCCATAACAAACGGGGGTGTAAGGGGGATTCCAACATCTCCCCTCCTAAGCCAACCCAACCTGCACGTGGTACACCCTGCTAGAGAACGAACTGTGAAATGTAATATATAGTATTATGTATATCAGTTATCTAGTACCCATAACACAAGCTCTGCTTACCATGGGGCTAGATAATGCTGTGTGAATTGTCCAGCATTATTTATTTATTTATTTAATTAGTTACCTACCTATATAGGTATATATGATAGGCAAAAAATTAAAAATGAAATCCATTAGGTAATTTATTTAATATCAGAAGGGTTTTCCGGTGAGTATCAAAAGTTACGAGGAATTACAAAAATCGAGTTTACATCAATGGAAAAACCATGGTGTCTTGCCAATTCTGGAGATAGATTGGGAGGTCTTTATTTATTTATTTCAGGGGGTTTCAGCACAAAAATACATACTAGAAATGTGTAAAGGTTCATAAGAATAATGATTATGGTGGCCATTACTATTTCTCACTTATAGAAACAAAATACAATTGCAAAAAATCCCAAATTGTATTGAAAAGCTAATACCAATTCGCATTTACCACAAATAAATTCGCTATAAATTAATGAAGCCTATTTTTTATTATTCAACCAGTGCATCCTACCCGTTATGACCTACGGAGCTGAGACGTGGACACTTACGATAGGGCTGGTCCACCAGTTCAAAGTCGCTCAGCGAGCTATGGAAAGAGCTATGCTTGGAGTTTCTCTGAAGAATAGGAGGATGACGCCCTGCGAAAGACTGCAGGCAGATGCTGGATGCGTCAAGCTGAAGACAGGGCTCTATGGCACTCATTGGGGGAGGCCTATGTCCAGCAGTGGACTAATATATGGTGATGATGGTGATGATGAATAAATAAATAGAAATAGAACAATTTTGTTTTTAGTTTTTCAAAGTTCTTTAACACAGATTTTTACAATCGTAGATTAACTAAACACTGTTTAGAACCTAACTAGTTACAAAACCAATTAATTAATAACTCGGCAGGCTGAACGCCTTTAAAAGTTTTTTCATAAAATTATATTTAAACGAACACTTATTCAATCATTTACTACAAAAAATATACAAATTTTAAATAAAAGTTACATAAAACAAATACGTCGTATGAGCACTTTGTAAAGCGCGCATTTTTATAGTTAAATAGAACAATTACTATAGGTACAGACCTATATCCATCCAAACACGTCGAATCAAATTTTACCAGAACTTACACTTCATTTCTTTTAGATAGATAACCTTGTAAAATCACCAAGAGAGCTTTGTCATGATTTTAAGGAAGTCAATAAGGTTGGAAATCGGATTATACAGTAAATCCGCATTGTATTGTAAATGATTACAAGCGTGCTAACTTTGGGAATTAAAGAGGAAAACCCAAAATAAACATTGCGATGGATTTTTGTATTAAAATTAACCCTTTGGGATAGTTAAAATGCGTGATTAACCAGGGGATTTCTATTTAAATAAATTGCCTGGTTGTCAAAAATAGCGAAAGATGAATCATAGGGAAGCGATAGCTTTTTATGATTAAAATAATAAAGTGAATAAATAATGTTATATATTTATGTTTGTATTTATACTTATAGCTATCAATAGGTATTTGCTAGTATGTCCCAATTAAATATTATTCTACAATGTGTATTGTCGAACCTTGATCAAACGAGATGTGCGGATACACGACATATATTTATCGATAAAAAATAAAAAATAATATGTTACCTATCTCAAAAATAAAGCCGATTTAATTATTTTTTTAATGAAAACTACTTCATCTGGTTTTTTCTTCGTTTCTTTTTGAGTAAACGGTGTATTTTATTCAAAGTAGCCTCATTTGAAAGCTAGATAGTTTACTTAGCTAAGAAAATAAGAACAAAATACAATTTTGGTACATAAGCTTAGTAAAAATAATATTTTTTTAGAAATTTGCAAAAAAATACGATTTTTATTTTATTTTTTATCTGTAACTTTAAAACTGAGTTATTGTGGTGTACTTTTTTGCATGTTATATTAAACTCCACAATTTAGTGAAAAATATGGGCCTATCTCTTTTTGTTGTCATGTTATTCACCATTTAAAATAGGTACTTTCTGTCTTGTCAAGAGTAAAAAAAACTAACACTTCATGTCCATGCAAAGGTTGCCTGGCAGAGGCCGCCCATTGTACAACACATTCTTTATTTGTCTTTTTCCTGTCCATGTGTGTGTATCTGTTTTTTATTTGGTGCGCAATTAAAGAATAATTGTATTGTATTGTATTGTTATTTAGTTTACTTATTTGTGATTGGTGTTGTGCTAAGTACTATGGCACCGCTGAAAACCAGCGCTGCATTGGCACCCGTGTCAATGGAGCATTTAATGCTGCACTGGTAGCCTATTTCTCGCTGTTAATTTTTATAAGCTTTGTACCATTTCGTAATTATATTATAATTTTTATAAGTACCTACTTTGTATTCTTTTACATTTTGAAACGGAGATAAACATATTCTATTCTAGGTGTTTATTTAATAGTAAAAGGCATCAAGGACTATTTATTGCGTACTTTTGAGATACCGTCTCGGGGCAACCCTTGACCACGATTTTTGTCACGCGATGGAAAATTAGGAGAAAATAAACCAAAAGAGACGCGATAAGTACCCGATAAATAATCTTGATATGTTAGTTTGAATATCAATGAACACCAACCTAACCGATACTCTATATCAGTCCTATCAGTACATAAAACCTAACTGTCCAACCAAAATACCAACAAAATGAAGGTAGGTCGCCAACGGTACCAACGTGGTACAAACTGTGAACTTCAAATGTAGGACAACGACCGCCAAAACTTGCCATTTACTCGTGGTAAAAAAAAAGAATCACCTTGGCAAGTACCAGGAGAAAAGAAATAGAGAAAGGTGGATTTTTCGGCAGTACCTAGTAGAGCTAAGGTTGTGTGCGTGTACACACAGATAGAGGTGAGAGGCGTAGAAAGCTTAGCGAGTTTTGTTAACTTTTGTGTTGTGGTAGTGAAACGACTCGGTTTATCATTGTAGGTCAAGAAGATACCTACTATTTACCTTCTATTATTGGCACTTAGATAGTTATTGAACTTTTGCACCTCACATTCTCTTCGGATACAGCAACTTGTGTATAAAGAAGATGAAGAAAAATATGTATTATTACCCATACTAGTAGGTACATACATACTTACAGACAATGTACTAGACTAGGTGTAAATATGTTGAAACTTTAAAAAAGAAAACATTTTTTTTTATAAATGCAACACTTTAGTTTAGATGTATGGATGTGATTCGTTACTTCTTCACGCTAAAACTGGTGAACGGATCGGGTTGTATTTCCCTAATATATATAGTACTTAGAATAGACTAGACTTAAAATTCAGGCTCATTTTATCCCGGAGAAACGCGTGAAACTACGGGCAATAGCTAGTGATAAATACATTGCAACCAATTAATAACATTCGTTAGAGCTACTGGTTTTTTTTTTCGAAAATTCGTTTATCATTTCGAACACAAAAATTCACTTATGCACTTCGCTTGCAGATTGTCAAAGTCCATTAATATTCTGTGCCCATATTTTTATGACAGGAAATGGTTTAAAATCGCTCGATTTGGTTATAATTAACTTGTCTGAATGTGAAAGGTTGATTATGGCGCGAAAGCTATACGGTACCAATTATTTGGGACGGGAAATCCGCCTCTGAAATTCAGGTTTTGCATCTAAAGGACGATTTTTTACACAAAATCTTTGTCGTAGTGACAGAAATCATGAAATCACGAATGAAGAAATCATGTTGTCATTTAAATACATACATATAGAGCCTTTTAAAAAGTTTGTAAATTCTTTCTAAAATCTTAACAAACCTTCGATACCCTAGCTTCCAAAGTTATAAACTGTAACACTTTTGACGGGCGTCCCTCCATCTGTCTTTAATTGAAAGATATTGCCAAAATCTGTCATTCTGAGACGATACCGATTATAATAAAGGAATTAGTTAAACGAATAATAGGACACCAGGTCTTATTTTATGATGTGTTCAGATCATGTCGAATTTGACCCAGTGATGGCAACTTTCTCGCAATAAGTGATGCATGAAAACAGCTAATTTGTCTATAGCACAAACATGCAAAATACATAGTGGTATAGATAGGCAATCATTCCGGCAAGTAAACAGGTGGGTGAGATGCTTATCATTGCATATTATGATCTATAAGTATGTGCGCCAGAGTTGGGATTTGATTAGCTATTTATATACAGAGGAAATTTAAATAAATAACAAATATACAGCATCTTCTAGGTCCACAGTAAGCAGAGCTTACTTTTGTTAAAGGTTAAAAAGTTTTAGCTTTTGACAAACAAATAATTAACACACTTAAACAATAATTACTTTGAGAAAAAACAAGTGACGTGAATACTTAATAAAAAAAAACGTATAGCTCAATCTCGACATTGAGCTAATTCGGCCAGAGGTATTCGTTTCTGTTATCAATATCAAAAGACAATGAATCAAATTCTAAGCAGAGTTGATTTATGTCTATAATATTTGTCAATGAGTCCAACGGATGCCTATTTTAAGTATCTAAAATACGCAATCGTTTGTTTTTTTTTCAAGTTTTTGTGCAAATTCGTACTCAGATTTGGCCGCAACGAAATACGCAATTTCGTGTTGGATAATTAAAATAGTCCCCATGTATCATATAAACAGTCTACGTTTATCTTTGAGTGGAAGCAATCCTAGTCTCATTGCGCATGCGTTCCGATGGTCGTCCAACAGACACATCCGGATGCCGTAGAAATGAAAACCGATCGACATTGTGTTTGCAAAAACATTGCATTGCATGACGGGGTGCAGTCGCTGACGTTTTTGTTGTAATTTGGAGAAGGAAGAAAATGGTTCGCTATAATACGAAGTGTCCAAATCCAATTCTCAATTTTTTATAGCTGCATTTGTATGTTTGTAGGTTTATTTAGCTAAATTGCTAAAAAAATGGACAAATGACGATAAATCAGCATTTTCCGAATTCCCCTTTTTTTTGGAAATTCTCTTTCCTTATTTTTCCGATATTAGGAACAGGACCACATCTGTCTTTTATTCTTGCGCCCCGCGGCTTCACGCGTGTTAATCAATGTGTCAAATGGTTTTTAAACCTTCTTCTTGAATCACTCTATCTAAAAAAAAACCCGTAGTTTTAAAGATCTAAGCCTACATAGGGACAGACAGACAGCGGAAGACTTTGTTTTGTACTATGTAGTGATAGGTAACTAGGAACTTATTCCATTGGTTAAATTTAAAAAGTAGGTATTCGTTAAACGTAAGTTTTTACTAGAACCATTTATTCTTTTTTACGAGTATCACTTATTTTATCTACTCCTGGTTGGAGTAGATACTGACTAAACAGTTTACTTTTCATTGTGATTTACATAGGTAACGCAACGCACGCATTCATACGCAAATCAAAGGCCACGCGTCGCTTCAACCCAGCGAGCACACTTCAACCTCTTCAGTTGTTATGCTCGCCTGGTATCGAAAGACTGTGACGGTAACATTGAAAAAAAACTAGGGCGTAGAAAGGAGAAGGTTAAATGTAAATTGCAACCAAAGAGTTTTTATTCACTTGCTAGCATGATTCGAAAAAGTTCAAGACATGTTTGCGTCTAAAAAAGTAAACCATTAATAGATTACCCTATAGTCTTATTTGTGTATTTCTTGAGTATACATACATATGTACATACTTGCTTAGAACGCAGCTATTTTGATATTTCATTATTTTACGAGTAATTATTAATTCCCTTCTAGTTCGCCTTTTTGAACCAATGAATTCCAATAACTATTTCTGTCATCCAATGATTGTTATCAAAATAGATATCAGTATCATTTGTTTTATCTATGAAAATGATAATTATAGGAGCATACAATCATTATCTTTTATTTATGATAGTGCTAAATGATAATTGCGTTTTATTTACAGCGAAATGTATTCATCACCTTACGTTCATGTACTCCTAGTACATTATGTACGTTAATTAAATTGTTTAATTAGTGTTAGCAATAAATTAAACAAACTACATAATTATCAACTTATTTTACGTAATTAGCATTTCAGATAAGGTAAATTATCGGAATTACATAGAATATAAAGTTATTTTATGTAACTGATAAAATTACTTACATTTATCATTATCACACCTTTTCCTATTTTATAAATGCACTTTTTAGTATTTTAATAAGTTTTATTACATTACTAGTTACTGCTCGCGGCTTCGCATGCGTTGTGTCTATGGAACCGTATAAAGGTTATTTCTATCCTATAGGAACTGTTTTAGGAGAAAAAAAGTAGCCTTTGTTTAATTCCAGGGTTAGAGTAATAAATCGATTTGAGCAATAAAAAAAATTGGCCTGATCCGTTTAGTGTTCTTGGCGTAAAGAAGTAACAAACATACATCCATCCATCTATCTAAACATCCAAACTTTCGCATTTATAATAATTATTATGCAACTTAAATAAAGTCCACAGTAACCACACAATCTCAGTAATTTTATACCTAGTAGATATTGTACTTACCTGCCTACTTACATAACAAAAATCACAAGCGTTAGCTAAAATCAAACATCTTGCAAAGCAAGAAGCTTATTTTTACCTATTTTCTTGACAGAAAATAATATCAGGCTATAGATAAACCGTAGAGCAGAGCAGTCTACATATTTCCGACAACATCCAAGTAGCAAGACCAATTCCTTATCTCCCTGACTTAGATCCTTCTGAGATCGCACTAAGTGGTCCTATCTAACGTATCATAGGCCAATCTCAGCCCATAATGTTGTCTTCCGTGGCCGACAGTTATGTAACCTCATTTGGAACAACCTCCTTGGATTGCAGCTCGTGTAGCTTGAGCTCTGGTGGAAATCTCTTTGGTGGGATATATAATCGTCTGAAAAACCCAGGAAACACTTTTAAAAATGGAACGCCTTACGCGGAATCAATGAGGTTCGTTCCAGGAAAACACATTTTGGAAAATTATCATGGCTTCCAACGTAACAGAAAAATAATACTTATCTGCCTAGAGTTACTCTAAAATAGGGGTCTCTATAAATTAATGGTTTATGTGTGACTAATTCGGTAAGTAAATGAAATAAGAAGGTTTAAAATTCCACCTTTTCGTAGAAATATTGTTTTCTTTTTTAATAAAACAACGTTTTTAAAGACTGTCTAATGTTGGTTAAACCTGTGATTCTAAAATGCAGTGGTAGTACGTAGGTTACTTAGTGTTTACATAACTAGATTTTGCGATTAAATGTGGACGAAAGCTAGATCGCGCAGACGAGAACGAAACGTTAGTATTTGCTCTTTTGTTATCCGGGTTTGGGAAGTTGTTAGTACCTAACGCTAGAAAAATCCATGGCGTTCTTGATTTTATTTGGAAAAATCTATAGTTAGACTGTTTGATAGGAAATGAACCAGATTCCCATTCCACACACTGGTAACACAGCACAAAACTGACTTGTGCTGTGTTACCAGTGTGCATAAACTAAAATTGTCACCAAACCACAAAGAAGGGTCAACATAAAATGGTCGTCAGTAGATACAAATACAGATCGGTAACGGTACCAAGATATTAGCGAAGCCTCGTGACCCAGTTAGTGTACCGTTCACGGACATCGAACCTACACCCTGAGCTTAGAATTTATGTCATCGGCGTACTGTGTTGAGATAGGTCATATTTGTATTAGACAGTTCATGGACATAATCTACGGAGTTTGAGATTGTGATAAGTGACAAGTTTTCTATTGAGTTTTTTTGATATGTCGTCGTTTCTGTAAAGGTAACAAATTACAAGTTATGTTTGGTTTGAGAAAACAGTATTAGTCCCGTCACTTCAAACTTAAAATAACAGTGTACTTAGTACCTCCAGGTTTAAACTCGGTTTTAGTTTAATTCAGTTCATTGACTCGATTTTTAGTTTTTGTCAAAAACACCATATTACAGAGTTCAATGGAAAGTTCTCGCTGCACTATGCCTAGGTGATATCAATAGATGAGAGCTTAGAGAGTTTTCTAAAACTTACCATAACATGGTATGGCAGTGTGTTACTCACTTCTTAGTTTGCTCTCACTGTCCGAAGAACATACAAGAAGGTTGACTGAAAAAACTTTAACTTTTTGCTTTTCCAAGTAAAACAATTTTACACAAGCGACTCCTTTACCGTAGAAAAAAGCCTGGTCAGGCATGTTTTTCTTACGTGATGCATGACTGGGTGTTGAAAAGCTAAGTATTTGAAAGTCTGTTTACTTTTTGACGAACAAACCAAAATTATTTTGACCTCGTTCAAAATTTCTTTAGAATCACGACGATCAAAATATACTTCTAAAATACTTACGTGACTCATAAGGAAAGACAGCAATACCGTTATCGGACCTACATTCAAACAGGGTTTTGCTTTTTTTTACAATCAAAAAGGTTTTTGCATGCAGGTTTTATTTTATAGGTCAAGTGGGTATAATTTTAGTCCCGTTATGTGACAGCCGAAATTCGAAGAGGTGCAATGATTACATAAAAACCTCCTTCGCATAATCTTTTGAAATGTAATTTAATGCGGACGTAAATTTTGCCATGTTTTTTATCAGAAGAAAAAGATTTTTTTATGTGGAATAACAAAATTTCCTTACGCATCGTTTACAACATGTAAGCAAAAAACTAAAAAATGGGGCTTTTTTGTGCATAGGTCTCACCTCAAAGGAGTTAGTACTTTTAGTATGTTTGTCTTCAAGTCAAAATGCTGATTCTACTTTCAACCTTTCTATCCCAATCCTTCGTTGTCTGGACCATACAAGCCGTCTAGCTTCGTCTGGCGTCTGGCAAGATGCAAGCTGTATGTCTATACCTCTACAGCTTGCATATTTGACCTGCTTAGAAGCATGAAGTATCTCAGAGCATAGTCTAAGGTATCAGTAACGGTTGACCGACATCAGGCCTGACTTGATACGGCCAAGATGCCGGCCGTTATATCACCGTATTCAAAGAGACGCATCTTTGAATACGGTGATATAACGGCCGTTTTAAACGATACTTTGAGATAAAGCTTCTAACTTATAATTATTTTAAATCATTAAACAGGGTAGTTTTTGATCAGTATAATGTCGAACCAAAAAATAAAAACCAAATGCGATTAGAAACCAGTGGAATCATCGCATCGTCATTCGAACGAACTTTTTTAATTTGCTTAACTTATTTTAATTGAATAGAATAGAATAGAATAAGTTTATTTGTAATTCTATACACAAAAATATAAAACAAACATGATTATAAAAAATAAAGGACAAAACAGATTTTTGTAATTGAGTCACAAAAAGGACTCTATCTCAGCTTGAGTTAATTGTAAGCATGTTACAATCAACGCTGGTCTTCCGATAGAGCCGTTTGGTGAATTGACGAGAAACTGATAACACCTTACTTTAAGGTATGCTTTCTTTAATTGTATTTTATTTTTGTAATTTTATGTGTGTGGACTGTCCCAAGAACATACAAGAAGGTTGACTGAAAAAACTTTAACTTTTTCGTTTTCCAAGTAAAACAATTTTACACAAGCGACTCCTTTACCGTAGAAAAAAGTCTGGTCAGGCATGTTTTGCTTACGTCATCGATGACTTGGTGTTGAATGCTTTCTTTAATTGTATTTTATTTTTGTAATTTTATGTGTGTGGACTGTCCCAAGAACATACAAGAAGGCTGACTGAAAAAACTTTAACTTTTTCGTTTTCCAAGTAAAACAATTTTACACAAGCGACTCCTTTACCGTAGAAAAAAGCCTGGTCAGGCATGTTTTGCTTACGTCATCGATGACTTGGTGTTGAATGCTTTCTTTAATTGTATTTTAGTTTTGTAATTTTTATGTGTGTGGACAATTACCTATGTCTGAATAAAGAAACTTTTCATTTTATTTATTTATTTTTAGCCTAACATATGTAGAGCTAACCATTGTTATTGTGTTTCAAAATTTCTAAATAAATATTTTCATTTCATTTCATCTAACTTTGACGTCAGCTAGGTACCTACTTATTAATATTTATGTTTGACATATAAGAATATTTCTTATTAATAAAGAACTGAACTGAACTGAACTGAATTCGCCCTTGGGGCATCAAGGTCACTGATTACAGGATTGCTCTGATATCGAGCACCGATTACCGTGTCTCTGGTAATGATAACACGGGTGGTCCGGTGCTCTTACCGTTACCTTATCATTAGCTAATACAGTGGCTGTAAGTTCTAGCGAGACTTACGAGCTATGCAGGGACAGCAGACGATTCATTGATTAATTCAAATATTGACACTGTATAATTAGTTATCGTGACTTTGCATGCACTAAAAAAAGTGATATACATAATGTAAATACTAGAAATAATAATAAACTTGCTGTGCCCACAACTAGGCTACACAAGATAAATGTATCTTTTAAAGGGCAATGTATACGCTTCTACAACAAAACTCCAAATGAGTTGCAAAAATTATCAATAAACAAATTTAAAAAAATTGTGACACATATTCTTTGTAAAAAGCTTACTTATTACAAAATATCAGATTACCTAGAAGATAAAAAAGCTTGGAACGAGTTTTGATCCAACTCAAAATCTACCAACTTACAGATAAGCAAATCAAATGTATGACACATAAGTTATGAACATTCTAGTGGTTTCTTCTCACTTCTTCCACTGGTGGACAAAAAATTGAAGTGAACTTTAAAATAATTTAATTGATAATAATGAATAGTATAAATATGACCTGTCTAAGTGCTTATTTGTAAGCTTAAAGAAATAAAAACTTTTCATTTTCATTTTCATGATATAAAGCTGATCATGGTTGTGCTCATTCTATTAATTCAACATTCTTGTAACCCATGTTTCGTAAAATGAATGAATCTTGCACAAAATGGAATATATCTTATTCATTTGAAATATAGCTCCATATAATAATAAACAATTGCGCTATATTGATTTCTCAAGGAGCCGAGTTAGGGTCCTATGTGTTTTACAGTGTTGTAAATAGTTAGTTACCTATACAAATCCATGAATTGTAAATATTATTAGTTATAAATAACTATTATGACAATTATAACTGTTAGGACAAATATGACTACTATGACTATAGTCACAATGACTATTATCCTAACTGGGCGCCTTAATTTCGTTTTTTTTATAATGCTGGACAATTCACACAGCATTATCTTGCCCCATGGTAAGCAGAGCTTATGTTATGGGTACTAGATAACTGATATACATAATACAATACATTACATAGATAGATATTTTTTTATTTCTTCTTTCAATTAAATTCCATTCCTGAGCCTGAGATGTCACTCACGGTTTGATACTACCGTGAAAACGAACGCAGGGCCTCTGTTCTTCCGTGATGGGCAGAGCATCAGTAATACCAGCTCGAGTGGTTTTCATTGTCGCCTCTTGGAACCGCGTAATTCACTCCCACCTCCCCTTGATTATTGGCATAAACTGGTAATAATTGGAACCACAGGCTCACTCACAGTCCTGAAGAGAACAGCTGGGTTTTTCAGTTTGATGTGTCCTTCTATTGGTATAATATTTGATTGTACGTATTATGTTTTGTGACTAATAGACAAATCGGTTCTCTTACGACATCTACGGGCTGATTTGAATGGGTTGATTGTTACGCCGCCAACTAAATCAAAAAAGATGCAGTCAATCTAGCATCCTTGAAATAAAATAAATAAATAAAGCATCACAAAAAGCAGGCGTTAGCAGGCGGATGGTTTCAAACCATCAATCAGGTACGCGGCCGGCGAAGGTTCGCCTGCGACGCAGGAGGGCACGATTACCGCAGAACAAATGTTCTGCAAATATTGGTTCTGGTAATTTGGGTATTTTCTATGTATATACTGGGTACTCATGGGACAATCCCCTCCCGCAAGCTCAGCAGTCTAGATGATGCTGTGTGGATTGTCCAGCATTATTTATTTAAGTAGCAGTGGGCCGGCCATATCTCGCGAAAATCTGACAACCGCTGCGCTATGGTAAACGTGTTCTTGGATGGAGACTACGACTCGGTAAATGTAGTGTAGAACGCCCTCCGACGGGGTGGGATAACAACCTGTGAAAGTCTGCAGGTAGATGCTGGATGCGTCAAGCTGAAGACAGGGTGCTGTGGCGCTCATTAGGGGAGGCCTATGTCCAGGAGTGGACTAACATAGAGTAGTAAGATATTAATTTATTTAAGATGATCCGAGTGAGTCAGCTATTCTCAAGCCCTGTGCTTACTTTGTATGTATCCGTTTGATATCTCGGGTCGGACAGTTACTCGTAATGTCTTGTTAGGTGAATCTGGGCCGACCGTTACGGAATCGAACCTGCCACCTATCTGTATGGGTATGGGATAACGGTGGTATTACTTTAGTGATTGCTTCCATTTTAGGTTGGTTTGTTTGTGGGTTTTTCTGGGAACTGTCGGGTTTCTTATAATTTGTGTTTTTTGAATGCAAAATAAAGTGTCAGTAAAAATCCGTACCAGAATATGCAAACGCCAAAATTGCTGAACTGTAAATTGTTTGAAAGTACTTTTTGATGCATATGAGTTTTAGAAAATTTTGTATTATCAATTTATATTGTTGCAGACATCGTTTAAAATATATGTATTAATTTAACGGGTATTTATCGCGTTTATTTATCTAATTTCCCGACGTTTCAACAGGTTTACACACTGTCGTGGTCACGGGATGACTGTCATCCACCATTATGTTTTTAGATCGCGTAAGTTTAAAAATATTTATAGTTAAAAAATTCACTCATTGATGTAATTTTGTTTTTTTTAAATACTAGCTTCGCCCCGCGGCTTTGCCCGCGCGAAAATCTTTGTGTCAAATGGTTTATAAACCTTCTACTTATCATCTATAAAAAAACCGCATACTTAGATGTGACTTCATTTAATTCTAACATCCGCCGTAAAATACGACACGGACATGTCAAATCAATTGTAAAGTACAAACTCGTGAGCCTGCAGATCCGTCTGTGATTAATGACGACATTCAATTCTGAGAGTTTTGGTCTAAAGTTTGTTCCGATTCATAAAATAGAACGGTATTCTACTAAACAAGAATATGCCTAATAGATGTGCTTATAAGCTACTAAAAGTCAGATTACTCAGAAAGCTGGTAGAATCTGCTTATTCAATAGTCATTTATAATGGGATATTTACCATGATTGGATTTTTCCAATATTTCGGCACAGTTTCATGCGCCATGATCACAGAATAACTAATAAATATTGAAAAACATAAAAAAACATGCGCCGAAGAAGCGAAACGAAAAAGAAACAAATGAATAAGTGTAGTTATCTGATAATACTTCAGACTCACGGACAGAAAAAACACAACGATTTCATATATCGGCTCCGAAAAGAAAGCTTGGAATACAGTGTCTTCAGCACCGATTGTAGCTTTAACAAAACTGAGCTGAACTATGACTAACCTCTGCCATCATGATTCATCTCTCCAAATCTGTGTCAGACTTCATCCAACCACAACGCAAAGCCTAAAAAAACATTGAACTTCCTGAAAACTCCACATGCAAATTACCTCTAATACCTGTCTCACTACCGTAGCCAATTCCAGCCTTTCTAGGTCAACAAACAAGCCTTTGACAAAGGCATCATTTATTTTGACAGCATTTTAGTTTACACGAAACTTTTGCTGGTGTGTAACCCACATTTCTTGCTTAGAAACTGTAAAGGTAAACTAATCTCTATGCGGTGGTCATTAGATTGTTATTTGTATATCTGTTTGTTGGTATTGGCAGTGACTCGGGGTCATATTCAGACGACCGGTATGTAGGGCGACCGTTGTAGGCTCCGTGTGTGCAAGCCTATTCTGGACTCTAAATTATGGGTATGAAAGATCATTGTGAAAATATAACTTTTTTTTTTTTTAAGGTTTTCTTGTTCTAATGGTGAAAGGAATTATGAATCATGAAGAAAGTTGTGGGTTCGTTTCGTTCTTTTAGTTCTTTTGAAGTAGATGATGTTGGGTGCTGGTTGCTTTTCTATCATCATAGGAAGTCTCTGAGCAAAAGTAGAAAAGTCAAACGTCCGAAATACGATACTAAATGAAGCAAATTGCAAAGTGATGAAACACGATTGATAAAAATGCGAATCTATATAATCTATACTAATATTATAAAGAGGAAAGGTTTGATTTTTTGTTTGTTTGTTTGAAATGAAAGGAAAGGCTCCGAAACTACTGGACTACCTTCCCGGCTTCGCACGGTTTTAGTATGGATCCCTAACTTTTTTGAAAATATAATATAGCCTTTGTTCACCGAGGATAGTGCAGCTTCCCAACGGTAAAAGAATTTTTCAAATCGATCCAGTAGTTTCGGAGCCTATTCATTATAAACAAAAAATAAAACCTTTCCTCTTTATAATATTAGTATAGAGTATAGAGTATAGATAGAACGTCATTCTACCTTTTGATGTTGAGAGGGATCTGTATCACTAAAGCATCAATAAAAGAGTTGCCAGTAATAAGCAATCAGATTTAAAATTACAGAATAAGCCTGCAGTCCAAGCCGTGGTTGGGACCATCAATTTAGCTTTTAATGCATGAGTTCACAAATCGACGATAATTTAAACATTATTTTGAGACTTATCATAATACTTTTTTGCGTTTTTAGGGTTCTGTACCCAAAGGGTAAAACGGGCCCCTATTACTAAGACTCCGCTGTCTGTCCCTCTGTCTGTCACCAGGCTATATCTCATGAACCGTCATAGTTAGACAGTTGACATTTTCACAGATGATGTATTTCTGTTCCCGATATTTATTTATTTTAGGGAAACCATCAGCACACTATTACAAATTAGGGTAATACAATAGAAAATGTTAAGGCTATTTTATAGGTATTTACTGATAGATAAATTATAGTATTAATATACAATGTGTTTTGTGGAACCTTGATCAAACGAGATTTGCGGATACACAACATATATTTATCGATAAAAATCAAAAAATCTAAAATTATGTGTTACCTATCTCAAAAATAAAGCCGGTTTAATTATTTTTTTAATGAAAACTATTTCATCTGGTTTTTTCTCCGTTTCTTTTTGAGTAAACGGTGTATTTTATTCAAAGTAGTCTCATTTGAAAGCTAGTTAGTCTACCTAGCTAAGAAAATAAGAAAAATTCGGTACATAAGCCTAGTAAAATCATTTTTTTTTTAATTTGCAAAAAAAATACGATTTTTATTTTATTTTTGATCTGTAACTTTAAAACTGGGTTATTGTGGTGTACTTTTTTGCATTTTGAGATAGGTAACATATAATTTTTTATTTTTTGTTTTTTATCGATAAATATATGTCGTGTATTCGCACATCTCGTTTGATCAAGGTTCGACAATACACATTGTATAAAAGTGCAAACGTATATACAGGGTGTCCCTGATGGATAATGAGTAGATAACCTTAAAGGTGCTGATGCGGCAGGTCAAGGCCAATCAGAAGCATTTTTTTTTTTAAACTTGACCCGTTCGGAAAATATTTAATTTTTTGTAAATTTGGAAAAAATTGTACCGTTGTTCACATTTTTGGACTTTGTGCCCAGAACAAAATATATCACCATATAACAATTTTTAAATTTTGGTTTTTGGAATATACTAAAGAAAAACAGCTTTTCTGAACACCGTTTGAAATATTTTGGTAACTAGGACCAGTAATTTTCAAGACATATTTAAAATAGAAAATTGTAATTTTTCATTTACTTATGCAAAGTTTAAGCTCCTATGGTTGTAAAAAAAATGAAAACATGTACATTGCATGGCATGGCATGTACATAAAAAACATGTCCATTTCAAGAGCATTCTAAAATAATAATAAACCACGAAATTTTGTACAGTAAAAAACTGAGATATTGCTCCTTTTGTGTCAAAAGGAGCAATATCTAATGCCAATAATTTAATAGCCAATGCAAAATAAAATTAAACCAACACATCGATAAAATATCCGTTTCGCCATTTTCGCTCTTAAACGGTGACTTGGCTACTTAAAAACAATGAGTGAAATCTAGTTTTGTTCATTCATGTTTCACATACGTGGAAAATATTTTAACAAATTAATAATAGTCTAGTCTAGCCGAAAGTAATGTAAGTTTGTGTTATGGGTACGAGATGAAATATTTTACATTTACTTACTTAAAATAAAATAAAATCAACATACTCGTATATATTAAAGAAATAAACAATGGACAATTCACACAGCATCATCTAGCCCGAAGCTAAGCAATGCTTGTATTATCAGATAACTGATATACATAATACAATACAATACAAAAAATCTATATTGTACACCATAATCAAATTAATCATTACAAAAATACATTATATGCGACAGGTACAATGGGCGGCGTTATCGCTTAGAAGCGATCTCTTCCAGGCAACCTTTGGATGGAAAGAATTATATGAATTTAAGAAAAGGCAGGAGGGTACCACAGGTTATCTAAATAAGAATACTAAATAACAAATAATAAATATTACAAATTCCAAAATAAACAATACACTACTTAAATACATAAATAAATAAATAGTAAGTACCAATATTCATTCTTTTCGCAGGAAAAACTCCTTGACGTACATATTACATACTATACATACATAGTACATATTATATAGTTTTAATATATGTACATAGATAATGACCAGAACACCCGTAACAAATCTGCAGATCGTACAAACACTAACTTAGTTTAGTAATATTGCAACTAAATAATATTACTTGCTGTATGAAGTAGCATTATATTTATTTATAACTTAGCCATTTATTTGCAACAAGATCACGAATCATAATTTCTGTTAAGTTTATCAAATATCTGGGTAACAGTTTATAGCAAAGTGTGTAGTAATTCATTCGTCAAAAAATAAATGTGTTCGAAAATTAAAAGACCTGAAAAACAATGTGAAGACTCTTTGCATGTCTCTTCCGGTTAAAGTTCTTCGAACCTCTCCTTTTGAAATTCAAATTGAGTTTTCCTGAATGTAAAACTTGAATTTGTCAACTTTTGAATTTAAATAATCACAAAACGTACTGCGACCAATTACGAAACCTACCTATGAAACGGATGAAAAGGAAGAGAAAATACTGTACCGAAAAGGGGTAGACCTACGGACTATGGGCGTCCATGGATGAGGTAGCTAATACAAAAGACTTCAACGCGCTCGAATTTAGATAGTGGTTGTAAGGAGTCACGTTATCTAAGTTTCTTTTTTCGAATATCTGGTCTCAAAGAAGTTTTTGATTGTTGAAAGTGTTAGATTGATATATGACCAGCCACGTGCTTTGTATTTTATGTTCGCGCCGCCTTCTTCGTAAATTGTAAATAAACCCCCAACAAAAATTCGAATCATTTCTATCACATGGCAACAACGAGTATTCTCAGTTTAGACATACACAACAATCACGAACTTCATAACCACGAACCTCGACCAAAAGCCTTGAACATGATTCAGCGACCGGTCAATGCGTGTCGAGCCCGCTGTGACGTCACACTAGCTACGTCACACTACGTCACGCCACAGATTAAGCAACAGTAGGTACGCGGTCAACACGCTCGGGGTCAACGAACGACCGAGAGTATATTTTGGCGCGCCTAAAATCGCCATCATACAAAATGGCCGCGGCGGCGCGTCAAGTCATACGTGATCGATTAAAGCAATACATAATGATTCAATCGATCGATTTCTCGATTGGATGGATCTGGTATGATTTTTTTCTTAATTAAATTCATGTCCACAATAAATCATTTGATGTTTATAATTTACTGACTAGAACATTGCAAGTACTTCACATAAAAATAGTATTGCGCAAAGACAGCGCAAAAAGTCATCACAAAAACTGGTCTTGCAAGATATGACATCATAATAGGATTGCAGATTTTTTTTATTGTCAAAAATATTTGACCGGACGTCGACCCTGACGTGACAAAAACCACAAAACCAACTGAAGAGAATCGCTCATACCTATTTTCAAGGTCTGCCTTGTGCCGTGTTATGTCCTGATTTATGGCTTCTTCTAGGAATTTTGAATTTAGAATCATGTACCAACTTAATTTACAAATAGGTAATGTGTTCTAGAACAACCTTTATGGATTGACTCTGGTTTTGTCTATGCTGATTTGTTTGGTATTTAATTTTACGATGTTTTTACGATTTGGCGAGTGACTGAACTTTTTAATATTTTAGAATATTAGGCATATATAAATATCGCAGGTAAATGATATCTGTTTAGCTTATTTAAGCTATAAATTGGGATAGAATGTAGACATTGGAATAAAGGAAATTAAATAAATTTCCAGTTGGTTGATCAATTTCGTGCAAATGCAAGTTCGTTCAACCGGTAGAATCGCTAGAATAATGGACATTAATGTACATACTTACGCAAATTATATAGATAAATAAGTATTGTAGTATATATACTGTGCGATCACTGATAGTTACTGATCATACTCTATAATTGTGTACTACATTACCTATTAATTATATATAATTAAAAATATATCGATTATGGATAGAGATTGTATTCGTTTGCTGTGATTTAAGACGGCCGATGTGTCGCGGTGGGCGAAGGTCCGCCTGCGACGCAGGAGGTTGCGGGTTCGATTCCCGCCTCGGAACAATTGTGTGTACGATCTGCAGATATTTGTTCCGGGTGTTCTGGTCGTTTTCTATGTATAATAAAAAATATCTATCTATGTAATGTATTGTATTATGTATATCAGTTATCTAGTACCCATAACACAAGCTTTGCTTACCATGGGGCTAGATAATGCTGTGTGGATTGTCCAGCATTATTTATTTATTTAAGAGTTACTTAGTAGATAGAGAGTTACCTACTTTAAGAAAAGCACATAACCCTTTGTTCCTATACTTCAGCCAAATTCAAGATAAAATGTTTGTAAACATTGCCCCAATACTTAACCTAAAATCACTTTCTTACTGAAGTTTCAACTCTTGTTGATTTGGACTCTTTCCATAATGCTATTGCATAATGCTAATGATTAATTTCATAACTACGCCAAAAAGAGATTTGTCCATTTTTGTGTAGTGAGTTGTTTACAAATCTTTTATCTTGAGAATGGCGAGAGTATAGGTTGCACGGTTAAGAAAAGTGCCCTACTGCGCTCTAACAAAATGACCTTCCATAGACAGCCCTTCTGTTGTAGACTTTTTAAAATTATCTATGGTTGCAGTGCGTAAGGCCATTACACTTTCCACTGTTTTTCCGGGCATAATAAAAATCTCTCTATTTATGTAGCCCTAGGGCACAAAATTACCTTCACTTAACACACAATACGTAGAATATTGCACTACAGAATAAAATTAAAAATATATTATACTACAGAACATCCAATCGGCTACATAGAGACAGACAGACTGAGAGATATGCGTTCTAGTCCCGCGTTGTAATTATTTGGGATACCTACATAATATCAATTCTTAGTTCTAGGAATTTTCATGACCTTCGAAAAAACCATAACGCACATAAAAGATATATATATGTATATATATACTAGTTGCGCCCCGCTGTTTCACCCGCGTGGTGATAATTTGGATAATACACAATATACATATCTTTATGAATTGTAGCCTATATGTTATTCTGATATATAAGCTATATTATTGTAAAGTTTCATTAAAATCCATTCAGTAGTTTTTCCGTGAAAGTGTAACAAACATCCATCCATCCATCCATACTTACAAACTTTTGCGTTTATAATATAAGTAGTAGGATAAACATAATATCTATACATATTTATTTATTTATTGAGATAATAACATCATAACAGGTTTTTTTATTAAGCCCTAAGGCGATGTTATAACTACTTATACCTACTAAAAATAACATATTTTGAGTAGGTATTTATTGAAATCGAATCAATCTTCATCTTTCTTCTTTGTCTTCTTCAGTTCATCCATCTGTTTCTTCCTTAAATTATTTAGTTGTTCTCTCTTCTTATTATAGAAATACTCATCCTCGCGCGTAGCGTATATATATAGTAGTATATATTATAGTCATATTACATTTGTAAAATGGGGCGCAGCTATGTTATAACATAACATATGTATGTGCAATTACCTATTTCCGAAAAGCTAACAATAGTTTCCTCCTACATAAAATAATTTGATCGCAGTGAAGTCGTCTAAAGGTTCAAGGACTCGACTTTGGGCCGTTTAGGCTAGTTCATTCACTCCCGGCTTTGAACTCCTTTGAACTATTTCGAGTATTTCGAGCGAGTTGATTAGGAATTTGTCGCTAATATCATCATCATCAGCAGCAGCAGCCTATATTAGTCCACTGCTGGACATAGGCCTCCCCCAATGAGCCAAAAGAGGAGTTTCTCTGAAGGATAGGATTCGTAACGAATACATCCGACAGAGAACCAAAGTTATCGACATAGCTCTGAGAATTAGCAAGCTGAAGTGGCAGTGGGCCGGCCATATCTCGCGAAGAACCGACGGCCACTGGGGCAAACGTGTTCTTGAGTGGAGACCACGACTCGGTAACCGTAGTGTAGGACGCACTCCGACCAGGTTGGGATGTCCTGTGAAAGACTGCAGGTAGATGCTGGATGCGTCAAGCTGAAGACAGGGCGCTCATATAAGCCACCCGATTATTTTCCTTTGCACGTGTAGAAATAGGTATTAAATGTAAAATGCTGGATTTATTCTAGACTAGACTAATCTAGTATTAACATATTAGATGTGTACTAGATTTACCCCGCTTCGCACGGGTGCAAATGCATGTATTATATACATAGACACTTATAAACCTTCCTCTTGAGTCACTTTATCTATTAAAAAACGGCATCAAAATCCGTTGCGTAGTTTTAAAGATCTAAGCATACATAACATACATACATAGGGACAGATAGACAGCGGGAAGCGACTTTGTTTTATACCATACTAGCCTGGCCCCGCGGGTTCACCCGCGTGGTGATAGGTAGTTTGGATAATATACAATATATCTTTATAAATTGTAGCCTGTGTTATTCTGATGCTATATTATAGCAGTATTGTGTTATTCTGATGCTATATATGCTATATTGAGCTATTATTGTAAAGTTTCATTAAAATCCATTTAGTAGTTTTTACGTGAAAGAGTAACAAACATCCATCCATCCATACTTACAAACTTTGGCGATTAGTAGTGATTATACTGTAAAATTTTACTTGTCGTTTTGTAAGCCTAAAAGTTCCAATGTTATAATGGCGAATAAATACAAATATCAATTTATACATATAAACTCTTTACGAGACTCTTGTTATATTTATCGTCTCACTTACTCTTCCCGTAAGTACGTACGTAAGAAGATATAAACATAACAAGAT
This sequence comes from Eupithecia dodoneata, assembly GCA_947044415.1. Classification (NCBI taxonomy): domain Eukaryota; kingdom Metazoa; phylum Arthropoda; class Insecta; order Lepidoptera; family Geometridae; genus Eupithecia; species Eupithecia dodoneata. Next base: position 3,494,961 of record OX345678.1, read on the forward strand.
GAATACATCTCCGTATCTCGGGGTGAATGGATGCATAAACGTTACGTAAGAGAATACGTGACATTGTCCTAAAAGTGTTGTACTCTACTGCGACAGACAAAGCCAAAACTGGAAGAGTTGGGTTTTCATCATCATCAGCCTATATCTGTCCACTGCTGGACATAGGCCTACACCAATGGGTTTTGGTTTAAGATATTTATTTATTTCTCAAAAGATTAATAATCACTGGTGAGAAACAAAATAAGCTTAATAACTATTGTTAGTAGTTCGGTACGAGCTATATTATTAAAATTATGTGGGTAGTTGGCAAAAATACTGTACCTACAGAGCAAAATAAGGGCGCGTACGAGTTTGTGTTAGGAACCGCTATACAAAAATTGTCGCAAATACAAAAACACCCCTCTCCGATTATTACCTCATATTTGACGACCGATGTGGCGCGGTGGGCGAAGTTCCGCCTGCGACGCAAGAGGTTGCGGGTTCGATTCCCGCCTCGGAACAATTGTGTGTACGATCTGCAGATATTTGTTCCGGGTGTTCTGGTCGTTTTCTATGTATAATAAAAAATTATATCTATGTAATGTATTGTATTATTGTATATCAGTTATCTAGTACCCATAACACAAGCTCTGCTTAACATGGGGCTAGATAATGCTGTGTGAATTATCTAGCATTATTTATTTATGTAGATCACGTTTTTATATTGTTTGCGGAGTGGTAGCTATTTAGTAAATCGGTTCCTAATTAGTATTCATTAGTTCTCTTCTATGGAGCCAACGGAAATTATCACAACCAAGTTTTGAAGTTAGAGGTGCAACCGAGTTTTGGGAGAGTTTTCCCTGTTTACTTGCGTGACTCAGTGACTTTAAGTGAGTCTTGGTCTCCAACGCCAGAGATCGTCAGTTGCCATCGACTGGACTGAATGACTCTTCAGCTAATTAAAATATTCATTACTAATTGGGAACTTTGAATGGAAAATCTTTATTAAAATTCCATTTCATAATAGGACCGTTTCCCGGAGAACAGTCCCTTTTACTATGTTTCTTTGAAGTGAATTAGGAATGATTTGGAACAATGAAAAAACTCTTGTGAGATATAGTTTTTATTTTTGTGAATTCAAATTGCGCGAAAAGAAGCAAATACGAATATTTTTCTACTGAAAAGGATAAAGTATAGTGGAAAATTATTTCCTTTCCTCAAAACTTAAAATCTAATTTTACTTGTACCTACTTACTAAAGAAAAATCTTAGTATATTGCGTGTGCCCCAGGACCCTAACGAGCTATGGTTTCGAAAGAAATTAACAAAACTAAGTATTGCTAATAAACGACATCAAATTAAAGTCATTTAAAACGGGAAATATACCATGATTTGATTTTTAAGTTATCCAATTTTTCTTTTATTTCCGTTTTAAATGACTTTAGTGTTAATAACCATGATAGTTTCAAATGTTTTATTTACATCAAATTTAACTAAACTCACTTTTACAGAGGTACATTGTTTTAATTTCACCTACGAATAAATATCAACCTAATGAATAAACACGAGTTCAGCATACGGTCTCGATTAACGACTTCCCTGGTCAATAACATACCAAAGTCCAAATGTGTCATACGCATTACAACTCTAATGAAATCATTGACCAATCGCATGACGACCATTCCCCTTTTACGTCACTGTGCGTCGATAATTTTCGGGGGTAATGGACTAAACATCAAATGTCATCGGGCTGAAACTGAACGGATCGCCGTTCAATAGTTTGCGAGAATTATTTACAAACATCCATTCATACAAACTTGCCCTTATAATAAATGAAAATGAAAAGTTTTTATTTCTTTAAGCTTACAAATAAGCACTTAGACAGGTCATATTTTATACTATTAAATTATTTTATAGTTCACTTCAATTTTTTGTCCACCAGTGGAAGAAGTGAGAAGAAACCACTAGTATGTTCATAACTTATGTGTCTAGTACATTTGATTTGCTTATTTGTAAGTTGGTAGATTTTGAGTTGGAGCAAAACTCGTTCCAAGCTTTTTTATCTTCTAAGTAATCTGATATTTTGTAATAAGCTTTTTTACAAAGAATATGTTTCACAATTTTTTTAAATTTATTTATTGATAATTTTTGCAACTCACTTGGAGTTTTGTTGTAGAAGCGTATATTATAGTAGGACTAGCTGTTCCCCGCGGTTTCACCCGCATTAAACTCGAATTTCACTTTATTAGGTGAATTTTTACACCTTGGTTACCACGTTATATTATTGGAGTTTTAGTAAGAATCCCTAACTTTTTGAAAATATAATATAGCCTATGTTCACCGGGGATAGTGTAGCTTCCCAACCGGTGAAAGAATTTTTCAAATCGGTCCAGTAGTTTCGGAGCCTATTCGTTACAAACAAACAAACAAACAAAAAATCAAACCTTTCCTCTTTATAATATTAGTATAGATAGATAAAATTTTACGTTATATAGGTACTGGTAATTTTGCATTGTTATACCCTACATATATAGAATAGAATAGAAAATCATATATTGCCTATAAATTACTTAAACCTAAACTAATATTAAATACTCCCGCCTCGGAACAATTGTGTGTACGATCTGCAGATATTTGTTCCGGGTGATCTGGTCGTTTTCTATGTATAATAAAAAATATCTATCTATGTAATGTATAGTATTACGTATATCAGTTATCTAGTACCCATAACACAAGCTCTGCTTACCATGGGGCTAGATAATGCTGTGTGAATTGTCCAGCATTATTTATTTATTTATTTAATACAAAAAGAAATTACTGATAACAGGCAAAGGGAGTGTATTCAGCATTGTGCTGCATGCCAAGACATGCAGCGTTTTCAATACACTCCCTGTATATATACGTTATACCTACCTACCCGCAGCAACGTATAAACTAAAGTGTCCAATAGATTAGTTATTAGCACATAATCTAGTTAGTTTTTAATAGTCTGCATTATAATTGATTGCGGCGTGGCATGCAACGCGAGAACTTCCGTCTGAAGACTCCACGGTACGCTGAACGCACTAAGAACTTAGAACCTTTACTGGTAAGCGTCGTCCGTTTCATTTTGTGACGATTCATCATCATCAGCCTATATTAGTCCACTGCTGGACATAGGCCTCCCCCCATGAGCGCCATAGCGCCTTGTCTTCGGCTTGACGCATCCAGCATCTACCTGCAGTCTTTCGCAGGTCGTCATCCCACCTGGTTGGAGGGCGTCCTACACTACGTTTACCGAGTCGTGGCCTCCACTCAAGAACACGTTTGCCCCAGCGACCGTCGGTTCTTCGCGAGATATGGCCGGCCCACTGCTACTTCAGCTTGCTAATTTTCAGAGCTATGTCGATAACTTTGGTTCTCTGTCGGATGTATTCGTTATGAATCCTATCCTTCAGAGAAATTCCGAGCATAGCTCTTTGCATAGCTCGCTGAGCGACTTTGAGACGATTAAAACGATAGATTGATCGTCTGGAATATTTTTTTAAACATCTTCGGCAGGAATCGAAAACTCCGCGTCGCAGGCGAACCTTCGCCCACCGCGGCATAGGGGTCGTAAAGTTACTTTATTACTACTACTTATAAGATTTCAGTCCGATTGGTTCAGTAATTTCAGCATGAAGAAGTCATAAACATTGTTCATAATATTCAAAATAAGACGAAGAAAATCGTCGAGAAAAAAAATGGTTTTGTTTTAATTAAATTGACGAAACACAAAACCATTTGTTTTATTCTCGAACAAATAAACTAACAAATAACGCTGCCGACTCGTATTGAAAAGGATTAGTTGACCTACCTGTAGATTATTTGCAACTGTTGTTTCAAATGTTAATACTAGTTCTAATCTGTCTCTATTATTTGACTTTAACCTTCTTTGTTAAAAATATATTACAAAAAAAACAAAAGATATCTTTTTCAAAAAGTTCTACATTCAAATGCAAAACTTTACTCCTGAAAAAAAAATTTTGAAACGTATTGCGTTTTCATTCTGCCAGACGCACTGCGTACATCAAAGAAAATGTAATGCTTCGCTATTAGCGTACTCTGTCGTCTTGTTACGTAAACAAAATCGATACCAATATCTCACGCGAAGCGATAGTGAACTGTTAATTTCCGTGGCGAGGGCAATGACCCCGTGTGTAAAAAAGTTCGCTGGCTTGATATAGGCAGGGTGGTTTCTAGGATAGAGAAATGGGTGCTTAACCTTCAGCTATAACTCTTTTAATTTAAAACTTTTGTAACTATCATGGTTATTAACACAAAAGTCATTTATAACATTTATACCGAGTTTTCGGTATGACTGCCAATAAAAATTTACTCGCAGTGCCTTCAGTTATTACGTGCTGTATGAAACTGTGCTTTTTCATTTTGTTTTCCGGAGTTAGTGAATATATGTATTTAAGTATAAGTTGTATCAGTATTATAAGTTAAAAATAATACACCAAAAAGGAAATATTTATTTCACTAGCGAGGAACAATCAGCGGACTAATCCTTGTCAGCGATTTCTGTATACGTGAACTCTACAATACTTTTATGTTTTCCTACTTCCTTAAGTAAGTAGTAAAGTCAAATTTAGACCTTGTGGACTTATTTTCTAAAGTGAAGTTTTTGTGCATAATATAAATAAACATAGTTTCCCGTTTAGCAGGATAACCAAACATATGAATAATGACACTCCTAACAAATTATCTTAACCTCTCGTCCTATACATTAACTTAGCCCCCTTAATCGTCCTTAATACACCCCTGCACTACTCACCACGTGGAGTATGTTTGTTTATGTTATGTGACAATTGATACGAAGTGGGCGGATCAGTGATAATGGCATTTACGAGGCGTCAATCGAATTTAATGCGGCCATAAGTAAGCCGGGCCTGTGCCGCGCTCTACCGAGAACGAAAATTATTTATTCTGGCTGTTCGCTGTTGAGAAATGGGTTTTGGTGCACCTAATTTAGAAATAAACTGTTGATTTTGTCAGTTAAAGTACGTTTCAATATGAAGAGTCTAGCTCCCAGTCGCAAAGTAAGCCTGAAATTCATAAACGCGTCAAATATGTATTATAACTATTATGATCCAAGAAAATTACGATAATCTTATATCGCACCGTTAAAGACAAAGCCAAATTCGAAAAATAGACGAGCACTTACTGGCCATATCGTGCAAATCCTATTTCACACAAAAACTCGATAGAAAGTCCGGCTTGATAGTTATGGTGGTACAATGCTGATCGCATAGAATGCCTTTAGCAGAAGTCGGCCGGGTTGAATGCCCGGGGCGAGCACGTGGTCAGAGCAACACCCTCGGACTTTCGCAAAAACCAGGGAAGCTACAGTGAATCACATTCAAGTGGGACGGATTCAGGGATTCAAGGTTGGGGCGATGTTATGGTTGTATACAAACTTTCTCATTGAAAATTTCATTCTTGAAAAAGCTTCTGCGTAAGGTTTTAATAAAAATAATGTCTAAATGTGTGCAAAACTTTTAAAAACCAGTATAAACCAGTATGGTGCAGTGTTACAAGCAAGCACAATACTTTGTGTCCACGATCAAACTAGCCGATGATCCAAAATTAAGTAGATAAAGTTTAACCTACTGTTTTGATTCATTATTTTAAATAAGGGTAAAAAAGGGTAGAAATATTTGGATGAATAATTATAATTATATGTATTATTATTATAATAATTATCATGTATAATTTCATTGATAAATAATTTTAATTTATTTCTCTAAAATGCTACGATTGTTTTTAGGAGCCCAAGACCACGGCATTCCCTTGTAAAACAGTGCGAAGACTCGCCCACAAATACCACCCTGAATACACCCCTGTCGTACTCACTTGCAACTGACATTGCGGCAGCTAATGAATGCTATTTATGTTACTAGAAAAGGAAACTTATTGTCTACGTAATAGAACACGGAAGTTCTGGGAATGTGCGAAATGCAACGCGAAATTCTGAACAAATACCTCGCTTGCACCTTGCTTGCTGTTTGCTTGCACTATGCATTACTGGTGCTCATCAACACACGTAAATTCACTGAAAGAAAAGAAAAAAGAAATATATTTTTCAGCCTCATCATCATGAGCCTATAACAGTCCACTGCTGGACATAGGCCTCCCCCAATGAGCGCCATAGCGCCCTGTCTTCAGCTTGCCGCATCCAGCATCTCAATGCAGTCTTTCGCAAGTCATCATCCCACCTGGTCGGAGGGCGTCTTACACTACGTTCACCAGATTATTCCATCAGGGTAGGCCTATGGCCTATGGACTGTTAAAACTTGTTAATGTGGGTGATAAACAATCAAAACATCTTATTTATCGACGACAAGAAGCCTCGACATATGAGCAAAAAACTGAAAAAGGTACCTTCAAACCCCTCTTACACCCCCTTGTGTGGAGACCACGACTCGGTAAACGTAGTGTAGGACGCCCTCTGACCAGGTGGGATGACGACCTGCGAAAGACTGCAGTTAGATGCTTGATGCGTCAAGCTGAAGACAGGGCGCTATGGCGCTCATTTGGGGAGGCCTATGTCCAACTGTGGACTAATATAGGCTGATGATGATGATAAAACAAACAAATCAATATCATCATCAAGCATGACTTAATAACATTTAATTTCTTAAATAAAACATGTTGTATTTTATTATTATGCATTTTACCTAGAACATAGAAGTTCCTGTACTTATTCAGCAGTCGCGAGATGATGCTGACACTGTCTACTACTCCATCATTGTCATCCCAGAATCCGGCACACAGATACCACAGTTAGGTAACGATCATTTTCCACTTATTTATATAAATTCCCTGCATTTTGTTCTGACACAGAAAACGAACAATGGAGACAGTAGAAATACTTGTATAGAATAGATTAGAATAGAAAAAACATTTCTTTAGACACAGGTACAAAATACAGGAATAGAATAACAAACGGCAAATAAAGTAGCTTACCATGGGGTAAGTGACACAAATAGTGATATTAAGAAAATAAGACTACCTCCATGATCCTGCACCGAAATAGGGATTGGCTCAGCGTGTGCTGAACATTATTATATTCAGCGCTGTTTTTCAGCCAAAGACCTTAATTACTAAATTGAAGCCACTTGTATACAAGCTGTTTAAAAAGAAAAGCAGGCAGTTAGATGACCGATGTCGCGTGGCGGGAAGGAGGATAGCGGATTCGATTCGCACCTTGGAACAAATGTTTCTACGATCTGAAAATATTTGTTCATGGTGTTCTTGGTATTTTGTATAAAATGGGTATTTCACCAGCCTTTGTCCATCGAAAATATACCACTGTACTACATATTCCATGCTCTCATGTTGTGCAGCTACTGCTTGTGGATAGTACAGCAATACTGTGGTGTTGCCAACTTGCGGCTTCCGTTTGCCAATCCCGCTTGTTTGCCAGTATTTATATTTCCTTATATTGTTTCTTGTAATAAAGCGCCTGGTTGTGTAAACTGAGATTAAATTATATCTTAGAACTACTCTATCCATTTTTTAGTTTCAAAAAATTTCACAAGTGACGTCAAAACCAAGTTAAGAAACTTGAAGTCAACTGTATATAATCAATTATCAAAATTTCACAACTTAAACTGGGCGTTAATTTGAAGCAAAATGTACCAGAGTATCTGAGAGAATCTGAACGATCGATAAATTTTTTATTTACCTATCTTTTTATGTTATGTTCTTGTTTCTTTGTTCTATGATAATTCGTATATTCTTTTTTGTATTTTTGTTAAAAAAGAAGCACGTACGCATAGGAATATTAGACTAATTTGTCAAAATTATTTGGCACCACCCCGTTTGTGTCTACTCTCATTCTAGGCACTGTTTTAGGCCTTCTTCTTACCATTGTAAAAGCCAGATATAAATAATTTCAAAGTCAGGGTTTTGATATTAAATTATTAATATATTCCCTCTTGATTCAAATTGTGATTTAAACATTAAATCATGACATTAAGTTGTTACCTATACAATTGATTAATACATTTTCATTTCTAATTTTCCCGTGGTACCGACATTTTATTTGTAATTTCTTGTATTTCATTCAAGGTTATGTTATATTCATGGTTTTGGCATTTCATCTTATTCACTTTTTCATTAGGCCTGGATCAGGCATTCTGCCGCTTACATAAAGACTAGACTTTTTGGTGTTCACTTACAAAACGTACATATCATTTCATACGTTATATAGAGTTGAAAGTAGGTATAGTAAATTGAATCATTTAAAAACAAGCTCTAGCCAATAAAGCTAAGAATTTATCTACAAATTAACTCTAGCTATAAAAAGCTTAGAAAGGAGAAATGTTTTCTAGCAAGCTTGGCAGACTGTAGTTAGAATCAATAGTGCCCATGAATGACAATGTGGCCTCGAACGAAAGTACTTTTACTGTGCCCTGCGTGACCTGGGTAGGTTATATCCAGTAGGGTAGCTAATGACAGAGAAATCAGATGCCTAGGTATCCTGGACAAACACCTAGATATACCTAGATACAATACAATACAATTCAAAAATACTGTATTGTACACCAGATACAGATCATTACAAAAAGACATTATATGCGACAAGTACAATGGGCGGCCTTATCGCTATTCCTTGATTTGTAAGCTTCGGCCAAACCTGCGCGTCAAACACGCGGGATGGGACGCGGAGTGAGAACGTCAAAAACGCCAAACTTTTTTCTTAAAAAGTTCCCGCGTCTCGGTCGCGTAGTTGTCTGTATGCAAGGGTTTATTGAGTCGCCATAGCAGCATCTATGTATGACGCGCAGGTTTGGCCAAAACATTAGACTTTAAACTAAAGGTGCTTGTTCAAAATGCGACCCATTATGCGGCGCGGCGGGCGGCGCTATGTTAATTCGTTCCAATACGTTCCCATATCTATGAAAATAATGTAATCCTTTTGGAGTTTGAATCATTCCACTGCCATTATTAGTAGCAAAATTGAAGAAATGGTATTTGAATGAAATTTCTTTTGTAGTTGGTATTTTCACCCAGTTTAAAATCAAATACATATCGTGTGCGTAGTGCCACTAAGAATCTTAAATTAGTACATAGAGTATATGTGCTTTAACATTAATAATATATATGTATTTTATTCATGTTAATATTTATGTAACTAAATAAAAAATCATCGCGCTGAAATGTTGCGCCTTATATGAACCTGTTATAAACACAACGGTTTATAAAAAAAACATTCAAATATACGGGCCGAAGTTAGTTCCAATACAAACTGCAGTCTCTGTCGCACACTAATCTACACCGCAATGCATTCGCAGTTGGCTATCTGCCGGACGCAGTGGCTTAGTCCACTGCACCATTGACCCGTAGGGTAACTATGAAGGTCGGGACACCCTAACCCTACAACTTCTACTATTAACCCTCGCAGTGTGTGTGTGCTTAGGGTGTGTTTTTTAATTTAGGTACTGTATCTGAAGCAGCAAAACTAGATGTTAATTTCTGTTAAAAAATATAAAAGGCTTAAAGGAGATAACATTAAAATACATATTACTATGCCATCTAGCGGAGGACTCGAGAATGTGAAATTTACTCAAACTAATATGCTGCAATTGCAGCCAATTTGTACATAAATAAGAAAAACAAATCCTATCGCCTTCTGCGCTCCTGGTATCTTACCAAAATCAACAAGGTAGCAAACCTCATTGCAAATCAATAAAAGCCCCTTCCCAGAATCAAAACAAAGAATCGAGGACAAAACACAACTATCATAGGGAACCTACTTCGTCACTAGGCTAGGCTAGGCCAGGCCTGTAGCTAGGAAAGTGCATAGACAATACCTACGTGCCTAGAGTTTTAAGCATAGACAGTAGAGGGTGCATCGCATAACAACGCGTGACCTCGAGTGAAATGTTATTCAAGTTCTAATAATCCCATGACATAATGCAGGAGTCGTTTAATTCTACATTTTGAATATAAATAGCTTTTAAATTTAGTTTCTGCCTTAGTCAGTTCAGTTCACTTGACAAATTATATACACAATAGTGTACACGTTGACACTACGCTATTTTTTTAAATCAAAAAGAGCAACATCTTTATTAGTAAATTAGAACTAATATTATACTTTACAGTTGACCTAACTGCAGACTGGTTGCAAACAATTTAGAGGTTCTCGGAGCTTTACAGATCCATTCACACCGCCGCGCCGAAGGCCGCCATTCAAAATACGTTGAATTGCAAATCAAGCGACGAATTTCATAAGTTTTTTTCTGCATTTTTATGTTTTACATTTGGACATTGACTAATTTTTTATAAAAAATCCGTTTCTAGAGGGGAATGTTCTGAATTCTAAATGTTGTGATTAAAAATTAAAATTCGAATTGTGCGTCAAGCTTGAACGAATGCTATACGTTCTCTTTTCAAATCTAAAAGTGCGTACTGCCAGTACCGTCAGTTTGTGGACTTTGTGAACAGAAAAGATAGTGTTTTCCCTTTTCAAAAATATTGAACGAACTATTACAGATACTTTTAAAATTATTTACTTAATTACTAATTATTACTCTACTAATACTAATTATTATTCTCACGGGACGCTATTGCAGTGAAAAATTATCTTATACTCTTAAGGAGGCAATATGAAAATCGTAGTTTGCAGACTGTTGCAAACAATCTACAACGGATCCATATCAATACCAGTCGACGCGCGTCCCCAAGACGCTGGCTGCATTGCCCCGCTGTACGACAATGCTGATGCGCTGCGCCAGATACTCACCAGCTCTCGGGTCCCGCGTCGCATAGACCAGACACTCAGATATTTTTTTCAAATTAGCTAAAGTAAGCATTCCGTATCGTGCAATAAATCTCCAAACTTTTGAATAAAATCGGGAAAATAAAGAAAAACCATGGCAAAATCATAAAAATTACCATCTGTATTTAAATTGCCATTTTCTTCAGTGATTCACTACTTTGCTAAGTAATTTCCCTTCCCTAAATAGAAATGAATTGCAAATAGTATTAAATAGTCACAAACGGATGTTACACGTTTGACTGACGTGCGCTGAATGTATCGTGGGTTTTGATAACCCGTGAGAAATGTACGGAAATGGGGTTTACTAGAATTATCTTAATTATCATTTTCATAAATATACAAAAAACCCCTAAATATAGTTAAAATAAATAATGCTGGACAATTCACACAGCATTATCTAGCCCCATGGTAAGCAGAGCTTGTGTTATGGGTACTAGATAACTGATATACATAATACAATACATTACATAGATAGATATTTTTTATTATACATAGAAAACGACCAGAACACCTGGAACAAATATCTGCAGATCGTACACACAACTGTTCCGAGGCGGGAATCGAACCCGCAATCTCCTGCGTCGCAAGCGGACCTTCGCCCACCGCGCCACATCGGTCGTCATCTCATAATTATATAAAAAATGTCATAAACATTTTTGTATACCAGATACAAAACATTATGAAAGATATTACATGTGACAAGTACAATGGGTGGCCTTATCGCTTAGAAGCGATCTCTTCCAGGCAACCTAAACAAAGTTACTACTTACTTATATTTCTTTATGTAATGTTAGCACGCCAACCCTCTTATTTTATACATGTGTTCCCTGGTCGGCAGGTAGAAAATGCCTCGGCATTAAGCCCACCGTTTGTACCCTTACTAGTGCAATAAAGTTTAAATAAATAAATTACTATTGAATTTAAAGTCTTGTCTGCAAAACAATCAGACAACTGAACCAAGATCTACCTACCTATCTAAAAAGATGGTAAGTAAGAAGGTTGTAGAGTTTATTTAAAAATATATTAGTTAATTAATTAAAACACTGTCTTATAGAAATTTTGAGGTATGTTCTTCAGTACCTAGTTATGAAACTTGCCGACTGAGTTGTGTTTCGTAGTCAACTGAGTTTTTTTTTCGTTAAAATAGAGTAGAACAAAAAAATCGGTTACAAAAAATGTCACTACTCAACTCAGTTGAGCTAATTATTTGACCAATTAAAGAGGATCCAAACGTCCAGCTTTCCCCCTTGAGGAGCGATTTTCAAGGTGGAAAAATGGAATGATAATCAGGGGGGGGGGACTGGTATAACCCAAACCAAAGACTATATACCAAAAATCAGAGATGTGCCAAAATAACCAATAGCAAGCTGTCAAAATACCGTCAGATGACCATCACGTCATGTATTCGAGATCCTATTGGTTGTTTTAGCTCCTCATTGATGGAAATGGAAACCAAGAAATGCCTATGCACGCCGTCTTGACCATGTACCATGCATTACTCAGTCATATAGCGAACCGATGGAATAACTAAACGCATCCTGTCCTATATTCTATTAATAGGGGCAGTGGACAGTGTCAAGAGCAGGTTACCTGTCTATTTTATTTTATTGATATAGAAGGCATGAGAACACTAGTTCTTTTATACATACTAATGTATAATTGAATAATTGAGTTAAATACACACAAACAACAAACAAATTTAACGATCTGTAGATATTTGTTCCGGGTGTTCTGGTCGTTTTCAAGTGTCCGGCATTTTTATTTTTTATTTACCTATTGGAAATAAATATAACAGTAACTAATTATAACATAATGTTATTATGTATTATTGTTTATGTTAATTATGTATCATTATAGTAGCAGATGTAAGTTATTTGTTACGACATTCACGGGCTGAGTTGGAGAGGGTCGATTCTTACGCAGCATCCGACACGGCTCATAAATAAATAAATAATAAATAATGCTGGACAATTCACACAGAATTATCTAGCCCCATGGTAAGCAAAGCTTGTGTTATGGGTACTTGATAACTGATATACATAATACAATACATTAAATAGATAGATATTTTTTATTATACAAAGAAAACTACGAACACCCGGAACAAATATCTGCAGATCGTACACACAATTGTTCCGAGGCGGGAATCGAACCCGCAACCTCCTGCGTCGCTGGCGGACCTTTGCCCACCGCGCCACATCGGTCATAGTCAATAGTAGTCATAGTATTTACTTATCAATAATTAAAGCAGTTTTAGTATAGAATGGAGTATGAATAAACCAGATAGTTTCAACCACTCAGCTCAAATGAGGAAGTATCATTGACCGCGCGGAAAATGGCAGACATCCGGGAAAATGTTTTCTTTGCGGAAGAGAAAGTGCGGGTTCGCTTCCGCGGTCGGCACCACGGTCTTGGGACTTTTAGATTTCTAGTTTCAGAAGTTTCTAGGTGCTTGTAATAAGCATAGCTAAAATTGAATATGGTGGGCCGGCCATATCTCGCGAAGAACCGACAACCGGGCAAACGTGTTCTTGAGTGAAGACCACGACTCGGTAAACGTAGTGTAGGACGCCCTCCGACCAGGTGGGATGAAGACCTGCGAAAGACTGCAATTAGGTTCTGGATGCGTCACGACAGGGCGCTACGGCGATCATTAGAGGAGGCCTATATCCAGCAGTGGACTAACATAGGCTGATGATGATGAAGATTAAATGTTAGTTATACTCCATTAACCTGCTTTTTCTTTAAATTGATAAAATAAATAATATTTCTTAGGCGTAATACCTAATTTGTCAGATCAGAGATAAATAATTCTACTTTTTCTATACAAATAGGAATCAATGTTATGAACCACTGAGTTTGTACAGTAATTAGGTCACCCATGACTTAAACAGAGTTTAGGTAGAGTTGAGTTTTGAAATCTTCTGAAACGTCAGGAAAATTGTTACATAGAGTTTGTAGAGTCATGTTGTTTCCTCATGACTTCATCAAAATTTAGGAAAAGTTTTGAATTATACTGAAACGTCAGGAAATAGTCACCTAAATAATCGCGATAAATAGGTACCTATCCTTGTGATAGTCTAATAAAATGCTTATATAGTTTAATAATGGGTTAGAAGCTTTAGTTAGCCCTACATATTCATTTGACTAGATAGCAGTTAGGACTTAATCACTTTCTGACTAAATCTCGATATAACCTTATCGCGTTAGGACTAGATAATAATATTATTATGTAGGGTGTAAACGAGTTTATGTTTAAAACCGCCGGCAGAAACCAGTTACTTGTACCCTTTTATAGAAATGTTTTGGCGCGAAAAATTACTACCACAACGCTCTACAATTTTCTTCGCGGAAGGAAAGTTACGCGCCTTTTCCGCGGTTTAGGGCCTGTCTACATTGATGGAATAGAGTAGAAAAGAATTGAATTTTTTTATCGTTCTGGGCCGAGAAAATAATTTACGTTCCTGACTAGCTTCAACGCAAAAAAAAAAAACATTTCAGAGCTCTTTGCATTTTTTTTATAGACAATAAAAAAAACATATTTCAAATAAATGTTAATACACAGTATAATTACAGTCTAATAACTAATATAACTAAATATAAGTAACTTATAATAGCTCTTTGCTAGATAGCTAACAGGCTAACAGCAGTCTTTCTGAATCGAGATAAACAATCGCAGAGGGCATTTCTCCTTAGGGAGGGTATTTTCAGAAGAAATTTCTCTCCTCACTTTACAAATTAAGTGAGACTAAAACCCAATTGTGTTTTTGTGGAGCGAATTAACTAGCTGACTCCTAACCACTATATTAAGGCGACATTATCTAAGCCATCTTGCTGATATTAGCTCTGTGTTTAGTCTATGGTTTTGATATTAAATTCGTTTTGATGTTTGAAAGAAAACTCTTACCCATGTGAATAAGACAAATCAGGCTGTAACAAGAAGGTTCTAACCTCAATAAAGCCTTTGTTTGACTGACACAGCTTAGCTCTGTGTTTAGTCTATGGTTTTGATATTAAATTCGTTTTGATGTTTGAAAGAAAACTCTTACCCATGTGAATAAGACAAATCAGAGTGTAACAAGAAGGTTCTAACCTCAATAAAGCCTTTGTTTGACTGACACACTTGGAAAGTGTAAAAATCAGATAATGCTAATTTGCATTCTAAAGAAATCTGTTAGCACGGAATCAACGTGGGTTGACTCATCTGAGATTCGCAATGTGGAACAATGACCTGTGAACTTTGAAGGATATTTTTTGCGTTTATATATTTATTTCGAATGAAAATTAACGAATGAGCAGGGAAAATGGTATGAGTTATATATAACTCATTGGGAGGCTGTTTGTTAAGATCTATTCTTTAGTATACTAAAGAATTTTTCTATTCTTTAGTATACTAAAGAATAGATCTTAACAAACAGCCTCCCCTGTGCATTTATAGAATATAATAGAATAGAACACTAATATTAGCACACACAAAAAAGACAGATATACATTAAAAAAAGACACACACATTAAGCTAAATAGATATAACACTAAACTAAAAGATAATCAATAGAAAATAGGTAAAAAATAACATAGCCTGTCCTCAGTGCGCGCTAATTAGGTCCAGCCTCAGCTTAATGTCGCTACCGCCCGAGGATTTATGATATCAACTATAGTATAAACCAAAGTCGCTTCCCGCTGTCTGTCTGTCCCTATGTATGCTTAGATCCGTAACACAGTGTAACACGGGCGGTAGAGAATTTTTTAACTTATATGCTTAAACTAACTACCGGCAATTTGCATAAACAACAAATGTGTTGAAATGCTTCTGTTTCTGTAAATCTGTAAAGTTTTGTTTCTTACTACGACGACTGATGTGGCGGGTGTATTATACATAGAAAACGACCAGAACACCCGGAACAAATATCTGCAGATCGTTCACACAATTGTTCCGAGGCGGGAATCAAACCCGCAACCTCCTGCATCGCAGGCGGACCTACGCCCACCGCGCCACATCGGTCGTCAAAACACACACACAACAGACACGGTCGACAGTTTATAGCTAAACAGCTTTCTAGTATAAACTCACAATAGTAAACCTAGAGTAGGTTTTTGTCTAGGAAAGAGTGGGGAAAGGAGAAATCATGTTCAAATATTATGTATATCAGTTATCTAGTACCCATAACACAAGCTCTGCTTACCATGGGGCTAGATAATGTTGTGTGAATTTTCCAGCATTATTTATTATTATTAATACCTACGTTCCTTAGCAACAGCAAATTGTTAATTAATATATTTATATGCATCATATTTATCCTACTAATATTATAAACGTGATGGATGTATGTTTGGATGGATGTTTGTTACTCTTTCACGCAAAAACTACTGAACGATCGAGCTGAAATTTTGCATACAGGTAGTTCTGGGCCCAGAATAAAACATGGGCTTATTATCCCATAAATCAGTTCCCATAGGATAGAATTACTCTAAACGTTTCCATAGAAACAACGCGTGCGAAGCCGCGGGCAGAAACTAGTATTATATATTTATGTTTGTATTTAGCTATCAGTAGGTATTTGTTATGTATGTCCCAATTAAATATTATTCTGTATAACACAGGAGTGTCAAAAACTTCACCTAGACAAAATTCGTCGCACAATAAAAACAAACAATAAGACACCCAAATGCAAATTCCTGCGTTTCTAACAAAGTTTCTTTTGTATTTATACCCACTTTCTTATGTTAATATAGCATACAATAACCGATGGCCAATGGAGCGCGGACAATCAGCCCCAATGGCTTCCTGTACAGTCAGCCTAGTAAACACAAGTAAAGGCAAAAAAGATACCTAACTAATTCTGTGTGTTGTTTATAAATATTCGAGTTCGAGGTTATTCGGTTAACCGGTGGTGACACAGAGTCGGTCTAATTCTCTGCCAGTCTGTTTGATACCTATCAAAGGGTTTCATAGGAATGGATATTATAAAACTTCAAAACTGAAACACAAATTGCTGCTGTAAATTTTGTACCTACAGATTTCAGCTGAAATGGATTTTCATCAAATTGTATTACAATAAAAAATGTATTATAGTTTAACCGAAACCGCTGTACCGCGCCTGAGGTATGCGAGCGGCGAGACGGGGGGGAAATATCGGCCGCTCCGATCCATCAGTCTGCCGTCAACGCGTACTCTTGCTTTTTTTCCTCGCCCCCCACCTCGCCGCACTTTCCTAAGAAGCGATACAGGGGTTTCGGTCAAACTATAGTCACTCATTCATAGTTTAAAACATGATCAAAGAATCGAACAATTCTCATGTTTGGTTTTCTATGTATTTCCTGCACAGAAAACCAAAGATGAGAATTATTGTAGGTATAATAATCTAATATTCGTTTTCTATAACAAAAGCTCTGCTCACTTTGGGGCTAGATGATGCTTTGTGGATTGTCCAACATTATTTATTTACCTACAAATTATTGTCTGTTATTTATACCCTGCTAAAATGTAAATTCCACTTTATTATAAGTACAGATTTTCATTACGTGGACTGTACCTACATTATTCGCACTATGTGTCCATTCAGAAAATAATCTCGACAAAATATTTCAAAGACGGTCAAAAAAACACATCATAATTTGACGTCCGTAAGTATTTATCAAAAGGGTTGCAATTTTTGCAATTCCCCAAGGATTATAAGTTTTTGGAAGTTAGCGCCGCCTTTATGTTTTTTGTTCACGGTTTTAAAGTAAAAAAAAGCTGTTTATATGATACTAGTTTCTGTCCGCGGCATCGCGTATTTTTCTATGGAATCGTTTAAAGTTTATATCCCACAGGAACATAAGGAATTGATCAACAGATTTGAGGCAAAACTTTTTAAAAACATTCGACGTCTATGAACAATAAAACTAAAAATTAAGTTACAATTGGCGGTCTTGTCGCTATTGTAACTTTCTTTATTACAGCACGTAGATAATAATTAATTAAGTATTATTTTGTATAATCATGTTGATAAGACTCCTCATCATCATCATCAGCCTATAGCAGTCTGGACATAGGCCTCCCCCAATGAGCGCCATAGCGCCCTGTCTTCAGCTTGACGCATCCAGCATCTACCTGCAGCCTTTCACAGTTCATCATCCCACCTGGTCGGAGGGCGTCCTACACCACGTTTACAGAATCGTGGTCTCAACTCAAGAACACGTTTGGCCCAGCGGCCGTCGGTTCTTCGCGAGATATGGCCGGCCCACTGCCACTTCAGCTTGCTAATTCTTAGAGCTATGTCGATAACTTTGGTTCTCTGTCGGATGTATTCTTTACGAATCCTATTGATAATTACGCCACCGTCAGCTTTAAAACGTACCGATCCTATCCATCCAAAGGTTGCCTGGAAGAGATCGCTTTTAGCGATAAGGCCGCCGATTGTGCCACTAGTTATAATTAGTATTAAGATCCTTTTGTATTTTTATTATTTTTTTTGTATTGATCGTGCAATAAAGTTATATTGTATTGTATTGAATTCTATCCTTCAGAGAAACTCCGAGCATAGCTCTTTCTATAGCTCGCTGAGCGACTTTGAACTGGTGGACCAGCCCTATCGTGAGGGTCCACGTCTCAGCTCCGTAGGTCATAACGGGTAGTACGTACTGGTTGCGTATCACACATTTTACAGTACATTTTAAGGAAAATTTCACACATTTCAAGTGAGGTGTGTGGCCTGTGTAGTACATATAATATATCGAAATAACACGTAGAATTTATTATTGTCAAGGTTCATTCAGCTTGTTTATTTTCCGGCAACTCATTCACAACCACAATGAAAACAAAAACATTGGTTATTATACGTAGTTTCATTCAGTTATTGACCACCTCTTAGTGACGTCCTTGATAAATATAATTAATAGTTGTTTACTAATAATTGACCTACATATGTATTTGTCCCAACATATACGCAAACTTGGCTTCTGCCCGCGTCTTTACACTTGTTTTTCTGGAATAAAAAGTAGCTTATAAGTTAATTCAGGTCCAGAACTGCATATTTGCAAAATTTCTGTCGGATTTGTTTAGTAGTTTTAGCGTGAAAAGGTATCTATTAATGACAAATTTGTATTTATTTATTATTTTATTTTAAGCCATTATTGTCCCACTGCTGGGCAAAGGCCTCACTTTTCTCCTTCCACTCCTCGCGATCCAACGCTGCGACAGGCCATGATGAAAGATGTACCTCGAGCTCGTCGCGCCATCTCATCCTGGGCCTTCCACGTCGCCTCTTAGCGTTGGGTGGGCTCCACTCTGTGGTGGTCTTTTGTATACATAAACAAAATAAACATGATTCAAACCGTGTAGATTTGAATCATGTTATGATTTTTTAATCAATTTTATTAATGGCCAAATCAGAAACTATGGGAGAAGGAGAAAAAGTCATAAAAGGAGACATAAGCTGAATTTATACGAGAAAAATACAAACTGCATACCTACTTACTTACTACTTATTTTAATAAATTATTTTTCTGATATTTTCATGAAATTATTTAAATTTATTAGGAATAAACGTTTTACCGAGGATAAACCCAGAGACTACTATTCACCCATTCATTGCCGGTCCAAAGAAAACATTTTTACGTTCTTGGAGGAATTGTCGAAGCCCGACTACAATAAGTATTAATCCGTAGTAATCCTCTAACTACTTGAATAACCACTTAGAAGCTATTCTGACTTAATCTCACCACCCAAGAATATTAAAGACGGTATTAAGAAAATAACCAAAACTAACCCACTTTTGCACTATTGACTATGAATAAACAACACTTTACGATGTAAAATTGAATTTTGGGTGGCTCTTGACAAGGCTTTGTACAATTTCATTTTGTACAAAGCCTTGTGATGATGTTCATTTCTTAAATAAAGTCTCTTAAAAGTTTTTGGTTGATTGATTTTGGTGTAACGACATTTTTTGCGATTAATGGTATTTTTGGGTGGCATTTTGCAGTTTCTTTAAGATTGAGATGGTCAAAGCTACCGTGCGGCGTTTAAGCATCTTAAGTTACATAACTAATCCTTAATTATAATAGCTCTATTATAACTGGAGAAGGATTCAGCTAGGTTGGGCAGCTGCAGCGTTTGGAAAATCACGTTGAGTCTTCTCGTCATCCCTACCGCAATGCTTGCAAACGAATGTATTCAATTAGTGCGTACTACCCGTCATGACCTACGGAGCTGAGACGTGGACACTCACGATAGGGCTGGTCTACCAGTTCAAGGTCGCTCAGCGAGCTTGGAAAGAGCTATGCTCGGGGTCTCTCTGAAGGATAGGACTCGTAACGAAATCATTCGACATTCATCGATAAGTTACTTCGTTGGTTTTTTGACATTAATTTCACTAAGTATTGTATTAATTATTTTGACAGGTATGTAAACGGGTGCGCTATGTGGAAGTACTTAGGTGCGCTTCGAGGAATGCCCCGTCTTAGTTACCTATACACTACCCAAACTCGATGTAGAATGTTTGTAAACAAACTGCCCATCACTTGTAGATTTGAGATCCTTCCTTTACACTTCCTTTAATAAATATTGCTCACAATTGTATCTGAAACTCTACGCCAAGCAAGTGAGTTTTAGTTATGTATGTCGTGGTTTGTTGACATTCTACATCGAGTCTTGCTTTGCTATTGTATATTGCAAATACAAATACAAATTCTTTATTAATTACACCAAGTTACAATGTATGTAATATGTACTGAGAACCTATATCAAAGGTCTTCAAAATTCGATGTAAAAACTATATTTTACTGCTATTAAAATCTCAATAACCAGTTCATCCCTTTTGATAAAATAACGAATAAGGAAATAAAATAAAACGTTCTAAAATTTTCACGATCGCAAAAACCGCAATCAATGAGTAATGACTTTATTTTTATTTATAATAAACATCGTTAAACATTATAAACGATATTTTAAAACGTATTGGAAGGCCCAAGCCTCAATGGTTTCAATATTCACAGCCAATAATGAACCCAATTGCATCGGAATAAAGCTATAAATAAAATAATTAATGTCTAAAGAAATGATGTACCGTGTGGAAAGGCCAGTTTTCATAAAGTTATTATGGGCCTTAACAGTATGGAAATAAGGTTGAATTAAAGATGGAAGTAAAACACACAATACATGTAATGGAAAGAACGCGTGCCAACATTCGTTCAATGTGCGTGATAAAGACGTTAAGTTGGTATGGAGGCGGCTTTTTGAAGGTCGAACTTTTTAGTACTAGCTTCTGCCCGTAGCTTTGTACGAGGTTTTTCGGGATAGTAAATTGCCTCTGTCCGTCCCCGGGATACCGCCTACCTCACTGCGCCAAACTTCATTGAAATCTGTTCAGTCGTTTAGACGTGAAAAGGTTTATGACAATATATAATATTCGTAGGTGTGTTTAACTTTTGCAAGATTTATATATTAGAGGAGGGTGCCATTCTAATCTAGAAGAAATTTACTTAATGCACATATTTATATAAATATATTATGTCCAGTCCATCCTAAGGTTGCCTGGAAGAGATCGCTCTCAGCAACAAGGCCACCCATTATACTTCCTCTATTCTAAGTGTTTATTTCTGTTTTGTGTGCTTTAATAAAATCAATACATGTTTTATTTATCAAGAATGTAATACTAAATAATATCTAATGTGGTTCAATGCGTTAGGTTAGTGTTAGGTTGGCAGAACGATACGGCCAGGGAGGGGTCAGGTGCAGGACCAACGGCAAATCATAAACCGGGTAATTAGGTAAAGAAAATAATTACTAGAATGACCTATTCTATCTACGAGAAGCGCTTTTACCCATCATTCGCACATAAATCTAACATGTGCCACATAAATCTATGTCTTGTTTCGGAAAATAATCTTCTGGAATTAAATAACAATATTTTAACCATATTATCAAATATAATGTGTATGTACCTATAATGTCAAGTAATGTTGATGTATAGGTCAAGTAAGGTGAACTACATACTTCTAAAGTCTATACTAATAATATAAAGCGGAAAGGTTTGATTTTTTGTTTGTTTGTATTGAATAGGCTTCGAAACTACTGGACCTATTTGAAAAATTCTTTCACCGTTGTTGGGCAGCTTCGCTATCCGCGGTGAACATAGGCTATAATAAGATTTAGAAATGTGAAATTTAACGCTGGTGAAACCGCGGGAACCAGCTAGTTTAAAATAATTATATAATTATGGAATATCATTTTACGTTTGTTAACAAAATTGAGTTTCAATCTATGTTGTAAAACCAACGTAAAATCCTATTCCATACAAGCTAACCTCACGACCACAAAATAAGCCGATACCCATCCACATCCCATCCATCAGTATGCAATTGTATTGTCCATTTTCATGTTCATACACAATTTCATACACGTTTCTTTTCTTTGCGTTTTTTTTTCATAAAATCATTTGTAATTTTTTCCGCCCAACCCGGTGGTCACTCAAGCACCTTGCTGGAAGGATTTTGCGACATTTCCGTATTTTTTGTTGAGAAGTGTTGGGATTTTGAGGTTATCGATGTCGATGATTCAATCTTGAGTGAACACGGATGTCAAGTGTTAATAACTACGTTGAAAGTAAGTATAAAATTTCGAAGTATAAAATTTCGAGGCAACTACCAATTTATAAAGGATGTTTAATTGATTACTATCAATAAAAGGCCACGAAGCCAAGAATGGGATTGTAACACATCTACACGGCTTCTTCATTCTTATTATTGTTATAAAATCTACATAAACTAAGAAAATTACAATCAAATAATTGTAAAAAATTTAAACTTGTAACTTTTAACTCATTTACAATTGAAACTGTCATCGTTTCAATATGTATCTATGATCCTATATAAACAGGTTCTAAATAAAAAGATTTATATTTATTTAAAAAAAAAACATCGACTCAAATCCCATCGACACAATCCCACCCCTATCATCATGGACCATAATGTCCACACTTATTCATAACTAATTTACAAGCTGGCCTCTCCACCAGACAGGCTTGGCTCTAATCCTCAAAGGTTCCTTACAATGCCCGCGCGGGCCAGGCATCGGGCTTGACCATGTGGATATGGAATATGATGGATGGGACACCCGGGGTTAGTACGGGGCGACGTACTTACTTCCGAGTTTTTATTTTATTTTATTTATTAAACACAGAAAACACATTGCAATGCTATCTAAAATAATCATATATTTTGTCACTTAAATAAATAAAATAAATAAATAATGCTGGACGATTCACACAGCATTATCTAGCCCCATGGTAAGCAGAGCTTGTGTTATGGGTACTAGATAACTGATATACATAATACAATACATTACATAGATAGATATTTTTTTTATTATATATATAGAAAACGACCAGAACACCCGAAACAAATATCTGCAGATCGTACACACATTTGTTCCGAGGCGGGAATCGAACCCGCAACCTCATGCGTCGCAGACGGACCTTCGCCCACCGCGCCACATTGGTCGTTAAAGGTTCTGTTGTTGTGTTGGTGAATGATTTAACGACTTTAAAATGTATCAGTAAAGCTTCTGGTAAATTTATTTATTCATTACAAAATCCACAGTCCTTTTCCTAAACAAACTTGTATCCCTCATTGGTCGTAAGAAAAAACATATTAAGTATATGTTTTTCCTACGACGAATAGCGTATTTACATTTTATCGATGGATATTTTTAAACAGACAGAGAAATAACAGTTTAAATTAATGTTAAAAATCAAAACAAATGTACTATAAATGATATAGTGAAATGCACTTACTATCACGAGTAATCAAAGAAAAAAATTTGGTAGGTGATTTATTGATTATTTATATCATAATTGAATAAAATATTGGAATTATTTGCTTCCCTCGCTCCTAGCAAAAACTCACTTATGTTTTTTTTTCTAGCTAGATCATCGAAGGGTACTAAGATACTAAGATTTTATTTTCAACATAGGATTGGATATGTCTTGCATTTAACTAAGTAGGTTCTACATAAAATCAAATATGGTATAGTCAGTACTACTGACTGTTCTCGTGTCAACTGTTTCTTGTCGACTGATTGTTACATTATATAGGTATTGACATATTTTTTTTCAAATTAAATGTAAAAATTCCGATTGTCGAGGAAGAAACTAGAGACCGATTAATCATTAAGAACAGCCGTAAAATGTTTATGGTCTTTGTAAATAATCAAATCAAATGTACATGTTACAAAAGTTGTTATAAGTAATGGGATGTTACAATGTATTCTGCCTTATTAATAGGAATAGATTTTGTGTGTTGAGTTACAAATAAACTATTATTTGTAACTCAACACACAAAAACATAAAACAAACATGATTAAAAAAAATAAAGGACAAAACAGATTTTTGTAATTGAGTCACAAAACGGACTCTATCTCAGCATGAGTTAAGTTAGGCGAGCCCCTTGCAGTCTCCAACACTTTCTGCGCCGCCGTACCTCGCCCCGTGCGGCCCTTACACTCAAAGTGTGGATTTGCGAATTACCACCCTTTCATTGTCCACCCAGCTTGGCAGCAAGCCTTCCTGGACAGTACACAGGATGCTCCATAAAATGAAGATGTTCTAAACGTATTTATTTATATTTTTAGTAAATACTAGGTATAATATTTATTTTACAGCAATAAATAGTTTATTTATAACTAGCTTCTGCCCACGGCTTCGCACGCAACCTTGAGATATAAACAGAGCTTTAAGTCGTACCCGGTATATTTTCTCCATTTCCTAACAAATTTCAACTATCATACATAACAGACAGAATAACTTTATTTTTTTCGAACGTATAGTATAGGATGTAGTAGTATGAATTTGTCTTAATTAAAAAAAAACATGCTTTATAAACGTAAATTACGTTTTGATACCTACTCAAGACTTTAAATGTTTTTAAGAAAGAAAACGTAAAACGAAACGATTTTGTCTGACGTTAAAATTTAGTACCGACATCTATATATGTAGGTAATAATGGGTGCACAATAGCACAATTCACAGAGTCCAAAGGAGTCGGTTACAAACAAACATACATACATACTTACATACAGGTGAAGCTAATAAAAGCGTTAAAAAACATTTTCTGATTGCCGACCTGCACCCACCGCGCCACAGAGGTCGTCAGTTTAAACTTATTAACCGACTTCGAAAAATGAGGAGGTTTTCAATACGACTGTATTTTTTTATGTTTGTTACCTCATAAATAACAGTCATAACTTTCGACTGGGTGAACCGATTTTGATGAATCTTTTATTTGAAAGCTAGTGCTTCGTACTACTAATCTAATTTGATTCAATTTATTTGTATTTTTTAGTAAAACTACAAATAAATAAGATATATGTCCCTACTTAATTCATAGTTATTTTAATGTCACCCTGTACAACCACATCGGTCATTCAAGACTTTTTTCCACCTTGTAGTGGACAATACGTCTGCTAGTCTTTCCTCTATCGATGGACTACAATAGTCTTCACTATGGATTACAAAAGGATTACACGCACAATACACAATGTGCAAATGATAGCAAATCGTTTAAATTGTCATTAATTCAAGGGCTGTTGGGTTTTCATAACAGTGATTTGTATATTTTAAGTGATGGATGTTTAAGATGGATGTTTGTGGATTCTGGGCTTTTCTTTCTACATAGTATAAAACAAAGTCGCTTCCCAAAGGTTTTGGCTTAAATAAACTTATATATTGTGTATAAAAAAAATTACTAACGTTGGTTGATTTTTTTTCGATGCTGGTCGATTCGGTTTAATGTAAGGATAATTTTATACTAAATAATGGAATAAATCTGAAGTTATAGAATTCCACTGCTGGGAATTAGGCCTCCCCTAATCGCCATAGCGCCCTGTTCAGCTTGCCGCATACGCATCTGCCTGCAGTCCTTCGCAGGCCGTCATCCTACCTGACCGGAAGGCGTCCTACCCTACGTTTGCCGAGTCGCAGTCTCCACTCAAAAACACGTTTACCCCAGCGGTTGTCGGTTCTTCGTCATATATGGCCGGCCCACTGCCACTTCAGCATGCTAATTATTTCTGCTATGTAAATAGCTTTGGTTCCCTGTCGAATGATTTTGTTACGAATCCTATCCTTCAGAGACCCCGAGCATAGCGCTGAGCAGCTCTTACCTGAGCAGTACCTTATCATCATCATCATCGTCATCAGCCTATATCAGTCCACTGCTGGACATAGGCCTCCCCTAATGAGCGCCATAGCGCCCTCTCTTCAGCTTGCCGCATACAGCATCTGCGTGCAGTCCTTCGCAGGTCGTCATCCCACCAGGCCGGAGGACGTCCTGCACTACGTGAGCGGTACCTAAGTGGCAGAAAAACACATGACGCAAGAGTAGATTCGAGAGGATCATAAACCCCCAGTGTGTCAATAGAAAGCGCATTATGATCGAAGGTTCATTTTGCAACAAACTAAACTGATTTATTGATGTTATTCGATTATTCTGACCCCTTTGCCCGGGAATTATTCTCAGGTGGGCCGTGGAAGGTTGAATTTATAGTTATCGAAATGTTATTGTAGATTTTATATGTATATAGTGGTATTGTCATTATCATTGTTATGGTATTGTCATTATCATTGTTATGGTATTGTCAGTATCATTGTTATGGTATTGTCATTATCATTGTTATGGTATTGTCAGTATCATTGTTATGGTATTGTCAGTATCATTGTTATGGTATTGTCAGTATCAATGTTATGGTATTGTCATTATCAATGTTATGGTATTGTCAGTATCATTGTTATGGTATTGTCAGTATCATTGTTATGGTATTGTCATTATCATTGTTATGGTATTGTCACTATCATTGTTATGGTATTGTCAGTATCATTGTTATGGTATTGTCATTATCATTGTTATGGTATTGTCATTATCATTGTTATGGTATTGTCATTATCATTGTTATGGTATTGTCACTATAATTGTTATGGTATTGTCAGTATCATTGTTATGGTATTGTCACTATCATTGTTATGGTATTGTCAGTATCATTGTTATGGTATTGTCAGTATCATTGTTATGGTATCCCCAGGTGCTAAAGGTAAGCAAAGTATCACCTATCTTCAAAGGCAAGGGAAGACGCGAGAGCATGGACAGCTACAGACCAGTCTCGATTATACCGGCGATAGCCAAAGTCTTCGAGAATGGCCTGAGCAGTCGATTGATGGAGTACCTGTTAGAGACGGACGCCCTGTCACCCCGGCAGTACGCTTATCGCGCCGGTTACTCCACGACTTTGCTAACGCGCGAGGTGGTGCGGCGTGTGCTGGCCGCGCGTGAGCAGAAGCTGCAGGTGGCCGTATTGTGCTGCGACCTGTCCAAAGCATTCGACGTGGCCAGCCACGCCGTACTTGCCAGTAAGATGAGCCACTACGGTATCGAGGGACCAGCATACGCCGTTCTCACGGATATGATGCACGACCGTTCACAAATAGTTGTTGGAGGTGGTGAGCAGTCGGAGCCGTTATCTCCCACCATGGGAGTAGCGCAGGGATCATCCGTCTCGAATATAATGTTCTCCCTCCTCCTAAACGATTTGCCCGGAGCGGTGACCTCCGCGGAGACACTCATGTACGCAGATGATGTGGCCGCGATCGTCACCGAAAAGACCGTGGACGCGTTGGAGGAGAAGCTGAATGAGACGGCCGGCCTACTCTCGGGATGGTTCGGCAAAAACGGGTTGGTACTCAACCTACGCAAGACCCACTTCCTACACTTTCGACTATCCGGGAAAGCTGTGAGGAAGCTTGTAGTCAGCGTAAATGGAACGGCCATCAGCCAATGCGAATCGACTACTTTCCTCGGTTTCGAAATGGACAAAGCTCTTACCTGGGAGTACCATATCGATAAGCTGTGCGGAAAGCTTGGCAGTACGTGTTACGCGCTCCGTCGGGTGGCGCGCGTGGTGCCGGCGGAGGTGGCTCGCAGCTGTTACTTCGCAACAGTCCACTCGGTGCTGCAGTATGGTGCGGAGCTATGGGGTCGAGCTGCCGACTGGGAGCGCGCCTTCCGGATGCAAAAACGAGCCATACGCACCCTAGTTAATATTCGGCGGGACGTCTCCGCCAGGCCACATTTTAAAGAGCTTGGGATACTTACGCTGCCTTGTATTGTGATCATGCAAGTGGCAGTATATGTTCGCATGAACTTGGGCAGGTTCATGAAGAACGGAGACACCCACTCGTACGGAACGCGGAACGCAGCAAAGCTCACGACCATCGCCTGCTCACGAAGTCCTCAAGGTTAACTCATGTGATGGGTCCGGCAGTATACAACAAACTACCAGACTCTGTCACAGCTGATGGCAGTCTATCGTGTTTTAAAATACGACTTAAACGTTGGCTTGTCGAGCAGAATTTCTATTCTGTAAACGAACTATTACAATTGTAAACCATTCTATGACATTATTTTTATTTATTCGACTTAATATGATTTATTTTATTTGAATTTATACAAAATGTAAACGAATTTTTGACTTGTAAAGTGGTTTTATGAATAAATTGTATTTCTGTATTTCTATTTCTGTATTTCGGTATTGTCAGTATCATTGTTATGGTATTTTCATTATCATTGTTATTTATTGTTGCGTGGAAATGGTTAGTACATAAGGTAGTATATTATACTGCTCTAGGTAACTTTTTAAAAGCTGGTGCGATTGTCTTCGTCTGTCTGTCTTTTTCATACAATTAACCACGTTGAGATAATTTTGATTCTGGATGTTCTCTAGTTCTTTCCATCCGCAGTTGCGAAGTACGGTTGCAACATTACCCGTGTCTCGTGTGTCGTACACCTACGAAATTATAATTTTTGGACTATTTTATGACTCTGAATTTTTTATTAAATAAAATTATATAAATAGTTGTACAAGCAAAATTTGTAGATAATTTTTTTTTGTAGATTGTTTTCTGTTATAACCTATACAACCAAACAGCTAGTAAGATAAATATTGGAACTCTTAACAATATGGGAGCTATGTATTTTCTACTAATACGACCAAAAATAGATAAAGGTTGCCTGGAAGAAATCGCTCTCAGCGATAAGACCGCCCATTGTGCAACTGTATCTTTGTTTGTTGTTTACTGTTTTTTTTCTCTGTCTTGATGCGCAATAACGCTTATTTGTATTGTATTGTATAGGACAAGATTCTTCAAATAATAATATTTTAATAATGATTTATCAACACCTGGCGGATACCATCTTTGGGTGTATCATATTGTGCACCCGAGGATGATACCCGCTATGTGTAGCCATCGCCTTTAGATTAACTTCTCAAAGGGCCTCTGTGCTGTTGGCTTCGGCCCCACGCAAGCCTTCCAAAGGACCGGGTCTCTTTATGGCCTGAGATCATGGTAATGAGATCTAAGAATGAGATACATAATAATGATATAATTCGTCTCTGCAATTACTCTATGGTCATCAGTTTCCTTTTTATTTACCTGCAATCACGTGGACAAAGTCGAAGCTGTCAAAAACCCGTCGAGTGTCACCGTCAGCTGTCAATACCCTCCAGATTATTCATCTGCGTCACAGCGAGCTGGAGCGTTCATCTGGAATACTTCACACTGGGATAATGTGTAAGGACGAGTCCACAAAGTGGGAGATTATGATATTATGTAAGGTGTGCGCCGCGACTCGGCAAACGTAGTGTAGGATGCCCCCAGGTGGGATGACGACTTGCTAAAGACAAGGCAGATGCTCGATGCGTCAAGCTGAGGACAGGGCGCTATGGCGCTCATTGGGGGAGGCCTATGTCCAGTAGTGGACTATTATAGGTTGATGATGTAAGCCGTGTGGTGGCTTAGAATTTGGACCATCCCAACTCTTCTACCTCTGTCGTAAGAGGCGACTAAGGGATATCCACCGGGAGCAGGTAGCAGCGCCCCTGCGGAACAATTTAACAAACGAACTGCGATCCCTGACCTGCATGCCCAGAGTGGGGATTATGGGCATTACCCATGAGATAAAAACCAATAAGGCTTATCAGGAGGCTTGCGTCCAGCAGTGGACGTAAACCTCCTGATGCCTCCTGAAGCCTCCTGAAGCGCTGGCAGTACAGGCTTTTGAGGTTGATGTTATGTAATACTATTAAGAAAAAAAATAGCCTTCTCTCCTTGCGGGGTAGGTACCGACCATAGATTGTAATTTGTCGAGGTTTTCCGGGTTTTCATAATTTAATCAAAACTGTTACTGGTGAGTATGTGTCGTTTTCTATGTATAATAAATAATATATATCTATGTAATGTATTGTATTATGTATATCAGTTATCTAGTACCCATAACACAAGCTATGCTTACCATAGGGCTAGATAATGCTAGATAATGCTGTGTGAATTGTCCAGCATTATTAATTTATTTATTTATTTCACACTTAAAAATAAAACAAACAAGATAAAAAAATACAAAATATGTAACAATTTGGCGGTCTTATCGCTCATGAGCGATTCTGATCTCTACCAGACAACCGTGGATTAAAGATACAGCAAGTCTAAATTATGTTTTGATAAGAGCCTATGTCCAGCAGTGGACTGCTATAGGCTGATGATGAAGTGATTATGCTTCAATCTAAACTGAGTCTTAGCCCATGTATATTAAACACACATTAATATACAATGCGATGCGTCCGTCAGGCTGATGCATATGTAGATGGAAACACTGAAATTTTCATGCTCTGAGTAGTGCTTAAACGCGACATACTGGCGGCGTCCACGAAAATATTAAGCAAGATTATGGTAAATACCTACATAAATACAACATTACATTGTTGGTAAACCACATAAAAAAATCAATATACGTACATAATATAAATTATTTATAAGGTTATTGTAATTTATTTATTTTATTTTATTTTTCGTTTATTAAGGCACAAACAGTTTACAATATTCTTAACATTAACAGTAATATAGTTTTGTATAAACCAATCAAGATGCCACTAATAGAAACATTATATTAAAAAAACACAAAAACGTTACAGACGCTAATTTGGAAAACTAATAAAACTACAAATCAAAATAGACAAATCATGCATGAATTATATAAATATATACATATATATTATATGAAGCAAATTAACCTACGAGAGAAACTTGTTTTTTAAAGTTATTCATAGAGAGCAAAAATATGTCACACTCAGAAAATTGTTCGTTGTGCAACCTACTCTCTATATATATTATATATAAGCCCTCGTACTCGGTTAAATCTGTAAGAAATTAAATAATATCCCAAAAACTATTATATACTAACGGACCTTCACGGCTTCGCATGGTTTTAGTACGGCTCCCTAACTTTTTTGAAAATAATATAGCCTATGTTCACCGGGGATAGTGTAGCTTCCCAACGGTGAAAGAATTTTTCAAATCGGTCCAGTAGTTTCGGAGCCTATTCATTACAAACAAACAAACAAAAAATCAAACCTTTCCTCTTTATAATATTAGATAGAAGAAGCATAGATTTCGGCGGGACCAACTAAGTCATATCAAGACAAAATCATCTTAGAGCGTTGATTGAAGAAGAAGGTCGCGAGTTCAAATCCTGCTTAAGTAAATTTTTTTGGGATATTATTTTTTCATTGCACTAAATTATTTTCTATACTAATATTATAAAGAGGAAATGTTTAATTTTTTGTTTGTTTGTATTGAATAGGCTCCGAAACTACTGAAAAATTCTTTCACCGTTGGAAAGCTACACTATAACGGTGAACATAGGCTAAATTATATTTTTTTAAAGTTAGAGATCCTTACTAAAACTCCAATAATGTAACCCAAGGTGTAAAAAAATCACCTAATACAGTGAAATTCGAATTTAACGCTGATGAAACCGCGGGGAACAGCTAATTTAGTATAATCTCTCATGAAGTGCGTAATAAAGGATCTCTTTATTACGCACTTCATTGAAGAACTTAGTTGACGATAATAAAATTGATAACACCTATATCCGAAGGTCCGTGATCTTTTCCTGTAAATCATCCAACACAACTGTCAACGACCAAATCCAACCTTTTTTAAGACGTGTCACAGCGGGGCGCCGACATACGTACAGTACGTACAGTCGCTCTCTAAAATCAGTTAAGTACTGTCCAAGTCTATGGCCACAAGTATATGTTTTTATTTATTTTTAAAGAATATACATAGTTTATTATATTCACTCTTTCTTATGATTCTTCTTAAATTAGAATTAGTCTTAGATTGTAAGATGCCAATTTAATGTATATATATATATATCTTTGTTGTGTCTGTGGTATTGGTCACTGGCACGCGCTAATGGTTCAATCAGAAAACCAGCGTTGCTCTACTTCTTGTGGAGAAGTAGAGCAACATTATGCTGAGACAGGCGCTTTCTACGCTTTTTAGTGTCGCTTGTTCTTTAAAGTTAGGTAGTTATTTTTTTTTTACTACTTATTATTTTATAAGTACTATGTAGTAAAAAGTTGTACCTACAGTGAATCAATCAATATATTTTCTTTCTTTCTTTCTTTAGACCGGGTTTGGTTTGACCCGAATGTTACATTCCTCGGGTTTTAATCTTAAAATATACTGTACATATGTAACTTTGTACGTAGGTACAAGTGAAATAGTTTACATACCCCAGTACATATGTATAGATATCTAGGTTGTGAACAACGGGGATAATTTAATTATCAATATTTTTGTTCCCATTGGGGAAGGGGGGGACTCTTCCCCACTGGGAAGAGTCCCCCCTTTCCCCACTGGCAATAACATGTTTTTATTTAGAAAAAACTAGTGAGCTCAAGTGATGGACAACGTGAATAATCCGAAAATATTAAGGTAAGAAGAGAATGTTTGACTAAAGTGACAGTTAGTTACCTACATATTAGTGATAGTTTATAACTTACAAAATCAATAAAAGTACCTTAAAAATTAATGAAAATAAAATAAGTTAGTTTTAAAATGATACCTTGGATGACATTTCATAGTGTATTCTGATTCAATAAAAAAACGTTCGTTCTAACTGGAAAAAGAACGGTCTAAGAAGAAAAACTGTAAAAGGACCTGCCTCTTGGAAGAAAAGTAAAAAGAACTTAATCTAATAAGACTTTAGCAGACTTTCTTTACAAATAATCACGCCAGGTTATACGGACGGATCATTAGAGTAGTAGATAAGATAGGTACAGTCAATTAATTTGCCTAAACCTTCCTTTGCCGTATAAAATCTCATAAAAATATATTTACTTAACTACCGTTATTTATGTGTCACTTTTTATATTTGATTTTTATAAAATTTTCGTGCACGAGTGTACCATTCATACAATCACCGCCATAATTACGATAATTATCTGCAAGAACTGTCACCATATCCGCACCGTGGCTTGTTAACTTTTTCTGTGAATTTGTCTACTTGTCTGTACACATATACAGAACAGTTAATAGTTTGTGTACACCTGTACGAGATAGATTATCTATATCTATACTAATATTATAAAGAGGAAAGGTTTGATGTTTTGTTTGTTTGTAATGAATAGGCTCCGGAACTACTGGATCTATTTGAAAACTTCTTTCACCGTTGGGAAGCTACACTATCCCCGGTGAATATAGGCTATATTATATTTTCAAAAAAGTTAGGGATCCGTACTAAAACCGTGCGAAGCCGGGAAGGTCCGCTAGTTAAAAATATAGGTAAATTATTGATATCTGGCGCAATTTTAAGTGCCTTAGATTAGTTTACCCCACCCACTTCTACCAGTTTTTTGTTTATGTTTAAGAGCCTTTATTCCTAAAATGCGCAGAAACAGTACTTTTCAAACCCGTTTATATCATGAACCACTTATCTTATAGTATATGTTATTTACTAATAATTTTAGGAAATTTTAGTTGTTATACACATAGTTTGACTATAAAATATTTCGATTAATATAGTATGTACGCGTTCTATCAAGATAACTTGTGAGAGGTTTTCATAATTTCCCTTTCAGCATCAGTTTCGAAGCTCAAAATAATAGAAAATACTGACATATCTAATTAAGAAAAAAATATAACCTACTGATGAGATCCTTGGCTAAAAACTTACTTCGAAAGATGTTTGGTTTTGGTATCCTACTATGAGAAATTAAATACATAAAACCAAATAACAGAAACATATTAGAACCAGTAATTACAACTTAAACAATTGAGCTAACTGCAGACTATTACAAACAATCTACAGATACCTCAACTTTCACCAGTTAGTTCCTTTCTAGTCAGTAAGAAAAGTACTATTTCTGTTAATTTAACGATCAGTTAATGCTGCGTTTTATGCTCAGTAAAGCTTAAGAGGAGTATGGTCTTAATTAAGAGGCCATTAACACGCTTAAACGACGGAAAAATGCGAGGGAACCGGCCGCGGACTGCGCTTGATTGACCATTACTTACTTTTGACTTTCTGAAGATGAAAGGCCTATGGTGGTACTTGGTTTTAGAATCCAAAGGCGAGTACTGACTGGTGCTACAGTGCGTAATATACTATTCGCAGCGATCGATTTTGATGTAGTTTTTTTTTATTAAAAACTAGATAGAGTGATTCAAGTGGAAGGATTATAAACCATTTGACATATAGATTAAAATTAAGAGTAGTGTATTTATATAAGTAGGTATATAATTAGTTATATGTATTTATGTATATGTAAGTTTATTATAATGTTTGTTATGTAGTTATTTAGTGTATTTGTTATCAATTATTTATTAAAGTGCCACCGTCTATATTGTTCGTTCATGTCCAGTCCATCCCAAGGTTGCCTGGAAGAGATCGCTCTCAGCGATAAGGCCGCCCTTTATACCTTTATTCTAAGTTTTTATCCCTGTATTATTTTCTGTTTTGTGTGGTGTTATAAAGTGTTATCTATCTATGTTTTTTTTTAAGTAGGAGCGTATGTGCATGCAATTTTATATAAGTTAATATAATGCACACAGATCCCCATGTTCAATCCAACGATCCTATCCTAAACGGTTGTCTGGTAGAGATAGATCTTGAGCGATAAGACCGCCAAATTATCACATATTTTGTATTTTATTCTATCTTGTTTGTTTTATTTTTAAGTGCCCAATAAAATAATTATCTATCTATGTAAAGATTCACACACGGGCGAAGCTGCGGAGCGCGTCTAGGTACATGATAATTGAAGTTTTTGACTTTATGTCCTGCAATTGGAACATTCAAAATTGTACTTTATAATAAGGGTCCTACATTTGTTATTCAATAAGCCACGGGTGCAATGTTCCACTGAGTCCACATGCGACCGTTGCAGCCCACGTGGAAGTGCAAGCGCCGAACTAAGTAGATCTAAAAAAGAACTAAGTAGAGCGTTTAAATCACTACATAGTACAAAAACGTGCCTTCACGCTGTCTGTCTATCCCTAATTATGCTTAGATCTTTAAACTACGCAACGGATTTTGAAGCGGTTTTTTTTTTAAATATAGTAGAGTGATTCAAGAGGAAGGTTTATAAACTATTGAAATATAGATTTTCACGCGGGCCAAGCCGCGGGGCACAGCTAGTTTATGATTTAAAAAAATCGCATTTGAACCTACATATTTAGTCGCTCAATTTATTTTCAAAAATTTTCAAAAATTTCCAAAATTCATTTTATTTCAATGCTGGACAATCTATACAGCATCATCTAGGTCCAAGCTCAGCAGAGCTTGTGTTATGGGTCCTATACTTAGTCCTAGATAACTGATATACACAATACAATACATGACATAGATATTTTTACTAAAGATAGAAATACCCAGAACACCCGAAAACAAATATATGCAGATCGTACAAAAAAATTTCACAAGGCGGGAATCGAACGCACAACTTGCGTCGCAGGCGAACCTTTGCCCGCCGCGCCACATCGGTCGTCATTAGAAATATATTATTTACCGAGGATAAACCCCATTAAAATACAAGTCAAGTATACTAGATACCGGCAAGCGCACCAGTTGTTAGAAAAAATATTTCAAACTAGCTGCGCCCCGCGGATTCACCCGCGTGGAAATTTCTGCGCAATTTTACCATGTTTTCTCACTGTTCAGAAACCATTTAAAAAAATTGGATGAATCGGTAAGGCCGTTCTCAAGTTAAAGCGTGATCAGGAGAAAACAGGGTGCATTTTTATATATTACTAGCTGCGCCCCGCGGATTCACCCGCGTGGAAATTTCTGCGCAATTTTACCATGTTTTCTCACCGTTCAAACCTTCCCTGGACTACGACGAACATTTCAAAACCAAAATCAGTTAAATCGGCCCAGCCTGTCTCGAGTTTTAGCGAGTCTAACGAACAACAATTGATTTATATATATTTCAAATATTCCTTTTTCTGGTTTTACTAAGACTAAAGTATTTATAATTTTATTGCGACAATTTATCATTTCGTAGATTATGTGCATCATTTCTCTGAATTTCCACATAATATATACCACGTTGGATATCACGTGGATATTGTTTGGACACGATTTCAAATACTGGCTGAATATAAATAATTAATAACTTGTACGGACTGTTGTCATCTATGAGGTATTAATAAATTCAATCACATGACACTGACATTTGACGACCGATGTGGCGCGGTGGGCGAAGGTCCGCCTGCGACGCAGGAGGTTGCGGGTTCGATTCCCGCCTCGGAACAATTGTGTGTACGATCTGCAGATATTTGTTCCGGGTGTTCTGGTCGTTTTCTATGTATAATAAAAAATATCTATCTATGTTATGTATTGTATTATGTATATCAGTTATCTAGTACCCATAACACAAGCTCTGCTTACCATGGGGCTAGATAATGCTGTGTGAATTGTCCAGCATTATTTATTTATGATAACCACATTAATAAACTGCGTTAGCTGAAGTGGCAGTGGGCCAGCCATATCTCATGAAGAACCGAAAACCACTGGGACAAACGTGTTCTTGAGTGGAGACCGCGACTGGGTCCTGAGAAGTTAATCTAAAGGCGATGGCTACACATAGCGGGTATCATCCTCGGGTGCACAATATGATACACCCAAAGATGGTATCCGCCAGGTGTAGAGACTATTACAAAGAAAAATGAAAGAAATAAAACCAGGCTATTGTGATGGATGGATGGACTGGGTAATCGGGCTATAGGGGAGATTGCGGACGTCTGCCATAAACAAGTCAACCATAATGTTAAGAAGAGTGGCAGACGGTGGCTTGCCGAATGCTGGATGGGTTCCTTAAAAAGCCGGAGTAAATTACCGGAGAGGAACAACATCGGCGCAAACGACTGAGGGGTGTCAAGAGGTAATTATTATTATTATTATTCAAATACAGTGTCTCAATAAAGCGTTCGAAGCCGAGGGCCGAAACTAGTCTTACAATAAAAGTTAGAGGTGACGACAATGCACTGCGATCCCATAAGTGACCAACCTATTTGTGTTTAATTATATGATTGAGTACCAGGAAGCTAGTATAAACAATATTACCACTCAAAAGTCAACTCTAACCCCTGAAAAATTAACATGATATTAATATGAAAAACATTTTGAGTTGTGTCGTTTTAAATTCGCGAAGTAAAGTGAAGCTCATTGGTCGCGCACTTCCGCATGATTGCTATTTTATGTCCTATGAGTAAGACGATAAAGTTGGTATTTGATCTACAATATTGATGATACGTCCTTTTTATGCGGGATCTCATCTTAGGAAGTTCATCAGCCGTCCTAGAGCCGCCTTTTTCAGCAGAGGATGTCTTTCTAATGTATTTTTGGTAATAAGCCTAAAATAGAATAAATAAATAATGCTGGACAATCACACAGCATCATCTAGCCCCAAGCTTAGCAGAGCTTGTGTAATGGGTACTAGATGACTGATTAATTATGTATAATTAATACAATAGATTACTTAAATATATATTTTTTATTTTACATAGATAACGCTAAGCTAATAAAATATGGATTTTAATATTTAGATTCCTCGGAAATGGCGGTATATACAGGGTGGCTTTTTGAGATGTGAGTGTATTTCTTTATTATATTTTTTTTGTACAAAAACACTGAACGAAACATATAACAACTGAATGAATGAATGTACACTTTATTGCACTAAAAAAATAACAAAATAAAAACCTTATAATTATCTACATATCAACAAAAAGTAAAATAGGCGGCCTTATCGCTGATAGCGATTTCTCCCAGGCAACCTATCTGATATATTTTCTGGATCTTTATCTGTTGATGTAGATCAGTTGAGTATTTTGTTTGCAAGATTAGGTAAAGAGGTCAAGATAGATGTAATATTTGTTACGGGGGCTTTGCAATAAAGACTAGCGGCCCTAAACCATATCCTGTGCCTATCTCTCAATATCTACACCGTAATCGGTAAAACATATTTGATACCACCTGTTTGTAACATCCACTTTGATTGCTGAAATCACACGGTATGTGTTTTCTACAAGTGACTAATATGCGTAAATTCACACTAGCGCAGCGGCTGAGAAAATACAGATCTGTGTGACTCAGCAAAGCCGTAATATTTTTCGAACGAAACGCAAGTGCGGTGCAACACAACCACTGTGTAGAGCGGCAGCACGAATTTTTTAGGTTGAAAAAATGATCGCAGTCGTCGAAAAAAAACCGCAGTCAAAGTGTTAATAACAATATGTTTATGCAAATAAATGATATTCATCTTTATCTTTAAAATACTTATTATAATTAGCACGTAAATGAAAACGGAAATAATCATCGCATACCCACCAAATAGAGAAAGCAATAAACCATAGTGGTCAAGTCTAGAGTATTTAGATTCTAGAAGCGCGCTACCGAAACTTGGGGGCGATGAACTGTCCATGATTTAAGACGAAATAGACTGTGATTTAATTAAATTTTACAACAAGATACCAAATAATTTATCATATTTTAATATTTTTTTTTATTTATAGTATTTACAAGAAATTATGTTAGTATCTCAGTAACTGAACTGATTTCCGCAAATTACCAGCTTACCTGGCAGTTTGAATATGGAATGAAATTATAGCATTAAATTTTTGCAACTGAAAATCAAAGGAGCATAATCTCTACTCGGCGCTAGATGGCGTTTTTTAGATCATCATTTCGAAAATAAGTAGTAGAATTTAAATAATATATTAGGATAATTGGCTAGGTGCATCTGTTACAAATCCAGATATATATCAGATCAGGATAATTTGACTATCCCTTTGGGCCCAACTTTGAAGAAGTCTAACTTAAATATAGACACTTGATATCTGTACAGGTAGGTAGGTACTGATTGATCCATGATGACCATTGATCATCAATCTATATAGTTAAGGTTTATTTATGTAACTAACTTTAGGCAAGCTGAAAAGTAAACAAAAATATTTTTGAAGCATTATTGCATAATGAGATCTAAGATACTAAGATCTAAATTAATTAGTATTGTTTGTAGGTACAAAAATATGTATGTAATTATTAGTATAAGTAGTTATAACATCGCCTTAGGTCTTAATAAAAAAACCTGTAATGATGTTACTATCTCAATAAATAAAAATTGGTTAATCATTTAACATAAAACGTAGTGGGTATGGTAATCAAAAAAAAATTGGTGAATTAAAAAGACTAACACTATACAAAAAGTATCTATTTTAGGCATATTATTCGTAACTTTGTACTCATTTATTGGGCAGTTGAATACCGAACAATTAACAATGATTAATTTTACAATCCAATTCATTAAAAAACATCTCACGAACTCATTAACTTCATAGTATCAATTTATGCGAACCCTAACGACTTAGAATTGCAAATGCAATAAAGGCGTTTGAAACAAAGCGTAAACATCGGCCTACCCCATTGTGGGGCATAGACACCATGCCTCTACATAGACGACCATAGAGCTATAGATAGCCCAGGGTTTACTGGGCTAAAAGTTGAATGAACCTAGGAATCTCGCGTCTCATTGCTCTCAGCGCACCCACACACAGAGACAGGCACACAGGCGCAAAACAACGATGGAAAACACACACTGATGTAAGCGAAGCGTGAGAAATGTTGATAACTCACTTGTACGAACTTCCGAGTTTATATCAACAGTGAATGAACTTGTGTGGGTGAATTTCGGGTAAGTGTTCGAAATTCGAATCACGTCTGCGACGCGCGCTGACAAATTGATGATAAACTTTTTAATTTACCATCGATACAGCACCCGGGACGCCTATTTCGGGATAATTGAATTTAAAAATAAATTAGACGGAGATAGCATCGCAATTAATGTGGTGTGCGTAGGTGTAATACCTCCGCTGCCTTATGCAATCCTGGTGCTTCGTCTCGTTTGCGCATACATTGGGTACGAGTTTTTTTTAAAGTGAAATAAACCGAACCGGTGTGACGAGAAAATTTCTTTGCATTTCCGCATTGGAAAAAGTAAAGTCATTCGAGCCTAAAATATTGATGGTTTTAAAAAACGAATACGTGTTTGGAATTCCAACTTCGAATATATTAAGCAATTATTATAAGTTGTATATGAATGGTTGTTTGTAATGAACATTGAACAAAGCATTTTTAAGGAAATTAAGAAATTAAAAGGTTGGAGGTGCATAAGAAACTATCTTGAAAATGTCGAAGTTTATGCTTTTTACGTGTATATCGTATAATGTCAAGGTATGAATAAAACCAATAAACAAGTATTGAGATAATATCTGCATATAATTATGTCAAACATGTCCGCCAGATTGGCAGTCATTACTTCCTTCGATTTTCAAAAGTCATCTGACAATCTGGAAAGTGTTGCCAGCATTATGTTTAAATGCGCAGCATAATGTATTTTTAATGTTCCGGTTATTTTTAAATATATGAATTTACCATCTTCATTACCTTTGCATACAAAGTATACATACTTAGGTAGGTACCTATCCAGTTCTTTTGGCACCTGCCTAGAACTTAATTGCAAAACCTTAAAAATTACCAAAAGCTTTTGCTTACCGAGCTAACTTCAACGAAATAGTCAACTTTCGTAGGCCTACGAGTCGTAGCACCATATCCATTATTGAGGAATCTGGAAATGTTATCTCATTTATCTATCAAATTGTTTTTTTAATGTTACCACCACGGCTAAAATAATTTCACCTTAAGAAGCGTTTTTTTTTTTCGAATTTGATTTTGGAATAGGTACCAATACCAAAGGAATAAATAAAACGATGAATACTAATATTTGCGAGGTGATAATAATTACAGCTGCCTAACGTGTTCTTTATTTATTTGAAAAAAATATAAATGCATTAAATAATCTTCGAATACTTACAAGAATATAATTTTTTTTTAAATTTTTTTATACAAAAAAGCGTTTGCATGACGTTTTGGAAGTAGTCCGTAATTTGATGTTATGTTTCTTGCGCTTAAATAAATATTGTTTATTAATTAATATGATTGTTTTGTCATAGAATTGAAAATAAGCTAAAGTCAATAGATACAGTATCTTATTTTCAATACTATTAAGAGATAGAGGTTATGTTCTCAACACAGCATAAGATTTCTTCATAAACACTATAAAGCGCGACCTCTGTAGCACTATAAAACACTTCCTCATAGTAAATCGTCAATACATTTATCCGCCATAGATCCGGGGTGAATGACCGATGCAAATACAGGAACCCGTCTGACAATTAATGCGAACTGGAAAAGCGCGGGAAAGCGCACGGAAAATTGCCGCCATTTTGCTGTTTACTTTTAACATCTGGCAACATCGGGGACATTTTAAATTCTCGGGTTTTTTTTCTCGTTGTTATTAAAGTACCTAATTACCTCAAACAAAACTAAAACAGAAGATCATTTTCATCAATAATACACTTTTGACTGTTTGAACCTTAGAAAGAAAAATAAAGGGTTTTAACTGAAAAATTACCTACCACACGGTTTCTGAAGTGCTTGACCTGCAGAATGAACCAAAACTAAAATATTGAACGAAGAAAAACATGAAAAAATATTTTCGTGAGGATCTGCTACATTCTGCTCCGCTTCAAAGGAGAAATACATTTATTATTATTATTTATAAATGCACCTCAGGTTATGTAAATCGCAATGTTAGAGGACGTAACATGGTTTTCCTCTACTTATTCAAATCACGGCCTCATTGATTGTTGGAAAATTGGTGATGAAGGAAAATTGATGTACCTACCATTTGTCTACGTAGGGGAAATAATACATCCAAAACCATAGGTTGAGGATAATAAAACCCTGAAGATCCTAAACGATCTGACATCATGGATAATCCTAGAGCCTTCGAAGTTGGAAAACCTAAAACATTTTATTTGTACACCTGAACATCAATTTTTCGAAAAAAATATGTAGTCTGGTCAAGTAGTAACAAACAATCAAATTGACGACCGATGTGGTGCGGCGGCGGCCTGCGATACATGAGCTTGCGGTTGCGACTCCCGTCTTGGGACAAATGGTTGCATTTCCTTCCTAGTTCCTCGTTTTTACGTACGAAGTCTCTCTTACTTACTTCATAGCCTACGTTCGTTGCATTTCCTAGTTCCTCGTTTATTCCGGTTAATTACCCGTATTCCTGTATATACCAGTATTCCTGTATGCCAGTTACATCGCTATCACTGTCCCAACACTACAAGCACTGCTTGTTATCGACGGACGGGAGTATCTCTTCCCAGTAGTGATACGGATAATAATGTTACTTCGTAAGTGATACTGCTTCGTGCTACTGCGCGAGGGCTGTCGCGTTCGGCGTTCGAATTTCAAATTTGTTTAGAAATAGTTTAAAAGAAGTTTTTATTCGATGTTTATGGTCTGCAGTGGAAATCCACTGCAGACCATAAACATCGAATAAAAACTTAGTCGATTTTTAAATGGAAACAAACGTATCAATAAAAAACAATCGCATGTTTGGGGTGAAAGAAATTATGTTAATAGTGGTTTTACACTGATGTTTCTGGGTCTGGGATCTCCCTCAGTGGCCTCAGTTTGCATCGTGTGTATGTCAGATGTCCACTATTTTGACGCAGAAAGACAATACTGTGGCGCGATATACGATTGGTCGAGACATTTGAAAATTCGAATAGTTTGTTTAGAGAGTTTTTATTAAATGTTGAAGAGGTCTGCACACGTTGGTTCTATGACATTCATTGAAAATCAGAATAGTAAAAAAGAGGAAAGGACGCGTTGTACTCTAATGTATGGAGTAGAATAAGGTCTACGCACGTAGCATCTGCGTAGAACTTACGTAGCCTTATTATACGCGCTAATAAGCGCGTCACCTATTATCACAGGTCGCAGCACATATTATTGCGTTTCACCTGTCGCCGACGCGATGCTACGTGGTAGTTAATAGTTTTATTTTATGTATGTAAGACTAGGGTATATATTTTATATTGACCGTAGTTTTTAAGTATTTTCCATCCTGTACTACATAGACTTGTGGCCTGAAATAAATGATTTATTATTATGATGTGTTTCTTATTTCCATGATCTCAGGCCATAAAGTGACCCTGTTCTTTGCAGGGCTTGCGTGGGGCCGAAGCCAACAGCACAACGGCCCTTTAAGAGAGTTAGATATATAGATAGAATATACTTTATTGCACAAAAAGTTGTACATAGGCGAGCATAATACTAGATAGCATTCTCTACCTGCTAACCTTTGGGTAGTGTGGACAACAGTTGGTAGGTAGTTAATATTATTAACTAAATTAATTTACAAAATATAAACAACGGAAGATATACACTGAAAAATATTCACCACCACCCTACCACCACCGACCTACCTACCCCTTTATACTTCTATTCTAAGTATTCATTTCTGTATTGTTTTCTGTTTTGTGTGGTAAAGTGTTTTCTGTCTATCTACTAATCAGCCATGAAACTTACTCCCGGTAGTTAGAGGCAGCCCTACCAGGAGTACAGAAACAAGCTCTACACTGGGCTAAAAGTTCATCGACCAATGACACCGCACTTATCTAACACGACGACGAATGGAAACGCATTATAAATGCAGAAATATTTTACTCTGTGGTTTTTTGATGCGAAATGTCACAGCATTTTGGCTCATGACTGACAGCTGTGTTTTTGTTTGGGGTAATGTTTCTTTGGTTAGGTTAAATGACATTTTTAGATAAGTTGGTCTAAATGACCACACTTGGACTGAATGAAACCTACCTAGATGTAAAGGTACCCTACAGTACAATAATATCATCATCAGCCTATGTCCACTGCTTGACATAGGCCTCCCTTAATGAGCGCCCTGTCTTCAGCTTGCCGCGTCCAGCATTTGCCTGCAGTCCTTCGCAGATCGTCATCCCACCTGGCCGGAGGTCGTCCTACACTACGTTTACCGAGTCGAGGTCTTCACTCAAGAATACGTTTACCCCAGCGGTTGTCGGTTCTTCGCAAGATATGGCTGGCCCACTGCTACTTCAGCTTGCTAATTCTTAGAGCTATGTCAATAGCTTTGGTTCTCTGTCGGATATATTTAATACGATTACAATAATATATTTAAACATGTTCTCGAGTGAAAACCGTGACCCAGCAAACATAGTGTAGGATGCTTCGTACCCAGTTGAGACAACGATCTGCGAAAGAAAGGCCGATTCTGAATGCGCTGACGACAAAGCGCTATACCACATATTAGGACAGTGGACTGTGTCCATCAGTGAACTCTCAAAGGATGTTGCGTGGGTTGCTGATGATGAAAACAAAATGGCACCCTGTCAACAGCGAAGTTTAACACGCTTTCCACACCACAAACAAGCCACAGGACTGTTTGCATTGCACTTATAATTTCACCTTACATTGTTGCTAGATTTTACAACATCGTTTCTTTAGTTGTCACGGGGACAATTTTATGTCCATTTTGCCTCTTCATATCTCAGCTCGAAGGAAATCATTTCATACACTAAGTATTTACATGAAAAATATTGACAATGCATTGAATAGTTTGTATCATAGGAAGTTAGGTATCTAGCTTTACTTTTACTAAATGTAGGCATTGCTGATAAATGATGCTAAATATGACAGCTGACAGAAACTTGATAAGTCACAAAAGCACGGTTTTAAATGTTAATAAAATTTTAATGGAAAAGCAGGAAAATGAAACGTAGTAAATTTACTAGGGAATATAAATAATTTGTGTCGACTTTCTGAACACCATCATTGTCGACAA
This sequence comes from Eupithecia dodoneata, assembly GCA_947044415.1. Taxonomy (NCBI): domain Eukaryota; kingdom Metazoa; phylum Arthropoda; class Insecta; order Lepidoptera; family Geometridae; genus Eupithecia; species Eupithecia dodoneata. Next base: position 3,539,860 of record OX345678.1, read on the forward strand.
AACAAAAGTAAAAGAGACCAACACTCGCCAGCAAGGTACTAGGAGAGCATAAAAACGAGAGGGTTCAATTCTAACTCGTTGTATTCAGCAGATCGACGACGACGACACGATAGGATTATCAGCTTATCTTTGTAGATTATTTATAACTTGTGTTATTTATCCGTCTCTTCAAATGTTCTTCTGTGTGGTTAAATTTAGATTCATTACTGTGTGTAGAATTGATTATGATTTATGTAAAAGTATTTACCACTTAGTTTTATGTTTGACGAATACTGTATGAATATATTCTGATAGCGCAGGAACACGGCACTGACCATCATGGCTTGATCTACACAAAATTAATTTGGACATGTCAGTTTTGTTTAAATCAATGTATATTATTAATTATTTACTTTAAGTCGTGTGCTGTATTTATTTACTATAGTTAGATAATTAAGTTTTGGCTCTATCAGAATAAATATTATTTTCATTTCATTTTCATTTAAATACAAAAGAAAAACCTCAGAAAAGTTCTCATTTAAATATAGAATTAGAATTTTAGAACATCATTCTTTTGCTCGATGACGTTGCACAAATTGATTGTTTGATAGAGCTGGGATATACACTGATTTACTTCGACCTTTATCGATAAATTACGATGAGATCGTAATACAATATTATAGATAGTTAACACCAAGGACTTTGTTCCCTGTTTGTTCCCAATTTACCACGTTTATAATTTCCTTGTCAAATCTGTAAAGATCATTCGTTTCAACGCAAACGGACCATTTCTTGTGCCACGATAATTTTCGATAAAACGATTAAATACTGTAGCTATCAAAAATCCTCTAAGGTACGGTCTTGTTGTATAGTAGCAAATTGGGATACCAATTCACCGACCATGATAGTCAACCAACATTTAAATTGTAAACTTAATTCACCCTAACAGGATGTTGTTTTCGCCAGTTATAAGATGAATATTTTTTATCGACACCGATGATAACCGATATTCCCATAATTATTTCCATCCAAAGGTTGCCTGGAAGAGATCGCTTCTAAGCGATAAGGCCGCCCATCGTACTTGTCGCATGCAATAAATAAATATACAATAATGCTGGGTACTAGATCACTGATATACATAATACAATACATTACATATATATATAGATATTTTTTATTATACATAAAAAACGACCAGAACACCCGGAACAAATATCTGCAGATCGTACACACAATTGTTCCGAGGCGGGAATCGAACCCGCAACCTCCTGCGTTGCAGGCGGACCTTCGCCCACCGCGCCACAGCGGTCGTCAAATATATATATTTTTGTAATGATCTGTATCTAGTGTAAGTACAATAAAGTATTTTTGTATTGTATTGTATGACGAAGGTGGTGGTGGGTAAATGAAAAAGCGTTGCCTCTAACATGGAATGTCGTAAACGAGTTCTTGAATGGGTAGCAGTAACACGTACCATCCCGAAGGCAGTACAGGAAGGCAAGTCCAAAAGGAGAGGCTGAGAGGCTGCAATAATCGTCATTCTTCAGATTATGTCATGCTAGTGAGATTTGTACTGTGCTGCGCTTGGTTTATGTGTGCGGTAGATTTATGGTAGGTTGCTGGCTACATCATTTAGAAGCTCCTTGTGTTAGCTTAGCTTCTTGGTGCTTCGTAGTAAAATTTTGAGGTCTATTACAATTTTCTACAAAAATATACTTGAATGTAAACTATATTTGATTTCTTTTTGTGGTTGTTACAAAAATGGCAGAAACGTCATATAAAGCAATTAAGTATAATTTCGGGTGCTATTAAAATGAAAAACGTTCAGATATGAAGTTGCCTACATATAAAAATATGGCCTTATCAGATTTAATTTATAGTAGGAAGTCAATAGTGTTCTTAAGTAATATTTCAAATTGAATGAACTTCGTAAACCACAATAAAAAACCGGTACGCCCACCTGTAAACATGAGACAATGAAGAATTTACACAACCAATTAAACAAGAACCTTAGATGCCCTCGGTTTTTGACTTGGATTTCAGAAGTGACGTGACATTTTTGTACTTGGGAGATCTTTTTAAACTGGTGTTTGAATTACGTGTAGGCGCCATTTCTCAATTTGGTATTCCTCGGTACGTGTGAACCTTTTCTCTAGTTCATATAAAATTCGGAGTTCGTGGAGGTAATGGTGTGTTGATTTCGTAATGCTACGTGGGCTTTAAAGGTATCGATACTTTTGTTTTGACAAGGCGCATCACTAATTTATTCGTGGTATTCTAATCCTGAAAACAAACGATGAATGAAAGGTAGAGTACATTCCTAAAAATTATGTAGAGTTCTTAAATAACTAACCTACTAATGCGATAATCAAAGAATGAGATATTTCATAGGTACATACATACACCAAATTGAAACAGCTGAAATTAAATTATAAATGCTTCCAAACAAAACTTTCCCCGAAGATTAATCAATAAACTATCAACCCTCCCCTATCAAAGCATTAATGAAGTTATCGATAACCCAATCGTCGGTCACGTTATCATCTATAGACAACGTAAAACGTCAAATCTACCAGGCGCACATGACCAACACAAGGGTAAACTATTTCGACAGTCCAACGCTCAACAAAAATGTCTAAACTTGAATATTATAGACAAGGATGCAGCTATCTGAAACGCGCGCGCTCTCACTCGTTTTACGTCAGTTGACAAGCAGTGGGTGAACGAACTTCGAGAGTTTACTGGGCTAAAAGTTGAATGTACCTCCGTTCGCGGACATTACGAACAAGATAGCAACTTTACCGTGCTATCTGATACAAAACTGACCCAAACACCTTTTACTTCCGCTTCCATTTTAGACTCAAAGCCCGAGACGCTAAAGTTTAATCTCGCTTTGCAAGACAGTATCAAAAAGTCGTTCGTTTATGAGTAGACATGTTTCTCACGAGTACCAGCACATCCGCAGGCCGGTAGTGAGAAACGTGTGCAGATGAGAGAGGTATGCATGTGTGCCGCGAGGCTGGTGTAGTCTTGAAAATAATTTCGCGGTCATACAGAGTCGGCGAGGGTTCACACAACCACCTGTCTCTGTTGCACGCCTGGTTATTTATATCTCCGTGTAATGCTTGAAATGTTTGATGAACGCGGGTTTGTGTTGATCTGTCAGTGTCAAAAATGTCTTCCGGGAAATCACTTCCGGGTTTAGGTTACCCGGAAGTGATGGGCTGTGGGTCGTTTCCTTTCTATACACATATTTTCAGTGGATTTATTAACTTTCAAGAACTGAAAATAAAACACGCAGGCCTTTTTAGACTATAATATGCATTGTCAACCGGTTGTTATCAAACTTTTAGGGATATCCGTTACTATGAAATATCCATGAAGTGGCCGTAGAAAAGTGGCAAACCAGAAATATATTGCCAATATCAAAGAAGTCAAGTCAGGGATATCTGTCATTTAATCGTCTATCGTTTTCTACGATAAAGTACAGACCGAGATAACAAGTTGTATTAACTCATCGATAATTAATTCTGTGGTCATGATCACGTGAAAAAAGATGATATCGAAAGGGCAAAATAACCTATGTGCTGATCAAAACAAAAATAAGGAAAGACGTAGCGCGCATTGTCTGGCCAATAATTACAAAGCATTTTTTTGAAAACGTGTCAAGAAATCCAGATTTGGGAGGGGTGCCCAATACTTTAGAACAAGGCTGTAGTTTCCAGCACCCTAATTGCACGTTTCTGTATCTTTAAGACTCTTTCAGAATCGGTAGAAATTCCCCACTAATGCTGACAATCCACACTGCATCATTTAGCCTCACGCTAAGCATAGCATGTCTTATGAGTACTAGATATACATTTACATAGATTTTCTATCTGTTGTTGAATTTGTATTTTTTATCTCTATGTTTTAGTATACATAGAAAATATCCAGAATACCCGGAACAAACATTTGTGTCAAGGCGGAAATCGAACCCACAACCTCCTGCGTCGCAGGGGTGCCATCACCCGTTGCGCCACATCCTGCTTTCTAGAAAATATTTTATGGGATTGTGACTACTGCCTTATGCATACAAGATAACTGATATCATCATCATCATCAGCCTATATCAGTCCATTGCTGGACATAGGCCTCCCCCAATGAGCGCCATTGCGCCCTGTCCTCAGCCTGCCGCATCCAGCATCTGCCTGCAGTCTTTCGCAAGTCGTCATCCCACCTGGTCGGAGGGCGTCCTACACTACGTTTACCGAGTCGTGGTCTCCACTCAAGAACACAAACATCAACAACAAGAACATAACTGATATACCTGTAATTAATACAGTATATAACAAAGAAGGATATTTTTTATTATACATAATAGAAAACACACTGAACAAATATCAAAATATTAGGTTACTCTTCTTACTTCTAGACTACTGACGCCGTATTTATTTACTGGTGTTCCTATTAGCAGCAAAATTAAAAGGCGAATTCGGAACTTCTATCAAATGATTGATAGAACAAGTGCAATGACCTTATCAAATCGGCCAATCACGATGATTTCCCACTCAATTAAAAAAATTACTCATATCCGGTAATAAAACAAATGAACGAAATTCAATTTTGAATTCAGAACCTAATTTGGAGCTCGTTTGATTTGATTTTGCCTGGAATTTACTGCTAGCAGTAAAGTTAATTTTGGCGGTAAACTTAATCAACTAAACGATGATGATTATACCAACAATACAGTTTTACTGTTTTTTTGGTAAAAAGATTTAAAAAAGGAAATTATCTTATTTTACTTAAATTGCTCCTTATTACTGGCTGGCATTTTTTTCAGCGGTTAATCGATTCGTTTTTATTTAAAAACTACGGTACTAGATGACCCATAACACAAATTCTGCTTAGCTTGGAACTAGATGAGGCTCTGTGGATTGTCCAGCATTATTAATTATATGTACTTATTTATGCTTTCGGTTATGTTTTTACCGTCTACGAAAAAAGGTGTAGGGTCTATGGTCAGCTGAATGTATATTTTTAATACGTTTTTTGTTAGCGTCTTTTGCCGAATATTTTAAGCAAAATTATGCTTCAGCAAAACTTTCTCGAGCCTAAGTACTGTCTGATAATCGGGTTTATTAAGAGCAGTCGCGGTCAGTGACCCTGGCGAACCACCATCATCATCTACCAGTGTCCCGATCCTGCTATTTTGTAAGAAAAACCATTATGGCTATTTTTAAACTTACGCGATGTGAACACATAATTGTACTGATACAACGGACTCTATCGCGTTTATCTATTTTACCTATTTTTCCCGACTTTTCAATAAGTTTACACACTGTCGTTGGCACTAGATGACTGAAAAAATGAGAGCTAAAATTGGTAATAAACAAACGTGAAAAAATATACCTGTAGTACACACTGTACTGACTTATAATATAACCATTATGGTGCCTAAGATTAATTAAAGATTTATAATAATTATAATTTTAGTTTATACGGTACTAGCTGCCCGCGGCTTCTCCCGCGTGGAAATCGATATGTGGTTCATAAACATTCCTCTTGAATCTACATATGTATAAAATTGTTTAAAAAAACAGCATCATAATCCGTTGCGTAGTTTTAAAGATCAAAGCATACATAGGGACAGATAGACTGCAGGAAGCGACTTTGTTTTATATTAGGTAGTGATTCAGTAAGCCCAGCCATCGCCAAAAACCGCTTAACAAGGACAAGCTACCAGAAGTCCAAAGCTTTCAGCATCGTTGGCGGTGTGCATGATAGCTTATGAAATTGCTTGTCTTCAGCGAGTTTTGGCGTTGACTGTCCTTAAGGACTGTTGATGACCATACCTGCCCTTACCATAGATAAAGCATTGTATTACCTACTATTCGATATTTAAAACCACCTCAAAACGTTTATGAAGGTGCACTTGAAGAATTACAATAAATACAATTTATTGAAAAAAACCTATTTACAAGTAAAATTTTCGTAGATATTAGAGATGATTAATGTAAACATAAAATAAATCACAAAATCAAATAAATTAAAAACAAAATCATAAATGGTTAACAGCTGTAATAGCTCGTTCACAGAATAGAAATTCTGCTCGTGATCCAGTTCAATGTACCACCAAAGTTTGTTTTATTCTTGGTACAGGAAATTGGACTACTGTACTACCATTAATCATTTTCTTACACTGTAGGTACAGTTGACTGACTGGACATCTTATGTCGTACATTACCATGATTTGCTAGGCTAATAAAGCGGTGATCTGAATGAAGGTTTGATATTTTATTTACATAACCTAACCTCTTTGGATAATAACTCTATCTAGATGCTGATGCCAGGATGCAAACGAAAAAAGCTATTTAAAGCTCTGTGTAATGCAATAAAGCCTGCACAGCCAGCACAAAAATGTGCAAAAATGTGGGCTAAACAAAAAAATTAATAAAAATATATATTTATTGTTTTTAAATGTGGTACACGTTATGTTTATTTTATAATAACAAAATGGCAGTAGTAAGATTTTTTAATAATTCCGTTTTCTCAACAAAATGTTCATATAAAAGACTTCAACGCGCTTGTAAAGTTTACGAGTTTCTGCCAGAAGTATTTCTTAAATGATTTGAGAATGTGAAAAGGATGGACTAAGATGGAGCACGCTTTCTAAGGAGGTACTTATTCACTCTGAAGACTCCGAGAGTCTACTGGAAAAGAGTCTCTAGTACTGCAGGTCCCTCATTATCAGCCGTTATTAGTCCAGTGCAGGTCCGTTAAAGAAAGTTCTTTATCTAATTATTATTTCGCAACATTATTTTTGGATAGGCTATAATCAGGGCCCACAGTAGTGGCCTTGCCAAGTCGAGTAAGACAGCCGCCACCGAAACCCCTTTTCTCGAACCATCTCGAAGGCACTTTTCCGCCTCAGCTTCAGTATAGGTACTTATTATAACTAACAGTCGTCACTCAGAAATTTTCCTTTCCTTTTCTTTTTCCTCTTCCCTATTACTCGAACTCATCGAAGCCCGTACGTACCAACACTCGACCTATTTCCTATGACGTCACAACTTTCTACAGATGAAAGAAAGTACAGATAAAACCAAAAGTGCACCCCCAAGGTCGCCCACTAACCTTCCACAATATTTAGGTCATAGAAAGCAGTGAAAGTGTTTTGACCGAGATATTACCTACTTACTCATCACTCTCCCTATTTTTATAGTGATCTTGACATTCACTTTCTTTTGTGAGTGATTTTATACTTTAGTGTTGTTGTTTTGGGTTTATTTTTGCGTGTGGGGTATCTAGGTCATTATCTTTAGATTACAATTGGAAAAGCTGTGCAGGTGAAAATAACTGCGATTGCAATAAGTAGGTAGGTACCTTTACTAACAAAGAAAATGACAATCCAATATAAGAATGAAATAAGAACAAGTATTTACAATTGAAACAATTGAGCTAACAGCAAGCTAAGACTGTTGCTAACAATCTACAGGTAACTCAACTGATCAATATCAATACCAGTCGGAAGCGTCCCCGCGACGCTGGCTGCATTACCCCGCTGTATGACAATGCTGATGCGCTGCGCCAGATACTCACCAGTTCTCGGGTCACGCGTTGCATAGACCAGTCGCTCAGATATTTTTTTAAACTTGGATAACCTCCATACCTTACGGACCTGTCTCGGAGCTACAAGGAGAGAAAATGTATAGGCTCTGTCGAGACCTGCATATTTGCGCCTCTTGAGATCTTCGGCCAAATCTGCCGCCGCACCAGCCTTCACGGATGTCCTCGAAAGATGGGAAGGCGCAAGTGTATCGTATATAGATTCCCACATAATCATCATCATCATCAAATTATAGTAATCCACAGCTGAACATAGGCCTCTCCTAATGAACGCCATAGCGCTTCTTTCTTGCCGCATCCAGCATCTGCCTGCAGTCCTTCGCAGGTTATTTATTTTACCCACAAAGCCAGCCCATCCAGCCCCAAGCTTGTGATATGGGTTAGTACCCATCAGTCGTCAAGTGATGACTGATACATTTAAAATTACATTAAAAAGATATTTTTTATTAAACATATCGTAGAACATGACCAGAAAACCCAGAACAAATATCTGCAGATAACCCAAACATTTGTCCCGAGGCGGGAATCGAATCCACTATCTCCTGCGTCGCAGGTGCAGCTTCGCCCACCGCGCCACAGTGGTCGTCAAAAATTTTTATTCTTTCGTTATATATTATTAGGTCAAAAAAAAATGCATGGTCGGAGTAGGTACCTATAGTAAGCTTATTAAATGGCTCTACATATTGAGATAATCGAGAAACATCTAGAACCGTCTAAGATCGTGCGGGCGCGGTTTTCACTGGCTTTCTATACACTTTCACTTCACAGACGGACAGACAAAACGACTGGCACTTTATCGGAACTATGACTCAGTGTTTACACTTTACAAGGTAAATAAATTCAGGAAAAACACAATAAAACTTGAAACTATCATGGTTATTAACAAAAGTAATTTAAAACGGGATATTTACCGACATAGGTAGCTGGAGACAGGGCGCTATGGCGCTCATTGGGGGAGGCCTATGTCCAGCAGTGGACTGCTATAGGCTGATGATGATGATGATGAGTAGGTAGGTACTGTGCTCGTAATATTGGAAAACTCAAAAACCAAATCATGGTAAATATCTGGCTTTAAATGACTTTAGAAAAACTCAATTGTTCCGTTTTTCTAGATTGCTTACGATGGAAATTCAGGTAATTCTATAAATGTTCCAAAAATCAACGAAGGGTATCGATACTCTTTGATGATGTTTTATGACGACCTTAGCGAAGGTACCTAAAGTGACACAGGATGATGCAGGTTCGATTCCCGCCTTGAGACAAATGTTTCTAGGATCTGCAGATATTTTTTTCCGGGTTTTCTGGTTGTTTTCTATATATATATATAAATAACTAGCTGCGCCCCGCGGATTCGTCCGCGTGGAAATCTATGTGTCAAATGGTTTAAAAAACATCCTATCACGCTATCTATTAAAAAAACCGGATCAAAACCCGTTGCGTAGTTTTTAAGATCTAAGCATACATAGGGACAGACAGTGGAAATCGACTTTGTTTCATACTATGTAGTGAAGCTTTCCCATATGCGCAAGAAACCATTTCCTACGTCAATAGCAAAAGTTCGCAGAAATTGCAGAGAGTTCAGCGACCTTGCTCGGCTGACCTTCTCGGTCCACGAGCAGTGAAAGTGGGTGCATCCATCAGGAGAAAGCCGACGCACCCTGCTGATGGGCTTATGGATTGCTGATGGCTTTGTGGTTCTGAAGAATGGAGTAGGTATCTACTTAGGGAAAACTTTTGCAAATAAGCCCCGATAGACTGATGGATTGGTGATGGACTGGTTGTAGGCACTGCTATGAAGAATGGTGAGAAAACTTTTTCAAAAAGCAAAAGTGACTATAAGTACCTATGAATACTGCAAAGTATGATAATTTGATTAGGTACCTATACATATAAATGCAATAATTACAACCGACTTCAAATTTCTCAATAGGTATTAGCTATTTAACTAAGTACCTAGGTACTATGTAAGGAAGTGCATACATGTAAGTAAAGGTAGGTACTTACCTAAATTGTTTTATGGAACCATCTCGGGAACATTTTTAGTAGGCCTAAATACATTATCGTTGAATTGACATAAATTAAACGATCATTAGCACATCCTAATTTTATTTGTATTTCACACTGAGCCCAATCTAATCCATTCGTCCCTACAAAGTGACAGAAGAAATGCCTGCCTTGCATTGCATGCCTTCCTGCCTGTGTTCTCGTAGCACATTACGACCGCGCCTACGCTGGAGCATATCAGTGATTGAATATTTTATTAATTGTGTTATCCCTTCAAATTATGTACTGCGAAAAATTCAAAGGATTGTGCATTTTCGTTATACTCGATTTTTCCGCATTTTTATTTTACAAAATTTGTAAAACGGCTCCACCTATGCTATGAGGACATTTTTTTGTAGAAGCGCCATCTATCGTAGTAATAACAAACTATACTGTTTGCAAAGCTGCTACTCTAAAAGACTACTATACTACCTACCAGAGTAATGTTTTACTGACAGAGCCCTTAGGACAGAGCCAGTTTTGATTATAATTATATTAAAGACACTGCCATCTATTACCAACATTTAACAAAAAAAACAATATTGCATTGAAGTGAGAAGTGACATCAAGACCAATCTCTTGTTTTATTGCTGAAATCTGTTGAAAAATTTTGTTTTAACTTTTCAGAATGTCTCAAAACTTCAATGATATGATCAACTCCCACAAATTCCTGTGAAGGAAGAGGTTCAATTTTTTTTTAGCTTTGGCAGCATTCGTGGCGGCTGTCAGTACAGTCAATTGTCATTCGTAAAAAAATCAAATCATGAATGAATCAGTGTTTGTGATTTGGCGTTTGGCGTGTCACCGATTGTTCGCGAAATTACGAAAATGTTTGCGAAAATACTAAAATGGGCCCATATCCTAGTATATTTACAATTTATCAATCTTATCAATGCAGAATGGAATACACGAGATTACGTGAGGAGGGAGCATTCTCTAACAAAACCCTACCAAGGTTAGTGACCTCCTTCTGTGACTTTGATCTTGTATTTTTTATCGTAAAATAATCTGCAAATATAATAAATTGATCAATTTCAGGTAGCGGTATGTCGGTGCCTTACTGGGACTTCCTCGGTAGCACAATAGTAACTACTAACTATGTTCGACTGACTCCCGATTTGCAGTCAAAGTCAGGGGCACTATGGAACACAGTGGTATGTATTTGTGTACTTAGACCAGTTTAAGCGCACTTGGACAGACAAAACAAACACATACAAGTTGACTTTATTAAAAATGAGTCAAAGGGTAAAGAGTAGACTTGAAAATATAATATTAATGAAAGGTTATTTGTGCGCTCCTAATTTTAGCTCACTATCAAAGTTACCTAAACCTACTATGGGTATTTTAATGAGGTTGCAACAGTATGTTTTAATACCTATATGTCTAATTTATTTATCTATGACTGTACACTGTATTTTAAAATTCTGTGAAATTTCTAGAGGTAATTTTGTGACATTGTGAACATTACACTTGCCTTACATACTTCTAACAGCTATTTAAACAATGCATACATATGGGTTATTACTTGTAGCTGAAAATGCAATGAAATAGGTAAATTTATAAAGGTTATGTAAAACATAATATGTCTCATAGCAGAACAGACAAAAAGATGTGTTCAAGAAAAATTGTTATTGGTTGAACATGCCGATATTAAACCCTGATGAAGCAGTCTAAAGTAGACTCATGAGCGTAGCAAGTGGCTCTAAAGTAAACTGCTGGGCTATTGAGGGATTTGAAAGGCTCGAAAGTTATCAGTAATCTGAGCATAAACCGAGTTTGCTCACTGTTTTTAATCAGCGAACTCACCATTTTCGACCTAGAGTGGTGAAAAAGAAATTAATAGTTATTTCTAGTCATTATCGGAGAAAAAGTAAGTGCATTACAGGCAGTTAATGAAGATGATGTCTTCCTGGCCAAATTTCGGCCATGGCATCCAGCCAGTCTCAAAAGAAACTATACATGAGCCCAGGGCATATTATAGTGCACAGGTGTGTATGCAAACACAGGTATAATAAACTGTCCTTAAGTATAGAAAACAACAAAAATAATTACTGTTTCTTATTCTGCAATGAAATGTACCAAGGTTAAGCATTTTGGTCAAGGCTATCTAGAGTCAACAACAACATTAAGTAAAATGATCCTTAAGTTGTTGGTACTAAAGTTGAAAATTGAAAATTTTATGGACTGTTCAATTAGCATAGTAAGTACTGATGCCCAGTCATTATTTTTATGTATTGTATGCCAATCAGGGCTGAGGCTATTGGTGTCTAATTGAAATTAGTAGTATAGTATCGAATTTATATTAAACTAGCTGCGCCCCACGGCTTCGCCCGCGTGGAAATCTATGTGTCAAATGGTTTATAAACCTTCCTCTTAAATCACTATCTATTCAAAAAAACCGCATCAATCTAATATCCGTTGCGTAGTTTTATAGATCTAAGCATATATAGGGAGAGACAGACATCGGGAAGCGACTTTGTTCTATACTATACGAGTTGAAGTTGTATGTATTTTGAATGTGGAGAACTGGGATCTGCACTGACATCTCGCATGGGAGAGTATTGTGTATTGTTTCTCTGCCTAATTAGGCCCTAACCAGGCAGTTGACAGCTTTCCTGTAGGTGTGGACAGGTTTTATGCCTCTAGACAGATAGATTGAGAGAAAACACTTTAGTATACCACACAAAACAGAAATAAAAACTTAGAATAGAGGGCGGCTGAGAGTGGTCTCTTCCAGGCAACCTTAGGATGGACTGTACAGTGGACATGAAGGAACAATATCGATGGTGGCACTTAAATATTTGATACTTCAAACCAATTTTCCATCTGGCCTCCTCAAAAATTGTATGGTAAACGTTTAGATACATGACTATATATAGTTCTATGTACAGCTAATTGACTTGTGTTTTGACAGTTTTTAGATAATAAAAACTGATTTTATGACATGTTTGGTTAGCTATTATGATATAATTAACAACATGAGTCATCTTTTGATAAATTGTGCTGATCTAGGTCAAGTTTAATCTGTGTGTGAATTTTCATCTGAATATATGCTGTAGTTTTTGTTTTTAGATGAACTTAACGCATTCATAACGCCTTGGCGTTACGACTGCAGTAGGCCAAGCACAAGGATTGTTGTCTAGGGTAGAAAAGACAAAAATGATATCACATCGTCATACATCGCGTAAATAAAGAAGGAAAGTAGCTGAAGCTGTAATTTCAAATATTTTAAGCATTCTATGACAATGTGACGTAATTTTTCATCCTTCCATGAACCTGTGCGTCTTTGTGAAATTATATAGTAGTATATATCATGTATTTCTGAGTTTCTCACAAGTCAGTGTGCGCTGGAAACTGTTCTTAGAGCTATGATTTGGAAATGCCGGAAATATCTCTAGGTTGGAGTTTATAAAATCTAGGAAATATCTTTAATATGTTTTCCTTGATTATTTTAATTGTTGATTTACTTGATCACCTTGAATCACTGCGATAATATTAAATTGTAATATTATATTAATATTTGCACACCTGCTTGCGGGTTGAATACATGTGACACCACTCTAGTAATAAGACCTGACTTGTACCTATAATAATGTGTTCAGCAAATAAATGATTTGATTTTGATAATGTCCTTATTTTTTGTTCCAGCCTTGCTACACGAGAAACTGGGAGCTGCAAGTCCAGTTCAAAGTGCATGGACATGGCAAAGACCTGTTCGGAGACGGGCTCGCTCTGTGGTACGTGAGGGATCGCATGCAGCCAGGAGAGGTCTTCGGCAGCAAGGACTACTTCCACGGTCTGGCTATTGTGCTGGATACTTATAGCAACCATAATGGTGCTCATAATGTAAGTGGACAATAATTTTTACGGTTAAACGAGTCAACAGCGGCGCAAACTTGTCGTAGGTGAGGCCGAAATACAAAATACAATACAAAAATACAAAATTCATTTATTTACCAACACAACATTAATGCTTATATTTTACTGGTGGTCCCCGCACTAGGTTCAGAACCTGTATCGCGGGAGGCCGGATTACAAAAAGAATTACTAATAATCTAGACTAGTAAACAGGGCAGCAGTTCACACTAAAAAAATACTTTAGAAATACAAAATAAAAAAGCTAATACTAAAAAGAACAAAAATAAATTGAAGTGGAAAAAATATGGTTAATATAAAATTTGATCATAAGTAAATGCTTGCTATCTCATCTAAAGTAAAGTAAAAAATCATTTATTTCTTTAGGCTTACAAAATAAGCACTTAGACAAGTCATATTTTAAATATAAATTATTATCAAATAAAATTATTTTACTGTTCACTTCAATTTTTTGTCCACTAGTGGAAGAAATGAAAAGAAACCACTAGCATGTTCATCTCTTATATGTCTAATACATGGTTATTTGCCTCATCTGACATAGTGTGTGTTAAAATGAAATGCACATAATATTCTCTTCACATCTTTTACGCGATTTTTTTTATTGCTAAACCACAATGGTTTTTATAGATAAACTATTGAGTGTGTCTTTTCAAAATAAATTTAAAAAACCTACGAACATTATAATAAACTTAAATAAAAATAAGTTTGTATATAATGCTTATAAAGCAGTCTTTAAAGATAGGTACTGATTTGGCACGTCTGATGTCCAGGGAGAACATTCCATAGATCGGTAGCTTGTATTATTATATGAAGAACAATGCTTAAAAAACTTTACCGCATTTTTGCACCTAACATACTGAATGGAATATGTTTACAGCATCAGCATCCGTACATATCCGCGATGATAAGCAATGGTTCGCTGCATTACGACCACGACCGAGACGGGACACACACTCAGGTAAACAATCATAATAATTATTAATATTATTAGAACCGACGGCCGCTGGGGCAAACGTGTTCTTGGGTGGAGACCACGACTCAGTAAACGTAGTCTAGGACGCCCTCCGACCAGGTGGGATGAAGACCTGCGAAAGACTGCAGGTAGATGCTGGATGCGTCAAGCTGAAGACAGGGCGCTATGGTGCTCATTGGGGTGGCCTATGTCTACCAGTGGACTAACATAGGTTAATGGTGACGATGATGATTACTATAATAATAATATTTATTTATTCAAAAAGGTCTTAAAAACAAAACAAAGTAATGTATACTGTAGACCTATTTCACTTCTTAGTTTCGACACCTTGCTCTAACTAAGTTCTAGACTTGTGATGTAGACTATGATTCTACACAATAGTTTAAAACTCGTCATAATAGCAAGCGAAACAAACAAGGAAATAAAACAAATAGCATGCACGAGTGTATGTTGAAGCAACAGTTAAATCGAAAGTGACTAACTAATTGTGACATAGCAACGCTATGTTATGAATGGCTTTACAATGTTGTTTAATAAGCAGTATGAATCTCTTAAAGGGTAGTTCCTAACTGGCGTTAAATGCTAAAACTAGAGTCGTACCTCGTAACGCTAGTGTTTTATTTTTTTTATGTAACGTGCTACATGCAGGCGCTCGCAACGAGCCGGATTTTTGACGTGTCATGCTCGCTGTGAATGGTTCGTTATGCCCCGTTACACTGATTTTACTCTAGCCTTACATTTTTATTGACTACTAGCGGACCTTCCCGGTTTCGCACAGTTTTAGTACGGATCCCTAACTTGAAAATATTATATAGCCTACGATCACCGGGGATAGTGTAGCTTTCGAACGGTGAAAGAATTTTTCAAATTGGTTCAGTCGTTTCGGAGCCTATTCATTACAAACAAACAAAAAATCAAACCTTTCCTCTTTATAATATTATATTGACTGAATATAAAGTTAAAATACGGGACTGGTAATACATTTTGTACAGCGCATTCACGAATAATGCTTAATAAATTATTTAATTATACATGATAAAGTTTTCTGTCTAATGGCAGGTCTAATGGCCATTCTTAGCAATTAAAATAAGTGAAGGTCTTTGGTATAGTAATAAAGTGTAATCTATCTTCTGTTACAGCTTGCTGGGTGTGAAGCGAAGTTTAGAAACTTTAACCACGACACGCATCTCTCTATCATTTACAAAGATGACACTTTAACTGGTGAGTTACTAGAAGCACAGAGAATGTATGATATTATACCTCTATACTGTGAATAGTAGGATCGAGTCTTGGGTCACCAAAAGAAACTTTTTCGTCCTAGATGCATGCTTGCATGATATTTTCTAGTTTTTATTTGTATCTTTTAATTACATCAAGAAGCTACATGTAAGAAGATGTCAATTATTTCATTTACCAACATATGCCAATTATCTGTTTACCTGAGCCTTACCCTTAGCATAAGCCTGAGCTATAGCTAAACTATACAATGTGTATTGTCGAACCTTGATCAAACGAGATGTGCGAATACACGACATATATTTATCGATAAAAAACAAAAAATAAAAAATTATATGTTACCTATCTCAAAAATAAAGCCGATTTAATAATTTTTTGAATGAAAACTACTTCATCTGGTTTTCTCTTCGTTTCTTTTTGAGTAAACGGTGTATTTTCTTCAAAGTAGCCTCATTTGAAAGCTAGATTGTCTACCTAGCTAAGAAAATAAGAAAAAAATTACAATTTCGGTACATAAGCCTAGTAAAATCAATATTATTTTAGAAATTTGCAAAAAAAAAACAAATTTTATTTTATTTTTGATCTGTAACTTTAAAACTGGGTTATTAAGGTGTACTTTTTTGCATGTTGTATTAAACTTCATAATTTAATCTACAAATCCTCCAAAAAATATGGGTCTATCTCTTTTTGTTGTCATGTTATTCACCATTTAAAATAGGTACTTTCTGTTTTGTACAAAGATCAACAGGAATATCAATTCAAATTCTTCTAAGTCAATTGGAATCAACCCTAACAAATCTGTTTTGATGTGTGGGTATCTAACTAAAAAATTAATGATTCCTAATTTAAGATAGCTGCACCATACATAATTCATAAAAAGAGCATCATTTTAATATAGCTGAATTATTGAACAGAGCACAACGTTTCATTTAATGCTGCATATTCGACAACCTGTCCAAAAACATGAATTTTATATTACTTTTTACAGATTAATTTCTATAAACAGATCCAAGTTTTGTTTTTCTAAATCAGTATCTTCTTTCAGTGTCAACGGATCTAGAAGGCAAGAACGCATGGAAAGAATGCTTCAAAGTGGAGAATGTTTTGCTACCGACTGGGTACTACTTCGGAGCGTCAGCCACTACAGGCGATCTGAGCGACAACCATGACATTGTATCGATAAAGCTGTATGAGCTAGACTTGTTGGACTCTGTAAGTATAAGTTTTTTTTTATTTCCATACATTTTCAGATAAAATATTTACATTTTGTTACATAAAATACTATTGCTTATAGTATGAATTAATCAATAAAGCAAAGTATAGAAAAAGTTTTATTTCGCACTTGACCAGTTTTATTATTTTCATATATTCATTTTGTTCTTACCCTAACTGTTAGCGAGCCATCTCTCTGTAAAATGTTCACTTTACACAGCATACATCTGCTTGCTGATAAAACAAACTTTCATGACATACCTGCAAAAATTCTTTGGAACATTCCAGAACAAAATCCTAGATTAAGCAAGCTTTATTGTCCTACATTCTGGACTGCTCCCTCACTTTTGACTGTTTGTGTTTCAGCAAAACCGCGATGAAGACAGATCCCATATCATCCCCTCAGCGGCTTCATTCGAAGCGCCCAGAGAACGTGCAGAAGACACCAAGCCAGCCATGTCCGGAGTGAAAACTTTCCTCTGGATGATGTGCGTGGCCATTGTACTCATCGTGTTGGTGGTGCTGGGAATCATGTGGTACCAAAAACGGCAGGAGACTTCGAGGAAACGGCTTTATTAGCTAGAGCTGCTGCCAATGTTAAGGTGGTTCGCGTCGCAACTGAGTCAGAGTCCATACTTGGCTTTAGTATACAGTTCGCGTGAGAGACAGACACAAAAGACAGTTGTAGACGAAAGTCTCTGTCGCGGCGCGAACCTCTAACTACGGTATGCGCTGATGGAATCACTCCGAGCATTAGCGCTCAACAATCAGCGAGTCTACCGTCACGTTGCTGTCTTCACTTGGCTGTAATCTCAGCTTCTAGGGATGTTCTGCTATTTTTTTTGGGTCAGCTCAGACGCGACGCTGTGTGCACTTTCATTCAAAATATAACTTTATTTACTTCGCAAAAAGGTACACATTTTATTGACATAATTATGAAAACTCATGCGCCGCGCCGCCCTGCGTCTCTGGATGCCTCGGATCTCGTTGTGAGCTGACCTTGAGGTGTCAATAAACTTCGTCTATCGTCATCATCAAACTGTTTGCTAACATAAGAGGTATTTTCCTTACTATCCAATAAACAAAAAAGACAACAGTATGTGTTGAGCATATCCAGTCCTGGTACAAATAACATTGCGCATTAATGTGTATGGCTTCTTTCTTGTTAAATTGAGGGTTAGTAATAATCTAAATTCACACCCCTAACATTCCTAATTTTCGATTCTATTATAATGGTTCCTTTTCCAATGAAGCGAAATGTGTCGTAGCCTAAAAAAAACAGTTCAGTTTGTTGCATATCGGCTCCTACTGAAAACCCCCCTGCGCCCTTATGAGGAACTAAATTTACAACATCACATTATTTTAAAAGGAATGTCCAAATGTTTCATTTTGTGTCTTAAGTCTGGTCCAGCTATTAAATTTAATATATTTACTTTGGGTCCAACCACGAAATATAACAGAGCTTTATAGAAAGCACAATAACCCATCTTTTAGGGTGTTTTTCCACTAGATCTATATAATAGCTAAGATGTATGATTTGGCTTTGATTCTCTAATGGAAAAGCACCTTTAAACTGTAGTTATCTTTATCAATGCTTTGTGGTGAGCCCGACAAGTCTGATTTTTATAGATTCTAATATATTTCATTAAAACTAAGAATAAATATTGTTAGAATAAACAATTCTGTGGGTTGCTAGCTATAACTCCTTTCGAAAATCGTGACATCAGAATATCTTCTTATTTTACAATAATTGTATTTTTTTTACATGGTTTTGTAACTAATGGCAGTGAAATGTTATCTGGTCAGTCTAGAGTTTAATAATATTAATTATATAGACTAAACTTGTTATATGCACTGGATAAGTTTCCTACACTGTTTGAATTCATTATGCTAAGTTTGTAACTCGGCTGTATACTATATTTATATACCATTAGTTAGTTTATCTAATTATTTTATGTATAATTGTAATTTATCAGTGAAATTATTTAAGTAGGTTCTTTAAATTGTAGAAGAGTATGAGTACAATTTTTATTTATATTTATATAAAGATGGATTCAATTTTGAGGGAATATTAGTCTACTAGATTTCTAAGTAAAAATGACAAAACAAGACTGCATTTTTATTACAATTACTGTTAATAGTACTTATTCCTTCAGGATTGATTCCAAATTGCATTTTCTTGTTCATTAATATTTTGCTGTTTTGTTACTTCAAGCTTTTTTTAAAATAAGTTTATTATGTATGTATCTAGTAATATAATCACAAATACAATGTCTGTTGAGATGCTATTTTGACACCGTGTAGTGGTAGGTTTTAACCAACCTCTGCTTAGTTTAAATGCAGACAGGCCTTAATGGAATGTCCTGTAATAAATAAATAATGTATATGAAATCGCTAAACTGTGTTCTGAATAGGTTATGTATGTATTTGTGTGTTTTTATTAAAATGATTATTAAATTACCAATCGATTTTTTACTTTATAGTTGGTATTTTTTCCCCAGACCCTTGTTCAAGCCTAGGCTTTGCTGTCCGAAACGTCAGCACGTTTCGGAACTTTCGGACGTAAGAAATTACTTTTTAATTTTGATGAAATATTGACTGACATTTCGGAATTCAACCTAGAAAACTACCAGAACAAAATTGTTTCCTATATGTAATTAATTGTCATCATTACTATAGCCGATTTGGTTGAATGCTCAAAGCATTCGGTAGATTATCTTTACCTGGAGAAACTTCCTCCAATCAACGCGCAACATCCATAATTTTAAGGCCAATTTTCACTTTAAAGTTACTTATAAAAGCTTTTTATTTAATTAAATTATGTTACAATTATTGTTATTATTAAATTATGTTACCTAACTGCGGTTATTTAGATAGACAATTTTTTTTACGGATTTAAGTAAAAAAATCTCGGTCTTTCTTCGGCAAGGAGAACCCACTCTTTGTTGTCACCGAGATGAGTTTGGATTTTTATGGAAGAAGGGAAAGGAGGCTTTTGGTCTGCAGTGGGACACTCCGGCCGGGCTAATATAAAAAATAAAGTAAAAAAATCTACACACGTTTAAATATTGACCAGAATAACATCGCTATAATATAATAATGTCTGAGAGACCGGCGCGGCGGCGCGGCGGCGGCGGCAGCGGGTAGGTAGTATAAAAAGGGTTATAATAATCGGTCCATCCACATCTCTTTCTAGGATTCATCCGTTCAGAAACTATAAAACAAAAACCATCAGAAAACGTATAACTTTAACACGCGTTTTTCGCGACTATTCTATTAGATAGATTTAGATCTGGCAACACTGGCGCGGCGGCTGTGAGAGACCACTTTCTTGTCTTGCGTACGACTTTATTTTGAAGAAATAGCATACAATTACCCATTGAAATTAAGTGAATCAATGAATATTGGTTGAGGACACCACAGGAGATGGATCCAAAATCTTTTCTGACTTCTTGGTGCGCCAAGAAAGGCAAAACTCCACAATTTGACATACGGGCTACGGGTAAGCTTTTTATTTATTTTGCCATAGAATTTAGTGTCGAAATACCTTTCCAATAAATGCAATTAGCATATCCATGCCTATTTCATGCCTTTAGCACCATTATTTATAGTTTTATGACTTAACCTTCTTCCCGTGAGATCATCTGATGCTTGCCGCGTTACCAAAACAGTAGTTATTCAGCACTACGTATACGTCCTGTCACGGCCGTCTGTGTTAACAGATTACAGAATAAATGACCGCTTCTCGGTACAGACAGTCGAAGCGACAGGACGCAGAGTACTGCGTAATGATCAAGAAACCAAAGCTTTAAGCATATCCTATTGTTTTACGGTATACTGCATACAGCTCACTAAATACAAAACTTTTGCAGGCTTAAAGCATCGTCAACGCTTCCTATGCGAAGTACGCGTTGAAGGCATCAGCTACGCCGGCGCTGGTAACTCCACCACCAAGAAGGAAGCTCAGTTCAATGCCTGCAAAGACTTTGTCAACTATCTTGTTCGTAGTGGAGAATTAAACTCCAATGATGTGCCGCAAACTGTCACTGATGTCCCAGAGACTGCTAGGTTTAAAGAGGAAGATGGTGGGCAGAGGAATTTTGGACAGGGTGGAAATATGCATGATGAAGGTTTCAATCAAAGACCGGTGTTTCAGGTAAGATTTGGTATTTGGATCTATACATATAAAAATGAACCCCTATTTCTCCTGGTCATGCTATAACTTGAAGGTCTTTACCTATTTCATTCATCTTTTTTTTAAATGTTTTCTAATATGACTTAAAAGGTACTTACATTTAAAAAAATTAAGGTGCTCTATTCAATCTCTAATTAAGATAGAATTCAAATAAATAAATAAATTGAGGGACTGAAATAATTCTAATGCATAAAAATCCCTTGACATTTTACATTGTAAGCACACTTTTTAAGTTTGTGTTTCTATAATACTAATTTAAATCTAGCTGTACTAGCCAAGTATAATTTATAGCTGCAGAATATTTAAAATAACAATCAGCTCAAAACAGCAGCTTGGGGTTAGGGATATAGTTCAGTGTTTTTCAACCAAATAAAGATCCTCATTCACTTATTAATATTACTCCAGGGTGGGATGGGCCCAGACATGATGGGATCAGCTTACCAAGCTTATGGCGGTGAGCAACAGAACTTCACCTATGTAGACCGAATGCAGCAGCAGAAAAATGTAGAAGAAGCAGAGGACTTGGATGTCAACGCCAGTCTTCATGGCAACTGGACCATGGAGAATGCGAAGTCTAAACTACATCAGTTTATGCAGCTGAATAAGATACATGCAGAGTATATTTATAAGGCTGTGGGTCCTGATCATACGAGGTATGTGAACTGGACATTTAGATAGATAAGATAGGTTTTAAAAGTAGGTAAACACTTTTTTTCTAAAAAGTCCTGGGCTATTTAGAAAAAATTGTTTCAGTATTAATAAGTGCAACATGAAACTGAATTTACCTAATGTGATTAATGAGATAGAATACTTTGATGTAGTTTTGATCCAGAAATACAGGTTTATATTTCATTAATTTTGATATCTAATTTCACACCAACATTGTTCAATTTTCTTAAACGATCAACAAAATTTAACATATTTTCGTGGATTGTCGGTCTTAAATTCATGTTTGTCATAAACAGGAACGACAGACCGACCGTAGAAATATAAGACAATTAAATACATCATTTTTATTGAATAATCATTCCAAGCCATGGGTTATTCATAGGCTTTGAAAAATCTTTGGCTGACATACTTTTTTGTTGGAAGTGAGGCCAAGCTATTTTCAGAGAGGAAGTAAGTGCTTTACCATGAATACTTTGCTTATAAAACATTGAAAATTGACTTATGGTACAGCACTTGTTTCCTCCTTAGACTTTTGAGTTTTTATCTATGAAAAGTATCATAGATGAGACTTAAGAGTCTTAAATATTTCTGAATTCAATTTTGCAAACATAGCAAGGTTGTTATCAGATTTTGATTCAGAGAAAATCCAAGACAATTTTACGACATATAACTCTATTCTGCAAGAATTTGTGATCCTGTCTTAACTGTATATAATTTGAGATTGGAATCAAGATTTATTGCATAAAGTCTTGAATCTTGCGCATTAGGCCAAGCTTGGGGATTGTTCTCTAGGGTAGAATGGACAATAATGACATCGTATCTTCATACATCAGGTACATTATTGAAGTTAAAAGAATGAAGTTCAAATAATGTACGCATTCGATGACAAAGTGAGTCTACCCTAGACAACAGTCCCCTTGCTTGCCCTATAGAAGAGTGGCGCTAGTAAGCAGTTGATTCGTTGAATAGTGCTCTACAATATCATACATAATATCACTCTTTTAAAGTTTCAAGGCGCTGTTTAACCAAACAACCATTTAAGTATTTTAACAACCACACATTAATGTCTCGGATTTTCTCTGAAAACAGGTGCATAGCAACTAGTGACAGCTTGGCCTTACTTCCAGAGTTCAGTTTAAAACTGCTAGTGTAAAGGTGAGTACATACTATCTTATTTGCATGTATAATTGACTGTACCAAGACTATCATTTTGAATTAGTATGGCTAACGCCCGAATGATTAAACGTAACTCATATTTAAGCACGTCTTAAGTAACGAATTTTTACACATTTTTATTGAGAACGGACAAAAAAATACGGCTTGAGACGCGCTTGAATCTGATAAATCGGTTTAAATTTGAGTATTAGGACGTAAGAATTGTACTAATAATATCTAAGCTTTGAAGAAATTAAAACGATATAGCTCTAACCAAGAGGTTTTAATGCAAAATACTGATGGTCACTGAAAATAGAATATGTATTAAAAAATATTAAGGTGATAAATAAATAAATTATTAGAATAATAATATAGCATGATACTGTAGACAATTCATTGATTTTTCTATGCATGAACTTTAAAATATATAATATATAATTTAAACCATAGATTCAACATGATACTTTTTAATAATAACCTCATGGCCATTCAAGTTTTACGTTTACGTACGTGGGAAGCACAAATTAAAAGCGGTTTGGGGATTCTTTGTTTTGCTGACAAGGTCGGTGGAGGGTCCAAATTTACAAAAAAACTGCTTATAGGCAGCATAATACTTGAACAGCCCGTAACTCACCAACACATTATATATTTTCTTAGTGTGTACATTGTGATTCAAATGTCAATATTACAGGAGTTTCTGCTGTGAACTCTCGATATACGTCCGCCAATTGGGCCGCAACGTGACAGGGCGGGAGACGGCGTCCAATAAGCAGACGGCTAGCAAATCGTGTGCGCTCTCATTGGTCCGTCAGCTGTACCATTTGGGTGTTATCGAGGCTTTTAGCGGGAGTTTGAAGACTAACAGGTAATGATCACATGAATATCCCGTACTGAGGGCAAGGTCGCGGGTTCAAGTCCCGCCAGGGCATGAATGCGAGGGCTTACGCACTTTAATAACAAAAACCTTGACAACATTTGTAATGATTTTGTAGTATTTAAAACTAAATTTTTATACTGTTTAGCTGTTAAGAACTGAGAGGTAAGTCCGGTTGACGATTGTATTGAGACGTAATCGGGACTTCTCCTTTTTCTATGGGATTTGGTATAGCGCCTCTATCATGCCGACAGGGAACTATAAAAGAATGAAATATACAAAAATGAGATATCACGTTTCAATACTATCGTCGAATGGACTCGGGGCTCTGCTAGGCTATGATACGCACCGCGACTACTATTTGTCGTCCGTTTTGTCTTGCATTTGTTTCATAGTCGCATCATAATGAGCGAGACAAAACAGTCGACAAATTTTGTCTTGGCGCGCATCTTAACCTAGCAGGTAACCTTCTAAGTTGTCTCTCTTTGTTGGGCCCACCATTATTTCAACATTTATTTATTATTATACATTTTAATTTCCCTGTTTATTCCGTCTGTAGCTTTACTGATAAGCACCATATTTATAACTGTGATCAATTAATAAAATATTTTTGTGTAGATCTGCTGAAGGCACCCTGAAGCCTTACCCAGTGGCAATCAAACCAGAACTAGAACATAAATTGGAGGAAACTCTACAAGGTAAACGCTCATGCAAGCTTTAGCTGGGGTTGCAAACTTTGAAAAACATTTCCACAATCGCAGCAATTCTTGAAGGAACAATCGCTACCGCGCCAAACAAAAGTACATTCAAATATGGGCTTAAACTCGATATCTTTAGATACATTTTACAAAACGGGTTCCTATAAGCAAACGAGTAGGTGTAACATGTCTTATGAAATAAATATGTGAACAAATATTACTGATTTACTGAAATAAAGGATTTTGAACTTTCCACAGAGCTAGAAATCATCCCCGTGGACGTAGAGACGGCCGCAGCCGCCACCGACTCGACAGACGGCCAGCGAGTCGTCACTATACTACAGTCGGACCGGGTGAAAGCGATGCGCGAGGCGAAGCCAACAGCGGGCGGCGTGGTTCCGTGGTCACCGCCGCAGACCAACTGGAATGCGTGGACTGGCTGTAATATTGGTGAGACATAGTAACTTATTGGCACTATCTGGTCACTGGCCTAGAATTCCACGTATTATGTCAATATAATTTGTACCTTTTTGCGTCGTAAATAAAGTTATATTGTGAATGAAAGTACGTACAGCGTCGCGTCTTGGTGTATACTGACCCTTCGTGCCGTTAAAACGTCAATTTCGCAACAAGTCTCGTATGAGCTTTTGCAACAAGTCTCAAGCCCATAAAACTAAATGTTTTCTTTAATAACAGATGAAGGACCACTTGCCACGACGAGCTTGGAAGAGATCAGCTCTGATTTGGAGAGACATCACCGGGACGTCAGCCAGAATAGTGAACTGTATCAGGTATTAACAGATTATCCCTTTCTTCATTGCTTATAATCTAACAACAAAGTTATGTTCTCTCATACGATAAATAAATATAAATAATGCTGGACAATTCACACAGCATTATCTAGCCCCGTGGTAAGCAGAGCTTGTGTTATGGGTACTAGATAACTGATATACATAATACAATATATTACATAGATAGATATTTTTTATCATACATAGAAAACGACCAGAACACCCGGAACAAATATCTGCAGATCGTACACACAATTGTTCCGAGGCGGGAATCGAACCCGCAACCTCCTGCGTCGCAGGCGGACCTTCGCCCACCGCGCCACATCAGTCGTCAACGAATAATAATATAAGATGTAAAGCATACTAGCTTCTGTTAGCGTCTTCGCTTATTTGGCATCTGTAGGTATAAAACGTAAGAGCCTTTTAATCTTAATTATTCTCGAGCGTATTGTATTATATATATCAGTTATCTAATACCCATAACACAAGCTCTGCTTACCATGGGGCTAGATAATGCTGTGTGAATTGTCCAGCATTATTTATTTATTATTCCAGGAAAGCCTGAAGGAACGCTCTCAACTGCCAGTATTCGCGATGAAAAACGAGATAATGTCCGCTATCAACGACAACCCTGTGGTCATCATCCGGGGGAATACGGGCTGCGGGAAGACTACACAGGTAACTGTAACACTTTGTGGTAAAAAATAATTTATTACAGCAAAATACAAGACAAATTACATTTAGGTGGACATATCCATGACTAACTAATAAGTGCGTAGTAGTGCGTGGTAAAACTTGGCTTTCATTTTTGTCCTAGTTTGTCGCCAATCGAATAATCAAATAAAATAACCAAAAACACTAAAAGTTTCGAAAAATGCAGATGATTTCCGCTTTCTAAGCCTTGACTCACATCGAGTTCAAAAGCGTATGTATTTATTTTTGAACTCTAATAACACCACTTCAAAAGAAGATAATATTGATACCACAATTCTACAGTATTGATGCGTACGGGCGGCCTAAAAGATATCTCTAAGCTCAATAGATACATAGAAAACAATACCTACTCGCACTGATTCAGACAAATAAAGAGCGGTGTTGACATCTGTACGATATTTGGATAGTGGAGCTCATCGACGTGAGTGAAACGACCGCTGGTTATTTACACACTGTTTATTGTACTGAGATGGCGCTGGCTTGTGCAGGCACGCACACATGCGTAGACGCCTACTACATACGTAACAACATCGAAGTTGTCTTATATTTAACATAACTACTTCTATATGTATATTACACTAGCGGACCTTCCCGGCTTCGCACGATTTTAGTACGGATCCCTAACTTTTTGAAAATATAATATAGCCTATGTTCACCGGGGATAGTGTAGCTTCCCAACGGTGAAAGAATTTTTCAAATCGGTCCAGTAGTTTCGGAGCCTATTCATTAAAAACAATTAAACAAAAGATCAAACCTTTCCTCTTTATAATATTAGTATAGATGAACAGTGACGTCATTCTCGTTGACATGGTTGTCGTTCTGCCAGGTGTTGAGCGGCCGGTAGTCGGGCGTGGTCTATAACGTTTTATCTTCTCTCAGGTGTGCCAGTTCATAATAGATGACTACATAGCGAGCGGGCAGGGCGCGTGGGCCAACGTGTGTGTGACGCAGCCGCGACGCATCTCCGCCGTCAGCGTGTCCGAGCGCGTCGCTAACGAGCGCTGTGAGGAGCTCGGGAACAGTGTGGGGTGAGCTTTATTGTCATCTTACAGCACAACCTTCGTAAGACCAGTAGTAGTTCCACAAAAGTCGAGGAGGATGTATAAGCAGCTGCAGTGGATTAGGTATATGTTACGTCTACTGCGTGCTAGAGGGCAGCACACAGCGCTGCACTGCCACAGCAGGACAATACAATTCAGAGATCACTCATAGCGATAAGGCAGCCCATTGTACAACTATTCTGTATTTGTTTTTTTTTTCTTGTCTTGTGTTTCTGTTTTTATTTGGTGTGCAATTAAGAGTAATTGTATTGTAATTCAAAAATACTTTATTGTACACCAGATACAAATCATTACAAAAATACATTACATGCGACAAGTACAAGAGGCGGCAGCACACAGCGCGACTCGCTTCGCTCACCACGTTGTTTGAGTATTTGCGACTCGCTTCCCTCGTCCTATTGGGACTTGAATAACTTCAAACATCGCGGCTCGCTCCGCTTCCCGCACTGGACCAAACGTGAGCGCTGTCAATCACTACTCCCACCATCTCGCTCGCTTCGTCTGGCCAAGTGTCCTGCCCAACTCCATTTAAGCCCTAATATCCGCTCAGTCATATTTGATCTAACTTGAATAACTTATCTCCTTCTCCACCTATCTGTACCTTCGTAGGTAGGCGGAAACTAGGGCTCTTTCGGCGCATTATTGGCCTTCATAATTACGCCATTTTTGCTTAGCTTGGAGCTAGATGACGCTGTGTGAATTATCCAACATTATTTATCATGATCTCGGGCCAATAGTAAGAATAAAGTGACCCGGTCCTTTGGAAGGCTTGCGTGGGGCCGAAGCCAACAGCACGGAAGCCCTTTGAGAAAGTTAATCTAAAGGCGATGGCTACACATACATTATTTATTATTATTTAATCCGGCCGTCATTTTACCTTAATCGAGTGCATTATTTTGTCCTTTCAGATACTCAGTACGGTTCGAGAGCGTCCTGCCGCGACCGTACGGTTCGATATTATTCTGTACGGTCGGAGTCCTGCTCAGGAAGCTAGAAGGGGGATTGAGAGGAGTCAGCCATGTTTTGGTTGATGAGGTACGTGTACTTCTGGGCTTTAGAATGAATTAACACTTTAGTATACAACATAAAAAAAGAAACTAAACAAATTACAATAGGCGGCCTTAATATGAGCCCTAGAACTTAACCTTCAGTCAGGCTACAGTTTCTGTAAATATCGTGCAAACTTCATACAAGTTTAATAATGAACTTTCCATTGAAAAAATATAGCAAGATAAGAAAAGTCTTCATACATAAGACGCACCGTCACTACATAGTATAAAATATAGTCGCTTACCCCGAAACTGCAGGTATATGCTGTCTGTCTGTCTGTCCCTATGTATGCTTCGATCTTTAAAACTACGCAACGGATTTTAATTAGATTTTTTGAAATAGATAGAGTAATTCAAGAGGAAGATTTATAAACACATAGATTTCCATTTGACTTGTACTATTTTGTTACAAATAAATTGATCATTCTGATTATTCCACGACGGCGAAGCCTCGGGGCGCAGCTAGTAACAAATAAAATTAATTAATTCATAATCAAAAATATTTCACAGGTCCACGAACGCGACGCGGACACAGATTTCGCACTAATATTGCTCCGCGACTTGGCTCACACCTACCCTGACGTCAGAATCATTCTCATGTCGGCGACTGTTGATACTACGCTGTTTACACAGTACTTTGGCAACTGTCCCGTTATTGAGGTTTGTGCTTATATTATCTATACTAATATTATAATTTGGCGTGATTTAAAAAGGTAACACACATTTTAAAAAACAGTCTAATTAAGAACCGAAAGCGCTGGCGAGACGACCTTAACGCCTTCCTCGGAGATTGGTGGGTGATCGCACGAGACCGCACTGTGTGGAAAGATTTGGGAGAGGCCTTTGCCCAGCAATGGGACAAAACAGGCTAAATAAAAAAAAATAAGAAACTCCTCCTTTTTTGAAGTCGGTTAATAAAGAGGAAAGATTTGTATGTTTGCAACGAATAAACTCAAAAAATACTGGACCAATTTCAAAAATTCTGTCACCGTTAGAATGCTGTCTCGTAGAGAAGTCGTTCTATACCTATAATGAATTCTTAAATTATACTTAATCAAAATTACTTTTAAAAAAATATATATTTTTATATTAGAAATAATGATAATGATTTATAAATTGTGACGTATAATTTGACATAATATGAATGAACATGTTTATCTGTTTAGAAAGCTTAAGAATGGTCTATTCCACAGGTCCCCGGGCGCACCTTCCCAGTGACACAATACTTCCTTGAAGACGCGATTGAGCTGACCAAGTTCGTGCCGCCCATGGACACGCGCAAACGCAAGTCTACAGGCAAGCGCGCCAACAAGGATGACGACGATGATGATGACGAAGGTACGACTAGATCAAAGCACGGGTAATTGTAAGTTGAAAAAATAAGATTAGTATAAATTGTCAAACCTATAGATAGATAGAAAACACTTTTTATACCACACAAAACAGAAAACAATACAGAAATAAACAATAGAATAGAGGAAATATAAAGGGCGGCCTTGATAATTACTTATGTGATAGTTACTCAGCTGATATAGCACTCCTATACAAACCTTTGTGGGTTTTCTATTTTTGTATGTTCAGCACACGCTGAGCCAACCCCTATTTCGGCGCAGGGTCATGGAGTCTTATTTTAGTCTTAATATCATATATAATATAATAACCTATTTGTGTCATTTACCCCCATGATAAACTTCTTTGTTTGTTTATTCTATGCCTGTATTTTGTACCTGTGTCTAAATAAATGTTTTTTCTATTCTATTCTTAGTGTTATAATTAAGCTTTTTTGTAGTAGTAAAGTACTATTTAAAACTTTAATTGCCCATTCATTTTATTTATTTACTTATCAACGAGAACGATTATATTAGAACCAATTACACAAGTTAATTACAATATATTACAACAAATTAACATTAAAAATTATAGATAAAATGAATATAAGAAAAAACAATAATAATAAATCATGACCATGACGCGGCCCCTTCGGATCCGACCGCAAAGGGTCTTTCGGTAGTGACTGGGTTAACGGGTATTAATCGCGTTAATTTAACTATTCCCGACGTTTAACCAGGTTTACACAAAAAAAATATAAATAAACGCGATAATTTATACCCGTTAAATTGTATTTATAACTATGTTTTCAGGTCGCGTAAGTTTAAAATTATCAAAACACGGATGTTATTGATACAAACATACATACGTCTGCAATACAAAACACCCTGTATGACGACCTCTATGGCAAAGGTTCGCCTGCGACACAAGAGGTTGCGGGTTAATTATTTATTTAGATAAATAAATAATGCTGGACAATCCACACAGCATTATCTAGCCCCATGGCAAGCAGAGCTTGTGTTATGGGTGCGCTAGATAACTGATATACATAATACAATACATTACATAGATAGATATTTTTTATTATACATAGAAAACAACCAGAACACCCGGAACAAATATCTGCAGATCGTACACACAATTGTTCCGAGGCAGGAATCGAACCCGCAACCTCCTGCGTCGCAGGCGGACCTTCGCCCACCGCGCCACATCGGTCGTCATTTATTTATAATAGGAACAACAGGTTACAGGTACAAAGTTATATCCAAAGCCATAAATCAGACAAGGGAAGAAACAAAAAACAAAGAAATTAATGCATCTGTTGTAAATTCAATATAACTCTTTTAGTATCTTTTCTAATTCTTAACCTCATGTTGTCCAGGTGTGGGCGCGGATGAACAGGACGAGGATTTGAACAAGAATGCGAACCTCGGCAGCGAGTACTCTCCAGCTACCACCAACTCCTTGGCACAGCTCTCAGAGAAGGATGTAAGTTATTAGAATAGAATTTATTTAGCAAACACAAATAAAGGAAAGTACAACTGAAAAGAAACAAATTAAAACACATTAAACTCACATAATAAAACAAAACTGTTTGGTATAATAATAATAATAAATAAATAAATAAATAATGCTGGACAATTCACACAGCATCATCTAGCCCCATGGTAAGCAGAGCTTGTGTTATGGGTACTAGATGACTGATATACATAATACAATACATTACATAGATAGATATTTTTTATTATACATAGAAAACGACCTAAAAATAAACAGGCCTTTGCCTATTAACTTTTCACTTCCTCTGTGGAGCGGTGGGCGAAGGTCCGTCGGCGACGCGGGAGGTTGCGCGTTCGATTTCCGCCTCGAGACAATTGTGTGTACGTTCTGCAGACATTGTTCCGGGTATTCTGGTCGTTATCAAATTTTTTTTTTTTTCACTTCAATCTTTTTAAAGTAAAGCTCGTCCCAAGCTTTTTTATCGTCTAGGATCTAGATAATCCGATATCGTGTAATAAGCCTTTTTACAAAGGATAATATGTGTTGGACAGTTCGTTTGCATTTATTTATTAAAAATTTTTGCAACTTATTTGGAATTTTGTTGTAAAAGCGATGTTTTGTTATACATTTATCTTGTGTAGCCTAGTTTTGGGCACACACTTGTAGAAACTACCCGGAACTCTCATTCATCTAATGATGGACATCTCCAAACATAGAAAACCATAACTTACCATACCCTTCATTCAATTTCCAGCTCAGCTTCGAGCTAATAGAGTCCATACTCCTCTACATCAACTCATTACCCGAACATGGAGCAGTTCTGGTGTTCCTCCCTGGTTGGAACCTCATCTTCGCCCTGCTGAAGCACCTCTCCAACAGCCGCGTGTTCGGGGACCAGTCCCGCTTCGTGATCCTGCCGTTGCACAGCCAGATCCCGAGGGATGACCAGAAGAAGGTGTTTGTAACTCCGCCACCTGGACTTACTAAGGTGAGGTTAAGTCTTAGACTAATGGCGTCCATGGCAAGACATAGGCCAAGAGGTTTTTGTGGAATAAAAAGTAACCTATGTTTCCCTCGGGATACAATCATCTATGTGTAGTGCTGTATTTCATGCACCAATTTCATTGAATAAATACAGCACTTTCAGTGCCCATCACGCACATGTCGTTCTTCCGAAAGCGTAGCATTGAACGCTTCGATCAACAATACAACTAGATCACGGGTCACATACAAAATCAAAGCTAAAAGCTGTCTACTTGAATATATACTTATACAACTACATTTGTTTACAAACGAACTGATACAAAGGTATCAGTCAGGTAGTCAGTCAAAGTTCAACCTAATTCCAACCATGGCACCTAGTAATAAAGTAACAAATCTTTAAAACATGTCGCATATTTACGTTCGTTTGTCACAAAAAGCGAGCAAAGCAATAAATTACTCGTCACTTAGAAATCAAAAGACGTAGGATTTTCTCATTTTTTGTCAAAAATAACTAAGTCTAGTAAAGTCTTACTGTATGTATATCACCTTTTTCACATGAATTTCAATAAAATATTATGTACTTTTACCTACTTTGCCACAAACATTCTATATTGAGTTTGGCTAGTGTATAGTCATCGCGATACAGACTACATCTCATTCGGATGTTAAAACAAAGTCGTCTTGCTATTTCTTATCTAAAACTTATTTATTTTATTTTTACAATCTTTGGAAAACTTACAGCTAGGTAAAGATTAGATACAATAATATTTAACTTGATTTGTTACAGGTGATCCTATCAACCAACATAGCAGAGACATCAATAACAATCAACGACGTGGTATACGTAATCGACTCGTGCAAAGCCAAGATGAAACTCTTTACGTCGCACAACAATATGACTTCCTATGCCACGGTTTGGGCTAGCAGGACTAACTTGGAACAGGTAATTTTTTATATCTATAATCGTCTATAATATTTATTAGGTAGAGATTAGATTAGACGAAATATCATTCATAATAATATGTAAAGAATTAGCAAATGAAACTACTTTTTCCGAAGAATTTCTTTAAAAATGATAATTATGAGGAAACT
Organism: Eupithecia dodoneata; assembly: GCA_947044415.1. Lineage (NCBI taxonomy): Eukaryota > Metazoa > Arthropoda > Insecta > Lepidoptera > Geometridae > Eupithecia > Eupithecia dodoneata. The sequence continues at coordinate 3,572,898 of OX345678.1, forward strand.
TTGTGACTGTGATTTTCAACAAGGAATGTCATCAAAAAATATTTAGAAACCAGTGTTATTGCCTTAAAATTGATTTTCCGTGCAGTCAAAACGTGGAACACACTTCACTGATAAAAGTAACTCTCTTAAAGTTGGCTAACATTGACTGACTTCTGAGCATCATGCTGAGCGACGACCTTTGATGATGTCTTGGTCTGTTTCTAATGTAACTTACAAATGAAAGGTTTATGCTTCTTATTTGTTTGTACCAATTTAATTCGAAGTTCTAGGACTTAGAATAACATGCTTTTACTTTACATGTTTCAGCGTAAAGGCCGCGCGGGTCGCGTACGTCCCGGCGTCTGCTTCACGCTCTGTTCGCGGGCGCGTTTCGAGCGGCTTGAAGAGCATTTGACTGCTGAGATGTTCCGGACGCCTCTACATGAGTTAGCGCTCAGGTAAAAACATTTTACGTTTATACCACTATATTTTATCGACGCATAATAGCCTTGGCATGGGTATTGATAAAACATATGGTAAAAACTAATGAGGCGCTTAAGAGACCTTATTAGAACCCCCCAGTAAGTATGGTGCACTGCAGTGCACAGATATAGGTAGATGATGATAAATAAAATAAATTAAAATAATGCTGGACAATCCACGCTGCATCATCTAGCCGCAAGCTAAGCATAGCTTGTGTTATGGGTACTAGATGACTGATATACATAATACAATACATTACATACACATATTTTTTATTATATGTACATAGAAACGAAATGTTTTCGAAACATTCGTCTTGAATCTATCTATTTAAAAAAACCGCATCAAAATCCGCCGTTGCAGTTTTAAATATCTGAGTATACATAGGCACAGACAGACAACGGGAAGTGACTTTGTTTTATACTATGTAGTGATGACATATTGACGTATTTCTGTGCATCATGATGAGCGACGACCTTTTATGATGTCATGGTTCTAATGTAAGTTATATTTTGGCGTCATGCTAGCTTAATACTTTGTGAGAAGAAAGAGACCCTAATTGTCATTTTCTTCCCTCAGCATAAAACTCCTCCGCCTCGGCGGCATAGGCCACTTCCTGTCCAAAGCGCCGGAGCCTCCGCCACTGGACGCGGTCATAGAGGCCGAGGCCTTGCTGCGCGAGTTGGGCTGTCTCGACGCCAACGATGCCTTGACGCCGCTCGGCACTATACTGGCTAAACTTCCTATTGGTAAGTTACCATTTTATGTGTACAATTTGCCATCATCTTGGGTGTTTTGCCATAATCACCGGGGTTCGCATCCGATGATTGCCACGGGCCTGGAGCGGTATAGTTATATCACTGAATGATGGTGTACAATTTTACACTCTTGGACTTTGTTCTTCTATTTTAGATCGAGTGGCCCACGACCCGTTTATATAATGCATCTAATAAAACCTAAACCCATATTTGATGCAAATTCTGTTAAACTAATTTCATTAATTTTAATTCCCTAGAGCCGCGCCTAGGCAAGATGATGGTCCTAGGGTTCGTGCTCGGCGTCGGCGACGCGCTGACCACCACGGCTGCCAACTCCACCACCTTCCCGGAGATATTCACGCTGGAGGGCCGGCGGCGGCTGTCGGGCCACCAGCGCGCCCTGGCCGGCGATAGGGCGTCCGACCATGTCGCTATGCTAAACGCGTTCCAGGTAACTATAGCGTAAGCCATATATAATGCCATAACAGAAAATATAAAGTAACTAGAACGAAACTAAATATAATTTTGATATTTTTTTTTCAGTAGTTTCTGTGCACAAAGAGAAGTCTCGTGGCGAAACAGTGAACTAACATATTAACGCAACAAAAATAGTACATTGGCACACGTGCGCCCTCAATTCCTAGAAAGCTTCTCTTTTTGCAAGACTCTCTGTATTTTTTTAATTAAGTTTATTTTGTTTTTTCCAAACTTTCTTTGTCTATATAAATTTGTCATTAAATTGAGGCACTTCTCACCAATTATATTGGTTCCCACGATTCAGGCCCAACCTAGTGTGGGAATCATTAGCACTATTGTTAATTAATTATCTCTACTTAAACAATACCAATTCTCTATTTACTTTAGTTATGTTTAGATGTAGTAATAAACATATTCTTCATTTTCATTTAGCCCGGTGCGGCGGTCGTACATGTACTCAGTCGCTCAGCGAGCTATGGAAAGAGCCATATGCATGTATAGGATTCGTAACGAATACATCCGACAGAGAACCAAAGTTATCGACATAGCTCTAAGAATTAGCAAGCTGAAGTGGCAGTGGGCCGGCCATATATCACGAAGAACCGAGAACAGCTGGGGTAGACGTGTTCTTGAGTGGAGACCACGACTTGGTAAACGTAGGGTAAACGCCCTCCGACCTGGTGGGATGACGACCTGCGTAATATTGCAGGGAGATATGGTGGATGCGTCAAGCTGAAGACAAGCGCATTGGCGCTTTTTATAATAATAATAATAAAAGTATTTATTTTCATAAAATGGTTTTTAAAGTTAACAGAGTTAACTAAAACTAATTACGTTATCTCTAAATAATTTAAGTTTACCTTCTACCCTAGAACCTTAGTTCTGAAAATGCATCATTGGGGGAGGTCTATGTCCAGCAGTTGACTAACCTAGGCTGATGTTGATTTATTTATTTCATTTTATTCTTGGTATTTTCAGATGTGGGAGAGGGAGTACAACAAAGGCGAGGAGGCGGAGCTGCAGTGGTGCGAGTGGAAAGGAGTTCAGCAGACCACGCTACGGGTCACCTACGAAGCCAAGAACCAGCTGAGAAGTTAATACTTATACTTTATACCAAAAAATATCCGTCACTCAAAGTAAAGTCAGCGTCAAATTGATATGGGCGTCTAGAGTACCTAGTCAAAATGATCTGAAAAACATGAAAGCAATTTGATATACGCAGTTCGAATCATCATATTGTTGTAAGCACCCAAGGTTTTCAAAATAATATTGAGTAGTAAGATATTATCTTACTACTCATTGTTTCATATTTATATGAGCAGTCAAGGTGTTAAAAATAGTCTAAGCAAATCAAGCTTTCAAATACGTATGCAAACTCATAATTGCTAAGATAATTTTCAACACCCGAATGCTCATATAAATATGAAACAATGAGTAGTAAGATATTTTGAACACCTTGGGTGCTTACAACAATATGATCATTTGAACTGCGTATATCAAATTGCTTTCATGTTTTTCAGATTATTTTGACTAATCTAGAGGCTTATATCAATTTGACGCTGACTGTACATAATACATACAGAGAAACTAAATATTCAATTCAATTTATTCATTTCAGTTCCACAAAGTACATGTTACAGCCATAGTTAAAAGGAACGAGTACATAATTTAAAAATAAGAATAAAAACATTGTAAGCGGAAGGTACACATCCTGCGTTTACAGATTAACATTACAATTCCTGTGCATGTCATAATGTGTGTGCATCCAGTGCTTCATAAAAGCGCAGTCCGTGTCCAGTCTTCCAGCTATAAGGTTCAGACAGCTACTGGTGCCGCCCCTTACCCGGCGATCAGGGATGCTGTTCTGTTGAGGATTATTGCGTAAAAGTCATCAACTTCTTATAAATCGAGGGCATGACTCCTTTCACGACTTTTCTCCAAATCCCGTAGTTTCGCACTTGGCCATCACCGCCCTTCTCAAGAAATCACCCTGTATAATAATCTTTATATATAAAAATCTATTGCTGTCTCGCTAAAACTTGAGAACGGCTAGGCCGATTTAGCTGATTTTGGTTTTGAAATGTTTCTCGTAGTCCTGGGTTTAAACGTTGAGAAAATATGGTAAAATTGCTTTCCACGCTGGGCGCAGCTAGTTTACTTTTAATATATTGTAATGTATTGTAAGAGCAAATTCTATTTCTGTTTAATGTATTGTATTAAGTATATTATTATTATTATATTTTCAGATATCCTTACAACAGCGATAGGCTTCCCCGAAGAGTGCTGTATTCCCTCGCGCTGGATGCCGACCGGACCCGACCCTAACCTCGACGTCGTCATAGCGCTCATGTGCATGGGCCTTTATCCCAACGTCTGTGTGCATCAGGGGAAGAGGAAGGTACGTTCATTATCACTCTGTAAAAGCAATATTTATAATAAAAATAACAATAGGAAGTTCCTTTCTCTGCAGCCCTAGTCACCGGCCGCTTGAGCCTAGCGAGCGGTCGGTGATCTACCGTTTTGATATATTTTTACTGTAGAATAGTTTTGTATTTTATTGTACCTATTTTCTATAGTAAAATATATATATATATATATATACGAGAATTTAAATAAATGAGTGTATAAGAATAGAATACGAAATTGGATCAAAGGCCAGGTCCAAACGGCGGTATTCTTGGACGCGGCACGTGTCTTCGGGAAGTTCCCCTCTCTGCAGCCCTAGTCACCGGCCGCTCGTTTTTTTTTTATATATTTGGGAAACAAAAAGCTTTTGCTACAATTAACAGTTTATTTATAAATAAATAATGCTGGACAATTCACACAGCATTATCTAGTCCCATGGTAAGCAGAGCTTGTGTTATGGGTACTAGATAACTGATATACATAATACAATACAAACAAAAAAATAGATATTTTTTATTATATATAGAAAACGACCAGAACACCCGGAACAAATATCTGCAGATCGTACACACAATTGTTCCGAGGCAGGAATCGAACCCGCAACCTCCTGCGTCGCAGGCGGACCTTCGCCCACCGCGCCACATCGGTCGTCTTTATAATATGAACAAATAAAGCTAAACAGTTTCCGTTAATAGTAGTAGTTTACTGTTTACTCCCCAGGTCCTAACAACAGAAGGCAAGCCAGCCCTCATCCACAAGACATCTGTAAACTGTAGCAGCTTCGAGCAAAAGTTCCCGTCTCCAATGTTTGTGTTCGGAGAGAAAGTTCGTACGCGCGCCATCTCGTGCAAGCAAACGACGATGGTGTCCGCTGTGCATCTACTGCTGTTTGGGTGTAGGAAGGTTGAATGGGTAAGTTAATAAAATAAATAAACAATGTTGACGACCGATGTGTAATATGGGTCATGTAAATAAATAATGCTGGACAGTCCACATAGCATTATCTAACCCCAAGCTCGTACTGTGTAAACCAGTCATAATACGAGTAGCTGGTTTACACAGTGCGAGCTGCTGCCTAGGCAGTACATACTAGTGGTTTCCTTTTCCTCTGGTGGACAAAAAATTTAAGTAAACAATAAAATATTGTTATTTGATAATAATTTATAGTATAAAATATGACGCCTATGTGCTTATTTGTAAGCCTAAAGATTATTTTCTTTATTTTGTTTTTTTATTTTGAGTTGGCAACTACTATCGCGCGTGTTGCCAAAGAGTTGTCGCGATGTCGTGTGAACGTGTTTTAATTTAAAAATTCCGTAGCCATTTTGAATTCTAAAAAATACCTATCTATGTAATCTTTTGTATTGTATATCAGTCATCTAGTACCGATAACACAAGCTCTGATGCTGTGTGGATTGTACATCATAATTTATTTATATACTTCTTTTCAGATCGACAACCAGGTTCGCCTAGACAACTGGCTGAACCTTGAGATGTCTCCAAAGTCCGCGGCGCTGATAGTGGCGCTACGCCCCGCGATAGAGAGGATCGTGGAGCGCGCCGCCGCGGAGCCAGATGCGGCGCTGCAGTTCTCTCCTGTAGAGGCTAAGGTAACTTACTGAACCTTGAGATGTCTCCCAAGTCCGCGGCGCTGGTAGTGGCGCTCCGCCCCGTAGAGAGGATCGTGGAGCGCGCTGCCGCGGAGCCAAATGCGGCGCCAGATGAGGCGCTGCAGTTCTCTCCTATAGAGGCTAAGGTTTCTTACTGAACCTTGAGATATCTCCCAAATCGCTTTTAAATGAAACTTTTTGGGACTAATGTCCTTATGTATCGTGAAAGCAAATTTACCATAAATTATTTCTATTTCAGGTAATTCACTGCCTAAAAGAGCTCTGTCTTGTCGATGCCGGTGACTACAACATCACTCGAGACACGATGGCGCCTAGCTTCAGATCGGACGGCCCTAAGCGAGGCAACACCCGCGGCTGGGGCACTAACGGACCCCGTGGTGGATTTGGCAACGGGGGCGGATTTGGCAACGGGGGCGGATTTGGCAACGGGGGCGGATTTGGCAACGGGGGCGGATTTGGTAGCGGGGGCGGATTTGGCGGTGGGGGTGGATTTGGCGGAAACAGGGGCGGTGGGGGTGGTGGAGGTGGATTTTCCGGAAATGGGGGTGGATTTGGTGGTGGTGGCTTTAGCGGAAGGGGCGGTGGTTTTGGAGGGAACAGAGGTTTTGGAAACAGAGGATTCGGTGGAAATCGTGGAGGATTCCGGGGTCGTGGGTTTAGAGGGGGCGGCGGCGGCGGGTCTTGGCTTTAGAGGAGACGGCGGCGGGTCTTTGTAGATAACTGAATCAATGTATCGCCACTAAACCTTGAAACTGAGAATAGTGGTAATCTTTTAGTTTAAAAATAAAATTAATTTAAATAGATTAATTTAGAAAAATATATTAGAATAATCCTTATGGTAAGGTATGGCGCGTTTGTGTTTCTGACGATCTTGTTCTATAAATAAATGAAACCAGTGATAATTAGTGCTAACAAATTGTTTTATTTCTAACATATAGGTACGACTACTACGACTAACTAAACTACCAAATAAAAAATCCAATGACTAGGGACTTACTAGCCAACTATCAGAATAAAACTAAAACGTGGCTCAATCGCCACAGCCCTTCGTCACTCAACAGGATGCTGAACGACAATGAGAATAAACTCTTTATCTGGTGCGATCATTACTTCGCTGTTCTTGCTTCTGATTCTCAAGAACGTAAGATCATTTGTGGGATCTAAATCCCTCACAACAGCTTTAGCTTTGTCGACCAAAGCACTCATTAGACCAGCATATTGAACTGAAATGTGGTTGTCTAAAGTTGTTTTGATCGGAATGCCTTCTCCGTTGACTATTATTATTCCAGCTACGCCTTTGTGGCAGGACAGTTTGCGAACAGTTTCTTCTGCTTCGTTTGCCATTATTCAATTCCTTTACTGATATTTTTTAGGGAATTACAGTAACAAAGTAGGAAACTGTATGAACTGTCAGAAAAAGTCATACCAAAGAGAATACATAGGAACCTACATAACAGCAATGAGTATGAATATTTGACAGATATTACCAAGTTCGAAGAGATAAAACTTCCTTGGTGGGAGATGCTCGCTCACTCAGGCCAAAGGATTCTATAGTAGGTGCCAGCTAGCTAGGCAATACATTGCTGTTATTTTGAATTGAATTTGAGTGACTCGACTATTTAGTTAGGTACAATACTCTAAGCGCCTAGGTTGGGTGAACGGGTAGCTTAGCGGGTAGTAGGTATCCCGCCAAGTGACATAAAATTGTTTATGTAACCTAGCATCTGTTATACAGGATAGCTTGGCCAATATGGAAATAAAAGAGGACGCGCGCTGCTGTCGTATGACGGCACAGCACGCGTGAACCGACAAAAGCTGACATTCATTAATAATCGTGGATATTTTACAAATCTAGATCTGGAACCAACTTTCTTTTTGGCTTCTATATTCTACATTTTCGAAGCTAGACTCACACTAGCGCCGCCTCCTAATTCATGGTTTTACGTTCAACAAAGGAATTTGCATAAAGCCGTTGCGCAGTTTGTTCGAAATTCATTTGTTTAACGGGGCTAGTGTGTCCTTGTAGAATCTGTGAGGTAAGTATTTAAAGACACATAAATTTGATTATTGATTATTAAATTTATTATTGTGAACATTCATTATTTAAATTATTAGTAGCTACACTTAAAAAACATTGATGTATCAAATATTGTAGCAATAATAATTTATGTTCTGTATTACCTATATAGGCTGTTAGTTTTTGGCCCTTTAATTTTTATGACATGGTTTCTGTTAGATTATTTTCAGTTATATCAATTTCAATTGTATCATTTTCCGTTTTATCATTTTCAGATGCATCATTTTCAATTGCATCATTTTTAATTGCATCATTTTGTGTTGTTTCATTTCTTTGCAATGAGAGCTCCTGTTTCATAGTCTCTACTTTTAAATAAATTGGCATCCTTCCAGACTTTAACTTCTCTCTCTTGTGAACCTTTAGTTCATGTTTCATCATTTGCTTCCGGTAACCAAAACGCTTTCCACAGATCCTACAAGCATGGTCCTTCAAACCTTTATGATCAACTTTAATGTGAAGGTCCAATTCCCTTTTCGTATAGAAACCCTTACCACAGACTTCACAGCGAAAATTATAGACTCTATTATGAGTTAACACATGTTTGTTAAGATTACTTTTACTAATAAATCTGGAAGAACAATGCTCACATTGGTATGGCCTTTCTCCAGTGTGAGACCTCATATGCATTTTCAGAGACTCTGAGAACCTGCCACGGTATGGACACTGGGTACACTTAAACGGTAGCTCATAGAAGTGTGTAGCTCGATGTCGGGCCAAGTAGGTTAGACCTGACATCTTCTTGCCACATATATCACAGACACGGGCTTCTCCCGTATTGCTTTCTGAATGCATTGCAGCCTTGTGTCTCCTGTAGTAGTTTTCGGAATAAGACTTATTGCAAATTTTACATGTGATCCGCTTGTTTGTTTCATGTACAGACTGTTTATGTGCAGCATAATCTTCCAATTTGTTGAATGTCAAGTCACATGTCTTGCACACCCATTTTGTATGCCTACATATCTTTCTCTTTCTGTGCTTTGATAACTCTTCCATTGTACTAAAGTGTATGTTACAGGTGATGCATGACCATTTCATTGTCTGTTGTCTCTTTGGCTGTTCTTTTTTATATATTTTTTTTGTAAAAATTTGATGTTCAGTGATTTCTTTATCATCACCATCATTGGCATCGCTATGGGCATCACTGTCACTGCTGGCCTCCGCTATTTCATGCTTTACTAGATTGGGGTCAGGCTCTAACTTCTTAAGTATTCTGTCTGACTTGAGTGCAGTTCTTCTGAATAGAATAGCATCTTGTAGTAGAGCAAGACAATTTGGACACAAATATTTAGGATGAGGGTCTTCATAGGTCACCTGTATTCCTGCAATTTCGTAAATGGATTCACACAGATTTTCTGTACCGTTGACCCCAAGGATTTCTATAGAGCCTTCTTTAAGGCATACTCTGCATATATACGAATCGGTAGGCAAGGGTTCTATTTTTATATGAATTTCTGTGAATTTCTCGACTTCCATCGGCGTATCTTCGTCACAATCCTTACGCTCAGCATTACTCGTGCAATGAAGCATTTTCCTAGGCATCATATTTCTGACAATTTCACATCACAAGCGCATCTTGCCTTAGCGTTGTGTTCAGCATTAATGAATGAAAAAAACAGGTATAATGTGTTTTTAATTAGCTAATAAATAAGCCACAAAATACGCTAAACTTTATGAGCCAAACACTGTCAATTACATAGTCAAAACAAAGCCACACCAAAGTACTAACTACATAAATACGTAAGTAGTTATTGTATTATCTTTGTACATAAGAGGCATAAGATTTAGTAGTAAAATTGCCGTACATGAATTCTCTTTCTACGCTACGATGCGATAGGTACTATTTCGATTAATTCATTATTAAGTCTTTTTCCTTCCAGTTTGTTTCCACACAAACTTCAGCTTCTTGCTAGATGGCTCTGCTGCGTCTGGATTGACGCAATTAATTGACAGTGACACAACATAAACAGAATTGTTAATTTTTGACATGGTTTAATTCCTAGTTTAATTTCATTGCATTTTTTACGTTCATGGCGTTGAGTTATGTACGTTCAGTACCAGTACACAAGAAGTGGAAAAGTTTGATTGTTTGTATCGTTTTTAATTTCTCTTTTCTTTGATCGAAGTTTATCCAAGCGTTCTCTTATGAAACCCAGAACCGAAGAATACAAGAGCTTACTTATTGCGGGCTATTGGTCGTTCTCGTGTAGGCACATTTTCAGAAGCACAGGCTTGTGAAAATGGTCGGTGCTTTGAAACTCATGAAAATTCTACATTGCAGAAGCCATGTTAGGCGGATTCGAGACAATCCGGGAAGATGTACGTCGCGCAAAGACAAACATATTAACATTGATAATCAAGTTGATATTAAAACAGAGCCTTTGGCTTACAATACAAATACATGCAGGGTTTGCCTTGAAGAAGGCAACATAGACATATTTGGGGACAACAATTCAGAAGATCTTTGTGAGTACATTCACAAAATCGCTGGTATAAATGTGACCCATGAAGACCCTTATCCTAAATATTTGTGTCAGTCTTGCCATGCTTTGCTGCAGGGTGCTATTCTATTCAGAAGGACTGCACATAAATCTCTGAGAATAATGACAAAGTTAGAACTTGATCTTGATGTCAATCCAGTGAAAGATGAAACAGTGGAGGCCTGTGATAGGGATGCCTATGTCCATACTGTAGTTGAGGATGATGGCAGTGTTTCAGATGATGATCAGCTTATAAAAGAAAAAGGAAAATTTGACACACACAATCATACAGAGGATACCCTGTTTTATGAAAACAAGGATACCACAAGTAATAAGACAAATTCCCACGAGCAGTACAAGAGACACAAGATACATGCAAAACTACCCTCAAAGTACATGTGTGATATCTGCGGAAAGTTTTCTAATGAGCACCATTTTATGAAACATCGGTTGACACACTTCTACGATCTACCAGTTCAGTGTACCCTGTGTCCATACCGTGGCCGGTTCCAAGAGTCCCTGAAAATGCATATGAGGTCACACACTGGCGAGAAGCCATACCAATGTGAGCAATGCCCGGCTAGGTTCATGAGCAAGAGTAATCTCAACAAGCACACATTGACTCACAAAGCGCGTGACTTCCACTGTGAGACATGCTGCAAAGGCTATTACACCAAAAGGGACTTGGAACTACACATAAAAATTTACCACACAGGTGTAAAGGAACATGTCTGTAGTTATTGTGATAAATCATTTGGTTACCGGAAGCAAGCCATGAAACATGAACGAAAGGTTCATAAGAGAGAAAAGATGAAATCAGGAAGGCTAATTTACATGAAATTAGAGTCTATGAAGCAGCAAAATGAAGCCCAGAATATAACAATGGAAACCATGACATAAATTATAAAAGGTTATTTCAATAGACCAGAACAGACCACTCTCTCCATGGGTCATGTTTGGTATCAAGTTTCAGATACAAGTGTCAGCATCGCAATACATATTTTATTGAAAGAAAAGTGGCTATCCAGACACATATTGCCAAATCAAAGAAGTCAAGTCCAATCTAAAGCTATAGCTTAGTTGTTTTTCTTTTTAAACAACAGCAATAAGTCATTTATAAGTTGAGTATGGGTTGAGTTGAGTTTGTTTACAAACATTTCACTTCGAATTTGTCTGGAGTATAGTATCAAGTAATATGACTTCATAATTCATGATCTAAAAATAAATTACCTACAATTATCAATATCTTTCCTACTGGTTGTGTTGTGTTGATAGATTATGGGTAGAGATGTGTAGGTAATTATTATTTTATTATTCAAATAAAATCTGTGCTCCAAATTTTACTTTTATTTACAAAAACATACAATTTACTCTCCTAGAGCAACACAGTCACACACAATTTATAATCGTTGTCTTTGTTTAAATTCTGTTCACTCACTCGCACTAACTGAATATGCACAGTTACAATAAAATTAAACTAAGGTGGCAGCAATAGTGACAATAGATGTTAAAGAATAATGGACATTTGAAATAACTAAACTTATACAGTTACAGACTTAAATAAGTACGAAAGCCAAGCGGCAGCGGCGGCGCGGCGCGGCGCGATAAAAGAAGTTGAATTGACTTTGACTTGACTGACTGGCTTAGTTGACTGGACGAGACGAGTGGACATCTTACTTTTTACTTTCTTTGGTGTTGTATCTTTGTTGTGTTGTTGTTGATCGACCGAAATTCTTTTTGGGATACCTATCCAATTTAAATTTGTAGTTAGTTCTTTCTTCTGTCTATAGTTTTACGTAACAGACCACATCCTAAGTGTAGTAATCTAGCCCCTTTTTAGTTTATATTAGGATGATTGTACGTACATCATGTTTCAATGTTGTAATGATGTTCAAGTTGGAGACGATATCGGAGGAGGTACGTCGTTGCAAAACAAGAAATTTGCCGAAGTTCACGTAAAAATAGAGCCGCTGGCCCAGGATACATGCAGAATATGCTTGAAAGAAGGCAAGTTGGCCATATTCGGGGCAAATGCCAATGGGGTTCTGTGCCGATCTATTTACGAAATTGCTGGTGTAGAGGTGATATACGAAGACCCTTATCCAAAATTTTTGTGTGAGACTTGCTATTCCCTACTACAAGGCGCTATTCTGTTCAGAAGAACAGCTCTTAGATCAGAGAGAAAACTGAAAAAGTTAGAAAACCACACTGATGATGATGTCAAAGATGAAACAGGAGAAAAAACTACAGTTAGTGAACAATTAAAAAAACAAATATGGTTTGGCAACAGTGCACTCAAGGAGAAATTAGTGAAAGAGATAAAACCTGATCCCAATTTTGATATAGATGACTTTGTGGTCTGCCCTGATAGTGACAGTGCTAATAATCTAACAGAGAACAAAACGACAAAAACTAAACGGTCAAAAAAACGAAAATGGATAAAGTGCTTATCTTGTGATGAAAACTTCTATACTTTCACAGCATTCAGCAAACATAGAAAAGTTTGTAGGAAAATAACATTGGGGTGTGCATTATGCAATGAAAAATTCAATAAGTATCAAGACTTTGCAAACCATAAACGGTCAGAACATGAAAAAAAATCACACAATAAATCCAAAAAAACTGAGGCCACTAAAACTCCAAGGCCTCGCAAAGAGAAAACTCCTCACGTGTGTGACATCTGTGGAAAAACATTTACAACAAAGGGCATTTTCAGCCGACACCGATCTGTACACTTCAATGAGAAGCCATTCAAGTGCTCGATGTGTACCTACCAATGCAGGTTAAAAGCTGCTCTCAAACGGCATCAAGTGATACACTTCAATGACCTGCCATTTCAGTGTGCCCTGTGTCCCTACCGGAGCAGGTTGAAAGAATCTCTCACAATGCACATGAGGTCACATACAGGGGAGAAGCCCTATCAATGTGAACAATGTCCTTCCAGATTTGTTAGCCGGAGTAACCTGAGCAAACATGTAATGCGGCACAGAGACTATCGCTTCTGCTGTGATGTGTGCAGCAAAGGTTTTTACACTAAAGGGGAATTAGATCTACATATGAAAGATGACCATACGGAGGGAAAGCGTCATGTTTGTAGATTCTGTGAAAAGTCATTTGCACATCGGAATGCTATGATGAAACATGAGCGGAAGGTTCATAAGAGAAAGCACTTAATATCAGGAGCAATGCCTATTTATTTAAAAGTGGAGACCATGAAACAGCAACATGAGGCTCTGTCGTATACTATTCAACAAAATGTTGAAGTCCAAACAGAAACATAGTTGATGGTCTGGAATTAGTTAAATTGATCATTAAATAGAGTTTAAGATCTAGTCTAGTCTGTAAGTGGGTAAATGTAAATAATAATTTGTCTCTATCTAACAGTAAATCTATAGAAATCTATAAAATTATGTACTTAGTTTAATAAATTAATTATTAAGAAGCTGTTTGTATTACTTTTTAGGATTCTTTTCTCCTCACAACATAACATTCAAGTTTTGTGTGGATAGAATACAAACTGGAAAGAACCGCCTTGAATTCGTTGGGGTTAATACTTTCATTTTTGATGCAAAATAAATACTAAGTTATTGTTTTGGGAACATACTTGGGCAATTATTAAAATCTTTGGTGTTCATCCACTGCCCTACCTAAGCCATCAGCTTTCTCTGTACCATACCATTTTATTATATATATATATTTAATAAAATAGTAGGACACGAACTCCGTCTTGAGTACTGAAGCATAAATATACTCAAGACTAACCAACCTTGTGGCTTACTCTCAGTCTTCGCTTCGAACCAACCGAGAATGTCTGACAGAAATGTCATTTTCGACCTAGGGTGATTTACTCCGTCCACGTATTTTCGTGTGTGTGCTCATTGAGAAAAAAACCCTATTGTATTGTATTTCATATAATAAATAGGTACCGGGTCTCCATAGATTACCTAACTTTTTTTATACCGGGTCTCGTTTGTCTATCTATCTATGGTCGTCTCACAAAGTACTTTTCTACATAGGGTCGTCTATTATTTTTATTAAAAGCTCATATGCTGCGCTGTTGTGTTTAATGTTTGGTCGTTTTCTGTATTTCCGCCCTTGTAATAGATAGTTGTTCTGATAAATAAGAAATGCTTCCAACTAATTACAGTTAACAATCGCAAGTACAAAAAACCAAGAACCATGAATGCCATACGGGTAAGGTTATGTTTACTTCTCACCAAAAGTTGTCAATTCTTTGTAACCAAACAATTAATTTTGATATAACTTTCAGAGTATCTGGCGCACCGCACCTCTGGTTCAAAGGACCTTTCCAGCCAGCTATGCTACATTGAGGACCCTAACATCAGTAACTCTTGATATATCCAAACCCATAGAAAATGTTCCAATTTCTACTATTGAACTTGACAAGTTGTACAAGCGGGTTGAATTGGAGATGAGAGGCATTGATCCTGCCGTTTTGTTGAGCTACTCTTGGTTTTGTGTAGCTGCTGCTTCTCATTTAGGGATTGAAGTCACTAAAAGGTGTGTATGAATATAGAAAATCATTGACATACATATTTTCATTCTAAATATTTGAATTGTATTAATGCACATACCTATAAAACTCGTAGCTGAATTTCTATGATTTCATTTGCAGTTGGGCACTCAGAAAAGCAGAGAAAGAGCGTCTCACACTCCTAAGAAGTGTTCATATTTACAAAAAACATCGAGTACAATATGAAGTCCGGTCTTACTTCAGATTTGTCCACCTTCAAAGACTTACTGGTTCCACTTGTGACACATACTTAGAGTACATCCAGAGGAATCTACCTGAAGGTTGCGCACTGAAGGTAACAAAGATTGAATGTCAAAAGAAACCAGAGCATCTATCACCACCTAGTCAATAAGATAGATACCAAACTGTTGGATGTAGAAATAAAAGTTATGTTAGTGTAAATTGACCTTTATTTTACCTAAAAAAAAAAACATACTTATCTACCTACCTAACCTACACAACTGAAAGAACTACCGATATGTATGAAATCATTAAAATTGATTGATGGAAGTAGCATTATCACCTTATTCATTTTGGCACCATAACTGAGCCTTGTATTATTTGTATTATCTGTGACAGAGTAAGTAATCACTATGAAGGTTTCTTACAAACGGTAACAAGAAACGCGATTCCAAAAACCAACTCTACCGCTTGGAACATCAGCAGCGCTACTCCACAGATGTATTCCAGTTTTAAGATGTAGGATTGGTAGAACATGAAGTAACAGATTCCAGTGACTGAGGGTATGGTGAGAAGGATTGAGCAGAAAACAGGAGACTCTGAAATTAAAATATATTATACAATTAAATTTATTGTTTTAATAAAATTTATTGTCATAGATTAGGTAGTAGGTATCTACTACCTAACCTATCACAATAAATTGGTGTTAAGTAGTCCGTTTACCATAGTGTTACATCATCCCACTGTTTAATGCACTATTTTTTAACCTTTTATGGAGATCTGAAAAATATTATTAATAAAATTCACATAGTTCCTCCTTTTACCGTTCCCAGGCCAAGAACTTAGAGGAAAAAAAGTCTTTAAATGGCCGTCCCAACTAAAGTATAACTTGTTGAACATAATCTTTCTGTGAGCCACACAAGGGTCTAAAACCATTATTTTACATAACACATGTATTATTTAAAGGTACAAGAGCTGGAACAGATCGCTTCTAAGCGATAAGGCCGCCCATTGTATTTGTCGCATGTAATGTCTTTTTTAATTATCTGTATCTGGTGTACAATAAAGAATTTTTGTATTGTATTGTATAGCTGGTATTTCAATGGTGTTTTGATGTATTTTTGTAACATCTTCATCGTACTTACTCTTATTCACCATATTTCCTCTCCTTCCTAAGAATATCCTTAGAACTTCAACCAGACACAGAAGAATGAAGACGCATGATTCAATTACAAGGGCATCTACGGGATATTTCGTAATCCATGCTTTTAATATTCCCATCATAACTTCAAACAATATAAACATGCATAAATAGATATAATTCAGATAGAAAAGTGCCTCGTACCCTACACTACAGGCTGCATTCATTGCTTTAATCTTAATTCGAAATAATATCAGTAAATACAGAATGATTTGTTATGGTTGTGGAATGTTTGTTTACAATTTAGTTACTCCCGCAACGCGTGCGTAAAACTGCGACCGGAAGTTGCAGTAACCAATCGCATGGTGGTGGAAACGGAATTACCTATCCATCGATATACAAACTTTTTTAATTTATCTGATAAACTCAATTCCAGTGCTATCCAAATTATATAAGCCACACTACTGAGTAATGCGGCAAATAAATTATTTAGGTTAGTTTTAGATATAATTTAGTTTTTAGATCCAGTTGTTGTTTTTTATTTTATTGTTAAAATACGGGACTGTCATAGTCATAAAAATGACTCAAAGTCCCATAAAGAACAAAAAAAAAACCAATCAATGTATGTATGTATAGTGTTAGTGACTCACATATCTACTATCGGTCCATCTCAAAATTACGTTACCTTCTCATTGCAAAGGGTTTAAAGCCTAAGTACTAACAAGGTAATACTCACACCTCTAAATTCACCACAAACCCAACACCTCACGAACACGTTTGCCCCAGCGGCCGTCGGTTCTTCATACCTAGGTATGAAGAACCGACGGCCGGATGTGTTCTACCTAGGTGTAGGTAGAACACCCAATTAAAGAAAGGTAACCTAACCTAACCGGTGGTTAAACCATCCACAGATTATCACACAGACTTTACTTACTTTCGCGTGTTAGAAACGGAAAGTGGTTATTCAGGAAGACTGCACTAGGAAATACAGCCATAATGCGTTATTACTGTTTGGCTTGCGGTGATGCGTTAGAATAGCTTATTACCTGCTAGCTAATGAATCCCAAGAAGCATCAATATTTCATTTGAGTAGTTATCAGTAGGGTTGGGTATATATTATTTATTAAAAACAGACGACCGATGTGGCGCGGTGGGCGAAAGTCCGCCTGCGACGCAGGAGGTTGCGGGTTCGATTCCCGCCTCGGAACAATTGTGTGTAAGCTCTGCAGATATTTGTTCCGGGTGTTCTGGTCTTTTTCTATGTATAATAAAAATATCTATCTATGTAATATATTGTATTATGTATATCAGTTATCTAGTACCCATAACACAAGCTCTGCTTACCATGGGGCTAGATAATGATGTGTGAATTGTCCAGCATTATTTATTTATTTATTAAAAAGGCATCATAGGATTATAATTCACCGCAATTGACAATTGCGTGCATCACTCTCTCTTCTCCCGCAAACATATTCTATATGTCCCTACCAAAATTCAAGGATGCGGTTTTAAAATTTTTGGATAGGACCCATAGGAATATGTAAATAGGTTTATTTTAAGTTTAATATTAAGTGGTAGTTAGTAGTGTGTAGAATGTTAGTTTTTTGGTTTGTGTTTTAAGTTTAAGTTTTTTTTGTTATATTATATTTCTTTGTTGCTTTGATGTCCAACTGTAAAGGCATTGTAAATAGTTTAACAATAAATAAATAATTAAAATAAATAATTAAACTTAGATAGTTGTTAGGTCGAATTCTCACTCAGTTTAAAAAAAACAGTATTTGCTTTCTCCTAAATCGAGACCTGAAGGGTTTTCTCAAATTCCTCGTATCATTAACATAAAGGAGGACCGATGATAATCTACAACAAAACTTTTTGATCAAAAATTACACTTATAAAAAAACCATGTAGATTCTATTCTACCTACCTAGGTACCTACCTACTTAATCTTAGGCACACCTGCTCGTGCCTAAGGTAAGTTCATCTAACATAGAAAGCTCTTATGCAAGTTCTATCGCGTGAAAGTCTAGAAACTCAAGTTTTGTGATTCAAACATGGCTTAGGCGCATACCTAGGTACTAAACATAAATTAAGTTAGTGCTAGGTAGGTCTACTAGATATAGGGTGTTTCAAAATTTCAGCTCAGTTAGGGACACCTGATTTTTAATTATAGGTACAATCATGCTTGCCTAATAAGTACCTTAGAAGGTAGGTAGTCTTACTTCTAAAGACCTTCCTACATGGGAAGAGTAGGATCCTACTAGATATCTTTGTATATAGAAAGCTATTTGTGCTAGCAATCGCCTATATTTTCGTTCACTTAAGCATTACGACATAAACACAAGGGGTTGTTCAACGCATCCAAGAAATTACGTAACAAAATTACATCTTTACCACACGCATGGTTATCCTAGCGCATCGAGTGTTAGGTAAGTGAGAGTAGGAAAGTAATCATACTGCCAACTATATTCCTGACTACGGCCATAACAGACGTGCCAACCTTCTAACTGAAAAGAAAAACCTTTTCACAAATAAAAAAGGAGTTTGAATATATTTTTAAATAGGGAACACCTATTCAGCCAGTGCCATATGTAAATAATTCAAAAATTAAAAATAGAACGGCAACATGAAGACGAAGCCGGTGCTGACTTTTTCAAAGTTGGACGAGGAGACGGGAACTCTTTTGGACAGAATGTTCGAGAAGAAAGATTGTATGGTCGAGATAAATCCTGGGCGTGTGATCCTTCCGGCCGATTACATGACGATCGGACAGGATATCCTCGACATGGAGGTTAAAGATAGCGATGTGTGGATGTGCTCTTATCCTAGAACTGGTGAGTTGAAAAAGAGGTTCTATTCTATGTATATTTATTTTTTAATTAGCTGTTTCCCGCGTTAAATTTGAATTTCACATTTCTATAATAAAATATAGCCTATGGCACCCGGGGATAGTACAGCTTTCCAACGGTGAAATAATTTTTCAAATCGGTCCACTAGTTTTCTTGTGTGAGCCTATTCAATGCAAACAAACAAAAAATAATATCTTTCCTCTTTATAATATTGGTATAGAAGTATAGATAAATAAATTTCTAGTTCCATATCAGCATTGGGGTAATATTTTTGAGATTTTATGAAAGTAAGGACATGGCGATTATCGCTGAAAATAGCGTGTGAAGCCACAGGCGTAAGCTATTAAGGTATAAGTAAAAAAGGCTTTTCGAATGATGACGATTAATTATTGTACTTATTTAAATCATATTTTCCAGTGGTTTAATCTGAGGGGTTGCCTTGTTTAACAAATTAAATAAAAATATGAATGTTTTATTCCACATTCATTTTTTATTTATTTTTTGAACAAGGTAACCCCTCGAATTAATACCTACTACAAGGTAGCGTGAAGGTTCATTATAGCTATTTATACCACTGAATAAATGTACTCATCATCATCATAACCCTATAGCAGTCCACTGCTGGACATAGGCCTCTCCCAATGAGCGCCATAGCGCCCTGTTTTCAGCTTGCCGCATCCAGTATCAACCTGCAGTCTTTCGCAGGTCGTCATTCCACCTGGTCGGAGGGCGTCCTACACGTCGCTCGTGACGTTTACCGAATCGTGGTCTCCACTCGAGAACACAATAAATAAATAATAAATGTACTATAGTAAAGTTCTAAACTCAAACATATTACTAACTGTATTTCGGCGCAGGGTCATGGAGGTAGTCTTATTTTCTTAATATCACAATTTGTGTCACTTACCCCCATGATAAACTACTTTATTTGCCGTTTGTTATTCTGTGCCTGTATTTGTGCCTGTGTCCAAATAAATGTTTTTCTATTCTATTCTATATTATATAGGTAAATTGACTAAGTTCTTTTATTTAGGGTCTACCTGGGCTCAAGAGATGGTGTGGCTCATTGGACACGATTTGGACTACGAAGGCGCTAAATCTCTTCAACAGGTAAGTTTCTTCCTCACTAAGTCCACTGCGTTACCACGCTTGGAAAGAGAATCCTGCAGCGGAAGAGTTAAAAATACATACACATCCGTTACCACGCTTGGAAGGAAAATTCGGCAGCGGAAGTGTTAAAAAATGCATAGACATAATTTATTTGATACTTACACGATATAAATTACCATTTTTGAAATAAAATACTTAATCATCAATCACTATCATCACTACATAGTATAAAACAAAGTTCTTCCCGCTGTCTGTCTGTCCCTATGTATGCAATACAATACAATACAAAAATTATTTACTGTACACCATAATCAAATCAATCATTACAAAAATACATTATATGCGACAAGTACAATGGGCGGTCTTATCGCTTAGATCTTTAAAACTACGCAACGGATTTTGATGCGGTTTTTTTAAATAGATGTGATTCAAGAGAAAGGTTTCTATACCATTTGAAAGATAGATTTCCCCCCGCAGTTACATAGTTAAACTATAAAGAACTCAGGTGCAATACGTTGAAGAAAATAAACGAAATAACAATATGTAGAAAATAAGAAAGCAGGTGTGCTGCAGAAGCAAATAGACCAATGCATAATGCCATGAGTACATTATGAGTACACAGTAGAAAGCTAAATAAATAATTTAAAAAAGAAGCTAATTTCGTTTCTTAGGCAAGAGTTAATTTAAAATTGAAGTATTAAAATTAAGAGTGTAAGTATCTATAGAACGTTTGATTGATAAAATGTATGACGGCGTAGCAAGTGAATCGCGTTGAAATCTTTTATATGCAATACATAAAATGTTATTTACGCCGTAGCACCAACGGTTGCTACGACGACGGCGGCGTAGCAATATAAGCGCGTTGAAGTCTTTTGTATGCAATACATAAAATGTTATCTACGCCGTAGCACCAACGGTTGCTACGACGACGGCGGCGTAGCAATATAAGCGCGTTGAAGTCTTTTGTATGCAATACATAAAATGTTATCTACGCCGTAGCACCAACGGTTGCTACGACGACGGCGGCGTAGCAATATAAGCGCGTTGAAGTCTTTTGTATGCAATACATAAAATGTTATCTACGCCGTAGCACCAACGGTTGCTACGACGACGGCGGCGTAGCAATATAAGCGCGTTGAAGTCTTTTGTATGCAATACATAAAATGTTATCTACGCCGTAGCACCAACGGTTGCTACGACGACGGCGGCGTAGCAATATAAGCGCGTTGAAGTCTTTTGTATGCAATACATAAAATGTTATCTACGCCGTAGCACCAACGGTTGCTACGACGACGGCGGCGTAGCAATATAAGCGCGTTGAAGTCTTTTGTATGCAATACATAAAATGTTATCTACGCCGTAGCACCAACGGTTGCTACGACGACGGCGGCGTAGCAATATAAGCGCGTTGAAGTCTTTCTATCAAATAAGTCTAGCATAGGTATTGTTCTTAAGTTTTTCTTTAAGAAAATTTATAAGTATTTGATCAAACACTTACATGTTACCTTGTGGCGAATCAATTGATTGATTGTCACAACACTACGAGAGGTCCCCTCCCTACATGGCCTTTGATAGTGAATTGGTATTGTCTAATTGTTATTCTACTTATAATAGAAGATTACAACCATCCGCTGTTTTATTTAAATGGGAAGAGTATCCCCCATATTGGTGACCATCGAACGTGAAATCACGCTATAAATTTCGCTGCGGACATTTCTACTGTGGGCGGCTGTCCGGTGAGCTGGTGGTCCACTCCACCTGTGCCCATCTAGCCTATTATTTCTAGAAAATATAACTAACGCTTCCTCAGTGAGTTCCAGCGAATGTGCAGTGGATAAGCAGGCATAACTTTCATACTGGTTTGGAGTGTTCTTCTGCTTTGCATATGGTGATGGTGTTGTGTTGTGCTATTTCCTAGTGTTTTTCCTTACATGGTGACAAAAATCAAGAGAATGGATTCCACGGTTCGGCGTACCTTCTATCATTACTACAGATCAAGGCTCGCAGTTTGAATCTGATTTGTTCCAGCGACTCATGCGACAATTCGCAACTAAGCGTATTAGAACAACCTCATACCACCCCTGTGCAAATGGGATGATTGAGCGAGTTCATCGCCATCGGACTCTTGGGTCAGATCTCTTCCCCTAGTTCTTTTAGGGATGCGGTCCGCTTTCAAAGAAGATCTAAAAGCTACTGCTGCGGAATTTCTGTATGGTGAGCCTTTAAGGCTCCCTGGAGAATTCCTAGCTCCTTCCCTAGGTTCCGAAAAAATTCAAGACCCAGCTGATTTTGTCGTTCAGCTCAAGAATAAAATGTCTGCGATTAGACCAGTTCCCGCGTCAAGGCACGGAGAACACGCAACTTTTATTTTCAAAGATCTGTCCACGGTATCGCACGTCTTTTTGCGTGACGATACCGTACGGAGAGCTCTGCAGCCACCGTACACTGGTCCATACATGGTACTCGATCGCTCGTGTGATGGCAAGACCTACACTCTAAACATAAAAGGAAAGCCAGTTGTTGTGAGTGTAGTTGGAATAAAACCAGCTTATGTTGACGACGCAAATGTTCAGATTCCCACTCCTATCGTCTCCATCCCACCTAAGAAAGGTAATTTAGTGCCTGAATCTCAAGCTCCTGAGAGATCCACTGCAAAAATCTTACCTGAGAAGCCCTACACCACACGCTCAGGCAGACGTGTTAAATTTAAGAATTTTGATTTTTAAGAAATGTGTAATTTTTTTTAACAATGTATAATCTTTTGTGTGCACCCTACATGTGTTTCACAGTATTGTTATTTTTTATTTTATTGTTTATTCCCAAGGATGTATTGCAGATGTTAAGTTTTTTTGTCCTACTATTATTGTTTTCTACTTGGGTTTAATTTTCTCCTTGGGGGGGTGGTGTGGCGAATCAATTGATTGATTGTCACAACACTACGAGAGGTCCCCTCCCTACATGGCCTTTGATAGTGAATTGGTATTGTCTAATTGTTATTCTACTTATAATAGAAGATTACAACCATCCGCTGTTTTATTTAAATGGGAAGAGTATCCCCCATAACCTTACATAAACATTAGTCTCGTCTCGTTATCAATTCGTAATACTTCCACCGTAAATACTGGTATTATCCCTTCCGGGTCATGACTGCACACATGACAAAATGTCCAAATTGTTCGATTACCTATGTGCTAGATAATATGAGAGTCAAAATGCACAACAGACATATAATACGATTGTTTGAAAGAACGATTGTTACTCATATAGATCATTTGTCAGAACGAGCTAGTATCAAAATGAACTAATTGTTACAATCAGGAGTCAAAATGGCCAGTGTTCGGTAGAACAAATAAAAGCGGGGTAAAGAAAAGAGGTAATGCTGAAAGAAGGATGATAGGGTTGAGATAAATAAATATAATTTTTTTTTGAAAATCATTACGGTAGGGATATGTCCAAAAGAGTAGTTATTGTATTTTCTTTGAGTTTACCTGTCGTGCGATTTTATTTGAACATAAACAAATTGCGTAAAATGTACAACAACCAGTGAAGGTAAAGCCCAGATGTTTCCGGCTTCCGCAATATCTTCATCAACCACTATTATATTGGTTTTAGTTTTCCCGCGTCAGATGCTTGTTGCCTGTGTATACTGCTGAAAAACAAAGTTAACGCTGAACAAGATCTTCAGAAACTGATTAAAATTATGACCAAAACGGACCCACAGCTTTAGTGAGAGCCAAAATGCTTTCTATGATTTAACAAAACAAACTGATAGGGGTTCATAATTATAATTTTTCTGATTTGTGTGTTGACAATTTTACATTTTGGACGTTTTACTAGTAAGTCGTTTTGCCGCTCAAGACATTGCCACCATATAGACTGACGAATCAGCGATTTTCAGGAAATTGACGAATTGCAAAAGTGACCAGTTGACGACAGAGACCAATTTTAGAAACTGTCGAGTAGTGATCTAATTCCGTTGTAATATGCAGACGTTCTGCAAACTACGATATTTTCCTTGATAGACCTTCTGATACGGAGCGCTTTGCGATACTATGATCTGAATCATATTATCACACATCAACGAAACAATAATTCAGTTATTTACAGGGGGACAGCGCGTACGCAGTCCCCACTACCAAAAATAACGCACCCGAGATATCCACATTAGGGATATTCGCAGAGGTCAACCCAACCGCAGTGCAATGGTTAGGCCTCGCTCTGGGGGAACCGCCTTAGTGATCACGGTGTCCCCTGTGCCAGGTAAGTATGATTACACTACGCCACTGAGCGGGGGTCGTTCCGAGCCGTGCGTTCTCGTCAGCGCGATCTAGAGCTCGTTCACTTTTACTAGCGACATCTAGTTAAGCACGAGCCGGATTTGTTTGGGTGACGTCACTGTGTTGTGACGTCATCAGCTATTGTGAACGCCGCCGCCGCGCGCCGACCGCTATAGTTCTCGAATTCCGTAGGGGA
This sequence comes from Eupithecia dodoneata, assembly GCA_947044415.1. Lineage (NCBI taxonomy): Eukaryota > Metazoa > Arthropoda > Insecta > Lepidoptera > Geometridae > Eupithecia > Eupithecia dodoneata. Next base: position 3,597,470 of record OX345678.1, read on the forward strand.
AATCGTTCATTCTGAATATCGCTTGTATTATTATGTTTTGAATACATTTTACACACTAAAATCTTAAAACAAATCTGGCAATGTTATTAGGTATATTATGTATACAAAAAAATGGAACCAGGCCTAAACAATAAAAAAATTAGTTTTATCTATTGCATTTTTATTGTCTAATATTACATATGATTTGTTGATGAATCTTTCCGGACAACAGAATTTAAATAAATGTATAGTATTTTATCTGAAAATAAAAACTAAGAGCCATTAATGGTAGATCGTGTCAAATACAATTGTACGCGAAATATCACTCAGTGACTTTAATGAGCAGTCGTTAAATAAAAGTTAGTAAATGATTGAAATAAATTACTCAGGTACCCTTCGTACTTTTTCTCTTGGATCTACAAGCAAATCACATCACATTCTGTCATTCTTGTATTTCCCCTAGAAATTTAAATAAAAATAGCCTGTTTTCTTTTTTTATAAGCTACATAATTTGCTTAAAATACTTGCTTATCAATAACTCATTTTGGCTAAAATTGACACTTAGTGAGTTCTGGCACCACTCCGACGAAATATGAAATAGAAATATGAAACTAAAAACTGAATTATTCATTAACATCATCTCATTCGTACTCTTCACCCTCATTCCCATTATCAAATATATTTTTTACGTACAAATTTGGCGAGATTGAGTACAAAAGTCATAGAAAGTATAAAGTATAAAATGAAAGCCGCGGGGCAGGAGATAGCTTCTGCCCGCTTGATTCTATGATCATTTGGAAATGAAAATGATCATTTATTATTTTGCAACGCTAGCACCATGAATGCCTATGTATTATTCTGATATGTAAGCTATATTATTGTGAAGTTTCATCAAAATCCATTCAGTAGTTTTTGCGTGAAAGAGGAACAAACATCCTCCCAAAATTTCGCGTTTATAATATTAGCAGGATGCCGGTCAAGCTCTTTTTTTTTGTTACACGTATAATGTACCACCAGGTGGGATGACAACCTGCGAAAGACTGAAGGTAGATGCTGGTGCGTCAAGCTGCAGACAGGGCAATTTATAACAGTTTATCATGGCAGGTCCGAACTACGCACAGAAAGCCTTCTGTGCGTAGTTCGGACCTGCCATGATGCACAGTATGCGCAGTAACATTTTTTAAGCACCTTTTGAAAGCACCTTACGCTTTTTTACATGAAAATAATTTCTTTTATTTATCACTCTTATCCATAATTTGAATTATTTAAAAAAATATTTTCTACATTTTAGTTCGGCTTATTTATAAAAGCGTGTTTTTTTAAACTATTATTTATTTTCTATATTTTAGTTTAATCTTATCAAATGATTGTATTGTCATCGGTTATTAATAAGTTTACTAAGTTTAAATTAAATATGACCGTTCAAAATGGGTCAAAATCGAGTCCAAAGGAGTCGGTTACAAACAAACATACATACTATAATAAAATAAATATAAAATATATAATAAAAGCATGGTTGCAAAAGGTTCGTCTCTAGCCAAGCTAGAGCTAGGCCAGAGACACCTTTTTTTATTGCTTATTATATTTAAGGGACTTTGAGTCATTTTCGCGGGCCTTCGCCCACCGCGCCACAAAGGTCGTCAAAAATGTTTAGTAAGTAACTCTCGCCGTACGCGCAAACAATGCGTACGGCGAGAGGACCGCCAGTTATCTGGTTTCCCGGTTAATAAATAAACTTCCAATGGAACTACTCGACAATATAACACCTAATAACATAAAATATAAACTCAGATCGCACTTCTTATCGAACCTACATCATTATCAGGGGGTTTGATTCAGTTACTGATCTATTTACTTACCTAATTCCAATTTATAATCTTATTGCCTGACATTGAATAATTTTATTGTTAAACCTATGAGATTTTATTCAGCTGACTCTCAGCTAATAACACATCTATACAAACCTTTGTGGTTTCCTTCGTGTTATTTTTAAGCTTTTTTAAGTAACAATATCTTTAAGCAGGTAAATAAATAAAAAAAGTAACATTTTATATTCTCAGTTTAACCGAGAAAATACATGATATAATTAAATTTTAGAAATCTATTAAATACTTCATGAGTTTTTGTTTGAGAACACTTAAAACCTCATTATAAAGTGGAATAGAAACTGTTTTTGTTTTATCTCTAGCTTTATATCTGTCTTGACCACAGTCGGTTACAAAAGTCTTCGTTGTTATTGATTTGTCTGTTGATTATGTTTTTTTGTTTACTGTTAGTGTGGGTACTTATTAAGCTAAATAACGTTAATAATACCTGCGTTTGTGTTTTGATAATTATTTATTTTATTTGTACATTATCACTGCATCAGATATTTTCTGAACGTACCTATATTTGTTTATCTGGCAATAACAGTTTTCTTCACGAGTGTGCATGCGCAAAAGTTCGCAGAGCCTATACTCAGACCTGCCAAAATAAATTGTCCGTACTGTACAACTCCCCAAATGTATACAAAGCCTTAAGATTTGACAGGGCTTCTTCCCCACAGATTCGCTGCCCTCTTGTCGAGCTGTCGTGCATAATGGTGGACGGGCACGCGCAATGGCACGACGAGAGCGTGAAGGGAACGTCAGTGGAGCTGGTCAAGCACCGGCTGCCGACGCCGAGGTACATCCGGAGCCACTTACCCTGGGACCTGCTGCCTGTCGAGATCCAGAGGGCTGATGGTACCGCACGGCCGAAGGTTATTAATTACCTTTTTTATTATACAGAATACAGATTTGCACGGAAGGATAAGATTCGTCTACCGGGGATAATGTAGCTTCCCAACGGTGAGAGAATTTTTTAAATCGGTTCAGTAGTTTCGGTTTAGTACAGATACTTATATTATAAAGAGGAAAGTTTTGAGTGTTTGTTTGTTTGTATTGAATAGGCTCCGAAACTACGGACTCGATTTAAAAAATTCTTTCACCGTTGGGGAGCTACACTATCCCCGGTGAACATAGGTTATATTATATTTTCAAAAAGTTAGGGATCCTTATGAAAACTCCAATAATGTAACCCATGGTGTAAAGAAAATACCTAAAAAATTACTTACATCGCGTGCGCTGTGAAAACTATTGATGATAGAACAAAATAATGTAATACGACTTTGCAGAACACATCAATACCTACAAAAAATGTCGCGACAGGATATGTCTAACTATTATAGTTAAGGCACAATAAGTTTTATTTTATTTTAAAATTTTAATTGAAATGCGCCGCTAGAAAAGGCTCTTTGTTTGTATCTCGGTATTAATCCTTATCAAAATAAGTTACTTTATAACCATGACTACTTCAATACCTTTATATAACGAATTAGAAAACATTTAAAAAAGATGGATGAATCCCGTGGCCGCGTGATTAGGAGAAAACAGGGTGTATTTTTATATAATTATGTAGATTTACCTACGTAGGCTGCCAACTCTTAGAATATTTACCTTCATTCAGGTGATCTACACGTCACGCAACCCGAAAGACATGGTTGTCTCGTACTACCACTACTGCACGCTGGTGCATGGACTCAAGGGCACCTTTGAGGAGTTCTGCGATATCTTCATGAGGGACCGCGCTCCGTTCGGACCCGTTTGGAACCATATTCTTGGTAATGAAACCTTTTGTGCATAGTAATAATATTTCTTTGGACTCAGGTACAAAGTACAGGTATAATATTTACGGGTTTTAAAAACAAAGTAGGTACCTAATATCATATAATAATATATCATATAAAGGTTGCCTGGAAGAGATCGCTTTTAGCGATAAGGCCGCCGATTTGTGCCACTAGATATAGTTACTATTAAGATCCTTTAGTATTTTTATTATTTTTTTGTATTGATAGTGCAATAAAGTTATTATTGTATTGTAATATCTGGTTGATTACCTCACTCCCCTCACCACCAAGATTACGGACTCTTTAGTGGGTACTTTTTTGGTCTGTGTGCTATTTTTAAAGATAAGCGGCCATGACATGGGCGGGCACAATCCCACATAATTATCAAATGTTAAAAGGAATATTTTATAGACCAATATGTTTAGAGATTAGCTGACTGATGCATACTATTCTACCAATACCAATACAGATTATTTATTTGCATTTTGCACACATGGGTCACACACAGAGGTCTTAGTTATAAAATATGTACCGTACAAGTCTTGCCTTAGTCTAGGCCTAGGGCATGCAAATTAGTTGTCCTACGGTCGGCTATGGTGACTAAAAAAAAAGCTTGTTTTCACGACATAAAAAAATATGTATAATAATAATAGTAATTGCAAATAGATATCTTATTAAATAATTAATAAATAATGCTGGACAATTCACACAGCATCATCTAGCCCCAAGCTAAGCAGAGCTTGTGTTATGGGTACTAGATGACTGATATACATAATACAATACATTACATAGATAGATATTTTTTATTATACATAGAAAACGACCAGAACACCCGGAACAAATACAAATATCGACAGATCGTACACACAATTGTTCCGAGGCGGGAATCGAACCCGCAACCTCCTGCGTCGCAGGCGGACCTTCGCCCACCGCGCCACATCGGTCGTTATTATTACATTATAGATTAGTCAATTTTTAATGTACTTAATTTAATAAACACTTTTATTTTATAATTGAGTTGATACTTAACGTATTAGCCAGCAGTCGACTCCACCTTGTCCTATTGTATTAGGTCATATCCTGTACGAGTAGATGTAAGTGTTTTCAATAAATAAAAATTTTCCTACAGGTTTTTGGAACAGGCGCCACGATCCAAACGTCCTCTTCATCAAGTTCGAAGAGATGAAGCACGACCTACCTTCAGTCGTCCGCCGAACCGCCAATTTCCTCAAGAAAACCATGAGCGACGAGCAAGTCGACAAGCTCTGCGACCATCTTTCCTTTAATAACATGAAGACCAATCGAGCGGTCAACCTCGAAGCTATCCTAGAGAAGTCTTTTGGAAAGAGCTACCTCGAAGCGACTAATCTGAGATTTATTAGGAAGGGCGTTATTGGGGATTGGAAGAATTATATGTCAGATGATCTGTCGAGGCGATTTGACGAGTGGGCAGATCAGCATTTGAAGGGGACTGAGCTTAGTTTTGAGTGAAGCAAAGCGAGTCTACATGTTGGTCGAGTCTTGGCGAGTAAAGCCTAGCTATGCCTTTATGCTGTCGGCCAAGATGTGGACAGAATTTGAACGGTAGGAGTTGAGCCTTTTGTGTAGAATTATTAACCTTTCGAATAATAAGGCTCTAGAATAAGAACGTTAATTTTTATTTCATCAATGGTGTCTATTATTCTAAGACAATCTAACCTGCTCTATTATTCGATAGGATTATATTTTTTTATTATATAAATAATTATTATAACTTGATATTCGGTGATGTTTGCTACACTCTAACAGGAAACATAATAATAAGCTATCAACTAAGAGAGTGTTAGGTTAGAATAGTAAAATATTAATGTATACATATAATTACGGACGAAATTAATAAAATATGGATTACTTCACATTATATATTTATTTAGTTACTTGTGTTTTGCGAAACACCCAGTCCCTAAATGCCAAATAACCAAAATATTATCACGATATGACGATTATTGAAGTAATATATCACCATATTTTCGTAATATATAATAACTAATATCTAGTCAAATCAATATATTGTAGTCTTAAAGCTTCTAACCCCTTCTACATTCTTCTGTTCATCACTATACGTCACACTCAACGCACGTGGTACATCACTGCGGCCTTCTCCCCGTGTGACGATTTGCCAAATCAAAAGTCCGTATGTGCGGTCCGACGTGACGTCATCCAAACAAATCCAGCCCGTGCATAACTAGATGTCGCTAGTAAAAGTGTACGAGCTCTAGATCGCGCTGACGAGAACGCACGGCTCCGAATGACGTCCGTCACATACAAATAATTTAGTATCGCTTCTCGGCCTTTTGGCTAAGATCAAAGTGTAGTATCTGTTCTTTTCAGCTTAATATCTGAAAGTTCCCTCACTGAGGGACCAGTATATTAAACTGATTTTTGTTAAACGACGGGATGTTCGGGGCTCGCTCCACTCCCGTCACGGGTCGGCCCGGCATTGCAGTGCCGCCGGGATCGGCCCACAGAAGTTATTGTGAAAAGTATATTATGAGAAGTATGAGATCCATACCGTTCCGATACGATACGGATCTCATAAAATAAATACATAATATATCTACCAGGGCCTTCTGACGCATACTGGGGTTCGGGGGTTCGGATTCGGACCACATATTATACATATAAAGCAGTAATGAACCAGAACGATTATTTATATCAAAGTATTTTTTTTATTCAATTCCCATTTCAAACAATTTTTTTTTCATACTGTTACCATTTTGCACTAATTCATTTTTAGACAAATTTCGTTTTATCCAACTCTCGTTGAGTAGGGTAGTAGTATTTGAAGTACTAAACTTCAAATAATACCTCTATGCTTTGGTACTTAAAATAAACCCTCTTTGCTGCTGTATGTTATCTAAAACTAGTTTATGCATAATGTAAGTAATGACCAACACGCTTGTTGACTAATTTCGGTTGTATGTCTAAATTATAAATATCCAGACACTGTCATATGCATCATTCGTTATGCGATAAAAAAAACAGACTATATTGGTCATTATGCGTCAGAAGGATTCATTTTACATCCAGAACTTTCTATAATTTGGTCGTTAATTCTATTAGTCATTTTATTCCTTACGTTCGCCGATCGTGCAACTAAAACATTCTACTGGGTTAGAAGCTTTAAGACTACTGTACGGAGGTGTAGGTACATTTATGTAAAGTTAGTGAATGAGTGAAATCACTGAACACTTTTCAAAAGTTTATTAAAATTAAAACACGTAAAGCACATAGTAAGTTAACGAGCCTTCAAACGGTAGTATCGCGTCGCTGTCAGTGTCGCACTGGTTAGTAGGGGCGTAAATATGCCGATTCAGTAAGTTCGATAGAATGATGCCACATATCTGTACGTCCTCGTACAACTACATACTGATACTCACTAGAGCGTTCTGCAAAAAAGCAATGTGCTTACTAAGGCACTATGGAATTACGACGTTTTGTTTACATAGTCTATATACAATCTAGGGGTTAGAAGCTTTAGGACTACATATTGACTAGCAGGACTAAATCGCTTTTTGACTAAATCTCGATATGATCATATCGCGTTAGGACTAGATCGCCATAAGGCCTGATAGCGTAACGACTATTTTGTCGTTTGTTGATAACATGATGTTCCTTTTAAATTTATTGATGAAACAAAGAATTTTGCGCACCTTTTTTAAATTAATTAAATAATAGTAAAAAAAAATAGTAACCACATATTCAGAGAAAATAATAATTGCCAAACAAACAAGAGAACAGAGGAAAGTCAAGGTGACAGTTATTTAAAAAAATTACTATTGTTTTATTCTTATACTTGGTTCCGGAACTCCATAGGAAGTATAATATAATAATAATAAGTTTAGGTTTGTTAATTACAAAAAGTACTTGTGCTGAAGTGTGAATATGAACTAAGTAACACTTTTTGATACCATTGTACGTCTTATCGATATCAAGTAAATCTGATAACAGGTCCTATGCATATATAGTCGGATAGCTATTTCATCCTAACGCGATGTGGTCATATCGAGATTTAGTCAGAAAGCGATTTAGTCCTAATCCTAACTGCTATCTAGTCAAATCAATGTCCTTTGCACGACTAATGTCCAAAGTACAAAATGTCCAACTAAGATTAATGTCCAATACTAATTTAATCCAATATGAAAATTATCCAACTTAAAATTTTAGGTTCTACGTTTCGAATTAGGATCATTACGTGCTAACTCAAGTAAAAAACCAAAAAAAATCTCTTGTTTTACTCTAACATAAATCTTAATAATTTTACATAAAATAATGATATATTAATGGCTATTGGTACTATCTCTCCACGTTTTACTCATTAGATTTAATCTGCAGAATATCATCTTTCGCAGAATCTGTAATGAAGTTAGTGTCATCTTCAAGTTCCTTCAAGTAACACTTATATTTTTTATCGTAAAGTATATCTGAGTTTCGTCTATTTTTTTTTTTTTGTAGAAAAGAACAAATTGTTTTGAATTTTATAATCGTTCCTTGCCGCTTCTTTAATAAGTTTATGCAAAAAAAGAAATACATTTGGTTTTGTAGGAATTCTCGCAGCGAGCCTCCTATGCCAGCCTCTAACAAATAGGTTGTACGATGTTTCGTTGCAGAACAGCTTAAAGTGTTTGTTGAACATTTCGCCAGCCACTGTTTATTGTAATATTTTTAAATAGTCTATAATAGTTTAGCCGCATTCATAATAGCTATTTCATAAATTGAATCGCGATTTTAAGATGTTCTAATAGAAGATTTATTTTACAAGTGGCCATATCGAAAAAGTATATTATAATAGGAAATACATATAAGGAATTTGTTGAATCAGGATTTGGTTATAACAGCATTTTTATGAAATGGACTTTGGGTGTTAATAATTGTATGTAATGAACCAGACCGGTTTGTAAAGGCTTCTAATTCTAAGTGTTGTCTATATTGGGCATTTTTATGAATGGACATACCAGACCGTTTTAGACTATTTTTGTCATTTATCATTATCATAATTGGACTTTGGACATTAGTCGTGCAAAGGCCTGAGACTGGATAGGGTCGACTGATTGTAATAAAGTCTGTTGTGTTCAGGGTTGCCAGATGTCTAAACTTTTTTCTCGTACCGGGGATGCCAAAAATCTCGTACTTTTAGAACATAATCTCGTACAAATTTAAAGTTTAAAATCTCATTAAATCTGTGTTCTAAACAATGTTACGAGTATCTCTGGTTTGAATTCGGTTTATCCATTTCTTGAGGTTGAAGTTGTCAAATGAAACGAGTCCATATTATGCGTACGATGTTTAAAAACCGTGTCACCTGCTTTTTTTGCAGTCCATCCTCCCTTTTTAGTTATTTTCCTAGGCGGCGGCGGCGTGGATGAATCCTCACTGTCACTACTCATTATTTTAAATTTACTTTCTATTAATTAGGATGAAATATCGAAATGCAAGGGAACTTGACAAACTTCAACTAATGAGAGTAATGAGTATAAAACATCCCCCTCCACGTTCAGTAAAAGATGTTAGAATGCGATGGTTACATGAGTGCAAGAAGGACAACAACAAACAAATACATTTAACGGGAAATCCCGTTCTAAGACATTTAGTGACAACTAGTGATGAGGTAATGAATCTAGTGATGTGCCTAGTCAATTGTTCTATGGCGGCGTGGACCTTATTATCCTTTTTATAATATTTTTGGTTGGGAAAATGGCACAGGAATTCAACATTGTCAAAATCTCGTACAAAAGTGTACGAGATTTTTATTTCTCTCGTTTCTCGTACAGGGACTGTAAATCTCGTACATGTACGAGATTTCTCGTACGTCTGGCAACCCTGGTTGTGTTTTTATTCAAGGGGGACAGCGCGTACGCAGTCCCCACTACCAAAAATAACGCACCCGAGATATCCACATTAGGGATATTCGCAGAGGTCAACCCAACCGCAGTGCAATGGTTAGGCCTCGCTCTGGGGGAACCGCCTTAGTGATCACGGTGTCCCCTGTGCCAGGTAAGTATGATTACTCTACGCCACTGAGCGGTGGTCGTTCCGAGCCGTGCGTTCTCGTCAGCGCGATCTAGAGCTCGTTCACTTTTACTAGCGACATCTAGTTATACACGGACTGGATTTGTTTGAGTGACGTCACTGTGCTGTGACATAACCAGACCGTCATGGCTCACGAATTCCATCCATTGGGTGGCTGTGGAATCGTGTGAATGAGATCTAGCATGATAAAACATTATGAGAGTGAGACATTACCTAGTAACCTTTTGGTTTTGTCTTAAAGATTTTCGCATAAACTTTTAAAATTTTAGGCATAATTCTTTAATTTCTCACTCTTTTCCGTATCAATACTTAGCTATAAAGAAGTTAATGACAAGCGAACAGTGTTTTGCGACCTTTTAGTTACCCTTTGACTGCGATTTTTTTCGTCGACTGCGATCTTGTTTTTGACCTAAAAAATTCGTGCTGCCGCTCTACACAGAAATATAACGACTGTGCTGAGTCACAAAGATCTGTATTTTCTCAGCCGCTGCGCTAGTGTGGATTTACGCATATTAGTCACTTGTAGAAAACACATACCGTGTGATTTCAGCACTCAAAGTGTTAAGTAAAGTTGTTTAACTTTTTTGGGAGTTTTATGATGCATTGACAACAATGAACTTAAAGGTATCTAAGATACCTTAACTGGTAGTTTATTCATAAAATAAGTAAATTTATTAGCTATGAGGTAGTTATATCAATTTAACTAACTACTTTTTAATTTTTAATTTGGAAATAAAAAACTTGATGTTCGGCGATGTTTGCTACACTCTAACCGGAAACATAACTGTTGTGCATTTTGACTGTCATAATTATTATCTAGCACATAGGTAATCGAACAATTTGGACATTCTGTCTGTGCAGCCGGAAGGAAATAAATCTATATATATAAAAGAAAGTCGTGTTTGTTACAACACTTATAACTCGAGAACCAGGAGTCTAACATAGGATATTAAAAAAAAAACAATTGACAAATCGATTTCCACGGGGGCGAAGCCGCGGGGCGCAGCTAGTTAAATATGTATAAAGGTTTTTCATTAAGATATACTTGTTCTTTGTAAAGTTCTGTTAAATCCCTTATTTAAGAAAATGAAACAAAATAAAGATTGCATTATTTTATGTTCAATAAAGTGAAATCACAAAATATGTATTGCAAAGTGACAAAGATTGAAAGCGAGATTATTGTACATGAGATTCTAAATACAACATTATTTTTAATAAATGATATTTTAGTTCGCAATAACGAATCTACTAAATAAGTTATAATAACTTAGCTATAAGAAACTTTCGTAATTAGCCGAATTAGTACATAATAAGATTATACATATAAATTTATTTATTTATTTATTATACACAAAAATAAATCATTTGAATCTCAAAACGACTAGATAGGTATTCTTAATTGACTCACAACACTGAATCTACGTGACTAAAGTATATTAACATTTATTTTATTTGTCCTACTTAACCTATTCGATCAAGATTTATCTTAAGTTCTAGAAATTAAGTGCCCTAGTTTAACTAACAATATCAACAATATATTTTAAAACATAATAATTATAAATTATATAATAGATTAATACAAAAATCCTGTAAATTACACACTAGAAATAAATATTTAACACTTTGACTGCGATCTTTTTTCGACGACTGCGATCTTTTTTTTAACCTAAGCCATTCGTGCTGCCGCTCTACACAGCGGTTGTGTTGCGCCGCACATGCGTTTCGTTCGAAAAACATTACAGCTGTGCTGAGTCACACAGATCTGTATTTTCTCAGCCGCTGCGCTAATGTGGATTTACGCATATTAGTCACTTGTAGAAAACACATACGGTGTGATTTCAGCAATCAAAGTGGGTACTTAAATATGTAGTATAACTTTTTATCAATTGAGTATTTGCGTTTATTTTTATTATAATATTTATTTTAATGAGTAAGGTAATTATAAGTATTATTTAATATTTTTCTACGCATTTACATTAAAACTTTTTGATAACATGATTCAAAATTTTAAATTTACTATTGTGATTGTGTAAAGCTCTTGTCAAGTCTAATATTCAACTTTGGAATAATTCTTTGGGTTGTCAAGAATCTCTGAGATCTAGAAAATTACAAACAAAATGGTTAACAATACTTTATACAAAAACATTTTGCTTCAAGACTAGATTTTGTACATTGTGATATAATGTTAATTAATAAATAGATTCAAAATACTGTTCTTATTCTTATTGATATTCTAAACATTGTTCATTCAACGTGATTTGAGGGTTTTTGTAGTGCGTTCAATCTTTTGTAAGATGATGTCCAACCTCTCTGTTGTTACCCCACGCTAGGTGGGGTCGGCATAACATGTTTTTATCTCGCACTCTCCTCTATCAGCCGTTAAAAGAGGTCCAAGTCGGGGATGGTCCGACTTAGACCTCTTTTAACCATGTCCTCTTTTATACAATGCATTCATCTTCGGTCTTCTTCTGCCCTTATATCCCTCCACATCAAAACCTAACACTCTTATCGTCACATGCCCTTTCCTCCGCATCACATACCACGCTAACCTGTTACTCATATTTTCCATCATTGGCGCCATTTTTAAATTTTGTGTTTTAAACAGCAAGAACATTTTGTGTTTATAATTAATTAAGTTCTTCTGTCTCGTGTAGAGTAAATTTGCTATAAATAATCGAATAATTTTTATAGATACTCAAACTACTAATAATTTGATAGCTACGTTCACTACGATACGTTTGTTTACTATTTGACTAAAATCATCTTTGAAGTACAGAATAAAACTCAAAGGGTTCTTTACAAATACCCCCAAACCCTGCCAATCCCATTATACGGGGTGTTCCGCAGACAGTGTGCCGTATGGCGCGGAAACAAGAATAATAGCTTGGTCGCTTTTAACCCTGCAAAGCCTCCGAAAAGCCACCATACTAAAAACTATAAAAAAGTTATGCTATTGAGGGTTGAAATGGGAACCATACTAATTACATTTTGTTCTACCTACCCCCACTTACTGGCATAAGTGCTACCGTGCTTACATCGCATCACGATTACGAGACAACGACACATACCAATTTGAATTCTGTGACGTGTGCAAGAGTCCTGTGAGGTCTAAAGGAAATAATTGATATTTGATATTTCACCATATGGCACACGGTCTACCGACTGCCCTGTATATCAACCTACAACCTAAAATTAAATCAACCGACAACTAGGGTTGCTAGATTTATGCCGAACATGGGGATTCCCGAACGCGCCGCAACATTGATGATGGTTGACATTCTTCGTGTGATGATGACCGTGAGGTTGTACATTGGATGGCGCTTGGTTCTTTTCTTTGATTGAATCTTTGGTGGTTTGTTTGTGGGTGCAGTTCTTGTGGGGTGCTATTCGGGCTCGGAAACGACCCACTTTGCCTTGTTTGGGGGGTTCTTCAGTGGTTTCACAGACGTGGTCGATTTGGTGGTCATCAGCATGGGCGTCCTGGTATTCTGTGTCTGTTTCTGTAGAATAAATAATATTTTGTTGGTTCGATATCATAGTAATATAACAAATGCGAAAGTTTGGATGGATTATGGATGTATGTGTTCTTCAAGCCACACGCCACACGAACGGATTGGCCGAAATTTTGCATAATTAAATAGATATGAAAAAACACAAAAGCTATTTTTTATCATTACTAGTTCCCATGGGATATAAAAGCATGCGAATCCCCAAGAGAGCTAGTTTGTGAATGAAGTATAGCGTAACCTTACCTAGATACCTTTTATTAATTATCAATAGTGTTTGGAGACCATTCTCAAGTTTCAAACGAGTGGCCCGCGAGCTGTCGCTCATCTGATGCTGCCAATATAAAATGCTTCGAGAGATGTAAAATGTGGTGTGCGCCCTAATCTGCGAAACCTTCAGCGCTGTTCTAGACTGATGCGGAATATGCTTTAGGATAAACTCTGGACAGGGGAGAATGTAACAAACAAGCAAGTCACATAATTACCAGTTTCCTCAGGATTGTGCTTGGGCAGGGGAGACTCGGCCCGCATGGCCCCGCAATTTGTCTGGGGAGGTGCGGACTGAGCGGGAGTGATGCGGGCTATGCACTGGAAGAAGAAAAAATTATGTTTATGCAATAGTGTAGTTTTTTTTTTGCAAACTATTAGTTAAAATAGCTATATGATGTACAGTTTTTTGAGTTTTACTGTAGACAGCCCATGGTACAATTAGCTTTTCGTTTCAAATAAAGATTTTTGTATGTTTTTTTTTGTAAAATGAAGAGGAATGTGACTATAAAAGAACTCGGAGTGATCCCGTTGGCAGAAGCTATTAATAAATCGTAAGAACAACAAGAATCAGATAAATAAATAAGATAACTTACAGTGTCGTTGAATGCAGGGTCTGGTTGTCTGTCTTTGGCGGCGGGGGCAGTGGAAACTCTGCAAGGTGACGTCGGACTGTAACTTTAAGGCAAGGCGACGGTCAGTCAAACAGCCTCTCTTAGTATGTTGAATAACCAAATAAAACTATGATTGTGTAGATATGTTAACTACGAGATAATTAAAAAAAACGAACATCCCTCATTTTCATTTCATCAGGATTTAAATCAGATAATCGAGTAAACATATATATTAAGAACTCATAACAAACAAACAATTGTTTGTTTTGAAAAACTTGGAATCGTCATCAAATTCCTTAATATTTAACACTGAAAAAAAAATTCATCAATAATATACGCTATAGCGCTCTGTCTTCAACTTGCCGCATCCAGCGTCTGCCTGTAGTCTTTCGCAGGTCGACATCCCACCTGGCCGGAGGCCTTCCTACACTACGTTGCCCGTCATGATAAACTAAAGATTTTTGCCGGGTGTAAGAAATATGAGACCAATAAGGTTTATTCGCGTTTCTTGTATACCCTAATGGTATGTAGTTCCTAGCAAGAAAACAAAAGAGAACGAGGCTTTACTTCTCTGATATTCGCAATAAAAAAGATGAAGAGAAATGCATATTTACCAAAACGAGGAGTTGAGGCTGTCGGTAAAAGGAGAAGTTCTGGGCTGGTCCATTGTTTCTGCATCCGTCCACATCCCACCCATGCTTGTAGAGTTCGATCTTGATTCTGTTGAGAAATCAAGGAATTAAAGTTACAAGAAGTAACGTTCTGAAAATTTGGAATATCGAACCAAACCATAGAGAAGAAACAAACGCTTACTAAATATAGAAAAATTTGCAAAATATAGAAAATAAAAGAAAAATAGGAAAATATGATAACGATAATATAGAAAACAGTATTTTTGTTGATGGAACAGGCTAGATTTAGCGCTCGGAATGGGACTGGTGTTCACTGGCAACCCTTTAAATTTGAAGGGGCATTCACACAGCGAAATCCTTTTTTACCGCACCAGTTTTTACGAATCCTTCACTAACTCACTGCTACAATTAGGTACGTACGCCATCACGGAAAAAACCAGATCCAGACAAATCGATGCTTTGTGAAATGTGAATGCACAAACACATCATCAGTGCTACTTGGCGACAATAAAGGGAGACGATATATATAACTCTTTTGTGTGGTTCCTAATTCGAACTTAAACAAAAAGCTGTTTTTACTTAATCATGTGTCTACCTTGTTCTATAGTTATTGATTATTGAAGTCTAAGGAGAGTCTACACAGAAGTGTGACTGAAGTTCTAAAGGCATTTTATGAATTAAAAAATGTAGACGAAAAAATTAATTGTTCTTTGAAACATGGATCAACTCTTACCTCTATCCCTCTCAGTTCTATTCGGCGAATTCGCTATACTCCGTCGCGCCACATCCTGGAAGGTGACAGGAGAATACATCCGTCTCTCTTCCACCGGTGACGTCACCACCGGCGTCTGAGCCGGCAACGCAACAGAGTTGCGCAAAGGTTGCAGATTTGCTAAAGAGGTCGGTTGGAGATTCACTAAGGAGGTTGGAGCGGAGTTCACAGAGTTTGGTAGAAACTCCTTGAGGTTCATTTGAGCTGCTGAGTATTCAGCTATGCTGTCTCTGACGTCAGCTGCCCTTTCCCACTCCGGTTCGGTTCCCGGTGTGAGCTGTGCGGATATCAGCTTGGTGAGGCATATTCTGGATTCTCTACCTTCTAGCCAGTAGGTTTTCATAGCTCCTGAAACATAAGTGGATCCTTAGCATTTCGTATATATAATTGCTGCTATATTCTGCATTCTCAATTACTTCAGGCACATTTTCCACCTAGCACGCGTTTAACTTTTTTGAAAATACGTATATCAACTAAATTATTGGAGGAAATTTAATAACTATAGCCAAAATATCTTGGAAAAGGATATTGTAAAAAGAAATCCTTTGCACTAATAATTTGCCTGTAGTGTAACTAGCAGCAATGCACATTATCTTATTAAATGCTGCTTATTTATCGACAAATAAGGCGCTGAAGTTTACAAAACTGACCTTTCCCTTTAACCTGAATCTCGCCACGTTCCACCGCCATGTAAGAAGGAGAAAGCAGTTCCCTCGTGGTCTCCGAGATGTGGATCCTCATGGCTTCAGACGTGGACTCCATGCGCGAGGCAGTGTTTACCGAGTCTCCGAAGAGACAGTAGCGAGGCATCTTCAGGCCTACGATACCAGCGACCACTGCGCCGGAGTGGACGCCCACTCGGATTGATAGATGGGAACCTGGAAAAAGAATTCTACTGTTCAGAGTCTGGTTGCTGGGAATAAAACAAATAGGATTCCTCATCGATTTCGATGACGGCGACCCTAGACATTACGGATTCATCTTTCTATCATGAGCCCTGCCTGATATAGCTCGCTAGACCGAACTTGGTCTTGAATACCCTTCGACATTTATGGCAGTAGAGTTGGCCCGATGTGTTATAATGTCAATCTCGTATCGAGCTAACTCACTGGCAATTAGAGCAATTAAAACATGTCTTGGAAATTAAAAGTTTAATTACTAAAAGTATAATTATATATTAAATATATTTAAAGTATTACCTACAATGAAAAAAATCTGTTCATACAGGATCAGACTAAGAATAAAAAATACTTATAAGCCTTTTTGAATTTGGAAGAAGTGGAGCAATGAGGTTTGTTAAAGTCGGTGGTTATTCATAGCTCTGGTTAGGTTGTACCTATATGCAACTTTATCGGACGATTAGCGTTGATTCTAAGCACAAAACTTTTCCTTTGTGCAGTGGTAGATAACTAACGATTCCTTTGAGCATAAGCTCAAAGGAATCGTTTAATGAATCAGGCAGTTTGTATTTAATTTTTCGATGTATAATAGAAATATCTATCTATTTTACGATATCAGCTAGTATACAGTAAATCTACTTAGTTTGGGACTAGATGATGCTGTGTGAGTTGTCGAGCATTATTTATTTGTCTATTCTATACCAACTCTTTGTTCATAGATAAACGCTCAGTAAGACCTCTTTCCTTACCAGTGCTGGGATCCTTGAGGTCAGTGATAGCGTCGACCATGTCTAGCGCCATGTCACACACCTTCTCCGCATGGTTGTCTTCTTTCTCCGGAGCGCCTGACACCACCATGTACGCGTCGCCTATTGTTTCTACCTGAAATTATGAAAGATTTCGTTGTTTCTTTATTCTGACTGATTATGACTAAAGTCATTTAAAACGGGATATTTACCATTATTAGATTTTTGAGTTTTCCAATATTTCGGCACAGTTTCATGCGCCATGATCACGGAATAACTGAAGGCACTGCGAGTTCGTTTTTATGGGCAGACATACCGATCTACCCTCATTTTCTGTCTTTTGCTATGAATGTTACCACTACCACCGGTTTCCTTATTATCGAACGCAGCTCGACTTAAATGACTTCAGTGTTAATAACCATGCTAGTATCAAAAGTTTTATTTTGACTGATTATGGTTTAAATTGAATTAATATCAGCGGTTAATTCAATTTAAACAAAATTTTATTCATATCAGGGTGTAGACAAATTGACAGGAAACTATACTGACCTTATAAACCCGGTTCCTCTCAGTGAGCGTGTCAAAGATGGAGTACATAGCGTTCAGCATGGAAACCACCTCCATAGGCGTGATGCGGGAACAAATCTCCGTGAAAGTGACCACGTCAGAGAACAGGACTGAGACGCTGTTGAACATCTGGAAGTACAGAAGGGAAATTTATAATATGACTAACCGGCTTCGCCCGCGTCGAAATCTACGTCAAATGGTTTATAAAAATTCCTCTTGAATCACACTTTCTATTAAAAAATCGTATCGAAATCCGTTGCGTAGTTTTAAAGATCTTAGCATTTATATGGACAGACATTATATAGTGATTGTTTACATGAGCTCCTCTTGCTTTTGGACTGACAGTTTGACACTATCAACGAATATTCTAAAAAAAATATATCTGCAAGAGTATTTTGTTCCCGGTTTTTCCTACGCACCAGTAAGGCCAGGTTAGCTGTATCTACAGGAAAATAATAAATAAATAAATAATGCTGCATCATCCACACAGTATCATCTAGCCCCAAGCTAAGCAGAGCTTGTGTTATGGGTAGGTACTTGATGACTGATATACTTAAATACAATACATTGCATAGATATATATTTTTTATTATACATAGATAACGACCACAACACTCGGAACAAATATCTGCAGATCGATTGTTAATTATGGTTAGTCATATGAGACTGTCCATAATGAATAGAGAAATTGCAATGCCCAAACACAGATTTGAAAAAAATGATATGCTGCCATCATCCCTATTGCGTCTAAAGAAACTAGCTTAGCTACAAAGATCAAGCAAACAGTGTAATTAAAATCTGTTGGGATTATTATTCATCTCATTCAGACGAGAAGCAACACGATTCTCTGTTTGCGAAGGATAAGGGCTCAGCCTAATTGATGTTGATATTTCGAGACAGCTTCAAGGTCGGTCAATAAGGCCGTTAGTTGAACTAGGAACTTGTTGGGAACTGATTATTACGAAGGTCACCTTGCTTAAAGGATTTACTGTGACTAGGAAGGAAACCTTTGTCCAGCTGTGGTCATGATATGTGTGGGCTGATATGGTGATGATGAGCCTTTACTAAATTTAAATGCAACGGTATTGTTGCCTATGGGGCGTGGGTTTTGTTTTTGAGTGTTTCGCGCTTACACTTTCTTTACTACCTCCAAGCATCAAAACGGCTAACGCGATCATGATAAATGAAGAATCGAAGACTTAAACAGATATATAATAAATTTTTGGTAAAATAAAGTTCGTAACAACAATGTCCAGTACTGTATTTAAAATAAATTTAAAAAAGCAACCTGTCGCCCTTATACGACATCCACGGCTTTAGTAAGAAAAGCGCACCGACTGTCACGGCAAACTTACCTCACAAGTGGCAAATCTTATCTCACAAGTGGCAAATCTTACCTCACAAGTATCGATAGGGTTCTCCCCATTCCTCAGCCGGTCAGCCACCTGCTTCGGTATCATCTGGTACAGGAGCTCGTCAGTTCTCTTCATCTCTTCATCGAGCTTCCTCATGGATTCCTCCAACTTCTTGCTTTTCTGCTGCTCCTGGTCTAGTGCTAGCTTCAGTTCCACTGACTGCTGGGTGCCCGCGAGCATTAGGTCTCTGGAAAGTAAGTGTGATTTTTATGTTGTAAGATCAATGCTTGTGTTTCTGGATTTCTATCAAATAGTTTTGTAGAAATCTGCTTTGAATGGAGGTTTTGTGTTGTCGGCTAATTTAGAGTGTTATTCATTAAATCTACGAAAACCTGATTATTATTCATAACTTTAGCCACGAAATATCGAAAGTCTCAAAATATAGAATAAACAAAGCATCATCTAACAATTATTTGTTTTATTTTTTATATTTCTACAATGGAGTTGTTCTGAATTTGCTTGTAGGTACAGAATCGAGCGAGACACAATACAGACAAAACCTATTAAATCGCGAGAGCAAGGACGCCGCCCAGGGGGTTAACTCGTATAAACTATGTCAAACACTAACTCAATTAACACTTTATTGTATAACGAAATAACAAATAATTTCATTGTTTTGAAAAAAAATTACTTCAAAATAAATTTCTTTTCGGATTGTGGATTGGTCAAGGCCAGGCCAAGCCTCGAGGCTTGGTCTCATTTCCCCAAAACATTACTTCAAACTTTAGGTTTTCAGGACACCATTCCGAGGAAATAAAAATTTTAAGGGACCATTTCCATAACGAAATAATTTTCCAAATCGGTTCATACATATATAAAACTTTTGAAACTATCATGGTAAATACACTTAAGTAATTTAAAACGGGATGTTTGATTGATTTGATTTTTGAGTTTTCCAATATTTCGGCAGTTTTATGCGCCATGATCACGGAATAACAGACATACCGATCATGGCGCTCATTGGAGGAGGCCTATGTCCAACAGTGGACTAATATAGGCTGATGATGATGATACCGATCAACCCTCATTTTTTGACTTTGCTACGAACGTTATCACTAGGTACTATATTGACGGAGAAACGGGAACGGGAAACGGGTACTAGATAACTGATATACCTACATAATACAATACATTACATATTTTTTATTATACATAGAAAACAACCAGAACACCCGGAACAAATATCTGCAGATTGTACACACAATTGTTCCGAGGCGGGAATCGAACCCGCAACCTCCTAAAATAAGAAAATGAATTGAATATAATTGAAATTCAATGACGTACCTTACCCACGCTCGGAACAAAAATATTGCGAGCCGCGTAAAAAACATAGTGGCAGCTTCGCAAAGCAAAATGCACATCTTTGAGCGTGCATTTAATTTTCGTAAGCTGCGAAAGCTGCCTTTTTATAAACCGTCCCTATTTCACAGTCTACAACAGACTACAACAAAGTATTTACACTGGATTTATTCCACTTTCGGAACAAACAAAACTATGGATTGCTGAGTTTACTGAATGAAAAGCCACTGGACCTAGTCGAAATTAACGTATGGCTTGGTATCATAAATCATACAAATATTTCCTCATAGCTCCCATTTTCCTTATTACATTTCAGTTCTATTTTTGGTTTAGGTGTTTATTGTTTCCTTATTCATCGATGGTACCAAAGTTCTATTTTTAGTTTTATTTTAATGTTTTTAGGAGTCAATGATCGCTCTAAACTTAACAAAGTACGATCGCACTCAATTAGGGCTAGCCAAGCATGTCCAAGCTTTTTATGTAGCCGGCAATGATTACATATTATAATAAATATTTTATTATTATGCAATAGAAAACACACCAATAATAAATAAATAATTCGACAGATCAGTTCATATAAAGTACACTAAATCACTAGATATCGAAAGTAACTGACCTTATCAATATATGCACAGACAAATCGTTGATGTAAAGGCCTGAGGATACTATAGCACTGTTAACAGCTAAAGTACCTCGCCTGCTAAAGTCATGCATATTTATGTAAATTCCTGTGGGCAATATAGCACTGTGAACAGCTGAAGTAACTCACCTGCTAAAGTCATGCATAGACAAGTCGTTGATGTAAAGGCCAGTGGACACTAAAGCAGCCAGGTCCGGCATCACAGGAGTTCCGAGGTACATCATCATCCGCCAGTTATCCATGTAGATCATTTGACCTGGATGATCACAACGTATATTTTAGATCGAGCCTAGGTCTTTATTTGATAGGGTTATTTACGCGGTATCGAATCAATGCGAAGATACCGTAGTAATTGTATACAATCAAAGATTTCTTTGATTATAATAATGTGTTTGATAATTAAAGACGTGTTGTTAAAATTGTTGTTACTGTTAGTACGTATATATATTTCATTAAGCCTAGTTGATCACAATACAGAACTGTTTCTCCATTTTTCCTCTGCAAGCAGTCTTTTAGCTTCCGCATGCGAGGAATTTAAATGATTAATGCGCAGGTAATTTCACTTTAAAGGTTAAGGCACGTCTATACAGATCTACTGCCAATTGTATCTAGTTTTTTAAAGTTTTTAACTTACATTGTCTTTTTATACTTAGTGTGCAATAAAGAATTATCTATCTATCTATCTACATATATATCTATCTTTAAAGTATGTAAAACAGTTTAATCTCCGAATACAATAAAAAAATTGGTACCTATTGATTTTGTTTTGTAACGTTACTTATTGAATAACAGTGCGAGTAACAATTTAAACAACATAAGCAAGATTTTCTTGGGCCTGTATTAATAATGTCGACGGCAAATATTAAGAGTAAATATTTTTTTAAAATTGTTGTAACTTTAAAATAATTTATTAGCAAAAAAAAAATAAAAAATAAATACAAAACTCATTTATTTACCAACACAACAATAATGCTTTTATTTTACTGGTGGTCCCCGCACTAGGTTCAGAACCTGTATCGCGGGAGGCCGGATTACAAAAAGAATTACTAATAATCTAGACTGTAGTAAGCAGGGCAACAGTTCACACTAAGAAAAATAATTTAAAAAAACAAAATAAAAAATAGAAAAACATATAGTATAGATGATGCAGACCAGTCACATTGTGTTCATACAATATAAGTGTGTCTTTTTTATTGTATTATTCTAAAAACTATCATTGAAAACCTTCAACAAGCTTTTTGGTATTTATCAATTTGTTAATAATAAGCCTCTCGTTTTCCTTCAAATAAATATCTAAATACAAAAAAGCGTGACAATAAATAAATAAATAAATAATGCTGGACAATTCACACAGCATTATCTAGCCCCATGGTAAGCAGAGCTTGTGTTATGGGTACTAGATAACTGATATACATAATACAATATATTACATAGATAGATTTTTTTTTTATTATACATAGGCAACGACCAGAACACCCGGAACAAATATCTGCAGATCGTACACACATTTGTTCCGAGGTGGGAATCGAACCCGCAACCTCATGCGTCGCAGGCGGACCTTCGCCCACCGCGCCACATCGGTCGTCAAACAATAACTAACTGAAGTCATATTATTTTGCGACTCCGCGACGACAGCGTTCCTGTTCTTTAATCACAGAAGTGGACACGATACGTGTTCTTTCATATCATACCTATTTACTGATACCTATTTTGTTTTGCATGAGTGCCAAATTTTAAGCTAAAATTTTCCTTTTTCTTATAGGTTATATATGTTAAGTTGTCAATTCATTTATTCTATTCTTCTTGGCCTCTATATTGCCTCACTTTTGGTGATGTCGTCCTTATTTGTCTTAATAATAATAATGTAAATCCGTTTATTGGCTGTTAGTGATAGTTATAAGATAAGTTAATTTATAATAAAGAGCTGTGGATTTTGTTCATAAATAAAATAAAATACTCGTAGGAGACGGCAAAATAATGTTTTAATATTGCAACACTGGGAAAGCTGTGTGGTGCTAAAATACTTATAGGAGCACTAAAGTCATAATATATACGGATAACGGGATATTTACCATGATTTGAGTAATTTTGAGTTTTCTAATATTTCGTCCCAGTTAAATACGTATGCCATGATCACCGGAATAACTGCGATTGAGTTTTCATTGGCAGATAAAGCCTATATTGATCTAGCCTCATATTGTTTTTTTCTTGCTACAAAAGTTACCACGCAAAATAACTCGATTTATCGTAAATATCCTGTTAATTATAACCCTAGATGATAGTTGAAAAAGATTTAGTTATAGGAACATAATATTTTGGAAAAGGAACCAAAATATACAGTAGGTTAATAAATCAAAATTAATTGACACTTTATGAACGAAATTCGAGAGGATTAGGGCTCATCGTCATGAAGGGGACTCGACTGGAACGCATTGTCTGCCCTCAGTGAGTGTGTCATGACACACTCACTGAGGGCAGTGAACGTGTTAAACTACTAAACGTCGTCGATTGTTCGTACGCGTATTATCACTACATGGTATAAAACAAAGTCGCTTCCCGCTGTCTATGTCTGTTCCTATGTATGCTAGGATCTTTAAAACTACGCAACGGATTTTGATACGGTTTTTTAATAGATAGAGTGATTCAAGAGGAAGATTTATAAACAATTTGACACATAAATTTCCACACGAGCGAAGCCGCGGGGCGCGGATAGTAAAATATAAAGATAAATACTTATTTATTTGCCAAAAACATGAACAAATAATGATAAAATATCATTATTAAAATCTCTCGTTAACGTAAAATGCTATTTATTTTGCTATAGATATCAAATTGCTGCAATCCTTATTAAGCATACGAACAACTGACCGTTTATATCCGGTGGGCTATCCATAAATTTATCTTAGATACAGTGAGACAGCTTCTAATTATTTGCGTGATTAATAAATATATAAAAAATATTTTGGATAATCCACACAAAATTATCTTTACCGAAAGTAAAAAGAGATGGGTAGCTTAGGTAGGTTAGGTACTACATAACTAATACATACACGAACATGACAGACATACATAGATAGATTTTATACATAGAGAACACTTGAAATAATCTACAGAACAGATGATTTTTGCAAATTGCGGGAATCCTGCGTTGCGTGCGTATCTTCACCCGCTCCGCCACATCGATTGCATTTATGTGAATAGATAAATATATATAGTATAATTTAAATAACTGTGATACGAAAAATATATAATAATAACTATTCATCTACACTTATATCACATTCCAATCATTGTCAATAAAGATTGGCTAGCGAGCTCAGACAACTTTAACAACTCCGAAAGTGAAAACTAACTTTAATGTGCCTAATTTTATTACATCTAGACAAATGTGCGAAGTCGTTAGTTATTTTACGACTTTTCTTTGTGTTTTCCATCGATCGTAGGTTTCGTAGGTAGTCTACCTTTCAAATGCAACTTTATAATAGCGGGTAGTGGTCGTCCGTCGTAAGCCAACCTTTGAGATTTGAACTGAAACTCTGAAAAATAACAAAATGTTTCTTGCTGTGATCTCCTGCAATGCCCTGAATATTGGATTGATGTAAATGTTTCCCTACCAACACAAAGAAGGATACAAATATGCGACCTTTTTTTACGAAGCCCAAGACATACTTCGGGTCACTGATCCGTATAATTAAGTTAGGTAGTACATGGAAAGTCCATCCGTTCACCACACCACCTATCGTAATTTTTGCGCAGTCCATGTCATGATCATTTTTTAATGTAATAGTATTTTTCTTGCATATAAAATAATTGTAAAGCAATCAACAAGATTTTAATGTTAGAAGATTTGGGATTGTGAGTTTGAAAATCAAGTAATAACGAAAGTTCGTAAAAAGTTCAAAAGATATCATAAATATTGATGATTATGGCGTCCAGTCACACAGATCTCTAGCAAAGCAACGACACAAGTAGTACCTACATACAAATATTGTACATTCTCAACTCAAGCTTGAAATTCATGGTATTTGCACAATAACTATTACTTGGATGGAAGCTTCTTCGAAGTCATACCCATCTCCGAATTCAAACATCAAAACCTTTATTCAAACTTAATCAATCTCAGATTTAATAGAGTTCTAGTTCTTGACATGGGTTCAGTTCAGAGTTCTGGCTGGATTGTTTCTGAAGTTAGGTGTAAGTACCTTCTAGTAAATCTTGGATATTTGAAAGGGCGTAATTGTGTTAGATGTGTACTAATGAGCTTGTAAGGAGGACTTAGAAGGAGTATTCGTTTGAATAAGTTATCCTAAATATCTGCCTGATACTTCTCGAAGCTTAATGACTAGTCGAAAATGGAGGACCGATGTATTCAGAGGACCCAGAAAAACAAGTCACGGGTCTAATTCCAATGGTTCCAAGTTATAGGCTTTTTACTGAGCGTCATGTCTTCTTTGCCCGGCGCCAAACATTTACCGACCTCCGACCAGGTGGGATGTCGACCTGCGAAAGACTGCAGGTAGATGCTGGATGCGGCAAGCTGAAGACAGGGCGCTATGGCGCTGATTGGGGGAGGCCTATGTCCAGCTGTGGACTAATATAGGCATCATCTTCTGATGATGATGATGATACATTGAACATTTTAGCAAATTTAAAGGATTGTGAAACTAATCTGCGACACTGTCATACTAATTAAAAGTATTAATACAACGGGTATTTATCGCGTTTATTTACCTATTTTTCCCGACGTTTCAACAGGTTTACACACTGTCGTGGTCACGGGATGACTCAAACGCGATAAATACCGGTTGTATTAATACTATATAAAAGCCTTATTTATTAAATTATGTGTTAAGATCGCGTAAGTTTGAAAATATTTACTGTCATACAATATCGTCATACCTATTCAGTGAAGGTCATAGGCCTTGGTTACCTTTGAGTCTGAGATTCTTCTCCGTAGTATTTTCGGTTTCATCAGACAGCCGGAGTAGTTCGTTTCTCTTGTCCGAAGTCTTCTCATGCATCACAGCCTCCACGGTCACCAGCTCGAAGATGTTGTTGGTGCGGTTTAGGATCTGAGGGGTTTTCAATCAAATGTGTCGATCAAACGAGGAATAACTTAGTATTATATACGGTGAGGATGGAAATGGTATAAATGAAATATTGTTAGTTGGTAGTCTTGGTTGAAAAAAAAAAGAGTTCAGTTCGGAGTGTAATTTTTGTATTATAACATTTATTTATTTCAAACTAGCTGCGCCCCGCGCTTTCACCCGCGTGGAAATTTCTGCGCAATTTTACCATGTTTTCTCACCGTTTAAACCTTCCGAGGACTACGACAAACATTTTCAAAACCAAAATCAGCTAAATCGGCCCAGCCGTTCTCGAGCTTACTAACGAATAGCAATAGATTTTTATATATAAAGATTTTAGCAATTTTCTTGCCAGCCTTTTTATCTAGCAGACCTTATAAAAAAAACTTTACATTTGTATTTAAGAAACTCATAAATAAGCTTTAATTCATGAATTGATTTATAAAACGCGATAAAAATATGCACGTAACAACGTGGATATAATGTATTTAAAAAAAACTTGATGTCATATCCACTTAGTTTTTAAAAGGTTAACTTTTAAAAAACAATTTAAAAACGCATTTGAATTAAGGATGAAAGTCTGACATTATTTTTGTTTAAACTGATTGAAGTGATAATGATGATTAGGTACTCGTATGACTCAATAACTCACAGTAGTAAACTTGAAGGCGATGAGGGGGCGTACGAGATCGAACCAGTTAGTGATTTTCTTTCCCACGAGGTCCGGTAATATGACCATCAGGGAATTGCCGATACTGCGCACCACCATATCTGAACTGGAAGTAAAAATAAACTTGAAAATATATTATACTAGATGCGCCTAGTGGAATTCTAGAACGTGGAAATCTATGTGTCAAATGCTTTATAAACCTTCCTCTTGAATCAAACTATTTATTTAAAAAAACCGCATCAAAATCCGTTGCGTAGTTTTATAGTCTATGCATATATAGGGACAGACAGACAGCGGGAAACGACTTTTTTTTATAGTATGTATGTAGTAATTTATTTATTTAATTTCGGAATTACAAACGACCACATTACTCTTTTGTAACATGTGTAAATACTTTAAATACAAAATAAAACTATTACAGAGGCATTAAAAACGAGAACGAGTGTGAACGAGTCTCTACGAGATGACGCAGACGTTGAAAGGAACCGTAGAGCCACAGTACACATATAGAAGTAGAGCGCTGGCTGTACGGGGAAACATGATTGCGCGTAGGTTCGCACGCTGCTCGAGAGAAGTAAAATTCACTATATTTAAGGCCTACTGCCAGTCCTTCTACTCGAGTAGCCTCTGGCTCAACTGCACCCGAGGGGCAGCCAGCGCTCTACGTGGATGCTGATTTGATTTTATAGTGTGATTTGGTTTTGTGACATTTATTTTTAATTCTGTATGTGCATATGTTATGGATTGTGAATCTGAGAATAAATGAGTTAATAATAATATTAATACTTAATTAAAAAGCTTGTAATAGGTATCACATAATGCCCAGAGAATTTTTTGTTAATTCCTTTGTTCAATTTAATAATAAGGCGCCCAGTTTGCCTCGGGCCCGCCTTAAATGGAACCAAAAATTGGTTTGGTTCCTTTCAGGGCAGTTACATCCAGCCTTTGCTCATTACAAAATATCAACTATTACAAAATATAACTTAAAACAGGATACTAAGAAAAATCAGTGCTAGGACTGTCAATGTCTGTCTGTTGTTAACCACAGACCTGTAATGTGACGTCATCCATAGGTTCAGCCTGAAAACCAGCGTCGTTACAGTCCTCGGGCGGTAGCGACAGTAAGCTGAGGCTGGACCTAATTAGCGCGCACTGAGGACAGGCTATGTTATTTTTACATATTTTCTATTATTTAGTGTTATATATTTTTAGCTTAATGTGTGTTTTTTTTATTTTAATGTGTATCTGTCTTTTTTGTGTGTGCTAATAAAAGTGTTCTATTCTATTCTATTCTATCAGGCGTAAAGTTATAATCTTGATAAGACATAAAGACAACTCATAACACCGTAAATCATGGTAATTATTTCTGGTAAATACCCTGCCTAAATAGGTATTTTAAGATTTGAAAATTTGATCACATTCGTAATAAATAAAGATAATTAGGTTAATTGAGAAGAAAGAGTCTTTTCTCTAAGTTTTTCGTCGTATTAAGCACTTGTATTTAAATATTACGAGATAAAGCCCTTAAAGTAAATAAAAATTAAATGCACATTTTTGGGCTTTAAGTCAGTGGTTCGGTCGAGATCTGCGACAATCACTAAATCATAGTATAAAAAAAAATCGCTTACCCCTGTCTGTCTGTCCCTATGTATGCTTAGATCTTTAAAACTACGCAACGGATTTTGATGCGTTTTTTAATAGATAGAGTGATTCAAGAGGACTGTTTATAAACCATTTTTCATTAGGTACATACAAAAAGTAAACTTACCCAAAAACAATACAAAACGGAAAGATCTCGAACAACACCGACGCACTGATCGGCAGATGTTTTTCCTCCCTCGTCATAGCTAACGAGGCCAACGTAAACGCTCGGTTGTCGAACGTT
Source organism: Eupithecia dodoneata (assembly GCA_947044415.1). Classification (NCBI taxonomy): domain Eukaryota; kingdom Metazoa; phylum Arthropoda; class Insecta; order Lepidoptera; family Geometridae; genus Eupithecia; species Eupithecia dodoneata. The sequence continues at coordinate 3,626,163 of OX345678.1, forward strand.
AGCTGAAACGTCACATGAACCGTGTCCACTAGAAGCTCCTCTCTGACTAACTCTATCCTCATCTCTTTGTGGTAGAAGTGTCGGGCTACCTGAAATGTTTTTGCATGAATTTATTTGACATATTATAGGATTTTTGAAATCGCATCACGCGTAGGTCACATGTCCTGTCTATCTGTTTCTAATTTTGCTCGAAATTCAGTGGAAATTTAGCTTGGATTTTGACTGCGTAGACAATTTAGTAATTTTGCCACGCCGAACATCGGGGGCGTAGCTCAGATGGTAGAGCGCTCGCTTAGCATGCGAGAGGTACCGGGATCGATACCCGGCGCCTCCAACTTTTTTTATTTTACATTTTGTTTTACCATTTCATACACTCACCTCTCTAATCTGCCCCATAGCGTAATAAACGAAACCTCTTCGCTTTGACCTGAAAAGTTTAAAATTTTAACGCATTAAATAGAGGATAACAAATTTTATAGATAATCCAATTTTATAAATGTCCATGGGACGAATAGAAAAGAAACTAGATTCATAACAAACTTCTAAGGGTAAATTTTTTGACCTTGAACCATTTACTATGGATCACGGTCCGATTAATTTCTTTGATGTTCTTCAATTTATTTGACATCCAAAATTCTCACCTATAATGTAATGTCAACCCTTGCCGCGTTTCATTCTCGCATATAAAGCTAGGCGCACGCATTCTCGGATAACTGAACTTCAAATACTCGTGTAAATTATCGAGGCCATTGAGAAAGTCCCTCATGTGCCGGCCCAGAACTGATAGGACTCTGTCGTAGCCGTATTGTGAGACGAAAGCTACGAAGTATACGCCCATTTGGTTCATGAATTCTCGTTCTGTTATGCCTAGTACCTGAAATAAGTGCCTGGGTTAAAAAGTGGAGCAAAAGCATAAGTCGATGACCAATATTATATAACATACATAATTGCAAGTCAGAGCGAATCGGACTTGAAATATTGATAACATTTTTATAAGGAAGCCTCTTCAAGTGGGTCAGCCAATTTATGCTCTATTTGCTCGATATGATAACCTAGTAGACACATTATTATACTCTGTGGTGAGTGACGTACTGTGTATAGCCGGTATCGTAATTTCGCGAGCTCTAACACCGGGGATGTAACTCAGTGGTAGAGTGTCTGCTTCGCATGCTGAAAGTCCAGGGTTCAAATCCCTGCATCTCCATAGTGTAGAATTATTTTGTTTTTTGTAAAAAATATATTTATTTTACAATACACAAATATATTTTTTTATTTTACATAATGTTCGTAGCAAAAATGTTAGAAATTTAAAAATAATGTTTTTTTGAAATTGATCGAATAAAATAGAAATACGAAACAAGTTGTTATTTGCAAAACTATACTTGTGCGAAATATTATTAAAGTTTTGATATTATTTCTGAAATAAGTGCACTGAATAAATAAAAAAATATGTGGCCCATGAGGGGATCGAACCCGCGACCTTCGCGTTATTAGCACGACGCTCTAACCAACTGAGCTAATGGGCCGATGAAAACTACTCCGAAATTATAGAATAGATTTTACACAGGTGTAATACATTAAAATATTTATTACAAGCTTTTATGTGTGGAACAAAATATGGTACCAAAGACTTGTACAAGTGGCCGTCCACTGGAATCGAGGCTCTGGTTCCGTCACGGTCACGGGACCGTAACGTCTCGTTTTCCATAGGTGTTGGTACAGCGCCTCTATTGCGCGGACAGGGAACTACGGAGATGCCATACGATACGAATGAGGTCACTTCTGGATACTCTGTTCAATTCAAATGGACTGCGGGCTCTGTTATATCCTCAACACATTGAGCTATAACATAATAAAATATTATAATAAATACATTTAGCCGAACATAGAACCTCTTCCTGAAGTCGGTTGCAAAATAAAGCTAGAGCTATATAATAAGTGCCAAATGTAACCGTAAGATGGCGCTTGTAGCAATTCACGTCCATGGCGGTGTTTAGAAATAACAACAGTTACACAACCAAAATAGATTTCGAAAGCAAATCTAATGAACAAATCATCGCCGTAGCAGATCAAAGGACTATTTAGAATTTAGACTGAACAAAGAATGAATTTTAATAAATCTATCAGCGGTTACCGAATTGAGAAATTTAGAATTAAATCAAGTGAATGAAAATTTGCTTTACGATTTTTACGTTTGAATTGTTTTATAGAATAAAAGCGTTATTCGAAATAGGAGATTCTTAATTTGATTAAAATTATTTATTGTTGTTGCGGACTATACCATTTTTTGTTTTTGCAGTTTTTTATGGATTTGGTACCTAATGACCCTAATTATTTCAGCGGCAAACGTTATGTAGGATGCCCTTCCGGCCTGCGAAAAACTAACAGATGCTAGATGCGGCTGATGACAGGATGCCCTAGATCCAGCTGTGGACTATTATGGGGTGATCATCATGACTTGATGAGATCATCAAATCATGATGCTGGTATATGATATACCAGCCACGTATTTTTACCTCTTGTGCCTTTTTCGCCAGTCGTTGTATCAAATTCTCTGGGTAGACCTGATGAACGGAGAATGAAGGCTGTTCCACTCCCGCCTGTCTTCTTATATCTTCCCATCGTTCCTCTCCGTAGGTTTGACGGATGAACTCCGCCATGTTTTCTAATAGCAGCCCGTACATTTTGAATCTGGAATGAACGAAAAAGTTTTTATTGTCAGCAGCGACCTTTTTCTAAGTAGAAAGGTTTTAATGAAGGAGGTTACAATTGGTATGAATTCGTGTTGTTTTTACCTGCGATCAGCAGTGTTGTACGGATAAAAATGGAGTTTTATTTGCGTAGAATTCTAGAAAAATAAATTCACATAGAGGTTTTTCGAACGTTGAACGGCAATGATAAGAGGTTCCTACTTTATTATTATTTCTTATTTTTCTATTATATATTATTTATCAACCTCTACTACCTACCTTAGCACATAATTGAAATTTGATACGAATCTTTAGAAATGTAGTTAGTTGGTTAATATAATACGAACCTAACAATACCCTGCAAATACAATAGTGTCTTATACCGCACATAGGTTAGTAAAGTATTGGGTTACGGTAATGTGTTATTAATTATTATAATCCAGAAGCTCGGTCAGAACAAAAACATAGGTACCTACTAAGTAGTATAAAGTATCAATATTAACACGTTGAATGCCATGTCAGTCAACGGTGCCTGACAGGTAGGTACTTCGTTCGGGCCGTCGCAGTGACCCGTGACTGACATCGATGCTTGCACGGAGCTTGAATTAAAAAAACTCCCCTGTCTTCTGTCGAATTTCGAAAATGAGGTCCACCTATTCCAATCGTTAAAATGTTTACAACTGAGGCGGCACGCTGTAACCTCGTCACATAAAAGTTTATCAGAATTAACTACCGTCACACTCTGCCACAAGTTCACACACAAACATGGATTTATTTACACAATTAGCAGTATTTTAGCGTGCGACGATGACCTGCGAAAGACTGCATGCAGATGCTGAATGCGTCAAGCTGTAGACAGGGCAGTATGGCGCTCATTAGGGGTGGCCTTTGATGATGGTACAGAATGACCATATAATTGCCAAGAAAAGAATGTCAGACATTTACCATTTGTTATTCTGTGCCTTTACATTACATATTGTAACTATTTGTGAAGGCCTAACGTCACAAATCGGTATTCTCTGATTGGTGTTAAACGTGTCATGGCGGATTGCTGTATTTTGTAGTTTTATTTTATCAAAATAATAATTAATCTAAATCAATCAACATAAAAAATAGAATACGTGTTTGTTATCTATTATCTATATTGGCTCTGGTATAATTATTACTCAATACTCAATGTTTTATTGCTTACATGTTTACAAATATACCCCGTTGTTGTGTATGGCATGTCATATTTTGTGATAATATACTTTACTCCAGTTTTCTATGCAAATGCGACGAAAACTTTGTAGATATATTACGCCCAAAGCCTACCCACCCTCGATTTAATAAGGATTTGCTGACCTTTTTGTGGTTTTCTCAAGTCCTGCTTGTTCCAAACTATTTGGAAAGCGTTTTTGTTCTTTAATAAAGCTTTGACTTTGGTTGTCCTGTCTAACCTTTTCTCATAATCATATACATTCGGGTTTTTGATACACATAAACCCGGAGGCATCGTGATATTTTTGTAGCCCTATTTATTTCCTGCCACGAAACAAATAGTCGTAGTTTACAGCAAAAAAAAAGAAAAAAAAAGCTTAAAATGCTTTTCGTAAAAAGCTATATTAATTATATTATACAGCCTCGTGCTAGGTAAAATACTCGTAGCTTAGTGCTACGAAAAATAGCTTAGGGCTACGAAAAATAGCTAAGGGCTACGAAAAATAGCTTAGGGCTACGAAAACTAGCATAGGGCTACGAAAAATAGCATAGGGCTACGAAAAATAGCATAGGGCTTCGAAAAATAGCTTAGGGCTACGAAAAATAGCTTAGGGCTACGAAAAATAGCATAAGGCTACTATTATATATTATCTGCCTAATTCCAACCATAAGTAGCCAATGTAACCAATTAATAATAATTCTTCCTTGATTAGTCCTATCAAGTACCACCTATGTTGTAACAAACATCCAGACAACAGCGCGGAAGTTATTAACACAGGTAACGATGTCTTGTTCCAAGAGAATCAGTTGATAACGGTTGTCAATAAAAAATAATTTGGATTAAACTCGACTTTTTTTTCCTTATGTGTTATGTGTGTGGCTTGGGTGTCACTGCGGCGGTATTAGGAGTAGGACATCCGGACACAAGTATATCACACTGGGTTTCCTAAAAAGTGTTAAGACGAAGTGAGTTCGCTTTTTCGAGACAAGGACTAACGAACGCCGCTCGTGAAAGGCGAGAAAAGGAGGCAAGAGCGGCGTAATGACCGTCCCGCGCGCAATTTCACTGGTTTTTATTTTTAAATTTGTTATTGTACTAAAATCATACTGTTTCACAAAAAACTAAAACCATAATCGTCTAAAGTATTTGTTAGGGAACACGTAGAAGAAATTTCATTACAATAATATTAAATAACTAACTTTTGATCCTCATCAAAATATATTCGAAAAATAGGTGTATTTTCCGTTAAGTCAAAACGTGGGTTTTGGGACGTATTCAAGTAACACTTATTTTTATACAAATAAATAATTTGCATTTTTATTTCTTATTATGCCTATGTCCAGCAGTGGACTAATATAGGCTGATGATGATGATGATCATGATGATTTTTATTTGGTTTAATGCTGTAACAAATGTGTAGATTAGTAGTTACATCTGTTCTGGTTGACAACCTAATTAGGATCTTGGCTTATACCCTTTTACGTTTCCCCCAACAAAAATCGGGGGGAGAACGATACTCTATAAATTCGAACTCTACACGTTTTATTCATAAAGTTTTCCTATATAAGTCACATTATACCCATAACACAAGCTCTGCTTAGCTTAGGTCTAGATCATTTGTGGATTGTATAGCAGTATGAGTACAGTATTATCAGTATTTATGCGTATCTTCTTTATATTGGTAAACGTGTTCTTGAGTGGAGACCACGACTCGGTAAACGTAGTGTAGGACGCCCTCCGAGCAGGTTGGATGACGACCTGTGAAAGACTACAGGTGCTGGGCGGCAACCTGAAGACAGGGCGCTATGGCGCTCATTGGGGGAGACCTATGTCCAGCAGTGGACTGCTCTAGGCTGATGATGATGATGATGATTTGTATCTTAATGTTACGTCATCTTATATAAATTTGGTTTTTCTTTTACTAATAACCTTATAACAAGAGCCTGATTATGATTAACGACTTGATGGCAAATAATTGCAAAGCAAACGACCTGCGCGGTCGAATAAGATTCAATGTTATTTATTCTGTTTTGCGTCAATGCTCCGAATTAGGTAGTATAGACGACGTGTAGTGTTTGCATATTGTTCCATTGATGTCTGTGGCACGTGTGGCTAGGCTTTAGATATTGATCATCATCATCATCATCATCAGCCTATAGCAGTCCACTGCTGGACATAGGCCTCCCCCGATGAGCGCCATAGCGCCATGCGGCAAGCAGAAAACAGCTTGCCGCATCCAGCATCTACCTGCAGTCTTTCGCAGGTCGTCATCCCACTTGGTTGGAGGGCGTCCTACACTGCGTTTACCGACTCGTGGTCTCCACTCAAGAACACGTTTGCCCCAGCGGCCGTCGGTTCTTCGCGAGATATGGCCGGCCCACTGCCACTTCAGCTTGCTAATTCCTAAATATTGATAAACATTTATTTGAGCACTTTTTGTGTGAACAAAAATCATGGAACACGCCGCCGTGAACTCGCCTCACTCACCGTCACAACAATATACATGGACAGACAGTATGGAAGCTACCTTCAAACGCTCGAAACAGCACACTCACACAAACATGTGCATCGACGAGACCTCTAAGGGGTTATTATACAATACAATACAATAATTCTTTATTGCACACCATAAAAGCAGATACACTGGACAGGAAAAAGACAAATAAAGAATGTGTTGTACAATGGGCGGCCTTATCGCTTAAAGCGATCTCTGCCAGGCAACCTTTGGATGGACATGAAGAGTTAGAACAAGTATAGACGGTGGCGTGTTATATAGAATAATATTTTATTGTGACATACTAACAAATACATATTGATAGCTATAAGTATAAATACAAACATAAATATATAATATAAATATAAAATACACATATAAATATATAATATAGGTAAGTATGATGTATATAAATTAACAGTTTGATGTTTGGTTATTATTACATCAACTAGGCTTAGTTTCCTTCCATACTGTCCATATGTACTGTGCCGTCACCGAACGCTTTCCTAACTGTGTACATATATGTGTACTTATTGTATTGTATTGTATTGTATTTATTTAACTCAGATAATAAAATCCATAGTATACATTCAATTAAACATTAATTAAGTCATAATAAAACATTAATACATACAATAAAATAGTATTAAATTAAAAATGAGTATAAATAAGAATGGGATTAAAATTAAATTAGATTAGTTTCACAAATGTGTGAACAAAAAGCGTGTTACTCGCGTTATCGTCACCGCACGCTTCCCAGTATAAATAAAATATAATATTACTTAGTTTTCACTTCTATCGTTGGTCGAAGAGTCCGTCCGGTTCAGTCCGAATACTGCCCCGCATATTTTTTTCTTTGTAACCTATATTGCCTTTGTCCAGCAACAATCCCTCCCAGTGCTTTTTTTTTGCAATTTTTCCATGAATCGTGTATATTGTCGCTATTGTCCATAGCGACAATATACACGATTCATGGAAAAATTGGGAGGGCCAGCTTTTCCAAGAATCGCGTACCTATATAAATACTTATTACGCAGTGTCATCTTATCTGGTTATCATCACACGTTCGTCAAGGTCTTTATTTTCAATATTGGTAGAGATGAAATAATGAGAAAATATATATAATATATTGCTGGACAGTTCACACAGCATTATCTAGCCCCATGGTAAGCAGAGCTTGTGTTATGGGTACTAGATAACTGATATACATAATACAATGCATTACATAGATAGATATTTTTATTATACATAGAAAACAACCAGAACACCCGGAACAAATATCTCTAGACCGTACAAACATTTGTCCCGAGGCGGGAATCGAACCCGCAACCTCCTGCGTCGCAGGCGGACCTTCGCCCACCAAACCACTTAGGTCGTCAACATGTGATGAGAAAAGAGATGAAGCTGTATTTATTGCCATTTACTGCTCTATTATTTTGTGTATACATGTTATGGATCATAGTTTAGTCTAAAAACCTTAGAATTAATTTTTAATATTAAGAATGCAGTTATAATATTACTTATTTATATTTAATTAATTTTAGCTTAGCACACTAATATTGTCGTGGATTTGGACCGCACCACACTGCCATAAAATGTAGGTACATTAAAATATGAAGATCTAAATACTGCAAACAATAATACTTCAAAAAATAAAGAAATCCATAGTCACAACACTAGAAATAAGGAAAATATTGCAGTCACACAAGACTATCAAAAATACAAAAAAGAAAATCTATAAAATACCATTAGGTTTAGAAACAAACCTGACATTGAACTATTTGTATTTATTAAAATAATTCTATTGAATAAGGGTTATTATACAATTGACGAAGCTTTGGCTGATAAGAATATATTTTGTGATGCGATAGGTACTGAAGCTAAGGTTGCTGTTAATTAGCTATAAGTTTAAATGTATTGTGACTTATCTAAGAACATATATATTGTGTCAAAAGATAAATAAATGAATTGAATTGAATTGAAACTACACATACTACTCTGAAACTGTTTTAGACATAAGTTTTATCAATAAAGAATTATAAATCTTTCTTTCTATCTAAGATCAGAAATTCCGCACGTAGATATCAAATTCAGGAACATGAATATATATTATAGACCGCTAAATCTAGGTGCTCAGTACTCAAAAGTTAAAATAAATGAGCGTGAATTCAATAGTGAATAAAATTTAACGGCCGCCATATTAGTTGTCTATGGTTTGGCGTGCCCTAAATGGCGGGAAAAACGACCTAGAAACGTCAAAATAGGCACCAATGTTGTGCGGCTAAAATTAGATGTCATTGGATTATTGTGAGTGCTATTGCCAAATTATAATTGGTGCTAATACAGCACACCTTTCATACTCAACTGATGATGCGTTAGTACGTCGAGCGTACAGCATCTGTTACGTTTCCGTCAAGGCATAGTCGGTCGACGTAACGTCTCGCGATACGTGTATTTTGTATGATGCATTCAGACTAGGCGTAACATCGGCAGAGTTTGTACAGGCCGTTCGAACTGACTAGATGCGTAATGTGACAGGTCTAATTTGACTAAAAAGACGCAACCGATGATACGCTCGACGCATTTTCCGTCAGATATGTACCGACCCTTAGCCTCACATTAGGCACTGAAGGATGACAAATCATTATCCCAATTTATTTTTAGACGGCCTCGAAATAAACTGTTTATTATTCCAAATACTTTCGCCATTGTTACTAAATGGTTCTGCTCTGCACGTGACGATTTTGCGAAGGTATAACATTGTTTTGAGGAATGACTGCTGCATCAAGAGTAGCTAATGAATTATTCGGACTCTGACTTCAACGGGATTATGAGGTTTCAATACTTATAATGCAATGCACCTACGAAGAATATGTAACATATATCTCGCGAAGAACCGAACCGAACGGCCGCTGGGGCAAACGTGTTCTTGAGTGGAGACCACGACTCGGTAAACGTAGTGTAGGACGCCCTCCGACCAGGTGGGATGACGATCTGCGAAAGACTGCAGGTAGATGCTGGCTGCGTCAAGCTGAAGACAGGGCGCTATGGCGTTCATTGGGGGAGGCCTATGTCCAGCAGTGGACTTGAATTTTTCGAGTCGATCCGCAGTCATTCAAAGAGTAATTGGTAAATATACATAACAAATACTCAGGTGCAGTAGTCGAATATCCAGCACAACCTCCAGCTTTTTCAAAGTCAGTTAAAAATGGTACTTTTCTAGACTTCACAGATGTATTTCTGTTGCCGTTTTAAATACTAAAAAGAGAATAAAATAAATATTTATGTCATACTGCCACTGATTCTCTGTAAACCAGTCAGATTTTTTACACTCCGTTCGCTACCCATATAAATTAGATAATACCTCAACATTTTATCATTCTTATCGTATTTATCTTTAAATCCGTCCATTACAGTGTCCTGTGTTTGTATGTTTGTTTGTGCTGGACTTCAAAGAGCCGGCCACGTGCAAATATTGACGTGGGCACCCGATGAGTGACGATTATTACTGCGTCACGTATAAATCAGCGGGGATTGAGAACTCTCGCCAATAACTGAAAGAGATATTTGAACGCTACCGTCAGAGTTTCCTTCACGGTACAATCCGATTCCGTCACAAAGGTTACGTTGGACGCCGATGTGGCATGGCGGGCGAAGGTACGCCTGCGACGCGAGATATAGCGGGGTCAATTCCCTGCTTCGGACAAATGTTTGTACTATCTACAAATATTCGGTCCAGATGTTCTGGGTATTTCTATGTATAATCTTTACATGGTATAAAATGAAGTCGCTTCCGCTGTCTGTTCGCTTAGGTGTTTTAAACTACTCAAGGGATTTTAATGCAATTTTCAGCAATAGAAAGAGTGATTTAAGAGGAAGGTTTATAAACTATTTGACACATAGATTTCCAAGTGGGCGAAGCCGCCGCCGGGCGCAGCTAGTAAGAAATAAAAAAATCTATGTATGTATGTATGTAATGTAGCTATGTATGTATATCTATCATCTAGTACCCATAATACAAGCTCTGCTTAGCTTCAGGTCTAGATGATGCTGTGCGGATCGTCCAGCATTATTTAATATTTAAAAGTTCAAAATAGTACCTAATTATTAGGATGCTGTACATAAATAAGCTTGCCGTGTGGTCCCGGATTAAAATTTGCGTCACTCTTCCCGGTGTCGTAAGGGATATCGACCAGGGGCAACACATCCACAGCAGAGCCTTTTGCAGAACAGATTCAACACCGAACTGCGATCCCCAACCCAGGTAGTATGACATCCCCTAATGATAAGAGTCAATAGAGGCGCTTATCAGGAGGGGCCTATACAGCAGTGGACTTGTAAAGGCTGTTGATGACGTGATAGTGCTGCTGATGACGTGAGTATATACAGCAGTGGACTAGTAATGACTCGGCTTTTGATGACGTGCAGACTCGGCTGTTGATGACGTGCAGACTCGGCTGTTGATGACGTGAGTATATACAGCAGTGGACTTGTAAAGGCTGTTGATGACGTGATGTAAATAAATCGCCAAGTATTGAGAGCTTTCGAAATAAATAGATATATATCTTACAAACATATCCGATCGATCGCCACCGAAAACTATTCCCTGTTTGTTCTTTTACAAATTCTACTACCTGTTAAAATTATGTCATCGATCATAACAGTAGGCGTCTGAAATGATCTTAGAGAATAATTCAATAGTCTCCCTGTAAGAATCAATATCAAAAACACCTCCACAATAACAAAATAATTGGCTATTATTTACCCTGCTCAGCTATTTATGACACAAACAGATATCAATTGACTAGATTAAACGGTTCATAACTTACTAGTTGAGACAGATATTATTGTAACTGGTTAGTTACGGCGTTTCGCCCTAAGGGCATACATAAGTCGTTTCGGGGAGGCTATTTCATACATAAATATAAAATCTAGACGATAGTAGTTAGTTACAGAGAATTTTATGGGCGTAAAATTGTGCGCATAGTGCTAGGGCATAGCACAAAAAAGTGCATTCCAGTATGGGCTAAAAATCGTTATCTTTTTATACATTTGATAGTGAAAAAATGGCTTACCACAAGCTTCAAAAGAGCCTATCTATCTTCCGATGGCATTGTATCGTATCTAAAAGCCGCTAAACACAGAAACCGTGGCCGGGCCGGAGGCGAAGGCGTGCGGGTTGTATCACACGAATTTACATGAAAGACTTCACATACACCGCCGGGCGGTGGCGGCGCGGTGCACGTAAATTTGTATGAAAGAGACCGCACGCCTTCGCCTCCGGCCCGGCCACGGTTTCTGTGTGTAAGAGTTTAAACCAGTATTTGAATACATATTTTTGTGCTGTACGTTAGCGGTGTGGCCGTGATCTGCGAGATAACGAATAAGATATTCTCTAGAGGTGTCTAGAGAATATCTATACTAATATTATAAAGAGGTAAAGTTTTTTTTTTTTTTTTTTTGTTTATTTGGAAGACAGACAGTACATAGACATTTTAAAGAGTTACAATAAGGATTTACATAGACCAGTGAAGTCTCCACTATTAACAAATTTAAACATAAAACTAGTGAACAGATATACAGTTAACAGTAGAGTTTTAACATAATTTAAACTAAACTAAGTCAGTTATTGGCGGCAGCATTGGCTGCAATGCTTCTACGAAATGAGACAAGGGTTGAATTGAAAATATCAATTTCATTGAAATATTTATTATAATTATTGCAAGCTCTGTTCAGAAATATGTTCTGCCTATAATTAGTTCTAGAGGTTGGAGTCCAAAAAGTTTTCTTTTTTCTAGATGAAGCCCGTGGGCAATACAAATAAATATTTTCAAGTAACAACTGGGAGTCCATTTGATTATTTAGTAATTTATATAAGAACACCTGATCTCGTATAGTGCGACGAATGTCAAGATCTACTATAGAGTCCGTGAGGGCTGTCGGAAAGCGGAATGAATAATGTTTCAAAAATTTATTCTGAATTCGTTGTATATCTTCTATATTTATCTTATATTGGGGATTCCAAACCGTTGATCCATATTCAAGAATTGACCTGACGAAGCTATTGTACAGTAGGATAAGAGTGTTAGGGTTTTTGAATTCCCTACCAATTCTCATAATAAAACCAAGCATTCGATAAGCCTTGGGCGTAATTATATCGAAATGATTTATAAAAGACAACTTGTGATCTAAATAGACGCCTAGATCTCTAACCACCGAGATAAGGTTTACACCGTTTATAAGGTTGTAGGGATAATTTCTGGATCTACTAAACCCGACTTCAAATGATCCTGAAGAATGAAAATGAGTTTGGAAGTCTCTTTAAACCCTGCAAATTTCGATAGAGCGATATTTGTTTTTATTCTTCGAGTACAATTTAGTTTTCCTTGAGGACCAAATTTTATGGGACCATCTCAGGAGTATTTTTTTTATGGGAACAAATACGGGATCATTTTCTATACAAATGTGAAATATTTATTGAGATTGGTCCATTACTCTGAAGAAATGAACGAACATATGCACATCTTACATTAAATTTAAATACTGCGGAACATAGAACTTTTTCTTATTTTGAATTTTTGAAGTCAGTATAAAGATTATAACGCTTATTTGTACTTAAAGTGTGCGTTTTGGCATTTGTAATGGAATTCGCTACGAGGCGGAAATGGATTTTCCATTTCCCTTTTCCATTCGCTATGAGGTACAGTCAACAAGAAAAGCAGAACCGAATCATTCTCACTTTATACATTATTACGGCGTTTACATCTACAGCCACACTGGTCCACTGCTGGACGCAGACTTTTCCCTGATATAAACAAAAATTTAAACTACGTAATTAACAGAGAATTAAACTAAATACTTTGCGAGACATCACTCCGAAGAAAATCCTACAGTTCCTAGCAGCTGCAAGGGTTAGTGGCGAACTATGAACGCCACGGCTTCGGGGCTGAACGTATAAGTGGCGATCACAATACGCCTATTATGGCCGCTGTGATACCCAACCCACCCAAAGATAATAAAAAAAACTAAATATGTACTTCAAAAAAATATTGAAAAAAAGTTTTTCGTAAGGTATAACAATTTAAGTCACTTTATAGCGAGTTTGAGAATAATATTCATATAAAACAAAACAGGTACCTACTCTATCTATTGGAAAAAGCTTAGAGTTCACGGTTCAAAGGATAGTTTGCATAAGTTCTTAATAGACTGCTTAGGTATCCACGCTAGAATTGCATCAAGGGTTGGAAAAAGCCATTGTTAGCTGTATATGAGATCACTAGTTTCTGTCCACGGCTTTACATTCTCTCTGCTGGGATAGAAGTAGAATTGTAGATATTTAAATCTAACTACTGGTATTCGTATGGATCGGTTGAGCTACCTGTAGAATGTTTGCAATAGTCTGCGTGTAAAAATGTGAAAACCTCTTAATAGCCTTCTGTTTCTATTTTCTTGTTTTTCTAATTTACTGTATGTTCTGCTGGTTTTCCTTGTAATAAATAAATAAAATAAAATAAATAAATAAGTAACTAAATTGCTCTAATTGTAAATTATTGTATGTTCTAATTTGTTATAATTTGACCTGGTGGGATGACGACTTGCGACTTTGCGACTGTAGGTAGATGATGGATGCGTCAAGCTGTAGACAGGGCGCTATGGCGCTCATTAGGGGAGGCCTATGCCCAATAGTGGACTAGCATAGGCTGATTATAATATCATTTGATTGTAACAACTATACACTAGCCAAACTCGATGTTTGTCGTTTGTTAAACAGACCACCCAAAGGTACTTTAACCTAAAATTCACTCTGTTTCCGCGTATTTTAAACGCAATTTAGATAAAGTTTTTTGTCCTTATAGTGCGTAACCCTCACACTGGGGGTAATTTCTAAGAAATTTAATAATGTCCAAACATTTTCGACTTAAACCCGCCCTCCGTAAGTTGTGGAAGGTGGGGACCGGTCGAAGTCTAAAAATATCTAAACATTTCTTAGAAATTTAGATTACTTGTCGATATGAGATTCTTCTTTCAATAAATAGACAATAAAATTATATCTAAAACTCGCCGCCAAGCAAGTGAGTTTAAGATAATTGTATCGTGGTTTGTTTACAAACAGTCTCCATCGACTTTGGCTTGGTGTTTAAGAGCACCTATATAATACTATTAGTTCACTAAATTTCAGCCCGATCCATAAAGAAGTTTTGACGCGAAGAATCACATCCAACCATCCAAACTTTTCTTTTTAGATTTATATTAGTAGGAACCTAACACACCCACGATTTTATGAGAAATAGCGGTTTTCCGCTATTTCTCACAAAATCGCGAGTGTGTACATACAAAATGGTGGAAAATTTTACACATTTATTTATGTATTCATTTTATATTTAATAAAAGAAGGTTTACCAACCACATACATAATAATTAATCACTGTATAGAAAAGTTAATTTGGTATTTTCTTGATATGCATGTTTCTTACAGATAAACCCGTTATTTTGAGGAATTTCCATGACAAATCGTCTTAAGTAAGTTATAAACAATACAAAAAACTATACGTGAAAATTTACAACAATACATGAAAACCCAGAAAAAGAAACACGAACAATTTACCTACAATTTGTTAAAAAAAGGGCGTGTTATTTTACCCTTATTTCAGCAAATCTCCTTCGATCTGAATCGTTATCGACACATTAGGCTAAAGGGATCCAAGGAGTAGGCAATAAATAGGTTTGTGCCTAATCTAGAAGGCGCTGGCAACTTTATTGACGAGGGTTGGTTCACACTTTGGGCAACATTTTACTTGTCATTGCGTATGCTTGTTCGTGACGTCACCTGTACGGGCTCTAACGGAAGACCAGCGCTGGCTAAGTCTCTTACGGAGCCAGCATTATGCTGAGTTAGAGCCTTTTTGTAACAACTCTCTATATGTACCTATTTCTATAAGTGTGTTATTTGTTAATTTTAGTTGTTATGAATAAATGTCTTTCTATTCTATTCTATTCTATGTTTTATTGGTTGAGTTAGAGAGCGTACCTGTGTTTGCTTGTACACTTGGCTTGTCTTCGTTGAGACTGGCAGATGATGTAGCCGAAACTCGGCTAGAAGGAGTAAAATGTTTTATTGTAATACTAGATTCTGTTCGCGGCTTCGCCCTTGTTGTTTCTATGGAAACGTTTAAAGGTTATTTTAATTCCATGGGAACTGATTTATAGGATAAAACGCCTACGTTTCAATCCAGGCTTAGAGCTTGTGTGCAACATGTATGCAAAATTCAGCACGATCCGTTCAGTAGTTTTGGCGTAAAGAAGTAACGAACATCCGTCCATCTAAACATCCAAACTTTCGCATTTTTAATAATAATGTGATATGATAAGTGTGATACTTTAAACTTTCATAATTATGACGTAAACAGAAGCTCCGTTTACGTCTCTCTGCTCTGTTTGTTAAAAATACAAATTCTTACGTAGAAAAAATCTTAATCATTTATTTTAAGGGCCAAATTAAGTATAATGTGCCAGCCGAATTAAGTTTTTTATAGTGCTTGTACCCCGTAATTACTACTAAATGGAAATTTTTAGCTATACTACGAAACTCCATCGTGAAGAAGCCTTTACGGCTAGAATAGATGTAAGCAAAGGTATACGTATTTTCTACTTCCATTTCCGGTAACTGCCTTTCTGAAATGGATTGGTATTGAAAATACTTTTACTAAAATCCTGCTGTTTTTTGTAATACCAATAAAATAAGTTCATATCAGCTGATCCTATTAATATTATTATTACCTTTTTGACAGGCTGACAATTAAAAGGTGGAGATTTAAAAATGGTGTAGCACGCACACCATTTTTAAATCTCCACCTTTTAATTGTTTTATACTATAACTTATTGTTTACCATTACTATTGTTACCTTATATCATGTGCTGCAGTGTCGAATAGATGCTTTATCTATCTATTATAGACGCGAAAGTTTGTAAGTATGGATGGATGGATGTTTGTTACTCTTTCACGTACAAACACTGAATGGATTTTAATGAAACTTAACAATAATATAGCTTATATGTACATCAGAATAACACATAGGCTACTATTTATAAAGATATATTGTATATTATCCAAAATATCTTAAATATCTATCACCACGCGGGTGAAACCGCGGGGCGCAGCTAGTAATAATATAATAGAAGGTACTTATCAAAAAAGACGACCTTTGGGTTCCGGGTTTTCTGGGTATTTTCGGCCAGAGGCCTATGTCCGCAGCTGGACATTATGCTTCCCATAATGAGCGCTATAGCGCCCTGTCTTCAGCTTGACACATCCATCATCTACCTGCAGTCTTTCGCAGTCATCCCACCTGGCCGAAGAGTGCCCTACACTACGTTTGAGCGTACGAGATCTATTTGCTCATAAAGTAATCGTTAGCTTGACACATCCAGCATCTACCTGCAATCTTTCGCAATCATCCCACCTGGCCGGAGAGCGTCCTACACTACGTTTGAGCGTACGAGTTCATTTTGCTTATAAAGTAATCGTCAGCTTGACACATCCAGCATCTGCCTGCAGTCTTTAGCAGTCATCCCACCTGGCCGGAGAGCGTCCTACACTACGTTTGAGCGTACGAGTTCATTTTGCTTATAAAATAATCGTCAGCTCGACACATCCAGCATCTGCCTGCAGTCTTTCGCAGTCATCCCACCTGGCCGGAGAGCGTCCTACACTACGTTTGAGCGTACGAGTTCATTTTGCTTATAAAGTAATCGTCAGCTTGACACATCCAGCATCTGCCTGCAGTCTTTCGCAGTCATCCCACCTGGCCGGAGAGCGTCCTACACTACGTTTGAGCGTACGAGTTCATTTTGCTTATAAAGTAATCGTCAGCTTGACACATCCAGCATCTACCTGCAGTCTTTAGCAGTCATTCCACCTGGCCGGAGAGCGTCCTACACTACGTTTGAGCGTACGAGTTCATTTTGCTTATAAAGTAATCGTCAGCTTGACACATCCAGCATCTGCCTGCAGTCTTTCGCAGTCATCCCACCTGGCCGGAGAGCGTCCTACACTACGTTTGAGCGTACGAGTTCATTTTGCTTATAAAGTAATCGTCAGCTTGACACATCCAGCATCTACCTGCAGTCTTTCGCAGTCATCCCACCTGGCCGGAGAGCGTCCTACACTACGTTTGAGCGTACGAGTTCATTTTGCTTATAAAGTAATCGTCAGCTTGACACATCCAGCATCTACCTGCAGTCTTTCGCAGTCATCCCACCTGGCCAGAGAGCGTCCTACACTACGTTTGAGCGTACGAGTTCATTTTGCTTATAAAGTAATCGTCAGCTTGACACATCCAGCATCTACCTGCAGTCTTTAGCAGTCATCCCACCTGGCCGGAGAGCATCTTACAGCGAGAGCGTTCTACGTGAGCGTACGAGTTCTTTTTGCTTTTAAGTAATCGATCAGAAAAGAAATCACTTCCGACCTTTTAATGAAAAATGTGCCCTTATCTCAAATCTAAATTCGTCCTATCTTCAATGTGTAGCCGTCGTTAAGGTACAAAATGGCCCTTATTTTCAGTGCTTCCTTGGAAGATGGATGCTAGTACTTCCCGTATTGGAAAATTTGAGAGCAGAATGGAATTTTCTGGAATTTTCAGGAGAGTCGATGCTGAAAGTAATGATCCGTCATCAATTACGTTGAAAATGTGGAGAGGAATGATTGATTAAAATGAGTTTCGAAGCAAAAATTCATTGCAATTATTTTTGATGTAAGTAACCTAACAAATAAATGTTTTTTTTTACAAATAATAAATCAGGACTGTTCACAGCATCATCTAGCACAACAATTAAATAATTCTTATTTAAACCTAAATTTCCACGTTTTGCAAAATAATATGCTATTGTCTATTCTTATGCTCAAATTATAAAATTATAAAGCAATATATCCGAGACGAATGACGGCCTTATTTTCTTCATACTGTGAATTAGTTTTTTTACCTAAGTTCTCTATTGTGCGACGAATCTGGACAAATATTATCTTGCGGGACGAACAAAGACTTTTTAATTAAGTGGGCCGAACATTAGGGACGAATCAGGACCTGTCTGGATAAAAAAAAATTGAAAAAATTGTCCATTTATTTTGTGTGCGTTTTTATGTTATATGTAGTGGAAAATACATACATATGTCTATGAATGCAGATCAAGCGTAAATTTAATTAATGTTTCATTAAAAAGAGTTCAGCTAAGTGGGTTCTAGTCGTATAGTTTACTCGTGTACTAGTTTCATATACCCCGCACTTCGGCCACTATCGCACTTTTGCAGAGAGCACTATAATCTAGCTGGGTTATCGATAAATACGTAAGTCTGGTCTTAACTAAGTTCAAGCTTTTATTTTATAACAAGCATCCGTTTTCGCCAAAACGAAATCTATTTATCTAGACTAGAAATTCAGACGACTAGAAATTCCACGTGGTAAAACGTGGAATTTCTAGTCGTCTGAATTTCTAGTGTTTCTGTTGTTGACGATACCATCAAAATGGCTAAAGTGATTTTGCGACCATCATCGATCCAGCATTGACCTGCACAAGACTGCTGGATGTAGCAAGCTGAAGACAGGGCGCTATGGCGCTCATCGGGGGAGGCCTATGTCCAGCAGTGGACTGCTATAGGCTGACGATGACGATGATGATTTTGATAAGTGAGGTAAGTACCAAATTAAGTTTCTCTCAGATCAGGGCTACACCTCTAACACAGAGCACAATAATTTGCATTAGAATATGGGCTTTAACTCGTCTTCCTTAAGACGCATTTTATATTGACGGCATTAGATAACAGGCAGCAGGCCACTCGTTTAAAGTGTCCTGAGGAGGCATTTTGTCACTGTAAAATTTATCTAAAGATAACAAGTTTAAGTCCATATTTGAATGCACATTTTAGTGATGTGCCCTTTACTCATCTGGACTCCTATATGATTCTTAATTAGCTACACGTTTTTATTTATTTATTTATTTTAAGGAACGCCTACAGCTTAAATACGTACAAAATAAGTAACATTAACCTAGCAACAGAGTAGCTAATAAATGTTTTGTAGGCCTTCGACATCTTATTAGGCGAGAATAGTGAATAGAGGCAAGGACCGAGTCGGGTTTATGTATTGAATTTATTGTTAACCGGCGAAATGAAAAACAAAACGGAAGGAGGTTCTATGTATTTGTTTTGTTTGTTCGTCGATTGCTTCGTCAATAATGGACCGCTTAGGCAAAATCTTTCGGTATCATTATCCGTGGTCTCAGGGACGAAAAAATTGTTAGTAGTCCCATAAAAAATAATTTCCGAAGTATAAGTAAACCTAAAAAACAGTGTAAATACCTGGAACCGGAAGTCAGCTTGTAGTTTTTTCAAGACAATTAATTTATTAATTATTGAAATCAATTACTATTCACTTTTTTCGTACGAAGATGATAGGAAGAGGATCTGGTAATCTGCCTATTTCATTAATAACTAGGTCTAGGTTCAACCCAAACAGAAAAACGCTAATATCTGAGTGAATCTAAAAAGGTCCTGCCATTTACTAGATTGGATGAAGATGTAAGTAGTGGTACATTGTAGCAGGCGTTTGAACTACCTAAGTGTCGTTTTCTAAAAGCTCGTTTAGTCATAGATCTTTTTTTTTACATAACAAATTACACACAAAAAAATGGAGCAGCAACTAATTATATCTTTTACAGATAGCTATTGTTATCTAGAATTACATTTGTATGTCGATTTCTTCACTAGGCTGAGCCTGTATCGAAGAAATCATTAGAGTACGAAAATTTCGAATATTTTGATTACTTATTTACGGAAAATGCTGCAACATATGCTGGAGGACGTTTATTTATTTACAAAATTTTAGAGAAACTAACAGCTAAGTTTTTTTTTAATATAAGCATTAGGATTAGAAGATTCGTGGATAGAACAGTGCATGTTTTTTGACGGCTAATTTCAAGTTTCCGCAGATATACTTAACAATAGCATGATACACAGTAAGTTGACGACTTATTACAAATAACAAAACTATAATAGAAAAATACTGAAAAAACAAGAACTCAGTTAAATAGGTAACATAATTTTAAACTTAGCTATGTATACATAGAATACTCAATACTCAATGATTTATTGCTTACATTGATGACTGAATAAGCTATATGTGGCGCGGTGGGCGAAGGTCCGCCTGCGACGCAGGAGGTTGCGGGTTCGATTCCCGCCTCAGAACAAATGTGTGTACGGTCTGCAGATATTTGTTTCGGGTGTTCTGGTCGTTTTCTATGTATAATAAAAAATATCTATCTATGTAATGTATTGTATTATGTATATCAGTTATCTAGTACCCATAACACAAGCTCTGCTTACCATGGGGCTAGATAAATGTGGTGTGAATTATTGTCCAGCATTATTATTATTATTTTATACTACATGTCTAAGTGGTATTTGTTAGTGTGACACTAACAAATATACTTTTAGTTTAATGTAGGTAAGTGTTCTTCTAGAAACATTTTCAAGATTAATTGGGCTGACGGTTAATAATTAAATTGACTGTTTGACAGAAGTTTCTTGAAGTTTCAGCCGCTAAGGCCAAGACGCTAGTTAAGCTGTGCACGTTTTTTATTTAAGCAAATGTTAATTAATTGGATACCTTTCTTAGAGAACCTCAGAAGGTAGGATAATTTAATTAGGTTTTTTGTTCCAGTAGTTACATATTATAGCTTTATATATTTTTGGAAAAAAAAAATACAAATAAATAATATAATATAAAATACAAAAATTTTGGATATTATATTATAATATAAATATATAGAATAAAAAATAAAAAAGTTTTGTTTTGGAAGGATTATTTTAAGAGAAGACAGAATTTTGAGGCAAATGTCAAAAATCCGACTTACTTCTCACTCGTTTTCTTTATTCTATAAAATATTTCTTAAGCGCTAAATCAGGCGAATCCCAACCGTATAAACTTTGTCTACTGTATTATTGAGTTTTCTCCGCTTCTTAAGGACTTTAACGATCTTTGAAAGGTAAAATGAAAAGCCAAGCCAGAGTTATTGAACTCTGGGGCTAGCACGAACCCTTACTCTTATCGGGTACGTACGATATACCTACTTATTGAATAAAAAAACTTACACAACCATTTTTAGGGTTCCATGCCCAAATGGTAAAACGGGACCCTTTCACTATTAAATGTCTATATATACATAACAATTAAACCCTATTTCTCCTGGTCACGCTAATAACTTGAGAACTGCTTAATCTATTTCATTCATCTTTTTTAAATGTTTTCTAAAACTTCGTAGAAGATACTTTCATTAATAAAAAATATTAAAAAAATTAATTCAAAGAAAACATAGCAGAAATTTCCACACGGGCGAAGCCGCGGGGCCTAGCTAGTATCTAAATAAAACCTTTTTGGATGATCTGACAAGTAGGTTTACACATTTGTAGGTGCGCGCGCCATCAGAATGGGAAGGAACCATTTCGTACTGAAACAAAAGCGGTCAGACGTTTGCTTTGACAAGTTTCCGCCACATTTCGTTTTGCTCGCTGCGCTGTGTGTGTAATGTGACGTAATATGTTGGTACTAGGAATTAAAAATGTTCTGTCCCATTCAAATCGCGCACGGATTTTATTGAGGTAACAATATAATGAATTTTTAGGGTACCTACCTAGGTATCATAAAAATAAACTCGCATTATAAGTACCTAGTATCATAATAAACTATGGTAGGGGATAAAAACGAAAAACTTTCAATAAGCTGAAAAGTTTAAGACGACTCAATGAGGTCGGAAAAGCATAAAACCTCCTCAAAACTTTGTTTTATTGACATGACAACCGGAAATGAAACCTTATTATTCTTAATCTACTTGCTTTCCATCAATAATTCCATTTTAACTTTGATAATGTAGGTTGTTCTATTTCCTTCCTTCCCTTTATTATGATTCCATTCTAGATTTGATAAATCATTCTAGGCGCTTGATTATGTAGGTTAAGAAATCGTGAAAGTTTATAAAGTTTTATCTTAACCTAATAACAAATGATACGATTTGACGACCGATGTGGCGCGGTGGGCGAAGGTCCGCCTGCGACGCAGGAGGTTGCGGGTTCGATTCCCGCCTCGGAACAATTGTGTGTACGATCTGCAGATATTTGTTCCGGGTGTTCTGGTCGTTTTCTATGTATAATAAAAAATATATATCTATGTAATATATAGTATTATGTATGTCAGTTATCTAGTACCCATAACACAAGCTCTGCTTACCATGGGGCTAGATAATGCTGTGTGAATTGTCCAGCATTATTTATTTATTTATACAATAACATCTCTACATCTATCAAAAAGCTCGCGTTACAAGTTCACAGCGAACTTACTTAAATGATAATTTTATAGATAAGTCCTTAAATATAAATCTCTAGTTTGAATTTAGATGACACGAATGAATGCCATATTTATGTCTAAGTAAAACCTGAAAAAATATACTTATCTCTTTTTTCTTTGTGTGCAAGAAGTTAAACCAGTGTCAAATTTGAGTCTGTTTCTTATCATTTAACCGAGAGTGATTGATAAGACACTATTATAATTTTAAGAGTAAAGTCTTTTGCACGTGCCCATATACAGCAAAATTGTATTTTTCGTGTTTTGACGAGTAGTGGTAGCCTCAGCATAATTAAGATATCTTTATATTGTACACTTTTATATGTTTGCTTTATGTCAATAAAGAAATCTGAATCTGTTGTTGGTAAAATATCAATCAGATTTTTTCGCAAGTCGGCACAATAACAAAATTTTGCAGCCACCTTCCGTAGCAGTTGGCCTGCCAATTGTTATACGTGACTTGAACTTTATGGTGTTTGTGTTATTATTAATACTGTGGCCAGAATAACAATTTGATACTTTGTTATATTATAGGATTTGAATAGCTTTCGTATTTCGAACGTGACTTTGGACGAAAAATTCGGAAAGCAACTGAAAGACGATATATTTCAGCCGCTACACAAAATATTGCAAGTTTGTTAATTGATTTGGCAAGATTTGTCTCGCATAATCTAACCAAGCAAGTTAAATAAAATGTTGTAAAATCTATAGGCATAGGTACTTTATAAATTCGATCTTAAAGCAAGCACACGTTGCGAAGTTTAATCAAGTTGCTTCATAGAAACAGCTTCGGCTATAATTTTCTCGCCTTTACCAAATTCGTGGAATATACTGCAAATACGAGATAAACTTTCAGTACAAATATTCAGAAAGTCAAGTTGCTCTCCTGGGTTGCTCGTCACGTAAACCTAGATGAAATTTAAATCTTTCTATTCACGATCAGTCTGAACATAATGCCCACTTCTGCTAACCAATCGCTTTACTATGACAATGGTATCATAGAATTTATATGTACGTGAAAGATTCTCTAGCTAGATCCTGCGTGCGGTGCTATTTGCACGGAGAGATTGATGCCAATTGTGGAATTGTTTTAACCTTGACACTTGACGCACGTCACTCTACCTGTAGTTCCTTTTGTCATGATTTCAAAGGTTGCTTAGCATTTTTTAAAACGAATCTATGATAAATACTGGCTACAAACACAGTTTTAGGTTGGAGACTTGGGTTTCTTGAAAAAAAATATTGTTATAATAACTCATCATTGATTTAGAATGATTACTGGTGACCTCTATGGTGCGGCGTGTGAAGGTCCGCCTACGACGCAGGAGGTTGCAAAGAAAAATGTCTGTGCGATTTGCAGATTGTCGTCTTGAGTGCTCTCGTCGTTTTCTATGTACGATAAAAAATATCTATCTATGTAATGTATTATTATTAAGCTAAGCTCTGCTTAGCTTTGGGCTATTTGATGCTGTATAGATTGCCCAGCATTATTTTATTTATTACTGTATGTACCTATACTGTATGTACGTACATACTCGTATTTTCCCGGATGTGTTTGGAAGTTGTTTAGTATCTATAATACAATCAAGTAAAACGAATAAGCGGCGTTTTCTTAACACAACAAAATGTAGACATAGACATATCATTATTTACCACTACAGGTAGGTTGTTCATTTATAGGTACACACCAATATAAATTACCAATATTGAATTAAAAGTAAAATACTAAATTGTTAATTACACAATAAAGAATGTAATACGTTAAATATATCTTTCAATTTAAATTTATTCAATGACGATTGTCATACTGAAGCCATTAGTTTCGCAGAATAGGGTTCAATCATCTGAACGTTCTGGGGAGTCGCACGCTACCCTGTCACGGTGAGATAGATGACGAATATTTTATCAAATGTTCGCCGCGAATTGGTTTCGAGACGAGTTATTTGGTCGGTATAGTTGGCTGCAATGAGATGTTTCTTTAGAGTTCTGTCGATTTAGAGACTTAGGTCTGTATTATAAAAGGTTACTTTACTCAGATAAGCAAATCAAATGTACTAGACACATAAGTTATGAACATACTAGTGGTTTCTTCTCACTTCTTCCACTGGTGGACAAAAAACTGAAGTGAACAGTAAAATAATTTAATTGATAATAATGAATAGTATAAATATGACCTGTCTAAGTGCTTATTTGTAAGCTTAAAGAAATAAAAACTTTTCATTTTCATTTTCATTTTCAGTATTTTTTTATTGTTTAAATAAAATCAACAGCCCTTAATCTAAACAGTTCAAACCTTAACAGCGTAAGTAATATATAATAAGTCATCAATCTGTGCTTGAGTTGGTTAGATAGAAATATGTATTATTAAATACCAAATAACTCAAATATTTTATTTCCTTTAGAGGTCTAATCTAGGACTCTATCATAGGACTCTTGGACACGTCACATAATTCAAAATGATTATACTCTCTATAATATTAGTTGGAGAAGCCATTCGTTCCTGAAACACAGTTTTTTACTAGTTCAGGAGCCTATGGACTCGTATTGCCTGTTACACTGTCTATTATGTCAATAAACAACATTTTTACTTTACTTTACCTTTACTTTACTCAAGTCTAGATTGATTACTAAGCAAGTTTTCATAATATGGGCCTTACCCGAATACCAGGTTTTTAATAAGCGCTCTTTATTACATTATATCAATATACTAGCGCACCATTCAGTTGAAAAACCTTCGTCAAAACCAAAATAAAACAATAAATATCACATAATAATGTCATCATCATCATCATCAGCCTATATTGGTCCACAGCTGGACATAGGCTTCCCCCAATGAGCGCCATAGCGCCCTGTCTTCAGCTTGACGCATCCAGCATCTACCTGCAGTCTTTCGCAGGTCGTCATCCCACCTGGTCGGAGGGCGTCCTATACTACGTTTACCGAGTCGTGGTCTCCACTCAAGAAGACGTTTGCCCCAGCGGCCGTCGGTTCTTCGCCAGATATGGCCGGCCCACCGCCACTTCAGCTTCCTAATTCTCAGAGCTATGTCGATAACTTTGGTTCTCTGTCGGATGTATTCGTTGCGAATCCTATCCTTCAGAGAAACTCCGAGCATAGCTCTTTCCATAGCTCGCTAAGCGACTTTGAACTGGTAACATAAGATGTAATACATAATATGTCAGGGACGAGAAAATTTCTACATATATATGAAAAGTTCTTCTCGTAAAATGTAGATCAACGACAATACGATATCTTCCCGTAATTTAATAAAACGAAATGTTGGGTGATAAAGGTTTATTCCAATGAAACCTTTTAACGGATACCTTACAAATAAATGTAACTATGTGTATAACCCCTTAAAATAACACTTATTGTGCCTGACGAGATCAGACCTACGCGTCCTAGTGGGAACACTCACAGTACACTGCCCACTAAACAAACACCTCTTCACCATCGGAGCAACAGACAGCCTGAGCGACGAAGAATCAGCTGCCCACGTAGTCCTGGAATGCTAGAATGAGTAACAGCGCAGCGACTAGAAATCCTCAACCACCCGAGGTCACTCAGAAGCCTGTGAAGATCCCAGGAGTATTCTGCGCTTCTGGACGGAGTTAGGCTGGTTAAACTAGCAAACACTCCACGCACAAAGGACCAATCGGAGTCTAAGTGCGGAAACAGGAGTACAACTACCAACCAACCAAAACCCCTTAAAATGTTAGATGAAAAACAACAGTATTCGTAATGTATTTTTCTCGTTATATTACGTGACATAAAGCACGTGTAAACAATGTTATGCACTCTACGTGAGAAAACATCGTAAAAAGAAAACATTCATACATTTTATTCAGGTTT
This sequence comes from Eupithecia dodoneata, assembly GCA_947044415.1. Lineage (NCBI taxonomy): Eukaryota > Metazoa > Arthropoda > Insecta > Lepidoptera > Geometridae > Eupithecia > Eupithecia dodoneata. The sequence goes on from OX345678.1 coordinate 3,652,790, forward strand.
TTAACAGCATAGGTAGGTTACATTTTAACAGAAATAAGGTTCTTGAACCTTTGTTGTGTATGTTACAATAAATTACCTATAATAAATAATGCTGGACAACTCACACAGCATTATCTAGCCCCATGGTAAGCAAAGCTTGTGTTATGGGTACTAGATAACTGATATACATAATACAATATATTACATAGATTTATATATACATAGATTTTATTATACATAGAAAACGACCAGATCACCCGGAACAAATATCTGCAGATCGTACACACAATTGTTCCGAGGCGGGAATCGAACCCGCAACCTCCTGCGTCGCAGGCGGACCTTCGCCCACCGCGCCACATCGGTCGTCTATATTTCATCCTAACGCGATGAGGTCATATCGAGATTTAGTCAGAAAGCGATTTAGTCCTAACTGCTATCTAGTCAAATCAATATGTAGTCTTAAAGCTTCCAATCCGTAAATATTTCCTATGTAATTTATTGTAGGTATACGAAGAATAATAGGATGGAAATCTATGTGTCGAATGGTTTATAAACCTTCCTCTTGAATCACTCTATCTATAAATAAAACCGCATCAAAATCCGTTTCGTAGTTTTAAAGATCTAAGCATACAAAGGGACAGACAGACAGCGGGAAGCGACTTTGTTTTATACTATGTAGTGATATAAGCTATACCTTTGATTTTGTTTTATCTCATAAGTTAAGGTCATGACTCCTTTCACGACTTTTCTTGAACTCTCATGGATTCGGATTTGACCATTCACTTCCGTCAAAAAGAATTTTTGAATGCTCATTTTGTGCAGTGCGGTAGCGTTGTTGAACGTATGTCTCATGTCCCCAAGGCACTGAGTTCAGTGCGACAAACTTGATATTTTTTTTGAGACGGCAAAAATGTTCACTATTCAATAAGATATTTTAAAGGGATTCATTTTCTTTAGGAACCTACAACTTTCTTAACCAAACCCGCTAAAGAAGCCAGAAGAATGTGTTTGAGAACGAATATATTTGAGATTTTTTGAATGGAATTTGTAAGGAATAACATATAAGTATAGTAATATATGTACATATGTATGTATGTATATAATGTATATCATTTTGAGCATAAGTTTCCCGTTATTTTAAGTTGTTTTTTCTTTAAAACGACCATCTTATATACAAAGATGGATAGAAAACACTTTATTAGGCCACACAATACAGAAAAGATATTTAGAATAGATGAAGTATAAAAGGCGGACTTATCGCTGAGAGCGCTCTCTTCCAGGAAACCTAAAGACGGACTGGACATGAAGGAACAATATAGACGATGGCACTTTAGTAAATATTTAGATAAAAAAAAGTAAATAAACACTTCCAGTTCATACCATTATACCTACATAACAAACATTATAAAACATACATAGACATAAGATAAGACTGTCAGACTTTATATGGATAAATAATGCTGATGCAGCAGTTTTTTTTTAAAGATAGGGAGTGATTTTACACGTCTCTTAAAACGTTATTTGGTGCGAAAATAGCGCCCTCCAATCGGATTAGAGACTTTGAGCTTTTGAGAGCATTTTTACGATTTATTGGGTACGGAGAGCTACTTCGCGAGATTACTGTATATTGTCATTTAAAGACTTCTGTGCTAAGGGACTATTCACACAATACCAAAACCGACGGGCGAAGGGCGAAGATCCGCCTGCAACGCAGGTAAAGATAAAGATAAAGATAAAGATCATTTATTTGCAGGAAGTTGCAGGTTCGATTCCCACCTCGGGACAAATGTGTGTGTACAATCTGCAGATATTTGTTCTGAGTGTTCTGGTCGTTATTTATGTATAATAAAAAATATCTATATAAGAAGTATGACAGATACTACTACTATAGATATTTTTTATCTAGTTATATTATCTAGTGCCCATAACACAAGCTCTGCTTAGCTTGGGGCTAGGTGATGCTTTGTGAATTATCCAGTATTATTTATATATTATAATCACACGACAGCTACAACACGTGGTCGGGTGCTAATTTGTATGAAAATGAATAGTTTCTTTCACATTGTGCCGGCTAATTCAAACGCGTGGTCGGTGCCGGTCGCAACCACCAGCCGCACCGCGCACTATGCTCCGGCCACATAGATACTTCTATTTTTTTTAAAATTTTCTTTGGGTGGGTTGGGTATCACTGCGGCCATGATAGGCCTATTGTGATCGCCACTTATACGTTTAGCCCCGAAGCTGTAGCTTTTATATTATCGCAACTACTAGCGTGAACACAACAACATCGACAATTTGTAGTTGGGACAATCCATACAGCATCATCTAGCCCCAAGCTAAGCAGAGCTTGTGTTATTGGTACTAGATGACTGATATACTCGTACATAATACAATAGATTACATAGATCGATTTTTAACCACACATACATATAACGACCAGAACAAATGGAACAAATATCTACAGATCGTACAAACAATTATTCTGAAGCGGGAATAGAACCCGCAACCTCCTGCGTCGCAGGCGGACCTTCGCCCGCCGTCGTCGAAACCACAACACAACTGCAAATTATGCACACTTAACCACTGCCTAACCTCTTTTTGTCGCTGCGCTACATTGTGCTTGTGGTACGATTCAACTGGACAGTTCCCACAGTATTAAGCAGCCTCGAACTAAGTAGAGCTAGTGTAATTGGCACTTAAAGTGGTAGTGGGCCGGCCATATCTCGCGAAGAATCGACGGCCGCTGGGGCAAACGTGTTCTTGAGTGGAGACCACGACCCGGTAAACGTAGTTTAGGACGCCCTCCGACCAGGTGGGATGACGACTTGCGAAAGACTGCAGGTAGATGCTGGATGCGGCAAGCTGAAGACAGGGCGCTATGGCGCTCATTGTGGGAGGTCTATGTTCAGCAGTGGACTGCTATAGGCTGATGATGATGATGATGATGAATGGGCACTTAAAACCGAGACCCGGAACAATTATCTGCAGATCAAGCAAACATTTTTCTCATGACGGGAATCCAACCCGCAACCTCCTACGTCCTGTGTACCTTCATCCACTGCGCTATGAAGGTCGTCTCGTTTTTCTTCTACTGAGCGCTTACTACTTTGCACTGATTAGATTATTTTATCTTCTAGCTAGGTAAATAATATACCAGCTTTTGTTCACTGTTTTATTTTATTTTATCCTTAGGTATTTATCTAAATAATGATCTTTCCTTTGTGCTTTAATTAAAGAATTGATAAAAAAGAAAGCTCAATGAATTCATCTACGGCAAACTTTGAGAATTCAACCAAATCAGATTTGGTTGAATTCTCAAAGAAGACAAAGGGCAGGTACAGTCATAGACAAAAATTGTTGATACCTTCAATAAATCTTTTCAGATGTACGGTTTTAGTTTTCAGGATTTTCGGTGTTGACTGTACTTCGGCTAGGTTACTGTCAGGAGGAATGGGATCCTTGTCTTTGGCTCAAGCTTCTTGTTTTTGCTCCGTTGCGCGTTGGTTAATTTTACTTTTACCTTATTATTAGCGAGTTAGAACTTTTTAAAACTGTCATGTTGGCCATAAATGCGCTAAGGGCGATATGGCGCTAGCGGAGGCCTATGTCCAGCAGTGGATTTAATTATAGTTTGATTATGTGATTTGAAGGTGGTCACTATGCAATTTTTTCGGCAGTGTTACAACTGTCTGTCTAGTCTAGAGCCTAAGCAAATCAAGTATATAGATGGTCATATATGTATGTATGTACTTAATAAATTACAGCCTATATAGATTAGCACTTCTGTCTGTATTATTTCCTGTCTTTGTGTGGTTTAAATTCTTTATCTCTATCTACAGATACTTTTATTTTATTTTGCATGCTGATCTTAACTACAAACAATTGACCCGAGACGGGAATAGAGCCTGCAATCTCCTGCTTCGCAGGCGGACCTTCGCTCGCTGCGCCACTGAGGTCATCGCTGTCTCGTATTCCTATGCATGATTACTAAAGTACCACCGTCTATTTTGTTCTTTCATGTCCAGTCCATCCAAAGGTTGCCTGGAAGAGATCGCTCTCAGCGATAAGGCCGCCCGTATTCTATTGTTTTATCCTGTATTGTTTTCTGTTTTTGAGTGTGGTATAATAAAGTGTTATCTATCTATATATTAGATAGAAAACACTTTATAACAAAAAACAACACAAAAAGATACAGGAAAAATTATAGAATAAAGGAAGTATAAAGGGCGGTCTTATCGGTGAGAGCAATGTCTGCCATGCAACCTTAGAATGTACTGACACTGATTTATCTCGCAATATGGCAATATCTCTTTGAGATCTACCCTGAGTTACCATACTAAAGACACAAAGGTCACCAGTACCTAGTTATTCATACTTAGAATTATGCTCATGAATGATGGATGTTATAACAAACGGAGAAAACAAGTTGAATTCCCCGAAAGTTGAATTCCCATTAAGTTGAGTCACATTATGTTGAATTCCCATTATGTTGAATTCTCATTATGTTGAATTCCCAAACACGTCCTCAGCAAGAATCATTGTTAAATTTCCAAATTTTCGCCAAATATCTAGAAATAACCAGTTTTAGAGAAGCGAAAATGATTATTTTGTGTCTTTGAATAAATTTAACCAGGTTTCGAGAGAAAATTAAAAGGTTTTCACCAACTTTCTGGAAGCTTCTAAGCTTCTTCGAACGTAAAGCAATTAGTATCGTTCAAGGAAATAAGAAATATGAATGGTCGAGTTTGGTTTTGTAAGCTGCAGTCATTAAGGGAATACAGGAGGTTAGAGCCGATTTAACCAAACCCTGAAAGATAGAATTCAGGTTGAAACTAAAACTCAGTTAACTGCCTATACAACCGAAAATTGCCAGAGCAACTTCGACACAATTCGCACAGCATTATCTAGCCCCCAGGTAAGCAGAGCTTGTGTTATAAGTAGTGTATAAAACAAAGTCGCTTCCTGCTGTCTGTCTGTCCCTATGTATGCTTAGGTCTTTAAAACTACGCAACGGATTTTGATGCGATTTTTTTAAATAGATCGAGTGATTCAACATGAAGTTTTCCATAACTATTTGACACAAAACACGCGGGCGAAGCCGCGGGGCGCAGCTAGTACATAATATTTACATTACATAAATATATTTTTTATACATAGAAAACGACCGAAACCTTCATACAAATCCGCTCAGTAGTTTTTGCGTGAAAGAATAACAAACGTACAATACAAACATACAAACTTTCCCGTTTATAATATGACGACCGATGTGGCGCGGTGGGCGAAGGTCCGCCTGCGACGCAGGAGGTTGCGTGTTCGATTCCCGCCTCGAAACAATTGTGTGTATGATCTGCAGATATTTGTTCCGGATGTTCTGGTCGTTTTCTATGTATAATAAAAATATCTATCTATGTAATGTATTGTATTATGTACATAATTATATCAGTTATCTAGTACCCATAACACAAGCTCTGCTTACCATGGGGCTAGATAATGCTGTGTGAATTGTCCAGCATTATTTATTTATTTTATAATATTAGTAGATAGTCCTTTGCAGTGACACTGGCACAAAGATGTCCAATGCTTTAGTACAGCAGTGGCCGTTTCCGAGATTAATGTTATGAGTTAATTTTCTAGACTGGCCGATTTCCATTTCCCGGAGGCTTCAGGTTTCTTTATTAAACCGTAGGTACGCCTGAGCGGAAGTCATTTGTTTCAAACAAAACTTTCTTATTACGGTGGTCATAGTTACCACAGAATAACTATTGTTTTTTTAAAGATTGATAAAGGGCTTAAGTCTAGAAAGAAATTAGACACTACTACTATAAGTAATACTATCTTTATTGACGACCTCTGTGGCGCGGTGGTCCGCCTGCGATGCAGGAGGTTGCGGGCTAATCAGTTTAAAACTTAGTAAGCTAATTAATTCTCATAATCCCCACGTTGGGCATGTGGGTTACGGATTGCATATCAGTGGTAAATTGTTCTGCAGGAGGAGCTGCCCGCCTCCCAGAGAAGCCGAATAAGAACAATCGAATCATAAGAATACATTTGTTTCCAATCGATTACATCCGCTACCTCAGCCCATTCGATTCGGATAGATAATCGATATCATGCTTCAACTATCATTTACTGCGAATCTATCCGACAGAGAACCAAAGCTACCGACATAGCTCTGAGAATTAGCAAGCTCAAGTGGCAGTGAGCCGGCCATATCTCGCGAAGAACCGACGGCCGCCTGGGGCAAACGTGTTCTTGAGTGAGTGAGACCACGACTCGGTAAACGTAGTGTAGGACTAGGTGGGATGACGACCTGCGAAAGGCTGTAGGTAGATGCTGGATGCATCAAGCCGAAGACAGGGCGCTATAACGCTCATTGGGGGAGGCCTATGTCCAGCAATGGACAAATAAAGGCTGATGATGATGATGACTAATCTATACGATGCGACGAGGTTTAATTTTGGCTTCCTACACTTGTCTAGCCAAATAATGTTCTACATAAAATCTCGTAGCAATCTCGTAGAGCTGAATTCCGTAGCTACTGGCTACGCCGTAGCACCGCTACGGTATTCCAAGATATTACGTATTCGGCGCAAAATACTCGTATTTATTTAGGACAAAGCTTACAGCTTGTATTTTTAGGATATTTTTGTATATTATTATTCTTATCAAGTTTATGTCGTTCTTTGAAGCTACGCCCCAATGTAGCTTATTCTAGATTATTTTCTTTCTAAGTAAAATAAATATAGAAAATGCTACATATTAGGTATTTCGGATGAGCAGGATTTTTTTAAGGCCCGTATTAAAAATTGTGTAATAAGCATGCCTTTTGTCTATTATTTTACTAATTATATTTTGGTTGACTGTACTCAAATTCACCCAAAGTAAAAATGGTGTGAATTGCAGAAGGAAGAGTATAGCTTTTTTACGATTCATCAACTCACACCAGTTGGGACAAGATTCTTGGTGTGAGTTGACGAACGACCCGTTCAATCTATGCTAGAGTAACGCTTTTCTATGGCATAAAAGTCTCTCAACCATAGATATAAATCGATAGATTGATCAAGCTCTTTAATACGGGCCTAACATAAGTATTTTCATAATTAAATGAGAACCGAAACCACGTTATTACTTGTAATTTATGTACGAAAATAAATATTTATGATTAATTACCTTTTCGTTTTCAAGATCATTACCAATTCATTACGGAAGCGCTTAACAAAATACTTTTATGTTCAAGGGAATAAATAAATAAATAATGCTGGACAATTCACACAGCATTATCTAGCCCCATGGTAAGCAGAGCTTGTGTTATGGGTACTAGATAACTGATATACATAATACAATACATTACATAGACAGATATTTTTTATTATACAAAGAAAACAACCAGAACAACCGGTACAAATATCTGCAGATCGTACACACAATTGTTCCGAGGCGGTAATCGAACCCGCAACCTCCTGCGTCGCAGGCCCATCGCCCACCGCGCCACATCGGTCGTCAAAAAAATAAAAGTATAATTAAAATAATCAAAGAATCAAAACCTTTTTATTTCCATCAATACAATAGAAGTACACTTAGAAATAATTAAATTCCTCACACCAAAAATCAATTTTTAAGTCAATAAATTCGACATATCTTTACTAAATAATGGCAAATATGTAGATTTAAAGGTCAACGTTTACGCTCCTGTGATCTCCAAAATACTCCTCGCGGAAGGCAGAGATGGATTCCACGAATCAACGGAGCGAACTGATAGATACTCTTATAAAGGACCCTGTATATTGCTTGTTTACTTTATTCAATTTAAAGTTATTGTGAATATTAAGAAATATAGATAGAAACACTTTATTATTAAAACGGGATATTTACCATGACTGCCGAAATATTGGTAAACTCAAAAATCTAATCATAGTAAATATCCCGTTTTAAATGACTTTAGTGTATATATTCGAAGTTGCCCTTTGTGGCCACCAAACTCTATTTTCACATCTCTAAGCCATACAAAAAAAAACTATTTCAGAGAATAGATATATAGAAAACAATACAGAATAAAACTATAAAACAATAAAGATTAAGCTGAGTCAGCTAAGAAATTGAATGACGACCTGCGAAAGACTGCAAGTAGGCGCTGGATGCGTCAAGCATAAGACAGGGCGCTATGGCGCTCATTGGGGGAGGCCTATGTCCAGCAGACTAATATAGGTTGATGATGAGTTTAGAAATTAGAATATTTGAAAACGTGCTGCTATTAGAACAAATCCTATGTTTTTTTTATTTATTAATTATTATTACTTAGTTATAGACGAACAGCCGAGCTGATATGTCTATATCACAGTGCTTTCGTTTTTTTCTACACTAGTTTGTCTCTCGTAGTGGTCAATCAATAGGTTTCTTTCCGGCCCTGGTGGGGGCACAGAGAGGGGCCTCGAGGCTTGGCCTCATTACCCCGGCGTCAACTCGAGGGGTGACGACCCCTCGGTCCTTGGGTTTTGCGGGAGTTTTTTTCCCCCTTATTCTCAATTTTTTTTTTTGGCAGCATTCGGTTTATATTTTTTTTTTTGTGTTTTTTTTTAATAAACCCAAGGACTCTATGATGGTTCCGCAGGGATCAGGTCCCGCGGAAGGGATCAGGTCCTGCGGAAGGGATCAGGTCCCGCGGAAGGGGTCGCCATGGGCGGTCGTCTTCCTGGGGCCGGGGCTGGGGCGGGGCGATGTTGTGGAGGTGCTCGTGGTGCCCGTTGTCGGCGTGATCGTACATTCGACGCGCCGTCTGCACGACGAATTCCTCCACGGATTGGATCTGCAGGTCGCGGGCTATGACGTCGTTCCTGACGTAGCGGCCCGCGCCCTCGTAGTGGTCAAATTGTGCGTTCGTCAACCAACAGTGGTCTTTACACATAATTGTTTTGAGGCGCGAATCGAACCCTGGTGTGATACCTCCTTTATTTATATCCATCTCCGGCATCCTACCCTCGTCAATGATATCATCACGCGTCTCGCCTTTTGACTGTTACATACGGCGACAAGCGTGGGTGCAGATTAATTCAAGTACCTAGTCATTAGTTACACTGGCGATTTATGAGAATTCCTGTGCCTATTATAAGAAGAATTATAATTTACTAGCTGCGCCCCGCGGCTTCGCACGCGTAGAAATCTATGTGTCAAATGCTTGATAAGCCTTCCTCTTTAATCACTATCACTATCTATATTTGAATCAGTTTATCTACATATTTAAATAAACCGCATTAAAATCCGTTGCGTAGTTTTTAAGATATAAGTATACATAAGGACAGACAGACAGCGGGAAGCGACTTTGTTTTTTTACTATGTATTGATGGAGATAGACGGATAATTCTTTATTCATAAAACATAAGTAGTAAAACAGTTTGGTCAAAAATGTAACCGAATCGTCGGCCTTATCTTATCGCTCAAAAGATTTATTCCAGGTAACCAAAGTCTTAAGAGAAAATCAAAAGATGGCAGTACAGGTACTAAAACTAAAATAATCCTAATATATAAATATGTAGAAATATACACTAACACATAACAATAAGTAGCTAGTGGTGACTTTGATCTTTTGATTTATACACACACTTCTGTACGCAAAGAGTCATCCCGTGACCATGACAGTGTGTAAACCTGTTGAAACGTCGGGAAAAATAGTTAAATAAACGTGATAAATCCCCGTTAAAACAGTATTAGTAATTATGTCTTCTGATCGCGTAAGTTTAAAAACATTTATTGCATCTTGATCTTGACGACCGATGTGGCGCGGTGGGCGAAGGTCCGCCTACGACGCAGGAGGTTGCGGGTTCGATTCCCGCCTCGGAACAATTGTGTGCACGATCTGCAGATATTTGTTTCGGGTATTCTGGTTGTTTTCTATATATAATAAAAGAAATATCTACCTATGTAATGTATTGTATTATGTAGGTATATCAGTTATCTAGTACCCATAACACAAGCTTTGCTTACCATGGGGCTAGATAATGCTGTGTGGATTGTCCAGCATAATTTATTTATTTTTATCTGTTCAGAAAATTGTGAATCTTAAGTAACAACATAAGATTCACATTTCACAAACTTTCGGTTTTGTAATATTAGGACAGGAAGTTCCACAAACAATATAAATGCGAAAGTTTGGAAGTTTAGATCGATGTTTGTTACTTCTTCACGGCAAAACTTCTGCAGAAATTCTTATCTGATTTTTGCCGCTCATTGGCTGATTTTCATAACGAATGATTTGCAATGGATTTTAGTGGACATGCTGATATACAATACAGTATATTAAAATCAATTAATTGAGCAAGCTGAAGTGGCAGTGGGCCGGCCATATCTCGCGAAGAACCGACGGCCGCTGGGGCAAACTGTTCGCGAGTGGAGACCACGACTCGGTAAACGTAATGTAGAACGCCCTCGGGTGACGACTTGCGAAAGACTGCAGGCAGATGCTGGATGCGGCAAGCTGAAGACAGGGCGCTATGGCGCTTATTGGGGGAGGCCTATGTCCAGCAGTGGACTGCTATAGGCTGATTATGATGACATTGCAATACTCCTAATTTATGTGCTAAAACGCATAGTTTTATTCCAGGCCTCGAGCTACCTATATGCAAAATTTCAGCACGATCCGTTCAGTTGTTTTGCCATGACAAACATCCATCCATCTAATAATTATGGATAATTCACACAGCAAGCATCTAGCCCCAAGCTAAGCAAAGCTTGTGTTATGGGTACTAGATGACTGATATCCTTTATAGAATACATTACATAGATACATATATATTTATTATACATAGAAAATACCCAGCATATGTATCTGGAACAAATATTCACAGATCTTACAAATATCTGTCCTAAGGCGCAAAACGAACCCACAACCTCCTGCGTCGCATGCGGACCTTCGCCCGTCGCGCCACATCGGTCTTCATCCAAACTTTATAATTTATAATATTAGTGTGATCTACTTGTACAATAAATGTTGTAGGTATAACTTGCTACAAAACAGTGTTTTCTGTTTTGAGACACCCTAAGGGCTCTGACAACCTCTGAAAGCATTACGCTCATGTACCTCACAACTTTTCCTTTTATCTCGAGTATTTTCGGGACACAGGGAGAAGACCTTTGCTCTGCATAGGACAGCGGATGTTGAATAATATTAGTGTACATGTCACATTTAACAGTATAAAAACGTATGCCAGAAGACGTACATAAGGCAAAGTAAAGAATTACACAGAGAAAGTAAAAATATTGAACAGAATGGTGAGTAAGAGAAATAGAAAAATATTAATATGAAGTCAAATAAGCACTTTTTTTAAATTCTAAATTAAAAAAGTTTTTGTATCTTTAGGCTTACAATGAAGCACTTAGACAAGTCATATTTCATACTATTCATTATAAATAAATAAATAATGCTGGACAATTCACACAGCATTATCTAGCCCATGGTAAGCAGAGCTTGTGTTATGGGTACTAGATAACTGACATACATAATACAATACATTACATAGATAGATATTTATATTATACATAGAAAATGACCAGAACACCCGGAACAAATATCTGCAGATCGTACACACATTTATTCCGAGGCGGGAATCGAAGCCACAACCTCCTGCGTCGCAGGCGGACCTTCGCCCACCGGTCGTCAAATAACGTTATGATCATAATATTATGATCAAATAACATTATTTTAATGTTCACTTAATTGTTTTGTCCACCAGTGTTAGAATAAACGAAAATGAATTTCACTTTACTGTCGTTAACGACTGTAAAGTGAGAAATTAATGTGTTCAATGATGCATGTTTTCGCGGTAGTTCTTTTTATAAAATGGCTTCCTATCTTCATTTGGGTACGGAGCCCTAAACAAAAGAAGTTCAAAAGCAAGTTTAAGTTATGTAGAAGAGTTATGTACATTTCCAACGCTGACTTTCCCAAATGAGCTCGCGTTTCGTTCTGCCGAGGAGTGGAATGCAATGGTGCATGTGGGACTGTATCGATCCAATCTAATCTCAGGGCGTCTACACCTACCCATGTAATACTCTGAACCTGGCTTCTGTGTATGATTGCCTGTAAACATTGTAGACATGGTTAGTTGCGTTATATGAATTATTTTGAATTTATTTCATAATTATTAACACTTTGACTGCGATTTTTTTGACGACTGCGATCTTTTTTTTAACCTAAAAAATTCGTGCTGCCGTTCTACATAGCGGTTGTGTTGCGCCGCACTTGCGTTTCGTTCGAAAAATATTACAGCTCTGCTGAGTCACAAAGATCTGTATTTTCTCAGCCGCTGCGCTAGTGTGGATTTACGCATATTAGTCACTTGTAGAAAATACATACCGTGTGATTTCAGCAGTCAAAGTGTTAATAATTAATTATAATAAATTAATGTAATAACATTAATAAAAAATAAAGGGCTTCTGTGCTGTTGGCTTCGGCCCCACGCAAGCCCTATAAGGACTGGGTAACTTTATGGCCCGAGATCAAGGAAATATAATAATCATTTATTTATTAATTATTTACTAGCTGCGCCCCGCGGTTTCACCCGCGTGGCGATAGATATTTTGGATAATATACAATATATCTTTATAAATTGTAGCCTATGTGTTATTCTGATGTATAAGCTATATTATTGTAGTTTAAGTTTAATTAAAATCCATTCAGTAGTTTTTACGTGAAAGAGTAACATTATTGCCTCGATCAACATCTGAAGAGACTCTCGCTAGAAAGTTGGATCAAAGGCCAGATATAAAAGGTGGTAGGTACTCCTGGACTCGGCACGTATTATCAGGAAGTTCCTCTCTCTAGAGCCCTAGTCACCGCTTGAGCCTAGCGGTCGGTGTCTACCCGTTGCCGGTAACCGTTTTGATATATTTTTTACAGTAGAATAGTATTTTGCAACCAAACCTAAAGAAAAGTAGTCAAACTAATAAATACGAAAGTTTGGATGTTTGTTACCTATTTACGCCAAAACTACTAAACGGATCAGGCTGAAATGCATACTTGTAGATGTACGTAGGAAGGTTTAGAACTGTAATAACACTTTTTATCTAACACCTAAACTAGTAAATAAATAAATAAATAAATAGTAACCACTCAAATCAAAGTTATTTGTATCTCATCAATTAGTTTCCACTTTTACATGTTGTCACAGAAGAACGCGTGCGAAGTCACGGCCTAAAACTAGTTGTTTATGTAATATTTTACAGTTCTCACAGAGCGTTTGAATATTCAAATAATTTATCGTCTCTAATGGAAGTTACTTCTTGTTTGGAATACTGTGAACAAGAAATAAAACGTTTTTACGCAAATGGAACAGATTCCCGTAGGAGCAGCAGAGACATAGGGTGCGTCAGTATCTCTAACAAATGATGGGGATTATGGTGGAACCACTGTTGTAAGCATGGGGAACTTCAGAACCGTGGGGATTGTGGTTTACGATATTCGTAACAAACATTCTTTTATCCTTATGAAAACATTGATAGCTCTATTTTATGTCTATGTAAGTTTATTATAATATTTGTATGTAGAGTAAGTATTTATTTTCTTCTTTTCTTTTTCCAATTATTTATTAAAGTGCCACCGTCTATATTGTTCCTTCATGTCCAGTCCATCCTAAGGTTGCCTGGAAGACATCGCTCTTAGCGATAAGGCCGCCCTGTATATAAGTTCTTATTCCTGTATTGTTTTCTGTTTTTTGTGGTATAATAAAGTGTTTTCTATCTATCTATCTATTTATTCATTTATTTTTCTCATACAATTTACATTGTGTCAGAAATTTTAACATAGGTGCAACTGTACATGTTATTAATTAGTACATATATTGTAATACTAGAGCGACACGAAATATTGACTACATTATTAAATCAGTACTTACAATTTAATCTATTGAGTCTTAAAAGCCTTTCGTTACGATATTTTAGGTCAGCAAAAATATAATTGTTAGAATTTTTGATTATTTAAACAAATAATGACCACCGATGCGGCACGGCGGGCGAAGGTCCGCCTGCGAGGCAGGCGGTTGCTGTATCGATTATGATGATGCTGTGTGGATTGTCCAGCATTATTTATTATGCGACAAAGAACCAAAGTTATCGAGATAGCTCTTCGAATTAGGAAGCTGAAGTGGCAGTGGGCCGGCCATATCTCGCGAAGAACCGTCGGCCGCTGGGGCAAACGTGTTCTTGAGATAAGAATGCGACTCGATAAACGTAGTGTAGGACACCCCTGACCAGGTGGGATGACGACCTGCGAAGGACTGCGGACAGATTCTGGTTGCGGCAAGCTGAAGACAGGGCGCTGTGGCGCTCATTGGGCGAGGCCTATGTCCAGTAGTGGACTAGATGATGATGATGATGATTTATGAAGCAAAAGATACACTCCGGTATATCATTTGGAATCAAAGTTATAGAGTACCTATAATTTAAATTCGTATTATTCTATCACAATTTTTAAATGAGCACAATAAAAAGTATTTTCGTGTTACATATAGAGTGGGACCCGGAAGTCTTATCAAACAATAATTTACCATTGCGCGTACAAGGAAAATCGTGTTGTACGCGCAATGGCAAAACTCTAAATATGGTTTTGATGATTTATTAAAACCTAATCCATCATAATTTCATAAATATTTTATATAAAGATACCAAACTTTTGTTTTATAAACAAACTAGCTGCGCCCCGCGGCCTCATTATCATTATCAACCTATGTTAGTCCACTGCTGGGCATAGGCCTCACCCAATGAGCGCCATAGCGCCCTGTCTTTAGCTTGACGCATCCAGCATCTACCTGCAGTCTTTCGCAGATCGTCATCCCACCTGGTCGGAGGGCGTCCTACACTACGTTTACCGAGTCGTGGTCTCCAATCAAGAACACGTTTGCCCCAGCGGCCGTCGGTTCCTTCGGCTATAAATTCGTACTATTTATTGGCACTGATTTTGTAAGCGATATCATGTGAATTCTTAATCCTTTAATGCACGAAACAACATACATTTTAAAACATCAAACTTGGAAGATATTGGTGAAGTCGAGCTTATCTCAAATAGAGTTCGCCCCCATTATTGGGAAATAAATAAATAATAAATAAATAAATATAAATAAATAATGCTGGACTATTCACAGCATTATCTAGCCCGATGGTAAGCAGAGCTTGTGTTATGGGTACTAGATAACTGATATACATAATACAATACATTACATAGACAGATATTTTTTTATTATACATAGAAAACGACCAGAACACCCGGAACAATTATCTGCAGATCGTACACACAATTGTTCCGAGGCGGGAATCGAACCCGCTACCTCCTGCGTCGCAGGCGGACCTTCGCCCACCGCGCCACATCATCGGTCGAAAAAGAGACAATGTTATAAAAGGGGTACATAATATGCATAAATAAAGGACAAAAGATTTAATTTTAACCTAAATGACCAAACCGTTGTTTAAACTAGAGGTCGTTCTTTTTTCGTTTCAAATAAAACCTCTAAGGTTTCCAACGCGAACTCTGCCATAAAATAAAATCAAACCAAATATCAAATTACTATTCGAAAATTGAAAAGATTGATTCCAGGTAATATACAGTTACTCGACGTAATCGAACTGAATCAAATTGAATCAGTTCATTGATACTCTTTTCCAATAAAAATACAATTTAGAATGAAGAGGGTTGATCTCACTTAACCCGAGAGCTGTGGACACAAGACGATATCATCTTAAAGTCCTTCGCTAGAGAATAATATAACTTAAAGAGAAGAAAAAGGGTAGTAAGTTGAAGTAGTAAGGATAGATACTTATCTATCTACACCTTTTTCAACTTACTACCCTTTAGATTATAACTTTATTGCATCATGAATACAATAAATTATGAAACAAAAATATAATCTAGTGGCACAATTGATGGGTTATCGCTTGCTTCCACCGATTTCTTCCAGGAAAGCTTTGTATAGATAGATAGATAGAAAATTCTTTATTGCACTTTAAATAAAAAACTATGTACAGAAAAAAACTTAAAAATAAATTACAATTGGCGGTCTTATCGCTCAAGAGCGATAAGACCGCCAATCAGAGATCTCTACCAGACGACCATGGATGGAAAGGATCGTGTACAGTACCAGGGGATCTGGATGTATAGGACCTACTGTACTAAGTAAAGTTGGTACAAACAAATGTGTGTAACATTAACTAGTTAAAATGTCGTAATATCTCTTGCTGTATGAAAGTCTATAAAATATTTGAAAATCGGTTTTATGTATATTTAGAATTTTAAAAGCTAAAGATTTTTCTCTTAAGTCCGGCCAGCCTCCACCAAAGCTGAGCTGAAATTAGTGGGAACGGACATCTCCGTACATCTTCGTGTTGCCAACTGTACTGAGATGCATGATGCTGAGCACTTGGTGTACTCGAATCAAATTTCCGATCATTACATGGTCTTCTCTCACTCATGGTATGGTCCGGGAGCCAGGTACAAATTTGGTCAATTATTTCCTCCCGAGCGAAAATTCGTAAAATGCATTAGAGATTAATATAATGAATACTCGTGACCATCAGCTGCGATTCCGTGGGTGGGTTGGGCAGTGGCAGCGATGACGACATTATTACCATGGTTCAAATCAGAATTCTGGAATATGCGAAATTTTATTCCTGATTTGAACCTTATTCCATGGGAATAATGTCATGATCGCTGCGGCTGCCCAACCAACCCACGGAGTCGCAGCTGACGGTCACGAGTATTCATAATATTAATCCCTAATGCATATTACGAAGTTTTGCTTGGGAGGGACTTCTGTCACTGGCTCCCGGACCAATAGAAAGCCAGAGTTTTTCCACTGACATAACCTAACATGATACAGAGCTATAGCAACAGAAAGTCGACCTTGACACCTGCGACCGGAAGCAGTATAGTGACGCATGGCTATCCATTATCCTTTATGAGTTTTCTTATTGCGTCCATTCATCGTGATTGATTGAATAGTTATTGTATTTAATCCTAATATGTGCTTGGAGTCAATTAAATATACTTAGACTTGCTTAGACAACATCAACTTGCCTGACGTCTATTTGTTTATCACTTTTTTTGTACACACAATTTATCTACGACTTGTTAGAATACCTGAATAATTTTATTAATCTTGATCTAAAATATTTTAAAAAATAGGGCCCTTTGGCCCTAAATCGTATCTGAAATTGGTACATCAGAAAAATGCCCTCTGTATTCAAGTCTTCCTAAAAGTAAAATGCCCTGGTAGCAAAACGTCAAAATTGCTTTTAGTCTATACAGTCGAAGTGAATATCTTCTGATTAGAAACTGCAACTTGATAAAGTTTAGAAAATAATATCTAGGTACTACTCCTTTGTTTACTGGCCACTTCAAAAATAACCCACGCATTTTGATCGGAAACTGAAAAAAGGTCTACGGTTAGCAAAAAGTAATAGTAATTTAATTACTAATAATTATTTGTTTAACAAGTAAGCAAAACTATTTTGTATTAAACTTATATTAAATACCGGGCTAGCGAAGCAGTACTACTGTACTGCTTCGCTAGCCCGGTATTTAATCTAGAGGAGTCAAGAGCGTAGCGAGTAGCTCTAAAGTATGTAGACTGCTTAGCTAGAGAGGGACTTAAAAGGCACGATAGAAAAATCATTAATTTGCTCTCCAGTTAAACACAAACTTTTCTGCCGACTAACAAGAAAATATTTCTTTATTTATAAAGAGGTCGAATGTCAGAAACTCATTTTGGTCTGAAAGCACCAATAATATCCACCTGTGAGCAAACCCCGATTTTTCAGTAAAGTCAACGTTTTGGGAGTGGTGAAAAGTAATATATATCTAAGGAGGTTGTTAGCAAGCATGTGCCGCACCGTCCACCAAACGCCAATGGTCTTGCAATCTGTTCCAGTTGGATGGAAAGTGGGGGAGTGCCAAATAAAATATTTGGACTTGCCTTTGGACACCGCCATGCCATACCAATATCTACAGGGTGCCACGTAACATGTGTACTAAGCCGAAAGAGGGTTATTCTAGACCTAGACTGTAGACTGTTGCAAACAATCTACAGGTAATGTAAACATTTGCCCCGAGGCGGGAATCGAACCCGCAACGTTTGAATTATACACAAATTTATCGCCTCAGGGTCCAGAATAGCTAATTCTGAACCCGATCCAACCTTAGTACAGATGTTACGTGGCACCCTGTATACCTATGGTACCTACTACCTTCTTTAGGTAATTATTTACCTACCAATACGTCATAAACTTTGCATTCAGGTCAGCAGAACTATTTGGAACCATTTTGTTAATAATCTCAGATTTTAATTCGGATGGGATTCGGCCAGATTTTATATTACGAAAAGGCTGAATCTAGTGTGCCCAAAATACTTAGGTACTCACCTACTAAAGAAATACCCAATAAATAAAAACCCTGAGTTAAAGTACAAAAGTAAAAATAAAAAGATTTTTATTTTGTCAGAACAGAGACTCTTATAAATTAAACTATGATTAACAGAAGACAGAAACTGACAAAATCGGTCTCCACTCAGCATGTGCTATGGTAGAGCAGGTCGCACCGAAAGTTG
The DNA here is from genome assembly GCA_947044415.1 of Eupithecia dodoneata. Classification (NCBI taxonomy): domain Eukaryota; kingdom Metazoa; phylum Arthropoda; class Insecta; order Lepidoptera; family Geometridae; genus Eupithecia; species Eupithecia dodoneata. The sequence goes on from OX345678.1 coordinate 3,671,350, forward strand.
GGCAGTATGAACCGATAATAATACCCGTATCCTATTTATTTAACTGTGTCAGTAGATATTATAGAATGAAAAAAAATATTGTAGGTATACCTAAATTTTGTACAGGAAAAGTATTTCTAAACACTTCCTTTTAATAAAATGTACACCTACATTATTATTTTAACTTATTGCTTAAAAAATCGTGTTTTGCTTTAAGTAGGTATGTAAGAAATAATTATATGAATACAAAAATAGCCAACTTATATGTACATACATACCCACTAAATAAATAGATATACTAAGCTTAAAACTTACGGATAGTTTTTTCTTCGTTTCAAAACAAAAACAGCAACCACTTTCTCACTCCTTACTAAAACCTAACCACGCATTCTACCACAAGGACCACAAATCAAAAACTTCCAACTAAAAACTCTTTTCACAGCATGTCAAATACAGAGTTTCATTCAATGTTCCAAATTTAATTTTCCCGCGCGATGTAATGACGTTACATGATAAAGGCGCGAGTAGGCTGCCGCGCGGTGTGTTGACGACTAGTCCGAAAAACTTGGCGAGATATTCGCAGGCGCGCAGCGTTAGAGCGATTTGTGTTGCCAACCTTGGTGTAATTTGGCTAGATCTATTCGCATCTTTATTTAGTTATGGCCTGTTGACGTGTTAGTCTTAATGGTCTATCGTTCTGGGCTGAGAAAAAACACATTTTAGATTCTAGCTTTAAGAGCCTTTATTCCTAAAATGCGCAGAAACAGTACTTTTCAAACCCGTTTATATCATGAACCACTTATCTTATAGTATATGTTATTTACTAATAATTTTAGGAAATTTTAGTGTCCAACGAGTTTGACTATAAAATATTTCGATTAATATAGTATGTACGCGTTCTATCAAGATAACTTGTGAGAGGTTTTCATAATTTCCCTTTCAGCATCAGTTTCGAAGCTCAAAATAATAGAAAATACTGACACATCTAATTAAGAAAAAAATAAAACCTACTGATGAGATCCTTGGCTAAAAACTTACTTAGAAAGATGTTTGGTTTTGGTATCCTACTATGAGAAATTAAAATTCAAAAAATGTGAAATATTACGAATATTTCACATTTTTAAATGATGTTTTTACCGATATACCTTATTTAATTTAATATAATAATAGCCTACCAATAAAGTGGAGCATCTTTTTTAAAATCATACATTTAAAATTTTTATGATTTTGTTGCTATTATTTTTCTATAAATATTTTAAAACTACTATAAAACGCTGCGCGAAAATCAGTCCGCCGCGAGGCTTTCTAGAGTGTGGTCACGTCGCTCATTAAATATTTATAGAAAAATAATAGCAACAAAATCATAAAAATTTTAAATGTATGATTTTAAAAAAGATGCTCCACTTTATTGGTAGGCTATTATTATATTAAATTAAATAAGGTATATCGGTAAAAACATCATTTAAAAATGTGAAATATTCGTAATATTTCACATTTTTTGAATTTTAATTTCTCATAGTAGGATACCAAAACCAAACATCTTTCTAAGTAAGTTTTTAGCCAAGGATCTCATCAGTAGGTTTTATTTTTTTCTTAATTAGATGTGTCAGTATTTTCTATTATTTTGAGCTTCGAAACTGATGCTGAAAGGGAAATTATGAAAACCTCTCACAAGTTATCTTGATAGAACGCGTACATACTATATTAATCGAAATATTTTATAGTCAAACTCGTTGGACACTAAAATTTCCTAAAATTATTAGTAAATAACATATACTATAAGATAAGTGGTTCATGATATAAACGGGTTTGAAAAGTACTGTTTCTGCGCATTTTAGGAATAAAGGCTCTTAACGCAAAAAAGTAATCTCATCATAATCTCAGCTTGTGAAGTACTAGAGCGCTAAATGGCTCATAGTTCAGCTTTCTTTTTTTCGTCAAAATAAAGTGACTTTTATATATAAATAAATTCTCGCTCAGTTTCAATACCGTAGAAGACTTAACTCTCTTTACCTATATAAACTGATTGTACATAGTTGGATGATCTATGTTCTCCCACAAAAGCAAACAATCGAATTTTTTTAGGTAATCACCTCATTAGAACTCAAGAAAATTCCATAACAAAAAATCTTGTAAAATTTAGATTTATGAGCTGTGAACACATATCACGGGATAACGTAGGCTTAGTAACCTACGTAAGGCCGTTGTAGATATCATTACCTATAAGCGGGAGTCACCAAATACATGATAATATTATTATTGCTTAAAAAGCGATTAGAAAAGGAAAAATCTATCAAGCAAGTTAGACTGAATATCGTTTGCTCTACAGGTTTTGCTCTACACGATTTGTTGTTATGATTCTCAGTATGCACATAATTTGTGAAATGATCAAGTTCTAAACCCTTATTATTCGAATTCTGGATATTTTGTGATTATTTTATGTTTTGTGCGTTTAAATAAATAATAATAAAAAAATATGCGCACGGGTGTCGCCTTATTTTGTTTGATACAGCGCGCCTCTATCGTGACGACATGGAACTGCGGAAATCCCATACAAAAGTCATGCCTATGAAGTCTCGATAGGTACTGACGTCAAACTCAAACCGAACTATAGCTATAACATAGTTATTAACGTGACACGCTCAAAACCGACGTCTCACGAAAAGTATTTCCAACATCTCGCGAGAGACGCAACGCTATGTTCATATGTGCTATACCCACCCATCCAGCTTTGTGCCACCAAACCTGTCTGCACCAAACATCGGCTTATAGCGGCATAATGCTGACACAGGGACCTTTTTGGCCTTGAGACTTTATAAAATTTGTCTTTTTGAGAATAAATGAATATTATTAAACTTGCTTTGCTTACGTAAGTTAGGAATTCAGCGTACCTAATTTGCGAGAATGAAGGAAAACACTATAGATGTTTCAATTACGGTGGCATTTTCCTTTGGGGAGGTCTTAGAGTATATTACATAATTAAAAGTTCTATCGGGTATTTAATATCATTGCTTGCGTACCTTTTTATTAGGGTTCCGTAGTCAATAAATAAGAAACTCTCCGTGTCCGTCTGTCCATCCGTCCGGATTAGCTTAGATACTAATAATTAATACCTACTAAAAGCTGTAATTAGGGAAAATTAATCAAAATGTATTCTACTTTTTTTTCATTGTATACCTCTTGTACTTGTATCCTATGTCCAGCAGTGGACTAACATAGGCTGATGAAGGATTACATTGATTTACAAACCTACCTAAGTATCTAATCAATCAGAGAAGTGTACCGAAGGTTCTGTACAAACTTGTAGTTGTGAGCAAAAAAATCACTCAGACGCACAGTGCAAAATAATTTTGATTTGATGTTCCTAAATTATGTCCGGTTTTCGAATTTTTCTCTATAATTGTACTGTAAGACCTTGCTTCTTGCCAAATGATATGTCACAGATTTGAGTGTCATCATCATCAACCCATTAGTCCACGGCTGAACATAGGCCCCTACTAATGAGCGCCATAGAGCCATGTCTTCACCTTGCCGCATACTATTTGAGTGCATTTCATGTTAATTTCAAACGATACCTCACGCGAACTTGACTGACAGAGAGTCGATAAACGAAGTGATCCTTTAAGGGCTTCTTTTTTAGGGTTCCGTGCCTCAAAAGGAAAAACTAGATCCCTTATAAAATCACTTTTTTGTCCGTATGTCCGTCTACAAGCACTCTTTTGTCGGTGCGAGTATTTAGTTCGAATTAACATTAAATATTCGAATCTGTAACTTCTTGGAGCCGTGATAAAAATCAAACTTCATTCACATTCTCGTCAACGCAATCAAAGTCGAAGTTGTTTATGTTATTTTATTTTTAAAGGAATCACATGCACACAGATCCTATACTACACGTTGAGAGAATCATGAAATTTGGCATGAAGTAAAGCTAATAATTCGAATACCGTAAATTTATAGATATATGTATAGTGTATATACTTCCTCTTGATCTCGAATTATATTTGGCGTAAAATAAGGTCTTTTAATTAAACGGAACCCTCGGTGAGCGAGAGTTGCGACTCGGACTTGACGTCTCATTTCCTTTTGAGGTAGGTAAGGAACCCTAAAAGACACCAAGCTTTCTAAAGAATACTGCAAATTGGTTTCTCACGACAGCAAAATAACACTTTTTAATCACCCCAAATGCTAGATAAAAAGGATAGTGGTCCATAAAAAATAATGCCTTTCTACCAAAGTCACGAATGGCCAAAGACATATAAAATTAAATTGAATGGTATTAGGGCAGCGGTACACGAGTCGTTACGACCCCACGAGAATGGCAGACAATTGTCTATTAATTTTGGCGCGAAATAATTGACAATAGGATACCGCACGCGACTGTAAGGTATGGCACAAACGCGCGACAGTACGATTTGCGAAAAGTACATATTATTCTCCGTATTAAACATAATTTTTTTACGGACACTTCTAACTAACCTCTATAAACTATCCTCAAGTTGCTTGGAAGACATCTTTCGTAGCGTTAAGGTCTGATTATTCTCACGATTGACAGGATTTTCGAACTTAGTGTTGTTATTATTCTTGTAATAAATAGGTACCTACTTATTCCAATTATTTTAAATACACTACTGAAAAAAAAATATTGAAGAAAATTAAAAGGAAATAATAGATACAGATTAAATCTAATATTGACGATTGAAAAAACCAAAGTAGGTTGTGTAATCCTTACCTTGTACCCTTCCTTTAGTCGAAAACAAAAACTTTTTGTCTGAGCTTGATGAAAAATAGTACTGACCAACGAAACGTCATTTGCGATTTCATCATCATCATATCATCAGCCTATATTAGTCCACTGCTGGACATAGGCCTCAGGCGCGGGCGCTATGACACTCATTAGGGTAATGAGAGCTATGGCGGCGCCCGCGCTGTTGAAATTGAATCATTTTAAAACAAAATAAAATTTGTATGAACTATCCGTGAAAATTCAACGGACAGTATTATTAAGTCTTCCTCAAAAAACAGGAACAATAATAACTAATATATTAAGCATTTACCTAATTATATTCCCATAACACAAGCTCTGCTTACCATGGGGCTAGATAATGCTGTGTGAATTGTCCAGCATTATTTATTTAAATATATATATATATATATATATTATTAATTGTGCTAGAAATAATTGTAAATTCTCAGTTTAGTACAGTTTGATTTTTCAAACTTTATTCACTTAACTTAGTTGTTTGAGCTTGCTTATTAGTTTAAGCTAGTTCTTGCCTATCTAGTTAGACCTTCTAGTTGCATGTTTTTAAACTCATGTGTAGTGCTCTGGGCTACATTGTGAATATCGCTCATCCTTACTTAGTAAAGTATTAACACAAATGTGTAATAAGTTAGATGTAGTCGTTTCAGTCCTCAATAAAGAAATAAGCGAGTCGCGACTTACATGACTCATTTAACAAATGTGATACTCTCTAAGGGTTCCATTTTACCACTTGGCAGCGGAACCCTATTAAAAGAGCCCATTCAAAGAACAAACGTAATTTGTAATAGTTCGCACCCCATTTTATTGATCAACCCATGTTTGTTCCGGGTTCTTTGTCTAATCGATTTGGCGGGAATCGTGTAGCTCGTGCCATATATTTCGAGTGCTACACAAAGATTTGGGTCAATGTTACCGTAATAGATATTTACCGTAATATTTACCCATTTTTTAATTCAAACCTTTTCAACTGTAAAATCCACACTGTACTAAGAAGCCTATTTTAAGTCTCACAAATACGCAATTTCGTGTTACGTTTAGTTCTTTGCTAATAAATACCTTAATTTCGTGTATTAGAGTACCCAATTGACCGAAATAAAACACATAATTGTGTTAATTTGACAATTAAAATATAGACGTAGCACCTTCCGTAGATGGTAGGTGCTACGTCGTAGGTAGTCTACGGAAGTGGTCTAAGAAGATGTAATTCATCTTAATCATGGACGAATAAAATAAATTAATCTATGATCTTAATGAAAGCCAAGAAGGCATTTTATGTAGTTAAAATTTAAAGAAATTTCATGGGTATATTTTACGCATTGGAAATATTTTACCCACAAATCAGACGTAGTAGGTATCTTGCTACATTTTCTGAAAATCGATGCTGCTATTCTAAAGAAAGCAAATCAATGTCGTGGGTTTCCGATTTCTTGAAAATTACCTTACATTCTATTCTTACTTTATTGCTGTAACCATAGAAATCTAAGTTTGTTTGTTAAGAGAACTCTAGTGTCTAGATAAACCTATGTTAGGATTTAAGATGCTATCAACAAACTGTAACAAATTTGTATCAATAAATAAAAATATCTATCTATCTAAATATTAAGGCACATTATTTAGATATAGGCTGCAACGCATCAAAATCATACTTTATCAAAAGAACAAGTTCTCTCACAAAGAACACTACACTTCACAAAGCTCACCGAAACCCCTCAGTCAGCTGATTTGTGGTTTTCAATTAAGCCCGCCATTTGCACTTAAACGCTGGTTTGCATAAATTTCTGCGCCATTTTTATTTCTACTTCGTGGCCTTGTTAAGTTGGATTAAGTGTTTAGCGGGAAAGTAGATAATGAATTGATTAAAACTTAATTAATTTCCAGGGAGGCCGAATACTGGATACGATGCGAAAGACTGCAGGTAGATGCTGGATGCGGCAAGCTGAAGACAGGGCGCTATGGCGCTCATTGGGGGAGGCCTATGTGTGCTGTGTACTGCTATAGGCTGATGATGATGATGATGATGAATACTGGATGAGGCTTGCACAAGACCGATTAAGATAAGGGGTAAATGTTGTCGCAGATCTGGTGCCACCAGTTCACAGCACAGCACAAAAATGTGCTTTCTAAATTCATAATATTTTACAATGGCATAAAATAGGATGGGGCGTGGGCAAATCGCCTGAAACTTGTGTTAAAAAATTATGTCACTGAAAAATTAATGGCAAGTGAAAAATAATATAAATGGATCAGTAAATAAAAAGGTAAATAAATAATATTTAAACTAGCTGCGCCCACGGCTTCGCCCGCGTGGAAATCTATGTGTGAAATGGTTTATAAACCTTCCTCTTGAATCATTCTATCTATTTAAAAAACCGCATCAAAATCCATTGCGTAGTTAGTTAAAGATCTAAGCATACATAGGGACAGGGGGACAGGTAGACAGCGGGAAGCGACTTTGTTATATACTAGGTAGTAAAGTCGCAAGTCCGCGCGGGCTCCTAACCAACTTGCGTAGATCACCCGATAAAGGAAGTCGTTACACTGTCGGTTTGTTTGTATAAATAACACAATAGTTATTTCATTTGTGGCACAAACTAATTAATGCTCCTGTCCTTCAATGTCTAGTACAAGTGTACACTTGAAGGCACTTGGTGTAGAAAACAAATGCGGTGGCGGAATGGTTGGGGAAGGCTTGGAATATAATAATCTACTAGGTGCCTGGGAGAAATCGCTGTCAGCGATAAGGCCGGCTATTGTACTTTTAATGTGTAATATTTAGATATAAGGTATTATTTTATAGTTTTAAGTGCAATAAAGTGTAAATTCATTCATTTATTCATCGGTTTACCTCACCTAAATTTGTTTGCTGTAAAATGTTGCTTTTGGTTATCAAGAAACGTATTAAGATGAGCCTGATTAGCAATTTAAAATAACAATTGGCAGTCTTATGCTCAAGAGTGTAGCTCTATCAGACAACCATGGATGGATAGGATCGTGAACTACCTGTAGATCTGTGTGCTTGCAGGTTTTATAATATAATTTTTTTTTATAGAAATACCACATACATATCATAGGATAAGATACATATAAATACTACTTATATACCACATCTTCATACTCATATAATCTCGATAGTATTGCGACGTCACATTTTCCCATAGGTTTTGGTACAGCGCCTCTATCGTGCGGAGAGAGAACTACGCAAATCCCATACAAATAATTTGATGTCACAATCACGTCTCGATACTATTGTGATATGGATTCGATATGCTCTGCATACGAAGGTGATCCATTAATTTCATCAGAGAATTCACTATTTTTGCGACCAATTTAGAACTAAAGGTAGCTACATAGGTCCATGCAAATCCGTCTGTACAAGAGAAATCCATATCGAGGGGACGTGACCAGCAAGGAACCACTGGCTAAGTGCTGGTAAAAGGTTTAGCGATACGTGCTCTGAAATATTTTGAAGTACAACGTGAATTGCTTCTATAAAACTGCAATCTGGTAAACAACGTAAAGGCTACATTCGATGATGGAAAACTACCAATTGGTTTGGTTCGGTCAAATCAAGCTAAAATATATATTTTTATTTCTTCATTTTAAAATCTTTTATGTTTTTTATGACCTTCGTAAAATGTAATTTAAAATACCTATACTCAAAATTCGGCAATGTATATTATTTTTAGGTTCTCGAGGAAATTTGTAGAGTCCAAAAAAGCAAACACAACATGTGCTTTCTATTTTTATGCTTAGGTAATATTTTACACTTGCATTGAAACGTAGACATTGTATTAGGTACTTATAATAATTCTCTCAATCCCGTCGACCTCCAAATTCATAAAATTCCAGTGTAAATTGAAACTAAGCACCGTCTCTCAATTTATACAAGTTTACAAGTAACCAACTTTAGATAAATTATTGATAAATTCTTCCAAACAAATTCGAAATTTCTAAACTTCACCGCAAAGTAGTCGGCAAATTTGTAAGTTACACAAAAGAAATACGAAGAAATTTCTAAAATAAATTTTCAAATTTACTTGCCACAACTCTTGTTTTTGCATTTAAGGTTCACATTGTAAGTTAAAACCATAGCTAGGGACTCACAAAATTAAGCCGCTGGCCCACCGCGGCACACGCTGTACACGGCCACGTGGTTCATTTTAGCTGCGTTGTTTGTTTGTTTCACAACGTAAGTCCACGTTTCCACTGCAGTACACACTATAGATACAAGAAAATAAACCCACGACTATGTAGCACAAACAACACCGTTTTGACGTTCCACTTACTTCCCGCAATGAAGCACGCATGGGTCGCGTGCACAGCGTTGACTGCGTTGAGCTGCGTGGGTATCATATTAGAGCAAGCCACGCGTGTAGCAATGATGTCATTAATCTCGTATTCGTGTGTAACATTTTTGTCAGTAGACGTTGTCACATAAATTTTCTTGCAAAATCAAAGTCAATAGCATTTATTTCTTTAGGCTTACAAAATAAGCACTAAGACAAGTCAAATTTTATACTTTTCATTATTATCAAATAACATTATTTTAATTTTTATGTTCACTTAATTTTTTTGTCCACTAGTGGTAGTCCAAAGTGAAGTTAGATACACGTGCGTAGCCTCTTCGTGCGTAGCGGTGGGACAGCGCGGCTTCATCGGATTATTTACTACTAGGCTCGCTGACTACTAGTTTCTGCCCACGGCTTCGCACGTGATATTTCTATAGAAACGTTTAAAGGTTAATTCTATAACATCCCTATATCCTATCCTATATGGGAACTGATTTATGGGATAAAACTTCACGCAGAACCGTTCAGTAGTTGTGGCTTGAAGAAGTAACAAACATCCATCCATCCGTATAAAAATCCATACTTTCGAATTTATAACATTAGTTTCAGTTTCAGTATTTATTTAAACAAGAAAATAAAGAGGTATGAATTATTTTATTTTATCTCTTAAACTAAAGACTAAATCGAATTTTCAACTAACCAACAATCTAAAATAAAGGTCATCCAACAACTAACTAGATCTTAACACCTATATCTTCTGAACAATACAATTTAATTAAGTTCTAAAACCTTTTACAAAGGCTAGCAGACTAAAGTAAAATAAATAACGTTTGTAAAATAGAAAGGCGAACAGTGGGTGTCAAATAACTAAGCGTACTTTATTCTGTTCCTTGGACAACGCCAGCGAGAGAGTTTATTATAAGACCAGTTTGATTTTATCTACACTACCAAAGTTTTATTATATTGACCTATATACGCTAAATAAGAGAAAATATACCTGAATTGATTTTCACTTGTCTTGCCAAAAGTGTCAATAAAGCGTTGCTTAGCTGGCGTAAAACGCGAGTACGTCCTAGGGATTAAAATAACTTCTTCTTTTTCTTTTCATCCAGTAGGTACAAAAAAAATCGTCTTGCTTATAGACTCGCCTTTTTGTATTCTAATTACAAAGAATATAGGAACATTACATTTCATTTGAATGTACAAAGTTGGTTGCTAGGTTCACACAGATGTTATGGTTAAGTTTTCATTCATATATTATGTTTGTTTTTACATTAAATAATTTGGATTCTTATTTGGAGTGTACTCACACTCAGTAGGTACATTGTCCTTCACACGCGACGGGGCAGAAATCGAACGTGTGTCATTTTGCGTCTCAGGATCCTACCTACATGCCTAGTGCGGTACGGAGATAGTCAAGTCGTTTATTTAAATTTAAAAAATACAGAGTACACACAGTATTACCTAAATTACTCCTTCAAAAATGATGAAAAACACCTATTCCCCGCGAACGAGCCAATGTTCTTTACTTATTAGCAAAGTTATTAGAGCTCTGCTGGGGTTTTGTTCGCGGAGCTTATAATTCTGTAGCGCTTAGTGACTTTGATAAATATCGTTAAGGACGATGCCCTGTTACAACACTGAACAAAGAAATGTTGTAGATAAAGTCCTAGAAAGATACACGAAGTCAATGTTTTCACACTTTAGTGGTTTGTTTTGTAAATTATAATTTACCGCAAATTGCCTGAATAAAGTAACATAGCACGCATATTGGAAATTTGCTTCCTAATTACTGGTAGTAAAACAAGCCGAGGAAAAAATCGTTTCCATACCGATTTTCGATTTTATATTAGACTATCATTTGAACAGCAACACCGTTATGAAAATTAGCTTCGAACAAATTTTGACGCTGTATTTGAAGATAAATGCACAGTATTGTGCTGCGTGGTAGCTATGCGAAGAGCTATACCTAGATGGTCTATATCGACGAAATATAGACCATCTAAGTATAGCTTATATAGACGAAAAAGAGGGGTGGTAAGTTTTACGTGTGTCTATTTGTCAGTGGCATCGAAGGTCCAAACGGATGAACCAATTTCTATTATTCATTTAGGTATTTCAGACTAACTACCACGCGGCTTCGCTCGCGTTGAAATCCATGTGTCAAATTTTTATTTTTAGTTTATAAACCTTCCTCTTAAATCACTCTATCTTACTAAAAAAAACAGCATCAAAATCCGTTGCGTAGTTTTAAAGATCTAAGCATACATATGGACAGACAGACAGACAGCGGGAAGCGACTTTATTTTGTACCTACTATGTAGGTACCTAGAGATAAAATATCCAAAATTAATTCTTAAAATTAGATTATTTATTTAAAACTTACAATTACACAACATAAAAATCAAATCAAAATTACACGTAAATAAATATGAAATGAACTGGAGTGCCAATAAAATAAAATCGTAATGCAAGTAAGAATGCAAGTTTCCAAACCTCCCTGCGCGACGCAATAACCCGCTCGCTCCAATAGAACAGAAACACGAGTGTTGAAAGATTTGTGTATCGATGTTTTAAGACGGTTTTTGCTAAAATATACTAATGAGTTACCTATAGACATTTCGAAATTCTTCAAATGTAGAAAAAATCGTTTAAATTACCCAATTTAAACGATTTTTAGAGGGAATAGGGAGAAAACTACAGCAGACACCCGTCTGCTGTAGTTTTCTCCCTATTCCCTACTTTTAAACAAAATTATTATGTTCGATAGGTATTTTTGTATGAAAATGTGTTATGGCTGATTATAACTGAAAGAACTAAATTATAGTTATTTTAAACTATACAGTTTAGAATTTTAACGCTATCAAGAATCGAATCACCACCACAAACCAAAGATAGCGGCAGAACTTTCGACGATCGGACGGACTGTTCTAATAACCTGTCACTTCTTCTTGGTGTTGCCAGCTAAGATATACGAAAAATCCACAACATTAAAAATATATTTTTAGATTCAGTTATATTATAAAATATTATAAGCAGGAAAGGTTTGATTTTTTGTGAAGCTACACTATCCCCGGTGAACATAGGTGGCTATATTATATTTTCAAAAAAGTAAGGGATCCGTACTAAAACCGTGCGAAGCCAGAATCCAGTATAGGTAATATAATTGGTATTCGATTATTAAACATTACTTTAGTTAAAACTACATTTATTGTAATAAAAGTCAGAAGAAAAATAATTACTACCTAGGTACCATTCTATCCTCCTGAGACCCACGGTATCGCCTACGATACCTCAATAAAATATTTTTTTGAGAGCCATGTAGCGAATTTTATGAGTATTTTTTTCGCTATTAGTTAGCTAGTTGAGTGTGCCTGCCGTTCTGTTTCGTCCGTTTGCCGTACAATCACAAGTTGTTTGATTGACAAACAGTTCAAATCAAGTTTTTGTGCAATTTACGTCATGTCGACTTCGCGTTGAGGTAATTATTGTTTTTTTTTTTAAATTAATTTGTAGTTTTTTGATTGTTTTGATTCGAATACATTGTAAACATTAGTTTTTAGTAAAAAAAACATTAAAATTAATTACATTTTTAAGATAATTTTGGCGTATTATTTTAATATCACAGACGATACTTTGGGCGCTCATTACTTATAATTTGCATTTTTGCAGAATTGAGAGATCGTGCAATTGAAGACTTATTACTGAATTATGACGAGTCTGAATACGAAGAAGAAGGTGAAGATGATTTGGAAAACCTAAAACTTTCATAGGATGCTTATGGCCATGAGCATTCTAGGCCTTCCTCGGTTCAGGATGTTCTGGGCTGCAGAAACAAGAGTAAACTTAATTGCTCAAAACTTTACCCGAAATAGATATTTCAAGCTAAGATCGAATATAAAAGTTGTCAAAGATCATACAGTTACTGATGTTGAGAAGGAAGTTGATAGATTCTGGAAGATCCGGCCTATTGTGTCTGGAATAGAACAAGGGTGTAGAGAAAATAAAAGGGAGAGATGTGTTGCGATTGACGAACAAATGATGCCTTTTACCGGTAAATGTAAACTGAAACAAGTAGTGAAAGGGAAACCAAACCCTGAAGGTATCAAAATTTTTTTGATGGCTAATCCAAACGGTCTTCCTCTAGATTTATACCTGTACCAAGGTAAAGGTACTTCGATTGAATCAGCCATGTACCCGACACCTGAGAAAATTGACTTGGGAGGACGCGTTGTGTTGAAACTGGCTGATACATTGCCACAAGAAACGTCTATTTACTTTGACAGATATTTCACTTCCATTCTGTTGCTGGATACTTTATCAAACAGAAGGATACATGAAACAGGAACTCTAATGAAAAACCGTGTACCAGAGTACCGACGTCCTACTGCACAAAATAGAAGACCAAAAACCTTGCTTAAAAGCGACAGATCGTTGCAAACAAGTGGGCGAGGTAGCTACGATTGTGTAGTACGGCAAGACAAAAAACTTGCAGTCATCAAGTGGTTTGACAGTAAGCCGATCCACTTAGCATCGACTGAGAACGCTGTTCAACCTCTGGGATCATGCCGTCGGTGGTCCAAAAAAGATCAGAGGTATCTTGATGTGCCGCAGCCTGCCGCTGTAAAAAAATACATATAACTCCAACATGGGAGGAATCGACCTGTTAGATAGAGTGATCGGAAAATATGCCATGCGTGGAAGAACAGGGAAGTGGACAGTAAGGGCAATCTTCCACTTTTTCGATTTCGCTGCAGCTGCAGCCTGGATCGAGTATCGACAGGATGCTGTTAAATGTGGGCTGCCAAGAAAAAAAATCATGCAGTACCTAGATTTTAAAATGGATTTGGCGAAGCACTTGATCTACGGCGGTGTATTGCCGAGGGTCCTACAATGTTCTAGCACTAGCATTGATCGTCTTTCGCGTAACAGCCCTCGCCAAAGTCCAGGACCTACTCCGCCTGAAATGCAAGATGTTCCGCCTTCGACATCCTCCAATAGAAGGCACAGGCTTGTGGACCCCATTCCTCACACTGCCAAGAGGGTAAGAGAAGCTCAGCACTTACCAATTTGTGCTAAGGCCGACCAAAATCATCGGTCCAAATGCCGGTTGAGTGGATGCAAGGGACTCACATTCATAAAATGTTCGGAGTGTGAAATATATTTGTGTTTGAACGTAAATCGAAATTGTTTTTACGATTTTCATAACAATAAAAATTTAAGTCAAATATTACATGATTTGGTTTCATTAAGACCCGAAGTATCACCTACGATACACTCTATTTTAGGCTTAAGGGGGGGAGGGGGTAGGATTTTTTTTTTCAGGTAGTTTTGGTTTCAATGCATTCATATAAGTACCCAAACTAAAAATTGTGCTGATCTGACAAAATTTGACACCCTGAGTCTCAGGAGGCTATGCTATTCCGAAAATCGGAATGCTTTGACGACTTCGTTGTTGCTCGTAGCAGTGCAACACTTCTGCATACCCTATCAGCTTTGTGTTGACCATTTAGCTCCACTCCACTCTGAACTTCCCTAAAACACATCATCCGCAAAATTAGGTTGTAATAAAAGAAGTTAATTATAATACCAAAGAAATATTGGTACAAAATATTTTACGACACACTATTGCATCACAGGTATACGCCCGAACCCCGCTATACAACACCACGCGCTATTCGCGTCTTTTGATAAATAAAACAACAATCTGCGTTTTTTTAACTGCTACACGGCAACACTATCACACCTAACCAACCAATAACCAACCATTGCGTTTGCAATTTTGCATTGTTTTCTTTTTCACTTCCGTTCCGTCCGTCCGAATCGGTCGATCACTCGTTCGTTTGTTTTGTTTTGCCGTATCGTCTTGGAATTTATCACAAAATGTCTAACAAAAGAAATAAGGAACTAAACCACGAAAGTGAGAGTGATGAGGAGCAGGAATCCGGCAGCGAGGGGGACTCTGACGTAGATTCGGACGGCAATTATGTCGGTGAAAAAGTAAGTCGTGAATATAACCTCAAAACGCATGGTTGAATTCTTCAAAAACACAATATTGTGAAATCTCCAACTAATTATTAACTCTTGAGTCATCTACAGGCACTTATTTATGAACTTATGTACATTATCTATGAAGTAATCATCAACTACTAATGTATCTGGTACCGTACTAGGATACTTCCTACCATTTCTTGTTCCCATTCCTACCGGTACGTTCTACTTATTATTTACAATATTATTCTCAATTTAAGTCTGCGCACAACAGGCTAATCACCTACATTCTTATACCATCAACACCTACTTAAAAGTTATGTTTCACGAAACATTTTTCTTTGCATCACAAGATCATGAAAGAACACTTATTATGTGTTACTTACTAGCTGTGCCCGCGGTTTCTCTCGCTTAGTATTCACAATTCCATACGCATAGCCCTTCCCTGGTCTTCCCTCCAGACAAACAGTCGAATCCTACCAGCCATTTAGGAGATTAGTAAAAAGAAACAACAAAAAAACAAACTACATTAGTATAAAAATTTGGTGTTGTGTTTTATGTACTGTGTAATAATATTTTATTTAACTAATTATAACAATAAAAAGCTTATAATTGTAATATTATGCACTTAGGAGCTCCAAGCAGACTTCGAAGGCCGAAACCCAGAAGACTGTGACTTCCACGGCATCAAGCAACTACTCCGACAGCTGTTTCTCAAATCTGATGTTGACTTGGGTGGTCTCGCTCAGATTATCATTTGTAAGTTTACTGTTGTAGTGATTAATTAAGACTCATTTTACAATAGTGTTGTTGTTTTATCTGTTGTGAGTCATTCAAAAGTCAAAAATCATTTATTCTGTAGGCTTACAAAATAAGCACTGAGGCATTTACGAATGATTTACGTGGCACCAGTTTGGTTCAGAAGCAGCCTCCTACTTTTATCATCATCATCAGCCTGTACACAGCCACAAATAGCTGCCTGAGCCACCTCCATCCATAGACTCCCTGCAATTTCTCATCATACTAGTCTGTCGTAATTCACCTAATAAAATGTGATGCTGGACAATCAAAACAGCATCATCTAGCTAGCCCTAAGCTGAGCAGAGCTTCTTTTATGAGTACTAGATGACTGATATACTTAATACAATACATTACATAGATAGCTACACAAAATGAAAACAATACTGACAAAGCTGTTGTTCTGTGCAATATGGCCTACCCTATGGTGTTTACTACTTATTTATATTGATATTCTTAGAGAATCCTAGTGTCTAGGTAAATCTTACTTTGGATTTGTACCACTATTAACTAAAAACATGTAATGATGTAATCTTTTTGACAATGAACAATATTTTTATAATTTCAGCGCAAAACTATATTGGCAGTGTGGTGAAGCAATGCCTGGATGATGGTATGGAGGAAGATGATGATGAGGATGATGGCAGTGACGGCGTGTTCGGAGTCACCACTCTTATCAACATTACTAAGAAAAAAGTGAGTGGTGTAAACATTTGTTGTCATAAATAAACACATTAATAAACAGTCTTTGAATTTGACGATCCCTGTAGCGCGGCAGGCGTTCTGCATTATATCTATTTATTTATTTCCAGGACGAGCCCAGCATACAGCAGGTCAGAAACCTCCTCACCACCCTTGCGGAAGACAATGCAGATGATAGAACCAAAGCACTTATCAAAAAAATACTGGCCGATGATTCCAGACATGTTGGACTTGTTATTAATGAAAGGTTTGTTGATTGTTAGGCTGATGATCTAACTGTTTTATTGTCATTCTATTGAATTGAGTGAATGTTTGTTTGTTTTTGAGTTTTGTTATGTGTAATAAAACACTGCCAAAAACTAAAATAATTTTAAGCAACGAAAACTCGCATTGGAAGCAATGTGGTCTAAAATTATGAAATTTTGAGCCTA
Source organism: Eupithecia dodoneata (assembly GCA_947044415.1). Taxonomy (NCBI): domain Eukaryota; kingdom Metazoa; phylum Arthropoda; class Insecta; order Lepidoptera; family Geometridae; genus Eupithecia; species Eupithecia dodoneata. The sequence goes on from OX345678.1 coordinate 3,688,302, forward strand.
CATACATATTGTTCCCTATTAAGGCAAAAGCCACTTTCCCTTCCACTTTACTCTGCCCATTGATAGTATTATTCCACTTTCCTAGCATGGGGCTAGGAAAGTGGAAAAAAACAAATTGTGCCAATAAATGTAGGGTTGCAACCCTATAGTTGTCGCAACTTGTTTTTTACTCTCTTGGTCATATAGACAATTAATGTTTATTGTAAAAAAATATACATAATATAGACACCTGGGTTCTTCAAAACCACGTATGAGCAATTATAAGAGATAATATAATGAGAAAAGATAATTTGTAAACACACATGGCAATGGTAGGCAGAACTCTCAATCAGATAATTGTTCATTATGGGTGTTTGTGGGTTAACTACGAACATAATATTTATCATTTGTGTTCTTCCAACACACAACACATAAGGTTCACCCTCAGGTTCAGGTGCGGGTACTCCTTTATCCGCATTTGGACTCCAGTTGGTCCTGAGGTGAGAGGTTCACCCTCTTACTTCCGTAATGAATTTGTCAAACTATAGATAATTATGCCCGACGCCCTCCGGCCAGGTGGGATGACGACTTGCGAAAGACTCAAGCTGAGACAGGGCGCTCATTGGGGGCGACCTGTGTTCAGCAGTGGACTAACATAGGCTGATGATGATGACAGATAATTATTATTATTTCCAGGATCCTGAACATTCCAGCAGCTATCAGCGTGCCTCTCTTCTCCTCCCTGCAGACGGAGCTGGACAAGGCAGTTAAGCGAGACATGCCGTACTCATTCCAATACCTCATATGGATCAGCAAGACTTATAATACCGGAGGTACGTGCTTAGAAACTACCCCAAAGCAACACAAACGGAAAGAATAACAATACAATACAATTACTCTTATTGCACTCCAAATAAATAACAGATACACAAGACAGGAATGAAAAACAAATACAAAATATGTTGTACAATGGGCGGCCTTATCGCTATGAGCGATCTCTGCTAGGTAACCTTTGGATGGACATGAAGTGTTAGAACAAGTATAGACGGTGGCGTGTTATACGGAATAATATATTTAATAAATTTAGTTTTATTAATAAACTAGCAGAGCCACGCGGCTTTATCCCCGCGGCGGACCTTCGCCTACCGCGCCACAGAGGTCGTTAAAATTATGCAAAAATAAATATGAATAAAAAACACCGTCAGTTGTCTGGCTGGGTATCGGCACGCACCCGTGGATCGACGACAGTACAGAACCCTGTAATTTCTGCAAGGTACAGAACGACAACTACGTGTCAATAACTATTATAAGTACTTCATTGTGCCCTGTATAGCCTACAGGGCACAATGAAGTACTTATTTTATTTTATTTATTTATTGTTAATAGACGAGCAGCTTCTAGCTGATATGTCTATATCACACAGTGTTGAATTTATTTATTGCGTTACTTTTTTTAGTTTATTATTTTTGTCTCGTATCCAGTTGTCGAGTTTATTCTTGAAGGCGTTTATTGATGTGGCTGATATAATATCTTCTGGTAATAGGTTCCAATTGTGCACCACTCTATTGCTAATAAAATGGTGCGCGGCAAGGGATTTCGTAGAGTCACGGGACAATCTAAGGTGATGCCCACGGGTAGAACGTCCTTCTTTCTTTATGTAGATGTCTTGTAAGGATGGCAGGTTGTATTGGTGAGTGAGTATCTTGTTGTCTTGTATATTTTGTATCACTTATACGATACCCAGCCAGACAAGAGACGAACGGTGTTTTTTTATTCATATTCATTTATTACCTGGATATGTGCTCGCTGTTTATTACACGCACATACATTTTTGCATACCCTGTAGGCTGTATACAGGGCACAATGAAGTACTTATTCGATACCCAGCCAGACAAGAGACGAACGGTGTTTTTTTATTCATATTCATTTATTACACGCACATACATTTTTGCATACCCTGTAGGCTGTATACAGGGCACAATGAAGTACTTATAATAGTTATGACATGTAGTTGTGGCATTATTGAAGCGTTGTTATGATAACAAACTGCTATTGTTTGAAAGGCCTGTTGTGTTATAATATAATTATAACTATCTTTGAATAATACACCTGTTTTAAATCAGTCTGATGTTTTCATAGTTTACTAGCTGCACCCCGCGGCTTCGCCCGCGTGGAAATATATGTTTATATCAAATTGTTTATAAACCTTCCTCTTGAATCACTCCATCTATTTAAAAAACCGCATTATCTAGCCCCATGGTAAGCAAAGCTTGTGTTATGGGTACTAGATAACTGATAAACATACATAATACAATACATTACATAGATAGATATTTTTTATTATACATAGAAAACGACCAAGAACACCCGGAAAAAATATCTGCAGATCGTACACACAATTGTTCCGAGGCGGGAATCGAACCCGCAACCTCCTGCGTCGCAGGCGGACCTTCGCCCACCGCGCCACATCGGTCGTCAAGTAAATATTTATCTCTTTACAGAGGGTTCAACAGAGATCCTATTCGCGAACCAGGAAGAGAAGCCGGTAGCTGATGAGGCTCTGGCCAGCTTCGAGGTTGACGTCACGGACCAGGCGGACTTATCGCAGTGGGATTACGAGGGCGGCGCGCTTACACCGTGTCGGAAGGTAAACCAACGAAGCTATTTAGTTTTATCAGCATAATGTTTGCGTATTTGACGACCTCTGAGTGTGGGTCTCTTTCCATACTGTGCCTTGAATATATCGATAGATAAAAAATTATTTATTACACACTAACAACTACATTAAAAAATTAAGTAACAATTGACTGTCTCATCGCTCAACAGAGATCTTTACCAGACAAACATGGATGGATAGGATCTGAGTGCTTGTAGGTTATATCCTACTAATATTATAAACGCGAAAGTTTGTAAGTATGGATGGATGGGTGTTTGTTACTCTTTCACGTAAAAACTACTGAAATGATTTTAATGAAACTTTACAATAATATAGCTTATACTTTTTTACATACACACAATACTAATTAATTTATAATTTTGTTTCAATAACATTTTGTGCCTTTTTCATGGCTTTCGGCAGGTTTTCGTAAAATATATCTACGCTGTTTTTGGACAGAACATTGAGTAAATTATAATATTTTATCATTAGCAATTATATTAAGTTAACAGACCTTCACAGTAATATTATAAATGCGTAAGTTGGATGTTTAGATGTACGAATGTTAATTACCTCCACACCAAAACTAAAGAATGCATCGGGATGATATTTTGTATTGATGTGGGCCTAGACCTGGCATAAAACATAGGCTGCCTTTTGTCCCTTCAATCAGTTCCCATGGGATAGAAATATTCTTTGAAGTCTTGAGCTACTAGTAAATAAAGTGGATTTCTTTTTTGTTACAGGTTCTAATCTTAGATGGACACAAATTCAATACTTTAGTAGGACTTATCAAACAAGAAGTGGAGGGAGTTTAACTTGCTTATCACAACAGTGAACTATATTTACGCCATATTATAAGACATATTTATATTTTAAATATAACCTAAGCTTTACTCATTAATTGGTTTCATTTTGGTTCCATAAAGACCATAACATTTGTCAGTAGTAGAGATGGGTTTATGCCGGGCATTTATCGGGCGTATTGAGTAAATGCCCAATAAATGTCCAATCACAGGGCAGATATTATAATTGTGTTATCCATGTTATTGCTTTTATAGCTTACATAAAAATGTTTTTATTTAATATACCTAGGTAAAAATAATGTGTAGGCCGAGGAAAAGTAAGTAGGACGTACCTATTTCTTATACAAATATACTAGATAAAGTAAATAAAAGTGAGTTTTCGTTTGTCTGTATTTGTTTGTGCTTGCCTAAGTATAAGAAATAGGTACGTCCTACTTACTTTTCCTCAGTCACACATTTTTTTGGCTATGTTTAAAAAAAACATTTTTATGTAAGTTATAAAAGCAATAACACAATTATAATATCTGCCCTGTGATTGGAAATTTAAAGGGCATAAAAAGACATTGATTGGGCATTTACTTAATACGCATGATAAATGCCCGGCATAAACCCATCTCTAGTCAGTAGTAAACTACGCAGTTCTATTTTGTCCTAATAATTGTGCACTATATATAATATGTACTGCGAACCTGGTTAGTATTCGTTGAGACTGGCCATAATGAAGATTCTCTTAGTCTAGAATCTAGCTAGATCATCATCATCAATTTGATCATATAAGTGGGTTTTGGGATAAAATGAAAAATAGTATAATCAGATCAGAGTATAATTAGTTTCAAGCCATAATCGCTATTCAAAAACAAAAAAAATATATTTTTATCTTACTATTAATTATTACCAAATCTCCCATATCATCCATAAAAATGTAATAGTAAACAGCGCGTTTTCCGTATTAGCGGCCCTAATAGCCCTAGCTGTGTGAATGGGCCCTAATTTAGGCCCCATTGACACAGCGGATCCGGATCGCAAATAACATTTTGAAACAATCGCACATCAAAAGTCAGCGACACATCGCGGGGGTTGGTGCACAATTCAGTGTTTGATCATTAGAATAGTTACAAGAATACCAATCATAGTGTAACTCATAGCAGAATATTCAATTATAAACTACCAATCATAGTGTAACTCATAGCAGAATATTCAATTATAAACTGTCCATTACTTTGCTAGCGGTGTCCAAGCGGTGTCTTAGAAAAATTCTATCAAGTAAACTTATAAACAACTGCAGTAAATCAATAATTCTTATAAAGACACAACGCGTCCTTCATCATAAAATCTCTCAGCGAACACAGCCCTTTCAAAATCTTCGTGTTTTGATCCATCTTTTGAATATCAGTTTCCGATAGACTCTTATCCTGGGCCAGGTATCCATTGATGGCGTCTTCTGTCATCCAGTGAGCGGGGAGTTTGTGCGTGTTGAACTGAACTGGATCGGGGTTGACAGGCATGGGGGTTAAGGATTTCTCCCATGGGGTTATGTATTTCTGCTCTGAGTGGAGGCCTTCGATGTATCTGGAAAGGTTTAGGGGTAAAATTGATGGAATCAGTAAATAGAAATATCAATTTGGTTGCGTTGTACAGTAGAAGGGGATCGACGATCTCAGTGGCGCGGTGGGCGAAGGTCCGCCTGCGACGCAGAAGGTTTCGGGTACGATTCCCGCCTCGGGACAAATGTATGTACGATCAACAAATATTTGTTTCGGGTGTTTATTAATGTGTTCATTAACGTATGTGGGACGTACCTAGCATTTGATCAGTCAATGCTGGAATAATTGTGGTAAGCGAAGCGAGTCGCGCTGTGTATATTAGTAACGTGCTGTGGCAATACGGCGAGCGTAGTGAGCCGCATTGTATCCATGTTACTGCGTTGCCGATTTTTTGAGGGTAGCCTTGTAAACTAGTGTATAGGTACCTGATGTAGGCCTCCGAGTGTGTCACTCGCTGCGGCTTGGGCGGCGCGCTCACAAACAGCGGGTCGATGGTGGGACGCGACGGGGGCGCCGGCGCGGTCTGTAGGCCTTCGCCGGCGCCCGGGGAAGGCGTGTTGCGGGCCAGCGGAGACATGGCGGACAGAGATGCTGGAATATACAACAAACATTTAGTATGCGAAGGATTGCAAGCAGAAGGCGTTACGGTGTCAAAGTCAAAATATACTTAAAAAATAAGCACTTAGACAAGTCAAATGTTATACTGTAAATTATTCTCAAATAAAATAATTTTACTGTTCACTTAAATTTTTTGTGTGTTTGGTAGAGGACACCATACAGATTAGCAGTATTTTATTTTTATTTAGATGGAAAACAAACAGCTTAAAAACATAAATAAGTAGAAACAATGGTGATCTAACAGAAGCTTGAAAGTTTTCACTGTATGCAACATTTTTTAATTATTTATTCACGCTTTAAGCGAGGAATATCATCGATAAGCGGGTCGGTCAACCACTACCAACCGAGCAAACTTCCTGTTGCCTATCAGCGAGCAAAATGCATAGCACCAGGTAAAGCAGATTTAAAATGCCTCGCTAACGGTGTCGTGATAATTTGCTGTGACCTTAAGACTGCAGCAGTCAGACAGCGCTGATTGCTTTCAAAACATCAGAAATGTAAGGCAAGGTTTTGTAGCTTGACCACTGCAACATTATTAAGGTTTTACTATTAAAAGTACAAAATAAAAACCTACCCGCTGGTGACATGACGCCTCCACGGATGCTCACAACCTTGGGCTTCTTAGTCGAAGGCATGAAGTTTCTGAAATAGAAAATAAATTAGTTAAATTCACATTAAATCTTAAGACTAATGTTTGTGCTAATAATATTTATAAAAATTGACTTGCCTACCTATTTCAGGTTATAAATAATGTTAAACGTTTTGGAATGTATATTATTCTGTAAGTCAAGTCTGAATAAATGAATAAATAGTAAAATAATTAATAAAAATGGCAATCTAACCTTCAGGATTGCTTACAAGCGAAATATTGAAAACAGTCACTAGGGCTCAACTGATGGCGCTAAATCTCACAAATGGTCGTGAACTAGTGGTCGCTCCTTACCTGGACCGTTCATGAACCGCCATCATCTTGCCATTGCCCTTGTTGACGTGCAGGTCGCGCACGTGCCTCGTCAGTCGCGGAAGGTTCGGGAAGGGAGCTTGTCCCTTGCGAACTCGCGCACAGTTTCGCCAGAGACAAGCGAATTCTGTGGTCCCGCCGCGGTAGTGGCTTTGTACATGGCCTGGTGGGACGTAGCCTGGGGAATAGGACAATTCAAGAAGTTAAAAATTTGCCAATAGTTATGAAAAGTCTTAAGGTAAGAAAGCGCTGAGGTTTGAGTTTTAGCATCAAAATTTCATGAATAGATGAATCCATAAACCTAATTGAAATACGATTTCACGGGAAGCATCAGCTTTTTAAGCATCTGAGTATCTGAGAAAAAGTATCTGGTACATATCTATATACATAAACATAAAAAAAATACAGTCGAATTGTGAACCTCCTCCGTTTTTTGAAATCAGTTAAAAAGACAGAGAGGCGACGAGCGCCAGACTCCAGCTCAGGATTTCTATTTTTAGAGTCCTACAGGGAATAATATCCTTACAAATAGTTTAAACTTGTACTCACTATTTGTTCCATCTCCAACACAGTGCTCCATACAATCTGATAGATCTTCGAACTGATAGTCGCAGTTGTCCCACGCGCATTCGTACGTCATTTCCATTTGCGTCTGAAATGTAGGGCATAAATGTCAGCAGATCAGAGAAACAAATGCACGAATGATGCAACTATGCCTTCACTTTATTTCTGCTTTCCGGTAGATTTTCAGATGATAATAGTTTCTCCTTAATAAAATAAAGTATTTTTATAGACATATACAAAGATTAAAAAAAAACTTCTGCGACTCTCTTCTTATCTTCTCACCATTTCCGCTCAAATAGAGTGGTCTATTGTATTGTATTGTTTTTCTTTTCTGATAATATAGATTTGATTGGATTAGAACAAATAAGATTACAATCAAATAAAATAATAATTATATACCTCTTTGTTCATTTTACCGTTCATTGCACCATCTACTATTTTTACCTACCTTTGCTCAGATATATTTTTACAGAACTGGGGTAAAAGACTTACCCTGCCTTCTTCATTAGGTCACACACGTCCACTGTTTAACATGCTTCCGAGTTTTACCATAATCACCACGCTTGGTTTGGATAGCAGTGTTAAATTGCCAGAAAGAACTAGAGTAAGACTTACGTGTGCAGAAAACTCCCTCATCTTCTCCGCCAGTCTTGCCGCAGTCTCTTCATTGCACCTTGCCGCTCGTTCCCCCCAAATTTGTTTTGTGGACGCTGCTGGTATAGAGAACTAGAGTAAAAGACTTACGTGTGCGGATAACTCTCTCATCTCCTCCGCCAGTCTTGCCGCGGTCTCTTCATTGCACCTGGCCGCTCGTTCCTCCCAGCTTTGCTTCGTCGACGCTGGTAGGTTTCGCCATTCGTTGCCGACTATTCTAGATATCTCGCCTAGGAAGTAGTGGTAAAATTAGGAATATTAAATCTAGTGATAATGGTAAGAGAAGTATAGAGCGGTGTAGGGTTGAGTCGATTATTTGTTTTAATATGATTCTGTTCAGAGAAAATTATATTCAAGCGAATGACATTACAGTTTTAATGAGGAACCTATACCAGTGTTGAAATCTTGATAGATGCATGGTTTTCATGGTTACTATCATTGATTTTATGATAATTAATCTATGAGGACGGCCATTTTCTTGCTGGCATGGTCTACCGATGCCGGACGCGAACAAATGACTCAAATTTAAAATTGTTTTAGGCCTGGAATAAAACATAGACTAAGTATCCCACGAATCAGTTCCCATGGGATAGAAATCCTTAAAACGTTCCCATAGAAAAAAAGCGTATGAAACCGCATGCAAAAACTAGCAGAATATAATTGCCGCTCGTTCCGCCGCCTTCATTGTTCCGTGTGCCAATCGATATAGCACCTAAATTATACGGCAGAAAGTTTAATTTTAATTTTACTCAAATTGACGTGGTTCCACAACACTTTGTTCCTTAAAAAATATTTTCTCTGAACTTCTTAAATCTTGATTCATGGTAAACCCGCTCTTTAGCTCCCTTCCCATTACCGATTTAAAAACTAACCATACCTTAGCAGTAGGCGTATCTTTGCGAGACATAACCTTTCCTTTTTCTGGTTTGTCTGGAGTGGGTCCTTTGGTAGGCATTGGAATAGAAGCGAGAGAAATTATGTCACGGTCTAAGATACTTTACATACATCTAAGATATATACATTCTACACTCACATGCAATAAATAAATATAAATAATGCCGGACAATCCAAACAGCATTATCTAGCCCCAAGCTAGGCAGAGCTGGTGTTATGGGTGCTATATAACTGATATACATAATACAATATATTACATAGATAGATATTTTTTTATTCGTATAACAACGAACAGGACACACTGAATAAAATATTATCTGCTGATCGTACAATTGTTCCGTAGAGGGAATCGAACCTGCAACCTCCTGCGTCGCAGGCAGACTTTCGCCCACCGCGCCACAGTGGTCGTCGTAAGGTCCATAATAAAACATATGGTACAAATTTGTTGCCTACACTACCTGTTACAAGCTAGCTAAATAAATATAAAGGTTGCCGTTGCCAAAACCAACTCTTTGCTCTACCACACATTTTAAAAATCTACCTAGGTATCTACATTCAATAGAGGATCCAAAAAAGCTCAAAAACAAAGCATAACTCTTTTCTCTACGACATTTTAAAAATCTACCTAATAACATTCAATAGAGTATCCAAAATCACTCATAAAAGAAAGCAAAACTATTTTCTCAAACACATTTTTTTAAATCTAGAAATCTACATTCAACCAAGGTTCAAAATCACTCAAAAATAAATAAAACTAACTATTTTCTAGTAGTTTTAAAAAGTTCTGATTTACAGCGAATTCATAACAAGTCCAAACTAACAAGCTTTTATGTGATTAAAATTGAAAATAACTACAATTTAAAAATAGTATTAAAATTTCAGTTCTACTGCCAAAGTTACATGCTTTTAGTCTAGAAAAATCATTGAGACTAACCCGGTTTCACATTTTTCAGATCCTTGTTAGCTGAGTATAATAAATAGGGTGTTAGGGATTAATAGGATCAACAATATTTTGTATATTTATAAAAGGGGCAAGTGCAAAAATAAGATAAAAAATCATGTACAATACAGACATCTAATTGAGAAACCTTCTTCGTGAAATATAATATCCGTACCAACTTATGCCATGGTCAAAGAAGAAAAGTTCATTACTCTACGCGGGCGCTCAAGCACCTACGTCAAGATCCAATTATTAGCCATCCTTGTTCAATGAATGTTTCGACCATATTTTATCTCGCTCACTGTCTAAATGACCAGTGTTTGTGATTGGTCAAAAGTTTTACTTATATATAACGTTCTAAAATAACCCGGTTTAAATAATTAAAAACTCACCGAAAGAGGACTCGGGGTTATTAGCAATGATCGCCTTCCGGACCTCGCTGGAGTAGAGGATATAGCCGGAGACGACCTTGGGCTTAGATTCCTTCTTCTTCTTGCTGCTGGCTGGGGTTGCTGCGGAGCGCTCGGGCGCCAGGGACGGGTTGTACGGGTTGCTGTTGCCACCTGAAGAGGAGTTTTGATTTTTAATGGAATATTCGCATTTACCTCTGTGTCTTTGAATAAATAAATAATGCCGGACATTCCACACAGCATCATCTAGACCCAAGAATGCTGTGTGTATTGTCCGGAATTATTTATTTATTTGGCCTAAGGTAGAGATAGACAGTTATGTATATCATACTAGCTGCGCCCCGCAGCTACACCCGCGTGGAAATCTATGTGTCAAATGGTTTATAAAAGGTCCTCTTAAATCACTCTATCTATTAAAAAAAACGCATCAAGATTCGTTAAGTAGTTTTAAAGATCTAAGCATACATAGGGACATACAGACAGCGGGAAGCGACTTTCTTTTATACTATGTAGTGAAGATAAAACACTTGCCTATAGACAGCGGCGTGGCGGGCGACTGTAGCGAGGACTCGTCCATAGAATTCTCTAGAATCATCTCGACGTCCTGACTGCCGATCGTTGTGTTTATCAGGTTCGTGAACTGAGGCTTGTTGTCCTGTACAAAGAAATTTTATTGTTTAGAATAAGATAATAGTGTCCATTTTGTGAGTACAATAACTAAACTACTTTGATGACACTAAAAAATTCGCCCGTCCCTTTTGCTAAAATTAAAAGTAATGTAATAACTTATTTTGTATGTAAGAAGTATTCTTTTTACTGTTTAAAGGTACACTTTTTGTGTAAATTTGGAATTAGCCGCCAGCACCTATTTTTTATCTAGTCAATAAGTTAGCTATCAATTTCCTGAATATTCATAAAATAGAAAATAAAAACACTCCATACTATCCTTGTGCTTGATGTAATGTATCAAGTATATAAGTCCTCTACCATACATAACACAAGCTCTGCTTAGCTTGAGGCTAAATAATGCTGTGTGGATTGTCCATCTTTATTATTTATTTATTAACCATAACTCAAGCTCTGCTCAGCTTGTGTCTAGATGATGATCTGTGGATTATCCAGCATTATTTATTTATTATATATTATAATTGAGTTCTATCTCTCTCAGAGATCGCTCACAGCGATAAGGCCGCCCATTGTACAACACATTCTGTATTTGTTTTTTACCTGTCTTGTGTATCTGTTTTTATTTAGTGTGCAATAAAGAGGTATTGTATTGTATCTCCTTACCATAGAGTCGATATTCGAGTGCGAATTGTAAGTCTTCTGCGTGAATGGGGCTGTTGAAGACGTCTGGACCTCAGTGGTGGACGCTAGCGCGGGCGGGCCGATTGGCTTCGGGAAGAAATATATCTGGAAACAAGATACATGAATAGATTAGTTTATTGTTAACCATATATACATATATGTATATATGATTAACTTGTTTAAAACTAAATATTATAAAAAAATATATCATAAATTATTAACTCATTTATTTTCAGATTTGGAATTCACTGCTGGACATAGGCCTCCCCTAATGAGCGCCACAGCGCCCTGTCTTCAGCTTGACACATCCAGCATCTACCTGCAGTCTTTCGCAGGTCGTCTTCCCACCTGGTCGGAGGGCGTCCTACACTACGTTTCCCGATTCGCGGACTCCACTCGAGAACACGTTTACCACTAGGTTAAACGAGTTCTTAATCGGCTCGTCGGGAAATATGGTCGGCCCCTGCCACTTTAGTTTGCTAATTATTGTTATCAACAATCTAACTTAGCATCATGTTAGCAAAATACATTAAAAACTCTATAAATAATTACCTCGTCGACTGTGACCTCCTTAGTATGCTCAAACTTCCTCAGTCCCGCCTTCAGTTTCCGCGACACGCGGTTAGATTCGTCGTATAACGACTCACAAACATATGTGTCGTTTTCAGCTATTTCCGTTGGACGACCTGAAGACAAATTTACATGTGAGGTTTTACCATTATCAACCTATAATAGTCCACTGCTGGACATAGATCTCCCCTAACCTGCGAAGGACTGCAGGCAGATGCTGGATGCGTCAAGCTGAAGACAGGGCTGTCTTCAGCTTGACGCATCCAGCATCTGCCTGCAGTCCTTCGCAGGTGTCATCCCACCTGGCCGGAGGGCGTACTACATCGCGCTTAGCCTCGGTAAACAAAAAACCTAATTATATTAATCTTACATTTGAGATAATCATCATAGTCCAACACGGCGCATTTTCCCACGATGCCCACAAGAGGGCTGGTGTCGTGCATCGTCGTTAGCAGCACCTCTTGCTTGAAAAATGGCTGGAAAAGATACAATATTGAAGTTAAGAACTTTGTAAATAGGATATCACTTTAATGTTAGTTTACTGTCAATTTAGGAACTGTTGTCGATTTTGTTATTACATTTAAATAATTTGCCCCATCAGCACACATGAGTCCACTCCTAAACGTGGAAGAAATATAACAAAGAACATTCCTTGAGAATATATAGCAGCTTTCTTATGTGTATTTTTAAGTCTAGATATTGCAACAGAGGCCGCGCTTTAGTGATTTTAAAATTATCTGAGACAGAAAATAAATGATAGTTACATATTACACAAGCATCTAGTCTAGACAAAGTTGAGTTACAAGTTATAGATAGATAGATAGATAAGCATTTATTCGACACTGCAGCACATGATATAAGGTAACAATAGTAAAAGTAATAGTAAACAATAAGTAATAGTATAAAACAATTAAAAGTGGAGATTTAAAAAATTGTGTGCGTGCTGCAGCCTGTCAAAAAGGTAATAGCTCAGCGAAAAGCTTTGCTCTAAGAGCAAAACACTGATTTTCAGTATTACCCTTTGAGGCGACCAGAAGAACGATACACTGACATGATAATGATGTGTGGTTGCATAATATTTTGGATACAATCGAATGAATGACTGTGCAGTGTAATAAGAATCAACTATAGGTATATAAAAAGACATGTATTTGTAATTATGTGTTTTTGTTTCTGTAACTAAAAAGTTTCTGTGTAATTATAAAATAAATATAGATACGCATGGGTCGGTGTTTTGTGGCGGTATAATTGCTTCGGAGGTATTTGGGCCTTGGGTTGGCAAGTTCTAATAAACTTCACTCGATAGAAAAACATCTAACTGAACTAGTAATATCATAAATGATTTTTATTATAATGATTATTTATTATTGTTTGTAATCTCTAAAAATTTCATATACTGTGTTTTTACTACATAAAAACTATTATTCTTTTATAACTTTTTTAACTATTTTTTTTTAACTATTATTTTTACATTCATACACGACTACATTTCTAATTAATTCTCAACCCACACGTTTTCCGTTTGTGCTCGTTCTGCTCGCTCTCAGGTTTTGGCTGAAAATCAGTGTTTTTGCTTTTAGCAAAAAAATATCGCTGAGCCATGGCCTATTTATTGTACTGCGGCACACACATGTTTACCCACAGTAAGTAATTTAGTAGCCATTTTAATTGCTCGTTTTATTAAATTGTTTTATGGCAATTTAGTTTAATATTGTCTCATTGTTTTAATATTGTATCTTTTTCTATGTTAATTGTATGTGTGTGTTATTAGTACCAAATAAACGTTTTATCTATCTATCTATCAACATATCTCAACTGATCCAACAAATACCATAAATAAAAAATTTACAGCAATAAAATGTCGCTGTCCTGAATTGACTAGCTCAGCTTAGTTTGGGACTAAAAATGCTGTGTGAATCAATAAAAATCCGCTGGGTAGTTTTAAAGATCTAAGCTAAGTGATTAACTTTTAATTTACTATAAGATAACTTACTTTGTTGATGATATTAGCGACTTCCCCTGGAAAGATGAGGAACGGTCCACGGAAATAGCATTTGTTGCTGAAACAAGAATAAAAGTTATATTTCATATTAATTTTATTGCGTTTTTGTGTACATTTGTAAGAGACAATGGTACCCAAGCAGGGCAGTGGCAATAGGTACTGAGAGTGGAAGACTAAAAAAATGTTCTAGAAAATTCTCTAGTTAGATTTCAGCAGAAAAGTATATCAGCCAAGAACAGAGTTGCTTTTAGAATTTTACAATATACTTTCCGGTGGTTTTCTATAAAGTGAAGCAAAGCGTAGTTAAAAGCATAAAGCATTATAAAGCTTGTGGGATTGAGAGCAAATTTATATAAATAAATAAATAATGCTGGACAATTCACACAGCATTATCTAGCCCCATGGTAATCAGAGCTTGTGTTATGGGTACTAGATAACTGATATACATAATACAATACATTACATAGATATATATTTTTTATTATACATAGAAAACAACCAGAACACCCGGAACAAATATCTGCAGATCGTACACACAAATGTTCCGAGGCGGGAATCGAACCCGCAACCTCCTGCGTCGCAGGCGGACCTTCGCCCACCACGCCACATCGGTCGTCGAATATGTACTGCTCTAGAGGATACTTTAAATACTCACTCGCCAGTCTCCCATATAGTGTCGACCTGGGCTATCATCTGCTTGCCTCCGTCCGTGACGACATACACGTAGTCCCCGGTCTTGATGACTCCGGAACAGACTGTGTTGTACTGTTCATAGTACGTGTTTTCGTCGTCTGTTCCGAGTGGGTTGTACATTACTACGTCCTGGGGAAGAAGTTATATTATATATTAGACATAATTCATTAAATAAATTGTTCTATTTCCGTATGTCTTACATTGTTTCCATAAAGTGTGGGCAATCCTCGTGGATTACCCACACTTTATATAGATAAGCATTAGGCATAATTTTGTAAGGGTCTTTTACTTACAGGTCTGTCTTTCTCCTGCACATTTTCCAACACCTCCAACTCTGCGAGCTCGTCTTTATGCTTCTCGAGACGTTCGCGGAATACAGACACGTTTCTCTGAGGCTCTATCGGTACCTGAAAACAAATCAACATCAGACCAGAAGAGACAAAGGAGCTTTACTGTCGCTATATGTACATATATCCTACAACGATGTAGACTAATGAAAATACGAAGGGGAAAACTCGTGAAGACCTTAGCAGAGATATAAAGTGTCTAAAGTTTAATTTTGTAGTGGTATGGTCTTATCTTCTACAAATTAAGTAGTCTGTGTGCTTAGCTTATATTTGGAGGGTAAGTGACTTGGCAAGTTTATATTGCGTAAGCCTTTTTTACCTTATCTGATTGCATGGGACAGTAGACTCGATTAACCGGACCTCAGTTATACGGATTTGCGATTATCCGGACTGATTCGCGAGTTGGAAATACAAGGAAAAGAAATATCAGCTGATGTAGATGCTGTAAATTCTTTTAAAGATGGGTTTAAGAAGGAATTCGACGAAAATGACTACGACTTGGATTTTGTTTATAAAACTGATGAAACAGGAATAAATTGGCCGTCAAAAACTTAACCTTCTTAGCGAGAAAATTTAGCTCCACGATATAAAACTATGTGTCGATTTGTTGCTGATACAAACCCCCCTTGTTTGAGGGGGCATGTTAGCAGTGGACGTACATGTGTATTGAAAATAGACGTGTGGAAATGATATAAAAGCTAACTTACATCTCTCGCTACAAGCGAATCCTTGTCTCCACTCTCCCACACCTTTATCTTCTTGAACCAGCGGTGCTTCGTGTTGTACCGACTCTCGCACACGTAGATATCCTTATCCGCGAAACCTACAATTGAATACACAATCCGTAATCAATTAGTTCTGGACTTTAGTAGAAATTTCGGGATTGTTATAGGTTATCACTACATAGTAAAAACAAAGTCGCGTCTGTTTGTCCCTATGTATGCTTAGATCTTTTAAACTACCCAACGGATTTTAATGCAGTTTTGATAATGATTCAAGAGGAAGGTTCATAAACCATTTTACACATAGGTTTCCACGCGGGCGAAGCCACAGGGCACAGCTAGTATAAAAAATTTGGAATCTTAATTTCATTTCCAACCGGGACACATTCAGATAGCCTCTGTGTTGTGTGCCATGATCGAGTTGCATTCGAAAATTAAACCGGTGGTAGTGATAATGTTCGTAGCAACAATACCAAAACTGAGGGTAGATCGGTAGCTATGTCTGCTAATAAAAGCTAACCAAAAACAACCTGTAAGGCTCTGTAAATTAATACTATTGACTATACTATATAGATATATAATAGTATACAATATTGGCTATGCAATAGGTACTATTGACTAAGCTACTCAGTTCAGATCTAAACTATGTAATTGTACTGTACATGCAAGCATAATAAATAAATTCAAGTCTGCATTGGTACCCGTACGGATGCGAAGCGATTCCGAAGTCAACAAATACACATTTATGTTTTTGTTGACGACGACGAAGTAGAGTCCTATATTCATGTGTGTACGCTATTCGTGTAATGTGTGTGTTACCTGCATACACCATTGATTCATCTTCGCGTTGCCGGTAGCTGCCTTCCGTAGGACATTTGATAATAAGCTTTATTATCAAGTAAATAAACTCAAAATAACTCTACGTTTGGGAAAAGACCTACTACATTTTGGTTCCTCTTTGAATTAAACTTATTCAGTCGTGTAAAATATAACAAAAAAAAGTAAAAAATAAAATAAAAAATACGTGACAATTTGGCGGTCATATCGCTCAAGAGCGATTTCTAAGAGACAGACGTGGATGGATAGGATATACATAATAATGCACGCAGATCTTTAATCCTCGTTGGATTGAGAGCATTATTATGTAGTCAATACAAATTACAACATGAAATCTACACGACATAAAATTTTAACTTTATCTGAGGCTGTTTAACACGCGCTTACAAACATAATGATTAAGAATTTTGCAGGTACTTTATATAAGATTATGAGACAGCAAAAGTGGCACAAGCTCTACTTTTATTTATTATTCATTATCTTCGCAAGTAAATCTCAAGGTGTTTTTATCCTTGTGATATGAAATGGGAGGATTTGTTATGGGACAGGTTCGTGATTCTAGTTTTATTAATGAAACTTATTGATATAAGGTAGTCTTGGTTTAAATAATAACATAGACACTTGTCTATGTTGTATTTTTTTACTTAAAAAATGTAGTAGAACTTAGCACGTACGTACATCCAGCACCACTACAGCACGGGACAAAAATAAAGCCGCTGTCTCACCGCCACGCACGTACAGGCTACGCACGTGTGTCTAGCTTCGCTTTGCAAGAAAATGTATGTGATAACGTCCACTGCAGCCCACGAACACGCTACGCACGAATACGAAATTAGTGAAGTCATTGCTACACGCGTGGCTTGCTCGAATATGGCACCCACGCAGCTCAAAATATCAAAGCTATACACGCGGTAACAGATTCAGATTCTTTAGTAATAACGCTTGTAACACGGAGCTTGTTACAGGTAACGTCGACGCACGTTGCAAACTAACCCACGAAGCTAAAATCTGCCACGTGACCGTGCAGCGTGCCTGTGTAGTGTGAGCAGTGGCAACGTAGACGCACGTTGTCAAACAAACAAACCCGCGCTGCTAAAATGCGCCGTCTAGCCGTGTGCGGAGTTGGGACAGCGGCTTAAGCATTCAATCGTAATCTTTAAATACATTTTACAGTGACCATAGCTTTCCACAAGATTCAAGCGAGTGGCCCGCAAGTTATCTGTTATCTGATGCCGTCAACATAAAATGCATCTAAATATAACGATAAAACTTTTGAATCTATCATGGTTATTAGAACTAAAGTCATTTAAAACGGGATATTTACTATGATTAGATTTTTAATTTTTCCAATATTTCGGCACAGTTTCATGGGCCATGATCACCTAATAACTGAAAACTCAAGTCTGAATGACTTAAAAATCAAATCATGGTAAATATCCCGTTTTAAATGACTTTAGTGTAGATATACCGAGTTAAAGCCCATACTTCAATGCAAATTGTGCTGTGCTGCAGTGACGCTGTCCTGATTTACGACAACATTTAAGCTTACCTTGAGGTTTAAACTTGAAGTATTCCTTGACGTTCATCACGTAGCAATGGCCGACGATCTGGTCCAAGGGCACGGAGCGATGCTGGTCCGTCTTGAATACTTCTTGTTGGAGGAACTTGCGAGTGTGGAGGTGGAAGGTTTCTTGAGGTCTGTAGGAGAAAGGGGAGTTACCTAAGTGGCTATTTATATGTGGTAGAATCAGATTGATTTAATTCATCTTGCCTCCAGACAAATGTCTGTACGATCTACAGATGTATGTTCAGGGTATTCTGGTAGTTTTTCTATGAATAATAAAAAATATCTATCTATGTATTGTATTATGTATATCAGTTATCTAGTACCCATAACACAAGCTCTGCTTAGCTTGGGGCTAGATAATACTAAAACTTTTTGTGTGCCTTTTTGTTATTTCTATTTATCAATGTTTTTGTAATACTCAAAGTTTGACATTATTTTAAATAATTTTCCGATCTGTATGTTTATATTGGCTATAATTACATAATTTTAGGTAGATGCTGGATGCGGCAAGCTGAAGACAGGGCGCTATGGCGCTCATTGGGGGAGGCCTATGTCCAGCAGTGGTCTGCTATAGGCTGATGATGATGACATAATTTTGCACGAAGTGTAGTTTTAGCTAGTAAGTCATCCCATGGGACATTTTAGAATAGACATATCAACTTGTAACCCATTGTCTGCAATAATTGATTTGATTTGCACAAAACAATAGATCTGACACTAACCTGTAGTAAACATTAGCATAGATCATCGGCACCCCTTCAGCGTTGGTCCAAACCCGTTCAATGTGAACTATAGACGGATCCTTGTTCCCTTTCTCCGGATGGATGTACACGAAGTCACCTTTAGTGTACTGTGTTTGTTGAACTGGCGTGCCTGTCATTGAGTCGTCGTTGCTTGACCTGTATATAACATCAATTAAACATTTTGATTTAATTTTAATTGATAATAATAAAGAGAGATGGCGGGATGAGTTCGACCTGTACAATAATGAGTGGGCTCTCCTTGATGAGGACCGAGATGAGTGGAAGAAGGGGAGGGAGGCCTTTGCTATGCAGTGGGACACTCCGGGCCAACCATTTATCACTACATAGTATAAAACATAGTACAAAACTTTTCGCTGTCTGTCAGTCCCTATGTATGCTTGATCTTTAAAACTACGCAACGGATTTTGATGCGGTTTTTTTTTAATAGATAGTGATTCAAGGAAGATTTATAAACCATTTGACACATAGATTTCCACGCGGGCGAATCAAGGCCTATAAATTTCTTAACCTAAACTTAAAAAGAAGTCCAACGCGGTAGTTTATCTACCGCGTTGGACTTCTTTTAAAGTTTTTAAGTTTAGCGTGCTTGATTCCCCTTCTTCGACTCATCTCGGTCCTCAGCAAGGAGTGTTAGCACAAAGAAGGTCTCTTTGGGAGATGACGTAGCTGGTCTCCTGGTCTACTAATCTGGTCTACTATAGTCTACTGACCTGGTCTCCTGGTCCTCGTCATCGTTCTCCTGCAGTAGCTTGCACTGCTTGACGAGCTCCACACTAGTTGTCACCGTGTCTCGAGTAAAGGTCAACGCGGTAGATTGCAGAGTGTTGGCGCAAAGGAGGTCTCGTTGGGAGATGAAGTAGGTTTGCAGTTCTACTGAGTCTTCGAAGATTTGGCTGTCGGTTCGGGATAGGCGGCGGGCTCTGTGTAGAAGTAAGAAAGGTTAGCTAGAAAAACTCCATAGATACAGTGTGTATCAATTCAATTGTACCAATAACTAAACTGAGCTATTTTTAATTTTGTTTTGCGCTGTTGATGTTTGTTAACTAAATAAACCATCTATCTTCTATCTTACTAACTGGGCTAGATGATGAATAGAATAGAAATAGAAGAATAGAATAGAAAAACATTTATTCATAACAACTAAAATTAACAAAAGACACACTTATAGAATAGGTACATGTAGAGAGTTGTTACAAAAAGGCTCTAACTCAGCATATTGCTGGCTAAGCTCCGTAAGAGACTAAGCCAGCGCTGGTCTTCCATTAGAGCCCTACATGATGCTGTTTGGATTGTCCACTATACTATGTACAGTACACATAGCTAGTATCCGATTAGACTGGTCGCCGCGGTCAAATCCAGCTAAGAGGATGTTCGTCAAAGATTAGCTACTGTATTGACGAGAAACGTCTTTTTAATCTGTACTTGTAAAAACAAGAAAGTAACGAAAATATGAAATGACAGGACCGTGTATATAATTTGGAAAGCACCTATCGGCATTATTTTTCTAAGTTTTAGTCGAAAGTAGCTATTATACTCTGCAGTACATATGAAGCTGGCGTAAATGAGGCTGTTTTTTATCGATTCAAACGTGTTGCTTTTCGTAAACAGTGCGGCGAGCGAAGCGAGCCACAAGCACTGGCACGCGATCCGTCTTCGTATTCGACCTCGGCGGTGGAATCGTTCTTCACTTCCTAACGACGTGTGGGGCGCTGTGTGTTGCTATCACGCACAAGACGTTTCACGTACTCCACTACGGCCGCATCCCGGATTAATCCTAACCTATTTTTTTTATCGAACAATACGAACCTCTCGAATACAGAGAACATGTCCTGTTGGAAGTGGTCCAGCCGCTTGTACAGTCCCTTGTCCAGCCTCCGCTTCACGAGGTCCAGAGAGATGGCGCGGACTTTCTCTCCGTTAGTTGCTTCGTCATGCTCTGGAAGTTCGGCCATGCTGTCTGAGTAGCATCTGGAAATAAACGATGACAATGCTAAGGACAGTTTCAGAGACCTAATGGTTGCAGAGTAAATGTTTGTGAACAAACCGCATATACTTAAAATTACCTAAAATTCACTCTGGAGTCGCGTCGTTTTCTACGCAATTTATATTACTTGTCGATTAGAGATCCATCTTTCAATAAATATTGTTTAGAATTGTATCTTAAACTCGACACCAAGCAAGTGAGTTTTAGTTATCTGTGTAGTGGTTTGTTCACAAACATTCTACATAGAGTTTGGCTAGTGTGTACCTATACACTAGCCAAACAAGTAGTGTCTTAAACACTAATGTTTGTAAATATGTATATAAAGAGCTCGGGACGTTCCAGTGGCTAAACTTTAATAATTTAGGGTTTGACACTACTATCTAAAATGCATGTTATTTTATTAACAATAAACATCATCTGTCTCCATATCTCGCGAAGAACCGACGGCCGCTGGGGCAAACGTGTTCTTGAGTGGAGACCACGACTCGGTAAACGTAGTGTAGGACGCCCTCCGACCAGGTGGGATGACGACCTGCGAAAGACTGCAGGTAGATGCTAGATGCGGCAAGCTGAAGACAGGGCGCTATGGCGCTCATTGGGGGAGGCCTATGTCAAGCAGTGGATTGCTATAGGCTGATGATGATGATGATGATTATCTGTCTATTAAAGCCATTCCCTATTGTGTATATAATCTGAAGCAAGACTTAACAAAGGAGTGATTTGTCCTAACCTGCCCTCTTCATCCTGATGGTTGTAGACCGTGGTGAACAGATTCATCAGTAACTCTTGCACCGCTGCCGGCACGTCTGGCACTGCATCGTCATCTTCTCGGCTGTGGTAATAAAGAACAATATTGCTTGTGGTGATTATGGAAAATATAGCCGTATGTTTGGTAAGGCGTACATTTTTTAGTAGATTAATCAATAACAGTATTTCCGTCGTTTATAAATTCAAATCGAAATACTGGCACAAAAGATCAGTGTTAATAGTATAACAGTCGCCTCGTTGTATGATTAAAGCATTTTAATTGACAATAGTGTCAATTCAGATGTCGCCAAAACAAAACTAATTTAACGGTACTAAAAATTATGCCGTCCATATTATATGTAGGTATATTTCGATCGTTATGACAAGGTCGGCCATGTTTTTACTTTTGTCAGATTAGATTACATTCGTTTTGGCGACATCTGAATTGACAATAGTGTCAATTCAGATGTCGCCAAAACAAAACTAATTTAACGGTACTAAAAATTATGCCGTCCATATTATATGTATATTTCGATCGTTATGACAAGGTCGGCCATGTTTTTACTTTTGTCAGATTAGATTACATTCGTTTTGGCGACATCTGAATTGACAATAGTGTCAATTCAGATGTCGCCAAAACAAAACTAATTTAACGGTACTAAAAATTATGCCGTCCATATTATGTATATTTCGATCGTTATGACAAGGTCGGCCATGTTTTTACTTTTGTCAGATTAGATTACATTCGTTTTGGCGACATCTGAATTGACAATAATACTCGTAGTTGCTGAACTAGACTGTATTCCGCGATATGCCATAAAATCATTTAAATTCGAAAACAACGTTTTTGAATTTGAATTTAAATGATAACAAAGTTTAAAAAAAACAATAATCGAAATCAGTTGGCGTGATATTGTGTAATTCGTACATTGGTCGCGAACATACTTAATGCAAACTTAAGACTTATATGGTTTTCTCATGGATGCCATTGTCAGAACTCGGACAACACGCGAGGTACCAGTTTTCAAATAAAAAACAACCTTTTAATTTCTTAATTTACAAAAACCTATTGATTTCCACCTTGATCACTCACCTGAGCATCTGCTTAGTCTGCAGACAAACCCGATGCAGAATCAACGCGTCCTTATAAATCTGAGAATCCGGCTCGTTGTACTTGCAGGCGTTATCAAACATCAGTATAAAGTCGGAGGCTAGCTCGCTAACAGCGTTGTAATGGTTGTTCTTCAGTTTCTGAGCTATCTTCTCCATATCGACGGGGTGTTTGATCAGTTCGTAGTAGTCTGGGTATTCTACCTTGCTTGGGAGCTTCATGAAGATTAGGGCTAGTTGACGATTGGCTGTGGGGGAGAGCGGATGTTTTAGTGCAGTTTGGTGGTAGCTGGCAAGATTATAAACATGCACATAATAAACTCTAGACATGCAAGAGAGCTTTGTATATAAATATTACTTAATAGCCAGTAAATAAGTCAGTTTTATCTTTGGCTATTAGGGAAGAGAGATCTTTTTACAATAATGCATAAAAGTACTCGGGGAAACCAGAAGTTACCTAACATTTGTTATTTGGATTGTGAATTGTATTTATTCGCCATTCTTATAACATGTGTGTTGTACTAGGTAAACCCATTACTTATTCGGTAGGTTTTTTAAACTATACATTGGAAATAAATAAATTTATACTCTAAATCTCAAACTATACTATATTTTATCTTTATTCTATTTTTCCTCATCCGAAAATCAGGAAACCAATATGACTGTATTACAGAATTCATTCAGGCTGTAAAACCCAATTTTCACAAGTGTGCTTAATTTTTTGTTACACAAGAACTGCGGTTTCAGTCATGCGGTTGAATAACCATAACAAACAAACAGAGCTCAGAAACTATCTAATTATGAAAGGAACAATCTAGTCTAATTATTCATGCTGAGTGAAATATCGCTCGTTGAAATAAATCTAAAACGTCAAGAGTTAAAAATCATGCTGAAAATAAGAGTTTCAGAAACAAACAATGCATGCGCTGCGCAAACACAAGAACAAAACCAAGCATTAGTAAGCCACTACCTACGCCCTAACTGGGGAACTAAGTCTGAAATCACCTTACATTACACCCGGTTTCCATTAGAAGAGGAGATGTGTAAAAACCAACAAAAGAATCTAATACATCATGATTGTTTTCTGTTTTGTATATAAATAAGTATAATTGAATAAATTTGTGATTAAAGAGACGAGTAGAATATCTTAATAGGCTTGTGGGTGCAAATAGGTTAAATAAGTAAGCGAAAAGGCCGCCCATTGTACTTGTCGCATGTAATGTCTTTTTGTAATGATCTGCATTATGGTGTATTGTACACAAATATTTTTGAATTGTATTGTATAAAAAGATGGATGTTAAGGGGATTTTTTAGACATATCCTTCTCTAATTTAGAAACCCTCCCACCTTTCCTGGTTATTTCCGACCCCTTCCACCGTAACCAACTAACCCAGACCTTTAGGATCCCTATAGTCTCTGATCGCATCATACAACGTCCGCAGTTTCTGTTCAAACGGCGACAACTGCCGCGGTTTCGACATCTTTATAGTTTTTATTGCGCTTTTCCTCTCATGGTTCCCGTTGTGGATTTCTTTGAGTTTGTCGTTCATGACGCGTTCTAGAAGGTTCGCGTCTTCGAAGATCATTGAACCTTCTTCGTTGAACTGGCGGCAGTTTGAGAACATCAGGCGGAAATCGGCGACCATCTCTTCGACGGACGAGTAGCGGTCGTTCTGTGGGAGAATATCAAGAGTTATGAAGAGGAAAGATCTTTGTAAATAAAATAATATATTCAATAAAGTCATTATTTAAGAACAAAGAAAGGTATAATCAAATAAACTAATATACAAATACACAAATTCGATATAGTATTTATAATTGAAACAAGTTTTAGGAGGTGAATGACCTGTCTCTTTTAGATTCTACATAATGACCACTAGAGCCATGTGCAAAGATTTCTTTACAGACCTTCACCATCAGCCTAGGCTAGCCCAGTGCAGAACATGGCATTGCTGAATATGATCCAGCGTCATGGGCACTGAAGGAACCTTGAGCGCCATAGCCGCTGTCTTCAGCTTGCCACAAACGACTTCTGGCAACAATCTTTCACAGATCTACTCGAGAATATATTTACCGGTTGTCAGACCTACGGGGTTCAGGACACTCCTTATACCTACTTACTTACTCTTTCTAAATGTTAACTGCGTAACCCATAAAAAAGCTTGCGCAATTATGCCAATTTCAATCCAGACGCAGAGCCATCTAGCAAGAAGTTAACTACTAATACATAAGGTTTTTCGATTGTTGTTTTGACTTACCTTGATATGGTTCTCGATCATGATCATATCGATGGGCTTGTCGATGACGCTGTAGTACTCCGGGTACAGCTTCTTGCTGGGCCGCTCCATGAACAGCAGCATCGGCTGGCGCCCGTCGGAGCACGTGAACTCTACCAGCTGCTTGGATATGTAGTGGAGCTTCTTCTTTAGGGGAAGGTTGGTTTTGGGGGTGCCCGGGGATGGGCTGGATGGTAGGGGGTTTTTGGGGGGACGACCTGTGGAATATATTAGAAATTATGACGGTTCTGCATGAGACCAAGGAAATATTTTTAAAAATAACATATTTTCACAGCAGCTACTCAATCAAGTGAAATGATTGTCAGAATCATAGTTGACAGTTGGTTTCTTGTTAATTTCTTTGACGCCGTATTTTTACCTCTTGGTCTAGGAAGCGGCGTGGCCTGGTTCTTCACAGAGGACAGGCTTTCGTCGTCGCTTGAAGAAGACTGCACGATGTCTAACAGCTCCTGGACGCGTTGTTGCATTTGTCTGTGGAAAATAATGTAATAAATGTGAATATCAAAATACTGCCTACTTTTCTTAAAGTTTATTTTCACCTTTAAGTTCTTATTTCATGGCTAGCTATGCACCTTATTTTAATCAAAGCGGGGAGATGAGATGAGATGTTTAAAAAAACTATTATATTTTTACGATTTAATTATAATATTATAATTAAATCGTAAAAACGTGGTGCAATATAAACACCATGCTATTGTTTGTTTTAAGGGGCGGACCGGTTTGGTTGTCAAACAAGGCCTAGATCTCAGTACTCACGGGATCCCATCGAATTACATAAAATTCAATTTTTGCTCTGTCCCGCTTTTGTGAACGCAAAATTCTATGCCTATCCTTTTCACAAACCACGATGGACTGGTTGCCGTAGATATCGGAGAACGACAAGGCACTCTACTTGGCACAATTTTATTCTTTCTTTTCATCAATAGCATTAAAACGAAAAATACGCCAAACTCACCGTTGAAGCTTCACAGCGTACTTATAAAGCTTAGAATTAGGCAAATTGTACTGCTTAGCATTCTCAAACATGATATTCATATCGCCAGCCACTTCGGACAAGTTCCCATAGTTTCCGCGACGGATTTTGTTCTTTATTTGGTTCAGGGACATCGGGTTCTTGATTTCTTTGTAGTAATCGGGGTATGCGCGGCGAGAGGGGAGTTTCCAGAATGGTTCTGCCATAGGAGTTCCTAGAAAAACAAAATAATTTATACATATTTAGCAACTTTATAAGCATTCTGAACCCTGCACGGAACCTGCAAGGAGACCACGCTTTTTAACACATAACGTAACTCGCGTTATCAGCGTTATTACGCTAATTTAAGACACATTTTAACGTAAATAACGCGAAAATGAAAATGCGTTATTCACGTCAAAATTAGCGTAATAACGGTGATAACTAATAAAAACAATTACGCTTTTTAGCGTGGTAGCCTTGCTGGGTTCAAATTCCACGTTAGCGAAATCAGTAACATACCTTCAACTCCGAGATGGTTCTTGATACTTTCCAGAAGCTTCCATTGCGGTGAATCTTCATTGTCATTTTTATCCTCATCACTGTCACCACTGTCTTCTGAATGCTGAAAAGAGATAGTATTGTAAACATAGCGATATCTGTTTACTAGCAGTTCTTACCTTCACATCATGAAATAAATTCATATTCAAAACACAACGCTGCGCGAACTTTGATTCAAATTAAAGCTTTATTTACTACGCAAAAACGTAAAAATTGGCTCAAGCGCAAGGGGCGCGGGGAACTTTCGTATTATTTCAATAGAATTTTTACCTTTTTGCGTAGTAAATAAAGTTATATTTTGAATCAAAGTGCGCGCAGCAGCTCTGCTAGACGGCACGGGACCGACACGCGAGTTTCTTTTACTCCGGATTCGTTCCGAAGCCTCACTAATACAACTAACTTTTAGTCTCAACTCTATAACAAGAACTATAAGACTTACTTTCACATGATCGGCGTCGTCATGCGTAGGCTCCATGATAGCCAGAGCTCGGCTAGACGGCACGGGACCGACACGCGAGTTTCTTTTACTCCGGATTCGTTCTGAAGTCTTCCCCCGACCGTGTTGCTCCAATTCTTGTTTGCGGATTTGGATAACCTGGTGATAAAAGTTCTGAGAAATGTTTTATGAGACTACTAATTTATTTGACTTCGCTTACGCGTGGTAAGTGCTTGAGTAAATCGTACCGAACCTTAGAAGAAAACCTAGACCTCAGAAGTCTTTAAGACATGCTACACCAGTTGAATCAACAAGATCACTCGTAAAATACTCCAAGAATTATGTTTTTTTTTAAATTAGGGTTTTTGTGACATGGCCTTATTATCTTTGCGTAATCTACTTTGTTCTAAATGACAAAACTACTAAGTGATAAAAGGTAAATAGGAGTCTCTTTTGGAAAACTGCTCTTTGTAAACTTGCTTGGTAGTTGCCACAGAAACACGCTAAAATATTGGAGTCTACGTCACTCAGATACCTAATCTGCAATGCAAAAGACGCGCGTAGACTTGTAAAAGAAAGCCGTAGGCACTTTTTAGTACAGAACCTTGAAACCACAATCCACTCATGAATTCCAAGCGAAATTTAATACCTACCAAAATGAAGTCCTGTGAACGGACTGCAATATTACCTTATTCACAAACAATAATTTTTTTGACGACCTCTGTGGCGCGGTAGGCGAAGGTTGACCTGCGATGCAGGAGGTTGCGCAGAGGTTCGACGTTTCCCGCATTGGGACAAATGTTTGTACGATCTGCAGATATTTTTTCAGGGTGTTATGGTCGTTTTCTATGTATAATAAAAAATAGATCTTTATGTAATGTATTAGTGTCTTGTATTATCGTCTAGTACCCATAACACAAGCTCTGTTTAGCTTGGGGCTACATAATGCTGTGTGGATTGGCCACCGTTATTATTATTTTTGTTTCCTGAAATACAGTTTTTTTTACTAGTTCAGGAGCCTATGGACTCGTATTGCCTGTTACACTGTCTATTTTGTCAATAAATAAAATTTTTACTTTTTACTTTTACTTTACTTTTTATTACTAACGACCCGCCCCCGCTTCGCACGGGTGCAAATGCGTGTATTATATACATGTAAACATTTGAATCACTCTATCTACAAAATAAAACGGCATCCAAATCCGTTGCGTAGTTTTAAAGATCTAAGCATACATAGGGACAGACAGACAGCGGGAAGCGACTTTGTTTTATACTATGTAGTGATTAAATTAATTATTTAATTACCTTCTTGAGCATTTTAGCATCCTTGTAGATCTGACTGCCGGGCTCATTGAAATGGCAAGCGTTCCGGGCCATCAGGAGCAAGTCCTTTTCTAACTCGCCGATAGTTGTGTACTCTCCACCTGGACGTAAAGGTATCTCAAATATTACATGTTTTTCACAACAACTAAATACCGGGAAAAGGACAAAAGTGTTCGAACATTAACACTCACTCTGATTTAGAATCCTAGATATTATATGTAAACAGAAAACTTAACAAAAGTTGAAAACAATAGCAGAAAACAACAACAATGTGAATATAGCTGAGAACAATAGCAGAAAACAACAATAATCTGAATATAGCTGAGAACAATAGCAGAAAACAACAATAATGTGAATATAGCTGAGAATAATAGCAGAAAACAACAACAATGTGAATATAGCTGAGAACAATAGCAGAAAACAATAACAATGTGAATATAGCTGAGAACAATAGCAGAAAATAACAATAATGTGAATATAGCTGAGAACAATAGCAGAAAACAACAATAATGTGAATATAGCTGAGAACAATAGCAGAAAATAACAATAATGTGAATATAGCTGAGAACAATAGTAGAAAACAACAACAATGTGAATATAGCTGAGAACAATAGCAGAAAATAACAATAATGTGAATATAACTGAGAACAATAGCAGAAAACAACAATAATGTGAATATAGCTGAGAACAATAGCAGAAAACAACAACAATGTGAATATAGCTGAGAACAATAGCAGAAAACAACAATAATGTGAAAATAGCTGAGAACAATAGCAGAAAACAACAATAATGTGAATATTATGCTGTTTTTTAACATATTAAATGTTAAATTAGGTTTATCTAGCTAGACAATGCAGGAGACACTAGTGTCTGCTGGATTGTCTTAATATAATATTTCGTTCAAAAAAATACTGCTAAAATAGTTCAAACGGGAAAACGGCTATTCCGAAAAGCTTTTCACGCATAAAAAACCACCTGCAATAGATTTTTTATGTCATAACTAGCTGTGGTTTCCGCGGTTTCACCCGCGTGGTGATAGATATTTTGGATAATATACAATATATCTTTATAAATTGTAGCCTATGTGTTATTCTGATGTACCTATAAGCTATATTATTGTAAAGTTTCATTAAAATCCATTCAGTGGTTTTTACGTGAAAGAGTAACAAACATCCATCCATATCTACTTACAAACTTTCGCGTTTATAATATTAGTAGGATTACCTTGTATCTTCTGAGCTATAGTTTTCAGATCGATGGGCTGTTCTATAACGTTGTAGTACTCAGGATAGCGCCGCTTTGAAGGCAAGAACTGGAAGGCTGGGTATAGAGGACGCCCGTCAATGTTTGCTGTCATCACCTGGGGAAAAACAAATTATTAATTAAGTTAGGTAAACATAGTGTGGTACATCCCCTGACCGGGTGGGATAACGACCGGCGAAAGACTGTAGGTAGATGCTGGATGCGTCAAGCCGAAGACAGGGCGCTATGGCGCACATTAGGGGACGCCTGTGTCCAGTGGATTAACATGGGCTGATGATGGTTACTATCTTGGGGACGCTTTTGGTATTTATATGGATCAGTTGAGGTACCTGTTGAAATTAACAACACTTAGCAGTGGCTCAATTGCTTGAATTTTAAATACTAGTTCTAATTGCCTCCATTCTCATATGTACATTCTTCGAATGTAATTTTTCTAGTAAATAACGGATTTGTTGTAGGTACCTTATTAACACGAGATATAATCGTAATCATTTATTAAATTTATGCACTTACTCGATACCCGACTAACATTTCCTAAATCTTTAAGTTATAACTAGCTGCGCCCCGCGGCTTCGCTCGCATGGAAATTGTGTCAAATGGTTTATAAACCTTCCTCCTGAATCACTCTATCTATTAAAGAAACGATAGTAGAAACAAAATCCGAGTAGTTTTAAAGATCTAAGCATACATAGGGACAGACAGACAGCGGGAAGCGACTTTGTTTTATACTATGTAGTGATTATACTTACAGCATTGAACAGTTCTTCATAGATATCTTCCTCAGTGTTGGTAGAGGTTTCTGACATATCCTCGGCGACGTCGGAGCGGCGGCTTGATGACCCCGTGCGAGACAGCTTTGGAGTCTTTATCTCTTCACCTGTGTGATTCACTATTAATTTTTAAGGTGAGGTTTAACAAAACGCTGCAGATGGCAGCCGTCGTCGGCCGCGTCTGCAAACTAGCACCTTAACTGATATCTTTTTAACATTAATGCTATGTAGATAAAAAAATATTCGAGTGGCACCTGTATGTACACCCCAACAAACAACACAAGAATTTCTCATCAATGTAAGAGGTTTCTTACATATATAGGTTTTCTATTACAATTTTATAGCGGAAGTACCGGGAATAGTGGTAGCACAAAGGACGGCTTTATCGCTAAGTGCGATCTCTTCTAGGTGTACAGTAGCTTCAGTCTCAAATATGATAACCTACCAGCTTCATTCTGGCATGTTGGCAGTAATTTTAACTACAAATATATAGCCAAAGTATGTAGTATAATTTTTTTTTTTTTAAACTTTTATTTGCTAAAGTCTACTGTGGCCAAAGTAGAACTAAAACTAGCAAACTGTTAAGCTACTTAGGTAATTCATACAATGTCATTGCTAAATTTTAGTTTTAAAACTCAATAGAGGAGATACTGCAAATGCTCTATCTAGCAAAAAAAGACTCGAGTTATTTTTAAAACTTACCTTATCGTCCAGTTGTACCAAATATCAGCGAGTACGAACTTGCTTCTCATAGCACAGAATGTCCAGTAATCCCAAAATCTACATCATCATCGAGCCACAGTAGAAAACTCACCATTTTCCAAAGCAACCCTGGTCTGTTCATACAGCTTCCATAGTTGATCAGCATCCTTGTATTCCACAGACTCCGGGTTGTAGAATGCTTTTGCGTTGTTTACAAGGAGATCCATATCAGCTGACAACTCTTCAATGTCATCGTACGAGTCAGTTTTTAGTTTTTGTTGCACCTGGAATTTGTTTGTTTTAATGAATAATTATTATTTATTTATTTAAAATGTAATGCTCAACTAAAGCTTGCATGTAGTCCTATTAAGTTAAAAATGTTTTTTAAATGGTTCAATAATCAAAAGTATGTAATATACGTAATTCTAGTATAAAAGTTTCAAAAAGCGCATCGCTTATATTATTTATTTATTATTATTTTAAGCCATTATTGTCCCACTGCTGGGCAAAGGCCTCCCTTTTCTCCTTCCACTCCTCGCGATCCAACGCTGCAACAGGCCACGATGGAAGATGTACCTCGAGCTCGTCGCGCCATCTCATCCTGGGCCTTCCACGTCGCCTCTTAGCTTAGTTATAAACAATTGTAAATTTAAGTTAATATTATCTAGGAAAAATTTACACTAGATATGTATTACTATTATATTTTGTTATGTTTATAAATAAAGATATTTAAAAATTGAAAAAAAAAAACATTGAATGAATAGTTATTAAACATAGACATAGTAAAAAATTAAAAATAGTTTTTTTTAACATCCTTAACTAACAACTTACTGTGGGCCAAAAGTCTCCAACAGATTCAGCATATAACTCTATGATAGGTTTATGACTTGATTTGACATCAGCAATGCAATAATCTTACCCTGAGCAAATCAATAGGATTTGAAACTACTTCATAATACTGTGGCTCTTGCCGCCTCTTGGGAGCTCGAATAAACGAGTCGCAGAGAAGTGCACCATCCTCCTTTTTATATGACCTGATTGTGTCGTAAAGTTGCTGGCAGATTTCACTCTAAAAATTGTAATTGATTAACAAATTGATTTGAAGTCTATATTTTGAAATGTTTCATTAATAGGAAAATCTTTTCTTCAGCCAAATGCAATGTGAATATGGTTGTAAATAAATACCCTATAATTAACCTACAATTAACATTGTTGCCTTGATTTTATTATACAATTTACAATTCTTGTCAATTACGGATCTTTACTGCTATATTATATTGCCTTTTATCTGAAACTGGATGCCAGTGTTTACAAACATTTCACATAGAATTTGGCTGGTACTCCAATAGTAACTTGAAAATGATTGATAACAACAAATACATTACTTTAGATGAAATTGCTTAAAGACATGCATTTACTTAAATAGGCAAATTGGTGCTATTGATTTATCAATGAACGATACCTCGAAGTATTCTAAATTTATTATGGCCAGAACTATATTTTCAGACTTACAGGGTCTAGCTTCTTCTTTTTCCTGGAGGGCGGAGGCCCAGGACTGTTCAACTCGACGGCATCGTCGCTATCGTCACCCCGGCTTGCCCCGGATGACGCGCGGCGTCTTTTACTCATTTCTGATTGTTCACAGCAATATTAACCTAGCTGAGCTTGTACTGAATTGATATTTGACAGTTATTTCATCATTTCCTGAATATTTTATTGAAATAGAGTTATTATATCAGATTTTTTATAAATGCCTGCAATTAAATTAGACTGGAGAACGCCACACACACACATTCACATCACAATCACAAGAATACACAAATAAATAGTACATACACAAAAGAAAAAGCTATTTTACCGATATAGTAACACTCATGCAATGATGTTATATATACGTAGATACGTTGTATCGAGGTCTGCCTTATAAAACGAAAATCAGGTACGTATCCTAATTGAACTCAGTCCGTCCTGCTCCTGGCCGCGACGCGCACGTTCGTTGAACACGAGGTTACTTACGGAATATACTTAAATAAACCTCGAAAATGCCCAGTTGTGTGTTCCGAAAGTGCAATAACTACACAAGGACTATAAAAACCAGAAAGGGTGTATCTTTTCATACGTAAGTACTGTTTAATATGTTAAAATGTAAAATGGTGAATTTTATTTTACTCAACAATCATTGCTGCGCGGCCTTGCCGCACTGCCACCAACACGAACGAAACAAGCAATGCGTTAAGTTTATGAGTGACAGAGATAATGCCATGCGGCGTTGTATGTTCGAACGTCGACGCTAGGTATGTAGCTATAGTAAAATATCGCAATGTTTTTATTTCTTTACAATGAGTATGACGTCTCTATATGTAAAATCTCTTTGCACTCATGACGTTCGTGACGCACCCTTGACCGCTTGATTTTCATCGTTTGACTGTACTGAAAAAAAAAAAATACTGTGGTTTGACGCTAATGATAATGAAATGACAAATAGAAATTTTGTGCAGCATAGCAAACAACGAACAAAACAAGAGAAACCATTGGGGCTACCATGCTATTTAAAACATAACGTAACGCGCGTTAACAGCGTTATTAATACGCTAATTTGAAAAACTCGTGAAAAAGTGTGATTCGCGTTAAAATGCGCCTGATGACGCACGTTACGTTATGTGTCAAATAGCATGGTAGTCCCACAGGACAAGCCAAATAAGCGTAGTTTTAGCCATAGCCTAGAAACGAAACTGCCGCCGCCGCGCCGGTCGCCGCGCCAAGTGCCGGCTTCTTTTTCTTTCTTCGTTTTTTTCTCGACGTACGACGATACTTTTGTGTTGTTTGATTTTGTTCATCAATCTCAAAGAGAATACTTACAATTTTCTACAAATTCTCTTTGAATGTTTATGGGTTCCCTTTCTCGATTGATTGAATATGTTGAAGAGGAAACATTTCAAGAACTTTATACTATGCGGGGAACTCGAAAGCTATTGCCTCTTGTGTAAAACAAACGTGAAAATCAAAGACGACCACTTGCAGCGCGTACTGCACATACACAAGGGCAAGAATAATGATACCCGCGTGCCTCAGTTCTCAAATGATGGTATCCGCAAGGTAAAATAAATAATGCTGCCTGCTGGACAATCCACACAGTATCATCTAGCCCCAAGCTAAGCAGAGCTTGTGTTATTGGTATTAGATGACTGATATACTTAATAAAAAAGAGTATATAGATAGATATTTTTTATTATAACAACCGGAACAAGTATCTGCAGATCATACACACAATTGTCCCGAGGCGGGAATCGAACTCGCAACCTACTGTGTCGCAAGCGGACCTTCGCCCACCGCGCCACAGATATCAACCAAGCTTTTGAAGACTACTTTTTATTTATACCTGCTTTTGCAAATAAATAATTTGAATTTTGAAGCTTTATGCTGCTTACCTATTAATCATGATAGCAATTACTAAGTAAAAAATGTAGTAGTGATATAGTATTTTTTAGGACTTAGGTTCCATATTTTATTGCATAATAAAAAAAATAACATATGAAGACTTATCCAGTTGGATACGGCAACAGATGTTAGGATTTATTCGCACAACATCTGTTTTACAGGATTCATATTTATTTGCTAAATACAGATGCAGTGTGTACACTGAATCTAGGACGATAACAACTTGTATAATATGTACCTCATGTATCGCCAATGAAAAACTGCTAATAAAATTGTCTTTTTCTCTTCCAGGTAGGAACATACTTCTATTGCTTAATATGCAACCTAATAATACAGGATATTCCTCAAATCAAGCAACATATAATATCTGATACACATAGAAATTACAAAGCCAAGCCAAAAGCTGCCTTAGCCAGAGTCGAAGTAACAATGTGCTGTAATGACATCACTATTGATCCAAAGTCCACAAAAACTGTTGTTACACACGTACAATGGAACGGGATTATAGATAAAAAATGTGTTGTGTGCAATGTGGTTGTGAACAATATGGCTGTCCATATTTATTCTTCTGATCATGTGGTAAAACTGGTCCAGACTCGAATTAATTCTGTTGGTGATAACTATTACAGGAAGGTAAGTGTTTGTTAATTTTAGTATCAAAAGTATCATAGTTTAATGAATTCATTATATTCATTTTATTTTAAAATAAAGCTGTATGTTTTTAATAAAATATAGCCAAATATAGCCATGAGACAAAGAAAGAGGAAAGATAGTGGTATTATCTCTTTAAATAAAATCTAATACATTTTTCAGACTGCCTGGAACACCTTCCAATGCTTCACCTGCAAGTTGGCATACCCTATGAACTTATTTGATGCTCACTTCATGAACCACAGCAATAACAACACAACCTCGAAAACAAACCCAAACAGCAAGTGGAGTCTTGAGAAACTTAAACCCATATTCGGAAAACCAATGATAGCATGCTGTGTCCAAGATGAAAATGCTGCTTACCCAAAAGTCCTTTGTGGCCCATGCATGGATATTATCAGCAAATTTGAGTGGGACATAGAATTGTTTGCTGGCTTAGAAGATGATTATCTTGAAATTGATGAAAACACAAAAATACTAAAGTGCAAAACATGCCAGAAAGTGCTTAAAACTTCTGCATATGATATATCAGACCATCTTTACACACATTTTTCTTACCGTACAATTTATAGCAACTTCAGAATGGCTATTAATAACTATGCTGATAGGCTTTATATTTCAAAAAGCATTGACCATGGAACTGCTCGTTCAAAAGCAGCACAGTATGCAAACATTAACTATATTAAGATGAATGCTGGAGGCAGTAAAGGATACTGTACTCTATGTGATAAGCTTCTATCAGCAAGTATAAAAATTTACAGAAAACATGTAGAGGGAAGATTTCACCGAGGCCATCTAGAGCTAAAAGGCATCCTAAAACTGGAAACGCATAAAAGAGGAATTTACAAACCAACATTGATACAAGAGTTGATATACACATTGGCATATTCAGCTGATAAAAGAGCTTTTCTTATGAATAAGTTTCTTATGTATGAGGATAGTTTCTTCCTCATGAAGCGCATTCAACATGGTACTCATTATAAAAAGACGAAGTGTTTTGCATGTGATGAGACCATCAATCCAGAAGATGAAAAGGAACATTGCATCTCTTGGAAGCATAAGTCTAAAATGCTAGCTGCACAGTCTTTAGACAACAAATTGTTTATGAGAGAAGTAGGTTACTTTGTTGTTTTTATTATTATTATTCTTAATACATAGGCAGCTCTTATGGGTACACAAGACGAACGAGTACGGTGCGCTATTTTTGTGCAACTTCAAGAAATAAAGTTTCTATTTGTTGACTAATCATAATATTTATTTATTTCTCATATTTCAGATACGACCAAAGCTATACCACTGCGGCATATGCAATGCAACTCTTCCTTATTGGGATACTCTAGAAAAACATTCCAAAACTTATAACCATCTCCTAAAAGTGAGAGATAGTGCCTAACATACGGCAGTTTCTGAACTGGTCAAGAAATTCAGCTTCTCAAGAAAAATAGCTCTTAAAACCAACATCGATAACATTTACATGCAGTTGTTAAATGCTGTTTTTAACACAAAGTATGTAATTAAACTTGATGAATAGAGATCATTCCAATTACAAAATTCTGTTCCAGTTTCCAGACATCGTAAACATTGTTCTTGGTATTAAGTATGGCATAATACTATAAAATATTATTATATTAAGTAAAAATAGCTCTAGGATAAAACTGTCTTAATTTTATGGCGAAGGTACAAGCGAAATTAGAAGGTCGGTGGCCACCAAAATTATTTCACATTTTAAGGTGGTACCTCCAATCTTAACATACACAAAACAACAGCACTGGGTGCCCATCTCCATCTTCCAGGCGGAATGCGTAGGTATTATTCAAGCTGCGACTGCAGTGCTACGAACTACCTACGAAGGAAGGTAACTGACCAAAACATCAGGATCCTCTCGGACAGCGCGGCAGTACTAAAGGCCTTGAACAGGACAGAACACAACTCAGGACTTAAGTACTTTGCTATGCCACCACCTGCTAGAGCAAATAAGTAAGTCCGATAGAGTCACTTTATAATGGATAAAGGGACACAGCTCCAGAGGTAACCAATCATTCTCCTGCCTTTCAGTCAAGTCCGCTCATGGATCCGTCAACGCACAGTCAAACGACACGAAGAGCACTGGGCAAGTATTCCAGATTGCAGGCAGTCGAAGGGCTTTAAACCCGCGATACTCAAGAAAACTCCTTAATTCCAAACGTGACAAACTCAGGCAAGCCGTCGCGTCGTCGGTATTGTCACGAGACACTGCATGCTAAACGAGTCCAGAAATAAGTAAAGTAAGGCGGTACACCGAGACACACTAGCGCCGCCGCTTATTTTATCTATTATTACGTTGAACAAAGGAAATTTGTGATAACTATTTTATTGTAACAATTTTGAATGCCTCTGAAATAGTTTTATTTTGTAAAGTTTAGGTAGAGATGCGGAATTTAGTGTCCACCAAGGGCAACTTTGTATACTATAAAAGTATAATAAAAGTATGCGGAGACATTTGTTAAATGTAATAATAAGACAAGATAGGTGGTGGCGCTAGTTTGGCTCGGCGTACCTCCATAAGACAAAGCATTTATTTAAGGCCAAGCAAAAAAATATATATGTCAGTGACTGGCAGTAAGATTTTTTGTGATGGCACTAGTTTCGCTTCTACTTCGCCTAAAATATATAAACTGAGCCTGATAAATAGAAGTACCTATGTACTAAGGAAGTTCACCTGGTCCTTTTTCTTTTCTTAGCAAGATTACTTTTCATGCGAGTGTTTGCTATGAGTCTCTTTTTTATTTACATGGTAATGATTGTGCTTCTAGCTAGCTAAAAGACTAATAAGTGATCTCTGTATTATAATAAGCCAAGTACCTTTTTAATATTTTAATACCTTTGTGTAATAAAGATGTGTGTAGTAAACTATATTTTTTTCTTGACCATAGTGTTACTAGCTATTAGAACCTTAATCGCCAAGTACCCACTGTTTCCTTATTATCAACTGAGTTAATAACCAAAACAAACTTATAGCTTTGGTTCGTTCTTTTGGATTTAAACAAAAATAAAAAAACATGTTTTGTAAACTAGAGTTATATTAACTATAATAGATATCAAACCAATCAGGATAATGACTTAATAACATCACCAGATCGGGTTCTTGAAGTTTATTTAGATATGGCAATGTTTTTTCAATATAAGTTTTTTGTACTATCTTAGGAAGTGCAGTAACATTACAATCTAGTAGAACTACCACATGAGTGAGTGAACTCCAGTACAACACAGAAATTGTATTAGAAGACATTTTCTTTACTGTATTCACAAACTCTGTAATAAATATCTGGACTTTAAGACTAAAATTAACCTTGTAAAATAAATCATTAAGTATTCCACAGCATATCTGAAAGCAGTCTGGGGACACAGAACATTTTTCAGTGAGATCTTTCAAGTAATCGGTCCCAAGTAATTCTTCTAAATCAGTAATCTGGTCTTTGAGTAACTTTTCACATGTTTCTAACAAGTTCTTTTCTATTTCTGGTTTCATTCTTAGTGAAATATCAGAGATATTATTCAAACTTTCAGGCATTATTGTCCACAAACATTTCAAAAATGCCATGCCCTTATCACTTGTGTCTAGGTCTAGAATTCTTTGAGATATAGCTTTAGTCGAGCTAATATTTAAATTTACTAGTGATTGAGCAACTTCAGGGTTCAACGATGATTGATAGCTTGAGTTAACATCATATTCTTTCAGTAGGTGGATCAAAAAGTCATCAAGATTTTTTTCTATTGGGTCCATGGTTCTCTTTGTATGTGGGTTACTTATTTCAAAAGTATAAACTTCTGTGAGTAAATTTGTAGTTGCTTCATCCACTTCAATGTGATTTTCTGGCTGTATGCGGCACATCTTGCGTATATTAGCAAGAACAGAGTATCGCAAGTTGTTGTTTATGTTGGAATTCTGTTGAGACACACGGAGGATCTTGACGAGGCTTTTTGAAAACGCCTTGGCAACAGTACGATCGAGCAGAGGGTTTTCGTATGTGAACTCAGGACATGAAGCCCCATCGTTGGTTCTTATGACTTTCTCTATGAGTTGCTTATTCATTCGCAGGCATGGATTATGGTTTTCGCAGGATTACTTTTACAATTGCTAACACCTATATCTCCTCTTTAGTATATGGGCCGTTACGAGATACACTAATACTCCAATTCCAGATAACCAGAAAAAACCTATCAAAAGCCCCATTAAAAAGCCCATGAAAATAATGTGATTTTGATGATTTTTGACTCGAATACATAAGATTTATACGTTATGAGGACTTCTTCGAAAATTTTGCAATACTAAATTAAACTTTCATTCAAGTTTGTTCAAATATTTTCATTTAATTTGATTGTTTTTATTATTTGTCAAATTTCTTACTATGACAGCGCGGCGCGGCGCTAGTTATTCTTACGTAGTTATGTATTTCATATTCTCTAATGACATGACATTTTTCTTAAACGACATCTAGCGTCCAGTAGTAAAACAACGATCTCCAGCGTTGAGTAGTATCTCAGGTAGGTAGTATAGTGAGATAATGAGAATTCGTTTCTTCATTTATGAGAATTACATAACAAGTTGTTATATTTTGCTAATAGAGGGAATTAGTAGTTTACGAAGCTAGGATAATTTTTGAGCGCCGTTCTCTATCCATCTAATCTGATTTAGTTGATAAATAAATCATACATCATATGCTATTATATAAAACTTGACGATAAGTTTCTTCACTGCGACCCTTGGAGCGGGGAATATATTCTATTAATTAATATCAGTCGTCTAGTAGGTAGTAGGTAGGTACCACACCATAACACAAGCTCTGCTTAGCATGGGGCTAGACAATGTTATGGGTTGAAAAATAAGATTAAAGAATTTTTAGGTACCTACCTACCTACTTAAGTACTTCAAACTTTCCAACCCCGATAGATGGAGTTAATACGTTTTGGGTTATCTATGTAAGTAGGTAGGTATATTGATAAAACCTAGATTAATGTTTGCATCGAATGAAGCGTGATTGTATCTAGCAGTGTACCTAGGTACCCAAATAAATAAACCGTTGAACTTTGACTTGATAAGTAGGTTACCTATCTAATGATAAGCTTTCACTACTATAGCATTAAAATATCACGAAATCGCAATAAATCTAGACAAACAAATTCTAAAAATGTTCCGTTTCAAATCTCTGTGAAGACCAACGTAGGTCGAACATTAGTTAAAATTGGGTGAAAGCGTGGTTATGTAGGTACCTATACTTCTATACCTACGTGATATTAGCAATCGCAACCAAAAACACGCACAAACAATAGTCTAAAATTAATATCTCAATCACGAAAGTAAACCCATCTAAGTACTATTTCCCGTTACTTTCAAATCCGTTGAAAAAAGGTTCAATAACTCACCTCTGTGAATGGTATCTTGTGGGGCCCAGCTAATAAATTACTTGGACCTCACATTGAGGCCTAAATACGTGGGCAAAGGCCCGGGAAGCCCCGCCCTTGAGAGAGATAGCGATATTAAATGATAATAACTTTATATTGTGCTAGTAGCGTAGGTAAGTACCTAATAAAATTTAGTAGATAGATAGTTAAGTAGGTACCTACCTAGGTATCTACATAGCCTTATGCCGGGTATTGAACGGAGTTACGAGGCGTAATATACATACGTACCATTCGCAGCGAGCATAATATGTTACGTTACACGTTACACCGTGTGCTGAAATCCCGTGTTCTCGACTTCTCGAGTGAATTTTCTAAGAGAATAATAAAAATTACCTAACTAAGGTCTTTGCCTCGGGTAGTGTTTTTATCTCCGAAGAAAGCTTCATTAAATAATTATATGGTTATCTTGAAAAAACTAAAT
The DNA here is from genome assembly GCA_947044415.1 of Eupithecia dodoneata. NCBI lineage: Eukaryota > Metazoa > Arthropoda > Insecta > Lepidoptera > Geometridae > Eupithecia > Eupithecia dodoneata. The sequence continues at coordinate 3,729,235 of OX345678.1, forward strand.
CTTATTAAAGTTTCTTCGTATTTTTACACAGTTTTTATAAGTTTCTGGGGACAAATATTTATAAGTCGAGATAAAAAAAATATGGGACCGCCTCGGGATCATTCTCCGGACGGAGAAATCGTCGAAAATACATTAAAAAAAAATTACAGCCGAACATAGAATCTCATCCTCTTTTGTTTTTCGTCGGTTGAAAATAACGGGCCAATAATGTTGCCAATTTCCATATCAGTTATCTAGTATCTAGCCATAACACAAGCTCTGTTTAGCTCGGGGGCATTGCTGTGTTAATTGTCCGGTATTACTTTTCAATTTATTTTATTTATCTTACTGCATATTTATTTTATACAAATATGTAGGTATAGTATACGCATACATCTTCTAGTGCAACCTGTAGATACCTTAGCTATTCGCCACAGCCTCCTCTACCTCACGACAGACTTGATTGATCGATCGTAGATCTGCGGAAGCGTGTGAACGTGAAAGTTGACATTCTATGATGTTCACTTTAAGGTGGTAGTTACGGTTAGTAGGTAGGTACACAGTGTGGCTTTTTGAGATGGGAGTAGATGGCTACGTGTATTCCCGTTTTCCCCGTATGCACTGTCCCCGTAACGCAGATTCGGGGACGGAGACAAAGGGTAGTAAAAATTTTAAGTGTCGTTTTCCCCTTAAATCTGTATTCCTGTTAATAGCTTAATTTTTAGCGTGGGAAAAAGGAAAGTGAAATAAAACAAAATTTATTTATATGTATTACAATTTTAATTTAAGGTAAAAAAATTATATTGTTAAATATAATTGTTATGTTATTTCTGTAAGTTTTATAAAATAAATTGTTCTTATAATAAAACTTATATAAATACCACAAATTACATTATTTATACTATGAATCAACAAAAATATCACAATAATTACCTAAAAAAAATAATCAACATGGTAAATAGTAATACATAGTAATACATCTTACTACGAAAAATATCATAATTATTTGCCATAATATCGTTTTATATATTTTTTTGTATTTTGTATTTGTATATCGTAATTAAACGAAGAAATTTCCACATCTACAAAGGAAACAAAGTGGAAATATCTGCAGTCAGTATATTGTGAGTTATTCTCAACAACATGGAAATGCTCTAGTAAACGGAATATACATAGCTAATAGGTAGGTATGTCTGTTTTAGACCATTTGAAGAACGTTACATTAGACTGTTACAGTCTAATGTCAATATAATTCAGACAAGTTTTTTCACCACTAAAAAACAGTTAGCAAAGTAAAGTAAAGTAAAAAATCATTTATTTCTTTAGGCTTACAAAATAAGCACTTAGACAAGTCATATTTATACATTAAATTATTATCAAAAATAAACTATTTTACTGTTCACTTCAATTTTTTGTCCACTAGTGGAAGAAGTGAAAAAGAAACCACTAGCATGTTCATCTCTTATATGTCTAATACATGGTTATTTGCCTATTTAAGTCTAAATATAGTATGATTCAATATTTAAGTAAAGCTATGCACAATAACAAATTACTTACATACTATTGTCGGTGCGAAACTGAGCGACATCTGGCCACGCATTAACATCATTTAGATAATCATTTATGGAGTAGAAAGCCTTCTTGATGAGATTTATTTTTATGTAATTTTTAAATTTACGAATAGGGAGCTCAGTTGCTTCAGATGGAAGCTTATTATAGAAGCGCACGCTATTGCCCATAAATGATTTCCCTACCTTGTGTAATCTAAATGATGGGATGTGTAACTTGTTCTTGTTTCTTGTATTTCTATTGTGAACATCACACTTTTTCATAAGGCTATCCTTATTTTTGTGGGTATACATTAGATTTTCATAGATGTATTGCGATATTACAGTCAGAATATTAATGTTTTTAAATAATTCCCTCAAAGAATCTCGTGGCTTTAATTTATAAATAGCGCGTACCGCCCTTTTTTGAAGAACAAATATGGTCTGGATGTCAGCTGCCTGTCCCCAAAGCAAAATACCATAAGACATAATACTATGGAAGTAACTGAAATAAACTAACCTAGCTGTGTCTTCATTGGTAATATATCTAATTGTTCGAACTGCATAAGCTGCTGAACTAAGTCTACCTGCCAGAGCCTCTATTTGCGACTTCCATTGAAGAGAAGAATCAATATGTAACCCTAGGAATACAGTAGAGTCTACAAGGTGAAGAATCTCATCCTTCAGCATTATTTTTGTTGGGAGTTCTCTTACATTCGGTAGCATGAATTTTATACATTTAGTCTTTTTAGCATTGAGTAGTAGGTTATTGGCGGTGAACCAATCTAGTATTTGTGAAAGCGAATTATTTACATCGTCATAGTTATCTTTATTTCTATCAACTTTAAAAATCAATGAAGTATCATCAGCAAATAAGACAATATCACAAAGATCTTTTGCTAAAAACGGAAGATCATTTACATATACTAAAAATAAAAAAGGACCTAATATTGATCCTTGCGGGACGCCTAGTTCAAGTTTTGATCCTCTAGATCTTTCTTTACCAATATCTACTTTTTGAACTCTATCAGCTAAATATGATTGCATAAGGTCCAGTGCCTTGTTACTAATTCCATAGTGTTCCAACTTTTTAATTAGTGTACCATGATCCACGCAATCAAAAGCCTTAGAAAGGTCACAGAATACACCAATAGCGTTTTTTGCTTTATCCCAGGCATCTAATATATGCTTTAATAGAACTGTGCCAGCATCGGTTGTCGATCTACCCTTGGTGAAGCCAAACTGATTTTTATGAAACAGCCTGTTAAGGTTGAAGTGTGAAGTCAACTGAGAGAGGATAATTTTTTCGAAAATTTTACTTATTGCAGGAAGTATTGAAATTGGCCTGTAATTGGCCGGATCAGTATGGCTACCAGATTTGTAAAGAGGAACCAGTTTACTACATTTCATAAGATCAGGAAAAACTCCTGCGTCTACACAATTATTGAAAATATGGGCCAAGCAGGGAGCCACTTCCTTAATAATTGAACTTAGTACTTTAGTTGAAATGCCCCAGAGATCCTCAGTATTTTTGATGTTTATAGATTTAAAAGTTTTTACAATGTAATTACCATTTACGTGACTAAAGATAAAGACTTCCTTACATTTCTCAACAGATGATTCTAATAATTCAACTGCCTTTAAAGCAGAGGAATTGAGAGACCGGGTTACAATTTTAGGGATATCAGCAAAGAATCCATCAAAAGCATCTGCAATATCTTTTTCATTTATAAGAATTGAATTATTAACTTTTAACTTTATTTCTCTATTACGTGGCTTTGATTTACCAGTTTCATTATTTATTAGTCTCCATGTCGCTTTTATTTTATTAGATGAGTTTGTTATTTTATTCTTCAAAAATAGGCATTTTGCTGTGTTGCAGACTTTCTTAAATGTTTTCGAGTAGTTATCTACATACAAAAGAAACGCAGGGTCATGTAACATAGCTTCTCTAGCACCATAGAGATCGTATAGCCTATTCCTACTTCTGTAAATGCCGGGAGTGGCCCAATCAGTAAACCCGACCCTATCTCTAACTGTGCATGTTTTAAGTTTGAATACTTCATTGTGTTCTTTGTTTATAACATTAAAAAGTCTGTTAAATAAACCATTAGGGTCATCAGAACAAGGTATATTAGCTACTGCTAGATCTACTTTACATTTAAATTTACTAATACGGCTCTCTGTGATAGGCCTGTAGGTATATTCCTCAACTGTTTTTTTATCATTCAAATTATTAATAAAGTTAACACTCTGACCATAATGGTCTGATTTGAAATGCTTAATTACTGCTTTATTGGTTGGAGATTGACTGCAGTAAATATTATCTAAACAAGTGGCAGAAGTTAGGGTTACCCTAGTCGGATCATTGAAAAGGTGTTGTAAGTTAAAGCATTTGAATAAATTAATCAATCTATCAGCGAGAGGATTCGCTAAAATATCTATATTAAAATCGCCACAGACAATGAGATCCTTCCTACAAGTAAATACTTTTAGCATAGCTTCTTCCATAGTACTTTCAAAGTCTACCTGATTTGCGTCGGGAGGGCGGTACACACACACTATGATATGCCGCTCCAGTTCCACACAAGAAAGTTCAATAGTTCTCTCAATACTAAGTTTAACAATATCTTTCCGTTCTTTACATTTAAGACTATTTTTAACTATAATCAGAGAGCCACCACGTATTGCAGCTTTTCTTTTATAGGAACTTGCAAGACAATAGTTATGATAAAAGGGAAGTAACTGATTTTTCACAATCCAGTGTTCTGTTATGCACATAACATCTACATTTAAATAATTTAAAAATAGTTCTAATTCTAGAACTTTGCTGGGTAAGCCTTGTATATTCTGATGGACTATATGAAATGTATTTGGCTTTCCCATTGTCGATGTGATCAGTTTAAATTTGTATTTACTGACACAGTCGCTTTGATGCCCTCATTAGTACTATTACTAACTACACACACAGGCTCGTCAGGTAACTGCGTTATACTACTTATAACGGGATCAAAAATATTATATGCTAACAATTTAGCAATTATCAATTTACTTTGTTTGGTAAGGTACATAGTATCCCTTGTTATAAAAGTGTTACTAATAAATTTATTAGTGTCAAAAATTAAAACGTCACTATGACGACATGTCATATTGTATAGCAGCATGTTATTTTTACATAAATTTTCATTTTGCTGTGATGTTAATGATTTTGAGTAAGGGAAGGAGCAAATAATAAGTTTCCCTAGTCCATTTTCTATCTTTTCTAAAAGTACTTCAACTAGCCTTATCAACTGTGACCGCTTGACACAACTTTCACCTAGCTGAACAATTAAAGTTGTGTTTTTATTCAAAGAGTCATCTTGCTGAATACGATCAGTAATTATATTTATATTACAATTTGGATAGCAATGATTGAGTACATTTTGTACAAGTAAGTCACTCAGCATAATACCCACCCCAGCACCCAACTTATCTGAGTATATCACAGTTTTCCGGGTATATTGACTAGAGTCTAGATTTAATTCCTTAACCGGAGATGGTGCAGCTCGCACTGATAGACCCTCAGTGAGTGCAATCGGTACTGAATTGTTACTAGAGCTATCACAGAGGTCTTCGTGTGAGGGTGATGGCGACACCGCTAGGAGCGCGGATGGTAACACCAGTGATGAGGGGGGCACTACATCCGCAGCACAGTCTCTAGTCAAAGTGTTACTCTTCACCGTGGCTGTCTCAAGATCTGTTTGAGTGCAGCTATGCCGTACTTCAATATATAAACTGTCATTGTTCACAGTATCTTGCATTTTTAGATAGTGGTCATTGGCATGTTTTTGGGCTTGGTTATATTTACATGTTACATCATGAAGTGCCCTTTCTAAATTAACTATTTCTTCAGACATATAGTTCAAATCTTTTGAGTTACGCCCTAATAAATTATAACAGGAGTCCAATTCTACTTCTAGATTACATTTAGACTTTTCCTTGCTCAATTTAGCATTATTGAGCAATAGTTTTTGTTTCTTAATTTTTTTCTCTGACTTCCTGATGAAATTACTTAATTTAACATACTTTTTAATTTTATTGCTCCCTTTTATGACGGGTGTTTGGCTATGACCATGGCGACATGGTGAAGTAAGATCCATCGTTGACATATTAGGATCAGTTATCATAAGCTCCGTTTGAAGGTCTAAACTACAAACACTGGTTGCTGAAGGCAACGGCTTACACTCTAATATATCTAGTTTTATTCTACACTCTGATAGCTCTTGCTGTAAGTCCTTATTGTGTTGTAACACCAGTTCATAGGATTCATGACAACTGTCCACGGAACGCAGGCATGCATTCAATCGGTTCACTTCTGACTCTGCATCTTCATGGTGAGCATGGAGCTCAGCGAGTTGTCTATTGAGTGATTGAATCCTGCCTAGGTTAGCCAGGAATTCAGCTTCGCTATCCTCCTGCTCTTGAACCAGCCTGTCTCGGTCCTCTCTGACTTCCTTGAGCTGGGCTGTAGCGAGCTTCAGCTTAGCCTCCAGGTCACATGCCTTTCTGGTCATCATTATGTGTGAATCCCTGAAAAATAGCAGAATACAGTGAGCTTCAAGAAGAATAAGAATAAGAGAAGAAATAAGGAATTACATGAAAAATTAAAATTAGTATAACAGGTGATTAGAGACTGGTTCTTTCGAAGTCACCCTCTTCTAGGTGAGAAACCAAGTTGAGGTTTGATGGGTTAAATAGAACCCAGTGACCAATGGTGAAAGAAGTCCAGTAGAAATATGAGTAGAAGTGAAGTACAATAATAAAATTAGTTGGGACCAAGGGATTGCTAAAAACAGAAACTTAATTCTAAATTTAAAGTTAAATTAATATTCATAAAATATGAGCATTGTTTATTTGTTAATGTTAAAAATATGATTGTAAATTATAATTTATAGGAAGATCAGACAGAACTGTTTTGTAGAAGTTTCCTACAACAAAGTAACTATGGGTAACAGTGAAATTGCAAGTGCATGCACTTGACAGTTATTTTTATTGTTGAGTGTCTTGTAAATGTAATGTAAGTGTAATGTTGTGAAGCTAAATGGTTTGTCCTCAACTCAACTTCCACAATTTGTCAAGCTAAGAGAGACAAAACGAAGTCTCACAAATTACACAGAGTGAGCAGTGTTTTTGATTATGTGGGTTGTGTTGTGTATGTAAGTTAGTCAATATGATAAGTGAATAACAATACTCCCCAGGTTAAAATGATGTTGATCAGGAACTGACTCCGTCCTAGCTGTGTTCGGTCACGGTCGTCGTTGAGAATCGTTGGATTCGATCCTTTGGTTGATTCAAGTCCTTTGCTGGAACTGTGTGCGAGGATCTTCCGATTTTCTTGACCGTTGACCGTTGAAGAATGAATAGTACTTTTAGAGTTTTTTTGACACTATTTTGTTGAATATTTCACTTGAACGTAAGCACTACGATATTATTAACTGTTTTTAACACTTTCTAGTTACTTATTTCGACTAATTAGGTAATAAAACATAAAATAAATTTAAATCAGCTGATTACACGTCTGACGTTTAGTCGTAGCATGGATTGCTTATCCAACTACTATGTTTTTGTTTAGGAAACACTTTAATTTTAGCATCTCAAAACAACAATATAAACAACTAAAGTCCGTTAACGCCATTTTCAGAGTTAGGGTTGGTTAAATTTCAATACACTTACTACTCAAGAACACGGCTAAGTAACTTAGCCGTTTTTTAGCTTTGAATATATATGTAACTGTTACTCTTTCTAAAATATTCTCGCAGTTACAGTTTGTTACAACTCTTAAATACGGTTGCACTTCAGCAAGCCGTTTTTTTGCGTTTTAGATGGTCACATTTTAAAGCAGGTAAGCACAACTAAAACACAAATTTTTAAATTAAAAAATTAACTTTCATCTTCTAAAACAAAATAATTAATAAAATAGCAGCTTAAATATTGATGAATAATTTGGTCTAACAAAGAAATCTGTATGTCTTCCCAATTTACAGGGACAGCATTTCCCACGTTTTGGCTCATACCCACAAATTTGGTTTTATCACTTAGCGACCTTTTAGTGATCGGACGGCAGTGTAGCTGTAGGTACAAACGCTCCTTTGATTATGTACGTACACAGCTTCATTCTTTAGCAATTTGAGATTTTATTTATGTACGTATTTTTATTTTACTTTTCTCAATCAATCAGTCCCTTATATCTTCCTGAAAATCAAGTCAATCATGAAAACGTAACTATCTAGGCTACCAATCGATTAACCACCGCATCAACGAGTGATTAATCGAGAATCGATTCGATAGCGAAAAGTACGAATTAATGCAGTTTTAATACTGGCCATGGCGGACCTCCGATTTATAACGGCAAAGTGATCAGCCAGTGTTGCCGTATACCTACCGTGACGGTGACGTCAAATATAGACGTAAATAAAATACGGAGAAACCTGGAACAAAGTTTTTTGATATGTTCGGGTGTGTTGCGAAACAGATAGGTAATTTTTTTTTATTAGCTTGGGGTGGCTTTCGTGTCACGACGAACAGATATGTAAACGTCGCGTAGAAAGATTGGGGTTGAAAATCATAGTTTCTCTCATGATATCCCGCTTAGATCATATTTCTTCTAAATGGATTAGAAAGACGAATGTCATTTATAACGCAATTTTTTATTTAAGCGAACCAATTGAACTATCGAACCGTTGTTTTTAAAGTCTGCTCAGCAACTTAAGAAATGATCAAAAAGGATGCTCTGCCACGTGCCATCCAATTCACTTTGACATTTGCCGATTTCCTCTACCACTTGAAATTGATTAGATACTATAACAAATTGTATCTATGGTGAAAAGAGATTTATCTTCTATCATTATTATAAGCAGTACTTAGATTACTTTTGTGTTGCATGCAATGTGTGTATTTTTTTTTATATTTTTCTCTATCATACACCACACATTATCACACACTCATTATATCTTTTTCTCCATCCCTAGGTTGCCTGGGAGAAATCGCTGTCAGCGATAAGGCCGCCTATTGTACTTTCAATGTGTAATATTTAGATATAAGGTGTTATTTTATAGTTTTCAGTACAATAAACTGTTCATTCATTCATTCATAAGTATTCCCCAAATTTGGGAAGAGTTTTGAAGCTGGCATCCCCCTTGTTACGGCACGGACCACCGTGCGAGTGAGACGCAAGACACACGAGCCCTGGGTGGCCCGAGCAATCACGAACAATAATCCATTATTTCAGGGATCGGAAATCGATTGCCTTGTTCGTCTAGTCTGGAGTTTCAGACTCTAAGAAGTGATACCTACGTTATTTCAAAGTAAATAAATAATTGTCTTATAATAAATAACGATCGGTCGTTTATCCTCCCGGCTCTCGGTGAAAATAAAAGAATATGGCGAACATAAAAACCTTCTGCATTGAAGTTAATAGGAAGTCGCTTCATGACCTTAGTTACAGTATACAAATACTTACCAGTCTCTAATTCTGCCTACTTGATGTGTTGGTACAATACCACTATCCGATAAATAGGTAAATTTTCAAAAAATAAATGGTTCTTGGTTCGATAAACGAGGTCCTTTTAAAAAAAAGAAAATTTTTGTAAATGAATACTAAGAATCGTCGAAAGATACCTAATCTAAATTTGATTCCAGGCCTAGAATTACCTATATGAAAACTTTCAGCCCGATCTGTTCAGTAGGTATGTACTATTGGTGTGAAGAAGTAGGTAACAAACATAATGTAGGTACATCCATCCATCCATCCATCTAAACTTTCGCATTTATATCTATATTAGTGTGATAGCTCCTTATAAAATCAACTCAATGACCTAAACCTATCACTTCCGTTCTTACCTACGAAAGATCTATTAAAGTGCCACCGTCTAAATTGTTCCTTCATGTCCAGTCCATCCTTAGGTTACTTAGAAGAGATCGCTCTCAGCGATAAGGCCGGTCTTTAGATTTCCTCTATTCTAAGTATATATTACTGAATTCTTTTCTGTCTTGTGTGGTATAATAAAGTGTTTTCTATCAATCAAAGTTACCTACTTACCGATAAAACGCTGCAGTTATTGGTACCTACAACATAGATACAGCCGTTAAGTAGTAACTATATCTGCGCACGAGTAATCGAAATCTTCCCGCGCTTCGTGTGGGGTAAGTACGTACTTGCAGGGAATAAAGAACAGTAAGTACCAGGCGCCTTAATGCCCAGATTCGAACCTCGCCTTCGAGTACTGGTAAGAACGATTTTCTTTTGTTTATACTAAAAAACCTTCTGCCCGTGGTTACGCAGTTTTCCCGGAAGCAAGTAGGCTACTCTAGTTGGGAGTTATAATACACTAGCGAAGCTTTAGTCCTTTCCCCTGATATGGCTAACCTCCCTGTCAAATTTCATTAAGATTCGTTGAGGCGTTTACGCGTCAAAAAGATAGAAATAAAGAGATACATTCGCTTTTATTATATTACTAGCTGCGCCCCGCGGCTTCGCCCGCGTGGAAATTTCATCGCAATTTTCTTCATTTTGCTTTATGTAAGGACCTACGCTGTATTAGAAAACATTTAAAAAAAGATGAATGAAATCGGTAAAGCCGTTCTCAAGCTGTGACCAGGAGAAATACTACCATTTTTATATGAATAGATAGATAGTATGGAGTGCTGATGGGTTGTGACTGACAGAGGCTTATTGACAAAGTCCTGACTTGAATGAGATATTATAGGTTCTAGGTACCTACTTATTTTATAAGGTATCATTCAAGTTATGAAAACCGAAAAATGAGACTTTTACTCATTCAACATTCTCAAGCCACGGAGATTAATTGTCTGAAATCAATACAGCGATCGATAGGTAGTCTCAGTGGAACCACCTGAGCGATCCTCGATAAAACGACGATTATCGATTTTGAAAACCTACAAGCTTTACGGCTGAATCACACGCGATGCAGTTTAGTATAAAACAAACATGGTTGCTTTTAGGTTATAAAATACGGTGAGATATTTTATAGCTTGGTTGTAATGGCTCGTATTGTTCTAAATTAAGTTTTCACTTCGGCTATCTTTAGAAATAAAGAATGGTAAAGTACCTATTTATATTCCCACACACATCAAGTTTTTAAAAGTAAGCTCATAGGTACATAATATTACCTATTCCAGACTGTTTTTTTTATTTAGTTTTTATTGTGTTTTTTTTGTTTAAGTTGTACATAGGTACTTTCCTTGGGTTTACGTGTGTGTTTTGTGCTTAATAATTCTATTCAAAAGTAAGTATTTTTTTTATTTAAGAGTGTAGACAGATATCCTAGATGGAGCTTAGTTTATTTATTAACAGGGTAGTTAAGGTAGGTCAGTATTTACTAGAGTACCTACCTTCTTATATAGGTAAACCATATTAATCTCGACGCACACACCAAAACCCCTCTAAGCCCCATCGATCCTAATTAGGTCCAATAGAGTGACCTATTTCCACTCGTGCGGTCCATTTAGACCCCTAATAAAACCTTTTTGACATATCCGTGGCAAAATCCCTCTGATACGACCCCTTAACTCCTCTAAGGTGTTATGAAAACGGCATAACACCACACAAAACTGGTCCTTCAAGCCTCTGTAGTAAGTCCAAAGTCGTTTGGTAATGTGAAACTCGTTTATTAGAGTACAAAGGCGCCGCCGCGGTTGGCGGCTCCTTTGATGGAGCCGCCAGTAATTACGGAACTCTGGATCGTTCGTATAAATCGGTGTAGGATTCCTAGGATTAAGGTTTGAAAGTGTGCGCAATTGAAATGCATGTTTTCATTGTTTGGTCCTTATTGTGTGGTTACAGATGCAAATTGATAAATGCCGGGATGGGAAAGGCTTTCAGGGATATTAAGCTGTCCTGTTTTGAGCGAGAATAATGTAATAAACGCTGTCTTAACTCTGTTAAGATAACAACAACGCTAGCTTAATTTACTCCGGGGCTGGATAACCTATGCCAAAATGATGTGATAGACGAAAAGATGTGTCAAAAAATTTATTAAGTAATGTTGGAGGAAGTAATTACTTCTTCGCGCTATACTTAGCTATAAGTTTTTAATTATCTGGTATAGAGTTCCTTTACTACATTACTGTCTCTAGAAAAAAGAATGCTTTGCTTTAAAAATAAATCTTGAGACAGGTTTTTAATGATTCATGTTGGAATGAAGTTGGTCCCATTTTCAGTATCATAGAGCATTAGCATCATAGAGTCTAGGGTCGGGCTGGATTATCAGTATATAGAGTAGGCCTGGAGATTGTCATTTTCAGCCTGACTCTACAGTAAATACGATTTAATAAGTTATACGGGTAAATTATGAGAGTTTTTGTATTTTATTTTGTTTGAAATTATTAATTTTTACCAAAAACAATGTAAAAATATAAGTTAGAGTCAGAGCTCAAACAAAATAGCTTTATTCCACTTAACCGTAACTTTCAGCAATAAACCAAAATAAAGTTAAGTGTAACACTTGTCACAGTAATTAGCATTATCAGCGACTTCCTGAACCCGTAAATATTTCCCAATCTTTCTATTCTAATTAAAATTATTGTCGTTACCTTTATTCTGTGACGAATTAAGTATGAGGCGGCGGGCGGGCGGAGAGGGGGCGTGGCCCCGGCACTTCAAAGACGCCGACAAAGCTTCAAACGGGGCGCTTGTACGTGCGAGTGAGGGAGCTAGAGACACTTGTATGACGAAGACAGAGACAGAGCATTATGTTTGTAGTAGTAATTCGAACGGGTTGGGTAGAATGGCGGACAGTGAAGAGATGTTATCGATGATTTGGATTTCTTGGTTCTTCAGTTTTTTGACGTGTATTTATGGCTAGTTGTTAATGATTTAGGTTTTCTTTCTGTGCAAGATTGTTATGGTTGGTGGAGTTGGGTTTAATGAGAATAAGTAGGTAATAATTTAACTGAGACATGTGAAATTAAGTTAATTAATAGTGACTTAGATTTAAGGCTTAACGAGCCTGAGATTATTTCAATGGAATACATAAAAAACCTTTTTTTTTTCTAATTATGATGATATTTTTTCTATAGATTACATAATTAGCAATAACTAATAATGAATTAGTCTTCATTCGTAATTCTCAAATCAGCTAAACGTAAAATACCACTTTATTTCCTCGTGTAGGTATTAACATTTTAAGAATTTGACTTTTGCAAGGTTATTCAAATAGTTTATAAACATTTATTTCTTGAATCATTCTACTATCTATTTAAAAAAACCGCATTCAAATCCGTTACGTAGTTTTAAAGATCTAAGCATACATAGGGAGGGACAGACAGACAGCGGGAAGTGACTTTGTTTTATACTATGTAGTGAAGTGTTGAATGGTTTTAGCGCTCATGTTTATTAATCATCGATACCAAAGTAAATTGTATCGATGTCGATAGTCGCAGCATCTCAATGCCAGTACAACACTAGCGATAACTCTGGGCCGCTAAAGAAGCTGACGTCATTGACGCATTGTTTATAAATCAATGCGTCGGATTGGACCTTTAGCGAAATTAAAATGGGTTTAGCGAACCACTCTCCCTGAATATTGGTTGGTCTTAAACTTTGATCATCATCATCAGCCTATAGCAGTCCACTGCTGGACATAGGTAGGCCTCCCCCAATGAGTGCCATAGCACCCTGTCTTCAGCTTGCCGCATCCAGCATCTTTCGCAGGTCGTCATCCCACCTGGTCGGAGGGCGTCCTACACTACGTTTACCGCTTCTTCGCGAAATATGGCCGGCCCACTGCCACTTCAGCTTGCTAATTCTTAGAGCTATGGTTAACTTTGGTTCTCTGTCGGATGTATTCGTTACGAATCCTATCCTTCAGAGATACTCGCGAGTATAATAATATAATACATAAACTTTGATACTGTAGATTAATGAAATATAGCTCTGGTAATATATTTATTAACTAGCTGTTTCCCGCGCCTACACCCGAGTTAAAATAGAATTTCACATTTCTAAAATATAATAACAGCCTAATGTCATCCGGAGATAGTGTAGCTTTCCAACGGTGAAATATTTTTTTATAATCGGTCCTGTAGTTTCGGAGCCTATTCAATACAAAACAAAAAATTAAACCTTTCCTCTTTATAATATTACAAGGTAATACCTAGATGAAAGTTCCGAACAAATAATATAAAAAAATAGAACTAGAAGGTATTTCCAATAATAATTGAAACAATTTAGCTAACTGCAGAGTGTTGCAAACAATGTACAGATAGCTCAACTGAAATATATTAGGCATAGCTTAGTTACCTTGAGTCTAGGAGAAGCACCGACTTTTAATTTAAGTTTATTATATTAAGCATGTTTTATCCAGCCTTTAAATTACATATTGCGAGGGCATGACGTCACAGTTGTGTATGCTCTGATTGGTGTTCAGAGTGTCATGGCGGATTGTATTTAAAAAAACATAATTTTAATTTTGGTGATATTTAAATTCATAATAAATTTATTTTCTCAAACAATTAACATGTTGTCGGAAATTTTACATAGGAGCACATGTTGTTCATAAGTAAATTGTAAGACTAGAGCGACAATTGGTACAAAAATCGATACTAGGTATACAGAACAATGGAATACAGTATAAAATCACTCAAAAACATAGACAATTAAAAAACAATAAAATTATAAGTAATTATTTTAAGTATTATAAGTATTCAAAACATTTCTAGAATGTCAATATTACCTAAATGTCAAAAAAATATGACAATTAAACAATGTCAAATAAAAAATAAAAATTTGTAGAAATTATATGAAAAATGACAAAAATATTCATTAAATTAATTTTAACATAAAGATATATGTATTAAGTTACTTTCATCGTTCCTATTATAAAATAAAGATTAACACTAATAATATCTGGTAGAAGAGTTATATTAAAAGACTAATGTGGTCTCGAGCGTGCGAGTCGCGTCTAAAACCTAGTAAAGACAATGAATACTAGGCAATAGAATAAAATGATACCTAGCACTAGTAAAGCAATTTCTATGTCCAAGCTTTGACAGACATAAGGTAGGTAATTAATTAAGATAATAATTACCTACTTCAATTCACCGGATGAGCAACAACCGAGCTATGGGCCCCCATTGTATTAATGAGCATAAAATTTGAAATTATTCATAGTAATTATTAAAATGGCTCCATTTGAGGTGTTTGTGGCAAGGAACGGGACGCGCTAGATGAGAAATTGTAGATAATTTCTATTGGAAATAGCTATTCTGCATTTTTGACGACCTCTGTGGCGTAGCGAATGAATGTCCTGTCGCATGTGACGCAGGACGTCATCTCCACGGGTTCGATTTCCGCCTTGGTTGAGGTTGTATTGGATATATGATGAAAAACATATTATATGCCTGTATTTTGTACCTGTGTCCAAATAAATGTTTTTTTCTATTCTATTATACCTATTCTGTTTTATTTGTGGCATTTTTGGTGATGTCGTCCTTATTATTCTAATAATAATAATGTAAATCCTTTTATTGGCTGTCAGTGATATTTATAAGATAAGTTTATTTATTTTTAAGAGCTGTGGATTTTGTTCATTAATAAAAAAAAAAAAAGTCCTTGAAAAAATTTTTCCGCAAATATTTGTTCTGGGTATAATAAAATATATATATACACATATATATGTAATGTATTGTTTAATCTATATCAGTTAATTAGTAGTAACCCATAACACAAGCTCTGTTTAGCTTGGGTCTAATGATGTTGTGTGGATTGTCCAGAATTATTATTTATGTAGGTATTATTATTATCGACCGACGACACGTGGTGATCTTGCCGTTTTTGGAGAGTTGTTTGATTCCCATTGCATTACATAGGTGACGTGAAAGTCTAATCTATTAAACCAACTTCGCAAAAAATTTTATGTACATAAAGTTTTTTTTTGTAGATGTACTCGTACTTACTTTACTTTCTTACGCCTCCAGCATCTGCCTGCAGTCTTTCTCAGATCATCACCCCACCTGGCCAGAGGTCGTCCCACACCACGTTTGTCGAGTCGTGGTCTCCCCTCAAGAACACATTTACCCCAGTTGTCAGTTCATCGCGAGATATTTCCAGCCCAATGCCACTTCAGCTTGCTAATTTACACGCAAACTATCTGTTACTATCACAATGCCTATGGGAAATTCCCATATTAGTAACGAGAACGAAATGATTAATTATAACAAGTAATTATAAAAATGGCCGGTTGAAGGCGTGACAATCACTCGGAGCTTGGAGTATGGAGTGGTCAGGATACAGGTTTTAGGGGGTGTAAGGTGAACTACAACATCTCGTCTCCCAAGCCCACCTAACCTGCACGTGGGACACTCTGCTAGATAACGAACTAGGCTCTGGTGAAAATATCGAACAATAATTATTATTTATAGTACTCGTAAAATACAAAGTCGCTTCGTTTAACACTTTGACTGCTGAAATCACATGGTATGTGTTTTCTACAAGTGACGCATATTAGCGTAAATCCACACTAGCGCAGTAGCTGAGAAAATACAGATCTTTGTGACTCAGCACAGCCGTAATATTTTTCAAACGAAACGCATGTGCGGCGCAACACAACCGCTGTGTAGAGCGGCAGTACGAATTTTTTAGGTTAAAAAAAAGATCGCTGTCGTCGAAAAAAAACCGCCACTCAAAGTGTTAAAGGAAAAAGTCGTTTCAAAAATACATGTACATATGTATATGTATATATTACCTATGTTACCTATTACCTACTATGTATGTATATGTTAACTATCTCAAATACTGAGCCGATAAAATTTTTTTTTTAATGAAATCTACTTCATCTGATTTTTTCT
Source organism: Eupithecia dodoneata (assembly GCA_947044415.1). Taxonomy (NCBI): domain Eukaryota; kingdom Metazoa; phylum Arthropoda; class Insecta; order Lepidoptera; family Geometridae; genus Eupithecia; species Eupithecia dodoneata. Next base: position 3,745,605 of record OX345678.1, read on the forward strand.
TCGTTACTTTTTGATTAAACGGTGTATTTTTATTCAATGTAGTTTTCATTTGAAAGCTAGATAGTCTACCTAGCTAAGAAAAAAATACGATTTCTTATTTTGTATGTATTTAAGCTGTAGGCCTTCATTAAAAGAAATAAATAAATGAATATTTTTTTTTATTGTATAATAAAAAAAAATTATCTATTTAATGTATTGTATTATGTTTATCAGTTATCTAGTACCAATTACACAGTTCTGCCACAGGTTCTGCTTACCATGGGGCTAGATAATGCTGTATGAATTGTCCAGCATTATATTATTAAAATTAACCTTTATAATAACAAATAATTTAATTTAACAAATATGTATTTAATACATTTACTTATACAATTGAGCTAACTGCAGTCTGTTGCAAAGAATCTACACTTAGCTCAACTGATCCATATCCTCGAAACTGACAAACCTACATAAAGCAATTTTTTTATAATGATGGAGGTTCTACCATAATTTAATTGTAATCTAAACACTTCTACGACCTATGTCATCTTAAAATCGGTAACAATCGTGAGAAATGACCAAAGAATCACTTAAATTCACCTTTATCAATTTCGCGATCGTGGGAACATTGACCACTTAATGTAAGAAGCTTCTGACTCAGCAATCTTCATACAATACCACCAGCACAACTTGACCGACATCTACCTTAAAACCATAACAAAAGATCGGCCTGACTATTATGGTCCATCTTCTTCCTAACCAGAATATCTTCACCCGCCTCTGGGTTGTTTTAAGACTAAAGTAGAGTTTAAAGTATACTGGGCGTTGGTATAATGAGTAGTTGCCTTTTCTCTAGAGAAGTGAACATGTCAAAGATAATTCAATTTAATGGTTCGTCTTAATTATCGAATTAGATTGACTTTTTGTGATGCAATTTTGGGCGTTTAATTAAATTAGTAGATATGAAAATCATAGGTGTTTGTCATAATCATAACACAGTTGCTGTGGCGCTTGCGGCGTAAGAATATACCCCTAGCGGACGAGAACCTATTGGAGGTAGTAAAACAGATTTCTTTCTATAATCTTTTGTTATTTTTAACACCTTGCGATAACCATTTGCCTGCCAAGCCAATGGTTTTGCTTACGGCAAAACTTCGCCTTGTTAGTGGGGTATGTTCAAGTGGCGTTAGAAAGAAATATAAGTTTAGTTGAATACATAAATAAATATCGAAATTTAGCTTACTAAAGTGAATGCATAAAACCCATTACCTATGCGATAAGGCCGCCTATTTGTTTACGTTTTATGAATAACTAGCTGCGCCCCGCATCTCCACCCGCGTGGAAATCGCGAAGTTGCGTAGTTTTAAATATTTAACCTTTGTTTGACCACACCCCTACATTGTCACTAACATCTGACTTGATGCTCAATGTAGCCGACGATGTAGGTATTACTAGTGAAAAATACATACAGCCGAGCATAGAACCCCGTCCTTTTTGAGCTTTTGAAGTCGGTTAAAAGGTTTATAATCTAGGAGAATCTAGAGATTTCCCTCTTGTCTTGAGAGAAGCCTACGTTGTAGTCGGCCTCCTCAGATAAACAAGTCCAAATAGGTCGATACCTATATAAACGACCGTAACAGTTGTCGAGCAGTTGCTGCACCTATTATAGCAGGTTCGAGCCCCGCCCAGCACATCTATCTAACCTCTGCCAAAACCGTGTCGTTCAAAACATTTCAGACGATAATTAAGGCTCACTTGATTAATTTGACGAACGAAATAAGCTCATTGTGTGTTAGGTACGGTCGCACTGCAAAATGGTAGATTAATAAATAAAGGTATGAATATGCACGGGACTGACACACTGCAAGCGTCTTGCTTTGGTAGTCGGCTAGATGTCTGTTTTCAGATTTTGAAGTATACACCACGCGCCTAAAGGTGGCACTTCACACGGCTATTTGTGTTCGCTATTGGGTGTTTGTTGTATTTGGCAAATATATGACGTTCAGACGAACATGCAAAAAGAGGCAAATACGACCTGATGATGCCATGTGTGGATACACATGGCACACTAATAACAAACACACAAACATTTGGCAGCAGACTGAGCAGAGCGCAAGGTGCCAATACGGCCATTGTGTGGACGGCTTATTGCGTATTTGCCTATTTGACTGCTTTGATGTGCCTCGAGAAACCGACAAGCGCACGGTAACGCGTATTTGGTATTTGCCTTATTTGTCAAATAAACAAATAAGGCGAACACTTTGTCAAATAAACTGTCCACACATGGTAATTGTTTGCCAAATATGCCAAATACACAAATACAAATAGCCATGTGAAGTGCCACCATAAGAATACGAACTTGGTCTTAGAATCCCAGTATTTTTTTTTATAATAAAAGAATGTACAAACTTTTCTAAATTCTTTAAAATTCTGTAAAGCCGTTCTACAAAGGATGTGTTGACCATTTTTTTAAATTTATTTATTGATAATTTTTGCAACTCTCTTGGATTTTTGTTGTATAATTAAAGTTTCTTTTAGTATATATATATAAATAATATATTAAATGTCATAAATATAGTTACAACATATATGTATTTCTTTATGTAATGTTAGCACGCCAACCCTTTTATTTTAAACATGTGTTTCCTGGTCGGCAGGTAGAAAATGCCTCGGCATTAAGCCCAACATTTGTACCTTTAGTAGTGCAATAAAGTTTAAATAAATACATCTAACCATACAAAACAACCTCCAACCTACCATAGTACAGTGCGGTCGTGACTAGGTGTTCGTCAAAACTGGGTTCTGGCAACTTAAGGTGTGAATTAGACGATTTTTCTCGTTGATAAAGTTTGACGGATGGACGGAAAATGTGGCTTTTGTGTTTTAATTATTCACGGTGTGTGGAATTATTTAATAATACGGACGGTGCGGCCGGTTGATTGATGAGAGGGATTTTTCATGATTAATTTTGTTTTGGGTCTAGCTTTGAGGTCTAAACGAGGCTTTTGATGCCTGGCTGGTTGGCTTTTGATGAAAGATAAAAGATAAAGATTGTTTTATATGCCAAAGACATGTGTTTGTAAGGTTACAGGTAATAGGTAAACATTTCGTGGTTCAACATGCTTCACTCAATTATTTTTGCAGTCGGTATGCAAAAATAATTGAGAGAATGACATGCACTAGTTTAACATGAATTAAAATTGCCTCAAAATAATGATGCCTCGAATACTTATCTAAACGCGTTTCAAATTCAAGCATGTCGTTACTGAAGTTTGTCAACTTCAATAAATAAATAATGCTGGACAATTCACACAGCATTATCTAGCCCCATGGTAAGTAGAGCTTGTGTTATAGGTACTAGATAACTGATATACATAATACAATACATTACATAGATAGATATTTTTTATTATACATAGAAAACGACCAGAACACCCGAAACAAATATCTGCAGATTGTACACACATTTGTTCCGAGGCGGGAATCGAACCCGCAACCTCCTGCGTCGCAGGCGGACCTTCGCCCACTGCGCCACATCGGTCGTCAATAAAAATATGTATGTCAAAAAAAGAATATAATAAACATGTCGATAAAATGTGTTAAAATAAGTCCTAGCTTTTCAAACGACACGCCGGTTTACTTAGGCATATAATAATCTTGATATCTTTCAGAATATTTTTTATAAAGTTAAGAACAAAGGTAAAAACATATCGGTAAAAATTTCTGAAATTGTACAGTAATTTTCTTTAAATGTTAGGAGATACCTAATTAAATGAATGATGTCATGATGATGTCACAATGAATGCCAAAGCTGGACGTTCATCAACCTCCAAAAGCACACACCGCGATCAAACCGTCGTCCTTTGTCCGGATGAAGGACTAAGGAACTCCAAATTGGTCCCTACAAATCTTCTGTGGGCCTGCAATCTGTATCTTACACAACTACACTAGGTAGGTAGTAGGTACCTACTTATTTACAGTTGTACTAACTTATTTAATTTGCGACTTGATGCGGAGTGTCGTAAGCGTAGATGAGATTTCTCAATGAGATCTTAGTTTTCGACTAGGCTATAATTTAGGACCGCAAAGTGACATTTTGAAACGTAATAGATAAGTAGATTATTCTTCACTAGGTTATCTTCTATAATATAAAAATGAATCGCTGAATGTGTTGCTAAGCGCAAATCTCGAGAGCAGCTGAGCCGATTTCGTTAATTATTTTTTTAGAATATTCCTTGGCGTACAAGGATGGTTCGTACGGAGAGAAAAAAGAGAAAATTTTAAAAAATTGCCTGAAACAAATGACCACCCGGGCGAAGCCGGACGGGTCGCTAGTACTAGTATAAAACAAAGTCGCTTCCCTCTGTATGTCTGTCCCTAAAGCTATGTATGCTTAATACAACAGTTTTTCACGATAAAAAATTGGATTGTGTAAAAAAAAAACAAATAACATCCCTTAGTTTTAAACAGTTTTCTATTTTTTGATAAATACTATTTATTACCTCGGGAATTTGAAAATCCTTCTCCCTCTAGTTTTCACGTAGTAATTCATAAATACGTATAAATTTTTCTTTTTAAATAAATATTGACAAAAGCTTCCTGAGCTTGTTCTCGAAAACCAAAGACGCACTGACAAAAAAGACAATTCCTTTTTAACGATTTTTAGTAGGTTAAAAGGCTATTTGTGTGAGAACAGGGATAGATTGAAAATTGCCGAGTAACATGTCCCGTGGAAAATGTCTTTGGCACACTACCACTGGTTGAGTTCCTACAAAAACTGTCAGTTTCGTATGTGCGTCTATGTTGCCACCTTATGGGTAAAAAGCGCTGATCGTTGCGTGCCATAAATTGAATTAAAAAAAACATGGACCATGAACAAATCACCTACGAAGGGTACACGTTCCCTTAACCTCCTATAAAAATATTCCCAATGAATCTCAGCAATAAAAGCTTGTATAATAGCGTTCAGCTAATTGTTACTATCTAACCATTAACTCCATTTTGAGGTCACTGAATGACATTCCCACTCAACCACTCAAAGGCGCATAATCGTCATAACCGACTTGTCAATTTATATTGTCTCGTAAGTACTAATTCCGACCAGAATACCTTGACACCTGATCACGGCGCTACCGTCATCCCACCATCTCAACTTTTATAAAACTTCTCGAACGAAAAATTAGTTCATAATTCGTCCGAATGCTTTTATAAGCTGGTCCAAATGTAATTCCACATTCTCGAGGCGATTGTAAGGCGTTATAATGACAGCAGAATGACGTATGGATTTGTCGCTTACGGCGTTTGGGGGCGCGAGCCGGCGGCCACATCAAAGAGGTGGCCTCCTTTGAAGTTGCCGCGGTGCCGACTCTAGGGCTGGGCGCGTGAGATTGCTGCGTTTGGTGATGTCGATGAACTCTGTGCCGTGGGTGTCTTTATCGATAAACGTATAAACCGGCATTGGGCAATGGGCGGCATTATCGCTTATACTGGTGGCTTCTACCAATGCACTTTTATAGTAAGTACAGTAGATTATCTATGTTCGTAGCATTACGAGCAGTTACGTAAACTTCTATGTTAATTCTAATATATTTCAAGTGTATTAAAGTTTATTCACAATCAAACAAATAAACAAATTAAAACTAGTATTTACAATTGAGCTAACTGCAGGTACTTATATGTGTTTATTAAACGGGATAACAATGTAAGAAAGTTCATGACATGTCTTTGTCCCTTTGCAGTAACACTTTAGCGTAGCACTATGCTACGCGATACAAACGACTTAAACGCGCTCACTCATTTTGAACATTTTACAATGTGTTCAATCGTTGTAGGTAGTACCTATACTGAAAATTTCATTTGGTGTTGTTCTTCTAATATTCATTTATTTTGTGTATGATATGTTCTCTTGATTTCATTGAAAATGAGGAATTTAAGTGTAATACTTCTAATATTAATACACATCTAACTAAACATTAAAAACGGGTAATTCTTAAAACTCTCGTAACTATCGATATCGATAATCAAATATCGCCTCCCTAAGCCCACACCACAGCAAGGTAATAAAACGAATGGAGCACGTATTTTGACGTCGAAAGGCGCTTCTGGTCTTCCCTCCCGCTCTTTCCCTATAGCTCCGTCCCAGTCCCCCACGCTAAGGTGTCTGGAAGACTATTACGGCTTTATAGCTGTTATCTATTCTGTGGTTATAGCTCGGTCGGTCTTTGCCGCAATAAATTATGGCGCAATAGTACTTACAGATGGGCTGGTAGTATTGTGGATGGAAGTTTCACTGAATGGGTTGATAAGCATTGGTTTAGCCGAGAGCTTGGTGGGGGGCCCGATTACAAAACCAAAAATCAGACTATTTACGTGATAATATCCTAGGTATATGATAAAACTTACGTAAGTTAGGGAAATCGTTTTTAAGCAATAGCGTGCGCTTCTTAAGCTTCCATCTGCAGCAACTGATCTCCCTATTCGTAACATTACATACTAGCTGTTCCACGCGGTTTCACCCGTGTTTAACTCGAATTTCACTGTATTAGGTGATTTTTTTACACATTGGGTTACATTATTAGAGTTTTAGTAAGGATCCCTAACTGTTTTGAAAATATTATATAGCCTATATTCACCGGGGACAGTGTAGCTTCCCAACGGTGAAAGAATTTTTCAAATCGGTCCAGTAGTTTCGGAGCCTATTCAATACAAACAAACAAACAAAAAATTATTCCTTTCCTCTTTACAATATTAGTATAGATACATACATACAACACAATTTTACCATGAAGGCTCTACTCCATAAATTCGATCAGTTGTACCGAAAATAGTATTAAGAAATTCAATTTTGTGCCTAGCTTTGGTATAGTTTTGTGCTAAGCGTAGTGTAGGAAGGACGCCCTTCGGCCAGGTAGGATCACGACCTGAGAAAGATCTGACGACCGATGTGGCGCGGTGGGCGAAGATCCGCCTGCGACGCAGGAGGTTGCGGGTTCGATTCCCGCCTCGGAACAATTGTGTGTACGATCTGCAGATATTTGTTCCGGGTGTTCTGGTCGTTTTCTATGTATAATAAAAAATATCTATCTATGTAATGTATTGTATTATGTATATCAGTTATCTAGTACCCATAACACAAGCTCTGCTTACCATGGGGCTAGATAATGCTGTGTGAATTGTCCAGCATTATTTATATAATAATAATATTGAAAAGAATATTACTAGATTTCAGGCAGATGCTGGCTGCGTTAAGCTAAAGACAGGGCGCTATGGCGATTATTAGGGGAGCTCTATGTCCAGCAGTGGACTAACATAGGCTAGTGGACTAACATAGGCAACAGCCTATGTAAGTCCACTAAGTAAAAGTACAGAAAAAAGAATTAGTACGAATTAAAAGTTCCAAAGTTTTAGCCAAATCTAAGGTAACAACAAACCTTTGATGTTGAGGGTTATTAATAAACATCCCAAGGTGAGAGTTATAAATATAACTAAACGTCCTGCCGCTAATGGTGTCCGACTGTCCGTCTCTCCCGTCACAACTGCCCCGCCCATATTAAGCCTGCCCGTCTCGAATTCACGTTAACCTAATTAATAGCCGCTAAACATCCGCGCATCTGCCACATTTACTAATAACCCGGATTTAATTAGTTTAGGAAGAAAAAGGGCCAGAGGGGCTATTAGCAATTTGGAGACTGCTGTTAGGATAATCACTGTTGACTTCGGAGATTTGGCGAAATTTTTGTTACACATTTTTAAACTTACGTCATAATAAGTGGCAGTGAGCCGGCCATATCTCGCGAAGAACCGACCTCCGCTGGGGTAAACATGTTCTTGAGTGGACACTCGACTCGGTAAACGTAGTGTCTGCGAAGGACTGCAGGCAGATGCTGGATGGTTATACAAGATTGGATATGGCTATACATACAATACAATACAATATCTATAGAAAGAACTTAGCCCAAATGACAAAGCACCATTGCGACCCCAAACCAAAAATAATAAACAAATAAATAATGCTGGACAATCCACACAGCTTCATCTAGCCCCACGCTGAGCAGAGCTTGTGTTATGGATGGGTACTAGGTAACTGATATGATATTATAGAATACATTTACTTAGATACCTACATATTATTTAATATACATAAGAAAAGGATCCTTTTTTATGTATATTAACACCCGGAAAAAATATTTGCAGATCCTACAAACATAGAAGATAGGGCGCTATGGCACTCATTATGGGAGGCCTATGTCCAGCACTGGACTAATAAGCTGATGATGATGATCAAACATTTGTCCCAAGGCGGGAATCGAACCCGCAAGCTCCTGCGTCGCAGGCAGACCTTTGCCCGCGCCACATCGGTCGTCAATCCAAAAGTCCGGACAATTCATATGTATATAGATAGATCCAAACACAACACCCGCCATATTAGGAGTCATTTTAGAAGTGAATTGTTCCTAATTATGTCGAAATAGGCGTTAATAGGCCATCTAATAGCCATTTTTATGACAGAAAGGCCCGCCAAAGAGCCTTCTGTTTTATTGGGCTTTTTTGTTAAGTTTTTGAGTAAACAAGTTTCAATTTGAGCCTTGGTTTATATTTTGGGTATAGCAAGACATGGGATCGGTTGAGGGAATACGTTTTGACGACCGATGTGGCGCGGTGGGCGAAGGTCCGCCTGCGACACAGGAGGTTGCGGGTTCGATTCCCGCCTCGGAACAATTGTGTGTACGATCTGCAGATATTTGTACCGGGTGTTCTGGTCGTTTTCTATGTATAATAAAAAATATCTATCTATGTTATGTATTGTATTATGTATATCAGTTATCTAGTACCCATAACACAAGCTCTGCTTACCATGGGGCTAGATAATGCTGTGTGGATTGTCCAGCATTATCTATTATTTATTAAGTAAGATAAATATTTCTGTATTTTTTGGAGCAGGTATCCTCTACATAAAGCAGGTATTTGCACAGTAGTGGGACTAAATTATAATAATAGTAATAAAATTGTTTATGCCCTCTTCACAATAGGTTTACTAAAAATTAAGTTATTTTGGACACTATGTTTAGCACTATGTTGAATCCGTATTGTGACAGAGAAATTGGCTGACAAAAATACTAAAAAGTTTTTACTAAATATATAAAACACAAACTAGGTAGGTTTTACCTCCAAGCTGATGCAGTTTAAAAATTCAATATATACTTCATTAATCATCATCATCATCAGCCTTTGTTAGTCCACAGCTGGACACAGTTTGAAACTTGTGGGTAGCCATTATGTACCTGTAAAATATATCTAAAGATAACGAGGCGATATAATTTGAATCCACATTTTGGTTGTGTTGGATGAATGTGCTAAGTGAAACCTCTGTGCTATAAGGTATCTATCTACCTATATTTATTTATTTGCGACTAACAAATTTAAGTATCAATAATTTTAACGATGACTTCATCTGTGCGGTAGCGGTGTTGGATGAATGTGCTAATTAAGCCTCTCTGTTACAAGGTACCTAAATTAATTTAATCGCGACTGACAAACTTCTCAACAATTTAGACGATGACGTCATAAGACGCACTGAAATAGCTTAAACGGGAAAGTCCATGAATCAAATCCAGTTCAGCATAAACTAACGAATTCTCAAAATTAATGTACTAAAAGACGTATTCTATGATTTATTTCTTATTTATCGAATCAAAAGCGATGCGGGCGGTATTCTAGAATTGAGTAATTAATTACAAATTAATATCATAATCCCGCTTTTATGGCGTTCTTTGAAGTATATTACAATTACAAACATTAATTTTGTAACGTTCAGACGAGAGTCATTCGGGCAGCGTGAAATAGAGCGCGTTATATTATGTTACGTATGTAGTATTTTGAGGAATTGCAGAATGCGTTAACGCGTTCACTGCCTTCACGGTATAACGGAGGTGGCGGGTCGCGGAGTAGACCTAGGATCTGCAGACGGGCACTTTGTGCCTCCTAGGCGATGAAAGCGCTAAGCCATATTGATTATGACCAGAATACCCGGAACGAATATCTGCAAATCGCACAAACATCTGTCCCGAGACGGGAATCGAAGCCGTAACCTCCTGCGTCGAAGGTGGACCTTTGCCCACCACGCCACAGAGTTAGTCATCAACAGTGATAGGAATAGGTAGTGCAATTTGCCGAGACTTCATGAAGATATCTTAATATGGACATGCCACAAGTCCCATGAATTTTATAAGAAAATGTTATTCTATACTGTGTAAAATAATATTTGAAAATACATGCCATTGCCATTGCCGCCACAACCAGTTATAACAAGATGGGACACTTGGCTCGCAGCGACATCTTATTATGTCAAATATTTCGATGAAATAAAAACTGTTTTATCATACCTACGAAGAACCGAAGCAGTATCAATTATGCGAAAAATATACTGAATAAAGAAAACATAAAAACCGATTTGGACTTCATCAACGATAATTTTAAGATCATAGAAAAAGCCTTAAAAAAATTACAAAATACACATATTTCTATAGTAGGTTTTTTTGAAATATTCGACGAAGTCAGGATGTTTATAAATTGGCGTAAATGTTTATCCATCGAAAAGAAATTAGAAGCGGTCATGGATCGTTATCCGGAATTAGATATTGTTAGAACGTATTCAGACCATATAGCAAACGGCTCGGCTAGTGACGATATTTTAATATTTAAATATGCCCTGTTAACATCAGTAGAAGTTGAAAGGAGTTTTTCAACTTATAAATGGATATTGAACGTCAAAAGAAATAGATTAAAAGAAGAAAATATCGAAAAACTAATTGTAACTTATTTCAATTTCATGGAAAATCAACCAACTATTTCAGATTTTGAAAGTGACGGTGAAGGCGAAGATTGAACCAAATTTAACTTTTTGTTAAATCTTGACGTTCAATATCCATTGTTTTATTCACGATGAGTTTCAATCATCCCATTTAATATCGCCTTGAAGATTGGTATCACTGTAATTTTAATATGTATTAAGTTATGGTTAAAATAATTTTATTTATGTCTGTTGCGAATATTTATTTTAATTGTTATTGATTATTGTCATATTTTATAAAGAAATAATAAAAGCATAATTAAAATAAGGTTTTTATCGGAAATTTGTTCCGTCATATGTTTCCCGATCTTCTTCCCGGAATCCCGGGGCGTATCCATACTATTGATAATGTTTGAGGTCATTTACCCCAAATTGCACTACCTATTCCTATCTCTGGTCATCAATCATAGATGTTCTATCACTATGCACAAATCTGTGAGGATGTTTGTTGCTCTTTCACGCAAAAACTACTGAATCGATTTTGATGAAACCTCACAATAATATAGCTTTCATATCAGAATAAGCTACAATTCATAAATACCACCACGCAGGTAGCTGCGTGGCGCAGCGAGAAAAAAAAAATAACCGGGAAAATGAAATTTTCGTTTCAGTGCTTCAATCCTTAAAAAAAAAATAAAAAAAAAATTTAGTAGTGTGATATTCATTACTTATCAAATTCATCGTAAAGGCAAGAATCTACAGAACTCCGCAATTAGATTTACGATCGGTCGGCTCCTTTGATATAACTTTATAACAAACATCCTTTAATCTGTTTCTAACACGAATATTAATATAGAAGTTTGTGTGAACGTTTGTCAGTTCATCATCAACATGACACACCATACACGTCCACTGGACATAGAGCCGCTTCCATCCTTCGACTCCCTGCGACCGCTACAATGTCATCGGTCCATCGAGGTCTTCCCACACTCCGTTTAGCATTGCATCGCGGTCGCCACTCGAGAATCTTTACTAAATAAATAAAATTAAAAATAATATTGGACAATTGACACAGCATTATCTAGCCCCAAGCTAAGCAGAGCTTGTGTTATGGGTACCAGATAATTAATATAAATAATACAATACATATTTTTTATTATACATAGAAAACGACCAGAATACCCTGAACAAATATCTGCAGATCGTGCAAACCTTTGTCCCGGGGCGGGAATCGATCGCAACCTCCTGCATCAGGCGGATTTTTGTCCACCGCGCCACATCTCTGTGGCGCTCGTTGAAGAAGTGCTTCTATTTTCCCCGCTCATTATATGATTGTATTGTATTTTGATTTGTATGGTTTTATTTCGATTACTAATAAATAATAAATGAAAATGTAGTTACCAACGCGCGACGAAAATAGTACCTATGTGTGATACACTCAAGAGTACACCTGAATCGATCAGCTGCAAAAATTACACTTGGGTAGGTTTTACCTTGGCCATTTATCGCGAAGAATCGACAATTGCTGGGATAAAAATGTTCTTGAGTGGAGACCGCGACTCGGTAAACGTAGTGTATGACACCCTCCAGCCAGGTGGGCGTCCTACACTACGTTGCGAAAGACTGCAGGCAGATGCTGGATGCGGCAAGCTGAAGACAGGGCGCTATGGCAGTCATTATGGGAGGCCAATGTCCAACAGTGGAGTAGTATAGGTTCATTATGATTATGTTTTTACCTTACATGCTAAACCCTAAGCTATAATTTCTAGCTAAGTTATTAGCTTGTTAAGTTATTAGGTAAGTCGCTTTGAACTTAGGGTTAACTACTGCAACTTGACGTAAACTAATCCTCACGTCAAAACTTGACGTTAAATACATCCAAATAATGTCATTATGGTATTAGTAAAGCCTTTAAAAATGATATATAATGAACTTTATACCCTTGACTTAAAGGTTTCATTTATTAGTAATAAGGCCTTGACAGACGGCATATCAAAGGAATATTACCTCATTAGATGGATATTATTTTGATATCAATTGATTTGAGATCTTATTTGAAAATAATCAGTTGCAATTTCTACAGTGTAAAAATAAATCATGCAATATTTTTTCTGAGCCTTCGTTAGCTAAATTGGTGTTTGATGATGTGATGACTCATCTTTTGCGTCTTAGAATGAATACGACACAAATTGAAATGTTTGAGTTTTTCGCATTATTCTTAATAAGATTAATAATTATAGGGATAATATATCCCTATAGCCCGATTACCCAGTCCATCCATCCATCATTCTTTCATTTTTCTTTGCAATAGTCTCTACACCTAGCGGATACCATCTTTGGGTGTATCATATTGTGCACCCGAGGATGATACCCGCTATGTGTAGCCATCGCCTTTAGATTAACTTCTCAAAGGGCCTCTGTGCTGTTGGCTTCGGCCCCACGAAAGCCTTGCAAAAGACCGGCAGCCTTATTGTCTAACTCTCAATGAACTTCATTTTCGACATTTCAAGCCCAGTCTGGTCTTCGAATGTCACTTTCGTATTGTGTAAGTAGCTGTCAAAAGTAATACCATTACCAGCGAGATTGAAGCCCATTGAATGAATGGAACTTTGTGTTTTGACAGATTTTGGTATTGTGTAACGCCGAAATGAATATCAGTAGCCATCTCATTACCATGTGAAACGTCAAATGAAGCAGGGAGCTCATTCGCGCCTTTTTTCAAACCAAAGTAAGTAATAAATTTTTATCTGAACATCCAAACTTGAGTAAATACATTCATTTCGTCACAGAAAATACAAAGCATTGATAAAGATATCAATTCTCTCGTATTATATAATTGTTTGAAGCGATTGTAGTGTAAGTTATAAATTTATTTCAGGCATTATGGCGCGAGCGATTTTAAGGGCAGCGGCGGAAGAAGACCGCCTAAAAAAATATCTTCGTTTAGACAGAAGAGTGTTGCGACAGACCAGCAAGCCACTAATGTTGCCAGACAAGGAATTTGTGGCACATTTCCGTCTGCACAAATCCCAGTTCGAGGTGCTTTGTGCAGATGTAATACCGCTCTTATCGGCACCACAGCGCTCTAGCGCAGTGCGGCCTGAAATAAAGGTAGGTAATAGGTACCTATTGAAGATAAGAAATTGTGTTCGTCACTTGATTTAAAAGCAAGTCTTTACCTTCTCATTTTGTGCTTTACCTACTGCTTTGCAGGTATTAGCTGCCTTGGCATTCTATGCAAATGGTTGCTACCAGAAGAACGTGGGTGCCTACTACCACCTTGGGCTGTCCCAAACGGTGGTCTCCGAGAGTTTGAGAGATGTCACCGAAGCACTTAACGACCCCACTCTTCTCAGGAAATATATTAACTTTCCTGTCACAAGGGCAGAGCGTGAGGCTGTGGCTAGAAGGTAAGAATTTGCTAAATACCTGAACACAAAATTACCGAAGAACAAAAAATATCATGCTTACATTGGTTGCAGATTTATGCGGAAATTTGGATTTCCTGGGGTAGTGGGGTGTATAGATGGCACACATGTGGCCATCATTCGGCCACATGATAATGAGGAAGCCTATTTTAATAGGAAACATTTTCATTCACTTAATGTTTTACTTGTAAGTTATGTTATTTATGATCTACCAATTACACCTAATCTACTTATGTTTGTTTATTTATCTAAGTACCTACCTGTGGTAAAAAAAACTAAATGATTGTTTATTTCATCTAGATATGTGATGCAGACCTACGCGTCCTGCATGTAGATGCATCCTTTGGGGGTCAGAGTCATGACTCCCACATATGGAATAGCAGTCCTGTTAAAGCTCTCATGCAGGACATAAATGATGGAGAGGTGTGCTGGCTTTTGGGTAGGTAAAACACTGTTTCGCAACAAAATAGGTATACCTAGCAGCATAATTCAGTCAGTCTGTCATATAAATAAATAAATAATGATGGACAATTCACACATATCTAGCCCCATGGTAAGCAGAGCTTCTGTTATGGGTACTAGATAACTGATATACCTACATAATACAATACATTACATAGATAGTTTTTTTTTATTATACATAGAAAACGACCAGAACACCCGGAACAAATATCTGCAGATCGTACACACAATTGTTCCGAGGCGGGAATCGAACCCAACCTCCTGCGTCACAAGCGGACCTTCGCCCACCGCGCCACATCGGTTGTCAATATGTATACCTATTTAAACTCCAATCAATCCAAAATACCTACTACTTAAGGCCATCTATTGCTTTACCTATTGATTATTTTTAATTAACTTTTCATTTTACTTACAACCACTCAAACTTTTAAATTGTAGGCGATTCGGGGTACGCACAGAGACCGTGGATGATGACGCCCATCCTAAATGCGGCTCCAAACTCGCCCGAAGAAAATTTCACCAAAATACATGTTCGCACACGAAATGTAATAGAACGGTGCAATGGCGTCCTTAAAACTCGCTGGCGCTGTCTCTTAGCCCATAGGTGAGCAATTTCGTTCATTAAATTATATACCTATCATCACACCACGGCAGCAGTTTTTGTTATGTAAAAAATAGAGATGGAACAAGCTAGCAGAGCACCGGAGTGTAATCCATTATTTTCATTTAACAGGGTGATGCACTATACACCCATCAAAGCGGGGAAAATTACAAATGCCTGTGTAGTGCTTCATAACCTTGTAAACGACGCGCGCATCTCCGTCGATGAAGAGGAGATGGCACGCGACCGTGCGCATCAGACCCCTCTTCAACATCATCCCGCAGGTGTACGGCAGGAACTCGACAGACGGCCAGCTATCGTTGACAGATTGTGGAGGAGTAGATATCAATAAAAAATCAAATTTTAAAATATCCTTATTCTTTTTAAAATATAAGTACTTCTAATACAATAATAACTTATACTAATAACTTGTTAACACAGAAATTCTTCTTTATTTATAAAAACATTAAATTTATTTTTCTTTAATTGTTCTTATCTTTTCTTCTCTATCTAAATTCTTAATATAGGCTTACAAAATAAGCATTTAGACAAATCAAATTTTATACTATTAATTGTTATCTAATAACATTACTTGAATTTTAATGTTCACTTCAATTTTTTGAAATGAAAAAGAAACCACTAGTATGTTCATATAACTTATGTGTCTAATACATTGGATTTGCTTATCTAAATCTAAATATAGTGCGATTTTAGATACATATTAATATTTATTTAAAGCTGTATCTTCATCGGTAACATATCAAATTTTTTTAACTGCATAGGCTGCTGAACTAAGTCTGCCTGCGAGAGCATCTATCTACGGCCTCCATTGAAGAGAGGAATCAATATGTAACCCTAGGAACACAGTAGAGTCTACAAGGTGAACAATCTCATCCTTCAGCATTATTTTAGTTGGGAATTCTTGAATATTAACTCATCATCCATCATCATCATCAGCCTATGATAGTCCCCTGCTGGACATAGGCCTCCCCTAATGAGCGCCATACAAACTAAGATAAATTATGATAGTCCCCTGCTGGACATAGGCCTCCCCCAATGAGCGCCATAAAAACTAAGCTAACTTATCGTTTATGCACGCAACAGAGTGCTGTATGGCCTCCAAGGAACGCTGTATCGCTGCCAAGGTGGCAGCTATCGCCTCTAGCGATCGGGAGGTTCTGTCTTCGTTTGCCAAATGCTGCTCCTCGATCTGCATTGCCCACTGAGGCACATCTGCAACATGTGGTGTATCTGTAACAATTTACCAAAATACAGCTTTCATTAGTGGCCGGTTGATGTAATGTGATATAAATAGTGTAGTAGTATAATGAACGCTCAAATCAAGTAAATAAGACATAAATTATTACATGATCGCCTGCGAATTGGGGCCAATTGTGGTGGTGGCCTTGATACATCTGCTGGAGGAGCGGTGGTGGCTGATGTTGACTCTGAAAAGGAATATGTATACTGTTCAATACAAAAGATGACGAGACTTTATAATCCATTAGATAAAATCTTATTTGAATGGAATGTTTAACGGTTTAACGGATTAGGTAGGTAGTAGACAATAGATTTTGTTTGTTTATTCATTTCCACTGTTGGTACACATGTTACACTTGATGTTGTTAAGTTCTATTAGCATAAAAATTATATAACAATTTTATTATATAAGTAATACACATTAATTTTGACATAGGAAACACCATAAGAGATTGTGTTAAAGAAAAAGCAGACAGACATGCCTTCTTTAAAAAGTAAATAAAAGATTCATAGAAATTTATCACAGTAAAATAATAATAAATACTTTAGTTAAATTGATAAAAAATAAAAGAATACATGTCAAGATAATTATAATAATGCAGCTGTATAAGGGCATTGTCACTAATAAACTAAAATAAATATAGGTATCTAAGCCTACAATCAAATACCTAGAGAATAACAATTAGAATAAATATCAAGGAACATTTTATGTAACAATAGGCATTCCTTAACTCACCAGTGAGGAAACAGTCCAGCCCAATGGTGACAGCAGGCTCAGGAACAGGCACAGGGGCAGAAGCAGGCGTGGAGGTGACGGGGGTGTCAGGCTGTGTGGGCTATAAGTATAGAATATCAAACTTTTACTTATAGTTAAATATTCTTATTAATTCCTCCCTAGTACTCTGTTCTCTGAGCTCAAGGGCTAGCCAGTAATCTATTGTTATATATGTATAAAAATTCTTTTAGTTAGAATAATGATGAATAAAAAGTATTTTACACAACTAACATGCAGAGAGATTCGCACCGATGCATTGCCCATAACAGACTCCTTCCCCAGGATTGCGAAAATTCGCTCCTCCATGGGGGTCAGGCTAACTTTCTTTCCAGGCCCTCCACCAGTTCCTCTCCCATGCTCGCTAAGCTCCGTCACCTTCCTCCGCACAGCATACTTTTTTTCATTCCAATACTAGCATAAAAATAATAAGTGAAAAAAGCTTTAAATGAGTTGTTTAATTAGCATTAGCGACAAACATTCAATATTAGAATGAAAAAGTACTTCTCTCCACTTGGCTCTTGTTTTGGTGGCTCCAGTCCCGACAGCATTGAGAGTTGCTGCCAGCTCCTCCCAACGCTGGTCGGATTGTTGTTTTGCCAGTGGGCCTTGATTAGCCATGCGGCCCACTGCGAAAGCCCGGTTTTGTTCCATGAAATCTGTCATTATTTCCAACTGCCTCTCAGCCACAACTTTTTTTGCCGGCATTCTGAAATAGCCATAGGTATTATTATCACACGGTTTTGTAACAACACTTTTAATAACTTTTGTAACGCATACAATCGGTACTTCGGTAGTAACTTGATTAATATACTCACTTTGAAACAAATGTTGCACAAGTTAGGTATTTCTCTCTCACAGAAAAAACTTACGAGAAAAGTCAAATCAAATCAACCCGCGAATATTTTGACAACAGACAGACAGTGAGTGACATCAGATTGTTTGACAGTAAAGAAAATTTGCGTTTCGTTACTACTTTTGTAGTATACTTACTGACAAAATACGTCATTGTATTGCAAATAATAACAAAAATAATGCACAGGCTTTATTTTTACAGCATAATAAACATAATTACCATTTTTGCAATTACAAAAACAGCTTAATCACCAGTAGTACCAGTGGATCTACTGGTTGTTCCACATGCATTAACGGAACGTATGAAAGATCGAAAACTTGAGAATTGGATTCACCTGAATCATTCATTCCCAAGCTCATGTCCAGTTGAAATCCTTAGACAATACCGAAATCATTATGACAGGTTTGACAACTGGTAATGGGCTTCAAGTTCACTGGTAATGGTCTTGAAGTTAGACAATAGGGCTGCGGGTCACTTTATGGCCCGAGATCATGGTAAATAGGGATAAAAACGATATCAATTCTTTTTTGCCATGAAAATTAAACAGGATGTTTTGGAAATGGGCGCAAGATTCTAATGGTCACTCCTATGCTTCGCTTAAAAATTTGTACCCATCTCGCAATCACCCCGTATAATTTATAAATGAGTGAAGAAGACCATTCACACCAACTCGATCAAGATAGTCAAGTCCAAGTCAAACAAAGACATAAAAAATCTATACCACGCTAAAAATGCAAGAAAAAATGCCTCTACCATGTCCGACAAGGTATTTAAATAAT
Source organism: Eupithecia dodoneata (assembly GCA_947044415.1). Lineage (NCBI taxonomy): Eukaryota > Metazoa > Arthropoda > Insecta > Lepidoptera > Geometridae > Eupithecia > Eupithecia dodoneata. The sequence goes on from OX345678.1 coordinate 3,764,531, forward strand.
TAAGTCGTGCTCAATGCATGCCACATTGACAGCTCGATGAGTAGGTAGGTATGCTTTGTGACAAATACCGTCACTCGTGTGATTAGGCATAGCTTGTCAATTTGACAATGACACTGGCACGCAGCGTAGAGCAAAACGGTTAGGTCAGTCGTACCTGGACATTAATAGCTCGATGAGGTCGCTATGCTTTCTGACAAATACCGTCGCCACCTTACCTCGGTCACCATCAAACTCCCGCTCCACGCCTTCGGAGTTCATAAGTTCAATAAATAAATCTATAATTTATTTCATTTATCGTATTAAGCTTATTACAAAATATCAGATTACTTAGAAGATAAAAAAGCTTGGAACGAGTTTTGCTCCAACTCAAAATCTACCAACTTACAGATAAGCAAATCAAATGTACTAGACACATAAGTTATGAACATACTAGTGGTTTCTTGTCACTTCTTCCACTGGTGGACAAAAAATTTAAGTGAACTATAAAATATGACGTGTCTAAGTGCTTATTTGTAAGCTTAAAGAAATAAAAACTTTTCATTTTCATTAATTAGTAATTCTAACATTAATTAATAGTTTAGATATTTCTTCATATTATACTATTAATTAGTATGATAAATGAAATAATTTTATCTTTTTTCAAAAATACTTACGGAACCGCGTAGACCAAAAAGGCTTTTTCTAAAGACTGTCTGCAATAGACGGCATATTCACCTGGCTGTCATTAATGTCACTGTGACAAAAGGCAAACGAGAGATGTGACATGACAGCAACCAACCGGACCAACCAACGGTCGCGGTGTCTTTGATTCGATGATCTCGTTAGCCGTATCTTAGCTACGCGGGTGAATTAATTTTATTTGACGTTGTTTGGGTTCGATAACGTAGGTTTAAAGTTGTAGCGTTTTTATGTTCTTTTTTTAAATTAAATGTGGGATATTTCACGTTGCGCTAGCTTTAGGAATAATGTGTAATCTTTGTTTGCAGCATTAAAACTTTGGAGGTTGTTTTAGAACCTTCGGCTGAGTAAAAGTTCCTAAATTCATTTAGCCATTTGCTGTCTTTGGCTGCTTCCCACTAATCTCTTTTAGGTTTTACATATAGCGAAATCGTACCTACTAACAACTGCCTTTAGTAGTTCATCATCAACCTATAATAGTCCACAGTTGGACATAGGCTTCCCCTAATGAGCGCCATAGCGGCCTGTCTATAGCTTGCCGCATCCAGCATCTGCCTGCAGACTTTCGCAGGTCGTCATCTCACCTGGCCGGAAGGCGTCCTACACTACGGTTGCCGAGTCGCGGTCTCCACTCAAGTACACGTTTGCTCGTTGTTTTCTTTAAAAATATTTCATAGAAAGTATTTCATATTCAAAATGTCATTTAAAGTAGGCTTAATCGGCACAACCTACCTAAGGTTGTGCCGATTAAATTATAAAAGCCCTTTAGAATTACGTCAGTTTTTTGAAAGCAGAAAATAATGAATCTACTTCACGGAACACGACCTACCAAGAGACATCCATTCAAAGTACGCATCAAATGATTTCATAACTTTATTTCCCAACTGTCGACGCTAATCGTCCAATAATCGTCCATTTATAACATAATCACACTTTAATATACCCACACAGAACGCCTAAAAACATGACAAAACCACTTCATTATCTGCCATTGTTGCTCCGCCATTGTTACAGTGACTTCGTCTGAATTTTTGGCGCGTCTATTCTGTGTTCGAAATTCGAAACGCATTCGGAACTCAACCTATTCTAATTGATTCATGACATTGCTGAATGGCAGTATATTTAGGGCGCTTGCTTTATTCTACCTCTATTTTGAGGTTCCAAACTCAAACTCAAAATTTCCTGGACCTTTTGCCTATAGATACCTACTTGAATTTGAACAGCTGAAAATTACATAAAAAAGCTTCGATTTATGTTAAAACATTCGATAGTGCTTGGGAAGACAAATCTAATGAACATGAACACGACGCGGCTATCTCGCGTTGTTTAGGAGTTCCTATGGTAACCTGTCTTCATTACCAGACCAACCGATGATTTTATTATTGATGGCGACATGAACTTACAAAAGTACGAGTAACTATGCTAAATTCAGTTGCAAGATTTGTCCCACATACCTACATAATACCTACCTATATTGTACATAATAAATACACACGCAAGGCGAGTTAAACGAAAGCTTGTAAAAACGACGGACCTAATACGTTTTTGTTTTAAAAGAGTCGTGTCGTAGGTTATTAAGGAAAAAACATATCTGTTTTAAAATATAAAAAATTAGCCTTCAAAGGCTTATTTTCAAAATTAACATTCATTCTATTGACTACTAATTGCAACACATTTGAATGGCCAGTACTCACATTCAGCTTTATGATAATAGGGCAGAATGCATTCAAAATTCGAATTTATCATTGAAGCGAATTCTCTTGTTAATTCGTCGCGGTGAAGAGGCTGGCCCTTGCCTGAGGGACGATGTGAAAAAGTATAGTCATATGGCTTCGCAATGATTAATTCGGTCATTTATAAAAATATGGCTTTGTAATGGTTTGCAACTAATAACAGATCGATAAAATGGTTTTTCATAGTTCCATTCATCTTCCACTTAATATCTAATGGATTAAAAATTATGCTATTTTTTGGTACATTAAAATTGGCTTAAATAAATTTTGTATTTCAATGCAGATACAGATTTTGTTCAATCAGGAATTCTAAACCAAATCGCTTCAGAATGGTATTGAGTATCCGTTGAGCTACCTACCTGTAGATTGTTTGCAACAGTTTGCAGTTAACTCAATTATTTCAATTGTAAATACTAGTTTTAATTTGTATCTATTATCAAACTTACGTTCTAAACACTTACTGTATTCAAACGCACATTACTTCGCTGTAATGCCATCGTTGCCAATTGGTTGCGTTGTGGGTCATGGTAGATTGTCTTAGGGAGATAAAAAGGTCCGACCATCTAGTTGGAGACCGACCACGGGATCTTACTTTCCCTTCACTTTATTTCGACCACGAGACACCCAGGCTCGAGCCGAAAACAAAGCCTAAGCCAAAGAAGTCAAATCGACATTCTATTCCATAGTTTAAAATTAGAAACTCCAGCGATTTACCAACACGCCCACGAAAACAAAAGTTGCCATGCCTATCCATTGTAAAATAGAAAAAGCAAAAATAAAAAATATCACAACTGTCAACGCCCAAGGCGCGTGCTGCGTTACGAAATTAATTATAACGACACATTTAATTATAATTATCTGACGTTTTCATTAAAAAGACTCCATTATTCCTAAATTATGTTGCCTATTTGTGTGTTTAATTACTTAACGGTTACAATGTTTGTGGTGAAAAGAAAGTTTATTACAAAAAAGTCCAAGTAAACTTTTTTAGGCAGTTTGAAAACCATACAACAGCATTTTAGTTTGATGGCCTATAATTAGTGAATCCCCTCCTTTCCCGAAGACAATTGTAGGGCCACATTCGATTCCTAATTCAAACTTGACATAAGGATGTTTGAATTTCGAATCATAAAAACCGCGAGTAACACCTCACGGTGCGGCTAAATTACAGTTTAAAATTGGAACAAAAGAAAGCTGAAAGGCTCCATAGACTATTAAATAAAATTAAAATCAATAAAGGCAACTCAAACAAAAAGAAAATAAGTTAACAGCTCTCTGGTATGTTATTATTGGTTTTTATATGAATAAACGCGTGTTTTTCTGTTAATTAACGCAATGTGCAATTATGGCTTTAGTTTATTTACTTAGTTTGTTTTTCTTTGATGAGTATTGATGTTTAAGTGTGGAGTGCTATTAGCTTTTGTATTTTCTTTCATTGTTTTTTTTAATATTGTATGTTGTACGTATGAATTATAATGTAAAGTAGAATATCAATTTGACGTCCGATGTGGTGCGGTGGGCGAAGGTCCGCCTGCGACGCAGGTTGCGGGTTCGATTCCCGCCTCGTAACAATTGTGTGTAAGATCTGCAGATATTTGTTCCGGGTGTTCTGGTCGTTTTCTATGTATAATAATAAATATCTAATGTATTGTATTATGTATATCAGTTATCTAGTACCCATAACACAAGCTTTGCTTACCATGGGGTAATAATGCTGTGTGGATTGTCCAGCATTATTTATTTATTTATAATGGCAAAAGGAGTTTTTATTATATTTCAAGTTTCTGACCGCGGCTTCGCACGCTTTGTTTATATTGAAACGTTTAAAGGTTTTATGTGTTAGATATGTATTGAATTATCTTGTTTCCATAGGAACAATCCACAACATAACAGAATAGTACACCACAAAATAATAAACAAAAACATAGAACTTTTTTTTTTGTTTGACAATGCCCTTATACAGCAGATTACTTTGACATTTTATCTAATTTATTATTCCATTTAACTGATACCATTATTTATTATCTGTTTTATTGTGACAATTTATTATAAATGAATTTATTTTAATTTTTTTAAAGAGGCATGTCTGTCTGCTTTTTTTTGCACAATGTCCTATGGTGTTTCCTTTGTCAAAAGTTAGTGTGTTATAATAAAAATGTAATTTTTCTTTTAAAATAGTATTTAACGACATCAAGTGTAACATTGTGTACCTACGGTGGAAATAAATAAACTAAACTAAACTAAACTGTTTTTATGGGAAAAAAATTAGCATAATGTGTTTGATTTCAGGCTCAGAGATACGTTCAGTAGTTTTGGTGTAAAGAAGTAACTAACATCCATACATCTATCCATCCATCCATCTAAACTTCAAAACGTTTGAATTTATAATATTAGTGTGATAAATCACCGGAGTTTCTCTGAAGGATAGGATTCGTAACGAATACATCCGACAGAGAACCAAGGTTATCGACATAGCTCTGAGAATTAGCAAGCTGAAGTGGCACTGGGCCGGCCATATCTCGCGAAGAACCGACGGCCAATGGGGCAAACGTGTTCTTGAGTGGAGACCACGACTCGGTAAACGTAGTGTAGGACGCCCTCCGACCAGGTGGGATGACGACCTGCGAAGGACTGCAGGTAGGTGCTGGATGCGGCAAGCTGAAGACAGGGCGCTATGGCGCTACAGGCTGATGATGATGATGCTGATTGCGAAACAGTACCAAATACTTATACACAGGTATTTTATGCAACTGTGTTTACTTAAAATTGTAAAAAATCTAATGCTGCTGAGTTGGGGGTACAATCAAACGCAAAAACGTTGAAAATTAAAGTAAGTAAAAAAAAAAAATAATATGATAAAAAAACTACTTTAGATGTATGAATTTTTATGATGTTTTTAATAAACAGTTTTTACGAAACAATAAACTTTTTTTGAGACCACTTGGGACATAATTATATCATACTAGCTGCGCCCCGAGGTTTCACCCGCGCGGTGATAGGTATTTTGGATAATATACAATATATCTTTATAAATTGTAGCCTATGTGTTATTCTGATGTATAAGCTATATTATTGTAAGGTTTCATTAAAATCCATTCAGTACTTTTTACGTGAAATAGTAACAAACATTCATCTATCCATTCATCCATACTTACAAACTTTGACGTTTATAATATTAGTAGGATCATCGTGTACAAAAGCGAAATAATCATAAAAATCGGACAAATAATAGCGTATATATCGAGTAAATTACAAACGTGTGCATAAAAAAATATACAGTCGAATTTTAAAAAAAATTGTCGGTCGAAAAGTGCGAAGATTACGCCATATTCAATCTCCATGCATTTAATAACAACCAATTATTTGTTTATGGTTCATCAAAAGAGATTTAAGAAATAGTGACCATAGTTAACGTGTTAACAACACAGAATCAATATTTAAAAGACCGAAACTTTCGTGCTTGCTAACGTTTTCCGACAATTTTCCGAAGACCTCTTAGATTATAAAAAGTTCTAAGGTTTGTTGTGTAGAGATGGGTCTATCTATGGTGGTGATTGGAGCTTGTGTTCGACCAATTAACGTCTAACAAACTCTTGTCCGTGACAAATACTCGTACAGTTTTAACAATTTGAGTTTGGAACGTTTGTGTAATTTGACATCGGCTGGCTTGAGGTAGTTTTACACTGAAGGAAATATATCTTACATTTTTATGTCTTTTTTTTCATGAAAGCCTGAAAAAAAGTTTTGTCGAGTCCGTTCTTATCGAAACACTTAGTCCAATTTCCCCGTTGTAATTGAACGCGTTCAGTATAAGAAAAACACAGTTTAGCGCTTTTAACAAGCTCAGCGTACTGTCATGCATTGACTATCGACGACCAATGTGGCGCGGTGGGCGAAGGTCCGCCTGCGACGCAGGAGGTTGTGGGTTCGATTCCCGCCTCGGAACAAATGTGTGTACGATCTGCAGATATTTGTTCCGGGTGTTCTGGTCGTTTTCTATGTATAATAAGAATATATATGTAATATATTGTATTATGTATATCAGTTATCTAGTACCCATAACACAAGCTCTGCTTAGCATGGGGCTAGATAAATGCTGTGTGAATTGTCCAGCATTATTTATTTATTTAATATATGTAGGTAGGTACTCTTCTAACAGACTTAAGATTTTACCTTCTTACTTATAAATAGCTACCGCTTCACTATATATACCTAATATACACAAAATAATTTTTCAAATAGATCCATAATTGAAGGAAAAATCAACGAACATACAAAAAAAAACAGGCATCATTATATAAAACCTCCTTAAATTTTTATCGTTTCGTCAGTTAATAAAGTGTAGATAAAAAAACACAAGCTAACCATGGCTTATTCCCAGAGTTCTATGACGCTATTGTTCTCAAAAAAGTTAGGTTCATACATCGTTTTCCAGCGGGTCCACGACATTTTAAAAATAACTAATATTTTCTTTCCCAACGGGTCCATGGAATTGTTTGGTACAGTTACGAAGAAAAGCTTCGATAAGTTTAGAGAAGAAATATTAGTTTCTTCATGAAATAAAAAACAATGAATAAAAAAATCAGGACTTTTTACAGGATCACAAAAATGTGAAATGTGCCGTCCATAAGGAAGACCTCTCTGAGAGAGGCCCTGGCCCACCTATGTATAGGTATGTAAGTTTATTTAACTAACTCTCTGAGTACTGAAACATATAAATAAATAAATAATGGTGGACAATCCACACAGCATTATCTAGCCCCAAGCAAAGCAGAGCTTGTGTTATGGCTACCAGATAACTGATATACATACCTATACAATATATTACATAGATAGGTATTTCTTTATTATACCTACATAGAAAACGACCAGATCACCCGAAATAAATATCTGTAGATCGTACAAACATTTGTCCCGAAGCGGGAATCGAACGCGCAACCTCCTGCGTCGCAGGCGGACCTTCGCCCACCGCGCCCATAGGTCGTCAAATATTCAGTACTCAGAGAGCTAGGCTAGACAAAGATTGATTAATTACTGACTAGTGTATCCCCAGTCTTATTTACTCTCTGGCACGCGACGCAATTCGAAATTCAAACAGCGGAATACAATATCGATTTTCATATCGACGTGTATCCAATCGATTTTATAGTACACCGTGAAATAGCTTGCTTGCATGTCAATAAAAATATCTCGATAGTAATTAAAAAGTTTGTTCTATTACCTACGATTGTAATTTATTTGTACTCGCCTATGAATGATTGACTAAGCCAATGTGTTTTGCAGTCGCTTGCAGCTTTACTCGATTTCTGCTTGCATGATTTTGCTTGCATGTCAATAAAAATATCTCATAATATGTAAAACTTATTGTTGTCATTTAAAAGTTTTTTCTATTACATACGATTGTCATTTATTTGTACATACCATGAATGATTGACAAAGGTGATATGTTTTGCAGCTTCGCTCGATTTTTTCTGAGTAAAGTAGGCTTTTAAACCCAAAAAATTAACTTAAGACATTCATCATTACGGACAACCGCTGGGGTAAACGTGTGCTTGAGTGGAGACAACGATTCGGAAAACGTAGTGTAGGACGCCCTCTGGCCAGGTTGGAAGAACTTTCTGATCATTAGATTTTTTGAGATTGCGTGAATAAGTCGGTAACAAAATACCATCCATCCCATCCCTACTTCCATCGTAATTTTCAAATATTTTCTACACAAAACTCGATCGGGCAAGTGTATATATATGAATGAATAAATGAATGAATAATGAATAAATGAATAATGCTGGACAATTCACACAGCATTATCTAGCCCCATGGTAAGCAGAGCTTGTGTTATGGGTACTAGATTACTGATATACATAATACAATACATTACATATGTAGATAGATATTTTTTATTATACATAGAAAACGACCAGAACACCCGAAACAAATATCTGCAGATCGTACACACAATTGTTCCGAGGCGGGAATCGAACCCGCAACCTCCTGCGTCGCAGGCGGACCTTCGCCCACCGTGCCACATCGGTCGTCAAAAAATATATAACCTCTTAAAAGGTAAATATGATTATGTAGGTCCTTACATATCTATTGCTTTATTTTAGTTTGATGTTTTAGTATCTCACCTGCAGTCCTTCGCAGGTCGTCATCCCACCTGGCAGGAGGACGTCCAACACTACGTTTACCCCAGCAGCGGTTGTCGGTTCTTCGCGAGATATGGCCGGCCCACTGCCCCTTCAGCTTGCTAATTCTTAGAGCTATGTCGATAACTTTGGTTCTCTGTCGGATGTATTCTTTACGAATCCTATCCTATCTTACAACATCTACCATCTTGCATTCCATTGGTTTCAGGGATCGGAAGAGAATTCTATTCTGTAGCTCAAGGGTTGGGAAAGTAATGAAAAAAATATTTTGGAACACGTAATGTTTATTTACACTAATATTCACATACTCGTAGTTATGAAAAAAAACTACTTAGGTATTTATACAAGTCATGAGGTGGAATATTATACAAAAAGTTTTGTTTAAGTTTAAACAACAGAATGTTTATTTTAATGAAAAATTGTTTATTCTTTATTTCTATAAAATATTAGGAACAAAATGATGTAAGTACAGTCGTGTAGAGTCGATAAATGCTAAAAAGATTATGGCTTTATGCATGAAAAAAAATCCTTCATAATTTTTACTGGTAAGTATGTAATTTAAAATTCTTGAAATTCAGGTTAGATTACAATCTCAGCGTATTAATAAGTACCCATATTTGAGATGATCTACTAAGGTACCTATTTATTACTTTTATTTTTACTAAATTGTATAATAAGTAGAGCATTTTTTTTGCTAACATTCTCTTAGAAAAGTTTATTTAGAAAGATACATCAATACGTGTAACATCTAAAGCCAGACTAATCCAAATCAGTAATCAACATTTTACTAATTTACAATCTGAAGCTTATAAATATCTTATCAAATTAGTCATAAAACTAATCATAAAATCTAAAACGAACTTTCTAAACTACCTTTACATTTATTATTTACAATTTAGTTTTAAATGGGGCAATTTGTCTGTTACATTATGTATTGCACGATTTTATAACATTACAAGTAGATATTACAACCAGTTGCTATTTTTTTTTTCATATTGAAAATATCAATTTGATTTTGACACTGATTGTACCTACAAAGGTTTTGTTTTAAATGCTTTACATTTCGTATTGCGTTTTCTTAATATTCAAAGTATTACTCTGTTAATATTCAAAGTATATTTTTCTATCTGAAAAATTCCCCTTTAAGTATAATAAATAAATTATGAATAATAATATATTTTAACATTAATTAAGTACTCAAATAAAATCAACTATCACATTTATTAGAAAAAGCTTCTATAAGTTTTTAAAATATCTATCGTGGTAGGTATTTATTTACATCAGTGAATCTTAAACTTCTAAGAGTACATTTGAGATTAAAATAACATCACTTGGAACCACGTTTGTTCTAAAACAACGTCGTTACATCACTAGTGTTCATTCACTCAAGAATTCAAACTTCGAACGTCGTTCTTTCACACTTATTATCTAAAACTTTTAAAAATATTCGCTCACTAAAGAGTTCGTCGTCGTCACACAAAGAAGTTCATAATCGATTTTAAAAATCGAGACGTCTTTCGTATGAGACGCTTGGCGCGTTCAAGCGCCGGGCCTCGTTTCATTTAGACGCACTCACGACTAAGTTAGTGGCTGCCTCTTCACTGGCCCCTATGCTCATCGCTTTCTTCTTCAAGATACCCAAATCCGTCACATTTTCAAGGAAGCTCTTATGCGCGGACAAGACCTTCGCACTCTCAACGTCTTTCTTCAGCTCTTCCATGTCCCGTTTCAGTTTAGCCCGTCGATTTTGGAACCACGTGATCACTTGAGCATTGGATAGACCGAGCGAGCTTGCAATTTCGTCTCTATCCGCTGGTGATAAGTACTTTTGGTAGAGAAACCGTTTCTCCAGCTCGAAGATCTGATGGTTCGTGAAGGCGGTTCGGGATTTTCGTTTTTTCTTCGGCTGAGGCCGCGAGTTGAATAGGTTGAGGTGATTCGACTGACCATCTGGAACAAGCAAAATTATCGGGTTAGTCTCGCCTGCCTTTATGGAATTTAATTGTGTCTAAGTGGAATGATTAACGAGAGTTTCGCCGAAGTGTGACTCAGGGAAATCACGGGTCCGTCACAAAGCGGAGGTGCAAAAACATTCTGCCTGTAATTATTTAAATATCGAAGCTTGAATTTTGTTTTTCCTTGACCAAACCGGAAACAAAATTCCGTAATTCAAAAAGGTTCTTTGTTCTATGACTAAGGAGGCGGGAAAGATGGCCGACCTCAAACGGATGCTATTTTATAAAGCCTTCATTTTATCACCTCTACGATATCCGAAGGGTGTGATGGTATAATTCTAAGATTAGAAGTAAAAGTGGGCTTATAACAGTCGTATAGATATGTCTCGTTATCAGACACTAAAACATCATTCACCTCGGTGCCATAAAAAGCCCGCAGCGCTAAAATGTTACTCGTCCGTCATAAAATACACAATAAAACACCAGGTATCGTTACAATTTAACTGCTATTGTATACGGGCGATATTTTAATGAAGAAAAAACTAACCTATCGTTACTAACTTTGTTAAACTTCGCGCCAAATAACGCGCACGCAACTAGGTGGCGCTACTGGAATATCAATAAAGTGTCTGTCCATTCAAGATTGTATGGAAAACCACTAGTTCCGATAAATAGGTACTCGAAATTTATGATCAATATGGTAAACAATGCACTCAGTTTTCCGTCAATTTTAGGAGCCATAAAACTAAATTTTCCTTTACGGCCAGCAATAAAAGTTAACGGAAATGAATACACAACAATGGCGCTATCTCAACATCCGGTCTATTTAGTTTGTTATCTCCATTCTACGTTTGAAACGTCTGTGTAATTATTTTTCGAAATTGAATCGTTAAAGACTTATTTTTATGGCGCCAACTATCCAGCGTTCTTAATTTGAAATTTAAGTTTATTTTATATCCATCGATGATTGTTCTTTTAACGATAGTTGCTATTTAATTGTTAAAGACTTTGAAAATAGCTTTACCATCAAATATGATATCTCTGAAAGAAGATTCATTCACGAACGAGCTACAAACTGGTAGTTGTCGGAAAAAGATGAAGAAAGTGTAGCATAATGAATCGTAACTGTCATGCTAAAAACCCTCTTATGTTGTGAAAGATCTGCAGATCATAATGATACTTAAAGTAGCTTAGATAAGGTCAAATTTAAGTTGTTCCTAAATCTCCCACGCAGTGATTAAAACAGCATAAAACATCGTCCATAAAAGTGCAACCTCCCCGACTGAGATCACCGTCTCGCGGTCAACCGCAAAAATTAAAATAACTTTTAAGATCCACGTCGTTAAGTTGACTATGCATTGTATGATTATTGTTCGCATTATTGTACCGACCACTAATAATGCTCAAATTATTATGACCACTAAATTGAAGAACACTTTTTGACTCATTTGTCATTTTCTGAACGTCGAACACGATGTCAAGACTTAAAGTCTCGCTTAAGGTATTTTATTTTTATTTGGTTCATTATTTTTAGATTATATAAGAAAGTATTGTATCTTTTCAAATGACAGGTAGACGTCAAAAGAGATTAGGCAATTGAATAGGTGAGTGATCCATCCATCAATGTCATTATACCAGCTTAGTATCAGTAAAAATTGTTAAACGCTGATCTTTTACTTGCAAAAACATAGTTTAATCTCTCTGCAATCCTGTGATTTTCCTGTCAAAACATCACCTTCGATTAATTAATTAAAGAAACCATCATTCATCACGTGTCAGATTCCATTTGGTCGTCGTCACGTCGATTTATTCTAAATACGAATCGGACCATAGACATTTTTTTCTTTTTAAATGGTCATTTTTTGACGGCGAGTTTCAAAAAGTCGTATTAATCATGGGCTAATCGCATCCTTAGCGAATGGGCCTCAATTACTGGTGAATAAAACTGCAAATGTGCCAAAAAAGAGCCGAGTCCAAAGACATCGTTAGGCGGCCGCAAAAAATGTGGAATCAGTCACGGTGAGGCATTCGTGTATTGACGCACCTGATGTCAGACCTTCCCTCAAACAATGTTACAAACCTATTCTAAATTAGCGGTTCAAGACTTGAAAGACTTTTTTGAACGATTTGATCTTTTTATTCGATCAGAGTGAGTTTATCATTGATTTCAACAATCAATGATAAATATAAACTATATATCTTTATCTTTAATCAGAAAATGTATTGATACCCCGCGAAACAGGCCTGGCCTAGTGCGGGGGTCACTGTTAATTGCAACACCTCAACCAATCAACTCTAAAATGTAAGAATATGTACATAAATTAAGTTAAGGTGTTATTATTTGTAAACTTTTGGTAAATATTTTTTTTGTATTTTGTATTTTTTTTAACCTAATATACATAGGTACCCAAGACTTACTTAGTCACCAACTATTGATGTTGGCGATAATGAAAGTTCATATACTTGGTTTTAACAAGTAGAGAAAATGTCGTCGGCCCGAAATACGTTTAGGTATTTATTATTTTGTTTTAATATCTATTTAATCTTTTAGAAAATTTATTTTGTTTTTCATTTTTAGTCCTTTTAGTACGAACAATAATATTTACTAACTAATGCACACATATTTTTACGGTCCGATTATATAACTCCTTTTTTGTATGATTATCTTATACGTCGAGTACCTACATGGTATTGTAATGTGTTTTGTGTGTCTAAGTGTAAATAAACATAAACAATATTATGGAAAAAAATAAGGCATGCTTGTAGTAGGTATTAACTAAAACTACGGCTATGTATCAGCTTATTCAGCTTCCACATTGTTTCTAAAATCGATATTCACCATAAAGAATCGATCTATCGATCGATCAAAAGCATTTCATTCTTACACCGACCCTTCATAAGATCACGTAGTGTAGGGCTGAGCGGTTTGACCCTTGTTACAGAAAATCAACGGCAAAAACTCTAAAGACACTGATCATTGAAGGTTTTCAATGAAGAAAGTGAGTTATATGGTAAGAAAAAGGGCAATGGAGAGTTGAGATTGATTCGCTTGTCTGATTGAATTGGCCTTCGGAATCAATGGAGCTGCATTTCTTCGAAACGCACGTACGATGTGTTTTATGGATAGTTGGGTTTGTATCAGCTTTGGGTGAATGAATTGAAATTAGGTACCGTAGAACCTATTTTAAATAAGTTTAAGCTAACCATAGGCCTATGTCCAGCAGTGGACTAATATAGGCTGATGATGATGATGATGAAGCTAGCCATATAATTTTTTTTAGCACATTTTAATATAATCGAATCGGATGTGACCGAAGTAACAAAAAAATCGTTTGTAATATCTTTTGATTATCTAACTGGCAGCCTAAATATAATAATATTTTTAACCCAGGCATCTACCCTATTTAATACCCTTTAAATGCCCAGTTTAGCAAACTAAACTAGATCTTCTTTGTATAAGAATTTAGTGAATATTTAGGCGCAATTTCAAGCTATAATTTCCAACAGCTGTAGTCAAGCGACACATTTTGGAAGGTGACCAATAAATTGCCGATTCGTTGAAAAAGCTTTCTCCACCATCAATTGTTGTGCAAGAGTTGAAAAAGGTAGGTATTTAGTCTATGAAATTACCTGACGAACTATCTGTATCTACCAATCTATTCTGTTTTTATAATAAGCACATGAATTACGTACCAACCAATGTAATCAAAATACTAATATTTTTGAATCCATTTCAAATGATCGAATAGATGAATGTCCTGATATTGCTCATTACTATGCAAAACGCGTTGGTAGAGCAATTACTGAAATTAGCTATAATTACAGAGTAGACTTGCAGTCGAAAACCAAAAAAAAAAATACAGAAATAATATCTACCTAGTAATAAATGTATGATGAATGAGGTAGAATAAATTAGGTGAATGCAAAATTAAAAAACAAAAAGTTGTCTATGATTTTTTGAAGCATTCATTTTAGAATACCTACTGGCCAGTTTTGTATTTGTAGTTTTGCCCGAGTTATCTTATTCCATTTTTAAACAGTCGCTGTTCAATCGTCATCTGTTTTGACACAAACTTATAGCAATGTAAACAGTTTCAAAAAACATCTAAGGCGGTTTCCGAAAACATCCACAAAGAGTTTCACATGAACGGCTCGTTTCACAGCATGGCCTATTTGGCTCATGAGTGTTTCCACTGACAGACTTGGCCGACAAAATGGCCCGTGACATACGCTCTCTTAATTAGTATAAGTATCCGGCTGTATTTTAAGTCTGATTTCGTTTATTTTTACTTTGGTGATTAAAATCTGACTTTATACTTGTCAACGCGAGCGTCCTTAGCGTGTTTTTGGTTTGATATAGGTACAATTGTGAAATTTTCAAAAAGATTGTGTTGTTTTTAAAACCTACAATATAAATAAAAGTTTTACTAGCTCCATTATAGAACACTAAAAGAATCAAGAGAAAAATGAATAAAAAAATATATATACTTGGTAGAATTATAATATTGATAACCAGTGAGCAGTGGGAAAAGAATTGACAGCTACCACAGATTACGTAAAAAAAAAACAGAACCGACAAACGGTTACCTACAAATAAAAAAATCTAATTTGACAATTGACTGAGCAAGAGCTACGGATCGAATGGAAATCATATCGTTCTGGATTCAGTTAGCTGCGGTTGATTTGCGATTCGCAACTTTTTTATTAGATTGGTGTCAATTTCTTTCCGTCTTGCTGGTATTGGATTATTATTTGGCTTTATAAAAAGATGGAAAGGAAAAACTAATCCATTGCCTTTTTACGACTCTCTCTTATACCTAACAATCAGTTTTTGAAAGGTAGACATAATAAAGATAAATAAATAATGCTGGACAATCCACACATAATTATCTAGCCTCAAGTTAAGCAGAGCTGGTGTAGCTGATATACTAATACAATATTATGAACTTGGTGTCATGTTAAAATTGTTCTATAACTAGGTACATTCATTTTTAGAAAAATTTACATAATTTTCCTTACAAAATTCCTTCAAAAAACGTTTGTAAATCGGAGGTATAGGAAAAAAATGCTGTTGATAAAGCCGATAGTGAAAGAATCACGCCTCAAAGATATCTCAATCTACTTTACGTCACCGCAAAACGATCCAGAATTAGGTAGTAATCTGATAAAGTTGAAAATAGCCCTGACCACATTCTCACGGGATGAACTAGGTATTGTTCACACGATGAACATTTGGGTGCAGGCCGCAGCACGTAGGCCCTTCTGGGTTCCGGCCCGTTGATCTTTGACAGATTTATAAAATATTTTTACGTTTCGTTTTGCTCTGTTTTGTGTGATATTGGTCAACGATTGATCTATTGCGTGAATTGTCTGGAATTATTTATTTATTTATAGCTATGGATTTCGTATTTACAATACTTATATACTTAAATAGATATTACTTTAAGTATTCTTGACGATTCCTACCATTTTTATTGCCATCAAGCAATCTGATATTCATGAATAATGTGTGAAATGGAACGCATTTATTTCATGGAATTAAAAAACTCTACTTAGCTCGATTGAAAATCAGTCAGGTCGATTAGGCACAGGTATAAACAGACACAGGCATTATCCAATAATAGGCCTGGGGCCATTACGACACCGACGCCGTACACAATGTACCAATTTATGCCATACTAATTGCCACTAATAAGACAAAGCCAGCATTCTTGGCGTGGGCCCAGCATAATGGCAATGTCATACATCCAACTCAATTTTGCTGCTTAATTATAATTAATATTAACAGGCAGTTGTTGTGGGTACTAGAGCGTGATAAATATGGCGTTTTCAAATGGAGCTGGTTTCAAATTCGAATAAGGTAGCTACGTTATGGCTAGGGCGGCAGCCATCTTTCTTTTCTATGCTCTACGAAAATATGGTTTCCCCGGCAGATTTAGTTTCAATGATGAAAATAAGCCCAAATCTACGTTTACCACTAAATAAATATCGCTCAAATACAGTCTTTAGTGGAATATCCTAAATTCCACGCAATTATAATCCCAAAATCTGTCTCTTATAATCATTAGCGGTGCCATCAAAGTAGGCGCCAAAATACCGTAAACAAATCAGTGACGCTTGCACAAATCAATGGCGCTTCACAGAGCATTCCAAAAATAAATTCAAATTTCGGAGCACGCCGTTTGAAAAAGGAGGACGCAGTGCAAAAAGTTCCTAGCTTTCGAAAAAAGAGGTTTTTCTTTTTCACGTTGCAATGCAAGCGTGGATTGTAGTAGTTAGTGCATCGTCCGTGACACCATAACGACCGATGGTTATCGTGCAGAGCCATGCCTTACAAACTGAGTTGTATACTGCTGTATCTTTAGTTAGTAAAACGCGTTGGTAGGCTACGCGCACTAACAAACAATGTTGGCACTTTTAGCTCGGCTATTTATCACGAAGGGCAGTGTAAACAGTAATTTACATGGAAAATGGTGATTTGTCTCTTTGTACTTGCCTTACAATACGTGTTATTATAGTCACTATGCGAGATGGATATATGGAAGTAGGTGTTTGGTTTTCCGTTTACCATGTTTTATGCAATAAAAATATCATTTGTTTTATGCGCATATCATGAATGTCTAGTCCGTAAAATAATATCCTTATTGCGGACTTTATATGAGAAATATACTCATTGCTTACGTTACGTACCACAATATGATACAAACATTGCTTGTTCACCAGATTATGATACACACATTGCTTATGTACCGCATTAAGATCTCGATCTCGGCAATTGTAGGTTCTTAGTCTTGCAGGTGGTTAGCTCCCATAAGTGGGATGTGAATGTTTACAAAGAATGCCTATGTAGACCTTCTTGTAAATTTGCTATAGATTTTACTAGCTGCGCCCCGCGGCTTCGCCCGCGTGGACGTCTATATGTCAAATAGTTTATAAACCTTCCTTTTGAATCACTGTATCTATTTAAAAATCCGTTGCGTAGTTTTAAAGATCTAAGCATACATAGGGACAGACAGCGGGAAGCTACTTTGTTTTATACTATGTAGTGATAAATTAATGTACAGCAAGAGATTAATATTTAGACGACCGATGTGGCGCGGTGGGCGAAGGTCTACCTGCGACGCAGGCGGTTCGATTCCCGCCTCGGAACAATTTTGTGAACGATCTGCAGATATTTATTTCGGGTGTTCTGGTCGTTTTCTATGTATAATAAAATATATCTATCTATGTAATGTATTGTATTATGTATATCAGTTATCTAGTACCCATAACACAAGCTCTGCTTACCATGGGGCTAGATAATGCTGTGTGAATTGTCCAGCATTATTTATTTATAATATATCAAAGGTAAAACTCGTATCTTATTTGCTTTTGTCTCTTATATCCCCAGATCAATCAACAGAAAAAATATAATTATTTTTTTTATGTTGTCTTAGGTGTAGTGTAAGTAGGTACCTACTTAATTCAAAAGTGAGCTTAAGTTACGAGATCTTGTTAAAAACAGATGCTGAGTCTATTGACTTATTGTCGAGCTTTTATCTTCATGAGCCGGGAGCCCGCTCCATACAACTGCTTCTAAAAAGAGTTTTAAGTTACACGAACTTGATTATTTAGCAGAGTTTTATATTTTTATCTTAGTTTTGCTTGATATTTACAAATTTGTTAATTTTTATTTTTGATACAATTTTACACGCTGTTTTTATTATGATTCTTTAAAGATATGTCTATATATTATGTACAATTCACACATCATTATCAAGCCTCAAGTTAAGCAGAGCTTGTGTTATGGGTACTACAATACATTACATAGATAGATATTTGCTTATCGTACAAACATTTGTCCCGAAGCGGGAATCGAACCCTACGCAGTAGGTTGCCTCCTGCGTCGCAGGCTAACCGCGCCACAGACATCGTCATTAATAAATAATCAATACTTAGTTTGTATGAAACAGTTCATAACGGTCATACCTACTTACCAAACACTATACGTGCTGCTGCGCGGTGTTCTTTGAAGTTTCAACAGATAAGTTAGTCAGTGCGCGAGTCAAAACAAACCATTTGTAGGCCCTTCAGTTCCACTTCAGTTTATGGACTACTTTTATTTTTACCTCTATATTTACTACGGTACGGGTGAAATCGTCATTGGGTATTTTATTAAAAAATCTAAAGAACAATACAAAACTAAAAGTTACTTAAAACTTTTACATAATATCATATCATTCATCAAATTTACAAAAAGTCAATTAAGTATCAAAGCATCTTTGAACGCTAAAATTAAAAATAGTGAAGCGAGCAGAAGGTTCCGAAAGAACCTTCCGATTAATTAATGAATCGATTAATTAATCGGATTATCTACCTACTTATACGTCGATAATTTTACCATCAATAATTTTTAGAAACCTTAAAATAATAATATCGAGTATATTTTGCGGAATTTGGCCATCTTTTATAAGCCACATGATCAAATAAATTCCTCAAAAGCTTCTCGATCAAACTCCTACAAAATATAACAATTAAAGATAATTTCCCCGATAATTTCCAAATCCGAATCTCAAATTCCCAATAATTTCTTCATCGACTACCGACGATAGAAACCTCCCAAGCCAATAAAATTAAAAACCAGTAGTCAGCATAAATCACAGCGAGGCAATAATGTGGGCTCTAACGCCTAACCCCCGGGGAGCGATCACGGCGAGAAGACAAAATAGTACCGCACAGATATTTCACTCAAACATTTTTCTCTTGATAGTACCATTTACTAGCGACTTGTATACTATTTTAAAACTTAGCTTATTACACTTACGACTCAATTTTGGGGAGCAAAAAGAAGTGTTTTGTGTTACCCGAATCTTGTTTCCACTTTCTTTGGTAGGAATTGAATCTAACGCGATTGAAATAAAGCTTATTTTTTAGTGTGAGGCAAGTGACGTCAAAAAGCCGGGGGTACGAAAGAGAAATGTGAACACTTCCTTTTGTCACATAATTGCCTAAATTGTTATTAGTGAGAATAAAGACATATTGCTGAGAGGGAGACTAAACCGTGGTTTTATTTACTGTGGATGGATATGATACTGTTTAAGAAGCAGCTGGGTAACTTTTTAAAAAATATTCAAGTCTAGTTCGTTTAGGATAGTGTAGGACTTTGGCCCAGCCAAATATGAAGCCATACCAAAAACGACAGTATAGCAGTATTTTTATATGCAATTTACATTAGTTATACTTGTCGATTACAGTCTTTAAGAAACTCGCAAGCGAGTATAAATAAATAAATAAATAGTATAGGTTTTTAGAGTATAAGGTTTTAGTTTTTGTTTTCTTTAGTGTTAATAACCATGATAGTTTCAAAAGTTTTATTGAGTTTAGGTTACCTATTTATGTTGTGATTTGATTGGAAACATTCTACATCGAGGTTGGCTAATGTATAGCTACCAATATCAGTAAATATATCTGTCATTATATTAAGAGGATTTGACGTATAATAAGTAGGTACACATTAGGCAATGAAGTTTGATTTAGCCTTTTATTTACATATTTATGTAAGCAATTTTGATGACGTTATTATTGTGTGCGCTAAACAGAACGTAGGTAGGTAATGACAAAATTGTAATGGCATGGCATATAATGACTGTATTCATTATGTGTATGGCAGTTTCGAAGTTAAGAGTGAAAAACAAAATATATGAATAGAATTGAGCAATTTTAGGAGTTGTTCTCGTTACACATTACTAATGACGATATCGTTCTTCACAAAAGTGACGCAGCTATTTTCCTCTTCCTGTGTCATGGGTGAGATATTTATAGAGTGGATGAAAGATGCTGTTTTAATAGTGCGATTTGGATAGACGGCTGGATGTAATGGATGAGAATGTCGGATTTAATTGTGGCGGCAGTTGAGATATTGTTGGAATTTGGATACATTTGTAAATGTTTAAACGTGATGCCTTGATGATTAAGCCTACCAAACATGGAGGTTTCTTACTTTAACTGCCGTAATGATTTCAAATTCTATGTTAGTAAAAGTTTAACGCATTTAATGCCCAGACTCTGTGGTGTGACGTGAAGAGGCTAAAGTACACCATGTGCTTCATGGGCATTGAAAGTTTTAAGACAGTAAATGTACTACGGCAACCAAGTAAGTAACAAGTAACATCCATCCATCCGTCTAACTCTAACCATTCAAACTTTCGCATTTATAATATTAGTGTTATTACATGTCCGGAGAAATTATATCTGCACTGATTCGTAAAACCAAAATGATCGAAAAGTCCAATTAAAAAAAATTATAACTAAAAATAAAAAACTAAACGAGCTAAACTCAAATATAACTAAATAATCACAGAGATACAAATAGCTATCTAAAGTACAGTCATCACTATTAATAATGTCATTGAAACTATTTTAGTGCATGTTCCATTTGTCTTCCATCGTGCGGAGTCATTGGAATCTCTAATAGTTTTACGAGAGAGCGGTGACATAAACAAACCCAAACATTTCAACGCCCCATCACTATAACTAACACGGTTATGTGGTTTGTCTGTACGAATTAATATCATCATCATCAATCTATAATAGTCCATTGCTGGACATATGCCTATCCAAATGAGCGCCATAGCGCCCTGACGAATTAATATACATGGCTGGAAATGTAGTGATTGCTTAAGGTAATTCAGAAATTCATGTTTGTTTATGAGTTTGAACAAGAATGGTGGAAAAACCATGAGTGTGTTAGAAATTACTAAAACTGGCAAAAAAACAAGCTAAACATTGTTAGGATAGCTCGACCCGACAACCCAGTTTGCGTGCGGTCGTACATTTTACAAATCACAACCATATGTTTACACAAAACAAAACGCACCAACGACAGATATATTAGCGGCATTGCATTCACATAAAAACCTCAACTCAAATACATTTAGAAGAACGAATTTAAATCTTATTTATAAGTCTTTAGAGCAGTTTTTAAAGCTTGCAAAATCTCGAATCTGACAAATTAATCTAACCTCAAAATGCACTTGGAATGTTTACAGACAAATGTTGCAATTGAAACACGTTCTGACAAATTTATTGTCCTTTTTAGAAAAGAGGAAGAAGTTTTTACGTTGCTTAGCAACGCTTGGCGCACATGTGCTGATTGAAGTGCTAGGGTGGTATGACATGGTGTGGTCCAAAAAAATGTATAGCGGGCAATATTTTGACCCTTGCATTTTTTGGGTGAACTCAATTTGTCTTCAAACAAACGCGACATCACACCGTGTATAAAAAAACCTGTTTGAATATTAATTGTTTCTTAATGTGTAATATGGTCAAACGTCTGAGAATACACAAACTTTTTATATTATTTATTAGATGAGTCAACCCTTTTTTGAACTACCACCGCTTAGTTCCCGCTAAACATTTCCAATGGTATTTTTTTACATTTTTAATGTTGTTTGTTTTAAATGTAGAGTGACGACGTAATGCTTAGATTTTTTTGTCGCAAAACGTTAGTCGTTTTAACGCTACACTGTTTTCATACTAATTTGGTCCCCTGCGTTACTAATTGAGACGTATGTCGTCACAGTACGTTTAGCTCCTCTGTGCTATGACATCCTGGTAGATCGGTAGATGAAGACAAGTCATTATCGTTTGTAACTGTCGAGTTTCATTAAATACAGACGGTCGGACAGAAATTATTTGTTTTCCAATAACTGATGGAGACGGCTTATTTATAAACTTGATAATCTATTCATAAAGTCTAGGTAGTCTAGTAATTTTATTATTATCATCATCATCAGCCTATGTTAGTCGAATTCTGGACATAGGCCTCCCCTAATGAGCGCCACAGCGCCCTGTCTTCAGCTTGACGCATCCAGCATCTCCCTGCAGTCCTACGCAGGTCGTCATCCGTCGGTGGTCGGTTCTTTGCGAGACATGAGCGGCCACACTGCGACTTCAGCTTGCTAATTCTTAGAGCTATGTCGATTACTTTAGTTATCGAGTTATTTAGTTCTCTATCGGATGTGTTCGTTGCGAATCCTATCCTTCAGAGAAACTCCGAGCATAGCTCTTTCCATAGCTAGTAATGAAGGCGTCTATTTATAATTATAAGAACAGTCTATGATTTATAGGATGCGACTGAGATGAGATGATGCTAATTGGTTTGATACGAGTTGGGTCGAGCGTGGAAATAATTAGACTAAGCTTTGATGACTAAATTCATAAGCCATTTGAAATGTTTGATGGTTCAAATAGAATATTTACTAATGTTATATGTCACGCACCAAAACAAGACTTACGCGACAACTTTGTAGGTAGGTAGGTACTAGCGAGCGCAATGGACTTTATTCTAAAATATAGGTAAACGAACGAGCGATGTGGCGCGGTGGCTTTAGGTCCGCCTACGACGCAGGAGTTCGATTCCCGTCTTGGGACAAATAATAATAATAATAATAATAATGCTGGACACAATTCACACAGCATTATCTAGCCCCATGGTAAGCAGAGCTTGTGTTATGGGTACTAGATAACTGATATACATAATACATTAGATTACATAGATAGATATTTTTTATTATACATAGATAACGCCCAGAACACCCGGAACAAATATCTGCAGATCGTACACATAATTGTTCCGAGGCGGGAATCGAACCCGCAACCTCCTGCGTCGCAAGCGGACCTTCGCCCACCGCGCCACATCGGTCGTCAACAAATATTTGTACTATCTGCAGATATTTGTCTCGGGTATTCTGGGTGTTTTATAAGTCTATAATAATAATGTACTAAGTATATCAATCATCTAATACCCATAACCCAAGCTCTGCTGAATTTAGATATCAAAATAATTATTGCTCACAAATAAAAAATATTATAAAATCAAAAACTTCACTAAATTAACAATAATATGATTAGGTAGGAATAAATGTAACACCGTTTAAATCATGTCCATAAAAGAATTCGAAAACTATAGAACGCTTGCTCGATAAGCTAGTATGCCAAGAAACAGAATTATTCGTTCTTGAAAAACAAAAACGAATCGTACAAATATCGTACGTAAACAAATCGTAATCTTCACACAGACGAAGTAAAAGAGCAACAAAGGACCACAGATCAAATAAGCAACACCAATTTGTACGTCGCCACCAATTCAGATTTATTCGCTGGAGTCGATTTATTGCCAGCACTGGGCTGGATAACCCAAAAGCCATTTCATCACGATCTATCTGACGGTTTTATCCCGCAAAATTGCTAAAGTAGCTTTTGGGCTTTGAATCACTTATACAGCTTTAGTGCTTGATCTTTTCATGTAAGCTATAAATAAATATTCTTAGATCAATCCACACAGCGTCATCTAGCCCCAAGCTAAGCAGAGCTTGTGTTATGAGTACTAGATAACCGATATACATAATACAATACATAACATAGATAGATATTTTTATTATACATAGAAACGACCATAACACCCTGAAAAAATATCTGGACATCGTACAAACGTGTCCCGAGGCGGGAAACGAATCCGCAACCTCCTGAGTCGTAGGCGGACCTTTTCCCACTGCGCCACAGAAGTCGTCTATGGGTAGATTGTTCTAACTTTTTTTGTGTAAGAAAGTTAAGAAGTACCCGCACAATAATAGACCATCACTTTATTGTCTATTCTTATGGTAGTCGCCAAGTTTTAGTACTCCGCTTAATTTGTAAAAGACTACCAATCGTCATACGACCGAAAACTGTCATGATTCGTTTAATTTATCACAATCGTCACCAGTCAGTAAGTAAAGCTCGAGTTAAACGGGCGTCGTCCAATCGATTCAACTGACAGTTGACAAATTGATAATCGATGGCGCCTTGGTTACGAATCGTTAGGAGTTCAGCTTTGGCGAACTTTAGAGGTCGTCGTAAGAATAAAAGAATAAAAATGCTTTATCATAGACAATCTAACTAGTCTATGATAAAGCATTTTTATTCTTGAGTGTCGTAGGTAGAGCGTTTTCATTCCATTTTTAAAAAGGATGAGGGGAGGACTTACGAAAGATACATAATTGTGTTTGTTTAGATCACTAGGTTATAGGAAATTTACTTTGAAAGAACGGTGTCGCACTCTATCTATCTCATTCCTTCATGAACCTATTCGGTTAAATTGATCGTTTTCACCACCCTGTTCGGTTTACCAATCAGTGGTGACGCCCAAGGCTTTCAGACCTAAAAATCTACCACGATGCTTGCTTATTCTAACTCATCCATAAAACCGTAACCCCTAAGATAA
This sequence comes from Eupithecia dodoneata, assembly GCA_947044415.1. Classification (NCBI taxonomy): domain Eukaryota; kingdom Metazoa; phylum Arthropoda; class Insecta; order Lepidoptera; family Geometridae; genus Eupithecia; species Eupithecia dodoneata. Next base: position 3,789,285 of record OX345678.1, read on the forward strand.
ATAAATATCCATAAACTGTAGTAAAACATAATAGGTATGACTAGATATAAATTACGGTAAAACTTTTGTAACTATTATATTTATTAACAAAAATCAAAATCATTTACAACGGGATATATACCATTATCTGACACTTCAGTTATTTCTTGCTTATGGCGCATGAAACTGTGCCGAAATATTGGATAGTTCGAAACTCAAATCATGGTAAATATCCATGTCATATAAATGACTTATAATAATTCTAAAATTACGGCAGCTCTAAACATGTACGGATCTTTTTCGTTCATAGAGTATATACCTATACTCTATGAACGAAGAAGCAACAACAATTTTCTGCTTAAAATATTCTAAATTCAAATCTATTCGTTTTCCCACCTTTCCGTGCGATTACCCCAGTCACGTAGTGTTGTGCCCCGGGATCCCTTTAGCAAACAAATGATCCCGGATTACGGGACATTAGGGGGACAGTAAACTTGAGAGCGGGATCTCCTCCATTTGTTACTATTACTTGCAAACTGGTTTTGGGAAGTTTACCATTGTTTTCTCCTCGGGGAGTTTCCTTTACAAAGAATGGAATGCTTTTGTTTTATATTCGTGTGAGTACTTGTAAACAGGGTCTTATAATTGTGTACTACCATAGACAAACAAAAACCAATGTTTTATGCTTTATAAAGGTTTGTTGCTATATCTATGGTATTAAAGTGGGTTATTTTGAATTCTGGGGAATAGTTTTGTTACAAGTTCTTATAATTTTTTGAATTAAGAATATATGTATATTTTGTAAAACATACCTACAATTTTAGAGTATCTTTTTTTTTCTCTAGGTTTATTTTTGATGTGCTACCAACGTAATCTTGCCGTATTTAATTGTTGTAAAGCTTTTTTGTGGAACACAGTATTTAGAACTTGGTTATGATACTTTAGTTTTATACTTAGCAATTTGCAATTGTACCTAACTAACAAGTTATCAGGTTGTTAATCCGTGTTCTATGCCAATGGTAGGTAATAAATACTTGTTTAAATCGCAATTCTTAATAGTTTGAATCGCATTATAAAAGTAATGACTTCATCAGTTTACGATTTAGGTTTACAGCGCTTTTGATTAAGCAATCAGGCCAGCACACTCAATGCAAGTGCAAACTCTATTGTAATTAGTAGAAGGTGGTAGGTACTTATTTTAAATTTAGAATTCAGATGTCGCCAAAACCAAAATGGGTTGACAGCTCTTAAAATTATCCCATCCTTTTATTTCGTTCGCTATGATAAGAACGGCAACATTTTTAGTCATGTCTTATTTTTTTGTAGGTTGGTAGCACATAGTTAAATTAAGTACCTATGTGCCCTTTTATGTAATAAGTATGCTACAAAAAATTTGGTTTTAAATAATTTTTTAACATTAAATAGCTTAAAAAGTTTTAGTTTTTTAGTTATAGATAAATTAAGATATTTTCTTGTATAATATTTAAAAAAATACATTATGGATCACCTCACTGTCCTAAAGCCAACCAAAAGCCACACAGTCATCCAATTGTGGTATTATATCATCCATATTTAAAAAAAAAACTTCTCCATCTTCAAATCTAAGCTCCCTATAATAAAGCTCTCATTACACTGTCAGCTTCTAGTGTCACAAGCTAAAGTGAAATTTCGTTAGCAGGGTGGGGTGGGGGGGTAACACCACCGGGGCGTTTTCCATTTCACGCTCCGTTCGACGCTGATGACACCGCATTCCCGCCAGCAAATGGCTCGACAAATGAACTGGGGCGCAGCGGGCACGCCCTGACACGTCATAACTGTCAAACTAGGGGGTGAGCTGAAGCCAAAAGGTAAACTGACAGATTGATAAACTGATGAGATCGCGGCATGATGTGATTTGCTAACCGTTAGATATGTAGATAGAAAACACTTTACACACTCAAAACAGAAAACAGTATAGAAATAAATACAATGCCTTAACGCTGAGAGCGATCTCTTCCATTCAAACCTTACAATTGAATACTGCTGAAAATTTCAAATTTCTTATTCCTTTTTTCGTTAGGCTTACAAAATAAGCCCTAAGACAAGTAAAATTGTATACTATTAATTATTATCAAATAAGAAATAAGGTGTTTTTGATTTTCTTTTCACTGCAATTTCAACGATAACGATGCTTAGTTATAGGCTGGTGTTCACCAAAAAGATATTCTTTCTATTTAAACAATTGTGAAGCTAGGAAACTACTCGCTAAAGCTCAATGACTGATGATTTGATTCAACATTAATTCCTTTGTTGAACAACGATTTCGTGGAACCTACTGTAAAAGGTAGCAAAACAAAAAAGGCGGACACACTGAGACCGACAAACGCCAAGAACCAGTTAAAACAACCGCTCCATTCAAACAGAACGTTTAAAAACACATTACAATAAACGAGAATGCACACAAAAACCATTGAGCATAGTTTACTCGCTTCCTATTGGGTGATGAAGAAGGTGACTTGTGTCATGGCGGGCAAGATTTTCACGGACTCGTGACAACTGGTAGTCCACCTTGCAATGTGCAACCGATTGAAGTAAAAAACCTGTTATGTCCATTGTGTCAGTGCTGCCAACTTTATGTTTGGTTTGTGTTAGTCTATTGTCCATTTAGAAGCAGAGCGAATAACTTTTTAAAGCTTCCAAACGGACTCTACAGTTTGACCCAGATAATTATTATTTGAAGTAGTTAACAGCTTCGTTTTAATGTTTTAGTCTGCTACACTACTGCATCTGCTGTAACCTGGTAATACTGTTATAAAAATATGGACAGAACATTCTTTTATCAAATCTTATCACATAATTAAAAATGGGAAAGTTCGGATGGATGATAATTAACCTTCACGCCAAAACTACTGAAAGGATTAGGCAGATTTTTTTGTAAGTATAGACATAGTTCTGGAACTGGAATATCAAAAAGGATTTTTATCGTAAATAATTTGTACTTCTATACTTTATTATCTTGTGAAAATTTAGTATGTTATATTTTTTTTAAATAAACAGGTCAGTTGGCAGCATTTTACGCATGCAATCGTGCCTGTGTTCTAGGCATAAACATTAATGTTGATTGGACCTAGGTACTCAGCACAGCGCATATCCGATTTATACTCATTTGTTATTGTGGCAATCAATGAGGTTATAAATCGAGTCAGTGATGGTGGGTAAGTTTAATTTCTTTTAAATTTATTGATGTTGCCTAGCCAATTGGTACTGATTATCATCCAAGTAATAGGCACTTACCTACTTAAAACAAAGATACAATAATTTGATAGCTACCTTATTACTATTGTGTGCAAAATACCTGTAATCAAATCATGTAGGTAATTAGGTAGGTACTACATGTTGTCATTGGGAAAGCAACTGCGCACTCTCTTGCTATAGGTACCTAGGCATTAAAAGGTCAATAAAACTGAAACAAGCTTTCTATTGGGTTTTTCCTAGGTAACAGAAAACTTCCAACCTTTGTGTGGTAGTTCAAAATAGTTCTTTTATAAATAAGTTCCAATTATAATTCAAGCGAGGAAGTAACAACAAGAAGCGCTAAGATTCAAAACTCTTTGGTTACAAAGAGAACAAAACGCGGGATCGATTCGACTCCCGACGGGTGGCGGGAATCCACAGGTGCAACACTATGACAATTCGAAAATGGAATGTCGATATGATCTGTCATTTGGTAGGATTCGACTCGCTCGATTTTGTATGGAACGGATTCCTAGTTCTCTACATCGATTCCTTCATGTATGTATCTAATGATTGTATGATTTTCGATCATTTATTGGTCATCGCCACCTTGATTTCGGTTCATTTCTTACCTACTAACTAAATTATCTTACTAAAAGTAGAAAAATTGTATCTATAAGTTGCCTAACTTAATAAAAAGAAAATTACCGAATGGTCAATAATTCGTAAAGTTTCGGCCAGTTATGGTTGTTACGTTTACCGCACAGAGATTTACTCTAGCTACTCTACCCACCATTTCAACAATTACCTAAATATTTAGCTTAACTTTCAGGTAATTTTTCCACTTCTTAGTATGTAAATCTAATTGTATGACACATGACTTAAGCAAACAAGAAACTTTAGATTATATAAATAAATTGCATGTCAGTCGTCTTGTAATTGCGATTTCGTTTTCAGCGGCACATCGTTGAAAAATGGCGCGCGGCGGTCGCCATCCATTACCGCTCTACCGAATGACAGCTCGTTAAATGTCGCTCAATGGGTTGAATTGGAATTCTCATTTTGAATTTGAATATTATTTTCTTTTTTTTGAAGCGTGTTGTTTGGTTTTGATATGGATTATTAATTGGCGTCGCATTTTTCAGAATTGGGACTTATTTTCTTTCTTTACCATAAAATGCATAAATGTTGATTGTTTACACAATAAAATTGAAGTAAAGTTGCTCATTGGCAAAAATGTGCAAAAAAAAATATCGTTAACGGGTTCGTCAAACTAAGATAGTTTTTATAGTAAAAAGAAAATAATTGTTTAGAAAAACTAAATGTTGGTAACCTAGTAATAAAAACCTTTATTTTTTAATAAAATTTTCGCTAAGCTGTAGTACCTAATTGCTTTTTTAATATCATCCAATTAAGTATTTTAATTGAGTAGGTAAGGCACCTTCTCTTTATAGATAAAAATCTCAAACAAAATCTAATTAGGACGTCAGACGAAACAATTTAAAAGTAAACATCTCATGACCATAAAAGCCAAATTATCTCAAACAACCAAATAGGCTTCATGCTGATGAATTCATTATTTACCGCTACGAATAATGATAATGTAAAACTTCTCCGAAAACCATGTTTTTTCAGCCGTTTCTCTCAAATGCAACAAGCGTGAACTCAAAGAGTAGGCGAGTAGAAAATGTATAGACTCCGAAAGATCAAAGATCTGTACAAAAAGTTCTGAATTAACAAGTTTAAAATTAGAATTTTGCAAACTGTTTATAAAAAAGCAATTTATACCTCGTTGCATAGTTTGGTATCTTCTCGATTATTTTGAGGTACCTATCAGTAAGTAGGTACCTAAAGCCAAAAATAAAAAGGTAGGTACACCCTTCAGCCAGATGGGGTGACGACCTGCGAAAGACTGCAGGCAGAAGCTAGATGCGTCAAACTAGACACAGCGAAGACAGAGCGCCATGGCGCTCATTAGGGGAAGCTTATGTCTAGCTTTCGCTTTAGATCTCCAATAAATAAATGTCAGTATCATTTTCAAAGTAAGGTCACCGAAAATACGGACCGGCCGTGCTTCTTTTTGTGTGATCCGATGTCATCCGTCAACTACATTCGTTTTTCAATGAAGACCTCCTGATTTTCTCAACTCTGAGTTGTATCAACTTTGTTATAGCTACATGTTTCTAAAACAAAAACATAGCTAATTAAAGTCTTCAGTGCACCGTGCTGATCCAAAGATCCCCAGATATATATTCCAAGATATGCTCAGCCGTTGGGAGCTAAATCTGGTAGGAGATGAGATTTTAGATAGAAGATTGCAGAGTCCGGTTCATATGTTTATTTGGACGAGATAAATGGCCGGTTTTGATGTTAATAAGATGATCTTGGCTCATGACATGCTGAGTTAGTGTTCCGTTTTGAATTGTTTAACTGTCTCAAATGAGGTTATAAATAGATAGAATAAAATAGAAAATGTTTATTTGCTTTTCAAAATAAAAAGCAATACAAAGGAGGAACTAGTAAAAATTCCAATTAAATTACGAAACGGTACAAAGCTTACGAAATTAAAAAATTACCTAGATGATGCTGTGTGAATTGTCCAGTATTAAATAATGCTGGACAATTCACACAGCATCATCTAGGTCCAAGCAAGGCAAAGCTTGTGTTGTGGCTGGCTACTAGACTGATATACAAACTTACTACAATGCATTACATCGCTTCGAATATCAAAATATCGAAATGGCCATGTGTCATCATTATTTTGACACCATGCTATTATTTTTCACATCTCCGCGTCGGTGTTGCCCGTCCCTAACCCCGCAATAAAGAAACAATAAGAAGTGACAGTGACACTGATAATGGCAACAATTTACGACTATGTTGTACAAGTGTGTGTGTCAAACGCAATCACTCATGATTGGCTGGACCGCGGCGTGGCGCGAATTTAACACTTGTGACACGCTTGCAATGTTCAAGGGTAAGGAACTTTTCAATTACTTAAGTACCGATTGTGAAATATTTTTTAGTATCGTATTATTTAGTATTATGGCGGTTAAACGCCATAGTTATAGACAAAAAGAATATTTATAAAAAAACTCCAGCCTTAGTCCAACTCCTCTCCACTCCAACTATTTTGCGCCGACGATACTGAAATATACAACGGTTAGTCGTTCGGTGACTTTTTTCATAAAATGCAATGTTCTAGCTAAGACCTGTTCTGGATTTGACTACTTATTTATAGGTCCACTTCTTTAGTAGACCAAATGACCTTCACTGAGCCACCAACAGTCGATTTTTTTGGCTGAGTTGATGCTAACGTAAAGCCACTCAGTTGAAGTTTATGCAGGCTGCTAAAGAGATTTGGCATAATAAGAAGTGGTCAAATCCAGAACATATGTATACGACCGATTTAAAAAAAACATTGTTTATGTTAAAACAAAAACTACCCAATTTTTTATTTAGCAAGCAAGCAAAAATATTTGCCCCCATTTATCGTAATAAACACGTTTATCTCGGGGCCCAAATAAATCTATTGACACCTCTACAAAGGGCCACCGCACAATGCTGTATGGGTGGTAAGTCGCTCGGAAAATAGCCGCCGCAAGATGTCACAGACTGTGTAGAATGGCTGGACTACTTTAGTGCGACGATAAGTTAGATAGAAATGTAGATATTACTTCTTCAGATACCAATATAAAAAAAAATATTTAGTTTTAGAACGTAAAAAATATAATTATAGTTCATATACAAAGGGACACTGGAAACGCATAACTTTAAAACTGTGGCGCACCTTCCAGTGCCTAAACTTAGGATAAGTTTAAAGTCAATTTCACCAATCAGAAAGCATCGTTTAATATTATTATATTTTCGATTTGCGAATTATTAAATACCTACATTATAGCAATTTTGTTTGCCGAAATCGGGCTCTAGGAGATCTGACGTTCATATAAAATAGTAGCAATGGGTGTTCTAGGTATTTTCTGTATGTAATAATATTTGTTCATGTTACATATTGTATTGAGTATATAAGATATCTACTACTCATAACACAAGCTCTGTTTACCTTGGGGCTAAGCGATGCTGTGTGGATTGTCCAGCATTATTTATTTATTTAATTAAAATAGTCATCTATTGTAGCAAATAGCAACAAACCTAACAAATGCTTATGTAACTTACTTATAATGAAAAAAATACCGAAAAAATTAAGAGACCTAGCTGTATCCACGTTACCTGTGACGTCATTCGCACGGCGGCGGTCGGTTCCTTTATTCGAGTTGACAAAGACCCCAGTGTTCAACAGTAATAGTTTGTTTGCAGTTTATTGGATCATGAGATTAATCTTCCGGTAGGATGCCACTGAACTGAGCTTTAAAAGGGCAATCAAAAATAACATGGATGGAAAACGGCAAAAAAGGTTGGTCGAACTTTAATCTACTGTTTTATCAATTTAATTGAAACTTAGAATAGTTTTAATTTATTGTTCAAAGGTGAGTTAGAAAGGGTTTAAAAATTATCTGAGCGCCTGTTCGAAGCTACGCGTGCCCCGAGAGCTGGTGAGTATCTGGCGCAGCGCATCAGCACTGTCATACAGCGAGGCAATGCAGCCAGCGTCGTCAAGGGGACGCGCGCCGACTGGTATTGATGGATTAGCTGAGCTACCTCTAGATTGTTTGAAACAGTATGCAGTTAGCTCAATTGTTTCAATCGTTAATACTAGTTCTTATTAATTTCTATTCTTTAATTGTAATTTTCTTGTTAGATAATAAAGAGTATTTATGTATGCATATATATTCTTAAAGATAAGTGTGACTTACAGACTTAGTTGTAAAAACCGTTGAAAGTGAGATATGTTCTACTATATTACGAGATTATTGATATTCGTCCGTTTGTTTTAAATTTCGCAAAAACTTTTATAGCGCCTGTAACTGTCAAATTAAACATTGCTAAAGCAATAATACCGTACCGAATCACCCCTCTCTAAGCTTCAGTTGAGCAACGTTGCAGAAGATTACCCAAAACGGTTTAGCTTCCCCTTAAATCAACAAATCAAAAGTTTCGATAGTGATTTATGATTGATTTTATTATTTAACAATCAATAAGTTCTTATATATTGTTTAATTCATTAACAATCTTATTAAAGTTAACATAAAGTTTTCTCATTAACTTTCTTGTTAAATTTTCCTATAAATTATTTTGTTTCATTTTACAAAATGAAAAGACATTAAAGAACATTTTTCTATAACAATAAAATAAAAAAATAATAAAACTCTTTTATTTCGGACTACTACAGATCCATAATTTGTTAGTAATGATCTTATAATAAATGTTAGTAATTCTTACGAACTAAATTAAATTAAATTGAAATGAAAATGAAAATTAATATTAATAAATTAGAAAAAATTAAAATAAGCTAAAACAAATCAAATTATATCATCAATAGAAATTTAAATTAATCAATTGCATTTCTAATAAATTTCCGCCATATTGGCGAATCAATCCTGCCCGCTACAGTTTGTAGGATGCTGTTGGGGCTGTCCCGCACTCTGCGCACCAGGGACGCCGTCTTTTTCCAAAGATTTACAATGTACCTAAGAAAATAATAATAAAACATATTCTAGACCTCTTCAGTTTTCTCATGGTTTTTTTTATTAAAAACTATGAAAAATTATTAATTTATAATACACTCAGAGGTCATGCATTTTTACCGACGCAAATAAGTGTCTTATAGATAGATAGATGAAACGTTTATTTTATGACGACCGATGTGGCGCGGTGGGCGAAGGTCCGCCTGCGACGCAGGAGGTTGCGGGTTCGATTCCCGCCTCGGAACAATTGTGTGTACGATCTGCAGATATTTGTTCCGGGTGTTCTGGTTGTTTTCTATGTATAATAAAAAATATCTATCTATGTAATATATTGTATTATGTATATAAGTTATCTAGTACCCATATCACAAGCTCTGCTTACCATGGGGCTTATAATGGCTGTGTAAATTGTCCAGCATTATTTATTTATTTGGTACTAATAACACACACATACAATTAAACTAGAGAGAGATACAATATTAATTATTTGTCTTTGTTAAAATGTTTTAACTAAATAAAATGTCATTTGAAAAACCTAAGCAAACTCAATTCATTCAGGAATGTTAAATAAACTTTAAGATACAAAAATAAAGGGGTATGGTCGCACCCCACTTTTAATCCTAATCACTTTACACAAATTACAAGAAATAATCCGTCAAATTGAAACAGATTTCCCCTTTCACTCCTCCCCTTCCAAATTCAAATGCACGTTCATTCATTCAAATGTTTTCGCAATTACCCGCAATGCTTTAAAAAGTTCAGAATGTTCTCGCAAGGTTTAACCGTTTTAACGCCTCGTGGCGTGAAATTGAACTGCGCCAATAAAAATATTGATGCAATTGTCTATGTTAATTGGATTTGCACGCCATTTATTCTTTGTTATTCTAAGCGAGAAAAGATTTAGTTGTGAAATAGTTTAAGAAAGGGATCAGTAAACTTTTAAGATCCGTCTGTGATAGAGGAGGTTTGATTCTCAGCTCGGAAAAATCCGGAAAAATGTTAGAGAACGATCTGCATTTAGTTCTCTAAAATTTTTCCGGGTTTTTCCGGATGTTCTGGGTGTTTTCTATGTACTTATAAATAGAATCTAACTATGTAATAAAATGTTTAAGTATATTAAGTATTGTCTTGTACCCTTAAAATAGCTCTGCTAAGCTTTGGGCTTAGATGAGGCTGTGTGAAATTGTCCTATATTTTTTTGCAATCATAGGTTGTTTAGAAGCTCAGGTTTTCAGCAGCGAAAGTGTTAACTAGAGGTTTATAAATAACGCATAAACCAGCAAACTGCTCGTACATAAATCAATCTGGCCATTAGAAAAATAACGTTTATAACAAGTTACGTAAGTACAGTCTAAAAAAACCACGAAGACATTTTTACCAGGACTATTCTCACGAAAACCTCATAAAACCCGCCCAATTAAAGCGAAACCTTCAAATATAATTTGTACTAAAAAGCCAGCCATTTTAGGTTGTCCTCATTTCGTTCATTTGTCCTGAAATTACGCTAATAAGAACCGGTTCATAATATCCAGTGATTTGTTTGATAGAGTGGGGATGTAGAGTCCGGAAAATCTAGTCCGGTTTTTGTGCTTTTTGTATTATTATTAACCTCTCAGTATAATTTTGTACAGTGACCATTAAGCATATTGTAAGAACTATTCTATATGGGACTAAATTGTACTAAGACTGGGACTAAGTATAATTACTGGGGCTAGATATTGCTGTGTGAATTGTCCAGCATTATTTATTTATTATTATTTATAATTTTGTACCATGTCCTTTTTTAAGAACTATTCGATAGATGGGCTTAGTTAAAACCACAGGTTGAAACGTATTTAAAAGCCAATAGTTCACGTCTCTGACGAGGGTTTAGAAAACCCTGGACCAAACCAACACTGGCAATGATGATATGATACTGGGATTTTGTCGCAGAGGCAATAATGTGCTCCTGCACATTATTGCCTATGCGACAAAATCCATTTATGGCCATGAGTGTGAATTGTGATAAAATACCCTTTAAATTAGTAGGTATTAAACATAGTCCGTCTTTCTATTTTCGGTATTCGGGGCAACTCTACCCTGTTTGTCGTGTGTAGGTCCGATTTAGGCGAGATGTGGCGATACCCGCGCACGCAACACTTCCCATTTGTCCCACTACATAGCGAAAAGTCACGCTTTTCTCGTTTAGCTTGGGGTGGCTGAAATACAGCTTGAAAAACTTTCCTATAGAACATGTGGCAGCACGTGTTGGTTTCCGAAACAATGTTAACAAAAATAAAGGTATTTATGGAATCTTTTATTATTATTTTACTTTATTAACAAAGAATATTACCTACAATAGAACTAATATTTATTGAGCTAACTACAGACTGTTACAACTAATATACCTACTTACAGGTATCTCGACTGAACCATATCAATAATTCTTCTCATTTTCTCAATACCGACTTTGTATAAGCGTCCTTAAAGTTCGTAATCTATAAAATAACTATACCCTTCGGTCAATGTAAACATTTCCAAAGGCTGGTTAAGAACAATGCACAGCACAAAGCCACTCAAGTAGTTCTCCCAAATGGCGGGCAATAAACAGCAAACCTCCCACTGTAGGTAAAGGTAACAAAACTACTTTTTCAAGCAACTCAAATATTAGGCTGGACACACACCGGCGACGGAAAAAATAGATAACGACTCGCACCGCTACCGGTCAAAGAGACCCGTGCCGTCGTGGGCGGGGCGCATCACGCACAAAACAAACTCAGTGACGCGCCAGACAGGGACGCACATACCACACCCACGCAACACGACAGAGACAACACGCCCGGTGCTCGCACACGGCTAATTTAAAACTGGAAAATAAATTGACGGTGAACTCAAAACAAACAGATATGGCTGACAAAAAAAGGACGGCTGTATACGAAATCTTCATTAGCGAGCGAGCTAGAACAAGGGCGCCGGCGTTCCGAATTTAAAACGAAAGCAATCGCTATCATGATTCGACATTAATCCAAAATCTCATTTAGTATTCAGAAGGATGATTTTTCAGAAAAATGAAACAAACAATAGTGACATAGCGAAACCAATGAATGAAAGGGCGAATTAGCAAATCGAACCGTTTAATGAATTATCTCACGGGTTCAGTAATGAAGTACGCACAACGTAAGGAGTAATCGAATTAATGAAATAGGATTCGATTAAAGATCTATCTAAAGTTAATGAATCTCAGTGTTTATAAAATAAGGTTTTTATATAAAGAAAAATCATGATCACAGTAAAATTATTATAAAAATATAATCATAGTAAACTGTAAAACCTATTAAAACATATTGGTGGAAATACTCGAGAATTGCAACAAAAACTCTACCTTTATGACAGTTGATGGTTTTTACGCGTGGTTTTTTGCTAAAGTGGCGCCAATGTTTTGACAGATGAGCGATGTGGCAACACTGCAGACTCGAGGGGTATCAATATTAATATTGTAAGTGGGCGGAAGATAAAGACTTCACTCAGGCTAAGAGCATTTACGATTTTCTATTAGCATACGATAACCTACTGATGGATTTACTGATTAGCATGTCCTAAATGTAAATAAATAAACATTGCCTTCACCCGAAACAAAATATTTCGAAACAGACACAATAAATTGCCGTAAAGATGTTTACTTTAGCGAAACAAAAGACGACCACACACATCTTGTCGCAGTTGCGCAGTATTTCAAGGTCTAAATAGTGGTTTTTTGGGATTGCCAGAATTTGGCCCGACCTTTTGTCTCAGTTTTTGACACATTATGTCACAACACCAGAATATTTTGAACTACACGCTTCAATACTTTGAAGAGTTTGAAGTAACAGAATTCCTACCACTCAAATTTTTATTTTTAAATTGCGTACCTCACGGGTATTATAGAAAAATCGTAAGTTAAAAAACGTGCCCGTCTAAGGGACCTGACAATTTACTTATCCAAAACAGTGAAATTCAAATTCAAATTTGCCTTAACCTTTTCAAAATAATTAATTCATTTATTACTTCACATTCTTCTAATAAGTGAGGTAAGGCATAGGTTAATGGTAAACATCTTGCTAGCAAATTGGTAACCCGACCGCATGCGAGGGAAACACATTAATTTGAATATGGAACGCAAGATACGAAAAAGGAATATTAATTTGAATGAACTCAAGATATAATTCGAACTTTGAAAATCTTCGATAACACAAATTGTGATAAATTTATAAACTTATACGTTAATCATAAATTAATACGTTTTTCACGTTTCCATGAGGTTAAATTGCATTCAATAGGCTATTTGACAACATTGAAAATATGCTACAAATTGTGGTCATCCTATCAGATAATAGCCTAAAAAACATTTTTCGCTTTATTTCAACTAAATTAAGTACTTATGTATATTTTTGCAAATTACACAAAACAAAATGTAATATTTTATTGAATTTAATCTGTGACGAAAACGCCCTGTTGTTGGTTACAACTTTGGTGACGTCACATGCCAGTAAACAGACATTCCTCGACAGACAGTTGTTCGCGTTTTGCGTTTTCTGGGTGTTAAATTCAATCTGTGAGCTATTTCTGAAGCATTATCTTTCAATTTTGATAACTATTATAACTAGTGGCATAAATATTTGTTATTGTTTACTGCGTGTGACGTCACACGCCAGTAAACAATAGCGCCATTACAGAAACATCGTTTTTGGCGCGGTTTGGAAAATTTAAACTTTAAAATTGATTTTTATAAATAATACAGTAGGTATTATTTATAAAAATCAATTTTAAAGTTGTTAAAATGGCCCGGAAATATTAATGTAGTTTGTTTATAATGTAATAAAGAATAATTTAAAACGATTTCCAAAATTATTCAAATAGCCTATTCACTAATGAGAGTCTACAACTGTACATTTACTTGCTTGAATTTATATTATTTTATTTTGCTTAACTCATTAAAATCATACAAATTCACTGTCATCGACACTTTCTAAGTTTCTTGGCGCCATTTTCGTATCAAACAATGACAGGTCATAGACGGGCCGTGTAATTTTTTAAATCGCGTTGTGCATAACTAGTTAGATACTAAGTTGAAGTCCAAGTTGAACATCGGCAACAGGCAAGTTCTCGGATCAATTAGTGTGTAATGGGGGCCACAACTTCACCTGCCGTAATGAGATATAATATTACCCCTTACTGTTCTTACGATGGCAATCGCTCTACGGTACAAGCGGCAGCGGTATACGATGGGTGTACGGAAAAAAAAGAATTTATGTCCTATAATATCCATTATTTTAGGCCTTATCGATTTCGATGACGGCGACCCTAAACACTTGCTCGCTAGACCGAACTTGGTCTTAAATACCCTACGGCACTTATGGCAGTCATAAATAATGGATATAAGTCATTAAATAATATTTGTTCATTTTAGAAAACACAAACTTAAATACTAAAAAACAATTAGTCCGTAAATTAAATAATCTGAGTAATAAATGCTGAATAGATTGCCATTTCTTTATTTATACAGAAGTAACAATACTTATCTGAGATAATGAATGAATTAAACTACAGACGGAATATTGATTACCTTTTGTTTATTTTGACAGAACCAATGATAATAAATAAATAAATTAATATACATAAACTCGTAGCCAGACAAAACAAAAGTGCACATACTAAATAAATAAAAATGATAGAGATAAAATAAATAAATAATGCTGAACAATTCACACAGCTTTACCTAACCCTAAGCTAAGCAAAGCTTGTGGTCTGGACAAAGGTTCCACCGCTTTCTCTATCAAATCAAATCGCTTCAGCTCATGCCTTACTACCCCTCTAAAGATACGTTACTACATACTCGTATATTGCACGAGTGTTCGCATTGTTAACTCCACTAAGCACAAAACTCCCGTAAATTGCTTCTATTAGAGTTTTGAGATGCCTATTAGAGTTGCGAGTAGAGTTACGTATGAGATTCAGATGTTTCAATTATTTTACCTGCGGGTAAACGATACTTTTTTGGCTGGAGAAAAGGTAAGGAGTTGAATTTAATTAATTTGTTTAATTTGGTTCTCTTTTTAAATAAACAAGAAACTCATAAAGGAGTATGGGTTTAGAATAGAATAGAAAGACATTTATTCATAACAACTAAAATTAACAAAAGACACACTTATAGAATAGGTACATGTAGAGAGTTTTTACAAAAAGGCTCTTACTCAGCATAATGCTGGCTAAGCTCCGTATAAGAGACTTAGCCAGAGCTGCTCTTCCGTTAGAGCCCGTGACGTCATGAACAGGCATACGCAATGATATAACAAGAAACATTTTCAATTGTTTCATGATATGAAATTATTTTCGAGGGAAGTTTAATTGGTTATTTCTTAAGTAGTAGCTTCTTTCTTGGTGTTTTAATAGCTCTATTTTTATGGGACCACTTTGGGATCATTCTCCATACAAAAGCGAAAGTTTTTCAAATCGATCCGTAATTGTCGGAGTAATCGATGAACACATACAGCCGCATAGCATATTACATTCTGTTTTATTTCGATTAAAAATACAAAAAAATAAAAGTATTTATATACAAAACAAAGACACCAACAAAAAGAAATACATTAAAACTTTTGTGTATTAATATATACAGAGGTCTTGATGAAGAGTAAGTTCTCGAATCCTGGCTCTTACTAAGATGACTTACAAATCTTAGATGACCATGAACAATTTCAAACCTCGAACAGAAGCTGTGTACCCTAAGTACAGAATTATGTAATAAATTCCACATTCAAAATAAAACGTTTTCGACCTTATTTTACCCACTTTATCAGGCAAGCCCTAATTTTGCCCACTTACCGGGCAATGTCCGATGTCGCAGCGAGTACCACACTACCTGCCAATATTAGTACTTACCTACCAACGACCAACCGATCGACAGTTCGGTCAAATTACCGAACATAATTATACGGTGAGTGTATAATTGGATAAAGAGCCAACATTTTAATTTTTTTTTATAATAATTTTCTTACTCTTTTTGAGCATTTGTAGTAAATGACCGGGAATTATCGCTACCGACTTATAAAATTGTGGTTTTTATGTGTGATACTAATTTAATCCATGATTCATTCAAATTTTATGTGAACTGTGTGCGGGATGGCATTATTGCTTATCATAACATAAATTGATATTTTAAAACGACTTTAACTTGAACGAAAAATTAATACTTAATAGTTAATGTTTATGGTTCTTAAGTAGCGTTAATAAAGATGAGATTGTTAATAGGTGATTATTTCATTTATTATAAATTTTATTAGTACTTTATTAGGAAATATTAATTACTTTCTTTTCTATTTTTGCGTAGGTTTGTATTAAGTAACATTTTTATTAGATTTCTGTCTTTGAAATAAATACAATGCCATTTTCAAACAACAAAGCTATGCCAGAAGAAGTATTTCAATTATTAAAGAAGTATTTCAATGCTAAGAATGAAACGCCCTCCGACCAGGTGGGATGACGACCTGCAAAAGACTGCAGGTAGATGCTGGATGCGGCAAGCTGAAGACAGGGCGCTATGGCGCTCATTAGGGGAGGCCTATGTCCGGCAGTGGACTGCTATAGACTGATGATGATGATGAAGAATGAAGCTATTAAAATGAAATTATATTATGTAAATGTAAGAGGCAGTGACTTTTTAACAGACAAACTATGAAAAATATTTAACGTGTAATTAGAAGTCGTTAAAATAACGTTATGTACAATTACCTACTTGTAATCGAGTGAATTTATTAACTTGCGCATATTATGAAACCTAATGTGTTTACAAAATCATTCTTAAAAGCTTTTGTTAAGCTAGCTAGAGTCTACGGGTTTGCTCAGCGATTAAAAACTATGCGTTTGCCATTTCTTAATATGGAAATTCATTTAAGAGCTAACAATTTCAATTCTCAATATTAGGTAGTTTTTAAACGACTGATGTGGCGCGATGGATAAAAGTCCGCCTGCGACGCCGGAGGTTGTGGGTACGATTTCTGCCTTGGGACAAATGTTTGCACGATCTGCAAATGTTTGTTCCAGGCGTTCTTCGTAACAACATCTATCTATGTAATGTATTCTGATAAGTATATTATTCATTTAGTATCCATAACACAAGCTCTACTTAGCTTGGGGCTAGATGATGCTGTTTGAATTAGGTATTTATCTAGCATTAGGTATTTATAATTTAGTTCTAACTGGTTTCTATTCTTTGATTATAATTTTCCTTTTAAATAGTTTTTTTAATCGAAAGCGTAAACACGTGTAAACCTACATCTGATGTAGGTAGGTATATACTTACCTGAAATAGGATCTAATTACATAGGTTCTTTTACATGAATATGTTATTTAACATAAAGTTTTACCTTAATTAAAGTATTTAAAATTATTGCACATAAACACATGAGAAACAAGTAACTTGATGCAATTACAAAGCCTATAATTATATTGCCGTTAACTCTATCTTGTTCAGAGTTATTGCCAAGGCGGTCTAACATGCTAAATGCCTATTTGTATTGTTTCTAAATACCACACTTAACTGTAAGTCTTTTTAAACTTATGCGATCAGAACACATAATGTACTTATAAGTATTGATACAGCGGGTATTTATCGCGTTTATTTACCTATTCTGTCAGTGAGTCGAGGACATTGTTAGTGTTGTGTGTCGTCCGAGTGTGGCCATGGCCATGGACATGGCCTAGTATCAAAAACCAAGTGAGGGTAGTTACAAATAAACTAGCCCCCGCTTCGCAGAGGTGGTAACTCCAGTACCTCAGTCATTCCGTGACCACGACAGTGTGTTAACCTGGAAAATATTTAATTAACGCGATAAATACTTGTTGTATCAATATGTATAATATATAATAACTGTAAGTTCACGAAATTATGCAACAAACTTTCAAGGACGTAAAATTGCTAACTGGGACGTCGTTCAAAGTTACCGTCACATTCTAAGAACACGCTCGAGACAGTTCCTTGAAAAGTCATATTTAGCATAAAAACTACTATTACTAGTTCCTACTAATAACAGTACGTTATTGCTGTTCAGTAATGAACTTTAATCGGTTGGTATAAGAGCTGAGATCTTCGATGGTTTTCATGTAGATCAGCCCAGGGCTTGGCTCATTAAAGTTAACTAACGATGTAATTGGTAGGTAAGTGTGCGATGTGACATGCGATCTTGTGAATTGGGTCGTTGATTAAACGTCTAGTTTGTATACTTACTTATTAGAAAATGTCAGTAGTAAGTAGTAACTGACATGCATACAACTTAAATGGGCAAACATCATCATTATTATCATATTATCCACTGCAGAGGCGTTTCCATGACAAATTGTTGCCATCAAAAGCATACCTACCCATTTCTGTATAACTATGCTAAATAGCAAAAAAGAATATTATTATTTTTCTTAATTTGTGCTTTCAATTGACAAAACCACTCAAAAGAACAAAAACTTTTGAGTGTTTATACATACATAAGTGCTTAAGTAACAAGTGTCTTATGTACTTTTATAGACACAATATTATAATAAGAAAAGTGCCAATAGACATGTTATTATAATAGTAGATAATACATTTTTATAAAAATTAGTTGAAACTAAATTACCTATTAGCCAATTCTATGCCTAGATTGTAGAATTAAACTCGAGTGTATAACATATACGTGTATAACATTAATATAACAAGAACAATATAAAAAAAAATACAAACACAACTAGTCTATTTCTATACTTTGACGGCAACAATAACAAGACAATTGCATTACAAGTCTAAACGAGCGATGTCATTCAGAAACAATTGTATGTTGCCTCAGGCTGGAGATACTATGTCCTCCAACGAGGGTGAAGTTAAACATAGACTAGCGACAAACTTTCATATTAAAAAAAATAGAGTAAAAATATACCAAGGAGAATCATACTGAACTATGCAGTTTGGCTGTTGCATCGCCACATACATTTTTATCTATCTATACTTATATTATAAAGAGGAAAGGTTTGATTTTTTGTTTGTTTGTAATGAATAGGCTCCGAAATTACTGGACTGATTTGAAAAAAAATTTCACTGTTGGGCCTATGTTCACCGGGGATAGTGTAGCTTACACTATCCCCGGTGAACATAGGCTATATTATATTTTCAAAAAGTTAGGGATCCGTATTAAAACCGCGCGTAGCCGGGTAGGTCCATATAAAGGGGTAGGGATAAAATTTTTATCCATCATTATACTCTGTACGTTCAAAAACACCAAATTCAAACTTTGTTCGCAACATTTTTTTAATTAGATTTTTCTATTCTCTAGTTTATATCTCATTCTAAAACTAGATTTGCCAAGTATCTATCTAAAATTGCTTGTTAGAGGATCACCTTTTGATCTCCTAATTGGATATGAATTTTTAATAGATTGATCTTTTGGCCTTTATAATTGGCGTAGAAGATTTGGCATCGTTACACTCACCAAAATAGATACCGTAAGGAATCAAATATTGTATATATTAAAGAGTAAAAATAAAAATATCAACGTCATATTTCAATGACTATGATTTACCGCTCTGATTAGTTCTTAAAATATGTTTTTGCACTATTTTATTATTATTTTAATCATCATAATCTTACATTTTTAATAAAACAAGTTATTTTTGCCACTTTACGTCTAGTTGACGGACTTTATTAAGTAGCAGTGGACTATAAAAAAACTCGTAAACAGCGGAATTAAGTCAGAGTGACGAGAATAAGAATTAATAAAGTAAGGTTTATTTCGCGTCGAAATTAATTCTACAAACTTTACCGGAATAATTGTAAACAGTTTTTGCAATCATTTGCTTTTAGAAACCTTTTGTCGTTGATTTATAGAATATCTAAGAAATTATAAACTTTTATGTAATTTTTTAATACAGATTATAACCTACTATAATATAACAGCCACACATACAAACTTTGTAATTTGCGTGAACTAGCAACAAACATACAAATGGTTGTTACTTTTTCACGCAAAAACTACTAAACGAATCGGGTTGAAATTTTACACACAAGTAGTTCTAGGCCCGGAATAAAACATAGGCTACTTTTATCCCACAAATCAGTAAACATAGGATAGAAATAACGTATATAAGCTGCGGGCAGAAACTAGTCTCATCTATAAATACATATATGATATATAACGGATGATGAAGATGTCCTCCTAGCTACGGTATATCAAGGAACGAATACATCCGACAGAGAACCAAAGCTATCAACATAGCTCTGAGAATTAGCAAGCAACGTAATGTAGGACGCCCTTCGACCAGGTAGGATGACGACCTGCGAAAGACTGCAGGTAGAAGCTGGATGCGTCAAGATGAAGACAGAGCGCTATGGCGCTCATTGGGGGAGGCCTATGTCCAGCAGTCGACTGCTATAGGCTGATGATAATGATGAAGATATTGAGGAACGGTTTTTTTATGATGTTCGTTTGGCGGCAAATAGTGAGGCACGTGTTCTTCTAAAAGATAATCGAAAAATGATTAAACATTTTAATTGACGTCTTTGGCAGAATTTTTCTTACATTAAACGTCAAAGTTAACCACTAAAGCCGGTAATTGCCTGATTCTCTTTCGAATAACAACACAATTGATAAAGTATTAGATGGCTTGTATTGTAAAGACATATGGGAGAAGATACAATCTTATTGAAGAAATACCATTTTTTTTTATCCATTATATAATTATATATACCATAGAGTGGAGCCCACCCAACGCTAAGAGGCGACGTGGAAGGCCCAGGATGTGATGGCGTAACGAGCTCGAGGCACATCTTCCATCATGGCCTGTTGCAGCGTTGGATCGCGAGGAGTGGAAGGAGAAAAGGGAGGCCTTTGCCCAGTGGGATAATAATGACTAGAAATAAATAAATAATTTGAATAAATTAGTGAATAAATAATAAAAATCTATTTATAAGAACTAAAGATTATTATTTTTAAATGTTCATGTTCATAGAACCGGCTCCATAGCTAGTTCAATACATTCTCACTTTTTATGTCAGTTGATGAGTTCGGCGCCTTTGATATGCGAATTCGGATAATACGATGCTAATTTCATTAAATTATATCGCCTACCGATTTTTGACGGTTTATAACTAGCAGATCCGAATTTGTTTATGTCAAAATAAATTAGAATATGCAGGTATAATGAGTCAACTGACTTCTTGTTAATAAAAAAGACAGTCATATCAAAAATCTTCTTTATTTATGAAGTCGTATAAAAATAATAGTTTCTGCTCGCGGCTTCGCATGCGTTGTTCCTATGGATAGCTAATAATGATGAGAACCATGGGGACTGAATTAGGTATAGGATAAAAAACCAATACTTATGCTATTCCAGGCTTACATCGATATAAAAATATCAGCCAGTTCCATTCTGTAGTTTTGGCGTGAAGTATAAACTAACAAACATACATCCAATCTTTTGGAATTCATAATAATTAGTCTCAATTCTGACTTTGACTTCCACACTCAATTTTAAAAGGATGTTATTCAGCACATTCTAATTCCAAATTGAAAATTCGATTTTCAAATAGTTATGCTTCTAAAATCGTCTCTAACACCCGCTGTTCATAACCTGCCAGTACGTGACCGCGGCCTCCTTTGATATGCAGCCTTCTTTCTCCATTTACACGTTTTTTTTTCTTTAATTCATTTTTGTTATTGGTTACAATATTATCTGGCGGCTACCGGGCGCAAAGGGGTTATAATTCAGTTTTATTTATGCAAAATAAAAGTGATATTAATGATTTATGGCAGGACGGGGTGGTCGAATAAGCAGTCAGGTTTTACGCTCTCTTGTGTCGGCTTTTATGTGAATGAATGATTTGGAAAGTGACTTTTCTAAAACATTATTAAAAACAGCTGGCGGTGGTTATAATGAAAGTTTTTAGTTCCATGCAAGGTCTAGTTTGTAGCACTTACAAAGTCATACAAAAGACCTCAACGCGTGACACTATTATTGCAGTTTTTGAATTTTTTCTTTAAAAGGTTGGCATACTCGTTAAAATATTAAATTATAATAATTAACGTTCTAATAATTCAGATAGATAATTAAAAAACAAATTATGCTCTTGACCGATGTGGACAATTTTTTCAGAGAGAATGTTTAAAAGTACCATTATATTACAATCATACGAACTACTATGCTAAGTGCCAAGGTGGCACTAAAGGTCGTCTACCTCTTCCTCCACGAAATCGCTAATTGGATTGAAATTTATCGCTACTCTGTCGCTTTCCATACAAACCTAAAGCGATACCAGTGTCGCTAGAGTACAATGGTACAAGCGTAGGTATCTACTATAGGAAGCTAAATACTAACAACACACAACCTAAAAACAAATCGAAATCGGAAATAATTACTGACTTTTTACGTTTTCAATGAATTCGCGTATTTCAATGTCACAAAATACCAGAATAATTGTAAACCTTAAAAAATATTTTAATAAATTAACAATATTATGGTTAAGAGAACCAAATTACGTTATCATGACTAAATATATCATCAGACTGATAATGATCAGTCTATGTTCGACTGTTAGTCCGGACATAGGCCTCCCCCAATGAGCGCCATAGTGCCCTATCTTCAGTTTGACGCACCCAGCATCTACCTGTAGTGTTTTGCAGGTCGTCATCGCACCTGGTCGGAGGGCGTCCCACACTACGTTTACCTAGTCGTGGTACCACTGCCACTTCAGCTTGCTAATTCTTAGAGCTATGTCGAAAACTTTGAAAATAATGAAAATATATGCATTGCGCAAATTCAAAATAATAGACATAGGGTCTATAATTTTATGCGTAGTTAAAAAATTGTTTCAGGTGCTAGCAGAGTGAAGTTGCGAGCAACATTATCCGTCAAAAAAACAAAAATAACTCCAACTTCAAGAAACATTTCCAAATCTATCCCTCTCCTAATTACTATAATTACCGTCCAACCCGTTATTAGCCGACACCATCGATTGTTTTTTTTATATTTAAGGCGAGTCTCCGCGTTATTTTATTTTATTTAAGGCGCAGCTAATTCCCACACACGTAACTAATTCGTTTCGGTGGCGAATAAAACAACGGCAGGTATTCCATTCAAGGGTTCGAGCATCATGCTCAAATGAGGTTTGGGAAATGAGTTCGAAAACGGCTTTAGTCCCTCATCTCAGCTGGTCAAACTAGATGCATTGTCATTACGCTCATACTATTGTTGACACTTATTTATTATTTATCTTTTGTTTATTAATCGTTATATATATTGAAGATTTAAAAGGCATTCAATGTTTTTATCTTCAATGAGATTGAATGTAAGTTTTTAGAAACCTTATTAAAAAACGTTTAAGCTTAAAAAACATGTTATCATAAAGAAACTGCACCAGGACAACTACTTTTGCACTGCAAGATCTGACCATTCGCAAATTCGCAAGATCTCTTTTATCTAGATTCAATCTAATATCCCAAAGTACCTCTGTACCGAACCACCAACCGAATAATTAGTTTATTAATCAACTACATTACATGAATGAGCGAGACAGACGATTAGAGTAGGAGGCAAGACCGCGGTGGTCTGAAAGCGTCGGTCGATGCCAAAGGCGGCGGCGGCTCCGCGCTAATTGGAGAGAGCGGCGACTTCAAAGGGTACACAACGTTTATATTAGGCAGGTATGCCGCAGAAGTAATACTGTGATACTTAAAGTGTGAGGAGTTTCACTTCTATATGAATCATACTGTGTCTAGCTTGAGAAGACATCTACAGATCAATTAGGTTGGAGCTATCGCTTAAGATGTTTTCCTGAATGTATACATTAGAAATCGTTAATGTCGGTTTTGCATAGGGCTTAGCAAATAGCTGACCTTATTACATCAATGAAGTATGTGCAAGCGCCCGTGGCTTTGCTTACACATTTTTCAAATCTTTTTTTTAACCAATGTTGGGGTTTTTCCAACAGAAACTAGGATCGTGCCTACTTGGCAACTCTCTCTTACATTCATAACTTATTTATTTATTTTATTGAAGGTTACAATTATGATTAAAATACTGAAAAAACAACCCCCATAAGATTATATTATATATCTATCTTCTATCTAAATTTCATGACGATCCGATCAGTAGTTTAGTAATGAAGAGGCAGTAATTATGTAGTAAGAGACAGATTTCCTCTCGCTTTTATAATAATGTATTATTTTCTTTGCATAATAATAAATATCTATATGTAGTGTATTGTATTAAGTAAATCAGTTCTGCTTAGCTTGGGGCTAGGTGATGCTGCGTGAATTGTCCAGCATTATTTATTTACTAATGATTTGAGTCCATTGAGGGACACCTAAAAGTATAGACAACCTCTGTGGCGCAGTGGGCGAAGGTTCGCCTGTGAAGCATGAGGTTGAGGGTTCGATTTCCGCTTTCGGGACAATTGTGTGTACGAACTGCAGACATTTTTCCGGGTGTTCTGGTCTATGTATAATAAAAAATATAATATCATCTATCAATATAGTGTGTAGTATAGCAGTTATACGCAAAATACAAGATCTGCTTATCTTGGGTGGGGCTAGATGATACTGCGTGAATTGTCCGGCATAATTTATCTATTAATTATTTGAGTCCTTTGAGGGACACTAAAAGTATTGGCTTAACGGCCACACAGAAGAGACTAGAAAACAAATTTAATAGTACATAGCCATTAATAATGCCACATCTTTTCAAAATGTTACCGTTACTTTATAGTTTGAATTGAACATAGCTTAATATTCAATTCAAACTATCAAGTAACATAAAGTAGTAACTTGATAGTTTGAATTGAACATAGCTTAATGTTCAATTCAAACTATCAAGTTACGGTGTCTGCCTATGTCCATTAAACTAATGAAAACCTAATAATGTTTAGAATAAATATCTTCAAGTTTTTACGACGCTGCATGTAACAGACCACCTGAAGGTTTTCTTTTGTTTACGTTCGCTGAAATATTTACAAGGTGTGAGGTTAATTTAGAAATTATGTTACGTATTTTAACTAAGAAATATAAAATATTGATAATAGAAAGTTACCTTATTATGAAAAGCTTGTGAAGTTCCGAAGGTACTTTATGTAGGTACTTATTATTTTATCATTCATATAGGTAAAGTACCTACTTGCTATAGTCTACAAAAGATGGTCAAGTGCAGATTTTCGTTGTAGGAGATTTTTCATCTAGAATTCTAAATGGCTGGCAGAAACGATGGGTGGCCTGTATAATACCCAGCAGAGGGTATTTCAGAGCTGATAATATGATTTAGATAATCTCCTTTGTTCTTAAAACACTCCATTCTAGCTAGACACACACATTAGAAAGGATGGGATGGGTTTGCCCGATATCCTTCCAGGATATCGGGCAAACCCACAACTCTCAAATCACTTCCTTCCACTAGTCCAAACTTTGGTACAATATAACATCATTTACAACGGTTGAATAACCCCAAGATTTACATGCAATTGACACCATAATCCAATCATTCTCAAAACTCAAATCCATGTTATCAAAAGCTCCGAAAGAATCCTTTGCCACACAACTCCACCCTCAACTCTCTTCATTATGAACTCTACCTCTTTGGTAATAACAGACACGAGATATACAACCTCAAAATTGTCAGCCTTCTTTGATTTTTACGCGTAGTTCGGTTTTGAATCCTATTGTGTTTAGAATAAGGTGGTATAGTTTGATGAGGTGAAGCAGATCGAATTGGCCTTAGTGTCAACACTTCACGGAGGAATTAGTGGTTGTGGACGGTGCCTTTGTTGTTTAGAACATGGTTACACGGAGTGATCGCTTTGAGATTCGACCTTTTGATGGTTTATTGGAGCCTTTGGAGCTAATCGGGCTTGAGGCATACTGTTTGAAGTTTATCACAATATAGTCAGAAACCTTAAACCCCGAATCGAAACAAGCGAGTGAAAGTGATAAGTCAGTGAAATAGGTATGGTGCCACAATGGATGACATATTCGTATCTGCAAAAAAAATGTAATATAAGAAAATTATTAAATATATATTTAAATAATTTCAGAGTAGAAGGTAGACTCAGTGATAAGGCCGCATAATATTTGCTCTGTGCCTGTTTGACTTTGTTAGTTAACATTGTTAAGTTTATAAAAAATGTGTGTAAGGTACTGTATCAAGGTATTGTGTCAAAGTCTGATAATATTGTAGGTAGGTAGTGGTGTATAAACTGTTCTTACTTTATTTCATTAATTAATTGAAGGTAGTATAGGTATGTTTGCGAAAAGCAAAACTGAATTAATAAAAAACTACTTAATGCTTCAGTTTCTATTAATGTTTTCGGAAGCACTTAACTAAACCTGAAACTGTTCGTTTCAAAATTATGAAAAGATTAAAGGTTTTTGTTGGAAATTCAAAAAAATTTGGCTAATTATAATATTTCTTATGAAAGGTATTGTCCATATTCTTTCTTTAATACCTTGACCAGCTAAATACCGAAGCAACTTTGATCGCGACATTATCTGAGGACATTATTAGCGCTTCCATAAAATCGATCTCCCAATCAGATCTACGATAACAGCTCGATATTATTTAATCTGTGGCAGATTAAGACGTTCACTCTCGCCTGCGGTTCAGGTATCTTGTTTTATTTTCTTGTTGTTCGTTCTGATAACCACTTATTATGAATTAGAGCCGCTTTTAGTTAAAATAGACGAGTTGAATAATTTTTAATATTAAAATTAGCCATAGGCATTGGAAAGTGGTGAGTATCGGTAGATTAAAATGGGTGCAGTCGTTATACCATCGGTGGGGATATGATAGTACCATAGTTATAATGTATGGACAGATTCTTGGACGCATTACATTACAGATACCTTTAAGTTGTTTGCAACAGTCTGCAGTTCGCTCAGCTGTTTCAACTATAAATAATAGCTAGTTCGTATAATTTGTTTCTAATGTTTAAATGTTTATTTTTGTACAATGTTAAATCAAATCATTTATTTGTTATGTATAATGTCGACTACAAGCCCGTAAATGTAAGTTTTGTGTAAAGTTTTGACATAGGTAAGTAAATAAGTAACTTGCGGCGATCTCTAAGCTCGAGTGTGTACTCGACCTACAACACACACCAAATGGTTCATAAAATCAATTTGAATTTCGAACAGTAGTAGCTTTTAATGAATGAACTATCAATTTGAACGAATGTAACGAACCAATCAATTAACTTTTCGCCACGCGTTGATCTCAATCTATTTTTGTCTATGAAATGTCTGCGCGCTTTTAACATTTTCAAATTGTCAATTATTAAGCAAATTTTTATTGCAATTTCTAAGGATTGAAAGGAGTTGTAAATTAAGAGGATGTGAATTGATTTATTGTATATTATAGACAAGTGTTTAATTGATTAAAGTACTAAATTAATTGCACAAAGAAATGTAATAACTAATAGATCAAACGAACTTCCTCAAGTGGAGTTCTGTTAATATCTAAGTAGTCTTCATTGGAAGATTTATTGTATATTAAATATCTTCTATGAAATGTATTTCAAACCCAGAATTAATCCACACATTATTTACTACATTCGTAATTTATATAACCCGCATGTTTTCCTTCATAATAAACATAAATTAATTAATCTATTCTGACAACATTGACTGTTCATTATTTATTTTTAGAGAGCTGTTCAACAGTACGTTATTCATTTCTGGACTCTACTTCCCACATCCTAAGATCGATATTAGATATTTGAATATCAATATGCAAAAGAAAACTTATTTACCCCGCATAATTGTTATTTATTAATAAAGAAAATGACAACGTTTCTAGTCGTAGCTCTGAGAATTAGCAAGCTGAAGTGGCAGTGGGCCGGCCATATCTCGCGAAGAACCTACGGCCGCTGGGGCAAACGTGTTCTTGAGTGGAGACCACGACTCGGTAAACGTAGTGTAGGACGCCCTCCGACCAGGTGGGATGACGACCTGCGAAAGACTGCAGGTAGTTGCTGGATGCGGCACGCTGAAGACAGGGCGCTATGGCGCTCATTGGGGGAGGCCTATGTCCAGCAGTGGACTGCTATAGGCTGATGATGATGATGAATTCCGGTTCAACATACAACCATGTTAAAAACAACTAAAAATACAGTTAAATTACTGATGAAGGCAACTTCATCAGCTTAAACCGACTGAAATCCAATCATACTAAACTAGACTTACCGCCTCACTAATTAGAGTTGATGTTTGTTTGTTTCAAGTGCACATAAATCGTACAAATCACAATGAGGGTTCGATTTGTACGGCCCGTCTGTAAATAGGCTATTGTTGTTCTAACGTGGACTAATCTGGGTTTTGCATACCTGCCTACTAAGTCTGGGTTTTATTGGGTATTTTAAGGAGTTAAATATGAACCATTATAGTAGTTTGATGAATCTATACTTCTATACTAATATTTTAAGAACGAAAGGTTTGATTTTTTGTTTGTTTGTTTGCAATGATAAGGCCCCGAAACTACTGGACCGATTTGAAAAATTCTTTTATCGTTGAGAAGCTTCACTATCCCCGGTGAACATAGGCTATATTATATTTTCAATAAAGTGCAAAATTTCAGCCCGATCCGTTAGTATTTTGGCGTGAGGAAGTAACAAACATCCATCCATTCATCTAAATATCCAAACGTAGTGTAGGACGTCTTCCGGCTTAGTGGGATGACATCCTACGACAAAGACCTACAAGCAGGGCAGATACTGAATACATTTGAAAATAGGGCTCTATCGCGTCCAGCAGTGGACTGACTATTATGGGCTGATGATGATGATGACTGGATGTGATTGTTTCAAGTGCACATTAATCGTACAAATCACAATGCGAGCGCCATTTGTATGGCCGCTCTGCAAATAGAGTAAAGTTGTTCTTACGTAGACTAATCTGGGCTTTGTAAACCTGTGTGCACACGGGTAGATTAGTAACACTATAAAACCTAGACTAAGTAAGCACTTAGTCTGGGTGAAGACTTTCACAGCCACTGATTGTGTTTTTTAATAGAGGGTAGGTGAAGTACGGGGATCGTTGTCTATGGTAGAACAGAGAAGATGACATCGCGTCGTCATACATTGCGTAAATTATTAAAGTTGAACGAATGATATTTAAACCATTTTACGCATTCGATGACGATGTAGCGTAAATTTTCTCTATTCTGCCCTAGACTACAATCCCTGTGCTGAGTCTATCTATCGCAAAATGTTTATGAAACAAATGTCCACCCGGGCGAAGCCAGGACGAGCCGCATGTTTTGAAATAAAACGGCTTTCTTTAATTTTACCTTAAGATTCTTATTTATAATAGTTCTGTATTTTCTATATATCATAGAAATTGAAATGTAACCGGCGGTGTTAGCTTACAACGAACGCACTGTAACGTATCTACTACTTTACTGAAGTAGGTACAACTTGTTACTACATACCTTTTATGAAATAAATAAGAACATAAAAATATAATATTTCCTACGTATCAAAAAAAAAAGCAACAAGCGACTCTACAAATGAAATCAAAGTTTATTTCTTTAGGCTTACAAATAAGCACTTAGAAAAGTTATGTTTTATACTATTCATTATTATATTGATGTTCACTTAATTTATTTTGTCCACCAGTGGAAGAAGTGAGAAGAAACCACTAGTAGGTATGTTCATAACTTATGTGTCTATAGTACATATGATTTGCTTATATGTAAGTTGTTAGATTTTGAGTTGGAGTAAAACTCGTTCCAAGCTTTTTTATCTTCTAGATAATCTGATCAAAGCGATCCTGTCCTGTCTCAGCATAATGTTGCTCTACTTCTCCAGAAGAAGTAGAGCAACGCTGGTTTTCTGACAACTACTGAACTTTGCTTGTGAACTGTGTACTTGGATACTACTTAGGTACCTAGGCAGTACGTACCTAGGTAGTGTCTAATAATAGCGCTTAATTAAACGTCCGCGGGTGTTAGCCGGCTATAAATGCCGGATTGGCAAAGTTACTGCTAAGCATTTAGGTATAGTATGTTGATAGGACCATGGTATGCCTCGATCGTATCAACAGCTAATGTTTATTCTGATAAATTGGTAGCGGTTTCAGTTAATTTCTAATCAAGGAAAGATTTTAGTACCTAATAAGGTATTAAAACACGGATCTTAGTTTTTGAAGTTTGTAAGGTTTTAGTTTTTCCTCTAAGAAAACACCGATTTTGTTCTTTGTAATTGATTTTTAATGTGCAAATTCTGTTTTGCCTTCATTAGTTCGTATCATACCTTCACGATACGTGTTTCGATCTTCTTTTGTGAACATTACCACACACCAAAAAATAAGAGAAACCATGTAAAAATAAAAATAAAAACATACAGCTGAATTGGGAAACTCTAAGCAATACTTTTTTTAAATTCGAGCGAGTTCCAAATTCAGTTTATTCTCCAATTCAGGCTTCAATATCATTCATTCATTGACACGTTTCGTTCCTCTTTTAAACTGTAAATTTTAAAAGATTATGTAAAAACTACCTTGAATCTCCCTTGCGTCCATGTGTCCGTAATAAGGTTAATGGCACACAATTAGTTCCGACCACCGGCGTACGGCATATGCCGGCCCGGACCGGACCGGTTCCTGGACACACGCGCTAGCGAACTAAAAAGTAAAAGAGGTTTTATAAAGGATTTTCTTGTCTATGATAGAGGCTGGTAGAGCTACTTATTATGATAGATACAGAATAAGCAACCCAAATCCAAAGAATTTATAATATCCCAAAATGTTAGTATTTGTACCCACGATTTTCCCTTTCAAGTATGATAGAATTAATTATTATCGTGTATTATTTATAATAATTGTATAGATATCCTTGTGATTGAGCCAATAAATTGATTTCTTTCTCTTTAAATAAATAAATTAGTAGAGTAGAGGAATCCAACGAGTAACAATTTGTCTTTCATACTGCAGAATAAAGTCATTGCTACAAAAAACTTGCCTAACGAATAATGGAGCTAGTGAAAGACGCTGTCAAATATTTAAATTACTTTCCTAGGCTCAGATTGAATGCGGTTTGCGTTATGAAACTAAACGCAACGGTCACAGATTAGGGAATAGCTGCGGTTGGTGCGTTCTCAGGGTGGTGCTGATGCAGGACCGTTGGTTCACTCCACTGCGACCCAAAAAAGATTTTATCTAACCCGCAAAAGCATGAATGTGCACAGTGCTTTTGCGGGTTAGATGTAAAAAAAATGTATTTTAGAGTGATAAAATAGATTACCACAAGCTTCTAACAAGTGGCCCGCCAGTTGTCTGTCATCTGATGTCGTCAAGATGAAATGCATCTAAATATTACGAGATAAAGCCCATTTTTGCAGCGCGCATCTGCACAGCGTCAGCCTTAAAGCCGCTGTGCTGGTGGGTTTGGAATGTCACAAGTCACGGCTAAAGAGACCTTAAATGCGACTCTACTAAGTTAAAAGAGTAGAAAGTATAATCTGTAGTCAGCATTCAAGTCATAAGACAGCTTTCGTGAATTAGCTGTTCATCGTATAAGCTGTGCCCGTATCATGGCCTATTTCAACGCAATGGCGGTAAAGGAGAGTAAAAGGACTAAAGCTTTCCATATTTTGCACGATTTGAAACCGCTTTCAGAATAACAGAGTTATTTATTGTAATCCGTTATTTTGTTATCCTTGCTGTCGCATCGTCGATTTTTCGTTTGACGTTTGTGCAAATATGTACTTTAAGATTAACGCTCAATGGTATAGATTGCAATATACAGGAATGCATCAAAATTGTAAGTAAGCTTGTAGTTTAATTAGCATTCTGTCACACTCCGCCATTGTTGTTCCTATTTCAAACCGACCAATCCCGACCTTCCCTTTCCAATCAGCACTTCCATTTGTAAACACAATTCAATTAAGTGTTGTACCCATGTTTTGTTGTGTTATCGATTAGTGCGTAAAGAATCGCGGTTAATAGATTGCCTTATCAGCTAGTGTGGGGAAAAATAATATAATCTATAGGTACCGAGGAGAATGAGCTACAATAGTTTTAATTAGCAATGGGAAAACGGAGAAAATTAATTTAAGATTAAAACTGTGTTTTTGTACGGTTGAATCGTTTGAAAACAATGTTACGGTTGATAATAATAAAAAGTCCTTGGAAACTTTGACTGAAACAATGCTTTTTTTGTGGCATCTTATTGTTAAAGAAAACATTTTACTTGAATAATTAAGTACCTACCATACGCACCTGGGTACTTGTATCTACGAGTACAGGTATCTGTTTTTATTCGCATTCAATCTTGTATCTTGGTCTTACTACAATAAGTATTATTACCAAAATTACTATTAACATAATACAAACCACATAATGATAAAACGGTCCAAACGCATTAATTATGACAATAATGAACGTATTTCAATGAAATTGTGGGCTCGTGAGTGAGATATTAAATCATTAAAACGAATATTAAATAAAACTTTCGACGCACAGTAATGTGTGAATTACAATTACAGTTCTTCGAAATCAATACGATAAAAGAACACGATATTAAGTATCGATATCCGCGCAGCCGTCTATTGTTCGATTTTGAAAACATCGATAAGTAATTTGCGTTGTTGAATGCTCTATAAACAACGAAATAATTTTGAAAAAGGAATTTCAATGATGTTTCAGTATTTTAATTTTTGTGGCTTTAAATTATGGTACCAGACTGTAGGGATGAATAAAGTTCGTGACGAGCGAATTTTGAGAAATCTATCAAAAATATTTTATAAACTCTCTTTAAACAAAATCAATGGCTGATAAGTTTATTATTTCGTTATAATAATTACATTACTGCCATGGTGATCATTTTATTGATTTTAATGAATACTGAATACCTATGGAATTTTCTTATGTGGAAACTTTTTTAACAGACTTCGAAAAAGTGTGTGAAAAAAGGTCTGTGTTCGGCTGTCTGTACGTAGGTGTTTTTTTGGTATACCTACTCGCCGATTTCTCTATCGATTGTGTTGTGGATGGATTGTGGTATTGATAAAGATAGAGGATGATGATCGAGAGTTAGATATTTGTCGAGCAAAACCTAAAAAAAAAAAAAAATTAAGGCATTCAAAGTCAGTTTCTAATTTTTCAAAAGAATTAAATTGTAATTTATTTAAAAAAATTAAGTGTGAAGTCACTGCCAGAAGCTAGTCTATAAAATCACCCTTTCCCCGAAAAAAGCTAATTCCAAGCACTGCAATCGAGTCCTTATTGCTTGCCATTATGCTTCATTATCCCATAATTATTGCTTCTATTCCTCCTGTGGGGTCCCAAGGTGTCAGAGCCGGCACGTTTATATTACCATCTTTTAGAAAAAAAATTAGGCAAGTGTGTGTTGTTTTGGGTTGGGTTCCGTAATTTGATGGGAGTTGAGGATGACTGAGCTCACATCGATATGTATTTTTTATTAATTATAAGAAGATATTATTTTGTTTTGAAGAAGCTAGCGCAGGGCTGCAAGAAATGGTACAAGAGTTTGGAGACCTAGTGGGACCCAAGGGCGGTGTAAAATAAATTATTATTATTAATTTTGATTTAATTTTTCAAACGTAAATAAATATTTTATAGATAATATTAGATGTAAGGACTTTTAAATCGTCACTCAGTAAAACACCTAAGCTATAGGAATGGTTCTTACTCGTAGATTAATATTTGACACCGATTTTGGGGAGTAGGTAGGTTTTTTTATACCTATCGGTAAAAATAAACTTTGCATGTTAATAAAAGGTGTGCTACTTACCGTCTCTTTTGTCAATTTATATAATACAATACATAAGGTTAAAGTATACACATTTTTCACAAGCACAGAAATCTTGGCTAATTCGAAAGCAGGCAATACAACCTCCAATACGCGAATTCCATAACTATCGTTCCGTTATCGTTACACGGAACTCCAAAAAAAAAATCCGGCAAAAAGCCGCTATTAGGCGTTCGCTACACGATTTCACAAATAATATGAACTCTAAGCAATATCGCTGACTAATTGATAGAGCAGAATAGAATAAAAGTTTTTGTTGAGCTTTTATTGATACCGATGGGGTGTAGGGGTTTTTGATAGGAAAATGAATTAATGGATTTAACGGTTTATGTAGAGTTTTAATTGAAATAAATATTGCTTAGGGTCAGACATGTTGACCGAGGTTGGCCGAGTCAGAGCGAGTCTCTCGGACAAGGAAATTTATTCACATAAGACATGGTACATAACATATTGGTGGAACAACACAGTACCTAGAGCTGCATATCTCGCCCGAATACAGGCACGTGAATATAAAAATCTATAAAATAAAATTAAATGTCAATTAAAATAGAACTCTCTAGGTCTAAACTTAAAATTAAGGTAATCTTCAACCGAATAAAAACAATGTTGAATTAATAAATTAAATAACTTTCTGTTGAATAAGGGACCCTTTAGTTCTTAAACTGTGTCGAAATATTGGAAAACTCAAAAATCAAATTATGGTAAATATCCCGTTTTAAATTACTTTAGTATACCATAAAGTTTGCTTAGCCTTGTTTTTCATAGCCATCTTGTTTAAGTTTGTCTTCGAAAAAATAAAAAGTAAAACCTTTTTACTTAATACCTAGATGTAATCAAAAGTCAAATAAATCGTGATGCACATTAATAGGGTCATTTATTGATCGAAAATACCAATAAAATAATTAAAGGATTTAATCACCTTTATTTAAATTGCAAGGTTCGCAAAAAAATTAATAATTGACCATCAACTTAGCTGCATACATATACTAATAAAAACGTCATTTGCAATCAAAGATAACCCTAAATATTGCATCACTGATCCAAACACATTAGTAACTATATAAAAAATATCTTTCATCTCTGTCTTTTGTAAAGGTAGGAGAGAGACAGGTGGTTTTTAATTGAATTATGTTGCTCGGGTCCATCTGGTCCGATCTGAGATAAGAAGGTGTCAGATGATCACTATTTAGATAAAATCGGGTTCACTTTTAACAGCATCATGCATTGTTTATACGAATTTGAACCTTAATTAAGTTGTAAACGAATTAAGTGGGGATTTTTTACCCAAAGAGGAGTTATAAACTTTTAGTCACTTATTCCTCTCGGAACTTATTCTAGGGATTCTTTAATAAGAGAAAATGTAACAATCAAATAATAGAAACAAATTAGAACTAGTATTTACAATTGAGCTAAGTGCAGATTATTGCTAACAATCTACAGATTGCTCAACTGATCCATAATCCATATCAATACCAGTCGACGCGCGTCCCCAATACGCTGGCTGCATTGCCCCGCTGTATGGCAATGCTGATGCGCGTCGTTCCAGATACTCACCAGCTCTCAGTTTAGTAAATAAAAGAAATAATTGTGGATATTTCACTCAGCATTATTAATTCCCTAAGCCGCACTTATTTTTTAACAATTAATGGCGATTTTCTCATTAATTTAATTTTAGTCGTTCGGGTGACAGGACGCTATGGCGCTCATTAGAGGAGGCTTATGTCCATGCAATAGTAGACTAACATAGGCTGATGATGATAATAATTCGGGTTATTATTACCTATATTAATCAACTGAATTCCTAGCTATAAAACACTTCAAGATACAATCAATAGGTATTTTATTTGTTCTAACATGATAATGATTCAAACTCAAATTTACAAAGCAGTAAAACCAAAAAACAACAATTTCAGTCTCAAATCTAATTTATACCTTTGCCCCCTTGTACCCTATTTCAGCACAAAGCAATATTAAAGGACCGGCGGCAGCCCATTACCTAATAACCCCAAATTTGAACACCCCGACGACGCGGAATTATAGCCGATGTTTTTGTAAATAAACCCCTGGCTCTTTGTAAAAACCTGTTATTTTGAATTAATTGTCTGCCGCGCTTAAGGTGTGCTTTAAGCGCAACGGCGGCATTCGTAATTTTATTTGTGCAGGTTTGATGTACTTTCTAACCGATTTTAAAAATGGGGAAAATTCTCAATTCTTGTTTTTAAGACAAATTTTATTGTTGTAACACTTTTTTTTATATTTTTTTAGAACTTTATTACAAGTAAAATATTCCCATGATGGAAAATCTAAGAAGTAGAAATCTAAGGGCGAGCTAAAATTACTTTTAGTGTAGTCTAGAATACATATACTTTAGAATATGTCATAGCAAAATGTTAATCTTGTAGTTATAAAATAGTTAGTAGTACCTAGGTATTATAAAATTGAATTGAACATTATATATTTTTTCTTGCAAAAATTATTGATATAGGGTACTGGGTTTTGGGCTATAAATTTACATCTGTTCTATAACTTATTGGTATTATTTTATTGATTTTCATAATGCATTATTATTTATTTTATCCCACCAACAGTAGGATCACAGTATAATGCACAATATATGCAATAAAACCTGTACTTACTAACCGCAAGATTGTATGAATAAGCGCCATTTTGTTTTGAAAAAAAAACACCCCAGTATATACATAGCTACCATTATACATTTAGGGGCTGAAGATATTAATTTAGATAAGGTATCGACCCCAAAATCTATCGATTGATTTTTTACACCCTTAACCGACTGCGCTTAGTGCAATTATGTGTTTTTCTAATAAGTTTGTGAGTTTTAAAACTCAGGTGTGTTTTTAATTGACTTAGATATAAAGGTGCGAGGTTAACCTTATGTGTTTTTTAATATTATGTGCTTTTAAAGACTGATAAGGGTAGGTCGAAATATAATTTAGGGTGTGGCTCAGTTTATTTCTTTTGTCCTTGGGTTCTATTTAGTTTTTTTAATGTTGGTACAACTGAATTTTAGAAAAATGAATGTGTCGAACAACCAATAATCTATGGTTGTTCGACACATTCACTTTTCTGAAATTCAGTTATACCAACTTTAAAAAGAAATCTGAAATTTATTTATTTTAAAAATATTTATACATAGAACGACTGAACGTAAACTCAGCCTACCGATTCCAACCCAGTGCTGATTGACGCGATAAGTAAGTACACATACACAGTACGAGAATAAGCATTGAAATTATCATCACATCAAAATTATACCATAATTTACAGTTCTGATCAAGATTATCTGAACCTGGAATTATGTTGAAATAATGACATATTTAAACCAAAATTGCTCTACGATTATGCATGAAGTTTTATCGGCAGAATCGTTCTAAAATATTGCAAAATTGCATTTCAGTTTCAATTCTAAAAACTAACATTTGTCCTTTAATGGACTCGTTCAAAAAAATTCATCGATTTTTTTCTGCAGTTTTTACTAAGTATGATATGGGCTCTCTTATTTAATGACGAAGTTTGATATCTAAATAAATCTTCATAATCACAATATTGGACTCTAATGCTCGGATGGGGATGTAAAAAAATATTATTTCCGCTCTATTATAGTGGAAATGACTTCCTCAATCAAGCACTCTTGTTGCTCTCACAGCTAGAAATGACAAATGACCGACGCTTACGACTTAATCTCGTAACATATGGAGCATAGACAACTCCCGCCTTTCTAACGCCTATTTGAATTTAGAACTTTTTTCTTTTTTGATGTCTTCCTTTGTGTAACAACAAAGGAGTTTTTGCAAATTAGGTTACGTTTGTGATGGATTGAGCGGTCGGGGTCTTTATAAGTTTATTGAAATGTGTTATATTTTTATCTGGTTAATTGTGTATCAATGAGGTTCGTTATGTGGAACTAATAGATTTTCAATGTGTGGTCTATGGTTTACTGATGGACTTTATTGCAGATTTTATTGTAATGAAAATAACGATTTCTACAGTTTAATTTATTTTATGACAGAAATAAAATTGTACCTAGGTAATAAGTAAATACTTACTAGATCACTTTAGGATATACATAATATGTGTAGGTACAGTGGTGGTCATACGAGTATGACGTATGTATATAGATAACCCCAGGGTGGGTTCCAAAGTCACGACATTACTTACATTTTAAAAAAATATATTAATTAGACCTTCTTTTGATCAAATTCTCATATGATAGAGAGTGACGATGTTGGCGACGATGTATCACGAAGGTCTAGAAGATACCTTCGCTCTTGTCATGGTTTTATAATATTTTTGGTAAATAATATCTTAATTTTATCGAAAGATACTAGAGTTAAAAATATAAAATCAATAGAAATTGATTTCTAACAAAAGCAAAGTAAGAAGTCTGTATTCGAATAATAATTAATCTAAGAAATCGATATTTACAAAATTCTAGAAGGTCTAGAATACCTACATACTCTTTGTTTTCAAATATCTTAGTCGTTTAATATCTTTTTTTTATCGAAAGATACGAAAGTTAAAATATAAATCAATAGAAATTGACTTCAAACAAAAGCAAAATTCCGTAATAAAATTAATCTAAGAAATAAAGATTTCCAAAATGACCACTATCAATTGCAATGACAAAATACATTTGTAAGCGTCAGTTTTTCCACTAATAACAGGGCATGATGCCGCGCGCTCAATTATTGCCCGACCAGTAATAATAACGTAATCGACTATTTTCGGCCCCACTCGATTGTCATCGATAATCTATAGACATGTTTATCGATTATCTTTGATGTGTGTGTTCGGAATTCTAATGTGTTTCGTCGATAAGTAGGTATAATAATTAGGTACTTACTACCTATAAACATATTTTTATAACTAGATACACTATAACTCTTTTGACAAAATTCTTAATTTGCACAACTGAACATTTTTAATCAATAGATAAACTGTTTTTTTAATAATTAGATAATTATCTATTGATTGAAAATATTCAGTTGTGCGAATTAAGAATTTAAGTATCTTTTTTATTTGAGAGTCTCAACGAGAAAGTACAATTATTTAATTTTTCTTTCATATAAAAGACATAAACGCGCTTCCAATTATTATTAATCTACTTATATATATATTTTTTATAGGAGTGTTTACGTTTCGGTTTACTTTGCTGACATTCATTTACTAACTATATTATTTTAGAGATTGCTTCTAAGCGATAAGGCCGCCCATTGTACCTACTTGTCGCATATAATGTATTTTTGTAATGGTTGATTTGATTATGGTGTACAATAAAAAAATAAAATATTGTTTTTTAAATTAAATATCATAATTTTAACATTAATTGAAAATGATGAGTATTCAATATGAATGTTAATAATTGCATGTTTTTAAATAATAAAAAAATAACGCTGATTGTTAGCTACAATATTTTTACAATGATTGCACGCCTAAGCGGCAAAATCCAGCTATTTACAATAAGTCTTATGTACTTACTGACTGTAAATTACCTGATTTACAAACAATAAACGATATTATGAATTTAGATACAAAAGTACCGACATAAACGAAGCTTGACTCGAATCACCCATCGGTCAATTTTGTTCAAAACCAAATTGATCAATTATCAAGATTTGCCAACCAAATATGGTGTCAAATATGTACATTATTCAATGTTAGTTATAATAATTTAATAGCTATTTCGGAATATTCTCTTTAGCTTAATTGACGAGCCGTAAAACTTGGACGATTATTTTTAATTATTAAAAAACTTATGCGTAGAAACATACACAAGGACAGTAAAATTGCAATCATTTTGTTTGCTATTTATTTATGCAAAGTGAATAGAAAATGGGTATAATTAAATAAAAAACAAATAACC
Organism: Eupithecia dodoneata; assembly: GCA_947044415.1. Taxonomy (NCBI): domain Eukaryota; kingdom Metazoa; phylum Arthropoda; class Insecta; order Lepidoptera; family Geometridae; genus Eupithecia; species Eupithecia dodoneata. The sequence continues at coordinate 3,828,729 of OX345678.1, forward strand.
TTCCTTTGTTTCGTCTAGGTTTTAAGTTGAAAATGGTAAGTTACAAAAGATTTGCTGAGTTATGGAAAAAGCTATGCTCAGTGTTTTTCTGAAGGATAGGATTCGTAACGAATAAACCCGACAGAGAACCAAAGAACGACGTAGCTCTGAGAATTAGCAAGCTGAAGTGGCAGTGGGCCGGCCATATCTCGTGAAGAACCGACTACTGCTGGGGTAAACGGTTTCTTGCGCGGAGACCGCGACTCACGATACGTAGTGATACCCTTCGGCCAAGTGGGATACCGAGTGCGAAAGACTGCAGGCAGACGCTGGATGCGTTAAGCTAAAGACAGGGCGTTATGGCGCTCATTAGAGGAGGCATATGTCCAGCAGTGGACTAACATAAGTATGATAATGATGATTGCATAGTATCCTGCCCAATGGAAAATTTTGGGAAGGCACAGGAGTATTTTGACGTAATAGACTAACAAATGTGAAGCTTTTTTTTCTTTGGCAAATCTTTAACACGTTAAGCGCCGCTATGATTGCGCTGCCTCATAATCGGCCTTCACCAAATTAATTAGACAACAAACGTTCATTGTATGATACAATTAGCTCAATCTAATTATTGCTAATTAGCACAACTCGTTTGCGTAAACTGATTGTACAATCCTTCTTCACACTAATATAAAATCCGGAGTACTATAGACCTAATGGTTGGCACTGTATAATGCCTATATTCTTTATATTAGATAAATTATAAAGGTTGCCTGGAACGAATAGGTAGTTCTAGCTTCTAAGCGATAAGGGCACCCATCTTTTATATTAATGTCTATATTTTTGTTCCATTTGTGGTGAACATTATAGAGTTAAGTATGTTTTGTATTGTTCTATTTTGAAACATAAAGGGGTTCTCTTTGGAATCCTCTTATGATTTTTAAAGTCCTATTTAAAACTTTAAAGCCGCGTATAGGCTATATTTATATAGGTTTTAAAAATAAATGTCCACCCGTGCAAAGCCGGGACGGGCCGGTAGTAAATATTAAATTTGATCGTCATGCGATGACAAAAAATTTCGGTATTTATTTAGATTATTTTGGATGATCTAGTATAAATCACAACCTATGTATGTATCTATCTATACTTAACCAAGAACCCTGTTCTCATGTAAGTGACTTTATATAAATTGTCTTTTTGAGAATAAAATAATATTAAACTTGAAATTAAAATCTGCACGGTTAAAGATTCAGATTCAGGTAAATAAAATCCTTACCTTGACTGTCAGGGTTATTAGCCTCGAAGGTCTTGCTCGTCATATGGAACAGAGCATCCAAAGGCGTGTGTGGTGCGTTAGACCCTGGCTGCGAAGCTCGTCTCGGCTCCGAGCAGCAATCAGACGCTGACGAGGATCGCTCCGAGGCAGAGTCGCAGCACTCCGCCGGCACCATGTCCCTCGGCCTGAGGAGCCCTAGGGCCGCAAGCCTCCACCGCTCCCCGTCCAGCAGCGCAGCCCCCGCCAACCGCTGCAACCGCTGCAGTCTTTCCAGCCCCGAAGCATCCCACGGCCGCACGATACGCGGCGGCGTTCTCGGGCTATGCGATAAAATGTCCAGAATAGAGAAACTCTTCACACCGTCACCCCTACGCTCTTCCACCGGCTCGGAAGCCATCTTCAATCTCTTCAGCGGTCGGAAGTAATCCTGAGGTGACGGCGACCGCGACGGCGCCGGCGACGGCCGCCCAACACTGATATCGTCTTCAGAACAGCTGTGTCCGGACATCGACTCCTCCTCCATCATCTTTCACAGATCCATCACACAACAGTCACCGGTTATATTCGAGTTCAGATCTCGCGATAGCTAACACGATACGGACGGGTCGACGCGCCTCGGTCAACTGACGTGGCGCGTGACAGCCCTGGCTCGGGCGGTGAACGTGGGCGTGGCCCATTAGTGCTCCTCCAATCAGTGGGCGCGGGTTTATTGCACGGTCGCTGCTATTGGTCGGTTGTGAACTGCTAGGCGCGGAGGATTGTCACACTCGGATCTCCAATAAAAGTTTTTAATCCTTGGATTGGGGGCGAGATTGGTGGTGTGATTAATTTAGCCGCCAGGGGGAGGGGTGGGGCCCAGGAGGGGGGTCGGTGGTTAATTATCGGGATGAAGACGCGATTCTAACTACTCGCTCCATTATTTAGCGTCGATAAGGCCGCTGTTTGTCACTCGAGAGATTGCCACTTTCCTTCATTTATAGTTCATCAGTTAATTGACGAAAAGTTGTCGCTTGCTAATTATATCCGTCTACAATGGAAAAATATTTTAAATGAAGACACGAGCGATTATTAATAAAGTCTTGTCTTTGTGGTGAAGGAAAATTGGGATAATAACTCTTTGATAAATACGGGGTAGTTTTACGTGTAAAAGAAAATTAATTCTGAAGGGATGATGATGGGTTATCAAATTATAAATTGCTGGGTAGATTAACGTTATTTTAACTGCATGTTATTCACACATTCGCTTTCCATTAAAGAAAAAGATACTACCTATATTAAATATTATAGGTAGTTATAGGTTGGTGTAGTAAGATAGATTTGAAGATTCTACATTATATAAAGATAAGAACATACACTACGACAACTTTATTCAGAATCATTTTTAAACTCTACCTAGACTCATCGTCTGTTTTTTTTCTGCCACAAAAAAAATCGCGTCGCAAAAAGTATCTATAAATAAATTCAAACAAATTATCTAACATATCCTTTGTCAAAAATCTTGCAACAAAATATCAGGTTATAAAAGCTTGAGACGAGTTCTGCTCCAACTCGAAAACGAACAATCTAACAAGGTAAGGTTTCTTGTTCGCTTCTTTCTTTAACTTAAAAATTTCAGTGAAAAAAATCTAGTGATCATTTGATTTCCTAGTTTTGCTGATGTTATTTGAATTTTTTAACGTGACCAAGAGTCCTGTAGCATATAAAGCACTTTTATGTTTTATGTTTACTGATTTGTAATTAGTTTATTGATATAATTAGAACGGCCCTAGACCAATTAGGTATACCTACTAATTACAGAAGGTTAATATAAAATTTAGTTAGATTAGGTATAAGAGCACATACGAAACACAAGCAGGTAATGATGTTGCATTTATAGCAACAGTTTATTATTGATTTTAAGAGTAACCGCAAACTAGCGTACCTACTTACAGATCCAGTGGTCTGATGAGTCCTACTAGTTTGCAACAACAAAAAAAACACAAGTAGGTACAGTACTAAAAAGATTCCTACTTTATTTGCTTCCACCGTTAGTTATAATAATTTACCTTCAGTTATCTTATTTAAATAAAAACAAATTCCAATCCTCCAATTCAATAATTAATTTGACCCTCACTCACCCTCTTTCTACCATATTCTAATTATAAACAATGTTCTGTAAGTACCCGCCAAAATTGGTAGGTTTCCGCCGCCATATTGGTTGTTTGTTTACGTTACGCTAGGTGGCTTCGAATAAAAAGTAGCTATGTAATAATTTGACAGTTAATTTCGTTTACGAAGTCAGACGCATTGCTATTGGGTAAGGTGCGCTTTAGGTTAGGTAACTAGAGTTTATTTATGTAGGTAGAGTCTTATTTATAGCAGTTCTTTAAATATGAACTTACCAAATAACTACCATGTATAGACCTACATATTTAGTTTGAATGGTCGGTATCGGGGCTTTATTTTTTTTTTATTTAAACAATATTCAGGAATAAAACTTTTGAAACTATCATGGTTATCAACACTAAAGTCATTTAAAACGGGACATTTACCATGATTAGATTTTTGAGTTATCCAATATTTCGGCACAGTTGCATGCGCCATGATCACGGAGTACCTAACTAAAAAAATGAAAATGAAATATTGGATAACTCAAAAATCAAATCATGGTAAATATCCCGTTTTAAATTAATTTAATATTCAGGAAATTAACAGCTAACTTAATGAATAGGTATCTGACAAAATACTGAAGGCTAATTAAACGTTTTTCCACAAAAAGGTTTATAGGTTAAGTTTGAATGGTCGGTAACTGAAATATAATCAGTTTATTTCGTATAGTCATGGATCCATATTTGGTTATAATTATAAAGTACCTACACATAAATACAATTATAGAGCGTTAGTACAATTGTATCGTACTCGGTTGTTTAGATAGCTCTGACCGATAAGACCGCCATATTGTCATACATTTTGTATTTATTTTTATCTTGTTTGTTTTATTTTTAAGTGTGCAATGTAATGGATTGTCTATCTAAATTAAATTAAATTAAACAACTGAATACCTAAATCAATTAATACATATATTACATAGATAGGCATGTCCCCTTGCCAGGGTGATCCTCAGTACTCACATACGGGGGACTCTAACATCTCATCTCACTCAAGTAATGGAAAAATAATTGTAAATTATTTGAGATATCAAATTATAAAGATTATTTTATATTTTCACCAGGCCAGTTCGTTATTTAGCTGGGTGTAGGTACTCGTGCAGGTCAGGTTGGTTTGGGAGACGAGATGTTGGAGTCCCTCTTACACCCCAAGATAGAACCTTCAAAGATAGTAACTGCAGAAGGAAAGGCGCGTGTCAAGATTGAAATCAATCAACTAATCTCTCCGTGCAAAAAGCCACTCAGGGTACCATACCTAGAGTTTCTTTCATCTTTAGACGAATCTGCGACGATTCTTTTGTCATCGCGATTGGTTCGATTGTAACTCAAATAATCAATATCAATAATATATAATAATCAATATCATTAATACCGATGAATAAAATCCAAGTTCTCAGAATAAACCAACAGAAATGATTATTATTTATCCAATAAGTAATTAAATTATCGAACGCACCGGATGTTCTATGATTGGTTTATCAACTGTGCGCGGAAAACGAGCAATATGGCGCCGGTTCCGGTACGCCGCCATTATTGTGTATGTAGGTTTGGTGTGTAAACAATTTTTCAAAAATCAAACCGAACTGCCTTTTCAGATTTATATCACCATTTAAATCTTTATTTACCAGCAAAGAAAATTACAATTTCATGAATATAAATATATTAGAACTAGTATTTACAGTTGATACAGTTGCAAACAATCTAGAGGCAATCAATAATGCTGGACAATCCACACAGCATCATCTAGCCCTAAGCTGCTGCATAGCTTGTGTTATGGGTACTAGAAGACTGATATACGTAATACAATGCCTACGTAAATATATTTTTCATTATACATACCTACGTAGATAACCGACCAGCACACCTGTAACAAATATCTGAAGATCAAAACTGACGCTCGGGACCGAGTCCGAAATCTTTGGGACTTTCTACGACTCTAGCGCCATTAGAGATCCTATGTTCGGCTGTATTTATGTTCGTCGATTTCTTCGTACTGATTTTGCTATTGTATGGAAAATGATGTCGAGGTGGTCGCATAAAAATATAAGATAGATAGATATATATTTTATTGCGCACTCTAAAAATACAACAAAGAAGATAAAAAATTACAACATAGTTTGTAATTTTTTTTGTTTGACAATTTGGCGGTCTTATCGCTCAAGATCTATCTCTACCAGACAACCGTGGATAGGATCGTTGGATTGAACATGTGGATCTGTGTGCATTATTTTATTTCATAATTTTGGGAAAACTAACAGGTAACTAAATACTAAACATAGTGTGTAAATAAATAAATAAATAATACTGGACGATTCACACAGCATTATCTAGCCCCATGGTAAGCAGAGCTTGTGTTATGGGTACTAGATAACTGATATACATAATACAAATACATTACATAGATAGGTTTTTTTTATTATACATAGGAAACGACCAGAACACCCGGAACAAATATCTGCAGATCGTACACACAATTGTTCCGAGGCGGGAATCGAACTCGCAACCTCCTGCGTCGCAGGCGGACCTTCGCCCACCGCGCCACATCGGTCGTCAAATATATAGTAAATAACGGCTAATTATAAGTTTCCATTATATTAATTATAACATGATGATTATATTCCTTATTTGTTTCATGATTTTATTTTGAAGGTAGTTTGGTTTCTGTTAACAACTGGTTAGGTTGATATTTACTTAGGTACCTATTACAGTTCTCTTACTATTTCCGTTTCCGTTGAACCATCCTGTATGGTTCTAAATGAACCTTTTTCTTAAAAATGATAGAGGAAATACCTGAGTACCTATGATGCTTCTTGCCTATTACTATTTCCAACCCATTTCCTTTCCTGTTTGTACGTAATTAGGTAGGCTCTGGTTGTAGTTACCACACACGGTAAGTAACAAAAACAATTATACCTGTTTTCTTATAAAGTGTCTCTATGCTATTGACAAACTGTAGGTAATTTAGTCAATTGACATCCTAATTTATCAAGTTGATATTATATAAAAAAATGAATACTTGTCGATTTGTTACATATTAAAGATTAGAATTATGTGACCATCGAGACGCAGAGCAATATACATATTAAAAAAAACTTTTTTGTTAGTTAAGTGTTGAAGCCTTACCTTTTGTTTTATTTCCTCCTACGTAACGTAAGAAAAAAAATAACATAATAAATATCCGATAAAAAAATCTTTAATATGATGATAGCGTATTGCGAAAATGTTAAAAGTTGTAATTGGTTAAGATACTGGTAGAATTGAGTAAAAAAAGTAGAAGTAAACACTTAACCGTACATACTACTTTTTTAGTTAACAAATTCTTAATAAAAATAAGGTTGCCTGGCAGAGATCGCTTTAAGCGATAAGGCCGCCCATTGTACAACACATTCTTTATTTGTCTTTTTCCTGTCCAGTGTATCTGTTTTTATGGTGTACAATAAAGAATATTTAAATATATTTAATTATTGTATTGTATTGTATTGTATTGTATTGTATTGTATTGTATTGTATTGTAAAAATTTAAAATTTGATAACTAAAAAAAGTACTGTTAAGTGTTTACTTTAGTGCTAGATCCTGGCTAGATGATACCGTGAGTTATTATAATAGCGATTCATAATGATCGCATAATGAAGTCAAGTCGTAGCACTAGCTACGTCATACCGTAGCCATCCCGTAGTATTCTCGTAGATAGAGTCTGTGTAGAAAGAGAAGTCTCGTGGCGAAAACGGTGAACTAACATCCTAACGCAACAAAAGTAGTACATTAAATAAATAAATAATGCTGGACGATTCACACAGCATCATCTAGCCCCAAGCTAAGCAGAGCTTGTGTTATGGGTACTAGATGACTGATATACATAATACAATACATTACATAGATAGATATTTTTTATTATACATAGAAAACGACCAGAACACCCGGAACAAATAGCAGATCTTACACACAATTGTTCCGAGGCGGGAATCGAACCCTTTGCTCACAGCGCCACATCGGTCGACATTGGCACACGCGCACCCTCCATTCCTAAGAGACCTCTTTTTGCACAGACTCTATGACGTAGGACTTACGTTAGCAGTGTCTCAATTATTTAGAACTAGCGGCCCTTCCCGGCTTCACACGGGTATTCATTATTATACACATATGTATAACTTTTATGAAAATATAATATAGACTATGTTCACCGGGGATAGTGTATCTTCCAAATGGTGAAAGAATTTATTCTTTTTTTTCAAATCGGTCCCGTAGTTTTGGAGCCTATTCAATACAAACAAACAAAGTATTAAATCTTTCCTCTTTATAATATTAGTATAGAATAGCGGCCCGTCCCGGTTTCGCCCGGTGGATATTTGTTTCATAAACATTTAGCGATGAACGTAGAGTCAATGTATCTTCTTCTTCTTTATCTTTATGCACAAAAAAGTCCTTTCACTTTTTCGGGTACATACCCTATGATACTCACAAATGACGTGGCATAATATGTCCAACAGTGGACTGGCTGATGAAAGAAAGAAAGAAAATTATTTATCAGACACCAGCTGTTTTCCGCGGTTTCACCCGCGTTAAATTCTAATTTCATATTTCTAAAATATAATACAGCCTATGTTCACCGGGGATAGCGTAGCTTCCCAACGGTGAAAGAATTTTTCAAATCGGTCAAGTAGCTTCGGAGCCTATCCAATACCTACAAACGAACAAAAAATGAAACCTTTCCTCCTTATAATACAACACACAAACAATTTTAGTTATAAAAACGAATATAAAGCTTTTTGATAATGATGACCTATAGCTAAGTACCACAACTCATCTCGCAGGTGTCGTAAGAGGCGACACAGGGATATCCACCAGAGGGCGGGCAGCAGCGCCACCTGCAGAACTAATTACCACTTAACTGCGATTCCCAATCCGCATGCCCAGCGTGGGGATTATGGGCATTACCCCCCTCCCCCATATGACAAAAGATAATAATGTACTTATCAGGGGGATATCTGCGTCCAGTAATAGACCAGTATTGGACTGTCGCTGTAAGTATCACGTGAAAATGTAAGAGCTACTGAACGGATCAAGATGAAATTTTGCACGTGAGTAGTTTCGACATGGAATACCATATGGCTACCTTTTATCAGCAAAACACCGCTTCGGCCACATGCGGAAGCAAGGTAAAGCCGCGGGCAAAAGTTGTTTACACCTATACTAGGTATACAGGGTGCCCACGGCTTCGCACGCGTCGTTTCTGTTTTAACGTTTTAAGGTTATATCCCATGTAATTTTTTAATATTCTGTGATTGCATTCACCTATTATTAAAAATAATTCCTATATTCAATATTATAAACGCGAAAGTTTGTATGTATGGATGTTTTTGACTGTTTCACGCAAAAACTACTGACAGAACGGGCTGAAATGTCCGAAATATAACATAGGATACTTTTATACCATAAATCAGTTACCATGGGATATAAATAATCTTAAAATGTTTCAATAGAAACAGCGCGTGCTAAACCGCAGGCAGAAACTAGTATATAACTATGACTAGCGGAAATTCCCGGCTTCGCACGGTTTCATCCCAAACTTTTTTAAAATATGATATAGCCTATGTTTACCGGGGATAGTGTAGCTTCCCAACGGTGAAATAATTTTTCAAATCGGTCCAGTAATTTCGGAGCCTATTCATCACAAACAAACAAACAAAAAATCCTCCTCTTTCCTGTTTATAATATTAGTATAGATAAATATCCATGTCCCTTAGCCATGGGACAGCCTGTATAAACATGTAAGTTATCTTGTAAATAACTTGTAAGTAAACTCTTTACAAATACTACATATTTTGTATGTAAGTTGTACAATACTTGAAGGTAACATAATAATTGCGTCCGTCTTTCTCCGGCCTCATACAATTATTGTATGAAGTCTTCCATACATTGGCGTCCATACAGCCGTGTGGGTGGTATATTGTGCTCCGTGTTTACTTTAATTGCTTTACTTATTATGGACGATACAATACTTAAGAAAGTCCGCCTGCGCGACGCAGGTGGTTGCAGGTTCGATTCCCGCCCCGGTACAATAGTAGGTAGGTATGTATCAGCTGTTTCTAGTGTTTTTTTGTTGTAATAAGGATAATAATGAATCTATTTATGTTATGTACTGTAGGTATATCATTTATCTAGCTAGTGGGTTCATGCCCATAACACAAGCACTGCTTAGCTTGGGGCTAGATGATGCTATATGGATTGCCCGGCATTATTATTAAAGCACTAGTTTCTGCCCGCGGCTTCGCATGCGTTGTTTCTATGGAAACGTTTTTAGTTATTTCTAGCTTTTGGGAACTGATTTATGGGATAAAAAGTAGCCTAAGTTTTATTCCAGGCTTGGAACTACCTGTATGCAAAATTTCAGCCCGATCCGTTCAGTAGTTTTTGCGTGAAATATGTATAAAATATTATTTATGTAATATAATAATAATAAATACGATTATTTTCGATTTATATAGCGTATGAAACTGACAAAGAAAGATATTCCTAAGGTCTTAGACATTACGATTTTACCTATAATATATATATACGAACGATAGGGCTGGTCCACCAGTTCAAAGTCGCTCAGCGAGCTATGGAAAGAGCTATGGCCGGAGTTTATCTGAAGGATAGGATTCGCAACGAATACATCCGACAGAGAACCAAGGTTATCGACATAGCTCAAAGAATTAGCAAGCTGAAGTGGCAGTGGGCCGGCCATATCTTGCGAAGAACCGACGGCCGCTGGGGCTAACGTGTTCTTGAGTGGAGACCACGACTCGGTAAACGTAGTGTAGGACGCCCTCCGACCAGGTGGGATGACGACCTGCGAAAGACTGCAGGTAGATGCTGGATGCGGCAAGCTGAAGACAGGGAGCTATGGCGCTCATTGGGGGAGGCCTATGTCCAGCAGTGGACTGCTATAGGCTGATGATGATGATGATCTATACGAAAAGTTTCATAAGTTATGAAACATTTCAGTAAAATCGAAGTGTCAAAGTCAATAAATAAATAAATAATGACCAATTCACACAGCATTATCTAGCCCCATGGTAAGCAGAGCTTGTGATATGAGTAAGTACTAAATAACTGATATACATAGGTACATAATATACAATACATTACATAGATAGATATTTTTTATTATACATAGAAAACGACCAGAACACCCGAATGCAATAGCATTTATTTCTTTATGCTTACAAAATAAGCACTTAGACAAGTAAAAATTTATACTATTCATTCATTATCAAAAAACATTATTTTTATTTTAATGTTCACTCTATTTTTTTTTTCCTCTAGTGGCGCTACCGCAAGAATAACTAAGAAATAACTTTCTTTGACAGTTGCGCGACTACTATAAGAGTATAGTAGAGTGCGTGCGAAACCGCAGTCAACCGCTATATGTTTCCCCTATTAAATCCACAAACCCATACCAATCTCCAAATCAATAATTACCAGATATTTGCCGTCCAAATTGCTACCTGACTTCACACTTCCTGCTTCAAAGCGGCCGCAATATCAATTTTACCCGCCAATTTTAAATAGACATTAATTTTACCCGCCAATTTTACGAAATGACGAGTCTATCGTATAATCGATTTTTTTGGCTGATGTTTGTGCGATCCTAATTTATAAAAAAGTAGAAGATATCTAAGGAATCGTTGGTTGATATCCCATTGACTTGGATATCGTAATTTTTGAGTTTATTGTGAAATAATTGAAATACTTGTAATTAGTTTCTGCCCGCGGCTTCACACGCGTTGTTTATAAGGAAATTGGTTAAAATTTATTCTTAAATGAATCACAAAATTCAATTAAAATGAAAACTTAGTTTAGTTACCGACATAGCTCAAAGAATTAGCATTTGAAGTGGCAGTGGGCCGGCCATATATCACGACGAACCGACAACCGCTGGGGTAAACGTGTTCTTCAGTGAAGATCGCGACTCGGCGAACGTAGTGTAGGATGCTATGTCCGAGTGTGGGATGGCCTGCTGATGGGAAATATTGTTGAGAAGAGAACAATTTTTTGACATTTTATTTTATTTTGACGACATTTCCCCTTGAAAACCAAACAGCAGAATAAACAATATCAGGCGCCTTCTATTAACTCCAACCCTAATATTTAATAGTCAGCGCACATCTTGCATTACCGCACCAGCTACCCTATATTTAAAAGTGGCAAAATATTTGTCGGAATGGATAACGGAAACCCACTGCGTCATTAGAGGCTCTAGCACCGGTAGGCACGATAGAGTGCGCTCGCGTTGATGATTGAGCGATTAGATGCTTTTGAAAAGGCCAAAAAAATAGTAGCAAGGCGCTGAAAAAGGGTAGGTATCTACTTATTTTGCCCGCTAATTGGTTTGCAAAATCGGCCTTTTGCAGCATTTTCAGTGAGAGCCAGAGCGTGAGAGATTTCAATTTGATATGTAAACCTTTGAATCAATAATAAATCTACTTTCCAAGTCCACCAGAAAAGCAGCCTTTAAATAAAAGATTTTTTTATGTTTCAGTATATAATTGTCATACAAAATTTATCAAATGAACTTGATAAGTTGACTAAACCAGACTAAATTAATTATGATCATCTAAGTAAGGAAGTTCATCTTTTTTTACAGTATCATATACCTACTGAACTACTAGGGGTACCTATAAAATGTATTAATTATCTTATTTCACCAAACACCTGTCGGATCTTTCTTTCACCTTACTCACCCCGACATTAGATCCAAGCGCACCGTCATTCACGCGAGCGGTCGCATCCTAGATTGTAATTTGGGAGTTACGGGCGCGGTCATTATAACACGTCTCAATTTGGTTTCAACACATCAATTGTAATAAGCAGCGCCGTATGCGGGTGGCCTTAGATAAAGTACCTTGATTGACTTGGGAACTTTGAAATTGGAACGCCAGGTTTGAAATTGGAACGGGAAGTTAGTTTTCTATTTTTAGAAATTTTATTTTGCACTCATATCATTTTTTTGTTTCAAATTCGGAGCAGTGGCTTCTCTGAATTTTTCTTCCAAAAAAATATTATTATTTATTTCTTCAGAAACGAAATCTTTATTTATAAAGCACGCTAGATAGATTAAATAGTTTTTATATTTAATTTCACTTTGTTAGGCGATTTTTCACATTGGTCAGTAAAGCTTTCGAAGAAAATGTCTTTAATATTATGAATTGAAAAAATATATTTATTTTGATATATGCTAGCACAGTCATAGAAATATATAAAAGAGAACTTAAGTATCTATGCTCAATATTTTTATTGCAAACATGTTGTACACTAACTAGAGTAACAAACTCAAGACACAAAAAAATGTGCTACTATGTGTAAATTATGCTATTTTTGTTGTATTTGACGAGAGTTTGTATGACGAGGAGTACAAAGAAAACTGCATGAAAACTCTTGTCCCTCCCTCCTTCTCTCGCGAGACCAACATTGGAACATTAATGGATAAAATAATGTTTATTTTTTCAAGATTGGAACAAACACGGAAACACCGGGGGCTTATTACGTGCATTAGCGTTATTCCATGCATTAGTGGCTACAGTCAAAGGTGGCTATTACAGCACATTCCTATTCGAGCGTGTGTGGCCTAATCGACTAAACGGAAGTTGGGTAATTTTTATGGGGAAGTTGGTTTTTTCTCTTGGCAACAACGGTCTCGTTCTCCTTGGTTGTTTATCACCTCTGTTCACCACTATTCGACTGAAAAAGAGGCTTGTTGATTTTACAGTTTTCATGAAATGCTTATTTACGATGATATTCAGAAAATAAAGAAAATGGCTGCTTCTTGCATTTTGCTATTTGACCTCTAGTCTAGAGGAAAAATACGATGCAGTATTTCCTTTATTTTCTAATAAATCATAATTTTAGTATCAGAAACTAAAAGTTTATTTATAATCAGCCTATGTTAGTCCATTGCTGGAGATAGGCCTCCCCTAATGAGCGCCATAGCGCCTTGTCTTCAGCTTGCCGCATCCAGCATCTCCAGCAGTCTTTCGTAGGTCGTCACCCCACCTGGTCGGAGGGCGTCCGTATAGTAATATATTGATATATTTCATATTATTTAATAAAGAAACGATAGATAACGTTTGTTTGAAAGCGTTTTTATGAGCACTACTAGGGAATTTGAATTTTGTGACGTGTCCAAGAGTCCAAGGACATAGGAAATAGTTAAAGCACTTTCAAGTTTGATATTCTAAGTTACATAAAACAGTAATTTATCCCAATCAGCAATGATTTATCATTGGATGTTACCTACATTACGAATGAAATAAGTTAATCTATCCAATCTGTGTGCATCAAAGCAATCAAGTGTCCAATTCCAGTATCCATAAGGTTCAATTTTGTATAAAGTCGACTGTAGAGAAGGTAGACCAAATTTTGCGCAATTTGTTCGGCAGGTACATAAGTATTAAGCAAGATAATACGTGTTCCATTTTTCCCAATTTTTTATGGAAGATAATATTCATCCGACAAAACTAGTGATAGACCTAGTAGATGGAAATACTTTGTATGGTGATTATGTAACTCGCGACCGGTTTGCAACAGGCGTAAATTAAGCAATCAGTGCTGTCAAACGTCAATTTTGTATTAGTTTGACACCAGCTACAACGTCAAAATTGGTCAAAATTGGCGTTTGACAGCACTGATTGCTTAATTTACGCTTTTTTACTTAATTTACGTGGTTATTTTCGCGGAAAATGCACTTAGACAACTAGTTAAAAAAATAAAATAATGCTGGACAATCCACACACTCATCTAGCCCTAAGCGAAGCAGAGCTTGTGGGTATTAGATGACTGATATTGATTACGTATTGTTCATCAAAAATTGGTCATCTCACTTTTATAACATCATTGGATACCTTAACAACATAAAATCTTACTATTTCGTGCGGTTCACCCTTTTAACATCGACAGTTGTTGTTACTTTCTAAGACCACCTTCTAAACGCTACTCTTTACAGAATAATCATCAATTCAAATCAGTTCAAACATCAAACTACCCAAACTGATCAACTATCATCACCACCATCTATCCATCATCATCGACGACACGCCTGTCAATGTGACAATGACAAGAGGACAAAGCCACCCTCGAGTTACAAACTTTGCTCTACAGTCTATAGCGGCGCTAGTATCGCGTATTTTCCTACAACCATAGAGTTTTTACATTGAAGACTCTTTAGTTCGAATTTTATCCACGTGAAAGTTTTAAAATGGTGGCGCTATACAATGAAGGTGACAACTAACATAATGTTAATAGAGTATGGATTGAGTCCTCGGATATGGTTAGATATGGTTAATCACGTATTGTAGTACTGCTTTCAAGTGCAGATGCTGTGAGTAGGGTGACAGTAAAGAGACGAAGAAATGAGACTATTGGATAAGGTTAAGAGGAGGAACTTTTGCGGTAACGTCTAGACTAGAATTTACGTTGGACAGCGGGCGCGCAGTTTAGAACTTTTTTTACAGAAAATGATGAATTTTCTAACGAAGCAAATACGGCGATAATGGGGTTTTCATATTTTACCCACCTCGATTGAATTTTCCTTCGAAAACTGTAATAGGCTCTGCTGTGTGTCGGTGGTTTAATCTGTTTTATTTTTTAACTTTCATTTTTTTAGATTAATAGGTCAATCTGATGTAGATAATAAAGATGATGATCTTGCTTTTGCAACAATAAACACCTACATCATAAATGATGTTCGTTTGTTTATTTATTTATCCCAAATGAACCCAAATCCTTAGTCGCCCTACCACTTAATTACCCATGACCGATGTACTTGGCATTATTACCTCTGTTCATGAAGTCCATTGAGTCTTCCCAATGCCCATGACAGGAGTCTATAGGAACGACAGATGCACGCCTAATGTTACCTTAAATATTGTATAATGCAGTTGATTTGATGGGTGGGCTATGGCCACAGAATAATATTTAAGTAGGTTAAGTAAAGTAGGTTAAGTAGTAAAGTTAAGTAGGTTTTTATTAGCAGGATAGAACTTAGCTTTATTAGTATTGTTCTCCAAAATTATTTACAGAGAAACCTTCTGAAACTGATATCTCTATTCTTATAAGGGGATTTCCAAAGCAATTTAAATATTTGTATAGATAAAGTTAAAGAAATAAAACTATTTTATTTATTTATTACTTAGTGATCAGCGATTTATGGAATAAAATATGTTAATATAATCTTTAATATATTAGGTATTTTTTATTTAATACCTATAGGTCTTATAGGGGAAGAAATACAATTAGAATATGTAATTCTAAAATTAATGATCTAGTTAGTACCTAAGTAACACTGTTCTTCTTAGTTTCGACTGGTTTGGGGCTAGATAATATTCATCCGACAAAATAATGCTGGACAATTCACACAGCATCTGTGTGAATTGTCCAGCATTATTTATTGATTTTCTTATTTATTTATTAGTGCTCAATGACTTTCTATTGCCTAAGTCTGTTTAAAACTAGGTATAAAAATCTCCTGAATTTTTATAGCTAGATATGAGATTTTATATTATTGCATTTGAAATTTAATAAGGACAAGACGATAACAAAAATAAGGCAAATATTTGACAACGTAGTTATAATACGGTAGTTTGAAATATCGAGCCCTAAAAGCAGTTTTGCAGGCAACATGCTAATTTCCACGGATCCTTGTGCTAAATACGGGGTTTTATACACGTCTTTTAAAATAAACAATTGACGTTCGTTATATAAATAACACTAAACTGGTTTTTTTAGAGCCTCTGTGCCCAAAACCCTTTGAGAAACCGTACAATTTAACCTCTATTTAGCACAAAAGTTATGCAGAAAAAAGCTTTTTATTTTCAATGTGACAAAGTTAAAATTTGTTTCTTTTGGTACCTACATATAAAGGTGTATTTAGGCGGTCATCCGTCATCGTTCGCTGTCACTTTATGTTTCTTTTCGGTTTACAATGGATTTACGATTTTAATCAATCGTATATTTCAACTGGATTTTTGACGGGATGTCATGTATTTGTTAGGTCGTCATCGCACGATAGGTCCTTCTTTATTTTTGATTGGAAGTAGAAACACACAATAAGCATTTGAAAAGGCGGATGATTTTGCTTAGATAAAATACCTACCTAATAATAATCCATAGCTTTTCAACTGACAATGAGAAGATGGGTGGCACGTGACTCAAACTTCAATCACCCTGAAGAAGTCCCTCGCTAAGGGATGAAACTTGGTGTTCTTTCAAAACGAACAAGGTAAACAGTTAACCGGCTTGCATTGATAACGAATTCGCCAAACGACTATTTTTATAGTAAAATAGATGTTAGACTTTTTAACCGATTTCGAAAATAGGACAAAGTTAAATGTCCGTCTGTAAACCTAAGTATATTTTTGTTTTTTTGTTTGTAAATTTTTACGTCAATTATGAACCGATTTGGATGATTCTTTTAAAGTTTTATATAATCTATAAAACTTTAAAAGAATCATCCAAATCCCGAGATGATCCCATAAACAATTATATTGCTGAGAGATTAGTACTTATCTATTTATCACGGAAAACTTAAAAGAGCAGTCGGAAACAAAGGGATTCGAAGTCGATTTTTAGTTTTTTTGAATATAATCAAAATATGTACTAAGTACTATGTATTTAATTCTCGTGTCCATCTTATGGAATACATTATTATCATTCGATTCTGATTCATACCATTCCTTCTCACCATGATCTCCATCTTACCACCACCGACACCACCAGGCGCAGCGATTAGCGGTTGTCGCTGCTCATTACAGCGGCCTAATTGCGCTCCCGTCACAAAGGTGCCGCGCGCTTTAAAGTTGCCGCGCCGGTGCGGGCGGAGTGAGAGCGGGGCCATGGGCGAAAGCGGGTAGAAGGGAAGAAATACAGCCTCTCGCAGTAGCTTATGATATATTGTTGGTAACAAGTGGCTTCATGCGTAAAACTTATGCCTATGGCTAACTAAATAAGTTACAAGAATTTATGAAGTTCTATGGAAGACTGATACGCGACACCGCGCGCACGTCACCGACCCAGTGCTAATGACACGACCTTCCTAGCCTCGCTCAGCGCAGCTCTGGTGAAAATGGCTACGCGGAGCGAGGTATTTGTACATACAACACAATTGGAAAATGTGTAAGAGGGATGTGTTGCGAGAAATGTGTTGCGATGGACTTTGTCATCATGTGTCAATCGATGCCTTACCCTAACCTTATTCGCTTATCTGAAAAGAGTCCCCTATACATTGTCGCACCCCGGTCAGCCTCTTACATCCCTGGTGGAAACGCAGCTTTAAGCTTGTTCAGTGCATTTGTTTATTAATAGTTATATCATAATTATCTGCGGAAACTTGTTATTTGGCCTTTAGCACACATGCGTTGGTATTTACCGGCATGTACTAAGTAAATAACAATTTTTAAGACCTAGCTGTAAGGTTTCGAAAATTTTTGTAAATAAAATAAATAAGAATTTTCATATATGTACATATATGTCAAACATAATATACATAGGTAAAAAAAACGGGTCTCGTGCTCTAGTTCGAATGACGTTAGCTCGATGTTCATTACCTCTATGTCTCTACCTCGACGGTACGTTTCGTCGACAGGTCGTTATCTCGAAAGATCAACATAACCAAATTTAATTTAAATTTATTATATCATATTTTTTATCTTAACATCGCATGTTAAAATCGCTTCCGCCTATGCCACAGTCGCTTATCACCGCACCCTTCCATCTAAATACAGTGCGGTCAAAAACTATATTCGTTTGCTTGTTCATCTAAAATAGCTCTTAATGCTTTCGCATTAGAGGTTACACCCATTTGAAGGAAGAAATCGGTTGATTTTGTAACATGGTTTTTAAATATTTCATGCACTAACGATTGCCTGTGACTTTAAAGCTCATGGTAGTAAAAATGTTTAAGTTATTTGGAATTGTGTTAACTGGACAAAAGACTCATTATTCTTATACTCTGAGTACCTATTTAATTACTTGGGCCAGAAAAAATAAAACTACCTTAAACTCGTTTAAAATTCCTAAGTTTCAAAAACAATATATGAGAACACTGATGTAGATGCTGTCTCATCGCTTCTAAGCGATGTCTTCCAGACAACCTTTGGTTGTATATGTACCATATGAAAAATATTTCTGTGTTTATAAAGTAGAATACCTTACCTTGGCAAATTTGTCTATTTTTGTTACGAAGTTTCATCATCCCCACCAACGATACAACCATGTCATGAATTTCTGTTAGACATTCAAACTCTTTTTATTCGCTTCGTTTTTTATAAGTCAGTCAGTCAGAACGTTACGCTTTTTATATGTATTTTTATGACCCGGCAAAGGTGGTCTCGAATGGCCTATTAGCGCAGAGTTATAATCTTGGATTTGTACTAATTTTATTACGCTAAGTCGCTTTTTAACTTTATTGAAATGATATACAGTTTTTGGTAGCAATATAGATTTTAAAGTGTTTTTAATTAAGAGGAAAAATACTAAATTAAATTCGGAGCTACCACGTTGAGCGTTCCTAAGTAATTTAATCAAATGGAACCTAATTAACTTTATCTTAATTAGTAATTATTTAACAGTAGCGAATCAATTTATTTTATTTCTTCATTGATTACTTAATTAGTGCAATTCTAATACCCATTAATTGCCTATTCAAAATCCAGGAGTCAGAAAATTTATAACTTTAGATTATTATTCATATTCGGTTAAATGTAAAGTTAATTAATTATCTACAAAAACAAAATGATTGGTAATCGCCACCTTGATGCGGACTTTTATAATAATAACCTAGGTGAAAATTACTCAAGCCATTGATTAATGTATAATATAAGTTCATACAAAAAAAACACAAAATTATTTATTTACCATTTCACTTAAATTATTCACATTACTGGCGGCCCCCGCACGAGGCAAGCCTTTGTCGCGGGAAGCTTGTTCACATAGGTAACTTTAACTGTAGAGATTTAAAGAAACTGATACTGATACAGGGCAAACAAACAAAAATAATAAGAAAATAAATCTAATGAATTATAATTATATAGGTGATACAAAAAATTTAATACATCAGAGCACAAAATCTGTAAAATTGAGTCACTCATTGATTACGTATGCTTCATGCTTCATAAGCAGCAATTTGAAAATAGGTAATCTAGACTAGACCCTTTGCTTTTAATCTGGAATAACGTCCGCCTGCAACGCAGGGCGCGTAATGGGTTATACAGCAAATTCTAGGTGTCAAGTCAAATCGTTATGACCTACGGAGCTGAGACGTTGACACTCACGGAAGGGCTGGTCCACCAGTTCAAGGTCGCTCAGCGAGCTATGTAAAGAGCTATGCTCGGAGTTTCTCTGAAGGATAGGATTCGTAACGAATTAAATGAAGTTGGAGTTAGATGATGCTGTGTGGTTTGTCCAGCATTATTTATTTATATTAAGTTCCAAAATGAAATTCTAACTTCAGAGGCATTGCCGATGCATCGACAACTCCCCCTCAGTCTTTGAAGGTTAGATGGTGTCGCTCTATGAATTACCTCCCACTTTTTGAGAACCCCGCCTAAGTTCACTTTAAGTGGAAGGTTTGAGGAATGTCACTGATATTGTTCCCACATCCCACAGGCATAGTAATTTGAGCGCAGGGACCACACAGCTTGATAGATGTATTAACACCGGCGTCTTAATCCCTGTTGTGTTCCGGTTTGAGAATCAAGAATCAAAACCTCCACGAATACTTACACTAAATGTACGCACAGTACTCGTACCTACACGAGTGCGAAATGGTCTTATCCCTGATCCGTAAATAAAATTATATTTTTAATTTCTGATCTAACGCCTCGGTAAGTAGAAACATTTAAAGAAGCGATTTTCGAGTTGGAGCATATAACCCGTCCCAAGACTTTTTATCCGCGAGAGGGTAAGATACTACTTACCTACCACGAATTGTGGAAAATTATTATGGTTCAGGACTTTGAGAATAAGAACGTAGAAGGTTTTCTATTTCAGCCGTTTGAGGTGGAAATTCTAGGTCCCTGGGAAACACGCAATTTATAAAGAAATCTAACAAAACTCATAGAGTCCACAGGTGATGGGAATACTGATTAATATTTGGTCAACGAATTAGTATTGCCATTCAACATGGCAACGCTGCCAGCATTCTGGGCACTCTGCCTTCTTGTGACGTTCAATGTTCTTTTTTAATAAATAAATTATCAATCCTTAGACGAGAAATCAATAGCGGGGTCGATTTCCACGTCGAACCCGCAACCTCTTGTGTCGCAGGCGGACTTTCACCCACTTTGCCGCATAGGTCGTATAATGAAATAGAGCCGCATTGTAACTAAAAACATTTCATTGAATCCATTTCAAAACAGGTTAATAGCAAAATTACTAGCTTAGGTAGGTAGGTTATATCTATGCCTAAATAACTTAATACATCGCCATTGCTCTACCGTGCTACTTTTCTATTACCCCCTTTTAAAACCCACCAGCATTTCCTTAAAAAATATCCTTATTTTAGTCTCTAAAGTCTAGGCCATAAGGTTCATGAGAATTTAATTTACGTTGGCTCTGTTGGAGGGCAAGGTGTACCAATTTGTGTGCGTAATACCAAATCGTTCCTATTAATGGGATCTATTACAGCAATGATATTATGTACAATTTGGTATTATCTTCATAATGGATTTATGGCTCGGATAGCATGAGGTACCTTATTTCTATAATGTAGATGGATTTAAGTTGGGAATACTATACCACCTACATCGGTAGTTTAGATTAGACATAAAATAACTTTATGGTAAGTACGTAAAAGGTAGGTATCAACGTATTGCAAAAACGCCATCTCCTACCTACATTGAGTTCTAATAAGGCACAGATAATTTAGTGTCTAAGCTAGTTTTTAGGGGACTTACTTAAATCTGCTGGTCGATTCAGATGTTTGCCTATTTGCAAGAGTATCACTCATACTATTTTTCGTCGCTCATTGGCTGCATTATTTTATTATGATTAAAAAACAGTGATAAATTCACGAATACGTAAGAATTAACCAGCTGAGTACCTGTCAAGTTTCACCTAAGGATTTGTTTTAAATAACGTAGTACGTTCCTACTCATTCAATTCCTTCAATTACAACGGACAACTTTGAAAACTAATTAGTGCGCTGAAAACATGGCTGAAAATCATGCTACCACCATCTAGTAGTTTGTGAAGGAAACTTTTGAATTAATTTACTGTCTCATAGATGTCTCTGTTTATTAAAAAGCGATTGTTCCGCCATCTATTGGTTTAATTAATTTTCTTTGAACTGACATCTAGCGGCGAGTAGCATTACTAAGTTGCGACATGTTTTGACTGTCAGCTGCTGTCACTGTCAATGAAGAAGATAAATAATGCCCAACCAGTTTTAAAAGTTTCATTGAAGATTTCCATCATGTGTACATATTGGATTCTGAATTTAGTCTCGTTATAGTATAGGCGTAAATGTCAAATTTATTTTCTGAAACGTCAAAATTCCAATCCAATCGAATTTATCTTCAGTCGGAGCGGGAATGCAAGAAATCTCGTTTTGTTGATTACAAAGTGATTGTCTGAGCACCTGAGCGATACGCGACCATATAAATAAATTTCGCCGAACACAATGCCACCAAGTAGCTTACGAGTCGTCTACGCGTTCGCGAGAGAAATGCATCCGAAAACTACAGATGTTTTTATCGAGTACGGGACCGCTGGATTCCGAACAAAGTGAGTAAAACAACAAATTCAGCCCTTTTATTTTATTTTAGAATAAATTTATCATATTATCAGTGCAATATAGCTAATTTTGAAGCACCTTTCTCTTATGCCGAGCCTTTGTCACGTAAGCAATCATTGATAGAACGATTCCAATAAGTACGCTAAGTGACTCATCCTGGGGCTTGCTTATGTATAATAAATTACTAACGGGAAGTTCGCGATGGTTATCATATGGTCAATGACTGGTTAATCTTGTAAGGCAAAACAGAGAGTAGGTTAGTCTTGTCGGGTTAGTCATAATATCGACATAATAGGTAGTCTAGTGCAATACAGGTTTTCTGTTATGTAGGTGTAACTTGCATATGAATTAGACCTTGCCAATTAAAGCATTAGTCTGTTGGGAGTTATTTTAGTTTACATTCCCTTGTGTACTTTGTGGGGGGTCTCAGAATATTATTTTTAGACTCGGTTTCTTGTTTGCTTAATTTAGAATTAAAAGCTCAATTTGTAGTTTATGATGCATCCTTAAGATGTCATTCTACCTATTTATTTAGATTTAGCTTGATCTGGTAGGTACTTAATTATCTACCTGCTTTGTTTGCCTTATATTATTTATTCTTACATTCCTATCTTAAATACCTATTACCACTGTATTTGTTTGTTTTTTGATGTTGTTAAATTCTATAAATTTTAAAAGTTATAACTACCTACATTTTTATTGTGTAACATACACTAACTTTTGACATAGGAAACACCATAGTGTTGATGAGACACCATAAAGGGATTGTGCAAAGAAAAAGCAGACAGACATGCCTTCTTTAAAAATTAAATATAAAGATTTATAGTAATTTATCACAGTAAAATAAATAGTAAATTAGTTTAAAAGTATATGTTACTATTGGTAATAATTAATAAATAATATTACAGCCAACTGTTTCCGCTATATTTAATGTTATGTTATTATTTTGTGGAACATGCAAGTATCAACCATATGTAATCTAATAATACAACCAATTAAATACCCTGATGTCTTATTGACCTTGCCCTAAGAATTGGATAAAAGACTTCAAGTAAGTGATACTTAAACTCACTTAACTACTCTTTCATTGCTTATTAATGATTGAAATTTAATATGTAATGGAATAACAATGGGGTCTGTGTTTATTTATAATTTTATTTTTCTACTTAATGGAGACTACAACTGAAAACTCTTACTTTCTACTTATCAAATAAATAAATAATTCTGGACAATTCAAACAGCATTATCTAGCCCCATGATAAACAGAGCTTGTATTATGGGTACTAGATAACTGATATACATAAATCAAATCAGAACAAATTATATCCGTGTTTATTATTGTTATGTATTTGAGAATTGAGGGTGGATTTTTAAAAAGTAACCTATTTGAAGGTAGATGATTAAAAGCCAGTTTTGGTAATCTCAATCATGGCGTTATCTTTTAGCGGCGACGAGGATGGGATACTAAAAGATAACGCCATGATTGAGTTCATTACCAAAACTGGCTTTTAATCTACCTTCAAATAGGTTACTTTTTATAAATTCACCCTCAATTCTCAAATACATAACATACCTTCCTTCTTTAACTTGATTCTAATTAACATAATAATAAAAATCAAAATAATTATCATAAAATATTTTCTATGAATTCTATTCTATACCCATCAGTTTTCTAAAAACCGATGATTGTATTATATTGCAGGCTGAACAAATAAACCCAAATATCTCAGCGGAATACCTATGCCTACTCCGATTGAGTGGCTTTTAAAATTTATTGTCTTGGCACTGAGCCAGGGACCCGATTCTGCAAACCAATTGCTTTACTATGACAATGAATATATGGTACTCCCTTTGCCTTTGCTTTTTAATAATTCTTTTTTGTGTATAATTCTAGATCAGGTTAAGAAATGTATATGCAATGATTTTTTAATTATCACTACATAATATAAAACATAGTCGCATCCTGTTGTCTCTCTGTCCATATGTATGCTTAGATCTTTAAAACTACGCAACAGATATTGATGTGGTTTTTTTAAATAGATAGAGTGATTCAGGAGGAATATTTTTAAACCATTTGACACATAGATTTCCACGCGGTCGAAGCCGCGGGGGCAGCTAGTTACAATTATATTTAACTTAATTAATGGCATCATTGCAGAATCATCTCATAGAATCTTTAGATGAAAGAAACTCAAGAGTTTAGACTAGGAAGTGTCTGCACTATTTGCAAAGATAGATTGATATAATAGTTTCAACCTTGACACTTTGGACGCTCTTCCTTCCATCTGTAGTTTCTTTCATTACCTAAAGGTTGAAACCATTGTCATAGTAAAGCGATTAGTTTAGCGGAATAGAACCCCAGACACTCAGAAGATTTGACTGTTTGCGGTTTAAATCTTAATAATATTGGTTTCATGATGATTTATTTTGGGAATAAAATTATTTACGACATCTGTGGTATTTAGATTGGGCTCGAAATAGAGAGTTGAATGGCTTTTACTATGTAGGTTGGTATTTCTTTGATGTTTTAATGATTTGAGGTGAATTTTCAACTAATTAGCATGGTTACACTTGCTGATCAATGACAGGCTACATTAGTGTTGTGTGTAAAGTATGATGTTAAGACACGAGTCCTCATAAAGACTCTTAAATATTGCTTCTGCCCCAGGCACTTCGAAGTTCCGATTTTCGTGCATATAGGGTGCCCCGTAACATATTTACTAAGTTGCTAGGGGTGATTCTGGAGAAGATTTCAATTAGAAAAAAAATCTAAACAAAAGTTGACGTACGTATAATATATCACGTGGCATCCTGTGTAAATAACAGTTTCTGTTCTAGAATACTACTTGTACCTTACTTACCATTATTTTTTTTTATCATTTTCCCATATGAGGTTAGGTTGCCCTATTTCACATTTTCCCATTTGATAAAAAATTTATGTGGCGAGCCAAACCACAGATAGATACTAAATTCTGTGGTACATAGGCAAAAGATAGGTAGGCCTACTTTGTGTATTTATTCACTGTGTAACGTGTCGCTCGAGAAAGGAACCATTACTATTACGTTCCTTTGCTTGTGGACAAAAAAAAACCTTGTAGGATGTTATAACGAATTCCGTCAAGCGTTTAACTAGTACGTAGGGAGATTAAACATGTTGGGTCTTCCTCTACTTTTATATTCATTCACCCACATTTAAGGCCGATGGTCGTACATGGTCACCTTCTCGAAACTGTTTCCGAGTACACTTACCTTGGGCAGATTCTGCAGTTGGGTAAAAACAATTTCGAGAAGGAGGCCAAAGGGAGGATCCAGCTAGGTTGGGCAGCGGGACGCAATCAGTGCGTCCTACACGTTATGACCTGCGGAGCTGAGACGTGGACACTCACGATAGGGCTGGTCCACCAGTTCAAAGTCGCTCAGCGAGCTATAGAAAGAGCTATGCTCGGACGAAACGAATGCATCCGACAGAGAACCAAGGTTATCGACATAGCTCAAAGAATTAGCAAGCTGAAGTGGCAGTGGGCCGGCCATATCTCGCGAAGAACCGACGGCCGCTACTGGGGCAAACGTGTTCTTGAGTGGAGACCACGACTCGGTAAACGTAGTGTAGGACGCCCTCCGACCAGGTGGGATGACGACCTGCGAAAGACTGCAGGTAGATGCTGGATGCGGCAAGCTGAAGACAGCGCGCTATGGCGCTCATTGGGGGGAGGCCTATGTCTAGCAGTGGACTGCTATAGGCTAATGATGATGATGATGACTCACATTTAAACCTAACACTCTTTTCGTTACAGTAAAATTAGGATAGATAGATAGATATCGTTTATTGTCGAACCTGTATTGTTGCGTTATTGACGACCTGCGAAAGACTGCAGACGGATGCTGGATGCGGCAAGCTAGAGACAGGGCGCTATGGCGCTCATTAGGGGAGCCAGAATCCAGTAGTGGACTAATAGGTAAATGATGATGATTATCCTCTAAAAATAGCTGTAAAGAGGGGTGTGAAGTTTGCACAGTAAAAATATAATCCACCAATCACGCGCATCAGGCCAGCTACCAGCGAGTGACACTACACAACGCGCGTTTGAGAGTTTGAGCTTATCCTATAAATGCTTGTTTTTATAGAAAAATAGGATAATAAAATAAATCAATCATTTTTGGGAAATTACTAAAGAGTGAAGCTTTATTTTTTTTTAGAAAATTTTCTTATTATGGCTTTATTATTCTTTCGAGTTATTGAAATATCCTAAGTAATGAATGACTCATACTCATTTCAATCCACCAATATAATAAAACTAATTAAAACATCGCTTTGTCTGTTTGTCACACATATTACTTCGTAATCGTGATCGGTGCTAACAGCTCGATACAGTTTATAGCTTAGCAATCGATGTACGGTTATTAGGTAGGCAATGGATTAAGTATGCAGTCTGCACTTGATGGCCTGCCTGATATAACAGTCAGGTGGGTATCTGTAGGTAGGTAGGTGGGTACTACTCGTGATCGCAATGCGGCTTAGCTCATAATGGATCAAGTTCTGCAAGTTTCCTTCTATAAATAGCATTACTTCACCTATAGTTACCACCTATAGAATAGGCATGATGATTGATTTAGAAAAACTACTCCGGGATGTTTTTGACATCTACTGAATCTATAATATAAAAATGAATCGCTAAATGTACATATTTATGCAAATAGTTTCTTGATTTGTACAAAATCTTGAATTGCCTTTTTCTATTAATCTATAATATAAAAGTGAATCGTTGAATGTGTTGCTAAGCGTAAATCTAGAGAGCTGCTGAACCGATTTCGCTAATTCTTTTTTTTAGAATATTCCTTGAAGCACGAGGACGGTTCTTACGGAGAGAAAAAAGCGAAAAATTTAAATAATTGGCTGAAACAAATGACCACCCGGACGAAGCCGGGACGGGCCGCTAGTACAAAATAAATTATAGTACTTTAAAAAAATGGATTCTTAAGGAAAATATTGTGCTTTCAAAAATGCAATTTTAATTTTGCTCTAAAACTTCTTGGAGAAAAATCATCATTGGAGAAATAGTTATTTTCATGTTTAAAGTAAAATTTCCGTCCAGGTTCATCGAAATTAGTGAAACTAGCTTGTTATACTCCTAAAATCACCATATTATTAGGGATTTAATTTTCATCCCTTCAAATAAAGCCGCACAAAGTCCTCAAGGACAAGATGTCCCCTTCCCAAAGGCCGTGACATTCATTCGCCCATCAGACATGCTTAGAGATGGGTTCATGCCGGGCATTTACCTATCGGGCGTATTGTATGCCCAATAAAGTAAATGCCCAATAAATGTCGGTACGTTCAATAGGTACGTCCTACTTACTTTTCCTTACTCTACACATTTTTTTTGCTATCTTAAAAAAAAACATTTTTATGTACGTTATAAAAGCAATAACATGTATAACACAATTTTAATATGTGCCCTGATTGGACATTTACTCAATACGCCCGATAAATGCCCGGCATAAACCCATCTCTAGACACGCTTCAAAGTAGACCACTCGTGTGGAACTAATAGATAAGATACCAGTAAATCCTAATTGGCAATATTGATTTTATTATACAGGCAACAATCGATCGTTATTGTTGGAACAAAGAAAAACTGAATAAGTTTTTGTATCAATAAAAACAATTGTTTAAATAAATAAATAAATAAATAATGCTGGACAATTCACACAGCATTATCTAGCCCCATGGTAAGCAGAGCTTGTGTTATGAGTACTAGATAACTGATATACATAATACAATACATTACATAGATAGATATTTTTTATTATACATAGACAACGACCAGAACACCCGAAACAAATATCTGCAGATCGTACACACAATTGTTCCGAGGCGGGAATCGAACCCGCAACCTCCTGCGTCGCAGGCGGACCTTTGCCCACCGCGCCACATCGGTCGTCAATTGTTTGTATTGATACTGAAATTCTTAATTTATATTGTGTGTATATTATGTAGTGGCAAAATGATATGTCTATGTTTGTATTGTAATTGTTTTATTCTGTTATTGCAATTTTCTTATTAAACAAATCACAAGAGTGTTCCTACCTATGTACCTAACATTAAATGCGGTGTCAACACCTTTATGACAAATATTTTTACGTTCTGCAAATATTTGTTTCGGGTTTTTTCTATCTTTAATATAATCCATAGTATGATTAGGTAAATGAACCGCTGAATGTGTTGCTAAGCTCAAATCTCGAGAGCAGCTGAACCGATTTCGCTAATTCTTTTTTTAGAATATTCCTTGAAGTACGAGGATGGTTAGTGTGGTAGAGAAAAAATTAAAAAAATTGCCTGAAACGGGCGAAGCCGGGACGGGCCGCTAGAGTTCAATAAAAAATCTGTATCTATGTAATGAAATATATTTAAGTATATCGGTCATCTTGTACCTAACCTACCCATAACACAAGCTCTACTTAGCTTGGGGCTAGATGATGCCGTGCGGATTGTCCAGACGTTTATTTTAATAACTACCTAATTTATAAGTTATATCTATCTATTATATCAGGTATACCCTGTAAAAATGGAGCTAGGTACATATTTTTAAATATAAATAAATGTATTTATCACTAGCGGCCCGTCCCGGCTTCGCCCGGGTGGTCATTTGTTTCAGGCAATATTTTTTTAAATTTTCTCATTTTTCTATCCGTGAACCATCCTCGTACTTCAAGGAATATTCTAATAAAAGCATTAGCGAAATCGGTTCAGCTGCTCTCGAGATTTGCGCTCAGCAACACATTCAGCGATTCATTTTTATATTATAGGTTAATAGAAAAAGGCAAATCAAGATTTTGTGCAAATCTAGTTAATAGAAACTATTTGCATAAATATGTACAATATTAATTGACTTAATGAAACAGGGCTAGGCAAATTTGTAGAATTAGCCTATTCTTACCTAATCTACGGTAATTTATTCTGGAAAACTGGAACGAATTCGATGAAACTTGGCAAAGGTGTATAGGAAGGAAACAACCACGGAATAAAATGTAGGCCAGGCTTCTTCCAGAAATAATGCATACGAAGCCGCGGGCGTACGCTAATCCGGTAAATAAAGCATATCAAGCAATTTGTTTGATTTGCTATGCTCCACTTACGTAAGCAGTGGATTTTTATATCAAAGGAATATTATTTTATTTGAGTTATGAGTTTTACGTCATGATTGATTTAGAATTCGTAAAATCGAGAACAAAGTACATAATTCACGCAACCTTTCAGACAAATATGTTTGTTTTTCAAAATTGACGACCGATGTGGCGCGGTGGGCGAAAGTCTGCCTGCGACGCATGAGCTTGCGGGTTCGATTCCCGCCTCGGAATAATTGTGTGTACGATCTGCAGATATTTGCTCCGGGTGTTCTGGTCGTTTTCTATGTATAATAAAAAATATATATCTATGTAATGTATTGTATTATGTATATCAGTTATCTAGTACCCATAACACAAGCTCTGCTTACCATGGGGCTAGATAATGCTGTGTGAATTGTCCAGCAATATTTATTTATTTTTCAAAATAACAAAGAAGAGCTAGATTTATTATTTTAATTTTAATATTTCAAGAGAAGGTTCTAGATTTATTGTTTCATTCGAGATGTAAAAAGATGCTTGTTTTAATGATTTTTGAAAAGTGCCTAACTTTAAATAAAAACCAAATAACAATGGAACTTATGCACCTAATTAAATATTAAAGCATAAATTAGCTTCTCTAACAATCTGGGAACACACGAAACAAAGCAGAAAAGAACAAAAAACATTGTAGCTGAAGTCATCTAACAAATTGACAATTCATCATCAGCATCACCATCAGGCACCAAAGATTTGTAAAGACAAGTAAATGATATGTCTTTGTCTAAATGTAATATAACATATTCGTTTGTGCTGTAAAATATTAATAAATCTAAATACGCCGCAAATTCTAGGTTCGATTGTATGTTTTTTTCTAAGAATGCTCGTCGATTTCTTCGTCAATTGAGGACCGATTTGGATGAGAAGGTACCTATTTTGCTATTGTTGAAATGATCCCGAGATAGGGTTGCCAGATACGGGCTTATCATTTCCGGGACATTTCTGGGGTTACACACGGAGTTGGAGTTTTGGAGTCCAAATCTAACAACAAATGTTTGCTGTTGGACAAGCAATAGAAAAAATATTACAAAATTAGTAATTAGGTATTTAAAAAAGGGGTGAACATCACACAGGTGAACATCTCGGGACCCGAGATGTTCACCTGGAATTTTTTCTAAAGGGATTTGAACTCAAGTTTTTTTGAGAGGTCGTCTTTGTACAGGTACTAAACTAATTTAGATTTTCCTTGTGCCTACCAAATAAAATGTTACTTAAGACTTAGAAATAAAACGCTTACTTACTTCCTTGCTTACATTACTAAAGGATAGTGTCCTAACGTCGCATACTTCGCGTGCCGTCGTCGCACGATTGCTGAATACATCAAGGGGCATCGATTTAGAATAGACATACTAGTAGCTTTACCTCAGCACTCTTTGTGTTCTCATTGTGAGCTACATTATGTTAGCGTCAGTAGTGATTGATTTCCTTACCTAAGGCTGGTTCCCACTCTCATCAAAATACACGTGTAGGTAATAATAAATTTATTGTTTTGAAAAAACTGACTTCGTACTATTTCGTAATTTGGATTGTCAATTTTATTATGATTACATTTAGTCTGTTTTTTATTATTATGTTAATTGACGGAATAATAAAACATGCAAAAAACCGTTTATAGCCTCCTCCTTTTTTGAAGTCGGCTAATAATAACTATTATCACGGTGGCCCGTCACATGGGACTGTCCAATGAGTGTCTTTGGACAGTTCCATGTGACGACGCGACGGTCGACGACGGTTACGGCGTAGTATAAGACGCGACTGACTCCTATCCATGTTAGCTACATAAAAAAAGTCTATTGGAAAAAAATTGCAATTCTTTTATTCTCTTATTATTTTTCTTTCAGAGCGAGCCTGCTGGAACATGTGGTATACCGGATGGGACTTCTCGCCGTTCTGCGATCGCGAGTTAAAAATGGTAAATAAATATTTACACATTGTATATAAAAGAAAGTCGTGTTAGTTACACTATTTACTAATATTAACTCAAGAACGGCTGAAGCTATTTGGCTGAAAAAATGTGGGGAGGTAGCTTAGAACTAGGAGACGGACATTCGATTTTTATGATTTAAATTTAAATCATTTGACACATCGATTTGCACAGGGGCGAAATGATCGTGATGATGGTTTAAAATTTGAACCACCCTCCACTGTTCCCGCGGGTGTCGTAAGAGGTGACTAAGGGGTATACACCGGGGGGCGGGCAGCAGCGCCTCCTGCAGAACAATTCACACTAAATCTAGCTTTGAGTTACCTTAATCAAAATCATGTCAAGTATCAATACAATTATAGATGAAGACAGCATGCATAGAACAATCATGAGCGAGTAACATATACTTAAATAAATAAATAATGCTCGACAATCCACACAGCATAATCTAGCCCCGAGCTAAGCAGAGCTTCTGTTATGGGTACTAGAATTCTCCCGAGGCGGGAATCGAATCGCAACCTTCTGCGTCGCAGGCGGACCTTTGCCCACCACACCACAGAGGTCGTCATATGGTCAAATTCGTTCAGTAGTTTTGCCGTAAAGAAGTAACAAACATCCATCCATATATCCAAACT
Organism: Eupithecia dodoneata; assembly: GCA_947044415.1. NCBI lineage: Eukaryota > Metazoa > Arthropoda > Insecta > Lepidoptera > Geometridae > Eupithecia > Eupithecia dodoneata. The sequence continues at coordinate 3,860,621 of OX345678.1, forward strand.
TTCGCATAAATAACATTAGGTACCTAGTGTGATTTGTCAATCTTCCACGCCGCTGTAAACTGAATGTGAATAAACCCGTCAAACTATAGATAATAAAATCCCACCTCAAACATAAAATATGAAAATAAGGCCAAGTTCAATACAAACTACGTCGTCGGGTCGTTGATCGCGAGCCGATAAAATAGTCTGAACCGCTGCCAAGTTCCATAGTTCCTTAAATCACGGTAATTTTAGGAATTAGGAATACCACTGACACCATTTTAATTCCTGTAACTAACCGCAATAACAGGAAGTATGAGTAGGTAGATAATTTTACAACACCTACCTATAAAAAAAAAACTTTTGAAACTATCCTGGTTATTAACACGAAAGTCATTTAAAACGGGATATTTACCATGACTTGATTTTTGAATTTTCCAATATTTCGGCACAGTTTCATGCGCCATGATCACGGAATAACACATACCCCTACAAAAAAACCTATAAAATTTCTACCTATAAAATTGGGAATATACCTAGCTGTGCGGTTTGGCCGCGTAGAATTAACTATTTCATGGCTTTTTGTTTGCGCGTTGGACTAGAATTCTTTATTAAATAAAACTATGTCACATCAGCTATCAGCCAGTGAAACTCACCTCAAAATCGGTCGAGCCGTTTCAGAGATAACCTCAAACAAGCAGAATAAAAGATAAAATTTGTTGTTTTGTTATAAATATCCGTGTAGGATACGCGGTATTCATACTAATTTGGTAAAGTTTAATTTATATTATAGAGGGGAAATTTTGTGCCGTTGCAGTGGTTTCTCCGAAAACATCGCCATAACTAGGTACTGACTCGATCGGGCTGACGTTTTGCACGTAGGTATAATGATCTGGCATAATATTTATAGGCTATTTTTTACTCCTAAAACGCGTGCCTGCGCGCGTGCGAAGCCGCGGGCAGAAACTAGTGTTTTTATATGCATGTAAAGTAAAAATCTGTTCTTTCTATCCGTTCCAAAAATATATTTTAATTTTATTATATTTATTTGAGTGGCGGGCGAGGGCGTGGGCTCAGTCTGTTCCTACCACCATCTCAAGAATCAAACCCACCCCTCGCTTCTCAGCCGCCTCGCTACGCCTCAAACACCGTCGATTCTATTCTTACAACGCTGTACTAGACATCCTCAATAATCCCTATGTCTATAGGATGCCCGTTTCCTAAGCGATCTAGATCTCATTCCCCTTTACGTAAGACGATGGTATTATTTAGATTCATACTAGCTTTTTACCGCAGTCTTGTTCATATTTTAGGAATTTAGTTACATATATGGAAATAGGCCCGTATGCAATATAGCTGAGTGTTTTAAATCGGACCAGAAGTAGAAATTCCGTTGAAACTCCGATTTAAGAGGGCGCAATGTGCGCCATTTTGTTACAAGGGTAATTTTATTTATGCTACTTTTAAGGTATATATTACTATAGACCGTAGAATAAGTTAAATAAGATGTCTTACTTTTCTATGGTCTGATATAAATTATTATTATTACCATGATCTCGGGCCATAAAGTGACCCGGTCCTTTGGAAGGCTTGCGTGGGGCCGAAGCCAACAGCACAGAGGCCCTTTGAGAGAGTTAATCTAAAGGCGATGGCTACACATAGCGGGTATCATCCTCGGGTGCACAATATGATACACCCAAAGATGGTATCCGCCAGGTGTAGAGACGATTGCAAAGAAAAATGAAAGAAATAAAACCAGGATATTGTGATTGATGGATGAACTGGGTAATCGGGCTATAGGGGAGATTACGGGAGATTATTATTATTATATATTTATTTAATAATGCGTTGAATCTAGTATGTATAGTGTCTCAGAAATAAATAAAATAAATAAATAAATAATGCTGGACAATTCACACAGCATTATCTAGCCCCATGGTAAGCAGAGCTTGTGTTAATTATGGGTACTAGATAACTGATATACATAATACAATACATTAAATAGATAGATATTTTTTATTATACATAGAAAACGACCAGAACACCCGGAACAAATATCTGCAGATCGTATACACAATTGTTCCGAGGCGGGAATCGAACCCGCAACCTCCTGCGTCGCAGGCGGACTTTCGCCCACCGCGCCACATCGGTCGTCATACATGTTGTAAGAACGGAAGACAGTATTGATGCATACCTAACTTTATGTTTTGCAATCCCAACCAGGCTTACTATCTAGGCTAGACTAGCCCAACTGGAACAATCGATACCCATACCCACACCTCCTTCACTCCCTTCCATTCTAAAACCATCCTTAGTTACCTACAATAAAGTCGGAATTTCAGAACATCTGTTATGCTGTCATCTTTGCGGCAGTTAGCTAACCTGTAGTTATAGGTCGTTGGTTCGAATCCCGTGTTTAACCTACTAACAGTACCTGATGACTTCAGTCGCATCCATGCGTTTACGAAATCTGGGGAGTCGTTCGTACCCATAAATAATTTATTAATATAAATGCGCGAAAGTTTGTATGTTTGTTACTCTTTCACGCAAGAACTACTGAACGGATCGGGTTGAAATTTTGCATACAGGTAGTTCCAGGCCCGGAATAAAACATAGGCTTTAGGCTACTTTTTATCTCATAAATCAACTGATTTATGAGGACCTAGGTTATTTCTATCCCATGGGAACTCCCATGGGATAGAACGTTTCCATAGAAACCTTTAAACGTTTCCATAGAAACAAGGCGTGCGAAGTCTCGGGCGGAAACTAATAATAAATAATGCTGGTCTCACACGCCTTATTTATTTATTGTTTATTTAATTAACGCGGTTATTAAAAACCAATCCCATTTATTAAAATAAAATTTACATTAAATAGTCAATAAAAAAATACAGAATGTCAAAAATGAATTAAAAGACAGAAAATGTAACCGCTTTGGGACAAATGTTTGTACGATATTCAAATGTTTGTACCACGTGTTCTGGGAATTATCTATGCATAATAAAATAAATCATATTTATGTACATAATGTATTCTATGATGTAGACCAGTTATTTATTATGGGTACTGTATACACAGTAGAGTCCTATATAATACAAAAGCTCTGCTTAGCTTAAGGCTAGATGATGCTATGTGGATTGCCCAACATTATTTAATATTTCACAACCGACCGACGAACCGACGCGACGGCCGCTGGGGCAAATGTGTTCTTGAGTGGAGACCATGACTCGGTAAACGTAGTGTAGGACGCTCTCCGACCGGGTGGGATGACGACCTGCGAAAGACTGCAGGTAGATGCTGGATGCGGCAAGCTGAAGACAAAGCGCTGTGGCGCTCATTGGGGGAGGCCTATGTCCAGCAGTGGACTGCTATAGGCTGATGATGATGATGATGCTGATGATTTAATATATAATAAAATCTATTTTTTTTTTCAGGTCGTACGATAGGCATCATGATAACTGCTTCTCACAACCTGGAGCCTGACAACGGAGTGAAGCTGATCGACCCTGATGGAGAGATGCTGGAGCAGAGCTGGGAGGCCATCGCTACCCGGCTGGCCAATGTTAGGTGAGTTATCTAGTCCACTGCTGGACGTAATAAAAGCTATTTAAATAATTACTTGCCCCATTTTTTGATTGATAGTGATGATGCGACTTCTTGATAAAATGAAATTCAAAACCAAGTTCGGTCTAGCGAGCCATATCAGGGCTCTCTAGAAAGAATCCGTGATGTCTAGGGTCGCCGTCATCGAAATCGATGAGGAGGATATATGATGAAATGATGAAATGCAATATTTTCAGCGACAACGACTTAGAAGCGACCACGGCGGAGGTGATCAAGGAAGTAAATGCTGATATGGCGCTTAAAGCCAGCGTTTTCATTGGAATGGACACAAGGTAAATACCTTCTAAATCTAAGGGATTACTTACAATAAAAGTAAAAAATCATTTATTTCTTTAGGCTTACAAAATAAGCACTTAGACAAGTCATATTTTATACATTAAATAATTATCAAAAAAAAAAAAAAATTACTGTTCACTTCAATTTTTTGTCCACTAGTGGAAGAAGTGAAGAAGAATAAATACTCGTAGTTCGATTTTGTTTGCTAACTTCATATTTTATTTAGAAGCACGAACACGAACTTCTAAGTTTCGATAAGCAACAGTTTTGTCTCTGGTGTTGCTATAAATAATACTGGACAATCCACACAGCATCATCTAGCCCCAAGCTAAGCAGAGCTTGTGTTATGGGTACTAGATGGGCATACATAATGTATAACATTAGATCAATTATGTTCTTGTCGAATTTTATCCTAATCAGAGACAAAATCAGTGCTTTTCGATCCTAATCTAAATTAGATACATCAATCATTTATTTATTTATGATTTCAGATACACAAGCCCTCGACTGGCGGCGGCCGCTGTCCACGGCGTTATGGCCCTTAAAGGCACGGCCAAAGAGTTCGGAATCGTGACCACACCTATCCTACACTACTGCGTCAAGTGTAGGAATGACAACTCTTACGGCACCCCTACTGAAGAAGGTAGATTTTTTTTATTCAGCCTGATTCGTCCCACTGCTGGGCAAAGGCCTCCCCCAAATCTTTCCACTCAGTGCGGTCACGCGCGATCTCCCACCAATCTCTGAGGAAGGCGTTAAGGTAGGTTAAATAATATAATAAAATAAATAATGCTGGACAATCCACATAGCATCAACTAGCCCCAAGTTAAGCCGAGCTTATGTTCTGGGTACTAGATGACTGATTTACTTAATACAATACATTACATAGATATATATTTGTTATTATACATAGATAACGACCAGAACAAATATCTGCAGATTGTACACACAATTGTCCCGAGGCGGGAATCGAACCCGCAACCTCTAGTGTCATAGAAGGACCTTCGCCACCACAACCACGACCGAAAAAAATCTAGTGTCTAAGTACTTATTTTTTAAGCCTAAAGAAATAAGTTATTTAAACAGAATCTACTTCAACTCTAAAGTTTTAGTTTATAAAAAATTTACAAGAATGTATAAAATATTATAATTTACATAAATAAAAATCTTATAGCTACATAAAAAAATATAAACAAAGTACAAAAGGCGGACCCTATCGCTGAAAGCGATTTCTCCCAGGCAACCTTGAAAAGTTATAGTCACATGTAATAAAAAGCTTAAATTTTTTCGACTTTCCAGGTTACTACGACAAAATAGTCGGAGCCTTCAAGAAGATTCGCAAAAACATGCCCATCTACGGCGAATACAACACGACTCTATACGTAGACGGCGCGAACGGCGTCGGCGGGAAGAAACTGAACATTATCAAGAAGACTTTGGACGGGGAACTGCAGCTCAATCTGTTCAACTTAGGGGGGAATGGGGGAAAACTTAACTTAAATGTGAGTTAAACTACCTTTACTATCGCCCAATGCTGGGTGGTCCTGTATACCATATTAGGTCAAATGTCAAACGGTCATTAAGAAATGTCATTAAGATCTGTTCAGTGGTCTAGCCAAAGGGTCTAGTCGTAAAAAGGTAAGTATCAAATAGACATGGCGTATGTCTATGTTTTACTGTATATGTCTATTTATCACAAGGTGCCACGAAACATGTGTACTAAGCCGAAAGAGAATTCTGGACCCCGAGGAGTTCAAAGCTGCTTTGTTTTTTTTTTTATATAAGTGTCTTTTTATCTTCGTATTTGTGTTCCTTGCGTTTATTCTTACATTATTATAATGTTTTGAAATTCCAAAGGATTAACATTATTTATTTATACTATCCGTGTCCATGGACGACCCTTTAAATATCTTTGAAAAACCTTCTTGAAATCCATATTACGTACAGCGTTTTACTAGTAACACGTTGTTTGCAGCCATATAAAAATGTAAAGCTAGGTTCATATTGCTGTGTTGGGGTGTGTCGGGGCGCCGTCTGTTGTGTCGCTGTTATGGCGCATTTTTAGATCATTCATCGTTTGAGAGTTGTTGTGTCAAAACGTATTGGTTTTAAAATGGAATCATCTGATACTGACAGTGATTTTGATGAAAATATTCAATTTCTACTATTAATGACTCTTCTTAAAAAAAAAAAAAAAAGGAGATATTGGGTTCATCCTATAAATCGCTTAAGAGAGACTAGAGGCGCATTTCACTGTCTCGTTCAAGAATTAGAAAGTGATGACGAAAGATTCCATCGATATTTCAGATTTACTAAAATCCAGTTTGAGCAAGTACATACTTTAATAGAAAAGGATATAAAAAAAAATACACACGCAGTTTCGCCTCATCATTCCTGATACCTTGATCCTTGTATTCTTTACATTTAGTGTCATAGAGTAGAATTTTTTGTTCGTTCTACGCAGTTATACCTACCTTAAAAAAATGTCTGATGAACTTATAGAGTTAGTACGGCAATATACACTATATTGCCGTACTAACTCTATAAGTTCATCAGATACGGAATGAACTGCATCCCACGCGGTTACGCACCAAAATGGCAGATACACATTGATGTGGTGTGTTTTGGCGCGACAGATCTTCCACCACCTCTCTGGCGCGACCGAACGTCGAGCGATTGCACCGCGACAGATCGCGCCATACAAGCTACTAATGTGAATCTAGTCATAGATAATAAAGGAAACTGATAGCGTTCTGGCGCGCCCCGACACACCCCAACACAGCAATATGAACCTAGCTTAAGGCAAACACAATTAAGTATAACATTTTTTTGTTTTCTAGTGTGGAGCACACAAACAAAATCATAACATTTTTTGTTTTCTAGATAGGAGACACAAATACATAATAATATTCTTTGTTTTCTAGTGTGGAGCAGACTTCGTGAAAGTGTCCCAGAGCCCACCAGTGGGCGTCCCCTACGAGCCCTTCCAACGAGTGGCCTCCCTCGACGGAGATTCAGACAGAATCGTGTACTACTATCTAGATGACAAGTAAGTTTTTGTATTTACTATATTTCTTTACTAAGCTACTGTGGGTTGGTTGAAATAAAAGAGTCTTTTCACTATAACAGTCTATTCCGTACACACATCTAAGAATTTACATTTACGACAATTTATAATCCTAAATAAAGATAGGTATGATCGGGGCGGAGGTTTGAGAAGTCACTAGTTTAACTCGGCTTTTTTACTGATTACTGCTGAATCGCCGAAACGCAAATGCGCCGCGTACTGTAAGCTAAACTGTGTCACTACAAAGTCATCAAAATATCCTGCTCAATAATATAATAGAAGCGAATAGGTTGACCCGAGACAACGTCCAAACTACTGAACGGAGGTGTTGAAATTTTGGGTCTGGCCTTGAAATGACATAATAGAGTACAGCAGACTTGAGACATTTCTCAGGCCGCATCTATTGGACAATTCACACAGCATCATCTAGCCCCAAGCTATCAGAGCTTGTGTTATGGGTACTAGATGACTGATATACTTAATTCAATAGAATAGATTACATAGATAACGACTAGAACAACAAAGTAGGTACAAGCTATAAATCTAACAACATTATTGATTAGTAAACCAAGATACTAAAAACTTGTTCTATTTCCAGAGAGAAAATGCATCTACTAGACGGCGACCGCATAGCGACTCTCCTAGCGAGCTACATAACGGAACAACTGAAGACCTGTTCTGCAGAGCTGTCCCTAGGGCTCGTCCAGACTGCGTACGCTAACGGAGCCTCCACCAACTACATTACACAACAACTGGTCAGTTAGTACAATACTTCCACAAAGGGTGACATAGCTCTAAGAATTAGCAAGCTGAAGAGGCAGTTGCCCGGCCATATCTCGCGAAGAACCGACAACCGCTCATTAGGCTTCCTTAATGAGTGTAAACAATTATTGTAAAACTGTTAAAGAATCTTTTTTTTTACGACAAATATTTGAGAGTTGAACATTAAAGAAAAATCTTTGCAATTTGTTCCAGAAAATTCCGGTATCCTGCGTGAAAACCGGCGTGAAACATTTACACCACGCGGCTTTGTCCTACGACGTCGGAGTTTACTTCGAGGCGAACGGACACGGGACCGTCGTCTATAGCAGCAAGGCCAAGAACACGCTCAGCAAGATTGCAGAGGAGGGGTAGGTTACAGTTGGGACTGTTGTTAAGACACACACACACACAGAAGAATAGAAAAAAACATTTATACACAGGTACAAAATACAGGCATAAAAAAAGGAGTTTATCATGGAGGTAAGTGACACAAAAAGGTGATATTAAAAAATAAGACTACCTCAATGACCCTGCACCAAAATAGGGGTGATAGAGAGGGGCGGTATGAGTAAGTACTCATACATGAGATAATATATTATTATTCATGTTATTGTGTAACCTGTTTATGGTAAATTTAACTATTTGCTAACAACAAATATTCTCTTCCCTAGCGAACCTGAGCAACGTAAAGCCGCCACCCAGCTACTCAACTTCATAGACATGACGAACGAAACCGTCGGCGACGCTATATCAGATCTGTTCCTAGTGGAGAGTGTGCTGTGTTGGCGCGGACACAACGTGCGGGAGTGGATGGCGGCCTATGTGGACCTGCCGTGCAGGCAGCTCAAAGTTACTGTGAAGGTACGGCCTTACTAGCGACCCGCTCCGGCTTCGCACGATACACACAAACCTTCCTCTTTAATCACTATCTATTAAAAAAAACCGCATCAAAATCCGTTGCGTAGTTTAAAAGATTTAAGCATACATAGGGACAGACAGACAGCGGGAAGCGACTTTGATTTATACTATGTAGTGATTTCTACATGTCCACTGCTGGCATAATTTTATTCTCCAAACTACACAATTGATAGTCACGTTTTTTGGAATTAAAAAAAATTCACTGTCGATGTAGACTCCATTCTTTTTTAGCTTAATCACATTGCGATTATGTCGCTCTAACTAGGTAATTAAAGAAACAACACATTATAAAATGTGAAAAATATTAAGTATATATACGTACATCAACTAAACTAATAAATAAATAAGAACAGTCAGGTCCGAGTCTAGAGACATATAACTTACTATATAGCGTGTATTAAACAATACAAAAGAAATAAGACGTACTACAGCATGTATTAAATAATGTTTTCTTTTTCAGGATCGTAACGCGATCTCTACCGCGGATGCGGAACGGCAATGCACCGAGCCGGAGGGCTTGCAGAGCCGAATCAACGAACTAGTATCGGGGTATACAGATGGCCGCTCGTTCGTACGTCCCTCGGGCACTGAAGATGTTGTCAGAGTTTATGCAGAGGCCGATACGCAAGAGGTTAGACTATAAAAAACCAATGCTACTTCAGCTATAGTTAAAAAACTAAATCGAAATCGTTTCGTCCGTTTGCGATTACACATTTTGATCACAACTTTACGAATATCAGTATTCCGGCCCTACACCTTTAGATGATATTGATAAGGGATGGAGATGATACTTGATATATGAATACGCGGGACAGCGGTCGAACGCGTACTGAGCTGTCCAAGCTTAGGCAGGTAAAAATGCACCGCTTGCAGAAGTGCAATTGTGCGGTTTATACATAAATCGTACAGGTGGAAAAATAAGAAATAGTATTTACAATTTAAACAATTGAGCTTTTTGCGACTGAGGAGGCTCAACTGATCCATATTATGCTTGTTAAGGTGCAATTCCAAGATGGACCGCAGGCCGCAAACTGCAGCTGCAGGCTGCAAGCGACACTACTTGATTCTATGCATCTCTGTGAAATTGATTCCTATTTCCGCACGGCCGCGAACCGTGGTTGGAAATAGAAACAACCGCGACCGCAGGCAGCGCTGCGTTCAACCGCAGCCGCTAGCCGCAATGTCGCCTGCGGTTGCAGTTTGTAGCCCATCTCGGACTTGTACCTTAAAACTTCATTTGTTTCACTATATTAGTTGCTCACGAAACTTCTCTCATTTCAGAATGCAGACAAGCTAGCAGCGGAGGTGGCTCAAGCAGTGTTTGACTTAGCGGGAGGCACCGGAGATCGTCCGCAACTACCCGCGTAGTCTAAATATCCAGCAAAACTATATTTCATCACCTTTCATATATTGTCATAAAAAGTGTCTTCGAATTTCGAACTAGACTACTGGACACAGCATTTGTTATTCGACCAACTTTAATCTTACAATCCTGGGGACCTACTTGGAAAAAGAAAATCGAAGTTTCTGGTTCGTTTTCGTGCAATATACTCTTTATATAGCTAGCATAAGATTAGCGTTTGGGCAAAAACTAAAAACTTCGATTTCGTTTTGACGGGTACTTGCTATGGATATTTATACGTAGAGTCCTCGCCACCACTGAAGTCTTACGGCAAAAGCGGGAACTAAACAACATTACACCGACGACCGATGTGGCGCGGTGGGCGAAGGTCCGCCTGCGGCGCAAGAGGTTGCGGGTTCGATTCCCGCCTCGGAACAATTGTGTGTACGATCTGCAGATATTTGTTCCGGGTGTTCTGGTCATTTTCTATGTATAATAAAAAAAAATATCTATGTAATGTATTGTATTATGTATATTAGTTATCTAGTACCCATAACACAAGCTATGCCTACCATGGGGCTAGATAACGCTGTGTGAATTGTCCAGCATTATATTACATTTATATGTAATATAATGTATATATAAATAATGCTGGACAATTCACACAGCGTTATCTAGCCCCATGGTAGGCAACAACAGCAACATTTAGTCCTGCGAAGAAAGCAGCGCCGCGTCAATCGGACTTCAGTGGTGGCGCGGACTCTACCTATTAGGTAGTACTAAACCTGTGTACTAAACACTTGTACTATTTCATTAATCTAAATAGTAACTGTTGATATAAATAAATTACAAACTAATTATCGCTTTGCAACAAATTTTATGGTCATTTTGAATACAGGGCAAATGCATAAACAAAGCATGCATGTAAATTAGGCGTATTGGAAAAAAATATATTTATTTTTGTGTAACTCAATTATGTTGAAAAGCACGTCAAATTTATATTTTAGCAAAAATTTTAAATTTATTATTCTAGCAGGTTTAAAACCTGTTTTTATGGAAACGTCTTATGCATAATAGTTCTCTAGCGTCTAAAACCTGCAAAGATCCCTATATACGTATATTCAGTAGAATGCTTAGCAAACTTAAAGCATTGCTATTTCCCACTGTCTTCTTCTATTGACTTAAGTCAGAGTGAGACAAAGCACTGCTTAACAACTGTTTCAAGTAATCCGACCATCAACATTTTTAATTATGGGGTAAAAGTGTATTATTATGCGTCAAGTAAATACCTTTGTTTATTAATTAGACAGAGTTTAGAGACCAATTATGCATTAAGACTTATTATGACTTTAGATTTAAGGATTAAAATTTTCTTAATATTCGAAATTAGTTAAAACTTGACAGTACAATTTGTTACTAGTCTTTTTGTTACTTTATCTCTTTTAAATAATTTATGTAGCTCTGTTGCTCATTTATTAGGGGCTACTTTAAATCTCAAATAAATAAGCTAAAATGGCCGAAGTCGGTCCTCTTTTAACACTGATTGCCTTGTTATTGTGTGTTAGCTTTAACCACATCACTAATAGTTTGTTGATGTATGTAATGCCGGTGATACATTTCTAGATTCTTGAAAGTTGGCCGTGTGTATTCTAAGGCCCGTACCACATCTCCGCTGCGACAGCAAAGCAGCGAAACCGCAGTAGTTTCGCCATTACTTGTCCGTTGTACGAAAAGCGTGACAGAGGCGAACGGACTGTTCTAAGGCAGAGGTTTGACTATACTTCTATCTCTCTCGCACGTCAGCTACATCTCCGCGCTCGGTCCGCCATTTTCTTGCAATACCGCGTTTGTTTCGCATGTGTCTTGTGGCAGTCGAAAATGTTTAAGGCTCTAGACAGACGGACCGCATTTCAGAACTGCACGCCGACTGCAATAGAACTGCAATTGGACTGCGCAGTTGATTTGCAGTTCTATTGCAGTCGTGTCAACTGCATTCAAACTGCAAATTTGCGGTTGGATTGCAGTTGAAATGCGGTCCGTCTGTCTAGCTAGAGCCTAATCCGCTACTCGAGCGGCGATGTGTAATGTTGCGCAAAGGAACTAGCTTTGCGATTTCGCGGCGGAGATTTGCTACGGGCCTGAAGGCAATTGAAGAAAATCTGCTCTTAAACGAAATAAAATTTATGTAAACTAGTTTTAAGCCCATCACAATAAAAACGTAACACAGTAGTTTTAATATTTTATGTTATTTTTGCATGTTTTATCTTTTTATTTTAGTCACTCACACTGCCTCTTTACAAGTAGAGTTAAAAATATTAATAATATTGTATAATTAAACAAAATCTTAAGATTCTGGAGAAAATATGTACCTTTATTACTTTTAAAATATACTATACCATTGAATATATTTATTTGTAGTTTTATTGAAGAAAATCTTACCTGTTGCGATGCTGACTCGCAACACATCGTTATAAATAATGTCTCTACCCTTAATAAAGGACATAATAATGTCTTTAAAAGAACCAACCGATGTAATATGCGATTCTAAAAACGCATTGTGTGAAGCATTAGGTATGTAGACCACCAAGAATAATAAAACGAATTGTTCGGTTGCTAGAGATACTCATAGTATCTAGGTACCTATTGTTATCTATCATACACACACCCTTCGCCGCACGAATACAGTAGGAGGCGACCTGTCCTCTAACTATACCTCTATCTGATCTAGTGGTCATCTGATCTCGATAATAATTTTAAGACTGAAAAAGCCTAAACACTGTTTTATTAAAATATTTTGTGCCTAGAATAAGTCGTTAGATTATAGGTAAGTTAGTAGGTAGCCACCTAGCTAAATATTGCCGTCCCCTATCAAGGTGCATGTTTGAAACTATAAGATCCCCTGTACAACATGTTTGCAATAAATATTTGATTATTGAGTATACAGTTGTTTCCTACTCTTACAATGTTTGTAAACAAACCAAGAACCAAATAGCTAAAACCCACTTGTTTGGCGTTGATTTTCAGATATGGGTAAGCAATGTTTATTGAACGATCTTAAATGCTAGTAGATATACCTATATGTAGAAGCACCGACCTAATAAAAATAGGGCTAAGCCTAATAGCAATGTCTCTAATTACAAGATTCTTCTCATTTCCTTTATTCAGGAAAAAAACAGGTTTTGTTTTATTATGCAACAAGATAGGTAGGTTGACTCATAGATCTCTAATCAGCGTATACCTAATAGTCCACTGCTGGACATAGGCCTTCCCTAATGAGCGCCATAGCGCCTTGTCTTCAGCTTGACGCATCCAGCATCTACCTGCAACACCGACCTGATCGGGAGGGCCGGTAGGTGTTCCTAAATTGGGTGTGGTGTAGGTAAAAGTCGACAGCTTATCTTGATAGATTTCAACCGTTCTGATAAGATAAGAAACTAAAAGTCACTGACCAATAACCAAATATTATTGTATTTTCCTTATAATATAAACGTGAAGAAAAATCTTGGATAGGTTCTATTCCTACCTATATAATATATAGGTAGGAATAGAACCTATGCAAGATTTTAGATAGCAGCATAATTGGATGTTGAATTCATTTCAATCCCACCAAAACATAAATGTAAAAAAGGAGAGCCAAGTTCAATACAAAAATTATGATTGGCTGTGGGCTTCCCCGCAAAAAGAATGGAGATATAAATGAGTGCCAAGTCAAATCTATGTAGGTTAGATTTGACTTTGCCAGTTTTCATTACATCAGTCATTTTATAAAGTTATTCAACGTTTTAATTCTGATAAAAACTGGCCAAGTCAAATCTAACCTACATAGATTTGCCTTGGCACTCATTTATATCTCCATTCTTTTTGCGGGGAAGCCCACAGCCAATCATAATTTTTGTATTGAACTTGGCTCTCCTTTTTTACATTTATGTTTTGGTGGGATATCATTACTTTTTGTAAAGAAAACTAGGCAGGTATTGAGATTTAATGTTCATCTTATCTTAATCAAGTAAAACACCTCAGAACACTTAGTGTCGGTTTATTGTACCGAATACATACAACTTCGCACTTATTACAAAGTCACTGCACTGCACCCTAACAACTACACTGTATTCTATGGCGCAATCGGAGACGTTAGTACCTACTATTGCTTATTGTATGCAATGCTTCGACATAGGTACATAGCTAGGTAGGTATTATACGGGCACGGCCCGGTCCCTAAAAACTACACTGTATTCTATGGCGCAATCGGAGACGTAGTACTATTGCTTATTCTATGCAATGCGGATCTATTTTAATTTAAACCTTATTCCATTGACATAAGGTCGTCGTCGCTAACATTACTTATTTTTTGACGTTTTTTTATTTTTTGATTTTTTCCTACGTTTACTCACAATTACCGAGCTGGATTCCAAATTTCATCCTTCTAGGTCATCTAGAAGTAGGTTAGATTTAGGTACTATATATATGTCAGTCAGTCAGTGTGAATTTTTACGACTTTTTGACCTTCATATCTTTATAACCGTTTGAGCTAGCTTCATGAAATTTGGGCTTCTACATGTCCTTATCGATATAACTAAACAGACGTAGTTTTATGTGTTTACGTTAAAGATGTTTTGAGTTATAGAAGGGTCAAAAGTGGCACCAAGTGGTTCGTGTAATGATACACTCGGCGCGTTCCTTTGCTTGAACTTGGCTTGAACACGCTGCCGCGTGTTCTAATAATTTAAAATGTAGGTACCTACCTAAATTCATTTCCATAATTTAAAATGTAATGTATCTATCAAGATAAGTTGACGAATTTTACCGACTAGGTACTAACAAAAGCACTGAAACTTGATGAAGCTAGGTACGTACGCGTAGGGAATTTTAGCTTCGATTCAAGGCAGGGTATTGTATTGTAATATAGAAACGTAGGTAAATAAATATGTTCAGTTTTATTCAACTTGCGACTAGTATTCAAAATTAATAATGCTGGACAGTACCATCGTCTAGGAACCAATGTAAGCAGAGCTTGTGTTATGAGAAAAAAACAATAAACAAAAAATATAATTTATTAACAAAAACATTTCAATACAATGCCACTAGCAATTAATCATGGCGCTCATCCATTTTCGCTTAATTTAGATAAGTCAGGCTAAAATCAAAATACCCTAAGGCTCCATTCACACCGGGATAGTAGCGACGAAACGACGCGACGACGCGACCGCAGCGACTTCTATTCACAAATTAAAATTATTATAAGCTTTATCTATTTACGTAAAACACCAGTACCTTATAAAAAGGCCCTCCTATCCCGTTGTAAAGGAAGACTAGAATAATTGCTTTTGTCCATATTTATACGTAGACAAAATCAATTATGACATTTTTATAAATTAATTAAAAGCTAGTTTACGTACCTAAATGAAAACATAAGACAAAACATAAGTTATATTGTATTTATTATCTTTTCAAACTTACATTATGCAAGTATTTAAATGCTATTTTGTGATAGAGTAATCATCAGAGATCAGAACTAATATGCAGTTCAATTTATCTCAATATTTAGATTGAATTTGTTATTTCGTCTGTGGAATGTAATTTATTTTATTCAATTAATAAAATATTCTTTATCTCTAAATTTTTTATTGATCGCTCAAGATTTTAGTTTTTAGTTTTCACAGCAGTTCTAACAGATCCATTCTCGACCATCTGAATATCAGAAACAGATTGTCAATGACCTGCTATCAACGAGTTCTCAGCTATTTTGGCCATATCCTCAGAAGGCAACCAGACAACCTCGATGGCAAGATAGAGGGGAAAAGACCAAGAGGACGGTCACCAACCCGCCGGTCTGATCAAATTAGGGCAATAACAGGACTCACATTGCCTGCAGCCCTGAGACAGGCCGAAGACAGAGTGGTGTGGAAGCGGTTCATCAGCGTCAAGACAACGACAGAGAAGAAGAGGAACTAAAATCTTGAGCGATGTAAATATATCAAATTAAATACATCTTTTACAACAAGGTATCTAGTCAATAGTTAAACATCTATAAGTACTTTTATATTTCAAGTCAAATCCGAGACATCCTATGAATAATAAAGAATCCCTGGTATAAATAAATATTAAAGTACATTCAAGTGAACAATACAATGGTATGCATCACATTTAAAAACAATGGTGTTTAAAAAAAACTTGTATATTGAAATGCTAGTCTACCTAGGGTAGATGAGTCAAACTTATATAATAAAGAAAAAATCTGTGGTATTTGTAAAATTAATACTAACATGGTCATGATGTCTAGTCCGAAAATTCTATTGTAAAACAAGAAAATTAGAGATTTGAGTTTTTTAACACATTGAGCAAAAAGGTTAATATTTTCATAACAGGCTGTAAAGGTCTGATTACATCTACTGGCACAGTGTGTCGGACCTGTGAAGACTAAATATTCATTCCGCCAGCACGGCCTGTGTCTGTCGCCGTATGCACTGTAGATTTAATACGTTATACACACTGTACAGTATAATACTTATTTGTCTGCCAAGGCAAGTGTCTGGCACGTTTGATGTCTGTAGATATAAACAACCCTTTCACCATCACTATTTTTTATATCATCATCACACATGCCCCATTCAGTCCTTTCGCGGTTCTGCAGGCTAATGAGGAAAAGTTGACCCCAGGAAAAAACGATTATTTATGCTTGCAGCAATTCAATCGCATAACATAATAAAATGGTTAACTTTTTAATGGCATTTAAACTAGACAAAGTTCACTAAATATTAAACAGTCAGCTTTGAAATCAAAGTTACATTAAACTAATACTTATAACTAGTAAACGCCTGTAAATTATGATGGTTTATAAGTATTTTTTAAGTTTTCTCCTCTAAATGGTGGTGGTGAATAAAGCAAGAATTTAGGATATTTAAAACAGGTACCAAAGATTCATAGAAATTTAAGAAGAGCACAAAAACTTGTCAAAGATGTGCCTTAGTTCAAACTTTTAAGGGAATCAAATTCCTTAAATTTATACCAATAAATTTGAACAGTTAAGTAATACTCAATTACTTTGTACAGTTGCCCTGAGAAGCGACAATTTACATTAAACGAAATTTAGTCACCGCATCTTATTTTAGTACCGGCCCTAAATATGGCTGCTGATCACAATAAAAACATTTTGGCACTTCCGTCTCTTCCAGTTCCACTAAATTAGTACTTATTTCATTAGAAACAAAGTAGTAACTACATTTCCTTGGACCAATATGTTCCAACATAGAATCATAAGGTGGGGAGAGGATATCGAAGAAAGCAGCTGGTACGTCCAGGCTCTCGATCTCGTGGAAGTTGGATTCTGTTGGGGTTAACACACAAGCTGGTGTGTTATCTGTAAATAAGGAATTAGTCTCTATTCTGGCGAAGATCCGTCGTTTTTTATGGAAACCCTGAGCTAGGCGAGCCGCTTCAAACCTCGCGCGGGAAAGTATATCCAACTCTTGCATTTTCTCTTTGACAGGAAATTCTGTGAAACTTCTGATTTTCACTGCACCAGATATTACCTTCAGCATCCCGTGCATGTGAGGATGGTCGTGCATCGGCATTTTGAAACCCGGCTTTAGCACGAAAATGCTCATATTGACTTGATTGTTTTGGAATACTTCTATGTACGTACAAGGTGCTTTTTCCTTCGCGTCCCACAAGCTGGGGTCGTTCAGATCCCTGTTGAAGCCCAGATCATCAGCTGTTAGATTATCCATCAGTGTTTTGAGTATTTTCATGTTGGTTTCGAACTGAGGTTTGTTTTTGTCATCGAAGGTATGGAGAGCCTGCCGAAACGTAGCCACGATGGGCGGTACCTGAGTGATTTCCATAGTTGCCTTTGCATCCTCACTTTTAGCCATATGAAAATGATGTGCTCTAGTACACAAGAATTTAGATTTACGAGAAATAAACGAAATTAATCGGGTCGATAGCAAAGCCCAACTGTCAACCGGGAACGTCATTTTGACACTTTACTGAATGACGTTTTATTGTGCCGATTGTTACGTTTCATTTTAGCCATTTAAGTCTACTGTGTAATATCCTACTTACATTTCAAATTTTATGAATAATTTACACATTTTTATTAAACTCCTTTATTTTATTTGTGTATATAATGTGATTTTTTGTTGATAGTTAAATAGACGACGCAACATCTGACCACACAAGAAGGCATTTTTCATTTTTCGATTTATGTTAGAACAGATTCACTCCATGGGTGTCTAACAAAAGCGGTAATCGCAGACAATGGACCGGTTGGAGGTCAATGTGCAATGTAACTCAAAGATTTAAATCGTTAGATGCGCCCCTACCCTACCATACAGACCGTACAGGTACAGACCATACCGTGGTCCGATCGCGCGTTCTTGTTGCCACGAGGTTTTTTAAGATCATTTTAAATGATTAAAGATCTTTATGAGGAACCAAAGTAAACTAAGAATAGCAACAAAAACATTTTTGATATTACCATAAAGCTTTGCCATCTAGTGTCGAGTAGTTAAACCAATCCCAAGTCTTCTAAATTTTTACGCGAAATGCTGCGTTTGGAACCTATTAGATGGCGCTCGGTTTCAACAAAGATAAAACAATGGCTTGGTAGCGTGATATTTTTTTCATGATAGTTTTCCAGAGTTTCACTTAATTTATGTGTGTCTACCAAGCAGCAGCGCCTTGAGAGTAGGCATGTTTCAATCAATCCTTTAGCTCCTTTAGTCATACAGGTCGCCCGGAAGATACCTACAACAAATATTTTCACGAATCATTGAAACTAGCCACAAAAACAAAGAAACAATCAAAATGAGGTTGAATTTAATGTGTGGTCTCTGGTTGCCCACCGGCGGGCCATAACACCACTTAAATAAATACCGGCCACTGTTTCACTGAAACTAACAGAGTAGGAAGGAAGTACCTGGTTATAGAGAGGACTGATTGAGGTTTGGTGGGTATGAACTAAGTATGAATTATGGCTGCTTTTTAAAAGTGATTCTATCTAAGCGAAGGCTGCCCGATATCTAATAGATAAAAGTAGTTTTTTTAAAGCTGGCGCGTTCCATATAGGTATTGCTTTTCATATACGTGGAGGCCGACTGTACCTACGTAGATACCTACATGTTGTTTTTATACATTCCTTCCCAGTTGCTACTAGGTCATGTTGGTAATAGGAAGTTATGCTAATATACCGTTTTGCGTATAGGACGGCGTTCTGCTTAAATGTCCTTTAGATACGAAACGGGATTTAGGACGTCAGCGTGGATAATTGGAGATCTATTTTAATAAACGAACGAAGTCAACGTATGAAGACGCCCGCACAAAACGAACCACCTTACCACCAAATTGCTTCGGGCGGGCACGTCACCAACTGACACCTTTCGTTTCGAATCTCTAAGAAATAAATGTATGAATCAATTTCATACCAGGTAAGCACTGAAGGAACGGAGCCGCCGTCGCCGTCTTTCGCTTCCGCCATCCGACCATCCGTCGTAAACCTTCTAACGAAACTTCGAACTTCAACGTTCATTTTTCAAAGAAGGTAGAGTTTCAAGGTAGTGTTGTTGAGTGGATATACCTACTTTAGACTTTCGGCAGAAATTTATGGTTGATGATGGAGTAATGAATAGAATTTGTGTAAACCCCGTCATTACTCCTAATACCACGGTCCGTAGATTGTTCGTCAGTCGTTTCGTAGTAGGCTCTACGGTTCCGTAGAGGGGTTACGGCGTAGAATACACTGAGTAACATTAGATAGATATAATACATTACATAGGTAGGTACATAAGAGTTTGATTATGGTTAGGTTTTGGTTATCTAATAGTTACTTCGCTATAAAAAACTGTAGATTATTTAACTTTTGAGAATCAAAGAAAAGCTGAGTTACAGGATACAGATTTTTGTTATAATTGACTATGAATTCTTGATATGTGCACAATATTCCTACTAGTATTTCACTACTCTAACACTAAATGAGATTTTATTGTGTTTCCCACTGAATAGCCTGCGTTTTATCGAGCGAGCCATTAACTGCCAACTAAACAACTGAAACTATCTAACTTAGTAGATAAATTCATCAGTACCAACAAATACACGCGTTTATGTTTGTTACAACAATGTGATGTGACTGTTTGTATGGTTTTGGGTGGGTGACGAAATGAAAATAGTGAAGACGTTAGTACCTACTTTCAAATAAAACGGTAGAGAAAATAATTATATAAGGTCTGTGACTGAGAATGTGGCGAGTTCGATTCCCGTGGCGAGACAGATGTACATCAGGTTTAATAACTTTTTGAGCGAAATTCAGCGGGAATCTCAAGAACCGGAGAGGCTGAACTAATTTTGAAGTCCTAAAGAAATAAAGTTTCAGAAATCTGATAAAAACAGGCCTAGCCTAGTGCTGGGTCACTGTTAATTGCATCTCAACCAGAAATCTCTAAAATGTAAGAATATGTAGCTAGCTAGATAGCCCCCCCACCCGACACGTATAAAGGGCCCACTTGTGGCCAAGTTGCGGAAACCAGTCCAGAAACAAGTAACAAGAATGTACTACATAATTTAAGGTTATATTATTTGTAAACTTTTTGGTTACTAAATTTTTTTGGTATTTTGTATTTTTTGTATCTGAAATCTAAATCAGATATCCAGATAGCTTGTATCTGCCGTTGCCTGTTAAGTGTAACTACGGTAATAAATGTGAGTCCCAATAGTACCACTGCACTATGAGTTCTCCGTAGCCCACCCGTGAGCTGACAAACAAATGGATACAGAGCAGAGCACAGTAGCTTACTCTTACAAAGTGATTTTTACAATTGAATTCAAAGTTTTTACAATTTTTAATTGACCTTTGTAAACGTGAATACCATTGTATTATTAGAAACGCAAATCAGTAATCGAAAAAAAAGTAATTCTTGTAATTCTTTATTGTACACTAAAAACTTACAAAATAACTTAACTAAAAAAAGATATGTACATAGGCGAGCTTAACCCTAACAAAGAGTTTTCTTACAGCAAAACCTTAGGATTAAAAGAGAAGCGAAAGAACAGTTAGAGGAAGTGTACAAAGAAACAAATTAGACGAATAGTATAATACATTATGGGATGAGATTATAATATACATACATAATTAAAATATCAATAGCTAAATAAACCTAATAAATAACTTCAGTTTTAAAGTAAATAAAAAAATATTTAATTAAATATATACATATATATCTACCTAGATAGATAAAATAGTAATCCTTTATACTTCCTTTATTCTAGGCATTTATTTTTGTTTTATTTTCTGTTCTGTGTGGTAAAATAAAGTGTTTTCTATTATCGATACCAATATTATAATTTTGAAAGTAATTCTGTCTCTCTGTCTGTTACCTTTACGATGAAACGGCTAAATTGATCTTCATAAAATTTGACAGGTAGATAGGTACTTGAAATCCCGGAAAAGTTTGTAATAGTGAATGGGTATCATTGTCTTGTTACAAACGCAGAATCCATAATCGATACTAATGTTATCATTTTGAAAGTAATTCTGTCTCTCTGTCTGTTAGCTTTCACGGCGAAACAGCTGAACTGATCTTAATAAAATTTGGCATGAAGATAGGTTATATCGCAGAAAAGGATTAGTTATTATTTTTGTTTTATTTACTTTGGGGTGGCTTTCGTATCACGGCGGCCATGATAGGCCTATTGTGATCGCCATTTTTACGTTTCAGTCCCGAAGCCGTGGCGTTCATAGTTCGCCACTAACCATTGCAGCTGCTAGGAACTGTAGGATTTTCTTCGGGGTGATGTCTTTCAGCTCGTCTGGGCTATGCAGATGCTTGCCCAGATGGATGCTGCGTTTGTGCATCAGTGCTCCACACTCACTTAGCAGATGGAGGGGCGTTTCATCCGCCTCCTCACAAAATCTGCAGGATTGTGTGTCGCCTAGCCCTAGTTTGAACATGTGCTTGTTAAGGATTAGTTACTTTTTGTCCTGGAAACATATAGGTACCTACGTGTAGCCGCAAGCTTCTATTATGTACTCGTATTTTATATGATTTGTTTCCTGATTTTTTTATCTAGAGTAGGTACAGGGTAATAATATCGCAGTTATCACAAGACAAAACAAAAAACGTCTTAGATTTATAGGATAGGCTATGTAATACATTAATAATAATAAATAAATAATGCTGGACAATTCACACAGCATTATCTAGCCCCACGGTAAGCAGAGCTTGTGTTATGGGTACTAGATAACTGATATACATAATACAATACATTACATAGATATATATTTTTATTATACATAGAAAACGACCAGAACACCCGGAACAAATATCTGCAGCTTGTACACACAATTGTTCCGAGGCGGGAATCGAACCCGCAACCTCTTGCGCCGCAGGCGGACCTTTGCCCACCGCGCCACATCGGTCGTAATAAAATTGTGTATTTCCTCTTCACAATAGGTTTTAAAATTAAGTTATTTTGAACATAATGTTCTTAATGACCTTGCTATAGATATTTAGACATTACTAAAACGCCATCTCTTGCTAATATGTCCTGTAAAAATAGTATAAGTACAAGTACTGTTTATAAATAAATATATAAATATTCAGTAAGCTCTATCTCTGTCTATCTTGATGCTGCGGCTTATAGCTATTTTTATTTAATTCCATGTTTTATAAGATTCATGGAATTTTACGAGAAGTGAACATTTTAATGTGCTCATTATAACTTCCGGTTCATTGGCACTTGCTGGAATTAGGCTGTTTTGATTGAAACCAGATTGCTTTTAGTATTTTTTTATATTTTCCTGTAATTTCGTTATTGATCAATATTAAAAAAAAATGTTCAAAGATTTAGGAATAATGCATGTGTCTGTTGATTTCAGTTTCAATTCTATGAAATTAATTAATATTTTAAGTTTTTTTTTCAAGAAATTTGGTCTGTTATTTGGGTCAACGTTCCGATTGCGTAAGTTTACAAAGATTTATTGTTATACAGAGTGTCCTCGATTACTGCATAAAGCAAGTTATTATGCAAAATTCTTTGAATAAGTACATAATTATTTATTTATTTAAAAACACTAGCGTGCGATTATAAAAAAACGCATACAAACTCGCGCGCGATGCTAGCTTAGTTCTAGTAGGTATACCTACTACCATAAAGCTAAAAGTTAAACTAACTTTAGATTATGGCTGTTGATCATTGGTGTTGGCATTTTACTTATTTAAGGGTAATAAGTAAAATGCCAAGGACCGTGACAAAAATCGTGTCACAATTTAAAAATCATACGATAGCTTTGTTTCTAAAAAAAAACTAGCGTCCATTTTGTAGATAATGGGTTATGGAGCGCGGTAATCGTACACTGTTGTGGCTCGCTCTCGTTAAATGCCGTCCCGCCGAGTTTAAACAGCGGATGGTGGTGTGCTGTAAGGAACCATCCAGATTTTGTTATTTTTTATATCAGCTTGATTCGTCCCAGTGCTGGACAAAGGCTTCCCCCAAATCTTTCTTTTTATTTATATTGATTATTATATTTTCTTTTTATTGATTTTATTATATGCGTTTTTCTTCCTGCGGTCAACAAATGGTCTTAACCTCGGTGGTCAAAGATTCAAACATCAAACTTACCTAATGCTCATCATCAGCCCGTACACGTCCACTGCTGAAGATAGGCCTTTCAAAAGTTTATAGATGTGTTATTAAGATTTTGTGCTACAATTTTCGTAGATTCTTAGTCTTAACGTTTCACAGCAGGCTCTTTTTTTCGTAGCAGGCTCTACGTTTCGTAGCAGGCTCTACGTTTTGCACTAAGCTCTACTTTCCCAGCAGTCTTTTCCTTTCGTGGCAGGCTCTACGTTTCATAAAAAACAGTATGAATAAACAGTATATGGAAATATTAAAATACATATAATATTAATCAATCATTAAAAAATTTGATATCGGCCCTATTGTATCTGTTTGCCCGGTTTTGCCAAAGGTCTCTTCTAACTACTTTCAATCATCCCTTGCTCGTGCAGTTCTAAACCAAGTCTGTTCGTAGTCTCGAAATTTGATTCAAAAGAGATAAATACTACTAATTACTAAATAAAACTAACGATAACTAAAAACTGATAAGCATCCTTTAGAACACCATTGTTTCTACTCATTTAAGTTTAATAACCTGTCTGTTTTCCATTTACATAAAAAATAAAACAAATTACTTTTTCGCGTGGGCCAGCACTTCCGGTTTTGGGCCCAACAATGTATGAAACGTGGATGGTCCCCTTTAATAAGCGCATTTTAATAGCAATATTTTAATTTAAAAAATGCTTCATCTCCTATAACACCATCCATAACCGGAGCCCCAATAACTGTAATTGCGTTGGCGATGGCACGTCGAACTAAAATAATGTATTTATGTAAATACCAGAGAATTGGCGGAATGATAGCTTTTACATGTGGGTAGTTAAATAAATAAATAAATAATGCTGGACACAATTCACACAGCATTATCTAGCCCCATGGTAAGCAGAGCTTGTGTTATGGGTACTAGATAGATAACTGATATACATAATACAATATAATATTACATAGATAGTTTTTTTTTATACATAGAAAACGACCAGAACACCCGGAACAAATATCTGCAGATCGTACACACAATTTGTTCCGAGGCGGGAATCGAACCCGCAACCTCCTGCATTGCAGGCGGACCTTCCCCCACCGCGAACAATTGTGTGTACGATCTGCAGATATTTGTTCCGGGTGTTTTGGTCGTTTTCTATGTATAATAAAAAATATCTATCTATGTAATGTATTGTATTATGTATATCAGTTATCTAGTACCCATAACACAAGCTCTGCTTACCATGGGGCTAGATAATGCTGTGTGAATTGTCCAGCATTATTTATTTATTTATATGTAACTAATATGTTAACTCTTGTCATTTATGTTATATATATATAATTCTAGAAAATGTAGACGATAAATGTTCGTTTTTCTATTTATTTCTTTCACACCGCAAAAGTTTTGGATCATCCAAACTTTTGCAGTAATATTATTAGTGTGATAAGCTTAATTTCTAAAATAACTCTCCGTCTAAACAACACAAGACAACTTTCGATAAGACAAGACTTTCATAAATGGTCTAAAATAGTATCGCTACTACGCTTTCGCCCACACAAAATCTAATTAAAATAACAAAGGGCAACCGGAAGCTAATCAAAAGCTCAATCAAAGCCCAGTTCGGCAGTGGGACAGACAGACAGACAAACAGTCGTCGTTTCCGCCGCGTGTTTGTTTAGCTGATATAGGTACAATCCTAAACACCGCGGTACGGTACCTGCTACTAAGAACGACTCATTACGCAGTGAGCATAGAGTAGTGCGATACAGAGACTACAACCTACGATAAAACTTTGGAAACTATCATGGTTATTAACACTTAAGTCATTTAAAACGGGATATTTACCATGACATTACTCAAAAATCGAATCATGATCAACCTACAGTAACATCTAGATTTTTGTAAACTATTATTTATTCTTTACGCTCGTCCGTCTATCACAGGGTCATGGTCGTCTGTCATGGAAGCCATAGCATACTTTAATTTATTAGATATTAACCAGGGGTTGTATTGTTTTGATCGCGTTCTTTATAAGAAAAAAGTATTTCATGATTTTCGTGATGATAATAAGAGCCATGAAAGTTTCATTTTCATCCTAATTTTTTTATTATAATTACCAGCAGAATCAGCCAAAAATACTTAATTACAGTAACAGAGGGTAGCTATCCTAAACACCGTGGTACGGTAACTGCTACAAAGAACGACTCATTACATTACGCAGTGAGTGTAGAGTATTGTGGTATGCGATTACCAAACAATATTTCATCATCATTGTTTAGGAAAACAAAGATAGACAATTAGAGCCCATTCAATGACCGATCAATCGCCATTCACTTCAGCCTTCATACCATACATTCACTCACTCAGGGCAGTCAGGGCAGGCTGACGTGCCATTAATTTCAGCAAGCAGCAAAAAAAAATTCATCCGTAATGTATCGGTGAACATCATAAAATATAATTGAAGAAACTTCAGTATTTATACAGCAAACCAAATAGAAACATATGGTCTACGAATTGACAACAATCATCATCAGCCTATGTTAGTCCTCTGCTCGACATACGCCCTGCACGCATTAATGAGCGCCATAGCGCCCTGTCTTCAGCTTGATGCATCCAGCATTTGCATTCAGTCTTCGCAGGTCGTCATCCCACCTGACAAGAGGGCATCATAATCTACATTTACCAAGTTATAGTCTCCAATTAAAAACACGTTTGCCCCAGCGGCCGTCGGTTCTTCGCGAAATATGGCCGGCCCACTGCCACTTCAGCTTGCAAATTCTTAGAGCTATATCGATGACTTTGTCGAATGTATTCGTTATGAATCCGATCCATAAAACAAAATTTACAATTAATTCATGGTTGTTAGGTACTTACCAAGAGCGTCTTATTACGTTGTAATCTAGTAATGTTGATTTCAAGTGCTAATCAAGAAATAAAGCGACCCCGTTACGTAATATAATCCAAAAGACAACACGTTTACTATTGACTCGCAATTTACAATCTATATGTAAGGTGAATTCTCTAAACCCGGACTACTCTACCATCCTAAAATCAAAGCTCTGGCGGGCGTCCAGCCGTGGTCAAAGACTATCTTTTGATCAATTGTTGCCCACTAACACGGTTACGGGTTAGGAGTGTATTTACGATGGGAGGGCATGAAATAGAGCTTAACTACTCTGTGAAACTGGTGAAGTACCTATAAGTCTATTTTAAATTGACTAAAACTGGTGAAGAATAAATCTATTTTGAATTGACTAAAACTGGTGAAGAATAAATCTATTTTGAATTGACTAAAACTTGTGAAGAATAAATCTATTTTGAATTGACTAAAACTGGTGAAGAATAAATCTTTTTTGAATTGATTAAAACTGGTGAAGAATAAATCTATTTTGAATTGACTAACACTGATGAAGAATAACTCTATTTTGAATTGATTCAAATTAAAAATAATAATTCTTTAAAAATTTGGTGACAGATATAATAATAATAATATAATCAAATCACATATACATACGTACATCTCCTCTAACTAATAAAAACAAAACATTAAATTCAAAATTCTAAACTCGGGTTACCTCTTCTTCTCTATACATCACGTGTCCATAACCTAAACAAGGTAAAAAATGACCGGAGTCTTTAAAACCTGAAGCGACTATTAATGTACCCCGTCCTCATCCAGAGGCCAGTAATACAAACACTGACTTAGTTGAAACGACAAAAAAAGGTTTAAGGTGCGTTTAACAGAGATCGATCTTATTTAAGGTAGTCCGAGATGGGCTGCAGACTGCAAGCACGGTTCGCGACACCACTGGCACTGCAGTCTGCGGTCGCTGCGCGCCGCGGCCGCAGACCGCAGTGTTGCCGCGCTGACAAGTAGTGTCGCTTGCAGCCTGCAGCTGAAGTTTCAGGCCTGCGGTCCATCTTGGAATTGCACCTTTACTCAGTTATGTGACTTACCACCTACACACAATAAAATAAAATAATTAGATAGATACATGATTTATTTATGAAAATATTTACACACAATGTTACAATAACAAGGATATTTTGCTATCTTTTAAACGATTAAAACGTTGTGTCTTTACTAAAATTTTAAACTCTTTTGTCATGAACAAACTGGCAAAGCTAGCAGCATAGACACAGCGATTCAAGAATCGCTTGTAAATCCGACCAACGCTCGCTTCCATACAAACGGCTCCCTCAGCGTATACCTATCCGTCACGTGTGCTACTAGGAAACTTGTTAATTATGTGTTGTAAACTCATAAAACGCAATAACGCGTCAAAACGCTGAGCCTGTGCAGAGGCGGGATTTCGAGAACTGATGGGTGTCGGAGTTTATCATCTACAAAACGACCCACGGAATTACATTAATAAAATACGTAGATAAAGGTATACATGATTATACTAAATGTACTCCAATGGGATGTTTCAATATAATTAAGAGCTTTGGTATTGTGTGAACTATAACAGTCGCCCCGTGACATGTAATAAAATCATATTTTAATCCTATTATTCATTTCCCATGGGAGAGAAAACCCGTTTTATTTTGCGCACCCCGGCACTGCTAATCTGAGTTCAACTTTATTTACATATGTATGTCCAATACAATTAAATAATACTCACATTTCTTTTTAATTGAAACATAGCGTGCGGACTCACGCGCAAAAACTTAATAACTCATAAAGCAGCACAATTTAGCCGCTCTATCTTTCTTTGCAAATCCTTTAGTTACCAATCGGCTATACAAAGAACTACAAAAAGACTAAACATCTGAAGTTTCAATCATAGATTTCCCTCTAGCACTATTAATAAGCAATAATGTACAAACAGCCCATCGTATAACCGTAAAGTAAACCATTTCAATCGTTTGAACGCCACATACGCTTCAGTAGCGTAAACGGTGATATGTTTCCCCTACCTGTTTAGCGTGGTCGGAAGTGAACGAGCTTCGTTTAGTGCAGTGTAATGGATTAATCAAGTTTACTCGCCTCAAATGCTAGACTGGACTGAAGAAATTTATCAATTTATTGATCAAAGTATGTATGTACATAACTACTTTAATAATAATTATATAATATATAATTGTATCTAGTATATCGTGTTTGACGAGTCATAGTCTCATAATTTAATTGAAGTTACATTATTGGTCTTTTATTATGTGTATGAAGTATGACAATAAATTATCTGAATCTGAATCTAACAATTCCATTATTTTTACCTTTTTTGCATACAACTTAAAGGTATATTTTAGACTTCTAAATAGAAAGATAGACAGTGTTTAGGACTATGTGCAATTGAAGGAAATCGATGCAACTGTTCTCATATTAATGATTGATGAGTTTATAGTCACGCACGTGGATTTATTCAGCTAATTTGCATAGCTATCGCCACATTTGAGTGAAAATCACTCACTAGCGCTCTCCTTTATTTATACAGGAGAGTTCCAGTGCGAGTGCGATAGTTCGTATTACTAAAAACACACGAACGCGCCCCAATCCTTTCAGTCTACGCGCGTTATTTTTAACATGCTCCATTGTTCTGTAGACCGACTCAGATTCCGGTGGTTAATTGATTTTTAAACGTTCTCAGAAGTCAGAGTGATTGAGCTGTTGTAAATAAAGAGGTTTTTAGAATACTAATGCACTCGGAACGGTAGCTTTTGATGAACTAGAAGTATAATCATTGAAGCACACGTGTGTCTCGTGACGTCAGAGGAAGAATCTGTCAAACGTCATAATACCCACGTGTAAGGTTCGGTACATATCTGACGGAAAATGCGTCGAGCTCATCATTCGGTCGCGTATATTCGGTCTAATTAGACCTGCTTTTGCGTTACGCGTCTATCGTCAAACGGTTCAAACGGCCTCTACCTACCTACATAGTATAAAACAACGTCGCTTCCCGCTGTCTGTCTGTCCCTAAGTATGCTTACCTAGATCTTTTAAACTACGCAACGGTTTTTGATGCAGTTTTTTTTAATACATACAGTGATTCAAGAAGAAGGTTTACTTGACACATACATAGATTTCAACGCGGGCGCAGCCGCGGGACGCAGCTAATAATTAATTAAAATAGTTACCTAATTACAAAAATACATACCTAGGTACTTATTTTGTAATTAGGTAGGTACCTAACTATTTTAATAAGTTATTATTTTCAAATATGAAAATACTTTATTTCCTTTAGATCAGGACTCTTGGACACGTCACAAAATTCAAATTGTAATTGCGTAGGTAGAACTAGGAAATAATGTGATCACTTTGATTTTTTTTTTACTTCAATCTTAAGGTAAAGTAAATAGGCGATCAAGAGACCTTTACCTTGTTAGGTTGTTAGTTAGTAACCCTAAATTCTTTGGTTATTTTGAAAAAAAAAAACTAATGCTAAATTTATAAAACTTCATCATCATCATCATCAGCCTATAGCAGTCCACTGCTGGACATAGGCCTCCGCCAATGAGCGCCATACCGCCCTGTCTTTAGCTTGCCGCATCCAGCATCTAATACCTGCAGTGTTTCGCAGGTCGTCATCCCACCTGGTCGGAGGGCGTCCTGCACTACGTTTACCGAGTCGTGGTCTCCACTCAAGAACACGTTTGCCCCAGCGGCCGTCGTCGGTTCTTCGCGAGATATGGCCGGAACCTTGGTTCTCTGTCGGATGTATTCGTTACGAATCCTATCCTTCAGAGAAACTCCGAGCATAGCTCTTTCCATAGCTCGCTGAGCGACTTTGAACTGGTGGACCAGCCCTATCGTGAGTGTCCACGTCTCAGCTCCGTAGGTCATAACTACACATAGCTAAATTATAAAACTTACAAGTAGGTATTTCCATCATGCTCAATAATGGTCTTACATTAAGATTATTATTTATGAAGGACCATGATTTACGATAAACTCAAAGTGCTTTCGAAAAATGCGAGTACGCGACCAGACTATCCCGGGCTTGCCAAAAGAATCAGCGGGGTACCGGCGAGCACACAAGTTATTGAGGACCAGCTTCTTTAATCGCTGTATAAAATAATAATAATAATAATGCTGGACAATTCACACAGCATTATCTAGCCCCATGGTAAGCAGAGCTTGTATTATGGGTACTAGATAACTGATATACATAATACAACACATTACATTACATAGATAGATATTTTTATTATACATAGAAAACGACCAGAACACCCGGAAGAAATATCTGCAGACCGTACACACAATTGTTCCGAGGCGGGAATCGAACCCGCAACCTCCTGTGTCGCAGGCGGACCTTCGCCCACCGCGCCACATCGGTCGTCGAATGATGGTCGGATACAAATGTTTTGTTCAGCTTTATGTTCTCGACTGTACCTAAAAGAAGTGCCATTGAATTGGGCAAGCGAAACTCGAGTGGTCTACGGGCCACATTTAGATCACTTGTGCATTCGGGTTAATGGTGAAGTGGTACAAATGTTGGACCATGGGTAGGTAGGTTCATTTGGTACAGTTTAGTTGATAATGGTACCTACATAAATAAAAATTATTACAAATATTTATATGTTTGTAATAATTTTTATTTATGTAGGTATCAACAAAATCCACACAGCATCAGTAGGTATGACATAGCTCAAAGAATTAGCAAGCTGAAGTGGCAGTGGGCCGGCCATATCTCGCGAAGAACCGACGGCCGATGGGGCAAACGTGTTCTTGAGTGGAGACCACGACTCGGTAAACGTAGTGTAGGACGCCCTCCGACCAGGTGGGACGACGACCTGCGAAAGACTGCAGGTAGATGCTGGATGCACCAAGCTAAAACGGAACGTGACTTGGGACCGAGCTTTTCATTCATAAAAATTAATAAAATGAAAGGTATGTTGGAAGAACAAAATCGAAAAACATTACTAGGTATTTCACTTAAATTACTTAACCATTTGAGTGTCATTAAATAAAACATATCAAATATACGCAACTATAAATAAGGTAGAGGCATCATAATTACGGTTACAGCACTGTGCTTTTTTATCGATAAACATAATCAGGGTAGCCTAACTTAGGTACGTTTATCTTCAAAAAAAAAACAACTGAACCAATCCGTAAGGCCCAAGGTGCCCAACAGATAGTCACATGCGGTAGAACTACTGTTATCAGTTGAACTGTGGAACAAGAAATGCGTTTGATTTTCATCAATTTCCCTCAGCCTGTCAACCCTACCACTCAATAATAGGAAATTTGTTTTCCGGTTCGGTAGCGCTCCAATTACGCGATTAAACAATTATTTCCACTTTTTTCCTTCCCTCGGTAATTCCGCAGTAATTCTCGAGTAATTCCTCGGTTTCCGCCATATTGAATCTCTTTTGATTAGCCTCCTTTCCCGTTTGATGGCGAATTGGGTTCGCGGGCACGTTTGGGGTAATTTGGCGGGCTCTTTTTAAAAGTGTTGGCGTTGAAAGGTTCAAGGAGGTGGGTGACTCGTGAGGAAATTTGGAATGTCTTTAGAGGAGGTTTTATTTTAACGATTTAAGATGTTGGCTGTTTTACTATTCCAATGATGTTGTTTTTCGAATAGCTTAGGTTATTGAAATAGATGCCATTTTTAACGGTTTTTAAATCGTTAAAACTTTTGACTCGTGAGGTTATTTGGAATGTCTATAACGAGGTTTATTTTAACGATTTAAGATGTTGGTCGTTTTACTATTCCAATGATGTTGCTTTTCGAATAGCTTAGGTTATTGAAATAGATGCCATTTTTAACGGTTTTTAAATCGTTATAACTTTTGACGATTTAAGGCTTAAATCGTCAAGCTTAAATTTTAAGCTATTGGTTGTTTTTGACCAATGATGTTAATTTTCGTAATGCTTATGAAATATGCTTAGGTTATTGAAATAATAGCCAATTTTTTTAACGGATTGATATCAATAAAACTTTTGAATCTTGAGGTATTTTGGAATGTCTATAAAGGACGTTTAATTTAACGATTAAAGATGTTGGTTATATATATATACGCATATACATAGTCACAGGCATTAAAAAATAATAAGAAACAAGTAATAATTTATATGTAGATATTTACCTCGATCAAAAAGCTCTGTTCAAAAAAGCCATTTCAGACCACAAATAAACAAACAAACAATTTACCTCCACTTAACCACCATTTTAGCGAACAGTTAGGCTATTTTAGTCTAGACATTTCTCAAGTACGATCTATGCAATCAGAATTACGCAAGCATTATACTAAAACCCACTTCATAGCACCGACTACGGAACACTCGAGTCGTAAACAATACTAGATTTATTGCTTATCATAGATAGATAGAAAACACTTTATTATACCACACAAAATAGGAAACACATCATCTGCCTACATATATCAGACCACTGCTGGACATAGGCCTCCCCCAATGAGCGCCATAGCGCCCTGTCTTCAGCTTGCCGCATCCAGAATCTACCTGCAGTCTTTCGCAGGTCGTCATCCTACCTGGTCGGAGGGCGTCCTACACTACGTTTACCGAGTCGTGGTCTCCACACAAGAACACGTTTGCCTCAGCGGCCGTCGGTTCTTCGCGAGATATGGCCGGCCCACTGCCACTTCAGTTTGCTAATTCTTTGAGCTATGTCGATAACCTTGGTTCTCTGTCAGATCGATGGAAACACTTAGAAATGCACAAAAAAACAATAAATACTTAGAATTGAGGAAGTATAAATGGCGGCCTTATAATTTATATGTAGTAAAGACTGACTTAGAAGAAATAAATGATCCTGGATTATGTTGAAACAGCGTCATTTACCCTCAAAAAGTCTGCAAACATCTGTTATAATTAAGTAGACGCAAAATCTTGCTTTGCGCTGATGAAACAATTATTGTATATCGATTTTCGTTGACATATTCGTTCACCATTTATTAATCTATATAATGTATATAAAAGAAAGTCGTGTTAGTTACACTATTTATACTGAACAGATTTAGTTGAAAATTGGTGGAGAGGTAGCTTAGAACCAGGAGTCTATATACATAGGATACTTTTTATCATTTAAACAATTTGAGACATAGATGTCCACGGGGGCGAAGCCGCGGGGCGCAGCTAGTTAACAATAATTTGCATTACCTTCTCGACGCTTGCGATTTAAAACCACAAAGTTTATTTCGAAAAGCTCAAAATACAACTTTATTTATGTACTACACGTGACGCGCTACGCTGCGGGGTTTTCGTATTAGTCAATAAAATATGAGCCTTATTGCTCATATTTTATTGACTAATACGAAAACCCCGCAGCGTAGCGCGTCACGTCACGTCGCTCGCGTTTCGGTGTAAGCTGACCCTAGCATAAGAATAGACAATACAGTATGTTATTGTCTATTCAATATTGTCAATTAGGTATTATTGTCTATTGTCTATAACGACAATTTTCCCCCACTGCGCCACAGAGGTCGTTGAATAAGATAGGCGCCAATCTCCTCTACA
Organism: Eupithecia dodoneata; assembly: GCA_947044415.1. Taxonomy (NCBI): domain Eukaryota; kingdom Metazoa; phylum Arthropoda; class Insecta; order Lepidoptera; family Geometridae; genus Eupithecia; species Eupithecia dodoneata. The sequence continues at coordinate 3,894,606 of OX345678.1, forward strand.
TTTATAAAATATTAAAAACGAGGGATGTAACCACTTTTTAACGATATCTGGTAATTCTGGAGTATCCATTTCGCCAACTCCTGTGCAGTGTCACGAGATAAGAAAGCATAAATATCAGGTGAAGTGCTACTCTCGCAACTTATAACTCAAGTAGCTTGGGTCTACTCCTTTTGTCGAGTAGGGATGTGCTTTGTTTTCATCGATAAGTTTCTTGAAAAACTTCGATAGATTGTCAATGTACCTTTCTGATTCTACGAATATTGTAGTATATGCCAAGGGTTTAAACTTTAAACCCTTGGCATATACTACAATATTCGAGAAAAAGCTTTAACTTTAAACGCTTTAAACTTTAAAGCGTTTAAAGTTAAAGCCTTTTCTCTTTCTAAATAATAAACACAATCACTTACAGTGAAAATATTTCAAAAAAGGTTGATAATCCACAGATCATCACATCTAGCCAGAAGCTAAGCAGAGCTTGTGTAATGGGTACTAGATGACTGAATAGGTACTTAATTATAATAATACATAAATTACAAGAATATAATGTTTTTAGTATTCATAGTAAATACACGGAACAAAAATATTTACAGACCGTACAAACATTATTCCCAAGGCGAACTCTCAACCTCCTGCGTCTCTGGCGAAGCTTCGCCCGCCGCGCCACATTGTTCATCATACCATTATCATCGACATCGATACCCGACCCCATCACTAGCCACTTTGTTAAGCACCGGTGTAAGTGGCCAACCCATTGGTTATCTTACTTGTTCGTCTGTCTGTTTACATCTTGAGGGCCGGGATTATCTTGTAGAGTTTAACTGAGAACTTTGTTAATAGGTAGGTACACTTGCAAGCTTAGTTTTCAAAACATGCTGCAGTCTTTTGCAGTATATACAGTATGTTATTGTCTATTCAATATTGTCAATTAGGTATTATTGTCTAAAACTTACTTAGTTAAATATTGACGGACAATTTTTTATTCTAGTTGCAAACTTGTTGTCCGTCAAATATTTATTCCAGTCATCGTATCTTTATCATTGTAATCTACCTTGTCAGTTGAGCTACCTGGAGATTGTTTATAACAGTAAAAAAAAAGTAAAAGTAAAAAATCATTTATTTCTTTAGGCTTACAAAATAAGCACTTAGACAAGTCATATTTTATACATTAAATTATTATCAAAAAAAAATATTTTACTGTTTTACTGTTCACTTCAATTTTTTGTCCACTAGTGGAAGAAGTGAAAAAGAAACCACTAGCATGTTCAGTCTGCAGTTAGCTATTGTTGATTTTACGGCAATGCGCTCGGCATGGATAGGTTTTCGTTATTGCATACTATTTCATATAAAGATTTAGAAAAGAATAAATAAATAAATAATGCTGGACAATTCACACAGCATTATCTAGTCCCCATGGTAAGCAGAGCTTGTGTTATGGGATCTTCACAGGCTTCGCGGAGTGACCTCGGGTGTTCGAGGATTTCGTGTCGTTATACACCTTTTAATTAAACTAAAAACCATGGGCACAATCCTGCTAGCCAATCGCTTTACTATGACATTGGTATCTATGTTGCAGAACCGTCACCTAGAATCCTAAAGCTGAACCTGTCCGCACCTCAGGAGCCGCACTTGCTGCAGTCCGCAGTCATCGTATTTTCTAAAATTCTTTACATAAAATTATATGCAACATCGCGCACCTATCCGCGCCGAACGGAACGCGTCGCAGTCATCCGACCGACGTGGCGCGGTGGGCGAAGGTGCGCCTGCGACGCAGGAGGTTGCGGGTTCGATTCCCGCCTCGGAACAATTATTTGTACGATCTGCAGATATTTGTTCCGGGTGTTCTGGTTGTTTTCTATGTATGTATAAAAAAATATCTATCTATGTAATGTAGTGTATTATGTATATCAGTTATCTAGTACCCATAACACAAGCTCTGCTTACCATGGGGATAATGCTGTGTGAATTGTCCAGCATTCTTTATTATTTATTTATAATCCAAAGCATATGGTGTATAACACTAACCATGGCTCTACCCCACTCGTTCTACCATACTCTACAAATTAAATTAAACAGTAGTACCTACTATACTTATCTTCTAATACTAAGAACACATTAACGGTAACCTCTTCAAACCGTCTACCGTGGGAGCATGACCATCTCAATACTGTCTTGTGTGTCCTCCCCTTAATACTTTAACTTCAAATCCACTTAGACTCTATGATATAGGGTTCAAAATCCTTTAAAAAACTAGCGACTTCTTACCAGAAAAGTTGAGTCGCTGAACCCTAACTTCAACTCTGAAAGAAAGAAGGTAACGCTCAATTTTCAATGAAGGTGGAATAAAATTGAGTTATCTAGAAAATGGAGCCGTTTATCTAGATTCAACTTTGAAAGGTAGTTAGTAAAGTTCAATTTTCAGTGTTGGTGGTGAACTAGGGGTGAATGTAAGGTAATTAACGAAGTTGAAGTGGGTATATAGTCACCCCTGGGTCATTATCAATCCGTGTCTCTTCAAACAGTAGTAAGTTATTGGATCGTTATTAGATTAGTAGGTATGTGGTGTTTGGTAATTTTACGGAAAGATAGATAGATAGATAACACTTTATTACACCACACAAAACAGTCTTTTCATTTCATTTCATTTCTAGTACACACATTCTCTCTTCTTCTTCTTCTTTGTCGTTGTCTTCATTGCTGAAGGTCGTGCCCGTCCTGGAAGGCTTTCACGGTGACGCTGATGAACCGCTTCCACACCACTCTGTCTTCGGCCTGTCTCAGGGCTGCAGGCAAAGTGAGTCCCGTTATAGCCTTAATTTGATCATGATCACACATTACATTATTATTATTACGCATTTTTTATATACAATATTTTCCAAATATAATTGCAATTATTATACTATTTTTTTACTTATGAATGAGTCTCTAACGATGACTTCCGGCCAGGTGGAATGACGACCTGCAAAAGACAGGTAGATGCTGAGCTGGATGCGTCAAGCTGAAGACAGGGCGCTGTGGCGCTCATTGGGGGAGGCCTATGTCCAGCAGTGGACTAATATAGATGATGATGATGATGAAACACACATTACAATGTTAAGCATTTTGTATATACATACAATCCAACACGCATAAAGGACCGACTGGAGTCCAAATGCGGACACAGGGACCTTAACCTTAATCTTTATAAAAAAAAAATTGCTGGACAATCCACACAGCATTATCTAGCCCCATGGTAAGCAGAGCTTGTGTTATGGATACTAGATAACTGATATACATAATACTAAACATTACATAGATAGATATTTTTTTTTTATTATACATAGAAAACGACCAGAACACCCGGAACAAATATCTGCAGATCGTACACACAATTGTACCGAGGCGGGAATCGAAACCGCAACCTTCTGCGTCGCAGGCGGACCTTCGCCCACCGCGCCATATCGGTCGTTGTCGTTATACATACAATCATTTCAACAAATAATTGCAATAAATATATTTCTTACTTTTACTTATGAATGAGTCTCCAAAAGCCATCGCCATCCTATTAATCCATCAAATAACACGTAACACAATCCAGCCCAAATTTTACGGCTCGTATAACGCCCCTCTTAAAAGCTAAAACCATATTTAATCTGTGCTAAAACTGAGTCAAGTGATTGTTGAACCGCAGGCAAATCTGTGTGCATAGTGATCCATCACGTGGATTGGAGTAGTGCAGGAGGTGGCGGTGGATTTTGTACATCATATTAAGAAGAACCGTCTCTTCTTCGTGGAATCCCTCCCCCATCATCATTATCAAACTATATTAGTCCACGGCTGGACATAGGCCTCTCATAAAGAGCGCAATAGCGCCCTGTCTTCAGCTTTCCGCAACCAACATCTGACGGTTTTTTGGCCTTAGGGCGTCCTACACTACCTTTGTCGAGTCGCGTTCACCACTCAAGAACACGTTTACCTGCAGTCAGTTCTGATATGGCCGCCCACTGCCATTTCAGCTTGCTAATTCTTTGAGTTACGAGTAGGTACATCTATAACTACGGTTTATACAAGCGGATATATTTCAGTGCTAAATAATGTCCTGTAACATTCCGACCCCTTTCTCCTGCTCTACCGCTAGAGGGGAGCTCGATTGGTAATGTGCCATTTTGTTTGTTCGTCTATTTTCTTATCCTCCAATATTTATTGGTATCTGTTTCATGGATAACTTTAACACTTTGAGTGCTGAAATCACACGGTATGTGTTTTCTACAAGTGACTAATATGCGTAAATCCACACTAGCGCAGCGGCTGAGAAAATACAGATCTTTGTGACTCAGCACAGCCGTAATATTTTTCGAACGAAACGCATGTGCGGCGCAACACAACCGTTGTGTAGAGCGGCAGCACGAATTTTTTAGGTTACAAAAAAGATCGCAATCGTCGAAAAAAAATCGCAGTCAAAGTGTTAATTCAAGCATCGGGTTTATTTATTAAATGTCAAAATAAGTGCTTTAAATTTGGTAATTGTGGTGTTACTTATGTTATTTACCAGAATTTCCAAATTTTATGTTATATATTATTTTTGTCTTATATTAGGTATTTTCAAAAACTTTATTTGACATATTATAAATGATTATCTGTTGTATTATTAAGGTGTTTTTTTTATTTTCTCTTTACTTATTTTTTGACAACTAGTGAAAGAAGTGAAAATATAAAGCTTATGTTCCTACATTATCGGGTTCGATTCCCGCCTCGGAACAATTGTGTGCACGATCTGCAGATATTTGTTCCGGGTGTTCTGGTCGTTTTCTATGTATAATAAAAAATATCTATCTATGTAATGTATTGTACTATGTAAATCAGTTATCTGGTACCCAAAACACAAGCTTCTGCTTAGCTTGGGGCTAGATAATGCTGTGTGAATTGTCCAGCATTATTTATTTATTATGTATGTATGTATGTAAGTTCGAACTAGTAGATCGCGTCTCAGAAAAAACATTTTTTCATGCATAATCATAATTGTATTTCAAACAATTTTTTTTAACTCAGTCTAAAAAACTTAAAACGTTTCGTAGCTTGCTCTAATTTAGCCGATTCACTTTGATTTATATTTTAACATGTCATATTACAAACCCTTTTATTAGTCGGCGTTAGTTTGTTTTTACTGGATTTTAGTGTCATATTACAACCTTTGGGTAAAAAATCTGCGCGCCCGCGCCACTGACAGCGGCTGTCAAACTTTACAGTTTAATATGAAGCAGCGATCGACTAGACGACGACAACGACGCTACGACGCGACGCCGCCGCGCCGCCCCGCCCCGTGACGGTGGAAATATTGCGCACTAACAGGCAATAAGAGTTTAGTAGAGTAAATATCATCGTTTTCTTATTTCTAAACAGGTTTAATCTAGTGCCACATTCTAGATAGTTTTTTCATGTCCATCTCAAGGTTGCATGGAAGAGATCGCTCATAGCGATAGGCCACGGTTTGTACTTCCGCAATTCTGGAATGTTTATTTTTCTGTCTTTATATGGTGAGAATATAATTATTATCAACACCTTGGCCGTACAGGGCTAAGATGAGGATGGTTTTGATTCGATAAGATGTGTCAGGTTTTGTATAATAAGTTCAGGAAATGACAATATTCGATACAACTTTAAATTATTAGGTAATAACTGGGGATGCTTATGTCTAGCAGTGGACTAACGTTTGCTGATGATGATGGTTAAAAAAGTAAAATAAAATTCCATAAACTTTGGCTATTATTTATATTTTTTTCTAATTATTTTTGTCTATATATTTTAATGAATGACTATGAAAAAATGTTATGGGTGATTGGCGTCTCGCAGACGAGTTTTTTTAAATGTTGTCTCGCAGACGACCGTTGCATTTGAGTATGAAAGTTTGAGAACCTCACGCGACATTAGCTCGCAGGAGCTATTAAGTAATAGCCGCGCCGGATACGACTTGTAAATATTGCCGCATCGCAGCCTAGTGGAAACTGTAGAGAAGACATTTGTTCTTACAATAAACTGAATATAACTATCGACCTATGAATAAATTAGAGGCAAACTAATTAGTGAATGTTTTGTTTGTATTTTTCCGTATAAAAAGTGCTGTGTATAAATTGTACATAGTTAAATCTTTTTTGTAATAAATAATACGTCTCCAAAAACATAAAAGAGCTTTTTTCTATTTAAAGGATACACGTCAGTGGTGGCGGTCCTTTAAACGCTAAATGGATGATGAGAGAAAAACAATTTCTGAATTAATAGATAATTCAGTTATCTCAAACAAATTATTTATTTCAAGTTGCGGCTCTACAGTTTTTAGCTTCCGCTTTAAAAGCGCCAATAAATTAATTAGAACTACGTTAAAGACGTCAATCGCTTGTCTCAAACGACTCTACGCTATACACCGTCAACTATATCATAAACTGACGTGCCACGCGATTATAACCTTTATCGCCTCCAAATTGCCTATGAAAATTCAGCACACAAGTTTACGCCGTACACTAAAAAATAAAGTAAACAGATTTATTTTGGTAATTTTTATATATAAATGAGCCTCATTGAAGAACGTTCAATGAATTTATAAAAAAAAAACGTTAAATATTGTTAATGGGTACGGAACCAGTTAACGACAGAAAACTAGTAGGATGCCTACGACTTTACTTGTTTTTCATGAGCTGTTCGTTCATAATGGGACATTTTGTTACAAACTTTAAAAAAATGGAAGCTGAAGTGGCAGTGGGCCGGCCATAACTCGCGAAGAACCGATAACTGCTGGAGTGAACGTGTTCTTGAGTGGAGCCAAAAAGTCGGTAAACGTAGTGTGGACGCTGTTCGGCCAGATGAGATGACGACCTGCGAAAGACTGCAAGCAAATGCTGGATGCGGCAAGCTCAAGACAGGGCACTATGGCGCTCATTAGGGGATACCTTTTTCCAGCAGTCGACTAACCACTCTCGCAACAAATGTGGCTTGGACGTTCCAGTGGCTAAGATACCTACGCTGATGGTGATGATATTATTCTTAATTTTCAAGAAGACTTTGATCAAAAATAATTTCTAAATCTTTTTAGTGAACACCACCAATGGGTATGTCAGTCAAACGAGCACACAAAACTTTTTCGTTATTCACATTAGAGGATGTGCATACGACCTGTTTATTAGGTATAATAGTTTTACGAGAAAGAGGTTTTATATCCATAATTATGCTTTTAATGCGCGTAAAGGAGGTAATTGATGTTGAAATAGAGCGTGCAACATCACAGGCAAACACCCACTTCCGTGTTGGTGGAACGTAGACGGTTGGCCTTTTTGACGTGGTTGGCACGGAGCGTGTTCATTTTTACACCCGTGCTTGCTTTCCATGGCTACGCACGATTTTTTCTGGATGAAAAGTAGCATTCGGTTCCTGAAACACAGTTTTATACTAGTTCAGGAGCCTATGGACTCGTATTGCCTGATTCATTGTCTATTTTGTCAATAAATAACATTTTTACTTTACTTTACTTTACTATATGATGTCTTTTCGATTTTTTACCCTCGATAAATAATCTTTAATAAGGTACTTTTCTTTCTTATCCATAACAAATAGCAAAAGTTTAAAAAGATTGATGTTGAGGATTCTTTTAAATGATGTTCTCTGATTCTATCATGTGTCAACTTGCTTAAAATAATTAGAGATAACTTGAAAAATCAATTGCTATAGCGGACAACAGTAACTCACAACTAACACTAGTCTATCAAAGATGGCACCATCCGAAAGTTAATTTGATTGAAATAATGTTTCATGTGTGATATAATGTTTTATATGTTAAAAAGGAATATAATATATGTTAGTGTGATGTCTTGTTTATATAAGTTAAACAGATAAACGTGGCAAATATTTCACATGAATAATTATTTGTTGAAGTTTCATTATTTTGTTCAAAGCCGCGTGCTGAAGCTAGTACCATCTTTAAGGTAAATCGAAATCAAAACAGATAAACGTGGCAAATCTTTCACATGAATAATAATTTTTTGAAGTTCCATTATTTTGTTCTAAAGTAAAAAGTACCTACGGCAAAGCCGCGTGCTGAAGCTAGTACCATCTTTAAGGAAAATCGAAATCTAGTTAATTAGCTCATTCTTAATCCCACATTTTTAAATTATCGCCAAACGGATTCTCGTGTTAATGGTTTGTTACAGTTTCGCGGGAAATCAGATCATTTCAGTTTTTAGATTCATCTCCATCTACTTTAATTAGAGACCTTGGTTTTTATAATCCAAGATCATAGAATATTTTTTTAGAACAGCATTTCAAAATAAAAGGAATATTTGTGGATAGTATTTATTTATTTAAATTTAGATTATAAGAAAATAAAGAAGTAAACATCTTACACTAGTCATTACCAATTATTACATTACTGATAAGTCCGATTTTTTAATTTCCTTTTTATCATACAACAGTATTTTAAAATCAAATAAATATTGGTTGATAATATTTATTTATTTAAATTTAAATGAAAAGAAAATAAATAAATAAACATCTTACTCATCACAAATAGTCATAATAATAATAATAAATTATACCTAATAAATAAATAATGCTGGTCAATCCACACAGCATTCTCAAGCCCCTAAGGTAAGCAGAGCTTGTTACATGTTACATATGATTAGGTATTACATTAGTATATAATCCCCTTTCTCTTTCATACCTTCGTGAACGATTTGAGTTCCTTGTCCCCCGCGCGGTGTGCCGTGTAGAACGGCAGTCTCACTCCGTCTCTCCAGTACTCCTGGAGGTTCTTTGGCAAGCGGCTAGATTGTGGAACTCTATCCCCCATGATATTCGAGCCAGTCATGAGCCAGTCCATCGCTTAACATATTTTCGCTTCAAAAGTCGCATACTTTATACCCTAACAATAACCAAACTCGTTTTAAGTTAAATTTTATGTATGAATAAGATTTATTTTTATGTATAATATGATAAACTAGATTTATTTTTATGTATAATAGAAACTAAGTAATCCAAATAATGTACTTACTTACTTATTTTTAAATAACGAAATAATTTTAATTTGTATATTTGTATGTAACAGTTTGTTATCTTAGATTTAATACTAGTTTTTGTCATTAATAGCCACAATTTTTTATACTGTTTATTTCTTTCCTTAACCTACAGTTTTTTTTTAAATTTCAAATTTTAGTATACATTAACGGTAATACGTTCTTTTATTGTAACCAAATATTTATCATAATAGCGCCATGCGAGGTACTGAGCTCTAACTTGCCGTAACACAGTATTATTACTAACACGGAAGTTATGATTCATGCAACAAATGGAAGCCTTAACAAGTTCGTATACCTACCTACTTAATTGCATAGTATTAAGATTTTTTTTATAGTTGTGGTATAAGTAACTACTAATAAAAATAAATGGGTAAAAAGTGCATATTATCATAAAAATATCTATCTAGGTATATTTATATATACATATATTTCATTATATATATTTTTTATTTATATTGAAACTGAAGTTATTTATAAGGTTTATTGAGCTATTGTTATTTTAATTTATGTATGTATATTATAGTCTCATCCCATAATACTCTTCTTACTCTACATTTGTTTCTTTGTACACTTCCTCTATCTGTTCTATCACGTCTCCTTTACATAAGGTTTTGCTGTAAGAAAACTCTTTGTTAGGGTTAAGCTCGCCTATGTACATATCTTTTTTTTAGTTAAGTTATTTTTAAGTATTTTGTGTACAATAAAGAATTAGTTTTACTAAGGATCCTTCTAGAACCTAGAACACAGAGGCCACCAATTTCCAAAAAAACGCAAAGTAGGTATAATACAAAAGCCATTGACTTAAATTGCGGACCACACGTGGGCCCTACCACACGCTCGAGCACATGATTGCAAGTCGAGTGGGTCGGTGCGGGCGGTCCGCGTCGTCGAGTCGTCGCCGATGATTGTCTAGACGATTTGCAGTGATTGGCGACAGGGGAGTGAGTTCTGATCGAGTTTGCTTCGAGTAGTATGATGTCGGGAGAGGTTGATCAATAATATTGTAACGGGTGGATGAATCATTCCTAGGAATTTTAAAACTTGTATCGAATTAAATTGTTTCTTGAATTCTCTTTGCCTCTATCTCTCAATAAGGTTTGCTGGAAGAGAAGTCTTTGTATATAGTTATCATGCAAGAAGTATAAATAAATAAATAAATAAAAACTAATATCTTATTTCCTTTGGTCAAGCTTTATACGCTTTTTACAGCGTTGTTCAAATGTTGTCTCAAATAAATGTATTATTATTATTTTATCCGTTACAATTACAAGCAAGGCAAACCCCAAAGATAAACAACAAACCATATTAATTATTAACTAAGATTCTTCGCTTTGAAACTCGAACGAAACTCACTCAACCCCATCTCAATCATAGTAAGGCCCCATACATGAAATTCTCTTAGTAAGGTCAAGATGCCATGTTTAACACAAGTGGGGTTAAAGGTTTTTTTAACTGTCGCGTCGCCTTTTAAAATGTTGTGCCTATTCGTTAAGTGGCGTAAAAAAATAACTAATTGAGTTGGAGCCGCTTCGTTTTTTTGGAAAGGGTTTGGCGGCTGGACGAGATGAGATTTTCTTCCTGGTTGTGAGAGAACTGATTTATAAATTGTATACTAGCGACCTGCCCCGGCTTTTGGTTTAGGCGTAGATTCTAATATAGGGCAGTGTGGAGTGATTAATAAATGATATAACTTTCCTCTTGAACATAGACATAGACATATCATTTATTTGCCACTACATATACACACAATATAAATGAACAATTATAAATTACAAACATAATACATAATGAAGGGGAAACTTCCTGTGACACTGAAGCGCAAACTCGTCGATATGTGCATCTTGCCCGTCCTAACCTACGGTGCGCAGACATGGTCGCTGACTGAATTACAAAAATCCAAGCTCAAGATCTGCCAGAGGGCAATGGAGCGTAGTATCTTGGGCTTCCGGCAACTCGATCGCGTTAGGAATACGATGCTACGCTCTTTGACAGGTATTGTCGATGTGGGAGTTAAGACCGCCACACTGAAATGGAAGTGGGCGGGGCACATTAGCCGAATGCACCCCGAGAGGTGGGCTAATGCTGCAACACCCTGGGTCCCGGAAGGAAGCCGCGGGCGAGGTCGGCCAAGAAAGCGCTGGCGAGACGACCTTAACGCCTTCCTCGGAGATTGGTGGGAGATCGCACGTGACCGCAGTGAGTGGAAAGATTTGGGGGAGGCCTTTGCCCAGCAGTGGGACGAAACAGGCTAAATAAAAAAAAACATAATACTTAATATTAGTTACATTAGTTACACAATAAAAAATACATTGGATAAAAAAACTAAATAACAAAAACAAGTAAGTAGGTGAACGATGTGTGCTGCAGTAGCAAATGGGTTCAGTTCAGGCTCAGCATCATGCCAACTGTTATGAACAGAAGGCGCTGTTATTCTGCCTAGACCAGAATAAGAACCATCACAGCACCCTGCATTTCCATCCATTGCTGAAAACTAGGTTTATTTCAAATAGATATATGTGTAACAATGGAATTGGAGCACTGTCTCCTGTGTTAGCTACATTATAGCTGTGTTACAGGCGAAAGATGGATAAAAAAAAATGGATGCACACTTTACTTAAAATAATTAGGTATTGAATAAGCGATAATTTTTAACTTTAGCTTATCGCTCAAGAGCGATCTATCCCAGACAACCTATTTATGTACCTATCTAAAAAACTTTAAAAAGTAGTCATGTAAAGTAGTCATCATTACCGTTCATCAACTCTGGCTTCGTTGATGAAGGGTAATAGGTTTTTTTTTTGGTTTTTGGACATAGCTCTAAGAATTAGCAAGCTGAAGTGGCAGTGGGCCGGCCATATCTCGCGAAGAACCGACGGCCGCTGGGGCAAACGTGTTCTGATGCTGGATGCGTCAAGCCGAAGACAGGGCGCTATGGCGCTCATTGGGGGAGGCCTATGTCCAGCAGTGGACTAATATAGGCTGATGATGATGATGATGATGATGATGATGATGATGATGAATAGGTATTTGTATTTACCCTGTACAAAATATATAGACTCTTTTTAATTCTCCTCTTGCATTCTAACACAAAAACTTCACACTAGTCTCTCAAGTAAAAAAATAAATAAAAAGAAGAATTCACACCACTTGTTAATTAAAAATAGCAGTAAGTAATCCTCCATCCAAACATCATAAAGTCGATGAGAACCGCATTTCGCAAATGTGCAATGTAAACAAAACATTACGAGCAATGGCGAACGATGGGAATGGAAGATATTATCGACGTCGTAATGGCTTTTATGGCCACTGTTTGGACTTAAGAAAATCATTATAACGACTATCTATCTATGTAGCTACCGGCTAAGCTATCTAAACTACATAGACAGTCGCTATTATAGGTCAGGTATAAAACATTCGGCTTAGCTTGGCGCTAGATAATGCTTTCATACAACATTATCTAGCTGGCCAATGCCAGCATTATTTATTTCTATTTTTTAAATAAATAAATAATGCTGGACAATTCACGCAGCATTATCTAGCCCCATGGTAAGCAGAGTTATGGGTACTAGATAACTGATAAACACAATACAATACATTACATAGGTAGATATTTTTTATTATACATAGAAAACGACCAGAGCACCCGGAACAAATATCTGCAGATCGTACACAGAATTGTTCCGAGGCGGGAATCGAACCCGCAACCTTCAGCGTCGCAGGCGGACCTTCGCCCACCGCGCCACATCGGTCGTCGAATATTTATTTAATTACTCTCATTTGTAAGTAGCTACATAAGTAGTCCGTTTGCAGGAACTAGGAAAAAACATCTCTAAATAATGTACCTATAATGTTCCGTACTACCATTATCAAAAGCAAAGTCGCTTAGCGAGCTATGAAAAGAGCTATGCTCTCTGAAGGATAGGATTCGTAATAAAATCACCCGACAGAGAATCAAAGCATATGGCATAGCTCAAAGAATTAGCAAGCTGAAATGGCAGTTAGCCGGTCAATATATCACGATAAACCGACAACCACTGGGGTAAACGTGTTCTGGAGACCGCGACTGGGCAAACGTAGTGTAGGACGGCTTCCGGCCAGGTGGAATGACGAACTGCGAAAGACTGCAGGAAGATGGTGGATGCGGTAAGCTGAAGACAGGGCGCTGTGGCGCTCATAGGTTGATGATGACGAGTACCAATATCGAGGTTGTAGAGTTTCTGAGAAGATCACAAATTGGTCTCGTCTGGCTTAATGGCGGCCCAGTATCTATTGGATTCAAACTCCCAACCACAGCAGTCATGAATCACTCGATTCAATTTCCTCATTTCCCAAAGAAGACAATTCAATAACAATTTCTATTTTGAAAATGTTTACAACCGCTACCTACTAATTACCCTTTATCGAAGTCGCGCGCTAGTGATGTGCCCGTGACGCGCTAGTGATGGGTGTTTGTTTACCTGACGACACATCCGGCGCACGTGCCTGTAACCTGACTCGCGGGTAATGCAGTAAAGTGCGTCCTGCGGCGGTAGGGAGGGGAAACAGTTTATCGGTATCGACGAGCTTGCGTAGTAGGTACTGGAGAATGTTAAGGGGATTTTTGTTCTTAATTAAATGGAATAAATAATGTCGTACAATTCATACAACAAAGAAAATCAACCTATATAATCAATCAAATCAGCAACAGGTTTTTACATCGACGTGAGATGGATACAAATATTTCATTTGACGGTTTATATACCGCCAAACGAATACTTTTTAAACTTTTTAAATTCGTTTGTTCAACAACCAACAAACGGATACCTATAATCAACAAAGATACCTATAATCAACAAAGATACCTGCAATCAACGAATACTTACAATCAAAAAACGAATAGGTACCTACAGTATTCGTTTGTCAGTTCATACGTAGCAAGATTGTCATCTTGTGTCACACAAAAGAGCTTTTTAATGCTAAAATTTAATCGATAACATTTATCGATAAAATTAATCGATAACTCCCCCACCCCTAGCAATCCTACTGAGAGGATGAGCGGTAATGCAGTGTTTACAGGTTTAGTGCCGTTCGTACATCGACAATCAGTTAATTGCCGACACGTTTCTGACGTTTCCAATGGAGTTAATAATATTATCACATTTTAGAGAGGTTTTGAAGAATTTATTAGGTGATGGTATGTAAGTACGGTACTTAGTAGATAAAGTTATATTTATTCATACAACAAAACGTATTTTTTTTAAATCGTCTAGCGTTCATCTTTTAAATACACTATTACTATTTGTAACATGAGGGGTGGATCATCGGTGGATGGGGAGTGGGTGGGGGGTGGGTGGGGGACCTCAGTACCTATCGGTGGGTAGGTAATGAAGTCCCGGTCGAGTTCTAATTTTTTTTTTGTGTGATTAATGCGTTGTTGATGTTTGTGTTTAAGTTTTAAGTGATGCATGTTACCTTGCTGTTTTCAGTTCAGATTAGAATTTTTTAAATTCATTCATTTAAGTCTTCGTTGATGCATTCTAAATCATAATTATAAGCCTTTTCTTACATGTCAATACTCAATACATTTATTGTTGTCATCACATTGACTTAATAGGATGATTTGACGACCCATGTGGCGCGGTGGGCGAAGGTCCGCCTGCGACGCAGGAGGTTGCGGGTTCGATTCCCGCCTCGGAACAATTGTGTGTACGATCTGCAGATATTTGTTCTGGGTGTTCTGGTCGTTTTCTATGTATAATAAAAAATATCTATCTATGTAATATATTGTATTATGTATATCAGTTATCTATTATTTATTGTGGTCATCACGTTGACTTAATAGGATGATTATGTATAAGTAAGTAAATATTACAATGTGATCCTTAACATAATCACTTTATTGTATGAAAAATGGTATGATGGTTTAAAATTAGTTCACATAATTCACCGGTTGATTCGACATGTAAAATAGACACAAAATATTTATTTGACGACCGATGTGGCGCGGTGGGCGAAGGTCCGCCTGCGACGCAGGAAGTTGCGGGTTCGATTCCCGCCTCGGAACAATTGTGTGTACGATCTGCAGATATTTGTTCCGGGTGTTCTGGTCGTTTTCTATGTATAATAAAAAATATCTATATATGTAATGTATTGTATTATGTATATCAGTTATCTAGTACCCATAACACAAGCTTTGCTTACCATGGGGCTAGATAATGCTGTGTGAATTGTCCAGCATTATTTATTTTTATTTTATTTATTTATTTATGTATTTCGGAACACCATCAGCTACTATAATATCTATAAACTTAAAAATGACAACAGAGAGCTAATAATAGGTATTCACTGATAGAATCTATATAAGCTAAATTTTTGAAATTGAAAAATTGAAAATTGTTTATTTGTAGAAAAAAGTATCTTACATGCTAGACAGTTGTTAGGACATCCTTTTAAGTATGTAAATATACTTGTGCCAGGATGCCCTGCTCTTCATTACAAATACATAGATTTTACAATAAACTAAATTAAATATAATTTTTAAATACAAATATAAAATTAATTAAATTGATAATTACTATTAATGATTACTTACTATTATTAACTGGACGTACAAAAATAATAAATTATGCGTGAACACTAAAAACATTGTTACAAGAAAGAAAGCGTACTTTATGGGAAACCATAAAGTGTTCGTACTTAAACTAGTGATACAAATAATTAAAAACATAAAATAAAACAATTATCAAGAATCGACCTAGACCTAAGTTAAGTTAAGTTATAAATTTAAATTTAAAATACATTAGAAGTTTAATTAAAAAATATATAAAAAGAGTAACCCGTTAGAGAAAAAAAGAGGAAACGCGGGAGAAAATATAAAAGAAGGGAGGACGAAATAAGAGATACTGCAGGAGAGACTTGTTCTAGAACTGCACGAGCAAGAGAGCACTGGAAGCAGTTGGAAGAGACCTTTGCCAAAACCGGGCAAACAGATGTATTTAATAGGGGTTGCCGATGTGTACCTAATTTTAAGCATATTTGTAAAACTAGTTTTAGGTATCTGAATAAAGGCTTTTATTATTATTTTTATATGAACCCGTTAGATAGACGCTATTGGGCGTTAACAACTAGTGGAAAGAAGACCGAGGTTGTCTCCATACATAACACCTCTACAACGCTCACCCATTAAACAAACTTCCCTCGACGCACAAGAGCATTCAAACGAGCTCGGAATCTTCCAGAATTCTTCGACCGGAACTCGAACCAGCATTTTCATAATGGCGTCTTCCCGCGCAGAGGTATTCATATGATAATTTTATTTGAAGCACATTGCTAAGGATTATGGAGAACGCTTTTCTAAAGCTAAATGGAAAACGCTTTTCTGACAGCATTATAGTTATAACTAGCTGCGCCTCGCGGCTTCGCCCGCGTCGAAGTCTATGACTCAAATGGTTTACAAACCTTCCTTTTGAATCAATCTCTGTATTAAAAAAAAAAAACATCAAAATCCGTTGCGCATAGTTTAAAAGATCTAAGCATAGGTACATAGGGACAGCCAGCGGGAAGCGACTTTATTTTATACTACGAGTATGTAGTGATGCTGTCAGCTAAGCCAAGCATTCATTCTAATTTCAAATATTTATTTCCTAGATTGCTGTAAGAACTATTTTGTCACTGGTCGTATATAACATTAAATTCAAATTCAAACATCGAATAACTTAAAGGCCCTTCCACACTAGACTCGCGACTTAGAACTCGCAAGTAGCAATTTGCGCGCGGTGATTTCGCGGCATTCTTCACTTTCCCGCGCGGAGTGCCATCGACTGCAACTGCGATTACCAAGTTTTCTTTGGAAATTCACGTGATTTACATAAAACTCTTGGAATGAAGGTCACTTAGTAAGATGGTGCTCGTAAGCGCGTTGCTGGAATAATATTTCAATAATTTAGTTAAATGTACGGCAGTTTCGTAAATTTAGAAATGCTTTTGTTATTATTATTTGCCTAATCAAATCTTATGACGTTTGCCTAATTATTATGATGCAATTAACTTCTCTGATTAAAGAGAAATACTTAATTAAAATGCAATGAAAACTGAGTGCAATTGTATGAAGGTAGATAATGCGTAAAGAGACATAATGCGCTTTTTAAATTTAGTAATTAGCTATGGCGCCTATTTGCGGAGGTTTATGTCCAGCAGTGGACCAATATAGGCTGATGATGGTAACTTAGTAACTACAGGACTATATCTTTGCCAGGACTTGTTTTTGACTCGCAAAAATAATATTTATATCTATTCATAATGGAAAAAGCATTATGTATGAAAAAAAAACCAAATTATTCATAAAATATAGCCTGCATAAGTTTGGTGAGGAATTAAACACGGAAAATATATATTGCACTTTTTATTAATATTTTCGTAACTAACTTTGTACTATTTACAAACGTCATGCTGATAATTTCACTACGATAACATTTACTTTATCTTAATATATAATAAAATTATTTACAACAAAATTTACTAAACTTTAACAATAAATTCTACTAGCTATGCGTAAGTAGGTACATTTTTGGTTTATCTTTGGTTGGGAGTTATCTTTGGATTGTTTATTTCTAAATATATCTATTATAGAATCATGTCTTTGGTATATTTTTAACTTGATTTTAGAATTACAAAACATCTGCCTATGTTGTATATATTTAATTTTCAACTTCAATATTACTGGCCATACTATGATTACTATTTTCATTCACATCCATATTTTCAGCCAGTTTTACTTTCTCCGCCTTTTCCTTCTCTGAACTGTCACCGAATCTTTCAGATCTGTCAATGGAACTCCTGTCATCATGCAAAGGCATCCCAAAAGCTGGATGTCCGGGATAATACATATAAGAAAGGGGCAAGCTCGGGTAATTTACGCCTAAATGGGGAGCGTAGAGCGACTGCAACACTGCCTGGTTATACGATTCTTGCAAAAGAGTTTTGTACTCCGGATTCTTTGCGAAATCAACTCCATAGACGCCAGCAAAATGTTTCCAAATAGGGGAACCTTCTAGCAAATTCGGCGAAGAGAACAAATTCGGACTCAAGTTCTTTCCAAGCATTGGGTTTTGATATGCCTTCAGATCAGGTAAGCTTGGCTGTCCGTTGTTATTGACCAGGACTTTTACCGCCACTTTTCTCGCGTGATTTGCTGCAGCAGCCGCCGCTGCCAGCATCCCATTCTCTTGCATCTGCAGCTGCTTTCTCTTCGTCTTGTACCGTCGGTTTTGGAACCAGATCTTGACCTGTGTCTCTGTCAATTTGAGACTCAACGCGAGGTCAGCTCTTTCTGGTCCTGAGAGGTATCTCTGCTGGCTGAACCGTCTTTCTAGTTCGTAGACTTGTGCGTGGGAGAAGGCTGCTCGGGAGCGTTTTTTTCTTCCTGTATTAGAGTAGTCAGTTATAGGGTAGTTGGAACGAGTCTCGGTGGGGGTGGTACATTTGCGGGGTTCGTAGAGGAAGGGCTTGTATACGATGTCGTTGGGTGAAGGGGCTCGGCGAGGGGACGTCGTGTGGGAAGAACGGGAATCGTAGTCATCTGCAACAAAATAAATTAATGTTAAAAATAAATAAACAAACGGTTTAGAAGGTTTTAACCAAGGAGTGGCAACATCTAGTATACGAATAGACAATACGTTATTGTCTATTCTTATGCCTCTAGCTAGAGTGTACGGGATCGAATCACTTTGATATGGACTCCAATAAGGTTTTATTTCAAGGAAATTTTAATTGTTTAAATTCAGAACTCAAAGACACAGACCGATAAATAGTTATTGCTACAAGTCAAATCGATCATATAAAGTGAAAAATTTCAGATAAACCGCGATTGAATGTTAATTTTAGTATTTTACAAAATATAGTTACAAATCAAACAATGACCATATAAGTAAAAGATTTCAGATGAACCGTGATGGAACGAATTAGTATTTTACAAAAAAAAGTTTTCATTGATGACATTATTTTAGAAGAATAAACTAAAACCTGTTATTTTCCATTCAACAAACTCATTAGCCGTTCACAATCCCAAGGAATCAATTAATGGGTATCAGCTCACGCCATCCGCGTATCTATAAGGCACGTGCACAATGGTGCCATTACGGAAATTGTTAGGTAAAACTCAGAATGGGGCTTAAATGTGATTTTGCGTGTGAACCTTTTTGGGTCGGTGTGGTGTCTGTTTAATGATGCTAAGTAATTTTTAAGCTACTTTTAAGTAATTTAAGGTTTTAGGTATTCAGTCCTAAGGTATGGAGATGAATTGTAAAATAGTGAACTAAATAAACAATGCTGTACAATCCGCACATCATTATCTAGCCCCAAGCTAAGCAGTGCTTGCGTTATGATTTTTTTTTACTTAATACAATAGATTACACCGATGGATTTTTTTGTTTTGTTTTAGGTATATCGAATACACTAAAACCACTGTACCTAATAGAGTTTGGACTGAACACGGAAATTTTTCCTAAGGTTTTTAATGGTCTTTCCATCGTTAATCTAATAAGAATATTCTTATCAATAAATAACTGAACTGAACTGAATCCAATAGTAGAAAATTGTAACCCAGAAAGTAAAAGCTACTTAATAGCTCATCTATGCTAATGCTTTCTTTGTCCGACCGTGACCTGACAATAACTTATTAAGACTGCAATTTCCATAAAAGCTAGACACGTGTTCGCCACAGACCTAGTAATTACTAAATTGAATGCCTCAATGATGCTTTTAAGCGTCATCACTTATAATAATGAGGGTGTAGTGTAATCGCGCGAAGTGACGTAAGTGGAGACGTCGCCGCGAGGCACCGGCCAGTGTGAACGCGCCATTACTCTTTCATTGTCAACCGCGGTAATTATGCGGCGGGTAATTTAAATTTCGAATTTGGATTGTCATTGATTGGTCATTTGTTTGAGATGGTATTTTTTGATGGTGACCTCTCAGACGCATGGCGGGTGATAACTTTTTGTAGGTACTTATTGTGTTGTAAAAAAAACTAGCATTAAATTTCAGGCTCTGCTTAGTTTGGCGCTTATGATGCTGTGTAATGGCCCTGCATTATTTATTTATTTATTTGCGTAATTTTAGTTGTAAAATCAAATGAGTCAGGGCATTTAGTGTGTTCTTATGTTAAACAAAATAATGTCGATGAACAACATAAAGATGGAATTATTTAGTGTTTTGACATCTTTAGCAATCCAATATAAGCATAATAATATTTTCTAATGCCATTGTTTTGTATAATGTATTATTGATTTTTTGTATGTGTATAAGCGATATAAGTACCTACCTATTTATTTGTTATGACATGGGTTAATATGTTAATGAAGATAATAATTTGAGATACCTATAATCCTATTATTATGAATTAGAAAATAATATAGAAGCCATTAAGACGGAATAGGTATGGTTATTTCCAGCACCTATAGCAAAAATATTAATATCTAAAAAAAAACAAAATCAAGAAAAGTTTGTATGTACGGGTGTTTGTTACTTTTTCATGCAAAAACTACTGAACGGATCGGGCTGAACTCTTTAGGTATAGGTAGTTCCAGGGTCGGAATAAAACATAGCTAATTTTTTATCCCATAAATCAGTTTCCATGGGATAGAAAATAACCTTAAAACGTTTCCATAGAAACAACGCGTGCGAAGCCGTGGGCAGAAACTAGTTTAGTTATAATTATCAAATAGATAAGTTTCTCACCTGAAAGTTCTGTGATTGGGTAGTGGTTCTTCCTCGACATATCCAAAGCGCCATCGTCAGCAAAATCGTTGTAGCCATTACAGTCATCGTAGTATTTCATACTCTTATCTGAAACCTCCGTCTTGCAACCATTCTCTTTGCTAAATCCTGAAGCCTTCAGAAAGTCCATCTTCCCGCCAAAAAACATTCCATTTTCAAATTCGCACTTCGCATCGTTCTCCTTCGTCAAAATATCGTTTATCGAAAATGGCGTCGTCAAATTCGTCTTGTCACAGTCTTGAAGGATTGAGTTTTTGAATTTCAATTTCGATTCCATTTTTAAAAATTTCAACACATGAATGGCACTTCCCGCGGAGTGAGCTCGCCTCACCGCAAAAGCGTTCCTCAACCGAATAAACTTTGCGTGATAGATTGCCCGCCTGTTTGACGTACTTAAGCCTTAGAGCGAGATGGCGATACACTTTTCTTGCATCTAGTCCTTGAGTGAGAAGGAGATAGGTGGATTTTAGGGCGGTCGTTTTTTAAAAAAGCTCCTGAAGTAGCGTAAGTAGTGGGGATCGTTGAGTTTTTCTTGAAGATGTTTACGTAAATGCGATTTGATCGGCGGGGTTGCATGCATGCTGTGATGGTGTTAAGTATTGGCTTTTGGGATAAGTTGCATTAGATAGGGGAGTTTGGGTGTTTTTAAATTTATTTATTTATTTCTTTCTTTCTTTCTTATTTAGATATTTTATTAGAATAAAATAACCAACGACATTTCTGATGATAATGTTATTAATAGTGCATAAGCCCTCGCACTCAGGGTAATCTCTAAGAAATTAAATATTATCCCAAAGAATTTCGATTTCGGCGGAACTTGAACCCGCGACCTTCCCCTCTGATGACACCTTAGTTAGGTATCTACATCTCTGATGATGACTCAACATGTAGGTAGGTATTAAATCGCCTATTTTGATTTGCTTTCCATATCCTTATCATCATTGCATTTTTGAGTTTACGTAGAGTAAAACATCTACACCTGGGTCCTGTAAAGCAATATATTTTCCCTTCATCCACCGCCAACGCCAATTCGCTCAACCACCGCTTTCAATTGCATCGCCTCACACTTCCTAACTCATTCCTAACTCTATCCATAAGTGCTTGAGAAGTGTCTATCTATCTCTTTCTCTCTCGCCAGCAACACCCTAAGCCTATCCACGATGTCCCTTTCCACCATTAGAGCGACATTTGAACGAACCAATGGCGTGGCAGTGGGGCATTACGGGCGCCAATAAAAGATGTGGGAAGTGAGTGTCAACATTAATTTTCTTTTTAATTTTTCATACGGAATTTGGAATGTGTGTCAGCGCGTTTATGTACGATTTGGTTCGATTTCGGAGATTCAAATTTCGAATGAGATTCTTAGCTATGGTTTATCTAGGTAACGTACCTACCTATGGTTCTAGATTCAAAAGCGAAGGAATACTTTTTAGTTCTATACTACTTTATCATTTTAGGCTCGGTCGGTTATTAGTATGTAAAATATTGTAGAAATATTTTTGCATGTAAATGAATAGGGGACAATCGGCTATGTTGCCTGGCGCGTATTGTGTAGCGTATAATATGTTATTCAAAGCCTTATTTGTACCTACTTCTTACCTATGTGTGTGAACAATATCAGATCAAACCATTCAGTAGATTTGGCGTTGTTTTCGGACAAACATCTTCACAACGGCATAAATTTTCGCCATTATAATATTACTAGTTTCTGCCAGCGGCTTCGCTTGCGTTGTTTATATTGAAATGTTTTAAGATTATTTATATATATCCCATGGAACTTATTTATGAGATAAAAAGTAACCTATGTTTGATTTCAGGCCTACAGCTACCTGTACATGAAATTTCAGCCCGATCCGTTCAGTAGCTTTGGCATGAAGAGTTAACATACCTACATACATCCATCTAAATATTCAACCTTTCGCATTTATACGTAGGTACCATATATTAGTGTGATAAAGAAGGATAACCTGTATTAACCTAATCTTCCAAATCAGGTTAACCCGAAACACTTACTGGTTGGATTATTGAGCATAAATCGAGCAGAGTATTAATAGGTCGAGCATAACATTCAGATGATGTCGGATGAGTGGCCCTATCAAGTGGTCAGTGTAGAGCTATGCTGTGTAGAAGTGGCACGGAAAAAATACAAATTTATTCAATTTAATTTATTATTTTTACGTACAACCAAATTTTTTTGGAAAACACAAACTTGTTCAATTCTGTTGTCGTTGACTCTACTTTATAGTTTATTTGAACAGTAGTGATACAAATCAATTTTGTTCAGTAATTTTTTTATTTTGTTATTACATTTGTTACGCCCTTGAACTGCCAAATTATCGTATTATGCCATAAAAGAATAATTTTACCATTTCTAAATATCTTTTACATTCTATAAAATGAATACAATGAACAATTGTTGAATTGATTGAAACAAATTGTTGTGTATAGTAGTTTTAAGGTGAATAAAAATATTTTCTTTCTTTCTTAACAATGCTGGACAATTCACGCCTTTTGTTTTTTACCGACTCTTCCGTCCATATATCCTTATATTTATGTGAATCCAGTCCATCCGTCCGACCGCCACCGTAATAAACACCGATACCTACCTATACCTAATGATTGAATATCTGTTTTCTTCATGGACTGGAAATACTAAAACGCTGACTCTACCCGTTGTTGGCTCTACACTTTGAACTCTTTGGACAGAAATGAAAATGTTATTAATTTGTAAGTGTTATTATAATATTTACGATTTTAGAATAACACATTTACAATGATAAACTTAACAATATTTTTTTAATTATTGCACTTCATTCTCTCAAACATTTTTGCATACCGACTAACGGTCACGGCATGTTGATTCATAATGTTTATATTTTATCTTATATAACACGTCTTTGGCAAATAAAAATCTTTATCTTTACAGTTGTATGTTAATGATTATTATTTTTTGAATTAATAATAATAATAAAATAAAAATAATAAAATCATTTATTTCAGACCATAGACAAGTAACAGATCTTATATAACTTATTCTACGGTCCATAGTAATATATACCTTAAAACTAGCATAAGTATATAAAATATAAAGAAAATACTTAATTAATAACACGCTTATTATGATAATGCCATATTATTGTCGTTGACTGTTAGGTAGATACTTACTAGTTAGCCGACTCTAAGTATTATTAGCTCTACATTGTAAGTGGTCGTGCGAGTGGTGCGAGTGGTGGTAAGTGGTGTTTGCGGCGGCTCGAATGACCGTAATCAATCAGCTTTATGTAGAACGGTCGATTTGATGGAAGTACGGTTTAGTTATTGAATATCGCTTATTGTTAGTAAGTAGGTAAGGTACTTTATTATTACTTATTTGGTAAACCGATGATCCTAAAAAGAGCTGAGGTAAGATATAATAAAACAGAGATGCCTTAGTTAGTACTTGGTATAAGATCGGTCTGGCGAGCTGAACAAGAAATAAATAAATAAATAATGCTGAACAATCCACACAGTATCTATCATCTAGCTCCAAGCTAAGCAAAGCTTGTGTTATGGGTACTAGATGACTGATATACTTAATACATAGATATGTAGATATTTTTAGTATACATAAGTAACGACCAAAACACCGGAACAAAATATATGCAGATTGTCCCGAGGCGGAAATTGAACCCGCAACCTATTACGCCGCAGGTGGACAGAGCGACGCAGGCGCCACAGAGGTCGTAGAATGATAGAAATGACAATCCATGATGTCGCCGTCATCGAAATCGATGAGGAGAACAATAATACAGAGTGCCTTATTGTGATGGGACTGGATGGCCAAATCGAAATTAAACACTTTTTATTTTCTTATAAATTGAGCTCACGACTTCTTTCACGACTTTTCTCTAACTCTAAAGTCATTTAAAACGGAATATTTACCATGATTTGATACCGCCAGTGTTGTGTGTCGTGATCGAGCTGCGGTCGATAATAATGAAACCGGTGGTAGTGGTAACGTTCGCAGCAAAAGACAGAAAATGAGGGTAGATCGGTATATCTGCTCATAAAAACGAACTCGCAGTGTCTTCAGTCAGTTATTCTGTGATCATGTCGCATGAAACTGTGCCGAAATATTGGAAAACTCAAAAATCAAATCATGGTAAATATCCCGTTTTAAATGACTTTAGTGTTAATAACCATGATAGTTTCTGAAGTTTTCTCTAACTCTCATTTTTTAGATTTGGCCATCCCTCCACCATGTCAATCCCATCACAAAAAGCTGCTCCATTTATAAAGTACATATTAGTTTAATAATTCTAGTTGAAATTCCTCCGTTTTCTATTATAAAACTCACTAATTAGCAATCTTAAATAACCAACCTGGTTTTGTCACACAATATCTATTCTAAACTTGCATGAAACTGACTGTAACTTTGCATAAGTAGCGACATCTATTATTATTATGTTTCCCCTAAACATCCTCACGCTGATTTGAATCCAAAGTCAAAAGCACAACGCAGAGCAACACGAGCTTACAAAAAGCTCACGTAGTTCGGCTGCTCAACGCTAGATGGCGCTTTATCAAAGTGACGTCATTAAGAAAAATTGCTACTCACCGACAGATGGACTCAGAGACTTTACTAGCCACTATTGAAATTAACCAAAATATCACATAAATATTCATTTTCTAGTCAGAAAATGAGTATTAACCTATACAGAGTTTAGATTTTTCCACTCATTAGCTAATTATGATTATGATACAGAGTTTGTATCAGGTAGATAGGTTTACGTAGGTAAGGTAAGTAGGTAACTAACCTTCTCCCTAAGAACCATCTAAGAACCTAATAACTACATGGTAAATTTTAATACCTACCTACTTACTACTATATAGGTTCAGAAGATAATTATTACCTTCAACCTCAATATGAACTTTCTATTTTTTAAATAATTCTCCTGCTTTCTCAGCCATGAACATGACAGTAACCACATGCCGTCCACCGCATAATATTCTGTGTAATTGATCCGATAATCACCCTCTGTTCCAATAAGCAGTACCTACCACAGATTTATCTTTAGAGAGGTACCTATTTAAAAGCCGGTAAAAACGCTAAATAGCCGGTATTTTGATAGGTATAAAATTTAAGATAATGTTGGAAATTCACAAAATCTTTCAAACTAAAAAAAGTTATATGTAAAAATATTGTGTTCAGGGTATTCTGGTCGTTTCTTTGTATAATAAATAATATCGATCTGTGAAATGTATTGTTTTATGTATATCAGATATCAAGCACAAGCAAGACAACCTAAAACAAGCTCTACTCAGCTTGGGGCAAGACAACCTAAAACAAGCTCTACTCAGCTTGGGGCAAGACAACCTAAAACAAGCTCTACTCAGTTTGGGGCAAAAAAAAAATGCAGGTAAATTCACACAGCATTATCTAGGTGTCAATTTGCCTGCATTTTTTTTATATATCTAAATATTTTAAGCATCCAAATTTTCATATTAGTGAAAACTCTTCCCTTGTAAAGCTGGGACAGGTTTCTTCTCCATTTTAGCCGTTCTTTTCCCAACACTAGTGATGATTTTTTTTCTCAACTGTGGGGTGAGAGGGCTCTTTGTTTGAAGGCGTTGGAAGCTTGCTCAAATAAGTTAATTACTAAAATAGCTGGTGAAAGCTTTCCTAGCATTAACCATTCGATAGTTAATACCTTACTTACTTACTTATGAACCTAACTTTATAGTTACCTACCTAAAAGTCAGGATAAGGAATAAGGAAGGGAAGCTTTTGTCCAGCGGTGGGCCCCAGCATGCTGATTAGTATATAGTTTCTATATAATGAGTACCTTTCTAATACAAACAAGTTATTCACAGGCAAAAAATATTCCTAAATTCGTGAACCTGCATACCTAATTTACTTAATTGAAATAAACCTATTGACCTGAATCGGTTTAATTAGGTACCAATACATATAAATACTCTTTATTTACTTTCACACAATTCATACAATTAAGTTTTCTCTATTCACTAATACTACAATAAATAAATATAATACTGGACAATTCACACAACATCATCTAGCCCCAAGTTAGGCAGAGCTTTTGTTATGGGTACTTGATGACTGATATACGTAATACAATACATTACATAGATAGATATTTTTTATTATACATAGAAAACGACCAGAACACCCGGAACAAATATCTGTAGATCGTACAAATATTTGTTACGAGGCGGGAATCGAACCCGCAACCTACTGCGTTGCAGTCGGACCTTCGCCCGCCGCGCCACATCGGTCGTCAGTAACAATAACCATGTGGCAGTACCACTTAGAGTGGTGAAAGCCTCCTCCAGGTTCCGGTCCTTCCATGCTTCACTATCCAAAGCCAGTCTGCTCCAAGTAACTCCAGCTACTTTGGCTATATCGGTTGAAGATAAATTGTTCTATAATTCAGTTACAAGATAGAAGAGGTCACAGACATACTAACAAGGCAATTTAAACAGAAGCCTATAAAACCATAAATGATGCGTGAGCATCATTTAAATTTTCAAATGGCTTTTAAATTCCTGTACTAATGGAAGGTCCAAAATCAAAACAGTGTTAACCCTGCAAAAACACCGGGTCAATACGACCCGTTGCGCCGCCGGGGTCAAAATGTCCCAGTGTCAAATCGACCACGTAAGTTATTGCTTCCATACGGCATGGCAGGCGCATTGGCGCCATCTACAAAAACTCAATTTTACGCCAGATTTGGGATGTGATTTCTGCTTGTGTTTTTTTTATATGAAGTGGAAAGATAAAAACTTTTGCTTGTTAGGTATTTTGAGTAATCAGAAATTAATAGGTAACATTTAGTTAAAACTATGTTCTAAGTATGTGTTAGTATTAACTCATTGATGTGCATAGCGATTATTTATTTAGTCTTATATAATATTTTTTTTGTTTTTCAAAGTTCTTTATTTACCACAATTTTTTACAATCGTAGATTAACTAAACACTGTTTAGAACCTAACTAGATACAAAATCAATTAATTAATAACTCGACAGGCTGAACGCCTTTAAAAGTTTTTTGATAAAATACTATTTATAATAACTAACACTTATTAAATCATGTACTACTAAAATTATACAAATTTTAAACAAAAGTTACAAAAAATAATTACGTACCTTATAGAATAAGCACAAAGAAATAAAATTTTCTCGGAAAAACAGGGAAAATCCCTCAAAGCAAATTACTTACATCTACATAGAAACCTAACAGTAACTGATAGGAAGGTAGGTATTTTTTCTACTTTGTTTTTTCAGCAAACAAAGTAAACTTTTTTCCAGCATAGAAAAATTACTGTATCTATCTTAACTACAGTAGTTTAGATATAACAGTAACCGCCATGCTGAAAAAATGTGGTTTTATCAAATTCTCTCGTCTTTCGTCTCCACTTCACAAAGTGGCGATAGATACTCAACAATCTGCCGCTGTATAAAAACCGCATAAAGTAAAAACTGGTAAAAACTATCCCGTCTCGGTGTTGGCGCCTAACCACCAATAAATAATATTGGCATTTTGTCAACATACGCCCTGCTACGCCCAACGTGTAAAAAAAAGTAAAAGATGTGTGCAGTTTTCAATTTTTTTCACGGTTTGGTAAAGCTGCATAGTCTTCAAGATAACTTAATATTTTCATGGGAATAGTCAAAATATACCTACTTGAACATCCCTCCCATGTTATTTTTAGACACAGATTCTGTATTGATTGGAAATAGATTCAAAGAATCTGGTTTTCATCTGCAGCACAATGTATCATCCCATCTCGAGAAACAATCTCATAATTAACATGACTCATTTGATTCGTGGCGAAAAATATTGGCAAGATTTTTTAGAAAATATTTATGAGTTATCAAAATAAATTATGTATGCATTCAAAAATCATGCATGTCCAAATTCATCAACATCATCACCAAAATAAATGCTGGATCATCCACACAGCATCAAGTCTCTCTATTCACACATCAAGTCATCTAGTCCCAAGCTAAAGCCGAGCTTGTGACATGGGTACTAGATGACTATACTTATTACATTACTTTACATGGATATACCTACATTTTTATTATAAATAAAAATGTTGGTGATGCTGGATACCCAGAACTCCAGCAACAAATATTTACAGATCGTACAAATATTTGTCCCGAGGTTGCGTCGCAGGCGACCTTCGCCCGCCGCGCCACATAGCTCGTCAAATAATATTCATTATGACAAAAATTAAATAAACATAATAAAACAATTAAATTTCCTAACAAATCAAATTGCCTGAGCAAGCAAAGGTCAAACATGATTTCAGTTCATTTCAGTCGGCTCATCGGTGGCACAGGCAATTAATTGAGTAAAGCAGAATGAGAACATTACGCTGTGCACATGTACTGCACTGATAACTCACGGAGATTACACGTGTACTGCGGGACAAGATGACTGAATCGAGCTCATGACTAAAAATAATAATATTTACCCAGTCCATACATCCATCACCATAGCCTGGTTTTATTTCTTTCATTTTCTTTTGCAATAGTCTCTACACCTGGCGGATATCATCTTCGTTCGGGTATATCATATTGTGCACCCGAAGATGATACCCGCTATGTGTAGCCCTCTCGCCTCGCCTTTAGATTAACTCTCTTAACGGGCCTCTTGCTGTTGGCTTCGGCCCCACGCAAGCCCTCCAAAGGACCGGGTCACTTTAGGGCCTGAGAACATGGAAATGAGAAACACAATAATAAGAACCATCATTACAGACAAAGGCTATTCTTGCGAATAAGCCTAATATTGTACTGATATAGATCGGAGGGCGGTGCTCGTTGATGTCACCATACCGCATGATGCTAACCTTTTACTTATGGCAGGCGCAATATAAAATTAATTAAGTACCAAATAAGATTAAGGCCACTATGTTTTGTTTTGGCAACACAAATTATTGTCGCTGCGGTCTACCAATAGACTCCTCTAACTGAATAGCTACAGTTCAACGAAATGTTGGTCTAGTTAAAGCAATGTATCAAAAAAGGGTGCCTCAGCAGTACCAATCGAAACAACGCGTGCGAAGCCGGGGGCAGGAACTAACTAGTGGAGAATAATTTAGACTATTTTATTCTTCAGCATCAACCATGTCCAGCAGTGTACAGCTCTGGAACGGGAGTCGTCCAAATAAAAGCTAACGAGCACTGTACGCTGCGGTAATGGAGTACCGCCGCTGGTGAAACTGGCGCATGGAGCTACCTAAAGAAAGCTCTCTAAGCTTTCTTTCAGTATTTTCTATCCCGTAAAACAGTTCCCATGGGATTGAAATAACCTTTAAATGTTCCACAGACACAAGAAACAAAAATAACAGCAATAGAGGGTCGATAAAATACTGAAAACTTTCTTCTGCAGCCCATGCCAGAGATATAAATTATATAATATATATAAAATATACTTATAGAATAGTACGTAGTCATATCATCAGTTAGTACCTACAGTACAAGTCTTCACGACTTAGTGTAGGATCTGCAATTATGTAATAGATCTAACAAGCCGCTTACTCTCTTAGTTACATATTAATTTATATTTTTAAAGTGTTGTACAATGTGTGCTTAATGTTAAATAAATATTTTTATTTATTTTATTATTTATATTCCTCGGGTATCCAGAATCCATCACCGCCTGCGCGCGCGCAGGTTGCGCGGCATCGGACTATCGACCAGATCACCTCCCGCCGGAGATAACCTTAAAAGCTCACCAATATTAATACATCAAACGAACGCCCGCGTCCATCTCGCTACTATTAGCAACTAGCGTCTGCGAGCGTCTTCACTTGCTTATTTATAGATCTTATAAAGATAAATATCAATAAATGATGCTGGCTGGACAATTCACCGATAGATAGATAGAAAAAACTATAGCCACACAAAACAAAAATAAATACTTCGAATAAAAAGAAGTATAAAGGGCGGCCTTATCTCTGAGAGCGATCTCTTCCAGGCAATCTTGGGATGGACTGGACATGAAGGAACAATATAGATGACGAGAGAGAGAGACGGTGGCACTTGGTAGACTGGTGACTGGTAGACATAATAACAGGTATTTTTATTAAACATAGAAAATACCTAGAAAACCCGGAAAAATATTCGCAGGTCGTACAAAAAAATTTTTTTTTTGCAGGACAATTCGCACAGCGTCATCTAGCCCCATGGTAAGCAGAGCTTGTGTTATGGGTACTAGATAACTGATATACATAATACAATACATTACATAGATAGATATTTTTATTATACATAGAAAACGACCAGAACACCCGGAAAAAATATCTGCAGATCGTACACACAATTGTTCCGAGGTGGGAATCGAACCCGCAACCTCCTGCATCGCAGGCGGACCTTCGCCCACCGCGCCACATCGGTCATCAAGATCAATGCAATAAAAAAACTGGTTTATGACCTCAAATCGCACGCGTTATTTCTGAAAACAAAATGCGAACTGATTCATGCATGGGATGCCTATGTATTATTCCAGAACCTAAATCTATGCAAAATTTCACCCAGAACCATTTAGTCCTTTTGTCGTGAAGAAGTAACAAACATCCATCCATCCATGCAAACTTTTGCTTAGAGAAGTGCCTGCTGCTTCTTGTTTATAAATAGATGTTTCGAATCGATGATAATAGCTGCCTATTATCCAGGCCCAATTGTTGAAATGAGGTCATTACGACGACCCCTGTGACGTAGTGGGCGAAGGTACGCCTGCGTAGGTTGCGGTTTCGATTCCCGACGCTGGACAAATGTTTAAATGATCTGCATATTATACTTTTTCTTCCTATAGGCGTTTTCGACGTAGGTAGGTATAGTTATTAATAATAATATTATTATCATCATATAATAATAATATCACACTAATACTTATTACAAATGCGAAAGTTTGGGTGTTTGGATGGATGGATGTTTGTGACTTCTTCACGCTAAAAATACTGAACGGTTTAGGCTGAAATTTTGCATAAATGTAACTCTAATCCTGGAATCAAACATAGGCTATTTTTAATATAAATCCAGTTCCCATGGGATTTTTCATATAAACATCGCGTGCGAAGCTGCAGACAGAAACTATGACAACACATACCTATATTACCTACTGAGTGCATGGTGCAGTATTTTGTTTTAAGAATTAGAAAGACTTTTAGAGTACAATAAACGTTTTATTTTTGCAAAAAAAAATATCTCTTATCACTTCTCCTTTGTGTTTTATCTTAAGTACATATAACATCACTTCATCATCATCAGCCTATATTAGTCCACTGCTGGACATAGGCCTCCCCCAATGAGCGCCACAGCGCCCTGTCTTCAGCTTGCCGCATCCAGCATCTACCTGCAGTCTTTCACAGGTCGTCATCCCACCTGGTCGGAGGGCGTCCTACACTTCGTTTAACGAGTCGCGATCTCCACTCAAGAACACGTTAGCCCCAGCGGCCGTCGGTTCTTCGCGAGATATGGCCGGCCCACTGCCACTTCAGCTTGCTTATTCACATCACTCACAGTTCGGTTTAAAACACACTCTTCACACAAATGCCCACATTAAATAACTTAACATCAATAAAACCTTGTTACGATCCGTTAAAAACAATCACAATAAAGTTAAAAACGAAACCGCAAGCAGTAAAAACTGAACCACCATTTTATATAAACATCGTGTGCGAAGCTGCGGGCAAAAACTAGTTAATTAATAAAAACAACACGTACTGAGTGGATGGTGCAGTATTTGTTTTGAGAAGTATAAAGAGACTTTTAGAGTACTTAAATAGGTCAAAAATCGTATTATTTTTGCAAAAAAATCCTATTCTCTCTTATCACAAATTAAGAGTATGTATTTATATAAGTAGGTATATAATTGGTTATATGTATTTATATTTATTTTTAAGTAGGAACGTAGTTTCATGCAATATTTTATAAATTAATATAATGCTATGTGCGTTATATTAATTTATAAAATATCCCCTTGTACAATCCAACGATCCTATCCATCCACGGTTGTCTGGTAGAGATCGCTCTTGAGCGATAAGACCGCCAAATTGTCACATTTTTTATATTTTATTCTGTCTTGTTTGTTTTATTTTGTAAGTGTGCAATAAAATAATTTTCTATCTATCTATCTATCTATCACTTCTCCTTTCTTTTTTATCTTAAGTAGGTATAACACGGTTGTCTGGTAGAGATCGCTCTTGAGCGATAAGACCGGCAAATTGTCACATATCTTGTATTATTTTTTATCTTGTTTGTTTTTTTTAAAGTGTGCAATAATATTGTCTATCTATCTATCTATGAACATCACTCACAGGTCGGTTTAAAACACACTCTTCACACAAATGCCCACATTAAATAACTTAACATCAATAAAATCTTGTTACGAGCTGTTGAACATGCTAGTGGTTTCTTTTCACTTCTTCCACAAGTGGACAAAAAATTGAAGTGAACAGTAAAATAATTTTATTTGATAATAATTTATATTTAAAATATGACTTGTCTAAGTGCTTATTTTGTAAGCCTAAAGAAATAAATGATTTTTTACTTTTACTTTGTTAAAAACAATCACAATAAAGTTAAAAACGAAACCGCAAGCAGTAAAAACTGAACCACCATTTTACAGCATTTGAAAAAATTTACAGCTTTCATAACCGACTTTGAATTGTTTTTTCTATTTATAATTTGATGACTACCGTCAATATTATAAGATTTTCTACTATGAGGTTTAGTTTAGTTTTCTTTATTTATTTTTTTTTGCTTAAGGTGGCTTTGACAGCGGCCATGATAGGCCTATTGTGATCGCCACTACACGTTCAGCCCCGAAGCCATAGCGTCCATAGTTCACCACTAACCCTTGCAGCTGCTAGGAACTGTTGGATTTTCTTCGGGGTGATATCTCGAAGCTCGTCTGGGCTATGCAGATGCTTGCCCAGATGGATGCTGAGTTTGTGCATCAGTGCTCCACACTTAGCATAGGTTTAGTTTCGGTTAGGTTTCAAATGGTATTATCTTTTAGACATTTATTTAAACTATTAATTAGAACGGCTAATTCACCAATTACACTTAATTCTATTTAATTGACCACGATAAATATTCTATGTATTTAGCGATAGCATTATCTAGCCCCAACCTAAGCAGAGCTTGTTGCTTGTTAGGCTTACTGATAATTTTTCAGCATTATTTGTTTATTTTATTTCTTTATTCTGTTATAAGTTTCACAAACCATGACCGCCCTATCAAACAACCATTAGCTTTTAAGCCAACAGGTGGTTCTGGCGTTCCCATGCAGGGACCTGCAGACTGCGGCTGAAGGGACACGTGTTATGGGATCGATAGCTATTGGCGCCGGCGCCGAAGATGATATGGGGTGGGTTTTGTACACGGGCGGGTTTTCCGTCGGCGTCTCGGCGTTTTTTGAAGTTATTATTAGATAGATAAAAAATACTTCATTGTACTTAAAATAGGAAATTATGACCAATAATTATGAAATAAGATTGAATATGTATTAATAAAAAGAATTAATATGTTAAATAAATTATTCGCGGGTGCTTGTTGCTGGGTTGTAGGCGGGAGTTTTTGTCGTCAACAATTTATGAAATTCTGGAGTTTTTTTCTTTACTGGGGCTAGTAATTGCGTTTTTGTCGAGATATAATTCAAAATGCAACTAAAGTTAACACAGGTCTTAAATTTAGTAGGCCCTTTTCACGCTAGTCAAGGCTGGAGCGAGACGTGTTTACAAATACAAATTCCAAACACATTTTTTTTATTTTTCGTCACTCACACTTTAGAATTGCATTCTGGGAAATAAAATTTTTGCAAGAGTTCTATTTAAACCTCTTAAACTTTTATATAGGTAGACTGAGCTTTCGTGAGATTTTTTAACGACATGTAACCTAATTATTGATTGACGACCTCTGTTGCGTTTCTTTTTTTAATGTTACAAATCAAGAATTTGAACTTGAAAAAAGGAAAACCGCTCGTCTGCAACGCCCATCTCTCACTTGCATCGGGATGGTAGCAATACAGATAACAGCTATCCCTACAAATTGAACTGAAAAAACATGAAACAGACGGGCCCTGTAAAGTGCCTTTTTTCAATTTTGAAAATTAAGTTACGTAGTTCCTCTTTTTCTTTTGCTTAATTTATGACGGAGATTATGAATATTGCTTTGAACAAGAAATTTTCTCAACCATAAAATTATTTTCGGCTTTATGAGCAAAGAAAATTACTATCAAATAAAAATATAATAAAATACCATAATTAAAATAATAGAAATAAATAAGATCTAGTATTTACGGCAAACTTTTACTTATGTAATTTGAATTGTGTGACGTGTCCAATAAAGTAAAAGTAAAGTAAAAGTAAAAAATCATTTATTTCTTTAGGCTTACAAAATAAGCACTTAGACAAGTCATATTTTATATATAAATTATTATCAAATAAAATTATTTTACTGTTCAATAGTCCTGTAAGGCCAAAAGGAAATAAAGCACTTTGATATTTGATATTTTAAAGTTCTTTTTTGACCGGATAAGTGCACTTAGATACAGTCTGTGGTATTACTGATACTTACAATGTGACTAGAATGAAGTCTTCCTAGAATCAACGCGGACATGTTTGAGGTGAATTTGTTTATCCATTTAAATACTACCTACGTCTTTGGCGATGTAGTACCTATGTACGTACAGTGGCTTTCATTGTTTGCTGAACATTGGCGGGAACAGAGGCGGGAATCGAACCCGCAACCTTCTGCGTCGCAGGCGGACCTTCGCCCACCGCGCCACATCGGTCGTCATCGAATACAGAACTGTTTAAAAACTAGAATCGTTCGATAAAATCAAGATATCAAGCCGTTTGATACAAAAACGATACATTTTTTTTTTTTTTTTATATCTTTATTTATTGATGGAGTTTTGTCACAAAGTGACTATGTCACTCCCATATGAGATCAATTCTTTATAATATAAACATGGCAAATATGTACATACACTTAACAAAAAACAACAATAACGATTGCCACATAACATTGCATGGCCACCTCCATAAGGAATGTGGATAACAATGTGCGGCTTACAAACTACTAAGTACCTACTACCTATCCTATTCTACCTAAACTATTCTTCGTCATCGCAATCGATGAGAAGGATAATAATTATGCCTACTTACATCTTACATAACTCGCAAATAAAGCTTGACTAGCATTTTAGCTTCCTCGGAGAACGGGGAAGACAAAATGCTATTACAAATACCTACACTAAAATCATATAAACATCTTAAGTCTTGTCGTTGTGCCTCGTTACGGACACACTCCGTCAAAACATGATGCACATCTTCTATTATATTACACTCTGGGCAATTTGGGGAATCAGAAATTCTCATTAGAAAACGATACATTTAATAATATAATTTAGCGTGTTTTAAAAATCGATAAACGTACTTTAATTATTTCTAAATAATGAAAATGGGTGTATAACTAATTTTCAAAAGAAATCATCGAAATCGGTTGGCATGTTATTGAGTTATTCGTCCATATGTCGCGCACAGCCTACCAATATTATAAAGCGAAGTTTGTGAGGATATTTGTTGCTCTTTCGCGGAAAAACTACTGAAAGGATTTTGATGAAACTTCACAATAATATAGCTTACATATCAGAATAACACATTCATAAAAACATATTGTATACTTATTATTTCTTCGTAGATTGTATATTATCCAAAATATCTATCACCACGCGGGTGAAACCGCGGGGCTCAGCTAGTACTTAATACAAATTTAATACTTATTACGGTTTTCTCATGGATACCATTGTCAAAACAGGACCAAATTGAAATGGGGAAAACTTTCAAATAAAAAAGAACTATTTAAATCGGTTCGGTCGAAAGTTCTGAGGTAGGTAACAAAACAAACATAAATACAGTCGAATTGAGAACCTCCTCCTTTTTCAAAGACGGTTATAAAACCAAGACTATAATATTATTATATTCTTAGTAGAGGAGTAGAGGTATACATCTAAATTATGTCATAATTGTATAAAACCATTTAACCCAATGACGGAACAATAACTAGGTATAAGAGGAAGTATCGATGGGTTTTTAGTTGGTATGTCACTATCTACTAACACTCTGTTAGTAGCTCAGTGGAGAGCCCAACATACCCCTCTAGCCCTCCTCAGGCTAGAGGCAATGCGCAACAGCATTTTCCCATCGCAAAAAAAAAAGGTATAATACCTGTCAAACTGTAGGTTGATATGTCGGTATTTAGCTGGCAAAAAGATTAGATACCTTTTTCGTATATTCATCTAAATAATATTATAATTTTATAAAAAGATATTTTCGAGTTTAGTCCTGAACAGCCTATATTGGTCCAATGTTGGACGCAGGAGATAAAAGCTGCTAAAGCACTTTATTAGGAGGTGGTAATAAGTGCTTTAGCGGCTTTTATCTCATGGGAGTATGATGATATAAAATATGACTTGTCTAAGTGCTTATTTTGTAAGACTAATGAATAAATGCTTTTTTGACTTCGACTTTTGACTTTGGAGGGAATGCCCATAATCCCTACGTTGGGCATGCGGGTTGGGATCGCAATTCTGTGGTAAATTGTTCTGCACTCGGCGCTGCTGCCGACCCCCCGGTGGATATCCCTTAGTCGCCTCTTACGACACCCGCGGGAAGAGTTGGGGTGAT
Organism: Eupithecia dodoneata; assembly: GCA_947044415.1. Lineage (NCBI taxonomy): Eukaryota > Metazoa > Arthropoda > Insecta > Lepidoptera > Geometridae > Eupithecia > Eupithecia dodoneata. The sequence goes on from OX345678.1 coordinate 3,932,099, forward strand.
GCTAATTCTAAGCTAACACCAAAAGGCTATAGGTAAGTATTTATTATATTCTGGGAAATAAAATTAACTACAATATGAAATAGAAAATATTTTATTTATATACAAAACAATCTTATCTCTATAATTTGGCAAGCTGTAAATACTTAAGTATTGCATTGCACATGCTACTAAAACTAAAATTAACTAAAGAAATAACAAAAATAAACTAAAAACTATAATACTTTGGTCAGTCTAAAAATGGCATAATTTTTGGCATTAGCATACATAATTCATGGGAAAATATTTTTTGTCTTCACTGTCGTACTTTTGGTTTTCGTTTGGTATTATTTCAGGGTACATATCTGGGATACCTGACGATCCTATACTACTAACGCCTACGCCTGCGCCTATACTATCTAAGTCTATAGGTTTCGAATAATATTTTTCAGTTACAGGACTATCATAAGCCATACTATCATCGAAATATATTGTAGAAGTCAACTGACTAACATCAGAGCTGAATAACTTGTCACTTTCCGATTTTTCTTCAGTTTTGTATTCATAAGTGGACACTGGAAAAGCTTCCTTATTTTCAGCACGATAAAGTTTCTTCCCGGCTAGCTTGCTCGGTTTTGCGTCCGTTGACGTAGAAACTTCTGGACCCTTATTTCGCTTGCTTTTGTATCGTCTGTTTTGGAACCATATTTTGACTTGTGTTGGTGTTAGGTTTAGTGTTTTGGCTAGATGTTCTCTTTCGGGCGCGGTCAGGTACCGTTGGCCTCGGAATCTTACTTCTAGAGCATGGACTTGGTTTTGAGAGAAGAGGATCCTAGGTTTTCGTTTGATGGTCTTATCCTTCCTGTCCGTTTTTTCGGGCGTGAAGAGTTCTGTAAAAAAAGAAAATTGGTTTAAAAAAGAGAACATATTCATAATATTATCAAACAGCGGCAGCAGCGCGACGGCGGTGGGCAACTACAGGTTACTTTATGTGTTTGTGTCTTATATTTAACTATATATTAGATCAGTAGGTATACAATAGAGGCTATGCATTTGCTCCCCTTAGAGTCGAGACCCTACCCTAGGTCCGTGGGGTACCGAGGCTTTCCGGGTTTTGAAATAAATATCTGAGGTTCTGGTCGAAGGGACGTGTGACCCGAGAGCTGGTGAGTATCTGGCGCAACTCATCAGCATTGCTATACAGCGGGGCAATGCAGCCAGCGACTTGGGGACCCTTACGACTCGTGCTATTGGATCAGTTGAGCTACCTGTACATTCTTTGCCACAGTCTGCAAGTTAGCTCAATTTTTTCAATTGTTAATACTAGTTGTAATTTGTTTCTGTTCTTTGATTGTTACTTTCTTTGTTAATAAAGATTTTGTCACCAAAATAATATATAATAAATGAATGGGTCTTTTTATTAAACCTAATGGTTATACTATTTTTATATAGCAAAATTTGTAAGCTAAATCTCTAATTATTTACATTTTGATTACTAAGTCTATTATGGTCTCATGAAGCTACTATATTAATATATTGCATATCTTACTTGTATTTTTCTTTGGCGTAGAATCCTTTGGCAGTTGATCAGGTAACACAAACTGCAGGACCTCAGGATCTGCAGGAGAGCTGGAGTCCACATTAATCGTATCTTTCGTCTCCTCGACCTTCATCTCTATCGTCTGTAAAGGCACTTCAGCATACTCATAGCTCTGGTACAAATTATGGCAGTAAGGAGTGTAGTTGTAGTATTCATCAATTTTGTGGTCGTGGTAGCTTTCTGGCGTCCAGTACTCTATATTGTTGTGGACGGGCAGGTTCGGGTATACAGGGTTGAAGTAATCAGGGCAATAAGCTGGTGGTTGATACATAGAGTCGTATTCATAACTTCTCTTGGACCCATTGCACTTCCATAGTTCGTTTCGTTCGTAACACGGCGGGTTGTTCAGTATGTCCTTCACTGAAAAAGGCGTAGATTGATTCGCTTCCTCCATCTTGTATCTGTATTCATTCTTCTCGTATCTTTGATAGAATTCCTTGCATTCGTAGTGCTTCGCGGGGTTTTTGAATGAAGTGGATACTTCATTGTGTTGTTCGTAGGTTTCCATTGCACTGAAAAACTTAATTCATAATTCACTTTGTACTAATTGAGTTAATTACTTGTGGTGTAAGAGGCAAGCGATGCAAGACTGATTGGTTTCTATAACCCATAGGGTTTTCGAGCCAATCCTTGGTGTGGGCGGGGTCTGACATGTCTCCTTTCTCTTTCCATCTCGTTTAGGTTGAGGTTGAATGTATCTCTGTCTCGCCTGGAGTGTTTACTACGTGTGTTTACGGCGGATGATTTCATTCGGCCTGAGTTGCCCCTTTGATTCTCTAATGACTTTGTAATTTGTTTTGTTTTTCTGAGGTTTTTTTTTTCCGGGTTTATCGCTTTTTTATTGGGTTGTACGTGGTAGGGTTACGGTTGAGTTTGCCCTTATTTATTACTAGCAGCCCGTCCCGGCTTCGCCCGGGTGGACATTTCTTTCATAAACATTTGGCGATGACCGTAGAGTAAATGTATCTTTATGCACGAAAAAGTATTTTAATTTCAGTTCCAGTTTAAAGAATTTTATTACTCAAAACAACAAAGTTCACTTAAATGAGAATGTATACAAAATACTTAAGCTTACTTACTATCTTAACTAATTATATATCACATATATTTTTCGGGTTAATAATAGGTATTCCTACAATGTTTCCGTCAATTTATACGACTTGGATTTTTTTCGTAATAAAAATTCCGTTGGAAAATATTTTCTACATACCTACATATACGTAGAGTATCTTCGTAGACTGTTTAATTTTTTCCCACTAAAAAGGTCGGTAATGTTCAACGTTGTCAAACGTGTCAATCGTCAGTTGATATTGTTTGTTGAAAGAGGTTGGAAGGTAGAATGTTTAGACCCATCTGTCAATATTGTTTGTCGATAGCCGAGGCTTGGGTCGATTCGATTGTAATATTTAATGCACGCTGGTCGATGATATATGCAGGTAAATAAATAAATCAAGAAGGTAATTTATATCTACCAATTAACATCATAAGACTTTTGCCGATTAAAATAATAAAATAAATAAAAAATGGTAGACAATCCACACAGCAACATCTAGGCGCAAGCTAAGAGCTTGTGTTATGGGTACCTACTAGATGACTGATAAATACATAATACAACACATTACCTACATAGATATATATTATTATTGATTATACATACATAAATAACGACCAGAAAACGGAACAAATATCTACAGATAATACAAACATGAACACCATGATCAAATCCATATAATCAATTGTCCCTAGGCGGAAATCGAACCCGCAACAGTCAGCCGCAACCTACGCCCACCGCGCCTCAGCGGCCGTCGTAATTGTATAAAAAACAAAAGACAATCACGCCAGTTTTCATAATAAATAAAATAAATAAATAATGCTGGACAATTCACACAGCATTATCTTGCCCCGTGGTAAGCAGAGCTTGTGTTATGGGTACTAGATGACTGATATACATAATACAATACGTAACATAGATAGATTTTTTTTTATAATACATAGAAAACGACCAGAACACCCGGAACAAATATCTGCAGATCGTACACACAATTGTTCCGAGGCGGGAATCGAACCCGCAACCTCCTGCGTCGCAGGCGGACCTATGCCCACCGCGACACATCGGTCGTCAAGTATAAAAAAACAAAAGACAATCACGCCAGCTTTCAAAATGTATCACAGCTTCCTTGCTTCTACCAAATCAATGTGACATCTATAGTAAACCATGACCTGCCGTACGTCATGCTGTGCGACATAAAAAGCTGACGCCATGGCCCCTTGGGCCCCATGTCCGGCACGTGTGGCACTTCCTTGTGCAACTTTATTGGGGTCAGTGGTACTGTTGGCGTAGCGGCTTGTAGGCTGGCTTTGAGTTCGGTTTGAATCTCAGAAAAGATATTTCACATCATAAAAATAGGTATTGGTTTTTTTAGTATAGTTTGCATAAAATTATATTTCGACATAAAATAACAATTTTGTCGCAAGCTATATTTTTCCGAAAATCACTCATAAACAAACCTAATGGCTATATTTTTCAAAAAACAATTGAAAATACATACCTTCTAATTATACATTATTATAAAATGAAAAGTACCTACTTCTGCCTGTCTGACTGTTACATGGCTTTGGCAGGGAAGTAAACGGTATCCATGGACTTCTTTAGATCCAGTAAAAGCGCGTGCGAAGCCGCAGGCAAAAGCTATGTTCAAACAACCCAACCCTTAGACAAAATGATTAATGTATGAGTAAATTCATTAGGATTCGATTACATCGCAAACACGGCGTTTAAATACCATGCGATGAAATATGCCAATGAAATTGTAACCCCATGCTTTACTGGCACGGATGTTGGTCCATGAAATTAGTGAGGCACGAACCTTATGTACTTAATACTTATCACACTACTATACAAAATTTGCCTCAGTAATCAAGAAGTTTATGTACTACAGCCTAATTCGATGTGATATTTTGAAAGCAAACTACAACAGAAAAATGGTAAAACTCAGGTGACGTAGAAGGAAAGATCAACAAACGATAATTAATGTTAATTGTGTAAAAAAGTAGGTACCTACCTACCTACACGCTAACTTATTTAAAAAAAAAAATTATGATCTGTTGTTTCGTTGTTGGACGTTGTTTACAGAAATTTCACACTGAATTTTGCTAGAGTATAGGTATTAGGTAGGTAGGTAACATTTTTATTATATATACTTGCTACGATGCTTTTAAAAATGGTAAAAAATAAGTATTCTCAAAAAAAAAAAAAAAACGGTAACGATTGAAGACTTGTCAAGATTTAGCAATAAAGAAGCTGGTTTACGATGTGACTACAACTTGGCTAGGCGGAGTCAAGTGGCTTGAATAAGGTAAAGAGGTCTGTTGGGAAATTCCGGACGAAAGTGGGTAGGTAGATACGTTCGTAGATAATTAGGTACAAAGAGACCAACAATCCTACCAACCATAACCAATATTTTAAGTTATTACTTTTAATCTGTTTCATTTTTGAGGTAGATGTACCTGCCTAGTTTTGCAATAAAATTATTTACTCAAAGATTTATTTACTTAAAATATAAGCATAATAAATATAGCAATAAGTATATAAGTTAAAGGCGGTATCCCTCCCTAGGTACACTAGCTAGCCTAATAGTAATAAGATAATATCGGTGGCAGTGTGCCTCGTGCTTAGTTTGCCTCGACCTCGAGGTACCGCCCTGAGTATTATTTTATTTTCGCCAAAAATGCGGCTTTTTACAATAATTATCTTCAATGAGTCCTTCAAAAGCTAAATGAACAAAATAAATCTCTGTAAGCCATCTAGCGGTGAGTAGTAGTAAAGAAAACATCATAACAAAACATGCACCTGCCTGCCATCTGTTGAAAATCTGGTGTACTCATTTATAACTTCGTGCTTAGCATGCCATTGTACGGGTGCCTTTGCTGTCTCCTAAAAGCGTCGCTGATAAGTGGTCCGCGGGCAGTCAGATGGCGCTGCTGTCATGTTTGTAGTTTCATAATAAAAGGCACAGATGGCGCTTTGAGCATGGTTTCAATGAGAAATATGTAAGTAATTTGGTAATTTTGGTATTAAACTAGAAAAAATAAAAAATAGAGTGGTGTCTTATAAGTATTAAGAAGTAATCAGTGCCTGTCAGACAGGACCTCTCGTCAAGGTTAGTAAGTAATACTTACGTAATATATAATCTATCCTATTGCTCTAGTTATTTGCATGCAGAGTTTTCTAAAATCTGCTGAAGAACGAATGAAAATAAAATAACCTACCAAAACAGCAACAAATTGTTGAAACATAGACATGACAATATCTCTGCTACACTATTTATCTACTGAGATGACCTACCAAATTAAATCGTTAGACTAATCAAACACGAGTTTCGCCGAATCATCGCAATCTCAAAGGCGATCGCCGACTCGATTCACCCGACCTGAGTAATCGAGTAGGTATTCGATTATTCGATTGTCTAGCATGGTGGGTGGGCTATCTACCATAGATCGCTTAGATAAGCTTTGCAGTAATTTCTTGTCATGTTTCGTGCCCTAATGATAATTTCGTTCTATTATTTTAAAGGCCAAAGCACTTACAAATCGTATCTTTTAATAAAACTTTTAAAACTATCATGTTTATTAATACTAAAGTCATTTAAAACGGAATATTTACCATGATTTATGACGTTGTCACTACCACCGGTTTCACTATTATCGAGCTGCGTTCGATAATAGTGAAACCGGTGGTAGTGGCAACGTTCGTAGCAAAAGCAAAAAATGAGGGTAGATCGGTATGTCTGCCCATAAAAACTCACCTTCAGTTACTCCGTGATCATGGCGCATGCAACTGTGCCGAAATATTGGATAACTCAAAAATCAAATCATGGTAAATATCCCGTTTTAAATGACTTTCGTATCTTTTATTCCTTTTAATTTACCTATATAATAGATACACACAGACACTTTAATAAATATGGTTGGATAATCCACACCGCATCATTATATCCCACCATGTATCTGAATACCTTTTTAGCTGTGTGCAATAGTGTGTTACAAAATTGCATTGCGTAGATTTATATTTTTTATTTTAAGTGAATTGGTAATATCCGGGACAAATATCTGTTGATCGTACAAATATTTGCGTCGGCTGCGTCATTTTATTATAATAATAATAACCATGCTTCTCTAAGAACGCATATTGAAAGACCAAACCCTGTTTCCGAATAGATAAACTAGGATTTTGAATAAATAATAAATAATAATAAATAATGCTGGACAATTCACACAGCATTATCTAGCCCCATGGTAAGCAGAGCTTGTGTTATGGGTACTAGATAACTGGTATACATAATACAATATATTACATAGATAGATATTTTTTATTATACATAGAAAACGACCAGAACACCCGAAACAAACATCTGCAGATCGTACACACAATTGTTCCGAGGCGGGAATCGAACCCGCAACCTCCTGCGTCGCAGGCGGACCTTCGCCCACCGCGCCACATCGGTCGTCAATTTGAATACCAAATTGAATACCATAAACATTTTAGTGCAGCCAACTGTACTTCCCTTCCTTAAAGGTTCAATGTCAAAACCAACAGAACTGTATCCGCTCATCAACGACAAGAAATATCCTCTTTTCTCTGACTCTAAGCATAAATATGACATTTAAAGCCATGCCGTTACAATCATCGGCAAAAACAAATATCTAAACCACTTGTGTTATTTATAAACTTTCGAAATGAGTGGAATTTTCACCAAAATGCGCAGTCTTCCCATCCACTACCCCCTAATCCGGGGAATGATCTCCTACTCCATCATCTGGCCGACCTGCAGCTTAGTCCAAGAGTACTTAGACCACGGAGCAACGATCGAAGAGGCAAACTTCGCTCGAGCAGCGCGTTTTGGAATCTTTGGCTCATTGTTCATGGCTCCCGTGTTCTACGGATGGATGAAATTCTCAGGCAGATTCTTCAAATCCAAAACCCTTAAATCTGCCATATTAAGAGCTACTATCGAACAAGTATCCTACTCACCTCTCGCGATGGTTTACTTCTTCTTCGGGATGAGTCTTCTGGAGCTCAAGCCACTCAACGTTTGCTGGAACGAAGTCAAAGAAAAGTTCTGGCCGACGTACAAAATCGGCGTAATATTCTGGCCGACCGCACAGACATTTAATTTCTACTGTGTTTCCGAGAAAAATAGAGTCGTTTTTGTGAGTATAGCTAGCCTTATCTGGACAACCTACTTGGCACATATGAAGGCAAAGGAACAAAAAAATGTGATGCTTAATCAGGACGTCAATGTCTTGAAGATGACGGAAACAATAGCAAATACTAAAGTGGTAGTAGAATCTGATACTCTTGTCAATAAGAAAGACCAGCCTCTCCAAGTGGCCTCGGATAATCCTAATGATTCTAATAAATCCAATCTAAAAAAGCCAGAAGCTAGTCTAGGTGTGGCTCCTAAAGACCAAGTTGTAAGTGATTCTGATAGTAAAAGTAATATTTCGAAACCCGTCATATTGAAACAAGAATCCGCTCCGTCTATACCCGATAAAATTCTACCTGCTACAGCAATAGCCGCCACTGATGCTAACAAAATGCCCCGTAATACCATCATCATAGAACCGACAGCACCTATTCTAAATGTAACCGTTTCCAATGACACACCCGTTCCAGTCCCAGAATACAAATCAGAAAAAGAAGACATTAAAGATGAACCAACGCTCACCATAGAAAACAGAAATAATTCTAACCAAACAACCACGGATTATTATGAACAATCCATTGACACTGGTTTATCGGAGCCCACAGTTGACAATTTATCCACTGCCTTACTTAATGTTGGTTTAGATACCAATCTTATAACACCAAAAGTCGACGCAGCGTTCTTCGCTAAGCGACCAAGCCCTGGCGACGAGGATAGTTCTAAGACGGGTGGATTTCTTGCTGACTTTGGGAATACTGCTGTTACTGAAAGTTATCCCAATGATGCCACTAATATCCTCAATGAGAATAGCTTGGCTGAGCTACCTATCGAAGATGAAGAGAGACTTAAAATAATTTCCTGAAGATATGATTTGGTCAATCGTAAGATTAGGTCGTCCATAATCATAAAGCATTTTTTTGGTTAGCAAGTCTTACCTTGCTGAATTCTTTGGGTGAAATAATAATATAACAAAAAATATATAGGTACATAAAAACATACTAATTTGTAAAAAAATTGAAAAACTGAAACTTTTCTGAATGTGAAGAACAAAATCAAATCATCATTTTAATCAAAAAGGTATTAAAAAAAATGTATGTCGCCCTTAACATAGGTAGCACAGGCATTCATAACTGGTTATGAAACAGTGAAAATAATTCCTGTTACAAAGCCAGTTATGAAATATTAGTTACGAATGAAGGGTTCTTTTTTTCACAACGCGGACTAATGTTAGTATCATGTTTGGATCTTTATTTTTTTTTTGTAATGTGATGTTTTGTAAACGACGTCATTAAAGGTTTTCTGAAAAGAGTTTATTAGTTTTATTGTTATAACTAGCCCTTACTTAAAGTCGGGATTTCCGCTATTTTGTTTATTATTTTGTTCTGTCTAGACATAAGCCTTTCCTATATCCAACCATATTCGCCGACTCGTGGCATAGTCTAGTACTTTTTGACGACCGATGTGGCGCGGTGGGCGAAGGTCCGCCTGCGACGCGGAGGTTGCGGGTTCGATTTCCGCCTCGGAACAATTGTGTGTACGATCTGCAGATTTTTGTTCCGGGTGTTCTGGTTGTTTTCTAGGTATAATAAAAAATACCTATCGATGTAATGTATTGTATTATGTATATCAGTTATCTAGTACCTACCCATAACACAAGCTCTGCTTATACCATGGGGCTAGATAATGCTGTGTGAATTGTCCAGCATTATTTATTTATTTACGATAATTGATTATTCTAGGTGTTAGGCAAGGTAGGCAGGTAGCTATATTTTCAATGCCATGCCATGGGTGCTATGGGTTAAAGTATTCACTGCCTAGGAGTGTGACCCACCTCCAGGTGGCGTATGCGGCTTGGGCAATGAAGTTGTTAAATTATTCGTACATACAAATAACGTAACATAAGTTTACTTTATGTGTATTAAGGTACGTTTGAGTAAGTTTCTCTGAAGGATAGGATTCGTAACAAATACAACCGACAGAGAACCAAGGTTATCGACATAGCCCTAAGAATAAGCAAGCTGTAGTGGCAGTGGGCCGGCCATATCTCGCGAACGACGACCACTGTTGCAAACGTGTTCTTGAGTAGAGACCACGACTCGGTAAACGTAGTGTAGGACGCCCTCCGACCAGGTGGGATGACGACCTGCTAACGATTGCAGGTAGATGCTGGATGCACCAAGCTGAAGACAGAGCGCTATGGCGCTCATTGGGGGAGGCCTATGTCCAGTAGTGGACTAACATAGTTTGATGATGATGATGTACGTAAGTAACTCATATTCATGTTCTAATCCAGCACGTAGATATTTTAAAGACATCCGCTGTTATCTGATTTGGCTTACTGTTACAGCAATATCACACAAATCTCAATTGAAACAGTCATTAAAAAAAAAGAACGATTAATTAATACGATAGCTGTGTGTTTGCTACCGTCCGATTTTAAACATTTGGCTCACAAAGCGCCGAAACGGGTCCTTTTTCTCGTAACGATCTCGCGACTTCCAAAAAAAGAAATGTTTTTTATACCTGACCTGTGTGACTGGGTGTTAGAGAGATGTTGAAACCACCTCGGTACAGAAATCAATAAGGTATCAGTGAAATGGTTGAAATTGGAATTAGATTTGTCAGTATTTTTTCAATTATCCTATGACATCCACGGGCTGAGGAGTTGATACTTACGCCGCGATGGCGTGACCTAGGACAGCACTGGCGGAAAAGGGTAGGTACTAGATAACTATTAAACTTAATACAATACTGATATCAAGCTAAGGACAGGGCGCTGTGGTGCTCATTGGGGGAGGACTATGTCCAGCAGTGGACTAATATAGGCTGATGATGATGATGAATACTTATATTCATGTATTTGTTTAATTTATTATCCTACTTTTTATTATAAACACGAAAGTTTGTATGTATTGATGTTTGTTACTACTACTGACTGGATCGGGCTGAAATTTCATTTGCATACAGGTAGTTTCAGACCCGGAATAAAACATTTGCGACTTTTTATCCAATTAATTAGTTCCCATGAATGAGAAATAACCTTAAAACGTAGAAATAACGCGTGCGAAGCCGCGGGCAAAAACTATTTATAAATAATACAATAATAATCATTACTTTATATTAACCATGATTAGATTTTTGAGTTATCCAATATTTCGGCACAGTTTCATGCGCCATGATCACGGAATAACTATATGAAACAGTGCCGAAATATTGGATAACTCAAAAATCGAATCATAGTAAATATCCCGTTTTAAATGACTTTAGTTCTAATAACCATGATAGTTTCAAAAGTTTTAGGTATTATTACTTTATGTTGGTAGGTAGTAAGTTCTCGATAGGTTTTATCATCTCTATAATTCTATGGAGCTATTTCACGCTGCTAGATAGAAGTATATTTTGTAAAAGATAAAATTGACCAAAATCACATGACGTACGTAAAGTTTTTGCCCCATCGTAACAAAAAGGTTTTCGTCACCTGCTGTGCCTTTTATTTATTGTTATTTGTTATTTTGTCCGAAGGCAATAAAAAATTGGTGATCGAGAGAACTGGATAGGTATAATTGATTTCTTTCGTAAGGTTATTAGGAAGGTTAGTGAGAAATATGGTTTTTAGTAGCAATTTTTGATTATGCCTTAGAATGTTCATCATCATCATCATCAGTCTATATAGTCCACTACTGGACATAGGCCTCCCCCAATGAGCGCCATAATGAAAAATGAAAATGAAAAGTTTTTATTTCTTTAAGCTTACAAATAAGCACTTAGACAGGTCATATTTATACTATTCATTATTATCAATTAAATGATAATTTTATAGTTCACTTCAATTTTTTGTCCACCAGTGGAAGAAGTGAGAAGAAACCACTAGTATGTTCATAACTTATGTGTCTAGTAGGTACATATGATTTGCTTATCTGTAAGTTGGTAGATTTTGAGTTGGAGCAAAACTCGTTCCAAGCTTTTTTATCTTCTAGGTAATCTGATATTTTGTAATAAGCTTTTTTACAAAGAATATGTTTCACAATTTTTTTAATTTATTTATTGATAATTTTTGCAACTCATTTGGAGTTTTGTTGTAGCATAGCGCCCTGTCTTCAGCTTGCCGCATCCAGAATCTACCTGCAATCTTTCGCAGGTCGTCATTCCACCTGGTCGGAGGGCGTCATACACTACGTTTACCGAGTCGTGGTCTCCCACTCAAGAACACGTTTGCCCCAGCGGCCGTCGGTTCTTCACGAGAAATGGCAGCTTGCTAATTCTCAGAGCTATGTCGATAACTTTTGTTCTCTGTCGGATGTATTCGTTGCGAATCCTATCCTTCAGAGAAACTCCGAGCATAGCTCTTTCCATAGCTCGCTGAGCGACTTTGAACTGGTGGACCAGTGTCCACGTCTCAGCTCCGTAGGTCATAACGGGTCAGAATGTTCATATATAGAGTCTTTTCGAATGAATGAATATGAATAATTTTTATTTGTTATAATAATTACACAAAACATAATTAATTTAAACTAAGAGGAAACGTGTAAGTGTGTAAGTAAGTTCAACAAAATGGCTCATCCTCAGCATGAGCTGGATGACTATTTAGAGATTAAGAGACTACGAGTATTTAGATGACTGATTGAAGATGAGTCCGCGGTTTCGGTCGCTTTTTCCTAAAGTAAAAGCCTAGGCTTAGAACTAAATGTATGCAAAATTACACCCCGATCTAATTAGTAGTTCGGGCGTCATGACGCAACTGAGTTTTTTTATATAGCCCTCGCAATTAAAAAAATAAATAATATCATATTTTTTTTTATTTGAACTTACTCAAAATCAGTCTCAAAATAGGAAAAAATTTGACTGACGCAGTCTAAATTTAAATTGAATATTTAAAAAATACACTTAATAAAAAAAAATAAAAAAAGCCTTTTATTCCTTAGGTTAAGGAATAAAAGGCTTTTTAATTTTTTTTTAAATTGTTTTTTATTAACATTGAACAATCATGCTTAAGAAGAAAAATACACTTACCGGTGCAAAAAAATAACCGAAATACCGACAAAGAAATTCCAAAAAATCATACTAGCATTGTAAAAACGAATTACGACATATTTTTATGACAATTAGCTCAATAATGCTGACAAAACTATATTAAAACGTAACCTTAAAATCCCTGATTACTTACTGATTAACATCTTATGCCTACATACAGACTTGATCATTATGTTTTAATATTTAAAACTTACTTATTTTTACCACATAAAAAGTAACGCTTTCGTTTAAAGAGTGCTTTATCCAAATTAAGGTTGTGATAATTTTAATACCATAACAAACTTATGGCGATGAAAGTACAAAAGAAAGCTTTTAACACTTTGACTGCTGAAATCACACGGTATGTGTTTTCTACAAGTGACTAATATGCGTAAATCCACACTGAGAAAATACAGATCTTTGTGACTCAGCACAGCCGTAATATTTTTCGAACGAAACGCATGTGCGGCGCAACACAACTGCTGTGTAGAGCGGCAGCACGAATTTTTTAAGTTAAAAAAAAGATCGCAGTCGTCGACAAAATATCGCAGTCAAAATGCTAAACTGACGTTTGCATCTGAATTCGACAGTTTTCTCATGATTCTACATGATTTGTACACTCGCTTCTTTATACCCATTATGTATTAGGTAAATAAAAAACATATTATTTTAGACCCTAATTACATAAGATACGGTCTGTCTGTCCCTATGTAGCTTAGATCTTTAGAACTACGCAACGGATTTTGATGCGGTTTTTTTTAATAGATAAAGTGATTCAAGAGTAATGTTTATAAACCATTTGACACTTAGATTTCAACGCGGGCGAAGCCGCGGGACGCAGCTAGTCTATACTAATATTAAAAAGAGTAAAGGTTTGATTTTTTATAAATAAATGCAGTATGTTAAAAGGCCTGTGCTCAGCGTAATATTTTGCTAAAGAAGCAAAGTAACTGATTTTCAGCCAGACCTTTTGAGAGCAAGCAGAACGAGTTTGAATTAAATATGTACCTAGCTACTAAATGTGTCTGTGTAGTGAAATGAAGTCATCACTTATAATGTTTTTATTTGTTTGTATTGAATAGGATCCAAAACTACGGGACCGATTTCAAAGAGTCTTTTACCGTTGCGAAGCTACACTATCCTCGCTGAACATAGGCTATATTATATTTTAGAAATGTAAAATTCAAATTGGCGTCAACATGGCGCTCATTGAGGGAGGCCTATGTCCAGCAGTGGTCGAAGATAGGCTGATCATGAGGATGATGATTATAGTTTGACCGAAACTGCTGTACCGCGCCTGAGGTGGGGAAGGAGGGGGGGTATTCTTGTTCTTTTTTCCTCGCTCCAACTCGCCGCATTTTCTCGAGCGGTACAGCGGTATCGGTCAAACTATAGGTAAGGTATCATCAAAGCCGTGCAAATAAAACCTTACCCACAGCATACGACGAGAGGTTACGACCAATTCGCCATAATCGCCGGAGCTGGCCCAACGCGGACCCGTTATTGGCTTTATAGGCCTTAAAGGAGCCTTTAAGGAGATTTTAAGTAGCCCTTAAGGGGCCTTTAAGGTAGGGAAAGGTAAAAATAAAGCGCGGTCTTCAAGTACAACAGATTTAAAACTCTTTAGTGATTTTATATGAGTTTTTTTTGTGTTACAAGGTTGTAAAATGTATGATCAAGATTTTTTGATGATCAAATTGTGTGGTTCTTTTCGGAAGAACTAAATCATCCGTAATATCAGCAAAAACCCGATTGTCTGACTGTCCACGGGAATAGGGGGTGTAAACATAGTCACAGTATACATACACATACATCATGCAGAAGATCTACACTATTTTAGTGTAGATCGCCTTCTGCAGGAAGATGCTGGATGCAGCAAGCTGATAACAGGGCACTGTGGCACTCATTAATAAATAAATTAATTAATAAATAATGCTGGACAATTCACACAGCATTATCTAGCCCCATGGTAAGCAGAACTTGTGTTATGGGTACTAGATAACTGGTATACATAATACAATATATTACATAGATAGATATTTTTTATTATACATAGAAAACGACCAGAACACCCGAAACAAATATCTGCAGATCGTACACACAATTGTTCCGAGGCGGGAATCGAACCCGCAACCTCCTGCGTCGCAGGCGGACCTTCGCCCACCGCGCCACATCGGTCGTCCAAACTCATTAGGAAAGGCCTAAGTCCAGCTGTGCAGGCATTATCCTACGTTAGTTCACAGCTGGACATAGGCCGGGAGCGGTTGCAGGATCAGTTCTCATCAGCATCATTAGATGCTGAAGGAAAACGATTCCGCAACCTCCTACATCGCTGGCTGACATTCGCCCGCTGTGCCACAGAGGTCTTCAGGTTTATTAAACTGCTCAGATCTTCCCCTTAACTAAATTTAATCTAAAACAAACATATAAAAGCTCTGATAACTCAATTAGTGGAGAATGAAACATCTCAATCCAAATAATTGGTATTGCCAGTATTATAAAGTCGTTTTGTTGCCAGTTAATATTTTATGGGAATTAGATGGTAGAGCTTCTGATACCTAAACGAACAGTGGATGAACAGGGTGTCTTAATATACAGGGTGATTAAATTGAGATGGTCTGAATATTAGTTAGTGAAAAAAAGTCAGAATAGTCAGTGAAGTGAAAGAGTAAACAATAATGAAACGACGTAATCCTAATAATATTATAAACGCGAAAGTTTGTAAGTATGGATGGATGTTTGTTACTCTTTCACGCAAAAACTACTGAATAGATTTTGATGAAACTTCACAATAATATAGCTTACATATCAGAATAACACATAGGCTACAATTCATAAAGATACATATATTGTATACTATCCGAAATATCTATCACCACGCGGATGAAACCGCGGGGCGCAGCTAGTATGAAACAAAAACTTTATTAACAAAGAAACTTTTAAAGACTTGTTTTTCAGAAAAGCATGCCACTCTACAAAACAATGAAATCAAAATTGTTTCTAACGATGTCCAAGTCAAAACAGTTCTCATAAAATTAATCAATTTTTTTACAAAAAGCTCCTTCTTGCGCCTATTAGATATTATAAAAAGCACCAAATAATTAAGATATAATCCTAAATTATAGTTTTTGTGGAACGGAACAGTGGGCGGTGACCCTTAGGGTCGCTTTACCTGACAAATAGCTTAGAAGCGACCAGTTTATTAAACTTAACTGCTCTACCAATTTAAACTTTATGGCTTATACCATAAGTTATAAGTTCTAGCAGTTACATTATGGCACTTTTAATGAAACAAAATATATATATAAAATAATTTTCATTCCGTCTGACTGACTGATTATTTATATTCTACTAGCGAACCTTCCGGGCTAACCTAACTTTTTTGAAAATAATAGCCTATGTTCACCGCGGATAGTGTAGCTTCCCAACGGTGAAAGAATTTTTCAAATCTTTCCAGTAGTTTCGGAGCCTATTCATTCCAAATAAATAAACAAAAAATCAAACCTTTCCTCTTTATTATATTAGTATAGACTAGCTTCTGCCATCGCATGTGCTTTTCAAGTAACCTATGTCTGACCCTGGGATATCGTTTACTCTGCCAAGTTTCATTGACGTCCGTTCAGTATTATTAGATAGATAGATAGATAAAGCATATATTCGACACTGCAGACTGCAGACAACCTGTCAAAAAGGTAATAGCTCAGCGAAAAGCTTTGCTCTAAGAGCAAAACTACTAGTATGGAGGGTACAGTCTTTTGTTTTAAATGTCTATAATAAATAATAATAATAATAAAGTATTTATTTTCAAAAAATGGTTTCTAAAGGTTAACAGAGTACTTATCTAAAACTAATTACTATCTCTATAACATTTAAGTTTACCTTTAGGTAAAGTACTCTACCCTAAAACCTTAGTGCTGAAAATGCATCGACTCCTCGCTCTAACTAAGTAAAACTTGTGTTTAGACGCGAGGGCTACTCTGCCTCACAGACACCGGGAGTGCGACTAAAGTACAATGGTAGGTATAGTTTAAACATAGATTACGTTGAAAACTATAAACAAACACTACGTTTACCAACTTTCATGGTTGTTGAATGTCAATGTTGATGATATGATTATGGTATAAATAAATAATATATAATAAATGGTAGAGTCTGTATTTAAGTGAAATGTCATTTATAGAGCTGGTTGTTCAGTATTTTATTGTAGTAAAAATTTTCAGATGAAAACACATTCAGCCATCTAAGCAATTTGATTTTATATAAATAATTATATTTGATTTCATTCGGTGATTTATTGTATGTATATTTTTACGCATATTATGACGCGATCAGAACAAATCTTCTTTCACTGGTGGACAAAAAATTGAAGTGAAGATCAATATAATAATGAATAGTATAAAATATGACTTGTCTAAGTGCTTATTTGTATACGCAAGTAAAGTCGCAGGCGGCCAGGCAGCTAATGATAATTTCGTTTTAATTTTTTCCCGATCTCGACGTTGTCTGCAATTAAATATAAAAATTATTGTGATTGGTTTTGGCAAATTGCAAATTGGTTTATAATAAGATTTCACAAAATAAGATGTCAGTGGGCAGGAGCTTTCGAGAACGGAAATATTTTACGATAACAAATTAATATTTATGCCTTTGCGGGAACTGCTTAACATGGTTTTAAAGTGAAATAAAAATATACAGGGTGATTTGAAAGAAAAGGCGTCTCCCAAAAAAGGTAATAGCTAATTTACCTAAGAACTCAATAGATGGCGTTGATGATTCGCGGAAGAATAGAGGTTTTTGAAACTATCATGGTAATTTAAAACGGGTTATTTACCATGATTGGTCGTAGGAAAAACATAGTATTTTAAGTTTGTCTAGAATAAGGACTGTGGATTTTGTTAAATAAATAAAATAAAAATGATTTGATTTTTGAGTTATCCAATATTATTTCAGTTATTCCGTGATCATGGCGCATGAAACTGTGCCGAAATATTGGATAACTCAACCCGTTTTAAATGACTTAGAGAATAGAGGTTGTCGTCTATTCGTTATTGCAAAATGATGAAAAAAGACAAAAATGTCTCTTGTTTATAGTATTTATATTATGTACAATATTGCTATTTTTAGGGAACCGATTGATATTTTTAAGAGTGTACCTACAACAAGTTTCAATAAATAGGTTTAATATTGATATGGTAGGTAGTAGGTACTACCTGTCAGTAGGTACATAAACGTTGATGTAGTGTGTCATGACAAGCTATGCAGGGTCTATGTCTAATAATAGGGTTTACTTTGAAATGAAATGGCATACCATTTCATTTCAAACTGAAACCACCGTATTTTCAGTCTGATCAAACTATTTTGACATTAAGAAAAAGCCTTATTATTCTAACAATATATCTCTAGAAACTTCTCAAAGATCAAGTATTATTATTATTTATTACTTACCATGATCTCGGGCCATAAAGTGACCCGGTCCTTTGGAAGGTTTGCGTGTTGCGTGGGGCCGAATTATTATTATTATTATTATTTATATTTTTATATTCTTTTTATTTCTAAAAGATCGATATTTTTCTGTTTAATTTTCACATCTATTCTAGTTCAGAAATTCTAAGCCTAAGTTCACACACTCGATCGACATGAAACTATTTTGACATTAAGAAAAAGCCTAATTATTCTAATTTCTATTAATTTATCTCCAGACCCAGGTGGGATGACGACCTGCGAAAGACTGCAGGTAGATGCTGGATGCGTCAAGCTGAAGACAGGGCGCTGTGGCGCTCATTGGGGGAGGCCTATGAACAGACTATCATAGGCTGATGATGGTGACGACGTCTGTAGTGACTTAGTTAGTATTAAGATCCATATTTTGGAAGAGCGAGATTCCCTAACACATGTATTTCTTTTACTTAAAAGAGAATCTCAAACACTGTTATATTTATTGTACATTAAGTTAAAGAAATAATTATTTTGTATTTTTTTTTGTATTATTATTGTATTTCTTTGTATTGATGGTGCAATAAAGAGATATTGTAGTGTATGATATCTCCAGAAACTTCTCCAAGATTATCGATCTTGGAGAAGTTTCTTTTCTATTGCCACATCTATTCTAGTTCAGATATTCTAAGCCTAAGTTCACACACTCGACAGTAGTCGACAGCCGTCAAATCAATTGTCACGTGTCACATATGTCAGTTTTCACATCGGCGCTAGTGTGTGACGAGCTTTAGTTTTGTTTTTAACGACAGACTGGATTATTTATTGATGTTTAACGATGCGACGAGTTTGTGTGATTATGTGGGTTAGGGTGTGCTTTAGGTGAGAGCGGGAGCGAGAGCGATTTTACAATACATTATAGTATTGTAAAATCGCTCTATATATACATATTCCATAGTATTATGTCTTATGGTATTTTGCTTTGGGGACAGGCAGCTGACATCCAGACCATATTTGTTCTTCGAAAAAGGGCGGTACGCGCTATTTATAAATTTAAACCACGAGATTCTTTGAGGGAATTATTTCAAAACATTAATATTCTGACTGTAATATCGCAATACACCTATGAGAATCTAATGTATACCCACAAAAATAAGGATAGCCTTATGAAAAAGTGTGATGTTCACAACTTTTTTTACTTTTACTTTACTTTACATATTATACAAAAATTCTTTATTGTACACCATAATCAAATCATCACAAAAATAGATTATATGCGACAAGTACAATGGGCGGCCTTATCGCTTAGAAGCGATCTCTTCCAGACAACCTTTGGATGGAAAGAATTATATGAATTTAAGAAAGGCAGGGGTTGTACCACAGGTAATCTAAATATGAACATAACAAGAAAACTAAAAAACGCGAACCCACGGGGCGCAGCTAGTATTTTGAAAATCAAAACTAAAAGTTTTTATTTCTTTAGGCTTACTAATAAGCAAGACAAGTCATATTTAAACTATTCATTATTATCAAATAACATTATGTTAATGGTCACTTACATTTTTTGTCCAGCAGTGGAAGAAGTGAAAAAGAAACCACTATTATCCTACTAATATTATAAACGCGAATGTTTGTAAGTATGGATGGATGTTTGTTACTCTTTCACGTAAAAACTACTGAACGGATCTTGATGAAACTTGGAACATACACAGTATGTGTACTGGAATAACATAATAGGCTACTTTTTATCGTGGTACCATGATAGCGAAGCCGCGGGCGAAAGCTAGTATTAAATAAATAAATATATTTCTGAGTTCCCAGCATATAGGTACTTAAATGCAGCCGACACCGAGTTAATCTAAAAAAGCGAAGATAAAGTAATTATTCGATTCGGTGGCGGAAACGTATCGATTAGTGCATTTTAGTCTCTTAATGGGCTTTGAATAACTTACACTGGATTGAGATGTGGACACAGTATGGAGAATGCAGTAGGAGAGGTTATACATAGATTATTTATTATTACAAATAGGTTACATAATTTATTATATACCCACCGTTATATGGACATTAACACTTTGACTGCTGAAATCACACGGTATGTGTTTTCTACAAGTGACTAATACGCGTAAATCCACACTAGCGCAGCGGCTGAGAAAATACAGATCTTTGTGACTCAGCACAGCCGTAATATTTTTCGAACGAAACGCATGTGCGGCGCAACACAACCGCTGTGTAGAGCGGCAGCACGAATTTTTTAGGTTAAAAAAAAGATCGCTGTCGTCGAAAAAAAATCGCAGTCAAAGTGTTAAGATAGCGTCTGACGTGGCGTTGTTTGTACGCGTTTTGTGTCAGTAAAAGGTTTAGGGTTTGAACACAAGGGACGTAAAAGTGGCGACTACATTTCACAGCAAACTTAACTAAGGTTAAATTAGTCGCTCATCTTCCCGTGCAAACGTGGAAGGGAACTACATTGTTTGATGTTGACCATCCATAACTAAGAATTCGACGACCCATGTGGCGCGGTGGGCGTAGGTCCGTCTGCGACGCAGGAGGTTGCGGGTTCGATTCCCGCCTCGGAACAATTGTGTGTACGATCTGCATATATTTGTTCCGGGTGTTCCGGTCGTTTTCTATGTATAATAAAAAAATATCTATCTATGTAATGTATTGTATTATGTATATCAGTTATCTAGTACCCATAACCAAGCTCTGCTTACCATGGGGCTAGATAATGCTGTGTGGATTGTCCAGCAATATTTATTTATTTAGTTATTAGTGCATTAAAGCCTATGTTAGGTTTGTCTTAGCACTAGTTCTCACTTAATTTAAAAATAAATTGATAATATCTAGGTACTGTAGTTAACGAACGATCTCACAACAATACTTAGTTATCTATATAAGTTAATCTATATTAATATTTTTTTACTAGTTATAGATAGATAAATAGATTTTTTATTGCACACATTACAAGAACACCTTGAACAAAATGTCTGCAGATCGTACAAACATTCTCATCTGGGAGTCGAGCCCGCAATCTCTTGCGTCGCAGGCGGACCTTCCGCGCCATAGGTCGTCCTATGGTGATAATATCATCATAGGACGACCTATCTGATCATATTTTATTTTATTTTTTATTTTATTTTATAATTTTGGGAAAACTAACAGCTAGGTAACTAAATACTAAACACAGTGTGTAACTAACGGCTAATTATAAGTTTCCACAGATATAAGTAAAAGCTACTAAATTTAAATACTAACAGTCGAAAAAGGAAAAAGACAGCACATTTGGTTGAAAATACAAACTAAGTTACATTAAATACTTAAGCAAAGAAAAAAACTACTCAACCAGCGTTTAAGACGCTTGGTTGAGGTATTAAATAAATCTAAATCTACTTCATCGTTGCCATCAATAAACATAGTATATATATTATGATCAGATGGCACCTGTGTTAGCGCACACACTTGTGCACTAATTATATCCTCCGCAATCTCTGTTGGATTGGCCGACTTGGCCGAAATTCGGCTAGAAAATCATAATCATGATCACAGCGGAGAAGATAGCTGGGTTAACTCTCAAGCTGATAATTGTCCGATTATCTTTCGATGAACACCACCCTCAGTCTTTTAATGGGCTTTGAATAACTAACACTGGATTGAGATGTGAACACAGTATGGAGAATGCAGTAGGAGAGGTTATATAATGGTTGAGAAGATAGCAGTAGGTTAGCTTTCAAACTACAACAAAATAAGAAAAATAGGTTATGAAATAAATTTCACAGAATCTTTTTAATAGCGGCTACGTAGATTAGTTAGGTACAGCTTTGATAAAATGTTTCCAAAAAGTAAAATGTTAAGTCAGTATCAGTAGTTATATCTGCCGTAATTTTGGTTATAAAAGTTTTTTGTGTATTTTTTTGCCAATTTATTAAATTCAATTAAATATCGTGAGAGGAGCCTGAGTAATGTCTGAAAAATAATACAAAATATTAAGTCATCATCATCAACCTATAAATTAGTCCACTGCTGGACATAGGCCTTCCTTTGTGAGCGCCATAGCGCCCTGTCTTCAGCTTGTCGCATCCAGCATCTGCCTGCAGTCTTTCGCAGGCGTTTTCGAGGGCGTCCTAGACTACGTTTGCCTAGTCGCGGTCTCCAAAATGTTGAGTAAAAATATTAAAATCTATTATAACTGCATGACTACTTGATTGTCAGTACAGTAACTACCAAACAGCAAATAAGAGAGTGGAATAACTAACAGCCTATCACAGTCGCGAGTAAAAAAAAACAAACAAAAGCCAACCTAGAATACGTTCTAAATTTAAAACGAGCCAAGCGATACACGCCCACATATAAACCGTATACAGTACACTCTGAATACAGTAGCGAAACAAATTTGCATTCCCCTCTAATTACGGGTCCTAATTCGAGTCGAGACGTAACAGGTTCTCTAACGAGACTCCCTCCCCCCCCTCGACGGAGGGGGGTGGAGGGGGTCGTCACGAGCTAATACAAACTGATGTCTCAATACCTCCCAGTGTGCGAGCCTATTATTTTAGTCGCACACGAAGTGAGGCTTAGGGTTTGTAGAGTGGAGTAGGCTTTTTGGGTGTTTTGGAACCTTTAGTCTATACACTAGCCAAACTCGATGTGAAATGTTTGTAAACAAACCCGAGATATAAAAACATACGTCGTAGTAACGTCAGTTATATTATAATTATTGTAAGTATCTTAATTGAAGGAAGGATCTCAAATCGACAAGTAATAAAAATTGCATTCAAAAAGATGCGGCAACAGGGTGAATTTTAGGCTAAGTATGGGTAGTTTGTTAACAAACATTACACATCGAGTTTGGCTTGTATATGACAGTGACTTTGTAAGTTTTTTAGGATAACTCGGTTATTCTTGGCTCTTTTTTACATAAGCTTCGTGAATGACTAAATAAGAATTCGAATTAATCAAAGCAAATTTATTGATCAAAAAACAAAGAAGCCATCTCCTTAAGACTAGCCCTCCCCCTATTTAGGTTCTACAAAAGCGTGGTGCATGGTGCACCTTCAATACCATTTACGTTGTCCACCGTTTATACGTAAACGATATACTTACCCGTCAAACGAAATTAATCTCTATCGCCATGACACTGCGTCCAATTTCAACTCCCCGGGAAATTTTCTTAAACGCATTCCGGAATCAATTTCTTATCATAACCTTTCGACTTTCACATTTATGACAGTGCGATAGAGTTGAGAATAGAAGCATACGTTTTGGAGTTCAAACGTTTTGAAAATAGAACACTGATTTTCAGATTTTAAATTCCGTTCGATTCAGAATGACTTAAGCGCCGTAGCGCGAAAAACTATTTTGATACTTACGAGTGTAGACCTACAGTCTTAAATGCTTTGGTTGGATTTTATGTTTTATCGATGTTTGTGTGAGTTTTCGTTGGTAGTGTGAGGTAAGGTGAATCGCGAAAGTAGCGCTATTTGCTACCGTATCGCGCGCCATCACAGTCAGGGGTGTGCAACAATCGATAGTTTTGTGACATGGAAATTTCGATAAGGACTATCAAGTTGAGCTAGAATGGAAATAGAGTTTAATTTATAGCCGAGGAAAACAGGCGACGGGTTTTTATGGGCTGCCGTTTATGGTGGAGACGTTATTTAAGAGGTGTCTTCCGAAGTAGACTGCTCTTGTTGTGCTTTGTTCTCAAGCAAGTGAGAAGTCGCGTCTGAAAAATCATATAATAGGTTTTTTACGAAGAAACTAAGCAATAATTTAATATATCGTTTGACTGACCTTAAACTTCTCTTTACATCTACATATACTCGTAAATCGTCCTAAAGTTTTTAAAAAACATGAAATACTCAATAATAATAAAAAAATACTGATTCGCATAATAAAAGTAAATTTTCAATGCGAACCAATATTTTTGCTTGTATTCTTTTGATCGGAATCAAATAAAGTTAATTTATTTTATACATTTGCAACCTATGTCAACGCATTTCCTCCCAATTGAATCTGAGCAAAACGTCAAATTCCATTTCAATAATCATGAACACTGCAACAGTTGGCAGCCCCTAGTTGTCACATCTGCCGGCCGCATCCGTCCAATCAGTAGCATTATATGTTAATGGCCTATTAGAATACCGGGCTTCTTCGCGCGAACCGCTAAAGTATCAAGACCTGTTGTTCTGAGAAAAGTAGCTTAGTGTTGCCAGAAAATTGGGAAATCAGTGACAGTTTTCGCCAGAACAATGAAATGATAGAAAAGAAAAATAAGCAGAATAGAGTTCTTTATCTGTTTCCTAGTGAGTTTTCATAGTTTCATGAAAGATAATTAGGTAGGTAGGTACTTATCGAACTACCAAACAGCAAGTAAGAGAGTGGAATGACTCCACTCTCTTACTTGCTGTTTGGTAGTTCGATTCAAATGGTCATGTCAGACTTTACCGATTCGAAATTTTTATGACTATCGATTTTGTTTATATAAAAAAATAATAAAATATAATAAATAATAAATAATGCTGGACAATTCACACAGCATTATCTAGCCATAAGCAGAGCTTGTATTATGGGTACTAGATAACTGATATACATAATACAATATATTACATAGATAGATATTTTTTATTATACATAGAAAACGACCAGAACACCCGGAACAAATACCACAACAGTACACACAGGGGGGAATCGAACCCGCAACCTCCTGCGTCGCAGGCGGACCCTCGCCCACCGCGCCACATCGGTCGTCGTTTATGTTTATACAATTAAAACAGGTTAAAAATCCTGAAAACTTTGGTTCGGTGTACTTATATTTTGTCATTGCCTATGGTATCACAATTATTTTTGTTTTTTTTCTCATATAGAGTAAAATACTATATTATGCACATAGGGAAAGACCAGTTTTTTTTCTTACTCTACTACTTATGTTTTTCTGTATTTATGTGTCTTTTCCTTTTTTTGTAACTCTGTTTAACATTGTGTGTGTGTGTGGCTAAATAAAGTGGATAAATAAATTCTTTTTTATTCTTTTTATTACCCTATTGTCCAGCATTATTCATATTATTATGGTGAAAACAAGCATCTTTGTGAGGTGCCTACTGTTTTCCCCTGTGTGTACTCACCAGCATCATAAAAATAAAAAAAGCATTTCTACGAAATAAACAAACCCAATTCCTAAAACAAGGTATTGGGCCGTTTTGGGTCCGACGCGGTGTCTTTGTACCGACGTAAGATAAGATCTCTTTCTTTTATTTCTCGTTGGGACTTTATAATGTTTCAATTAACCAGTAGCGAGTATTTATTGGTGACACGAGGAGCGATTCATTACCAGCCCGCTATGAATTAACAAAAAATGCAAAGAATACCGCCTGACAAAGTTATGCGCTCAACACTTTAGATTTCG
This sequence comes from Eupithecia dodoneata, assembly GCA_947044415.1. Lineage (NCBI taxonomy): Eukaryota > Metazoa > Arthropoda > Insecta > Lepidoptera > Geometridae > Eupithecia > Eupithecia dodoneata. The sequence goes on from OX345678.1 coordinate 3,957,729, forward strand.
GACCAATTAGAACATTTTTTCGGTTTCTTTGGTGATTTCTTAAATTGATATTACTACGATAATAAAATTGAAGCTTGTGATAATGAGGCTTTACTTTTGGGCTTTATGTTAATAATTTTAAGACATTGATTTTAAAGTTACCATTAATATGATATTGAATGAATAAATAAATAATGCTGGACAATTCACACAGCATTATCCCCCATGGTAAGCAGAGCTTGTGTTATGGGTACTAGATAACTGAAATTCATTTGATATTACACATGGTAATAAATAAGATAAAAAACGTGTTGTAATAAGGCAATAACAAAGCACGATTTTTTTTATTCTGTCCATCTGTTTGTTTCATGGCATAAAAATAGACAATACAAACGTTATTGTCTATTCTTATGCGGCTGGATCTATTTCGACAAGACTTTCACTGGCAGATAGCTGATGTTATATCAAGTAACTAAAATTGTACTAGATACTTTTCTTTAGATAGGTAAGACTTAACTAGGAACCTACTTTTCTTTGTACAGTGAATTAGGGTGCCGCGCAAAAAAAATGAATGAAATTCTGAGTTCAAGAAGAAGCCGCGGGCACAGCTCGTAATGAATAAATCTTATAAACAGTAGCTGAGATATTGCCTTATAAAGAGATTATCGTCTAATTAGCTTCTTTGTTTATTGATCCCACAGTCTTGAAGCGATTGTTTCGCTTTTTCTTTTTTAGGGTTCCGTAAACCAGAAGAGGATATGCTTTTAATACCTATCACCTTTTTAAAGACAATTTTATTATTGGTTTATTAAAAATTACAGCAATATTAAACCATGCTTTCTGTTTGGTGAAATCAGCCTTAACCTTATCCTGACTGAGTGTGAGCGCTGCGAGGTGCGACACAGTTTTAAACTTATGCGCTTTCCAGTGTTCCGTTGTATTTCAGTGATATTATTTCTTTGTTCATTCTAATAAATTGAAATTGAATTAGATTCAAAAGTGCTTTAATAAAATGTAGCCAATGTCCTCGGTGATGGATAGTAATAATATATACATCTATACAAACCTTTGTGGTTTCCTTCGTGTTATTTTTAAGCATTTTTATGTAACAATATCTTTAAGTTGGTAAATAAAAAATAAAAAAAACTATATTATGGGAGACTCAGACCTATTATCTACCTGTGTTGTGAAAGACTACTGCCTATTGATGGTATACCTACGAAAAACCCGTAGCATAGGTCACTAGTGTCTTTAATAGACGGAACTTCCGACGGAACCCTACGTCCAAAATTCACCTCACTCTTCTTTTAAAATTCACATGCAGGTAATTGAATTTATGGCAAAGGAGCGCGGCGCGGCGTTCTACCAAATCCCGGGTTGCTAATTACGAGAGGTATCTTAAAAGTGTTTATTGGGAACGATCTCAATTTAGTTAAGTGCTTATTAGTTGTGGTTATCGCGGGGTAATTTGGATTATCGGCATACTCTGAGAATTTTAAAGAACCATTATACCATTTAAGTTTCTGAGATCTTATTTGTTCTTTAGAGGAACTATTGAGAACCATTACTTGAAATAGGTAGTTTAAATAAATATAAAAACAGTTTCTAAATTCCTTAATATTTATACTTGTTTTTTTTTAGTTTTGTGGGACCAATACCTATCCTTCAGTATAACATTTTTAATTTTTGTATGGGAAGCATACGTAAGAACAATGGATTAGATAATAAACAACAGAATACACCATTTAAATCGGTTTTAGAAGCAAGTGGTGCGTTTTGGAAAGACAAACGGCCTATTTTAATATTTTCTTTAATATGTGAAATGTGTCATAATACCGTAATATGTGGTGTATCATCTTTATTCTTTGAAATTATAATTCAAGGAATATAAAGCTAGTATCACACACATTACATTTTATTTAAAGATATTATTCACAATCAATATTTCGACGGCAATTCCGCCTCGACATCATTCATCGTTATTATACGTTCCATTCAAACGCCATTCTATAAAATATATTCCAAAATACCGCCTTAGGTAAGCTTATCGTGACGAGAAACATAAAAAATAAAATAAATAAAAAAACCAAAGCGCCATCTCTCGTTATTATTTCGAAAAACAATAGCGCCTGGGTTGTCACATCCAGCGCGGTCCATGCAAATAATCATAAATAAATAAATAAAAAATAAATATGAGTCGCTCCGAGTGGGATGTCTTATTTTAGGGTCTGCGGGTTTGCTATCGTAGATGTTAAGTTATCTGGATAGGACATAAACTGCTAAAATCGGTAATTATAAGTATTAATAGAACGGGTATTTATCGCGTTTATTTAGGTACCTATTTTTCCCGTGACCACGACAGAGTGTAAACCTGTTGAACCGTCGTGAAAATAGGTAAATAAACGCTATAAAAACGCGTTGTATTAATACTTATAATTATGTGTTCAGATCGCGTACCTAAGTTTTAAAATATTTATTGCCACAAAGTGTATGATGTGAGGCTTTTGTTTGTTTTCACAAGCTTTTATGCTGATTGCCTTGTTAGTTTGTGTGGGACAAATCTTGTAACTGAAATTTAGACCTCAACCGATTGAGCTGAAATTTGGCACACTTACCTATGTAAGTTTGGTGATAACCAATAGTATTAACTGGTCTGATTTTGAGACAGAAGGTTTTTATAATGTGTTGGACAAATCTTGCAACTAATTTTAGGTTCCAGTTTTCCTCTATAACCCTGTTTCTTTTGCATACTCAGGTTTATTGAAACAAAATGGACCTAGATAAATTCGTGGGTTCCCTAACCAGGTTTTTTCGAAAACATTATAAGGAATGGTTTCAATAATCAACGATTTTCTTACCACATAAAAACATGTTTTCATGAGGTTCTGTGAATGTCCTATCCGTTTGATTTTCTTTTCAAACAATTAAGATTAATCAAAAAGAATTTCCAGTAAGTCTAGATCCGTGTACAAAAGTCTCGCTGTCCAAACAAGGGCCTCTCTGTCCACCCGGCGCCATGTTGAATCCGTAACAAATGTCGTCACATTCAAAATAAAGACGTTCGATATTCAAAACGCGATTCGTATTAACATTGTTTAAAGTTTGTAGTATAGTTTGATCGTGTGACGTTGGCCTTATTTTCAATTAAATTATTGCCAGAATGAAATAAACGTCTGAAATCGAAGAAATATTATTTTATTGTTGAGGTAAATACATAGGCAACTTATGTAATATTTTTTCGTGTGAGCGAATAATTCGAATGTTCCATACTTAAAATATAGTTGAAAAAAACACCAAGGCAGTAGAGACTTTGACGCAACAACCCGCATACCTTGCGTGGGATTTAATGACAATACCCCATGATAAGAACCTATGGCGCTTATCACGGGGAAGCCTTTGTCCAGCAGTGTACTAGTAAGTTAATGCAGGATGACACACTATATAAATAGTTTATTTTATTATGTGTATTGGCCAATAAGTGATTTGTTTATGTTGATGATGAGTTACAATCTAAAAAAGAAGAACCGTTTTTTGCGTTGTGACCGATTAGAAAACTTTTATGCAGTGACGAATTGTTGCCTAAATCGAAATAAGTTAAAAATAGAGTAGGTACCTATGTTGTATAGGCCATATCTCGCGAAGAACCGACGACCGCTGGGGCAAACGTGTTCTTGAGCGGAGACCACGACTCGGTAAACGTAGTGTAGGACGTCCTCCGACCAGGTGGGATGACGACCTGCGAAAGACTGCAGGTAGATGCTGGATGCGGCAAGCTGAAGACAGGGCGCTATGGCGCTCATTGGGGGAGGCGTATGTCCAGCAGTGGACTGCTATAGGCTGATGATGAGAGTATGTTGAACACAACATCGGAAATGTATCGATTTCAAGTTTACATAAATAGAAACGTCACACAAAAGCTAGAAAAGGATGACAATAAAAATCGCGCGCGCATTTTATTTTGACACTTTCCAATTGTCATAAAAATCTTCGACTAAATCCTTTATATACATACGAATAAGGTTCCATATCGTATGGCTCAGTGGAAGGTATATTTTTGTATGCAAAAGTGGTAGAAGCGCGAGTTTTCCGGACGAAATTGGAAAAATATGGCCGCTTTAACAATGGCGGCCGCGCGGGCTGCGCCAATTTGAATTTAGATTAGAAAATGTGACGACGTGCATTCTAATATGTGATGAAGGGATGGGAAAAGTTTCGATAAATTTATTTAACGCTCGAAAGAGTTTCTTCTCATAGCACCCAAATGGTATTAGGTATTCAGAATGCTGGTTTCTATTTAAGTCAACGAATTAGCATTGCCATTGAATTTCTTTTGGCACGATGCCTTCTGGCGTTGATTTTTAAGAAATTAATAATAAGTGTTAATACCATTTGCGAAATTGTTATTTTTGCGTCTTTTGTTTCTTAAATTAATTAATCATGCTCAAAATAACGGGTATATATTCTAAACTCGTGAAACGTATTACGTGAAAAAATAGAGAGGGATGGGGGTCTTTACTACGGGTGGTCACCGAGGGTAAAACTTGTTACGTAATAAAATAACATAGTAACTGTTACAGTTAAAGTAAGGAAACTGAAATGGAGTTGGACTGGACATACAGCAAGAGGAAGAGACAAATGGAGCAAAACGCTGATAGATTGGTTTCCAAGATATGATACAAGAAGCGAAATGAAATAGAGGGAGACAGTTCCAAAGGCCTTTGCCAAAAGTGGGCAACCACTTTTGGCAAAGGCCTTTGGAACTGTTGAATCTGTGAACAGATAATATAGATGTAGTTTAAGCAATAGTTTTTAAGTAAAACCATGTAAATACAGATTATTTATCTGAATTAAAGGTTTAAAAATGAAAATGAAAAATGCAACGTAGTAAATGAAACTTTTTATTCATCGATATCTATAGCTCCTTTTCCCAACCCTACCAACGTTCGGTTCGTATAAGTTTGGGTAATGGATGCCCCTCCCGCCCATTGGGGTATGTTCACTGTGCAGCTATTTTTGCAACAACTACAGTATTTATTGTGATCCGGTAAATTATGATACCTACGCGAGGCTAGACTGAACTTTTGAAGGTAAATTAGAAGAGGTAAATCACACTAATATTATACATCCGAAAGTTTGGATGTTTGTTACTTTTACACGCCAAGACTACAGAACTGATCGGGCAGAAATTTTTCGTACAGATAGTTCCAGGCCTGTAATGAATGTTTCATTACAGGCCTGGAACTATCTGCATCCAAACTTTCGGATGTATAATATTAAAAAATTAAAACTATAAAAAACTTGACTTTTCTGCAGTCTTTATATACCTACCAGAAATCAGATCCCATGGGATAGAAATTAACGTTTCCATAGGAATAACGCGTGCGAAGCCGCGGGCAGAAATTAGTAGAACATAATTTGGTTTGGACTTTGGACGCTTACGGTTTTTAAGTTTGATTTAAATTTAAAATAGCCAGTCTTTTGCTAGATTATAATGATATTTTACCTAGTCTACATATATCTAAGAATTTAGATTACCTATTTTTTATTGTCTAAAGTAGCCGAGTCCTGGAGCAACAGCTTTTTACTTGCTCTATCCTAATCCTTGCAATGAACGGAACAAATCTTTTTCGAGGTGCATTTCCACCAAAGAATTAACCAACACTTATAGAAATGCCCTCGTTTATTTTAACCGTCAAAACAGTAGGATGTTCCCACTCTATTACGCTAAATAGGTGTGCCAAGACGTGCCCACTGAGTGTCAACCAGATAATGAACTGTTAAAAGCTTTTTTCAGCTTTTTAAACACTTTTAAAAGAAAAAAATGCCTTTAATGTTTTGTAAAAGATGAGTTTCCGTTTGGGTTAAGTATTTGGCTCTAGGGGTCGCTTTCTAAAACTGAGTTTATCGCTTAAACGGTTTAGGCGAGACAAAACTCGACTTGATCTGCATACTAAACTCCGTTCTTGAATGTGTTTCTAGCTAGGCTAGATGAAGTGAACTAAAATTCAAAGTGATCACTTTTTTCCTAGTTTTACTTTTGTAATTTGAATTTTGTGTGTGAGTCGTGTAAGGTCTAAAGCACTTTTATGTTTTTGAATCCGTAGAACCAGGTTTTGGAATGTGGTAAAATCGAGAAGAAAAGAACGCATCATGGTCGCATCTAGAAGAGACATCGAAGTGATCATGTAACGAATTATTTAAAAATTCAGAATAACAATAGATATTAAACCACGGGAGAAAGTCCATCCGACAAAAATATCAGAACATTCCCAACACGTCCCCTTTATCAGTATCTATGTAGAGGTAATAAATAAATAAATGAATAGCGCTATTGTTATTCTGAAATAATCACGATATATATTTTTTTTTTCATTTTTAATATTTTTATTGAGCTGATGCTTTGTTTCTACTTTTTTTTAATATAATTGACATGTGTACTGTGTTTATTTTTGTATTAAAAGTGTTATTTTTTATTTCATTATAATTAAGTTGTTAAAAATGCATGTAAATCATTAATTGCACGCCCATAAAGGGCGTACATTACATTGACACTGTATTATTTTATGAACCATCTTCTCACATGTAATAATGCAATAAATATACTTTTACTTTTAATAAATCTATACTAACTAATATTATAAAGAGGTAAAGTTTGTGAGGTTGTAGGGGATAATCTCTGGATCTACTAAACCGATTTTGAAACTTTTTTAGCAATAGAAAGCCACGTTATTTGTGATAGTCTTAGGCTATATATTTACCAGAAAAATAAAAACTTTTTTGTGCATAAAAATAAAACTTTACGTTCATCGCAAAATACTTAACAAATGTCCATCCGGCGAAGCCGGGACGGGCCGTTTTCAACCGTGTATTTTTTTCGAAGCTTATTACGTTTCATAGAAAAACGTCCGAAGCCACGGGCAGAAACTAGTTATTTATAATTTTTCATAATTTAACACCTAAAAACGTTTTTGTCGAGTTGACTCAGTCTATTAATTCTGTAATTGCTTTTACCTGGTTCTTGAGTAAACCGAAAAATAACCAGTTCTTCTCTACCGGTCCGGAGAAAGCTTCTGCGTCTTCCGTTAAATTAATTAGCACGTTAATAACGACAATTCACAGCAATCAAGTGCTTACATTGTAAATTCCTCAGGGGATTTATTAAGAGGTGATAGGTAACTTTATTTGGGAATGTCGCTATTGGATAAGATGTTTTTGAGAACTAACGTGGTGTAACGGATGATGGTCCGCCTGCGATGCTGGAATTGCTGGGTTTGATTCCTAGCTCGGGACATAGGTGTGTTTTGTTTGATCTGACATATCAACTGAATACATTAATAGATATTTAATAATATATGGGTGTTTTTAATGTAGTATAGTCTTGTATAGTCATCTAGTACCCATAACACAAGTTATGCTTAGCTTGGAACTAGATAATGATGTGTGAATTGTCCAGCATTATTTATTTATTTTATTTTATAACATTTTATGTACGTTTTCAACCGAAGATGCTGAGGCTCAGATATTGTAATAGAAAACAGTCCTGACTTACGAATTTTAAGAAATCCAGCTACTATTTTACAGTAAGGTTGCTTAAGATAACATGTAGGTATTACAAGTTCTATTTTAACTGGGATTTATCGCGGTTATTTACCATCAAAATGAAAGTTTAAAAATATTTAAGATAACATAAATTATAGCTGCGCCCCGCGGTTTCACCCGTGTGGTGACAGATATTTTGGATAATATACAATATATCTTTATGAATTGTAACCTATGTGTTATTCTGATATGTAAGCTATATTATTGTGAAGTTTCATCAAAATCCATCGAGTAGTTTTAGCGTAAAAGAGCAACAAACATACTTACCTACATACATACATTCTCACAAACATTCGCTTTTATAATATTAGTAGGATATGCTACTGACGACAGCGACTTGCTTGCACTTTTCTGCCCACCGGAAAAATACCCGTACATATATAAGTGTGTATGAGATAAAGCTAAGTGATTTTACAGCACTTCCTCTCACGGAGGACAACTAAGCACCTAAGTAAAGTACTCCTAAAAACGGCATGGGAAATGTTATCGATAGTCGATAAGTACGTTTCGGCAATGTGTGTGGTAGCCTAGCGCCACCTCGCTTTCATCTCGCCGATACCGCTAGAGAGTGTGGAGACGGAGTTGAGTTTTGATTCAAAGTTTTAGATTAGAAGATAAAATAGAATCCTACTTTGTAAGGTTTTTGTGTTAGTTCTACTTATTGTGAAGTAATATCGATATATTCTAAAACATACGTTTTAAACCTAAGATTTTGACGTATAATAAAATGATCACACATACAATACAATATACCTTTATTGCACCATCAAATATAAAGAAAATAATAAAAATAGGATCTTAATACTAACTAAATCTAGTGGCACAATCGGCGGCCTTATCGCTAAAAGCGATCTCTTCCAGGCAATCTTTGGATGGATAGGATCGGTACGTATTAAAGCTGACGGTGGCGTAATTATTTAGGATAATTATATAATATATAAAATAATTAATATTTATTAAGAACGTACATATATAAAAAAAATACACATAATGATTTGTTTTTATTATTTGATTGTATTTTTTATGTTATAAAGACCCCATATGAAATGATCTAAATATCATCGTGCATCACTAGCTAAACTCAATGTGAAAGGTTTGTCAACAAATCTCGACACACAAATTGAAACAGTGCTTGGCGTCGAGTTTCAGGTACTTATCAATATCTATTAAATGAAGACCTAAAATGACGTAGGTAAGTATAAAAAGACGCGGCAAAAGAGTGAATGTATGTGTTTACTTACATTGTACTAGGTAGGTACCGATTTAGCTGGAATTTGTAGTAGAGTTTCCAATCCAAGAGTCACAATGCAGACAAATGCGTCATAGCGCATTGTCTTCTGCCTGTCGCATCCAGCATCTACCTGCAGTTTTTCGCAGGTCATCATACTCGTCATATCACCTGGCCGGAGGGTGCGTCTCACACTACGTCGCGGTCTCCACTCAAAAACACGTCTACCTCAGCGGTTATCAGTTATTCGCGATATACGGCCGACCCACTGCCACTTTAGCTTGCTTATTCTTTGAGCTAAAAAATAACAATAAAAACAATATCCCACTCCACACTAAGCAGCATCCGCAAGCCACTTGAATAGGAAACTTAACACCCACACTGCGATTAGTTGGTCTCGCCTTTCATTCGCCGACAAATGTTTGAACACCTTTGTTTGCGGACTGATGGGCTCTGCAAAAACTTGTTCTATTTATCTGCGCTTTCATTTGGCGAACACGTTTGTGGTAGTGGCTTCTGTCTATGGCTTTACTTGTTATACTATAGGGACCTAGGTGGAAGCCACAAGATCACTCATACATACATATTATAAATGCGAATGTTTGGATGTTTAGATAAATGGATGGATGGATGTTCGTTACTTCTTCACGTCAAAACTACAGAACGGATAATAATATACCGAAATTTTGCACAAATATAAGCTCTAAGCCTTTTTTACCCCGTAAAACCGTTGCCATATAATAATCCAAAATAAATAATACAAAAATAGTAACATATTTTATTATTTACGCTCACGACACACTCACAAACCGCCCGGTTATCCTCGTAGTGTGTAAGTCCCTTTTAAAATCCTGCTCTTACTACAGATTTACCAAATTCGGAAACTAAATAAGGCTTATTTCCCACAGATTACGCCCCGTTATGTTTGTCGTATAAATAGGTGTTTAATTGTTTTAAAACTACGACAAAAGGGCGACATGTCAGCTGTCTGGTGCAGAGTAGTGTATAACAGAGATTGAAAAAAATATATATAACCATAAAGATGCTTGCTCAGTTCGGTACGTGACTAATAAAACATACTGCTTTCTATGTATAATGTTTACTAATTTGTGTTTAAATCAGGTATAGTTTTCTTAGCTGATTATTTACGAATTTGGCAGTTTCAGCTAAATTCGTAAATAAATGGGAAACGAAAGCATTTGCAATGTACCATTTTTAAATAAATAAATAATGCTGGACAATCCACACAGCATTATCTAGCCTCTTGGTAAGCAAAGCTTGTGTTATGGGTACTAGATAACTGATATACATAATACAATACAATTACATACATACATATTTTTTATTATAAATAGAAAACGACTAGAACACCCGGAACAAATATCTTCAGATCGTACACACAATTGTTCCGAGGTGGAAATTGAACCCGCAACCTCCTGCGTCGCAGGCGGACCTTCGCCCACCGCGCCACATCGGTCGTCGATTTGGAGCCACTTTTCGCATCGCACCGTGCTAAAGGCATTCAGATTTGCAAAGAGACTAACCATACCGCAACGAAATGCTAATCAAATTAATGAAGATACGTTAAAATTGTAATATTGTCTCAATAAAGTCACGAGTTTCTGACAGATTTTAATAGGAAACCGTAAAATTGAGGATTGTTGAATTTAAATTGGCCATGCAGTTATCCGAGACTAGAATTACTAATTTCCTGTATTTGTATATATATAATAAAACATATGTATATAACCTTTATACCATGTGTGACGCAATAAATATATTTGAATTTGAATTGAATGTATTGTTTTAAGTATATCAGTCATCTGGTACACATAACACAAGCTCTTCTTAGCTTGGGTGGGGCTAGAGGATGCTGCGTAGATTTTCATTATTTATTATTATTCTCATTATAACCAGAGAAAGCACGATCACTACTCTGCACCAAAAATATCGAGTTACCATCAATCAGTGTCAATAAGGTCCTTAATCGCATCTCAAACATTTGCCCACGGTTTAAATTCGTTTAGCGCCGCCCGATGGGGTCGGTTTTGCTACAAAACCTCTCTATTTTATATACAGGGTGTCTTAAATAGAATAAAAAATAATTTATTTAGCACACACAAAAAAATCATGTGTTCCTGGTTGGCAGGTAGAAAAGGCCTCGTCATTAAGCCCACCCTTTGTACCTTTAATAGTGCAATAAAGTTTAAAAAAAATTAATAAATAAAAAAAGGAAAATACATTAAACTCGCATAATAAAACTAAATGAAAAACAGTCTAGTATGAAATAGGCCTTTCCCTAGCCCTAGTTCCCTACCTACACTTGTGGCTTGTAACTTAACTAAAAAGGGACATTACTTTGCTCTGTAGGTACAGTATTTGTACTAACCACCCACATAACTCTGTACCTACAGTATTTGTACTAACTACCCACATAATTTTGACTATTAAACGACTAACAATAGAAAATAAGGTTATTTTGTTCTCACCAGCGATTATTAATATTAATCTTTTGAGAAGAAAATAAATATGTGTTTAAGAAAGTAATGTGTATTTTTTTATTTTCTTGAAATTGCTTTAAATACCTACTAGAGAGGGACATCTAAAATATTGGTAGGAGATAAAATTTACACTGCTTAAAAATGAACATTCCGTATAAGCTTTTAGTGCCGCCGATTTGTTTGAGTTGAGATTAAATTGTTTCAAGAAGCCGCCGAGATATTTTATTTGGGTTTTAACTGTGAGAGCAGTGAAATTGTAAATAATTAAATAACTATAAAAACGTGTATTTAACCGAAACGGGTGATTCGAGTCCGAATTTTAATTTCGCCGTTTCTTTATTACGCTTCATTTTTTATTAGCTGCGCCCCGCGGCTTGGAAATCTATTTGTCAAATGGTTTATAAACCTTCCTCTAGAATAACTCTATCTATTATAAAAAACCGCATCAAAATCCGTTGCGTAGTTATAAAGATCTAAGCATACATATGGACAGGCAGACAGCGGGAAGCGACTTTGTTTTATACTATGTATACTGATATCAATTATCTGGTACCCATAACAGAAGCTATACCTATATAGCTATAGCTATATAGGTATAGCTTTGGGCTAGATAATGCTGTGTCAATTGTCCAGCATAAAAATTTATAATTGAAACAATTGACCAAACTGTTACAGAAACCAGTAGCTCAACTGATGCATATCCTACTAAAAAAATGTACCTAATGTATCGTGTCAAATAAATTATTTCATTTCATATCATTTATTTCATTTTAATATTATAAACGCGAAAGTTTGTAAGTACGGATGGATGTTTGTTACTCTTTCACGTAAAAACTACTGAATGGATTTTAATGAATCTTTACAATAATATAGCTTATACATCAGAATAATACATAGGCTACAATTTATAAAGATATTATTGTATATTATCCAAAATATCTATCACAACGCGGGTGAAACCGCGGGGCGCAGCTAGTTTAATATTATTTTCTTACATTAGATCTTACAGAGAGGTACAAACTCTATAGAAACTCTATACTAAAAGGATGCAAGCCTCTATCAGTACCTTCAGGAGCACATGCACTCGTCTTTCGGCTGAGCACGAGCAAAGAACATCCGGTCAGCTGAAGCAAAGGCCATTCTACCGTGAAGATAAATCATTCTGTATTTTGCGTTGAGGAGACTGAGGAGACCAGTCTCTTTTGTTTGGACCGGACCTGGTATACAGGCAAGTTTACTTGGCAAAATCTATGTTGAGTAACTAAAATAAATATTTGGGACTTCCCAAAAACAGATAAATAAATCGTTATTTAATAAATAAATAATGCTGGACAATCAACATAGCATCATCTAGCCCTAAGGTAAGCAAAGCATGTGTTATGGGTACTAGATGACTGATATAATACAGTAGATTACATGGATAGATATTTTTTATACCCGGAACAAATATCTGCAGATTGTACACACAATTGTTCCGAGGGGGCAATCGAACCCGCAAACTCCTGCGTCGCAGGCGGACCTTAGCCCACAGCACTCGAAAAAAGAGAAATAAAGAAAAGGTGAAATAAAGTTCCGAGAACTATTCCAAAACTGTCTCATCAGTGACCCAAAAACTTATCGCCTTACTCCATCGTCAACACACCTCAAAACACCCATTTAATAATCTCACAACATAATTTACCAAAATATACGATTATCTTCAGCACTTACAAAATGCCGACAGAGGGCGTAACCGGAAGTCGTCTACCGGAAGTAAGAACGCCGTATATCATTCGTGGGTGTAAAATGTGTAAATGTGTACATACACTAGTGTGAAGAATGTTGTCCGTTTGTATGTTGAGGCCAGCTGGTTTGGAGGGGGTGGATTTATAGGTATGATCCTACCTTGTAACTTATTTAGGGAAGCGCATGGGACTAGAAGCAAGCTATTTAACACAAAAGTATTTTTATAACGGAATTCTATGATTTGATCTTTTAGTTTTCCAGTATTTAATTTTTTTCCTTATAATTTTTTTGGTATGCCAATAAAAACTTACACGCAGTGGCTTTACTTATTCCGTGATCATGGCGCATGACGGTGAAATATTGGAAAACTCAAAAAAGAAATCATGTTAAATATTCCATAATAAAATAACTTCTGATAGTTTCAAGTATTTTCAAGTTTTTTGAACTATGTATTGGAACTTGCGTTGTGATTTTGTGTTACAAAATGTGGCGACCGATGTGGCGCGGTGGGCGAAGGTCCGCCTGCGACGCAGGAGGGTTCGATTCCCGCCTCGGAACAATTGTGTGTACGATCTGCAGATATTCTGTTGTTGTATTCGGGTGTTCTGGTCGTTTTCTATGTATAATAAAAAATATCTATCTATGTAATGTATTGTATTATGTATATCAGTTATCAAGTACCCATAACACAAGCTCTGCTTACCATGGGGCTAGATAATGCTGTGTGAATTGTCCAGCATTATTTATTTATTATTAAAATCATGCAAATTACACTATCCCTCTGCTGAGGAAATTTATTTGACAAACAATAATTTTGAGCAACATATTGTGAAAAGTTATTTAAATTAATTAATTGAAAGTACTGGAAGTGACGTGTCTATCCATGGGGGGAGGGGGGGGGGTTGATGCCCATAATCCCCACGCTGGGCATGCGGGTTGGGGATCGCAGTATAGGGAGTGTGCTGCAAGGGACGCTGCTGCCCGCCCCCCGGTGTATGTCCCTTAGTCGCCTTCTACGACACCCACGGGAAGAGTTGGGGTGGTGCTATTCTATCACGGCCGACACCACACAGCCAAGAATTTGAGCAATAAATTGCAAATATGTAGTTATTTAAATTTATTAATTTAAAGTACTGGAAGTGAAGATCTTTCCGCCATTGCAATAGTGCGTGATATGAGATATGTGTGGATTATGTAGGTATTTATCATTCTTATAATGTTTGTGTGACATTGCCAAAATGAGGATGGACATATTGTTGTGCTTGCGGTAGACCTCCAGTATTAGTACTCGTACACAGGGACATATAGACAGTAAACGTAGTGTAGAAAGCTCTCCGACCAGGGATGACGACCTGCGAAAGACTGCATGTAGATGCTGGATGCGGCAAGCTGAAGACAGGGCGCTATGGCGCTCATTAGGAGAGGCCTTTGTCCAGCTGTGGACTGCTATAGGCTGATGATGATGATAACACAGGGACAGGAATGATAAGAAGCTATTTTATACAAAGTAAATCCTTTATTGGCCCTAAGTTTAGTAATTAAGTATGTTAATATTAGTTTTAAAGGCTGTGGATTTTGTTTCTTAAATAAATAAAGAAAGTAAAGGATACGATAAACTAATTCAAGATTCCTATCCGTAGATTTGTTTTATCCAGCGAAATGCCGCAAAGTACATAATGTTCGGCGTCGCATACATACGGCGGAATTATTCTGATGCGGCGAGTATGAGGGCCGGGCTTTATATATGCCTTTTCTGAAAACTTAATGTGGTATGGTATCTGTCATTTGTAGAAAGCTATTTAAAAAAAACTATCTTCTTTAGTTAAGAGACACAATCCTGGTCCAATTAATGGTAACTAGCTGCGTCTCGCGGTTTCGGTGTGGTGATAGATATTTTGGATAATATACAATATATCTTTATAAATTGTAGCCTATGTGGTATTCTGATGTATAAGCTACATTATTGTAAAGTTTCATTAAAATCCATTCAGTAGTTTTTACGTGAAAGAGTAACAAACATCCATCCATGCATAGGTAATTACAAGCTTTCGCGTTTATAATATTAGTAGGATAATGAATAAATGAAGTTATAGATAGAAGATAGATAGATAGAATATATTTTATTGCACAAAAAGTTGTACATAGGCGAGCATAATGCTAGATAGCATTCTCTACCTGCTAACCTTTGGGTAGTGTGGACAACAGTTTGGTAGGTAGTGCATATAGCACTACCTACCAAACTAATATTAGGTATATAACCTAATATTAGTTATGGGATAAATCTTTGAGTTTAATGTTAATTTTATTCTCAAATTATAAATATAAAGTCACTTTCATGAGAACAGGATTCTTAACCCTTATTTACTCGCGCAGGTAGATGCTGGATGCGGCAAGCTGAAGACAGGGCGCTATGGCGCTCATTGGGGAGGCCAATGTCCAGCAGTGGACTGCTGTGGGCTGATGATAATGATGATGATGATGGATGATTTACTCGAGCATAATAACATGCATAAGTACTCGCGTGGCGTGCTTTCCACCCCAATTTAAGAATTTTTAATCAGAGTGAACAAAATTACAGGTAGATGCTGGATGCGGCAAGCTGAAGACAGGGCGCTATGGCGCTCATTGGGGAGGCCTATGTCCAGCAGTGGACTGCTGTGGGCTGATGATGATGATGATTTATTCGCGCATAAAAACATACATACCTAAGTACTCGCGTGGCGTGCTTTCCACCCCAATTTAAGAATTAGAAAAAAACGACCAAGTACATACAAAAACAGACTTTTATTTATGATTAAGATTTAAAAATTAGCGTTGTAAATTCGATACTCCAATAACTAGAGATGATTAAACAGTCGCTGGGGTGTTGAACACCCCACGCGAGTAATTAAGGGTTAAGTTAAGTATAGATAGATACATAGGTAGTGTTGGATAAAATTATGTAAAATCTGCAGATATTTGTCCTGCCGCGGGAATTCAACCCGTAACCTCCTGCGTTAAAGGTCGTCCGCCCACTGCGGCACTGATGTCGTCAGAAAAAAATACTTAGCTACCTAGTTATTTAAGTACAATACAATACAAAAATTCTATTAATCATTACAAAAATACATTATACGCGACAGGTACAATGGGCGGCCTTATCGCTTAGAAGCGATCTCTTCCAGGCAACCTTTTGATGGAAAGAATTATATGAATTTAAGAAAAGGCAGGGGGTGTACTACAGGTTATCAGGTTAATACTAAAAAACAAATAATAAATATTACAAATTCCAAAATAAATAATACGGTACTTAAATACATAAATTAATAAATAGTAAGTACCAATATTCATTCTTTTGGCAGGAAAAACTCCTTGACGTGAGCTTTAAAAACAGGCAAGGATATAGTTTTTTTAAGGACTTTGCTATATTGATTTTATATAATCAAATCACAATAAAACTCAAATAGAGTGCGGTGAATAGCCTTATTCTGCCATTCCTTCCTCAATTTCGAATACAGGGTGATCCGCCTCGCTATTACCCAAATACAAGGTGATCTCGTAATGCAGTGTTGCCATTACACAAAGCTAGGAAAGGTTTATTTCTCGAAATGTTCTATTTATGGTA
Source organism: Eupithecia dodoneata (assembly GCA_947044415.1). Lineage (NCBI taxonomy): Eukaryota > Metazoa > Arthropoda > Insecta > Lepidoptera > Geometridae > Eupithecia > Eupithecia dodoneata. The sequence goes on from OX345678.1 coordinate 3,974,365, forward strand.
ATAATTCGTTGTTTATTACTTTGTTTGTAACCAAAATGAGATTTCCACAGCTAAAGGCTTTACGAGATAAATTTTTTTTTTCCACAAGGTGTCAATGGCTTCGCGGATAGTTTTATTAAATAATTTCTGATTCGATTAGGTACCCTCATTTATTTTTGTATTTAAAACTAGTTTCTGTTTATGTTTCCAAATAGCAGACAAAACAGATAGAAGACAAATAAAAATATTGGGAAATTGACGAAAACATAAAATAAAAAACATTTTCCCATACAAAATGTCATGGGTTTTGTAACTGTCTAAAAATTTTTATTTTTTTATTTTTGTTTATTTGGAAGAAAGACAGTACATAGACATTATAAAGAGTTACAATAAGGATTTACATAGACCAGTGAAGTCTCCACTATTAACAAATTTAAACATAAAACTAGTGAACAGATCAATAGAGTTTTAACATAATTTAAACTACACTAAGTCAGTTATTGGCGGCAGCATTGGCTGCAATTGACTGTTAAGTGTTACGTAATTCGCTGGTATATAATACATGTTAATATAGATACCTTAATATTGATATTCCACCCTCCGACCAGGTGTTGATGACCTGCGAAAGACTGCAGGTAGATGCTGGATGCGTCAATCTGAAGGCGCTTATTGGGGGAGACATATGCCCAGCGGTGGACTAACATAGATTGATGATGATGATGATGAATATTGACATTATAAGTTGTTAAGGAAAGTCAGTGGGGCTGAATGGGACTCACGGTCTGATGTGGTGACGTTCTCCGCATCCGAGGTCCACCGACGATTTCCCTGAACACAGGTGACTTCCACAGGTGCTGGTTTGGCCAGATCTTCTTTATTGGTGTGTGCTGGTGGGATATCACAACACTAGGGGACCGAATGTCTTTTTCGAAAAGGGATAAATAAGCTCGGACAGAGGCGATCGGCAATGTAATTAAAAAATGCGACCGCGCTCCTCTTGTCGCGGTGAAGGACTCGTGTCTAGCAGCCAGCCACCATCCAATGCGAATCGTCGTTTGCGCTTGGTCACGTGGTTGTACCGCCCAAACAGCCAATTAGAAAGCATTAAAATTAAGTCAAGATTGAGACGTCCAGGTTGCGTGTGCTTTGAAAATCGACCCTATGCTAACCTAATAGAATTTAAATTACAAAATCTATTCCGACACGGAACATGCCGCTCACCTTAAAAGAACGCAGTTGTTTTAACAGAAAACAAACTAATTTACACTAAACTAATTATAACTTAACTATGTACTTTCCTACGTACTAAATGCTCAATAAAGAAGCGAACTTTTATTCTATGGGAAGCGGACAAATTTTAACAACAGGTCTCTTTGAAAAAGAGTTTCCCATTTGAAGAGTGACAACACGAATAACGTTGTCAGTACCCGGATGCACGGCGTGAACGCGCGCTAACTTCCATTGTAAGGGGGGTAAGTTATCATCGCGAACCACAACAATCATGCCCTCACGAATGGGAGCCCCGCGATCATGAAACCATTTATTAGCTTGCTGCAGCTCATGTAGGTATTCGTTACTCCAACGCTTCCAAAAGTGTTGAGTACACTGTTGTACCCATTGCCATCGAGTAAGTCGATTAGGGTTAACATCCGTAAATGAAATATCAGGTAGGGCCGCGAGCGGTCCGCCTATCATGAAATGAGCTGGGGTCAACGGCAAAGGATCATTAGAATCCGTACTCAATACGCAAAGCGGTCGTGAATTTAAAACTGATTCGACCTGACATAGAAGCGTATGCATTTCATCATAAGTTTGTGTGCGCGTGCCGATAACACGATACAAGTGATGCTTGAAGCTTTTTACCCCCGCTTCGACTAATCCATTGAAGTGTGACCCAGTGACGGGTTGAAAATGAAAAGTGAGACCTTGACTTAACATTTTCTCATGTAGGGCCTTTTGAACAGGATCTGAATTTAGGAATGAAAATAATTCTTGGAGGTGATTACTGCATCCGACAAAGTTTCGACCGTTGTCCGAGTAAATATCGGTACACATACCACGACGGGACGTGAAGCGTCGCAACGCCGCGAGAAATGATTCGGTCGTAAGATCCGAGACTAATTCTAGATGGACTGCTTTTACACTCATGCAGACGAAAATAGCAACATAAGCCTTGATAATTTTCGCGTTCCGAACATTGTTAGCACGTACCATAAATGCACCACAATAGTCAACAGCTGTTCGAATAAAAGGACGCGAGTTAGAATTTAAACGCTGACTTGGCATCGGCGCTATTCTTGGCTGGGTAGGTATTGGTCGCGCGCGAAAACATGAAATGCATTTATGAATGCGTTGTCTTATCGCGTTGCGAGCGGCCAATATCCAGTACCTTTGCAATAGTAAGTACTGCGTTGTCTGTGGACCAGCGTGCAGGTGAATGACATGAGCGTTATCTATTATTAACGTAGTTAAGTAATGTTTCGCCGGAAGGATCAATTGATGTTTTGATTCGAAAGAAAGTTGCGACTTATGCAATCGCCCGCCTACTCGCAACAAGTTATCATTGTCTAAAAACGGAGTTAGGCGCCTGAGTCGATTCGTAGGTAACTTTCCTTGCGATATATTTTTTATATCTTCTGCAAAAACAGAGCTTTGAATCCTACCTATTATTTTGTTTAGGCTAGAAGTATATTCGGGCACAGTGATATGGGCCGGATATGAATTTTGTACCCTTTTACATTTATAGTAAAAACGGAATATATATGAAACGACACGAACTAATTTTCCTAGTGTGGAGAACTTGGAGAAAACCTCAAGCTCATCTATGTCGATACCAACCGACGAGGGATTCGCTAGTAGAGGAAGGTTACGTTTTTCTTCCTGTGTAACGGGATTTGAATTAAATGAAGGCCATATGTGCGCTTCTTCAGTTAACCAGCCAGGGCCATGAAACCATAACGAATGTTTTAAGAAAGTCGAGGGCAGCATGCCTCGAGAAGCTGAATCAGCAGGGTTGTCGTACGAGGGCACGTGCCGCCAACAACTAGCGGGAACTCGCGACAATATGTCGCTCGTTCGATTGGACACAAAAGTTTTCCATTCGTGCGGTGGCGAGCGCAGCCACGCTAACACAATGGTGGAATCGGACCATGCGTAAACATGATCGAAATTAATACGGTCGCCGTAGGCGAGCAAAACCTTGCTAATAAGTTTAGATAATAGTTGAGAGGCAAGAAGTTCAAGTCTCGGGATAGACAGACGAGTCAGGGGCGAAACGCGTGTTTTAGCTAACACGAGGAAAACACGAATCTTGTTATCGCTGCATTTACACCGAACGTAAACACATCCAGCATATGCGCGCTCGCTTGCGTCAGCAAATCCATGCAGATCAATAATCTCTGCTTTATTAAATATGTGACGCGGAAAGAAACATTCTGATAGGAGCGGCAGCTCATTAGTAAAGTTTGACCAAGCGTTAACTATATCTATAGGAGGTGACTCATCCCATCCCGTCCCGGCTATCCACAATAATTGCATCAGATGTTTTGCGTACAAGATCACAGGCGATAAGAGACCGAGAGGATCGTATATTTTAGCGATTTCTGATAGGATTGACCTTTTTGTGCATGACGAATTAGAAGTATGAACCACGAACGAAAAACCATCTGAATTAGGGTTCCATTGGAGACCTAGAACCTTAACCGAGGTATCGTTGTCAACCGATGCGAACGAAACGTTGTCGGGCCGCTCACCGTTAGGTGAGGCCGCCGCAGCGAGGATCGCTTGCGAATTACTATGCCATTTTCTTAGTTCGAATCCTGCACTAGCGCAAATACCTATCAGTTGTTCTTGAAGAACGAGTGCCTTGGCCTCACAGGCCTCTCCGGTAATGATGTCGTCGACGAAAACTGAATCCATCAAGGTAGCCGAAGCGAGTGGAAACTTATCTGCCTCGTCGTGTGCAAGTTGACGTATCACACGTAATGCGACGTAAGGAGACGAGTTCACTCCGAACACGACAACTCGTATTCTATAATCGTGAAGGGCCGCGGAAGGCTCAGATCGCCACACAATTCGCTGGTAATCCCAATCGGAATCTCGCACCGCTATATTACGGTACATAGCCTTTATATCGGCTGTGAACACAATTTTGTGAATACGAAATTTCAACAAAATATCGACAATGTCCGAATGAAGTTTCGGACCCGTAAGTAACTGATCATTCAACGAAAGACCATTCGTGCTTTTACAACCAGCATCAAATACTACCCTAACCTTGGTAGTTTCACTAGCTTCCTTGACCACGCAGTGGTGCGGAATGTAGTAGTGAGAAGTTTCCTCTTTGGAAGGAGGATCACAAAGTTCCATTTGATTTAAATCTAAATACTCTTGAAGACAAGCGTGGTAATCCTTCTTCAAAGTAGGGTTACGTTCTAAACGGAATTCTAATTTACGAAACCGTGAGAGAGCGATGTCGCGTGAGTGACCTAGTGTAGGTGCATCTTTGAATGGTAAGGCAACAACATAGCGTCCGGTTTTATCACGCGTATGAGTCCTTTCAAAAATAGTTTCGCTCAATCGTTCATCTGCGGTGAGAGTTTTTTCTTCTGGTACTGCCTCCAGCTCCCAGAAACGTTGGAGGTCGCTGTCCTCGAAAAAGGAGCTATGACACACCTGGAGTGGCGGCGGGTTACCTACATCGAAAGAAACCTTTCCCATCAACAAATAACCAAATACACTATTCATTGCAATCGGTGCATCGGGACGACCTTTTACAATGTTACCTAACAAAATGTACGGAAGCGTATCCGCACCAAGAAGCATTTCAATCGGTTGGGCACTATGTGCATTGAAGTCAGGATCTGCCAAATTCAAGTTTTTTATGTGTGGCCATACCTCTGTAGACACTGGAATTCTAGGTAGGCACGAAACTAGTTTCGGTAAAATTAACGCCTCAACTGCTATAGCCGGAAGATCCCGGTTACGAGGGGAAATAACGCACGTAGTCATCCCTTTAGGATAAATTGGTTTTCCTTCACCGATCCCATGAATTGGCGAATTTGTATGCTTATAACTCAAGCCTATACGCCTAGCGCATGCTTCTGTCATAAAACTAGCTTGACTACCCGAATCAACCAAACAACGTACCAAATGTTTCGCCGAACCATAGTTTACGTTAACTAGCGCAGTGGATAACATTATCATACATTTCTTCGTCGAAGATTCAATGGATGACTCACAACTCGCACTGATAAGGGCGTTATTAGTCAGTTGCGCGGGATCTTGCGCGACCGCCTTATCGTGTTCCTCCGTGGGAGGGAAAGAGATGGCCTGATTTGAATGCAATGGCTGATTTAATTTTGTTTCAAAGTGTAATAATGAGTGATGCTTCTTTTTGCAAGTTTGGCATGTATATTGAGACTTACACGACCGCAGGTCGTGACCTACATTTAAGCAATTATAACAAACATTTTTATTTTTAACAAAGTGGTACCTATCGTTAGGAGTCATGTTCAAAAACTTAGAACATTTAGGTAGGGTGTGTTGCGAATCACACAAAATGCATTGTTTATCATGATTATTGAGGGTAGATTCCATGACAGCCAACGAACGGCGTGAAACTGGCCCCGACGACTGACCAAAAGAACGATTCTGTCCTACACTATTTGCGCGTGCGCGGGAACTAGCATTATCACCCTTCTTCGCTTCGCTTCCCGACATAATTTCGAACGTGGAGATTTCCTGTTCTAAGAAACGCATGAGCACATCGACAGTAGGTATATCGGAAGGTTTAGCAAGTGATAATTCAAAGCGTTTACGAACGGAGTTTGGAATTTTTCGCAACAAAACATTCAATAATATAAAACTCCATGCATTCACAGGAAAACGCATTGTTTCAAGTGCTTTTATGTTTTCCATGTAAACATTTACTAATTTACGCAAGCTTGCATTCGACTCACTCGTACAAGCTTCACAATCGAGGATGCGATCTAAATGTTTAGACGCGATCATTCTACTATTTTCATAACGATTTTTCAAGATATCTAATGCAACGAAATAATTATCATCAGTAATGGGAATTGACTTTATCAAGTTGTGAGGTTCGTTCTTTAAAGTTAGCAACAGATAACGAAACTTTTCCGCAGGTGAATAGGCTTCATTGTTGTGAATCAGCGCTTGATACAAATCGAAATAGGAAGGCCAGTCAGTGGACTCGCCACTGAACGATGGCAGGGGTAGTGTAGGTAGTTTATGAAAAACGTGATTTTGAGGCATCGATTGAATAGCAGGACGACTCATTCGTCTGCCTTCTTGCTCGACTTCTTTCAATTTATTTACTTGAACCAAACTAGCATAGTAACAATCATTAAAATCGTTACGAATTTTCAATTGTTCATCTTTATTAAAAGTCTTGGCTTTCATCAAGGCCTTTTCGATTTTGGACTGAAGTTTACTAAACTTTCTTTGTTGAGCATTTAGATCGGTAGATCGAGTTTTAAATTGAACCGGGTCGGTCGTAGCAAATAACAATGTTCTTTTAATATCTTCTAAAAGAATGTCTCTTTCGAAAATATCTTGTTCGGTGGCGGCATCGTCCGCCATTTTGCGGTACAAAGATGGCTTCAACAAATGCGTCAACGAAAATGAAAATTATAAATGTGCACGTAATGCAGCAACAAACCAATGAAATACAACAAAATATTAACGTACAACAAATAATCTATCGAAATAATTATGTAACGTTAAGATACGACAAGGAATAGGTGTAAGATGAATAAATACGTAGGTACGCGTGGCGTGGAAACAAAAACAATTCTAAGCACACACAATCTGGAGGGATCTGGACAATTATCCGGATCGAACGGATCAAAAATATGTTAAGGAAAGTCAGTGGGGCTGAATGGGACTCACGGTCTGATGTGGTGACGTTCTCCGCATCCGAGGTCCACCGACGATTTCCCTGAACACAGGTGACTTCCACAGGTGCTGGTTTGGCCAGATCTTCTTTATTGGTGTGTGCTGGTGGGATATCACAACACTAGGGGACCGAATGTCTTTTTCGAAAAGGGATAAATAAGCTCGGACAGAGGCGATCGGCAATGTAATTAAAAAATGCGACCGCGCTCCTCTTGTCGCGGTGAAGGACTCGTGTCTAGCAGCCAGCCACCATCCAATGCGAATCGTCGTTTGCGCTTGGTCACGTGGTTGTACCGCCCAAACAGCCAATTAGAAAGCATTAAAATTAAGTCAAGATTGAGACGTCCAGGTTGCGTGTGCTTTGAAAATCGACCCTATGCTAACCTAATAGAATTTAAATTACAAAATCTATTCCGACACGGAACATAAGTTCTTGCGTATAACTACGATACTAAGATGTCAACCCAAGATAAACTCTCAAGGAAATTTGAATTCAATTGAATACTTTCCCGATAATAAAGGGAACTCTTTTCGACAATGCAAATAGCAATACTTTTTTATTAGACCGTTTCTTCGTGACTGCTCTTGTTATTGCAGAATCCGTTTTTGTTAGGACCGTTTTCGTTATTACAGGCAACGTTTCTTTGTGAAGGAGCGATGAGGTATACAAAAGGTTTAGCGAATAAAATGTTATGTGCATTTACTATGCAAAAATCGTTGAGACGAGACGATTGGTTGGCTTGTATTCTGAGGCCCGATTCTGAAGTTATCATAGGAAATATTCTATTATAGATTCAAATTATTAAAGAATCAACATAAAAAGTAGTTTAACAACGAAAACGGTATCTACAATAAATAAATAATGCTGGACAATTCACACAGCATTATCTAGCCCCAAGGTAAGCAGAGCTTGTGTTATGGGTACTAGATGACTGTAAGTAATTGAAATCATTCTGGATTCTTGACACTTTTGATGCCCGCCGTCCATCTTTAGTTTCTTTCAGCAGTGGTAGAATGTGAAAATGTTTCAGGATATAGATTTTATCTGTCAATTAAAAAATATATTTAAAAATAAACTCCAAGTTCTCATATGAATGATCGGTATTGCACTGCTTACCACGAAATTACACTTCTATTATCATCATCAGCCTATAGCAGTCCACTGCTGGACATAGGCCTCCCCCAATGAGCGCCATAGCGCCCTGTCTTCAGCTTGCCGCATCCAGCATCTACCTGCAGTCTTTCACAGGTCGTCATCCCACCTGGTCGGAGGTCCACCAGTTCAAAGTCGCTCAGCGAGCTATGGAAAGAGCTATGCTCGGAGTTTTTCTGAAGGATAGGATTCGTAACGAATACATCCGACAGAGAACCAAGGTTATCGACATAGCTCAAGAATTAGCAAGTTGAAGTGGCAGTGGGCCGGCCATATCTCGCGAAGAACCGACGGCCGCTGGGGCAAACGTGTTCTTGAGTGGAGACCACGACTCGGTAAACGTAGTGTAGGACGCACTTCTATTATAAATACGAATAAATAAAATAGGTACCTACCAATCACTATAATACAGTATTAAGAAAAACCCTTATAAAAATCATTTTCATCCGTACAAAAGAACGATGTTACAAAAATAAGGTTGGTAACCTTATTTTTCACACGTATTCGATTTCCGAAAAACTGAATCCAATTTTCCATATTCAAATCGAAAACTTTCCAGCTCTACATATTCCAGAATAAGCTCCCAATAACGTGAATAAAGGAGTCGATTCTCGAATAAAAAGAGTTGATTTTCGATTTGGATACGGCGCGCGGTAATTCCGTAGATGGCGCGATACCAACCCGCTGGGAAATAGCACGATGCAAATGACGAGGCGATAGAAATGCGAGAGTGAAATCAGAATAGGGGTGTTTTCTAACGTTTAAATAAAGTGACTTTAACTACTTTTAAGACTGTAGTTTGATGCTGGATGCGTCAAGCTGAAGACAGGGCGCTATGGCGCACATTGGGGGAGGCCTATGTCCAGCAGTGGACTAATATCAGCAGCTAGTATATCTATCTATAATATAAAAATGAATAGCTGAATGTGTTGCTAAGCGCAAATCTCGAGAGCAGCTGAAACGATTTCGCTAATTCTCTTTTTAGAATATTCCTTGAAGTACGAGGATGGTTCCTACGGAAAGAAAAAAGAGAAAAAATTTAAAAATTGCCTGAAAAAAATCGACAAAAACAACCCGGGCGAAGCCGGGACGGGCCGCTAGTTTACTATAAAACTCTTATCTCTAACTCTTAATTTAGTTAGACGAATTCATTACGGATGATGATTTGACGCTATGGCGCTCATTGGGGGAGGCCTATGTCCAGCAGTGGACGAATATAGGCTGATGATGATGATGATTTGATGTGGCGCGATGGTCCGCCTGCGACACAGTAGGTTGCTGGCTCGATTCCCGCCTCTGTACAATTATTTGTACGATCTGCAGATTTGTTCCGGGTGTTCTGGTCGTTTTCTATGTATAATAAAAAAATATCTATCCATGTAGTGTGTTGTATTATGTATATCAGTTATCTAGTACCCATTACACAAGCTCTGCTTAGCTTGGGGCTAGATAACGTTGAGTGAATTGTCCAGCATTCAAAATTAAAATATTATGATACCTAGGTAGGTTCTCGACGATGATGGGTCATTTTATTATATCTAAAAGTTGAACACAAGTAACTTCACATTCCACGCACATTTCCCTCATGCATAATTTAATTATTAAACCAACGAACTGATAAAAAGCCTCATTACAATAGAAAATTATATCCCTAATAAACTTTTTATATGAAAACAAACGAAATAACACTCAAAGTTTATATCGTGATAATTATTCCTTTAGGCAATTACTTACAAATATTATAATAGGTACTGGTATTATCCACCAACGAATTCCTTCAGTTAACTGTGGCGCTGCCGTCGCCTTTTAATAAAACCTTAGAGTAATTTTAAGGTAACGTACTTTAGTTCCGTTTTTAACCACCATTACTAATAAGTTGGTAGCTATGTACGTGCACCGGGCTTAATTAAGAAATTAAGATAAGGCTGAGTACACACGAATAAAGCATTTAGGAGCGGAAGTGTTTCGGAAGCGAGACCGAGCCCGAATTTGTGTGCATAATAAAAGGCCGAATCGAATCTCGGGCCCCTACCATTTGTATCGTTTATATCTCGAATTGAAAACTCGAATTAATTTCAGCTAGTGTTTTCAGAATAATGATTATATAGATATAAATAATTAAAAAAATTATGAGTATCACTCATACTTTTTAATAATATACCCTTTTTCGCTGTTCATTGGTTCGTTTTCTTTTGTTTTTTATACGTAATCAAAATGAGCGGAGAAAATAATATGAGTCATTTAGCCGCAAAATTGCACATCTGAGACTAGCTAACCCCAGGAATTAAAATATTGAGTTTAATACACGTTTTTTTCAGGTCTTGATTTCTACTTCATAGCTTATATTTTTATATGATTCTCAGCAATCTTAAATACTATTTGGCTTAGGAAGTAACTACCTCCTTACTCGATTATGAATATAAATAAACTTACAAAACGAATCAGTCGAGTTAGTTCCTCCTCAATCGACTTCCCATAGTACCTACTCACTTAATACAAAGGGTATCTTCGAAAACATAAATTCCAATTAAGCCAAGGTGTCACAATGGACTCAAGAACTTTATCGCTCTGACGTGTCATTAGAATACATTATCTGTCATTGTTTACGTCATTTTGACGAAGCCGCTAAGTTGCCGCCTTGTAGCTAAGGAGCGGTAAGTAGCGGTAAGCTGGAGTTGTGTTGACAGATGTTGGCTTTTGTATTTTGATGTCAGAAGCTATCGAAAGAGGTTAGTTATTATTCTACTTTTGTTATCAACTGGTAAGTTTTTCAGCAGGAAAGTGCTTAATGGAAGGAAGGAAGCCGCGGGCGAGGTGGGCCAAGAAAGCGCTGGCGAGACGACCTTAACGCATTCCTCAGAGATTGGAGGGAAATCGCGCGTGACCGCACTGAGTGTCAAGATTTGGTGGAGGCCTTTGCCCAGAAGTAGGACGAATCAAGCTAAATAAAAAAAAATTGCTTTATATGCTTTTCACGGCAAGCTCGAATAATCAGCTCGTTTGACGATCGATGTGGCGCGGGTTCGATTCCCGCCTCGGAACAATTGTGTGTACGATCTGCAGATATTTGTTTCGGGTGTTCTGGTTGTTTTCTATGTATAATAAAAAATATCTATCTATGTAATGTATTGTATTATGTATATGAGTTATCTAGTACCCATAACACAAGCTCTGCTTACCATGTGACTAGATAATGCTGTGTGAATTTGTCCAGTATTATTTATTTATTTGTCGCAAAATGAATGCTGATTATTCATTTGGCGAAATACCTTAGCGACGTTTAGTTGACAATATTCTACAAACGAGATGATTCTACGATCATCTATGGCATGCATATGTCCAGCAGTGGACTGAAAAAGGTTGTTGATTTAATACGATGCAACTAGACAAAACATACAAAACCTCTTACATACAAAACTCTTTCATCTGGCAATACATAAACAATACCAAGAAGTCGTCCCTTTCTTCTGTTGATTACGTCGGATGTGGAAATTACAAAAAAGAGTTTATATGTATATAGGTAAACCTAAAATGGCAAAAACAATCTACAAGGAGGTTGGTACTTATGACCGGAACGATAAAAACGACCCTTTTTGAAAAACGAATATCTTGGTGCGACTCTACCTTCACACATCTTATATTGTAATCTGTGGTCACACGTTGACAGCTGTCAACCTAATCTTTACAACTATGGTCGTATCTATGATCTATGTCCTCAATAGAGCCATTCTTTTCGTCTGTGATAAACTTTATTGTGGTTATAAATACGCTTTTTATGTTTTTTATTTGGACCATAAAATAGTTCTTTCTAATTATTGAATAGGGTGTTTTTGTGAATTGAATAGAGATTTTTATCATTTTCATTGCATAGTTTAATATTACCTAGAGCCCCATAGATTTCAAGGAGCTCTAGTTCGTTTTTATTTTTGGAATTTGTGTCTCTGAATGTTTTTTTCTATGTTTACTATGAAAATAAATTTTGACGCAGGGGCAGGGCAATAACTACTGTTCAAGAAAAAAAGTTTTGGTCTATTTGGTAAACATAAATCACGCATTAGTTAGTTTTGATATTTATTTAAGTTATGATTTTATATTTTCGTGTAAAAACGTAATGGAATTTATTTTTAGCATAAAAAATAAACATACTTTAATTTGAGATTGAGTTCAAAATCTACAAAACGTCGCCTCGTCCTCGCTAATTTCTGGTAACTAACTAAGCTAGGCGCTTACAGTGTGGCTGGTCCCGTGCCCTTTCATATTATGTTTCTTTCCTCATCTACCTTCAAACCTACCATTCTGCTGCGTGGCCGTGGCTGACTTTAGGGACGGTGCATAGGTACATCTGATGGAAATGCGTCTCGTGTTATCGGTTGCGTTATGCCAGAATAGGCAAATATACATATAATATAATAAAACATACTTTTTTTCCTTTCCTTTCACACTCAACCGATGATGCGTTAGTGCGTCGAGCGTACAGCGTCTGTTACATTTCCGTCAACGCATAGTCGGTCGACGTAGGTCGCGATACGTGTAGTTTGTATGATGCATTCTGACTAGGCGTAACATCAGCGGAGATCGTTTGTGTACAGGCCGTTCGAACTGACTAGACGCGTCGTGTGGCAGGTAATTTGACCGAATAGACGCGACCGATGATACGCTCGACGCATTTTCCGTCAGACATATTGTACCGATCCTTAGAGTTGCTACTTTTAATCGCCACCAGTCACTCGACCTATTTAGCGTTAGCAATCTAGATTAGGTCGGCCTCTGGGTCGGCCACTGATCGAGCCGATCTGGTAACCGAGCGTAGGTATTGTAATTTTGCTCGCGCGCCGGACAGTCGATCATTGTACCCCGCTATTACTTGCAGGGTGTGGCCTGCTTTTTAATTAGGTAGATAGATACATATTTGTTTTTATTGAAATGTTTTAATAATAGAGACTAATGAGCTTACGGACAAACGGGATAACCGTTTAAGTGAGCTTTTATATTAAGATGTAATTATTGTGAAACATAAATAAAAGAAAAAAAAGTTATCGCGACGCTGGTAGTCACTATCGTAAAACTAGACAAAATTGTAAAAACAAAAAGCTATCTCGAATTTCGAAATGGGTACAATTCCGAACAAAATTAGCCAACCATTCACTTCCACATAAAACGTCTTGTATCAATTACTAAAGTGACATTGTATTTTACATCTCCTTTGATTTACAGCTTCATTTGCGTGTGCGCACTTAAATGCACATGACACTAATACATTTGTTTTATTTTATTTGCCTCAATTAATGTCTACCGTGAAATGGCGTAAAACTACGCCGAAGCCACGCCTCGGACAGTTGCTGACACAAGTGATCGTACTAAATCATGTTATTAAATCCCCGAACATAGAAACTATACCCTATTTTATTATTAAAACTCAGAAAATTATACCCTATTATTAGGATCAAAATAAATAAATAAGTCGCTGCTGGATCGTAGAAATAAAGCCTATTTGTTTGTATTGGCTAGGCGAATTAAAAAACAGCACGTTTCAGATAATGAATGCCAATTTTGAACGATCAACGTTAAACAATATGGCTAATTATTTATCTAGTCGAATAAAAAGAAATAGGTTTTTTCTAACAACTCAGCGTTCGTTCGGTAGTAAAAAGTATAATTAGGTTTTTTTATCCACGGATTTGACTAGTTAGTAACTCGCATTTATTATTTGAAGCGCTTAACCTACTTTTTTAATTTTTTATAATTATTTACGTCTGTGTGATGTACCTACATAAAACTAATTATTTTTATTTCTTGTCAAATATGTATGTATGTACCTGTTTATGGCTAAATAAAATAATTTTCTTATCAGAACCGTAGTACTACGCTGATGTTCTATGGCGTAGCACTTGCTACGCCAATTTACTAACATACTTTACTACACTCACTTTACCTAGAAATTACACAAAAAATCACAAAATATTTTTTTCTCAAGGAATCGCTCATCCTGTGAACACTTTTCGAAAGCACTTTTCGACTTGCTTATCCGTCTCTTTGTAGTCAAAAGCTGTTAACCAGATAGTAAACATTTTCCTAGATCCAGACTTCAGTCGACTGACTCTTACCAATAGGTATTGCCAGTAAATAATTATCGATTCTTTGTAATGCTTAATCTGAGTATGAGGATGGCAACATTGTTGGATAATGTTTTCCTTGATCTACCCAGGCTTCGAGTTTCAAAAAAATATCAGAGCGTCGTCGAAACGACGCAAGAGCATAACCTAACAGCTGCAGATGAGTATCTGGCGTAGCGCATCAGCATTGTCATACAGCGGGGCAATGCAGCCCGTCGCGGGAACCGAACGGTCCCAACGTTAATTTAAATAAATAAATAAATAATGCTGGACAATTCACACAGCATTATTTAGCCCCATGGTAAACAGAGCTTGTGTTATGGGTACTAGATAACTGATATACATAATACACTACATTACATAGATAGATATTTTTTATTATACATAGAAAACGACCAGAACACCCGGAACAAATATCTGCAGATCGTACACACAATTGTTCCGAGGCGGGAATCGAACCCGCAACCTCCTGCGTCGCAGGCGGACCTTCGCCCACCGCGCCATATCGGTCGTCAATTTATTTATTATGAATAAAAAAAATATTATTTATAAAAAATACAGCAGTTAGCTTACAGTCTAACACCAAAACACTAGACTACTAGACTTGAAAAATACAGAATATATTAAAAACAATATACAGTATATAATAATAAATTAAAAATAAGATTACAAATAGGTAGGAAGTCATACATACATAAACAGATTATTTAAAAGTAAGGTACGATCTTAAACTTAAGTAGATAAGGCTTAAGCTATCATTAAACATGTCCACATGTTGGAACTGTTGCAAGAAATCAACCAATACCTGATGTCGTAAATAATTATATAATTTTTGGGTTCATTTAAATTTAGGATATATTTTTAAATTATTTAGCTTCTTTTCAGTCCTTTAGAAACTAACACATAGTAGTGCTTTAGCCTCATGGCGCATGGCAGTTTTTAACCTGATGGGATGTCATGTCATGACAATAACTAACAATCGCCAAAATATGTAAAAAAAAATATGTGTAAAATTACGTTTTCTTCAACCCTGAATTGCAGGTCGTCATCCCACCTGGTCGGAGGGTAGTTAACCCTCCGACCAGGTGGGATGACGACCTGCGAAAGACTGCAGGTAGAAGCTGGATGCGTCAAGCTGAAGCTGTCTTCAGCTTGACGCATCCAGCATCTACCTGCGGGGCACTGTGGCGCTCATTGGGGCAGCCTATGTCCAGCAGTGGACTAACATAAGCTGATGATGATGAATTAACTCAATGCATTATGTTTCAGCGCTGTACACTTTCGTAAGAAAACTACTGGTCGCGCCTAAAGAATTTGATTTGATTTGACAAAAATATTCTGAGCTCGTCATACAATGATTGTCATTCACTTGCTGGCTTCCATAAATGACAGACGACATTATTTTTTATTTTAACACTTTGAGTGCTGAAATTATACGGTATGTGTTTTCTACAAGTGACTTATATGCGTAAATCCACACTAGCGCAGCGGCTGAGAAAATACAGATCTTTGTGACTCAGCACATCCGTAATATTTTTCGAACGAAACGCATGTGCGGCGCAACACAACCGCTGTGTAGAGCGGCAGCACGAATTTTTTAGGTTAAAAAAAAATCGCAGCCGACGAAAAAAAATCGCAGTCAAAGTGTTAACAGTAATATGTCTGTAATAGATACGGCGCGGCATGTGAGATCAAGCCATTGTTTGACTCCGGGAAAAATGAGAAAACAATGAAGGAAAAACCTGATGTAATTAGCGTTTACTTACGTACTGAATGTAATTGAATGTATTTTATTACCTTTTACAATAGCTATACAGTGTTATAATTAGATCATTTATTCATTATAAAAAGCAGGATAAGTAAATCTTAAGAGACCGGTGTCCTCGGGAGCACCTAACCCAAACTCACTCTCTCTCTCACACACACATACACAACACACACACATAAAAACACACACAAACACGTTATCACACAGTCTTTAACACTTTGACTGCGGTTTTTTTTCGACGACTGCGATCTTTTTTAAACCTAAAAAATTCGTGCTGCCGCTCTACACAGCGATTGTGTTGCGCCGCACATGCGTTTCGTTCGAAAAATATTACGGCTGTGCTGAGTCACAAAGATATGTATTTTCTCAGCCGCTGCGCTAGTGTGGATTTACGCATATTAGTCACTTGTAGAGAACACATACCGTGTGATTTCAGCAGTCAAAGTGTTAATTCAACTCACACCCACTCTTAATTAGTTTCTCACCATGAATGACTGGCTTTAGAATACCTTTATTAGACTAGGTTAGACTTTAAGTATTAAAATGTATTCATTAGTGCTAATCGTACTGGTTTGTGAGGAGGGCGTTGTCATTCTGCGACACAGTGTTAAACTACTGCAGATGACATCGTTCTTCAAAACTGTTTTTTTGTTCCATGTCATGTACCAATAAACGATTATATTAAACGATTATTATAAGTAAAATAAGGATGCCATTTTGGAAGGTAAATGCTACTTTAAATTATCGCCACTGATGCCCGCGTTGTGCTATAATTTTGTTATGTTATTTGCATTTACTATGGAAAGAGCTATGCTCGGAGTTTGAAGGATAGGATTCGTAACGTATACCTATACATCCGACAGAGAACCAAGGTTATCGACATAGCTCTAGAATAAGCAAGCTGAAGTGGCAGGGGCCGGCCATATCTCGCGAAGAACCGACGACGGCCGCAGGGGCAAACGTGTTCTTGAGTGGAGACCACGACTCGGTAAACGTAGTGTAGGACGCCCTCCGAACAGGTGGGATGACGACCTGCGAAATACTGCAGGTAGATGCTGGATGCGTTAAGCTGAAAACAGGTCGCTATGGCATTCATTGGAGGAGGCCTATGTCCAGCAGTGGACTGCTATAGGCTGATGATAACATCTAACTAGATAGACAAATATCTAGAACAACATTCTGTAGCTGATAATCATGATGATGACCAATGATTTTACAATGTTGACAATTAATGATGGGGATCCAGTAGGTAGATACAATTAATATGTAACTGTAGGTTTATAGTTCAAGGTCAAGTTTATGTTAAAACTAGTTTCTGCCTGCGGCTTCGCACGCGTTATTTCTATGTAAACGTTTAAAGGGTATTTATATCCTATGGAAACTGTTATATTGGGTAAAAAATTAACTATGTTTGATTCAATGAAATGAAATGAAAGTTTATTTCTTTAGGCTTACAAATAAGCACTTAGAGAGTTCATATTTTATGCTATTCAAATATATTGGTTTCTTGTTCGCTTCTTCACTTTCAATTCAATTTATTTAATTCAGCTTCAAAAAGTACATGATAAAGCCATAGAGAGTTAAGAGTTAGAATAAATAATTTAAAAACTAAAAATAAAAACATTTTTATTGGAAGGGACACATCCTGCGTTTACAGTTTACTTTACCTAAAAAAGATTGAAGTGAACAAAAATTCAAGGTGATCGCTTTATTTCCTAGTTTTACTTATGTTATTTGAAATGCTCGGAGTTTCTCTAAAGGATAGAATTCGTAACGAATACATCCGACAGAGAACGAAGGTTATCGACATAGCTCAAAGAATTAGCAAGCTGAAGTGGCAGTGGGCCGGCCATATCTCGCGAAGAACCGACGGCCGCTGGGGCAAACGTGTTCTTGAGTGGAGACCACGACTCGGTAAACGTAGTGTAGGACGCCCTCCGACCAGGTGGGATGACGACCTGCGAAAGACTGCAGGTAGATGCTGGATGCGGCAAGCTGAAGACAGGGCGCTATGGCGCTCATTGTGGGAGGCCTATGTCCAGCAGTGGACTGCTATAGGCTGATAATGATGATGATGATTTGAAATGTGTGACGTGTCCAAGATCCTGTAAGGTCTCTAAAGGATATAAAGCACTTTGACGTTTGATGCTTAGACCACATCTATGCAAAATTTCAGCCCGATCCGTTCAGTAGTTTTGGCGTGAAGAATAGAATAGAATAGAAAAAAAAAATATTTAGATACAGGTACAAAATACAGGCATAGAATAAACAAACAAAGAAGTTTATCATGGGGGTAAACGACACAAATAGGTGATATTAAGAATAAAATAAGACTACCTCCATGACCCTGCGCCGAAATAGGGGTTGGCTCAGCGTGTGCTGAACATTATTATATTCAGCGCTGTTTTTCAGCCAAAGACCTAACAAGAACAGAAAGAAGCAACAAACATCCATCCACCCATCCATGCATCTAAACATCCAAATTTCGCATTTATAATATGATTGTGATTTCTAGCATGGCATAGACCAGGTCTCAAGGATCAAGGTAAAACTAATCAATATCTTGTAACAAAGTTGTATTCACGTGTATATAAGTTCTTAAGTCAAGGCTTTAACACTTTTGTATTGTATTGTATTTATTTAACTCAGATAATAAAATCCATAGTATACATTCAATTAAACATTATAACATTAATTAAATCATAATAAAACATTAATACATTGCATAAGATAAAATAGTATTAAACTTTAGTATTTTAGTATTCTACTTTGACTGCGATTTTTTTTCGACGACTGCGATCTTTTTTTTAACCTAAAAAATTCGTGCTGCCGCTCTACACAGTGGTTGTGTTGCGCCGCACATGCGTTTCGTTCGAAAAATATTACGGCTGTGCTGAGTCACAAAGATCTGTATTTTCTCAGCCGCTGCGCTAGTGTGGATTTACGCATATTAGTCACTTGTAGAAAACACATACCGTGTGATTTCAGCACTCAAAGTGAAGTGGGACTACAATACAATACAATACAAAAATACTTTATTGTACACCCGATAATTACAGTTCATTAAAAAAAACATTAGGTACATGCGACAAGTACAATTGGCGGCCTTATCGCTTAGAAGCCATCTCTTCCATGCAACCTTTGGGTGGAAAGAATTATGTGAATTAAAGAGAGGTAGGATTTACTTTACATATTTTAGTTTTTTGGTTTATTTAATTGAATGGAATAAATTAAATTAATAGTATTTTTTATAATTAATAAAACCATAAAAAAATTACAATTTCAATTATACAATTTATTATAAGCAATTTATAACTAACTAGCGGCCCGTCCCGGCTTCGCCCAGGTGGCCATTTGTTTCTAAACATTTTGCGATAAACATAGAGTAAATGTACTCGTATCTTTATGCCCGAAAATGTCTTTAATATTTAGTTTTAGTTAATATATAGCCTATGATACTCACAAATAACGTGGCTTTCTATTGGTAAAATAATTTTATAAATGGGTTACGAATAGATCCAGAGATTATTTATACTCGTAGGTAACTACCATCTTTAAAAATGTCTGTTTCTGTTCCACTGCTGCGCCAAATAGATATCAACCTACAAAAGTACGTAAATACAAAATATGAGTATTATGCACCATGCGCTAAAGCCGGGAGAGCCCTGTGGTGCTGGCTTAGAATTTCCACCACCCAACTCTTCCCACGGGTGTCGTAAGAGGCGACTAAGGGATATCCACCGGGGGGCACGCAGCAGCGCCGAGTGCAGAACAATTTACCACCGAACTGCGATCCCCAACCTGCATGCTCAGCGTGGAGATTATGGGCCCCCATGAGACAAAAGGGAATAAGGCGGTTATCAGGGGGACGCCTGCGTCCAGCATTGGACTAATATGCTATAATGCTACGCCAAAAAAATTTAACCACTTGATGATTTCAATTGTTGACGGTATTACGTGCCCACAAAATTTCGGCGCACAGCAAAATCTCCCGATTTTTCTGCGAAATTTCGTGGACACGTATATACCTACTACAATTAAAATAATCGTCACCGATTGCCCTTAAATGACGTAAGTAAACTGCAATTAGCCATTACTGTATGATTCAATTGAGTTCGCTTTTAATATCCTGGGTATGTACAGATACAGATACTATACAGGCCCTGAGTGTATCTTCATTTACTGCCAACATTATGAAATAAATAAATAAATTATGCTTGACAATTCACCCCAGACACCCCAGGTAAACGTAGTGTAGGACGCCCTCCGACCAGGTGGAATGACGACCTGCGAAAGACTGCACGTAGATGATGGATGCGCCAAGTTGAAGACAGGGCGCGCGCTGTGGCGCTCATTGGGGGAGGCATATGTCCAGCATAGCCTATGTCCAACAAGGGTTGTTGATGGTGACGATTGGATATCACTGTGACCATGATATAGGCCTATTGTGGTGTTAGTAACCTTACCGTGTTAATACTTTGAGTGCTGAAATCACACGGTATGTGTTTTCTACAAGTGACTAATATGCGTAAATCCACACTAGCGCAGCGGCTGAGAAAATACAGATTGTGACTCAGCACAGCCGTAATATTTTTCGAACGAAACGCATGTGCGGCGCAACACAACCGCTGTGTAGAGCGGCAAAACGAATTTTTTAGGTTAAAAAAAAAATCGCAGTCGTCGAAAAAAAATCGCAGTCAAAGTGTTAATGAATTTGTTAATAGGAGTAGAAGAATACATTCTAGTATGAACGTGCAGATTCTCAAAGTTTGTTCTAATTAAATCCGCGAAGTCAACCGTTTGTCATTGTTACGAGTTAATGACGGCTGTTATCGTCTATGGTGAACTGGTCAGGATGTGTTTGACATGATGCGATAGGGTTCCGAGGCTTAACGTATCAATAAAAAGAAGACCTCTGTGGCGCGGTGCGTGAAGGTCCGCCAGCGACGCAGGAGGTCGCGGGTTCGATTCCCGTCTTGGAACAATTGCGTGTACGATCTGCAGATAATTGTTCCGGGTGTTCTGGTCGTTTTCTATGTATAATAAAAAATATCTATCTATGTAATGTATTGTATTATGTTTATCAGTTATCTAGTATCCATAACACAAGCTCTGCTTACCATGGGGCTAGATAATGCTGTGCTGAATTGTCCAGCATTATTTATTTATTTATTATTTAATATACAACACCAAATGCAGAAAATTCTAAAAGTAACTAAATTAATCCAATAAGTAAAACAAATAATTAAACAACGATCCGTGTGTAAGTAGTTGTTTAATTTTTTACTTATCAATGTCCTACATTACGTTTGCCGAGTCGCGGTCTCCACTCAAGAACACGTTTACCACAGTGCGCGTTCAGTTTAATAAGTAACTCTTTATTTATCAATAAAATTCAACATGCTCGCGTCTGAGCTCGCGTCAATTCCATTTCCGTAGGAAAGGTAAAAGATATTTACATTGCTAGAGAACCTTAATAGTAATAAAAACTGGTTCACTATTAAACCTTTGATCACTTGTTCTTGTATATAGTCAAAGCCTTATACTCGGACGTACACCGACGATATTCTTTAATCTAGCGAAGGTTGTCTGGTAGAAACAGTGATAAGTTGTACTACTGTGTCAGATTTAAATTAATTAGAAATAATGAAGGTTTTTTTGTCTATAATTTTGTGCTTATTGGTAGTGGATTATTCATTTTGTATAAATAAGGTAAGTTTTTAGCGAATTATTAGATGGGTAGCTGAAGTGAGGGCGCTATGGCGCCCATCAAAGGAGGCTTATGTCCAGCTGTGGACTATAGTATTTTGTAGTATAGGCTGATGATGACGATGAATAGATGCACTATATAATGAATTCCAAGTTAAAGTAAAATTAATTTAATGCCTCATTTAACTCTCCAGAAAAACAATGTTGCTTGAAATAAGAATATGCGAATTTATTATTCTAAAGTTTGACGACCTCTGTGGTGCGGTGGGCGAAGGTCCGCTTGCGACGCTTCGCTTTTGGTTATGGGTTCGATTCCCACCTGGAAAAAATGTTTGTACGATCTGCAGATATTTTGTTCCGGGTGTTCTGATCGTTTTCTATGTATACCTATATAAAAATATCATTCTATGTAATGTAGATATTAAAGATAAATTTATTTGACCATAAACAGATTTCGTACAATAACATTATTATAATAGCAGTACACACTAATACATAATAAACATCAAATTAAAAAAAAAACCTACAGAGAAACAATAAGTATAATAAATGGCTACCGTACTAGCCAGCTGGCCAAAAAGGGTCAAACTCAGCTTAGTGCTGAACCACGCGTGGCGCGGAACAACAATGGTTTTCAGTTTGAACCTTTTTTAGTTACATCACGGACAAGGAAGAGAGATTCTCAAAACAAACAAAAAAAAGTAAAGAAAAAAAAAACAGTGAGTAGAATGCAACCTTATTTGAAGGTTATTTGTAAATAAACGCGATGATGATGATTGTTTGTTAATGGCAACTGTGTCTGGTTGGACACTTTTCTTTCAGTGTCAAGTAAAAGAAAATAATTGTAAAATTAACTTCAACTTCTTTTTTGGTTTGGCGCCGCTTGCAATTGTAAAATTAATGAGTTATCAAATTATGTAGATGGTTTGATATTATTTGTCAGTGTCATGCATGAGTTGTCAACTGTCAACTCAGCTCCTGTGACGTGGTAGAAAAGTTAGGGTAACGTTATGGTAGAAATGGTAGAAAACATTTTTGGTTATAAAAATACAATACAAGGTTTGGAAACAGAAACGAAACAAATCAAATATGAAGGAAAATGAGAGATCACAGTCGTGGAATGAAACTAACAAGAATAGTTTCGGATATCCAGTCTTATGTAGAGGTTATAAAAGTAGGTATTTGGTGAGTAGGTATTAAGGCTGTCTAAGGGAAAGTTTTTTGTATGCGCAAGAGTTCCCGTTTGAAGTATTGTAGGTATGTATAATGTATAACTAGTACCTACCCATGACACAAGCTCAAAAAACAAATAAATGATGCCGGACACAGGGACGGACAACACACAGCATTATCTAGCCCCAAGTTAAGCAGAGCTTGTGTTATGGTACTAGATAACTGATATACATAATACAATATATTACACAGACAGAATTTTTTAATTATACATAGAAAACGAACAGAACGTCCTGAGCAAATATCAAATCAGAGCAGATCGTACAAACATTTGTTCCGAGTCAAGAATCGAACCAGCAACCTCCTGCGTCGCAGGCGGACCTTCGCCCACCACGCCACAGAGGTCGTCGCAAATAAATGTCTGTGTCTATTTTATGTCGTATTGTTTTTACAGAAACCATTACACCTACCGCAAAAAGAAGCGCTAGACTTGGTAAACGCGATAAATACATGCATGCCTGGCTCTGGAATACCACCGGCGGATCTATTTCAAGTCATAGATGGAGGTACGTACCCATTCAGTGCACTGAGTTCAGTTTGACGATAGTATCGAGACGTCATCGTTAAGTCTCATTTCTCTATGGGAATTGGTACAGCGCCTCTATCGTCTGGACATGAAATTACGCATTAACATACTATAAAAATAATACATCACAATGATAACGACAACGTCTCGTTTTCTAGACACTGTCGTGAAACCAAACTCAGGGGTGTGTTCTCTGCTTGATTTGTATTATCATATCTTTGAAAGCAGTTTAAATTGTTTCTAAATTCCTAATGAAGTCTTCTTCTCCAAAATGTTCTATCTACAATATTTAAGATACATAAAATATGTGACAATATGGCGATCTTATCGCTCGATAGCGATCTCTACTAATGACGTTTGTGATACCTAAAAACATGTTATTAAGTTTTATTTATTACACGATTCTAATGACTCATTTTCATACTTCGTCAGAGCCAAACTTAGCAATTATTTTCTTTGGCATAAAAGTGAAAGTCGAGACACAATTCTCAATTAAAAGAAGTCAAGTTAATCATTCTAATATATCTCATTCCAGGTTACATAGACAACAAAAAGTTTCGTAACTTCATCTACTGTTGCTACGAGAACGCCAAATACCTTGGAAAAGACGGTATGGTCGACATAGAAAGGTCGGTGAAACTCTTCCCGAAGGAAACTGCTTTCGGTGAAGGTGTGATGAGGTGTGGTTATTACCAAGAAGGTGGTGATGCGAAGGAAGCTGTCTTCAACTTCTTTAAGTGCTTTCAGGACACTGTGCCGTACAAACTGACGATTTAGCTTTCAGACTTTGATCCTCTTTGGATAAACCTTCTCGCATCTAATTATAAGTATTGATACAACGGGTAAAGATATAGATAAAGATAATTTATTTGCATAAACATATTGTGTTATTGAGATGTTACAAACAGGTAGGTATCAAATATGTGGGTATTTATGATTCAGTTCAAAGTCGCTCAGCGAGCTATGCTCGGGGTTTCTCTGAAGGATCGGAGTACTGTTGAATACATCCGACAGAGAGCCAAAGTTATCGACATAGCTCAAAGAATTAGCAAGCTGAAGTGGCAGTGGGCCGGCCATATCTCACGAAGAACCGATAACTGGTGGGGTAAACGTGTTCTTGAGTGGAGACCACGACTTGGTAAACGAAGTGCATTATAGGACGCCCTCCGACCAGGTGGGATGACGACCTGCTTAGGGCTGTAGACAGATGCTGGATGCTACAAGCTGAAGACACGGCGCTATGACGCTCATTAGGGGAGGCCTATGTCCAGCAGTGGACTACTATAGGCTGATGATGATGATGATGGATATTTAGTGCGTTTATTTACCTATTTTTCCCGTTGTATCAATACTTATAATTACGTGTTCAGGTCGCGTTTAAAAATACTTCTCGCATCTTATGAGGGTAGGTCAGGCACGTATTATAAATGGGTTATTTCCTAGGTTCTACAGGGTGATTCATTAAGTGGTTTATGATATAATTTATACTTCTTTAAAAAAATAAAGAAAATGCTAGTTTATTGGGTTTATCTTTATTATCGTACAAAAGAACCATTCTTTAAATTATTTTTTATGATTATTTTGTTTTAAATGATGTCCATGACTGCGGTTAACATGGTTCATTCTGAAGTTTACATTTCAACTTCTTGCAAAAATTTTCGATGACTCGTCCAAGCTATCAATGGCGACCTGTCAGCTAATATGATTGCGAATGGATGCTATGGTGACCTCGAGCTAAGCTATGGTCTCGGCCTTCAAGCTTGGTCATCACCAGCCTTTGCTGTCCGCGCTTTAAAGGCTTCCGTTTTGGCCTTCATATAAGCTTGTCCATCAAAGGCTGCGGGAGACCGAGCTGTGATGGCCTGGACCTGCTACACTGCGCTTTCAGCCATCAATATCGTGGACAGCAACCCATCCATTACTGACCTCGTCAGCACTGTACTGTTATTGCTAGCTAGGTAAGTATAATGCTTGTTGAAAGCAGAAAATTCAAAAATCAGACAAAAATAATTCTCGCTCGACCTGTGATGTTCCTTATAAATAAATAAATAAATAATGCTGGACAATTCACACAGCATTATCTAGCCCCATGGTAAGCAGATCTTGTGTTATGGGTACTAGATAACTGATATGCATAATACAATACATTAAATAGTTTTTTTTTTTTATTATACATAGAAACCGACCAGAACACCCGGAACAAATATCTGCAGATCGTACACACAATTGTTCCGAGGCGGGAATCGAACCCGCAACCTCCTGCATCGCAGGCGGACCTTCGCCCACCGTGCCACATCAGTCGTCTCTTATGGAGTCAAGTTTTGTAGATAATATTGGTGTGATAGTAATATTAGAGTAATTATACATTATTTATTTTAAACAGGCAGGTTGATTATTTATATCTTTGGAGTAAATTGGATTCTCATATAATTAGGTGCGTTTTAATTTACCTTCTGAGTTTTTTTAGTAACCGCTCATAGATT
The DNA here is from genome assembly GCA_947044415.1 of Eupithecia dodoneata. Lineage (NCBI taxonomy): Eukaryota > Metazoa > Arthropoda > Insecta > Lepidoptera > Geometridae > Eupithecia > Eupithecia dodoneata. The sequence goes on from OX345678.1 coordinate 4,000,247, forward strand.
TTTTCATTAGAAGTAATGAATAATGATCCCTAAACGGCATGTCTTTGGGGATTATGTATCCCCAAGCTAGGCATGCGGGGATTGCAGTGGAGGTGTGAAAAACTACAGAAGAAAGATGCTGCACAACCTCTAGCAAGTTCCCAACCGGCTCTTACGACATCAATGGGCTGAGTTATTGGGGTCGATTCTTACGCCGCGACTACTACGGCTTGGCTTATTATTAGAAGTAACTACCTACTTAGACTACCTACCTTACACCTTAGTCTACCCTACCTGTTCCTAAAATAAACAAGATATCTACCCCTCAAGTGATACATCTAAGTTAATGGGACATAGGGCGTAGATAATTCCTTGCACCCTCGATTGAGAAGTTTATGGCTGTTTAGGGTTAAAATGCACCACGCCCCCACATTTAAACCCCCAACTTACCCTAAATGTTAAACTGTTTCTGAGAAATAGAAAATGTGTCATCCATATATTGGGAAACTTATCCTAACGCAAAAATAAACAAATAATTCTTAACGATTCACGCAGCATTATCCTAGTCCCAAACTATTCTTGCTTCCGCTAAAACTAAGAGAAAAACGAAGGAACCTAACGCGGACGAAGTCGTGGGTAACAGTTAGTCACACTAATATTATAAATGTATTATGTAGTAAATCATTATGAATTATAATAACGTTATTATAATAAGAAATTTATGAACAGAATGGCGTTATTTTGTGCTAAAATTTTATAAAAATCATGTACCTATTTCATATGCTAGAACTGCCCTTTTTAACGTACTTTTCAACCAATAAGAATTTTTATTTCTATGTGTGTTATTTTTTACATGTGTGAGTTTAGCGACACTAGTTCTCTTCACAGAACAGAGGCTAGAACCGTAGGTATGGTTTTGGTCGAATGACACTTCCTGGTTAGTGTAAAAATATATATACTAGCTGCGCCCCCAAGCTTCGCCCGCGAAGAAATCTATGTGTCAAATGGTTTATAAACCTTCCACTTGAATCACTCTATATATTCAATAAGACCGCATCAAAATCCGTTGTGTAGTTGTAAAGATCTAAGCATACATAGGGACAGACAGACAGCGAGAAGCGACTTTGTTTTATACTATGTAGTGATATAATCAGTAAACATCTCTTGTTCTTCTCTACCGTGTGCTCAACGTCTAATGAGCAACACATAATTCATAATCCATATCGCGCTTTCCCGTTCATTATGTATTGTTCGTAGCCTACAGTTATTCAATGTGGTATGGCATGGCACATTGGGTACCAAGTACTATACAACCGCTGGGGTAAACGTGTTCTAGAGTGGAGACCGCGACTCGGCAAACGTCCTCAGGCCAGGTGGGATGACGACCTGCGAAGGACTGCGAAGGACAGGACATTAATGCTGGATGTGGCAAGCTGACGACAGGCCGCTATAGCGCTCATTACGGGAAGTCTATGTCCAACAGTGGAAAATTATAGGTTGATGATGATGATTATTAAAGTAAAGTAAAGTAAAAAAACATTTATTTCTTTAGGCTTACAATATAAGCACTTAGACAAGTCATATTTTATATATAAATTATTATCAAATAAAATTATTTTACTGTTCACTTAAATTTTTTGTCCACTAGTGGAAGAAGAATTACAATTCATAAAAAAGGGTACAGTAAACATTTTGCTACCTATAAACAGTCACGAAATCCGATAGTAAAACCGCTGGTACCCATTATCGTCACATGTTATATGCCACATGCAAAGCCGAGAAGTGTACCTGAGATGTCTAATGTTAACCTACCTAATGTTGTGCCACGGTAATAGGTGCTCACGACAATCATTTATAACGTTCACCTGACGGGCCTCAGGAATATTGTGATTGGGCTTGTTTCCATTGTCTCTTATAAATTAGAGAAAAAGATGTAGAACAGGAATGGATTTCGGTCTTAGGTATACCTGCTATGTAATAAATTATATCGTTAATTGTGTAATTGTATTATATAATAAATTAAATAATGCCGGACAATTCACATAGCATTATCTAGCCCCAAGGTAAGCAGAGCTTTATGTTATGGGCACTTGATAACTGATATACATAATACAATACATTACATATGTAGATATATATTCTTTATTATACATAGAAATAAAAAACTGAACAAATTTCAGCCCGATCCGTTCAGTAGTTTTGGTATGAAGAAGTAACAAACATCCATCCATCACTAGTGTGATTAATGTTTCAGAGAGAAAATAATAATATCCCAAAAATTACTATTTCGTCAGGACTTGAAACCGCGACCTTGCAATCAAGTAGCCGTGTCGTCGCGTTGAGTCGAAAGTTTTGGCGACAGCCTACGGATCCAAGCGCCGTTAGATCCACCTACGGAAGAAACATTGAAGTATCCTGCTCAAAGGTTGCCGTTGCTCAATTCAAAGGTTTATGTTATTGTTTGTGTTTTATTAAGAAATTAAATAATTTGTGGATAGTATACTGCCGTCCTAAGCGCAAAAGCGGTATCTCAAAAAAGCTAGTTTGGAGAAAATTGAGGTTTTGTAAATAGTGTTTTGTTTATACTTTGCAGGTCGATTTTTGTACTTATTTAATGGAATATATACATAATATTTGTTATATTTTTTTTTCGTTTAGTCAAAATATCAAAAATGCTAGTGTATTACCTTTTTTCGTGAGATACCGCCATGTCGCCTAGTGTATATAAAATGAAGAATTGAGTTACCGCTTGTTTGTTAGCTATTCTCGTACATGCTGCCATACAAAACAATATGATTTTTTTAGGAAATAAAATACATATTATATTAAAGAAATGTTTAAATCAAATTATATTTTTTAACTCTTTTATTATAGATATTTAATATCACATATGAAAATATTTAAGAAAGAAACGCTTTCTATGATTTTTTATCAGTTAAAGGTAGGGAGTTCTTCCCAAAAGGAATTCTACTTTGTGGGATAATATTTTGAAGAGACTTCAAAATATATTCCTTTTTGTCTAGGAAAATGCCCTGTGGTGAAGTTCTCTTCTTGGGTGGAGGTAAAAATTGGATTTTCAAGAGTTTATTTCCAACTATGCTCGCAGTATTAGGGTCTTTATCGAATCCGGTTTTGTATGTCAGATCAAAACTGCCTCTTTTGACTTCTACTTATACCATTTCACTAATGTTTGGACGTGGGTTAATTCGTGAAAGTTTAAATTGTGTCGTGTAATCTTCCCAGTTATAAAAATGTACTTCAGTGACATCTCGGTAAAAAAAATGGCAATATGCGCTTATAATTTCATCTTTCGAGCGCCCAAATAATCTTTTATGCCATAGTACAGGGACAACATAAAATTCATTTTGGCCTTTACCAGTTGGTACACTTTCATTGTAAACCACTATCCTGTGGGTATGCAAAGGATAACACACTATTAGATGTATTAGAAATTTAGCCATAATAAACAAAATTGAAAGATCAATTTAATTTGCCGCTGCAACGGCACTTTAAATTTGTATTAGAAATCCGGCCTTATCATTCAAATCTTAAGGATCAATTTAATCTACTATTGAGCGGTATCTCATCATTCAAAAAACGATATTGCACAAATATACTTAGCGTTATAGCGGTAACTCAGTATTCGATTCAATTTGTCACACTTGCCGCTAATAGCCTTCGAAAAATTGCAATGAATATCTGTCGTTATTTTTTAGTTTTGGCGGTATGTCAAATATTCGGCTATTTGTCTACGTATTATTGATATACCTCTTCATCTCTTAGTAATTTAAGGTAAAACTGAGATAGGGAAAACTTTCTTAAGGTTTTTTCTATATGTTTTAAATAAGATACCGCTATTTGGCTTAGTTCATTGGATGCGTATTTCTTTAAGCTATCCAATGCCGTAAAAATCAAATTTTAGATTTTTTTTGAGATACCGCTTTTGCGCTTAGCACGGCAGTATAATATTATTTAATTTCTTAAGGATTTCCCCAAGCGTGAAGGCTTACCCACTATAATTAATGACATAAACCTTAACACGTTTGAAAACCCATAACACTTTGCCTATAAAAGGAACACAGCCGTTTTTTCCGAATAACAATGGAAACAGAAACGGATGAACTCTTTGCAATATTTTCTCAAAGTCATTACTACGAGAGCGCGTGTATTAGCTTATCTATGACGGTTCAATGCGTACTGTGCGTGAACGGTGACATGACAGATTGATTGCGTTCTTTTTATGAATTTTTAAAATAATACCGGCTGGCAAAAAAGATATTAGAAAAAAGTATGTTAGGGTTCTTAATTTGAATATTTTTGTAAAATGGAGGTTGTATTAATCGTGTATAAGGTTGTTAGTTATCGACATAGCTCTAAGAATTAGCAAGCTGAAGTGGAAGTGGGCCGGCCATATCTCGCGAAGAACCGACGGCCTCTAGGGTAAACTTGTTCACGGAGAGACCACGACTCTGCAAACGTAGTGTAGGACGCCCTCCGACTAGGTGGGATGACGAACTGCGAAAGACTTCAGGTAGATGCTGGATGCGTCAAGCTGAAGACAGGGCGCTATGGCGCTTTTTGGGGATGGATGATGAAGGTTGTACGTGCACTTTGCCTAGTTTTGGATTATGTTAATTTTTCAAGGCATATGGAATTCAACAATAAAACATTCTTTTTTTGTAAATTTTAACTCTATTGACAGTTCACACAAGCATTACAACACAATAAAGCCCTCCCACACAAAAACAATTTATTACCAAACCAATGTGAGAAACTCAAACAAATTTAATTCGTGGCCTACGCATGTAATCCACATTTGAATTTTTTATTAATAAAAGGTTCGGTTAATAAATCCTTGGTTATAATAGTTATTATTAATGTTATAGGATAGGGTATGTTATTAATTTAGTTATGAATTATTCAGAGGGTGTTAGTGCGGCCGCTTAATTGGTTTATTGGGTGTTTTAGGAGAAAGATGATTAGTTATTATGGGAATTGATATTGATGTTTAATAGAGTAAGTAATTTTTTTTTTACTATTCTCTTCGTGGGTAGATGCTAGATGCAATTTACTAAGAGATTACTTACTATCAATGAAGTCTGTTATGTATTGTATGTATCTATGTATTGTATGCATTTATTCAAAGCATTACAACTATTTTCACAGGTATCACCTAATACAATGAAAATGAAAATGAATGAAAATGAAAAGTTTTTATTTCTTTAAGCTTACAAATAAGCACTTAGACACGTCATATTTTATAGTTCACTTCAATTTTTTGTCCACTAGTGGAAGAAGTGACAAGAAACCACTAGTATGTAGATAACTTATGTGTCTAGTATATTTGATTTGCTTATCTGTAAGTTGGTAGATTTTGAGTTGGAGCAAAACTCGTTCCAAGCTTTTTTATCTTCTAGGTAATCTGATATTTTGTAATAAGCTTTTTTACAAAGAATATGTTTAACAATTTTTTTAAATTTATTTATTGATAATTTTTGCAATAGTGTAGTCAACTTAATTAATCGCTAGCATCGAATTTAATAAAACTAATAATCAAATATACACATGTCAATAAGCAAAATAAAATAAAATAAAATCACAAATGTGTGCTCGTAGATAATAAATCTCTCTATATATATAATAGGATCTCGTGTCTGAATAAAGAATATTATTATTATTATTAAAAAAAAAAAAAAAGATTGATTTTCATACATGTACCTATTGTTTTATTGACATTCTAGAATTGTAGTAGTTAATGTTTTTTATTTGTTATGTGTTATTAATTATAATTATAGCCAGCTGTAAACGTAGTGCAGGACGCCCTCCGACCAGGTGGGATGACGACCTGCGAAAGACTGTTGGATGCGGCAAGCTGAAGACAGGGTGCTATGGCGCTCATTGGGGGAGGCCTATGTCCAGCAGTGGACTGCTATAGGCTGATGAAAAAGCTGCCTGAAAAATAAAGATTCATTCATTCATACCTGTAAAACAAACATAATAGAAATAGGTCACACTCAATCCGCTTTAAAAAAAACACGCTTATTTGAACGTCAGAATCTGTCCCTTCCAAGGATATTATTTCACAACCATAAAGTAAACAATTTACTCTGTCCACCACCAACATCCAAAAAACTCACACGAAGATTTCTTCCCGAAACAATACAAACAATTTAGATTACAACCGGATGACGGATCGCTATTCAGGCAAAAGTTAATTTCCTCACTCACACCAGCTAATTCAATCCTATACAGAATATTTGCTTATCTTTAATTGATTCACTTTAACCCTCGCCCGATAAAGATTAGTTCTATTCACACTGACTTTTACAAGGGTAGCGCGCTTAACTAGGGTTGGCCATAGAGTTTGGACCGCCTGATAACCTTATTTTTGCTCATGAGTCTGTTTTACTCATCAGTTTTTAGTATCCTCTTTAAATGGTATGAAGATGCCAGTGTAGCAGTATCATTACTGGTCATCTAAACCAAGGTTTTTTCATAAAAAAAATTAAATACAGACATTGTTTAAATCTTTTCTACCCGCGGCTTTTCATGTTTTATTTCTATGGAAAAGTTTTGAAGTTAATTCTATCCCATAGAGCTAATTTATGGGATAAGTAGCTTTATGTATTGTGAAAAATTTCAGCCTGATCCGTTCAGTAGTTTCGGTGTTAAGAAGTAACAAACATCGAAACATCTAAACTTTCGCATTTATAATATTAGTGTGATCAATGTGATCATCATATTTTGTTGAATTAGTAGGCACTTTTTCCACACACCAACATCAATGTCCTGTCTACGTCCCACCCTTCACATCACCCCTCGCGAAATCACATTTCATAAGCGGGCGCGTGCCGCGTATTATCGCCCGCCGTTCGTAACGTGATATCCGATATAACGTTATTCTATAACGATATTCGCCATAAAGCGATATTCGTGAATTACAACGTATTTATCGCAGGGAGTGTGCGGTGTGTTTGCTTAGGGTACAGAAGTCCCCTATTTAAATGGTTAAACGGGATTTTCTAAATCGTTTGACTGCTTCTGGTTGCGGAATGTTTTCTTTTTGGGTTTTTGTATTCATAAGCAATTATTGAGCAGTCAACATTATTTTTATTATTGCTCTTCGAAATATAATACCAAAATTTTTGTTCTCTTGGATCTTTTTAATGTAAAGTATTATGTTATCTTCAATAATTTAAGCTAAAGTGAACAACAAGAAACCTTTACCTTGCTAGATTAGTTTTCGAGTTGGAGGAAAACTCGAAATTGTTTCCTTTAGACCTTAAAAAAAATTATAATTAGGCCTTTTTTGGGGGAGACCTATGTCTACATGTCTAGCAGTGGACTAATATAGGCTGATGATGATGATGATGAGACCTTAAAAGCCTCTTGAATACCTCAGTTACTTCAAATTAAAGTAAAATTAACTCACTAACATTATCGTATGGAGGTAAAGAATAATAGCACGACACAAACACACCTAAACCCGTGGGTAAGCTCGTTTCCCGTCTACCAATTTTCAGTCGCCGGACGCAAACGAACGAACGTCAGATACCTACAATGTTAATAAAACGTCACTCCTTTTTCAATAAAAAACATGCTCGAGCCATCCAAGTGGACACAGATACGCGAGTGGAAATTGGAAAAATCCACGGATCTCCACTGGACATTTTAGGCGCGAATTTAAATGTCACTGGCTGGAAATATGTTTTGCTTTTTGAATTTCGAATGGGCAGAAACAATAGAATCGCTTTTGTTTGAAATAAACGAGAGGAAAGTAACGTTTATGGCTGGGAGACTGCCTAATCTTTGGCGTACAAGTTTTTAGATATTTTGTAGCAAAGTAGGCACCTATCTGCACCTATTTATGCAAAACTAGCTGCGCCTTGCGGTTCCACCCGCGTGGTGATAGATATTTTGGATAATATACAATTTACATAATCATTATGAATTCGCTTTTATAATATTAGTAGGATGGCATGCAGTAGGTACCTATGCAGGTAGAAAACCCACGCATAAAGTAGCATCCTTGAAAAGCTAAGCCATGCACCACCACACCGACACGACAAAAACAAGAAACAATAATTTAAAATTAGAACATACATTGTACCGCTGGCGCCACCTATCACAAATTCTCGTAGCAGCGGAAAGGGGCGGGTCGTAAATTTCATAAATTGTCACTTACGACGTTATGCGCAACGGACGTGCGCGCGGGCGCCAAAGCGGGCCTTTGATCATTTTGCAGTTGTTTTTTTTTAGAATTATGAGTCTGTTTGTTTAGATGAATTTTGTATAAGAAGGTCAAAGATGAAGAAGGTTATGTTGTTACTTACCTAAAGCTGCGTAAATTCTTTTGAAATCGAAATAATAAAGACACAATACCGCAAAATAAATAAAATACCGAATTGAATGACAGTTGACATTGGTGCAATGGGCAATAAGACAAGCTTTTTTGGGGTGTCGTGGTCGGATAACCTCCTCGTGAGCCCGTACTGTTACCGGTCCTTTGGGGATACGTCCCTGGGGAACGGTAGCAGGTGGCGGGCCGGTGCACCCTGGTTCCCACCGCTAATAATGTCCCTCACCGGAGATTGTTAGCGGTGGCCAATAATCCGACAAACCAATCTAAGGTGTTATCCGTACCGTGCTGAGAGATGAATGGCTGATGGTTGTATTCAGTTTCGAACGGTGGCTCTCCGAAACCAGGGCGAATCGGAGTAGTATTCCAGCCCACCCGTGGGCATGCGGGGCTCTGCTGGCGGGTAGTTTTATTTCCCTAGCTACTCGTGGGATTTGTATGGACTGTAATAACCCTAAAAACAGATCTTCTCCTTCCAGAGAACCCTTCTCTCCTTCTGGAGAACCCTCTTCTCCCATCTCGGGAGAAACCAACAATAGGATGGAGGAGGCCCTACTGGCCTCTCCGGAGCCTATGGTTACGGCGCCTTGCTTTGCAGATGACCGTACAGAGGTCGGCGGCTCCGAAGCTGCGGCCCCTGCCACGGCAACGTCTCCAGGTAAGAGGACCCGTAAATTGAGCGGAGCAGCCCGGAAGCGGCTCCGAAGGCTAATGGCTGCCAATCTAAGCTTCGAAGAAGCTCGTCCGTTGGCGACCAAGCCTTGGAGCCAAATTCCGAAGCTTAACGCTCCTCCAGATCCAAAGTCTGCCAAAAGATTGAGATCGGAGGAAAATTCACCCGGGGAGCAACCTAAAAAGGCCCCAAGGCTGGAGTTGTCCCAGGAGACAGATCCGATCGTCCGACCAAGCTTCAAGCAGGTCACGGAGGCGAAGCGTGTAGGCATACGCGCCGCCGCCTCCATGAGTGACGAGCAGATGAGGCTGGTCCGTCGTTCCCTGTCCCTGGCGATAATGAAAACAGCGGATAGTGCTGGGAAGGGGCCTAAGTTTGCCAGTTTCGCACACAAACCTGGGTGGATACTGGTTACCTGCGTGAACCAGGAGAGCCAAGACTGGCTCACCAACGAGGTCCCCAGAATCAAGCCATGGGCCGGGGCAAAACTCTCGGTGATTCCAGAGAGTGAATTGCCCAAGGCAGTGGTGGCTGTCACGTTTGTGCCCAGTATTGAGGCGGAGTCGGTTGACGAAGTCGTCCAACTACTTAGGGCACAAAACGAGGGGCTTCGTCCAGAGCTTTGGAAGGTGCTACACAGCAGGTCAGAGGGGAACGGGTTCGTCATAACCTTCGCCCTAGACGACCTGTCTGTGGAAGCCCTTAAAGCCGCCGACTTTCAGGCTACCCTGGGTTTCAGGAAAATAGCCTTCAAGATCAAAGGCGGCCCTGAGACAAAGCAGACGCACGAGGAGAGAGGCCCACAACCGTCCACGTCCAGTGGAGCGGGCACCTCTGGGCGAAGCACAGGAGTACCAAAGCCGCGACCCGTCGCGGCTGGGCGCTCCAATGTACCGCCCCTAAGCAGGTCCGTTCCATCACGGCGGGACGATAGTGGACCGCAGCCGTCCACGTCCAGCGAAACGGGCACATCTGGGCGAAGCACAGGAGGACCAAGGCCGCGACCTGTCGTGGCAGGGCCCTCCAATGTAACGCCTCAGAACAGCCTAAATCCGCTGAGACGAGGACAAGGAGGTCCCCGAGGAGGTGGAGCGGGTGACAGGCTGACCGGAGCTAGTCGAGGACGCGGAGCGCGCCCGAAGCTAGCTGGGTCAAAGCCTCGTTACCAGCGGGGAAACCTATAATGGCTACCCAGGCGGGGACGGCGAGGATCCTCCAGGCAAACCTTCACCATGCCGCGGCAGCATCCGCGGTAATGGAGGTTTGTCTGTCGGAAGGACAAGCTAGCCTCGCCTTGATCCAGGAGCCTTGGGTAGCCAATACTCAGGTTCTGGGACTAGACGCTGCCGGTAAGATATTAGCAAACAACAATGGCACAAGGCCCAGAGCATGTATAATTTTTAACAAATATGTTAACTTTTTGCCTATTACAGAGGTATGTAATGACGACCTGGTGGCCGCTTTTGTCGACCTCAAAGGATGGAGTGGGACGAGGGCAATCATATGCTCGGCGTACCTTCCCGGAGAGAGAGACAACCCAACGGGTGACCTGGCGAGAGTGGTCGACTACGCCGCCAAAAACAACGCTGAACTTCTCGTTGGATGCGACGCCAACGCACACCACTCAGCGTGGGGGAGCACGGACGTCAACTCTAGAGGTGAGTCACTTTTCGATTTTCTCCTAACTAACAATCTAACCATCCTTAACAAAGGTCGCGAACCGACCTTTGTAACCCGAGTTAGACAAGAGGTCTTGGACATAACTTTCGCCACTAACAATCTTGCCAGGCACATCAATGACTGGCATGTTAGCAGCGAAAACTCCATGTCCGACCACAAACACATCAGTTTTGAGATAAAGGCCTCCCTTGATTCTCAAATCATAACTTATAGGGACCCTAGGGCAACTGCCTGGGATGTCTTCAATGACAAACTAAGGCAAATGCTCGAAGATTGCCCTAAAAGTATTAAAACTCGCGACAGTCTTGAGATAGCGGCAGTCACTCTCTCAAAAGGCATCTGCAGTGCCTATGAGGAGAGCTGCCCGTTAAAATCCAAGACCACAAAGCGATCAGTCACATGGTGGAACTCTACGCTCAGCAAGTTAAGGAGTAAAACCAGGAAACTTTTCAACAAGGCTAAAAAGACTCGCTCATGGGAGGCCTACCACAAAGCCTTAACGAAATACAACATAGAGATTAGGAAGGCTAAAAGAGCATCCTGGAGGAAGCTCTGCGAGGAAGTCAAAATTCTACCTCAAAGCGCCAGACTCCACAAACTGCTCTCTAAAGCCAACACTAATCCAATAGGTCTCCTTAAGAAAGGAGATGGCACTTTCACAACAAATGAAAGTGAAACCCTAGAGTTGCTGGCTTCGACCCACTTCCCTGGTTCACGGTACAAAACATCACTTCAACCGGCTCCTGCCAACCCCTATAAGCCTCGGAATGAGGACTGGAACAGGGCGGCCCGGATTATAAGACCGAATCAGGTAAGGTGGGCCGTTAACTCTCTTAAAATTAACAAAGCATGTGGTGAGGATGAAATTCTCCCTGTTTTCTTACAGCGGGGAATCGACGTCCTCACTCCATATCTGGTAAAAATCTTCAGAGCGAGCCTCGCCTGGGGAACTGTGCCAGAACCATGGACTAATGTCAAAGTTGTCTTTATACCCAAGGCAGGAAAGAAGGACTACAGCCAGCCAAAGTCCTTCAGACCAATATGCCTTTCTTCCTTTCTTCTTAAAACAATGGAGAAAGTGGTAGACAGACACATTAGAGACGTGGCGCTTGTCGCGTCTCCCATCCACCATAGCCAACATGCCTATCGCAAGGGCAAATCCACTGAGACGGCGCTTAGTAGCCTCATCGATAGAGTGGAGAAAGCTATGGAGGACAAGGAAATCGCACTCTGTGCATTCCTTGACATTGAAGGGGCCTTTGATAACTCCCCCACATCACTGCTGGTGAATGGGCTGACAAGCAAAAATGTCGACCCAACCACCACCAGATGGGTCGAGGACATGCTCACCCGTAGGGGAGCAAAAATATCCCTTCACCAATCAAACATTGAGATAATCACGGCTAGGGGCTGTCCCCAAGGCGGAGTCCTATCGCCTGTACTATGGACCCTAGCCGTGGACCAGCTCCTGTGCAGACTGGCAGACCTCAATATCGATGCGCAAGGTTATGCAGATGACCTCGTGATCGTCGTACGAGGGTTCTGCCAATCTACCATCTCTAGCATCATGCAGCGAGCTCTCAACACTGTCAGCGACTGGTGCAGCAATAGTGGACTCTCGGTCAACGCTGACAAAACTGTGATTATACCGTTTACCAACAAGCGGCGGCTAGACAAGCTCACAAAGCCCAAACTAAACGGTAAAATCATAACCTTTTCCACAGAAGTAAAGTACTTGGGCGTAACAATCGACCAAAAACTGACGTGGAACACACACCTAGCCAACGTCTTACATAAAGCAAAGATGGCACTAGGTGCTAGCGGCAGACTCATGGGCAACAACTGGGGTGTAAACCCCAGGATTGCCCTTTGGCTGTACACTGCCATCGTGAGGCCGATTATCACATACGCCTCTATGGCATGGTACGACAAGGCCTTTCAGTCTACCGCTATCAACAAACTAAATAGCCTACAAAGGACTGCTTGTCTCATGGCCACGGGAGCCATGTCCACCTCCCCCGGTCAGGCATTAAATGCACTGCTGGGCCTTCCTCCTCTTCACATGTATATACATAAAGAGGCAAAGACCAGCATGTATAGGGCCAGCTGCCTGGGCGGAGGCAACTGGCTCTCCCACAAACTGAGATCTTTAAAAGACTCAACTATGGAACATCCCATTCTGAGCATGACAACTGATGCCATGCTTCCACGCCATGTGTTTGAAAAGCACTACACAGTGGAACTTCCTTCCAGAGAAGATTGGCTAAATAGACAACCTCTCTGCAAGGATGGATGCCTAATCTGGTACACAGACGGCTCCAAAATGGGACCGGATGTAGGCTGTGGAGTGTACGGAGAGCGACCCAGGTTTGGCACAAGCATAAACCTGGGAAATCACGCCTCTATCTTCCAAGCAGAAATATTCGCCATCTTAGAATGCGCGGATATAAATCTGAAAAAGCGCTACTCCAACCAAACTATAGTTATCAACTCTGACAGCCAGGCGGCACTCCTAGCGTTGGACTCGAAGGTCATCACGTCCAAGCTAGTTGAGGACTGTCTGTCACGACTTAACGTTCTGGGCTCGAATAACAGAGTCCTCTTAAGATGGGTTCCGGGGCACGCAGGAATCAACGGCAATGAGTGTGCCGACGAACTTGCGCGCTCCGGAGCCAAGGGGACTCAGCTGGGACCCGAGCCGTTCTGTGGCATACCCAAAAGCTTGGCGCACAGAACACTCCTGGGATCCTGCCTCGAGGAATCGCACAAGCTTTGGAGAAACTCCTCGGGCATGGATCATTCAAAATCTCTGATAAAAGCCTTCGATAGTCGGTATACCAACCGAATCCTAGCGCTAAGCAGAGGTAACCTTCGCATCATGACAAGAGCCCTAACTGGACACTGTCGCCTTAACAAGCACATGTTCAAACTAGGGCTAAGCGACACACAATCCTGCAGATTTTGTGAGGAGGCGGATGAAACGCCCCTCCATCTGCTAAGTGAGTGTGGAGCACTGATGCACAAACGCAGCATCCATCTGGGCAAGCATTTGCATAGCCCAGACGAGCTGAAAGACATCACCCCGAAGAAAATCCTACAGTTCCTAGCAGCTGCAAGGGTTAGTGGCGAACTATGAACGCCACGGCTTCGGGACTGATGTAAAAGTGGCGATCACAATAGGCCTATCATGGCCGCAGTGATACGATAGCCACCCCAAAGCTAATAAAAAAAAAAAAAAAAAAAAAAATAAGACAAGCCGGTCTTCGAAAAACTATGCTACCAACCCGTGTGTGACTAGTGCGCATTTCTAAAAAAACCATCAGATGGGCCTGCAAAGTCTATCCTAATTACCTAAAAAGCAAGTACAGGAGCTGGTTCTACCATTTAGCAAGTAATACAAGTGCTTAGATTATTGTTGGGCAAACTATGCCTCATTGGGTTTGGAACGAATGAATTGGGCAAAGTTTGTATAGCCACCCGCGTGGATTCGGAGGTTTTTGGGTGAAGGTGAGTTCACGTAATTCTTTAATATTTACAATTTAAACCATATATTTAAACTATGCTCGGAGTTTCTCTGAAGAATAGGATTCGTAACGAATACATCCGACAGAGAACCAAGGTTATCGACATAGCTCAAAGAATTAGCAAGCTGAAGTGGCAGTGGGCCAGCCATATCTCGCGAAGAACCGACGGCCGCTGGGGCAAACGTGTTCTTGAGTGGAGACCACGACTCGGTAAACGTAGTGTAGGACGCCCTCCGACCAGGTGGGATGACGACCTGCGAATGACTGGCTGATGATGATGATGTAACACGTATTTGGTATTTGCTCTACTCTGTATGTCTCATCTATTTCCTTGTAATTTTTTCTTGTTTTTATTATTTTCTTACTATCTATGTAAAAAAAAGGTTGCCTGGAAGAAATCGCTCTTAGCGATAAGGCCGCCCATTGTGCATCTGAATCTTTGTTCTTTACTGTTTTTGTTTTTCTGTGGTTGATGCGCAATAAAGCGTAGGCATTTGTATTGTATTGTATTGTATTATGTAATGTGTTATGTATGGTGTCAAAATTAAATGTATTTTCTATCTTTTTCTTTCTTTTCAATAAAAAAATATAAATTGCTGTGCCCTTACAGGGTACATGTAGGTACCAAAATACCTCTTAGCTAAAATTATGTGGTAATTCATGTGTATGCAATAAATATATGAATATGAATTGACGACCGATGTGGCGCGGTGGGCGAAGGTCCGCCTGCGACGCAGGAGGTTGCGGGTTCGATTCCCGCCTCGGAACAATTGTGTGTACGATCTGCAGATATTTGTTCCGGGTGTTCTGGTCGTTTTCTATGTATAATAAAAAATATCTATCTATGTAATGTATTGTATTATGTATATCAGTTATCTCGTACCCATAACACAAGCTCTGCTTACCATGGGGCTAGATAATGCTGTGTGAATTTTTTTTTTTTTTTTTTTTTTAAAATAAATAAAATTTAACTATTCAAAAATATCTTAGGACTAAAGAGTAACAAAAAGTACCTTACTTAAATTCTGATGGAAATAACAATGTGGGTGCCTGAACTAGGTGAAAACCTGTTTTTCAGGCTGAAAGAGTGCTAACAACAAATAAATAATCAATTTAAACTTGCTTATTCTACAAAGGGACGAACATGAATACTTTATGATAATAACTTATGCTACTTACACTAAACTAAATTTAAATAATAAAGGTATATACAAAGATTTGTAGGTCTACTTAAAAACAGTCAATAAATTTTCTGTGTCATCGTATGACATACATTGCAGTGTATCCTTAAGTTTTTTCTTACAACTATTATAATTTAAGGGATAAATATTGGCTAATACATTTAATCTATTGTATAAAAAAGGACCAAGGATACTGTAAAATTTATTTGAAAAGGTGTGTCTCCGATCTAGTTCTTTAGGGCAAACGTTATTTTTTCTCCTTTTGTTAGCGCTTTCATTGATATAAGGAAGGGCTGCGTGTTGTTTGAGCACTATATTCATTATGAATAACTGTCGAACTGACAACACTCCACATGATTTAAACAGAAGGTTTGTAGAAAAAATAAAAGGACGGAAAGTTGATACTTTAAGTATCGCTCTTTGTGCTCTTTCGACAGTTAGTAATAATGTTTTACCCACTCCACCCCATGATGTAATGCAGTAGGTCAAAATGGATTCGCATAGGGCCCGGTAGACTTGTATAATAAGTTTTTGATCCGCAATATAGCGTAAATTTTTGAAAACAAAAATCAGTTTGCGGACTCTACTTACTAAAACTTCTATATGGGGTTTGAATGAGAGTGTTTCATCCAGCATTACGCCAAGGTATTTAATTTTATTTGTTTTATTTATAGTAGGGCAAATACATACGTTATTGTCAGCACCTACACAACAATGCGCAAACAGGCTGGGGATGATTTCGTTAGAGGGCCGTTTGCGCATCGAAAATCTTATATACTTAGTCTTATCTGCATTTAGAGTTAGTAAATTTTGCTGAAGCCATTTATTTACAATATTGAATCCATATTGCGCAAACTTGTACACTTCTTCTTCAGAGTCAGCGGAAAAAAGGAGAGCGGTGTCGTCAGCATATGAAATGATTTTTCCATGATCTAATTTTAAATTGCAAAGTTCATTGATGTAAAGTAAAAATAGGGTAGGTCCCAAGACACTCCCTTGGGGGACACCAAAGTCAGTGTTTTTCTGATCACTGCTGACGACATCGCCTATCCTGACGCACTGCGTGCGTTCTTCGAGGTAGCTCGTGAAAAGTTTCAGCTGAGTGTCTCTAATACCCAGTGTTTCAAGCTTGCGCAATAGTATAGGTATAGAAACGGTGTCAAAGCATTTGGCTAGGTCTAAGAATATTCCAATTGTATGCTTACTCTGATCCAGTTCTTGATCAAGATGGTTAGTAAGGTGATGAACTGCATCTGCAGTAGATACTTTAGCTCTGAACCCTAATTGCATATTTGATAAAATATCCTTTTCATCTAGGTACTTGACTAACCGTTTATTTATAACTTTTTCTAATATTTTGGAAAAAGCAGGAAGCAGGGATATCGGTCTGTAATTGGTGATTTGGTCTTTAGGGCCAGATTTAAAGACCGGTATAACTACAGCTTTTTTGAGGCATTTGGGGAAATGCCCTTGGCTCAGGCATTTATTAAAAATATTTGTCAGCGGAGGAGTAAGAATGTGTCTGTTTAGCTTAATTATTTTGGTAGATATATTGTCCCAACCTACTGCGCATTCGTCCTTAAGACTCATTATTATACTATTTATTTCAGTCTCATCAGTTTTAAGCAGAGCAAATGAGGTTAGTGTGGAATAACATTTAAATGTTGTGCAAGTAGGTAGTTGTGGCTTGACTTTATCCGCCAAGCACTTACCTACGTCAATGAAAAATTTATTTGCCATGTTAGCAGATTCAGTCGGTGTAGAGCCAACTTGCTATAAACATGAAGGTGACTCACGTTGCTTCGAGGTATGAGTTACAGTTTTAATACAATTCCAGATCTTTTTACTATTGTTCCCGGCATTTTCTAGTGTCATTTTATCGTAACTTATCTTAACTTTCTTTAAAATGTTGTTACAAAAATTTCGGTATCTCTTGTAAGATAACTGAAGAACAGAATTAGTAGGATTTGATTTTGCTTTCATATGTAACTTGTCTCTGTGTTTCATACACCGAATGAGACCAGCTGTGATCCAAGGTTTTATGTTAGAGTTCTTTTTACTCAGTCGAATATTACTTGAATTTTTAATGATTGCATTTTGAACATTTTCTACAACAAACGACATGGCAAACTGCGGATCAGCGGAATCGTAAACTGGGGTAAAGTCTATGTTACGTAAATCAGCTTCAAGTTTATTCCAGTTTACTTTAGAATAAGTACGTATGTTGTTATGTTTAGGTAATTTACAATTTAAGGTTAGTAGGACAGCATTGTGATCGGTTACGGACGAAGTTATAACAAGCGAAAGTGATGGAAAGTTAGATTTCAGTATGATGTGATCCAAACAAGACCCAGCTTGATGAGTTGGAAGCGTGTGCGCAGGAAGCAAGCCATGAAAGGAACATAGATTTAGGTAGTCCTGTGCACCAGGATCGTTTTTTTTACTAAAATTGTCCAGCATTATTTATTTATTTAATTATGAGTACTTTCAGTTTCATTTATTTAGGTACCATAACGTTATCACACTAAAATAGTATGTTTAGATGGATGTTTGTTGCTCCTTTACGCCAAAACGACTGCACGGATCGGGCCGAAATTTTGGGCAGATATAGCTCCTGGAATCAAACATCAAATTTACGCTATGTTTTATCCCATAAAACAGAAATAACGTTAAAACGCGTGTAAGTCGCGGGCAGAAACTAGTACTTTGATCTATAAAAAGTCTATAAATGCGCTGAGTAGGTATCTATATTTGCCTACCCAGCAACATGCTGAGTTGACACCTTTTTGACGCGACACCATTATTTTAGTAATTAAGTTTGTGACTAGTTCTTAGTTCTCCTTTGTGTTTTTAAAATTGTAATGTGTCGTGTCAAATAAACCGATTATTCATTTCATTTCATTTATAATAACAATTCTCTCTCAAACTAAAACCAGCTATTAAAATTCCCAAACAAACAATTAATTAGACTTCAAGACCTCCAATTGAATACGTCGTGATAAGTGTATTAGCGAGTTAATTACCTTGATTCATTGGGCTGACCCGGTTACACTGCCGACCATGATTAATGGGACACTGAGATACGTTGCGAATAATGCGCGTAATTGTATGGAACTGCTCTGCGTATGGTAATGATAATTTAACGTGTATTGTTTTGAGTGAACGTTTGTTTATTCCGAAAAATAAAACTTTTTAAAAACCTTTATGTAGCTTTTTTCATAAAAATCTCATAAAACTTATGAGATTCCTGTGAGTGGCAGCGCTCGGAAAGGGCTAAATAGTCGGGAAAATAGGTAACTAACCGTAATTAATACTAGTGCATCATCATCATGAGCCTAATTTAGTCCACTGCTGGCATTGGGCCTCCCCTAATGAGCGCCATAGCGCACTGTCTTCAGCTTGACGCATCCAGCATGTCCCTGTAGTCTTTCGCAGGTCGTCATCCTACGTTTACCGAGTCGTGATCTCCACTCAAGAACAGCGAGATATGGCTGGCCCACAGCCACTTCAGCTTGCTAATTCTTTGAGCTATGTCGATAACCTTGGTTCTCTGTCGGAAGTATTCGTTACGAATCCTATCCTTCAGAAAAACGAGCATAGCTCTTTCGCTCTTTACCAGTGTATAGTTAAATTATGAAAATAAGGCTATTCTATCTACCACCCAAAGTTTATTATAAGTACACTGTCGAGCATGATTAATGGAACACGCGTAATTGTATAGAATTGCGGTGTACGGTTATAATTTAACTTGTATTGTCTCGTGGGTCTGTTTGTTGTCCTTGTTTATTTTTGCTTTATTTCCTGGTTTTAAATAAATTAAATATTTATAAAGCGCGGTTGTAGTCATCCTGTGGTGGGCCATGACCTAGGCAGAGGGTAAACCACTGAAAAGTTATTCTTATGATAGTTTTATAAAATTGTGGGTATTTTAAATATTAAAAAAAAAAGACTCCTAAAAGTGTAGAGTTGAGAGCAGAGGCTACACCTTATAGATACGTAGAAAACAAGGGTAGGTACATGTGAATAATGATGATGTGGTAAAGACGAACCGGCCACTTTATCAAATCTTAGACTTTATCAGCCTTCATCAATTTTTATTACCAGAAGATTTCGATTGAAATAAATATGAAATACCAATCGAAGAATTCGAATTCCCAATGAACAATTTAAATTCCATACCTCATTCAGCGCGCCAGTTACAAGCCGGCCGAAACAATTACTTAATGTCAACGAAAAAGATAATTTAATAATTGTTGGCGATGATTTATAGGGGGCCCACGCCCACCTGGGGGCCCATAACCGATACTTCATCCAGCTTTATTTATGCACGTCGGTACAAAGTTACATCTTACTCCGAGCACCGTCGTGCATTTGTTAAAAGAACACGGTAATAGTCGCTCGAAGATTTCTAATGTCTCAATTTCAATTTATCTCCATCGAAAACTAAACCTTACTATCTTATACCCTCAGCTCAATTTAGATCACTGCAAACTACGCATGAGCTTTGTGTTTCAAAACAAAAACGACTAAAGCGAAACAATCGAATAAAATCCAAAGAGAACTGTAACAACAACGAAATAAAACACAAATTCAAGAAGAAACCTTATACACGTTTAAATTATGTCTTGTTTAATGAGTCAAAATGCTCTTTCGTTCGTAAGATTTCAACTCCCGGCTGCTTAGATTTAAAAGTCATCTTTGTTTGTGAGGGTGTAGCGTTTATTTTGGCGTGCAGTGTACTTCAGAGTTCCGTAGGATCGTGATGTAGCGAGCGGTTCGCGAGATGTTTCACTGAGAACACAGTCTTGTAACTAATGCAGGGAATCTACATATCATTAAGAGATGTTGGCTGGTTCTACGTGTGTACCTTGCTTTGTACCTTTTGTTGTACTAGTGGTGAGCTCTTGACTTTACTTTTTAAGGGTTTTTAAAAGAATTTTTAGGCTTGCAGTTGTTCTCTGTTACACTGAGTAAAATGAGAGGTTCTTTCCTAGTACTTAAGTATTAGGGAAACACAAAAATGAACGCAAACGAAAGTACAGCTACTCTATTGTTAGCTATCACTTTGTAGTGGAAATAGTATTTACAATTGAAACAAAATTAAGCTAATAGCAGACTGTAGCAAACAATCTACAGCTCTAAAAATAAGATTATCTACCTAAGTAAAAAGTCTAAGTCTTGTAAAACTTTGCTTTGCCGAAAAATACATGTCTTTTTTATTAGCTTATTCTGTTTCACAGCTGGGCATATTTTTTATTTCAATAACTTATATTGCGGCAAGCTGAAGACAGGGCGCTATTGCGCTCTCTGGGGGAGGCCTATGTCCAGCCGTGGACTGCTATAGGCTGATGATGATGATGAGGCTGGACCGGATCTTTTTAAATTCTTTTAACAATGCCATATTATACAATAGCCCAGAGTTAAAAATGCTCTCAAGTTCCTTAAAAGGTAAAAGGACATATTTAAGTAAAAGACTTAAATACAGGTCCTTGTATCTTTGAAGGAGGTTAAAAATTCTTAGTAGACCCTTGGGAATTTAACAATTTTCAAGTACCTACATAAGACTTACCCCCATATCTTTAATTATTACCTCGACTTCGATTCAAACTCTACTCAACCTCCAAATGCATTTCGGTATGCTTGATCGTAAAAAAATCCTTCACTCGAAACAGCCTTCGAGAATTTTTTCATACGAGTGGAATAACGAACTGTCATCTCAAGGTACCTCGCTACCTACCTTGAATGCTCCTCGAAATAGTTTGTTGTTATTTACAATGGATTTTGGAGACTATCTCAATTACATTTACGATGATGAAACCTACAATTATCCATCGCGAAGGTATATAAGAGAGGTTGATATATAACCAAATTAACGACTAAGCATACCTACCAAACTCGAGCATGTTTTGGAGGAATGCTCGAAACGCCCTTGAACAAGTTTGAGTGGAGAATTATTTGAGGTAATGACTAAAGATATGGGGGTTAGATTACACGACCAAAACAGAAAACAGACAGACGACGGTTCCATTTTCCATAGAGAAACTCAGTTTACACGTATTTATGACATAGATGCGCCTGCGCATGGTATCAATGCAATGTTATAGAGTTGTTCTCAGACGCCTATTGTATTGTGATATTGAAAATTTATAGTTACAGTCCGTATTAGAAATGTATGAAAGTATTTTATCATGGATTTATCAAACAACCACCAAACATGACATCGAAGATCGAGGATAACTTCTTAGAAAGTTATCTATTACATAAACATCATCATCATCATCATCAGCCTATAGCAGTCCACTGCTGGACATAGGCCTCCCCCAATGAGCGCCATAGCGCCCTGTCTTCAGCTTGCCGCATCCAGCATCTACCTGCAGTCTTTCGCAGGTCGTCATCCCACCTGGTCGGAGGGCGTCCTACACTGCGTTTACCGGAGTCGTGGTCTCCACTCAAGAACACGTTTGCCCCAGCGGCCGTCGGTTCTTCGCGAGATATGGCCGGCCCACTGCCACTTCAGCTTGCTTATTCTTTGAGCTATGTCGATAACCTTGGAACATAACGTTTTGGCAGCAAATGGTGAAATTGAACCTTATTCTATAGTTTAGGAAATAATCAAAGCAAAAATAATGCATTTCAGGTATTTTGCTACTTAGACCTTACGCAATTTACTAATTAGACAATAAGCATTTTAGGACTTATTTATTATTATTATTTATTTTAAGGCGTTATTGTCCCACTGCTGGGCTAAGGCCTCCATTTTCTCTTTCCATTCCTCGCGATCCAGCGCGACGATTTTTTTCATTTTAGGTCTTATGCTACTTTTATGTTTTGTGACCCGCTCATGAGCGAAATACCTATAGCATTAAACATACGTCCTAGTCTATTTTAGGTCTAGGTAGATAGGTACAGTCGATAACATAATCCTACCTATAGGTAGGTACAGTCAACAACATAATCCTTTCACCACGCACCTGCTCCAATGCATTGATTGGAGCCGATGTTATCTGAACTTATTGTCTTAATTGATTCGTTCGGTGCAGGGTGCAGGTTTAGCTGGCTAATTCTAATGGTGGTTTATAGGTCTACGGGACGGATACGGGACGGGATCGGAAGTAGAGTCTAGAATACCGAGGTATAGTTGCATGAGTTGTTTGACGACCTCTGCGGTGGGCAAAAGTTCGCCTGGGACGCAGAAGGTTGCAGGTACGATTCCTGCCTCGACACATTTGTTTGTAAGATAAGATCCGGAAAAAATATTATGCATAGGTACATAGTGCAGCACCTCAATCAATCAACTCTAAAATGTAAGAATATGATATAATTAAGTTAAGGTGTTATTATTTAATTAAGTTAAGGTGTTATTATTTGTAAACTTTTGGTCAATAAATATTTTGTATTTGTATTTGTATTGATATGTATAATAATACGATAGGGCTGGTCCACCAATTCAAAGTCGCTCAGCGAGCTATGGAAAGAGCTATGCTCGGAGTGTCTCTGAAGGATAGGATTCGCAACGAACACATCCGACAGAGAACCAAAGTTATCGACATAGCTCTGAGAATTAGCAAGCTAAAGTGGCAGTGGGCCGACCATATCTCGCGAAGAACCGACGGCCGTTGGGGCAAACGTGTTCTTGAGTGGAGACCACGACTCGGTAAACGTAGTGTAGGACGCCCTCCGACCAGGTGGGATGACGACCTGCGAAAGACTGTAGGTAGATGCTGGATGCGTCAAGCCGAAGACAGGGCGCTATGGCGCTCATTGGGGGAGGCCTATGTCCAGCAGTGGACTAATATAGGCTGATGATGATGTATAATAAAAATATCTATCTATGTAATGTATTAAGTATATCAGTCATCTAATACCCATGACAGCAACATCCAAGCTACACAGATCTTGTGTGGATTGTCCAACATTATTATTTCCTATGCCATATCCCGTATGTTATAAAGAACCTTGGACCAAGCTAATTCACAGATTTATGTGGCCCCTACTATCTGTGATCCGACATCTTGGATTTTCTAGGCTTAATTTATCAGTTGGGTTCGGATTTCTAAGCGCGAAGTGAATTGTTGATCTGGATTTAATTGAATTTAAAGCGCGTTTAAACTCTGACAAGTTGCAAAGCTAAAATACTTAATTTAGATAGATAGAAAACTATATTGCATACTTAAATCTAATAGAAACTATTTGCAACAACACAATTTTAAAACTAACCGTCGATTGGCGGTCTTTTCGTTCAGCGATCTCTACCAGAACTATGAATAATTTAAGGAAGAGAATAAAGATACTTTGTACCTACTAATATGTTAACATGTTATCTCATAAAATACAGAGTTTTCAATGGAAAAAGCAAGCGGAAGTATGAATATTAGCTAATTTATAAATAAAATAATAAATAAATAATGCTGGACAATTGACAGAGCAACCCCAAGAATGAACGAGAAAACCTTAATAAGAAACAACGCGTGCGAAGCCGCGGGCAGAACCTAGTTATTCATATCTCGCCAACCTCAGCTCGTTTGCAACTTCATTTCACAGTTTTGTCAATAAAAAAACAAAACTGTATGGAAATAGCGTATCAATAAATTGGTGGGAGGCTCACGATATTTAGCATGATCGCGGCTGCATTAACGTTCCGACGGCCGCGCCATAGCTCGGATAACTCAATCCCGAACAGAGTAGTGTGCTACAGAGACTACAGAGAATTGAACAGCTCCAAAATAAATTGATAAGGATTGTAATTATGTTTTCTTGTATCTACATAAAACTAAGTCAATAAAATTCATGAATAACTTTACAAAAATTGTGTTGTTGTTGAATAATATAATTGCCCACTAACGCGATCATGCTAATGTATGATCGCGGCTGCATTAATGTTCCGAAAGCCGCGTCATAGCTCGGATAACTCAATTCCGAATAGAGTAGTGTGCTACAGAGATTACTGAGAATCAACGAGCTCGAAAATAAAGTTATTTACGTGTGGTTTTGTAGTTATTTAGCAATGTTACAGTAATCTTTCGTCATATCTTTAGGTAAGATACTCATCTCTAGTTTTCTATTTTTGGGCGTACTTTTTTAGTAACTAGAGTACATAAAAAGAAGTCTATAAAATTTATGAATAAATTTACAAAATTCGTGTAGTTGATGAATTGTATCAATGCTCTCGATAACTATGTAGCATAGTCGCTGCTGCATTAACGTTCCGACGGCCGCGTCATAGCTCGGATAACTCAATTCCGAACAGAGTAGTGTGCTACAGAGACTACTGAGAATCAATGAGCTCAAAAATTAAGTTATTTTCGTGTTGATTTTGTTGTTATTTACGCTACTTACAGTCTTTCTTTATATATCTGTAGTGCTCAAAAATAAATTGATTCAGATTTTTTTTCTGTGTTGATTTTATGGTTATTTAACAAGGTGGTTACGTTAATTTTATGTCATATCTATAGATTGGCTGCATTAACGTTCCGACGGCCGCGCCATAGCTTGGATAACTCTACTCCGAACAGAGTAGTCTCTGTAGCAACAGAGACTACAGACAATCAGTGAGCTCGGAAATAAATTTGAGTGAATTTATTTTCCTGGTGATTTCAATATTTTAAACTTACGCGATCTAAACAGTAAACACGTCATAATTATAAGTACTACTGAACGGGTATTTATCACGTCTAATTACCTATTGAGATAATTGACAACCAGTGACCACGACGCGACAGTGTGTAAAACTGTTGAAACGTCGGGAAAAATAACTAAATAAACTCGATAAATACTGTGACGTCAATTTATTTATGCAGCAGGCTCCACCAAAACCAAACGCAGAGTCATGTATCGCATTATAACAACGATCAGAAAATATTTTTCTGTTTCTGTCTACTCTACCCCTGGTAGTTCCGACACGAAATCCGCGATTTTTCCATTGGTTTTATTACGAAGCCTAACTCCGTTGACAATAAGCCAGTATATTATCCGCGGAGTTTTGTTGCACAGAATTCAAATTTATGACGTATGCGCCGATACTGACGCCATTTTGTGCATTTTTTTACCTCACTACATTGTTGTGTCGGCTTTTTATGGACCGTTTTTAATTGAAAGACTATTTATGGTTTATTCTGGGGATTGATTTCCTTCGTCCGAGGTTTTATAAGAAAATCTTGAATTTTCTCAAATTGATCCAGTACCAAACTATATATGTTATATATATGTTTGGTGTGTATACGTTTTAAGGTATATATTACTATGAACCGTAGAATAAGTTAATTAAGATCTGTTACTTTTCTATGGTCTGAAATAAATTATTATTATTATATGTATGTACATATATTAGGTTGTCTGCTTTTTTTGAAACTATTATGTGACCTATTAACCTTTTAACCGCCCGACTTCATATCAGCTGGCGTGCACCCAGCGCCCGGCACAGTGAATCGAAAAATTAATACCTACATTAAAGAGGGATATGCAATACTTAACTTTTCGATCTCGATATTTCGTTTTGCACCTCGTTTAGCTGATTAAACGAGCAGTGATATTTTGGTCGTAAATATACGACTCAGGCGAAATGGGCTCGAAAATATTTGTCGGATTAATCCGACGTAGGCGGTTAAAGGGTTAACCTAGTCTTAGACCTATAAAGTCTTGTACTACTCAGTCAGATGTACTAAAATACCTAGTACCTACCTTTTTGGTACCATAGCGTGATTTTGAGTTCCAAATCCAAGCGTGATAGTTCAATTTTTTACCTACTTTTTTCGAAGACCTTTTTCCGTCTGCCAATGACCGCTCTCTAGTACAATAAGGTCGTTTCTGCTTATTACAATCGACTCTACCTTATTTTTGCCAAAACAAAGCAGATTACCCAACTAAACTTTATCATAATCACCTTGTTAGTATCATTGTTAGCCAAAACAAACGATCAATTAAAACAAATCATCCCAGTCGATTTAACCCTTAATCACTCAACCCTTAGATTTGACGACAACTAATCTGCGATAACACAGCACGTGTGTACTGTGCCTATGCCTCATTACCCACAGCATACTAAAAATGAACCTTAACTACTCAGACATAGAGCTTAATCCACTTTAATACGTTTGTCTGTATTCTGTCGTTGAATATTCAACCGTATGTTGTAGAGAATAGAGTTTAGAGGAAGTATAGGGTGTGCAAGAAGTATAGGGTAGTTTTAATGCATAATCTGAGTATTAGCATCACAAAACGTTCATTCATCAAGCATCAAGATTGTCCGATATCGGAGACTGAGCGGTTTTATGCTAGAGTATAATTGTAAAGATGATAATACCCCTTTTTGGGTGATTTATTAAAAAAAAACCTGGAACTCTATTTAAAATAAACTTTTATTGATACACAAATTCTGTTTGATTCCATGCCTAGATGATTTTTTTAGGCCCATGAAATTAAACAATACAAGACAAAGCAAACGCATCCCGCACCGCTACCGCATAGCATTAAAGTTTGCAAAAGCTCTTAGTACATTTAATTTAACATTAAAAGCACAAAATAGAAGATGGCTAACGGCATGTGGTTATTTCTTATCCCTTATAAAAATTAATATCTTTAATTTGACATAATTGATAAAGTTAAGCAGCCTGGTAGAGGCTGGGCATTGAATAGATAAGGTTGTGTGAATTGTCTAACCGACGGCCGATGGGGCAAACGTGTTCTTGAGTGGAGACCACGACTCGGCAAACGTAGTGTAGGACGCCCTCCGACCAGGTGGGATGACGACCTGCTAAAGACTGCAGGTAGATGCTGGATGCGGCAAGCTGAAGACAGGGCGCTATGGCGCTCATTGGGGGAGGCCTATGTCCAGCAGTGGACTGCTATAGGCTGATGATGATGATGATGATGATGTGTGAATTGTCTAGGAATGACTTATTTATTATTATTAATGTGTTTGGTAGATACGTAACAAAAGTAAAGTAAAGTAAAAAATCATTTATTTCTTTAGGCTTACAAAATAAGCACTTAGACAAGTCATATTTTATATATAAATTATTATCAAATAAAATTATTTTACTGTTCACTTCAATTTTTTGTCCACTAGTGGAAGAAGTGAAAAGAAACCACTAGCATGTTCATCTCTTATATGTCTAATACAATGGTTATTTGCCTATTTAAGTCTAAATATAATATGATTCGATACATGTCAATATTTAAGTAAAGCTATGCACAACACAAAAACTTACATACTATTGTCAGTGCGAAACTGAGCGAAATCTGGCCAAGCATTAACATCATTGAGATAATCATTTATGGAGTAGAAAGCCTTCTAAATGAGATTTAGTTTTATGTAATTTTTTAATTTACGAATAGGGAGCTCAGTTGCTTTAGATAGAAGCTTATTATATGTAGAAGCGCACGCTATTGCCCATAAATGATTTCCCTACCTTGTGTAATCTAAATGATGGGATGTGTAACTTGTTCTTGTTTCTTGTATTTCTATTGTGAACATCACACTTTTTCATAAGGCTATCCTTATTTTTGTGGGTATACATTAAATTTTCATAGATGTATTGTCTGCTGTGTGGTGTCGGCCGTGATAGAATAGCACCACCCCAACTCTTCCCGTGGGTGTCGTAGAAGGCGACTAAGGGACATACACCGGGGGGCGGGCAGCAGCGTCCCTTGCAGCACACTCCCTATACTGCGATCCCCAACCCGCATGCCCAGCGTGGGGATTATGGGCATCAACCCCCCCATGGATAGACACGCCAAAAGAATGTGGCCCCCAGTTCCCGGCCGCCTCGCTATTCCTGGCCATGGTAGCGGCCACGGTAACGGCGGGGCAGGGGGTGCTAGGAATCCCCGGGCTACATCAGGCTACCAAACTCTACCTAAACTGACCCTGGCTACGTTTAACGGACGCACTCTGAGGCTTGACCATCATCTAGCGCAGTTGGAAGTGGAGTTAGAGAACATCAGATGGCATGTTCTGGGGTTATGTGAAGTCCGTAGAGAGGGGGAGGACACCGTAACCCTAGACTCGGGCCATCTTCTCTACTTTCGCGAGGGTGATAAAACATCCCAGGGTGGCGTAGGCTTCCTCGTCAATAAGGCCCTCTCTAGCAACGTCCAAGAAATCTCCAGTGTGTCGACCAGGGTAGCGTACCTGATCCTTCGGCTGTCCAAGCGGTACAGCATGAAGGTCATCCAGGTCTATGCACCGACCTCGGCACACTTGGATGATGAAGTGGAGGATATGTATGAAGACATATCCAAAGCCTTACATAACACCACTAAGGCCCACTTCAACGTTGTTATGGGGGACTTTAACGGCAAGGTGGGAACCCAGATTGGCAACGAATCCCGAATAGGCCCGCATGGTTATGGGGTCAGAAATCACAGGGGGCAAATGCTTGTCAACTTCCTTGAGAAGGAGGGGCTGTTCTTGATGAACTCTTTCTTTAAGAAACAGCCTCAAAGGAAGTGGACATGGCAAAGCCCCGACACTGTGACTAAAAATGAGATCGACTTCATCATGACGGATAGCAAGCACATATTCAGAGATGTCTCAGTGATCAACAGGTTCAATACCGGATCTGATCACCGACTCCTCCGAGGCTCTCTGAATATCAACTTGAAGCTTGAAAGAAACCGTCTGATGAAGTCCACGCTCCGACCTGACCCAATCCAAATCATGGCGGGCACCGAGAAGTTTCAGCAGCTTCTCGGGAATAGATTTGTTGCCTTGGAATCCACTGATGACGCTGACGAGACCCTACACAATCTGGTTAAAACGTTGAGGGATGAGGGCATCAAATTCTGTCGAAAGCAGCGTACTGGCAAGAAGTCCAAACTCTCGGATGAGACTCTTGGGCTGATGACAAAAAGACGGGAGACCACCCAAGCGACTTTGTCAGAGAGGTCAGACCTGAACAAGCGGATTGCGAAGATGGTACGGCACGACCTTCGGAGCTTCAACACGCCCCTCATTCAAGAGGCGATAGAGCGAAACCGAGGGTCCAAAGTATTCACTCAGCAGCTTGGCAGGAGCCACCTGACAAAGCTTAAAACGCACGACGGGAGGACCGTATTGTCAAAGCCGGAGATATCCGCCGAGATAGAGGATTTCTATGGCCGATTATACGCTGCACATGCCCCTCGTTACCGACGAGATGACCAAGATTCCAGAGCCACCCTGACACGCCACTATACCGACGAATTGCCTGAAATCAGTCAAGACGAGATCGTGTTAGCTCTAAGGCAGCTTAAAAATGGAAAAGCCCCCGGCGAGGACGGTATTACTTCAGAGCTTCTTAAAGCCGGAGGAGCCCCTGTAATACAGGAGCTACGGAACCTCTTTAATACCGTCCTTGACAGTGGGAGAACTCCAAAGGCGTGGAGCGGGAGTTTGGTGGTGCTCTTTTTTAAGAAGGGAGATAAAACCCTTCTTAAGAATTACAGACCCATCTCACTCTTGAGCCACGTCTATAAGCTGTTCTCACGAGTGGTCACGAACCGTCTCGCCAGGAGACTCGACGAGTTCCAGCCACCGGAACAGGCTGGGTTCCGCGGAGGATATGGCACCATAGACCACATACACACAGTGAGGCAGATTATACAGAAGTCCGAAGAGTATAATCAGCCCCTGTGTCTGGCTTTTGTGGACTATGAGAAGGCATTTGACTCCGTCGAAACCTGGGCTGTTCTGGATTCCTTACAGCGAGGCCAAGTAGACTATCGTTATATCCAGGTGCTGAGTTGTCTCTACGAGGCCGCCACCATGAGTGTCCAAGTACAGGGTCAGCAGTCTAAACCCATCCAATTGCGCAGAGGAGTGAGGCAGGGGGATGTCATATCCCCGAAACTGTTCACGTGCGCATTGGAAGATATGTTTAGGTTGCTGGACTGGAAAGGAAAGGGCATTAATATAAACGGCGAGTACATCTCACACCTGCGATTCGCTGATGACATAGTCTTAATGGCGGAGTCGCTTGAGGAACTGAACCAGATGCTGGACGGCCTAGCTTCAGCCTCCCGATGTATCGGTCTTGGCATGAATTTGGATAAAACCAAAGTCATGATCAATGGTCACATTGATCCAAGGCCGGTGGTCGTACATGGTCACCTTCTCGAAACTGTTTCCGAGTACACTTACCTTGGGCAGATTCTGCAGTTGGGTAAAAACAGTTTCGAGAAGGAGGCCAAAAGGAGGATCCAGCTGGGCTGGGCAGCGTTTGGGAAACTACGTCAAGTCTTCACGTCATCCATACCGCAATGCTTGAAAACGAAAGTTTTCAATCAGTGCGTCCTACCCGTTATGACCTACGGAGCTGAGACGTGGACACTCACGATAGGGCTGGTCCACCAGTTCAAAGTCGCTCAGCGAGCTATGGAAAGAGCTATGCTCGGAGTTTCTCTGAAGGATAGGATTCGTAACGAATACATCCGACAGAGAACCAAGGTTATCGACATAGCTCAAAGAATTAGCAAGCTGAAGTGGCAGTGGGCCGGCCATATCTCGCGAAGAACCGACGGCCGATGGGGCAAACGTGTTCTTGAGTGGAGACCACGACTCGGTAAACGTAGTGTAGGACGCCCTCCGACCAGGTGGGATGACGACCTGCGAAAGACTGCAGGTAGATGCTGGATGCGGCAAGCTGAAGACAGGGCGCTATGGCGCTCTTTGGGGGAGGCCTATGTCCAGCAGTGGACTGCTATAGGCTGATGATGATGATGATGATGATGATGATTGCGACAATACTAATACTAATCATTGTGTCTCCAGATGGCTACAATAGGAATATATTTTTTATTTCTTCTGCTCAAGGTGATCTCTGGCTGACATACTAAAATAATAACTGTCGCACTTGTATCTACGCAAAGTATATTATTGCAAAAAGTTAGATCTAGATGGTAGTTAAACTAATTATATTGATCACCCTATTCTTATTTTCTCTCTTTCCATTCGTTGATAGGGGTTAGAAGCTTTAAGACTACATCTTGATTTGACTTGATAATTAGGGATAACGACGAATATACGGAGGTAAAGGGGACGAAATAAGAAGAGTCTCATATCCCAAAGGATTTTGTTCAAAAATAATTGATAAAAAAAAGAATTACGTATGTACTCGTATATAAAAAACAAAGAAAACTTCCCACCACCGGACATAAAACAGTATTTATCGCTGCGGCATTGGACCCAGTAGCTTCTTTATCTTCTGGAACTGATAATAATATGGAAAAAGTAGGCAGCTTATGTTTTATTTTAGGTCTAGACCTACACCTAAATTTCAGCCCGATTTGTTCAGTAGTTTTGGCGTGAAGAAGTAACAAACATCTATCTATCCATTCAAACTTTCGCATTTTCATATATTAGTGGCTATTATATATATATATATATATATATATATATATTTATGTACAGACCTAGGTAAGATTTAAGTTAGTCATCTCATACAAATAAAGCAAAGTTCTATCATTAATTTTCTTACGATTTATCAAGTTTTAACAGTCAAATTACGTAATCGAATCGAGAAGCTCGAATCATCGCCAATGGTCGCAAAAATCAGCGGCGCCTAATGCGATAATCGAGTGCAGTTTCACCAATCGAGGCCACTCGATTTTATATCGATAAAACTGCGGACTCACTGTCCATCAGTGTATCGAACTTGCAGTATTGCAGTGGTAGAGTTAGTTCTTTCCGGACTTTTTTGTCCCTTTGTTAAAACGTTTCTATGTAACTATAAAAACGCAGTAGGGAGGTACAGGATCTGGTAGTTCTCTAGATATCTTCCTCATCATAATCAGCCTATTATTAGTCCACAGATGCTGGACATGGACATAAACGTAACGCAATATAAATAATTTAATTAACCCTTTGTTTTCAAAAAATATCATATAAAAAACGGCTGAAACTGACAAAACTCAGCATCAAATAAACAGTAACAGATTTTTCTAATAATTTACTTCACTTTGCTGTTCATTCTTTGGTAACCGTGTGTATCAAGTGTAAATCACTTATCTGGGGGGTTATTCGGAGGTGATTTCCGAAAATCAATCGGCGGCCGGATCAGATACCCGTGATGTATGGACCCATCAACGGCGTCTTCCTTTGATTGGATTTCGTTAGGGGATAACTCTTCTTTTTTAAAAATGCTAACCTTTTGGCTCGTGGGTGTTGCGTTACTTAATATATAAATATCTATATAAAAAAAATCGTCAAACAGCGATACTTTTTAACTTAGGCTTTAAGGCACTATTTACTAAGTTATATAACCTATTTGTTATTAATAAATAAATGATCTATTTTGTTTATTTTTTATTTATTTACAAACGTGATTATTAGAACATGTAGCGTCAGAATCATATATGGCTGCTATTCGAGGTGAACTTTACTTTATCATATTTTATTTATATGTAATATATACACGTTGTAAAATGAGGGGTGGATCATAAATGGGGGGTGGGGGACCTCAGTGCCTATCGTTACACCGTGTATATTAGAACTAGTATTCACTCCAAGCCATTGCAATCAATCTACAGGTAGCTCAACTGACCCATATCGATAGCAGTCGGAAGTGTCCTCAAGAAGCTAGCTGCATTGCCCCGCTGTATGACAATGCTGATGCGCTGCGCCAGATACTCACCAGCTCTCGGGTCACGCGTCGCCTACGACCTGACGTTCAGATATAAAAAAAAACAGGTAGCATACCATAAATACAATATTTGATGGTTACTTTATGAATAAAGATTTTATCTATTTTGTATTATGAATTATGACCGATTTTCACTCATAGAAAATAGACAAAACATTTTACGTTTGTAATGCTAAAAACAACCCTAAAATAATCCACCCAACTCTTAAAATTCATTTGCAAAAACAATGGCCGCTATCATTCCCAGCCAAAATCGCAAACAATGTAGCTCAAAACAAAAGCCTCAATTTCAAAATAAACAGTCTGCTAAAGCTGAAAAAGGCAGTGAAAATTAAACAGGTTATTAGTTGAAAATTACCGCGCGTCCCGACTGTAATGTCCCCGGTAATAAAGCCTCCTTTCAAGAACAAAGAAAACCAAACACTGGAATAGACCTGTACGGTGATTATGTAACTCGCGACCGGTTTGCGACAGGCGTAAATTAAGCATTACAGTGCTGTCAAACGCTAATTTTGACCAATTTTGACGTTGTAGCTGGTGTCAAACTAATACAAAATTGACGTTTGACAGCACTGATTGCTTAATTTACGCCTGTCGCAAACCGGTCGCGAGTCACCCGGCTGGGCGAGGGATTTTTTCCTTGAACCTGAAGTGGGATTCTTCCTTGAAATAAGGGATTTATATATATATATATATACTTAGTATAACAATCAGTTTATAGCTCTGTCTTGTGCGTCCTGACCAGGTGGGATGACGACTTGCGAAAGACTGCAGGGAGGGAGGGGATGCGTCAAGCTGAAGACAGGGCGACGCTATCTATATGGCGCTCATTAGGGGAGACCTATGTCCAGAAGTCGACTAAAATAATTATACTAATGGCTCATGAACATAGGCGGACAGGCATACTTAACATGGCAAGGAACCTCTTATTTTTGCTGTTAAGTAGGTATGATTGGGCAGCCAAGTTTGGAAAGAAAAGGGCGACGACGCAATAGCAGAGAATATTTGTATTTTTTGTAAGGACTGTGGATTTTGTTAAATAAATAAATAAATAAGAACTTGCGAAAAAAAAAAAATTTTAACTACTCTACATAATGTACATATGATGATGGATGATGATTCTGTTAATGGCAATTGTGTCTGGTTTGACACTTTTCAGCCAGTGTTAAGTAATGGAAAATTATTGTAAATTATCTGAGTTATCAAACTATGAAGATTGTATGATATTTTCACCTGAACCTATTTCGTTATCTAGCAGGGTGTACCATGTGCAGGTTAGGTTGGCTTGGGAGACGAGATGTTGGAGTCCCCTTTACACCCCTACAAAATGTATGTATTTATTGCAAAATATCAACAAAAAGTTGTGTTATTTTGGTCTTGTCCATTCCAGATTCTTTAAATCTTGACTGTTCGCGGGAAATAGGGGGAAAATGGAGGTCTAAACCCAACCCCCTGGGGCCGGATGCAGGCGGGGGAGGGGGGCGGCCTTAATTACCGCTGCTTTTATAGTTTTAATGAGTTCATTTGGGACCGGGGCTAACAAGCGGCGTAATACCTATTTAAACCAATTTTGAAATTAATATTTATAGGGATGGGAGATTTTGCTTTTGTCGATAATTTTACTTTATGAGTATTTTTTTGAGTCAGAGGTAAGATAGGTTTGAATTAAAAATTAGGAAGCTGAAGTGGTAGAGTGCCGGCCATACCTGGCGAAGAACTGACAACCGCTAGGGTAAACGTGTACTTAAGTGGAGACCACGACTCGGTAAACATAGTGTAGGACGCCCTCCGACCAGGTGAGATGACGACCTGCGAAATACTGCAGGCTGCATGCGGCAAGCTGAAGAAAGGGCGCTTTGGCGCTCATTGGGGGAGGCCTATGTCCAGCCGTGGACCGCTATATGCTGATGATGATGATGATCTCTGCTTTAACTTTAAACTAGAACTATTTATTTGTCAAAACTCACTATTTTTATATGCTCTTTGTGACATTTGTGTCATCGCGGCCATGGTAGACCTATGTGACGCCACTTTGTGTTCCCTTGAATCCACGGCCTTTATAATTCGACA
Organism: Eupithecia dodoneata; assembly: GCA_947044415.1. Classification (NCBI taxonomy): domain Eukaryota; kingdom Metazoa; phylum Arthropoda; class Insecta; order Lepidoptera; family Geometridae; genus Eupithecia; species Eupithecia dodoneata. The sequence continues at coordinate 4,035,331 of OX345678.1, forward strand.
CTAACCCTTGCAACTGCTAGAAACAAATAGGGCAATCCTATTGCTTCTAGCAGGTTGGATTTTCTTCGGAGTAAGTTGTGCCTTACTGGTATATTGACAAATTATCGAAAATATATCGATGATTTTAATTTTCATAAGTCACATCACTAAAATCTTTATCAGAGTTTGCTGGCGGTCGACTACTTTGTCGATATTAATTAAAAAGGGGTCCTGTACAAGTTAATATTAAAGAAAATTAAGCAATCTACGAACGGCGGGAGCTTCTAATGAATTTTCACTATATACTTTACGTGAAATTTAATATTATAAGCGACTTATGGTAAAATTTACCAAACCTGTTTATCAGTTTGCAAATCATATTCTTAACATCATCTCAACATATTTTGTGGCCTCAACTTTGACGTAAATTGTCCTTCCATTATTGTATATGCACATAATAGGTACACTACACATTGTCTATGACCAATAAGTTTTATCAAAGCTTGATCAAATAAAATGTGCGGATATGAGACAGAACATTATCAATAAAAATCGGAAAAAGTTGAATAAGCTAGATTTTAAAAAAACAAGGCGTTTTTTTTTATATGTATAAAAGGTGAGAAGTGAAGTCAATAGCAAAGTGTCATATTTTTAAAGATAAGAGAGTCGACGATAAAAACAATCCTATTCAAATATAGCTATTAAGAACTAGTCATATTTTTGCATTCGGTTCGGTTCGGGGTTCGATTCCAGCCTTAGGACTAATTTTTGTGCGATCTGAGTATCCAAAATTATTTATTTATTATTACATTGCATTCGTCCTCAAGCAAGGCTTAAAGTGTGATCAAAACTCTTTTCTTAAACTTTAAACCTCAAATTGAAAGCCTTAAAGCCTCCCATCTTCCCTAAGTATCTACCATAACCCACCGACTGCCCATAAAACATTTCAGCGGCCCAGCAGGCCCTTCTGAATGGCGTCCCCAAACTACTTAATAGGGCGATAATTGCGGGGCCATAACGAGCGGGGGCCCGCCCCGATGGGGGGCTGATACGGGTAATGTATGGGGGTGATCTGCCCCAGGTCAGGGGTAAGGTTGTACGTTGAAATTTCTAGCAATTTTGCTGTTTTTGTACGTTGAAATTTCTAGCAATTTAGCTATTCTTGGTTTTTTTTCAGGCCGCGCTGTGTTTTGTTTATTGGGTTTTAGAAAGGAGATAATCAATGACTATAAATAAATAAATAATGCTGGACAATTCCCCATGGTAAGCAAAGCTTGTGTTATGGGTACTAGATAACTGATATACATAATACAATACATTACATAGATAGATATTTTTTATTATAAATAGAAAACGACCAGAACACCCGGAACAAATATCTGCAGATCGTACACACAATTGTTCCGAGGCGGGAATCGAACTCGCAACCTCCTGCGTCGCAGGCGGACCTTCGCCCACCGCGCCACATCGGTCGACAGATAACTGCTTATGTCTACTATGTAGGTAGTTCTCATGGAGTAAGTGACTAAATAATTAATTAATTACTAGGCTAGGATCATCATCAGCCTATATTAGTCCACCGCTGGACATAGGCCTCCCGCAATGAGCACCACAGCGCCCTGTCTTCAGCTTGACGCATCTAGGATAAGTTGTTGATTTAATAATGATGATTGTTATTAACCGACGAAAAGAAAAACAAAAGAGGAGTATGTTTGGCTGTATGTATTTTTATGTACGTTTATTTCTCCGTCAATTATTTATACATGTAAATGAGATATTTATTTTTAAATCAGTTTTCAATTGTTTCGTTGATTTTTTCAAATCACCACGATATTAATTCTATTGTGTTAACTATTAAAAATTGAGCTGTAGGTAATTCTTTTGTATATCGTGAAAATCGTAATGCTTAAGATGTCATCATAATAAAACATTGTTTGAACAGTTATCAGAATATCTTCAGAGATGGTGGTAGGTAAGAAGATAAGTAAACCTAAGTTAAGGAATTCATCATCATCAGCCTATATTAGTCCACTGCTGGACATAGGCCTCCACCAATGACCGCCATAGCGCCCTGTCTTCAGCTTGACGCATCCAGCATCTACCTGCAGTCATTCGCAGGTCGTCGTCATCCCACCTGGTCGGAGGGCGTCCTTTACGTTTACCGAGTCGTGGTCTATACTCAATAACACGTTTGCCCCTGCGGCCGTCGGTTCTTCGCGAGAAGAATAAGGAATTAATTATTACTAATAAGAAATTATTTTATTACTAAGAAATAAATAAAGAAAATTATTTATTTATTAGACAGTCTAAGTCTAATATAGCCTATGTTCACCGCGGATAGTGTAGCTTCCCAACGATGAATTACCCAGGTAGAATTTTTCAAATCGGTTCATTATTTTCGGAGCCTATTCATATTCATATTTATTTATTCCATAAAACAATGTACATTGTGTGTGGAAACTTAAAAATAAATTATATTAACTACAAGAGAAAAAAGAAAAAGTATCACATTAAATTAAATTATTGAAATGATTATCTTCACATACACAAAGTTTATACATACATATAATTATATAATGAAGGTCATAGTTCGTCAATGGAGTAGATGCACTTTTCCAGAAGATAACATTTTATTTTATTTTTTAGAAGTGTTCTTCTATGTATGACTTCTTTATTTCGAGCGGCAATTTATTAAAAATTTAATACAAACAAAAAATCAAACCTTACCTCTTTATAATATTAATATAGAAAATACTCTCCTCTTCCAACATCGTCAGCTATTCACAGATTTACTCTTATAAGAGAAAAAGGGATGCAAATATGCAAATTGGCAAAGAGTCTGTACTTACAGCCTGATGAATCTCTCTTGTATTTTCAACTCTATGCCGATTGTAATAAGGTCGACAAGTACTTGTTGTGTCAAGTTATGTGTCCTTTTACAAGGACGGCGGGGGTCTATTGTTGTGACTTCATTTGCTCCGAGTTTTGTTCGTTTTGGGATATTGATTCAAAGTGGCTCGTAAGTAGGAATGCTTGGAATTTTTACGATTTATTATTGTTGGATATTCTTCAAGAATGCCTGTGTAATATGGTTGTTAAATTGTCTGTGTGTTGTACCTATACACTAGATAAAATCGATGTAGAATGTTTGTAAACAAACAACGTCACAGCGAAAAATCATTTGCTATGGTATTATGATTTAACCAAAAACAAATTCAAAACAGTTTAAAACTAAAGCATTTGAAGTTGGTTAAAAAACAATCAAATTACAATTATTGTACGTAGCCATTTCGAAATCTATTTTACGGAAAAAAAGTGATCTGACGAAAGCGGAATCTGACGGACGAGGAATCACGAGAATTGCTGTTTCGTCACCAGTTTCAAAATTCTGACCTATACGGAAAAAAAGTGATCTGACGAAAGTGGCATCCGACGGATGTGTTCTAAATAAAAAAAACTACCAGTACACCCGGACCAAATATCTGTTAAGCATTTGTCACGAGGCGGGAACTGAACCCGCAACCTCCTGCGTCGCAACCGTTTACCCGCTGCGCTAAAAAGGTCGCCCACAATGATTTAACTTTTAATACCTTACAATACACTTAAATAATCAACACAGTTGCAAATTACCCCACTCAATATCAGAGTAGTAAAGTTAATGCGTTAGTGATTTCCCTGCGGGAGGCCAATTTCAGTGTAATTCTGGCCCCACGGGGGGCCACGGACTAATGTATCCTAACCATTATGAGTGGCCGCTTATAAACTCCTCAACTGACCTCCGTGGAGGACGAGGATTATGCTTATTGTTACGAGTTTATTGAATAACAAATAATAATTACTTTCAAGAGTAACAATCAACATTATTATAATACTTATTCCATAGGTGTAAGAAACCAACTTCTGTCCATGTCTTTGCTCCCAAAGGAAGCTAACATATAGGGCCGAATTCTACTAATCAATCGCTTTACTATGATAATGACATCATTGCAGAATCTTTGTTGGGTGAAAAGTTAGGTGTATAAGGGGGACTTCAACATTTCGTCTCCCAAGCCAACTTAACCTGCACGAACACCCTGCTAGATAACGAACTAGGCTCTGGTGAAAATATCAATCCATCTTCATAATTTGATAACTCAGATAATTACAATTATTTTGGGCAGAGCTTTTTAGTGGATCTCTTCGACAGACCATACCGTGCCCTAATCAAATATGCTGGATAATTATCTGCTTGCAGATTTTCCCCTTGAAAGCAAAAGGCTCTCATAGCATACAAGAATGGTACAAATATATCTTTAAATACCACAGATATATCCTTAAATACCACACAGATAGTCTACCTATCCTGTATCCCAATTTTCAATCAGACCAATTCACCACCATACCACAAGGCCCAATCATTTGTATCCTAAGTGATGTGACTCACGAGGGTTTTATTATCGATAAAATCCGGATCAAATGAAGTATTCAAAAGCTGTGTAGAGTTTTTTAAAGCCAGCCCAGTGTTGACAGAAACGCAATCAATAAATCACTCGGCGCAACAAAGAATTCAATGTGTGTTGATTGTGCATCTTGAGAACGCTTTTTAGTAAATGATAGGGTTGGGATAGTGGTGTTTGGGGTAATTGTCGATATTTTCGTGTTAATCCATTAATAAAGAAGTTTACTTTTAACACACTTGTACCCTAAAACTTTCGCACTATCTTATAAAAGCCTGGATTCGGTTTTCATTATTTTATTGCAAATATAAATTACACAGGAACTAATATTATACCTTTGACATTTAACGATAAAAAGCTAAAACAACATTTAGGTTTTTAAAATAACCAAACCCTACTAAGCCATAATCTAATCAAATCTAAAATATCATGTACAGTAGGTATACAAACTAATATCACAGAAACATAAAACAAAACTCGATATTTCGTCCATTACCCAGGTAGGATTTATTTTTAGTAAAATAAAGGACCGGTGTTTTCTTCAATAGTCTGGTAAGGGTACATATTGATGTCGTGATTTTTCTGGTTCTGAGTTTCTATGTAATCTTTCATCGATATCGATAATGCCACCTAACATTACTAAGTGTACCTTCTCAAGAGGCTCATTGGTGGTCTGCCGCTTTGATGTAATATGCCGAATCATGGCACGCGATTCAAATATGACGATGATATGACTCTTGTCTCTTTCACCACGTTATCGATAACTCATCAAACTTCTAGACAACCCTATTTCAAAGCGATAGAGTCGGAATTAAATAGTAAATTGCTTAGCGAGTTACATTTAGTAAGTGTTTTTGAGATAAATCGGTGTCTATTAAACTGATATTATTTGGTATTGATGGTGTAAACTAAGGTTTTGGATATGGCGTCACCGTCAGATGACGGCTATCAAAAGCGCAATTAAACAATAGGTGCCAATCGGCAATGTGTCATTCAGATACATCTGAATTCGTTTAGATTGGCGCATGGCAACATGTCGCCAAACTAACAAGACGAAAAGTCGCCTTATTAGTCGATTTTTCGTCGTCACACTGCAATCCAGCATTTCACACTGTCCCAACTTTACCTGTACCTAAAAATAACGTCCGTCACATGACGGTAACGGTCTTTTACGATCATCTACTATCCAATATGTGGCAATTTCACTGGGTTTGAATGCGGTCAATTTAACCTAATTATCCTTAGCTGTGAGCCTATTGAAAATTATTATCATTCCGGGCTCAGTCGAAAGTGTTGGCAAATATTTTGAGGCATCATTGCTACTTACAAAGAATAGAAAGCTATTCTTATTAGATATCTACTAAAAGAGGTGAAAAGACTTTTTAAAAAAGATTATAGTTGGTCAAGTTTTTAAAGTAAAGAATGCTGTATGAATTTTATAACATATTTTTTTTCTCATTTTTTCTAGGATCAGTTGAGTGAGCTACCTCTAGACTGTTTCCGACAAATCAGGAGTAATCTTTAACTGTTTTATTTGTAAATACCAGTTCTTATTTGCTTATAAATTAGAGTTGTACTTTTCTTCATCATCATCAGCCTATGATAGTCCACTGCTGGACATAGGCCTCCCCCAATGAGCGCCATAGCGCCCTGTCTTCAGCTTGACGCATTCAGCATCTACCTGCAGTCTTTCGCAGGTCGTCATCCCACCTGGTAGGAGGGCGTCCTACACTACGTTTACTTAGTAACAAACAATCTACAGGTAGCTTATATTATCAGTCAAAAGCGTCCCCTCTCTGCTTAGCTTGGGGCTAGATGATGCTGTGTGGATTATCCAGTATTATTTATTTATGTAAATCCGCTGAACGCTCCGCTACCGTTTCGCACGCTCGTACACGCAATCAATACATACAAAGTAGTTTGCAAACAACAACGTCTGTAAAAACTGTTGGAACAATTATAATGCAGTAAATAATGGGTAATTAAGGAGACAGCGTAAGTGCAACCGTTACGTGTCAGTAGGGTGACCATGGAGGTGTATTTACTTGAGACTTTTTAAGTCTTTCAGTGCCCGAGACACGTCATGGCCACTGAATAAGTTAAAAAGTCTAGTTTTGGTCACGACCTGACCTTTTTAATGTATGTAACTTCTGACTATTCAATCAGTAATTTTTATGTGTATTTTATTTACTTCTTTTACCTAATTTTTTATAATGAAACTAAATAGAAAGCTAGAGCTGGGAACTTATTAGACTTTTGGCCTATCCTTCATCAAAGTCCTATCTCTAGTTCCTTGTTGGACTATTAAAAATACATTATTGATTTCTAGCTCCGATAAATCATGGTATAAAAAAACAGGGAATTTATTCCATTTATATATATTATTTATATTCCATTATGCGTTGTAGGCGCCACAGAGGTCGTCGAATCAATAAGTATTTCTATTTACTCTTCTTACCGTAATTTTTGACACTGGCAGAATTGCGTCATTCCAGACGCAGAGCCATCTAGGAAGAAGTTGAAGTTGAAAAAGTCTTATAACAAATGAAAAGTCATTCATTCATTCAAATGTCAGTGTGTACGTCCTTCGGATTTACCTTTAAGATCAGAGGATGATGATACCTCTTACTAAGATTTAGAGGTATAATAATAAAATAACTTGCAAAATTTCAGCCTCATCCGTTCAGTTGTTATATTGTGAAGATGTAACAAACATCCAAAATATCACTTATAGAATAAAAGAAAAAAAGTATTGATAGCCACACACACACAATGTTATACAGAGTTATTAAAAATGGAAAACACACAAAAATAAGAACAACATATTAAAGAAAGAAAGAAAGAAAATACATTTATTGATTCACAAGTAGGTACAGCTTGCTACTAAATAATAATAATATATAAGTAAACAAGAACATAAAGAAATAAATAAAATTAACTACGTATGTATTATATACAAGCAACAAGCGACTCCACAAAGCGAACCAATAGATCCTGTCTCAGCATAATGTTATATTAAGTCGTAGGGATATGTAGCGTGTGGTAGAGTCCCAAGAGTAAGAAAAACTGGTATTTCCCTATGTGCGCGGCTAATAAGGTCCAATCTCAGCTTGTTGTCATTACCGACCGAGGACGATAGTGACACTGGTTTTCAGACTGGACCTTCAATTGGGTGACGTCGTGTCTCGAGTAACGGTCCACAGATTAAACAAAACAAATTTTTATATATGTAGGAATATTAGTGTGTTTAATGATTTATCAATAAATTCCTTTATTTTACCAACCTCATGGCCACCCCGCCATAACTTATAACGCGCTGAATGCACTCTTACATCGGAATCCCACTCGTTCAGACCACCTGTGCGGGGAAAATCTTTTTCACGTCTTGACCTCATAAAAGGCGTAGTCATTATAAGTACTAATATAACGGGTATTTATCGCGTTTATTTAAAAAAAAATCCCGACGTTTCTACAATGTACAGGGTGGTTTATTGAGATGGGCGGTGATGGCCATGTCCCAAACCACGAGAGTTAGAAAAAAGTCGTGAAAGGAGTGATGTCATCGGTTCTTAAAAAAACAAAAACTGCATATTTAGTTTTTTTTATCTTTTACTTCATATTTAGATTAAATTTTGTACACCCCCTGCCTTTCTTAAATTCACGTAATTCTTTCCATCTAAAGGTTGGCTGGAAGAGATCGCTTCTAAGCGATAAGCACGCCCATTGGTTCTTGTCGCATGTAATGTTTTTTTGTAATGATCTGCATATAGTATACAATAAAGCATTTTTGTATTTTTTTGTATTGTACCTAATAAAAATCATTGACCGTCCCATAGGGCAAAATTCATAAAAGAACGCATAATTCTTATTCTAATTCCAAGTGGCGGAACTGAGAACAGGCGAACAACAAGTAAAAGACTATGAGCTATAAGTATTCCATAGAAACCGAAAGCGTTTTTCCATTAATTAAACATTAGCTTCCGTAACTCGAGCTTAATTAAACTCGTCTAATAAAGGCCTCGCCATTCAGCCTGATTACCGTGTAATTAACAATTACGTGTTTATGAATAGGATCTAAGGCTCCTGCTCTATGGGAGCTTGAATAATGCTTAGGAATGTGAAAAAGTAAAGGAAGGCTACTGAACATGTTCACAAAATTGATTTCTAATGCCTAAAGATGTAGAACAGCTGTGTTTTATGTTTCATAACCCAGATGGTACATGGTACATAGACTGCTGCTTGTAGAACACAAGCTTTGCTTGGGGTTAGATGATGCTGTGTGAATTCTTCAGCATTTTTTTATATTATACTAGCTGCTCCCCGCGGCTTCGCCCCCGAGGAAATCTATGTGTCAAATGATAAAAAGTATCCTATGTTAGACTCCTGGTTCTAAGCTACCTCAATATCCTAATTTTCAGCTAAATCGGTCCAGCCGTTCTCGAGTTATAAGTGTTGTAACAAACACGACTTTCTTTTATATATATAGATTTATAGATTTATTAATTAGTGTTGACGGATACATCTGAATAAACAGAAGTGATCTATCTGTCCTGTCTTATTTAACCCTATAAAGCTAACGTTCGTAATATTTGCACACAAGTAAGTGTGTGATTTTGATCTCGAAAAAATAGTGTCATATTACATTTGTGTTAATTGTACTTTAATGGTATAATATATTGATTTTTATGATAAATATCTTTCATTTAGATCCTATATTTATGAACCCATAAATTTTTTTTATAAAAAATACAATACATTTTATTATATCCTCCATTATAGAATGATCGTAAAAATTACGAATGGTTAGCTTATCAAGGTAGTTTAGGAACGTTAGCTATGTAGGGTTGAAGGATGCGCCAAGGCTAGTCAGCTGCTCATTGTTTTTTAAGTCTTCGTCACTTTACGTTTGTGGTCAAACGAAAGTCGTCGAGGGTCAAAAAAATCATAAACGAGATTCATAATTTATTTATTATTATTTATATCTCTCATTTACCATGATCTCGGGCCATAAAGTGACCCGGTCCTTTGGAAGGCTTGCGTGGGGCCGAAGCCAACAGCACATAGGCCCTTTGAGAAGTTAATCTAAAGGCGATGGCTACACATAGCGGGTATCATCCTCGGGTGCACAATATGATACACCCAAAGATGCTATCCGCCAGGTGTAGAGACGATTGCAAAGAAAAATTAAAGAAATAAAACCAGGCTATTGTGATGGATGGATGGACTGGGTAATCGGGCTATAGGGGAGATTATTATTATTTATAATAATTATTAATCTACTTTTAAAAAAAAATATACTATAACTTATTGTTACCATTACTATTGTTACCTTTATATCATGTGCTGCAGTGTCGAATAAATGCGTTATTTATCTGTCTATCTATCAATTAAGCTAGTATGCGGCGAAAACAAAGTGAAATTAAAGTCACTCATTAAATGATATAGACTTGACTTGCAGGTTGTAAAGTTACCACAATCGATCAAAAATTGCAACCATAACAAGCAGGTGTCTAATTCTTTCAATTTCGAGATAAATATCGATTTCCACCAGTTGGCTTTCGAAAATAAGCTCGACATCGATTATCTCGCCGAGAATACACTGAGCCAAACTATGACGAAATACGGATTAGAATGTAATCGTATCTGTCAAAAACTTTAACAAAAACAACCAAATTATATATGAAGGTGGTCAAAATCGGAACTAAGATCTTTGCTTCAAAATTACAACAATCTTCTCGTGAAATAAACGACGCCAGCGCCACTTTCAACTGAAGAGATAAGTTGGTAGGACAGTCAGACGGACAACCTATTGTATAGTGTCCATAATGCGAAAATGATTGACTTGTCGTTGTCAGTATTTGAGTGCATTGAAACGTAAAAATCTTATTTTATTGGATGATTTTTGAGTTGTAGGTGGTAGGCCTTTGTGAAGAAGGGTGGTAAGTCAGATAAGTATTTTTTTCGGTCATACCTTCAAAATGTTTGATTGTAATGAGTACCAACTGATAATTTGTATGATAGTGGCAGGTATTATGTCTTAGCACACAGAAGTAAAATTTTATGCAAAAATGTATGTAGCGTGTTATTTTTATTACCTACATAGTACATAGATGCAGCGGTGGCGTGAAAAATGATTCACTGTAGACATTATGAGTTTCACAGTAATTTTAACTACGAATTTACTTACGTTTTCTTTTCAGTATGTAAGTATACCTAGGTATGCTAACAGCTGTAGTTAGCTTGCCTAGGTAACCTAGGTACTTATTTTCAATATGTTATCTTATTTTCACACCGCGAATTGGTGTTAAAGAAAGTAGGCAAGTATCCGGCCAGCACGGGATGAGACGGCGGCGCGGTGATGGGATGGGACCATTTCAAACTGAAAAAAGAAAAACCAGACATTTTATTTGACAAAGTTCCAAATAACTCGAGGATTGCAAGTGGCAGGAACGTCAAGTAAAATATTTACTGTGACATGTTTCATTTATTACAAATCCAGATTTTTATTCCATATTTATTGTTCCGGGTGTTCATTTATATGATAAAAATATCTATCTCTATAATGTAAGTATTATATTAAGTATGTATATTAGTCATCTAGTACCCATACCGTACCAAAACACAAGCTCTGCTTAGCTTGGGGCTATTATTGTCCAGTTTTGAAAATAAAAGAATAATTTACGACCGATGTGGCGCGGTGGGCGAAGGTCCGCCTGCGACGCAGGAGGTTGCGGGTTCGATTCCCGCTTCGGAACAATTGTGTGTACGATCTACAGATATTTGTTCCGGGTGTTCTGGTCGTTTGCTATGTATAATAAAAAATATCTATCTATGTAATGTATTGTATTATGTATATCAGTTATCTAGTACCCATAACACAAGCTCTGCTTATCTTGGGGCTAGATAATGCTGTGTGGATTGTCCAGCATTATTATATTATTAATTAACAGCTGCGCACTATAGAATAGGGCATTCTTGTCAGAATCTACCAAACTTTCGTGCGCTGGTATACAGATAAAGGGCTCAAAAGTAACAATTTCGTACTTATACCGCTCGCATCGCCCGCACAACCTGACAAAAGTCAAAAGGTATTGTTTACTCCAAAACCCATGTTTGTTTGACTGACAGGCGGGTGGGCACAATGGACCAATCAGAACACAATACAACTGTCAGAATGAAACGGCAAGAAGCGTCGTGAAACGTCAAAGGTAATAAATGTAATTGGATGGCATAAAATTCTTTATTTGCCAGATTTTATTTGCGAAAGGTTAATTTTTTAACCTTTAATGCTTGACAATGGGTTGTTGTAGTTATTGGTTGTTTCTTGAAAGAATATTCACAAAACGAATCTCATGGCATGGATCTTTGTAACTCCTAAAACTACTGTATGTAAAGGGCTGAAATATTGAAGACAATGTAGTTCTGTAGGCTTATTGCCAGAAGACATAATTTAGGTTACGATTTATGTGACTTACACGAAAAAATCAGGTATAGCCAAATAAATGCAACAAATAAGCCTCATAATTACGAGTATAATTAAGATAATGCGAACTTACAAAGTTTTTTTGTACTGCAATATTAAAGACAACGCAAAAAAATTACTTCCTCTATTCTAAATGTATGTATTTATTTCTGTATTGTTTTCTATTTTGTGTGGTATAATAAAATGTTTGCCATCAATGTTTTTATAAAAAAAAAGAGTATTTTAATAATACCGTTGGGGTTAATCCTTGCGAGCGACGTTACATTACGCCCTGTAACGCCAGTCAGTACCCACCTTAAGACTAACGAACACTGTTCCACATTAAAAAGGTTTCATTACTAATTAACCTACTGCACGAATGCTCGCTATGTGACACGTTACATTACGTCCTGTAACGTCGTCGTCACTTAAGACTAATGAATTGTACACTTTATTGCACTAAAATATCTAAATAAACCTTATATCTAAATATTAACAAACCGTACAATAGGCGGCCTTATCGCAGATAGCGATAAGGCCGCCTATTTCTCCCAGGCAGCCTTAAACACACCGTTCCACATTAAAAAGGTTTCATTACTAATTAACCTTATCAGCGGCGGTGGCTACGATGCAATGAGTGTCAACCTGTCGCCTGTCTGTAGCCTGAATGTCGTAGCGAGGGACGTTTTTACCCTTGAGGTTTCTTTAAAGAGGTCACATTCATACTGAAAGAATGAATAAAATAAGAATAACGTTTATATAAAGATTTTAGATTGAAACATTAATAACTAAATTTAATAGGTCGTTGGTCCCCAAAACAAGGTAAACCTGTATCTTGGGGAACTCCTTGGGTTCTGTACAATAACATATCAAGCTTCCTCATTTTTATATTTTTTAAAACCTGACCTTTATTTTAAAACAGTAAAGTGAAAGTAGTTTTATGAGTTTAGTCAGTAGTAAGAGCAGAATAAAGTTATCAGTAATAATGTCCTATATTATACGTATTAAATAAATAAATAAATAATGCTGGACAATTCACACAGCATCATCTAGCCCCAAGCTAAGCAGAGCTTGTGTTATGGGTACTAGATGACTGATATACATAATACAATACATTACATAGATAGATATTTTTTATTATACATAGAAAACGACCTGAACACCCGGAACAAATATCTGCAGATCGTACACACAATTGTTCCGAGGCGTGAATCGAACCCGCAACCTCCTGCGTCGCAGGCGGACCTTCGCCCACCGCGCCACATCGGTCGTATTTTTTACGGGACTAGGAATAACCTAATTTAAGTGGTTGTATTGTACCTAATAGTTAAATCTAAATGATAGATATCAAATTAATAAAAAATCTCATTTATATCTAACTACAAACCTCTCATGATTAAAGAGGCTTTGATGTTCTTCTATTCATAAATATTAATTCAGAAACAGTCAACGACAAGATAAAAACTGCTTAGAGAAAATTAAAAGTACAAAAACTAATTTGTCAGGACGCCACGACGCAATAATAATATATCTATTGCACAATTCCTTTTGAAAATCAACTTATTTTTAACCAGAAATACTAATAACCGTAAAATAAAACCGTAACTTACACAAAAATCATGTTTTTAATCAAACATCAGGCCATTAAAGGGTTAAAAGCACTGTCTTAACGAGGTACCGCTACTGTGCCTCCGCTGGAGTTGCCAGCATCCTTCTTTTATGATAGATCTAGCCATTAGAAAAACTATATAACTATATCCTTGCCTGTTTTTAAAGCTCACGTCAAGGAGTTTTTCCTGCCAAAAGAATGAAAAGAATGAATATTGGTACTTACTATTTATTTATTTATGTATTTAAGTAGTGTATTATTTATTTTGGAATTTGTAATATTTATTATTTGTTTTTTAGTATTCTTATTTAGATAACCTGTGGTTATCTAAATACCCCTGCCCTAACCCCTGCCTTTTCTTAAATTCATATAATTCTTTTCATCAAAAGGTTGCCTGGAAGAGATCGCTTCTAAGCAATAAGGCCGCCCATTGTACCTGTCGCATTTAATGTATTTTTGTAATGATTAATTTGATTATGGTGTACAATAAAGTACAAAAAAGAATTTTTGTATTATTGTATTGTATTATTTAGCTACTTAAAATACTTTCTCGGTCATAATGTTTCATTAGTTGAACTTGTCAAATAAAAATACTGTTTGTGGTTAAAATACAGGAGGTTGAATAATGTTTTGTTATTAATGTAATAAAAATTTGTACCTACTTTTCGACCTATGCACTCATGAAAAAATAAACAAAATCCAGGGAATTTGTGTGTTTAACTTCGCTTTAAATTTATGAGCAATCTACCAAAAAAGTCTGTTAAACCTTTGATGTACCACAATAAATACGTAAATCATTCATCGATCGTCAAATAATTTTGTCGTTTTCCGGCATGTCGCACTGGCAATACTGCTGATACCAACAACTTTTTAAACTTCTCCCGTCTCCTTCACACTCAACCAACTTACATATTCCCTATCTCTTTCAGCAGAGCAATTAACACCACACAGCGAAAGAAATTAGTAGCGACTGTTCTGTTCCATGCGTTGTGTCAACGGTAGCGGTTTTTTATTTATTTACTTTTTTACGGTCATTAGCGGTTGTTTGTGATAAAGTTTGTCTTTTGCAATGTGAAAAGGCTCTGTGTTTAATATCCTAGCCGATTATCGGCCACGTCGGCCAGTCCAAGTAAACTAGCCAAGTTCGCAAGGCATATTATAGTGCACAAGTGTGTGCACAAACACAGGTTCCCTCTCTAATCCCTCTTTCTCACACTTCAATGGACACAGACATTACCGGGGAGAGGTCAAGGGCAGGACCAAAGTCAGTAAATCTAGTACCTATGTATAACACAAGCTCGGCTTAGCAGGGACTAGATGATATTATTTATTGTACACGCAATAATATATCATCATCATCTATAGCAGTCCACTGCAGGCCATGGCCATAGGCCTCCCCTAATGAATGAGCGCCATAGCGCCCTGTCTTCAGCTTGCCGCATCCAGCATCTAACTGCAGTCCTTCGCAGGTCGTCATCCCACCTGGCCGGAGGGCGTCCTACACTACGTTTACCGAGTCGTGGTCTCCACTCAAGAACACGTTTGCCCCAGCGGACGTCGGTTCTTCGCGAGATATGGCCGGCCCACTGCAGCTGACTCAGCACTGACTTCATCTTTCACTGTGGCACACTATTTTATTATTTATGACACACTTCTGTATCAAAAATAAATAAATCCTTATGATGTTGTCTGGATTATCCAGCATTTAAAAAAAATACCAGTACCAGCTTCCAAATTTAACACATGGACGGACAATCGGACATCCCATCTGGGTGCCACTTTTAGTGGCCAGTGTACACCGATCCTAAGGGTTAATTTATTTCACGCCGCCGCCACGTTGTTTTTTGTTTAGTTTGACGTGTGAAGATGATATATGGCGTGTTGGTTGCTTTGTTCGTGAAGTCCGAAGGCACCCACCGGAAAATGTAGATTTACATACTGCAGCTACTTAGGTAGGGCATTTACTTAGGTACATGATTTTTATATGAATTTATTTGATGAAAGACATTATTAACAACTAGCTGCGCCCCGCGGCAGCTTCGCGGCCACCGCCTCCGTGGTCAAAATTCGGTCAAGAATACATTAGTATAGAAAGTCAATTCCTTTCCTGAATTATTCCACTCTGCCCCACCAAGGCGCTGTTTTGGTCATGTGCTAGTGTCATATTTGTTTATTTTATTTTTTATACTACCTACTCTTGTTATAAGGTGCCCACCCTAGTGGGACAGGATCCACCTACATTTTAGGCTAGTGTAACTCGCCCCACAAAAGCAAAGTAGTAGGGCAGACTACACGGTATAATTTAAACCCGTCTACCCTGCCCCACCAGTGGTGGGGCAGAGTGGAACAATTCACTTTCCCAGAAAAAAACATGTTGGGACTACGTATGGCAAAGTTGTTAAAGTAAGGAAGTCGATAAATTGAGAAAATTGATGAAGGGTACAAAATGGCGGCGTGCTCCGGGTATCGAACTCTAATAAAATTTATTATTTAGGTACTTTATGTAAAACTAGCTTACCAGAGAATTATTGTAGGGAAATTATTATTTAGGTGAAGGTTGCCTGGCACAGATCGCCCATAGCGTGATAAGGCCTACAATTTTACAACATAATAATATGTAGATATATTATATATTTGTTTTTTTCCTGTCTTGTGTATCTGTTTTTACTTGGTGAGCAATAAAGAGTAGGTACCTAATTGTATTGTATTTTATTGTATTGTAGGTAGATTGTACAGAATATTTATACCTACTTTAAATCCGGAATAATGTGAAATATAACGCAAATCCACGGACCTAAGCTAGTCAAAACTTAAGTTAACTACAAAGCTAATTTTATGATGATTAAGCATAAATTGTTCAAGTACCTACAAATTATCCTTTAGAAGCCAGTCTAAAAGGTTAATTTGTAAGTCAGGAGGTCTTAAGCTGGTTACCGACTGCTGTTCCGGTGCGTAATGTAACGTTACGCAGCGAGCGTTCGTGCAGTCAGGGCCTTAATTCCAGTAAATTAATCGCTTTACCATAACAACAGTATGGTCTCAAAATTATATATTATTTATATTTTACCTATGATGAAAAAAACTGCTGATAAATTATAATCATCATCATCAGCCTATAGGAGTGCACAGCTGGACATGGCGTCCCCCAGTGAGCGCCATAGCGCCCTGTCTTCAGCTTGCCGCATCCAGCATCTACCTGCAGTCTTTCGCAGGTCGTCATCCCACCTGGTCGGAGTGCGTCCTACACTACACACTAAATTATAAAAGCGAGCATCTAAAGTGTCAATTTGTCAATGTTCAAACCATTCCATCAATCTCTGAGTGCAAATAACACACACTATACAATAGTATAAAGTTTAAGTCTAATTATATTTTGTGTTTTCTTCAATTAAGGTTTAAACTAATTTTCCATTATATTTAATTCACCTCATAGAGCTAACTATAAGGTGCATTGAATAGACTAGCAGATAATGTTTCGCCTTGTTATCTCTAAAGATATTGAGGTACAGTTTTTTTCATCTATGAACGATAAAATTGGTTCGGCCCTAGCGCCTAGTACGGGGAAAGAAGGCGCTCTCAACGAGCAACGTGACGAATTTTTGACGTTTTATGCTCCCTTTGGTACATTACGCCCCGTAACACCGGTCTGTACTCACCTTTAAATAGTGCATTAGAAAGTTTACCCGCAGAACACTTAAACTAATTGTTATTTGCAATAATTGTTTGCAAAATTGATACCTATTTACAATCGTAATTGCTGGGAAACGGTAAAAAATCACTCAGCGAACTATTAGTGTCTGCAGGAGTATATATCGCTATTGTTACATGTTTTAAGGTTCCTTATGAAATAATTGAACGGTTGTGACTGATAGTTTTAATTTTAATTCTGCCATCATGAGTCACTGGGTCGTAACTCAACATTGGCCGCTCTCCCCACTAGTGACAAAATAAGTTGACTCATTTAGATTTAAATTTGCTCATTTAATAATTAACATCTTTATGATATTACAATTGAAATTATTATTATTATTATGTAATATTGATTAATTATTTCTTATTTATAATTTTGTGTAAGTACCTACTAACCAGTCTCAATTTTTATTATACCGCTTACAAAATGGATGTTTTGTCTGAATAAGTAAATTTTCAATTTCAATTTAGAGTTGTTAGTATAGAAATGAATTCGTCTGACTGATAGTTTTTATAGTAAAAAAGAGTTATATGTAGTAGTTTACCAAATACATGTCGAAAGTTTAACGACTTCTTCAAGTCAATAACGGTAAAACCAAACAAAATATACATATATAACTATTTTTAAAATAATAATAATTTAATTTCAGGCAACAAATTAAGTTTTACTTAACTAGGGCCCAAATACCTTAGAGACTAACATAGATAAAACATTTGCAATTTTGATTAAAATATGAAAAGTTGCCTGGAAGAGATCGCTTCTAAGCGATAAGGCCGCCCATTGTACTTGTCGCATATAATGTATTTTTGTAATGATTGATTTGATTATGGTGTACAATAAAGAATTTTTGTATTGTATTGTATAAATAAATAAATAATGCTGGACAATCCACACAGCATTATCTAGCCCCCATGGTTAAGCATAGCTTGTGTTATGGGTACTAGATGACTGATATACATAATACAATACATTACATAGATAGATAAGATACGTTTTATTATACATAGAAAACAACCAAAACACCCGGAACAAATATCTGCAGATCGTACACACAATTGTTCCGAGGCGGAAAACCCGCAACCTCGTCGTCGATACGGTGTGTACATGATTCCTCTGCGATTTTAAAAACTCAAGGCTTAAAACTAAATTAATTTAAACTTATATTTTAAAACTGGTTAACTGTTTGAACGCTTTATTTCTAGACGGTATCATGTCCATTTCTCACTTGACCAGTGCTAATGCAGTCATTCGTGATTGCGTGCAGTGATGCCGATTGAACCAATCGACTGCATTGCTGATACCGATGTCTATTAGCTTAATAGCACCTGCGATACCCACGCTAATTAGGATTAGTGCCTTGATTTCATCCAATAATAAATCACAGTAATATTATAAACGCGAAAGTTTGTATGTATAGATAATATGTATGGATGGATGTTTGTTTTAAACTATACATATAAAACCTATTTTAGTGTCAAGAATTAAGGCCCGTAGCTCATCTACACAAAATTAAGAAAAAATAATATCTTTCAGGGTGTCCTTAATTACTCAAAGTTTAACACAAAATAACTTATTCAACGTAAAAAACTGGTTAACTGTTTGAACGCTTTATTTCCAGGCGGTATCATGTCCATTTCTCACTTGCCCAGTGCTAATGCAGTCATTTGTAATTGCGTGCAGTGACGCCGATTGAACCAATCGACTGCATTGCTGATACCGATGTCTATTAGCTTAATAGCACCTGCGATACCCACGCTAATTAAGATTAGGTGCCTGTATTCATCCAATAATAAATCATAGTAATATTAAAAATCTGAAGCCGTCGTGACGTCTTGTCTCTACTATTTTCCGTCCAGATTTCGTGAGGATTTGATGCAGCTCAGTCTAGTGCTCCTGAAAATAATAAAATGATACACTGAGATCTTGTTATAATAGGGCTTATAAGGGACTTTCATTATATTATCGAACGTAGACACATTTTGCTACGCCGAGACGTCTCGTGCTGGTGCTTCAAGCAACTTCGCTATGCGCTACGCGACGCCGCCCGCGCCACCGCACCGGCACCGCCGCAATGCGTCGCGCTGCGCAGTGAGAACTCTAGTCTCATCAAGCATCGCTGCACCGTCGCGTCGCGTTGCGTTACGTCTCGGTGTGACCCTAACCCTCGCCAGATAAGAAGATTTGATTTCCTATCCTGCCAAACAGTTTAACTTCAAACTCAAAAAAAGAACTATATAATTCCAACCAAATAGGATCAAAACTTTGAATAGCATTATCTCATAATACCACTCAGGATTACCACACCTTGAGCACAACAAACCGTTGAAGTAATATGAAAGTTAAAGTAACAAACCCTCGACTTATAATAAAACCTTTTGTGCGTATAATTGACTTACAACACTTTTAAGCAAAAGCAAAAAAAAAAAACAGCGGGTGTCATTTTGACGTTGACGTTTTGCATTGATACTTGAATGGGCACTTTGTGTTTTTATTGCAATGAAAATTGTTGGTGGGCTTGCACACAATATTATGTTCGTATTCGTAGAAAATCGTAAAGCTAAAATAGAAATTGAAATAATTTGTATGGGATGAAATGTTTACCTACTTTTGAATGGACTTTAAAGGGAGACAAAGTTAAGGTATAGCTAATCCAAGTAATTTTGATATTGTTTTGTTTCTTGAAGGAAATTTAATGGTAGTTTGATGTCTCATGATTCTGAGCCAGCTCTTCATCAGTCTCCATTACTGCATAATGCCATAAGAATAGACAAGTATTGTCTATTCAGAACCAAAGTTATCGACATAGCTCTGAGAATTAGCAAGCTAAAGTGGCAGTGGGCCGGCCATATCTCGCGAAGAACCGACGGCCGTTGGGGCAAACGTGTTCTTGAGTGGAGACCACGACTCGGTAAACGTAGTGTAGAACGCCCTCCGACCAGGTGGGATGACGACCTGCGAAAGACTGCAGGTAGATGCTGGATGCGTCAAGCCGAAGACAGGGCGCTATGGCGCTCATTGGGGGAGGCCTATGTCCAGCAGTGGACTAATAAAGGCTGATGATGATGATGTCTATTCTTATAATAATGCCCCTAGATGTTCTTATTATGTCACCTGAAAGACAGCAGATATTAATGAATGTAATTTTGTAAATTGAATACTTCATTATTAACATAAGCTCTGATTAGCTTGGGGCCAGATGATGCTTTGTGAATTGTGTAACATTATTTAGTTATTTTTACTTATTATTGAGTGAATTGTCCAGCTCTATTGGCAGATAAGATATATCATAGACGACCGATGTGGCGAGGTGGGCGAAGGTCCGCCGCAGGAGGTTGCGGGTTCGATTCCCGCCTCGGAACAATTGTGTGTACGATCTGCAGATATTTGTTCCGGGTGTTCTGGTCGTTTTCTATGTATAATAAAAAAATATCTATCTATGTAATGTATTTTATTATGTATATCAGTTATCTAGTACCCATAACACAAGCTCTGCTTACCATGGGGCTAGATAATGCTGTGTGAATTTGTCCAACATTATTTATTTATTTATTTATCTTGCTTTGTTTGATATATCGAACAAAGCAGCTTGTCTTAGCTTCTAAGAACTTTTATGTAGCTGATTAGAACAGACCTAACAATGTACCAGAGACATGTCTAATTGTTTTTAAATGTATAATAGCAAGAAATAGCTTTGAGCCAATAATGTGATATTCTTTTGTCTCAATTCGTTACTTATTTAGTATTTACGTTAAGAAGAGAAACGGGCTCAAGTCCCGATGATAGAGAAACATAATCATTCTAGAAGCATTTATAAATAAAAAGAAGAATTAAACAAACCTAACAGTAGCCAGGAAACATAAAACAATATGGAAATCAAAATTATCTCCTCAGATAAGAAAATATTTTATATTCGTTCAAATTCGTTCACACAACCATAAAACCGTGAACCGAAAACTCGAGAACGCTTATCTCATTATTTGTTAGCTCATTAAAACTAATAATCGTTAATAAGAACAATAATTGCAATAAAAATTAAAAGTTATTGTGCTGTTATCGCCGGGTCGCCGAGGCTACTAAAGAACCGTTCTTTACAAGGTGATGTATGCTCATTAGTTTTTACAGAAATAGGACAAAATACAAGCTCTATAGATAGTAGAGTACCTACCGTAGTACATAAAAAACCGGTGTTTTTTTAAGCACACAATAAATAAATAATGCTGGACACAATTCACACAGCATTATCTAGCCCCATGGTAAGCAGAGCTTGTGTTATGGGTACTAGATAACTGATATACATAATACAATACATTACATAGATAGATATTTTTTATTATACATAGAAGACGACCAGAACACCCGGAACAAATATCTGCAGATCGTAACACAAATTTCCCGAGGCAATGCCGAGCCATTAGTGGTGCGCCGCGCCGCGCCGCGCCGCCGCGCGCCGCATGCGCCTCTAGATGGGCATTGGACATGTCCGTCTTGGACCATGAAGGTGTTAAGAGCATTATAGCAAAAAAGGTCTTTATAATATTTTGAGAACTAAGAGACCTACAATTTGGTTCTGGAACTCCTCTACTATTATATGGTAAACCATAGCAGGTGTTACATAGTATAAACCACTATTGCTGTAATTTGTATGCTCCTTTATCTACCTACCTACCACAGTAAACTCTAATCAGTAAATGTGCTAATTATTCCTAATCAGCAATAGCCTGCTTTTTGCAAATTTTCGTCCATAAACTTTGCAATTAATGTCAGATTAAATTTTTACGATCATTTGTGTGTATAAAAATATGTGTTTGATACGCTCGTTAAAACGTTTATGTAGGTACATACTCTATTATAATATTTCTGGCCTAGTCTTTCCAATTATGTCGTTAATATACTTTTTATCGACGAGTTTATGTAGTTTTGGCTTGTTATGTTCAATTGGGGGTAGCTGTTTTTGTTCTAGTTCACATTAAAATTAGACGACCGATGTGGCGCGGTGAGCAAAGGTCCGCCTGCGACGCAGGAGGTTCGATTCCCGCCTCGGAACAATTGTGTGTACGATCTGCAGATATTTGTTCCGGGTGTTCTGGTCGTTTTCTATGTATAATAAAAAATATCTATCTATATAATGTATTGTATTATGTATATCAGTTATCTAGTAGGTACCCATAACACAAGCTCTGCTTACCTTGGGGCTAGATAATGCTGTGTGAATTGTCCAGCATTATTTATTAATATAAATATTAAAATATTTCGAAGTCTTTAAAATTAAAATAATAGGACATACTTTTGTGTTTAAAAACTTTATTGACCTGAGTATAAAATTTATAATTCATTTAATGTTTCTGAATCAGGAATTTACAGTATGTACATAAGGTTCATTTTAGATTACTGGATTCTGCCGCTTAGACATACTCTCACAAATAATTCAATAAACATTGTAATAATATTTTAGTTATACATACACACAATTAAGATAACAACGCCAAGTCGAGTCGTTAATTTAATATCATAATTGTTGGTCCTGCGCCTGACTTACCTCGGTCGTGTCCGTCTGCCACCCCATCGCGTCAAGCTAAACAAATAGCAACAAAATTTTTGATGATATCTTCGTAAATTCTTATATTATGTATAATTTGAGGTGGTCCCACAAACAAAAGTTTGCCTCGATCTAGATCCTAGAGGAATTAATAGGTTAGACCGCAAAACGTGTCTAAAGCATCACCACGGTCAAGATATTTTACATCACTCGTCGCAAATCGTTTCCATGGCAACGGGCGTAAACAACAGGTCTTTTGATTCGTCGTTTTATCGGTGTGTGTGTGTTTGTGTGGGCTCCTGCTGTTTTTCCAGTCCATTACAACCTAGGTCATAACATTAACTTCATAGGTGTCTTCTAGACCTTCGTGATACAAAATTGACGAAATCGTCACTTTTATCAGGTGAGATTGTGGTCAAACGAAGGTCTATTGATAATAAAAAAACAGACCAAGTGCGAGTCGGACTTGCGCATACAGGGTTCCGCACCATTATCTATAAAAACGTGTTTGTTTTACGGGAGCCCCCCTTAAATATTTATTTTATTCCATTTTTATATTTATTATAGCGGCAATATTATATAAGTTTAATATTGTACGCCCATAATTAATGGATAAACTGTGGATTCAACCAGCTTTCAAGATCTTTTTGTACACAATTTCTACAATAAATGTATTTGAATATATTTTAATAGAAATACATCATCTGTGAAAATTTCAACTGTCTAACTATCACGGTTCATGAGATACAGCCATGATGACAGACGACAGACAGCGGAGTCTTAGTAATAGGGTCCCGTTTTACCCTCTGGTTACGGAACCCTAAAAATATGTATGTGTTAACCTGCCAACAAATATTATTCATTATTTTTGAACTTCTGTTTGTGACTACGTATTTTCCAATTCAGTCCAACAATGTTGATACTTGGTAAGCAATAAATAATTTAATTATCGTTTTAATTGATCCGTGTTGTTACCGATTGCGACAAAAACAATATCGGATTTCTACGAACAGCGGCGGCGGATGTGAACTCATGTAGAGCTATGAATATTTAGACAGGATCCAAAACTTAATACCACACAAACACAACTTAACACTATGACTGCGATTTTTTTTCGACGACTGCGATCTTTTTTTTAACTTAAAAAATTCGTGTTGCCGCTCTACACAGCGATTTTGTTGCGCCGCACATGCTTTTCGTTCGAAAAATATTACGGCTGTGCTGAGTCACAAAGATCTGTATTTTCTCAGCCGCTGCGCTAGTGTGGATTTACGCATATTAGTCACTTGTAGAAAACACATACCACGACTTATGGTGAATTTCACCTAGCGACGTAACGAATACATTTGACAGAGAACCAAGGTTATCGACATAGCTCAAAGAATTAGCAAGCTGAAGTGGCAGTGGGCCGGCTATGTCTCGCGAAGAACCGACGGTCGCTGGGGCAAACGTGTTCTTGAGTGGAGACTACGACTCGGTAAACGTATTGTAGGACGCCCGCCGACCAGGTGGGATGACGACCTGCGAAAGGCTGCAGGTAGATGCTGGCTACGTCAAGCAGAAGTCAGGGCGCTATGGCGCTCATTAGGGGAGGCCTATGTCCAGCAGTGGACTAACATAGGCTGCTGATGATGATGATGAGAAAGTTTTAGACACTCAAATATTTGTCTGACTGGTTTGTATTTTTTACCGCTTTAAAACTTTTATAACTCTACACGAATCAGAGGTTATCTCAATTGCATTCAAGTCGACTATTGGACCAAAGAAATTCATAACAAATTTTTACTGTATCATGCCGATAAGTCGGGCAAAAGGTTATATTTCTATGTCACAGATTCTATGGAATTATAATACTTAGGTAATTACTAATTATTATGAAAAAGTTGCAGATGCTACTGCATGTGATTAAATCCTACTAAGATTTAATTGTGTTTTTGTTAGTTACTCTTTCACGCAAAAACTACTGTATGGATTTTGATGAAACTTCACAATAATATAGCTTACATATCAGAATAACACATAGGCTACAATTTATAAAGATATATTGTACATATATTATACAAAATATCTATCTCCACGCGGGTGAAACCGCGGGGCGCAGCTAGGCACAGCATCATTTAGCCCCAAGCTAAGCAGAGCTCGTGTTATGGGTACTAGGTGACTGATATACATTGATTCATATTTTTTATTATACAAAGATAACGGACCAGAACACTCAGAACAAATATCTGCAGATCGTACACACAATTATTATTGTCCCGAGAAGGGAATCTAACCCACAACATCCTGCGTCGTAGGCGGACCTTCGCCCACCGCGCCACAGAGGTCGTCAATAAATTTTTCATGGGAGTACCTACCCATTTAAATTCAATTAACCAATGTTTAGTTTTACATACAATACAATTTAAAAAAAAATACAATTAAATAATCACTACATAGTTTAAATTAAACCAAAGTCGCTTCCCGCTGTCTGTCTGTCCCTATGTATGACTTTGATGCGGTTATTTTAATAGATAGAGTGATTCAAGAGGAAGGATTATAAACTATTTGACACAGATTTTCACGCGGGCGAAGCCGCGGGGCGCAGCTAGTACAATATAATTTATAATGTTTATTAATATCTGTCTTATGCTCTAAGTACCCACTGATATACAGGGCGTCCCACAGCCATGCCACATGGAGGGAGAGTACCTTAAATATTGTAGATAGACAATATTACTGAGCCTGTTGATCGGTATCGTTAAAGAGGGTTTTTTTTACAATTTGGCGGGTTCGATTCCCGGTTTAGACAGGAGATATCAAAAATCTTTGAATGCAGTTTAAATTGTTAAAATCAAAATGAAGTCTTCTTTCAGTAAATTTGTCTATCTACAATACTTAAGGTACTTTCCCTCCGTGAGGACATGACTGTGGGACACCCTGTATAGACAGGCTATAAAATAATCTTGAACCTATAAGTAGGCTACTTACTGCTAATTCCGATTTAGAAACACCTACATTGCTAATCCGACAGTCATTAGTAATGATAAGTGTTAGTAGCGGAAACTGATTTAAAAGATGTTATACAAATTGGTAGCGCTTGCGCCGCTTAGCGCGTTTCGTAACCTTGTTTGTTTAATATGAATCTAAAATCGACCGATGCGGCGCGGTGGGCAAAGGTCCGCCTGCGACGCAGGAGGTTGCGGGTTCGATTCCCGCCTCGGAACAATTGTGTGTACGATCTGCAGATATTTGTTCCGGGTGTTCTGGTCGTTTTCTATGTATAATAAAAAATATGTATCTATGTATTGTATTATGTATATCAGTCATCTAGTACTCATAACACAAGCTCTGCTTAGCTTGGGGCTAGATGATGCTGTGTGAATTGTCCAGCATTTAAAAACAAAAAATGCCTGCCTTTATTTTGCTCTGTACAGTATTTTTGCTAACTACCTACATCATTTTAATAACACAGCTCGTACAAAAGTCACTTTTAACGGGATTTGGTTTTTGAATTTTCCAATATTTCGACACAGTTTCATGCACTATGATTACGGAAAAACTGAAGGCACTGCGAGTAAGTTTTTATTGGCAGACATACCGACAGACACCGACAGATATTATTTGTTAAATAATGGAAAATATCCACCATGATAGTTTCAAAAGATGAAATGACACTCAGAGAGTCGAATGAAGCAAAAATTTACACAAATACAGCAAACTTTCCCCAAAACAAGCTGTTATATTTAAAACTACATCAAAAATTAAGATCAAACCGACCGACAGACTCATTTTGAGATCATCAACGGTCCAGTCATAAAACCTATAAATAAAAGTAAATTACTAACTAACTTCTCGAATTTCGCTTACAAATTGTATAAGATCAAGTTATACGAGGAGTGGCTAATGATCTAGCTATGGAACCACTGGTTTTGGAGTATGAACGCGAGGCTGCACGTTCATATGTACATTATGTATGAAGAAAAGGATAAGGTTAATTGTGAGTTCTTTAATAAAATCAAGCAATTTATTTATTTATTCTATCAATAATGGACCAACCATTATTATTAATGTATGCATGCAACTTAATAATTTAATAATGATAATAAAGACCATAATTTTAGGTTCTTTTCATAGCTAAAATTAAAGTTTGTGAAAATTAATAATAATAGCAAAAAAATATAGTAACTATTTAAAAAAATGTTTTGAATATACCACCGGTAAGCGGGCAGGCGTTTCCTGCAGAACAATTTACCACCCAACTGCGATCCCCAACCCGCATGCCCAGCGTGGGGATTATGGTCATCCCCCATCCCCAGGCGTCCAGCAGAGACCAATAGATAGATAGATAGATAGAAAATTCTTTATTGCACTTTAAATAGAAAACTATGTGCAGAAAAAACTTAAAAAATATTACAATTGGCGGTCTTATCGCTCAAGAGCGATCTCTACCAGACAACCATCGATGGATAGGATCGTAGGACCAGGGGATCTGTGTAGAATATGTCAATATATGGTGGTCGAGGTTTCGAAAGCATTGAATATTTGCTTACGACTGAATTGGCTTCTGCATTTCCCCCATGATATTATTTCTCCGAGTATTAGAGTTCATAAAACTAATGTGAGATAAGAACGAATTTATAATTAACTTTAATGACTTTAAACTATTAACAGCTACCGGAAAATACTGAGAATAAGACATAAAAATAAATATATGTATAGATAAGTTGATAAAGCTTTTTAATATTGAATAAATGTTGGGTCGCTTTCGTGCCTCGTTAAGGCGAGGTGTTACTTTTGGTGTGAAAGTCCATGTTTGTGTCATCTCGAAAAAATTGTTTACCTATCTGCGTAAGAAATAATAAACCTTATAGCCAAAAGCATAGGGAACAACATAAAATCAAATCAAATGAGTTTACATTCAGGTAATCGCAATTAGCAACGAAAAATCAGATAGGTACCTATACTTTTTGACTTTTTTTTTGCTTACGGGATTGCTTCCCGTAAGCAAAATACAAAAATTATAATTTTTATTCGGACCTCAATAATCAGCGAGTAACTTTACACCTAGCATCTTGAATTTTTGACCCCGTCCAAATGCCTAAAATTTTTATTTCGTACACACCTCCCCTTAACTAGTAACCTGAGCTAAGAGGCTGTGTGTTATTCTGATAATTGCTACGAAGGCGGCATCAAGAAGCATATTTCCATACCCATTGAATATCTATCTACTGGGTACCGATATCCATTGGGTGGGCATATCCACCGGGTTCGTGTAATCTCGGGGACTTATGGAGTCGTTTCTGTTAATGACTTTATTAGGAAGCTTACGGTATGAATATTTATTTATTTTATCAGTATTATTATTGTCTGGGAACGTTAGCTTGGCTAGTTAAGGTTTTGGTGGTCACATTCTTTTGTTTATCTCTAAATTGAGTTGCTATAAGAATTTCTATGAACTGTTTACTTGTGTTTTACCTAAACATTATACAAAGCGTTTGGTATTGGGAATATTTATGGGCAGTTCGTTCCGAAGAACAAAACATAAAAAGTAGGTATCCGCTTATTCACCGCAGGCCTTAACACTTTGACTGCGATTTTTTTTCGACGACTGCGATCTTTTTTTTAACCTAAAAAATTCGTGCTGCCCCTCTACACAGCGGTTGTGTTGCGCCGCACATGCGTTTCGTTCGAAAAATATTACGGCTGTGCTGAGTCACAAAGATCTGTATTTTCTCAGCCTCTGCGCTAGTGTGGATTTACGCATATTAGTCACTTGTAGAAAACACTTACCGTGTGATTTCAGCACTCAAAGTGTTAAAGCCATGATTGGGTGGATACTTTTTAGCTACACAAGCTCTGCTTAGCTTGGGGGCTTGATAATGCTGTGTGAATTGTCCAGCATTATTTATTTATTTATTTTCCATGTAATATTTTACTTTAGACAGAGATTCAAGCAAAGCTATTCCTTACAGGAAACGGTAGCTACCTGGACAATCCCAACAGAATAACGACTTCAACGTACATGCCTAGTACCACGTTGAAGTCGTTCCCGGATATCGCCAGAAAAATATCCCTAGTGAGCTTACCATTTCTAAACTAGTTTTTTTCCGAACCTTTGTCTACTGCAGGTTTGAAGTAATACGTAGGGATTTGGATCTGGTTGCTGTCAGGGAGTCGCTCATTGGACGTTAGACTTGAAGAGCTCTGCAAAGCTTGTATAATAGGTACTCGAATTTGATTCATTTACTCGATTCTCTCTTCATCGCATATATCCACCTGCTGGGAAGCTGGGACGGGCCGCACTTAACTACGATGTACAAATCCAAAAAAGACTTAGATTAAAGTATTTTTTGGATTTGTACATCGTAGTTATCTATCTACATATTGGCATCTATCTACTTATTTACATCATCATCATCATCAGCATATGATAGTCAACTGCTGGACATAGGCCTCCGCAATGAGCGCCAAAGCGCCCTGCCTTCAGCTTAACGCATCCAGCATCTACCTGCAGTCTTTCGCAGGTCGTCATCCCATCTGGTCGGAGGGTGTCCTACACTACGTTTACTGAGTCGTGGTCTCCACTCAAGAACACGTTTGCCCCACCGGCCGTTGGTTCTTCGCGAGACATAGCCGGCCCACTGCCACTTCAGATTGCCAATTCTCAGAGCTATATCGATAACTTTGGTTCTCTGTCGGATATATTCGTTACGAATTTTATACTTCAGAAAAACTCCGAGCATAGCTCTTTCCATAGCTCGCTGAGCGACTTTGAACTGGTGGACCAGCCCTATAACATACACCTTATTCACATACATATAACTATTCGCATCAAGGAATCCAGAGTATTCTTGACATTAGAAACGCGAGGCATCAGCTGTTAACTGTACTAACGCGCCGCCCGCCGATCCATAGGTCACGGGGCGGTCGTAAAACTTTACTGTCTGGTTTATGATTGTTTGGGACCGCTGCCTTTGGTTGCTGGGACATGGGTGCTGGCCTGACTTCTAGCGGAAGATCGCTCAATTTCTTACCCTCGAGTCTGAAACGTCGGAGTCGTTTGTGAGAAAGCCTACAGGATTAAAAAAATAAGGGTCAATAAACAGCCATGTAATGGAGAGCGTTAAATAAATAAATAAAGCTGGACAATCCACACAGCATCATCTCGTACCAAGCTAAGCCGAACAAGGGTACCTACCCTTAACACAAGCTCAGCTTGCTAACTAGATGACTGATATACTCAATACAATAGATTAGTACATATATTTTTTTAATTATACATAGATAACGAACATAACACCCGGAACAAATATCTACAGGTCGTACACACAATTGTCCCGAAGCGGGAATCGAACCCGCAACCTCCTGTCGCACTTTCGCACGACCTCTGTGGCGCGGTGCCACAGAGGTCGTCATTACACCATTCTGTTTGCTCCTGTGCCCTTAGGGCTGTACCCAGCAGTTTCACTAGTGTTCACGAGCTGAGAAAATAGATAGTAGTTTTAGAGTTTAGCTATAGTTCTTTTATAACAGCTATAGACGAGAATCTTCTAATGACGGGTATCATAGAGATATGTATGATATTCTCGCTAGCACTCGCACCAAACCCCACAAAACTAAGGCCCAGTTACAAAAGAAACCGCCACATCGTTGTTAGAGCGTGTCACCTCTTAAACGTGATAAATAAATTTAATAGCAGAAATGTTTTATTTAATAGTTATTATATCAATGCTATTAAAGTTTACATAAATTATTCTATTGGATATTGAAGCATCAGGAGCTATTTGGGTGTGGGTGGGTAAGTAGTCTAGTGTAGTCTACCTAATAGTAACGTTTTGGTATGTTACACACCAAATTTGGCGGGCCGGAGAAAAGTTGTCAAAACATTGTCGTCTAAATGTACATATACACTATTCATACAATAATTTTTCAAAATCAAAGTCATTTCGTTTGGAAGGAACACTTCGATAGCGCGATCTAATTTTTTAAGTGGCGACATCTGAAACTTAGTTTGCTGTGCTGAGTGATGGATGAAACGACGAATGAAAATACTTCTTTTTACGCGCATGTATAACACACTATATAGATTAATACCTACATTACAAACAATATATATAATACATTATATACGAGTATAAATATACACATATTACACATATTGTATATATATGTAGGTATCTCGTTGGACAATTGAAGAAAGCCATCACTCAACAGTATTCCGCGCAGCTGATAGATTCGTACTGAGTGGTTTATGTCTTCCGGTACGTAGATAATGCTATTTCAGTGATTGTATGAATGGCGCTCAATGAATCGACCTATCGAGCGATCTTAATTGCGAATGAGTTATTGGATGCTGTTGTTTGTAGAATTACAGAGAAATTAGAGGTGATTTACATGGGAGAGATAGATGTATATAAAACACTTTATTCAATTATACCACACAAAACAGAAAACAATACAGAAATGTATACGAGTACTTAGAACAAAGCAAATATAAAGGGCAGCCAGATATCAAATAAAATCAAATAGTCAATTTATTGCTTTAACTTAAATTAATTAATATATGTATTTCTGTGGTATGGGACCCTCTTTTAAATTTTGTAATACCTATGCTAGAGGGTCTCGCTCTGCAGAGATATACCTACTTAGTTTTGTAAAACAAGAGTCTAGATAGTTTAGAGGGCCCATTTAAACCTTTAAAACCCTGCTTAGAGAAGAAGTAGTTCTCCTCTTTCTCCTATGTACGGGATTTGAAGGGTTCCGGTCTATCAAAGGAACATAATTAGGTATATTTAAAATTTCTGATTTACAAAAACTTTATTTCTTCTGTCTTACACAATAAGCACTTAGAAAAGTCAAATAATAAGGTGTTTTTTATTTTAGCTGCACTGAATTTCTGTCAAAGACTTTTTGTATAGGACATCCCTAATCTATCCATCGTTTTGTACCTATAGATATTCCAAGTTTTGCACTAAACATCTGAATATGCATTCATTTCAATTTATTGAAGTATGAAACTTATTTAATAATTACTAATTATTATTTTTTACTTTTAATTTCATTGAATGATCTAGTTAAATAGGTACATTGGGAATGGCTATAGGAAATCACAAAAAGATGGGCTATAAATCTAATCAGTGTTAAAATACGAAAGTTCAGAAGCTTGTATTCTTCAAATTAATATTTTTTTACCGTTTTGGGTGTAAACAAATATATATAATGACGAGATAAATTTATATTATCCTCAGTATTTGATGGTCAACGGATAATCATTAAAATATAATATATGATAAAAGGATAAACCATCAAAAACTAAGGACAATTAATTGTATTGTAGTTAAAAAAAATTGTGTTGTAGTTACCTTACCACGTTTGTATGGTAAGATAGCGACTTGTCTAGCCTTAGTGGCTGTGAAAGAAAGTCGCCACTTTTACGTCCCTTGTGTTCAAACCCTAAACCTTCTACTGACACAAAACGCGTACAAACAACGCCACGTCAGACGCTATCTTAATGTCCATATAACGGAACAATAATTGTAACAATATAATTATAATTATAAATTATTGCCCGTCATTAATTATTGTGATTGAGAAATGCGTCTGCTGATGTCGAAGTCACGGAGTGAAAATATCGTAGAGCGTGCATCATGATACGCCATATCAACCTACATAAGTACGTACTCGTAAATGTAAAATCTTATGCCCCGTGCGCTACCCATCTGTGATAGCCGTGTTGTGGTACTAGCTTAGAATTTGCACCACCCCAACTCTTCCCGCGGGTGTTGTAAGAGGCGACTAAGGGATATCCACCGGGGGCGGGCAGTAGCGTCTAGTTTCCGTCAGTATCAGTCCGTCGGCAGTGGCACAACAGATCCACCACTGAACTGCTATCCATAACCAACGACATAACTTGTGTACTTAGGGATATTGAGTAAGGAATGTATAGATTTCTTATTATTTTAACGAAAAAAAAATACAATTGAAGAACTTTCCGGCGTCTTGAGGACGTATAGATATGGTTGATCCACCTGTAGAATATTTGCAACAGTCTGCAGTTACCTCAATTGTTTCGATTGTAAATTATAAAAAACTTGAGCCAGAGCCTTGTTTTCCAGAGCCAGACGCATTGCTCTAAGAATGTGTCTGCATGTCTGCATTGCTCTAAGAATGCTACCCTGTTCATACATACACTCTGTAGACTATTCTACCTCCGATGAATCGATCTTGTTTTTATTGCAAAAGTGAATGAATCCTAATTATAATTTTATAGTGTGTTCTAGGTTATCTTTGACTTAGGAGTACCGTAGGTTAAGTGTTAGCGTCATTCATAAGTATAATCATAATAATTATCATATGTGGTTTTGTTGGTATGTAGTTACAAGATAAATAGATTTAATAAAGATAAATTATTTATTTGTTTCACAAACATAGCTACAACTTTACTGCTATGCACAATTTTGTTATTAATAAATTTAGGATAACATAGGGCAGGAATATTGTGAAAAGTTAAAGTCCTGAATAATTAAAATGATATAAAAAATAGACAGCAGAAAATAACATTAAACATAGATTTAAAGTAGGTAGGTAGTTATCGGTAGGAATACAATAACATAGTTCAATATCAATAATGCTGGACAATTCACACAGCATCATTTAGCCCCAAGCTAAGCAGAGCTCGTGTAATGGGACTAAATGACTTATATACTTACAATACATAATAATAGTCATATAGTGTAGTAGAAATTAATTATGCCTCTCTGTCTCTCTGTTACTTTTTCACGCCTAACGGCTGAAGGAATCTCAATAAAATTTTGCAGTGAGGTAGATGATATCCCCGGGACGGACTGCTAATTTCTACCCCGGAAAACCGCGTGCAAAACTGCGGGCAGAAACTAGTATTCTAAATTATTTATTGAATATGAAGTAATCTGTGGTGATTTCGTGGAAACTGTGGTCCAATCTGAGACGCGACGATTCGCCCGAGATACATCTAATGAGCGTGAGTGAGATACAGCCAGAATTCTGTGTAATAGGGACGGGACGTGTTTGTTGAGTTGTTAATCGTTGATTATTGAATCGCTGAGGTGAAAATAGATGTGTGTAAGTACCTATATTTGCTTTGTAAAGAAGAAGTACCTATATAAGTTTAAATCACCAAGTCACACTTGCAAGAATGTACACCTACTTCATTGCCATTCGAAGCCGTGTGATGCCGACTATTCATTTGCCACACCTCTTCTCCACATCTCTTTCCGCGGGTGTCTATTACTTACTCAGTCTTAGGTGAAAACCTAATACTGAGTAAGTAATCCACGGGGTTTGGACAGCGCCCCTTACTACGTACTTAGTTTTGATGACCTACTTATAAGTTTTTGCTTACCTATTATCTACTAGGAAATTACAAAGTGATATTTTTATACAAGTTTTTCATAAAGTGAGTTTTCAGACAGTAAGTTTTCATATTTTATTGATGATGATGTCATCCTAGCAATCCTTCGCTCACAGCTGCCATTCTTATCAAAGATTAGCAAGGTACGCAGGATATATTATAGGTCATCATCAGCCTATAGCAGTCCACTGCTGGACATAAGCCTCATATTATAGGTACCTCTGTATAATTGTCATCATCATCATCATCATCATCAGCCTATATTAGTCCACTGCTGGACATAGGCCCAATGAGCGCCATAGCGCCCTGTCTTCAGCTTGACGCATCCAGCATCTACCTGCAGTCTTTCGCAGGTCGTCATCCCAAATCCATCCAAAATCGAAAAAAGTCCATCCAAAGTCATTCCAAATCATATAATTGTAATAGCGTTTTGAAAAAATATAAAATAATAAATCTGTTCTTACGATGAATTCCCATACCTGTAGTAGTAAGAATTCCCATACCCACAAAAAATTTAAAAGACTACGATCTATCGATATCGACAAACAAATCTAACGTCCCATCCCTAGCATCTCAATCTCAAAGTTGCCAAGCACGCAACATTAACGTGATTAATATAAGCAATTAACGGGCAAGAGGCGTATTATGCTAAATGAATAAGTTATTTTTAATTACGGGGTAATTGCGTATGCTGGCGGATTAATTTGTTTGTGATGGACCAAGAACGATAAGTCGTAGGTAATCGTAAGGCATAGAAACAGTCTCAACTCGCATTGATTCCTTCGGTTTCTTGGGCGCGTTAAGCTTGCCGATATGTCTGTTTAGCTGAAGGGCTTCTTTTGATTTTATTCGAATGTCTCATGTCTCTCAAACAGAGATAACAGGACAAGCACTGACCCGGTATACAATTTGCTGTTCGATTTAAATGTATTTGTGAGTTTAGGTATCACTCATGGGTACTTGCTACATGCATCGCTGTACTACAACTACAACATTTACACGCAGCAAAACAGCCAGTTTTGCTGCGTGTAAATGTTGTAGTCATATTATTAGAAGTAAGTATCTGTCTGTACGATCTACAGTCCTGGTTGTTTTTCTATGTATAATAAAAATATCTATCTATGTAATGCTGTATTATGTATAGTATATCTAGTATAACACAAGCACTGCTTAGCTTGAGGTTAGATAATGCTGTGTGAATTGTCCGGTATTATTTATTTATTTAACTGTCTAGTGGAAAGACGAGACTCCTTCTACGCGTTCCAACCCAACTGTAAATGGTGCGTGAAGACGTGAACAGAAGACACTGTTGCGATTCCGACACGGTAGAGTGGAGCACTTCTCGAATTGGATTGCAGTGGCCGCACGTTCATGTTACGGTATGCATTTCCGATTGGCTGTAGAAATTAGGTACAAAGTACAGTCGGGTGCATTGACAATGATGTCTTACTAGACTAGCCGAATCTTCGACTACTGCAGCAAACGTAACGACATATTATAGTGCACAAGTGTGTGAGCAAAATAGGAAATAGTACTGGACTATTCGGGGCGAAGGCGGAATAACTCATTAAAACAATTGAGCTACTTCAGACTGTTGCAATGCAAACAATCTATAGGTAGCTTTAAATGTCACCACCATCTAATTTATTCAGAGAAATATGGTGAACTATTGACCTCACATAGAATAAAATATCTCAAAGTTATGACAGCCCAATAAATATTTCGTATTATCTAACCATTAAGATAACACTTTCAGTGCCTAATTAAAAGTAGGACGATCATCGTCGATGTAGGTAAATCGAGTCTAATAAAATTTTATGAGCTGATAAAAATGTTTTTTAAACAATATTTTGGGAGGTTATCAAAAATATGATTTACTTGTTTGCGTCACGGTGTTTGGACACGAAAGACCTGCCTCGGAGTTTCGTGATGTGTACACAATAAACATAGGTACTTCTACATCTGACCGGCGTAAAAGGCGTAATTCAATACAATTAAATGCGTAGGTATATAAATAAATAAATAATGCTGGAGAACCCACACTGCATCATCTAGCTAGCCCCAAGTTAAGCAGAGCTTGTGTTATGCGATGGGTACTGGATGACTTACTTACGTAGATAATAATTTTTATTATAGATAGAAAATACGCAGAATACCCGTGATAAATAATTGCCGGATGGTAGGTTCGATGCCCGCCTTAGGACCAACATTTGTCCTAAGGCGTACCAGCAACCTCAGGAGGTTGCAGGTACGATTCCCTGCGAAAGGGCCTACCTTCACTCGCCGCGCCACATCGGTTGCCATATTATATAAGTAGTATATTTCAACATTATAAGATACACATTTCGTTAATTCATTAATTAGAAACATCTTAGATTAAAGGGACACACAGTAATAAATAAGTAGTGCTTGTGCCACGGAAAATCGTTACTCAAGCATAGATCTATGTTAGCATAATGTCTATCAATTATTCAATGTTGTCATTGTCATAACTTTTTGACTCGCTCGCCACTCCTGTCAGACTTATATATTATATTAATGGTATTTATATCTTTTAAGTTAATGCAATAAACATTTTTTTTATATATTTATTATTTATGCCGCGACCTGTCAGAGGCCGGTATGACTGTCACCGGCGATTGTCGATCGGGAGCGAGGTGCGGAGTGGCTAGCGCATTTGCTTCTCGACACTGTGAGGTCGACCAAGGGAGGTGTTGGGTTTGTGGTGAATATAGAGGTGTGAATATAACCTTGTTATTATTTTGGCTTTAAACCCTTTGCTATGAGAGGTTAACGTAATTTTGAGATGGACGGTTAGTTTAGAGGTTAATCGCTAACATCTATGACTGAGCAAGCTTCCTTATTACGGGACTAAATGTAACCCGTTACATTATCGATGCCATCGAAGGGGGGTTTAGCGTACTAATTTATTATATTTTTCATAATATATTTGTGTCTTATATTTGTATTCAGTAGAGCTTACAAAACAATAACATTCTCCAGCATAGCGATAACCCCCTTGACAAAATCACATCTCGTCCATTATCAACGCAATGCTGACCCCAGTATCAGGCAATTAACTTTAATGGATATATTTAAATTAGTCTTCGCTCAATAGACAACAATAATT
The DNA here is from genome assembly GCA_947044415.1 of Eupithecia dodoneata. Lineage (NCBI taxonomy): Eukaryota > Metazoa > Arthropoda > Insecta > Lepidoptera > Geometridae > Eupithecia > Eupithecia dodoneata. The sequence goes on from OX345678.1 coordinate 4,072,545, forward strand.
ATCTATAAGGGCATTGATAGACGGTCTTTATGACGGAATGGCATCACGTCATCTTTACTTTTGAGATTTCAAAAACTTTATTTTATTTAGCCTTACAAAATGAGCACTTCATCATTAGCCTGTGTTAGTCCACTAGACATAGGCCAATGAGTGCCACAGCGCCCTGTCTTCAGCTTGCCCGCAGTCTTTCGCAGATCATTATCCCACCTGGTCGGAGGGCGTCCTACACTACGTTTACCGGGTCGTGCTCCACTCAAGCACACTGATTGTCCGTTATGTATTTATTTATTTAAAAGCGAGTGTGACTCCTGCGGCGCGGACAGGTGCGCGTAGACTTAGTTTGTAGAAGAAAAGTGGGTGCGCGTTGATGTCTTTCGTAGGCTACGCCGATCCACCGTAGCATAGCTTGGGTTATGGGTACTAGATGACATATACTTAAAACAATAGATTACATAGATATATATTTTTTATAATACCTAGATAACGATCACAACACCCGGAACAAATATCTGCAGATCGTACTCACAATTGTCCGGAGGCGGCTTTTACTGCGGCGCGGTCGGCGCGGATGGGTGCGCGATGTTTGCATATTATTTCATATAAAGATTTAGAAAATGCGATGACTGCGGCGAGTGCGGCGCGGAGACGTGCGCGTTCAGCTTCAATTCCTCTAAGTAGCTAGTAGACCAAACGAGTCACGGTTTTTAGTATGATCATCATCTTCAGCCTATGATAATCCACTGCTGGACATAGACCTCTCCTAATGAGCAATGCCGCATCCAGCATCTACCAGCAATCTTTCGTAGATCGTCATCATACCTGGCCGGAGGGGTACCTACACTGCATTTACCGAGTCGTGGTATCCACTCAAGAACACGTTTACTCCAGCTGTTGCCGGTTCTTTGAAAGATATGGCCGATCCACAGCCACTTCAGCTTGCTAATTAAGTTTGATGAATGAGAGTTTTTGTTTTTTGAACTGAACTTCCTTTCCAATTAATTAATATACAATACATAAATAATGTATATGTAAATTGTATTATTAATACCGACTTTTAATGTTAATAAGTGTGTAATGATGACCTATAAAAATCTGAACCGGATTCCAAATTATATTCTCACTTATCAAAACTTTTGCAAGCAGATTTAATTAGTAGGCTCTCCTGGCGACTTGATACGACTAATGGTTTTATGTAATGTTTGGTTGTGATAACCATGAATTTCTTATTCGACGTTTCTTTCGCTTACTCGGCTCGCCTTTATTTGAAGAGGCGCAAAAATTCAAATATGTTTAGGAATTAGTAAGTTGAAGATAACTAGGTGAAGTGTATAGACGAAGATATCATTATAGGTGACCGCGACGCAACGCGAATCGGAGTATCGAAAAATCATCCAATCCACTCGATGGACCGACGACATTGCAGCGGTCGCAGGGAGTCCATGGATGGAGGTGGTTCAAGATCGATATCTGTGGCTTTGTTTGGGGAAAACCTCTGTCCAGCTGTGGACGTGAGATGGCTGATGCAAAACGTCAAGATCGTGTGTAAGAATTAGTACCAGTCTAGCTAGTCCATGTTTACTCCGTAACGGTAATTAAATTAAAAACGATTTCCACCATGAAGAAATATATTTTCAGCTACATAAGTAGATAGATAAGTACAAATTATATAATATAATATTTACAAAATAACACTCTGATATTAATTTACACGATAATTCCATGAAATAACACAAGAAAATTATACTAATTTGGTGATAGGTAAACATTCCATACAATCCACTTACATTAATTTTACATTAATATAATTTTAGCTACAAATAATATTTACACAATAATTTACAAATTAATTCTAGAGAAAACTATTATCAGTACCGTCAACAAAAAAATGATTCAAGGGCATTCATACACACATCGTACATACTCGTACATCTATACTTATACACCCCATTTATACAAAAGATGTTTAATTGTAGTAGATGATTGTACATCAATCAGAACATTATTTATTTTTAATAGATTTTATGTAATTCAAGGCTTTATTTGAAAGAGAAAAATAGTATCTTGATTTGAAAAAAAAAACTTAAGTATTTCTAGATAAATGACAAAAAAAGGGCTCTGGCTCCATAGAAAGTTCCAACTTATGAGCCGAAAAGAAAACAACATTTCCGTTGTCTTTTCGGCTGATAATCTCGAACTCCCCATCCAAATCCCGCACAGTAATACTTTCAATAATAAAAACAGATCTAGTTTTTTAACCCTTTACTAATAAAAAAATATCATAATTATTTGTCGTCTTTTCCCCACTTAGCTAAGGGGGGAATCGCTTCATAGTTTATCCTCTTAAGATTGACTTTGCGAAGGCGACGGCGAGCTTCCCGACACAGGTGGTTGGACCATAGTCAGCTGAGGGGGGAGGCCCATCGGCAGGGGGCGGCCCCCCATCATCATGGGGTGGTGGGGGTGGAAGTACTGCTGCAACGCTGGGTGGTACATGTGGTGGGGGTGGCGAGAAAACTGCGCCATTTTCATTTTCTCGATCTCCGCTTCTTGAACGCGTTTCGCTTTAGCGCGTCGATTTTGGAACCAGATCTTTACCTGTGAACAAAACATGTTTTATTATTAGGAGAAAATATTAGAATATATTTTTTATGACTGATGATGGTGTTTTTGATGGATAAATTGGAAGATCAGCCGATTTGTTGATTTTCTGTAACGTTCAATGTATGAAAAAGCTAATTGCTACAAGAAATCAAATAATTGTAATTATTTGAAGAACATCACTATGTTATCTACCTACAATATTTCTTTTTTTAGTTAGGTAGACAATGTGAGCATGATAATGTGCTAGTGGTTTCTTTTTCACTTCTTCCACTAGTAGACAAAAAAGTGATTTTCTGTTCACTTTTTCAATAACACCTTATTTCTTAATTGATAATCATTTATGGTACAAAATAATATGACGTGTCTAAGTGGCGCTCATTGGGGGAGGCCTATGTCCAGCAGTGACCTGCTATATGCTGATAATGATGATGATGTGTCTAAGTGCTTATTTTATAAACCTTGCGAAATAAAGTTATTGAATCTAAATCTGATAATGATTTGTATATAGGACATAATAATTATTAGAAGAGGTTCTCAGCAAGGCAGTAGCCTACCCTCGTTCTCGAAAAATACCTACATACACTGTCAAAAATTGGTACACAAAGGTGACGTCACGATTCACGATGGCAGCCTACAATTTATGGTTGAAATGGCAATGGCAAACGGAACTAAAATGTCAAGGTATTAGTATCGAAGGTTAGTCGATTGTTGAACTGATAATTTGCTTCTCCTTATTCGGTAACAAAAAATCAGAATAACCAATTTATTGGTAACTAGCTGTTTCCTGCGGTTTCACCTGCGTTAAATTCATATTTCACATTTATAAAATTTTATATAGCCTATGTTCACCGCGGATAGTGAAGCATCCCAACGGTGATATAATTTTTAAAATCGGTCCAGTAGTTTAGGAGCCTATTCATTACAAACAAGAAATCAAACCTTTCCTCTTTATAATACTAGTATAGACAAAATAGTACAAGTCAAAAAAATTATGCCTAAAAAGAAATAATTAAATATTATTTAAAAAAATAACATAATCGTCTACACTACACTGTTAGAACGCCTACAAACGATACGCAATATCAGAAAATTAGCTCTAGTTTCATTTAGCCCCTAATAAATCTCTGATTGAGTCTAGGATTGATTTTAGCTTTCTTGTTTTGCGTCACAGCGTAGTCGCTTAGTGGTCTTTAATTAAGAATTGCTAATCTAGAAAACGTAACATGCTTGATTAGCAAATACAATGCTAATTAGGGCTGTCGTTGATATGTTCACTTCATCATGGAATTAATTTGTATCCTCTTGATTGTAGTGTATTTTTATTTGCAAATAATTTTATTTTATTTTATTTGGGAAATAAACAGTACATAAAACTTAATACTACGAAAAATAAACAGTCATTTTCTGCCATAGCATCCGCTTAGTGTCAGCCATCTTTATTAATACTGTAAGTGTTTCTTATTTATATTGAGCGACAAAATAAACAATTTTTTTTACTTTTAATTTAACAAGTAATATTTAAATGTGTATGTAATGACAGGCGATGTTACGTTTCTGCTTCTGCTATGACGATATTCTATTGACTTTCCTTTTTACATATTTAATTGCCCTTCTTAATAATCAACTTCAAGGTTACATCGGGTTCATATTAAAAATAGTTGAACACACTAATTTCCCACAACTTACTAATTTTCTATTATAATCTTATATTATAATTACAAAGACAAATTGTTTTTTGACTAATTATGGCTTAGCTTGAGTATTTCTATCATCATTTTAAGTTAATCCGACATTAATTCTCTTTCTCTCTGTCTGTGAACTTTTCACTTTTAACGGGTGAAAGAAACTCAACGAAATTTGCCAGGATATAAACGATATCCCGGGAAAAGATGTAGGCAACTTTTTATCCCGAAAAACGCGTGCGAAGCCACGGGCCTTACCAGCCACCAACACAGTAAAAAATTATAATTAAACGTATCATCATCATCAACCTATAATAGTCCACTGCTGTAAAAAGGTTTATACATATAATAAATAAATAAATATTGCTGGACAATTCACACAGCATTATCTAGCCCCCATGGTAAGCAGAGCTTGTGTTATGGGTACTAGATAACTGATATACATAAATAATACAATACATTACATAGATAGATATTTTTTATTATACATAGAAAACGACCAGAACACCCGGAACAAATATCTGCAGATCGTACACACAATTGTTCCGAGGCGGGAATCGAAACTCCTGCGTCGCAGACGGACCTTTGCCCCGCGCCACATCGGTCGTCATAGTTATATTATACTTGTTATATTTGGTTCTCACCTGAGTCTCAGACAGTCCCAAGCTAGAGGAGAACTCCGCCCTCTCAGCGATGCTGAGGTACTGCTTCTCCACAAACTTGGTCTCCAAAGCCCTCAGCTGCTGGGCCGTGAAGGGAGTCCTTGGCTTCCGGTTCGGCTTGTGCTTGCGGAGGTGGCATTTCAGCTTTGGAGGCTCGCCATTTGCATCTGTTAGAAAAGAGCTAGGTTAGAAACTTTTATTTTAGATCGTTAAAGAATCAGATGCACTTTAAGACCTATCGTCTATTGCCCGTGTCCACCTTCGTGGAACACCTAGGCGGACTGCGGGACCTTTATGTCCCATAGTTCACCCAGGTGGTTATCGTCCATTGCCCATGGTTCACCTGCGAGAAACACCTTGGTGGACTTTTTTATTTCATAGGCTGACATGATTTTTATGTTTTTTTAAATTTATCGCAGTTAAAATATCATGAATAATTTTGGGTAATGATCTTTTATCGATACATCGATAAAGGAACACTGGAGGATTAGTACTTATGAGTATGTGTTAATAAGTATTTATGTATATACATTAGTCTATAATACGCCACCGTCATACCTCTAGTATAGCTACGTATCCATCCAAAGGTTGCCTGGAAGAAATCGCTCTTAGCGATAAGGCCGCCCATTGTGCATCTGTATCTTTGTTCTTTACTGTTTTTGTTTTTCTGTTTTTGATGTGCAAATAAAGCGTATTTGTATTGTATTGTATTGTGTTCAGATCGCGCAAGTAAAAAAATGTTTATAGATAGAGGAGTTTTTTAAATCAGACCTTGGATTTATGTCATTTATCATTGGCTCTCGTAAAGTGGAGAGCTAAACTCCAAAGTTGTAAATATTAAACAGTTATGATATGAATGGTATGCACGAGATAAAAAAATTAAAAAAAGATAAATAAGCTCCTTCCACAAAAAAGGTATAATCGACGTAGACAAATTAATCAGATACGATATTATTCGTTGACAATACGGCAAGATTTCGACGAATGATAATATTTTGTTGACGGATAAAAAACCCTGATAATCGATAAAGCCGAGGGTCGTGAATAAAAAATCGAATGACAAATTAAATAAATATTTGGATCAAACAACGGAAATCTCCAAAGCAATCAAAGCTTGGATAACATCGATATGTACCCATAAGATGACAATTATTTAGGACTTAAAGGCATTCAATAAAACTTTAATTAATCTTTAATGTTCATGAAATTCTATTTACTCAATGATTTTACACCTACGACAACATCAAAGTAGCGCACATGTTATAAAATTCAGAAAGCCGAATTCTGCTAACCAATCACATTATTATGACTATGGTATCATCACACAATCGTCCATAGGTGAAAAAACTGTAGCTAGATACCGGTAAGACGTGCGGTGCTTTTTGCACGGTAAAACTAAAATATTTTATTCAATCTTGACATTTTTGACACACGTTTCTCCATTTGTGGTTTCTTTCATCAAAGATGCCATTTTGAGACGACACCACTGTTACCGATGTACAGTTATGGTGAAGCGATTAATTTAGTGGAATAAGGGCCCTGAAGACTATATTTTTGTGAATTTATTTGTCCTCTATATGACACACCTTGCACTATACTAAAAAGCTACTCAAAATGCAAGCTTAACTGGCACATATTCAGATTTCAAAGCTCGCCGAAACTCGAAAGGAATGTCAGACCATTGGCCCAATAAATCGTAAAATAAATCCCAAACCTAATAAGGGAAATAAAAAGTGATTTAATCGTTGGTCAGTTCTTTCTTTTAGCAGCAGTTTTGAGATACACCTACGCATAGATGAGCTATTAAAACTACGTCGTCGATCAAGATTAAGTGTCCAGTTTCAACCACGCAGACTAATTAGTCTTTATGACCTATTAAAATAAAATATGTATTAGGTGTATTAACAAAATATCTAATACAGAAGCTAGAACCACTTATGAACACAATTTGCATATCATTTGTTTAAAATCATGTTAAAACAATCGGATTTATATGTAAATTGGGATCAATGGGTTACGTTTTAAATGTGTTTTAGTTGTTTGTTTTGTTATTCTACTTTAAAATTAAGGTTTCCATTAGGATTAATAATTTTATTCGTCTATATTTCTGATTTAATTGTTATATTCAAGCGGTTTGTCAAGTTAAGATACTATTGATATCTAAATAGTTCTAATTTTCTTTTATGACCTTTCAATCAATGACGGAACTAAAAAAATCATGAATCAAACGTCCAAATTAACGAGTTTAATTGATTGAATTTGTAATAGACTGGAGCCTACGAAATTATCTTTCAACTAATTGGTATTTAAGCACTAATGAATGTTCTGATTGATGTACAAACACGTGCTGGTGTTGAAATGTCAGACTTTCACTGTTCTCGATTTCAAATAACGTTTTGACAGGCTATATCAATCGCAAAGTTTATGGATATATGAAAATCACCTACAGCATTTAAGAAATGCTGTTTCGTAACATATATTTTCAAAATATTGTTTCTCAACTTGTCAAAATCGTTGTAAAATTACGAAATCCATTAGGAATATTCAAATTATTGGCAACGTGGCGCTAGCTGCCAACATATTAATACCAGTGTCAAACCGTACGGTCGCTTAATAGCTAATGATTCAAAAAACGGAGAAAAAAGTAATATATGTGACAGCTGAAAAAAAAGGTTAATGTATGTCGTGTTTAGTAACGTCAAAGAGAGCGCTACAACGGAAACCAAGTTAAGAGATACACTCGACTTCTGTCAGCTTTTTTCATTGACTTGATGAAAAAATATTGCATGCATTAGTAGGTTACAGTACTTACTTATTTTAATTGAAAGGTGATGCTATGCATATTCATTAAGCTTCATACATTTTAATCAGTTTAAAAAAATGCTATACTGCCTCATAAAAAACAAAACACTTCGGTTTAATACTATCCCTATTCAAGTAGTAAGTTATTTTTCAAGTTGGTAAAACATTACCAAGATCAACTCAAGCGGCTAAGCCACGTGTATTCAATGACTTGGTAGCTAAATTACTTTTAAAAATACACTACGTAGCTGTCACATCCCTTTAATTGTATAAGAAGCTATCGACTACAGATGTTTCCCGCTAAATTATGTCCCTGTTGTGAGCGAAGAAAGAAATACGAGACGTTTTAAATGCATCCGTGAACATCCATTGTCGAACATAATCATTTTATTTTTTAACAAAAGTTGTTTTAAATTTTAGAGAAAGAACTTTTTCAAATATAAATATAGAACTAACCGGTGAGTTATGAAAAGTGCAGCTTAATTTGAAATTCGGAATTCGTTGCTGACGGTACCTAACGTGGCTAAGACAGTTGATATATTAATGAGCGTGTTTGCTTTTTGTGCGAGCAGTACCATTAATCGTGCGAGGCGCGGTATGTCATTCATTCCAATATTTTAAACAAGCGCAGTGTGCTTGACGTTTTTGTTGTCTGTACAAGCGAGGCGGGCATTCCTTGCGTCTTGGTAGATGTATGACATGTTTTACTCAAAATATGAACATTAATATCAAAATATTTACATAATTTAAAAATGTTTTGGGGATTTTAGTGGTCGGATAAAAGGGGTCACATCGTAATGAACAAAATTAATTAGGATATTTAATTTTTATGTACTCAATTTGTTTGGGGCTTAATTTTCTTGGCACGCGAAACCAAAGTATTTTTAACTTGCACTATTTTTTATAACTACTTATAGAATAAGATATAGGCAGGTACATATCTGACAGAGAGTTAGATTATCTGATATTGAAGTAAATAAACCACAGCCTCAAGGAATTCTTCTTCTTTATATGTTTCCTTGGCTATGAATTCGAGAACTGAACACAAAGAGCTAGCTAGACTATTAACAGATCCGGAATTCCACCCACAATATTTATCTGAGGATCAAACGGGATCCTTACAAACAGCCATTCATCAATTGCCCCTCTCATAATATAGAGGCCATAGACAACGCGGAAATAGAAGAAAAAAAATTGTCTATGACATTTATAGTGATAACGCTTTATATTGTGGTTTGAAAGGGTTATTCAGGTTATTTTGTTTATTAAGTATTTACCTACTTATTTAAAATAAATAAATAAAATAAATAATGCTGGACAACTCACACAGCATTATCTAGCCCTAAGGTAAGCAGAGCTTGTGTTATGGGTACTAGATAACTGATATACATAATACAATACATTACATAGATAGATATTTTTTATTATACATAGAAAACAACCAGAACACCCGGAACAAATATCTGCAGATCGTACACACAATTGTTCCGAGGCGGGAATCGAACCCGCAACCTCCTGCGTCGCAGGCGGACCTTCGCCCACCGCGTCACATCGGTCGTCATATAACTTCATTTTTTTACATTTAAGTAAGTAATACATAATAGTTTGGCACGAAAATATCCGTACTAAATATAAATATAACGTTGATTTTGATGAGATAAATACATAACACTTTATGTATTTATCTCATCAAAATCAACATTACTATATTCAATTATTTTCCCTATTTTACAGTAATGTAGTTTTTTATTTAATATACACGTAAAAAAATTAATACACACATTACAAATTTCCAATCTATTGTGCAGATTGGAAATTTGTTAATTGCTGATTAAGCATTGGTAAACCAGAAAACACTAAACCTATCTCCAAATCTCTAATTTCGTGGCTTATTCTAAATGATCTATTAAGAGAGCTACTTTGGTCCTCTGCTTTCAGTTTACAAATAGCTGTATTCAATGGGACATTAGTATTTTGGCCCGACGCCAACTCGTGGCATTTCGACTGCTTGTTATATACGAAACCATCAAGCTTAAAGGATTCAACATTTAAACCCACCAACTTAACTTTTCACGTGGGCTAAGTTAGAACTAAAGCGTCCCTTGGAGAATTACTCCTTAATACTAAGAAATGTGAATATAGTGGCGCCATTGATGACTGAATATGTAACTTGGTGCGGTATAATACTATTTAAGATGTGATAATGAAATGTGTTGTTTAACTTGACGTTTACAGTTTGTAAGTTGAGCACTTAAGCAGTTGATGAGGTTATAGAAGTCTGTGACGGTTTTAAAGTTGTTTTTGATACTTTTATGGTAGCTTAAAGAATAATGAAGAGTGAACTTAAGAATGATAGGTTGTTGCGGTTGACTTATACAGAGGTGTTTGAAGTGACAATTAGAGCTTAGTTGACAAAATAAAGGTTAAACTTGTTTTTATAAAGAATGGACTGGTTAAATGCGAATTAGCAAGCTGAAGTGGCAGTGGGCCGGCCATATCTCGCGAAGAACCGACGGCCGCTGGGGCAAACGTGTTCTTGAGTGGAGACCACGACTCGGTAAACGTAGTACAGAACGCCCTCCGACCAGGTGGGATGACGACCTGTGAAAGACTGCAGGTAGATGCTGGATGCGTCAAGCTGAAGACAGGGCGCTATGGCGCTCTTTGGGGGAGACCTATGTCCAGCAGTGGACTATCATAGGCTGATGATGATGATGATGAACTGGTATATTAATGTTTTTATAATCGACATTCGACACGATATACATGAACAAATTTTTCTAACTATAAATTTCCTATTAAAATTCAGCTACCTTTCTTTTTCCCTTATAAAATTTTTAGGGTTCCGTAACCATACGTTGTTTATGTTCATAAGATAAATTATTGTCACTAAAATAAAAATACAAATCTTTCTTGTTTTGCTGTCGGTACTGCAAATGAAGCGGTCGCGACAGTTTTGTTTCGCATACGCGGTAATTGATTGGGAATGCTTCTATAATTAGGAGCGTGACTCTCGTTGCTGACGGTACCTATACATACCTACCTAACTGTACTTTGCATACAGACATACCTGTGTTTGACAAAGTAGAGATATATCAGTCAAAATAGAATAAGACTATAGGTCATCATCAGCCTATAGCAGTCCACTACTGGACATAGGGCTCCCCCAATGAGCGTCATAGCGCCCTATCTTCAGCTTAACGCATCCAGCATCTACCTGCAGTCTTTCGCAGGTCGTCAGACAGACTATAGTTACTCGTACAGAATTATTAAACCAATAAGGCCGCCCCTTGTACAATTTGTATTTGTCTTTTCCTGTCCTGTGTGTTTGTTTTATTTGGTGTGCAACAAGGAGTTATTCTTTTGTATGTACTTATTGTATATCCGTGCTATAAGTTTTTTAAGGAGTGGCATTACAATTAAAATATATGTGAAAATATTAATTATTAAATAATAGATATTTATCCTATAAGGGCTATGGCAATCTTTGATTTTGAACGAAACATCGCGCGACGATGCATTGTGGTAATAATCATTTTCCATAGACTATATTTCTATAATAACACAAATTGATTGGTGGAAAGGTTGCCTGGATGAGATCGCTTCTAAGCGATAAGGCCGCCCATTATACTTGTCACATGTAATATTGGGTGTTCTGGTCGTTTTCTATGTATAATAAAAAATATCTATCTATGTAATATATTGTATTATATATATCAGTTATCTAGTACCCATAACACAAGCTTCTGCTTACCATGGGGCTAGATAATGCTGTGTGAATTGTCCAGCATTAAAAAAAAAAAAAAAATATATCTTTCATAATGTTCTGTATCTGGTGTACAAAAAAGTATTTTTGTATTGTATTGATTGGGTCTTTTAAAACACAATGTCCATATTTTTTTGAAACAAATCGAACACAGTCTATAAGTTTTCAACAGCCAAAAACAATTTATTGATATTATTCCTATTAATTATTATGATAATAACAAATTTATAGCCGCATTAATAATTATGACCCTACAGATTCTACGAAGTGTTTCTCACACACTATTAATTTATAACAATTATAAAACGGAATTATAGGAACTGGTTTCTGAATCAATTTTTTTGATTATAATATTAATTATGTTTTAAGCATTATGAAGTAGGTGTGGTGTGGCGAAAAAATATGGAGGTAGCTCATTAGGTTCTATTTTATTGGGAGTCGTAAAATATAATAATTCTTGTGCTAATGTCATATAAATAATCATGTTTTTTTTTGTCAAAATTGTATAAAAAAACGTAGACGTATTTTATTTACGTATTTCAACGCTTTTACGCAGCTTGATGTAAATTTAATGACTTTTGTCAAATAATATAATTTATAATAAATAAATAAATGCAAATATACCTATTTGATATATAGATAGATTCCTACATGTTTTTAAATATATAAATACAAATATAGAGATAATTATTATGAATTTTTAGGCAATTGAAAAATAACTCAGTGACTAAATGATTCAGGCGTCAGATTGCGGAAATCCATTGCAAAATATTAGGATAAAATGTTCCGTAACAATTCTATATGTTTTATGACAATTGATCGAGGGCGTCCTACACTACGTTTACCGAGTCGTGGTCTCCACTCAAGAACACGTTTGCTCCAGCGGCCGTCGGAACTTCGCGAGATATGGCCGGCCCACTGCCACTTCAGCTTGCTAATTCTTAGACTATGTCGATAACCTTTGTTCTCTGTCGGATGTTTTCGTTACGAATCCTATCCTTCAGAGAAACTCCGAGCATAGGTCTTTCCATAGAAGTATTCCCGTTTGAGCACCTATTTTTTGGGCACCTATGCATTGAGCACCAAAGGTATTCCCATTTGAGCACCAATCAATATATTAACGTGGTGCTCAAATGGGAACAAGAAATAACTAATATTTTGTAACAACTCTCTACATGTACCTATTTCTATAAGTGTGTTATTTGTTAATTTTAGTTGTTATGAATAAATGTCTTTCTATTCTATTCTAAATAAAATTAGATTATATTCCCCATTGGATTGCTGAGTGACTTGATTCCAGAACATCAATTATCAATTATTGTCTTTAAAATCCTTTGCAACACAAGAACCTTCTACATACCCGATACATCATCCACTCAACAGCATTAAACACAGTAAGTTATTGCACGAACACACGAACATCGTGCGCTGTTCTACTGGCTGAATTAATTATGGTGAACTAAACCACTGTATAGAAAGATGACAGAGCAGACAGTTTAAAAGGGAGGACGAGCTAAAGGATGGTGCTGGAAGAACCTAGAATAGAACAACACAATACAATATAACTCTATTGCACCATCAATATAAAAAAAAGGATCTTAATACTAACTAAGGCCTTATCGGTAACAGCGATTTCTTCCAGGCAGCCTTTGGATGGATAGGATCGGTACGTATTAAATTAAAGCTAACAACAGTGGAAAAGATTGGAGCTTTTGCCAAAAAGGGACATTAAAAGGCACAAAATAATGAGAGTATAGTTTTGACGTCGAACTGATATAATATATAAAAAAAATAGAAACTACTAGAAATAGCAAATAGATCGGTGTCGTGTCGGTTCCCTTATATTGCGGCATGCCAAATGATATGCCAATGCATTTGACATGATGCTGTTTCACTTGACATGATGCTGTTTCACTTGACATGATGCGATTCAATTTTGTATGAGTTGAATATAAGCAAAACCTACAATTAACCCGCAAACTGACTGGGGCCGGTAGCCTTATCTTGCTTGTTTTTTAAAAGGTGCCTAAGCAAAAGTAGTATAGGTCCTTCCTGAACTTTTAGTTTGAGTAAAATATCGAGTAAAACCACAGACTGCCGCTCGTGCTAACAGATCTGTACAGTAATTGTATCGTTACAATGTGTTGTAGGTGGCCGCGTGGGAGTCGACGCGCGACGCCCCGCGGTCAGTCTTACAGACATAACGTTTTCATTTAGTTATAGGGACGGAACAATTATATCATATTCAATGGTATGCCAATGTTAATGCTTACAATACAATACAATACAAAAATGCTTTATTATACACCTTACAGATCATTACAAAAATACATTGCATGCTACTGTTACAATGGGCGGCCTTATCGCTTAGAAGCAATCTCTTCCAGGCAACCTTTAAACTTACGTCTCTGATTAAGTTAAAGGAACAATATTTCCAAATTTAAAAAAAAAATGTTAATGCTTAATGCAGTTTTATTTGATATGATGCGGTTTCACTTGACATGATGCATTTAATTTGATATGATGTAGTTTAATTTGGCACGATGTGATTTAATTTGGCATAATACTGTTTCATTTGGCATGATCCAGTTTCATTTGGCATAATGTGGTATAATGGTCTGAATAAAGTGGTTATAAAATTGGTTTGTTGTGTGAGGTCTTACTTCTTAAAGTAACTTTTGTAAGTTCACCTTGTATTGCGCAAAACGGAAAGGTAAAAAAAAAATTAAATATAGCTCAAACGGCTTTTTTAATTAGCAAAAATACGATGTTCAAAATGTAACCTTTAATAAAAAATCCAAATTTTCCCAAACTCATTGATCATAACATAAATCAAAAGATAAATCATTATCTAGCCCTAAGCTGAAACAAAACAGATCCGGATTGAAATATCAATACCGGCAACCAATAAAGCCTAGCCCACACTAGCTATAAGATCGCGTGCACACACCCAACGTGGGCGAAGCGGTACAACAAACAATTATAAAGGCATTTATCCACTGACATCATACTGGCATGCTAGAGTTAAAGTAGGTAGTCTATGAAACTTGCGTGTGGCTTCACGGCTTTTTGGCGCCAAAATCATACTTAGACGAAGATTTAATATATGTATATGTGTATGTGTAGTTGTGTACGCAATTGAATATTAAAGGTCCTTGGTAAATACCCAAACAAGTCGAGATCAAAGCTTAGTAATATTATTAAAAAGGAATGGACCTCTAATTTATAGCGTTATATCAGAAGGCCCATGTCCAGCAGTGGACGTCCATAGTAGAATGTTGTATCCAAAATAGACCCCTGATAAACGCCATATTATTGGCTCTTACTTATCATTAGGGGGTGATGCAATAATCCCCACGCTGGGCATGCCGTTTACTCTACCTAGTTGTTATATCCTAACATGAAATATAAAATCTAAAAATAAGAAAACGATCGACAATTATGATATTCGCGGAATATCGTGGTAATTTGTCCGAAAATAATCGATTAAAAAGATTATCATCTGTATTTAATTTAGAGGTCATCTTCTCGAAACACATTTAAAATCAGACATACTAAGGATAATATATATTAATGATAACAAATCGACGCAAAATAATAATTGTTCGCTAATTTATCGCTACCATTCTAAACGATCTTTTATTTTTATTCTCAGAAGGTCTTTAATTTATGACGTTTCGGACAAAAGAAAAGGTCCAATGACAAATTATCTAATTCGTTGAGGTTGATTATTTATAATTAGCTATGAACATATGATTTATAATTTGTCTGGAACGTAGGTTCTTTATAATTTTGGAACTCAATTAAGATTTATGGTGTCATTGATCGCATGTTTTATGCTACATTAGGATTTTTATTTTAAGAATCTACCTAATCAAATTCTAGGGTTAAGCAAATTTGTACCTTAGAGCTAAGCGTTTTTTTTTAAGCTTCGGTCTCAAATGTCTTAGATATTTAATGATTTTGTTTAAATATCGGCCTATTAACTTGACGAAACAAAAAATTAACGAATGTATTAACAAAACCGCGTTGATTTTATTTCAATTAGCATAATATTGCTTTTTTAATAAACCGCCAACTGGCGATAATGATGAATTTAAAATTCGAAATGTCATTAGTGTTCCATTTTTAAGCTACCGGTGGTTGTTCGATTTGTAAATTGACGGCTCAAATCGCAAACTTTTTTTTTAATTGCCAAAGGAGGTCGTGAAGGAATGCCGGCGAAAAAGAGTGGACATTTCCGAATTTTAATGGCTGTTTCTAATTGGTCAACGCGCAGGTCGAGGCCGAGTACACATGCGAGCAAAAAAAGTGTAGCGAAAGTTGCATTCGACTCTTGTTTTTGCCCTTGAAAAGTTTATGGTGACAAAATTCGACTACTGCTTTAAATAAAGAAGATGTTTGTACAATGATGATGATGATGATTCCTTAATGAATAAACAATCTAACACAGGAAGCCATTTGTGATTTAAAACCTAAGACTGGATTTTACGTGCATTTAACCTATGCCCGCCTTGATTTACAACAGCATTAGTCTAGGCTAGGCTATTACCCAAGATCTAGTTCAAACACGCACTATTTACCCATTCTTTGACTAACTGTACGTTAAATAGCCACTTAAAGTGTTTAGTTCTGTTCATTGTCTAATCTTGTTCAGGCAACGGCGTTAACTTTAGCGTGTATAGTTCTGCGAAGCACTAAAAATACTCCAGTGTTCTACAGAATCGAATGAGGCCCTTCGTGAAACTAGCTGTTAGATTCTGAGCTTTAGGCCGATGGGAATAAGGCTTTTAAGGTCGTGGTAAAAATATTTGTGGTAAAGCGTTTTACTAATTTGCGAGCGCAGGAAACACGGATGGCGTGATGGGGACTCAGTACCGTATAATCTTCGCCTCTGATGTTATCTCCAAGATTTATTATTTACTGTCATCGGCCGAGAGATGGCAGCACGCGTCACTGACTACCGGACTTATCTCCATCATTTCACGCGACTTACAACCTTATTACAAGGTGCTACACTCGCCGCATTTCATCAAGACCTCCCATAGTGATAGAAGTATGATGAATGATTACTTTTTTATTTTCCGGCGTTTTAATTGCAAACTGCCGTATGGCAAGGCAAACAAATGGATTTGAAAATGGAATATACGGATCGATTCATACGTGGATTCGATCGAGCGCCTCGCACGCAAACGAATCGATTAATCGCTTCGTTACACCGGCCGACCGCCAGGCGGAGCTGCGCGTCAATAAAATACTTGTAAAACTATCGCAAAATGAATTAAAACAGATGGCGAGCCAATTAGGAGAGGCAATCGTGCGAGTACAGGGCGAAAAAAGACCTTAAAACAAATTTTCGAATTAATATCGACCTTGTGGGCAACACCTAAGGTGTTTATTTGTTCGCTTGTGTGGGCAGTAATGGGGTTTCGGTTTACACGCGCTAACGAGAGCATTGGGAGCGATAAGCCCGTCCAGTTACACTGATAGACAAATACGGATATATTTATCATTAATTTTGCACTGTCGTATACCCATACAGTCTAGTGAAGTGAATAGACAGCAAACAGCTAGATCACTTGTGTACCTATTTACTTTGTACGATAAACTACGAAAAATGGAATTTACTCTGTACCTAGGTAAAGTAGGGACAGAAAATATATTATCATCCATCTACACAGGGATGATATTTTATGTACCTACCTAATTATATTGTAGTATTTTCTATAGGAAAGTGGTTTTTCCTTGTGACTTTACTTAAATATTATAATCACAATTTACCTAATTAAATTAAAATTTTATTTATGTTCTGCTTGTACATTCTACATTATACTTTTTTTTTTTTGACCAAGTTATAGTTAAAGACTATTATAGTTTATAGGGTCAGTAAAATAAAGAATAGATTTATAATTATTTATTTATAAAAATGTATGATTTGCAATATTAGAGGTAAGATTTATAAGTTAAATTGAGCTTTAGAATATTATATTTTAATCATCATTAGCCTATGATAGTCCACTGCTGGATATAGGCCTCTCCCAATGAGCGCCATAGCGCCCTGTCTTCAGCTTGACGCATCCAGCATCTACCTGCAGGTCATCATCCCACCTGACTACACTACGTTTACCGAGTCGTGGTCTCCACTCAAGAACACGTTTGCCCCAGCGGCGGCCGTCGGTTCTTCGCGAGATATGACCGGCCCACTGCCACTTTAGCTTGCTAATTCTTAGAGCGATATCGATAACTTTGTTATAATTTAATAGAATAAAAAAATAGAAGAGGGAATCGTTGAGCTGTCTGCAATCTATTGCAAACAATCTAGAGATAGCTCCACTGATCCATATCAATACCAATCGACGCGCGTCCCCAAGACGCTGGCTGCATCCGCTGTATGACAATGCTGATGCGCTGCGCCAGATACTCACCAGCTCTCGGGGCACGCGTCGCTACGACTAGTCACATTGATGCTTTAGTTTACTTGGTGCGGTTTTAAAAATTCTAGTCTATAAGAATTTTTTTAATTGTCTTATTTAAGTGTTACAGCCGTCTGAAAGCTTTGAATATCTCACGTTATGTAGAACTAATTAGCACTCAAGGAGTTGGACAAATTCAGTGTAACTTTGATATCAATGCATTATTCAACGCCTATGCGATTGATAGTTGATTCCTCGGTTGAAACTTATAAAATGATTTAATAATCTAAGAAATTGCACTACGTTATGTCATATATATTATTATATTTTACTTTGAATAGTATGGTAATATAATAGTAATATTTTTGGTCCCTTATGTAACACCTATCTGTACCTATGTTTTATATATTTCCTTATATTTTTTTCTTGTTTGTATACTTTCTTATTATATAATGTGTCGTGTTATTTATGGTGTCAAATAAATGTGTTTTCTTTCTTTTTTCTTTTGAAATCGATTTTTTACTTGTTCATTTGAAATCTAACCATTTCTCACGATATTTTTTAAGAAAAATTCCACCAGCAATAGAAATATCCTTGGAAATATATGGAAAAGCAATACTTTGTTAAAATTATGTAATTTCCAATCATACTACGTCGTAAATACGGTATCAAATCGCTCGGTACGTTAACTTTTTAAAACCAATAGATTAAATGATATCACGATTGCCAACATAAAAACAATAATCAGTGAATGTCGTAAGTAAAAACAAACGTTATTACAACTCAATAGGTGTGAAATTAAAACGTTTAATACTTATTAAAAGTAATACATTTGCTTTCAAATCAGGTTCTGCGATTGCTTATTGTATTTTGTATTACTAGTAAATTAGTTAAGTAATGACCTAGCGATATGGAGTAAGACTGTGGCAATTCTTTTTTCGAAAATGGAATTTATAACTTCTTTATTCTATTTTTGAACATAAAAAAATCTGATTGTTCTAGACCGGTGTTACGAGGCGTAATATACCATTCGCAGCGAGCATGAAACGTAACGTAAAATCCATCTCCTGAACACCCAAACATTTGTCCCGAGGCGGGAATCGAACCCGCAACCTCCTACGTCACAGACTGATCTTCGCCCGCCGCACCACAGACGTCGTCAATAAGCTTTTACTTTTTCCAAAAATTATCATAAAATAGAACCTACCACGATACGAATAAAGTTAATTCTCAAATGGAATTGGCACCTCATTAAAACATCATGTGAGAATTTCAAATACTTTACCTCAAAAATGAAAGCATAAACCGCAACCAACTCACACAAAACGTGGAAAATAGGAAAATCAATTACTAAAGTAATCAGCACAACTCTCCTGGCAATTCAAAGGTCTTAATAGACCATTGCTATTGGTCATAAACAAATAGGAAAGTGTATTAACGCGTAATACCTTGCCTTTTAAAGCATTTTGTGCTTTAAGCTTCGTTCAGCTTCGGCGAGTGAATGGAGCTAGTGAACTTGTACCTTTTGTGCTTTTGAGGTCGGCGAGTGAGGGTTGTAAGCTTGCGTTTGAAGGGCAAAGTAGCGAGCTTGCATGTGAATGAACCTTAAAAGGTTGGCCAGTTTTTAAATTCCACTAAAACCCCATCTATTTTTAAAACCTTAGTCTTAAATACGGTTTTTTTGTATTTATTGGCGATAAATAAGCGAGTAGTTTTAATTTTTATGTTTTATTTTTGCATAGTTAATTTCTTTTAACACATTTAAATAGCAAAGATGCGCTGTAATGGTATTAATAGTGTTCTGTATACCCTACTTACAAACTTATTTGATTTTATATCAGATTAACAGAACATGCCTATTGTTTAAAGTTATCTCATTCCCAGTAACTCTTTTTAAATAGTGATTGAAGATATTTATATCTCAAATAGAATTTTATGCATTTACAGAGAAAATTAAATGACTTGTGTTTATCTTAATAAATCTAATTAGTGACATAGGTAGTAACTACTCGATCCACTCGCCTCGTGTGAACGGGCCCTTAGATCCCAGGCCATTGTACGGATAAGGAACAGGTTTAAGCCGTGTTTGCGTTTTATTTTTCAGTAGAAAGGACCCTTTTGTAAGCACTGATTGGAGATAGCTTGCTGGCCGGTCAATTATGTGTCATCCGGTTTTTAGTGCTTTTAGTTATGGAAAAAATCGTTAAAAGCCATCTGTGAAGCGTTTTTATATATTTTTTGAGGTAAAACAAAAGAAGTTCCTAGTACTAGAACGAAATCAATGAACCGAAGATGACCATAGATCAAACAATTGATTAGACCCGGCAAAAACACAAACGTGTAAATTACCTACTCGGTAAAAACAAATTCCGGGCAACTATTCATAATGTACGAAAATTAGGTATAATCATGAAAAACGCGTAATTTATGTAAAACTTAGCATTCGTGACGGATGGCTATTACGCTGATTGCATGACCAAGTGCACTCCTCATTAATGTGTAGCTTGCAAATTATTTAATCGGTAATTTATTTTCGTTGACAGTTTTGAGCATGGAACTTTTTCGTTCTTTTAGGGGAAATTCTTGTGGGAATTTCTAATTAAAATTAGTGGGTTTTTGAGTACTCTAATTTATATTTGAAGTGCTGTTTCAAACACGAACATTATTCGTAGAATCTATAAGTACCTATATCCCAAAAATGTACGACCTAATTGGGAAATCAAGAAGACTTTTCCCTTAATAAAATATGTAAGAAATTGAGTACCTAGGTACTCAATTTCTTACATATTTTATTACCTTGTTTGACCCACAGTTCTTAAGCATAGTTTCATTCAAATGTAAATATTAGACTCATAAGTTTTATGAACATACTATAGTGGTTTCTTTCTCACTTTTTCCACTAGTGGACAAAAAATTGAAGTGAACATTTAAAAAAAAAAATTATTTGATAATAATGAATAGAATAAAATTTGACTTGTCTAAGTGCTTATTTTGTAAGCATAAAGAAATAAATGCTATTGACTTTGACTTTGATTCAACGTCGTTGATCTAGTGCTAACTATACTAACATGTAGGTAGTTATACATGTAGGTAGTTACACACAGTTTTTGTAAACTGACTGTTTTCGCTGTAAAATTATCAAAATGCTATTTGCGTGCCAAAAGCCAGTGTTCACAAATAATACGATATGCAACCCATTATACCTTTTTTGTAACAGGCAAGGCTGGATGCATGAACTAAGCTTTTCAGTTATTTATGTAACGTTAATCGTGAAACTTATGTTAATATGATTTGTTTTCCTACATTTCTTGCATAGCCCTTTGAATAACAAGCCGGATACCTATCTTCTATTTTAATAATGTTTGCTTAAATACCAAGATAAATGGGTAAGTAAACGAGTACTTTTTATTAATAGCGTTTCAATTCCTTTACTTTTTTTTTATTTTAAGACACATTTATGATGTTAACGAGCTGCCCTGACATGTTATTAGGTCCAACTTTGCAAAAACTTTAAGGAATAAAATTGTGGAATCATTTTTCATTCTATAAAAGGTCATTTAGAAAAATATCGGGCTATTAACAAGTACCTACCTAATTGAATAAGCATGTAGCTCTCAGGGCACGTCAAAGTAATATCCATTCTGCACGCGAATTCTAAGCTCTATGGCAAAATGTTTTGAGATTCTATTCTACAATTTTAAACTCGAGTAGGTATTCATTTTTTTTAGCGGAAAAGTATTGCATTGTTGTAAGTGAACTGGAAAGGGTTATAAAAATAAACTATAAAATGATTTAATGGTTACGATTATAAAGAAACAATGAAAACATAATAATACAACATATAAATATTATTTAAATACTCGTATTATTAGACTCAGATTACAGGTTTATACCTATTTTATGTAATAAGGTTGTAAGTTCATCAAGTTATTCATCATCGTCATCATCATCAGCCTATAGCAGTCCACTGCTGGACATAGGCCTCCCCCAATGAGCGCCATAGCGCCCTGTCTTCAGCTTGCCGCATCCAGCATCTACCTGCAGTCTTTCGCAGGTCGTCATCCCACCAGGTCGGAGGGCGTCCTACACTACGTTTACCGAGTCGTGGTATCCACTCAAGATCAAGTTATTGAAAGTATTCAAACTTTTTATTCTCTTAATAACTCAAATAAATTGGCAACATCGAGGTAGTTTTAATATGAGGCATGTGTCGTAATTCTAAGTTCAAATCGTCAAAAGGGTGCGTCCAATAAGATTGAGAAATGTATATTACGTAACGTGACATTTAGACGGTAATCATGTAATTATGTACAGGCCATCTTGTCAGATACCTATTTACCTATTTGCAATAAATAATTTAGTAGTTATCTGCTTTAAAGCTGGCAATTTGGTAATAAATCGATGGCTGGCAGGTAAAAATACATAGGCAATAGTAAATTGTTTGACATAAGACGGAAAAGCGACAAGTAGTCCATAAGTTTATTTATAAAATGAACTCAGCTTTGTGTAGTGGAATTGAAACTTGATGAAATAAGTAAGTAGAGTTTTAAATTTTTTTTTAAAGTGGTTGCATTTATTTCTAGATTCGAAATGAATAAGCGCGATAGCGCCCTGTCTTCAGCTTGACGTATCCAACATTTCCCTACAGTCTTTCACAGGTCGTCATCCCACCTAGTTGGAAGGCGTCCTACACGACGTTTACCGAGTCATGGTCTCCATTCAAAAAACATTTACCCCAGCGGTTGCCTGCCCATTGCTACTTCAGCTTGCTAATTCTTATCTCCTACTAACCTTTAACTAAGGTAGAGATGTCTCAAAACGTAAAACTTTATTCACCTTATACCCGTATTTAAATCCAACCAGAAATCCTTGAATCCCCTACAATCCAACATCCAAGAACAATAAGCCATCATAAATAAGGGATCTGTCGAAATACGTAAACAATATTCGACAAGATGGCGGATCAAGGGACCAATGGCGGGTGTTTTGCATAAACTTTGAATTTCGAAGTTCGTCGCGATTTGAATAAAGCTCAGAAAGGTAGGTAGCTCGAATACTGAGCTAAGAATTCCGTGGATAAAACCTCAAATTTGGTAAAACCATACCGTATTTAGAACTAATTCTACTAATATTATAAACGCGAAAGTTTGTAAGTATGGATGGATGGATGGATGAAACTTTACAATAATATAGCTTATACATCAGAATAACAAATAGGCTACAATTTATAAAGATATATTGTATATTATCCAAAATATCTATCACCACGCGGGTGAAACCGCGGGGCGCAGCTAGTAGTTCAATAATTTTAGATGTATGGCACAGAAATCTAAAATAAATTAATATCTTTCTTAATGTGTTGTTACTTCAGGCTTTATCCATCTATTTGCGGTTATTTATACCCGAGAACAATTAATTAATTTTGTACTTTAGGTACTTAACTTTACATAGTACAAATTGAAGTCGCTTCCGCTGTCTGTTCGCTTAGATCTTTTAAACTACTCTACTAATTTTAATGCAGTTTTCAGCAATATACGAGTATAGAGTGATTCAAGTAAAGGTTTATAAACCATTTGAAACGGCGCAGCTAGTATTAAAATACAGTAAGAATACATCACACACCAACACACTTTGTTCATCATCATCATCATCAGCCTATAGCAGTCTACTGCTGGACATAGGCCTCCCCCAATGAACGCCATAGCACCCTGTCTTCAGCTTGCCGCATCCAGCAACTACCTGCAGTCTTTCGCAGATCGTCATCCCACCTGGTCGGAGGGCGTCCTACACTACAAACCGAGTTGTGATCTCCACACACGTTTGTCCCAGCGGCCGTCGGTTCATCTACACTTTGTTACCTACTTCTAATTTGTGAGAACTATTATTTAAGAAATATAGCTTCTAATTAGAATCACGATGGAATTGGAAATCCCATGAATGGTGTAATGTATGTACCAATAATTTATTACTAATTACGTACAAAATACTCATAGCTTCATAAATATGGCTTAACAGGAAACCATGATAAAAAAATAATTCTATGTTTAATTAATTAGGTTCATTTTCAAAAATAACTATTGTGGTTTTTAATTAATTGAACTGTAAGTACATAGTTTCCTTGTTTTAGTTTGTCAATAAAAGTGGGAATTTCCGAAAATTGTTTACTGTATTTAATCTTATTTGTATAACTGATTATTAATATATTAATAAAGGTTATTATAATTCGACTAATTAGGTACGGGAAATCCCATATAATTCGCAACAGGATATTATTACCTATGTACGAACAAAGGTAGGAAATTTCCTACCTACAAGCTCAACGCAGAAAGTACCTACATACTATAGTTTAAGTTTTATCACCAACTAGCTGCGCCCCGCAGCTTCGCCCGCGTGGGAATCTATGTGTCAAATGTTTATAAACCTTCCTCTTGAAATACTCTATCTATTAAAAAAACCGCATCAAAATCCGTTGCGTAGTTTTATAGATCTAAGCATACATAGGGACAGACAGACAGCAGGAAGCGACTTTTTTTTAACAAAAAAGGGTTAGAACTTATTTTCAATTTTTTTTTAAAGAAAAAAACGTGCGACGACGCCGCCGCGGGCAAAAATCTCGTATTACAAAACTAACACTATTAATTAAACATTAAAGATATTCAGTAAAAGCTAAATTGATAATAATATTCATAATATTCATTCATCTATATCTATGCTAGCCAAACTCGATGTGAAACGTTTGTAAAAAATCCACGACACATACAACAAAAAGAATTATATTAATTTAAAAAAAGGCAAGTGGCCTTTTCTTAAATTCATATAATTCTTTCCATCTAAAGGTTGCCTGGAAGAGATCGCCCATTGTACTTGTCGCATACCTATAATGTATTTTTGTAATGATTTGATTATGGTGTACAATGAAAAAAAATATTATTGTATTGTAACTAAAACTCACTTGCTTGGTGTCGAGTTTCAGATGTAAGAAATATTTATTGGAGGAATGGCACTCTGGATATGGAATAACATATAGGGAATTTATTATATTTTTTCCAAAAAACGCCGCCGGGCAAAAAGCTCGTACACACATAACAACACACTATTAATGAACCAAAAAGACATTTAGTGAAAGCTAACCTGAATAATAAAATAGCAAAAAAAAAATGTATATACCCAAACTCGATGTTAAATGTTTGTAAACAAACCACAACAGAGTTCCAGGTATGTAAGTAATATTTATTGAAGATTCTCAAATCGACATTGTAATGTAGGTATCGAAATTGTAATTGCCTCCGGACAATTTTTTATACGAATGTGCAGATATTTGTTCCGAGTGTTCTGGTTGTTTTCTATGTAAAATGAGAAAAATATTTATTTATGTATTGTATTATGTATGTAGATATGTACATATATCAGTTATCTAGTACCAACCCATAACACAATCCCTGCTTAGCTGGGGCTAGCATTAATTATTCTTCGATCATCTTAAATACAGACGGATTAATAGACAAACAGACATAAAAAAGTAAACGTAAAAAAACCGATATAGAACCTTCGCATTTTTTAAGATAAGTAAAAAAAACATTTTTTTTTTAAATTAATGATCATTCGATTATTATTACGATGCGAAATAAATAAGTATTATTCGATAATTATCGCGTTATATCAAAGCATCTACTAAGTATAATATTAACTTAATATTTTTTTAAAACCAGCACAAATATACATAGAATCCTCCATGCATAAAATCTTGTCAGTGGCAATTAACATAAGTAACTTGCCATATTGTTTGTTTCACGAACAAAAAGGCTGGTTAACCACAACAATTGCCTGCTAAAATACCTAATAACCAATTTGTACGATTATTTGCCTCCCGAAAGTCAACCTTAAGGAAAATATTGGAACCGAATGTACAATTAATTTTAATTACCTACCTGCCCAATGCTTAAAGCCAGAGAGAGTCAAAAAAAAATTTTTTTTTTTTTTGTATTGATGGTGCAATAAAGTTATATTGTATTGTATTGTAAAAATAGGGGAAAATACAATGGGAAAATAAACATTGAAAATAATGATAGATCACCATGTGATAACATAAATTAAACACACGAATAACAACCCCAAAAAGAGATTAAAATTCAAAACTGAGTTTTTTTTTTGTTAGGATATAATAAAATGTGAGACGCTAAACAGAAAACCATTTAAAAACAACACGGGATAAACAGGAGATAAATAGTAACTAAACATACATAATAAAACTTTTGAAACTATCATGGTTATTAATACTAAAGTCATTTAAAACGGGATATTTACCATGATTTGATTTTATTTTTGGATAACTCAAAAATCAAATCATGGTAAATATCCCGTTTTAAATGACTTTAGTAAACATACATAATATTTGTAACATTAGTCTAGAATTTTTTTAGTAGGCAAGTGTAAAAATATTAATCTAGCCAGAATATGTGACATTTACAATTTAAGTTTATTTTGTCCACGAGGGCTAAGCCGACAAACTGTTGTAGGTACAGTTTGGCAGAAACTTTATTCATGTAATGTACTTTTAATTTGGAAGTTATTTGTTACCTATATTTTTGTTTATTGTTCGTTGTTAACCGTGTATAAGATAAGTTAGTTTGTAAATTAGTTTCTTGTTAACCCAATAGGACCACCATGTATTAAATTATAAAGGCTCTTACAATAAATATGATTAAAAAAAATTACATTTACAAACAAATGCTGCAAAAAAAGGATAAGATACTGACCTAAATGCCCAGGGAAATGGTTCGGGAACAGTGGCCCATACGAAGGCACGACTGGAGATGGCCCCGGCCAGCTAAGCCCGTGGTACGCTGCTGCCGCCGCCGCCA
The DNA here is from genome assembly GCA_947044415.1 of Eupithecia dodoneata. Lineage (NCBI taxonomy): Eukaryota > Metazoa > Arthropoda > Insecta > Lepidoptera > Geometridae > Eupithecia > Eupithecia dodoneata. Next base: position 4,099,332 of record OX345678.1, read on the forward strand.
GCGCGCTGAACGGAGTCGGCCTCACTAGTCTACCATTATCGCTCGGTCTGTCTTCATCTTCACTCTGAACCCCATTCTGCAAATCCTCCACATCTACTATAGAATCCTCTTGATTTACAGAATCTTCATACTCTTCATCGGATGATGTGACAGTCGCTGATACATTCAAGTTCAGAGGTAATGTTTGCGATGCTGGTCTTGGAGACGACTTGCCACCGGGAAGCTCGGGCTGAGCTGATGGCGATTGGCGCAGAGGAGACTCTGGTATCGTCCGATGGTGCCTGATCATCTCCGCGGTCTCATCAGCCTGGTTAGTCTTCGTGTCTGCGAGGATGGACGCGACGCTGAAGCTTATCCTGCTCGTCTTCGGCGGTTCCGTCGCTTCGGCCGGGGAGCTCGGGTATCTCGAAACACTCTGTATCGCCATGTTCACTTCCTGTTTCTCGTAATTTTTCTTTAACATTGAACGTTCAGTTCCATTAGCACTTACACTCCGCGAGCGAGGGTTCGTGTACGCATGCGGGCGCGGTCGGAGGCTGACTGGCGGACGGGACGGGCCTGGCTGGGGTGCCTGGTGCGGCGGCGGGCGGGGCCTACGTCGGCCCGCCTGTCTTTCTGTCTGTCCCACTCCACCAATCGACCGAACCGATCCGAGCGGGGGCCGAGGGGAGCGCGATTTAGCACGCTCTTATCTCGTTAGTCTCCTTTGTGATACTCGATTTTTTTTTTGTAAGAATCAAAACATAATTACCTTTTGTAGGGTTCGCGCGTTTTGATCGCGCACTTTATGTCAGAGTTATAAAGTATAAAAATATAATGAGGCACGTGAATGCATCTTTGCCCTTTGAGGGATTAGCGAGGCCGGTTTTAGTGAATTTGGTGTTTACGGATCCGTTTCAAATTAGCGCAGATTTACTGTTGCCTCGGTGACAATTATTTTGTGTTGTGATTTATTGATGGTATCAATTGTGATTATAATACCACTTTGAAGTTTATTTTCATCTTTAGCGGCCATTTATCCTTCATCAAGGGCTTTAAATGATTCAGTGTCGTAAAGTTTTTTTAATAATTTAACAGATTCTCCATCGTTCACTTTATTTTATCTTTTCCGCTCTGGTCATTTGTATAAAATTAACTTTAATATCACTTTGTAAAAAACACTTCTTTACGTCTTCCATCTATTATAACACTGACTAGTCTACAAAAAACCACTTAGGTATGCAGCAGTTTTTTTTTAGTCCCCCATTTAACAACGTAACATCCCTTCAAATAGCTACCATACTTCCTCTTAACTAAAAGCCAAACAGTTTAAATAAATTAGATTCGTTTAACATCCTATCGCTTCACACTCGATTTCTCCCAAAATAACCAACAGGGGTATGAGTATGACAATACCATACGTCTATAAGCGCCCTAAGATCATAACCGTGAAAACTTTAGGGACCACCGTCTCTTTCTTGCTACTCTATAAGCTTATTTTCTCTCCCTTTCTAGCTATAGTTGGTACTAAATAGGTGTTTAGTATTCGGATGGGGGACGGTTAATTACTTGGGGTGCGAAGAAAAATAGTGTATGTCAGGGTGATGCTTCTTCACCTCTGTTGTTCATAATGCATGAGAATAAGGTTCAGTTTAGAGTGTTTTTCTTTGAACGGGCTTTGGTTTCTTTATTAGATGAAGGAAGGCGATATTTAATACGAATGTCTATTATGTTTGTGTATTGATTCCGGGACATCTGGTGAGTGATATTGTATGTGATTTGAACGGGTTCCTTACAAAGCTAATAGGTTTAATGTGTGTGGACATTTATGATAAAATTGTTTATCGAAATGGGATAGGCTGTTTTGAAACTATCGTTTATTAAAATTAAATTAGGTAGGTAATTTTTTAAACCATCATGGACACTAAAGTCATTTATAACGAGATATTTACCATGATTTGAGTTACGAGTTTTCCAATATTTCGGCACAGTTTCATGCGCCATTGAAATAATATTTGAAAACTCAAATCATGGTAAATATCCCGTTGTAAATGATTATTGAGGTAAGTAGGTACTTATTTAAACTATGGTAGGTAAGTATTGCTTTCCTTATTTGAAATGCAACGAAAAATGTTATTGGTATTTTATCCATCTTCTTTGTTATTCATTAAACTGCCTATTTTCACTGATACTAAGATTTTGTGTCAGATATGAGAAAGTTCTATAAATAAAAATTTGAATATTCTATATATTATCATATCAATAATAATTAAATTAATATCGATACTTAGATATCTAACAGGAAATACCTAATACCTACCTAGGTATGTAACTCAACAACAAATTAACAAAATGATCCTTCCTTAAACGGGTAAGCTAATTAAGGACCTTTTTCCCAAACTGGAAATAGCATCTTTCCCTACTAATGATGTAGCATCAAATCTCCACATGTGGAATGTTACCAGGTTCTACCAAACTGCAGTTACACAGAAAACTGGTGACTAGCCAGCATAGCAGAGTTAGCTTTAAGACAGGTTTAGACAGGGAGTCACTTTGCCTGCAGCCCTGAGACAGGCCGAAGACAGAGTGGTGTGGAAGCGGTTCATCAGCGTCACCGTGAAAGCTTTCCAGGACGGGCACGACCTTCAGCAATGAAGACTACGACAAAGAAGAGGAAAAGATAGGGTCAGTGCACAAAGTCAGTATCGGCGTCAGTGCCAGCCGCACCTTGTTTTATACTATGTATATGATTCTAGTAATGCCTACTAAGCTTACCTAAAGGCAGGTTTAGACAGGGTCAGTGACTGACTCCGAATTCGAGACAACTGAGCGCTTACCCAAAAAAACCGAATGTAAATTGATTTGAAGTCAGTGCTGACCAGGAGATTCGCACACGAATATTTTGAAGACAATCCTTCAAAATATTCGTGTGCGAATCTCCTCGAACTGACTCGAGGAGATTCGCACACGAATATTTTGAAGGATTGTCTTCAAAATATTCGTTTCATTCGCACTGACCCTGTCTAAACCTGCCTTTAGGTAAGCTTAGTAGGCATTACTAGAATCATATACATAGTATAAAACAAAGTCGTTTCCAGCTGTCTGTCTGTCCCTATACATGCTTAGATCTTTAAAACTACGCTACGGATATTGATGCGGTTTTAAATATTACATAGAAAATATTTATTTGCGTTTCAAAATATCAAACAATACAAAGTAGTAATATATTTCTAACCAGTTTTCGATATTAATTTATTCCATACAAATATGCAAAGATTCCAACCCCATACAAATGATGTGGCATTCTGGCTAAACATCCAAACAGTCTTCGGGTCAAATATTTAAAGAATGCCGAAAAATGATTTACACGCGCCAGCAAAAACGGGGTCGCAAAATGACGCCTATGTTGAAATAACGGAAAATGGTACGGGAGACCAGATAAACCTACTTAATACAATATATTACATAGATAGGTAGTTTTTATTATAACCAGAATACCCGGAAAAAATATCTGCAGATCGTATACACAATTGTCCGGAGGCGGGAATCGAACCCGCAACCTCCTACATCGTAGGCGGACCTGAGAGGTCGTCATATATGTAGGTACCTAACTATTGTGGTTCTTTGTTGGTCTGTATGGGGCCACCTTACGCACGACGGTCTTCACAGAAGACCACCGCTATGGCCATAGAAGTGGTGGAATTAAACGGCTTTAGATATCAAGTCGCGATTTTTTTTTAAAGATTCCCATTCTTTTTCCCGACTGCGCAGAAAGAGATTTTTTATGTTTGTAAAATCTTTCAGCATTAAAAAAGATTAACGAACGTTCAACTACACCATTGAAATTGAACGCGTTCACGTTGCAAAAGGTTCAACACACAAAAAAAAATTATTTTTTATTTGACAGGAACTAAATTATGGTATGATCTAGGTACTACTTACTTAAACATTGTCGTATTTATTTCGGATCTGTTTCTGACGACAACTGTACAATTTACGTCACGTGGTTTGCGGTTCCTTTCGCCGGAAGAAAATTAATAAAAAAAATCAATCCGGTGAAAGGGACCGCGGCCCCTTTACCTAGCGGTCCCAAATGACGGAAGCCTCATTGAACGCGCTCAATATAAGATAAACTCAGTTTAGCTCTCTGTAGTTCAGCGCATTTCACAGACATAAAGTTGAAGATGAGTCCGGTTCAAACGCACTATGTCACACAATACGAATATAAACTCGATCAAGCTGAACTTAGATTTCTCACAAAGTTTTTGGCTATTCATAGAGTTAAGAAAATGTATCGCATTTGATTTTTAACGCTGCGTTTGTTTTTCATAACAAAACAAGAAAATTGATTACGTTCGATTTTTTAAACCATCTCAAGTTCCAAGTGACAACATAATAAAACGATTTTGAAATAGAAAACATACCACCGCAATACCACGTTAATATTTTAATTTTAGAATAATCTAAGCCGAGTACACACAATAGGCGTATACGTACTTATACATCGTTCTTAGAAAAAAAACGCATCAGGCAAGTGTGAGTTTGTTTATCATGAATGAACGTAAATTAGTATTTTATATGGTTTATAAAAGATTTAGGATTATTTCGATGTAGGTATGTATTATTATTTATGCTAGTTAAACGATCTAAAGGTTCAGGATAACTTATATCGTTGTATAGCTATATGACGACCGATGTGGTGCGGTGAGCGAAAGTCCCGCCTTGGGACAAATGTTAGTACGAGATCGTATAAAAACGTATAGTGTGTACTCCATCTTAGCCACCCTTCTAATATCAAATTCCGGGAACTAATCAATCACACTATTAAATCATACATGAATCATTTAAAAAGTAACTATACTAGTATTATGAATGACTACTCATAAAAATCTCAACCGTTTAGTCATAGAATTAAAATAGATTTTCGGTTCGCATGTGTGCGTGACATGACACCATAGAGCTACACCAAAAAAAAGTACAGAAGTGATACTTTGTAGGTAAGAACAGATTATAATAATAAATGGTTATAAAAAATTATATATATTAAATCGAGTTGTTGCGTTATCAATAGGAAATCAAATCAAATACCTACATTTAAAGCTAGAGTTCCTACATAAATAAATAAATAAGTGAAAACTGTTAGACCACCATTGTTACTACTTATTTTAGTTATAAGCTGTTTGTTTTCCATCTAAATAAAAATAAAATACAAACTGCTGCAATTGTCCAGCAGTTTGTATAATGTGGGTGGATTGCCACACTACATCATCTAGCCCTATTTGCCATCAAGCCCTTATGCGTACTAGACATCACACACATCTAAACTTTCGCATTTATAATAATAATAGTTAAAATATATATATTTGTGTGGAATTTATATATACTTATGATAAAAAATAACAAAATCGTACAGGTCATAAACCTAACTGATACTACCTACTTAGGTACCTCCTCGTATATATAAATACAATGCTAAACAAACATACCGCAACCTACGCGCATAAAATTTGCCGTTTTACCAAGTAGTAGTATATCACACATACCTACGCATATTCAAAGACAAACAAAGTAGGTAATGGTTCTAATGAATGGATGTTTCATTTCCTTCCAAGTTTTTTTCTGATGAGCTCATCTGAACCAGGAACATGTCAATTAGCACGCATTTTGCCGTTGTTTTTTGCCGCCAAAAATGATTTATGAGTGGTCTATGTAACGTGAGACTCGTTAGGACGAAACAAATTGTCTATGGTTCGGTTATGATTAGCTAGGAATGTGAGATGTCGATGGATATATCGATATAAAGTAATACCCCAATATAGAGCATCGATAGTCATCGACATACCTACATATATGTAAGCCTACTAATATTATAAACGCGAAAGTTTGTGTGAATAATATTTGTTACTCTTTCACGCAAAAACTAGGTACTGAACGGATCGGGCTCAATTTTGTATACAGGTAGTTTCAGGCCGGGAATAAAATTACATAGGCTACTTTAATCCCATAATTCAGTTCCCATTGGATATAAATAACCTTAAAACGTTTCCATAGTTTCCACAACAACGCGTGCGAAGCCGCGTGCTGAAACTAGTTATTTATATTTTGCTTTATATTCCCTATTATTCCATCTAAAAAGATTCTAAAACATAACATCTACCGTATACAAAAAATATTTTAAAGTATTTTTCTTCATGATATTACCTATGTCATTTACATGCATGCATCTAGGTAATATTATACCTAATAATGTTCATTAGACTTTAAAAGACTTAGTTCTACGAGTAAGTATCAAACCTGAGCTTAACCATATTCGATAAAAAGCTACACTATAAAACTGCCGTTATGGCAGTAAAGGTGCCCACTTCTGAAGCTAAGCCACTTCATACCAGAAACGGCCATTTACGGGAGCCCTCGGTGCCAACATCATAAAAATATAATTGGCCATTATCGGCATAAAATAAACATAATTATAAACATGTCTACTATCGATAGTTTCAGTAATTGTTTTATCGATAACTTTAATGGAATTGTGGTGCCTCTCTAGCAATTACAGAACGTTCGATTTACATTTTTGAATTTGCTGTTCTTTATGGACTGATATCAAGCTGATTTAGAACTTAAGTCTTTCGTATAAGGATCAATATTAGTTGTGTCTGTATTTTACTCTCATTATTGATCTCCAGTGACTTTGACTTATAAGAAAATATTAAGTTTGAACTCTATTTTGACATTCGTGTTAATTGTCCACAGGTGCGGGAGGGTAGTTGGAATGCGCTTTTGGTATTTCTGGATATTTATATATCTATGATACCCTAACTTCCATACTTATAATAAAAAATCGACAAACTATCTGTCTGTCTGTCTGTTACCTTTTCACGCGTAGACGATTGAACTAATGAATGACAATGTGAATTTTAAATACGCTATGCAATCATACAGTTTTGAAATATATAAATAATGCTGGACAATTCACACAGCATTATCTAGCCCCAAGCTAAGCAGAACTTGTGTTATGGGTACCTACCAAATAAGTAATACATAGATATACATTATATAGACAGATTTTTCTTATTCTACATAGAAAACAACCAGATTACATATCTATAGATCGTGCAAACATTTGTCCCAAGGCGGGAATCGAACCCGCAAACTCCTGCGTCGCAGGCGGACCTTCGCCCGCTGACTCATCGGTCGTCATGATGTTGTCGTGATAATATCTCGAAGGAGGTTTCAGTTCTTGTACGAGTCTAGTTTTGTTGAATACTCTATTCAACAAAACTAGACTCGTACAAGAACTGACTTGAATAGAGTATTCAACAAAACTAGACTCGTACAAGAACTGACTTGAATAGAGTATTCAACAAAACTAGACTCGTACAAGAACTGACTTGAATAGAGTATTCAACAAAACTAGACTCGTACAAGAACTGACTTGAATAGAGTATTCAACAAAACTAGACTCGTACAAGAACTGAAACCTCCTTCGTGACAAATCGATGCAGAAAAAGTACCAACAATAAGTTTAAACTTAAAGTTTATTTTCACTCTTAATCACCGAATCACTTAACATTCACAATGAAAGGTGTCTTTTAAGAGCAAAAACCAGCGCAGGCGTCGGCCCAACAAAAATGCGGCCATTTGTTCGATTACCACAAGGCATTTTAATCGAGCCGCGATAAGTAAAAAGTTAAACCAAACCAAATAACTTTTATCTTACCAATTAAAATTTCGGAGTCAAAATGGCTACCGGTCGCCGCCATGTTGGGTGCAAAAAGAGCGCCAAAATTCATTTGCTTAGATTTGCGGGGCTGTTTTTGTTAGGATGTATTTTATTGGTGGGTTTATTGAAATCTGTGACAAATCTGTTTTATATTAGGAAAGTGGAGATTTTGACTTGCTTTGTACCTATTTGTAAATATTTTGTGTATATTTAACTATCTATTTGTAAGATTTAATTATTCTTTGTATTAATAAATAAATATTGCTGGACAATTCACACAGCATTATCTAGCCCCATGGTAAGCAGAGCCTGTGTTATCGGTACTAGATAACGAATATACATAATACAATACATTACATAGATAGATATTTTTTATTATACATAGAAAACGACCAGAACACCCGGAACAAATATCTGCAGATCGTACACACAATTGTTCCGAGGCGGGAATCGAACCCGCAACCTCCTGCGTCGCAGGCGGACCTTCGCTCACCGCGCCACATCGGTCGTCGAATTCATAATGTTACGTTCATATTTATCCTAGATCACTTTGATACCCTTCCTTTCTTAAATTCACATAATTATTTCCATCCAACGTGCACAGATATTACACATAATTATTATTTTGCGTAGGGTTCGTGACGTCACCTGTACGGGCTCTAACAGAAGACCAGCGCTGGCTGAGTTCTTACGAAGCTTAGCCAACTTATTGCATTGGGTGTTCCCGTAAAAATAGAGGTACGTTTGTAAATAAATAAATAAATAAACATTATGCTGAATTACAGCCTTTTTGTAACAACTAATCATGTACCTAATCTTGAGTGTCTTTTGTTGTTATGTTGCTATAAATAAATATCTTTTTATTCTATATTTTATATAGCCCCGCGTGGCCTCGCGTGGAAATCTATCTGTCAAATAGTATATAAACCTTCCTCTTGAATGACTTTATCTTTAAAAAAAAACCGCATCAAAATCCGTTGCGTAGTATTAAAGATCTAAGCATACGTAGGGACAGATAGACAGCGGGAAGCGACTTTGTTTTATACTATGTGGTGATATAAAAACGACCAGAAAGAATAAACTACACCCGAAAACATAATAATAATACCTGCCATACAAAATGATACTGGATAAACTCGTATTAAATCAATCAATCAGTTATTTCACTTTCAAAGAAGGCAGCTGCAGCAATTTTCGTCAATTTGAAACCATTTGAGATTCGTTATAATTTACTGAAAAACTGACAATGACTCGTGCTCGTCACCTGCCTGTGGAGACAGAGGGTTCTTACGAAAGTTAGCGAAATGAAAAATCGCTCGAGCGAACGCACATCTTTTCAAAGGAACTGAACGCGCCAATGAAGAAGATTTCATACGATTTCAAACAACTTATTTACTTTAAGATACAATGTTCTTGTCTTATGTAATGTCTATTTGTAATGTAGTTTTCCGGTGTACAATAAAGAGTTTTTGTATTGCATAATATAATTTTTTTCGGCATCTGAAATGCGGTTATAATTATGTAGGTAAGTAGATTTATGAGATATAAGAAAGCACATCCCGCTTAGGTACATGTTTAATTCATTTGTCAAATTACGATAGTTCTTATAGTGAGATATTGTAGTAACTACTTACTTCTCAGTTTATTTCGACTTTCTCATTTTCTACTGGCCAGAGGATTCGACGAATCAGGCTGGCAGAAACGATAGCAGCGATAACTGTTACAATAGTTATTTCGTCTACTGAACTTTCCTAGCGAAATCAAGTCTCCATTTGTCTGAGAAATAATATTTTTCACACACAAAGACTACTAATTCGTTTTCTATTGCGCAAAAACTTAAAAACCATTGTCAAGCACAAAGACCACCGTGGTTGAGTCAAAACACCATCCGTGGTATTGTGGTGGTCAATAAATTCCTTTTAAATGACGGTAGTATGCTATTGTACGCTTGTTTGTAATAAATAAGGGAAATAATAGAATTTTATGAACTCAATGCTTGAGGAGTTGAGAGTCAACGGTTTTATGTCAAAGGATCGCAAAGGTGTTTGGAAGTAGCACCCCGGATTCGGGACAAAGCAAGCAAGGAAAGTCACAAAAAACCACACTTATCCTACTATAATATTATAAACGCGAAAAATAGAAAACGATTCCAAACTCCTTAGTATTTACACAGTTTTTTAAGTTTTTCGAGACAAATACTTATCCCTCGGGAATATAATTTTCAAGAGACCACCTCGTGATTATTTTTTATACAACAGCGAAAGAATTTTCTTAATCGGTCTATAATTAACGAAGAAATCGACTAAGATACAAAAAAATACACACAACCTCCTCCTCTTTTGTTCTTCGTTTAAAAAGCGATGATTCGCTTCCAAAGATCAACTCATACCAAAGAGAATACAATACCTACGTAAATTCTTACAGTCGGCAACGTCAACCAAATGACGTTCCATTCTCTTCAACGGTTGTCTTAGGAACCGTATAATTCTAACAAAAGCATCTGCACCTCATCACAATACCCTGAGGCCAGTCAATAGTCATTTAATGGACGGGATCGATTGGTGGGCGTGAAGGATGATGTCACTCATAATTCACCGTTCGAAGCGTGTCGGAGGCGCCATGTGGTCTTGGGTGATCGCGAAGTTATTCTTTCAGTTGTGAATGGCACTGTACACTAGCTAAACTCGATGTGGAGTTTTTGTAAACAAATCACGACACCAAAATACTATAATAATTATTTATTTATTTATTCAAAGCATTACATTTATTCTTACAGGTAGGTATAATATAAGTATATAATAATTTGTTTATTTCCTCTCTACAATATGTTTTACTTAAAATGTAGTTATTTTGAACACAGTGTATAGATCTATCCTAAACCTGTATGGTGAAAAGAAGACAAAAAACTAAACTAATTTCCTCGGCGGGCGTCGAGTTTCAGATATAACTTGTAAGCAATATTTATTGAAGAAAAGATCTCAAATAGACATGTCATATAAATTATGTATAAAAACGCGGTAACAGAGTGAATTTTAAGTTTAGTATTGGTGGTTTATTTACAAACATGTCACATCAAGTTTAGCTAGTGTATAGAGTCGAATTTACATAGAGACAGTATAGTCATCTCTCTCCATCTTTAAGCATTTTCTACAATCAATTCTGTGATTATAAATTAAGAAAGTTACAATGAAATAATACAAACAAATTGGAACTAGTTTTTACAATTGAAACGATTGTGCTAACTGCAGACTGTTGCAACAATCTACAGGTAGCTCAACTGATCCATATTGTCAATCGTTTTCTTCTAAGAGTCGATTGACACGCCGCACAGGGCAGCTGCGGCGCGGCGAGCTTTTGTTCTTTGATTGACCGAAACAAGAACTTGCAGTTTCTTTTCTTTCATACTTATAGCGCCTGCTTTTTTATAAATGAGAAGGAATAAGTTAATGGTCCAAGGAATGTAGTTGTAGATAGATAGATAGAAAAACACTTATTATATCACACTAAACAGAAAACAATTCAGAAATAAAAACTTAGAATAAAGGTTTTATACCTTTATTCTAAGTTTTTATTTCTGAATGTGCGACCTTATACGCCTTATGTATGGCGTAGATACCATGACGTAATTTCGCCAGCAAAGCTACATAATACATCGAACTTTTTTGCAGATATCGATATTGTTAAGGCGGGGAATTTAACTTCCCTACCTTAACACTGGTGTGAAGGCTCAGTGTGAAGGTGGGTCGCGAACGATAGCGGCAACACTACCTCTCGCGAAGAACCGCCAACCGCTCGGGTAAACGTGTTCTTAAGTGGACACCACAACTCCGACCAGGTGGAATGACGATCTGCGAAAAACTGCAGGGTGATGCTGGATACGTCAAGCTGGAGACAGGGTGCTATGGTTGTCATTAGGGAGCGCCTATGTCCATCAGTGGACTAACATAGGCTGATGATGTTTAATTTAGTGAATATAGCGCCCTGTTTACCAATTGGTAAAATTTTCCTGACTCCCGTCACAAACAAAGCTTCAACTAATTTGCCCGTCGTCGGCGGCACCACAAAAGCTCCATATCCACTTGGAGCTACATAGGAATGTGTGTTTGTGTGTTTGTCTGTTTGTTCTTAGGCGCCCACGCTCCGGCTACCGATCACCGTGACACACCTGTATGTTTGTTCGGTTGGTACCGTGTACGGTTGGATTAGTTTTACTTACCGCTTTGGTAAACTATGGGTTAATTACCCTACTTTTTTTAGGCCACCGTGAAAAAAGAATAACTGAATTTATTCATAGCCACACATAATAAAATTTTATACGTACAAAAAATTAAATACAACAATATGCGTATTACTTAAAATAATTTTAATAATAATTTTATTGATATTCAGTACAAATAATGTATTTTAACTCATTCCTAATCTTTACAAAAACCACTTTAGATTTATGCATTTTCTTGTCTAGGTCGAAAAAAATAGAACAAACTTATCCAGCCATATTGCTGACCAGCAGTGGAACCCAAACAAAGGTAGTTTAACCGCCTTAATCACCACACTTCGCAGGCGGATTTGTGATCGCAGTTGAGGTGTTAAAAATAAACAGAAAGAAGCTACCCCTACCTTGCCTGCATGGCCTTCCTCTAGTTCAAAATTAACTCGCTAAACTCATTTTAATCACAATTGAACCAATCGTTCTGACCCGGACATTGGCTCAGGTTATTGCTTAATTGATCGCAAACTGATCATTATACAGAACACATGATTATGCAACCACAAAGCCTGTGAAATTAGGACAATTTTTAGAAACCTGGGGCTCAATAATTATGATAACCTGTCGCTTTACTATGACTTTCGTCGTAGACTCGTCCTTTCAACAACATTTTATACATATATTTTAAGATAATTAGATATTGAATTTATTGGAATTCCATTGCAATGTAAACTTAGACCTTTAGATATAAGCACGTCTCAAGAAGACTTTTTCTGACAGGTTTCAATGAAAATCTATCTATAATTGCGACTTGATTCGTCCTTAAGCCCCCTATTTTTAGATAATTCTTGAACGAATCCTTCATTCAAACTCCTTTGAAGTGTCAAGGTAGGTCGCGAGGTACCTTGAGATAACAGTTCATTTCTTCACTTGTATGTAATTTTCGAAGTTTAGTTCGAGTGAAGTGATTTTTACGATCTATATAGTATACCGTTTTTCTACTCAAACTCCAAACGCGTTTGTAGTTTGATTCGAGGTTAAATCTTGGTCGAGGTAAGACTAAAGATATGGGGATAAGTCTGAGTTGCGTTTGAGTATTGGGTTTAAATGTCTCAAGTCCAAAGTCTCCGCATTCCACACATCCGGGCGGGTCACGGCCCTCTCCCTCCAGCTAATTACCATGACCACCAATATTTGACATCAATTAAAATGCCGCCATCTTTTATTATTACTCTTTAAGCGCCGGCGTTGAGTAAGTAGTTGCCTTAATCCTTGTTTGTTTGTGTCGGTAGCTCAGAGGTTAAGAGTTCTTTGAGGTCCGGGTAGAGTCAATAGAACTCCTTTTAATGTTTTATGGGTAATGTATTTGAGTGAACTTCTTAACTAAAAATTCAAGATGAATAGAATATTTAATGTAGTGTTGAAAAAACTCATAGTTATCAACACTGTAAGACCTATCTTTCCCGAAGGTATTCATTCTCATCTAGACTCTGGCACATAATAGACCTATCAAGTTTGCATATTAATAAGAAAATTATTTTGATGACTGCTTAATGAATTTATTGTTGTACTAGCTGCGCCTCGCGGCTTCGCCCGCGTGGAAATTTCTGCGCAATTTTACCATGTTTTCTCACCGTTTAATTTAAACCTTCCCTGGACTACGACAAACATTTCAAAACCAAAATCAGCTAAATCGGCCCAGCCGTTCTCGAGTTTTAGCGAGACTAACGAACAGCATTAGATTTTTATATATAAAGATTACGTTGAACAAAGGGAATATCATTTTTTAAGGGTTTTTTGATGCCTATTTTAAGCTCTTTTTAACGCCTCTAGTTTTATTTTGTAAGGAGATGAAAATCAATTATTGATTTTTATATATGTATAAAGATAACGGGTAACATTACATAGCATTAGTCTTATGTCTTATTCTGTTTGTATCTCTAATCTGCCATGGTCAGACTTACAACATTATCATGGAGAAAAATTTATTAACACTTTGAGTGTTGAAATCACACGGTATGTGTTTTCTACAAGTGACTAATATGCGTAAATCCACACTAGCGCAGCGGCTGAGAAAATACAGATCTTGTGACTCAGCACAGCCGTAATATTTTTCGAACGAAACGCATGTGCGGCGCAACACAACCGCTGTGTAGAGCGGCAGCACGAATTTTTTAGGTTACAAAAAAGATCGCAGTCGTCGAAAAAAAATCGCAGTCAAAGTGTTAAATTGATATTAAATCAAAAGAAAATATATTTTATCACAATTCGTCAAAATAAGACAATATAGATTAAGTTCATAAAAAAATATTCCATTGAAAAGCGTAACTAAAGCATAATTATAATCGATTACAGCTTTTTATAACACAGGAAGACATCTTTCACGACTTTTCTCAACTCATTGTTTCTGATTTGGTCATCCATTCCCATTTCAAAAAACCACCCTGTACTTCACTTGCTGGCTGCTTTTCAGTAGAATTTTTTATTTATTATTTATTTATTTACAAAATTTTGGAGAAACTTACAGCTAGGTTTACAAATATTTAGATACATAGTTAGTACATGCATGAAAAGACCGGTACATGTTTCATCATCATCATCATCAGGCTATATTAGTCCACTGCTGGACATAGGCCTCCCTCAATGAGCGCCATAGCGCCCTGTCTTCAGCTTGACGCATCCAGCATTTACCTGCAGTCTTTCGCAGGTCGTTATCCCACCTGGTCGGAGGGCGTCCTACACTACGTTTACCGAGTCGTGGTCTCCACTCAAGAACACGTTTGCCCCAGCGGCCGTCGGTTCTTCGCGAGATATGGCCGGCCCACTGCCAGTACATGTTTGCTGACGGCTAATTAAAAGTTTCCACTGATAGAGACGTAACTAACTATTAAACATACTAAATACTGATAAGTTCATTGACCCACACCCTTACAGAATACATAACAGTTATTAAGGGTTACCCCCGCTTAACATCCGCCCATTAGCATTGTAGATTTTAATTAAGTTTTAATCAATTATTTTGTTGTTGTGTTTAAATTAGTGAATCCAATCCTTTTCAGAATTTTGTATGCATTAGGTAAGTGTTTAAATAAAGTGAGTTTGTTCTATTATCACACATTATACATGCGAAAGTTTGTAAGTTTGGATGGATTCATGGATGGATATTTGTTACTTCTTCATGCCAAAACTACTGAACGGATCGGGCTGAAATTTTGCTTACGGGTAGTTCTAGTCCTGGGATAAAACATACTTTCTATCACATAAATCAGTTCTTGGGTGGCATGGGATAGAAAACCTTAAAACGTTTCTATATAAACAACGCGTGCGAAGCCGCGGGCAGAAACTAGTAATATCATTCATGTATAAGTCCTGATGGATGTTTGTTTTTTATTTCTTCACACCGAAACAACTGAACGAATTGAATTAAAATTTTGCACAGATGTAGCAATAGAACTGGAACCACATACCTCCTTTTTTTGCTATAAATAATGCCCTTGGGATAGAAATAACCTTGAAGCGTTTCCATAATTAATTTAGAAATGTCTCTTTTGTGTTAAATAAATAAATAATAAATAAATAATGCTGGACAATCCACACAGCATTATCTAGCCCCATGGTAAGCAAAGCTTGTGTTATGGGTACTAGATAACTGATATACATAATACATTACATTACATAGATAGATATTTTTTATTATACATAGAAAACGACCAGAACACCCGGAACAAATATCTGCAGATCGTACACACATTTGTTCCGAGGCGGGAATCGAACCCGCAACCGCTTGCGTCGCAGGCGGAACTTCGCCCACCGCGCCACATCGGTCGTCCCAAATCAATGTACATTATTAATTATTTACTTTTAAGTCGTGTGCTTGTTACTATAGTTAGATAATTAAGTCTTAGCTATCAGAATAAATATATTTCATTTCATTTCATATATTTCATTTCATCTAGATACAACATGAGCAAAGCCGCAAGCAGAAAAACGTAATGAACAGGTTTTGGCTGCGCCTTGCACCTACCGTCATTTGTTTTTCTAGCATGGCTAGGACTTTTAACTGTCTTTTTAAACTCGACGTCAAGACTTGAAAATAAATAGGAGTGCATATTCCAACTTGAAATCTTCAACACGAAAGTGATTTTTAGGGGAAAATATTTACGCGATCAGAACATCCCTATAATTACATGTATCCCGTGACCACGACAATGTGTAAACCTGTAGAAACGTCGAGAAAAATAGACAAAAATAGACGAAATAAACGCGATAAATACCTGTTAACACTTTGACTGCGACTTTTTTTCGACGACTGCGATCTTTTTTTTTAACCTAAAAAATTCGTGCTGCCGCTCTACACAGCGGTTGCGTTGCGCTGCACATGCGTTTCGTTCGAAAAATATCACGGCTGTGCTGAGTCACAAAGATCTGTATTTTCTCAGCCGCTGCGCTAGTGTGGATTTACGCATATTAGTCACTTGTAGAAAACACATACCGTGTGATTTCAGCACTCAAAGTGTTAAAATAGTACTTAATTATTGTATATTTAATTTAGCTAGAATACTCTAGCTAGGTACAGATAAATGTTCGCAAGTTCTAAACTAGCGAGGCCCTAAGATCTAATCTCAAGATTGTTTCGCAAGAGAACCAAAAGGTTTCATACATAAAGTTATTTCAAAAACACACTATAATTTAAAATTTAGCGTGCAGGTAATTTAGTAACATCTCCATTAATTTATGGGCTTTATGAGCGTGTAATGGTGTTTTGGTATAATCTTAGATCCTTTAAACGTGGGACAAAGATTAATAAAAGCTTTATGGTACAGACAGGGCAAAAGAATGACTTCTTTACCCTGCGTGTACCATAGACCTATGTACGACGACCGATGTGGCACGGTGGGCGAAGGTCCGCCTGCGACGCAGGAGGTTGCGGGTTCGATTCCCGCCTCGGAACAATTGTGTGTACGATCTGCAGATATTTGTTCCGGGAGTTCTGGTTGGGTTGGCTTGGTTTTCTATGTATAATAAAAAATATCTATCTATGTAATGTATTGTATTATGTATATCAGTTGTCTAGTACCCATAACACAAGCTCTGCTTACCTTGGGGCTAGAGAATGCTTTGTGAATTGTCTATATATTATATTATTTCAAAAGGAAGGTTTATAAACCATTGCGCGGGGTGCAGCTAGTGTTTTATAAAGCCTTATCTATCTATCAACGTCTTAAATTTATGCGCTTTTGAATTAACTCTTAAAATAACTTCATTCCTTTAAGTCTGCACAAACTGCACGCTCGTGCGATGTCGCATAGGTAATGACTTAATACGCTGCGCGTAATTACAAATTAGAGGGAACGCCTGCGCGCGCGCAGCTCGACTCGAGATAGATACACGCTAGGCTGGGTAATACTGGGCGAGGCTCAACAGCATCATTAAGGTAAAGCTTACATTCTCTGTTTTGTGCTGTATAATTTGATTGCTTTGAAAAACGAAAAACTCTCCAATCTCTTAATTTTACACTATTTATAAGTTTAGCAGGGCAAATATTAATACCTCGGGAATTAAATTTTCATGGAGCACCTCGTGATCATTTTTTTACGCAATAGGTAAAGAATCTTGAAAATCGGTCCATAAATTTATGGCGAATTCTATGAACATGTATAAAACAAAAAAATACAAAATAATTTATTTTCTATTTCACTTAACACTTTGAGTGCTGAAATCACACGGCATGTGTTTTCTACAAGTGACTAATATGCGTAAATCCACACTAGCGCAGCGGCTGAGAAAATACAGATCTTTGTGACTCAGCACAGCCGTAAAATTTTTCGAACGAAACGCATGTGCGGCGCAACACAACCGCTGTGTAGAGCGGCAGCACGAATTTTTTAGGTTAAAAAAAAGATCGCAGTCGTCGGAAAAAAATCGCAGTCAAAGTGTTAAATATGTATGTACACATTACTGGCGGGCCCGCACGAGGCGAGGCAAGCCTGTGTCGCGGGAAGCCGGTTTACATAGGTCTTCATCGTCAAACTTTAACTGTAGAGATTTAAAGAAACTGATACTGATACAGGGCAAACAAAAATATGAAACAAACCATACATACAGCTGATCATTTTCGAAGTAGCTTATGAAAAAATTTAAAAGGTTTTTTATTCGTGAGAATCGTCTATCTAATTATTTAGGTACCTCATTAATTTATGTATTTTATCTTTGAAAAGTTTTCAAAATGTCATTTATATAAATAAAGCATCATTGATTCCCTCAGTTAAACATTTAAAAGAATAGGTACCTACATAAACCCGTTTCTGTAAGATATAGACGAGCAAATATGTACTTTGGAGTTACGAGGTAGTTTGGGCAAATATTTATTGGGTGCGTATAGCCGGCAACATTGTAGCGGTCGCGGGGAGTCGATGGATGGAGGCGGCTTAGGACCGCTATTTGTGACGTCGTTTGGGGAAGGCCTATGTCCAGCGGTGGACATATACGATGATGATGAAGATAAATGAAAAACCTATCTCATCAAAACGCTCTAAAAATCAACATAAATAAAGACTTTACCTTCTAAATAATAAACCTAACAATACAAATTCCACAATGAGAATAACCCTAGGTCCTAACCCTAGAGCCTAACTACAACGTGCACGAAGGTCTAAGTACCTACGGGACCTTACAACTTTACCTGGGCCTGCACTGTCTATTAGTCCTTATTGTTGCTAGTACAGGGCGTCTCAGGATATGTTAGTATATTTTATATTTAACTTTTTTTATTTTTTGTCGCTTTGGTGCTGCACTGTATTGACAGTGTAAATATATTATTAAATTAATTATGTATTTATGTAAGTAAATGTGTTTCAAAATAAAATTTAAGTTTCAGTCGGGAAATACTGGTTTTAATCATCTTGACAATTATATGAAAATGTTGGGAAATTTGAGGAGTTGATTTTATATAGCTTTGGTAGATTTTTTTTAGGTCTACTTATAAGGTAGAACGGAGTTTTGGGTTTGGCGCGGCGGAGAAAACCTTCGGATAAACAACATAATAGGCAAAATTAACGAACCCAAGCAGGTTTTGGCGTATGTTACAAATGTTACGTGGAAAATCCACCTACGAGTACGAATGTTTCATGATATTTAAGTGTAAGTTTTTTTGGTACTTTCCTCAGATTTTAGTGAGTGTGCTAAACAAATTATTTAATGTGTTTTGCTCTATTAGAAAGGTTACGTGAGAACTGAATAGGTTTGGTATGATTTGATTAATGCTAAGTTAAGTACATATAAACAATTATCAACTAAAATAAAACACCACAACTTACTTACCCTGTTACACTCTATAGTCTATTAGGGCTCTATCGACGCGTTTATAATGATTAGTGAACCGATCGGAGATACCTTGTAATTGACTGTTTGTTACTGGCTTTTGCTGTACGTTCCATTATTGATTACATCTAGTAGGTTTAGGTGCTGAGTTTATCTAGCGAAACATGTCTTAGGTGCTAACTAGTTTCTACCAAGAAGGTTGCATTACAAGAATCTGACGGCTGATGTGGCGTGGCAGGCGAAAGTTCGCCATTGATGCAGGAGGTGGGTTCGATTCCCGCCTTGGGACAAATGTTTGTATGATCTCGAAGATGTTCCGGGTGTTCTGGGTATTTTGTATGTATAATAAATATATGTCTTTGTAATGTCATTCAGTATTTCAATCAGATAGTACCTTATATACCTATATAGTATCATATTTACTCGCACTACTAATAATGACACCATTTTTTTACCAACGAAACGAAAAACAAAAGTGGAGGAGGTTCTTTGTTCGGCTGTATGTATTTTTATGTATTTTTGTCAATTTCTCCGTCAATTATGAGACGATTTGAAAAATTCTTACGCAATTGTATAGAAAATGATCTTAATGTAGTTGCCTAAAAAAATTATTCTCGAAAAATAAGTATTTGATTCGAGAAACCTAACAAACTTTGTAATTAGGCATATGAAGTCGGTTTGAGTTTTTTCAGAACAATCAAATTATTTTATACTGGTAACAAGAAAAACAAGTTTTATTTAGCCCAGTGAGACCCTACCTCCCGTTATCACCTGTTCAAGCACATAGACAACCTAACACTCTTTACCTCATCCATGATGACTATTGTCTATGGCAGTAAGCAATCAACCTATCACTGAGGTAAAAATTGATAATTTCCTAAAGGTGTGGTCCTCACGGCAATTTGGCTGGTACTTACCGGAGTGTTTCGAAGCTCTAATGCATTGGTTCTTAACCGGTGGTCCGCGGACCACTAGTGGTCCCTGGAGACATTCCAAGTGGTCCGCGAAGCCATCCTAATAATATCTGGCGTGACGTAATGAGTCGAGTCGAAACAGCGCGAGCCGCGAGCGCAAAGCGCGCGCGGCACGAGTCCGAAGGCGAAACGCGGTGCACGAGGGCGGGGGCGGGGGTTTCGTTCCATTCGTTCCTTGTTTTAGCGGCGCGGCCGCGCATGCTGCCGATCGTCCGTCACTTCACTTGCAACGTCGACGATGTAATGAGCGGTAGGGATTTATAACGTGGCCTTGAGAGAGTGACGAGTATTGTACCTACTGAGTACTTGGTTTAATTTTTAAAGTTCGACAGCAAAAAGCAAATATCCTTAGTCTACGAAGATAGTTATAGTAAATAACTACTCCAGATATAAATACTACGTAGGTAAGTAATTACTATTTTATTCTATTCTTATTAGGTACTGTGTACAAAGTTTTTAAAAGTTTTCAAAGACAAAAGTATTCAGAAACTGATCCGGAATCCTTTCATTCTCAATGTTTCCGAAGTCTCTGATGAAATTTAAGAAGAAGTGATTGAAATGCAACACGACACGAACTTAAAAGATACATTCGAATCAGGCATAAATCTTGAGGAATTTTGGAGCCAAAAAGCAATTTCTTTTCCAAAGCTTCGAGACATTGCTATGCGTTACCTAACTTTATTTTCATCGACGTATCTATGCGAGCAGGGGTTTTCGACGCTTCTGATGATTAAAAACAAGCATCGAAATCGGTTGGATGCCACTGCCGACATGCGTTTAGCTTTGAGTAGCACTGAACCAAGAATTCAGAAGTTAGTAAAGAGTATGCAGTCACAAAAATCACATTAAATTAAAATCTGTAACTTTTACATTTTTGCTAAATAATAAATAAATGAGTGCTAATTATAAAATTGTGCTTGTTTTCTTTATCAAACAATCCTTAATTTAGGAAAACCAACTGGGTGGTCCCCGGCAAGACAAACATTTGGTAAAATGGTCCCTCATGACTAAAAGGTTGAGAACCACTGCTCTAATGAGATATAATAAGTACCATCCACCACCCATAGTGTCGACAATAACGGGTACGTTGTGTGGAGCGGGCTTTTGTTATATTCGAATTCAAAATATCGAGAAGAATCGGGTTCAAAGTGATATGTAAAAGTAAGTATTTTGTTTTTAGGGTACTAATGGTTCCCTGACCATAATGGCTAAGATGGTCAACAGAAAATAAATAAATAATTAACGGATTTTTCTTAAAAAACCGTTCAATTTTATTTCAGATATGAACCGTCAAATGTAATATATAAATAATGTAAAAATACGCAAAAATACCCTTAAGGATCCGTCCTAAGAATACTAATATTTTATACCACAAAAGGCCTTTTTAACGAGAATAGAACTTACCTGGACCAGAATCTCTCTTGATGGTAAATGACGATCGCCTTGAAAAAACCTTCATCATCATCAGCCTATAGAAGTCCATTGCTGGACATAGGCCTCCCCCAATGAGCCCCATAACGCCCTGTCTTCAGCTGGCCGCATCCAGCATTTACATGCAGTCTTTCGCAGGTCGTCATCCCACGGTCGGAGGGCGTCCTACACTACGTTACTGAGTCGTGGTCTCGACTCTAGAACACGTTTGCCCCAGCGTAAGCTTTGTAAGCGACCGAGATATAAACGAAGCGGTCTCCACACTTTTCCTGTTGTTAGGGCTCCATACGACTTCATTAAAACGCGTCAAGCACTCAGTCACGACATCAGTCCTACATCGAGGTTCGAATCTCCAAGGGCATAGAGTGCCTATTGTCTTTTCTCAGAAATGAGGTTTGCAGTGAAGTGAGAAAATAAAAAAGTTTTGCTGTAAAAAGGTGGTAACTGTGGATGGGTTAAGAATAGCACAGAGTCTGGGAGGCCTTTTATCCAACAGTGGCAGTCGGTAAAATCGGATAAATCTCATTACATGACCAATTGACTGGATCCATAATGGATTTATTTTAAAATTAAGAAGTTCAAAGTATATTTTAGCTTAGAATTAATCACTCTTATCCTATGTCCCATAGATTGCTCTTGAAGTGAGCGCGGACAGAGCCGGAGTTGCCATGGAAAAATATTATTAAGTCATTACATTTACTATTAATAAATCGGTTTTTAGTTATTTCAAAACAATCAAACTTATTCGAGGTTGTTGGAGACATATTCGTAACGACCTCATCAAGCTGACATATACCCACTAAAGCTCGGTTTGGGTATAGGTAGGTACCTACATAATATAATTATGTGCGTTCAACTTAAAGACTCGTTTTTTTTTTTTTTATTTATTTATTTAAACGCACAAAACATAAAATAATCACAAAATATACAGAATTTGAATAACAAAGGGTTTAGAACTTGATCATTTCACAAATTATGTGCATACTGAGAATCATAACAAAACGTGTAGAGCAAAACGTATGATAGTAAAAGCTTGAAATAGAAAAAAAATAACAATAAACCGGACCGTTTGGCATATACCCAGTTGTGTCTATTTGGCGTCATTAGTTACTTAGCTTTATATACAGTGGCCTTCATTATTAGCTGACACAGTGTTTCAAAAATAGAATTAGAGGAATTAATAATATAGATATTAAAATAATAAATAATATATATAATAAATCCTACGATATAATTTATTTATAAAAATACAGCAGTTAGCTTACAGTCTAACACCAAAACACTAACTACTAGAGACTTAACTTAGACTTAAAAAAGACAGAAAAAGAAATTAAAAACAAGTGTAATAATGAAGATAGCATAGCATAACGTTTTATACAAAAAATATAAAGGATAATGGACGAAATTGGTCCAAGAGCCTCCACTGATGAGACTTGTAAGAAATGAAAGGACAAAGTTGCCATATGATTCTGGCAAAATCCTATTCAATCAAATCAAATCATTTATTTGCTGAACACATTATTATAGGTACAAGTCAGGTCTTATTACTAGAGGGTGTCACATGTATTCAACCCGCAAGCAGGTGTGCAAATATTATATTACAATTTAATATTATCACTGTGATTTAAGTTAGTCAAGTAAATCAACAATTAAAATAATCAAGTAAAATACATTTAAGGTACATTCTAAAATAAACAGTTAACTTTAAGATTTACAATCATTGTCAAAGCATAATAAATTTTTCTACTTAAGATTAATATATGTATATTCATTTATACTATAGAAACATTTGTTAAGCTATTAAATTCTGTCCCGGGGTTTTTTTGTTATATGTGATACTTAGATATAATAGAATAAATAGAATAAGCTTTCATGCATTTTACTATCAGCTTTTACATTTATTCTTGCGCTCAGACAAGTCAGACTTCATGCATACTTTAAATAGCTTTAAACAATGTGTTCTTTAGAAGCGTGATTAAATGTAATGTACGAAGTCGCAGGTAACAGCTAGTTATGAAATAAGACACTAACTATAAGTTAAAGAACCAAGTTCTTTAATGCAGCCACAAACTGATCAAAATTATCATATGTAGACTACACGGTACACACGTAGGGCTAATTAACAAGACATGGGTATTAAGTACTTAAACAGCCCTATCACGAGCTTTCCTAGACACGTTAACGGATCGAAAACGTAACGTTTTTACTTTGCAGTTCATGAAACTACGCAATGTTACGTAATTGTGTTTACCTTTTTGAAAACTAGCGTTGTTCCGCGCCACGCGTGGTTCAGCACTACGCTGAGTTTGACCCTTTTTGGCCAGCAGGCTGGCACGGTAGCCATGTATTATTATGTCTCTCATTTACCATGATCTCGGGACATAAAGTGACCCGGTCCTTTGGAAGGCTTGCGTGGGGTCGAAGCCAGCAGCACAGAGGCCCTTTGAGAAGTTAATCTAAAGGCGATGGCTACACATAACGAGTATCATCCTCGGGTGCACAATATGATACACCAGAAGATGGTATCCGCCAGGTGTAGAGACTATTGCAAAGAAAAATGAAAGAAATAAAACCAGGCTATTGTGATGGATGAATGATTATTATTATTATTATTGTTTCTCAGTAGTTTTACTTTATTTAATGTTATGTCTGCTGTGTTTAAGTGTGTTTTACTGCTTTAATGTGTTATTGTACTAATTGAAACCTGTTTTTTTAGCCAAATATTTTTTTCTTATTATTATTCTTATTCTTACCTCGCGATTTTTCGGTGTGTTTTGGTTTTGGTGGTTAAAAAACAGCTGTGAATGTATATTTTCAGAATTTACGGTAAAGACGGTGCTCAAACAGGTAATGCAAAAAAAAAACATATTATTTTTTATTTTAAACTCAAATCGTATCGTGTCTTGCACATTTAAAGTAGGCACCTATATTAAATTTTTTAAAACGTTTTTGTAGATGACTTTACATAAATACGTCAGATTTCACAAACAAGCGAGTTGACGATGCAAAAAATAGGTAAAATCGGAAGGTGCTAACTCGCGGGAGCCCGCGAGATGACGAATGAGTCGCAAATGTGCTAATCCAGGTTTTTCTAGGTCCTCAATAATCTTATGATTTATATACTTATATTACTTACTATCCATATTTTATTACATATTCAGTTTAATAAATAAAAAAACATTACAGATAACTAAATCTAAACCGAGGTTTAGGTCAAAACCACTCAATAACTGGCTGATCTCTTCGTTCGTTACAAACTTTATAGATACCGAAACTATCGTAAGCGAAACCCAACGTTACCGTTTCCCATACTAGCTTCTAACCCAGCTAAATAAGGCCAATCACCTCCGCTTCCCATCTTCATTTCCCATAGACAATTCCCACATATGTTTACATTCGCTAATGTGATTCGCTAAGTGTTAACCATAGACTATAGGATGTTAATGTTAACCATAGACTGTGGATGTGGATGTTTGTTAATGAAAATGGACGTTGTCTGTTATCCTTGGAGTTTTCCTGTGGGAAACCTGGGATGGGCTTGTAAGTTGAGCCTTTGTCTTACCATCACTGGTAAGGCAATCGAAAAAGGGATGGGCCTTTGCACTGCACATCCTTTAGGACCCTAACTGTTATAGCTTAACATTTGACTAAACTTGTATAGAAGAACAAATCACAATAATATTATAAATGCGAAAGTTTTGATAGCTGTTTGTTTCTTTTCACGCCAAAACTACTGAACGAATCGAGCTGAAATTTTGCCAGAACACCCGGAACATTATATATATAACCATTATATTATATACCACCTATTGTATTATATATAACCGTTATTTAGTACCCATATCACGAACTCTGCTTAGCTTGAGGCTAGATTGATGTTGTGTCCAGCATAGCATAATCCATTATAAAAAGATATTTAAAAATATTATGTCGGTAAAGGCATATAGAAAATATTTATTTGGGTTTCTAAATATATAATACAAATGAGATAGATATATAGAATATACTTTATTGCAGAAAAAGTTGTACATAGGCGAGCATAATGCTAGATAGCATTCTCTACCTGCTAACCTTTGGGTAGTGTGGACAACAGTTTGGTAGGTAGTGCTATACACTCGATACCTAAAACCGTTCTTAAAAGGAGTTTGTCTTTACTATGCATCTTAAAATAAAAATAATGCTATAATAGAGATAATAAAATATACTACTCATAATTATACTAAGCTACTTATATTATACTTAAACAGTAATATATATACCTATATAAATAATTAATATATGATTATAATTACGAACAAATTAGGAACTATTAACTATTATAACTATATATATATATATATACTATATTAACTATTATATTTTGGTTTGAATATTTTTTACTCCGATTCAAGAGTGATAAGAAGAATGGTCAATACTATTCCAATAATTCCCCACTCTAAGTGTATTCCATAGTTCCCATGGCTTGAAGACAGTTTTCCCATAGACGGGCGCTAAGTTATGATAAACGAATTATAAAAATAAATGCCCACGCCATACAGTCTCCGGCTGCTAACTTGGCACGGTGCAGGTGGTGCCTTAATGTGCCATATCATAGGAATAAAGTTTGATGTCTGTTGGTTTCATTTCAATTTTAAGAGAATTACTATAATTTTTTTAGTATGATATTCATTGATAACAATAACGATAATTTGCCGAGCTTAAGCCAATTTATATCTTTTTGCGTAGTAAATAAAGTTTAATTTTGAATCAAAGTGCCGCGATGAGAGCTGATCCTAACTACGTCATTTAGGTACCACATTAGTCGCTAATTCTGACACACTACATACATACATTTTGATTACACAACTCAATACAAGCAATTATAGTCCTTATCGCCTTGTTAAAAGGATGGTGTGGTGAAGCCTAAAGAAATAAACTTTCATTTCATTTCATTTCATTTCAACAAATAATAGAAAAAAATTAGAACTATAGAATAAAAAAAATAATAAAATAATTTATTGATAGCAATACACACACATGTTATAGTTACAAAAACGAGTATTTACTATTGAAACAATTGAGCTAACTGCATACTTTTCTAACCAATCTACAAGTTGCTTGACTAATCCATATCAATACCAGTCGACGCGTGTCCCCGCGACGCTGGCTGCATTGCCCCGCTGTATGACAATGCTGCGCCAGATACTCACCAGCTCTGACGACCCGTAGTGCTCTGAAGACGCAAGTGCGTACGTCGTGCTTGGGCCATGAAAGTTGTTTAGGCAAACAACCAAAGACAACTAGAGCAAAGAGCTCACACAATGACCGATCAATCGCCATTCACTCCAGCCTTCATTCCATACATTCATTCACTCAGGGCGGGCCGGCCATTAATTTCAACAAGCAGCAAAAGAATTTATCCGTAATGTTATCGGTGAACATCATAAAATATTACAGAAGAAACTTCCGTATTTACACAGCAAACCAAATAGAAACATAATGCAGTCTACGATTTGTGAGGTATTCTCAACAAAAGTGTTAGATTAAATAGCTATTTTCACAGATTAGGTAGGTTCTCAATGTTACTTCGTTGGTCACAAAAATATTCTTTGTCTCAGACGAAAACAACGCAGTTCTTTCAGTTTTGCAAAAAAATACACGTGTGCTAAAAGCCAACTAACACAAAGCCCACGAACTTGTCTTCAAAGTCGTTTTATCTGAGCCTGTTTTACTTGCTTGTAAGTACAATTAGTAGTTATTAACAGATCATGCTTCGGTCGATCACGACAAAGTAGAAAATGCCTTACAATAACGCCAATAAAGCCTTCCTTAAAAGCCAGCTGAATAACTTGTAGGCGTACCAAAAACAGGCAGATCAACTACCTACTACTAACCTACCGCAAATTTGCGTTGACAATAAATTGTTAGAATGTTTTTGTAAAGTTTTGTTTTTGATTGTAGGTATCTTATATAGTTGACACACAACCGCTGGGGCAAACGACCGCGACTCGGCAAACGTAGTGTAGGACGCCCTCCGGCCAGGTGGGATGACGACCTGCGAAAGACTGGTCGGAGGGCGTCCTACACTACGTTTACCCCAAAGGTTGTCGGTTTGCGAGATATGGCCGGCACATTGCCACTTCAGCTAGCTAATTCTTAGAGCTACGTCAGTAACTTTGGTTCTCTGTCAGCTACATAATTTATGTAAATATTCCGAATTGTTTTCCGATTGCCGAAGCAAAAGCGCACGAGATTAAGTTGAAACAAATTAATACTTCCAATTTGTTCGTCTCAGACACGGATTTTTTTGTACAACACATTCTAGATTACTTCGGCGCCGAAAGGTGTGTGTTTCTTTAATATTCATTATATTTGTATGGAGCATCTGTAGACCGAGACGCAGCGACGACCGACGCGGTAGTCCAAGAGACGCCTCCGCCTTAATACGCCGTCAACAAAAGACCTTGCGCGGCACACGTCACACGGCGGCAAAAAGAAATAATTTCTAAAGGAGTTGGACCTCTTTTCATACAAACGAGGTTGTAATATGTCCTTGCGGGTTAGGTTTGTAAGGACTAGATTGCATATGTAAACAAAACGTCGTAATTGTAAAATGACTTAGTAAGCACAATGCCTTTTCGCAGAATGCCCTAGTGAGTAGAATTTCTTATTTGTACTATCGTCAAGATACCTAAATAGAAATACTATATCCTATTCACTCTTGTTTTGAAGAAACTCAGGTTTTTATTGTAAAGCACACTTTCTTCTTAATTAAATTGTCATACATTGCTATTGAAAGGAAGGTAACGGAATATGTATAATATTTTTGATAAAACAAATATAATTTAATAGTTACGAACGACTACCTACGATGAGAAATAATTATCTCTATATTAATTGATTTCGATATTATAAACCCTCTTCAAGATATTTATAGATTAAGTCGTAGTAAAAAGATTCAGTTGAAGTTTTTTATACTATCTTTACAGGCTCAAAACGAGGATTCACGAGGCTCTAAAAAAAAAATATTGAACCGACTTCTCAAGTTGAATTTGTAAAGTCAATACAAACCTCGCGACCCCAGGTCTGTGTATGAAAAGAGCATCAACCATTGACCCCTTCCTTCAAAATAAATAGCTCGGCATTCGCCCTGGCAAAGGCTCTCCATCAGTACAATGGAAGCCGCGCCACGAGTGGCCTTACTCATTTAAAATATATTGAGCAAACGACAAAGGATATATTGTCCATACAGCTATAAAACTCACTTTTTCTACGCTGAATTAGTAGAGATTACACTCGAATAGCAGATGATAAATCTTCCAAGCAGAGTGTCCATTGATTTCGGTCCTGTAGGCGTGATTGTGGCAATCTTCATAAATTTTATGAGGAAAATCGATAAGTCAAAGCGTACGGACGTTTGAAAGCATCTGTTCATGCTAACAATCACGTTTTGATGCTGTATCAATTATGAGTTATAGCTCTTGAAGATGGCTTTGAGGTAGATGAAATGAAGGCAATTATGGACTTGAATCTGACTTAGGCATTTCGTTTTGCCTTGCGTTTGTGAAGATCGCAAAATAGCATACCTTGGCTCGCGGCAAGTCCAATTGTGATCTTTGTGTTTGTAACTATGCTGGTAATTACCTATTACTAAACCTTCAACTGAGAAGGCCGAATTGTAAGGAGTTTTTGTCCCTAGTATTTTACTTTCTCGCTCTAGAGTTTGTTATTTAGCCGGCTGCGGAGGTCCCGCAGCCGGCTCGAATGTTGGTATCTCGTGGAGTAAATATAAATAAAATAGATAATGCTGGACAACCCACACAGCATCATCTAACCCCAAACTAAACAAAGCTTGTGTTATGGATACTAGATGTCTGATATACCTACTTAATACAATACGCTTGTTCGCTTATTTCTTTAAAGCTATCCGACGAATTTTAATTCAGTTTTCAGCAATAGACAACGTGATTCAAGAGGGAGGTTTATAAACCAATTGAGACATAGATATCCGGGTGGACGGAAAACCGCCGTTGTTTGGGGAAGGCATTCCCAGCAATGGACGATGTAGTCTCTAGTCTACACAAATTTGTCCTTTCTGACCTCCCAAAACAATACAAAACGAAGAAACAAACCAGTTTAATCAGTGGCGAGAGAATTTGTATCTAATTAAAGTAAATTCGCATAATAAAGCAATCCTGGGCAGACTTCATTAGCATTTACCCCGGGTCAGATTTACTGGGGATACCTTCAATGCCGGACTAGGGCTAGCATACGGATTTACTTGTTTATTATACCACTTATATGATGCTAGAAAAAAGGTGTGTTGGAGGAAAAACGGTTATGGGTAAAACCCGGTAAACCGAACAAAACAAAATGGTAGGTATGGTTAGATATATATAAGTACCTACTAAATGGTTGTGGTGTCTACGGGCTGAATTTGAGAGGTCGATTTTTACGCCACGACCGGCGCGCCTTGACGAAATTTTTTATTATTATTTACATGCGAAATACACGATTATTCCCTGGACTGAAATGCTGGACAATTCACACAGCATTATCTAGCCCCATGGTAAGCAGAGCTTGTGTTATGGGTACTAGATAACTGATATACATAATGTTGTAGCTCTCGTTTCTTGCACCCCTTCAACGAGTGACATGAACGAAGTAAAGTAACTCATACTTAGATACCGTATTACCTTATAATTTTATGTGGTTAATAGATTACTTACCTATATTTTGTGAGATTATACGATTCATTATATAAATCTTCTTGTGTCTTTTAATAATACAATAGATTACATAGTTAGTTGTTTTTTTATTATACATAGTTAACGACCAGAAAACCCTGCTGTGTGGATTGCAGCATTCAATTCAATTCATTTATTGCAAGAAAAATAGTCTTAAATCAAGGTCTTAAACATTAGAATAGGTAGTGTCACCGAAACACACATTTCTAAAACTAGGTTCCTATATTCCTTTATAAAAGATGACTTGTCTTAAGTGCTTATTTGTAAGCCTAAAGAAATAAATTATTTTTGACTTTGACTTTGTCTTTGACTATAATGTAATTTTTACATGATTTTAATTAATAATTTATAAAATATGAGCATGTCAATAATTTGCTACATAATTCTCAAATTTAGGTCCTTGAGTTCTTTGACACAATATAGAAAGCTTTTCCAATGAGCCATAATTTTAACTTTTTTATAAATTTTGGTAAAGGTAAATCTTTGATGTCATTACTAATGACATCAAAGATTTACCTTTAAAATGACTCATATAATAAAATCACTAATGACTCGAACGACTATTAGGGATTTTATTATATATAGAACCACCCATTATTTATTTACTTTCAGAATCCGATGTCCGGACTATTCCTAGTGACAAACATACAAACAGTCCGTATCACAGCGGCAGATGTGTTACCGGCTCGTTAGCGTCGCCGCGCACTGCAGACATCTTAATTAAGGCTTACAGGGCACGGGGGGACGAAAGTTACTTGCAGGTGGACTTGTTTAAGCGATGTGGAGGGTGAAATCAATAAATAAATTATGCTGGACAATCCACGCGGCAACATCTAGCCGCAAGCTAAGCAGAACTTGTGTTTTGAGATGACTGGTATTAATGATTTTTAAATCCTAGATCGATAATGCCAAAAAAATAATTTCTGTCAAATCCAAACCAGTATTTACCACAACGCTAAAATATTTTACCACTAAACGCATTCACTGTCAAGCAATCCAAGTATTGCAAACTTATATTGAAATGATCTTTATTGCGCTGCAATTAGAATTTGAAATGTATTTTTCCAGGTCCACTAAGTAAGGCCACATCGCCCATTGAGTGGAATGAGATAGCTTACAAAGCTAAATGAAAAATAAAATTGTAGTGAACAAGCATGGCCGCAATGACACTCAATACAACCAATGTAAAAAACTAACATTATACATAACTTAGTACCTAACGCACCTAGTACTTATCTAGCTGCCCGCTAGCCGCCTAGTCTCATATATGGACCCGGCTCTTTAGTACAGAATTCATGTATGGAAGGATAGGTGGAAGGTACCTACAATATTATGGTCGCAATAAAGAAATTTGAAGTAAGTCTGGTCTCCGAGCCGCCACCGTGAGCGTAACCAAGGGTAGCGTAAACAACCACGATGCGACCATAGCCACATGACTACTGGCTGTGGTCGCATCATGCTAGTGTTACTTTCGCTCCCCCGTACCCGCTTATTAGGTCGCATATATTGATGACCAATTAAGAGGCTTGTTTCGAATAATCTGGAAGAGTAGATAAGCGCATTTGTTGGTGTCCAGGGCCATATAACCTTGTGTTAATACATTCTACCGCTCAATACGGTGGTCTGGTAACTAAAACTATGCGTTTTTGAACGATTTTTCGTTCTAAACTAGGAAACAACACAGGTACATAAGATTCGACGGTTTTGGCGCGGCGGGCGAAGGTCCACCTATGACGCTGGAGGTTGCGGGTTCGAAATGATTTGTTTATTTATTTTTAGTTTATTAAGGCACAAACAGTTTATTATGATTATGACAGAATTTTTGCAGTGATGTAAATGGTGGATTTGGATACGAGAGATGGATGTATAGAATTCACACAGCATTTTGTAGTCCCACGATAAGCAGAGCTTGTATTATGGGTACTAGATAAATGATATACATAATACAGTACATTACATAGATATACATTTTTATCATACATAGAAAACGACCAGAACACCTGAGAAAAATATCTGCAGATCGTACATTTGTCCCGAGGCGGGAATTGAACCCGCGACCTCCTTCGCAGGCGGATCTTCGCCCACCACGCCACCGAGGTCGTCAAATAAATTCCTTCTGGTAAAGCCTGCTCCATTTTAGACCAGTTCTTTGTTTTCCCAAGTGTTATGGTGGTCAAACACAGCTACATAGTATAAAACAAAGTCGCTTCCCGCTGTCTGTCTGTCCCTATTTATGCTTATCTTTTAAAGTACGCAACGGATATTGATGCGGTTTTTTTAATAGATTGAGTGATGCAAGAGGAGGGTTTAGGTATAAACTTTGAATATGTTACCAATACACATAGATTTCAACGCGGGCGAAGCCGTGGGGCGCAACTAGTTATCAATAAAAAAACCATGTCAAATAATATTCATACAGCTAAGGTTTATTTCAGATAGGGCGCTATGGCGCTCATTGGGGGAGGTCTATGTCCAGCAGTGGACTAACACTGGTATGAAAGTTTATTTCAAATAAATAATAAAATAAAATTCCTTTATTTCGGACTACTATGATCCATAATTTGTTAGTAATTAATGATCTTATAATAAATGTTAGTAATTCTTACGAACTAAAAAAAAGTACATAGTATCAAAGTAGGTGTACGAAAAATATGCGTAATAAACTCAAATAACAATATTTGGAGCTCATTAAGTAGGCATTAATTTTTAAGAATCAGTTAACGAGAAGGCTCCTTTAAGGCCCTTACCGACTGGGCTCGTAAAAACGTACAAGCCTTTGTGGCGAAAATTAAATATCATAACTCAAATGTTGGGTAAAGGTGTGTTCACAATTTGATTTCGAAGTAGAAATTTTTGGTTTGTAAAATTGTGAACTTTATAACTAAGTACTAAATTAGTTTCTGCCCGCTACTTCGCACGCATTGTTTCTGTGGAAACGTTTTAAGGTTATTTCTGTTTATTATGTATTATATTATAGATGACCGATATGGCGCGGTGGGCGAAGGTCCGCCTGCGACGCAGGAGGTTGCGGGTTCGTTCCGGGTGTTCTGGTCGTTTTCTATGTATAGTAAAAAATATCTATCTATGTAATATATTGTATTATGTATATCAGTTATCTAGTACCCATAACACAAGCTCTGCTTACCATGGGGCTAGATAATGCTGTGTGAATTGTCCAGCATTATTTATTATTTATTGTTAATAATAATCATAATTTAAAAATAAAACAAAGATAAATAAATATTATTTCTGTCCTATAGAAACTGATTTATGGGAAAATAAGTAACATTTTGTTTTATTCCATGCTTAGAACTATCTGTATGCAAATTCAGCCCGATCCGTTCAGTATAGTTTCGTGATGAAGTAACAAACATCCAAACTTTCGCATTTATTAATATTAATGTAAAATGGCAGCCAATAAGCGGCGAAGATAGTATGCGTGATACACTCACAAATACATTTGAATCAAACAGCTGGTCCGGTTAAAAAACTACTAAATAAATTCTAAATGGCTTGCCACAGGCTATCAGCAACCTAAGAGTTTTTTCTTATTCAATTCAATCAACCGAAATGGATTATGGTAACTAATCACCAATATCAAAACCAATGCACATTAACTTTAAATAATTTACGTTCCCACATACGCATCGGTGTTCTTTTGTCACTCGATACTAAAGCCCTGACTTGGTCCAATAATTCAATACTCAGAACGTTGTGACAAACGAGTTTGAACTTTAAGACTGGTAGTGATACGATTGAAGTAGCTTGGAAGTCGGAATATATCGAAAGTTTTGCATCGGAGTTGAGTAGTTTTACCTGCACTCCACTGCACCCGCCACGCTTCGTTACTGGATTTGCGGAACGGCTTCCAAATTTGAATTATTGCAGTTCCATTTTCGAAGATGTTTGAAACGGCGCGCTTTCGGCCAGTACTTTTTTCATTGAGTCAAACTTTTTGTTATATTAAAAACGTTCTGATTTTAGTTTTTTGGGTAGTTTTTTTAGTTTTAGCGGCATTTTTGAGGTTATATACGGTACACTGGCTAACAATGTTGTTGTAAGTAGGGTAGTATAGGTCAGCCCTTGTAGGTACTTGTATGTTTTCCCACGCTTCTTGTGGTTTTAATATTTACTAGCCGTTACCTGCTACTTTGCTTGCACCTATCTATACTAATATTATAAAGAGGAAAGGTTTGATTTTTTTGTTTGTTTGTTTGTAATGAATAGGCTCCGAAACTACTGGACCGATTTGAAAAATTCTTTCACCGTTGGGAAGCTACACTATCCCCGGTGAACATAGGCTATATTATATTATCAAAAAAGTTAGGGATCCGTACTAAAACCGTGCGAAGCCGGGAAGGTCCGCTAGTTTACAATAACCACAATTCCGAATTTTTGTCTTAGGTACTTAGTAGTTTGTAAGCCGCACATTGTTATCCACATTCCTTATGGAGGTGGCCATGCAATGTCATGTGGCAATCGTTATTGTTGTTTCTTTTTTGTTAAGTGTATGTACATATTTTGCCATGTTTGTAATATAAAGAATTGATCTCATATCGGAGTGACATAGTCACTTTGTGACAAAACTCCATCAATAAATAAAGACATTTTATATTTATTTATTTTAAGCCATTATTGTCCCACTGCTGGGCAAAGGCCTCCCTTTTCTCCTTCCACTCCTCGCGATCCAACGCTGCAACAGGCCACGATGGAAGACGTAACTCGAGCTCGTCGCGCCATCTCATCCTGGGCCTTCCACGTCGCCTCTTAGCGTTGGGTGGGCTCCACTCTGTGGTGGTCTTTGCCCACAAGTCGCTGGACATACGGCAGACGTGTCCGGCCCAGTTCCACTTCAGGCTTCCGGCTGTCTGACCAACGTCAACGATGCGTGTTTTGGAACGTAGTATGCTGTACCGCACGCAAAAAAAAAAGATTTTTCATTCCCCCTTTTTTCTACTATTTAAGTTTTAGCGAAACTAAAGACCATGGTTTTGAAAAGATTACGAGATTAGCTTATTAATGATATAATTTTGACATCAAATTAGTTATTTCTATCCCATGGGAATTGATTTATGGGATATAAAGTAGCCTCTGTTTTATTCCAGGCTTAGAACTACCTGAATGCAAAATTTCAGCCCGTTCCGTTCAGTAGGTTGAAGAATTAACAAAGATCCATCTTCTAAACTTACACATATAAAAATATTATGTAATAGTAAGTGAAGTGTAAGGTACGTGTTTATGTAATTTCCATTTGATAAAATATAATAACCTAATAATTAATATGTAAGTCAACAAGTTAAATTGATTAGGTAGGAAAATAATTTGCGTAAATTCCACCGACCTAAGAGAAACCCGAATGTGTTTTACCCAGAATTTAAAATTAGCTAGAGCTAATATCTATACTTTTATGCAACCAGGAAAATAATATTCATTAATTACAGACATACATAGGTAACTATATACTACTTAGCTTAACACTTTGACTGCGATTTTTTTTCTACGACTGCTATCTTTTTTTAACCTAAAAAATTCGTGCTGCCGCTCTACACAGCGGTTGTGTTGCGCCGCACATGCGTTTCGTTCGAAAAATATTACGGCTGTGCTGAGTCACACAGATCTGTATTTTCTCAGCCGCTGCGTTAGTGTGGATTTACGCATATGAGTCACTTGTAGAAAACACATTCCGTGTGATTTCAGCAGTCAAAGTGTTAAAGGAAAAAATACCTACAGATAAACAACCTCTCTTTCTAGGACTTTGCTTGTAGGTACGCTTAGAGCCTATGACCGCCAGACCTTCGTCATCACTACACAGTACTTATAGTAACAAAGTCGCTTCCCGCTATCTGTCTTTTCCAATATATGCTTAGATCTTTAAAACTACGCAACGAATTTTGATGCGGTTTTATAGAGTGATTCAAGAGGAAGGTTATAAACCATTTGACACATATATTTCAGTGCGGGTGAAGACGCGGGGCGCAGCGTGCTTTCGGACACAGATAAGAACAGTAACCTATTATGAAGTTTGGGTCATAGTGGCATTGGCAGATAATTTACTTGCGTAAGAAATATCTTAGCTAGAGTAACATACTTATTTGTGCATCGCAAAAGCTCTGCTAAAGCTAAGCTGCGTGAAAGATTCTGTTTAAAAAAACCGTCGGCAATGTCAAATTATTAAAAAAAAACAAGATCCTATTTCACAATCTATGACCCAGGATACGCTCAAGGAGGTTATAGTTCATTAACCCGCGGTACGATTAGGGTCCTTTGGTGTTGCCCACAAAAACTATGGTTCGGTTACAGGGCGTCAAAACTCAAGTGACCTATGACGGGTGGCGCCAATTTTTTTCGCGTCTCGAATTCAATCTTGTGGAGAAGAAATTATAGATCGATGGAGTTGAAAAAAGTTAGAGCATTTTGTTTTTATTCTTACAGGGAAAGTAACAAATTATACATTTTTTTTTTCAAACGTACATGATCATCATCATCAGCCTATATTAGTCCACTGCTGTACATAGACCTCCAGCAATGAGCGCCATAGCGCCCTGTCGAAAGACTGCAGGTAAAAGCTGGATGCGTCAAGTTCTAAGACTGCAGGTTGACTGCAGATAGACGCATCCAGCATCTACCTGCAGTCAACCTGCAGTCTTTCGCAGGTCGTCATCCCACCTGGTCGGAGGGCGTCCTACCCTACGTTTACCGAATCGTGGTCTCCATTCAAGAACACGTTTGCCCCAGCAGCGGTTGTCGGTTCTTCGCGAGATATGGCCGGCCCACTGCCACTTCAGCTTGCTTATTCTCAGAGCTATGTCAATAACTTTGGTTCTCTGTCGGATGATCTAAGCATAGGTAAGTTTAAATAATATTTAGCGCGTTTATTTTTCCCTCACCGGGAAATATAGGTAAATGAACGAGATAAATATTATTTACCGAGGAGGAAAACATAGGAGTGAAATATTTTAAGTAAACAACTAAATAAACGCGATAAACACCCGTTAAATAATAAGTAGGTAGGTACTAATAATTAATTAAAACTTTTGGTTTGTTGTTTGAATATGGTTTTTGTACATATAAAACCCAGGTACCTAGGTTTACATGCTATTTCATGAGTGCTTACCCGTTCGACCCAAGATTTTTCTACCCAATAGGTATTTTGCTCCGTTCAACCCAAAACATTAGATTCAAGTTACCCGTTCTACCCACACCTACTTATTCCTAATTTCTATTGTTTGAATTCAAATAAATGACATAGTGAAACACTAAAGAAGGAGGGTCATTAGACAAAAAATGCAGAAATTTAATAAATAAAGATATTTTATTGAAGTAATGATAAGTTGCCCATGTAATTTCGTAATTATAAATGACTTAACATCATAAGTGATTAGAATATTATTATTACAACTCAATTTCAAGATCTGGCTTCAAGAACCGAATTCAAACTCTCTCTTTATAGACATAGAGATTAATTTACCTACCTGTTCTTGCTCCACCACTATAATTATTTTGCCACTACACCAAAACATTTGGCAAAATTCCTATTCAACTTGCGAACAGAAAAGTGTCAAAATGGACGCCTAATTTGCTCCAAAACACATTTCAATAATTAGCGTAGAAAAGGTAGATTTCGGAAGATTTTTTGCTTATGGTTCTCAAATATTTCGCATTCCTTTGTGAAATTTTGTACCTTTAGGTACAAAGATCCGATCTTTAGTATAATCTTTTAAATTTTCAAATAAGTGGAGTCGTGAATTTAGGACCGAGGAATACTGAAGCTCTCCAAGTTTTAAAAAACATCTGAACGTCAAGGTCGAAGCGGTGCGTGCCCCGAGAGCTAGTGAGTATCTGGCGCAACGCATCAGCATTGTCATACAGCGGGGCAATGCAGCCAGCAGCGTCGCGGGGACGCGCGCCGACTATTTGATACAGTCTGCAGTTAGTTTGTTTCAATTGAGCTAACAATTAGTAATTGATTTACTAGCTATTAGTTCATGTTATTTTATTGTAACTTTATATATTTATAAATTAATATAATTAACGAAAACCTTTTGCAACAAAATTTCAACGTCCAAGTTCAAATGCCACAAGCCAAACCTCATCAAATGAAAAAAACTGTTCCATACATTTTTTTTTTAATTCCTCTCCCGTTATACGTATGATTATAAAATCTTTTTTTATGAAAACGTGCTACGTAAATATTCGTTTAGTATCCACTTTAATATCTAATTCAGTCATTTACACTAAATCTAAAATTATTATACACTTTTGAAAGCCACCTACGATCACCCATTCAAAGCTGTTTTCTATAGATTATCATTTTCCCAGCCCAAGCAATAACAGTTTACTAAATAATATTAACAATAAATAAATACTTAAATTTAACTGTTAAAAATATATAAATCTAAACGTATCCCATTAGAAATTACCTAATATTTTATATACTTGAATGGGATAATAAAATTGTATGTGATCATTAAAAGTTAATCCTGTAAAAAATGTACATTAAATGTAATAAAAATGTATTGTTGTGCAACATCCACCGGTTTCATAAGTTATTTGTAATAAATTATATCTACGTTGACTGGGGTGAGCATCTGACTCTACCCGTCTCAAGATTTTTTTGGTACCATAGACGGTTTTGCCCTAGCTGACCATTTTGTGCATTACTATCGCTACTTGTACTTACCTACTTACTTATTCCATTGAGTAAGTTAGTAGGAAGATGAACCTGAAAATATTGTTAGATTTCTGAAACACTTAAAGACGGCTACTAACCGATGTTACGGTGTACAATTAATATAAGTGTTTATATATAATGTACCTACTAGTTTCTTTTACATATATAAACAAAACACTATATTAATTGTAGGTACTTATTATACAAAAAAACTTCTTAACATTAATGAAAGTTCTTATACTACTAGGTACGATAAAATAATGTAAGTAAACTCAAAACGTTATTATTCTCTAGGCCAGCTATTCTCAACAACAAACTAACAGACAGACATACACTATTTATTCATAAGCAGACTCACACGTCCAATAAATTACAGAATAATTCGTTAGTAGCAAATAAATCCGTAATAAGGTGTCATTAAAGTTTATTATTTAGTGAGTGACTCCACTTACGACTATTGTAGGTTTTTTGTTGCGCCATCTGTTGGGGTCGACCCAGTATAACGTACGATGCAGATAAATCATTAAATTTATAATACAAGTTATCTCAATAATTACTCTCTTGTTTCGTCCATCCTCACTAATATGTAGGTAAGTCAGTAATACTAAGTAAACTAATAGGCATGTAAGTAACAAAATATTCATTATGAGCCGTAATAGTCCACGGCTAGACATAGGTCTCCCCTAGTGAGTTTGTCGTCCGCTTGCCGCAGTATCTGCGTATATTCATTCAGTTCAGGATATCATCCCATACAAAAAAATATTTAACTGAAAATGTGTGAACTTGAAAAAAACTTAAAATATATGTTACACTTCAAAGTAGGTTTAATTGGACGGGTGTGTGTGAAGAATAATTGCTCCTGGATGCAACAGCATAAAAAAAAATCATTAATTTCAATAGGTACACTAATATTTCACCATTTGCTTTACATTGAAAATTTTACCCATCTTTTAGGCCTGAATTTGAAACCCATCTTTTTATATTATTACTAATAATATCTTGTTTTTCAAATATATAATGTTTGTCGTTGAAGATACAGTTCATACCTGATTTATCTGAACCCTAAGGTATACTGCGCAGTAGAGTGACAATATTTATAGTTAATAGAGCAGCTATTGTGCTACCGTTGAGCATTAGCCACTTATTATTTGATAGCTTAAATAGCTTGGCTTTCATTGGTTCACAGGCTTTACGACACTAACTCGGACTTTTTTAAGAAAATAAACCAAAAGACTTTTTAGTACCAATAAAGGTACCTAGTACAATCAAATAGGGTATTTGGTATTGGGACCGACAGCATTTTTGGCAAGTTGGGAGGACATGGGCTACATTTCTCTGGCAGACTCAATATCCTGAAAAATCATATCTTAGTAACACAGTTGCTTAGATATTAATTTTAAAGGTTTTTGTAATCACCCAAAATCTCGCCTTTAAGTCCGCCAAACATACAAACGCCAGTAGAGTTTATATTTTCTATCGATTCGCACACCTGATTTTACATTGACAAAAAAAAAAGAGCACAAAAACCTCCTTTGTCAAGCTTTGAATTCAACCTCATTCAAAAAGTCATGAAATCATGAATGAGATGTAAACTAACATTAAATCGCACTAAAATCACTGTGTAATGGTGTAAATCATAGTCTTTAAATCATTGTAACGTAAAAATTCAAAACCTTCCGAAAATTTAACCCTTCATCATCAATGAAAACCAATGCGT
This sequence comes from Eupithecia dodoneata, assembly GCA_947044415.1. Taxonomy (NCBI): domain Eukaryota; kingdom Metazoa; phylum Arthropoda; class Insecta; order Lepidoptera; family Geometridae; genus Eupithecia; species Eupithecia dodoneata. The sequence continues at coordinate 4,140,077 of OX345678.1, forward strand.
CATTCTCCATTCAAATTTACAAAATGGAGAATAATTTTCAAACACTACCGATTTCATAGCACATCACAGACCAACCGACGCCACACGCATCGCAATCAAATCCAAGCCTTACGCCTTTTCAATAGAGATCTAATTACTTATTACATTACAAAACAAGTAGACCATACGAAATTCGGAATTCAATTAATCATATATTGTTACTTAGTTTACTCAGCGCACTTCATTTTCTATCTCTTTAAGTCTCATTTCAATGATAAATGACGTTGAAATGATAAATGAATAGATGAGCGATGAAATGGTGAGCACATGTTACTTTTCTTAGATCTTTACAATTTTAAGGAGTCATTCATAGTTATTAATGATTTTCAGATTTGGTGATTTGGTATCGGACATCTTGGCTAGAAACCGACTTCAAAACGGAGATTATCAATTATTTCGGCCATATGGTTCATATTATTTCGGTAAGATTTTATAATTTTTTTCTATACTTAAGTTAAATTTTCAAAACTTAAATGTATATCTTTTAAATTTTATAAAATATCAATTGACCTAAGCAAATATCTGATATTGAATAAGTAAAATATGTTTTTTTCCTTAAATGGTTTTTAACCAATTAATGAACAAAAAACACTACCTATACAATTGGCATGGCTGATACATCTTTATTTTGTGAGGATACTTACGATATTGTTAATTTTTTGATTTGATTTGTGCTGTGTTTAGTGCTGCACTCAGCACTCTGGCGCTGCTGAAAACCAGCGCTGCACTGGCACTTGTGTCAATGTAGCATTTAATGCTGAGCCGGTAGCCTTTCTGTGTTCTCGTATTTAAATTCTTTTATTAGTTTCTAATTTGTTATATTTATATTAGTTCTTAATTTGTATAATTTTATATGAAACGCAAATAAATATTTTCTTTATTTCTTTAATGAAGTAAAATAATAAAAAAATATATCGAACTCTTTATTTAAATAAAGACTCCAAGATCCCTGACGGGAAAATAGACGCTGTACGCTCATAGGCCGTGCTTAATATGAACAATAATTATTCATTATCCCAATCATAATTTTAAAACCAATAACAAACGAACAATGCCGTCTAATTCTCCATCAAGCCCTTTCCGGTGCGGAAATTAAGAAAAATCCCCGCGTAATACGAAATGCAATAACGTAGTATATGACAAATGTATAAATGAAATCAGGCTGATCCAGGGGTGATATTTGAGATGTTATTGCCAGGGCTAAGCCGTGGTAAGCGAGGGTTAAATGATCACGGGGATGGCTTTATGTAAGAGCAGAGATATTTTATTTATTTATTTTATAATTTTGGGAAAATTAACAGCTACAACTCGGTCACAATCTCTGTGCACCTTGAGCCATACAAAATGTTTGGCTCAAGGTGCACAGATATTGTGACCGAGTTGTAGGTAACTAAATACTAAACTAAATACGTCAGATAAGGTAAATTAAGACAATGGTAACAAATATGTATTTCATTTATAAAAAAATATTGCTTAATTATACAGCTATGCTCGGGGACTGAAGGATAGGATTCGTTACGAAATCATCCGACAGAGAACCAAATCTATCGAAATAGCTGCCACTTCAGCTCGCTAATGCTTTGTATTAGCGAGCTGAAGTGACAGTGAGTCGTCCATATATCACGAATATATCACGAAGAACCGTCAACCGCTGTGATACACGCGTTCTTGAGTGGAGACCGCGAAGCGGCGAACGTAGTGTATAGGACGACCTGCGAGAGATTGGAGGCAGATGCTGGATTCGGCAAGCTGAAGACAGGGCGCTATCATATGGTGCTCATTAGGGGAGGCCTTTGTCCAGCAGTGGACATATATGTATTATATAGGATAGGTTGACGTTAACGATGTTACCTATCTCGTTCTGCGTCGCATGTGGATTTACACCCACCGCGCCACGAAGGTCGTCAAGCGTCAAGTCGTGTGTCTAAGTTTGTCTGAAAGAAACGCAATTTTCCATAACACCATCCCAATATCAACCCCCAAAGTGTTATGGAAAAATATCGCATTTAACACGCGCTGGGAATCAAACCGGCACCCCTCGTATTAAATATGTCGGACGTATATTTACATATGCTAGCAATGACTGATCGGATTCTATGGATTTAATAGCCGTTGTTTAATTATGAGAAAGTTAATCTGGATTATAATTAGTTAGTTAGGATTCATTGCATAAATCATAAAACTATAAATTCAGGAATGAGTTAAACTATCCCATTATGTTAAATATTGAGCAGATTTTTTTTTTTATTAAAATCGATGTATAAATTATTTTCCGGGTAGCTGAAACAAATCTCGGTACCAAAAAAGACAGATCTGTTGTAGTTTTTATAAAAATATCTGAACGTCTGGTCGTGACTCGAGAGCTGGTGAGTATCTGACGCAGCGCATCAGCATTGCCATACAGCGGGGCAATGTGTGGTTTTTTCTTCACTTCTTCCACTAGTGGACAAAAAATTGAAGTGAACAGTAAAATTGTTTTTTTTTTTGATAATTATTTAATGTATAAAATATGACTTGTCTAAGTGCTTATTTTGTAAGCCTAAAGAAATAAATGATTTTTTAACTTTTTACTTTACTTTACTTTACGTTAATGCAGCCAGCGTCGCGGGGACGCGCGCCGACTGGTATTGATGTGGATTAGTTGAGCTACCCGTAGATTGTTTGCAACAGTAAATAATAGTTTTAATTTGTTTCTATTACTTGATTGTAACTTTCTTTGTTAATACAGAACTGTTCTCTACAAAAACGCCTGAAAATAATATTTTTGAGTTTAAGTAAACCTTCAACCATTCCATGCAGCACAATCATCATCATCATCATCAACCTATGTTAGTCCACTGCTGGCCATAGGTATCCCCCAATGAGCGCCATAGCGCCCTTTCGTCAGCTTGACGCATCCTGTATCTGCCAGCAGTCCTTCGCAGGTCATTTCACCTGGCCGGAGGGCGTCCTGCACTACGTTTGCCGAGTCGCGGTCTCCACTCAAGAACACGTTTACCCAACGGTCGGTTCTTCGCGAGATATGGCCGGCCACTTCAGCTTGCTAATTCTTTGAGCTATATCGATAACTTTGTTTCTCTGTCGGATGTATTCATTTCATGCAGCACAATAACTCTTGTAAATAAGTACAACTGACTTACCAAACTAAATCAAATCAAACTTTTAACTCTAAACTCATTCAATTCAACTTACCCTATCCAAACTGAATACTATTCAATAAATTCACTCAACGTAATTGTCAAATCATTCACTGAACATTTGCCCGGACCCTATAGGGCCATTTATAAACTGGTAAATATACAATGAGTGAAGTGCGGGCTATTATAGTATCGTATGAGGGTGCTAAAGTGGCCCGTAATGTACCCAATATTGGTTCGAGTCGCAACGCTTTGTAAAGAGTTTTTATTGGTTTCGGCGTAACGTATTCAATGTCCAGTCTCCGCAGTCAAACATCAAAGTGCTTTATTTCCTTTAGTCGTGAGTGACTCATACTATTTTCGACACTCATCATATTTTTTATATAACGAGTGTCAAAGAAACTGATCCAATGAGCAGGGAAATACTAATAATATCACTTAAGATATATAGATAGATAGATAGATAACACTTTATTACACCACACAAAACAGAAAATAATACAGAGATAAAAATTTAGAATAAAGGTATAAAGGGCGGCCTTATCGCTGAGAGCGATCTCTTCCAGGCAACCTTGGGATGGACTGGACATGAACGAACAATATAGACGGTGGAACTTTAATAAATAATTGGTAACAAATACACTAAATACCTACATTACAAACATTATAATAAACTAATAAGAATACATCAATAGATCAACTGGTAGGTACATACAGGCATTTTATTTATTGTTCTCAGCTACATTTTGAAAAAGTTTGGTCTTTCACTATTTTCGTAGTAAAAAAACAAAATCTAGTAATTAAATTAAAACTTTTCTAATTTAAATAATTATCAATTAATTCTTAATAGGATTAAATACCTACCATTACAGAGAAATCAGTTCAGTATTCTGATAATGTTCAAGCAAAAAAACTTCACTGAGTCTCGCCTCTAAGGGGATACCGTGAATAACTAAGACTTGATTGCATGTCAATTTTACCAAAAGTGGTCGACGGACGGCGCTTATTTTTTACATAGACTTGTGCAAAATTTATCTGTTATAGAATAGGCAAACTTTAGTTCCTTTAGTTGATGTAAGGTACCTACTAAAGTCATGAAAAAGGTATTTATTCTATGTTACAAAATTAATGGGATTAAAATCAAATTCGAAATTAGGTATTATTTTTAACAATTCGATAGTTAAAAACACACACTAATTAAAAACCATAAATAACGTTTCCGTTTCGATAACTCAAATTGCGTAATAAAACACTATAAAACCAAATTAACACAAAATCGTTTTGTATTGTAACTATGTCGAAAAAAATAAGCAATTAAAATAATACTTTACTTTGTACTAATTGAGTATGCATTGTAATGTTTAGTTTACCTACTTGTTTGTTTAAATAAATAAACAACTAATGCTGGACAATTCACACAGCATTATCTAGGCCTACGGTAAGCAGAGTTTGTGTTATGGGTACTCGATAACTGATATTATGTACATAATGCAATACTGATGTAAAATAAATAATATCTATCTATGTAATCATAGATAGACTTTTTATTATACATAGAAAACTACTAGAACACCCGGAACAAATATCTGCAGATCGTACACACAATTTCTCCGAGGCGGGATTCGAACCCGCAACCTCCTGCGTCGCAGACTGATCTTCGCCCACCGCGCCACATCGGTCCTCAAACGTTTGTTAAATGTTATACAGATTACAAAGCAGAACAAACACATCATTAGGTACCTACATACTACAAAAGCTTGGTTTCAGCGGCGATTGAGATAAAAAAACCGAAATTTAATCCGAATTTTAATCTCCGGTTTTCATTTCATTTATTTATTGCGTCATATTATGGTACATATTTGTCAGAACTTATTGACACCTATTAGAGAATTCACATAACATGTACCTAGTCATTTAGGGTGTAGCAATGCATGGTCGGAACTTATATATACCTATTAGAAATTAGAGAATGCACACAAAATTACACTATTGAAACACCCTAAATGGATAAATACTCGTATGTATTTATCTATTTAGGGTGTTTCAATGGAAAACCTAGATCACTAAAAATTTATAAACAAAGTAGTTTCCCGCTGTATGTCTGTTCCTATGTATGTATGCTTAGATCTATAAAACTACATGCATGTTTATTCCGAAATTAAAAGTATTATATTTTCCAGGCTTAGAACTACATTTCCGCAAAATTTGTAAGTAATGTTAGCAATGTAATGTTAGCCTAATACGTTCAGTGCATTTTGCGTCAAAAAGCAACAAACATGCACCCAAACCTTCGCATTTATAATATTAGTTTGTATGATTGTGACACAGTTTGGGGATGATAAATAAATGCAATTCACTGCACCAAAAAAAGCATGGCTTTACGAATAATAGAATGGGACCATAGATTGTTAAATGTACCAGAAGTGAGCAAATTCGTTTTTAAACGGCTATCAGCCGGTCATTACGGGTGCGGATGGCACTGGGCGGTACGGTGACCATGTTTGGACCTTTAAATAGGACACAACTATAAAATATAGTGTGTTAGTAAGTAGTTGTTTTGCTCCTCGAGCAAATCTTTTCGCTGAGTTATTGCCTTTTTGACGGGCTGCACACACACAATTTTTAAATCTCTTCTTTTTTTAATTGTTTATATGTACTTTTACTTATTGTAGACTACTAGTACTCATTGTTCTCTAATTTATCTGTGTTATTCTATGATGTGCCTTTTCTATTGTGACCTTTGTAACATGTGCTGCAGTTGTCAAATAAATTTGTTATCTATCTAGTTATACCTAGAATATGTTAAAAAGTATTTTTTTAATGTTTTTATGGAATTAAATGGCTACCTTTGTTCGATACATCGAACAAGGAGGATTTTAGCAGCATCAGTAGTTCGACCTAAGTAGGTTACTCGTGCCGCGAGCGCAGACCGGACGCCTACAGAGGTCACTGCATCACCAGCAGCCATTCAAACACGCACTCATTAACATCATATTAGTCGTAGTTTTATACAATATAGCTATTGTCCCTATACTCGACTATTATTACATCAGCATCCCGGGAAAAGCTAGCCGCGATTCCTTCAACCTTAAATTTATATTTCATAACATTTTTGCCAAGCAATAAAATGGTCGACCTGGATTTGAGGTTTTCAATTAAATATCCCTGCTAGCTGAGATTTTATATAACAAGCTGAATATGTCCCATTGAGTGAAAATTGCCTACAGAAGATCATTTTTTGTATTGATGGAGCAATAAAGTTAAATTCTAATTTGTATACTATTCGATCAGAAGAAAAACATTTAATATGTGAAGATAATTCTTTCTTCACACCTTCGCGGTATTCGCTACCCAGAGCCAGAATTATCGGTAATCCTACTGTCACTAATAATAGGTACTCGTCTAAATACCGCGCACCTCGAGAAACCTGAAATAAAATAATAATATAACAAGTGAAATTTACCTCTACCGCTCTAGGTTTTGAATACCGCATAGGTCTGAATAATTGAAGGTGGGCTTCAATTATTCAGACCTATGCTAACCTAACCTAACTGGAATCGTGGTCACCCTACCAGCACTTTATAAAGTAAGTACCTTCTCTCAATAGTCTAACAATAGACGTTTTCACGTTTGTCCACACAATGCCGTCGGCAGCGAACGTGTTTGGACATCTGTGGCTCTAATAACTGGGACAGAATGGACACTGACACCTTATGAGGTAGGTATTGTACCGGGGTAAAATTGACCATGGTGGATTGACTTTATTGAATAGTACAGACGACTTCTTATGATGCAAATGTAATATCCTGGGACAAAGTTGATTATGAGGAAATGGATTTTGGTTGACTCTTTGTCGGTTGATTTGATTTTATAAAGTCGTGTAAAGATTATAATATGACAACCTCTGTGACGCGGCGGGCGAAGATCAGTCTGCGACGCAGAAGGCTGCGGCTTCGATTCCCGCCTCGGGACAATTGTAACGATCTGCAGATATTTGGTTCGGGTATTCTGGTCGCTATCTATGTAGCTATAAGTTGTTTTCCTTTTCCACCTAAATAAAAATAAGTAATAGTAAATATCCATCTATGTAATGCAACATTAAGTACATTATATCTATCAGTCGTCGTCTCGGTTTAAAGATGTCTAGTAACCATAACACAAGCGCTTAGCTTGAGGATGCTGTGTGGATTGTCCAGCATTATTTATTTTATTTATCTACTGAATTCAAGTATCATCAACTTTGTACTTAATTTATTTAATTTTAAACCATTCCCACAAGCACGACGCTCCGATAACGACCCTCTACAATGAGTCCACCAATTTTCAAACTTGTATTACATTTAGATACCGGCATTAAATTTGAGCAGGCCAGTAATCATACAAACACTTTAAACCACCCCACTTCTTAATTACCAACCAATTTAAAACAACCCCTTATACCTCCTCAATTCACTCAAAATTACACACAAAACTCTAAAAGGACAGACCAAGTTACACCAGCCGTAGGGTAAACTCCCCGTTTTCGTACCCTATTAAGTGATGGGTAATTTAGGAATACATAAAGTACATAATAGGGTCCTTAACTTCGGCTTAATGAGGTGAAAACGGGATCGTTTACGCTGTAGGTACCTTAATGTTCAATCGATTCTTGGTCCAAATATGGAGATGGATTCTGTCGTGACAACATGGGCGGTTATGAGACTTTTGAATGTCGAACGAGTACGTTCCTTTTTTAAATTTCAAATCATTTATTTAGGTTCATTTTTTTTCTCTTGTGCCAGTGATTTAGTACTCTAGTCTAGAGCAACGAAGATAAAGGCCAGATATGGCCGTCGTCGTGGCGTTCGTTGTAAACGTTTCGAGTCCTCAAAGAGCGGCCATACGTCCAATTTTTGGTTTGAGTGGGAAAACTGGAATTGAGATTTTTTGCGATTTAAGTTTTCCCCCTCAAAGAAGATATGACACGGGGGAAAACTGAAATAACCCTGATTGTCAGATCAGACATTCGATGGATAAGCGTATCGGACTTTCAGAGATGTCATAAGACCCGACTAAGGAAACCAACCAGTATTTTTAATACTCCATTACCAATCGTCCTACCAAGCGTGGTTATGACAAAACCCCTTTTTTTGGGATATAGCTTGTTCAGCAGGGCACGTTAGGCATGTGTTCTGATGAGTAATAGAGTAACCAGTATAATACGTATTTCTTTATAAAACCCATTGTATGTCATACAAAAACACTGTTCTTGGTAAATTATCAACGCGTGCTTTAGATCGTGTAAAAAAGGCTTTGTCCATAAGAAATCTTTAACACCTTTTGATATAAACCTTAACAAAAACTGTCGCAAAAAATATAAACTGCAATAAAATGATATCTAAACAGATACAAACATATTTACGTACAAATAAATAAAAAACTGCCATCTAAATACAGCAGCAAATAAGGTTCAAATTCGTCTAACTTCACTATTTTGTTGATAATAGTAAGTTTGGATTTGATTCGTCCATTCAATTCATGCCAAATTCCTTTTATAAAAGCTCTTACGACTCTATTTCATAGACAACTTTTTCAGAAGACATAAACAAATTCTTTTTTTGAAGATATCAAGATAACATTAGTGGCTTCTAAACGGTTGTCCTGATTTCAATGGCTGACTTAAATGTCTATGAATGGCTGACGTCTTTCCAAGAGATGGTTTTATGTTGATAAATATGAGACTAATCAAATTATTTATGGCATTAAATCGTAATAAAGTCAAAAGAGAACAGCTGCTAAGAGGTCTTTATTGTTATTTGACGGAAGGGTTCTGTATTGTTATAGAAATTGTTTAGAAAAATTATCAGTTCTAAAGTTTTGTATAAAACCAACTCTTATCGTTCGTCTTCTCCTTCATCAACCCAAACACACTAACATTACAACTCCAATATCCATTAGTGCGTAGGTGCGTAATTTTTCTTAGTTTTTATAAATTATTAAATTGAAAATCGGCCTATAAATTATAGCTTAAATTAATAAAATACCATCCTGCAACGAATAAAAGTCTTTTACACCTTGTTTCCAATAAAGAAAAAACTTAAACACGTCCAAAAATTACCGTGTTTCCCTTAATCACGACACGTTAACATTAATAAAGGACCACACACGATGCCTCCTTAAAAGCAAAACAGTAAAAGGTGCTAATATGAAAGGATACCCGTTCCATTTTTGAAAACAAACACCCAATGGTGTTTAGCCGCCATAATCTGTTCAAAGAGTTTTAGGCGCCGTATTTGGCGTGTTTGTTTTTTTTTTATCGTATTCAGTGTTACCTCTACAAAGTACGAGTAGGTTTCTACTATTGTTACAAAGGCCACAAAAGTTTTTGTTCATACATTTTTTTCATGAACCTAAAACCTGCGCTGCCGACATACATTTTTCTAATGCTGTAAATAGTAACGTACCAGATTCCTAGATTATGCTGGATGGGGGCATAAGACCAGTTATTGTGGCTATCTTTGAGAGAGGCCTATATCCAGCAGTCTTACGTCTTTGGCCTGAAGTAATGCTGATTGTGATGATGACCTAGGTTAATACGTGTGTGCAAAAAATTGGCAAACAAGGATTTATTCCCTGCAAAAACTTATCCAATAATAATAGTGCTAATCTGCAGAAAACACACGGACCACCTTCCCAAAAAAAACATGGCGCCTACATTATTTGAAAACCGAACTTGTTACTTCCCTATCCGTTCAAAAACTGATACCGTAGCGTTTGTTCAAAAATATTTAAGTATAATGCGCCCATTTTCATCTGACCCTTATTACCAAAGATTAGTTTAAACAGAGGGTTCACTCCAAAATGGTGCTGCTAAGTGACGTGGTTAAGTGGCGACTTGGTGTTTGGTTGTTTTAGGACGTTGTTTGTTTTCGAGGTTTAAACACGACGTCGTTACAAGGTTTATTTTTATCTTTACGAAAGGGTAGCCGAATATGAAAGGAGACAATGCTTTAAAAAAGAAATGGGTTTTGGTTATAAAAGTCACTTAGCAGGTTTTTTGGTACCCATTTTTAGCTGAGTTAGCGCTTGTTATTGTGAAGAGATCGTTATTGTTTAAACATACCTACGTTAAAATATTATTTGAGGCTCTTTACAAGCACCTTTTTATTTGGTTAGAAAATAATTCATGTATTTTACAACATTTTTCAAACATTACGATGAAAATATAGAGCCATCTCAAAAACACACTCTAGGAGCTCTGCGGCGTTCAGAAACCTCAACAGGAAGTTAATTTACTCTTAATTTATTACTTTCACCAAGAAATATAATTGCAAAGGGGGTGTCGCAATTACCCCCTCGCGCCCTCCCTTGGAAAAAGAAAAAGAGCAATTTCCAAATATTAAAAGCGGGAAATGTGTTTACGATGACAGCGGCGGGTGATACGCGGTTTTATTACTGCTTGAGTTTGTCTATGGTTAGGGTGCTTCTGTTTTTATGATTTTTTAAAATAGAATTGTGAATTTTAATGGTTTTATTACAAAGGTTAGTATCATATTCTATTTATTTCTTTCAGCATTCGAATAGATAAAGCAGCACATAGTAGGTATATCTTATACTATTTTTGATTGATGTAAAATGCTACACGTAAAGTTTCTTTCAGGTTATTTCTTTTGATTATTTAAGTTAGTCTCAATTCTAGCAATTGTCAGTTAACATAATCGTACTATACTAATAATATACCTACTGGAGAAATTGAATGATAAACTTCCGGGTCATCACTTGGTTTTTGAGTATGTTCCTTTCACATTTCATAAAAGCCACTCATAGCGGGATGTTTGCCATGATTTGAATTTTGAGCTATCCAATATTTCAACACAGTTTCGTAATTAGATAGACAGATAATAATTAAATGCACACTTAGTTTATAAGAACAAAATAACAACTTAACAAAAGAATATACAATTGGCGGTCTTATCGCTCAAGATCTCTACCAGACAAACATGGATGGATAGGATCGTGGAGAGTACCTGGGGATCCGTGAAGAAGAATATATTTAAAATAACGTAGTAATTCCAGTCCAACTTGTCTCACCCTGTAAACACAAAAAGGTCGCGACACGAACTGAAAACTCATTTCTCGCCGTAATGGCGGCCGGCCCCCACTTACCTACTATTATCCCGCGTTTTATTAAAAAAATCTCTCATCTCCTCTGAATTGTCCGCACCACTCGGGAATATGAAGTCGTTATTTAAAAAGATTGCCGTTTTCGTATTATTTCAGTATAAATTTCAGTTAAGCTGAGTTTTAGACCCTTGAAAGTCGATGAGATATCTACATTTTATTGCGGTGGGGTTTTCAGTTTGCATAGAATTTATATTTTAATATGGACGGCTTTGGTGGCATAGGGAAAGTCTAGACTGAGGTGCGAGTTTGATTCCTGCATAAAAGAGTTACTTTATTCATTTCCTAGCTCCTGAAAGTCAACTAAACACATAACAGAAAAAAACACATAACTTGTAGTAAATATATTTTATCTCATTCATCTTTCATTCTTTACCCGTTATTTCCTGAATTTAAAAAAAGTTTCTGCATGGGTAATGATCAGATTTAAATTCAGAATATCGTTCAATCAACCAACAGTCGACAAAAATCATAACATCAAAACAAAACATTCGAAATTCGAAATAAATCAAAGAAAAATCCAGCCAGTTTTATTACCCCAGCAACGTTCATCATTACACTCTTTCAATTAAGACGAGCGTAATCTCTCTGTGTGATTACACTGCATTAATTGGCTAGGGGAGACTACCCCTTAACCAAACAACCGTATCACAACTGACATAGGAATCATTTTCCAACAACATAAATAAACGTTTGTTAATATTTGCGAATTGACATCAATTATGACAGTGACATTTGATTTCAGCTGTATTCTAGGGCGATAAGGTTGAATATGAAACTGTTGAATAGGGGAGCGTTTAGATGCACAAAAAGATGGTAGATAGCGATTTAATGCGATTAACTTCGTGTTAAGTGACATGGCGCTAGCTAATGGTGTGATTTGCTTTTTTAAACGGTTTAAGTATCTTGTTAAAAGATATTGTAAGCGTTAAAAATAATTGAGTTTGGCTTAGTAGTTACCTATCTTATTAGTAGATAGTAAAAATTCAAATCATAACATTTTTTTTTATCTTTATAATAATACCTATGTGAAGTCGATAGGCAAAAATAACATATTTAATATAGATTTTCGATTATTCTATAATTGATTTTAAAATATATTTTTGTAAAGAATATGATTTTGACTTTTAATCATGCTCTCAGCAATAAGGCCGCCCTTTATACTTCCTCTATTCAAAGTATTTCTGTATTATTTCTTGGTTTGTGTGGTATAATATCTAAAGTGTTTTCATTCTATCTATCATAGTCTAAAAACTAAAACCATGATAGATAGATAGAATGCATTTTGATTCTATACTTTATATATTTATATATTATAGCTTAGTTCAAAAGTAATTTAAACATCATCTAAATTAGAGCGAGTTACAAATTCGACGCCATCAGAGAGAAAAGTCTCAGAGCGGACATCTGAACCCGCAGCATTCGGAAACGGTGGCACGTCTCGCGTCTCACCTGTCATAAACAAATCAAACATGGCCGGCCCGAGATATTAATGAGACAAAGAGACATTAGTTCGCTACAAAATGCCTCCGCATTCGCGAATAATTAAATCGTAAAGTCCCCTACACCGCCTACAGCAGACGTCTATTTACTCCTTTTTCATTCAACACAATACCCACTGCAATCTGACTCCTTCAATTCCGTTACGTCATTTTATTGTCCAACAACTCAATCCAAAATAAACTTTATACGCAAGCGATAAAAGTCAAATTAGGGAGCTGTGATAGTATTTTATAAGGCGTACTCCATAGAGACTATTAATTTGAGCGCGACGGACCCCGCCTACTGAATATCGCGATTCCACACATGTCGGATTGTATCGTCGTCTCGTTCGCTCCGCGCCGCTTATTAAAATTCCTCGGTTGGTAGCTGCGTCTCTCTCGCGGCGGAGAGGAGAGGGGCGGTCCGCGACTCGCGGTTTGCGCCCCAATACTAGCGCGATTTCCACAGCGCTTCCACGCGAATCACCGGCACACCGCGGCTTTCCGCGGCTCATCAAGTTTCCGAACGCACCCATCTGCTATTTGACGTTCCACTTTTGAATTTCAAGTGTTGCTATTGTAATTAATTGGACGGTGACTATTGGTGTGACATTTGAACTGCATAAACGTGTTATCAAAACAATGAATCAAATCACATGCGATAAACTACAATTTGCATATCGATAAATAAATCCCATAAACAAACAAGTGATATTCCGCTAAATTTATAACCAGACAATGATATTTCTTCATTGCCACAAGTAACAAAAGACTGTCAATATTTCACGACCGGCATTCGAAAATGGAGACTCGGCAATAACCACTGTCATAGAAATGAGCAGATGAAATGAAGACGACGCTCGAATGCGAGCGTGCCGACTCCGCCGAGAGCGGGAAAGGGCGGATATCCTTCAGCGTAGACTCTCTCCTACGCGGGAAAACTGACACACCGCAGAAAGACTCCATTGACGCCATCAGCAATGACGCGGAAAGCACCGACGCTGCCCCAGAAACGGACGACAGCGACGTCGACATCGAAGACGTTGACTCTAATGCTGATGACAGAGAAGCAAACGATGGCGAAGAGGAGAACCGAGGAGTGGTGGTGCCGCAGCCGATGCTCCCGAGGCTGTACCAGGGTCCGGCGCCGCCGTCCTGGCCCTTCGGAGCCTTCCCCTGGATGGCACCGAACCCCATGTTCAGAACCGGTTCGTCTAGTAAGTACTTGCTTAGATCTAACTTGATAAGATTTGGGAATTTTGAAAATTCACACTTATCTCTTTTTATCTATGTGGGTACGAGCAGTAGTTAGATATTTAAATTATATTTAATGCCACCCTGTGTGGTTGCTTTTACAACTAACTCTTATTTTTACTCTTTCTCTTATACGAGTAGATACTAATTTATATCTTAAAATGACAGTGGACAAAATAAGATAATTTGCACCGACTTCCGTCGGTAACTATACTCCTAGATTTTTGACGTTAGAAAAGGGCAATTACCTACTAATATTGATAGGTAAAAAAATCACCTATTTATATAAAAATACAATCAATATAAGTATTTTTAATTTAAGTAGGTAATTTTAAAGGTGTATGTCTAACTAATAAAACAAAGAATAACATGCATTTACAATAATAACTCTATTTACACTTCGAAGTGACGTGACCGAGCCGTGATCGAAGCGATTTGTATTTTTACCTGACTGGTGGACTATTTATTAATTATTTAGCTATGCCTTTTTCGGTAGATAGCAAGTGAACGAAAAGTGCCGATATGGATAGTTTTTACTTAGAACCTATATACTACTATTACCTATAATATTATGAATACAAAATTAATTTATCACTTTGAACTGTTTGGTTACAAGTTCGGTTTTATGTATCAAGTCGGTCCGTGAGGGTTAACAAGTAAAAATATTCGTTAATAATTCTTATACCACTATAGTCTAGCTGTTCTCAATGACAATGTTTATAAACATGGGTATACTTGACTTAAAAATCACTATGTAATGGGTAATTTATGACAAAATTTGCAATACTTGCCAATTTTACCTATATTGCTTAGTGCTGATAAATAAATATGAAAGTCGATGTCGACACTAGAATGTTAAAGTGTCTTTTGAGTTATTGTTTATAAAAAATATTTCTTGAGGTTCGTTCGACATAGGTACCGCAAAACTATTAAAAAATAGCGCTTGATCTACGGACAGTGTAAACAGACTTCCATTATTATGCAAAATTAACATAATCATACATAATTAAAACTAATAGCAAGTCGTTAGTTTCCATCGTTTTAATTCGATACAAATTACTTTATCGATTCATTGTATAGTTTGTGGTGTATCTACTAATTTATAAAAAACCTGTCAAGTGTGAGTTTGACTCAAAAACGAAGGGGTCGCGTCGGTGCCAACTGTACAAGATATTGTTAAGAAATGTACCAACATATACCAACTTAGATATCGAATTATTTTGTTGCTAAGTATAAAAGAAAGAAAACTGCACTCTAAAAATTGCTACGGTCTTCCTTCTCGTTAATGTTAAACTGCCCGCTGCCAGGCAGACGGACGAACGGGCATATAGAATTCGTTGGCTAGTTTTAGTTGTTTTAGTAATGAACCCTAAAAATGGTTAAGTACCTAGTTATTATCTTTAGGATTGAGTTAGTAGGGAGTTAGTAGGGGATAAACAAGCTAATAACATGTTATGCTTTAGTTCTCAATAGTCAACTCTAGTCTTTTAAAACTTCACCTTATTGCATTTCACATTATATTTTGTACTTTGCATTCATTTATTTCACAAAATGAGGGGGGGTGACAAACGCATTAATAGCTAAGAATTACTACCGAAGATCTCCGAACAGGTGGGATGACGACCTGCGAAAGACTGCAGGTAGATGCTAGATGCGGCTAGCTGAAGACAGGGCGCTGTGGCGCTCATTGGGGGAGGCCTATGTCCAGCAGTGGACTACTACAGGCTGATGATGATGATGATGATGAATATTGAATAGAATAGCATTTATTTCGACACACACACATAAAAACAAACAAAACTAAATATACCTAGAGCATGTCTCGATTGCTCTTTCATCACAATCGCATAGATAGATGTCGTGTGGTGGCGGCTTAGAATTTGCACCACCCCAATCTACCCGCGGCGCGGGTGTCATAAGGGACATCCAACGGGGGGCGGGCAGCGGCGCCTCCTGCAGAACAATTTACCACCGAACGGCGATCTCGAACCCGCCTGC
Organism: Eupithecia dodoneata; assembly: GCA_947044415.1. Taxonomy (NCBI): domain Eukaryota; kingdom Metazoa; phylum Arthropoda; class Insecta; order Lepidoptera; family Geometridae; genus Eupithecia; species Eupithecia dodoneata. The sequence continues at coordinate 4,156,146 of OX345678.1, forward strand.
CCAGCGTGGGGATTATGAGCATTATTCCCCAAGAGATAAACGCCAAAAGGCGCTTATCAGCAGTAGGCCTGAGTCCAACTGTGGTGGTCCAGCTGTATGGGCTTTGAGGTTGAACATAGGTAGGTAAGCGAGTTTGTTGCCTTGAGGTAACAAAGAGTTCCAGTTATCTACATGAAAACGCCCGAAAGACAAATACTTTCGCTGGTCAAACAAAGGCAGGATGGCTTCATAATTTAAAAAAAATAGTTTTGCGGGACATTATACCTACTAATGCCTCCCATTTATAAGGAATCGTCCTTTAGAAATGTTATGTCGTGATCATTTTCTATTCAAAATCAAAGAAATCAAGACCATCGGTCCTCAGTTGACGGAAGATTTTGCGAACATTTACAAAAACATAACTAGCCGAATACTTCTTTTTTTAGGGTTAAATAATAGTTAAAATACCCATATCTAATCCACCAACAAAAAAATATTCAATGGTTATTTATATACCTATGGGAACTGAAGTAGGTTTTACCAAATTCCAAATTAGCACATTGTAGTTTAAAAATAACGTGATCAGTTTTAAATATATTAATTTTATACGTAAATATTAAATTAAATAATGCTGAACAATTCAGACAGCATTATCTAGCCCCAAGCTAAGCAGAGCTTGTGTTATGGGTACTAGATTACTGATATACATAATACAATACATTACATAGATAGATCTTTTTTTATTATACAAAGAAAACGACCAGAACACCCGGAACAAATATCTGCAGATCGTACACACAATTGTTCCGAGGCGGGAATCGAACCCGCAAAACCCTGCGTTGCAGGCGGACCTTCGCCCACCGCGCCACATCGGTCGTCAAATTCAGTCAGTTGAATTGCAAGTTAGTATAAATAACTAATCGCGTGTCAAAGGTTGTGGTTACAAATGATTTTCTATTGTATTTATTCAGCCATTGAATTTATTGTATTGATTTATTTCAAATTAAACAATTACGTTTGCAATAAATTTGCAAATTGTCTTTGCGCATTTTTTATTTAAATTAACATTAAATAGACGTAGGCACTTACCTTTAAAACTTGATTTAAATAGATGACCTATTTTATCTATAGATAAAGTAGATGTATATTGATTTGAATTAAGTGTCTTCTACAAATAGTACAATTTATGCTATAAAAAAACAACGATTAAAACAACAATTCAGTGATTTTTGAAATTGTAACTAAGAATTATTTAATTGTTTTTATTGAATTAGTAATAAAGGTTTTCGAGCAGTCTCTGTAAAGTTTATTTTTAATTTAAAATGTGATATTCTTGCTGCCTCACATTCTTGTCAAAATACTCCAATCACCACGAACGACTGACTGAAGGCAAAACCATTAACAATACAATGTTGACAGCATCATTTATCACACCTATAATTAAATAGAACAGTTGCGCGTTTTTTCTTGTTTTGTATTTATGTTAGTTTACCATCAGGCGGCAGATATGTGGCCGCATTTCCACGTGCGAAAATTTCACATCATTAGGGTTACCATTATGGAGCTAATTTATCAAAACGTTGCAAGAAAAAATATTAGAAAAAAATTGCGTCATTAAATTATTTGTAGGTACCTAACGACTGTAGTAGCGAGAAACTGTACTGAAAAATAATTGGTCAAATTATAAAAATATGTTTACATAAGCTGTAATAGATAGTAGGTACTAAATTAAAGCAACAATAAAATGATGTTACAAAAGGCCGAAGAAAACAGGTTTTCGAAGGGCGGCTGAGGTATTTTCTACGTATTTTTAAGCAAGTAGGTATTGTATTATGTATAACAATTTTCGCGGTCTTTTATGAACAATCCTGCAAAATAAATTCGTCACAAACCGCAAAAATACATTCAATAGCCATAATCAGTATTTTCAAATAGCATTTGATAAGAAAATGAATCGAATTAGCGTGCCGGCCACCATTTTGTGGCAATTACTTGATTGGAGAGTACCAATCAAAGCGGAGATTGGTATCGACGCTAAACTGTTATCGATATAATGCGAGACTATCGTGTCGACACGCTACGTTAGTACACTATAGGTACAGAATATCTATGTACTGTACAGTACATAAGAAAGAGTATGTATAAACGTAAACTATCTATTTTACAGCTAGCTAGTACCGAAACTAGGCCCACCTAGCCAACTAACCCACCAAGTTTTGAAATAAAAGTTCAGACATGTTTGACATATTTCATTTATTTCATTCATTTTTTTTTTTTGCTTGATCCAGTTCTTTTCAAGGAGGGGTAGGGAATTATAATATTCAAGGGGGAATTCTGTTTTTTTCACTTAAATTTTTCAATTTAATTTTATTGGTAAAACTGAAAATAAAATTAAACCAGTAGCTAGATCGGTTATTATTACCTTCGTACTGTTGAAAAAACACAATGCAATATTCATAGATAGCCTTTTTTTTTATTTGTCAAATAGGATTCTAATGAGTGAAAAATATTATGTTTTCGTTTCTAGATTAACTTCGGAAATTTAAAGTTTTACGTTTTGCCAATATCAGTTAAAGTTTCGTTCACAGATAACTTTTTAAAAGCTAGGTAATGAGAAAAGTTGGGATTTTAAAATCAAGCTTTCTTCCAAACCGGATGTTCATATTCGTTCGTGGCGCCATTTTCTTTTACGTTTCATTGCTTGTCATGTCAGAGTCAAGTCACTGACTTATAGGTTGCCATATAGAATGATACTCAAGTGCGATTCTACTAATTGCCCATTGATACATTCCTTTATAACAGGCATCATTGATATTTCATTTATTTCTGGTTCTATTCAATGAAAATTGCGACTTTTAATTGACATCTTATGATTTATCACTTGAAGGTGTTATGAAACGTCACAAATAACTTATTACTATAAGTACATGACGAAGGAGTACGTACCTACATAAATAATGAGAGTTCCTATATATATATATATATATTATCAACGGGTAGGTTGGTAACTATTTAAAAATTCATAAATATACCTTTTTTCTGATCACCCTTTGCAACTTAATCATTTTAGATACTTACTTATCCGTTTTAAACATCGACAACAAACTTAGCACTAAGTTGCAAGTGTTGCAACACTGTCCGCCATTTTGAAAAAAACTCTTTCGTTCGTCACATACCTTGATCCGCCATAGTGAATTCATTCATTGAATGTGGTTTTTGCGGAATCGCTTGGTCCAATGAAGGGAAAGGGCATAAGTGGAATCAATATTAATTTATTAACTTTGTCTTGTCTAAGAGTGATTAGAAATAATTGCACAGAAGGGCAGGATTAAGTTTTTCGCACCTGAAAAGCACCGCTGCCATGCACCCAATATAAAAACGTAGGTATATTCAAATTATATATAGGTATATTTCCATAAACGACATTTAGACGGCATCGTTTGAAGTTTGTAGGAGGCCATTCTGTCACAGTAAATTTGTATCTAATGATAACGAGTTTTAGCCCATATTTGAATGCACATTTTTGTACTGGGTGGTAGCGGTATTGGATTAATGACCGCTAAACATTAAGTATTTATGTACTAATAATAAAGATTCAATCATTTTTATGTCTTTTTTGTAGCATAATTTTTTTTAAACATTTTTTTTTTCAATAATAAAATGATATACCTGCAGCATTTTGAAAAAGAGTCTTTTGTCAATACAAAAGCCTTAAGCAGGCTCCTATTTTATATAAAGCTTATAAATTCGTTAATACCAACCTAATAACTCACCAAAATGTTAGTCCAAAAGAATTTATTGAATTCAGTGCCGAACCCTAACTGAACAAAACTAGGAAGTTCTAAAATAGATTGCTATTGAAGACCTTCGATCCAATCGCTATTAGCATAATAGGTCAAGCAATAGGAATAGGCAATTCCCAAAATAACCATACCTATCGTATCAATTACCCTTGTTTTGAAAGTCAGGGTGTGGTCCCACATATAGCGAGCGATTTGGTTTCATTTCGAAATGACTTTTTCTGTACGAGAATGATTTTAGCTAAGCACGCGTTCTTATTACAAGAGTGTCATGTAGGTAGAATTAAATACATAGGAAATTAGTATTAAAATAATTTAAAAAAACTGTGTATTTAAACATTTATCGAATTTGATTTTCCGTGTTAGGACTACTTTGGACCAAACGGCCGCGCCAGTCGAGTTGGATTTGCGTAGCTTCATGTCCTCACGATAATACTCTGTACCAAATCCCATAAGTACAAAAAGAACGTCTCGATGTCTTTTCAATAGGTATTTACTATCTTTATATTTACCATTGTGAAACCTAACCTAGGCTTCCATACCTATAATCTATACTAATATTATAAAGTTTGGTTTGATTTTTTGTTTGTTTGTTTGTAATGAATAGACTCCGAAACTTCTGGACTGATTTGAAAAATTCTTTCACCGTGTGGAAGCTACACTATCCCCGGTGAACACAGGCTATATTATATTTTGAAAAAAGTTAGGGATCCGTACTAAAACTGTGCGAAGCCGGGAAGGTCCGCCAGTACTTTATAAATTCGCTTCCGTTCACGCCCTCACCACCGCCGCAACTTAGAAATTGCCACGGTTACCATAAAGGTATCGCAATTATGGATACCGCTGTAACGAGAAACCGTTTTCAAGAATCTTACCATTTACGTTGACAAATATGCCGGCTATTTGCACTGCTCCACTTACAACTCTAACGATACGTGGGAATGGCCAATAGAATCCAATTAACGAGACAAGATTTTTGAGATTTGTAGCTTTATAGATACAGACAAAGTAGGGACCAACTACTTTTTTGCGACTGAAAGAAACAAACAAATGGTCTCATACTACATAGGTATGTAGGTATCTCAGTGGGAGACATTTTTGCTTGGTATCAAGAACATCGCTTGACAGTTCGCACCCATTAGAAATGTTAGTAGAAATCTGTTCTTATCTGTCAGGTTGCCTGGAACAAATCGCTTTCAGAGATAAGGCCGCCGATTGTGCCACACTAGATTTAATTAGTTAGTTTGTAAAATTATTTCTTTAATTATTGAATTCTTTATTAAACACATAATTAATTATACATAAAAATAACTTAATTGAATAGGATATCATAACATAGTATAAAACAAAGTCGCTTCCTGCTATCTGTCTGTCCTTATGTATGCTTAGAACTGACTGAAAACTACGCAACGGATTTGATGCGGTTTTTTTAATAGATAGAGTGATTCAAGAGGAAGGTTTATAAACCATTTGACACAGATTTCAACGCAGGCAAAGCCGCGGGTAAAGCTCTTAGGTACTTTTATCCGCGCCGCTGAATCGAACAAATAGACTCAATTAAGATATCCTCCACTCGTGTCTCCTCCAGAAACACGTTTGCTTCGGATGCGTTTCTCTTTATAGAACAACGCACTACACAGAACACTTTCCATATTAAATCCATCAATTAAAACAACAGTTGCATATAATAAATTATCGCAAAAAACGCTTGCATTATGCGTATTATCTGCATTATCCCGACATGAGGATGGCAACCGAAAAGTAGAAACTATGCGAATTGTGCCCAAACGTAGAATCGAGGATATTAAATAAATAATTACACATTTGTCAGGTCCTAAAAAGCGGTGTGTCTGCGATCAGGTTGCCTTTTACGGCAGCTTGTCCGAGACTTGCGCTGGCTTGCGGGCAGGTGAGTACCAATTACCGCTGGGCGCAAAAAGGGCGCTCGACAAATTGTGAAATTGTTAGTCCGTGTGCCTCCACTGTTCGGTAACGCTTAGCCAACCGACGGGCAGCTGAGATCTACAAAAACATGCGTCGATGATTCAGGATTCTTGTTTATGTAGGCTTGTGTAGGGATAATGTGACGATGGAATAACACAATACTGTAAATTGTAAAATGGAAAGCATCATCCTCATCATTCCCGAAATTCTACTAAAATGCAGAACTAATAATTCATCATCATCATCAGCAGCCTATGTTAGTCTACTGCGGAACATAGGCCTCCCCTAATGAGCGCCATAGCGACCGTCTTCAGCTTAACGTAGGCAGCATCTCCCTGCAGTCTTTCGCAGGTAGTCATCCCACCTGGTCGGAGGGCCTCCTTCACTAAATTTACCGAGTCGTCTCTCCTATCTACACTCAAGAACACGTTTATCCCAGCGGTGGTCGGTTCTTCACGAGGTATGGCTGACCCACTGCCACTTCAACTTGTTAATTCTTAGAGCTATATCGATAACGTTGGTTCTCTGTTGAATCTATTCGTTACGAATCCTATCCTTCAGAGAGACCCCGAGCATAGCTCTTTCCATAGCTCGCTGAGCGACTTTGAATTGGTGGCCCAGCCCTACCGTGAATGTCCACGTCTCAGCCCCGTAGATCATGACAATAATTTAACTTGTCCAGATACAAGTAAATTGGATTTTCTAAATGTATGACTTACCTGATATTTTGGAACTCGTTTTTTACCTTGGATAGTATGGCAGCTCTAGTTCTTACTTAGATGCATACATCTGCCAAATGTTTTCTTCTTACCTTTTTTCCTACTCCTAGTTGCACGATCAACGTAAATCTTCATATCACGTTTTATTAAGGGTCTGCAAATTTACCAATTTATCAATCTATCAATCGTATCTCTTATAAAATTAATAATAATCAGTCAAATTCAGTTCTGGTCCATACTAAAATGGTTGTTAGTACTAAATGAGCAATCAAAAAGTTGAAAGATGATGAAACCAGTTGAAAAATGATATATACAATAACAATTGTTGACCAACGCTCATTTTATGGAAGCATTCGTCGAATATATTTTATGTCTTAATTAACTTCCACATGCAGAAAACATAAAAGATACCAAACCAGTGATTAACAAACAATCATTTGGTAGTAAATTATTTTAAATGCCCTGATGGTTTCTCTGTGCGTTTATTATATTTATTTTCGAGCAATCTGCCTGTGAGATCCTCTTGTTTGTTCAATCATAATCAACAGTTGTAATTGTCCTTTGGTTACTAAGAACCTTCGGAATTGAGTGTTTCATCAGCACCAAGGAGAACACACGGTACCGATTGGTTTTTATTTTCAAAGATGCCTTTCTGTCTTGTGACCTCTTCTACTTGTGCTCTTTTACGTGCATACGATGACCTACCTCTGTAGCGCGGTGGGCAAAGGTTCGCCTGCGACGCAGGAGGTTGCGTGTTCGATCCCCGCCTCGGGAAAATTGTGTGTACGATCTGCAGATATATCCCGGGGTTATATGTATAATAAAAAAATATCTATCTATGTAATGGATTGTTTAAAGTATATCAGTCAGCGAGTTCAAGCAAGCTCTGCCTAGCTTGGAACTAGATAATGCTGAGTGAATTGTCCCTTTTTACGTGGATACAGTCACAGCACGGTCACCGCCGCCGTGTCGTGTAAAGTAGTCTAAAATTATTGGTACCTTCAATGCGTTCCCCAGTCTGGATAGTGCTAATGATTTCAAAGGTTTCATGCATGTGAAAAGGTCATTATGTTTCGTCACAACACCAGCCGAGTTGGTATCGTTAATTTTTCAGGTTTTCTTCAAAATAATCATTTTACATTCGGGTATTTATCGATCAGTGATCCTTGGTCACGGGACGACTGAAACGCGATGGAAACGTTGGGGGAAAATAAAACGAAAGGTATCTGATAAATACCCGATAAATTAATGTCTTGTCTTTCTTATCAATTCGTCTATTAAAATATCTCTCTTATACATTATTTAGCATAAGTGGTACGTATACACATTAGACTTTCAGAAAATATGTAGACGGTAACGATTATTGAAATTGTACGAGCCTGAAGAAAAAGTATTTATTTAACCTTTGTCTTTTGCCCAAGTCTCAATAACAACGCCGATATCTGCCCTTACTGTTGCAACACTTGCAACTCACTTTTTTTGTTTAAGAGAAAATTATACAAAGTTTATATACTTTACCTTTTGTGGATAAGTGTCGGCAAAGGTGCGAAACCTAAAAGGATACAACAGGGTAATAAAACTCAACGATCACTTCTTGATGGTGTTAAAACCAAACGAGGCAAAATTAAGGATTTCTTATGATAATTATGACAGTTTGCACTATTACCGACTGATTTAACTTGACATTACTCTGTTTTTATTAAATAAGATGAAAGTATTGCCGGACCTAGCACACAACCTTGAGTAACGCCAACATTTTATTTCATGTATTTAATTTAATAACTTGAGTAGGTAACTTCTTCGAGACAATGTTTGAAAACCCGTTGAAGCAGGCTTGCTTACTTACTAAAGAAACAGAAGCAATAACGAATCATGTTTAATATACTACGTACAAACGTGTAAATAACTTCGTCTAATGCCTCATTGAGACTGAAACATTGTTGCAATAGCGAACATTACAAGATTCTAATAAACCGATCTTTTGCATTCTAAGAACTGGCTTAGCCCCGTTTTTACCAACCATTAAATTGAGTTCAGCTTGAATGAGTTCAAAGTTGATTTGAATTATAACTGTTTAAAATAAAAATATGAACTGTAACAGACCAAGTTTTTTAAATTGTTTTGTTTCGTTTAAGCCTTAATTTTTGTCAGCAATTTTATTCGCGTAACATTTCTAAACTGGTGCATAAGTTCAAAGGTGATTAGAATTATAACTTAAAAAAAATGAGAACTATAAAAGACTAAAAACTTAGTTTTTTTTGTTTTGTTTCATTGAAGCCTTAATTTTTGTCAGCAATTTTATTCACATAACATTTCTAAACTAAAATGGTGGACGTAGTATTTTCTTACGAGCCCATTCTCAAAGGATCTTTACTTGACATTCTAGGTACCCTATTGTACCTTAGCTAGGTACAATACTGTACCTACAGCATTATACAGGGTGGCACATTTAGAGCGGTCAGTATGGGTGAGTCTGAAACTATAAGACATACGAAGATCTCTTCATAGGAACCATGTCATCGATTTTAGTAAAAATAAAAACTGCATTCATACATTTACAAAAAACTTATACTCAGCTCGGGAATCGAACCCGGACGTTTTGAAAAATAAAACTAACACTATTTATATTTAGATATCGATTGTGTAGGTTATAAGCAGTAAATATTACTGTGAAACATGATGTGTAAAATGAATAAAATGTATTGTTTTTATATCCTTTAGTTTATTTTAGTACCTAAGTTTTCGAAATGACCACCATTTTTTTCAATACAACATTCAACTCGCTTAGGTGCGTAAAATTGTCTCTATGGTTGTTTATAACTCTTTGCTGATGTCACAACTTGTTACTCGTACAAACATACGAGTGCACGAAGGACGTCGTCAAGTTAGATTCTCATTCAACTGCTGGGTTGGCCTACTTCATAATAAGGTTCTCATGCTTAAGATTTATGATGGAAGTTTGGACAGATTTAAGTACCTTGCAATCTTAGTAGATCTTTTAGAGGTCCTAGGAGAAATGCCAGCAGAAGTAAAAGAACGAGTTTATTTTCAACAGGACGGAGCACCGGCTCACAATAGTCACATAGCTAGAGAATTTTTAAATGAGAACTTTCCTCTAAAATTGATTGGTACGGACGGCCCTATCAAATGGCCCGCGAGGTCACCCGATTTAACCCCACTAGACTATTTCTTGTGGGGTTACGTTAAGGATGAAGTGTACAAAACAAGCTACGATACCATTGAAGACCTAAAAGCAGCGTTAAAGTCAATTTTAATGCAAATTCACCACCTGAAGATACAAAACGCAATAGTAAGATTGTTACCTAAACGTGTTGAATTTTGTATTGAAAAAAATGGTGGTCATTTCGAAAATTTACTATAATAAATTAAAGGATATGCAAACAAAACAATGCATTTTATTCATTTTGGACATCATGTTTCATAGTAACAATATTTAAATATAAATAGTGTTAGTTTTAATTTTCAAAACGTCCGGGTTCGATTCCCGAGCTGAGTATAAGTTTTTTGTAAATGTATGAATGCAGTTTTTATTTTTACTAAAATCGATGACATGGTTCCTATGAAGAGATCTTCGTATGTCTTATAGTTTCAGACTCACCCATACTGACCGCTCTAAATGTGCCACCCTGTATATACTAATTATATAAAAACCAACTCGCCAGTCACAAATTCCCCCTAGAAATGTTACAAATGCCAGACCATACCCATTTAATCTCCAACAATCATTCGATTTTCCAAGAAGCAAACGTATAAAAAGTAATGCGATTGGTAGTGCATCAATAATACCTACTTATTCACCGGAAAATGGCGGGAGATAGTATTTTCCTGCTAATTGCTAATTCGTGTCTGTTATTTTCAATCGTAATTGGCTAAAACCACGGACGATAGCTCGTGATGTGAATTTGATTTACTGATCACTGATCGGGGTTCTATTCCAGCAATCGACTTATATTATATCATGTCGATTGAGAGAAAGATATCAGTACTTTTCACGAACTAGGGTCATCATTATCATCATCATCAGCCTATGTTAGTCCACTGTTGGACATAGGCCTCTCCTAATAAGCGCCATAGCGCCATAGTCTTAAGCTTGACGCATTCTGCATCTACCTGCGGTCTTTCGCAGGTCGTTATCTGGTCGGAGGGTGTTTACCATCTACACTACGTTTACCGAGTCGTGGTCTCCATTCAAGAACGCGTTTGCACCAGCGGTTGTCGGTTCTAAGAATAAAAATAACAGGGTGTATACCAATAACTACCTTGTTATAAGTTTTCCAATATTTTGGCTCAGTGCATTTTGCATGCCATGACCGTGGAATAAGTGAAATCGCTTGCGAAGTCGCGAGTAAGATGGAAGATGATTGGTTGCGATTGTGAGACATGATAAAATCTCCTATCCTGCTATACTATGCACCTTTTTATGTAGTTCGATTGACATCTGTCTTTCATCTTACGTTTTGTATCAGATGGTATCTATGTGTTTTGCGCAACGTTCATCACCGCTTTACAAATAAGATTGGACACTTGTGTATGTACCAAGCAGGATGCTGGTTTCATGGTATACCGTGTCGTGTCACACACATTTATTATTCTTATTCCATATGTAGAACTTGCTTAAATATTTTTGTGAAATAATGCTAGGAAAAGACAAAAAAAATAACAAAATCAGAATAAAACAATTAGATCTAGAAATACACTTATATCTATTATACAATGTGTATTGTCGAACCTTGATCAAACGAGATGTGCGAATACATGACATATATTTATCGATAAAAAACAAAAAATAAAAAATTATATGTTACCTATCTCAAAAATAAAGCCGATTTAATATTTTTTTTAATGAAAACTACTCCATCTGGTTTTTTCTTCGTTTCTTTTTGAGTAAACGGTGTATTTTATTCAAAGTAGCCTCATTTGAAAGCTAGATTGTTTATCTAGCTAATAAAATAAGAAAAAAATACAATTTCGGTACATAAGCCTAGTAAAATCAATATTTTTTTAGAAATTTGCAAAACGAAAAACAAATTTTATTTAATTTTGATCTGTAACTTTAAAACTGGGTTATTGAGGTGTACTTTTTTGCATGTTATATTAAACTTCATAATTTAATCTACAAATCCTCCAAAAAATATGGGTCTACCTCTTTTTGTTGTCATGTTATTTACCATTTAAAATAGGTACTTTCTGTTTTGTCAAGAGTAAAAAAACAAAAACTTTATCTTAAACAGCCGTTACTATCCCACTGCTGGGCAAAGACCTCATTCCATTTCTTCCTATCTTGCCTCGTTTTATTTTATAATTTATGTAGATTAAATCAGTTGATATTCCTGTTGATCTTTGTACAAAACAGAAAGTACCTATTTTCAATGGTGAATAACATAACAACGATAAGAGATAGACCCATATGTTTTGGAGCATTTGTAGATTAAATTATGAAGTTTAATACAACATGCAAAAAAGTACACCTCAATAACCCAGTTTTAAAGTTACAGATCAAAAATAAAATAAAATTTGTTTTTTTTTTGCAAATTTCTAAAAAAAATATTGATTTTACTAGGCTTATGTACCGAAATTGTATTTTTTTCTTACTTTCTTAGCTAGATAGATAATCTAGCTTTCAAATGAGGCTACTTTGAATAAAATACACCGTTTACTCAAAAAGAAACGAAGAAAAAACCAGATGAAGTAGTTTTCATTAAAAAAAATATTAAATCGGCTTTATTTTTGAGATAGGTAACATATAATTTTTTTTTTCTGTTTTTTATCGATAAATATATGTCATGTATCCGCACATCTCGTTTGATCAAGGTTCGACAATACACATTGTATTTCCTAAAAAATTATTTAATATACCCGTCAGCAGAAGGCAGAGTGCCCAGAATGCTGGCAGCATTGCTACGTTAAATAGCAATGCTAATTCGCTGGCCGAAATAAAAGCCAGCATTCTGATACAAGATTTGTAAGATCTTTGTATAATGTGTTTGCCACAGGACGCAAAAGGACCCAGGGTTATCACCCCTCCCCGCTCAAATAGGTAGGTAACCAAAAATGTTACAAACCATGTCACTTACCATCACGTGATGCTGTTCATTTACTTAATATTGGGCGTCATCTTAACATGAGATGACGCCCAAACTCAGCCTACAATTTATTTATAGTTCCTATTTCAAACAAATCTTGTCATATCTCATTCGATATCTTACTCCGACACGCGAGAATACACCCGCATCCACTCAGTCGATAATTATTTCTCGATTAGATAAAATTACCTTAGTAATATCTCGCATTCTATCAGGTTTCGAGATTGGCACAGTATTGGAATGCAAAGGAAATCAACTTTTATATGTTTTGATTTTAAATGGCTTAAGTAGAAATATCATTTCCTGTCGGGGTTTTTATCTGAACCGATCTTAACCTACGTATAGATACCTAAATACATTTGATATAAATAAATAAATAATGCTGGAAAATTCACACAGCATCATCAAGCCCCATGGTAAGCAGAGCTTGTGTTATGGGTACTAGATAACTGATATACATAATACAATACATTATATAGATAGATATTTTTTATTATACATAGAAAACAACCAGAACACCCGGAACAAATATCTGCAGATCGTACACACAATTGTTCCGAGGCGGGATTCGAACCAGCAACCTCCTGCGTCGCAGGCGGACCTTCGCCCACTGCGCCACATCGGTCGTCAAAATTTTCATGATATGTTTGTAAAATGTAATAAACTTACGTATAGGTACTATGCGTCATGCTTAGGTACCTTATTTATAGAATTAGATTTATTTATTTTGCTCACATGGACAATTACGAATATTATAAGGCTTAGATCTTAATGTTAGCCTAGGTCAATAGTACATGCATCCTGTAGGGCACTGCAAAAGAATTTAGGGCTTTTCAAAGTTTAGTGAACAACTTTGGACCGGAAAAACTATAATGTTCTCCCAATACATTCTATTGGTACTACGGTAGATGGATGGATCCACTCTATGGGATAAGGCGACCCTTTTTAATATAAAATTTATCTTTTTTCATTTTATAAACGTGAACATTTATTATTATGATTCTTGTGTCCAACCCCTATAGATAGAGTGCCTATAATCTTAATACCTATTCGTTTATCAATCATCATCTTCAGCCTATGTGTGTCCACCACACACATAGGCTTTCTCTAATGAGCGCCATAGCGCCCTGTCTTCAGCTTTGGCATCCAGCATCTGCCTGCAGTCTTTCGCAGGTAGTCATTCCACCTGGTCGGAGGGCGTCCTACACTATGTTTAACGATCCAAAGTCTCCAATCAGGAAAGCGTTTACCAGCGGTTCATCAATAATTAATTCAATTAACATGTTAAATTTTCAATTTCCTTCTTTTGATTAAGCTTGATAAGTTGTTTGAACTATATTAAGCCTTAATTTACAAACAAAACGTAGTTAGTGGGCCAAATCGTGGAATCAAGAAACTAATCAAAATGTATGTAATTACGTTTAAATAGGTTTTTAATTATTTATAACCTTTGCCACTGAAGGTTAGGTCGACTCTATCTATACAAAATTTATTAAAATTAAAAAAAATCTGTAGGTACCTACGTATTAGTGATTTTAAAGTGAATTTTCTCTGAGATTCACAATGGCTATGACAACGTGGACTATTGGGTCAGCTAGTGAATAAAAAAAATTACGCTAGACTTATTTAGGTATACCACATAAGAATTACCTGATTAAATAGCAGGTTGGTATGTTCCTCTACGGACACCCCAACATCTTAGATAAGTACCAACTTTAAACTTTGAATACAATCTCGGGAAATAACATGAAACATTATGAAAAGCCATTCATTCGCTAAATAAAGCCATATTCAAGCATTATGAATGAATGCCCTTTGCAGCGTCCATGCAAATCGACCATAGACAATCCAATAGCATAGAGCGGTGATAAAACAGAACAAATTCAATGGCCTCCACCTGTAGACACATCAATGCGAACTGCTGAACGCTAATGAAGATATAATATCCATCGATGAACGTATTTATTTTCCCGCCGAGCCGCCATTTTGACCATAGAGATATAGAGTTGTGTAATGGCCGCCAATTAAGCCCGTTTCGGCTACTTAATACGATTTAGTTGTCAATGTCTGTTTAATTGGGATATCTTTGTTGGTAAATTGTTAACTTTGATGTGGGAGGTTAATTTGCTTAGTACCTAATTTATGTATCTATAGTTTTTAGGTTCGTATAGGTTATATTCCTTATATATAGTAGGTATTCAAAGATACCATCTTGTGCTAATATAATTCAAGAAAATGAGGAACTTCCGTTTTTTTTTATAAATCCTTATTTCAAACAAACTTATTGGTTACGCTTGTTGGGATTATTTGCAAATTAATGTGAATAATTATACCGCTGTCTTGATTGGATGGTATTTCACCTATCTATTAAGAATGTCTTATTTTAATAACTTATTTTGGTGAACCATCCGTCAAAGGTCGGTATAGATTGCACCGACACGCCCCATGCAGGGGACCGCAAGAAGCCGCCATCTTGGTGCTTTGAGTCTTCGCAAGTCATTAGATCGACCAACACGCGTCCCGCACTAATTTATCTTAATAAAAGTTGGACTCTGATAAATCCGCATACCACCGCATCTGCTACGCTGGCAACTGCTGGTAATCCGCTTGTGTGTGTCAAAGACATTTCAGTGACGTCACGGGAATCCTGGCGATTCCAGAAGCACGCATTCTTCCGATCGAGGCGAGTGGTGAATTGAGGTGAGTTATTATTATAAGGCATTTATAGGTGATTTGCTTTCTTCCAAGGCAGCGTACGTTCCAACAAGTGTCCATTCCCCGCATCCCGCAGGATTCACTTTAAGCTTTAAACCAGCATCCATTTATCCCAGGTCGTCCAAAGTTACTAGGGCTGGGCAACCGCTTAGAATAGAGGATTTAGTCCTGTACTCTCCATTTTGGTCCTTCGGCCGCACATAAGCTTAAATTTAGATCCACAGTCTAGATTATTCCAGGTTAAAAAGTTACGAATTTTAACTAGTAATCTATCTCATTGTTGCATATCGTCACACTATTCTCACCTCTATTGCATACTCGTTAACGTCTATATTTGTGTTTCATTACCTTACCTACCGGCAGAAAAAATAATTTTCTATTATCGTAATCTCGCATGTTTTATTCATAAATTATTGAAATACGATTAAATAATAGTTAATTCATATCGCAAAATAAGTTATTGGCATAAAATCATTAGTATTTCGCTAAATTGCATATCTTTTTTTGTTAAATGTAGAAGTGTGGGTACTGGGTAGTAAGACGTGACGTGTCCGAAGTCCACATTCCGCTCCCTAACCTTGAAAGGTTATTCGAATAACTACTTGGTTCTTAGATAGGTTATTTACCTACCTACTCGAGAATAAGTAGTTATTAAACATTTTGTCATACGACTACACTAGGAGACTCCAACCGCATATGATTCAAATTAGTGCAATTTAATCATTAAACGTATATGAGTACGTTCGCATCGCATTGTATGTGAATGATTTAGTAGGTACCTACCTACAATCATTTCATTATACCTAAGTTTTAGGTACTTTCGTTACCAACCTACCTATCATTCATTATAGGGTTTCCTCGATCTTTTGACGGGAATCTCTGAATTTCGATAATAGGCAAGTAGGCAAGTTCGCATCGTTATTGTTTTCATAACTCGCCTTTGAATGAATTATTATTAGTCATTCATCTTACTCCGCACTTTAGGGCTTGTGTTATCTTTCTGGGATACTGAAATAACCTTGATTTTTTGATAGGAATTTCTCGTTTAGAAACTTAATACCTACCTAAACATTTATTTACGTGTTCATCAATACTTAACGCTTTTCTCGCTAGGATGTAACAGTAGGGAGAACCTACAATTTGTACCTACTGCCTACATTCCTAAGGTATTACAAACGAAAGCTTCGATTATAGCATTATTTAACAGCATTTTTTATACTTACCTACCTCCCTAACTACTTGGGTATAGCTAGGTAATTACTCAATTGTTGTGGATCACGTGAACTTTGTGGTTTGTGATACCTACCTACGCTTATCTTAGAATATTTTTTACTCGCATCGCATTTATTTTATTGTGATAAATAGGTCGATAACAAAGGTGCCTCGCTCGGTGAAAGTACCTACCTGTCCGGCCTGTTTACACAAACTTACTTACCTACGTGGTTTTGTTTCCTTTTTATTATATTTGATTCCATTCGCAGTTTGTTTGATTTTTAGATACAAATTGTTTATCGTGTAACGAATTTATTAAAGATCATCATCATTTCTTATTCCTCTCTAAGTATTTTTGTAAAATAACGGTAATTAAATAACGTCCTGTTACCCTTCGCATTAGGGTTCCGCTTGAATCTTAGGGTTTGTTTGTGTGGTAGGTAATTCCATCAAATATGGAAGATAAAATCCAATTAAAACTTTATCTCGCAAAACGCGACGCATGTTTCGCACGCGTCCAGGCCATTTATGAGTCATCCAAGGCGTTGACAACTGAGCGCGCTCGCAGGACATTCATTGCGCAAGCTAAGCAAATTGATGCGTTGCGCGGTGAATTCAACGAGATACTGGATAATGTAAATCTTTCATCTATGAAACTGGACGAGAAATATGAAGTCAGTTATAGTAGTTTGAACTCATTTGACGACTTGGTTTGTGAAATAAAAAATACTTTAAGCGCATTATTGGAACCGCCGCCGGTGTCATCGCCCTCTGCCACCATGAGCTCAGCTGGCAGGAGTGCGTACCATATAAAGGTACCAAAAATTGAACTCCCCACGTTTGACGGTGACATAGAAAGTTTTCCATTTTTTTATGAAACCTTTAAGAGGGTGATCCACACAAACTCTGACCTCTCGGATTCAGATCGCATCCACTACTTATTAGGCTGTCTCAAAGGCAAGGCTAGAAATGTGTCGGCAGGTTTATGTCCGTCCGCCGAAAATTACCGAGTTGTGTGGGATGCGCTTATCGCAAAATACTTAGATACCCGCGCGCTCGCTGTCAATTATTTAAATCAGCTGTTTGCCTTAAAGTCAGCAGGTACATCACCTGCTAACTTAGAAAAGGTGTTTGATAAATTTACAGCAATTATAGCAGGAATCAGACAATTAAAAATAGAAAATCTTGCTGATTTTATTTTCACCCATCTGGGCCTCAAATTAATTGACTCAGATGTAGCAAAACATTATGAAATGTCCTTGCGATATCAAAGGGATCAAGAACTCGTTGACTACGACTATTTTGTAAAATTTGTACGCGAACAAATTAAAATAATTTACCGCACAACGGCGCCCCCGCGCGCGACCGCAGGGACCAGGCCTCCCTCTCCTTCCACCTTAAAGGTGCCGCAGGTATATGTAGGCATAGCTGACAATAGTAAATGCTCCCTATGTAGCACCACTCATCTACATCTATTCAGGTGCACTGGGTTCCAGAAACTGCAGTCACTTGATAGATTTAAATTTGTTAAAGATAATAAAATGTGTGTCAACTGTTTAAGCAACCGGCACACCACGCTGAAATGCCAATCGAAAATCGGTTGCAAAAAATGTAACGGCAGGCATCACACGTTGCTTCACTTCGAACAACTGCCGCCGCCGTGCGCTGAAACCAACGCCATAGTTTCTGCCCCTCTACCCCCAGTGACTGCCCCCGCGGCTACTTCTTCCGCTGGTCCTGTTGAAGTCTTGTCAGCAGCTCCCGAGCGGGTCGCACTATGTACACATTCCGCGGTAGAGGAGACCAAACGTACTACCGAAGTGTTGGCCACCGCTAAAATAATAGTGGTGAATAAAAAGGGTAGGGACGTAACGATCAGATGTTTGCTAGATCCCGGTTCGCAGAAAAATTATGTAACATCGCATTGTTGTCGCACGTTAGGTTTGTCTATTCGCGCGGCACCTACAAGTACCGTCAGAGGTATTGGTGGTATTTCTCAGCCTGTTCGAGGTTCCGTCGACCTCACGTTCCGCTCACGACTTCGCTCGCGTGCTAAGTACCATATCGATGCGTTAGTACTGGATCAAATTACCGCTCAACTTCCTTTGTGCGATATAAATGTCGCTGGGTTGAACCACATTGATCCGAGCTTACTCGCTGACGACACATGGAATGTACCTGGTAACATTGATATTTTACTTGGCGTAAAACTGTTCGCTAAATTGTTGCGACCAGGTTGCGTCACTGGTAAACCTGGGTGTCCTGACGCAGTCGAGACGGTGCTGGGCTACATACTTATGGGAGAGGCACCTATATTGGTACCTCCTTCAGACACGTTGTCGTTCCTCTCAACTTCTTGCCATGACGTTTGCGACCTGCGTCCGTCTATCAAGATTGACAAGGTCACCGCAGTTGGAGACATGAACAATAAAACAAGTGAAGAGTTCTGTCTATCCACTAAAAATCGCACTCCTGATGACAGCTACGTAGCATTGGATAGCTCTTCAGTCGCCGTCGCTCGTTGCAGTTCTTTGTGCCTCGAGCGCGGACTTACCAAGCTACCTAATATCAAGCTTATTCACGATGACGTCATCAAGGAGCCTTTAGATAATTCGCAGTTGAAGAATCATAATCTTCCACTTGTTTCACCCGCACGTCTTGATGTTTTAGGCCGTGTTACGGTCGCGCCACTAAATGTGTAACTCTTCATGAGATTCGCATCGCACTCCTTTTATCAAAGTTGATAAATCGATTATATATATTATTATTATATGCCGCTCGTCATGCCATTGAGGCAGTCGTCATAGCTTTATCTAACTCAACGGTAAAGTTATGGTCTATTCCGCAGCGCTGGCACATATTTGTCGCCAACCGCATTGTAAATACGCATCTTTTCAAAGTGATTGGTCTACATACCATCACTCTTCACGAGCTTAACTCTGGGTTAGCTCAACTGGAGACCTTGTGGAATTCAAAGCTCCCGCATTCGCTAAGCTTTAACCTTTCGGAACTGTCCACACTGCCGCCGCCGCACTTCTTGTATACGAAACCGCCTGTGTTTCTTCCCATTCGTGAATTGAATGAAACTTGTTTGCATCTTATTTCGCGATATGAATTGACCGATAAACTTGTCCGCTCCTTTTGGAATAGGTGGCGTATAGAGTATTTACACACCTTGCAATCCAGAGAGAAATGGAACACTCCAGCTAATCCTATAACATTAGGCATGGTAGTTGTCTCCATCCAGGACATTGTCATGCCCTTGCAATTTCCGTTAGATTTAATTACTCAAATCTTTCCGGACAAAAACGGGGTATAATTCGAGTCGCTTCTTTAAAGGCTAAAGGTGGGATTTTACAAAGTCGACCGGTTGTGAAGTTGTGCCCTCTGCCAACTCAGTAAGGTTTTTAATAGTTTTTGTTTAGGTCCTTAGTTTAAAATTAAGGTCTTGCATCGCATCGCTGTGTAGACTATAGGGTTAGTTAGTTAAGTAATTCTTAGTATCTCTATTTTAAGAGCTCTTGCTCTAACGCTTGCGCGTTGTGTTTGTTTATAACTTTAGATTACAATAGAGTTTGTGACAATATGCAACTAAGGTTTTTTTCATACAGGATTATTTTATCCTTCAATTTCATTTTTATATCCCTTTTCTTCTGTGTTTCGAAAGTAGGAACTTTCAAGCCGGGGGAAATGGTTACGCTTGTTGGGATTATTTGCAAATTAATGTGAATAATTATACCGCTGTCTTGATTGGATGGTATTTCACCTATCTATTAAGAATGTCTTATTTTAATAACTTATTTTGGTGAACCATCCGTCAAAGGTCGGTATAGATTGCACCGACACGCCCCATGCAGGGGACCGCAAGAAGCCGCCATCTTGGTGCTTTGAGTCTTCGCAAGTCATTAGATCGACCAACACGCGTCCCGCACTAATTTATCTTAATAAAAGTTGGACTCTGATAAATCCGCATACCACCGCATCTGCTACGCTGGCAACTGCTGGTAATCCGCTTGTGTGTGTCAAAGACATTTCAGTGACGTCACGGGAATCCTGGCGATTCCAGAAGCACGCATTCTTCCGATCGAGGCGAGTGGTGAATTGAGGTGAGTTATTATTATAAGGCATTTATAGGTGATTTGCTTTCTTCCAAGGCAGCGTACGTTCCAACAAGTGTCCATTCCCCGCATCCCGCAGGATTCACTTTAAGCTTTAAACCAGCATCCATTTATCCCAGGTCGTCCAAAGTTACTAGGGCTGGGCAACCGCTTAGAATAGAGGATTTAGTCCTGTACTCTCCACTTATAATAAATAAACATCCAAGCTAAGTATACTTTTCGGAACTATTTCAAGTATATACTTTGAAATTCAATGTGAGAGCTTTAAAAAATTTCACTTAAAGGCTAGGTATTAGGAGCCTTGTTAGGGCGCTAGACATCTTGAGACCATAGACTAGAATAGGGATATATGTACTTTAGAGAAATTAGGGAAATTAATTCATTTAACCGCTTTAATGTCCACAAAAACTCATTTCGTTTTCAATTAAACCTAATTCCCATAAAAGTGTTATCTGGTTAAACCTGTCACCGAATCCAACTCGATTACCATTGAAACAAACTTAATTAATATTTGAATTTAATCGATACGAACGGAAGCGAGACAATGGCGGACTAAATCGATTATCCACTCGATTTGATCGATATTAATATTCAAATGCTTATTATGCGGCTAATGACACCCGTTTCATAGGAAACAAAGGAAGGACGTTAAATGAAAAGCTTTTGTTTTTGCAAATGTTATTTGGTTTTGCGCTGAATTGCACCCTAAAACAAATCAGATAGGAATCAATCTCAATCACTAACTTTATATGTATTTATAAACATTGTTTATTTGTTGGTCTTAATATCTTGAGCTTAGGGCCATGGCAATAATGTGGGAGTGGACCAGGATTTTCGACAGTCATTGTCAAAATCATTTATTCTTTAGGCTTACAAAATATGCACTTAGACAAGTCATATTTTATACATGAAATTATTATCAAATAACATTATTTTACTGTTCACTTCAATTTTGTGGAAGAAGTGAAAAAGAAACCACTAGTATGTTCATCTCATATATGTCTAATACATGGTTATTTGCATATTTAGACAAGTTTATAAGATATTATTAACTAAGATAATGTTTTTTTTTCAAATTAATATTATTTATTTACAATAAGACCATAACATTACAGATAACTCCAATTCGTTAATTATAAACTTAAACGAGTTTAGTATCCATGACACCTAGCCTGGCTATTTATATTTATTAATGAACATTGTTTTTATTCGGTTCAAGATTACCTTCATTTTAAGTTTTGACCTAGAGAGTTCTATTTTAATTGACAATTTATTTGCGTTTATTTTATTTAATTACTGACATTTAATTTTATTTTATTGATTTTTATATTCACGTGCCTGTATTCGGGCGAGATATGCAGCTCTACCGTGTTATTCCACCAATATATTATGTACGATGTCTTATGTGAATAAATATTACTGATTTACGGATTTACTGGCCTAACCCTGTTCCTAAACTTTACGAAATTTTGTGATTTTTTTGTGTTATTATTAATCTTTGTTTGCAATATTATTTTAAATGATAAATATATTTTATTATTTATTCTTACTAAGCGAACCGAAATACAATCGAATCAGACACCCTATCTTCGAGAGCTACATCAGGACTTCAGTATGATAATTATTAGCAATTTCACACGTTGCTTGCACACGTTTCTTATTTGAAATGTTGATTGCGCAGCAGTTCCTGCCAATATCAACCCAAATAGAGAGCCCTCCAAGAATCTTCTTACATTATGGAAATTGGAACTGATAGATAGATAGATGAAACGTTTATGTGGTACACACATACAATTAACATAGAGATACATACAATATTAAACTAAATTACCATAAAACAATTAATAAAACGAGCAATTAAAATGGCTACTAAAGTACTTACTGTAGGTAAACATGTGTGTGCCGCAGTACAACAAATAGGCCATGGCTCAGCGATATTTTTTGCTAAAAGCAAAAACACTGATTTTCAGCCAAAACCTGAGAGCGAGCAGAACGACCACAAACGGAAAACGTATAGGTTGAGAATTAATTAATAATGTAGTCGTGTATGAATGTAAAAATAAGAATAATAGTTTACTGAACTAGTTTAGTTTAGTGTTTAGTGAACTGATTTGAAGTATATGATTTATTTATTAACTCTTTAGCTTTTCTAGCAAATGACGATAGAGCCAATGACAAATATTCCTTCTTGAAATGTTTGGAATATTACAATTTCAATTACGAGCACTGGCATACATTAAAAACTGAAAGATGAAGGATACGATTTTCCAACTGCTTGCCACAAATTGTACGAATTTGTGGCGACCGTAATTAAATTTTACTGGCAACATTGGAGATTCCGTACGTGTTGAACTAACCGATTTCTACGCCGAGTTTCACGCTCAATGACACAGCCACAGGAATAGACGAGCCGTGTGGGGTATTTACGTTTATGGGAAACGTAGCAAATTTCATGGAATTTTATGGAAAGAAAGAGGTGTTTAATATTGACAGTCGAATTTAAGATAAGGCAAAAAGATAAAAATCATTTATTACAGCAAAACTTATAAGTAAAAACACACGAATGTGCTGTGTAAGTGTATTTTGACTTATAAGTTTTTCTTTACATTATCATCCTACACAGCCTATAGTCCACTGCTGGAAATAGGTCTCCCCCAATGAGCGCATGGTGAGGAGATATTTCTAAGAACCTGTGCTAGAAATTTAGTGTAATACATTGTGTTATTGCCAAGACTTTAGGCCAATAGGGATTAAATATTATGAATACTCGTAACCGTCAGCTGCGACGCTGTGGGTGGGTTGGGCAGTGGCAGCGATGTCGACATTATTTCCATGGAATAAGGTTCAAATCAGAATTCTGGAATATGCGAATTTAATTTCTGATTTCGGGAGAAAACAATTAACCAAATTTGTACCTGGCTCCCGGACCATGATGCGTTCCAACAAATATACATAGTTTCTATCTTAACTTTCGCTAAACTATCCCCTCCTTGCAGGCGCCCCCAGTGGCCCTCCAGTGGTTCGGTGCCAGCTCCGCAAGCACAAGCCGAACCGCAAACCACGGACCCCCTTCACGACGCAGCAGCTGCTGGCTTTGGAGAAGAAGTTCCGAGACAAGCAGTACTTGAGCATTGCTGAGCGGGCTGAGTTCTCTTCCTCGCTTCGACTTACTGAGACGCAGGTAATTTGATAATTGTTAGGACGTTTTTCTGGTCGCCTCAAAGGGTAATACTGAAAATCAGTGTTTTGCTCTTAAAGCAAAGCTTTTCGCTGACCTATATACCTTTTTGATAGGCTGCAGCACACACACAATTTTTAAATCTCTAGTTTTTAAATTGTTTCTACGATTTATGATTTTTTGAAGAAGTGAAGTCATCTCTTGCAGGCAACCTTTGGATGGAAAGAATGAGGGATGTACCAAATATAAAGCCAGAATAAATATAAACACTTTGAATATTTAAAGACTTCAAGTATAAAATTTAAGGGTAAAATTCTCGGGGTTCACACTATAATAACATTAACCACGAACTCTTATTCCAGGTAAAAATCTGGTTCCAAAACCGTCGAGCAAAAGCGAAACGACTCCAAGAAGCAGAGATAGAGAAACTCCGTCTCTCCGCGCGGCCTCTCCTACCCCACTCCCTGGCCTTTTTCGGGGGGGGAGGCGCGCCCCCCTTGTTCGCAGCCATGGCGGCGGCCACGCGCCCCCAACTGAGCTTCTTGGGGGGCCCTCCGAGCCATCAGCATGCTATTAACATGAATATCCTGAACTCTTTGCAGCCACATTGACGGTTAGATCACGCGGAGACGCGTGAGGAACCGCCTTAGTTGGAACTCTTGGGATGTAGTGATAATGGATATTGTATTTCCGAACAGAATAGACCGTGAAAAGTTATTTCTACAAAAATACCCTATGTTTGATTTGTGCAGTGTTTCTGTATGGACTCTAAAGAAGTTAAATTCATTTTAAAAAACTAAATGAAGCCTAACATTAATTTAAGACACAAAATAAAATTGAAGCTATTCGAGTGTATAGTTTACGCCATAAATTAAACACATGTAGTGTAATTAAATACGTTACGAAACATCATTTGAAATGTGCAATTTGCATAACTGAAAGCCAAATTATGATGCGAATGAAGCAAAGTGTAGGTATAAAATTGAAAAATGGAATGAAAAACCTAATTTATAGAGTGATGAACGCAAAATTAGTGCAAATAAATGCGTATTACATTGTGACACCCTACTAAAATTATAAGATGCTTCTGGATATAAAACCGTGTTTATTTCTTTATTTGTATAAATACAAATCTTCGCCTAAAAGTTAAAACCATAATTTAAGTCAATTGTAATATAAGATTTTAAAAAGTCGCTATGCAGACAAAGCAACTCTTACGGCAACAGGACTCGCACGCAACTAGCTTTTCAATACAAACTTCTTCTTAAACTGTGGCTTTTTGTTGCTTCAACTGACAACCTATAGCGAAATATATGTATTTAAAGTTAACAGTTTCTTCAACAAAAGTTGCTTTGTCTGCAAAGCGCCTAAGAAGACAATATTTGTTTCTAGAATTTTCCTATTAAAATAGATTTAAACTAATCTCATTTTCCTACAAATTAAATTAAAGTAATGTAAATAATTTAAATCACTTATTTATTTTTAAATTTATTTGTTAATTTTTAGTATAAGCTTATCTTTATAGAGTAGATTTTATATAACAAATTAAATAAGTTTAAAGACAAAAACTAACCGTGTGAAATTTTGTTACAGTTAAATATCTTAAACAATGTTACAATTCAATTATATTTGCAAAATATAGTTTTTATCTCATTAACCTTTTACATCAAAAGTTCATTTATATTAATATTAATCTCCTGTTTCTCATGTTTAATTTATTTAACTTATTAATCCGTTAACTCCTTTTTACTGCCGACTGTACCTATTTATTGTAAATAATGTAGAATTCTTTTAAAACTATCATGGTTATCAACACTAAAGTCATTTAAAACGGGATATTTACCATGATTTGATCATTGATGATCTTTTATTCCGTGATCATGGCGCATGAAACTGTGCCGAAATATTGGATAACTCAAAAATCAAATCATGGTAAATATCCCGTTTTAAATGACTTTAATGTAGAATTCCATTCAACAAAATAATAATTATGTGGTTGGATGTTCACTGTTGCATTGACAAAAACACTTGTAAATTAAAAATAAATTATACATTCATTGTAAGTACGTTTTTTCGTTTTATTCTCACATTACACACAGGTTAAATAATTATAAAATATAAATAAATGATGCTGGACAATCCACACAGCGTCATCCAGCCCAGGGTTTGGAAATAAAACAGTTTTTGTTTGTTCAAAATGTTTAAAACTGGTGTTTTTTTTTTGTTTTTTTTTTACTTTTTACCTTAAAGGTATCAATTTCTAATCAAGTATAGCGAATAATAAAATAATCCATTTCTAAACTATTTCCTAATTCACATTAGTAAAAATTATTATTATTATTAATCAATACAAAACACTTTACATACACCTTGTATGTAGTGTTGTAGGTAGGTAGAGAACTAGAAAGAGAGCGGGTAATAGGTACCGTACCCATACATAATAAAAAACATAGTTTTATTTCAAACTGTTTTAAACACTGTTTTAAACACGTGTTTTAAAACAACTTGTTTTAATCATGCCAACCCTGAATCCAGCCCCAAGCTAAACACAGCTTGTGTTATGGATACTCTAGAAAACGGATATACTTAATACAATAGAAAAATACATATGTAGATATTTGTTTATTTGACATAGAAAACACTCAGAACAAATATCTGCAGATCGTGCAACCATCGCCCTGAGGCGGTAATCGAACCCGCAATCTGTTGTCTCGCAGGTGGACCTTTGCCCACTACGCCACAGACCTCTGTGGCCTAGAAAACCTTTTCAGCCGAGTTTTTATCCTCATAATTTTTGAAGTCGTTGTAAAACTCAATAGAACTTATCCACTTCCGGAGCCTACTGAAAATATATACATAAATAATAAGGATAATCGACACAGCATCATCTAGCCCCAAACTAAACAGAGCTTGTATTGGAGGGTTATGTTTTTTTTACAACGTTGACCGTGTGGGTTGTTCCCAACAGCTCAACCTATTTTTCAAGAATGGCAATCCTACTAAAATTATAAACGCGAAAGTTTGTAAGTATGGATGGATGGATGGATGAATGGATGTTCGTTACTCTTTCACGTAAAAACTACTGAATGGATTTTAATGAAACTTTACAATAATATAGCTTATACATCAGAAAAACACATAGGCTACAATTTATAAAGATATATTGTATATTATCCAAAATATCTATCACCACGCGGGTGAAACCGCGGGGTGCAGCTAGTTGACAATGAATCAGTTGAGCTACCTCTAGATTATTCAACAGCTTGCAGGTCACTGTTTCAATTATAAAAAACCTTAGTTTTAGGTTTTAAGTAAACACAAACCGCGATTATATATCATGAATATATGAATACATAATAAGTATTTGGCTAAAACTGAAAGAGGATTTTTAAGACGTTAGGTACTTGTTTTAGGTTTGTCGTAGCACGTGCTACGGCGTAGCAAACAATAAGTTTGCTACGCCGTAGCACAGTTCTATTGTTCTATGAAGATTTTATTGTATAGAAGCTTATGTCCGCGCCTACGAACGCGATGTCACTGCAGTACATAGTATAAAACAAAGTCGCTTCCCGCTGTCTGTCTGTCCCTATGTATGCTTAGATCTTTAAAACTAACGGATTTTGATGCGGTTTTTTTAAATAGATAAAGTGATTCAAGAGTAAGGTTTATACACTTCTTAAAATACAATACAATACAATATATCTTTATTAAACCATCAATAAAAAATAATAAAAAGGAAAGTTCGCAGTCAAAGTGTTAATACTAACTAAAGCTAGTGGCACAATCGGCAGCCTTATCGCTAAAAGCGATTTCTTCCAGGCAACCTTTAGATGGATAGGATCGGTACGTATTAAAGCTGACGGTGGCGTAATTATTTAATTTTCTTCTTCTTGAATCACTCTACTTATACCTAAACACACAGATTTCCACGCAGGCGAAGCCGCGCGGCGAAACTAGTCTATAATAATTTCTAGACATATTTATTTTCCTTACATTTATTATTAGTTTCCATATACCTACAACTGCCAGCCTTTACATCACTTGCTACCACTCCCAGTCATCTTCACTTGGCTTGCTAATTGGTACCGTCAGCACACAAAAACTGGCCACTCCATAATCGATGTTAATACTTTTAAATGCACAGATTTGTATGCCGTGATGTGACAGCTGCGGAAATAGGGATGGGAAAGACGCAAACTGGTTTTGTTACGTAAGTGTCCATTTGCAAGACAGAGAAAGATAACAGAATTGATTTTCAGTTTTTTGATGTACGTTGTTGTCGTGTGTTTTCTGATGACTGATGTATCATCATCATAATTTCATCATCAGCCTATGTTAGTCTACTGCTGGACCTAGACTTCCCTTAATGAGCGTCTTCAGCTTGCCGCATCCAGCATCTATGTACCTGCAGTCTTACTGATGTTTGCTTTCATGCAACTTTTATTTGCTAAAGTCTTTGGAACTATTGAACTGAGACTATTTAATTTAAATAACTAGTTTCTGTACGCGACTTTGCAAGCTTTTGTTCTACGGAAACGTTTCAAGGTTCTTTCTATCCCATAGGAACTGATTTATGGCATAAATGTAGTGTAATTACTCCAGACCTACTTGTATGCAAATATGCAAATTTCAGCCCGAACCGTACAGTAGTTTTAACGTAAAGAGGTAACAGAGGCCAAACATCCAAACTTTATCATTTATATTGTGACCTGTGAATAGTGTAATGAAGCTTGAGAAAGATGATAAATGGCTAATTCTTGATTATGATTTTCATGATTGTCATCGTACATATTCCACCTCCATATATTTTGGGCAACTATTATCCTATCCTTTACTTTTCATATCAAAAAGTGCTTTTACAATGTCGGCGAGCTCACGCGCTTCATTGACCTCATCAAGTAAAACTTTGAAATCTATAGTCAAGAGATATATCTAGTAAGAGATTACGAGATCTCTTGACTATAGATTTCAAAGTTAGATAGAGATACAGATATCGGGAGTTCCATCTATGAATCTCAAGTAAAGACTGATACAATCTCGATATTCTCATCCTCAATCAGTCCATCACTACGCCCCGCGCAAGCTGCGAGGTCATTAATTACCCATTTATTTATTTACTCACCGAAAATGGCCGTTTATTACTTCTACGTGCCCGTTAATTTATTGTAATTGGTCATTTTATTCGTAATGATGGCCAGTTTACTAACATATTATGGCAATAGCCATATTAAGCTGAGCTTTCCCCCCGCCCTGTTGTAACAGGAATTTCTCGATGGTTTGTTTCCTCTGGGGTCTTTTTAATTTGGTCGTGTTTTATTGTATGAATTGGTTAGTCAATAGTTGACAGTAAATGTTCTCGATGCGTTTTTGTTCAGTTTAATACTTTGTTTGTTCTTGTTAACGGTTTGTTGTGTGTCCGTTATTCTGCAAGGCTATATGTACATATTACACCAGTGCGGAAAAAGTAAATATTTGAAACATTGCAAAATTGAGATGATTTTGCTAACTGTACTTACAAAAAACACGGGGAAGATATGTTGACAATAAGATAGGAAAGATATATAACGTATTCCCAAAAGTTTTACTTTGTAATTAAAAATACCTACTTAAATGCTAATTACCTGGAATAAAACAATTAACAAAAGCTAAATTATATTAATTACACCTTTAGAGGCTGAATGTAATTAATAGCCATTTTTGTATAAATTCCATGTTTTTAATTTCGAAATTACTTACATTGTCCGCATAAAGTAACAAGGCTACATTTTTTACATCGAATGTCCTCGGAATCCTCGATTCGTCAAGTACATAAGGGCTTTTGGGAAACGCTCTTTAATAGAGACAGACCTTTTATACATTTACAAGTTTATGTGACGAATTAATGAAATCAAATGAGCTTCTGACGTTTACCGAAACCGCTGTACCGCTCCTTAGGAAAGTGCGGTGAGGTGGGGGGCGAGGAAAAAAGAGCAAGAGTACGCGTTGACGGCAGACTGATGGATCGGAGCGGCCGATATTTCCCCCCGTCTCGCCGCTCGCATACCTCAGGCGCGGTACAGCGGTTTCGGTCAAACTATAAGTATATTGCTTTGGTGTGTAGCCTGTAATAAATTTTTTTATTCAAATAAAACATTTCTTATTCTTATTCTTATTCTTTCTTATTATGATTCATATGATTTCAGTTATTGATTAATTTTAAATTTGATTCATGTTATAATTAACTATTATGTGTAAACAAAACCAATTTATACTTATGTATAATAAGGATTGACGTGTAACAATTATCTTACCAACAAATGAACTTGAACTTGCTTCTCACATTTAACAAATATTTACGCAAGTTAAACTAGATTAGATTAGTGCTGGTCACCGTTTTATTGACAGATTGTGATAGGAGGCTCCATGGACCCATTTCTAAGATAATCCACACAGCATCATCTAGCCCCAAGCTAAGCAGAGCTTGTGTTATGGGTACTATATGACTGTTATAAGTTCTTAATAGATTAAATTACATAGCTATTATCAGTCTTTGTATAGTAAAAACATAATATATTTATTATACATAGAAAATAGCCAGGACAACCCGGAACAAATATTTGCAGATCGTAGTAGAAGCATCTACCCCATGGCGGGAATCGACCCTGCAACCTGCACAGGTAGACCTTAGCCCGCCGCGCCACATCCGTCGTCTGTAAAGAATTGATTGAAGCTTGTAAAAAAGTATATTTTTTAATAAAACTAACCTTTTACTACTAGACGGCATGATAATGGAAAATATCAGCAAATCTACAATCGAATTTTTTTAACTTCACTGTCGCCTCTATCAACAGCACTAAGTATGCACGCATGCACTCTATGTCCATACAATTTGTCATACAGAAACTTTGCGGAAAGCAAGTCCATTAAAACGAGTAATTGCTCAAGAAAACATCAAATAAACATAGTTACACTATCTGATTGGATACCAGAGTAACCCTTTGGGCCAATTAAGATGCCACATATTTTTGGGGTGGTCGAACGGCAACGCGGACAAGTAAAAAATCGTTGTAGATTAATCTTTATGTTTTAAAAGTTTCCTATTGACGAATGTTTTGGTGCGGCGAGCGGTCAGCCTGCAACGCAGGAGGTTGCGGGTTCGATTCCCTCCTCGAGACAAATGTTTGTCCGATATGCAGATATTAATTATTTCAATACCTATTGAAGATTAATTCTATCCTAAGACAGACATACAAAAATTTGAAGCTTTTGATGTCTTAAAAAGTGCGTAGATACCTAGGTATTTCATGAGATTTGCTCTGCCTGATGATAACATGTATGAAAAATATAATAAAATTTTGAAATTTGTGTGAAAATGACTAGTCTTTTGACAATTTATAACGAAAATTCCCAATCCCCTAGGTACCTTCTAAATTCACATGGTTTTTGTGGTAGCTAGCCCACTGTCATCAAAACCAAACTACCAATCAACTTTAATAATCGAAAACGAAAAACAAATAAACATAACTCATAACAGATCTGTATCGATTATTAAAATCGCGGGAGGAATCGATTACGGCGAATAATAAATCGAGAGTGGCTGGTTAATTGGTTTGCGAGTTGTAAAGCATTCTCATGATAACTTACTCGGGCCTGCGTTATCTATAAAAAGATAAACTCTAGCTTAACTTACGATCAGGGACATGGTGTACTGTATGCCTAAGTAGGATAGGTATGCACTTCTGTACGTATTGATTGTCTAGTAATAAACCTACCATAGTCTCACACAGTCGTTTCACTCAAGCCTCCTAACACCGAACCCTACATGGCGACCCTGCCAGGATAGTAACCAAAACACCAATATGGAGTCGTTTGATTTTAGAACAGCGACTTCGCTGTTGCCGATGATGACAGATAATGAGAACGTCACCAAAAGTCTCATCGATGCTATTGAGTTGTACAATTCTGCGTTGAAACCAGAAGGTAAGTCTATGCTCATAAATTTTGTGTTGAGAACAAGGTTGAATGAAAGTGCTAAGTTGAGGTTGTCTAAATCTTATAAAACATGCGAGGAATTAGTGAATGATATGCGTTTTCATTTACTGACTCAAAAGTCAAGTATCGCGATTCATAACGAAATAATGCAAATTCGACAGAAAAACATGACCATGGAACAGTATGGAGCCAAGTTAGAGAAATTGTTTGTAGATTTGACAATTTCGCAGTCAACTGACCAAGAAGCGTACAAAATACTACGTCCTATCAATGAGAAGATAGCGATAAAAAGTTTCACTAATGGTTTACGGGATAAACAGCTGAGTACGATTTTATTAGCTAGGAATTACTCCACCCTCAAGGACACAATTCGAGCAGCGAAGGATGAGGAGCCTTCGTGTAGCCGCCAGAGTACTGAATCATCAATGTACTTTGGACAGCGTGGACGAGCTAATAACCACAAATATTCAGGTAATAGGGGTAGATATAATAACTACCGAGGTAATTATTCACAGCGAGGAGGATACGGAAGTATGCAGACGCAACCGCAAGGACAAAACCGTGGAGGTCAGAATCGAGGTTCGGGTAACCAACAGCCCAGGGGTTATAGGCCAAATAGGTCTCGAGGTTATTACAGAGGTAACTGGTCGACAAATAATAACAATATGCATTACATGCACAATAACTATCAAAATAGTAACACGGAACAGAGTCAGGCGAACCAAAAGTCAGTGAACACCAATCACAATTCGGAAAACTCAAAAGATGAACTCATGCAGTTTTTTCGATAATAACTTTATATTTGCATGTGATAACAGTAGCTCAGTAGATTTTTTTATTCAAAATTCAAGACAAAGTTATCTAGTAGATTCCGGAGCATCTTTATCTGCAGTGAAATATGAAACAGCGCAGCTGTGGAACATTCCGATCCACTCAGAATGCATTCCCATAAAAGGCATAGGGGGTAAAGTACAAACAATTGGATATGTTTATGTTACACTCAACATAAATGGTAAGGAATTTTGTCACAAGTTTTATGCTATCAAAAACTTACCTTGTATGCAACATGGAATTTTAGGTAGAGATTTTATGAAAAGATATAAAGCAATTTTGGATTTTGAAAATAATACGATTTCAATTAGTAATGATAATGATTGCATAACTTTATCCATGAATAAAAGTTCGTCATGCAATGATATTTATTTGACAATTCCACCAAGGTGCGAAAAATTATTTGTTATAGACAGTAGAACTAGTGAAGAATGTGTAGTATTACCATGCGAAGTGAGTAAGGGAGTTTTCATTGCAGGAAGTATTTGCAAACCGAAAAATGGGAAAATTGTCATGCAAGTAATGAATACAAGAGAGTCAGAAGTAAATCTTTCTTATTTTAGACCGGAAATTCATAGCTTAAATGATTATGCGATATGTAATTTTGAAAAAGGTGCAAGTGTGGATGGAGAAAGAGTGCGTACGATGTTTGCTCACTTAGATTTGAAACATTTAAACAACGAAGAACGAACATCTATAGAGAGTATATGTGCGAAGTTTTCAGATGTTTTTCACTTACCAAATGATAAACTTACTACCACCAATTTATACGACCAAACGATACAATTAAAACCAAATGTAGACCCATCATACGTAAAACAATATAGGTTACCTTATTCACAACGAAACGAGGTAGAAAATCAAGTTAAGAAAATGCTTTCCAATGGCATTATTGAACCAGCTAAAAGCGAGTGGTCTAGCCCAGTACTACTGGTACCTAAAAAGGCAAACAATGAGATAAAGCAATGGAGATTGGTTATCGATTTTCGAAAATTAAATGACAGAATTTTAGATGATAAATTCCCTCTTCAGAACATAACAGATATTCTAGATTCATTGTCAGGCGCTATGTATTTTTCACAGTTAGATTTATCACAAGCTTATTTTCAAAGTAATTTGAGTCCAGAAAGTAAAAAATACACAGCTTTTACAACAAATTCGGGACAATACCAAATGACACGTCTCCCGATGGGGTTGAAGGCCAGCCCAAGTGCTTTTTCTAGATTAATGACAGTAGCCATGTCAGGCCTAACATATGAAAAACTATTTATTTATTTAGATAACATAATTTGTTTTGGCAGAAATTTAGATTCTCATAATAAAAATTTAATTGATATTTTGACTAGATTGAGGAAAGTTAACTTAAAATTAAACCCGGACAAATGTGATTTTCTAAGAAAGGAAATGCAATTTTTAGGTCACGTTATAACAACAGAAGGCATTAAGCCGGATCCAGAAAAAATTGAGGTTGTAAAGAATTACCCAGTTCCAAAAAATGCGGATGAAACAAGAAGATTTGTGGCATTTACTAATTTTTACAGAAAATTTATACCTAAATTTGCAGAATTATCTTTACCATTAAATAAATTAGGTCGGAAAAATATCAAGTTTGAATGGAAACAAGAATGCCAAGAATCTTTTTCTTCATTGAAAAATGCATTAATTTCACCACCAATATTAGAATACCCAAATTTTGAGCAGTCTAATACATTTATTTTACAAACAGATGCATCGGGTTATGCGATAGGTTCTGTATTATCAAATAGTAACAACATGCCAGTAGCCTATGCCAGTCGGACGCTTAATAAAGCTGAAATTCGATATCCGACAATAGAAAAAGAGCTGTTAGCAATAGTATGGTCCGTGAAATACTTTAGACCTTATCTTTATGGACGAAAATTCATTATTAGAACAGACCATAAACCGTTAGTTTATCTATTTAATATGACAAATCCTTCTAGCCGTTTAACAAAATTTAGACTTTCATTAGAAGAGTACGATTATATTATAGAGTATGTGAAAGGAGCGGATAATGTGGCCGATGCGTTATCACGTATTAAGATATCAAGTGACGAGTTGAAAGAGATGTATGAACATAGTATAGGTGCGTTGACAAGAGCGCAGCGCAAACGAATGAACGAAGAGTCAGAGAGTAATAAAAATGACTATAGTAAATCAAAGGTTGATAGAGTTACCACTAACGACAGGCCTGATCACCCTAAAGTTGTGGGAGCACTTAAAAAACCGAGCAATTCTACGGAATTAAAATTTTTAAATGACAAAGAATGGAATACATTACTAAAAAATAATGTACAGGAAAAGTCAAGTTTATTTGCCTATTGTGAGAAAAAGTTAGTAATTTACGTAAATCCTTCATTTCGATCATATTGTGCACGAGATGCCTTTGTGAGAAAGTTGGAAAGTATGTGTGGAAAATTAAATATAGATTGTTTGTATATTATTAAAAATAATAACAACAAAAATATAATAAAAGAGTTAACTCAAATAATAAATGAATCATTAGACTGGACCGGTCCGAGATTATGTGTTTTAAATGATGTTATAAGAATATATGATGAAGACACAAAACGTGTAATTTTGAATGATTTTCATATTTTACCAACGAGTGGACATTGTGGAATTAGGCGTATGGTAAATAATATTAAACGACGTTTTTATTGGCCAAGTTTAGAAAAAGACGTAAATGAATTTGTAGGTCGTTGTGCCAAGTGTTTATTTACATCAAAAACACTTTACACCAATCAAAGAACCGATGATAATAACTGATACAGGAGTGTCATCTTTCGATAGGATATACTTAGATATAGTTGGGCCCTTAGTTAAGGATAGTGATAATTATTCGTATATACTCACATTACAGTGTGACCTTAGTAAGTATGTTGAGGCTTATCCTCTTAGGAATAAGGATACTTTTTCAGTAACTAGTGCTTTAGTAAATAACTTTATATTACGGTATGGTATTCCAAAACAAATAATATCAGACAGAGGTACGGAGTTTGTTTCGAAAGTTATGAAAGAAGTGTGTGAAATTCTACGAATAAAGCAGACAACATCTACAGCTTATCATCATCAGTCTATTGGTAGTCTGGAGAATAGTCATAAAAATTTAATGCAATATCTTCGTATTCAAACGGAAAATGAACCGCAAAATTGGAGTGTGTGGTTGCCTTATTGGTGTTTTAGTTATAATACAACAGTACATTCAGTAACAAAATACACACCTTTTGAACTCATTTTTGGTAAACTTTGTAATATACCTAGTAATTTAACTTCTATTGTAGATCCATTATATAATGAATATGATTATCCAAAACAACTTAAATATTGCTTACAAAAATCGCAACATGACGCAAGACAAAATTTAATCGAAAGCAAACATGTAAGAAAAGTCAGGTATGATTGTTATACTAATCCAATTACATATAAGGTAGGAGACATGATCCTACTGAGAAACGAACAAAGTGTAAACAAATTTGATTCTCTCTATGTAGGACCTTTTCGGGTAATAGAAGATTGTGAACCTAATATAAAAATTGATTATAAAGGCAAAGAAATGTTAGTACATAAGAATAGAACAAAGCCATACATAAAAAACTAGTTAAGTATAATGTGTTAAATTTATATAAGATAGAAGTAACCATTTTAGTAGGTTATCTGAATTATGTAATAAGGTTAAGCATAAAAATAATTATAGTGCATAATTTTTTTTATTTTTTTTTTCCGATGGGCGTGTACTGTATGCCTAAGTAGGATAGGTATGCACTTCTGTACGTATTGATTGTCTAGTAATAAACCTACCATAGTCTCACACAGTCGTTTCACTCAAGCCTCCTAACACCGAACCCTACAATGGTAAGTGCGTAGGGTTTAGGCCGTGCTTAAATGTTCTTTGATCACGATAGATATACCTATGCGAAAAGGAGGACGAAATAAGAAGACTACAATAACCTTACTGAGGTAAAAAACAAATGAAGGTATAACAAAGTTTGAAATAAGAATATGATGACATTAATTGGGAAACAAAAGACACTGCAAACAGACGTTAAACACTTTTCATTTCTATGTTTTTATTTTCCATTGATGTTGAAGGTACTAACAATGACATCAAAATCAATTTAGTAGTGTGTTGGCACCTATTTATTTGTGTTTTTATTTGTAATAATTTTTGCTTGTTTGTACCCTCAAGCTCGTTGTCTTAATTATAGATAGTAACCAAAATCGGTAATAACTTTTGGTTTTTATCAAGTACTTTTAGGTGGGGGTACTCCTTTATCCGCATTTGGACTCCAGTCGGTCCTTTATGCGTAGTTTGCTAGCATAGCCAGCCTAGCTCCGTCCAGAAGCGCAGAATCTTCCTGGGGTCTTCACAGGCTTCGCGGAACGACCTCGGCAAGTTGAGGATTTTATCTAGTACTATCGACACTAAAGACAAAATCAGTGAATCGATTTACATCCAACGTAACCACGCACCTGAGGATAAACTACATATCTTACAATCAAATTCTCCTGTTGTTAATCCAATAAAGAAGTTCGCTATTAAACTTTTATTATTAACCAGGCTAAGGTTTTAATTGAGGATATCACATTACCTACAGGATTTTAATACTGTAGCTACCTGACTAGACCATAAAACTGTTATTATTTTTAATTTTCTAATTATTTTATGAATGTCGCAGTGAAATAGAGCTGTTCCGAGTTAGTAATTACTTTATAATCATTTACCACGGGCAGATTATTATGGAAAGATGATGAAAAGGAAATTGTGATGATTTATCAATAATATACGACCGATGTGGCGCGGTGGGCGAAGGTCCGCCTGCGACGCAGGAGGTTGCGGGTTCGATTCCCGCCTCGGAACAATTGTGTGTACGATCTGCAGATATTTGTTCCGGGTGTTCTGGTCGTTTTCTATATATAATAAAAAATATCTATCTATGTAATGTATTGTATTATGTATATCAGTTATCTAGTACCCATAACACAAGCTCTGCTTACCATGGGGCTAGATAATGCTGTGTGAATTGTCCAGCATTATTTATTTATTTATTTATTTATATACACCAGAGTGGAGATGACTACGATTGACTATCATCATCGTGTGCTTATATGTACTAATGCTGTCGAACTGATAGGCCTAGGACTTCTACCACCACGATTGAACGCCATAGCGCCCTGTCTTCAGCTTGCCGCATCCAGCATCTGCCTGCAATCTTTCACAGATCGTCATCCAACCTAGTGCAAGGGCGTACCGTACTACCTTTTCCCAGTCGCCGTCTCCACTAAACAACACGATTATAAGCTCCATAAAACAAACTACGAGCAAGTACCTATAGGTATCTATTTCTACTTGCTCCTATAAACCTTATTTTTTATTCTTAAGCGTACTTTTGTAATATTTGTTAGTTATTATTGTTTGTTTGTGCTTAAGAAATAAGTTATTGTATTCCTAGCGATAACTTACTTCTTTAAGTCTATGTTTGATTTTGTTTTATACTGTCTTTTTGAACCAAACAAACATCTACCTATCTAATAAAGTAGGCCCTGAATCTGATAACCATCACGAAATCTGAGGTGGTCAAGAAAAATGCTGAGAATTTCGATTGGACCAAACGTTAGCCAGTCGATAAATTGCTTTAGTAGGTGTAATGTTTGCCGCGGTGGTCTTGGAATAAGAATCATCATCATCATCAGCCAATGTTAGTCCACTGCTGGGCCTAGACCTCCCCCAATGAATTTCAGCTTGCTAATTCTTTGAGCTATGTCGGTAGCTTTGGTTCTCTGTCGGATGACTTCGTTACGAATGTTATCCTTTAGAGATACCCCGAGCATAGCTCTTTCCATAGCTCGCTGAGCGACTTTGAACTGGCTTTGACTTTGCCATAAACGTACAATCAACCATTTATACCCATATCTAGTTTAGAGTAAGTACCAGGCAATCATAAAGCATAAGAAGCAATCCAGCTCCCGATGGAATCCAATCATGAAGTTATTAATACAGGACATCAAGACAAATGAGCCGTATGCCAGGGGCGGGCGGATTAGTTATAGGTGGCACAGGGGCATTAAGCAAACCCGCCTACACAACTGAATTTAAATTAACTTTATGGTACTACTGGAAGTCGATGATGACTTGGTAAAGAAGTAAAGGCCGGTGGTGTAATGTCAATTTTCAATTTTAAAATATGCTTTTTTATAAAATACCACTAATACAAATCCAGTGTACATTCATCCTAGTCAATCATCATCATCATCATCAGCCTATGTTAGTCCACTGCTGGACATAGGCCTCCCCCAATGAGCGCCATAGCGCCCTGTCTTCGGCTCGACGAATCCAGCGTCTTTCGCAGGTCGTCATCCCACCTGGTCGGAGGGTGTCCTACACCACGTTTACCGAGTCGTAGTCTCCACTTAAGAACACGTTTGCCCCAGTGGCCGTCGGTTCTTCGCGAGATCCTAGTCAATATTAAACATAAATTTTAACTCGTTTTTAAGTGATATACTTTTCAAACTTTACTTAAGTTATTAGCTTATTTAGCTTTAATTCCCTATTATATAAATAATAGGGACTTAAAGAATACGTATAATAGGTACATTGTTTATCGGTGGTGCATGGTGTTTATACCTGAAGTGAGGAATCTTAGCTCTGAACCGGTTGACCGATGTTCAATCAACAGTCTCTAATACCTACCTATTTGCAAGTTTCAAGCGAGTTCGAGACGAGAACCCCTGATAGCGCTATTATCATTACAAAATTAATTACTCAACCCGTATTCAGAGTTCTGATGATTTAATCCTTGAAATATATCGCGACCGACGTGAAAATAAACCTTTTACAAGTTTGTTAAGTATTACAGAATATAATTTGAACGTGATGATGATGTGACGTCATTGTTTTTATTGCGTTGTGTTTCAATAACATGATGATTCTTCGTTAACAGCAATTATGTCTGGTTGGACAATTTTCTGCCAGTGTCAAGTCATGGAAAATAATTGTAAATTATCTAAATTATCAAATTATAAAGATTGTTTGATATTTTTACCAGAGCGTTATTCGTTATAGCAGGGTGCATATACCACGTGCTGGTTGGCTTGGGAGACGAGATTTTGGAGTACATCCCCCTTACATCTTATTAACCTGAACAAAGCCGGGTACTGACCAGTGTCGCGGAGTGTAACGAACATAAAACAACAGATTTAGACAACGTGTGGTGTATGCGAAATATGACGAAAAGTATTTACTTTAACAAGGTTACGTCCCAATCTGATTGCACACGGATTTTACTGTAACTGTGAATAAACTTTCCCAGACAATTCCCACAAAATATAAAGAGCTTTTACGCTAGTCTAGCGTTTTTTTATTATACCTTCATAGAAAACGATCAGAACACCCTGAACAAATATCTGCAGATCATTTGTCTCGAGGTGGAAATTTAATTCGCAACCTCCTGCGTCGCAGGCGGACCTTTGTCCACCGCGCCACAGAGGTCGTATTTGTATTACTATTTATTGACACAAACTGACTCAGTTATTATAGAAAAAAGTAGGTAGCTAATAAAGAATGGTTCGTCCCTTTCACCCAGAATTCCACACGTAGGTAAGCTGATGTGCACAGTGCCCAGTTGATTAAATCAGAAACATTAATTTGTAAGCCGCCACCGACGGCCAGCGTTTCAATTTACGAAGCGAAATGAAGATATTCTGGACACTGGAAAGGCGTTAAACAATTTTCATGGCCTCTTAGTAGTAACTAACCGAGTTTTGCGGTAGGGTTATCGCTAACCTTTCGTTTAAACGTAGAGTTTTTACTCTAAATTGTAGGCTTTAGAGTCTTCGCCGTGGAGAAGTTTAGCGACAAATTTTAATATGATGATTAGCCGGAAAGCCCATTTTGTTTTGGCTGAATCATTGCAACCCTCTTTTGTGATGATGGATTTTATAGCCGTGTGTACAAGCAGAACGAAACAAGCAGCAATGGTAAGCCTTTAGCCCTAGCCCAGACTTGTGCTAAAGGCTTACCATTGCTCTGCCAACATAAAAATACTTACAACATTCATTTATTATTTGGTAAAAAAATATATGGGCAAAGGTACTATGTTTTCATGTCATGCGTTGTGTCCTATCTATTCCACCGGTATCCATTTCATACCATGAGTTTTACCATTAAATGGAAAATGGATCACGAGATTGGTTTTCAAAAAAAAGGAGTTCTTTTCTAAAAAGCTCTAATGGGTTTCCATTATTTCGTCGTAGTACCAGACCGAACTGAACTATGTAAGGTAGCGTTTTTTGACACTATCATGACACTGAAAGTGCACGCCGCGTCTGTTGATGAAATTCCGATGTCGATTGAGCCTCACCTATTCATTAGTGTAGTTACAGTATAGACAGTCATTTATTTGACAGCTTCCACATACCTAAGTGGATCAATACCGTGTAACTGAACCACATGAAAAGCTCGACAGCCCTAAAGACCCTTCTTGTATCTGCTGGGCTAACTGCCGTAGCCTCTGGGCTAATTAAAACATCGCCGGCCATGTAGCCCTCGACAGATGATCTTTCATATTTTGTCTTGGCTGTCTGGCATTGGCAATTGGCATACATCGATGCTGAAGATTTAGGGCTTTTTGGCCTTTAAATGCTTGCACAACTACGTACCTATATCACAGATAGACTCCATTGATTCAGTAAAACAGGGTGGTATTATTGAAAAATCATTCAGGTCGATTTCCGTCAAAAGTTAAATTATTTAAAAAAAAATCGAAATCTAAAGATAAAGATAAAAATCATATTACAGCAAAAAACTAATAAAATACACTTAACTTATAATAAGCAAAGCACTTACATGGTGAGGACTTGAGGAGGTATTTCTAAGTTTTTCTAATTAAAATTTAGTGTAGTACTACATTGTTATTGCCGAGACGTACCTATCTACAATGTAAATCTGTACAATTTGAAATATTTTCTTTTAAATTAATTAATGAGGATATGACTCCTTTCACGAATTTTCTCGTACGTTAAAAATTACCAGAATATAAATAAAGTAGGTACAGTTACAAAATCTAAGTATTTTACATGAAAATACTCATCAAAAGTTTTACAGCCAGCGGAGACGCTCGGTTTGGACTTCCGTCGACGTAAAACTTTTAATACCTAAGTATTTTCATGTCGAATCTTCTACTAATAATATAATAATAATGCTGGCAAATTCACACAGCATTATCTAGCTCCAAGCTAAGCAGAACTTGTGTTATTGGTACTACCGATATGCATAATACAATACATTACAAAGTTAGATATTTGTTATTATGCATAGAAAAACAACCAGAACAAATATCTGCAGATCGTACAAACATTTGTCCCGAGACAGAAATAGAACCCGCAACCTCCTGTGTCGCAGGCGGACATTCGCCCACCGCGTCACAGAGGTCTTCTGCTTGTGAGGTAATGTAATGA
This sequence comes from Eupithecia dodoneata, assembly GCA_947044415.1. Taxonomy (NCBI): domain Eukaryota; kingdom Metazoa; phylum Arthropoda; class Insecta; order Lepidoptera; family Geometridae; genus Eupithecia; species Eupithecia dodoneata. The sequence goes on from OX345678.1 coordinate 4,198,191, forward strand.
CTTGAAGAAGAGTTTAAAACTTTAAAGGAATTGGGCGACCGGTTTCCAGTCGCCTTAACTAGAAGGTGCAGATTGCAAAGTAGTACCAACCTCGCAGCTTTCCTTGAAGGAAGAGCCCTGCTGGGCACGTCGGTAAAAACAGGTAGAGTTCGCAGAAAAAGGTGTATATTATTACTACATAAACAAGATTATAATTTATCTATATTGTTCGTTCATGTCCAGTCCATCCCAAGGTTGCCTGGAAGAGATCGCTCTCAGCGATAAGGCCGCCCTTTATACCTTTATTCTAAGTTTTTATCTCTGTGTTATTTTCTGTTTTGTGTGGTGTAATAAAGTGTTATCTATCAAACTATCTATCTATATATTTATTAATATTTAACTGTATATATTTTTTTTATTTAACAACTCTTGTCATAAATTATTTAAATACTCGTTAACTAAACAATTTACCAACATTTATTTTCACTGGCGCGATGTCTTTTGTTTTTTCATTTAATTATTTACGCTGATGCTTGTCCTTTAGGTTTTTTGAAAATATTGTAATAGAAATTATTAAAATATAGATATACATAGCTCATCAGCACATAGCTGAAGTGGCACTGGGTCAGTCGGCCATATCTCTCGAAGAACCGACAAACGCTGGGGTAGGTAAACGTGTTCTTGAGTAGAGACCGCGACTCGGTAAACGTAGTGCCTATAGTATACTATGCCGTCCGGCCAGGTGGGATATCTTCGAAAGACTGCGGCAGATGCTGGATGCGGCAAGCAGGGCATGACGCTCAATAGCCTTTGTCCAGCTGTGGACTATTTTGGCTGATGCTGTCCCAATCATTTTTTTCTGTTAAGCCCTATTCCGCTAACCCTACCTTGTCTGCGCAAGTGTCGCGGACTAACTGTTCAGCCTTCGCTCACTAATTACCGGTTCGATTCCCGGGAGCGCACCGGTCACTTTTTACACAATATAATTTTTAGCCAATAAAAGATACTTATCATGTATCAATTAAAGCGTTTTCCAGCCAATTACTACTGCCTTTTATGTATAGGAACTGTTAAGTAAGCTGTGGTGGTAGAGGCGTAAGAGCTGGTGGTAGAACTATGCATCTTATTCTATACTAGTTACTGCCCTCGGTTTCGCTCGCGTTGTTTCTATTGAAAAAAATAAGGTTATTTATATCATATGGGAACTGATTTATGCAATTAAGTATCTTATATTTAATTATGGGGCTGGATGCAAATTTCAACCCGAACCGTTCAGTAGTTTTTGCGTGAAAAAGTAACAAACATCCATTTATTTTTTTATTTATTTACCAACTTAAAGATATTGTTACATAAAAAAAGCTTAAAAATAACACGAAGGAAACCACAAAGGTTTGTATAGATGTGTTATTAGCTGAGAGTCGGCTGAATAAAAAACTCATGGGTTTAACAATAAAATTATTCAATGTCAGGCAATAAGATTATAAATTGGAATTAGGTAAGTAAATCAATCAGTAACTGAATCAAACCCCCTGATAATGATGTAGGTTCGATAAGAAGTGCGATCTGTGAGTGACTAAACGGTGACTAACCATATATACAAACTTTCGTGTTTATAAGATTAAGTAGGATTATTATTTAAAATACTATAAGAAATAAATAAATAATGCTGGACAATTCACACAGCATCATCTAGCCCCATGGTAAGCAGAGCTTGTGTTATGGGTACTAGATAACTGATATACATAATACAAAACATTACATAGATAGATATTTTTTATTATACATAGAAAACGACCAGAACACCCGGAACAAAATATCTGCAGATCGTACACACAATTGTTCCGAGGCGGGAAACGAACCCGCAACCTCCTGCGTCGCAGGCGGACCTTCGCCCACCGCGCTACATCGGTCGTCAACAAGCAACATACTCGTACATTTAAGACTTAAATAATCTTTATTGCATTATGAAGTAGAAAACTTTGTGTTTATATTCATTAAACAAAAATATAGAATTATAATGTACCAATGTTTTATAAAGCCAAAACAAAGGATTTGTAAAAAACTTTTTATACGTGGAAAAATTTGATAGGAACTCAAAGAGAAAACTTCTTGAGAGATAAAACTGCAATAGAGTAAAAACTCTATTGCAAAGAAGTTTTCAAATTATATTTAAATTCCCTGTTTATAATTTATATTATTAAGTTATTCAAAACATTTAGGTTTGATTTTATGTGGGCCTTAATACCCGCAGCCCAATACCTTAGGTAGGTTACGTCGTCCTATTATTATCAGGTAGCACTGCTGACTGTATAGTTTGTATATATATATTTTTTTTTTTTTCTTGTTTTTGATACTTCTCCATCTGTTTGTTTGTGATGTACCAACTCTTAGTTTGCTTATATCTTTTTCTCCATCCCTAGGTTGCCTGGGAGAAATCGATATCAGCGATAAGGCCGCCTATTGTAATTTTAATATGTAAGATATAAGGTGTTATTTTATATCTTAAGTACAGTAAAGAGTTCATACATTCATTAATTCACTGTTCATTGTGTTCGTTCATACCTGCCATTTCTATTTTAAACTCTAAGATTTGTCACCGATATCCTTAAAGTAAAAAATGTAGAAATAATTAAGAAAATTAACCAACATATTCCATTGTCTCCGCTTAATTTTATTTACCTAATTAGAAATGTTTTGAATATTACGGATGTTTACAGAAAATAAAACGGTAATTTGACATACTTACGGCCTACTTTTATGTATTGCAAATAACCTTAAGGTTAACCGAGTCGCTCATCATTCCATTAAAACGTGGAAGGGTAACCACTATTTGACTTTGACCATCTAAAATTAAGGACAATATGTTTGTTTGTATGTATGTATTAATGCAAAGCATAACAACTATTTTCACAGTTATTACCTAATACAATCATTTCATCTCGTCATTATCTCAATGTCGACATACAAGTTATACCCAGCTTGGGGAGCCACGGTGCAGCAGTGGACATAAACAAACTTAAACATATTTCTAAACTAGCTGCGCCCCGCGGATATTTATAGAGAGATATTTTGGATAATATACAATATATCTTTATGAATTGTAGCTTTTATGTTATTCTGATAATGCTATATTATTGTGAAGTTTCATCAAAATCTATTCATTTTACGTGAAAGAGTAACAAACATCCATCCATAATTACAAACTTTCGCGTTTATAATATTAGTAAGATAACCCTCTTTAAATGTAACTATTTTTTTAAACAAGTTTTTATAATTATCTAGGACTAAAGTGCTTGGGAAGACAAATCCAACAAACACAAACTTGACGGGTAAGTCGTCTCGTTTATGAATTGTGTGCTGTATGTAAAAACATGCTGATTTTAATTCCTTTAAATATTTTTTGTCACACAAGCATGTCAAGTCAGTTGCGGAAAACTGATCTAAAATTCAATTGCAAGATTTGTCCCACACAAACTAACAGGTCAAGAACCTGCAATAAAACCTTGTTGTAATTACCTATAGTAACCTCCTTCCGAAGACATTACAAACTTATTCAACAGTTGCCAGTTTGCTACTTTCGCCATCCATATCAAGTAGCAATGGTGTCGCCCGTGTGCACTGAAATATAAAGAAAAAACATTTCTCAAGCAAAGCTACACGCTCGCTTTAAATGACACCGAATTCTAAGAAGTTAATTTCACAAATTACTTTTGGCTACCGGATTTTAGATGGACCGGACAAGACTTACGACTCTGTCACTTTAAAAGACCAGTTTTCACAGTTGAAACGATAAGGAGGCTGGTGTTGATGTTACTTCGAGAAGGTTCTATAAATACAGGTTGTGACAAAAAGATATGTCGCCCGCATTCAATGTTGTGGGCGGGTGAAAATTTTATTCCTCTAATGTTTAATTTTAATATTTCTTTTGCGGACTAATAAATAAATAAAATAATCATTTATTTCTCTTCACAAAAAAGTCATCTTATAGGTACTTAACTGTTATAGCAAGGTGCAGTGCAGTAGATACAGATACCTGTAACACCGGCTTCCCACGGTGCGTGATATTGCGGATGCACGCGCACCAGCCCGCACCACGCACCGTGGGAAGGGTCTCGTCCGTGGTCGCAGAGGACGTCTGTGGCGGTGCGCCGGTATCCGTCGCGAGGCAGTAACTTCAAAGGTGCGGTGCGGCGCCTCGTTTCACTCGCGTGAACGCGTTCTCTTTCACTTTGCATTTTGAAATGAAGTTATCAAAAGATCTACACAGACCGCACGCACCGTTGGAAGAGCCCTGTCTGCGTGCGTTGCCGTCCGTGATCGTCGGCTGTGCGTGATGATCCGCAGAATCGTGGACCGTGGGAAGCCAGCTTAATGGCAGACTAATGGAAAAACAATTGATTTTCATATAACAACATTTCAAACAAAAAATTGCAAAAATTCAAAACTGCTGAACGGATCGTGCTGAAATTTCGCTTACTGGTAGCTCTAGGACTGGAATAAAACATACTTTATCTATTATTCTCTAAATCCCAGTTTCCATGGTACAGAAATAACTTTAAAACATTTCCAAAAATTCAACGCATGGAAGCCGCAGGCAGAAACTAGTAAAGTACCCCAAACATATTTTTCTATCATATATTGTTACAATATCATAGAGCAGATATTTTAATAAGTATTTTGATGGATTACCTCCACCAGACGTTTACTAAAACTCCTATATTCCTGAAGTGGCTGCAGCATGGTATCAACAAGAACCATCAGCTTCGACCGCGAATTCAAATTAAAATTCACGAATTTCGAGACGAATTCCCTTACTAAATGTATTTTTAATTACACGCAAATATAAAGAAAGAAAGAAAATTATTTATTAAACTACAAAAACTTAGTTACAGAAATATAAGCCTACTTAGTACTAGATAACTTGTATACAGGCAAAAAAGGGGAATATCAAATGTAGGTACTATTTTTTTTTTTTGTTTTATTTGCTTTGGGGTGGCTTTCGTATCACGGCGGCCATGATAGGCCTATTGTGATCGCCACTTTTACGTTTCATTCCCGAAGCCGTGGCGTTCATAGTTCGCCACTAACCCTTGCAGCTGCTAGGAACTGTAGGATTTCCTTCGGGGTGATGTCTTTCAGCTCGTCTGGGCTATGCAGATGCTTGCCCAGATGGATGCTGCGTTTGTGCATCAGTGCTCCACACTCACTTAGCAGATGGAGGGGCGTTTGTATGTAGGTACTAACACAAGTAGGCAAGTATTTGGTTGGTGTAGCCCTTAGGTATTCTTATTTGGAACCTTATTTTTATGAAAATAAGGTTCCAAATAAGGTTTGCTGGAAGAGAACTGTTTTTAGGGTTAAGTTCGCCTTTGTTTAAATTTTCTAGAATAAGTTTTGTGGTATGTTTTTCGTGCAAAAAGTATAAATAAAAAAAATACCCAAAAGTAATATAACCAAAATCAGGTGGTGTGTAAAGTACCTATAGGTATAGGCTCCAGCAGAAAACCAGCGTAGGTATTTTTTTAACACCTGCATAAGCTAAGTTGGGACCATTTTTTGGTTGCGGGTTCGATTCCCGCCTCGGAACAGTTGAGTGTACGATCTGCAGATATTTGTTCCGGGTGTTCTGGTCGTTTTCTATATATAATAAAAAATATCTATCTATGTAATGTATTGTATTATGTATATCAGTTATCTAGTACCCATAACACAAGCTCTGCTTACCATGGGGCTAGATAATGCTGTGTGAATTGTCCAGCATTGTGTATTTATTTATCATCATCAGCCTATAGCAGTCCACTGCTGGACATAGGCCTCCCCTAATGAGCGTCATTTAGATAGGGTGCGGTAGCCTAATGTAGCCCGGGGATTCCTAGCACCCCCTGCCCCGCCGTTACCGTGGCCGCTACCATGGCCAGGAATAGCGAGGCGGCCGGGAACTGGGGGCCACATTCTACTGACGACGTATCGATCCATGTGGGGGTCGATGCCCATAATCCCCACGCTGGGCATGCGGGTTGGGGATCGCAGTATAGGGGGTGTGCTGCAAGGGACGCTGCTGCCCGCCCCCGGTGTATGTCCATTAGTCGCCTCCTACGATACCCACGGGAAGAGTTGGGTTGGTGCTATTCTTTTTTAGGCCGACACCACACAGCCAAACATAGAAAAACACTTCTTAATTATGTTATGACGCCTTGCTCCAATAAAGATATTCGGAAGACAGAACAACTCATTCCTTTGAAAATCCTCGAGTGAAAAGGCAACTTTCGCTCAATTAATAACTTCATAGCTTTGTTCTATTTTTTCTCGAAAATTACTGAGCCGTTTTCTATAAAATTAGCGCGACTTGCAACAATAAACAATTACAAAAGCTAATCACCATCGTGAGAGGTATCTCGCTTTGTTGTGGTTCATCGACACGATGAAATTATGCTTTTAATTACCAAGTTCCATCAATCATTGATAATTGATAGTGATTGATAGTCTCTGTGACTGGAGGAAATGAAACGTGTAGAAATTCGCGTTTCGCTTCGCCATTTTTTTAATTAAGTAGGTAAATGACTAGGATGAATGACCATTTTTGTCGCATCTCTGTGTGAGAATGACCCTTTTGTCTACGTATGTCTACGGCGTCTACGACGTAGCGGGTCTACGAATCTAATCAAAAAATCGTAGAAAAATAAGCTTTTTCAAAAAATAAGTTTCGTTTTTTGAATTTATTTATACAGGAAAATTAAATCAATTAATCTTGATATGTGATCTGGCTTGATATCAGTGTTAGCCATCCATAAATCCACATCTAAATATCCAAAATTTTGTATTTATAATACTGTGGGCTATTTATGTTTACAAAGAAGTTATTTTATTATAAGTACTATTAATTGACCTAAAAAAAGTTGAAAGTTAAATAATGGTCATGATAATTATGTGTAACTAAGCAAATAATGTAAAATATTATGAAGTGGTAGCAATATCATGCTGGGTTATTGATGTTCATTCCTAAATTCATTCATTCATAGGTTCTGTCATTGGATCGAAAAATCTTGATATTTGCTCTGACAGTCGAGTGTAACAAATATTTCTTGCATTTAATCTGTTTCGCACTATGATTAGAATGAATATAGTTCCCTGAATATTTTTGTCTTTAATATGCTAACATAAGTACATAATTTTCTAAAAATCGTGTATATTCATAGAATATTGATTACAGAGGACAAAGATCGCCATTTTGTCTCATTATTGCCTTAATAACTATACCTTGAAGAAGCGCTCTACTTTACCAAGATATTATTTCTTCTTTACCCTAGTATCAAGACTATTTCATAATGATTTAAATCACACAAATGTGCCTCTACATCTACAACCAATATTATGACTGCGACTACCCACGGAGAGGTTGATATCTGTTTATTCTTAGATTTATCACTTGTAATGCGAATTTGTTCTATTATTCAATTTATAATACGTACGAATAATAATAACATTGAAGAATACTGACTTCATAATTCAAGGAAAGAAGAAAAAAATCTCAATTTTAAAAAAGAACATCAGTCTTCTCTGTTTGAAATTTCGACGTGTCTCTACATTGTCTGGGCAACGAGTGACGGGCATTTCATCGATAAAAATCGATTTTTTTATTGGATTCAATTGAGTTCCCTTTGTTTGCAAATACGTCCACTCTATGTTATCTCTATGGCTTTTTAATGGTGGATAAATAAACTGAGTAGTTATATATGTATATCTTTATATATCTATACAAAAAATATCTCTACCTACTGAATTAAAAATATCTGATTGGTTCCCGAAAGTTTTATTCAGTTGCTTTATATGTATGTTTTTTCAAAGCTATTATTTTAAACCGGATATCATTTCGTTTGTAAACCCCAAAAGTTTAAAACAAACTCTTCCCATGATCGTTTGCATACCATTAATGATGTTTTCATTCGAGATCGTCGAAATATCGATTGCGTTTTTTCCGAGAGTCCGATCCCTTATGCAAAAGAGAACATTTGCATCAGCCTAATTTGGATGCGCCCGCTGTATCAACGTTAAAAAGCACGGTAGCAAAACAGAAGACAATAAATAAATAACGAGAACAATAAATATAATTAAAAACGACAAAAAGTGTCCGTCCCCATGACGCGGGTACAAACGGTTGCGCGCCCGCGACGACTTTATATTATCGACACAAAATGGAGATACCCATCCTTATTTTAGAGGCACAGAGCTGATATTCGAATGGCCTTTAATCGATATTCATTCCGCATTTTGTCACCGAAACGTCACTTTTCTGAACCTTCCTCATTAGGGAATTTTATTTCGAGATACGCGAAAGACGAGTTCGTAAAGATTAACTTTTCTCTGTAAATATTTTAGAAAGTGCTCACCAAATTGAGCACGTTTTGGCGCAAAAAAACGTTGTATTAATTGACTTTTCGAAATTGTCGGCTCTTGCGTAGTATATCGGGTCTATGACAGGTCGTAAGCCCTAATAAGGCCTGGGACCTGCTAGCAAATGGTATTCAGAGTTGTCACAGCATCCCAAAATTTATTGCACCAATTAGTAGAATCCACGTGAAGGGGTTTATCTCGTTCGATCGCGCTCTATTTGGGAGGTAACGGGTAATGGCCGAATTTCGGAGAACGTATCCGAACGCATCTTTTTTTTCATTTTTAGTAGGCACGGCATTTTCGGAAGCGAGAATGTTACAAGATAATTGGATGGAAATATTCTGATGCCGACGCCATGGTGGCTTATAAAGTACTTCGGATTAATTATAGTGCTACCGGAGTTTGATCTTAAAACTGGATTAAGAGATAAACGGATAGTTACTGTGACTGTAATTGCTGTGGCTTTTTATTTAAACGACTGATGAATCTATTTAGAAGCTACTTTATTTAGAATTAATGTATTTAGTACGTAATACTTGTGATCGTTGGAGGTAATTTCTAAAACTCGTAAAGATCTTGAAATTATTGTTATAAAATGCAGATGGTGGTTTGAATAACTTTAGCTGAGCTTTGGGTTTAATTATGTCATTTAGTTGTTTGATTAATTTGTTTTTAGTACCTATGTTAGGAAAAAAACGGGTTTAGGAATATAATTAACGATGATGAAATCTTTATATTAATGTTATCATTGATGCGTCTAACAATCTTAATTAAATTTTGACATTCCACGGACAATTCTTTTATAGAAGGTGTTTTGTATCAAAATAATGTAATCTTGTCTCAGATAGGAAAGTACAATCATTCGATGTTTTTTTAATGATTTTGGGGTTTTAACCGACTATGACATAAGGAGGAGGTCGTATGTATTACGTGTGTTTGACTGCGTAGTATTTTTTTAGAATCCTTATCATTTTAGTAGGTAAGAACCTATCTCGCCATTGTATTTAATAAAGAATCACACAAAAGGTTTTATTTAGACATCGTTTCCCCGTGATACACATCACTGAAAAAGAAAAATGCAACGACTATCGGATTTCCGCTGAATCCGCAAAACAAAAGGTTTGCTACAGACCGTCAACGACCAAGATCGCGCGGTCCCGATAGTTCTTCGGCGAAACGACTATTTTAGACAACTCTGTTGTAATTTGGATACATTTTTATATCTAAAAAACAGTCAGACAGTAAGTTCATAAAAACTCCTTAAACAAATATATAACAAGAGTTTTCAAACGAAAGCTAATTTATTATAAACTTTACGTACTGTCGTCTAGTCAATTGTGTTAAACTTCATGCTAAATCTTAATTTCTTAAAAAACAAAATATTTTGGTACTGGACTTGGTAGAGGTAGATTTCATTTCATTTCATTTCAATTCAAAAATCAATTTTTTTTTGTACACAGAGTGAAAATCCAAGGAATACCTATTGGTGGAAAATATTTAACGACATTGTTTATCATCAAAGCATGTTTTGCAGAAGCTCGAAACCATTTTTGATTTTGAAAACTTTTTATTCATCATCTCTCCAGGATCTCTCTTTATTTTTCGAATACAAATTTAAACTTTTCCGCTCCACATGTGAAATTATGCGTTGTTGATTGAAGTTTGAGTTCCTTTTAGTTTTTAGAGATGATAACCTAACTCTTGTTACATTGTTGTTTCCTGATAATCTTGTCAGTTTTTGTCAAGTATTAATTCATAAATGTCGTTGTTGACATAAAATATTACAGATTTTTTCGAGACACACTCATACCTATAGCAAATAAAAACAAAAGAAACGAAATATAGATAATGGAGGCTTTATAAGCTATATTGCACATATCGCAAGACCGAGTTTTGACCATGACCCTGTGCCGAAATAGGTGTTGGCACAGCATTATCTTTACTAATATTATAAAGAGGAAAGGTTTGATTTTTTATTTGTTTGTTTGTAATGAAAAGGCTCCGAAACTACTGGACCGATTTGAAAAATTATTTCACCGTAGTTTAAGAAAATTCACTACACTATCCCCGGTGAACATAGGCTATATTATATTTTCAAAAATGTTAGGGATCCGGACTAAAACCGTGCGAAGCCCGGAAGGTCCGCTTGTAATGAATAATTAGGTAGCTAGTGAAAAATAATAAGTACAAATTGAACGGGTATCGCGTTTATTTAAATATTTTTCGCGGAGATAAATTGGAACTTATAATAATGTGTTCAGATCGCGTAAGTTTAAAAAAGTTTAGCTTATGAAAAAGTAGTTAAAAAACAGCACCCAAATTCTTGAAGGACACTTAATATAAATTATGAGATGGCCATTTCACGGTTAGAGCATAATGCGTTGTTATTCATCATCACATTTTGAAATGAATCCCACGGGATAATAAAATGAAGACTTCATAGACTCGAAAATTCACTACGACCCACACACTGTATTTTTTGCGTGAACGATTGAATGAACAACTTATGAATGAACGAATTGAATAGTTTTTTCTTCAACCTGCGTTCGAATTTCAAATAGCGATAAAAATTTGTATTGTTGGGTGTTTATTATTTATGATCTTGAAATTCTTTCATCAATGGGGGTGTAAAAGTTTTGAGTGCGGCGACAAAAAATGAAATGACCATTAGCTGTGAATGAATTATGAATGGATTAATCCCTTTTCTCAAAGCTGATCTACAAAAAAGGCTTCTTGTGTAGTTATTTTAAATTGGTTTGAACCTTACCTACCATATACGCGATTTAAAAAAGAGATTTGAAAAAGATGTGTTTACTAAAAGTTAGATACCTAAGATAAGATACTGTGTGGTCCATCATTATTTATTTGGGTAGGTATTCTTGTAGGTATACTTTTTTGATAATAAAATTGGATAGCCACTGTCACTTTCCGCCACTAAACGGCTCAATATTAGGTGTCAAAGTTTTTCAGTAACCATTGTATTACAACCTAATAGGTGCCTCCTTCAATACGCGAAAAGATCGCTTTTACCTTCCAAAAGGTCACTAGGTAGTCAGTCATAGGTAGGAAGGATTGCCCTTCCTACCTATGACTACCTAGTGACGCTATGTAATGAGTACCTAGCACAATTTCCCACGCAAAAACAAAAAAAACCATATCAAATGTAGCATTTGAAAATCGAACATGAAGCTAATGGCGCGCGTGAAACACATCGACTCTCCCACGCGTCACAAAAAATCCTATCATCGTCGCCCAGTGTTGCCATCTATTGTCAAAACGTCACCTGACCGAATATAATCTTCGGATTTGTAAATATTTCACGGATTATTAATTTTAATGCATTGTGAAGATGAAGGTGCTCTATCAAGATGTTATGGGAATGATAGCGTCGGTTCGTTTGAGATTTTTTTATCGGTCGTTTCAAGGAGTTCTTAATATTTTTTTGCAGCGTTAACCAAACCCTCAGCTTAATTTAGTGAAATAAGTTTTTATGCACTACTTATATAACTTATCGCCTTAAAAACTTAGGTAGAGACCGGTAGAGTCAACCTGAATCTAAGTACATAATAACTAGGTACCTTTCGCCTCTCTACACGTGTCGGAAACATTAAACAACATGCATGCCGTGAATATAACCCATTCATGTAAAACATAGGTAAGAAACCACACAAACCCCGCAATAGATTAGCGCAATCCAATTCCACGATCATAAATCTCCTTCTAAAATATAGCCGTCATATTCGCACGAAAATTTCGTACCTATAATCTCTAAACGACCAACGCGTACCGTCATGAATAAAACTAGCTCGTGTATAAATTCAAATTTCCTCTGTACCACGCTCATTTCCATTTCTCGGCAAACCCCTCTCCCCTTATGGTTTATTAAAACTCACTGCAAAAACCGACACCCAAGTTATTCGCTATCTTTAGGAAATGGCTTTATCGAAGCCCGTGCACACGTCTCAGCCAATAGGGCATTCTTATCAGAAAATGACTCATTTCAAATGACAGAGTGTTCTAAAGCGTTTTCTAATATAGAACGCCGCAATCACTCTACCGCAACCAACTAAAGTTACGACTCTATCGCACAGATTATACGTTCTATTTTCCACCGACAATGGTTGGTGGGTTCGGTCGGTGAAAAGTTGGCGCGCGCTCAGAGAGGAAATTGGAATAAGAAAATTTGGGGTGTAAAATGAAAGATAGACGAGTGCTAATTTCCGGCTATTACTACGTCTCTTTCTTTCCCACACATTTATTGCGGGGAATGTGCTCGGGGTGGCATATCACCGTCTTTTTCTAGCGTGGAGAGGTTCACCATTTAATAAAGCGTTATAAAATGTGATAATATGAGTCTGGGAATCGTGTTTTCCACTCGAGTTTGTTGATTAGGGCTGTTATGTTTGTGTTTACAAGCAATATCAAATCTTTCTTAAATAACTTTCTATCTACAATTTTATGCGGTTAGGTTTGGTTTATGTCTGCAATGATTCCATCGTGTTTTCCATTGAGACAAATAGTAATTTTTGCCTCGTTACAGTTAAAACATAGTCAAGCAAATAGTCATGAAAACCCAGTCATTTCCTCTCAAGCATCAAGATTAATCAGTCCGACACATCTCAGCTACATTGAGTGGCACGGCAATATCACGACACGTCCGTGCTCGTCGAGCTCTCAATACCAAATGACGACTTCGACCGAGTTCCGTCACCGCGACCGGAATTTATCGACTACCCGCAAACAATTCGCTTCACGCCAACGACGTTCTATTGAAACAACTTTGGCTGCGAAATTATTATGTAGAAACGATTTATTACGCTTCGCAGCTAAGCTATTCAATTTTACACGAGAATTATGAGCGTGTTTATCGATAATAGTTCCTGAGTCTCGTAAATTTTAAAAACAATAAATGTTTGGGTTTAGTAATTTAGGTAAATGTGTAGGAACAGACAATATTGTAAATAAACTTTGCAAATTGTCCAGGATATTGCGATCGGTGGGTGTCGCGGTGCCACAAAGGTTTCATTGTTCGTATTTTATGGCATGAAAATATGACTTTGGCTACTTAAAACGAATAATTCAAACCTTGGCCCAAACATGGCTCAACGCTTAAAACCGTAGTAAGGACAAAAATAATATTCTATCAAATTAAAGTTCCTTGGCGAAAAAAGCCAGACATGCAATTAATTCAAATCGATTTCCACTTAAGCAAACCTTCGCCGCGAACGATCAGAATTTCAAATACACTTCCAGAAAGCCCAGCCAGCATGGTGTAAAGGTCCTTTTTTGATTCCAATATGCCATTTAAATGGGACGCACCGAAAGAAATAGTAGCTCTGCAGCCGAGTTAGGTTGGCCAGCCTGATGCTATCTTGGCAGTTGGCACACCTGACCGACGCTAATTGGACAATAAATCAATTCTTCCCGCTTCTTATTGGCGAATCGTGGCATTCCAATATTGAAAATTTGGCCGCGCGATATTGACAACATGATAAAAAACAATAGGCGGCTATCTTTTTCTTTTGTGTTCATCTCTGGACCCCGGTTCTTATTAAGGCTGAATCGTTTTATGTTTTGTTTGTGTCGATCCCAATGTCTTATCAGTTAGACAATTTGTTTTGAGGAGCTCGTTATTGAATTATTAATATTGATATTTCCAGAGCAGCATATCAATATTGCCTGTCATACCATTCAAAGAAACGGTGGGTCATGATCGGATCTGGGCTTAGTATTATGGTCGGCATAAAAAGAATAAATTATTTTAATAGAGGTGGAGTGCGCGCGTCATCCATTATTAGAGTTATTAACAAAACGGACGCGCGCAGGGCTAATCTGGGCTCACTCCGAGCGTAATTAAATTCTCAGAACAAGCGAGCTATTAAAGCGAAACGGTAGCGCGAAGCCCATTACCGAACGAAACGTGCATAATTATTTTGTTCCCGCCTTTTTACTTTTTTTTCTCATTCAGAGTTCGATTTTCGAAAGCGCGCGCTAATGCACCGTCCCTGTCTCGAAGCACGAAGTCTTGTAAACAATGTTCTCGTAAAATTTTGTTCGATTACCTCACGCCTTCACTTTATTTCAATAAACTGATTAGTTTCCTTTTAATTAGTTTCTCAAAGGCCGAGAAACAATCACTTTTATTTAATAATTTATCAATTAAATAACTATAGAAGGGTGTTAAGTAAAGATGACACGCTAGCATTATCAAATACTGCGATGACCATTATACCTACTAACTTATAGGGTTTACTAAGGTTGTCTGTGAGAGGTCGCTCTTGTGCGATAAGACCGTTAATTGTGACTTAATCTATACCTAAATATTCCATTGTAATTTATTTCTAGGTTAAATAGTCAAAAAAGTATTTTCTATCTAGGTACTTACACTAGTTTAGCAGGGCTTAGTTTCATGAATACATTCAAAGAAGTCTCGAAAAAATATGCTACCTACAATTGATCCTAACTGAACTGCTGTCAGATTTTGTTGCTGCCTCTAAATAATGCCGTCATAACATGCAAAAAAAATATTTATAACCCAAACTTTTTTGATGAATGCAATCGCCTGCGACATTTGCATGCACATTATTGCCAACATAGCAGCAAAAACGCAACGCTTTTTTCTATTCAGACCACCAGCATTCAAATGAGGCATATCATTACCGAACAATATAAACAATGTGAAATGACAGGTAGGTTGTCACATCCTTCGTATATTATTCATGAATTTATCTGTACACTGATCTAAACCGTTCGTCTTACTACATGTTAACATATATTTTGACAGATGACATAAGTTTGGCGCCCGTATCGTTAGTTAGTCATCTCGCTATGAAATTACAATTTGGGATGTTATAATAAGCTCCCGTCTTACGTTGTCTGATATGATGTAAATCAATAAAATGGTTTTGTGTGGGTAGTTAGGAATTTTCGGTGTTTGGTTTGCTTTGCTATGTTTGTAGTAGTTACCTATTGGTTGTCTTGGATGCCTACAAGTTATCAAGTATCAAAACTTTATCGCGCTAATTATTTTGTATTTGTCGCTCTAGCTTGATCAGCTTGTATAGAATTTTATACTCTTTTATACTCAGTAGGCTAGTAGGTAGGTCAGTACTTGTACATCTATATATATCATAGCTTTCTTTATCTTGCAGCTTTATTTACGAGCGAAGTTTACCTAAGACCTAGTTAGACCGTGTGTTACGTACGAACTTAACAAGTTCAACTACGTAGGTTTTATTGAAATTAAACCACATACCTATAGACGAAATTAGATTATTATTGAGAGTGGAAGATATGCAAACAGGTTAGCAAATTTTTAAGATTTTTTTCTTAAACAAAGTACATTACTACCAGCGTGAATACATAATTTTAATATAGTTTAGGTACCTAACCTACTTTTTACAGTCAGCGTAGTCGATAGAAACATTCCGCTATAATAAAAATTAGATACCTAAAACCTGAGCTGGACGCGTCGTCGGTCGGCGCAGTTACATTAAAACAAAAAAATGGCAAAGGAGGTTTTAAATTCGAAATCAAATACAAACTTATTGTCTATGGAAGAATTTAAACACGGCCGGTTTCGAATTCTATTTTGATTTTATCATTGTGAGCACGAGTCAAAATAAGTCAAAGGAAATTGATGCATGGTCCATCGTTGAAGGTAGGTAGAGGTACATTCCTTTGACAAAATACTGATTAGTTGCGACTGATCAGTTTTTAGTTCACGTGATATTTTTACCTTGGTGCCTAGGTGCCAAGGTACGACTGCAAAACGTGTTGTTTTTAAAAAAATATAACGTTACAGAAATTTACAGCTAAGTCGTTAGGTACTTTATGCACATAATAAAAAAAAGAAAAAAGAAGTGTGTGGGTAGTGTACTACGACGAGAATATACCTACACTAGCCTAGGCATTTGATTGCGTAAATCATAACATTCTCATAAGTAAGTTAGAAGACATATCAGAGGATAGTAGCTCTTTCTTTTTTTAAATCTTACCTAGATTATAGAAGACAGGCAACTGTTATTGAATTTTATAATAAGACAACTAAAACTATAGAACATACTGATTCTGGTTTTCAGACTATATCACTAGGTGTACCACAAGGCAGTGTCCTAGGTCCACTCTTGTTTTTGATTTACATTAATAATTTACCAAACATAACAAAACACCTCTGTGTCATGTTTGCAGATGATGCCACAATCTTTATACCCCAAATACATCATAGCTTACAGGATTTTGAAACGGAAATTAATAACACTCTCGAGGAAATAGTAACTTGGCTAGGAAGTTTAAACTTAACAGTGAATATTGACAAAACAAAATATCTTAGATTTAAGAACTACAAAACGCCTACAGTAAATTTAACAATATGTAACCAAGGCAACACTGTAGAAGAAGTCAGCGAAATAAACTTTCTCGGAATAGGAATTGACACCTATTTAAATTGGACATATCATATTAATAAAGTAAATAACAAAATATCCAAGTACTGTTATGCTCTACACTACATATTCTAAGTAATGTTTCGTCAAAACAAGTAGCAAAGAACTCGTATTATGGACACGTTTTCCCTCAATTATGCTACGGTGTGATTTTTTGGCGAAACTCAGTTGAAGTTCAGTCCGTTTGTGTTTTGCCAAAAAAATGCATTAGAGCTATATATAACTTAGACAGTACTCAGTCTTTGCGGGACGTTTTCATAGATAATGATATTCTAACTCTAATTGGGATATTCATTTTAGAGATTTCCTTATTTGTAAAAAAATATTCAACATTCTTCAATATAAAATCTAATAGATCAGATACCTTGCGAAATAAATATAAATTTAACCTATGTATACCACAAGTTAACAACTCAATGTTCCATAAAAGCACATTAACAGCTATTAAAGTATTTAATAATTTACCAGTGGAAATAAAGCAACTTGATGGAATGATGTTTAAATGTAAGTTAAGGAAATGGCTAGTTGATAAAACTCACTATAATTTAAAGGAGTTTTTTGATAATTAGATTATGCCTAGATTAATATAGGTTAAGATAACTATGATGCTTATATGAGTAAAATAATATTTTGGTATAACTTTGAACCTATGTTAATATTATTAAAAAAAAATTGTATGTCCGAATAGGATTAAATTGTTGATACTATATCTCTTATTCTAGCAGCGTAATTGGGGCGACAGACGTAGATGTTTTAAAATATAGTGTAAGTTGTACATTTATCTACAGTAGAGAAGTTAGGTACAGGTTTTAAGTGAGTATTATCATCTTAATTTATATGATTATAATAAGTATATTTTTTTAACTATGTAATTACCTACTATTGTCTTTTTCTATTCAAAGTTATGACTTAAATCTTCCCTACATTCTCGCTTTAAAAACTATTTATATTTAACCGCGCTGTTATATAGACGCGTAGATGGCGCTGTAAATGAAGTACCTATGTCCAAGTTTTAATTCAAACATCGCAGCAAAAAGTAAAAGTACAAAACTTCGGACTTTGAGTGCAGGTACTTACTGGCAGGTACCTACTATAATTTTTTTAAGTTTTTTAAAAATCATTTGTTGTGTGTGCATTTTAATTTATTGAGATTCTCGTAAACTGAGATTTAGTGTAAACTGTTCGACTACTGGTCTAGCCCCGCGACTCTTTGCTCGCTTGTTTGCTACATAATTAAGGGTTTTGATTAAATCGTTTTCTTAGCATTCCTGACATTTAAGTGTTTCTTTCTGTAAGTATTCTCTAATCATCATCCGTTTAATTTCATAAAAGTATCTGTTTAAATAAACACCCTAGAGACTATGTTTTAATTTCAACAAAAATTTGATATTTTTTTTATTTAATGTATTGGACATATAATTGCCATTTAAAATAGTTATAACAGCATAGTCTGCCTATTATCAATAAAATATTTATTTTTTCTTTCAGTTACGTATCCTAATTAAAATTAGATAAATGCTATAAGTGCCACCTAGCGGCAACAACATGCATTAATTAAAAAGCGCCATCTATCAATGCTTATGCCTAGTTTTTTAATTCTGAAATGGTCTATCTCATAATTTATTGGTAATTGGTATTCATCTATGCATCTCACTATGGCAACATTAGCAAGTACCTAGCAACTTATAAACCCTTTAATTACTGGGCCTAGATTAAGTTGGATTATCTGCTTGCTTGCAAACACTGGAGTCCGCGCCGCAACCACTGAAGTCCGATAATAATGCCGTAGACTGCGCTGCTTTCTTTTCTTCGCAGAACTAAATGTGCTGTGGTTTAGTTCCCGCTTTTGCCGTAAGACTTCAGTGGTGGCGGGCGAGCACTCCAGCAGCCTTGCAAATTGCACACTCAGCATACTGCACACTGCACAGTGCAGTGCACAGTGCTGCCTGACCTGATCTACTGCGTAAGCGGTAGATACTGTGTGGTTTAAATTTTAAATACTGGCATTTTCTACTATTATTTGCGATCTATGTACTGATTTATTACTTTCTACCAGGGACGAGCAAATTTTACTCGTCCGTCCCTGCTTTCCACATATTTTGTCAAAGTCAAATACGATCTGGCAACACTGATTGCGATGCCAAAATTGCCAAATACCAATAAAAGCAAAGATGAAAACAAAATAAATAAACAAAAATCTGCGGAATTACGATTTTACTCATATCTTAGCATATTTCTGTATAGAAATTTATACAATCAATTATAAAAACAGCAAGAAAGCCGAGTTGAAACTATGGCGGACGACGAACGTGAGTTTATAAACATAACCTATTGTTCCCGAAACTATTTTTATTATAGTTGATACTCTCTAGTTATTCATTTACGCTGTACTTGGCTTGAAGCATTCACTTCTGTTCAATCAGTAATATCTAGAGACCAAGAGTTTATTTACTTATTGCATACGCAATACACGTACATCAAATAATTTTAGCTGAGTTGATATTAGCTTAGAATTAGGTTGTACCACTGGTTGTACCCTGTAAAAAGGCGCAACAATATATTTACAAATAATACCAAATAGTAACTATTTATAGATAGTAATATGAGTTCTATGAAGTAAGTATTACATATCATAAAATGTTACTTTCTTCCAGTGCCTTCCGACAGCAGTCTACTAGTTATCATAGTGGACACCAATCCAAACCAGCGCTACATAACTGAGGATCCAAAGGTGCTTACAAACTGCCTCGACGCTGTCATTGCATTCGCTAACTCACACTTGATGCAAAAGTCCCGGAACCAGCTTGCTGTTATTGGCTGTCATTTTCATAAAAGGTTAGTTTTGTTAGGTTTATTTTCACACATCCACTGCTTAGAACTGACACTAGAAGACTGCATTACATTTGTCATTGTAGGAAGGCTGGACACAGCCTCCCCTTCCATGCAGTACTGGACAAAAGTTCATATTTTTTAGTGTATTTTAATGTTTTGTGTGAGTGTGTTTTTCTGTTTATGTTTTAAAACGTGTCTCGCTATATGGACTGTGTATGTTAAATTTATACTGTGTCTGAAATAAATGTGTGATTTGATTTGATTACTCTGCAAAGTTGTTAGTATTTCACTGACAATGTGTGAACTTTAGGTTCTGCCCATGAGGGTTTGTGAAGACCAGGTCTTAATTCTTAAACTTGGTAGAGAAGTTATGATATTAGTGGTATTGTATTGTATATCTTTATTAATTGAAAACATACTCTAATATTATTTATAAGACACTAAAAACCAGAAAAGGTTTGTTTAGTATCTGCAGTACAGCGTATTGCTACACATTTAGTATGAAGATAACCATAATTAATTATTACCATTAACACCATATTAATTAATCTTTACCGATCATATTCTAAGAATGTTAATTTCTTTTTCAGTGAATACCTATACCCGTCGCCTGGTAAACCTCTTGATGTTAGACAGATTGATGGACAATATGAATTATTCACACTTGTTGAGAAAACTATCAAAACTAGGTAAGTTTAATGTTTAATTCCTTCAACATCATGAAACTGATTTAATGAAACATGCAGGTGGAAACTGCTTCAGTTCCCTTAAAAATAAATATATACATTATTATAATGCTGGTAGGTAAATCTGCAGATATTTGGGTGGGGGTGTTCTGGTCGTTTTCTATGTTTAACAAAAAATATCTATCTATGTATTATATTAAGTATATCAATCATCTAGTACCCATAACACCAGCTTTGAGCTAGATGATGCTGTGTGAATTGTCCAGCATTATTTATTAATTTTATTACACTTTTTGCTTTAAATTGAAGTGTCATGGATGACTCTCAAGTGCCTTAAATGTTTTGATGACTATTACTGCCTATTACTAAGTGCTTATTTGTAAGCCAATAGAAATAAAAAACTTTTAATTTCATTTACTCCACTGCCCCATGTAAGTCATTGTATCATAAGTAATATTGTTCCAGGTTAGTTAATTTGGTGAAGAGCCAGCCGCAAGATGACAAGCCTGGTGAGTCATTATTGGCGGGAGCTGTTGCGATGGGACTTTGCTTTATTGCCAGGGTGAGTAAGCTGTCACTAACATTTATATCTCTCGCTAAGAAATATAAAGTACAAGACTAATTTGTCTGGAAAACATCATTAATTTTAATAATGCCTGGTGGCATAAGGGTTAGTATCCAAACCATTGAAACATTCTTATTTATATCTTTATATATGTTTCTTTAACTTTTAATGATATAAATAAGAACGTATTTACATATTATACGCGACCCTTTTGATCTCCCCGCAGAGGCTGGGTAGTCAAAGCGTTATACCCTACTCACTTTTAATGAATTTACTTTTCTTTACCTAACTCGCAAGCGGGTTGATCACAATCACAATACACTTGGATGCAAGTTTATTTATTTATTAATTGAGCTATTATTATCATTACAGGGTTTTTGTATTATGCCCTAAGGCGATGTTACATGATATTATTAGGTCTAATGTACAACCTATACACAGTACTACTTAATTTATTCATTTTGTTTCAATAAGAAAAGAAAGAAAATGTATTTATTTGACAACATACATAACACGACACATTACAAACAATAACATGCT
Source organism: Eupithecia dodoneata (assembly GCA_947044415.1). NCBI lineage: Eukaryota > Metazoa > Arthropoda > Insecta > Lepidoptera > Geometridae > Eupithecia > Eupithecia dodoneata. The sequence goes on from OX345678.1 coordinate 4,219,628, forward strand.
GTGCCGTTTCCATAGCTTGTTGTCAATACCAGGTATCAGTTCTTACTTAGAGTTAGAAGGTTGGTCAGATTCTCTGTTTGTTTTTCAGATGCGTCGCCAAGCAACCCCTGGCCTGCGGATAAGCAGTAGGATCCTCATAGTCACAGGCAGCTCTGACACAGCCGCACAGTATATCAACTACATGAATGTCTTCTTTACTGCACAGGTTAGTAGTGTACTTACAATACGTATAAATATACATAAATAATGCCGGACGATTCACACAGCACCTTAGATTGTCCCGTGACTCTACGAAATCCCTTGCCGCGTACCATTTTATTAGCAATAGAGTGGTGCATAATTGGAACCTATTACAAGAAGATATTATAGGAGTCACATCAATAAACGCCTTCAAGAATAAACTCGACAACTGGTTACGAAACAAAAATAACAAACAAAAAAAAGTAACGCAATGAATAAATTCAACACTGTGTGATATAGACACATCAGCCAGAAGTTGCTCGTCTACTAACAATAAATCAATAAATTATCTAGCCCCAAGGCAAGCAGAGCTTGTGTTATGGGTACTAGATAACTGATATACATAATACAATATATTATATAGATAGATATTTTTTATTAAACATACACATAGAACACCTGGAACAAATATCTGCAGATCGTACACACAATTGTCCCGAGGGAGGAATCGAACTCGCAACTACCTGCGTCGCAAGCGGACCTACGCCCACCGCGCCACAGAGGTCGTCAAGTATGGCAGTAGAGTTGGCCCGAAGAGTTATACTTATGTATACGTGAAGGAGGGCTTATTTCTCTGTTTTCGTATCTGGCGTCTTGCGTCCATTATCTCGAGGCGTTTTTCCTCAAATACTTTTGTACTCGCTAGACCGAACTTGGTCTAGCCATATTAGGGCTCATGATAGAAGAATCCGTGTTATCTAGGATCGCCGTCATCAAAATCGAGGAGAAGGCCCATGTATTAGTAGTGCACTTTCTCCAATATGGTATTTTACTCTTAAGGAAAAAGGAAGTTAAAATATTATTGAGATAGCTAAGCCAAAAAGCATTCGGAAAATGTTAGTTAATTTTTTTGTATTTTTTTACTGGTTTATTAAGCACAATACAATATTGAGACACTTTTCAAAATCGGGTATTCCAACCGATTTTAAAAATGGTTTCAATCTATTCTGGTTAAAACGACTCGACTTTTAATTAAACTCACGAGAAATGTCCATAATTTCACGTCTATTCTCTAATTTCAGAAACAGCAAGTGATCATAGACGTGTGTTCACTGGACAAGCACCTCAGCCTACTGCAACAAGGGTGCGACATCACAGGCGGACTGTATCTCAAAGTACCCACGTTGGAAGGACTGCTGCAGTATCTATTGGTATGTTATAGTATACCTACAAGATATTAAGATAAACGCAGTAAGTAATAATTATAGACAATGTTTGCTGGACAAACAGTCAACATCGTCTAAGAGCAATTGTCTCAACAGGACTAAGGCTTCAATCAGAGACGGGCTCGAAGTACTCACGTTGAGGGCTGCTGCGGTATATAATTATTATGTATATTGGTATGTTACTTATTAACACTAATCACATATTATACATTCAAAAGTTTGGATGTTAAGATGTTAGCGATGTATGGGTGTTTGTTACCTCTTCTCGTCATAATTACTAAACGGATTAGGCTGAAATGTTGGAATGATTTTGGCTTAGACCTGGAATAAAACATAAACTACTTTACTACCCATAAAACAGTTCCTATTTTACGAAAATTCGAGTGATGCCGCGGGCAGAATCTTATTAAAATCTTTTATCAGCCTTCTTTCTCATTAAATTGTCTCTTCGTTATTCCAGTGGGTATTCCTGCCAGAAGTATCGGAGCGGACGAAGCTGGTGTTGCCAGGTCGTGGCCGAGTGGACTACAGAGCGGCTTGCTTCTGCCATCGCGAGTTGCTAACTATAGGCTACGTGTGTTCCGTGTGTTTAAGCGGTGAGATATATCCATAAATATTATTATGCCCATGTAACTCTCGTACTGCACTACAGTACTTGCTATCGTGGAGCATCGACCTTCAAGAAACTACCTGTATGCATGAAATCACAATAAATGATATGAATGAATGAATGAATGAATGAAGTGGGTCTTGGCGTCCGACACAATAGATCGCCTCTGGCTGATTTGAAGTGAGCGAAGATTCTTTTCCATTTCGTCCTTCCACCTGCATCTGGGCCGGCCGACTGGTCGTTGCCCAACCAGTGCTCCGAGAAAAGCCCGTTTTGCAACCCGATTTGCTGTATACTATTCTAGGCTGTTAAAGTTATTGAATAAGTAGATAAAGACACCAAAGTATGTGCTCTTGTTTCAGTTTTCTGCAAATTCAGCCCAATCTGCACAACATGCCAGTAAGTATCTTTATATCTATTACATAAATTGCGAAAGACTGCAGGGAGATGCTGGATGCGTCAAGCTGATGACAGACAAGAGATGACAGAACGCTATGGCGCTCATTAGGGAGAGCCTATGCCTATTGCCTATATGTCCAGCAGTGGACTAACGTAGACTAATGATAATGTTATTTTATATGATATTATTGTTGTTTTTACATAAAACGGATTACTATATTATTTTTACCATAAGATTCTTGTTTTCAAATAGCTCTGTCCGTGTATTTTGTTCCTTCATGTCCATTCCATCCAAAGGTTGCCTGGAAGAGATCGCTCTCAGCGATGAGGCCGCCCTTTATACCTCTATTCTATTGTTTATTCCTGTATTGTTTTCTGTTTTGTGTGTAAAGTGTTTTCTATCTATCTGTATTCTTGGAAATTTACTTAAAACTTAACAGGAGTGAAAGTGACTGCGTTTATGTATAATGTTCCTAAGTTATTTTATTTTCTTTCAGCACCGTATTCAAGATCGGAGGACCGCTGCCTATTATGAAACCCAAGAAGAAGAAGATCAAACTATAACGACCTCCTTTGTGCGTCAGTCAGTACATACCTATAAGAAAATAATGTTAATACCTTTTTGTAAATATAGTTGCTAAGCTATATTTCTATTTTGATTGCAGCCTTTTTAGGAATCGTAGCCCTTGTTAGGTTACTCGATTGTATCGTCTCGAAGACGGGACGATTCTTTTTTGTTTGAAATTTGGTACAGCTTTAACATACAACAAAACGCTCCCATACAAAACAGCAGACTAAGCTCAGGGATTGTTGTCTAGCAGAAAAATTTCGTCACATCGTCATCGAATTCGTAAAATATATGAAAATAATTCCATCAACTTTAATAATTAACGCAATGTATGAGGAGGCTGTGTCATTTTGTCTATTATTTTGCCCCAGTGACCACAATGTAATGCAGTTGAAAAGGACCAACAAAATATTTTCGCTAAAACGTCCATAGGAACTTTAATTAACACTTTCATAACCAATGCACGCGGCCCTACGGGTCGCAATGCCATTGCTGGGCAGTGAATGAATTTATCTATTATTGGTATTTAAGTATTCAGAATGTTGTCTGTATATTTCGGTATACACCCCTGCCTTTCTTAAATTCACACAATTCTTTTCATCCAAAAGTTGCCTGAAGAGATCGCTTCTTAGATGTTTCCAAAAACATAAATCTTCTAAACTCCAAATTATTATAGTTCTAATCTACTCATTCTACGCGAACATTCTCATTTAATCACAAACCTATCAATTGATAACAAATACGGGTGCAGCAAACTAACAATCGTCTGTTACCACTTATCACGTATTTATCACAGATTATTTATCTGATAATTAATTATAACAAAGAGTTATCTACCGGCGCTTTATCATCTGAAACAAGCTTATCATCCTATCTAGCATAATGCAACAGGCATTGTTTTTTGCAGCGCCATCTAGTTATAAAGAAACTTAAACCTTGAATCATTTAAATAAATAAAAAATACTAGAGTACTTTTTGACCAAAAAAAAATAGTATGTTTTGTATGTTCGGTGGCTTAGTCGATTCTTACAACATCCAAACTTACCTTTCCTGTTTGGGAAACAGCGAAAATATAGTGCAATAAAAATTATTAAAACAACAAAAATGAAAAACAGTTTAAAACAGCATTTCAATCAGTCTTTTACTCACAAAGCCAATTCCATTCAAAAAACAAAATCATTCACATAATATAAAATATTGCCTACAAACTACAATACGTACACCTAAATTGCTTTGCCCTGATAATCTATTTTTGTGGATAGATCTTGATAACATAAGCACCTACCTACTGTAAACGTACATAATCCATTTTTATCTCTCGGTAGATGCATTTTAGATATAACGAGTTATATCAAGTTTTATTTTTTCCTATTTTTTTATTATTATTTAGGGGCCGTTCAAATATTATGTAAGCAGATTTATTACAATTATTTATCCCCATCCCCCTTGACAGCAAAAGTAAGCAAAGCTCTTACCCCCTCCCCCCATGCTTACGTAAAAAAAAATCTATTATAAATGTATTTTTTTATATTATAATTCACAAGTAAACTATACACTTACAGAGAAAATTTAGACAAGTGAATAGCGCGCGGTAATTCCCCTAATCGGTTCTAAAGCGAGTGCCTAAACGTATGCATTATTTGCGGGAATCCCCGAAAATGCGTTTCGTTTTCAAGCATAGACAATGTGAGGGTTGCCATTCGTGTAAAAAAGTAAATAACTACCGATGACGTAATCATCATCTAGACTCCCCTACCCCCCATGTCATCCAAAATAAGCAAAACAAAAACTTCCCCACCCCCCATAGTGCTTACGTAATACTTGAACGGCCCCTTACGTGTAGGAACTTAAAACATAGCGTTTTGTCTTTGTCAAATCAATGTAAAACTTTTGATCATGGCGCATGAAAATGTGCTGAAATATTGGAAAACTCCATATCAGTAGTAAATAGCCCGTAAAAAGTAACTTTTGAAAATCATTGTAAGTTGCCAAATTGTGCCAAATACTTCTTGCAACGGTTTCTACTCCTATTTTTATGCTACAGGCTCGCTACGATTTATCAATAATATCAAACGCGTTATCTATTTCTTCTTCCGGAGATTTGGAACCATTTTGTTCAGGTTCCGTAGGTGTCTTAGGTATTGATTGTAAAGGTTCTGATTTGGACTTTATACTGGTGCTTCTAAAGTCGGTATTAGGAGTGGTCGGTGTGGAGGGTGTGTTGACGTGGTATTCTAGTGACTTTGGCTTCTCTGTTGGTTGTAGATTTAGATCCTGGAACAAAGAAGATTTCTGATTAATCCTAGTTTACAAAAATATTCAGTTCAGTGTTTCTGAGTGAGGTTATTGAAAATTTATTTAACATCTAAGCATTGATAGTTTTCTTCTATAGTCCAATAGAAGGGTGTTTATAGAAACAGACTTTTGCATCAAAATTTATTTCTATATTGTTTTATCTACGTCTAAACCTTACCTCCCCCCCATAAACCTCGACACTGAGCTGTTGCCGTCGCTTATAAGACTGTTTCAGTCTGCCAGACCTAGACATTGACAGTTTCCTTCTAGAATCCAACGGAGGCGGGTCTGGCTCTCCTTCTATTTCATCTTCGTAATTTATCTTCTTTTCTGCTGTGAATATAGACTTGATGAACTTTGCCATGTTTTGTGTGCCAAATTTGATTGTATCTGGAACGTAAAATTTAAAGGTTTAAAATTGATTTAACTCAAACAAAAGAAACGAAATACATTCTTTAATTATTTTACTTAATCTAATATTCAGTGGTATGGGACCCTCTTTTAAGTAGGTAATATTCCTACGTAATAACTGTGCTAGAGGGTCTCGCGCTGCAGCGCGGCTATCTTAAAGATAATTAAGTATAATTACCAAAACCTCCTAGTACAAGTATTCTATAGGTACTTAAAAGAAGGCTTCAAAAATTATGTGCCTATAATAAAATAAACATGGATTTGTGAACGAAATAAAAACATTTAATTTAAAGCACAAAACCTAACCTAAAATGAAAAAATTTTTAGTCCATCTGCTGAAAGTCCCGAGTGGATTGGTGACGTCACATATCGAGTATACGAAAAAACAAGGTATTGTATTTTAAAAGCTGGCGTTTTAAAATATATCTATTCCTCTATGGTTCCTCTTAACTTATCCAACCATAGAATGCGGTCTCCTGCCTTAGGCGGAGTTTTTTGCTCCGCTCCAGTGGACAGGTAGCCTAAATATACCTGGTGTTAGGTGACGGTGTACAATTATCTATGTTACAAATCTCCTAATAATAACATGTTCCTAGTACACAAAGTGCATAATCAATTAATCAGATAAACGGCTATCAAATATAAATAATCAGGAGGGAAAATCTAAAAAAGTTATCGATTAATTGTAACAAACACCTTAGTATGTTACCTACCAGTTAGAAAAAAAGCTACCCCGCGCGTGGGGTGATTTCTTACGATTTCCATATTTTGGAAAAACTCCCATAGCTTAGGCGTGCTTGTATTTACCCCGAAATAGATAAACACCAAAATAGGAAACAAAGAAGCATTTAAATATATTGAAATAGTTATTAATTTTTATTGGCTTGAAAAGAAACAGTAGGAATGCTAACTTCTCTCCTCTAATGCAATTCATGGGCCCTGTTCACATTTTGAATGGTAAAGTTGTCACAGTTGGCAACTTGTTTATCAAATAAATTGCGGAAAACACGTTCGCCGATAGAATGGCTAAAAGAGTAAAATTGTATTTGGTTTTTTTTAATCATTACTTATTTCATTAGAAATTTCGAACAGCGCTGGTAGAGCTAAATTCGTAAACACAATTACCTACCTAATAAGTTTTAATACAACGTCACCACGACAGTGTGTAAACCTGTTGAAACGTCGGGAAATTGATAAACGCGATAAATAGGTACCCGTTGTATTAATACTTATAATTACTAAGTATTTGTTCCGAAAAACTTAAACAAACTGTGTAGGTAAATACTATGGACTTTAAAGTCGGTTTTAATAACAATGACATTTCTTTACCTCAATCTTCTTTAAATATCTAGAGTAAGGAAGTGAAGAGAAGGGGGTGTGAGTTATAAATAAATAATGCTGGACAATTCACACAGCATTATCTAGCCCCATGGTAAGCAGAGCTTGTGTTATGGGTACTAGATAACTGATATATATAATACAATACATTACATAGATATGTAGATATTTTTTTATTTTAGTTAGTAGGTACCTAACTTGAATTGTTTAGTTCGTTTTACTTACTCACTTCTCTAAGTTATGTTATTAGAGCAAGAATATCACTTAAATCAGTGTAGTAAGATAATCTACTAACCTTAACAGGTGGAAAATCCAAGAAATGACCTTTTCTTCACCTTCGTCACACATCCACCGATCGCTAGATAAAACTAAACCGCCATGGGCCGATAAGAGGTGTTTGAAAACTGCAAACTTTTTGTTACCACTTATGATAAGGAATGGACAAACTTACTGCGGTAGGTGTTACGGCCGACTACTATTTACCATAATTTCATCTTTCTGATAAGATAGGCGATAGATACGTTATCAGTCGATAAAAATTGATATTAGTTATCGCTAATGACTTAGTTTAATTAGATTTTGAGATTTACATGCATTTATTTTTAAAGCTAATTGAAACATAAATAAATAGGATTACCTAAGTGTTAAAAATAATCGACCTCTATTTATGTTTTACTAGATGCGCCCCGCGGCTTCGCCCGCGTGGTAATCTGTGTCAAATTGTTTATAAACATTGATCTTGAATCACTCATCTATTAAAAAAACTGCATCAAAATCCGTTGCGTAGTTTTAAAGATCTAAGCATACACAATAGCATACATAGGGACAGACCACAGATATCAGAAACAAAGGGACAGACAGACGGCGGGAAGCGACTTTGTTTTATAATATGAAGCGATTCGATTATGTGTAGGTACCTATACCTACTCGTACCCTGCTATCACGGACACCAATATTATTAATAAATAAATAATAAATAATGCTGGACAACTCACACAGCATTATCTAGCGCCATGGTAAGCAGAGCTTGTGTTATGGGTACTAGATAACTGATATACATAATACAATACATTACATAGTTTTTTTTTATTATACATAGAAAACGACCAGAACACCCGAAACAACTATCTGCAGATCGTACATACACTTGTTCCGAGGCGGGAATCGAACCTGCAACGCCTGCGTCGCGAGCGGACCTTCGCCCACCGCGCCGCATCGGTCGTCAAAGTGGATTGTCGTCGTGGACTGAAGTTTAAACGAAAATGTAGATATAATTAAAAATTTTACACGTACATATTTTTGTAGATCCCCCTTTGTTGTTTGTCCTTCCTTTCCGCCCTATTTAGATATAAGTTTAAATACCATGTAGTTGTAAATGCTTTATTCTGATATTGTAATTTTATTCGTGAATAAAAAATATATCCGTAGGTACTTGGATAAATAAAAATCAAACTGTATCACTACCCAATACCTTTTATCTTACTAACAGATTATAAAAGAGTTCCTATCGTCTATTGCTGATAATAAAGAAGTAGGTATGTACCTACAGTTGGGCTAAACTAGGGCTCGTGGCTTCCTTTAACGTGTTCAGTGCCATGCTTGAACGATGCGCCGCCGCCGCCGTCCCACAGCTGCGTTCCTCTACAAGCACCCCTTTAGGACGGTGATTGCGTTGGTGGCAGTCAGTGTTAAGGCGGGTGGATACAGTCAGCCTAAAGCTGGAGATAATTTTGTACATATAAATATGAAACAATGAGTAGTACCTATAGATATTCTGAAATAATATATGTATATATATGATGATTCGAACTGCTGCGTATAAGGACTTGCTTTTATGTTTTTCAGATCTAAAAGAGACAAGAAGGTTTAGACAATGGATCGTATAATCTCACAAGACATAGGTAAGTAATCACATTAAATTATAAGGTAATACGGTAGGTATCTATCTAAATATACTTTACTGTGTAATAATCTAGCTAGAGTAAACCCGAAATAGGTATTTGCTAGTTGTAGTTCACTGTTCGGCGGTCAGGAGCAAAGTGGAGTGTTCTCGTGGATCTCTCGACTCGATGGCTCGGTTCGGCTCGATGGTCGCAGGTTCGAGTCACGATGCGACACTGTCGAACGGACGGACGACGGTCGGGTGGACCGTCAGAGGCGCGTTTCGTTCATGTCAGTCAAGGGGGTGAAGGGGTGAAGAAACGAGAGCGACAACAGATCATTTTGACTATTCGCGCTCATATCAATTTGATGCTGCCTGACTGTAGGTAAATACATGAAACTTTGTTTATGAATCACTGGTCATTCATAAACTAACTTTAATGTATTAACTCTATAAAATAGGTACTAGCAATGTAGGCACGCGTAGAATTAAATTTTCCTAATTATAATTAAGATATATATATATATTCTGCTATTCATGACGAAGATAAATCCAACAAAAAGATCATTAAAATCCGTCTGAGTTAGATTGCTTAAGATAGTATACATACTTAACCCTGTATATGTGCGGAAAGTGACTACAGGGGCCAGCAGGGTTTAATCTTATCCCATAACGCATATAACCCTCCCTGGATAAGGAACGAGATGCTCGGATCTCTCACTCTATATCACTACATAGTATAAAACAAAGTAGTGTCCTGATGTTTGTCTGTCCCTATGTTTGCTTAGATCTTTAAAACTGCGCAACGGATTTTGATGCGGGTTATTTTAATAGATAGATTCAAGACGAAGATTTATAAACCATTTGACTCATCGATTTCCACGCGGGCGAAGCCATGGAGCGCAGCTAGTCTAAGGAATAAGCTAGGATCCTCAAACTTGCATAGGTAGAAAAAAAGAAATGAAACACTACATTTATGAGGCAATCTTGTTTATTTCTGTTTGAAACATTAATCAAATTCGTTAGAACCACTCAGTTATTTTTATAAGTGTGCTTGATTTTAAGCGATTCAGTGATTTCTTATCAAAAATCCCTTACTACAATCTTTTATAATTTTTAAAGAACTACAAATATAGTAGACAAGTCTTGCCCAATGAAAATCTTAGATCGAGGCAACCTATAGCCAAGAGGCACTCACGTAGAAAGGCGCCTCAGTTGAAGGCTGCTTAAAAATAGATTAGCAATGGTCCAAACATTTTTAAGTTGGTTGATTGATGATCAAACCCAACATTACTCCGACCTATATTAACAAAATGCTATATGAAAATACAAAAGCTAGCTACTGATAGGCTTTCGATAATGAACAAAAGTTAAAGATACAAAAAATATAATCTATCTATTTACAAAAGGATTTAAAATTTTCTATCTAATTGTCTTTAATTTTGCAGATTCGTTTCATATATTTTGAACCACTTCGGTCTTAGCCAATCATAGCTGTAGATAACTGCGGCCTTAGCCAATCATAGCTGTGGCTAACTTCAGAATGGTCAATCATAGCTGTGGCTAACTTCGGTCTTAGCCAATCATAGCTGTGATTAACTTCGGTCTTAGCCAATCATAGCTGTGGCTAACTTCGATCTTAGCCAATCATAGCTGTGGCTAACTTCGATCTTAGCCAATCATAGCTGTGGCTAACTTCGGTCTTAGCCAATCATAGCTGTGGCTAACTTCGGTCTTAGCCAATCATAGCTGTGTCTAACTTCAGAATGGTCAATTTATATGAACCGAACTTCCCATACTTATAAACCTATTTACAATATTAACAAATTAAACGTTGACACATTAAATTACACCACTAATTTCGACTAAAGAAACACCGTAAAAAAAGTAAATAACATTGATATTCCGTATAGATTTAAGAAACAATATTTACAAAGAACATATTTGTACATACACAAAAGGTAAACACAGGTTACAGGTACAAAGGTACACAAGGCTTTGACCGGGTTTAATACTATATTAGTACATAAGGTTAAATGATACAAATATTTTAGTTTGAATAAAAAAACAAAGTGTAATTGAAAGTCGTTCAAGGTTTACATAAATCCATAGTCACCTTAAAATTCTATCTTATTTTTTTTATTATTAGGTCCAATCATCGTAAGGACATCATAGGATTTCGAAATATAAGTAAAAGGAATAAAGATACACATAGCTTGCCGTAAGGGGGCGTAACAGCTTTTTGAAAATGTCTATAAACGATTACCGTTTAGGTCATACATTCTATTTTCCAACATATTCAAAAGTTACCAACAACAAATCTTACCAAAAATTGGACTCAAATGTTAACCAAAATCCACCAGTCTTAAACAGTCACAAAACTTAAACATAACAATTTATCTAAGAAACTTCGACCGTAAATGCCAATCTATAAATTTAAATACCATAACACTTTTTTACTTCACTTTGTACACCACTTAACCCATTGTTTTCACTGTTCACAAGGACCTTATACACTGAACATTATCGCAGCTAAACCAAAGCTGTGGGGGGAAGTCATTCTATCACCGTAAAATGTATCTAAAATCAACGAGTTGAAGTCCATATTTTAATGCACAGTTTTGTACTAGGTGGCAGCGGTATTAGATCAATGAGTGCAGAGCTTAACAGAGCCATTTACCAAGTTGAAGACTCGGTATTAAAAGATATCAACACTTTCTTTGCATGCAGCTTTGGTTCTGCATCAATAATGGTGTAAATTCAGATGTCAAAACTAATTTGACATTAAAAACATTTATTGATTACTTACCAACTCATAATGCCATCCTTTTTATTTATGATCGTTATGAAAGAGACGGCAAAATTTTTATCGATGTCAAATGTTTAGTTAAGACATCTGAATTGACACTAGTGCTAAATATTATTATTAAAATCCATCCTCAGGGACCAGAGCCTTCAGTTCAGTTTAACGATAACATCGAAACGTGATCGTCGTCTTATTTTTATAAGGATTTGGTACAGCCTCGAATTCGGCTGACGATAGTATCGAGAAGTCTCCTTTCTAACGTATTTCGTACAGCGCCACTATCGTGCGTAGATGGAACTACAGAAACACCGCTTTACGCGAGAGGGATACGTTCCGAAAAAAAACGCGTATATCGGGGTTTACGATTATACATAGCCAAAGATATATACAAAACAATACAAATCATTTGAATCAATCACTTTAATTCTAAGAGCACATGTTTTTCTTACGGAAAATACATCGATTGTCGTTTGGGTAGCTTTTTCTTCACGTTCTTGTAAAATACATTCATAACAACTTCGCGTAATGCGCGAAAATTTAAATTCGCGTTAAAGCGAAAACGCGCATAGCGGGGTAGCGTGAAGCAGGGTATTACTGTACACATATCCCTTGCGAAATGAAACGTAACGATTGCGGCTCGATTCTACCGTCAAACTGAACTCAAGGAACCGAGCTTTGTTCTCTAAGGTCAAGACGTTGGCTCCTACATCCCTTACGAGATGAAACGTCACGATTGCATCTCGATATCATCGTCAAACTGAACTCATGGCTTTGAACCCTAAGGTCAGGACGTTGGCCCTGGGTCCCTCAAGACAATCAACCGACGGTCAGGGTCTCTAGGGCTAGCTCGAGGTCCCTGTACGCTGCGTTTAGCTATACCACTTGGTCGGCGTCGTCACGTGTGCTCGTCATTGCGTCGCTGATGGATGTCGATACGTCCTTGTACAACCTGGAATGTTTTTTATAATTTTAATTATTTTTCGTAAACTAACCGCACGCACTAACCTAAAAACCACTTTGTTGCATAGGCTTTGAACACAAACATTGTACATCAGACTTGGCTTGGCTTTAGTATAGTTCATCATCATCATCAGCCTATGTTAGTCCACTGTTGGACATAGGCCTCCCCCAATGAGCACCACAGCGCCCTGTCTTCAGCTCGCCGCATCCAGCATCTACCTGCAGTCTTTCGCAGGTCGTCATTCCACCTGGTCGGAGGGCGTCCTACACTACGTTTACCGAGTCGTGGTCTCCACTCAAGAACACGTTTGCCCCAGCGGTTGTCGGTTCTTCGCGAGATATGGCCCTATGAATCCTATCCTAGTATAGTTAGTTGTCTGCAAATAGCTCAATTGCCCATGACTCAAACAGTACCTCAAATTGGATTCCGTGTAGTCTAGAATCTTTCTGCTGGAATGCCTGATGTACAGCATCTGTTTGTGGTAGATTTTCAACGCTCCTTTTATTGTGATGTAGGTAAGGCCGCCCAGTATAGTCCTGAAAGTAAAAAGTTTATTTTACAATCATTAAAATCATATTTATTACAGACTTGCTGCGCCCTGCGGCTTTTCCCGCGTGGGATTCCATATGTCAATGAGAGACACTAGTATTTTTCGGTCCACAATATAAATTGTTTCTGAAAACTGAACTGAACCACGCAAAATGTCAGCTCAGGGCAAATAAACGCAGAAAAGTCGTCAGCGAAATAGAATATCTCATTGTTTTTTTTTAATAGATAGAATGAATGAATGAACACTGTATTGTACCCAAAATAACACCTTTTATCTAAATCTTACATAATAACAGTACAATAGGCGGCCTTATCGCTTAAAGCGATTTCTTCCAGGCAACCAGGGATGGAGAAAAAGATATATTATACAAAGAGCTATTCAAGGGGAAGTTTGTGGAAATCTAAGCGTCAAATGGTCTATACCATATGACGCATAGATTTCCACGCGGGCGAATCTGAGGGGCGCAGCTAGTAAAATATAAAATTACTTAGTTTTAATTTGTATCTAACAATCCCCAAAGTCTGCCCCGTTTTTACCTGTGCAAATTATTCTGTATCGACCTGAAGAATATCTTCCCCATGATAGTAGATATGGTGGGCAGGAGCAGCGCTGAGCAGAAAATCCGAGTGGGCGAGAGGTGGGAGTGGCTGGTGTTTTGGGGCTGTGGTCCGGAGACGATAGCGCTCGGGCTGCGTTCTTCGTTGTTTGAGTTGCTGGAAAATAAGGATGATTGTGTTATGATTTCAATGGTTGCTTGGCATTTTTTAATATATTTAAAAGCAACTAAAAATACGATTTGCGATCTCTGGCAAGGTGGGCGAAAGTACGCCTGCGACGCAGCAGGCTGCGGGTTCGATTCACGCCTCGGTATAATTGTGTGTACGATCTGCAGACATTTGTTCCGGGTGTTCTGATCGTTATCTATGTATAATATATTGGTATTAAGTATATCAGTCATCTAGAACCCATAACGCAAGCTCTAGCTTAGGTTGGGGCTAGATGATGCTGTGTGGATTGTCCAGCATTATTGATTTATTTTATTTACTCGTTTATCTTAGAAATTACCCCGAGTGCGAGGTCCTACGCACTATAATAGCAAAAACCTTAGAATTCGTTAAACTACGAAAGTGTTTCTAGTAGGTGAATCATGTTTGTGCATACTGTGCTGTGTTGGATTGCGTCAAATTGCCAGAATACTTCAAAGATCTACTTTTATGCATGATTTTATGATTTACAATAAAGACATTAAGTTAGCAGTTTTACAATAACTTAACATCAGCCCTCATTAGCTCGCTTGAACTTGACCTTTAAGGGACGAACCGGTTTCGAACGGGTTTGGGCATCAAACTAGGCCTAGATCAGTACTCACGAATTCACGATATCCACGTGGTAAAAAAACTCAAGGTTTTTTTTACAAAAAAGGACACGAAAAAGTCTCTTAACGCCCTACGTATTCAATATAATAACATTTTCAGGATGTTGTTGGGCCTGCCTCGTTACTGCAGTGCATCAGAGATGTTCACTAATACGTTGACAAATGGCTTCGCGGCAATTATGCGAAAGCGAGTGGCATCTTTGATGAGTAGAGTGACAGGTAGTAACAATAGCATCCTGAAAGTAATATCTAATAAATATGACCGTCGTAAACGACACCACTGGGTGAATTGAATGGCACACATGCGCTGGTATTTACCGGCATGTACTATGAAAATAACTATTTTTAATACCTAAATTATATAAAATGCAAGTTTTCCCAAAATTTTGTAAATAAATAAATAAATTACATATACCTACTCTAGATTTAGGTATTTTGGTTTTATTTTCTTCGTTGTAATTGTATTTTATTTTTTGTAATTTTGTGTATGTGTTTTTTATGGACCTTTGTTGTCTGGTAATAAAGAATTTGATTTGATTTGAAAGTTAACTCATGTGATGGGTCCGAAAGTACACAAAAAACAACCAGACTCTGTCACATCTAATGGCATCTTGTTTTGAAATAAGACTAAACGTTGACCAGTCGAGCAGAATTTATATTCTATGAACGAACTATTACAATTGTACCCGATTTATGACTTTATTTTTAATTTATTTCATTTAATGTGATTTGCTTTTTTTTATTTTAATTTTATTAAGATCCTTCCTTATTATATTTTTTTTGTATTGATGGTGCAATAAAGATATATTGTATTGTATTGTACTGTCTGTCAACCAGTCATCATCATCATCAGCTTATGTTAGTTCACTGCTGGACAAAGGCCTCCCCCAATGAGCGCCATAGCGCCCTGTCTTCCGCTTGCCGCATCCGGCATCTGCCCGCAGTCCTTCGCAGGTCGTCATCCCACCTGGCCGGAGGGCGTCCTACATTACGTTTGCCAAGTCGCGGTCAACAAGTCATCATCATCAAAAACCTCACCTTCCGAAAGGCAGTACATACGCGAGCGCGGGAATCTTCGCACAGAACTTCCTGAGGAAAAGGAGCACGGAGTCCTCCCAGTTGTACATCTTCCCGCTGATCAGAGTCACGGGAATGGTCGGCAGTAGGACTAGTAGGACCAGGGGGTCTGCTGACTCCATCATTTCTAGGCCTTCTCTGTGGCCTACCACCTGGAATGAGGGAAGAACCTTTTTATTCTTAAGTAGTAATAGGTAGAAAATGCATCGGGGTTAAGCCTACCCTTTTTACTTTAGTCTTAGGCAAAACAACCATGTATGCCTACAGATGGTGCTAACATTTGCCCATGGCGGGACACAACCCCATAACCTCCTACATTACAGGCGGACCTTCGCTTGCTACGCCACAGAGGTTGTCGATAAAAATAGATTGTCGTTTATTATAGGACTAGGTACACTAGATGACCTACAGATATACTGAAACCAGTTCTGCGGTCGTTGCGCTCCATCTCGGCAAAGCAGCGAAATATATTTTTACCTAGACGCATCTGTCCTTATTTACAAAAAAATCTTCCGTATCTAGAACCCAGTCAAAGGTATTATTTATCCGACTTAAAAAAAAAGGAGGTCGGGTGGTATGTTTCGTTTATGAATTGCCGTCGAATTCTCCGACATAATAATATGACTAATGAATGATTATTTTGCATTTGTATAGAGAATGAATCCTAGGTCCCAAAAAAAATATTATAGGAATTTGTATTTATTCGCAAAATTTAAAAAACATTTTAAAACTAAGGGTTGCGAAGTTGGTTTTTAGTTTTTTCAAATTTGAAACACTCAAATTATTATCTTTTCTGAAGGACAAGGCAACTAACTAATTGTCACTAAACAAAAAAAATAAAAAATTGTTACTAGTCGTTACTACGTAACTAGTCACTAAATAGAATAAATAAATAAATAATGCTGGACAATCCACACAGCATCCCATAACAAAAGCTCTGCTTAGCAGCCTCGAGCTAAGCAGAGCTTGTGTTATGGATTAAATTACAATTCGCCAATAATTGTTTATCGGTCAATTGGCCATTATATTAAATAACTTATTTCTCTCCATAAATTGTTATGCTTAATCGTCCTTGAAGTTGTTAAAGGCACGATAATGTTAACAACCTCAGTTGGTATTCGTAATAAAACCTTGATTAAAAAAATATGCATCGTCGAAAACAATTTCCATAACATGGTCGCTTCCGCCCGCAATAATCGATCCTTATTCTTGCGTAGCAAATATTAACTTTCGGTTAGCTAAACTGCGACATATCAATATCAAGGGGATTATTTATTAACATCTTTATATATAACTAGAGACCTTCCCGGCTTCGCACGGTTTTAGTACGGATCCCTAACTTTTTTGAAAATATAATATAGCCTAATGTTCACCGCGGATAGTGTAGTTTCCCAACGGTGAAAGAATTTTTCAAAACGGTCCAGTAGTTTCGAAGCCTATTCATTACAAACAAACAAAAAATCAAACATTTCCTCTATATAATATTAGTATAGAAAATCAATTGCTGTTCGTTAGTCTCGCTAAAACTCGAGAACGGCTGGGCCGATTTAGCTGATTTTGGTTTTGAAATGTTTGTCGTAGTCCAGGAAAGGTTTAAACGGAATGAGAAAACATGGTACAATTGCGCAGAAATGTCCACTAAATAAATAAATAAAGCCGGACAGCATTATTTATTTATTTAAGTGTCAACTGCTACAAAAAAGTAACACTCAGTGATAATAAGATGATGTAATTACCCACCTCTCTGAGAAATAATTATCAGAACCGGACTTAGTACTTCCCGAAAATTACTCACAACAAACAAAAGTGCGAAACCGCATTTAAATATAGATTTCGGAAAATACCATACTCGTAGGTTACATTCATGATACATCATAAAAACCGTTAAAAACCATTTTACGCTTTGACCTTTGCTACTTTAGTCTTCAAAGTAAGCTAGTAAACCATAACCACAGTACACATATAACAGAGTAATCTTACTTAAAATAAATATTTTAATTATTGTTTATACTTTCGGATAACTAGCGGCAAAATAGTTTGCTACAACGGGCAACTCTAGTCTATCAAAGATGGCTGTTGGTATCATACCATTCGAAAGTTGAGTTGCTTATTTAATGTTAAAAAGGAATATGACGTATGTAAATCCGATATCCTGTTTTATTTCAGTTACACAGATAAAAGTGACAAATTATTAGAAGCGAATGTCATTTAATATACACAATAATAATAACTTATCATATTCACATATCTAAAGCGTTATGTATGTATAGCACAGTGAAATCCCATTCAGGATGTAAAAATATAAAATAATGAAGGCAAAAAAAATCTAGGGGAAATACCTCGTGCCAATAAAAATGGAGCAACAAACTGCGTCTAGATTTATGTTATCACAGCAAATAGATAATAAAATTATTATTATATTATAGACGACACACAAAACGACGACTAAAAATCTAGTCGATAATTTGATAACAGTGAGTAATGGGTAGTTTCCAAAATAATGAAATCATCGGACAATCGGATATATTGTTTTGACAGACTTTACTGAAGGGTGTTTTAGTTAGTGTTCATTTGTACACGCACGACACGACCCGTACGACATCGACACGTGTAGACCAAAACTAAGTTATTGAATAGAATTGAATATAAAATATTTATTTGTTTCAAAATAACAAACAATACACAGTAGGAACTAATATTAACGAGCACAAACAGACTACAGGCTCAGCATTAAATGCTCCATTGACACGGGTGTATGGAGCAATGCAGCGCTGGTTTTCAGCGGCGCGAGAATTTGCAGATCAGTTGAGATACATCTAGATTTTAAAGTTTTTGTTATTATAGTGCGTTAGACCTCGCACTCGAGATAATCTCTAAGAAATTAAATAATATCCAAAAAATATTAATAAATAGGAAAAACATAAGTTTTTAAAAGATCAATCAAAGGTTTCAATCAATTTCGTGACGACCGATGTGGCGCGGCGGGCTCCCCTGCGACGTTGCGGGTTCGATTTCATCCTTGAGACAATTGCGTGTATGATCTGCAGATATTTGTTCGGGGTGTTCTGGTCGTTATCTATGTATAATAAAAACAATCATCTAGTACCCATAACACAAGGTCTACTTAGCTCGGTGCTAGATGATGCTGTGTGGATTGTCCAGCATTATTTATTTATCGTCAACCGGACTCGGGACTTTGTTGTGATTGTGAACTTGTGATCGGACTCTCCTACGTCATCAGATAATAACCAATCATAACTGCTATGTTAAACTTGCATGATAAGGAGGTTAGAATCAGTTCAACAACGTTCAGTTCCATTGTTTATCAACAGAGGAGTGTTATCGTGGGTACGAAGTCAAACACGCGCTGGACAAACAGGTGGGTTTGTTTTGACCCAAACCTTTCTTATATCGCCATTTTTGTGTCTTGTTCGATTTGAAGTTAAGTTTTCCACTTTTTCTAACAATAGGGAATCCAAAACAGCATTAACATCATGATCTCGCATGCCTGCGGGATTTAGGTCAATAATCCCAAGGATTGTTTTGACCCAAACCTTTCATATATCGCCAGTTTTATGTCTTGATCGATTTGAAGTTAAGATTTCCACCTCTAACACATGCTCTGCTTATCTTTGGGCTAGGCTAGACAATGCCGTGTGAAATTTCCGATATTTTTTATTTTATTTCTTCTCTTTTTAGGGTTCCGTACGAAAGGGTAAAAACTTGACCCTATTACTAAGCCTGTACTATCTGTCCATCTGTATGTCTGTCAACGGGATATATTTCATGATTCTCATGAACCGTAAAAGGTAGACAGTTGAATTTTTCACAGAATACGATGCTATTACAATTATTTTATCAGGATTTCGTTTTACATCAGTTTTTGGTTTTTTTTTTGCAAAATAGTTACGGAGTACGGAACCATCCGTGAGCGAGTCAAACTTGGCTGGTTTCTATAAAACTCAGTTATTGGAAAATCGGCCTTGACCTGAGATGCCTTAAGCACTATCTCACCGACACTACAATAAATTCGTAGGAACAATGAATGGGGCATTTAAATTCCTACAGAAGTCAAGGTTGCAGGTAACTGTACAGCTTGGAACAACCACAGACTATTAGAATACTGTCGAACAACAGTGCGACTATATAGTTTGACCGAAAGCGCTGTACCGCGCCTGAGGTATGCGAGCGGCGAGACGGGGGTGGAAATATCGGCCGCTCCGATCCGTCTGCCGTCAACGTGTACTCTTGCTCTTTCCCCAAAAACAAGATTTTAAATTATAAGGTTTGTACCTAGTTTTTTCAAAACAATCAAAATTATATTTGACAGAATTTCTAGTCCATGCCAAAAATTTATTTACGCATCGTCGCTTCTAAGGTTTTTAGTTTTTTCAAAAGATTATACAAATCCATCTATTTGCATGGAACAGCATCTATGTATTTGTGTGTCCTAACAGTCTAGCATGTAAAGTAACATATTTTTACACAAAAAACAATTTTCAAAGATAATATACAAAATTAACCAAGATTTTCTCGCGCGTGCCCAAAAAAGTTTATTTACGCAGCGCTTCTAATAATTCTATGGCCACTCCTCAATCGGCCTTTCAATGTGTGTAAATATTACTAAGACACGTGAAAGCCTCATCGAGCCCTACGACGTCACATGTCACAATCACAAGACAGGGGCTTCGCAATCTTGGAAATATCACTCTGGCATTATAAATCTATACTAAATAATAAATGCGAAGGTAAATCTGTCTGTTAGCCAACACAAATAATTACAAAAAAACTTATTGTACACTAGATACATATAATTAAAAAAGACATTACATGCGACAAGTACAATGGGCAGCCTTATCGGAAGCGATCTCTTCCAGGCAACTTTTGGATGGAAATAATTATATGAATTTAAGAAAGGCAGGGGGTGTACCACAGGTAATCTAATATGAACATAACATGAATACTTAAAAATTAATGGGCCCTTATTGAATTGTCCAGCATTATTTATATTTATTTTATTACTTAATTTATTTATCATAGACTTAATTTATCATCACCATCATAATCATCAGCCTATGTTAATCCACTGCTGGACATAGGTGTCCCTAAAGAGCGCCATAGCGCCCTGTCTTCAGCTTACAGCTTTTTGTCATTTTACCTTTGATGGAACACAGTAAAGATGGAGGGACGCGTGTCAGAAGGGTCAGGGTTGAAACCATCCTATCAATCTTCGGTGGACTATTCTGTGACAATACCATTGTCATAGAGTCTGTGAAAAAAAAGAAGTCTCGTGGCGAAACGGTGAACTAACATATTAACGCAACAAAAGTAGTACATTGGCACACGCGCGCCCTCAATTACTAGGAGACTTCCCTTTTTGCGCAGACTTTAGTAAACTGATTGGTTAGTAGAATTCGTTTAACAGATCATAGGGCAAAGAGTTGATTGTGTTCTAGGGAAGTACAGAGACCGACCTATGCCGGGGCCCACTTGAACACAGTCCTTCAGTGACCTTTCAGTGAGACAGAAAAAAAAGGTTTACGATAGACTACGACTACGTATCTCATGTTGCAAAAACGTCTTATCCATCAAAAGCGCGAGTGAAGATGCGGACGTTAGTTAGTTACGCGTAATATAAAGCGAAAGTGGTATTTCTTGGTTACGCTTTCACCCAGAACATACTGCCTAGGTTTGTATCAAATATCTACCATGCCTAGATAGGAGGGTTGGCCTAACATGGTATCTAGTTAGAACGATTTCGTTATTTCGATCCGAATCCGTGAAATACGGATATAAAAAACTCGGATCGAATTCAGATACCTATTCCTTTTCGCACTGCCACTAACCGATATTAAATGTGGTTTATTTCTGTTGACATAATAAGCCAAGAGCCTTTCTCCAAGGTCAGAGCATGCTAATTTCAATTAAAAAACCCCCAGAAATAATATTTTACTGTGAATCACCATCCTATCATTCATCACCAATATTTGATTTTCATCTAACACAACTAAGATTAATCATCGAAGCCACTTCACAATCTGAGCCAAGATGCCACAATCAGACAAACAGATTTATAAAAAAAAAACTTAATAAAAAAACCTTTTATGATGTTATTATCTCAATAAATAAATAATTATAACACTTCCTTTTTTTAAGGGATTAATAAACAAACACTGCTCACTAATTGAGCTTGAGTTGAGAGAAAATTGGCTGGAGAGCGTCCTACACTATGTATGCCAACTCACGGTCTTCGCTCAATACGTTTTCCCCAGTGGTTGTCGATTCTTCGCGAGAGATCGCCGGCCCACTGCCACTTCAGCTTGCTAATTCTTAGAGCTATTTTGATAACTTTGATTCTCCGTTGGGTGTATTCATTACGAATCCTATCTTTTAGAGAAACTCCGAGCATACCTACCTAAACCGAGCAAATCATGTATGTACTTGCGTTGCGAAAGATTTGTCAATAACCAAAGACTTTTGAACTCAGTCGGTGGGTTAAATTAATAACATTCGTTTGGTCAAACTAACTAGATTTTGTTTAACAGTTATGTAAATATAGGATTTTCACACTTAAAAACTGTGTTATTTGGTCAAACTTGGCCAAATAACACAGTTTGTGGATAAAGACAGTTAGGACAGTATGGGGCCAACGGCCAATTAGCAGGAGCGTGACCGAAAAACGTTTCTTTCAACTAGCTACAGGATATATTCCGGATAATGCTTCCAGAGTCTTCATGCCCTCATACCATCGACCATCTTTCTTTCACTTCAGAACAAGTAGACGGACGCATTACCATCCCTTTCTGGTGGATATTCGTCAGCTTCGATCGTTTTCTCAAAGTAAAACTAGACCTCTTGAGAATAGTGGGTATTCTCCTCCTACTCATAAACTTTTACCACTTTATAATATTTATATGTATATTGGTAAATATCCAGCATCATTTATTTATTTAAAAAAAATGCGAATTATCTGCACCACGTGTGCAAAGCCACGGCTCGAAGCTGGTCTCATATCCTGACCTTCCTCATAGAAATCTTGAAAAACATTGCGACAGCAAAAACCATAAGCATTTAAAAGCAAATTATTCATTACAATTCATGATTATGGAAAAACAAAACAGAATTTTAAGCGGTAGGTAAGAAGTGCCAATTATCATCTTTGTCATTCTAAACATTATCATAACAGTTTAGACTGCTGACAAAAATTTCCCTAACAAAAGTTTTAAACTAAATCGATTATGCCTTAGGTTTTGGTTAGTAGGTATATCGCATTCACTGCTTAGCCCCGGCGCTATTGCGCTTGTGCATTGTGGGCACCGAGTTTGTAATTTGAAATCAGATCAACAGTTGGACAGTTAGGGCCTTTGTTGATTACACACGTTTTCCTCCGTATGTGGCATATCTTCTACAGCGCACAGAGTGGTAAAACGACCAAAAACCTGGCCAAAAATATTTTGTTATTTTTTCTTTATCGGATCGATGGCCCATGACGCGAAATGATATTTTTCAAAATAAAAAAATACTTTGAAGATATTTGGAGAAGGAAATAAATAAATAAAATATAATTATGCGAGGAATTTTTTTTATTGTGTTAACAAAGAATAAAATACGCGTCGAA
The DNA here is from genome assembly GCA_947044415.1 of Eupithecia dodoneata. Classification (NCBI taxonomy): domain Eukaryota; kingdom Metazoa; phylum Arthropoda; class Insecta; order Lepidoptera; family Geometridae; genus Eupithecia; species Eupithecia dodoneata. The sequence continues at coordinate 4,242,924 of OX345678.1, forward strand.
ATACAGTAAAATTATATTTTCTTTCCGTCAAGCAATCGCTGCGGACTTGCTCTAACTAATTCATGAAGTTCTTTCCTTGTCATAGATTTGACACAATGTAGAGAGTCTGAAACAATAAAATTAATCGTTAGAAAATTGCGGTCATAGAGACAGTTTTCAGAGTTAAAAATATTTTTATGTGAATATATGTGAATGTTTTTGCTACCTAGTATAATTGCACATATCTTCTAGTTTATTAAAATATTACTATAATGCAGTTGCGATGAGTTGCACATGTTTAAAAACACTAATTTTAACAAAAAAACAATGAAAAATACAATATTTTTAGGCATGTTGGTATAATCCCAATTAGGACATGAATAAGCTCTCTTAATAACTAAAATGGATAATAGAACATAGTACATACCTTGATTGATAGAATCCATCACACTTTTTTTATGTTGAACCACTTTGCACATAAATGAGAGCACAGAGAAATAACTATTTTTTAGAGTTGCCGCGAACAGAGACGAGTGTTATCAACAAACGCTAGGTCCCGACGTGTGCTCGACGAGACGGGGACTCGGAAGCAGGTAGAAACTTTGCCTAGTGACGCGGGGATTATCTACCTTTTATGGGAGTAAGTATGAAGTCTAGGAGACCATTTTGAGAAATTTGATTTATGGCCAGGTTTTTGGTCGTTTTACCAGTCTGGCGTCTAGAAGTGCGACAAATGCACCCGTAGACGCTGACAAGAAGACGAATTGTAAGGTTTTGAGTGTAAAGACTAACCTGCATAACAGTCACAGCACCGTACGTGATCGCAATCCAATATATCGACCCCAACAGCACTCCTCCAGCGATGAACGGGCATATCTTATGTGTCATCTCTTCTACCGCGTCTAGGAGCGCGACAAATGCACCCATAGAAGGGAAGACTACGATGTATTCTGCTTTACATTGCGGGCATAGGACCTTGCGTGTTATGTTGCCTCGTTGTTTCTCGTCTACCCAGCGTTGGAGGCAGCTTTGGTGTACCTGGAATGATGACGTCTTTCTTTAGCTTGCAGAACTCATCTAAATCTATCTATAATAAAATAAGCTGTAGGTACGAATATTTTATCGAGAAAGGATAGATAATAAAGCGTCTGAGTGTGATTCGGACTCGTTGACTAAGGTTTTTGTAATATGTATGTCGTAGTGTCCCGCGATGGCACCCTTTGGGTACAGAGTGCAGCCATCCAACAGTGTTCCGTAAAAGTGCAAAGGGCACTTTTTTCTAATGATTATTAACTTAATTCTAGCCCCGACTCTAGACTTTAGGTATAGTAAGGATTAAACGAAAATTTTGTCGATGTGACAAAATAAGGTTTATAACAGTTTTTGTTAGACCATATTAGTATGTATGTAGTTTATCTATACTAATATTATAAAGAGGAAAGGTTTGATTTTTTGTTTGTAACGAATAGGCTCCGAAACTACCGAACCGATTTGAAAAATTCTTTCACCGTTGGGAAGCTACACTATCCCCGGTGAACATAGGCGAGTTTAACGCGGGTGAAACCGCGGGGAACAGTTAGTTTGTAATATATATATTTATAACATATGTAACGAAATAGGACCGAGACCGAGACGTGCGGAGACGAGAACAGACATTTTCCATAATAAACATTAAAGCTGATTTTGTTATTTTCCAGCAGGGTGTATCCACCAAAGCTGTGCGGAGATGCTTAGGTACTGGTAAGACTGGAGCGGAGATGTATGCCCCCACCCTCACATCTCTTCTCGTCTCCGCTGCATGAAGTCGCCAGCTTGCGAGCTACAACTCACATTTCCGCATCAGCATCACAGATCGCGGTACACAATTATAGATACTTACTAATATAACATAACCAAAAAAAATTTAGGTCATCCTTCAAACATTCACTGCCCAACCTCCTGCAGGACAGGAGATGTTAAGACTTACCCCCATATCTTTAAGTCATTACCTCAAATTATTCTCCACTCAAACATGCTCGAGTTTGGTATGCTTAGTCGTTAATTTGGTTATATATCAACCTCTCTTATATACCTTCGCGATGGGTAATTGTAGGTTTCATCGTCGTAAATGTAATTGAGATAGTCTCCAAAATCCATTGTAAATAACAACAAACTATTTCGAGGAGCATTCAAGGTAGGTAGCGAGGTACCTTGAGATGACAGTTCGTTATTCCACTCGTATGAAAAAATTCTCGAAGGCTGTTTCGAGTGAAGGATTTTTTTACGATCAAGCATACCGAAACGCATTTGGAGGTTGAGTAGAGTTTGAATCGAAGTCGAGGTAATGACTAAAGATATGGGGGTTACAGTTTATAACAAGACTTGTAGAGATATACATACCTACTATAATAAATATATTTACTTACTATACTTAACTTACCACCTACTGGTCCCGGAGGTATAGCGTAATATTAAGCATTATCTTTATCTCATTATAACATTTTGTTTTATGAGAAATAAATACATATCTTTAAACCTATAAAAAATGAGCGTCATCGGCTATGAAAGTGTTCGTATTTATTCTATTTTTGTATTGATAATAACTGAGTGCAGGAGTTGTTTCAATATCCTTTATCAACTTTTTATCTGTTATTCAATTAATTGGCACGACGAACTGTTATTATAATAATCAATAGCTAAGCTATAGACGAGCATTTATCATTAAATTGGATTGGATGAATATAGGTTAGGTATACATATATCGATCGGCAAACGTAGTGTACGACACCCTCCGACCAGGTGGGATGACGACGAAGGACTGCAAGCAGATGCTGGATGGATGCGGCAAGCTGAAGACAGGGCAATATGGCGTATTGACTACTATAGGATGATGAGGTATATCAACTAACCGTATAGTCATGCAAGTTTGGATAAGAATAGTATAGTATAGAATAGAACACACATAATGTTTGGCATACACCGAGATAGCCATAGAGCCTTGCTATGGGGATAGATAGGTAGATAGAGGGTTAGTTGTGGCAACACAGACACAGCGAGCCATAAAAAATAAGAAGATAGAGGGTTTTCCCACTTAACGCGTTTACTGCCAAGTTAAAAATAATAAAGGGAAGGATAAAGGAACTAAGTACATGTTGCAATTCGGAATGTGTATTGCAACGACCATGTAAATAAATGTGAAACAAGGAAATTGCGAAAGCTGACAACGACCAGCAAGGTTTCGAGTCCAATGCCCTTTCCTACACCATTCATCAATATTATTTGACACATTTGTTTGCAGAGATTTTAGATTGCAGAGGTTTGTTTGTATTTGATACAGTTTATTGATTATCCGTGACTTTGAGGCTGATGACGGTTTGTACTTGACTTAAGGGTACACAAGTCGAAGGCGCGAACATCTCAGATTTAAGCATAAGATATGCTTAAATCTGAGATGCGTTTCAGTATTCGGGCGTCTCGTCTACAGTAGCAATTTTTTGACAGTTTTCAATGAAAATAAGTCAGAAAATCATCAATTGGTCGTCGTCACGTCACGTCGGTAAGTCACCTTACATAATGCTTATCAGGGGAGGCCTGCGTCCAGCAGTAAACCAATATAGGCTGATGAGGATGAGGAATGTGCGAAAGGGCACGCTAAAGACGAAATGCAAAACGATTCATTCCTAAAACCGCATAAAAAACAATTCAACTTTTTAATAACTAAACTAGGTCAGAACAGCTTTATTTTAGAATTTTCTTCCCACATGTATCATTTCTTTTTAGAACCTACGATAACAGTCTATCATAACAATTATTATAGTTTAGCTTTGATTCTCCGTGTATGTAATATTTTTAAAATAAGAGGGATGTGAGGACAACAATAAATATATTGAGTATTGAGTATTGTTAATGTTACATAAGTGGGTCACAGAAGTGCCACTTCTGTGACCTTATGTAACATCCCTCTTATTATATCCTCTCAAAACACTAATCACAAAGTTGATATTATTATGATGGTTCATATTGAAATCTTGCAAGCATTGTATCTAGTATCTAGCCTTGTAGTATCTAGCAAGTTATTTGTCATTGACATATAAATAAGTAAATAATAAAAAAATTGCATTTAATAAAACAATTACAGTGCATATTTATATGAATTCCGCATGACAGGATAGTATGTATTACAGCTACATTTTACTAAAATAAGTAACTCAGCCCATAACTATGTTCCACAGATTATTAGTTAAAATAGTGGACACACAGATTTTATTTAACGCTTTGACTGCTGAAATCACACGGTATGTGTTTTCTACAAGTGACTAATATGCGTAAATCCACTCTAGCGGCTGAGAAAATACAGATCTTTGTGACTCAGCACAGCCGTAATATTTTTCGAACGAAACGCATGTGCGGCGCAACACAACCGCTGTGTAGAGCAGCAGCACGAATTTTTTAGGTTAAAAAAAAGATCGCAGTCGTCGAAAAAAAATCGCAGTCAAAGTGTTAAAATGAGAATTACCCAAAACACACTGGTTAGTGACATAAATGAGGCCAGAGATAAGTATAAATTATTTTATATTATTATGAAGATAATATAACAGAGCTCCGCCCCAGCCTTTGTTGCAAAACAGTTAAATGTATGAAAACCTTGTCATCATAGGTCACTGATAGTGTTAAAGGCCAATGACCCTGGAATACATTATAAGAAAGGTGCATCCTGATTGTATTTTTAATTGATGACATGTAGGGAGTTGGATTCAGTAGGAACCAAATAAAGGACATTAAAATTTGTTATTAAATTTATGTTATTTTATACACCAAATGTTGTTTTCTTACTTGTAGGTAGGTGTTATTAAAAAGGTAAATTTTTACTTCAGAAATATTGTAAAATTGATAATTATCAATACCTCATGCTATAACAAATAAGATAAGAGGAGAAAAACATGCTATCAACTAGATCACAATTTTGTTTTGATATTAAGCAATCCTGTTTTAGTACTGATTTGAACAATAGACATACAAAAATATGGCCCATGAATGATTATACGAACTGAAGAGTACTTTGTTTGTTTAAGATATTAATTGTTAAAGAATTTTTAACTGTAAATACCAAACTGCTAAGCTTTTTCAATTATTCAGAAACCTAACATTATTACAGGTTTTAAGTTCTGAATTCACAACAGCTTACAATTTTTTCTTGGAACGGACACTAGCAGACCTATATAGAGCCATAATCAAGAAGTAGGTACATACAAATAATCAAGAAGTAGGTAGATACAAAATGTTGTTTATTCACTCACCCATCTAGTTGTCCCAATACACTTGCAAGGGTGAACCCAAGCTGCAAGCCTATCGTCTGACTCAGTGGCGAAGCAAACCCAGCACGATTTAACATTCTCATCATCCAAAGGCTGGACCTGATCACTTGGGCTTGACGGGTCCGGTTGAGGAGTAGAAAGAGGAGGACTTTCAACACTAGACATTTTTGCTAATAACGGGATGGTTTATCAAAAAATTAGGGTAGAACTCGGTTGTCTTGATTACAATACACTAACACATTGCACAGCTGTTTCGCAAGCTTCTCGTGGAATTTTCGCTTTTGATTTGTTGGTGATTTGTGATTTGAAAACTCAGTTTGAAAACGAGACAACAAGACGACTGATCGGACGGATGGCAGCAGAACAATCAATCAAATCAGATCAGCGTGCGTGCGCGGCTCAGTCACAGTCAGTGATGCCAGCAATATTTTAAGAATTTTAACTTAATTATGCTATAACTGCGCTAAACTAGTAATATGATAATGTAAGATAATATAAATTAATTGCAGAACTTGCGATCTTCCTATCCGACTTCTGTCTTAACTAAATCTTGGTGGAAGAGACAAGAGAAAACCTCTTTTTCGGGCATCGATGTCGGTAGGTTTCCTACTAAAATGACGATGACTCTCGCCTATTTTTAGAGGCTTTTTAAACCCAGCAGTAAGTCGGTTGATTATGATGATGATTCAATTAAATTTCATTCGGTTATTGAAACCTGACATAAAATACATGACGTTGAAAAAAAAAAAAGTTAACAAAAACTTTGATTTGTTCAGATTGCTGGCCGATGTTTTATTATAAAAAAAATCTGTCGTTTGTTATACTGACCCACGCTAGGCTTCTTGTCAATTCTCGCCTACGTTTTGGTGACTCAAGAGAATTATTATTCTTGTGTGTAGGTAAACAGTAAAAAATTATATGACCCATCACACACAATATTAGCTAGATCAGAGTACTTTGGACATAAGTTGGTATCATTAAAAAGTTTACGAGTATCATATTGTTTGAAGACTGTGGCATAACAATAATTCATGAAATTGAAGTTGACATCTCTGTTAACAGTTGATCTGTTGTGATGTCAATACAATGTCAATGTCATTTTATTTGGTTGAATGTATTAGTTGTGTTGTCCTTTTACATTAGCAAAATCATCTTGATACAAAATTTATAAGTTCTTAATGATTCGTAAGTTTCGTAACCGATCATATTCTATCTAAGAAGTTTAGGACACTCTGAAACAGACACTGGCAGAGTCGTAGCGAAAAGTAAGCGGCGCCAAAACAAAAAAGAAGTTGAAGTATTACGTATACGTACGATGCGTACAACCTCTATGGTACAACCCCTATTGTACAACCGTACAGTACACTATATAATACGTACAATATATAAAAACTACGAAATTCGTACTTATTTCATATAATATTTTAGGTTATTGCATCATTGTGTACATATTTATCTCAACGAGGTAGTTCAAATTCTTTATTATCATACAACAAAGGTCGATAAAAAACACATAGGAATAACAAATAAGAAAATACTATTACAACGAAGAAAATAAAACCAAAATAACTAAACCTAGAGTATAAATAGGTAATTAACGGTATGGTAGGAACTGTTTTGCACCAGCTGGAAGCCCTACGTACCATGGTACAACAAAAAAAACGCATTCATTAATGTTCCATGTGTTGTTCGTTCGTTGTTCGGTTCAATTCAATCAATCAATCAGCAGTTGATTGGATTGGTTGTAGTGGAGACCGATAGTCGAGACAGAAAAGAAAGGCAGAAAAGTCAGACGTGAGACGAGTGCTCGCTCAGTTCTGTGGCTCAGTTTATTCGTGATTTTATAATACAAACCCGTTCTTCAGATTGCAGCGCAGTGTATAATTATTTGGTGAAGTGATTGTGTTTTTATAGGATCAAAGTAAGTAGGTTAATTCATAACTACCAGCAAAATGTATGAATTACTTATTTCCTTAACTCTCTCGTGAAACACCTTCACGTGTTGCATCTTGCACTTTAAATTTATCTACCTACCTGTAAATGTATAAAAAACATACAAAACAAACAGATAGAAAATATTTTACGCGTGCTTACAGAAGACTCAAGTTTTAATTGAATAATCTGAGAAAACCAAAGGAAAATTATATCTTGAGAACGTATGGTAGTCCACCTAAATTATGTAATTGGGCTCTTTTATGTGCATAACTTCTAACAGAAAAATATCTATCATGATTTCTTTTTTAGTAATTCAAAGAATCTGTTGATAAAATTTACCTTAGTGGATAGGTACCCAAGTACTTACATGAAAAAGATGGAAAGATGATCTAAGCAGCATCGCAATGACACTCACATAGGTATTTATTATTTATTATTCAATTTATTCGATATACCCTACGAGAGGATCACAAAAGATTTTACTACTAAAACCAAGATGTATCTTTCTTACTTTATGGTGTAGCAACATGGCAAAAATATAACTCAACAAAACTTAGGAATGCAAAATAAAATAAGTAGGTAGTAATATACTTATGTACCTAGGTACTACTTATTAATAAAAAAGTCATCAGCAGTGTAGTTACAGCACCCTATTTTGTAGTAAATACCTAAATCAGTTTCAATTTCATAGATTTTTACATAGAATAATGATTAATTTTGTGCCTTGCATCTAGGCACAAAAGCACAGGCTTTTCTTGTAGAATAGTGGTGGATTTAGATGACTAGTTTATCAGCAATCTAATTTATGTAAATTTCATGAGTAGAAGCTAAATTCATTCAGTGGTCGTCAAGTTTTTATCAAAATTAAAACGTTGAATAACTTTATAAAATAACTGATGTAATGAAAACTGGCAAAGTCAAATCTAACCTACATAGATTTGACTTGGCACTCATTTATATCTCCATTCTTTTTGCCGCGAAGCCCACAGCCATTCATAATTTTTGTATTGAATCCTTTTTTACATTATGTTTTGGTGGGATAATTATAACAGCTGTACCCCCACTGCCACTATTTTGCACTTCATTAGATGGAACCTTGTATACAGGGTTATTGCAAAAAATATTTAAAAGTTGCATTTACCTACAAAAGTTTTGTCACAAGGAGAGTGACTGTATCTTTTAACTAACCTAACCAAAGTAAGCATAAATCAGCATTCAGACAGTAGGTAAACATCAATCATGGAGCAGCTCAACGAAAGGAACATGACCCCAGAGTAAATCATACCTCTACTCAGTATCACAACTTGATAGCCTTGAATGACCGAGGGGAATGTAATGACACAGTACCTATAATACTGTGTACTCTGATGGATGGATACTGTGAACCTGTATGATTTAGAGTTGCCAGCTGCGCGAGACGGTGTTAAATCTAACTTTTTAGATAATGTATGTACTACTTGTCTGCATTCAATGTAGATGTGTTGTAAACATAAAAGAGATTATGTGGATGTAAATTCAGCTAGGTAATTGCACAGATTTACAACTATATTACTTAATTTAATCCATTGTCAAGTCAACATCAAGGGAGGCTTTGTGAACTTGGCACCCAACTTTGGAAAATCGATTTTTTTTAATTTGATTCCTATAGATAATCGTTTGTAGTTGATTGTAGTGAATTTGTTTTTTTTTGTAGTAGCTCAAAAAAAAAAGTTTGGCCACTTTGAAAAAAACGCAGAACCCGACTTTAGGAAAACGATGTTTTTTTAATTGATTCGTAAAGATAATCGTTTGTAGTTGTTTGTAGTGAAATTCGTTTCGTTTGTAGTAGTTCCAAAAAAAAGTTAGGCAACTTTCAAAAAATTAAAATTTTAAATCTTCAAATCTTCTGACTTATGGAAAATCTAATATTTTTTTAATTGATTCGTAAAGATAATCGTTTGTAGTTGTTTGTAGTGAAATTATTTTCGTTTGTAGTAGTTCCAAAAAAAAGTTCGGCAACTTTCAAAAATTAAAATGTAAAATCTTCAAATCTTCTTACTTATGGAAAATCTAATATTTTTTTATTGATTCGTACAGATAATCGTTTGTAGTTGTTAAAACAAAAACACAGTTGAACAAATTTCAGTGCGTACGCGTAGGTAACGTGTATGTCATGCGTGTGTGTGTAATGTCCTAAAAAAGTTTAACACATTTTGTATAAATTGTATTTTCGTGTTACAAATTCAATATCATGAGGGCGCGTGAAACTTGAAACGAAATTTCATGAATACACGGTGTAACATGAGGGGTGGATCATCGGTGAATGGGAGGTGGGGGACCTCAGTACCTATCGATTTAACCTTATTAGATTTTGAAAAGAAATTTTGCTATAATTTTCATATTTGGTTTTTTATAAATCTAAGAGTCAAATTGTTATAGAGGTACCAAAGGCCCAATATCGCTGAACATACAGGGGGGTTAAATCGATAGGTACTGAGGTCCCCCACCCCCCATTTACCGATGATCCACCCCTCATGTTACACCGTGTATATTCACAGTAAACTGATACTCGCAGTAATAACTCGCACAATATAAAAAACGGTTTTTTTAATTTCACATAGCCCAGCTTTGTTCGATTCTAAATGAATTATTATTATTATAGATAAAATGATAGCGCTACAAAAGTTATTTTAACCCTAGATTCATAAACATATGTGCGAGTAACACTATTAATAAACATTAGTCTCACAGACGAACATATTCAGGTATGGTTATTTATGACTTTTTAAATGAAAGAAAACAAATAAATAATTGTATTGTTTAACTTCTTTATTGAGTTATTTAAAACTTATGTGACTAACCAAAAATATGTTTATTCTGAACATTCCAGACAGATTAGGCCACGGTGGTCCATACACATGAACTTTTTACAGTGGTTACATTGAAACCTCGTCATTCGACGCTTTTTGTAATCACAGAAGTTACTTAAATCTTTTTTTGGGTTCTACTTGGACCAGGCATATCTCTGGAAGGCGTTTCATTCAAAACTTCGGCTATCTTCCTTTTTAGGCATCGCCTCAAAGTTGGCATTTCGCGTTGCTTACGTAACCACGGTTCGGTCATTTTCTCTGAAACATCTTTCATGAAACACCGTCTGTTTGCTGGTTTTTTACCTTGTTTTACAATATTATGTACGTAAACAACATACGAGTTTATGATTGTCATATTGAGCATGCCATAAAAGTAGCAAAGTGACAGAAATTGAAGACCATTTATGGCCATTTTTCCCTCTAAGATTGCGGGCAGATGGTATAATTATACGTTGTGTTTGAGCGGAGCTACCTGCTGTACCTGGGCTTTCTTCAGTTTCCGAATCAGAAGATAATATGACACCGCTTCGGCGCTGCTGTCGTGAACCGATCGGTAGTTCATCATCTTGAGTCTCTTCTATTGCCAACGGAATCGGTCGTGATTTCTTCTTCAATTTCGACGTGATCCTCGATGTCGCTCAAGCCCGCATCTCCTCGCTGAGTTGAGTCATCGTCAGAATCGGATAAACAATTCAAATAATGCTCTATTTGCCGGTCTTGAGCGTCCATTTCTAAAATAAAATGATTTGATGAGAAATGCGGATATTTACATGTAAATTCACACAATGTAACAAAATAAAATGTACTTGAATAATCATGATCAATTAAAAATAGTATTACAAACTTACCGTTTACTTCATCAAACTAGAAATCTTCAAAATCGTGTTTCGAAAATTGCAACCGTACTCGTCAATTCTTACTCCATTCATAATCATTAGTCCCTCAGACGAATAAAACTCTCTAACTCCTCAAGAACACGTCACTGCGAGTAAAATGCACTCGCGATACTAATTGTCGTATGACCTAGGAAGGTACTTGAGAAGTCAACTTTCTATCTCTTTCGCTCTAAAACTTAGAATCATTTTTACGTTTCGCGCGTTCTGTGAGACGAATGTTTATGAATCTAGGGTTAACCCTAGATTCATAAACATTCGTCAATCATAACCGCTTGCAATGCGACAGTTTTTAGCCATTGTAGTACGTCAATAAATGTTAATAGTTCATTTGTAACCCAATACACAAAAAATAAAACAAACATAATTATAAAAAATTAAGAAGCGCCATTGTGCGTCAATAACTACTGTAGCGCGACTTTAGAACTAATTCCTAAGTCCAATTAAAAAATATTAGATTCTCCATAAGTCAGAAGATTTGAAGATTAAAAATTTTATTTTTTGAAAGTTGCCTAACTTTTTTTTTGAACTACTACAAACGAAACGAATTTCACTACAAACAACTACAAACGATTATCTATACGAATCAATAAAAAAAATATTAGATTTTCCATAAGTCAGAAGATTTGAAGATTTAAAATTTTAATTATTGAAAGTTGCCTAACTTTTTTTTGGAACTACTACAAACGAAAATAATTTCACTACAAACAACTACAAACGATTATCTTTACGAATTAATTAAAAAAATATTAGATTTTCCATAAGTCAGAAGATTTGAAGATTTAAAATTTTAATTTTTGGAAGTTGCCTAACTTTTTTTTGGAACTACTACAAACGAAAATAATTTCACTACAAACAACTACAAACGATTATCTATACGAATAAATAAAAAAATATTAGATTTTCCATAAGAAGATTTGAAGATTTTACATTTTATTTTTTGAAAGTACAAACAACTACAAACGAACTACAAACAACTACAAACGATTATCTTTACGAATCAATTAAAAAAATATTAGATTTTCCATAAGTAAGAAGATTTGAAGATTTTACATTTAAATTTTTGAAAGTTGCCTAACTTTTTTTTGGAACTACTACAAACGAAAATAATTTCACTACAAACAACTACAAACGATTATCTTTACGAATCAATTAAAAAAACATCGTTTTCCTAAAGTCGGGTTCTGCGTTTTTTTCAAAGTGGCCAAACTTTTTTTTTGAGCTACTACAAAAAAAACCAAATTCACTACAATCAACTACAAACGATTATCTATAGGAATCAAATAAAAAAAAATCGATTTTCCAAAGTCGGGTGCCAAGTTCACATAGCCATCAAGGGATGATTAGAAACAGCAATTTAAATTATCATTAGCCCTTTGAATCTCTCTGCAGGATATACCTTGGTGCCTCAAGAAATTTTCATCTTTCTCTCCTGTAGGCATTTCTTAATCACTACTTCTCTAGTGTTTATTTATCTACATTTGTTATATTTTATTATAAAGTCATATCATACCTTTAATCGTTCTCAACCTTAAATACATTTAAACACAGATTTAAAGACAGGTAGACCAATAATTTTTCTATATTATAGATGGCAACATCAAGTAGCTAACATAACGTAACTTCCCAGCCAGTAGACACGTAAAAGCCGCGAAGACCGCGCGCCCGCGTATTTTTAAACTCCATGGTAGTATTGTGAACTTTCACTCAGCCAGTGCTTACATCATAACTAGTTTTTAACTATATCAGTCACGTGTTACGAATAGCGGTTTTTGGTATTTCGCAACGCGGGGATCTTATTGTGAGGTTTGTATTCTGTTTCCCATTGTTATAAGATAAAACCTTACCTATCTTGTTGATTTGACCAAGATAACGTGAGTGGCTATGACGTGAGCCTTAGGCTGGTTTTTGACATATAACATCAGGTTTCCCAGGCTCGATAGGTAAGATGAGTTTTTAATGATTTAAGATATTTTGTCACTGCGCAATTTTTGCGTGTTTTTCATGGACTATTCCAATAATGATCCTCCTCACCTCAACAGCCGTCCACTGCTGGAAGCAAGCCTCCACATGATAAACACTACAAATATACTTTATTGCACATCAAACAAAGATATAGATGCACAATAGGCGGCCTTATCGCTAAGAGCGATTTCTTCCAGGTAGCCTTTGGATGGACACGTCGCTATAGTATAGGTATAGACAAAAACATCTTATTGGCTTTTATCTTATGGGAGGCTAATGCTCCCCACGCTGGGCATGCGGATTGGGGATTGCAGTTCGGTGGTAGAGTGTTCTGCACTCGACGCTGCTGTCCGCCCCTGTGGATATCCCTTAGTCGCCTTTTAAGACACCCGCGGGAAAGGTTGGGGTGGTGCAAACTCTTTAAATCTAAATTATCCTAGTTTTTGATGGCAACTCCTCTGCATGCGATTTAAGATTTGCAAACCCACTAAATAGTCGTCAGGATGTCGTCAGCTTGAAAACGAATGAATACGTAGGTAACGGAAATACCAGTTTAATGCATATGCATCTGCAAAAAGGTGCTCTATCCTACTCAACTGAGATCTGTTTTTGCATTGCTTCGTGGATTGAGCAGTATACGGCTTGCAGGTAGGTTTTGAGTGTTTTGACCGTCGTGGATGAATGACGATCTTAGTTGTTGCTTGTCATCTTTAGCCACTTGAGTTATAGCTCTAGTGGCTAAAGATATCCCTATCTCTAGTTATGGATAGGTAACGTCCAAAACTCTTGCTTGCGAAATAGATAATAAATAAGTCTTTAAATCTTATCTAAATAATCGTGTATTTTGATAAAAGAGTTCATCTTCAACTTTCTTCATTTATCTATGATTTAAGTAACTTTAGAACTCGATAGTTGGTAGGTTTTTTTTTGTGGTAGAGTGTCACATGTGCAGGGTCTATGCCATTTTAATTTCAATAAGGTATCAATATTTTCAGTCTGGTTAAACTATTTTTCGATTTAAGATAACGCCTTATTTTAATAGTTGTTATTACTACAGTATGTATTATATTATCTGTGTTACTACTAAATTATTTATTAATAGCTAGGCAACGTACTGTACAGACAGGCAGGTTAAAGTCAAAGTAAAAATATTTTTATTTTGCTAGAACAGAGACGAATACAATATAACAGAGAAACTGACAAAATCGGTCTCCACTTAGCATGTGCTATGGTAGAGCAAATCGTACCATAGCGCTGGTCTGCCGTTGGCTTTCAGCTCCAAGGAAGGTTTAAGACCAAAGAAAAAACTTAAGCCAAATCAAATGAGCAGGTATAAATATGAGATAAAACCTGAGGCCATAGAAGCAAAGATCTTGGGTAAAGCCAATTTGCATTTTGCGGCTTTGACAAAAGTGCAAAGAACGACCTGCAGTTCCATTGAAAATAAAAACGTAACTGGAATCTGTTAGAATTAGAACTTGAAGGAAACATTCCTATTTAATAAGGTTTGCTTGAAGTATGCACAATAAATTCTGCGTATTATTACTCAACATCATTTCCGTACGTTATGCATAATCATCGTGCTGTGGCAAATGTGATACAGTTGTATTGATTTTTGTAATAAACATTGATATTAACATCCAGTTAATAAATGTAAATACGGAACCATCCAAAATATAGGTAAAACTTAGATAAAACTAACTATAGTTTGACCGAAACCGCTGTACCGCGCCTGAGGTATGCGAGCGGCGAGACGGGGGGAAATATCGGCCGCTCCGATCCATCAGTCTGCCGTCAACCCGTACTCTTGCTCTTTTTTCCTCGCCCCCCACCTCGCCGCACTTTCCTAAGGAGCGGTACAGCGGTTTCGGTCAAACTATATCTATGAGTACAAATAGCCAGATTATCTCTGTATGTTAGATTGCACGTAACACAAAAGTCATTTATTACGTGATATTTATGATTTGATTAGGTATTGAGTTTTCCAATATTGCGGTGTTACAGTTTTAACCCGGCGCCAATGACGCTGGGTCATATTGACCCGAGGTGATTTTAAACCTTCGTAAAAAAGTTTCAATACTCGCGGTCTAATTGATCTTTCGTGTAGTTGGAGATACACCCTCCCTCTACCGGTAGCTGTGTGGTTCTCAATGCGATGCCGCCTGCGCAGCGAGATACACGTGTGTTACGGCAATCCGGGTCAGTATGACCCAGCGTCATCGCTGACGCGGTGTTTTCGTAACATATATTTTTTTTTGTTTAAGTTTTTGTTAATGTTTCCTCCTTTTTTTTTATTTTTTGTGAAAAATGGCGTTGTGGGATCATCCAGAGAAAATATTGGCAATGTTAAAAAAAAATAACAAAAAAAATTTTTAAAACAAAAATTCAAATATAATATATCGGGCTAACAATGATAACACACACATAAAACAGCGACATTTCATAAAAAAACTTGGCACTCAGGACCATTTACAAATCCGAAGAGCACATGTGAATTTACTTCGACAATTATGCAAAACATCTCAGATTTCACCGGCGAACCTTCCATAGAACCACCTCAGACAATTCCAGGAGAACGTAAAAGATGTCAGATATGGGTATATCTGACATCTTTTACGTCTAAAAAGGATTTAAAAAACAACGCATATTAGTCATGCTTGCCACATTTATATCTAACCAGAACATTCGATTTTGTACTGCGAAAATTGCAGCAACTCCATGTCCATAAATGAGGAATCGGAAGACTGATTTTATAGTTTTATTTTGATATGTACTTTTTTTGATCTCTGTATTTGCATATAAAATTGCTAATTCTTTATAATGCTAAGGTTTAATCATAAAAAATAATATAAATATGCAAGTTATGTTGTTCAGGTTGATTTTGCATGCATTTTTTTAAAAGTCATTATATATTTAATTCATTAACTTTAATACATTTTTTATTATTTCGTTATTTACCCAAAAAACCCTAATTTCTAAAATGGTTACTAAAAAAATTCAGTTCATTTAAAGATACTGAAAATTTACCGTCTAAAGTTCGGGTCATCATGACCCGACGTCATTGCCCGCGTAATATTTTTCACGTCATTGGCGCCGGGTTAAATGAATTTATTTAAAAATCCCGTTATAAATTTTATTTTTGTAATATAATACCTATCTGTGTTGGTTAGATATTATGTTTAGGTAAATAAAATACCTACTTATGTACATAAAATTCCACGATTGGTCTCGCTTGTAGCACCTATGCTACATACCTTAGCATATCTTTAACAGGACATATCACTCTTGTAGGTCTATGTTCGATTTTCGCTAGCAATGAGGCGGTTTCTACATCTCAAACGATAGCTCGATCCGACTAAAAGATGACGCTGTTAGTTAGAAATTAAAATTGCAGACCCTACATAATGTTGAAATGACACTCTATCACCAGTCACCTATAACCTTCCACGAAAGAGCCCTGCTATCTAGAGCCTCTACGTAGACTCTAGAGTTATTTACCGTAGAACTCAATACCCTTAGAGTCTTGAGGTATTGAGTTCTACGGTAAAAAAGTATTTATCTTTTTTTAAAACGCCTCATTATCGATTCGACCTTATATCTCGTGATCAGTCTGATCACGATGACTCTAGAGTTATTTACCGTAGAACTCAATACCTCTAGAGTCTTGAGGTATTGAGTTCTACGGTAAAAAAGGATTTATCTTTTTTTGAAAACGCCTCATTGATTCGACCTTATATCTCGTGATCAGCTTGATCACGATGCAATATCCGTTAACAAGCCGTTAGTAATATTAAAGCATGTCATTCCGGTTTATTAAGCCAACAAATATCACGTGGTGTCACGGGTTTCAAGATCGAACATACGTGCGAATGAGCACGACTACATCGAAAGATGCAGGGTTATAGGTATTCAATTCTACTTGACGGTCTAAGACGAAAAGTAAAGGGAACGGCCATGGCCGACTAAGCCTTCTTTGAGTCTATTCTATCTTTATACTTCGTTGTATAAAGAATATATTGTATTGGAGATGGCATTCTCGTCTGACCTGGCCCCTTCCGGCTGTGGACCCAGGGCATTTTTGTTTTCAGTTACGCCACTGTGTCTGTCTGTCGCTCAGCGAGCTATGGAAAGAGCTATGCTCGGAGTTTCTCTGAAGGATATGATTCGTAACGAATACATCCAACAGAGATTCAAAGTTATCGACATAGCTCTAAGAATTAGCAAGCGGAAGTGGCAGTGGGCCGGCCATATGCCGGCGAAGAACTGACAACCGCTGGGGTAAACGTGTTCTTGAGTGGAGACCGCGACTCGGCAAACGTAGTGTAGGACGCCCTTCGCATGCGAATAGACTCTAGAGTTATTTACCGTAGAACTCAATACCCTTAGAGTCTTGAGGTATTGAGTTCTACGGTAAAAAAGTATTTATCTTTTTTTAAAACGCCTCATTATCGATTCGACCTTATATCTCGTGATCAGTCTGATCACGATGACTAGAGTTATTTACCGTAGAACTCAATACCTCTAGAGTCTTGAGGTATTGAGTTCTACGGTAAAAAAGGATTTATCTTTTTTTGAAAACGCCTCATTATTGATTCGACCTTATATCTCGTGATCAGCTTGATCACGATGCAGTATCCGTTAACAAGCCGTTAGTAATATTAAAGCATGTCATTCCGGTTTATTAAGCCAACAAATATCACGTGGTGTCATGGGTTTCAAGATCGAACATACGTGCGAATGAGCACGACTACATCGAAAGATGCAGGGTTATAGGTATTCAATTCTACTTGACGAGAGCCGGTCTAAGACGAAAAGTAAAGGGAACGGCCATGGCCGACTAAGCCTTCTTTGAGTCTATTCTATCTTTATACTTCGTTGTATAAAGAATATATTGTAGTGGAGATGGCATTCTCGTCTGACCTGGCCCCTTCCGGCTGTGGACCCAGGGCATTTTTGTTTTCAGTTACGCCACTGTGTCTGTCTGTCGCTCAACGAGCTATGGAAAGAGCTATGCTCGGAGTTTCTCTGAAGGATATGATTCGTAACGAATACATCCAACAGAGATTCAAAGTTATCGACATAGCTCTAAGAATTAGCAAGCGGAAGTGGCAGTGGGCCGGCCATATGCCGGCGAAGAACCGACAACCGCTGGGGTAAACGTGTTCTTGAGTGGAGACCGCGACTCGGCAAACGTAGTGTAGGACGCCCTTGGGATGCGGCAAGCTGAAGACAGGGCGCTATGGCGCTCATTAGGGAAGGCCTATGTCCAGCTGTGGACTACTATAGGCTGATGATGATGATGTCTGTGGCTCCTGTCTTTGAAAATATGGTGGTTCATTTCGCAGTGACCGGTGATGATTCCTACCATCGTTCTTAGATCCTCACGGCTCCTCTTGAGCATCGTGTTTGTAGTTTTCCTATCCAAAGGGGAAATATTGCTTTAGTATGCCTACACAGTCTGTCCGACCCTCCCATAGATTTTGGTGTTCTTTTTCTGAGTTGATTTTGAATACTTTTTATATACGCTGTTTTTTTCCTGGGTTCAAGTGACTAATAAAATAAGGACTAATAATACTAGATTCCTTTATATGAAATGTGATAGAATATAAATAATTGTGTTGCCTCGGAACAATTGTGTGTACGATCTGCAGATATTTGTTCCGGGTGTTTTGGTTGTTTTCTATGTATAATAAAAAATATCTATCTATGTAATGTATTGTATTATGTATATCAGTTATCTAGTACCCATAACACAAGCTCTGCTCAGCTCTTACCATGGGGATAACGCTGTGTGAATTGTCCAGCATTATTTATTATTATTATTTATTTATTTATAAGGTTTTATGATAGAATAATGATTTTTCAGCATTAAATAAGTATTATTTTAATCCTCCATGAACAGTCCTTACCTACATGTACCTATAGTCATTGATTAGCGGGTAAATTCTAACTCTATGCTACAAAATAATAAGGTTCATAATGTTATTGGTTTTTAAAAAGGGGAAATCCAATGTTCAGAAATGAAACTTCATCCTTCCTTAGCGTACCTAATTAAAGTTATCAAGTCAAGTTTATCATTAAACTAGCTGCGTCCCGCGGCTTTTCAAAATTAGATGAGCCTATGTGTTATATGAACCTAAACTGTTAACATATCAAAGTTCATCTAAATAAGTTAAGTAGTTACTGAGATACGTGGTAAGAAACATTCACACAGACTTTCACATATATGATATTAGTATTAGATAGGTGATTTTATATCATTACATAAATTACATTACATTACATTGGGGCAAACGTGTTATTGATTGGAGACCACGACTCGGTAAACGTAGTGTAGGACGCCCTCCGACCAGGTGGGATGACGACCTGCGAAAGACTGCAGGTAGATGCTGGATGCGTCAAGCCGAAGACAGGGCGCTATGGCGCTCATTGGGGGAGGCCTATGTCCAGCAGTGGACTAATATAGGCTGATGATGATGATGATGATATCATTACATAATTGTATGCATATATTTTTTCGTCGTACAGATAGTCTTAGTCTTTCAAAGTAAAACTAGACTAGTCGAACCATTCCATGGCCAAAAGAACACACAATTTTTTTTGGTTTCCATTAGAAACATTCAAACAACACGTGCGAAGCCGCGGGCAGAAACTAGTTCATTATATTATAAAGAGGGAAGATTAAATTTTTTGTTTGTTTGCATTGAATAGACAATACAAAAAATCAAATCTCCGAAACTAATGGACCGATTTTTAAAATTATTTCATCGTTGGGAAGCTACACTGTCCCCGGGTGACATAGGCTATATTATATTCTCTATATCCACCTAGAAATGTAAAATTCGAAATTAACGCGGGTTAAATCGCGGGGAACAGCTAGTTTATTATATTAGAGTAGAATAAAATCTAGATAAAATACCTACCAACTAAATTAACCACGCACCGTTTGAACGACCTAACTGCGCACTATACCATTATTAAGTGTTCAATCTTTTTCTAATTGCTCAGCTGAACCAATTGTCCTATAAGATAATGGATAATACTGTTCGCTATTATTTGCACAATGGACAACAAATAAGTGACCATTGTTTTAAACATATAAGTACTCAGGTAGTGTCGTGTACATAGCTCTCAATTGATAAATCGCTCTGTGAATAACCTTTAGGTTCCTGTGCCTAGCTGTGTGATTATTATGTATTAGTCGCGTTGTAAATATTGGGATTGATAATGTTCTCATAGAAATGTAAAATTGTAAATACATAATAGGTTAATATTCTATAGCAAGGCCGCCCAAATCCAGGCCCGCCAAGGCATTTGAATGTGCCCGCCAGCAATTCGGTCGGCCGGCATTCAGTGGGGGACAGATTTTATAAAGAAAAAAAGAAAGAACTCAAAGTACTAGCAATAACAAAATGTTTAAGAGTCTTTTGATAACAGATTCCAGGATTTTTAATCTCACAAGAAAAATATGCTGCTGTTTATAAATCTGTTTTTCTGGCATGATCTAATATTTAGCGTGAAGTGACAGATCTTCAAAATCACACATCTTCAGGGCACCTAATAGAAATTTTTGCAAATTTTTGGGAATAAGTTTCGAGTGAAGATTTTCCGACATTACGCGATTAATTTAGCAAAATTAAACTGTACTTATAACATCGGATTTAAAAACAAATACCGACAAATGACTATCAGGAAAACCTCTTAACAGCTCATATTTAAATTATAATTATGTGATATCTTTTTTCTTTTTTGTATACATATAAAAAAATCTATTGGATGGTCTTGTTCTATAGCCTTTGCGGCCCTCTCTTGTTTTCCCGCTAGTGAAATATTTTTTTAAATTCTGATGGGTTATTTCCAGAGATTAAGCCTGCCTTACTCAAAAACCTATCTCTTTTTACGATCAAAAAAATATGAACGGCCAAACTTTTATGCTAGTTTTTCAGGTTTAGCGGCAGAATCACTACCATTATAGATGTTGATTTGACCTACACTCATACTACGAGTATATCTAACTTGACTCAAAAAGGCATGGCACTAACCATGTTCAAAACCTTATAAAAAAGTCTACTAACCATTTAATTCACATCATAAAAACCCTTTTTTGTTCAATTAAAGTCAATAAACGAACGCAAATAAAAGATAACCCAGTTTCGAAATTTCCTAATTAATTTACTTTACGAAAGGTCACGAATTCAAAGGTATATAAATATAAACAAGACGGATACGTCCGATTATTTCAGGTGCTTACCGTCTATTCATTTCTCCGTTATTGCTTTAGCCTTGGAAATGAACTCGAATGCTAACCTACTCGTATTTCTATTTTATAGTCGTTCAACTTTGTGACATATCCTTGATACTTTAATTAAAGCTTCATTTGCATTGTGATACCCTGTGGTGATACCTATGTACAGCAAACTTGAGAATGTTACATAGGATTTTTTAACCCTGTATACCTACAGGGTTAAAAAATTAAAACTACCATGGTTATTAATACTAAAAAAACTGAAATCATGGAAAATATCCCGTTATAATAGATTTTTGTATACAGGCTTAGTTTTTTCAACGGCCTCATTGGCTCAAATCTAAACTGATAAAGAAATGGTCATACAAAACTTGGGCTTATTTTAAAATGGATATAAACTCCTAAATCTGACCATTTTTTTAAAACAAAGGTATCTGAATAATTGCATATTTTATTCTTCAAACAATAAATAGAATACATGGCTCAAACAAGTTTGAATGGAATACTTTACCATACTTTTTGCTTTATTTAGTGTTTAAGAACCCTAAACTGGTTGCATTACCTGTATCCTATATAATTCAAGCTGGCAAGTCGCAAGTAGGTTTTTATCCTACATAAAAAAACTAATTACACAAAACATCATTGGTGTAGGTATTTGAAATTTTAACTTCTTAATGGTGGAATGGCGTAATATACGGGAATTTTCCTGGAGTGGGATACTTACCGCCGCTTTAAAAAACGTGCAATGAAAGTGAAACTGAATACAATAGCTAGTTACATGCTATCAGCGTTTGGTTAAAGTAAAACGGTATTAGCACGTAAGTCGACCTTCGTGAATTGTCCCAGAATAATTTGGTTCTCGTGACTTCGGTATATTACGCAAACATAATGCAATACGACGATTTGTGGACAGTAGCTAATTAGTCTTTGAGGTTACCAACGGTGTCATGAAGCGATTTTATGGGTCTAGCCTCCCAATGCATAGCGTCGATAAGCAAATACAAACAGCATACAAACCTCCTTGTATACCTGTACGCTCTATTTACAAAAGAAGTTGAAGTTGATGCTCTATTGTTCCGGGACGTTTCTTTCATATTTCATTTGTAAGGTGCGCTCTATACCAAGAACCGCCCCAGCAAACAATCGAGCATCAACCTCAGCTTCTTTATTATTTAATTTGAGCGTTTGGTAAAAGTAAGTTTCTGTATTTAATACAAAAAATGTATAATGGTCGATAAGTCCTTATATTACTTTAAAATTTTCTTGACGATATCAACAACAGCACGTCGTCAGCACTTTATATTCGGAATATAAATCGCCACCTTATAAATAATACAATCCGCAACGTCACGCCCAAGGCCAATTTGAGCCTTATGAATACCATTCGCACGATTTAATTTTCATGTTCAGGTTCATAGATTTAAATTTGTAATTTCTGACCTCTAACACCCCTGTTCAATAAAATTGCTCTGTTTTGAATTTCTTCCTCGTTTCGTATTGAATACGTTTCTATTGTTCCGATCTAAATGCATTTTTTATTTCCTGTGCGTCTATAGTGTCCTCAGTTAGTAGTTAGAATAGCCAGAATTATTGATAGGTAGGTACTAAGTTTTAGTACTTCTTTCAGCCGCTTATCTTAGGAAATCGGTAGGTTGATTAACGCTAAACAAAGCTTAGCCCAATTATCAGCTCTTATCTCTACGTGACCAAAACCACGAGATTGATAGATCATTATAATATCATCTAGATTGGCTGAAACTTTTTTTGGTTATTTACATAATCCCTTTATCGCCTCTAATACGTTGTAATAAGGAGTATGAGATACGCTATCAGTCCATACGTTTTTGTTACGTAGTGTTATGCGATCGGTATTTCTCTATTTCAGCCAGTCGTGTTCGAATCTTTGTGGAGTGCGCACGTGTTTGTGATTTCGCGAAGTTGTTTTGCTCGTGTTTAGTCGTAACGAGGTGAGATCAAGTGATAGCTGTATGAATTTCTTATCGGCAATCGGTATTCTAAATGAAAGATTAATCAAATAACAGCAAGAATCGATTTATTTACATTGATTGAATCGATTGTTCACCTAACCGTTGGCTTAGAATTTGCAGCACCGCAACTTTTCCCGCGGCTGTCGTAAGAGGTGATTAAGGGATATCCACCGGGGGGCGGGCAGCAGCGCCTCCTGCAGAACTATTTACCGAACTGCGATCCCCAACCTGCATGCTCAGCGTGGGAATTATAGGCATTACCCTCCGTGACATAAAAACCGATAAGGCACTTATCAGGCGGAGGCCTGCGTCCAGCAGTGGACCAATATAGGCTATGATGAGGGTTGAGAATCTTATTTGCATCAGCTTTTGACTTGTGTAGAGTGGGAATCTTTTGTTTACCAATACCGTGTTTCAAGAATGGAAGGGTGATATTCTTTTATATTTATAAAACTTTTGAAACTATCATGGTTTTAAAACGGGACATTTACCATGATTTGATTTTTGATTTATCAAATATTTCGGCACAGTTTCATGCGCCATGATCACGGAATAACTGACTTTTTTGAATTTATGTTCATTATTATGAAGGTCATAATATCTTGAACAGCTTTCGTCGGTCAATTTAAAAAAAAAAATTTTTTTTTTCAAAAACGTGATGAATGAATGGTTGAATTTTTATTTGTTATTTATAAGACTTACACAGAACATAATAAACTTAAACTAAGAGAAAACGTGTAAGTGTGTAAGTCCAGTAACAAAATGGCTCTGCCTCAGCATGAGTAAGATATCTATTATAGCATGCTAGCAACCAACGCTGGTCTTCCGGCAAAACAACTTGTTGGCGTTACGGACGCTATATATGCGCTATAGAAAAAAAACCAACATAAAGAAATCATCAGTGATCATTTAAATTCAATGAGAAAAACAATTGCATTGTTAGATAAAAATAGTATTTAGCTGGTAACGAAAGATACTGCTTTTTAATATCTCTTGCTATTTGGTGTTTAATACCTAGTCTTTAGGTTCTGCATCTACAAACTTACAATTTAAGGAACTCTGTAACCTTGTACTCGGAGGAGGGCTTTAATGCACGCGAAGCAGTAATAGTTATATAACTACCTACTGCGTTGTATTATCGTTTTCACACGAGTTAATTATTCTCCTTGCATTTATGTTCCAAATAAAGATATTGATTTATTACTACCTACTTACATTATCACATACTATGATGCTGTTTTCTTCTTTACAGTAGGAGAAAACCGGCCAAGATGTGTCCAATCTGGCCTCTCCACCTGATAATCCTGTACATCCTGGCACTATGTCCCCTCTGGGTGATCTGCCAGAACGTGCCAGCCCTGACCGCGACCTTCAACCCTGAGGAGATCAATGTGCATATGAGCGACTATGTTTACGTGGATGTCAGTGTGCAAGGTTAGTTTATACCTCTGTTGGTATGTCCCTTCTATTCTGGCACTATGTACCCTTTAGCAGTATGTCCTCCTTGGCTCTATGTCCCCCCTGGGTGATCTGCCAGATAATAAATTATTTAAATTGTTAATGTAAGCCGGCTAACTACGAACCTGTTTTGTGTTTGAAGAACACCTTACATAAATTATGAATTTCCAAAAATGTATGTAATACTTACTGAAAATTTCACACAGCATCGTGTATTGTATTCATGATACAACTAGATAATCATACTAATATCATAAATGCAAAAGTTTGTTACCTCTTCACGCCAAAATTAGTGAACGGATCTCAGGCTAAAATTGGATACAGGTAGCTCTAGGCCTTTCAACGCGTGCGAACCTATAGGCAGAAAGATGTTACCAATAATTATTTTAAATATTGATACAACGGGTATTTATCGCGTATAAATACCAGTTGTATCAATACTTATAATTATGTGTTCAGATCGCGTAAGTTTAAAAATATTTATTTTATTTACTTAAAACCTTTGATTGCTTAAGAGCGTACAATACTCAATACTCAATGGTTTATTGCTTACATGTGTACAAAAGTTCTTAAAAAATATATATAAGTCCGACATGCACCCTGCAAGGGTATTGCAACATAAATTTAAAGTTAAATGTTAAATGCTAGGTGGCTATATACAATAAAGTTAATAATATGCTTAATTTACCATTTCAAGTTAAAATTATAAACCAATTATATTAGTACAGTAGTGAAGTACTTTTAAATAAAACAAAAGTTCGTAAACATAATATTTGAACACATTGCATCAGAAAATGCAGTATCATTCATTTTATTATGCACAGGTACTACGTTTTTATTGGCGGTTGCGTAAAGATGACACCGCAAGACAACGCTTTCACCATGCATAATGAATAACGATGTTAATGATATTACAATTTAGGTTGGTCTGGCACACCTTCTGGTATAATCTTCATCATCATCATCATCAGCCTATGATAGTCCACTGATAAAAAAGCTTGGAACGACTTTTGCTCCAACTCAAAATCTACCAACTTACAGATAAGCAAATCAAGTACTATACACATAACTTATGAACATACTAGTGGTTTCTTCTCACTTCTTCCACTGATGGACAAAAAATTGAAGTGAACTATAAAATAATTTTAATTGATAATAATGAATAGTAATTATAAGTATTAATACAACGGGTATTTATCGCGTTTACACACTGTCGTGGTCACGGGATGACATCCCGTGACCACGACAGTGTGTAAACCTGTTGAAACGTCGGGAAAAATATGTAAATAAACGCGATAAATACCCGTTGTATTAATACTTATAATTATGTGTTCAGATCGCGTAAGTTTAACAATATTTAATGAATAGTAAGTATAAAATATGACCTGTCTTGAGTGCTTATTTGTAATAAGCACTCAGACAGGTCTTAAAAAAATTAAAACTTTTCATTTTTCATTTTCACTGCTGGACTTTGGCCTCCCCCAATGAGCGTCGTCATAGCGCCCTGTCTTCAGCTTGACGCAGTATAATCATATCGACGATGAAGTGCGAATATCTCCTATCTAACATTTTTTGGGAAAATGAGTTATTTATGCTATTGGATTCAAAGTTCAATTTTGCATGTACTTGCACGTTACGTTGCATAAAAATAACGTGTCAAAATGATTTTGGTAATACCTCCTAAATTTTTCATCACAAAAAATTGCTGCTAACTAACTCTAACTACTACGACAAATATCTTCTAAGTTAAATAATACATCATTTTGTATTTTTTTTTGCGCGAATACCTCCTATCTACTTTGAAACACGTTTTAACTTGACGAAAGAACTTGTTTGAATGAGACTGGAGCGAGAAACGACGCGTCGTATGCGCGAAAGAGACAGATGTTCCGTTAGGTGCACGTTGCGGCGGCGCTCTGTTGCTCAGTTACCAGCAAGTAGTTGCACACAACACATGTCATGTCATGCGACAACTTTGCAACATTTTCGCTTGGAAAATAAGTTTTGTGTTAGGTTTATTCACAGTTTAAAGTAATATTCAGTTTTTTTGGAAGAAAAATAAAGTACGGCAGGTGTTTGATGGTTGGATACGTTAGGATCTTGGCATAAAAGGTAAGTACACTTGTAATTTCGTGTAACTTCGATAACCTCCATTTAAAATTTCTTAATAATCTAGAGTAGGTACTTGATGATTCTAAATCACATTTTAATAAACAAACACAAATTTGAGCATGTGAGTGTAGCGTCCATGGCATTAAAGGCATTTTTATCTGATTTTGGCTTTTTTAAAGAAATTAAATAAAATTATATAAAATTAGAATTTAAAATCCAAAATTGATGGAAAAATCTTCTATCTTCAAATTTCTGTAAAGATAGAAGATTTTTCCATCAATTTTGGATTTTAGATTCCATTTTCTTTAATACCATTTTCTCCTATCTGAATTATTGCTTTAAGATGGGAGGTATTTCTGTTTTAAATTTAAACTTTTACCTATATTTTTTGTAAAATAGAAGTTATTTATACATAATGTAGAAACATCTTTTATCAAGTATAAGTTGTAAAAAAAATAACTTAAATATTGTTTTTCAGAAAAATGTCAGGATGTGCCAAACGTTTTCAAGGATTAAGAGCGGGTCAGATGTTCAACATGCTGAAAGTAGATATTTCTGCTACAAAACGTGAGTAGTTAAACTGTTTTACACATAATATTTAATTAAGTTTGTATGGTTTCGAATAGGTGGATTATATTATTAACAACTAGACGTTCGCCCGCGTTGTTTTCTGACTTTCCCGTGGCGTTGCAAAAATACATTTTCCTGCCGTAAAAAGCAGCCTAAAAGGTAGCCTTTGTCCTATTCCAGGACGTAACCTATTTGTGAACCATGTTTCATCCTAATCCATCCAGTGGTTGAAGAGTGATTGAGTAACAAACATCCAAACTCGAAATTTTAGTGGAATATAGTAGGATTAATCATTTCATCACTCTAGGTACCTACTTATGTAAGATGCGAGTCAGTCAATCTGATAAATTAGGCAATATCAGTTTATTGGCTCTTTCCCGAGGGTAATATTAAAACGTATCTGTTATGATTGTTTATTTTTATTTTAGGTAAATTGCCCGCCAGTGACAACGAAAAGGAAAATAAAGAAACTGAAAATCGTCACCTTCAAGAATTAGATGATGAATGTCGAAGCTCATTGGTTACTAAACGTGAAAAAAATGAGACGGTTAAATCATTTGATGTCGCAGTAATTAATGAACCTCCTACCTTAAAAGATGAAAGCCATCGCCACGGAAATGTCGATATAAAAGATAAACAGGAATGTCTTCCCTCTGACTGTGGATTTGCGCATTCCGAAACTAATAATTTTATTGCCAAGTTGTCCAAAGAAAAGTCTCTGTCACTTTCTGATTTGACACAAGACATTGAACTTTGTCCTATATTACAAAGGCACATGTCTGACTCATGCATTAATTCTACAGCTATTTCTAATATTCACAACGATTTTTCTAATACTCTGATACTGTACAGTGAAGACCCAAAATATTTCCATGAAAACAAACATGATTCTGCAGATATAGCGGCAACTTTTACTACTGAGCCAAACATTACTCTGTCAAACATTGATCATCCCAAATCGCTCTCAATGTCTGATTTGACAAAGGACATTCCATTTTTAGGTGGTATTCGTCGTTGCAAATCAATGCCAGAGTATATCTCTCTTGTGAAAGGGACACACAGTCCCTTTCAAAATGAGTTGTCAGTTGGAGATTCTGGTTCTGAATACGCACTCCCAAGTGATGATTCTTCTACAGATATAGATAATCAAGACGTATTCTACGGAGATCTTGATGAAGGCAGAAAGCGACGCAAAAAAGCTAAAGCTAGTGAATGGGCTAAAAATAAAGCGAAAGAAAAGAGAATGAAAGGAGAAGAGTATTTAGGATACCGAAAACCTCGGGGAGAATCAATAAAACATGATACTATCAGACCGGCTAGAGAACTGGGAGCAGCTTGTTATTCGGAGTTTTGTAGAAAAAGTAAACTAAGGGGTTGTTTTCAATTCACTGAGTACACGAGAAAACAAATCCACAGTAACTTCTGGAAAAAGTTAAATTGGGATCAGCGTAAGATTTATGTCACTAACTTAGTGACTCGATCGACTACAAATCGTAAAACCGTAAAAAATGAATCAAGACGAACAGGTACATTGCAATACTTTTTACCACTTACTATTACAGGAGACGAAAAAGTCCAAGTTTGCAGAGATATGTTCTTAAATACCTTGTCTCTAGGTACATTTACTGTTCAGAGTTGGGTTAAGAGAGCAGAATTTGGCATGAGCGCTCACCAGGAATTATTAAATTCTTCTCGAACTATAACGTTGAGTAATGAGGTTAAAGCAAAGATGCGGAGCTTAGACGACTTTTTCAATAAACTTCCAAAATTGCCATCACATTATGCACGTAAAGATACAAATAAATTGTTCCTTGAACCAATCCACAAGAATCTCACCGGTCTGTTTAGAGTCTACCAGGAATATTGTACTTCTGAGAATGTGCCTTCAGTAAGCAGATGTACTTTTGAAAAACAGTTCCACAACAAAAACCTTTCGCTAATAACATTAAAAAAAGACATGTGTGACGTGTGTTCGACCTACATAGCTGGAAATATGGACGAAGTAGACTATCAAGTACACATTATAAAGAAAAACCGGGCACGAGAAGAAAAATCCATTGATAAACAGAAAGCCAAGAATAAAGAATGTATTCTTCTTACAATGGATTTAGAAGCTGTGAAGGTATGCCCCTATCTGACTGCAAGCTCACTCTACTTTAAGACAAAGCTGACGTGTCATAATTTCACTGTCTATAATGTCACTACTCACCACTGCACTTGCTATTGGTTCAACGAAACAGCGGCTGACATGACCTCCAGTACATTTACGTCGTTTTTGATTGACTACATAGAGCGACATTGTTTACCCCTGAAACTGCCCATTATAATATTCTCAGATGGTTGCACATACCAAAACCGAAATGTGACATTGGCAAATGCCCTCCTTAGATTGAGCAAATTGCATGGAATTACTATAATCCAAAAGTTTTTAGTGCCCGGTCATACACAGATGGAATGTGATTCCGTACATAGTGCTGTTGAAAGAAAACTAAAAAACAGAGAAATACATTTACCAAGTGAATATTGTACTGTCACAAAAGAGGCATGTAAAAAAAATCCATACGAGGTATTGGAAATTGATTATGACTTTGTCAAAAACTATGCTGATCCCAAACACTGGGCTTACAAGAGCATCAGGCCTGGGCGTAAAGCGGGTGAACCGCATGTTGTTGACATTCGAGCAATTAAATACACATCAGATTGTCTCATACAAGTTAAATTAGACTTTGATGATGACTGGCTTGACTTGCCTCAGAGGCCAAAAGTGACTCAATGTGATGAACCTTACCAACAGCTTCATTCTGATCGGTTACCAATAGCATCTACCAAATACGATCATTTACAACAACTAAAAGCAGTCATACCTAAAGACTGTCACTTATATTACGATAATATACCAAAAAATACATAAATACTCTGAGTTGTTTAGAGTAAGTGATTACTCAATTGATAGTTCCTTATATTTTTGTGCCATTGTTCGTTATTTTCTATATGTTTAATCTTATCTTTCTATTTTTAATAAGAGTAAGAAACAACTACATCTGGTAGATTGTTGTTGATTGTCGAGTCCTCTTTATATTCATTATTATCTAAATGTTTAATATTTTGTTGCTACATTTGTTAAGTATTTTTAGTAGCTTATTTAATGTTTTTGCCAATTTTTGAGTCATTGTGTATTCATTAATTCTAATTGTTTAGCCTTGTATTACTTTAGATTAAGAACATAAGAGTAGGTACGTAATACTGCTAATTTAAATACTTAAAATTGTTGTTATCTTGAGTTACATTTAATTTTTTTATTGATGAGAATCATCAAAAATAAAACAGTCGATGACTTTAAATAATTATAGCAAAGAATTACTAGACTGATACATTAATAAACATGTTTTTCTTCACTTATTTGTATTTTTTTTTAAAAAAGACCTTCTAAATACGAAATTCTAACTGTAATGTCATTAATATTGATGCCAATAACTCCTAACTGACATTATTTCGAAAACAGCTTACCATAGGCCAATGTAATTAACTTAATTGAATTTGTCATATTATTTTATACGAATTACAATAGTTTACATTAATTTATTTTTATTATTAAAAAAATTAAACGTTTTTTTCGTCTCCTGTAAAATTTGGTTTATGTTGGATAGAAGATATTCGCACTTCACCGTCGATATACCATTCAAATAGGAGGTATATCTACCTATTCTTAAGCCGGAAATAAAAATTACTGTAGCAGGCACATTTGCATGACGGCTCTTTGCACGTGCCACCGTTTGCCACATTAACTAGCATGCCAGTATCTGGCAAATAAGTATGAAGCTGGCAAATTCACAGATGATAACTAACGAATGATATAATCTATACTAATATTATAAAGAGGAAAGGTTTGATTTTTTGTTTGTTTGTATTGAATAGGCTCCGAAACTACTGGACCGATTTTAAAAATACTTTCACTGTTGGGAAGCTACCCTATCCCCGGTGAACATAGGCTATATTATATTTTCAAAAAGTTAGGGATCCGTACTAAAACCATGCGAAGCCGGGAAGCTCCGCTAGTTTCATATATGTATGTGAACATCTCATAAAACTGACTCATAAGGACATAGTGTTAAAGGATTTTTTTTGTTTATATAATTTGTTTATATCTAGATTCTAGATATACAAATTAAATAGTGCCCAGCGATAATAAAAAAAAACACTGTAATAGCCATTTCCAGGGCAAAATTTTCAAAGTCCGATATCACTGAACCAAAGAATGCATGTTAAAAAGACTTAACACTTTGAGTGCTGAAATCACACGGTATGTGTTAACTACAAGTGACTAATATGCGTAACACTAGCGCAGCGGCTGAGAAAATACAGATCTTTGTGACTCGAGTACAGCCGTAATATTTTTCGAACATAACGAATTTGCGGCGCAACACAACCGCTGTGTAGAGCGGCAGCACGAATTTTTTAGGTTAAAAAAAGATCGCAGTCGTCGAAAAAAAATCGCAGTCAAAGTGTTAAGCATACTGCGAGATAATATAAATAAACAATTGTCAGAGTAAAATAATTATACGCTATAAGTTGTATAAATACAGCTAATTATGGTTGGTCATGTATATCCAGTTTCTACTTGAGGAATTTATGTCTTTTATTATTCAAGTAGCAAGGTTATAGTAATTTTTTTCTCACAGCCTTTGCATCATAACAAATTCCTTAATAACAACACTAGCGGACCTTCCCGTCGTCGCAGGGTTTTAGTCATCATCATCATCATCAGCCTATATTAGTCCACTGCTGGACATAGGCCTCCCCCAATGAGCGGCATAGCGCCCTGTCTTCAGCTTGCCGAATCCAGCATCTACCTGCAGTCTTTCGTAGGTCGTCATCCCACCTGGTCGGAGGGCGTCCTACACTACGTTTACCGAGTCGTGGTCTCCACTCAAGAACATGTTTGCCCCAGCGGCCGTCGGTTCTTCGCGAGATATGGCCGATACGGTTTTAGTGCGGATCCCTAACTTTTTCTGTAAATATAATAAAGCCTATGTTCACCGGGGATAGTGTAGATTCCCAACGGTGAAAGAATTTTTCAAATCGGTCCATTAGTTTCGGAGCCTATTCATTACAAACAAACAAAAAATCAAACCTTTCCTCTTTATAATATTTGTATAGACTAGCTTCTGCAAGCAGCTTGTTCACCCTAATTTTTTATATACACCTAGTTATCTTAGTGTCCGCTGTTTCAATCCAAACTCAAGGCAATACATATGTAGGTAGTAGATTTTTTAACAAGGGTCTAAACCACCTTGTTACATAATACAGGGTTGTTATACTCCGTAGCGAGGGAAGATGATAAGACCGAGTTATAATGGGTGGTTTTGGACCGAGTGAAAAACTCTACTTTTTACTTTTGTAAGATTGATTGCGAGAAAATAAAAAAATCACCAAGAAGGCAAAAACAGTTCCATTTAAAAACAATCCAAAAACTCTACTTTTCGGTGTATGAAGACAATGTCTTGGACTGGCTAATCATTTCAGACAAAAAACAAGAAATAATACATAAATTTTAGCCCTTGGGATTAAACCCGCACTTCTCACCACAGGCTACGCTATATATTACACTTTTTGAGCAAGAGAAGTGAAATATGTAAATAGTCTGTATAAAGTGTAGACACAGAATGACGATTACCTATATTTGTGTCACCTACCCCCATGATAAACTACTTTATTTGCCGTTTGTTATTCTACGCCTGTATTTTGTACCTGTGTCCAAATAAATGTTTCTTCTATTTTATTCTATACATTAATAAACTTAATGTTACTTTTGTAATACATATATTAATGCATTGTGAAGTAATGAGGCAACCATGTTTATGTATCTAAATTTAGCCAACTACGTAAGCAGGGTTATTGTCACAAGAAATGGAAAAAACACCTTTTGTTAAATACGAAGAACTAGTAAACAAAACTAGACATATTAACAACTAGTTTCTGCCCGCGGCCTCGCATGCGTTGTTTCTGTAGAAACTTTTTAAGTTTATATCTATCTGAGCTGAAAAAGTAGCCTATGTGTGATTAGTTGCATCTGTACAAATAAAAATTTCAGCCTGATCCGTTCAGTAGTTTTGGCGTGAAGAAGTCGCATACCTACATCCATCCAATATGGGTCCCAGAGAATCCCTACGTGAAAAATTCAAAGAAATAAACATAATGACAGTACCGTGTCAATATACATATTTATGAAAACTTGTTGTACACTCATAAAAATATCAATCGGTTCACTAAAAAAAGTGATATACATAATGTAAATACTAGAAATAAGAATAAACTCGCTGTGCCCAGAACTAGGCTACACAAGATAAATGTATCTTTTAAAGGGCAATGTATACGCTTCTACAACAAAACCCCAAGTGAGTTGCAAAAATTATATATAAATAAATTTAAAAAAATTGTGAAACATATTCTTTGTAAAAAAGCTTATTACAAAATATCAGATTACTTAGAAGATAAAAAAGCTTGGAACGAGTTTTGCTCCAACTCAAAATCTACCAACTTACAAATAAGCAAATCAAATGTACTAGACACATAAGTTATGAACATACTAGTGGTTTCTTCTCACTTCTGGTGGACAAAAAATTAAGTGAACTATAAAATAATTTAATAGTATAAAATATGACCTGTCTAAGTGCTTATTTGTAAGCTTAAAGAAATAAAAACTTTTCATTTTCATTCATCCGTCCATCCATCCATCCATCTAAACATCCAAACTTTCGCATTTATAATATAAGGTAGAATGATAAAATGTGCCAATGGCAGGCAGTCTAGTGAATTGAATTGATTGCCCTTACTCTTTCATCATTCATGAAGGTACTATATCGTATAAAACATAGTCGCTTACCGCTCTCTGTCTGTTCCTATGCACATATGCTTAGACCTTTAAAACTACGCAACGGATTTTGATGCGTTTTTTTAAATAGAGTGATTCAAGAGGAAGTTTTATAAACCATTTGACACACAGATTTCCAAGCGGGCGAAGCTGCGCGGCGCATCTAGTTTATAATATAAGTGTGACAAAATGTGCCAATGACAGGCAGTCTAGTCTAGTAAATTTATTACCCTTACTCTTTCATCATTCGTATGCACAATAAATAAGTACAAAATAAGGCCGTTCTACATACTGAAGGTTACAGCTCAATTCGAAAGTGGTTTTCAAAATAATTTATTGAGTCTCCTTAACACTTTGACTGCGATTTTTTTTCGAAGACTGCGATCTTTTTTTTAACCTTATAAATTCGTGCTGCCGCTCTACACAGCGGTTGTGTTGCGCCGCCGTACATGCGTTTCGTTCGAAAAATATTACGGCTGTGCTGAGTCACAAAGATCTGTATTTTCTCAGCCGCTGCGCTAGTGTGGATTTACGCATATTAGTCACTTGTAGAAAACACATACCGTGTGATTTCAGCACTCAAAGTGTTAAGACCTCCTTTAATGAACATTTCGAAGGAGGTTAACATCATTAAACAATATTTTCGGTTCCATTCTATACTTAAGTTAACTATAATGAAAATAATTATTACCTACATCAATAAATGTATTTGATACAAGTTTTTAAACTTTCCCTATTTGTTAACATATTAAAGACTAGTTTATGCCCGCGGCTTCGCACGCGTTGTTTCTATGGAAACGTTTAAGATTATTTCTATCCTACGGGAACTCCAAAACGCAAATAGCCGACGCTGCCCAAAAAGCCGCCAAACTCAAGTGGGACTGGGCTGGACATGTGTGGCGTATGTCAGACCACCAGTGGGCGAAGATCGCCACTGACTGGGTCCCGGACGGACTACGACCACGTGGAAGGCCTAGGCGGAGATGGCGGGATGAGCTCGACCTATACAATAAAGAGTGGGTTCTCCTTGATGAGGACCGAGATGGGTGGAAGAAGGGAAGGGAGGCCTTTGCTCTGCAGTGGGACACCTCGGGCTAAAATAATAATGGGAACTGATTTATGGGATAATAGGAACCTATGTTTTATTCTGGGCGCAGAACTACCTGTATGCAAAATTTCAGCCTGATCCATTTAGTAGTTTTTGCGTGGGCGCGTAACAAACATCCATCCATACATACAAACTTTCACGTTTATAATATTAGTAGGATTATTTATCGCGTAGGTACCTAGGTACCTTTAGTTTTATTTTCCCCTACGTTTGTATCGCGTCACAGAGATCGTGGTCACGTTGTGTCTGACCTAATGTTATATACTATTAATATGTAAGTAATTGGGCCCAAAATAGTATAAATAATATTTGCAACATTGTTATTCAACGACCGATGTGGCGCGGTGGGCGAAGCTCCGCCTGCGACGCAGGAGGTTGCGGGTTCGATTCCCGCCTCGGAACAATTGTGTGTACGATCTGCAGATATTTGTTCCGGGTGTTCTGGTCGTTTTCTATGTATAATAAAAATATCTATCTATGTAATGTATTGTATTATGTATATCAGTTACCTAGTACCCATAACACAAGCTCTGCAAAATTATATAATTGGACCCATAATACAAATATTTGCAACATTGTTATTCAATATTTTAAAATTAAGTCCAAATGTTTACTTACGTAGGTACCTCTACTTGGCAAGATAACCTATCCATGATTTTTTATATAATTATCATTTGGATAAGTCACAATTTTTGTATCTTTCATGGCAACGTGAATGACAAGTTTAATTTTTAAATAAGAAGTACCTACTGATAAAAAAATCCCAGTTTTTTTAACTTAAATGTATATTTGATGTATTTTAAAAGAGCGAGATTCCCTAACACAGGTATTTCTTTTACTTAAAAGGGAATCTCAAGCACTGTTAAATTTTAGTACATTCAGTTAATATATAAATAAATATTTTGTATATTCTGTATTGTATTTATGTATGCCAGTCCATTGCCTTATTTATTTTATTGCCTGCATCCGGGAAGTCTTCCTCAAACCAGCAGCTCTTAAAGAAGCTTATTTCCAGCAGTGGATGCTTAAATGATGCACATAATGATTTTGTATGAAACAAATAATGTAACCTTATATTATTTCATTTCAGGAACGGGAATGGTAGCCAACGACGCTATAGAACTAGAAACGCTCGACGATCACATAGCACAAGCAGAATGGAACTCCACGAAACAGATAGAAGACAGCCATGTTAATGCTAATAGCTGGACGGGCAGAATCAGGGTATTAGGGAATTTCTTAGGTGAGTTTTAACCCATATTTTTAAGGGCACGAAAAGGGACGGTAATACTGCTAAACCAATCGCATGTTTTGTGGCCATTCTGCAACTGTAACAATGATGCCAATTGGCCCGATAGCCCCGCAGAGATGCGACCCTTCTGGACAAACTTTAGAATAAGACAAATTTAAATCCTGACATTGTAATAATTTATAATAGCTACATTATTGTGACTTTGCATGCTGCTATAAAGCTGATCATGGTTGTGCTCCTATTTTTAATCTAACATCCTTGTAACCCGTTTTTCGCAAAATAAATTCATTTGAATTCTGATGGAAAGCGTTTACCGCAGCCATATGTATATCAGAAGTATATCACTCAAACAAAACCGTGCATCAATACATATAAAGGTCAAAATATAAGTAAAAGAATCAGAAGCGTAAAAGCGACGTTTCCACTTGATAATTTAACAAAATTCCTAAATAAATAAATAATAAATAAATTTCCCTACTGAATGGCAGATAGGTTTAAATCCCGTCTATATATTATATTTTTGTGAAATATACTTTCTTAACACTATGCTTCTTGCCCAGCAGAAGGACGAAAAAGGCTTAATAAACAAAAAATATATTCCCATTCCACATAACCACATATTTTATTTTGTTTTATTTTATAATTTTGGGAAAACTAACAGTACACTTCGAATGCGATCTTTTTTCTACTACGATCTTTTTTTTTAACCTAAGCCATTCGTGCTGCCGCTGTACACAGTGGTTCTTTTGCGTTTCGTTCGAAAAACATATTACGGCTGTGCTGAGTCACACAGATCTGTATTTTCTCAGCCGCTGCGCTAGTGTGGATTTACGCATATAAGTCACTTGTAGAAAACACATACGGTGTGATATCAGCAATCGACGTGCTAGGTAACTAAATACTAAACACAGTGTGTAACTAACGGCTTATTATAAGTTTCCACAGATATGAGAAAAAAGATACTAAAGTTAAATACTAACAGTGGAAAAAGGAAAAAGACAGCACACTTGGTTGAAAATAGAAACTAAGTTACATTAAATACTTATTTAATTTAAATATGATCCAACTAAACCAAATCTCCCCCTCATACAACAATAGCTAGATCAGATACATATAAAGTGATTGGTAATCAATACCATGGTCATTATGTAACTCGCGACCGGTTTGCGACAGGCGTAAATTAAGCAATCAGTGCTGTCAAACGCCAATTTTGACCAATTTTGACGTTGTAGCTGGTGTCAAACTAATACAAAATTGACGTTTGACAGCACTGATTGCTTAATTTACGCCTGTCTCAAACCGGTCGCGAGTTACATAATCACCCGGCCGATCAAGTAAGCGGAAACAAGGTTTCCTTTAAATAGGATTATAATACGTATCGTTTCATATTACCAATAGTCGGTTTCTAACGATAAAATATTACCTAATATCCGGTTGTTAACAAACTATGTAGGTACCTGTCTTATTTAACTTTTTAAATCTGTTAAATTAGCAAAGCAATCGGAAATGAACCATTAACGGTTTTGAATTGCTACTAACAAAGTCGTCTAAATTATCTAAGCAGTTTAATTCGACTAAGTACAATATTTACGACCTCTGTGGCGCGTTGGGTGAAGGTCCGCCTGCGACGCAGGAGGTTGCGGGTTCGATTCCCGCCTCGGAACAATTGTGTGTACGATCGCAGATATTTGTTCCGGGTGTTCTGGTCGTTTTCTATGTATAATAAAAAAATATATCTATCTATGTAATGTATTGTATTATGTATATCAGTTATCTAGTACCCATAACACAAGCTCTGCTTACCGTGAGGCTAGATAATGCTGTGTGAATTGTCCAGCATTATTTATTTATTTACGAACGACCGATGTGCAGGTTGTTGGTTATATTCATATGTTTGTATGATGTGCAAATATTTACGGGTATTCTATAAAAAATAATACTAGACAATCCACACAGCATCACCTACCCCCAAGCTAAGCAGAGCTTGTGTTGGGCTGATGGTGGAAAATTGCACAGCACTATTCATTATATAATGTATTTGAAGTTTTGGAATGTATATTATTCTGTAAGTCAAGTCTGAATAAATGAATAAATAAATAATTTCTTTATTTCCAGGTAGAACAAACATAACAGTAAAAGTGAGTCGCGGTGCAGACGACTACAGTATCTCTAACGGGAACTTGCCTGTCATAGTGACTAGACCGGACAGAGTCATCGACACTATATTTGTTAGCAGTGTCGCTACTTTTGTAAGTATTGCTACCTCTATTACAGTCTCTGTTCTAAGTTCCAATATATACAAACGTAACAGTAAAAGCGAGTCAAGGTGCAGACGACTACAGTATCTCTAACGGGGACTTGCCTGTGATAGTGACTAGACCGGATAGAGCCATCGACACTATATTAGTTAGCAGTGTCGCTACTTTTGTAAGTATTGCCACCTCTTTTCTTTTTTTTTACTATATCTATTTTGTGTGTTTAACTGACAACCTGACTGAGCAACAACCCCACTCACCTTTAAGAAGTCCCATGAAATGGCGGTGTTCTTCCAAAACAAACTTCTAATTATAATTCGAAAGTTGTATAGGAGACCTCCCATTTGTTTTATTTTGTTTAATTTATGTATTTTTAAAGTGAATGTACATATAACAAAATATTCTGTGAATATTTCTAGCGGCTACCTGTTGCTGTTATCAATATCGAGCAAAAACATTACGTTTATTGTATTGTATATATATACTTAAATATTTATTTTTTATCTGTTTCTTATTGTTATTATAGTGGCGGATTCGGTACAGAACCCTAAAAATCAGTGTAACTTAGTAGATAAAAAAAATACAGATTCTCGGTCGACCGAAAGCGCGTTGGATCAATAACATGGTCAAAGTCGTTTTCCATACCTACAGAATTGCTATTTAGACCACGCTATAGTTATAAAAACATCAGCCTTTATAATGTTTAAATGTGAGCAAAGTCGGCTCTTGTTAAGATAATATTTATTGAAAAAAAGAAACGCATAAAAAACTTCTTATCATTTAACTTTCCACGTTATCTAACGCAATAATGTCGGTATTATTGATACTATTTTTTGCTCCGTATGGGTTAGGCAGATCATCATTGAGTTTTTTCTATAAATGGTTGAGATTTCGTGTTGCAAAAATGTTACATTTTTTGTAAATTTAATGAAAGATAGATAGAAAACACTTAAATACCATACAAAACCGTAATAAATACTGATAGAATAGAGGAAGTATCGAAAAAGGCATAATGATTTTTGAAGACTATCTCAATGGAATTTACGACGATGAAGCCTACTAACGACTAAGCAAGCCGAACTAGAGTATGTTTTGAAGGAATGCTCGGACGAGTTTGAATGCAGGATTAATTGTCGAATTTTATCTATAGATAGAATATACTTTATTGCACTTAAGTTTTACATAGGCGAGCATAATGCTAGGTAGCATTCTCTACCTGCTAACCTTTAGGTAGTGTGCACAATTTAGGAGGTAGTGGATATGAAGGTCTGCAGAATCGTCTGTAGTTAGACAATCTTAAATATTTTTAAACTTACGCGATCTGAACACGTAATTATAAGTATTGATACAACGGGTATTTATCGCGTTTATTTACCTTTTTAAGAAATATCCTAATTTCAATCGTGAAGATGGGTTCAAACTCTCTGCCTCGTGGAATCCAGTGATAGCAATATGTAGTCGTTGTTATCCGGTCTCTCAGTGCGCGGACACTGTTAGTGTTATGTGTCGTCCGAGTGTGCAGATGGACATTCCTACTATCGAAAATCAAATGAGGGTAGTTTCAAATAAACTAGCCCCCGCTTCGCTGAGGCGGTAACTCCAGTACTCCAGTCATCCCGTCACTTAGACAATCTTATTGAGATCTTCCTAAAACCCAGTTATCTTTCCAGGTATCGCTGATCTTTATAAACTTCGGTTGTGCGATGGACTGGCCGACAGTAAAGCAAGTTATCAAACGGCCTGTTGGTCCACTTATCGGCATGGCCGGCCAGTTCTTACTTATGCCCTTGGTGAGTAATATCCTTACCAACTTTAACAATCCATTTATTTCAGCCAACATTAGTCTAGTACAGGATGGAAAATACTTAAAAAACTACGGCCCATATAAAATGTAATACACATAAAATAAACCTATTTACTATAGTTTGACCGAAACAGCTGTACCGCGCCTGAGGTATGCGAGCGGCGAGACGGGGGGGAAATATCGGCCGCTCCGATCCATCAGTCTGCCGTCAACGCGTACTCTTGCTCTTTTTTCCTCGCCCTGCACATCGCCGCACTTTCCTAAGGAGCGGTACAGCGATTTCGGTCAAACTATAGCACGTAATGACGGCTGTAATGTTGGCATAACTCAACGATCTCTGTGACACAAATGTGTTTACGATCTGCAGGAATTTGTTCTGGGTTTTCTAGTCGTTCTCTATGTATCTTAAAATACCAATGATGTTGATGAAAGTTTGAACCGTTGCACTTCTCTGTTATCACGCCAGTTTCAAAGTAAAGCCCATCAGTTAGGTTTATATCTTTGTAAAATGGTCTTGTTCATTTCCAGCTATCATTCGGCCTCGGCTTCCTAATATTCCCGGACCGTCCGGACATGCGCCTAGGCATGTTCTTCACGGGCGTGTCTCCGGGTGGCGGTGCCTCCAACATATGGACCTTCATCCTGGGAGGGAACCTCAACCTGAGTCTCGCCATGAGCTCTATATCCACGCTGGCTTCATTTGGTAAGTCATTCGGCCTCGGCGTCCTAATATTCCCGGAGTTTTTTTTATCTTTGTTACCTTAGAACTTTCGACTGAGTGAACCGGTTTTGATGATTCTTCTTTTTATTTGAAAGCTGATGCTTTCCTTGTGGTCCCATTCCATTTGGTTCAATTCTGACACTGACATCCATGAAGTGAGAAAATAAGTGTTAAATTTGCATTAAGTATGAGCGCGACAAATGGACGAATAACTCAATACCACGTTAACCGATTTCGATCATTTTTTTTAAAGCATTATCATTTTTTAAGAATAAGTTGGTTTAAAGTTTCTAAAAACACGACAAATTATGTAAGCTGTCATGTAAGTTCTAGAAAGTGTCATGGCGGCCAACAAGATGGCGCATGGCGGTCTGATTGCCCCAAAAATACAAATTGTTAACTTAATACTGGTACAAAAGACTGTCTGTACCATATCAAAATAAAGAGCATTTAATGTTTTTGTTGCTTTGTTACAGGTTTCATCCCTGCGTGGATATTCTCCCTTGGGCAAGTTATCTTCCGTGACGCAAACTTGGTGGTGCCATACAGAAATATAGCTACGTTCGTTATAGGTAAGACTAGCTTCTGACCGCGGCTTAGCATACGTTATTGGGAATAAAGCAAGCTTTGTATCTTAGGAGGAGAATATTTGTCGACTGATTTGTTTCGCTCTTTTTAGCGTGAATATGAAACAAAGGCACGACAAAACGGACGAGAAACAGTGGTGTGTAACGTATCCCTGCATAAATTATTATTAGGAGAAGGCTTTGTCCAGCAGTGGAGTAGCATTGATGATGAATATTTATGGTTACCTCTTAACTACATATAATAGTATAAAACAAATTCGCTTCCCGCTGTCTGTCTGTCCCTATGTATGCTTAGATCTTTAAAACTACGCAACGGATTATGATGCGGTTTTTTTAATAGATATAGGAAGGTTTATAAACATTTGATACTAAGATTTCCTCGCAGGCGGAGCTGCGGTGCGCAGCTAGTTACCATATAAACATCGAGTGCTGTTAAAATTGTTTAAATCTTCACTTGTATCTCTCCAGGTTTAATAATTCCCCTGGCGATCGGTCTGGGCATGCAGCGCTGGACGCCGAAGCTAGCCCGCTTCATGGTGCGCATCCTCAAAGGATTCTCCACTACGCTGCTACTCTTCATCATAGTGTTCGCGATCGTCACCAATCTGTACATCTTCGAGCTTTTCTCTTGGCAGGTAAATATTGTATCCGTTGGTTCTATTTTGTTGGGCTAATGCTACAATACAGAGCCTCCGACAGAGAACCAAAGGTCATCGACATCGATAGCAAACCTGGCCCAGGCAGTTGTCTCACCGCCGCCGGCGAGAAAACGACTAACTATCGGCTATTTTCTCGCTCAAGAAACGTACAGTTAGATTTACATTCCGTGTAAACAAAAGAGATGCATATACAAATAGTTGATCGCTGACTGTTCACACTGCCCGCGAGGACTCGCTTCACTAGTTTGTCGCTGGGCGACAAGAACCAGGAAAATAACACTTGCTCAGCGATCAGAAAACTCACGCCGAGAGAGCAACCAGCGGTCATTCCTCTACAATGCGAATAATCGCTCGTCTAACTACACAACTATCGGAACTACGTACTCGCTCCCCGCTTCACGCCGACTCGTTTCTACATTCTAGCTCTGCTCGCTACTCGTTCATCGTTCCCGGTGAGACAACAGCCTACGGCCATCAATTTTGATATCAATAAATCTTTTTCGTGGTTGTAAGGGGGCCTCCAACATGTCTTGTCTATGCCAACTTAACCTGCACGTGGTACACCCTGCTGGATAACAAACTAGGCTCCTGTGAAAATATCAAACAATCTTCATAATTTGATAACTCAGATAATTACCAATTATTTTCCATTACTGGACACTGGCAGAAAAGTGTTCTACCAGAGACAATTGCCATTAACAAAGAGTCATCAAGTCTTTTTCGGGACAATTGACAAAAGACCCCGGGCGCTTCGCAGATTGGTCGATTTGAAATCCTACGCCATATTGCCGTGTGGGGCGAAATAAACAAATATAATATACGGCTCCCATACAACAAACGTGATATTTTGCTCGATATTGATAACGACAACAGGAAGACGCATGAAATATTCACTGAATATTCAGTTTCATATTCAATAAATAATTAAACTAAAATAAAACAAATATTTTAGGTAAGGGCCGTTTTTATAGATAAATAGCTGCGCCCGGCGGTTTCACCCGCGTGGTGATAGATATTTTGGATAATAAACAATATATCTTTATGAATTGTAGCCTATGTGTTATTCTGATGTATAAGCTATTTTATTGTAAAGTTTCATTAAAATCCATTCGGTAGTTTTTACGTGAAAGAGTAATAAACATCCATCCATACTTACAAACTTTCGCGTTTATAATATTAGTAGAATGGTACGGATGCCTTCGCGCGCAAGACCGGCTCGCACTAGAACGTTATTATTGTGTAAATCCATAGTAACCCATTTATTTATATATTTTCAGATCGTAGTAGCAGGCATGGGTATACCCTGGGTGGGTTACGCATCGGGCTACCTCCTCGCGTTCCTGTGCAAGCAGCCGCACCCGGACGCACTCGCCATATCCATAGAGACCGGCATCCAGAACACAGGCATCGCCATCTTTATGTTGAGATACGCACTGCCTCAACCCGAGGCTGATTTAACTACAGGTAATTAATACTTACCCCCATCATCATTATCAGCCTATGTTAGTCCACTCCTGGACATAGACCTCTCCCAAAGAGCGCCATATCGCCCTGTCTTCAGCTTACAAGATATGTCCATAGGCGAGCTTAACCCTGCAAAGAGTTTTCTTCCAGCAAACCTTTAGGGTTATAAGAGCTTTCCTTCAAAACATACTCGAGTTCGGTATGGTTGCTTAGTCGTTAGAAGGCTTCATCGTTATAAATGTCATTGAGAAATTGATTTTTTTTGTGATATTACATTGATAGCTCTTATGTCTATGTACATAAGTCTATTATAATGTTTGTAAATGTATGTAT
Source organism: Eupithecia dodoneata (assembly GCA_947044415.1). Lineage (NCBI taxonomy): Eukaryota > Metazoa > Arthropoda > Insecta > Lepidoptera > Geometridae > Eupithecia > Eupithecia dodoneata. The sequence goes on from OX345678.1 coordinate 4,287,266, forward strand.
TATGGTATGTAGTGTAGGTATTTGGTTTCTTTTTTATCTATATATTTATTAAGTACCACCGTCTATTTTGTTCATTCATGACCAGTCCTTCCTAAGGTTGCCTGGAAGAGATCGCTCTCAGCGATAAGGCCGCCCTTTATACTTCCTTTATTCTATTGTTTATTCCTGTATTATTTTCTGTTTTGTGTGGTATAATAAAGTATTTTCTATCTATCTGTCTACGTATTATTTAATTTAGATCTTATTTCGTTTCAGTGATACCAGTATCGGTAGCCATAATGACGCCGATACCTATGACTTGTATCTACGTTTACCAGAAGATCATGTCTTGGTGAGTACTTAACTATACAATGGGAATGCTATAATATCGAATAACTTTGCACGTGTGAACTTCGCCAGTTTTGACCGTAATTTGTGTGTAGTGTTGTGAATTAGAAAAATCAACTAGGTATCCTTATTATTAGTATTATCCGGATAAAGGTACTTCCATAAATTGGATATTCGGAAAATTCGAAAGTCCTTACTGTATAAAGGTGGATATAAAAATTTGCGGATATCCGGATAATTCGAATATCCGGATTACAATCCTATTGTGTGACAAAATCTGAAGAACTGTAGATCGAGACCCAATGAGCTGGCAACCCCCTGATATATAGCTTATTTAAAATTGAATTGATGGTTTAGAGCTACTGAGCTACCGTTAGTATAACCTGGATACCTATACAATGGGATTGAGAATTACGTCACCGCTCATGTTGTTCTGTTCGAATCGTAGTTACGCTACACTGCGTAGTTAAAGAATGGGATTGCGGGCTGAGATTTTTTTTTGAAAGATGACTGTTTGATGACTATTTTACATATATTAGACATTCATTTTCGACTAGCCATACATTTTAATCTCTGAAATAATTATCCATTATCGAAGTAAAATACTAGCCTTATTTTAAACACCGCGCAGCGCCATCTGTCAGGTTCTTACGATAAAAGCACTTATATTTATACTCTGCTTCTTAAAAATTTGAGTAATAATTATATGAATTATCAATCCCATTCTATACTGTATGACTGATTTTCACGCGTGCAAAGTTTTTGTTGCTAGTTTGTTGTGAAAGTTCGGTGGAAATGCCTGTAAATGTTTGGATAGTAATGATTGTTTGACAAAGATTTGAGCTTTTGATGGGGCAGTGTGCTTACATTTGAGGAATCGGTGGATTAGGTATATTATTTATTAATATGGTGCTCACCTGAGCTTCGGGAAAATGCGGGTTCAATTCCCGATGGAGTCCCCCGGAGAGTAAATTTATGGGACATCATTTAAATACGTAGAATTGGGGATTGTTTGGATTCCATGAGTTAAAATTCTTAATGAAATTCTCGAGTTTTTTTTTCTATTATTTAAGCCAAATGTAACAGAGGGTATTTATAAAATTTAAAAAAATAGTTTCTAATTTTTGGTAGTTGGATTTAAATTGCAAAGTTCTGGTTATGTCTCTCTAATTGCCTATTATTATTGGGGCTAGATGAAGCTGCTTGGATTGTCTAGCATATTTGTTTATGGTTGCAAAAAAACAGGACTAAAAGACCTGTTATTTTACTCAAAAAATTATTACATACATACATATAAAACATCTTGTCTAAATTATATTTTTATTTTTTATTTCCATATCCGCGTTCTCATAACGTCATTCATTCGTTATGTCGTCAGTAAGGGAGGTATGTTGTCATCGAGAATTATCAAAATTGATTCAGCGGTGGTGGTTTCCTTTTCCATACATTTTCACACATTTGTAGTGTCGCTTTTTCAAAAAACTTCATAACGAGCATTAATTCAGAAAAAAACAGTTGTCATATCGTTATATCTAACGGTATTTTCGTAACGTTTTTGCAACGGTAACAATAACTACATGCATAGTTTTACATTATTCCTTGTTAATCTTTGGGTCTTTTTGGGTATGTCGGTTGCTTCTTATCTATATGCTTTGGTTGGTGAAGGTTTTACTAATAATCACTCATGATTGGTACTGTGAGTTAGTCGTAAAGCTAAATATAATAAAAAATAACTTGTACAAAGATCAACAGGAATATCAACTGATTTAATCTACATAAATTATAAAATAAAACGAGGCAAGATAGGAAGAAATGGAATGAGATCTTTGCCCAGCAGTGGGATAGTAACGACTGTTTAAGATAAAAGTTTTTGTTTTTTTACTCTTGACAAAACAGAAAGTACCTATTTTAAATGGTGAATAACATGACAACAAAAAGAGATAGGCCCATAAGTTTTGGAGGATTTGTAGACTAAATTGTGGAGTTTAATACAACATGCAAAAAAGTACACCACAATATCCCAGTTTTAAAGTAACAGATCAAAAATAAAATAAAAATCGTTTTATTTTGCAAATTTAAAAAAAAAATGATTTTACTAGGCTTATGTACCGAAATTGTATTTTTTTCTTATTTTATTAGCTAGGTAAACTATCTAGCTTTCAAATGAGACTACTTTGAATAAAATACACCATTTACTCAAGGTTCGACAATACACATTGTATATCTATCTATACAATGTGTATTGTCGAACCTTGATCAAACGAGATGTGCGAATACACGACATATATTTATCGATAAAAAACAAAAAATAAAAAATTATATATTACCTATCTCAAAAATAAAGCCGATTTAATTATTTTTTTAATGAAAAATACTTCATCTGGTTTTTTCTTCGTTTCTTTTTGAGGAAACGGTGTATTTTATTCAAAGTAGTTTCATTTGAAAGCTAGATAGTTTACTTAGCTAAAGAAATAAGAAAAAAATACAATTTCAGTACATAAGCCTAGTAAAAATAATATTTTTTGAGAAATTTGCAAAAAAAATACGAATTTTATTTAATTTTTTATCTGTAACTTTAAAACTGAGTTATTGTGGTGTACTTTTTTGCATGTTATATTAAACTCCACAATTTAGTCTACAAACCCCTCAAAAAATATAGGCTTATCTCTTTTTGTTGTCATGTTATTCACCATTTAAAATAGGTACTTTCTGTCTTGTTAAGAGTAAAAAAAAACAAAAACTTTATCTTAAACAGCCGTTACTATCCCACTGCTGGGCAAAGACCTCATTCCATTTCTTCCTATCTTGCCTCGTTTTATTTTATAATTTATGTAGATTAAATCAGTTGATATTCCTGTTGATCTTTGTACGAGACAGAAAGTACCTATTTTCAATGGTGAATAAAATAACAACGAAAAGAGATAGACTCATAATTTTTGGAGGATTTGTAGATTAAATTATGAAATTTAATACAACATGCAAAAAAGTATACCTCAATAACCCAGTTTTAAAGTTACAGATCAAAAATAAAATAAAAATCGTTTTTTTTTTGCAAATTTCTAAAAAAAATATGATTTTAATAGACTAATGTACCGAAATTGTATTTTTTTCTTATTATATTAGCTAGATAGACTACCTAGCTTTCGAATGAGACTACTTTGAATAAAATATACCGTTTACTCAAAAAGACACGAAGAAAAAACCAGATGAATAAGTTTTGATTTAAAAAAATATTAAATCGGCTTTATTTTTGAGATAGGTAACATATAATTTTTTATTTTTTGTTTTTTATCGATAAATATATGTCGTGTATTCGCACATCTCGTTTGATCAAGGTTCGACAATACACATTATATATTATGTGGATATTTGTTCTGTACTCTGAGAAATTTTGACGCATAGACATTCTTCGTAGCTAAGCGACGCATTGCGTCAATAGGATCGCTCGATTTTCTACACGATCGTATTGTAGGTAGGTATGTCAGACCTCCCTGCCTTTGCTACAACTCTGGTAGAAATACATCTATCGAATAGTCTCTTATCTTAGAGTATTGGTCGTAGATCAATATCTAATATACTTGAATAAAAAATCTCGGAATAGGCAAAATATTTAAATAATATTGTAATACATATTTTTGAAAATTAAAAGAAACATTAGGTAATTTAACTATGATATACACTATCCATACATTACTAACACCTGGTTCTTTTTTATATTACTATGTATTTGTTGTTAAAATTGTATTCTTCCTTACAGCGTTGTCAACCGAGGACCAACTAAAGAAATCCTTGAAGAAACCAACACCCCCGTTTCAGAGACGGTCGAGCCCACAGGCATCTCAACCATTGATGTCGTCGGCAAATAGTGACGTTGTCTAATAACCGTTTTTTAAACCGTTATTGCAACGTTGCTAGTAACGTTTTTTATTGCAACAACGTTATCCTTCATGAATTGAATTAATTATGGGATTTTAGAACGTTTTTAACGTTAAACTTTTTTTGTTAACTGCTCATAAATGTTTACGAATTTGAAAAGATTTCCCAAGTTCTGTAGCGAATAGTTATCAAAAAAGCTATAGAAACATAAACAAATGGTGAAATTATAAAGTTTTTGTTGATTTCGCATAAACCATGCAGTAAGTTCTGTCAATTATATTATTTGGCAATTTAAAAATGGGAATGGGGATTTAAGAATGTACTTTTTAAATGAAATGGTTACTGAAGTTACCTTGAACAAATTATCAAAAATCCTGAACTTTTTTGGATGAAATATTATACTTCTACAATTTACAAAAAATATTTTGAACACGTTAATTTATCAATCAAAATTTTATAGCTTCTACAAGCAATACTATTTTTGAAATTATTTATTGAATAAAAAAAAATGTATTTATTGCAATGCCTTCATATGTTTTGGCGATTGCAATTTCTATGGCATTCCTGTGTGTCAGGGATGGTTTTCACCTATAAAATCATAAAACAAAATATTATTTTTGCATTGCACATTTTTGGGGACAGGCACTTTTTATTTTAGAATTATATCGTGTAAGAAAAGTAGCATTTGAAGCCTATACTCCGATTCAAAAACCTGGATGTTTCTTGTATACAAAGGGATTACAAAACCCAAAGAATATTGGTGGAAAATATTTAACGAGATTGGTATCAACGAAGCTATGCATAGAAGCTCGAAACCATTTTTGTTTTTTAAAGCTTTTATCCATAGTTTTATTCATTTAAATTTTTTACTCCACATGTGATATTATGCATTGTTGAAGTGATAAAACTTCTGAAACTATCATGGTTATCAATACTAAAGTCATTTAAAACGGGATATTTACCAAGATTTCCGTGATCATGGCGCATGAAACAGTGCCGAAATATTGGATAACTCAAAAATCAAATCATGGTAAATATCCCGTTTTAAATAACTTTAGTATTAAATAAATAAATAATGCTGGACAATTCACACAGCATTATCTAGCCCCATGGTAAGCAGAGCTTGTGTTATGGGTACTAGATAACTGATATACATAATACATTATATAGATAGATATTTTTATTATACATAGAAAACGACCAGAACACCCGGAACAAATATCTGCAGATCGTACACACAATTGTTCCGAGGCGGGAATCGAACCCGCAACCTTCTGCGTCGCAGGTGGACCTTCGCCCACCGCGCCACATCGGTCGTCGAATTATTGTTAGAGTATTGTTGAAGTGTTTTAGTTTTTAAAGAAAACCTTGCTGTTACCTCGTTATCAGTTATTGTTAACTTTTCATTAAAAAACGTGTATGTTGACATAAAATATTTTGGATTCTAAATCGGAGTATAGGTATTTTAATTATAGGCGCCGTTATACACTTCTAAAATTTTGGCTTAATAATCGGCCATTTTGTATTGGTAAATTTCGCTTCTTGCCGGTCCCGTTTAGCGGGAACTGGTAATTCTTTTCTTTGTTCTTTTATTCACATCTTGTGTGAAACTTCAAAATAAGAATAAAAATATTGAAAAGAAGACTTTTCGTATCGGGAAAGTAATTTGATCAATGTTAGTATTTAGCATATCGCTTGCTTTGATAAGAGAAATGTAGCTTTTTAGAAACCCTTTTACCAAGTTTTGTGGAGTTATATTTGGCGATATTTTTCAGTTCTTTTTTTCTTCTAAACAAAATAAAAATGTACCTTAACGTAATTACGTTTATTTCGTTACTGTTCGTTCATGAATTTAGTCTGTAGTCTAACTTTGGAAACCGTCCAATGCCAACATTTTATAAAATCTGTTATATTTCCAGAAATCCACATTACGAAGTAAAACGGTTTAAATTTCTGCATCTAGGGCATTCAATTTTCGCTTTTATTATAATAGTAGGAGATATCAGTTCAGTTGTTCACATGACTGGTTTTATAGGTGAAACAGATGTGAAAGGCTGCTATTTTGTAACAGTATTGTTATGTTGTGAAAGATCAATTTATGTTAATGTTAAGATGGATTACAATTTGATATTTACTTTGTGTTTTATTTTTTAACTACAGGCCCGTCGAGTAGTATTTAACAATGCCGGAACGTATGTCGATGCACTTTAACTTGACCTACCTACTTCTTTATTGCCTCGGCAGGCAGCAGAAATAGGGATGATATCAGTTACAAAAAAATATCTAAATTATGTATTTTCACAATTGTAATATTATTTTGTCGTGTTTTAATGATCGAGGTTAATTATTATTTTGATAAAATAAAATAAAGCTGCGTTGAAACAGATAAAACTGATTAGTGTGGTCATGCCGTCACACTATGTAATGTAAAGGCCCAGAACAGCAAGGTGCGTAAATCGAGATATTATTTAATTCTACTATAGTATAAAGCTAAATTACCACTCACTGACTGACTGACTGACTGATTGACATAATTGTTCGCCTTGATGGTGGATGGAAAGGTATGTTTTTTTTTACGGAATCGTATAGGGGAGGTAAAAGTCTCCTAGGGAAAATTCCGACTTTTTGACATTTGCCCCCCCAAGACCCCCCCCTCAGGGGGGGCTCCTACGTAGAGCCATATTGCTTAATTTTTTTATAGGGGTTGTATAGAGGGGGACAAGTGATTTTAATTGCATAGAAAGTTTTGCCCCCCCCACGCCCCCAGCTCCCCTGAACTTCCTCCCCAATCAAAAAATCTGACATGGGTATCGTTTTTGACTAACTAGGGGTGAGGATTTCGAATTCGATGCGACCAAGGGGAACAGCACGGCGAGCGAAGCGAGCCGTGCTGTGACCCCCCCCGACGACCCCCCTAAGACCCCCTCACTTATAACCCAGGGGAGCGGCACGGCGAGCGAAGCGAGCCGTGCCGTGACCCCCCCACGCCCCCAGCCCCCCCGTACCCCTTCCCTCAACCAAAAAATCTGATATGGGTATCGTTTTTGACTAACTAGGGGTGAGGATTTCGAATTCGAAGCGACCAAGGGGAACAGCACGGCGAGCGAAGCGAGCCGTGCTGTGACCCCCCCCGACGACCCCCCTAAGACCCCCTCACTTATAACCCAGGGGAGCGGCACGGCGAGCGAAGCGAGCCGTGCCGTGACCCCCCCCACGCCCCCAGCTCCCCTGAACTTCCTCCCCAACCAAAAAATCTGACATGGGTATCGTTTTCGAGTAACTTGAACTCGTAGATTACGAAAAAGATGTCCATTTCCAAATCCAAGATGGCTGACATTTTTTCATCGCAAAATTCCTTTCGATTTCCTTTGTATATCGATTTCAAACAAAATAATCAAAGGTGTAGGTTACGAAAAGGGGGTTTTAATAAAATATTAATGTTACACATAACCGCCGCGAGCTGCTTGCAGCTCGCGCACATCTAACAACTAGTTTAATTTATAACAGCCTATAATATAGGCGATTATAGGCCATATACCTAATATAAGCCTAGCGCATTATTGGATTTTATCTCATGGGGTAGTGCCCATAATCCCCACACTGGACAGGCTTATGCAATGCAATGCCTATGACCAAACTAACAGACCAATTAATAAATATTAATTGAGCTAAAATCCCTCTACTACACCCTCTCATACAAAGTGAAAACAGTACGTATCTCTAGTATTGCCATTATATCCTTACTCAATGATTGCCATAGATTTACCTACAATTCTCGGATGAACGAAACCTCTCCCTTCTTTTCAAACCTAGAGACACCAAACCAAAAGACTAGAATAGTTTAAACCTAAGGCCAGCCAAGGAGGTTGCAAAGCATACTTCCTTAGAGGTAAAATCACTTCGAAGCCAACTAAAAACTAATTTGTTTATGACATGCGTATTACTTTTCGAAAACAAAAACAAGTCAACTTGAGAATCTTGATGTCAACATTTATCAGCCCGCGTGGCTGCTCGCGGATTCTGAAATAGCAAAAAAAAAAAAACCAAGAAATAGTTTCAAAAACACCATAATAATGACTTCAAAATAATAGTCAAACCAACCCAAAATGTAACCAAACTAAACCCCACAAAATTTCCATCCATACCTCCTCCATAGATTACCAGAATGGGCAAACCAAAGTACGACGTTCCTACCGCCACCTTCCCCTACAAGATCCCAAAAAGGTATATTTTTACATAATACTAGCTTCTGCCCGCGGTACCTAGCATTTAACCGACAACCTCTGAGATAAACGTGTTCTTGAGTGGAGACCGCGACTCGGCAAACGTAGTGTAGGACGCCCTCCGGCCAGGTGGGATGACGACCTGCGAAGGACTGCAGGCAGATGCTGGATGCGGCAAGCTGATGACAGGGCGGTCTGGCGTTCATTAAGGGAGGCCTTTGTCCAGCAGTGGAGCTTTTATAGGTTTATATTAATTATATATATTATTATAGGGATAATTTCAGGTGATCTATTTAGTACCTACCTAGATCTGGCGCTGTTTGATACAGAACTAACAAATAGTTTATAAACCTTCCTCTTGCATAACTCTATCTATTAAAAAAAACGCATCAAGATCTGTTCGTAGTTTTAAAGATAAGCATACATAGGGACAGGCAGACGGCGGGAAGCTACTTTGTTTTATACTATATTAGTACTATGGTATACCTACTAGTGATTGCATGCTAGTTTTAATGTAAGTATATGTTACTTTGGACCGAAAAATATTATTATTACTAACGTAACACAATACAGGCTGAACCTAATGAGCATACCTCGCAAGTACATAATAGCAACGGATGAAGGCATGCCGGGGTGGTCACCGTCCGGCATCAGGAACTCTGCGCTCCGAGGGCATGCCACCGATAGAGTCCACGACGCGGCCTGGCCGTACTTACGGTTTGTAGCTCCACCAGTGGCCTATCAGTATTTCTCATATATCGTTTATTGTGATTTTATGCATACAGGTAATTGTTCTTAGGTGTAGTATCTTAGTGTGTACACAATGCATAAAAACCCTGTCAGGGCACAAAAATTTTAAAAACCAAAATTTTCCACTTCTAGACAAAAAAAATATGCCTACCTAATAGTATCTTCTAGCCCAGGAACAAGCAGAGCTCGAGTTATCTAAAAGGTAATAATTAATCTATGTATGGGTAGTAACTTGATAACTGATATGATATACATTATGTACCTACATGTGTCAATTGAGCGTGATTTGGGAAACATTAAACATTTTTTTTTCAGTAATCTTTATCGAAAAAGCTTCAAAGAAATACATAACAAATTTAGACAAATATTGGTCCGATGTGCAAATATTTGGATATACAAAGGTTGCCTGGAAGAGATCGCTTCTAAGCGATAAGGCCGCCCATTGTACTTGTCGCATGTAATGTCTTTTGTAATGATCTGTATCTGGTGTACAATAAAGTAGTTTTGTATTGTATTGTATATTTATTCTGGGTATTATAAAAAATATATCTATCAGTAATTTAACAATAAAAGGTCAAAAAAGAATATAACACAAGCTCTGCTTAGTTTGGAGCTAAATGATGCTGTGTGGATTGATATAGCATTTCCTATTTATTTATTTCTTAAATAATGATGGACTAGGATTGATAATAACTCTCATCTTGTCCTTGTCAGTCAGGATCCGATCTGAGCGAGACAGCAGATTAAGTCATTCTCATTCCTATTCTTTACGCAAGTTGTTAGGTCCTATATGGTTTTTGTAAATTAGTTTTAATTTTCCAAAACAGGCGATTTCTGCTCACAAAAAGAGCGTACAAAAACCGGTTCAGCGTCGAAAGAATTCAGAACATAGATAAGATGGTAGAAGCCGCAAACGCAACATGCTATTCCAAACTAGCTAACTGTTGCATCGACCTGAAGAAGGACTCCAAAGAGGTTAAGAAGAAACGAGGATGGAGCGAGAGTGAATGGAAGAAACACATGGATTATATCGGACAGATAGCTGGGCCTAAGCCCTTGTTCCAACCCACCCCAATAAAGGTGAGTAATGATACAATTAACATTTATTCGACACAAGTGCCAAAAAAGTATAAAATCAAACAATCGGAAAACAAAAGATCAGAGTACCTAGTAAAAATTAGGTGGCTGCCAATGGCTGCCTTCATGCCGTTTGGTGGCTTGGAATTAGCACCACCGCAACTGTTCCCGCGAGTGTCGTAAGACTGTGTCGACAGACGAGTGGCGGGCAGCAGCGCCGAGTGCACAACAATTTACAACCGAACACCTTAACAGCCGATAAGGTGCTTATTGGGGGGTAGCCTGCGTCTAGCAGTGGACCAATAAAGGCTGTTGAAAACGGCTTCTTGTATGTTCCTACGCCGAAATAAGAGACAGCACAGCATCAGCACGCCCCACTCACACACAAATTTTTTGAACTTGCAGAGAGGGCCTCGAATGAACCTCGCACAACTACTGCCCAAGATGACTTTATTGGCAGTTCTGCCCGACAGTAAGATCTACCGGCGTATGTCGCAAGAGGCTTGGTACAAAAATCCGATGAAGGTTTGTGAAAAAGAAAAGAAAGTTACAAACAAATATTAGAAACAAATTAGAACTAGTATTTACAATTGAAATAATTGAGCTATCTGCAGACTGTTGCCGACAGTCTACAGGTAGCTCAACTGATCCATATCAAGTCGTAAGCGTGCCGAAGACGCTGGCTGCGTTGAAAAATATATAAAATAATTTATATATTTATACATTCTATTCTCTCGAGCCGAATTTGATTGTACATACTTTTTATTCCAAAAGACGTGCTGTCGCGGGCGGAAGCTAGTTTTTAATTAAGCTCTGCGCACATGAATCCAACATCGCTACCACGCAGCACAAAAATGTGTACTCAAATAAGGGCTTACAAACGTTTAGATACATTTTACCGTGATAAAATGGATTTCCGCAAGTTTCAAAGGAGCAAACGACTGGCACGCTCTGTCTTGTGATGCCGTCAATATTAAATGCATTTAAATATTACGAGTTAAAGCCCATATTTGCATGCAGTTAATGTGTTGTATACGTCATCGGTTCCTTTTAGATGTCCGGAAGTTTTCAAGTCCGTTTATATCTACAGACGTTGATCGTGCCAGACAAAGTATTATGCTGTACAATGTGTATCAACGTATTTATATCTACAGTGCATACGCCGACAGACACCGGCCGTGCTGGCGGAATGAATATTTAGTCTGCGCGGGTCTGACACGTACTGTGCCGGTAGATTTAATCGGACCTTAAAACGTAATGAATACCTCAGTATGTGCCTATACTTATATTTCTTTCACAGGTTTCGCCCGCCGCAATGAAGTACGTCATATCTGATAGAGTGAAGAAACTATCTGCCCACAAAGTTTATCCACCACCAGACTAGACCCTTACACCGAAACAGTACAGTTCAAAATGCCATGACAAGTTTCCATGTGACTGTTCAGTAAGAAAGTATATTCATAGTCCGCTATAGTGTTGCCATAGCAATAAAACGTAACTCCACGATTTCATCGTTTCATTTATTAGAGTCACTTTACATGGTAAACAATGGGATCAAAAAATACCAATAAAAATACTGTTAATTGCATTGATTGGTAACAATTAAATAATAAATTATAAACAGGTGTCCGGTAATTAATGGATAACCCCGCAGGTACTTGTGGGGGGCACCACGGCCAAACCGTGTCTGCGGGGTTATCCATTATTTACCGGACACCCTGTATAAGAAACCACTATTTAACAAACATTTCATAAATTATAAACGAAACATTTGTGTCGTCTCTCAAAGGCATCGAGTTCGAATCCCATAGAGAAACAATGTCTAACTGACAACACTCAATTAATATCCGAGCGCCGTTCTACATATCTTGACATATAGTTCACAATGACATCGCTTTAAAACTAAACAAAACCTCTGCGCAATGCGTAGCGTGCGCCAATTTTTGAGGTGGGCATTTTATTTGTCTGGCTCTATAGGATTCTAACTCGATGGTGAAGGGATATTTTTTTCTTTTATAGAAAAAATGAGCGAATACTGTTTTGATTTGTTCTAGGAAACAAGAAACGAACTGTAGGACAAATGCGAATAATTATGAAAGATTGGATATTAATAGGCCAGTTACACTTTGTATCACGTGCGAATGACAAGAGCAAGTTAAATAATTAAACCTTAACACTAAAGCCCCGTTTCATTGTAAACATTTGTTTATAAACATGGTTGCATAAACATGTTGCTGAGTTGCTGTCAACATGTTGCGGGCAACACTTGTGTTGCGGAGTTGATCCCATGTTGCAGAGTTGCCGCGAAAACATCAGTTTATCTACTAATGTTTACATGTGTGGACGTGTTTATAAACAGTTTTTAGAAAGATGCTTAATATACGCAGAACACAAAATCACTACTTCCTCGGGCAACATTTCGACGCAGACTGGCGTGTGGACGGGACGGGAAGTATGGCTGTAAACATTGTTGCCAGAAACTTTGATGTTGAAGAACAATTGTGTTGAGCAACAGTTGTGCAACAAATTTTTACAATTAATAGGGGGCTTTACACTTGTCTTGTCAGTCGCTGATGGTGGCACATATCGCTATTCGGTATTCGTGTAAACGAGGCATAAGGCTTAGATTTTTCAGACACATTTTAATTTCGTGAATCTCTATGGTCACTTTTACATGTTGTTTTTATTTCACTAGACAACCTACTTAAATAATTTTATATACACTCTATACGCGTTATAAATAGAAAAGATCTTGTTTACTGTCAAGATAATTTAACTTTACAAAAAAAAATTAAATTAATAAATAACTGAGAAAAGTATCGAAAATGTGATTTCATCTACTGGGGAACATACGTATAGTCCGTCGATTCTAAAATTGCGTGCGGCTACACGGCGCTTACAATATTTAATAATAGGAGATCTTCTACATAACACATACATAATTTAGGTAGTGTACTTCTTTGTTATTCTTTAGTCCTAAGATATTTTGAATAAATTATTTTATTTATTTATTTTCACAACTTACTTTACACACCACTTTGATAGAAGCATATGAATGTGCTGTATAAAGTGCAAGTAAAACCAATCTTATAGAGATTGTAATGGTTTAAATAATTGATTATAAATTTTTTGCTAAATTATAATATTTGAGATATATTTGATGCTTAATTTTCGAGCTATGGAGTCGTGTAGTTAGTTACTCGTTAGTTTGATCTGGGTTCGAGTAAATAAGCCGCACGCAACTTTAAACAGGATAGACTTTACCTACGTGGTACATACAAACCGGATGTCACAGTATGTTAACGTCATCAGTTATTGATGTTCCAGGCAGTAGATGACCGCGTTCGTGTATTCTTTGGTTGTGGATTGACCGCCAAGGTCTTTTGTCCTTACTTTGCCTTCATTCAAGACCCTGGAAAATAATAAGAAAGAGGTTTGAAGATTTGTCTATGAAGTTATTCTAGTGTAGGGCCATCCCTAACAATTTTTTTTTAAATTTATTTATAAACTGGGTAGCTCGATTATATTAGAACCAATTACACTAGCTAATTACGATACATTATAACAAATTATCATTTAAAATTATAAATAAAATTAAACAATTCAGACAAAAACAAATCCTATAAAAAACATAATGGATATTAATATTAAAAAATAAAAATAAATGAATACAATCTCAATATATCACTCCTTCATTCTCTCGCAAATTATGGAAGCTTTTCGATTGACATACGACGGATCTATCTATGCAAATGACATCTAGAGGCACTTACTTCTTGATTGCGTTCTTGATCATGCGCGAATAGGCAGGCAGATTAACGTGTGCCAGCATGTTGGCTGCGCAGAGGAGCGTGGCGGTCGGGTTCGCGATGTTTTTGCCGACGGCGCCGGAGAAGACGTGGCGAGCGCCCTGAAGAAAAAAAACTTATTTTTAGTGTATTACTAGCTGCGCCCTGCGTGTCAAATGGTTTTAACCTTCCTATTGAATCACTCTATCTATCATCAAAATCCGTTGCGTAGTTTTAAAGATCTAAGCATACATAGGGACAGACAGACAGCGGGAAGCGACTTTGTTTTAAACTATGTAGTGAAGCCGGGTGTCCCATAGGGCGTAATGTGCCATTCGCAGCGAGCAATCAGGTCCGTTTAAATCTACAGACATTGAGCGTGACAGATATGTGCCTTGGCAGACAAAACAATATTATACAGTACAGTATGTCAGTACACAGCTAGTGTCTATCTAGAGTCACAGCTAGTGTCACATAGATAGACACTAGCTGTGCTGGCAGAATGAATATTTAGTCTGCGCAGGTCTGACACTCTAGAATTGATTGTATCAAGGTAGGTACCTGTTCGAACACCACACATTCGCCGCTATAGGAGGCGCCCGCCACCACGCCCGCGCCGCCGACCAGCCCACTCGCGAGGTTGTCCACAATGTTGCCGTACAAGTTGGGTGTGACCATCACGTCGAACTGATGAGGGTTGGACACCATTTGCATAGTGCAGTTGTCTACGATCATATTCTCGAATACGATGCGGGGGTACAGTTTTGCCACCTGAAATAAGTAATTAAACAATTATAACTTAAACTCGGTTACGGATAATACTTGCCAAAGACAGTTTATTTCCTTTCTCAAATATTCTTCCAGTTTGAATAGCCACATAGGACACGCTCATAGAATCTATATTTATAAAAGAGCAAAAATTAAGACGATATAAAATAGAAGTGACACAACAACTGATACAAATAAATGGGAAAAAGGCAAAAAATGTGATAACGATGATACAAATCTCCCAGGATACCGTGTTTGCTAAAAACTAAGTTTTTTACGCATTTTTATGAATAGGAGAATAAACATCTACTAGGTTGCCTACTAAATGTGGCCGCCAGTATTGTTAATTAAATTTTGTTATTGATTTTTCGGAAAAAAAATACATTTACTTAATTTATATAAGACTACTATATACTATACGAAGCTATCTGTCAATATTCTCACCTCCTCACAGCTCCTTAGAAACAGGCCATCGCCTAACTTCATGATGTTAGCTTTGTGCACAGCGGTCACCTTCTTACGGCCCAGCTTCACTGCGTAGTCGAACGCGAACTTAGCGATGCGCTCTGACTTAGTCGCGGTGACTATCTTCAAGCATTCAATCACTCCTGGAGACGGAAAATACAGTTTTAACTAAGAAACTGGTGGAAACCGGATCCGTAGCTAGAATTTAGCAATGGATCAAGTTAGGGGGGTTATTTAGGTTAAAAGGTAAGGTTGTAGTACCAACGATTGTTGTAGTTAAAGCCGCCATACACAGAAACCGTGGCCGAGGCGGAGGCGAAGGTGTTTGACATGAAAATGTATGATGTCGATACATGGGCATGGGCAACACTTGGCCCAGACTAGCACGTGACCGAGGTGAATGGCATAATCACAGAAAGGTCTAAACAACCCACATGTAAAATAAGTATTGCCCAAGTGCTAACACAAATCTAAGTTCAATTTAAAATTTACACAGTTCACATAGGCTTTAAGGCACTGTTAACTAAGCTAAGTAAAAGTACAAAAAAGTTTTTTATTTTGCCAGAACAGAGACGAACACTACACATACTCGTATAAATTAACCTTAAATCAACAGAGAAACTGACAAAATCGGTCTCCACTCAGCATGTGTTATGGCAGATCATACCATAGCGCTGGTTTTCCGTGGGGCCCGTGATGCGTATGTAACCTACTTATAATTAATAAATGATCTATCTATCTTTCTCTCTCTCTCACACACACACACAATACCCCATCAGTGGGTTGATGTCGTGTCCTGAACTCACCACGAACGCTTTCATGCTCCAAAGCGGAGTACTCCCCCTCACTCTGCTCCCGAATGATGATACAGTCCACGTCTTTATGGCGGCACTTCACGTTGGGCAGAGACTTAGCGTGGACTACGTTGGCGTACAGGTCGAGCGCGGTGCGGAGCTTCATGTTCAGGGTTTGAAGCTCACCGGTGTGGGAGAAGTCTGGAGATGCTAGGATACCCTGGGGAGACATTTTCAGATATTTTGTATTTTATTTATTTTTTTAGCCCCGAGTGTCGATGATGTGCGAGTGTGTTTTATTTTAAGACCTATTTGTACACATGTAAACAATAAACCATTGAGTATTGAGTGTCCCACTGCAGAGCTGCATCGCGGTGCTGGAATAATATCCCCCCTCCAATAAGGAACCCACAAAGTTTTCATGGTTTTAAATTTAAACTTTTTTTTGACGGTCGCAATTTTATTTTTGATGGTCAGAAAAAACAAGAAAGTCATAAAAACGATACAAGTATCATATAATGATGCTATGTAATTGTTGAAGTTTTCTTGATTTCGCCTGTTACAATTTTTATCTTTTGTATTTTAATTTTTGTATATGAACTAAAACGCAAACTTACTTATCTGCCTAAATTTTATGTATCAACGTAGAAATAACCGCTATCCGTTGTCATAGTTTATATTTTATTGTTATAGTCTTGTCTTATTTTTTGTTATAGATTGTCTTGTGTTATCTTTCGTGACGTCACCAAACGGCTCTATCGGAAGACCAGCGTTAGTTGTAACATGCTTACAACTAACTCATGCTGAGATAGAGTCCGTTTTGTGACTCAATTACAAAAATCTGTTTTATCCTTTAGTTTTTTAATCATGTTTGTTTTATGTTTTTGTGTATTGAGTTATAAATTAACTATTCTATTCTATTCAGAGCAAAGGACCGAGATGAGTGGAAGGAGGGGAGGGACCCCTTCTTCCACTCATCTTGGTTCTTAGCAAGGAGGGCCCACTCTTTATTGAACAGGTGGAACTCATAAAACAACAAATTTACGGATGATAGATAAAAAAATATTTGGTACTAAAGACACATATACAATGTGTATTGTCGAACCTTGATCAAACGAGATGTGCGAATACACGACATATATGTATTTATCGATAAAAAACAAAAAATAAAAAATTATATGTTACCTATCTCAAAAATAAAGCCGATTTAATTTTTTTTTTAATGATAACTTATTCATCTGGTTTTTTCTTCGTGTCTTTTTGAGTAAACGGTGTATTTTATTCAAAGTAGTCTCATTTGAAAGCTAGATAGTCTACCTAGCTAATAAAAAATACAATTTCGCTACATTAGCTTATTAAAATCAATATTTTTTTAGAAATTTGCAAAAAAAAAACGATATTTATTTTATTTTTGATCTGTAACTTTAAAACTGGGTTATTGAGGTATACTTTTTTGCATGTTGTATTAAACTTCATGATTTAATCTACAAATCCTCTAAAAACTATGAGTCTATCTCTTTTCGTTGTTATTTTATTCACCATTGAAAATAGGTACTTTCTGTCTTGTACAAAGATCAACAGGAATATCAACTGATTTAATCTACATAAATTATAAAATAAAACGAGGCAAGATAGGAAGAAATGGAATGAGGTCTTTGCCCAGCAGTGGGAGAGTAACGGCAGTTTAAGATAAAGTTTTTGTTTTTTTACTCTTGACAAGACAGAAAGTACCTATTTTAAATGGTGAATAACATGACAACAAAAAGAGATAGGCCCATTTTTTTTTGTGGTTTTGTAAACTAAATTGTGGAGTTTAATATAACATGCAAAAAAGTACACCACAATAACTCAGTTTTAAAGTTACAGATAAAAAATAAAATAAAAATCGTATTTTTTTTGCAAATTTCTAAAAAAATATTATTTTTACTTGGCTTATGTACCGCAATTGTATTTTTTTCTTATTTCCTTAGCTAGGTAAACTATCTAGCTTTCAAATGAGGCTACTTTGAATAAAATACACCGTTTACTCAAAAAGAAACAAAGAAAAAACCAGATGAAGTAGTTTTCATTAAAAAAATAATTAAATCGACTTTATTTTTGAGATATATAATTTTTTATTTTTTGTTTTTTATCGATAAATATATGTCGTGTATCCGCACATCTCGTTTGATCAAGGTTCGACAATACACATTGTATTTGTTTAGTTCAGTTCAGTTATTTATTGATAAGAATATTCTTATATGTCAAACATAATATATAATATATATATAATAAATAAATATATATAATAATTTACTTTTATCTTTACCAATTTATTTATTAAAGTGCCACCGTCTATATTGCTCCTACATGTCCAGTCCATCCTAAGGTTGCATGGAAGAGATTGCTATAAGGCCGCCCTTTATCCTAAGCATTTATTTCTGTATTGTTTCCTGTTTTCTGTGGTATAATAAAGTGTTTTTTATCTATCTATCTATATAATTAACATAGAAACAATTTTAAACAAAAGTACAATAAGTTTTTGAAGACCGATGTGGCGAGGTGGGCGAAGGTCCGCCTGCGACGCAGGAGGTTGCGGGTTCGATTCCCGCCCCGGAACAATTGTGTGCAGATATTTGTTCCGGGTGTTCTGGTCGTTTTCTATGTATAATAAAAAATATCTATCTATGTAATATATTGTATTATGTATATCAGTTATCTAGTACCCATAACACAAGCTCTGCTTACCATGGGGCTAGATAATGCTGTGTGAATTGTCCAGCATTATTTATTTATTATTTATGTTTAATAATTCAAACGAGCACTTTATAAAGGTAAGTACTTAGTGTAGGTAAGTATGTGTGTGCTGCACTATATACAGTTCTATAGGCCATGGCTCTGCAATATGTTTTGTTTAAAAGCAAAAACACTGATTTTCAGCCAAAATAGGATGGTATAAAATGTGTAATAAAGTTAAATACAAACCTTCATACAGATCTTATTCTTGGTGATGGATTTGACGACATCTTCTAAGGGCGCGCTGAGTGTAGGGTTTACTTCGGAGAAGAAAAACGTCTCGAAATCCACCGGTATGCTGGCTGCCTGTTGTTTAAAACAATTTTGTGTTTTATTACATCATCATCAACAGCCTATGTTAGTCCATAGCGATATAGCGCCCTGTCTTCAGCTTGTCGCAACCAACATCTGCCCACAGTGTTTCATAATTGTCATCCCATCTGGCCGGAGGGCGTCCTACACCACGTTTGCTGAGTGGCTGTATCCACTAAAAAACGTTGTAATTTTTGTGACCTTGTTGATAACGTGTTTACAGGCTACGAGTAGCGCCCGAGTAGTCATCCGAGCGCACTCGGTCAGAGTATACTCTTATAGTGAAAACCCGGCTTTAACTATTAGAAGCGTAATTTAAAAGGTCTAAGCCCTGCCATAGGATAGGATTCATAACGAATCCAACAGAGAACCAAAGTTATCGACATAGCTCTAAGAATTAACAAGCTAAAGGGGCAGTGGGCCGGCCATATCTCGCGAAGAACCCACGGCCGCAGGGGCAAACCTGTTTTAGAGTGGAGACCACGACTCGGTAAATGTAGGACGCCCTCCGACCAGGTGGGATGATGACCTGCGAAAGACTGCAGGTAGATGCTGGATGCGGCAAACTGAAGACAGAGCGCTCATTGGGGGAGGCCTATGTCCAGCAGTGGACTGCTATAGGCTGATGATGAAACCCTCCCATGTACCTTGAAAACCTCCTGCACTGTGAGAACTAGCTCAGGGCCCACTCCATCTCCGGGTATAAGGGTGCATTTGATACGGCCCTCCTTATTCGCTTTTTCTTGCTGGAATGTTACAAATATATGTTATAGTAAGCTTTCTTTCAAGCGTCGAGTTACAATCCTACTTATATGCTGAGATTTATTTTCCCCATCCATTAATGGTCGATACTTTTCAAATCCAGCCAATAAGAATGCTTGATTATGAGCTGTATTGAATTTTAATACCTTTATTTGTATCATCTTCAAATTAAATTAATATACTTATATACAGCAAAATCGATGAGTGACTTTCCTCTAGAAATTTGTGCTGGCATGGTCCGGCAGTTTAATGTGTCACTCCCGACCAATATATAGTATACTTGGTTCATACATAACCAAGTATTCCTATTGGCCATTCTGTCAAAGAAAACTTTTAAGATAATTTATGGGAAGAAAAATATCAAATTTGCAAATTAATCACTGTTGCTATTGAGCTTAAAAATTATACCTAAAGTTTTAATAGGAATAATAAATTGAACAAGAACAAATATGACATTACATACAGATGAGTGAATATTGTACATATAGACTAATGTGTAGCTGAGTTATTTATCTACTAACACAGCATCATTATCTATGTATTTATAATAACTATGTTTATCACGATAACTATTTCTAATTATATGTTTGTCTTGTGTTGAAATTAATGCATTATTGTTTATTGATGATAAGGTTATCTAAATGTGTACCTAGACCGTGAACTAAGGTCAGGGAATATATTTATGGAACGGCTGTTGTAATATTAAGTTATTAATTATTATAGTTCGTAAGCCCTCGCACTAGGGGTAATGTCATTATAATAACAAATGATAATACTTTAGAATTGAACACGGTAACACCTGTCGTCAAACGAACTAAAGCAACTTTAGTCGTTTGAACAGGATTGGATAAACTTCAAATGTTTTCCCTGTAGGGGGAGCTAACGGCGGCGCTAGAGTCCGTAGGAAGTCACACACATTTTCGATCGTCAGTTACTTGATTTCGTGGCATTTCCGTACTGCGTGCTGGTAGCGGATTCAATTCCCGCTGAAATCGATTTTTTTGGTATATTATTATTATTTGTAGGCCTATGTCCAGCATTGGACTGCTATAGGCTGATGATGATGATTATTTAATTTGTTGTAACATTGTTGAATTTATACATATAATTTCTAAAAACTTTCATTACCACTGATGGTAAGGCGGCTACAAAATAAGTATTTATGAATTGTGAAAAATTCTCACACAACATTTTTTTAAATGGCAATTAGTGTGAGATTTTTTTCAAATGTTCTAGATTTTCTAGATGCATGACTACAAATACACTAGATACAAATTAATGGGTTTTACTGAATATGTGTTTGACATTGCCTTATAAATAAATATGTTATAGTTAGTAAGGCTAACCAAGGTTTTTTTTGGAATAATCTTTTTTGACTTGGGGCTTGTTGTACCTTTATCACATGTACAAACAGCGTTCCTTTTGCAGAATATACTTAGACAACACTAAGGACAAACACATCATGCTTTGTAAACATATAAAATACAAAAAAATATTATGAGTACTACCTTACATATCCATTTTTCCCACTTTTGTTAGTATTCAGTATGTGTAGAAGTATATGTGATATCAGCATATGAGTTAGAGTATGTTCATGTGTAGAGTTCTTTTAAATTCTGAATTCCTACCATTTAAACACTGAATTTCTCTCTGTTTCTCATTTTTCTAAGATAAAATTAATAAATAAAGCCAGACAATTTACACAGCATTATCTAGCATGTAAGCAGAGCTTATGGGTACTAGATAACTGATATACATAATGCAATACATTACATATTATAAATATTATATCTACAAAAAAGAGATCAAAACACCCTGAACTATCTGCAAATCATACAAACATTTGTGCTAAGGTAGAATTGAACCCAGGATCTACGTCGCGTTGCAGGCAGACCTTCGCCCACCGCACCACAGAGGTCATCAAACCAAAAAGATAATATAACCTACTAAGTTTCGAATGGTGTTTAATAATCAAATTAATGAGAAACACCGTAATATGATACATTTCAAAAGTTTTGTTGATATTATATAACAATAACACCCATTCAACTTTAATTTGATAACATAAAATAGCAGTGCAACATATATATAAATTAGGCATCAATGCATGCTATGCTATTTTGTATACACATAGGGTAAAACAGATATGCATAAAAACATGCTTGAGACCTTACAATACAACACAGGAGCTGGATTTCTAGAACTCAAAAATAATATTAAAACATGAAATGTAATAGTCTCACTTGTAGACAACCATAATAACTGGTACTTTTGTTTCATAAGAAGAGAGATAAAAGAATTTTGATGCCAAAAACTTAGAATGATGTGCCAATTTACAATTTTGTTGCCGAATATTGTGGTACCAAGCTAATAAATCTAATATATTTTTGAGGTACTTCCCAAGCGTAGAAGCAATATCAGATTCATTTCCAATTCTAAGCATAAGATTTAAAATCTCACCTCATACATTATGCCTTGCACAGAATCACAGGTCAATGCTGTATAGATATATAGTTTATTTTGTTGATTTTAAAGTCCTACACAATTGTATTATTCATCGATCCAGGTTTCAAGAAGTAAACTCAATCAATGGAGAATAAACAATATTGCTTCTTTACTTGGCTGTAGGAATTAGTAGACAGTTAGTTGATCTCACCAGGGCACCAAGGCCAATAGGCGCGAAACATACGTTTTTCTCCGGGGTTACCATACTTGTGTGTAGACTTTTGCAGTGGGATCCCTGAAACTATAATTTTCCTTTGCAATGATGGAAAGCTTACAGAACCAAATTATGATCACGTGAGGCATGAGTACTAGTAAATTAAGGCAGTCATACTGCGAAGGTAATGAAATTCGAAACCGGAAGAAATAGGAAAATCGCTCGTTTTCATTCATTAGACAGATATAGAAGACAAAATAGATACTTATAGAAAGAAGGTTACGAAACATAGTTATGTATCTTGTAGCGCTACAGTAAACAACACACTTCGCTAAACCGAACTTTACCTGAATCAGAGTACGGAACACATTTCGGCTGATTAGAGACATGTTTGTATAAGCCAAAAATCTCAATAAAAGGTTATTTTTTTGGAAAAGTATTTTTGGATCCTCTGCCTGGCCTGAAGACGTAACTTAACTTTGACGAATTACCTTCCGATTTAGACAGTTTGTTCAGAAGCTGTCAGAAACGTCAAACCAATGAAAACGTCAGACTTACTGGGTAAGTTGAGACGTAAATAATAAAAATAGTAAAATTAAAAACATAGTAACTTTGTTAATTTCGTAACAAGAAATTAAATATTATAATCGTATTTAAGCTTTCCACCAATTTCTCAGATTTACGCGCAAAATCTTTATCATTTCAACTTTTTTTTTCAGAGCGAAAAAACCGATGCTAGCGCGCACTGCAAATACTGGCAATATGCGCATGCGCGCGCGGAAGTGGATCGATTCACGTCATTATTGAAAGCTGTCCGGCGCGCGCAACATTTGAACCCATACACGAAATTTTAGATAGGTAATTTAACAAAAATTATCCATATAAACTGTTTATATTTTAGTGCAAAGTTATTCGTAAAAAATTACAATTATAATACAGAGTGCCATTAGAAAGTGATCTAGATTTTCTACTTGTTGAATATATCGAGAAAAAGGTAGGTGCCTAACTAACCATAAGTTTAACCTTTTTACATGGTCTTTAATTGTTTTATAGAATTTTTATCATGTAAATAATAAATAAATCTCATTATACAAGCCCAGGAATCCAAAGATAGGTGTGGAATTGAACTAGCTAGTGGTAGAATATTGATTTTTCTGAATACGTAACCTCCCGCGCCCCTTTGATAAGATAGCAAGGGTCAGGCCCGAAACTTATAATTCGAGATAAAATAAAGAAACTCCGCGCTTTGTCACTAGAAGTACTACAAACAACAAAACATAGATTATATTTTATTACATCCTATTGCCAGCATTGTTACCTAAACAAGGTGGGGCAAGTTGTTCTAAGGTAAGAGCGCTTTATAGACTACTCCATGCAGTCCTTTGTTAATAAAAGTGTTGTTGATATATCTAAGAAGCTATAACTCAGCTAGGTACGAATGTGGGTGGTCCACCTACGACCCACAAATTTGCTTACTTACTTCATTATTTTTAATTACAATCTTATCAGTATTTTATGTCATATCTGATAAGTCATGCATCATTTAGGTGTGTTGTGCTGGTAATAGGTCTTGCCTGTACTATCCTAACTATAAAACTTTTGAAACTATCATAATTTAAAACGGGATATTTACCATGATTAGATTTTTGAGTTAGGTAGGTATCCAATATATCGGCACAGTTTCATGCGACAGCGTCAATGCTCACGGAATAACTGAGAAATAGTTTTAAATTACTTTACTATCCTGACTCTATGATGTAGTAGGTAGGTACGTACCTACGTGGTACCAGACCGAAAGTAAATTATCACTATGTACATAGTATAAAACAAAGTCGTTTCCCGCTGTCTGTTTATCCCTAGGTATGTATGCTTAGATCTTCAAAACTACGCAACGGATTTTGATGCAGTTTTTTTAATAGATAGAGTGATTCAAGACGAAAGTTTATAAACCATTTGAACCAAGAGCGGTAGCGCGCAGATAGAAAATACTTTTTACACTTAATATATAAGAAACTAAGTAGATACAAAAAAATCATAAAAACTATGTTAAAATTGGCGGTCTTATTGCTCAAGTAGTCCATTGAAATGTAACATGAGCTTTACATTTTTTAGAGGACGCAATTTTATTTTTGGGACATGTGTGGACATGGGGGTCAATAGGAGCTTAACACCAAGTTTGTGCATAGTTTCCGAGATATCGCGAAAAAGGTGTTTGCTCCCCTTTTTCCAAGATGGCGGCGGCCGGTGGACAAGGGCGGCAACCCCACAAACTTGGGTTAAGCTTCTATTGACCCCCCACACGTCCCAAAAATAAAATTGCGTCCTCTAAAAAATGCAATATTAGGTCCTCAAATTGTAACATATCAATAGACTAAAAAGAGTGAATCCTACCAGACAACCACGCGCAGTGTTCGAAGGGTCGCGGTACGCCCGCGTCTAGAACCCTAAAGAACTCCAAAGAAGCGATAATGTTCTTTCAACACAAATAAGATTCAAGATAAAATCTACGTAGGCATCTGAAAGAAATCATTAAAAGATAGTATGTACCTAGTAGAATTAGGTCAGGGAAATCTATATATATGTATAAAAGAAAGTCGTGTTTGTTACAACACTTACCTATAACTCGAGAACGGCTAAACAGATTTAGCTGAAAATTGGTGGAGAGGTAGCTTAGAACCAGGAGTCTAACATAGGATACTTTTTATCATTTAAACTATTTGACACATAGATTTCCACGGGGGCGAAGCTGCGGGGCGCAGCTAGTTGTAAATAAAACTCATATTTATTGATTAGTTTTTTTTAATTAGGAACATGAACCTTGCCCCCCGCTCCCCTACCTTCCTACCAATTTATGTACGGCTTTCTTCTATGTATACCAGTAAGTAAATTTTTCAATTTTTTACAGCACAAACAATCATAATGGCGCCGCCCGAGATAAATCTAGACAAATCACCGTACGACCTAACTACCTACACCGGACGGGCGCAACATTTCTTGCGGTCCACCAATCCGCTGAACTTGCTGGCTTCTGATGCAGCATTGGATAAGGCGAAGGAAGTTGTTACGCAGTTCAAGTAAGCACATTAAAAATATCTGGACGACCTCCGTGGCGCGGCGACGCAGGAGGTTGTGGTTTCGATTCCCGCCTGGGGACAATTGTGTGTACGATCTTCAGAAATTTATTCCGGGTGTTCTGGTCGTATCTTAAATATGTTTTTCTCAGAAATTTTGCATCAGAGCCATCAAAACATTATGGTCTAACTAGCTGTAGCTGCGCCCCGCGGTTTCACCCGCGTAGTTATAGATATTATGGATAAAATACAATACAAATACAACAATATATATCCTTATAAATGCCATGTGTTATTCTGATATGTAAGCTATATTATTATAAAGTTTAATCAAAATCCATTCAGTAAGTTTTTGCGTGACAGAGCAACAAACTCACAAACTTAACTCATTTAAAACTTAACTTATTTAAAACGCGTTAATAATAATATTAGTAGGATTCAACGGGAATAACGTAACCCTACTGGAAATTCGCAATATTCTGCGACCAAAACTATATATTATTAGGTACCTTACCTACCTACGTTACGAACTGGGCATGAAACATCAAGCGTTCCTTCTAACATTACTTCTACGAACGGCGATTGTTTTCAAAACAAGACCCATAATAGGTAAGGTAGGTACACCGTCAATGCATATGAATTATAAATAGAAAAAGTTTACCTATTCTATTTGGGTTGTAAGTTGAAAGTAGGTACGCATAAAAACTACTACACAAACACTATTTTTCCTATATATTTACCGATACTTATTCTGGAATTACAATGTTCTGAAATTTAATTATTTGTTGAATACAAACAGACTTAATAAATAACTACGATGGGACGGACAGATAGTCACGCTATTCACCTCTCTTTTAACACTGTGACTGCTATTTTTTTTCGACGACTGCGATCTTTTTTTTAACCTAAAAAATTCGTGCTGCCGCTCTACACAGCGGTTGTGTTGCGCCGCACATGCGTTTCGTTCGAAAAATATTACGGCTGTGCTGAGTCACAAAGATCTGTATTTTCTCAGCCGCTGCGCTAGTGTGGATTTACGCATATTAGTCACTTGTAGAAAACACATACCGTGTGATTACAGCACTCAAAGTGTTAACACCCCGGGGCGATGCTGAAAAATAAAATAGTAAACAATGCTGGACAATTCACACAGCATCATCTAGTCCCAAACTAAGCAGAGCGACTGTCATTTAATGAATGAGTACTAGATGACTGATATTCATAATACAATAAATTATTTTAGACTGCAGGTAGATGCTGGATGCGTCAAGCCGAAGACAGTGCGTTATGGCGCTCATTGGGTGAGGTCTATGTCCAGCAGTGGACTAATATAGGCTGATGATGATGGTGATGAATATAATTATTACAAAGATAGATATTTTTTATAATATGTACATAGAAAACGACCAGAACACCCTGGCTGGACAAATATCTGCATGCGTACAAACATTTGTCCCGAGGCGGGAATCGAACCCGCAACCTAAGGCGGAACTTCGCCCGTCGAAATAAGCAACAGCCGAGCTTGTCAATAACCTAATCTCTCCGAATCCTAATCTACTCTTTCTCTCGGCGCTTCTGCAACCCTTATGCTTAAAGTAGGTACCTGCTCACTCTACTTCCTTCTTCGCCCAATCCTTTACTGCCCGGGCTGTTCAACTATGGATGGAACGCATCGCCAATATCGGTGAGGCGTGCTAAGTAATTACCAACCTTTAAAACACTGTTAAAGGAGCACTATTTGTCCTGCTCTCACTAACGCATACCTGAGTCCCTATGTATATAAGTAGTATATGTAGTATATTTCTATGTAAGTATTATAAGTATTTTATTTATCATATCTCATAACATAACCTACAAGCACACAGATCTCCTGGTACTGTCCACGATCCTCCTATCCATCCATGGTTGTCTGGTAGAGATCGCTCTTGAGCGGTAAGACCGCCAATTGTAATTAATTTTTAAGTTTTTTCTGTACATAGTTTTCTATTTAAAGTGCAATAAAGATTTTTCTATCTTCTATCAATCTACAGAAAAACCAAGGTGATACCGAAAGACATCAACGAGGCGAAGCTATGGCAGATGAAGTATTTATACGACAGCGCATTTCACCCCGACACGGGGGAGAAAATGTTCGTTTTGGGGCGGATGTCGGCACAAGCGCCTATGAACACGCTCATCACTGGATGTAAGATCATGCGTTGGGGTCATGTTGGGGTATTAATCGGACGCGGGATGAAGACCGTGTGACGTGTTCTTGAGTTGAGTCCACGACTCGGTAAACGTAGTGTAGGCTCTCCGACTAGGTGGGATGACGAACTGCGAAAGACTGCAGGTAGATGCTGGATGCGTCAAGCTGAAGACAGGGCGCTATGACGCTTATTGGCGGAGGCCTATGTCCACAGTGGACTATCATAGGCTGATGATTTAGTGAGAATAATTTTAGCCGAATTAAGCCATATTTTCTTTCTAATACTGGCAACATTTCCACGACGCCATCATTTTCGTTTTGACAGAAGATCACCTTAAAATTCTTGACCCTTTTGCGCCCGAGAGAAAAGCTTCTCTGTCTTGCTGACTGACCAGTGATAAATGTGCTACGTAATAACAAATTAATAACGTACTAAGAGACGTATCAAAACTGATAATTCCTATTTTTTTTTCTTTTAGTAAATACCTACCTTGTAAGCTCAACTCCCGTCATTTGTCATTTTGTTTTTTTTTTTACTTTATTTATTATTTTTTTAACAGGTATGATAACATTCTACAAGACAACCCCGGCTGTGGTATTCTGGCAGTGGACCAATCAGTCCTTTAACGCGATTGTTAACTACACCAACCGATCCGGGGATACGCCAGTCAAAATGTCGTTAGTATCTAGACTAGACCTAAAAGTAGATTTTATCTAGGCTCTATAATACATTAGTACTCTGGCAGTGGACGAATCAGTCCTTTAACGCGATCGTTAACTACACCAACCGATCCGGGGACACGCCGATCAAAATGTCGTTAGTATCTAGACTAGACCTAAAAGTAGATTTTATCTAGGCTCTATAATACATTAGTACTCTGACGGTGGACAAATCAGTCCTTTAACGCGATCGTTAACTACACCAACCGATCCGGGGACACGCCGATCAAAATGTCGTTAGTATCTAGACTAGACCTAAAAGTAGATTTTATCTAGGCTCTATAATACATTAGTACTCTGGCAGTGGACGAATCAGTCCTTTAACGCGATCGTTAACTACACCAACCGATCCGGGGACACGCCGATCAAAATGTCGTTAGTATCTAGACTAGACCTAAAAGTAGATTTTATCTAGGCTCTATAATACATTAGTACTCTGGCAGTGGACGAATCAGTCCTTTAACGCGATCGTTAACTACACCAACCGATCCGGGGACACGCCGATCAAAATGTCGTTAGTATCTAGACTAGACCTAAAAGTAGATTTTATCTAGGCTTTATAATACATTAGTACTCTGGCAGTGGACGAATCAGTCCTTTAACGCGATCGTTAACTACACCAACCGATCCGGGGACACACCGATCAAAATGTCGTTAGTATCTAGACTAGACCTAAAAGTAGATTTTATCTAGGCTCTATAATACATTAGTACTCTGGCAGTGGACGAATCAGTCCTTTAACGCGATCGTTAACTACACCAACCGATCCGGGGACACGCCGATCAAAATGTCGTTAGTATCTAGACTAGACCTAAAAGTAGATTTTATCTAGGTTCTATAATAGGTTGGTACTCTGGCAGTGGACGAATCAGTCCTTTAACGCGATCGTTAACTACACCAACCGATCCGGGGACACGCCGATCAAAATGTCGTTAGTATCTAGACTAGACCTAAAAGTAGATTTTATCTAGGCTCTATAATACATTAGTACTCTGGCAGTGGACGAATCAGTCCTTTAACGCGATCGTTAACTACACCAACCGATCCGGGGACACGCCGATCAAAATGTCATTAGTATCTAGACTAGACCTAAAAGTAGATTTTATCTAGGCTCTATAATACATTAGTACTCTGGCAGTGGACGAATCAGTCCTTTAACGCGATCGTTAACTACACCAACCGATCCGGGGACACGCCGATCAAAATGTCGTTAGTATCTAGACTGGACCTAAAAGTAGATTTTATCTAGGTTCTATAATAGGTTAGTACTCTGACGGTGGACGAATCAGTCCTTTAACGCGATCGTTAACTACACCAACCGATCCGGCGCACAGTGGTTCCGAATGGAAAAAAGTGGACATAGGGTTGAAAATCGGAATTTTGACTTGATTTTTTTTACAAAACAGGTCTCAGCTATTCTGACAACTATTATTCGATAGGCGACACGCCGATCAAAATGTTGTTAGTTTCTAGACAATATATCGCGAAGAACCGACTACCGCTGGGGTAATCGTGTTCCTGAGTGGAGACCGCGACAAATGTAGTGTAGGACGCCCTCGGGCTAGGTGGGATGACGACTTGCGAAAGACTGCAGGTAGATGCTGGATGCGTCAAGCTGAAGACAGGGCGCTATGGCGCTCATTGCGGGGAGGCCTATGTCCAGCAGTTTATTATTATAGGTCGATGATTATGATGATAGAACCTAGACCTAAAAGTTGATTTTTTCTAGGTTCTGTATAAATTGCCCCAAAAAGTGGTCTCTCGTTTCGTGTTGGCGCGAAATTCCAATATTTTTTTGGTTTTTACTGTCTATATTTCTCTGTTTTCTACAAGAATTGAAACTAACAGAAAAGTTATTTGCCGTATATTATCTGTGAACCCATGTTGTATTTGGGTAAATATTGATTTTTAGGTCAAAATCTATAATTTTCCCAAATGCTCCAAAAAAACAACTACGAATTGAATTTAGTTTTTCCAATAAGTTAATATAAAATGTTTTACGATTTGGTGCGAATTACGATTCCGCTAGTTTTATTCCTTGTAGAACGCTGAAAAAATCCTAAACTACAAAAATTACAATTAGTTTCACGCCAATTCGAAACAATCAATTATATTAAGGAATATTATTAATAAGGATTATAACTTAAATATAATGTAAGAATAACACAAAAATTTATTTTGGCAGGCAACTGATCAAATCCTACATTGCAGCGTGTGGCGGAGCCTTGGGTACAGCCCTGTATCTGAATCATAAAGTAAAGGTAAGATTACGTCAAATCAAATCAAATCATTTATTTGCTGGAATGTAGGTACAAAAGTTCTTAATAAAAAATGGTATTTCCACTACATTCCTACCTTGTCGAGGCGTGCGAAATTAAGATAGCATGCAAATGTCACAGTATTTTATCAAGCTTAAATGAGTTATAATGTTCTAACCTAGGTACTATATTGTAGATAATTTTATACAATGTCAAAAAATTTAAAGTACCTAATAGTAAGAGTAAGTAAGGCGGAACAGTAAAATATGGTACCTAATAAGATATACCAAATAGTTATGTAGGTGGTACCAATAGAACTACTGGTCCAGTCAATGCTAAAACTAAAAGTTTTGTGGAACTCATATGTACAAAATCTTAAAAGCAAGATATTTGATGAATGATGGAAGGAGGAGATATTTCCTGTATCTATACAATAGCACATAATTTGGCATTATAATTAGTTAAATTCAAGCAACGTTTCTTAATTAAAACAGAGTCATTTTGTTCTCACAATATGATAATTTTATCACGTAAACAATAATTGCGTAGATAAAAACTTGTCGTGCGTTGTTTTGATTATGATTCCGATTCCGGGGTACATCTACATCATGTTGAATTAAGTTAGTAATTGCACAGAAATAAGCCCAAAAGGGGTTTGAAGATCTTGGCCCAAATATCCTTTCGTATTCAAGAATAACGGGCATTAATCACTAGGTAGGCATCTACCATTAATTAGGCTATATAGTACCTACTATAAAATTTTGGTTGATAGAATAGCCAGCTAACCATACAAGATGTTATATTCAGTCCAATGAAATATTTTCGGTTGTTACCTAGTTGAAAATATTGCCTGAGTTCTTCAATATCAATAGTAATAAGAACTTACTCGTAGAAAACCTTTTCTACAAAACAAAACAACTGATATTAGTACTTAAACTTATAAGTACTAATATCAGTTGTTTTCTATATGGGTAGTTTTCTACTAACCTTGATAATTATTATTGACTCGGAAATAACAATCTATTATCGTTATCATTCTCAACCTTATCAGACAGTATACAATCACTGTTGGAAATTATGATTAAATCACGATAAGATATTTTTAGCTGTTGATTGATCGTGACGTGACGTAGGTAACAAGAGGTGTGTCAATTGCGAAAATGTTGACCATAACATTTTAATAAACTACCTATAGTCGTCTGGGCAAACTAACGATACAATGTTTACAATCATAGCTCCCATAGTTACGGTTGATTGTTTCGTGTTGGCAACATTCAATGAGTTCTTTTTCGAGACATGGACGAACGAACGCCGCGCGGGGAAGGCGAGAAAGGGAGGCAAGAGCGGTAGAATGACTGTCCTGCGCGCAATTTCACTGGTTTTTATTTTTAAATTTGTTATTGCTCTAAAATAATACTGTTTCTCAAAAAACTAAGACCATAATTTTCTAAAGTATTTATTAGGGAACACGATATATTAAGTTTTATTACAATAAGGTTTTTCCGTAGAGATATCTCTATAAAATATCAAGAATTTGTGTTATTTTGTTTAAGACGGGAGTAATGATAATCTTTCCTATTTCCTTTATGATTTACAAAAACTTACCATGCCATAAAAAATATAACATGCCAAATAGCTAGGTAAGCACCTATTATCATCATCATCCAAAGACATTTTCCACCCTCATCCTAATAGTCCAATGCTGAACATAGGCCGCCCTCTTTTAATAGAAGTTAGGTATGTAAACTAGTAAGGTGCAAGTCTTTTTTTCTCTTTACGGCCAATTACAGCAAACTTGTTTGCTAAACTTGGTACCTTGCTAAGTAAAGAAGTGAAAACACAATTTATCGCAAGAACTTGCATTAAAAAGCAAATAACAAGACGAAGTTACCTAAATCTTATTCAGATCGTGCTAATACGACATGAAAGGCTATTTAGCGAGTTATCGGCAAACAATATACAACGTTCCGAAGAGATTAGCTGTGTGACGTCAGCAAACACACGACAGAGTAGGTAAATACTATGCAGTCTGGTGTTAGGGTGCTTTTCCACACAGGATGGTAACGCTACGTCGTCGCGACGTAGCGTTACCATCCTGTATGGAAAAGCGCGTCATGTCAGAAAGTGGGTAGCGACGGAATGTGACTTACTATGCTAAGCCTAATATAGGATCTCTTGATGTCCTTAACTGACTGAGCGATCCTATAGGTTGGATTTGATACATTCCGCTGCTTAGCTAAGTAGCACATCAACTTGCGTAGGTAAATTCAAGCCGGGTTTAAGTTCTTAGCTAATTATGAATCTGGAACATGAATAAATAAAAATTGGTAGGTACATCACATAATAATCAATAATCATAGAGTCATTGTTTGTATTACGTGTTATCTAGTACCTACTAAGTAGTCTTACCTATATTCATGTAACTAACCCCCGAATATTGAAACGCAACTCAGATTTAACCTCGTCTCAAGCGACGATTTTCTGACAGATTTTCATTGAAAACTGTCAAAAAGTCGCGAGCTAAAATCTGAGACGCGTTTGAGTATTTGGACGTAAGTTTGTTTGTGTGTTGTGAGCTTGTGTCTTATAAATAATTTTTCTTTCTTTCTTCCAATAAAAAAGGTTAACTTAGAAAAGTTAATTAAGTTCTTTCGTTCCGTTTGTTTGCAGAACATGAAGCCCATTTACGGAAGGCTAGTGCCCTTCGTTGCGGTGATGGCAGCCAATTTCATCAACATTCCTATGATGAGAAGCTCGTGAGTAGCACTTTGTAACAACATCGTCATCATCCTACGATAAAGTGCGTATTAGGGTACCAGAGCTAGATACATTGCAGATTTTGCAGTGTCATTTATTTAGTTGAAGTTCTAATTCATTAATTGGTAAAATCATTATTACACGTCAAATAGGTAACCTTAATTATACTTAAGTATACATTGGTTGCAGCAGTGGATCCGACTGGCACAGGACCGAAAGGAGTGGCGACATAAGGAAGAGGCTTATACTCAGCAGTGGGTGTTACCGGCGTTTTTTTTATAATTAAAATTTATTCATAAAAAATCGTAGCTAGACAAAACACGAGTGCACTTAATCATTAAATATAGCTAAGTATGTATAACAATTTAGCCTAAACTAGGTATTCCTGTGTTTAAGGCAACATAATTATTATGTATTTTGAAAATATGTAAAGATTTTTGGATAAGTAAATGTATCTACTTATTGAATATTATATATGTATTTTGTAGCGAGCTCGTGCACGGTACTCCTGTGTACACCGACCAGGGCAAGCGACTCGGGGAGTCTAAGACGGCAGCGCAGAAGGGAATCTTCCTCGTCTGCATATCCAGGGTCTTGATGGCGCTTCCCGGAATGAGTGAGTATTTTCAAATTTATTTACTTTTACATAATTAGAATAGCCATGGGCGATATCGGCCAAGAAAGCGCTAGCGAGACAACCTTAACGCCTTCGGACACATCGTCAGTTCCGTTATTTTCAGTTTTAGAAGGTGTGATTGTGGCCAAACGTAGGTTAATAATAGGTAATAATTCATTTATTCCAGTCCTCGCGTTTGACATTTTGGTTTGTGCCAGCAACGTATATGGCGCGTTGCATAATGAAAATAAATAAAAAAACTTGAGGCATTGAATGGGTTAAATAACTAGATTTAACATTATTTCAATGAAATTTCATCTACTTGTTCCCTAATGTCGACTATGACTTCATTTTATTTCGAAACATTACCTACCTACTATTTTGCAGCATTTTTATTTTATAAATAAACCCAGTAATTTTAACACCTACTAATTATTATTTTCCAGCAATAACCCCGTTCATAACGAACTCGGCGATCCGATCCGGGTGGTTCTGCAACAATCCGAAGTTAGTGATTCCCTTCCAGATAGGCCTGGTCGGTCTGAGCGTTACCTTCGCGACGCCTCTGTGCTGCGCTATCTTCGAACAGACGTCCTCTATCTCTGTAGATCAACTCGAGTCACCTCTCAAGGTAAGTTTTATATCCTAGCATACGAGTACCATATATATTGCCGTGGTCTAGCAGGGTGCATGTTTGAAAAAACTTTGTTACTTATAGGATCCCTGAATGTAACTCTCGTAATAAAAATAATTGACTTTGACATCAGTGTACAGCAAGATATTGATTTCCTTCTGTATCTAGTAGGCCTGCAAGGCTGCCACGCTATTTAGCACATAATGTAGGTATTTTAGCGTGAATAAATCGTGAAAAGGCGTTATTCACGCTAAAATGCGCCTTTACACGCTTTATAATTAGCGTAATAACGCGCGTTACGTTA
Organism: Eupithecia dodoneata; assembly: GCA_947044415.1. Classification (NCBI taxonomy): domain Eukaryota; kingdom Metazoa; phylum Arthropoda; class Insecta; order Lepidoptera; family Geometridae; genus Eupithecia; species Eupithecia dodoneata. Next base: position 4,322,390 of record OX345678.1, read on the forward strand.
AGTGTTAAATAGCGTAGCTATATATTATCTAATGTCGTCAATATAAAATACACCTAAATTTTAAGAGTTAAAACCCCTATTAAAATGCATATTTTTGTACTGCGAGAGGTTTTCTCAGATGTGCGAGAAGCTATCAGAGTAGCTATTTTTACTACGCTTTACTTACTATTGAGCTTTTGTTAGACTGAACAGTTACCTATACAAAACAAACTTACCAAACTGTGTTTTTTTTTTCTTTTCAGGAGATGGTAAAAACTGCAATGCCTAAGTTAGAGAAAACGTACTTCAACAAAGGTCTTTAAAAGAGCTTGGAATCGTACGAAATATGATTTATGCACAATTTAATTTGCGATAATCTCGTAAGCTTTCAAAAGCGTAGCCTCAAAATCTAAGAGGGACTATAATTGGAAAGAGAGTGCATCTAACATCACTGATGGAAGTATAATACAATAATAATTTTCGACCCTTGACAAAAACTTACGTCAATTATAACTAGAAATAATGTTGCCACAATAAAAAATCCGTGGACGGAAGAAATAATCATCCAATTACGTCGATAAAGATTTGCGAGATACATTTTGTAATAAGTTCGATAATAGTCGCAAATGTCATACGCGTATTCAATCAAGCACTACAAACATTTCTAGGCTTCGTAACATGAAATAACGCAATTCAATAAAAATTTGCTATAATGCTTTAGCACGTGGCCATTCAAGTGAACGAGCTGCAAACATTTTAAGCAAAGTACACATTTTACGTAAAGTACACTCAGTATTTTATATAAATTGTGATTGATTTGGTGAACACATATAATTGTATTTATTTTTTCAATAACTTATAAAGTGGCAACCCGCAAACCGTTAAGGGTCTATATTAATGATTAATTGACTCTTAGAGTTGTTCTATCTATCATACTAAATACGGTAAATATGGTTATATAACATATTTCAGTATGTTAGATTTCATTATTAGACAATTATTAGAGATGTACTTAGGTATACTTAGTAAGAAATTTAGGCAATAAAGTTGAGTGAATTACTTTTCCAATGTGGTAGTCTTTTCCAATTGGAGTTAGGTAACACAGAATACAAGTGGTAATAATGACAGGCAATCCAATCCACTAGTGTAAACAGACGCTCAAACAATGTTATTTTGTTTTTATAAAGACTGTAAACGCCGTTTGAACTGGTAAATGATTGTGATACCTTTACAAATAGGTTGTTTTACTTTTATTGTTCTAGAGAATGTTTAAGCCTCAATCAGATCTGAGTTGTAGCAATAATTAGGTACGTAGTGGTTGTGCAATTAATACATTCCAAAGATGTAACTTATAATTCCTATAAATTGTTTTGTTATATTTAAATATAACTAATCATGTTCAATTTATTGTTGTTCGCAATTTGTTATCATAATTAAAGTTATAACTTTAATCATGAGTGTTTGCATAAGTATTTAGCTTCTCTGTTACTTAGTAATATATTGCATTTAACACTTTGATTGCTGAAATCACACGGTATGTGTTTTCTACAAGTGACTAATATGTGTAAATCCACACTAGCGCAGCGGCTGAGAAAATACAGATCCGTGTGACTCAGCAAAGCCGTAATATTTTTCGAACGAAACGCATGTGCGGCGCAACACAACCGCTGTGTAGAGCGGCAGCACGAATTTTTTAGGTTAAAAAAAAGATCGCAGTCGTCGAAAAAAAAATCGCAGTCAACGTGTTAAAGTAAATCATTTGTCGATACGTAGTATTGTACTCAGACAATAATCAGCTGTGACACTTTGCTTAGGAAATATGTTGGTGTATGTTTGTAAAGGACAAAATAAAGATATGCGTCTATTAGTGTAGTGTTTTTTTCTCTGGACTAGATCCACCCAGACTGAAAATAGTAGAGAAGTGTTTTATCCATTAAGCTCCCAATGAGAAAGTTCCAAATACGCTGCTGGGTACATTTTCTCGCTGCATGGTAATGATAATGCGCTATGCTAAATACTCACATTTACTTAGACTATGATTGTGCTGCAGGCAGAATGTGTCAAACATAACCAACCAATAGGATAGCTTTACTGAGAACGAGTAATGCACTCCGTCGCTCAGCTACGTAGCAATGACGTAGCATAATCTCTGATGGAAAATCACCTTTATGCGAGTTTTGAAAATTGTTGGTAATCTCGTTAAATCTAGTTCGTTTTCGTTGTTGGTTCGTCAAATGAATACAATATAAGCCATGTAGGGGCAAAAAAATTACAATTCACAATGTACGTAAATTCTGAATTTTAATTTACGTAGATAGGTAAGTTTTGAAGGTACCTACTACCTACCTACTTATTTACTCAAATTAATTACAGTTGAATCACCTTATAATGGGCATTTAAATAATTAAAACAATGTCATTAAAATAAATACTAATAAGTGTATTCAATTATTCTGATTACATGACTTTTATATCTTTATTTTTCAGTGAAATATACAGCGAGAGTCTTTAGCATGGAACTAAAAAATCGGGTAAAAAAACTTACAAGTTGCGACCAAACCGAGAAATAGATATAATATAATAATAGAATACAACCATAACTACTATGAACATTGAAGTCGCACACTACCTATCACACGTCATTGACTTTGTACACCCTGTATATCACTAAATACATAATTAGATTTGCATACAGTACCTAGACATTTGCCAAAAAAAAAATATGGCGTAAAATTAAATTAAATCTATTTACAGTAAAATCGTTTTAAGAAATAAATAGCTACATCCCAGTTTTTCTACTTTTACTGTGTTAATACCTAACGCAATAAAACGTAGGTAGGTTAGGTATGTATATGTACCTAATTGATCTCAGGAAAATTCATATAGTAAAACAATTACTATGATGGTTTGCTTTGATTTTTTACATAACAGAATAAACTCTGTCAATCAGCTTTGTACGACCAAATATATACATAGGTGTAGATAGGTACTTTCTACTTTAACATTCCTTGATTCTCGCTAAGATATAATTTGTATAATATACTATCTTCTGCCCGCGGCTTCGTTTACGTGCTATTTAGCAACATAGTAAAGGATAATAATAAATAATGCTGGACAATTCACGCATCAATTATACATAGAAAACGACCAGAACACCCGGAACAAATATCTGCAGATCGTACACACAATTATTCCGAGGCGGGAATCGAACCCACAACCTCCTGCATCGCAGGCGGACCTTCGCCCACCGCGCCACATCGTTCGTCGAATGGAGAATTCATAAGCGGATTTTTCAAATAAAATTTACTATTTTATAGGGTTATCAATATTATCATATAAAATATCAATTCTTGGTATTTAATATTATTTACATACTTCAATTGTGATTCGATTCGTTACTGCGGTTAACATATTCATATATTCATATTTATTTTATTGCATCATTGTGTACATTTATAGGTCATAGTATCTAGGTAATGTATAAGAAACACAATGGTACCCAAGCAGGGCGTGGCAATATGTACTGTGAATGGAAGTGAGCCGGGTTTCTAAAAAGCTCAGTTTTAATAGATAAGAGAGAAAGAGAGAGCGGAAAATTTAAATTCAATCACATAGTTTTATTTAAGTCAATAATATAAGTTATTTTTTATATATATTATGTATTTTAATAATTGTCATTTGTCATTAAAAAATTCATTTAAGTCATAATAGCATTTATTTATAAGATATTGTTTCAATTTTATTTGAAATGTTTTATCTTTTTCCAATGTTTTACATTGTTCATTCGAATATTCCAATTTTCGATAAAGCGTCCGAGCTTTTTCAGTCCTCATTGTCTGGACTGCTGATTGACATTCATATTCATACTAATATTAATCGTGGCAAACAAACTATGTATTCGAGTTATTCAAAAATGTCAGCCATCTTGGATTTCGAAATTGTCCATTTCGAAATCCAAGATGGCTGACATTTTTCGTAATCGACGTATGAGAGTTGATCGAAAACGATACCCATAGTGGGTATAAAATCACAAACCGCGAAACAGGCCTAGCCTAGTGCGGGGGTCATTGTAAATTCTTAACTAATTAATAACAACTCAACTCAAAGACGAAAAGAGTATGAGAACAGAGAGTATAGAGAGTATGAGTACGAGAAGAGTATGTGTACGTACATATTATGGTGTTTTTTGTAAGCTTTTTTGTAAATAAACTTTTTATATTTTGAATTATGTATTATACATTCGAAAGTAATTCCGTCCCTCTGACTTATTCACGCCATAACTCAGGAAAATCAGTCATCGGTCGCTCACTTCGACAGGACATAGAGTAGGACTTTTTGCCTCGGGAAAGCGCGTGCGAAGCCGCGGGCGGAAACTAGTAGGCTAGTTTTCATTAGGTACACGAAGAAGCGAGCAGAAGCTTGTGGTATATAATGTATTTTCTTTTAGCTATTTTTTTCGACCAATAAATACCTTACAATGGTCAAGAAAATACTATACACTAGCGAAACTTCATGTAGAATGTTTGTAAACAAACCTCGACACAAACAATTAAAACTCGTGCTTGGCATCGAATTTCAAATCGGCAAGTAATGTAAATTCCGAATAAAAAGACGCGGCAACAGAGTGATGTTTAGATTAATAATAATAATTCATTTATTTCAGGCAACATTAGTCTAGTAAAGTATGGAAAATACTTAAAAAACTACGGCCCATATAAAATAATATACCTTAGTGTAACATACATACAGCAGACGACCGATGTGGCGCGGTGGGCGAAGGTCCGCCTGCGACGCAGGAGGTTGCGGGTTCGATTCCCGCCTCGGTACAATTGTGTGTACGATCTCCAGATATTTGTTCCGAGTGTTCTGGTCGTTTACTATATATAATAAAAAATATCTATCTATGTAATGTATTGTATTATGTATATCAGTTATCTAGTACCCATAACATAAGCTCTGCTTACCGTGAGACTAGATAATGCTGTGTGAATTGTCCAGCATTATTTATTATTTATTTATACATAAAATGAATCTATTTACTAACACGTAGTGTCGGCGACGTGTGACACGCAATATGTGCTGCGAACGACAATCGTCCGCGAAAACGCCTGAACAGCACTTCTTCGGCCAGAGTTCTTCCTTAGTGAAGGTCGAAATATTCTCAGTTGGAATACGCCCCAAAAATGATTTAAAATCATTATGACGCGACTCCAACCGCTCGACCCTCACCCTCACCGATCTTCACGATCGATGTTAAGTATGGGCGGTTTGTTTACAAACATTCTACATCGGGTTTGGCCAGTGTATAGGTATGTATAATATTATTAACACATATCATTCGTCAGCGAAAGTAATACAGGCACTGTAAGTAATGAACTCAGCTTGTGGGTCGAGCAGTATTTTGGGTTGTATCGGCTGCAATGGCGGCATCGGCGGCGCTTCTACCAAGTTTATATCTGAAACAAACGTACAGATTAATTTCTCACATTAATATTACCTAGAGACCTAACGTCCACCAGTGGACGTATATGGGCTGATATAATTAAGATGAGCTAGACCTACATGATGCAGATAGCTAGACTCTAGAAGACACCTAGGTATTCACTCTTATCTTGAAGAGACCCGAGTTTCACAATACTTCACGATTTTTAGTTTTGTTTTTCTGTAAAATATATATTTATAAGGATTCCTTATTGTTATATTAAATTTAAAAGGTACTCTGTTGTATTGGGTGTGCCCGTCAAAACAGTGTATATGTATGTGAATAAATAAATAAGTTTTACCTGATGGAACCCCGCTGCTTCGAAAATTAAAAGCAGCGGTGGATATCAGGTAAAACTTATTATTAAGCTGTATAGTAACAGTTTATAAGTGCACATTATATTTATGTATAGTAACAGTTTATAAGTGCACATTATATTTATGTAAACGAGTGGCGCCATCTAGTATTACCTGATGAAACTCCCGCCGCCTCCAACTCTTTCCGCCGTTTCCTATTCTTCTTGTCCCACGGCGCGTAGGGTATCTTCAAGTGGACAGTTTGTATGTGAAGCTTCACCGCACTGCTTTGTGTGAAGCGACGGTTGCAGTGTTGGCATTGGAAGCGTTTTTCACCCGTGTGGACCTACAAGAGAGGATATTGTTGCAGTTGGAACGCTTTAAATGTGTACTAAAGTACTAGTAAAAATAACAGAACTTTTTAAATAGCCACATTTCATATTTTTTTATAATTTGAAAAAAACCGACTTCGAATTCCTTTCATATTACACTGTTTTTAAGTTCTGCAGGACAAATACTTATTATATATACCTTGAGAGATTTTATGGAACCACCTCAGTACAGGGCGCTATGGCGCTCATTGGAGGCCTATGTCCAGCAGTGGACTGCTATAGGCTGATGATGATGACCTCAGTCCATACTCTATACTTACAATAGCGAAACAATTTACAAAATTCGGTTCATAATTGACGGAGAAATCGACGAAATACATACAGCCGAACATAGAACCTGATTAATAAGGTGATGGTAGTTTCGCTCATGGTAGTGCCACAAGTTGGTAAATGTAGTATAGGACGCCCTCCGGCCAGGTGGGATGACGACCTGCGAAAGCCTGCAGGGAGATGCTGGATGCGACAAGCAGAAGACAGGGCGCTATGGCGCTTATTAGAGGCCTATGTCCAGCAGTGGACTGCTATAGGCTGATGATGATGAGCGCCTTAAAAAAGGAAAGTTATTACATTCAGTGTACTCACCACAAGATGTCTGTCTCTATTGCTGAGCATGCTGAACCTTCTATCGCAGTGCGGGCACCCGTACGGCTTTTCGTTGGTGTGAGTTCGCATGTGGACCAGTAGATTCGCGTATTGCTGAAAACAAAAGTAAAAATAAATAAATAATGCTGGACAATCCACACAGCAGCATCTATCCCTATGGTAAGCAGAGCTTGTGTTATGAGTACTAGATAACTGTTATACTTAATACAATAGATTACATAGATAAATATTTTTTTTATATATAGGTAATTATCAGAACACCCGAAACAAATATCTGCAGATCGTACACACAATTGTTCCGAGGCGGGATTCGAATCCGCAACCTCCTGCGTCGCAGGCGGACCTTCGCCATTCGGGTGCTCCGCCTCGTAGTGCCTCCGAGCTTGCACGTCGTTCACTAGGAACTTGATATCCGCTTACCCTGGCCGTGTGTCCGCAGACCTCGCACATATACCGCCGCAGGAAGTCCGCCCCCGGGTGCTCCGCCTCGTAGTGCCTCCGCGCCTGCACGTCGTTCACTAGGAACTTGCCGCACTGGAAGTGTTAATGATTATTAAAATAACATGCTTTGAAATCGGTTTAAAGATGTACATACATACATATAATATAAGCCGGCAGTTATATCTATCAGTTATCCGATTTCACCTAATAAACTCTTTGATTTCGTTCATAACCCATTGTTATGTTTATAAATAAAGATATTTAAATTGTAAAATCTACACAATACATTTTAAAACATATTTTTTGTTTCTTATTCCGTCCTTACTCCGCCGTAGATATTCCCTTACCATCTCACAGTTATTGGCCGTAGTGACGCCAGTGTTGAGTACTTCAGAAGTGCCGTTTCGGCCGCGTTTCTCCGGCGACGACGTGCCCGGCTGGCGCGGCTCGCGCGGACTCGTTCCCATCTCGCGACGCATGCGCTTGCGTGAGTCACGCTGCGTTTTTTGACTGGAAAGTAGTAATAGTAAATCATGTAGACCTCTACATCATTTGCTGAACATTCGCTTCTTTTCATCCCATAAATAAGTTCCCATGGGATAGAAAAAAGCTAAAAACATTTCTATAGAAACAACGCGTGCGAAGCCGCGGGCAGTAACTCGTTTATAATTTAAGTATGATATATTATATTACTCGGCATACGTAGTGTAGGACGCCCTAGGACCAGGTGGGATGACGACTTGCGAAAGACTGCAGGTAGATGCTGGATGCTGCAAGGTGAAGACAGGGCGCTATGGCGCTCCTTCAGGGAAGCCTTCGTCCAGCAGTGGACTTACATAGGCTGATGATGAAATAAAATTAGTGTAATAGTATAACTTACTTCCTTCCTCGGAGATTGGTGGGAGATCGCACGTGACCGCACTGAGTGGAAAGATTTGGGGAAGGCCTTTGCCCAGCAGTGGGACGAAACAGGCTAAATAAAAAATATTAAAGTATAACTTACACAGATATATTAGTCTTGACATGTTTCTTAGAGCTGCCGAGGTGCGTCATAAAAGCCTGCTCGTTCGCGAACACAATATTGCAATCTTCACAGAAGTTAGGGTTAGACGGATCCACTTCGCCTTCAGCTTGTGTTATTTCCTGTGAAAAAATAAATAACACTTTAGTTAGATAGATTATTTTAGTCGTCATTGTGTTAGGAAGTATAATTATAGGGTGTAGTCACAACAGCATCCTTCAAACTGTGGCCGGGCGTATGTCCCCTATATGGACACATTTTGTCCAACGTGTGGCTCCAGCGTGTGGATACGACACATGATTTAGTTATAATTATTATTTATTTTATTGTAAGAAACTAATTTAATTTAATTTTAATCTTAATCTCATTTACATTTTTATTCTTATTTCTTAATCTAATGCAATTTTAATTTTAATTTATTTGATTGTATATTTAGTTATGTTTTAACATTTAGTTTATATTAATGTAACTACTATGGATTTTATTACCTGACATAAATAAATACAAATAATTTCCACAAGCGTACAATCAAACACCTTTAAACTTTTGAAACTATCACGGTTAGCACTAAAGTCGTTCAAAACGGGATATTTACCATGATTTGATTTTTGAGTTATCCAATATTTCGGCACTGTTTCATGCGCCATGATCACGGAATAACTGAAGGCACTGGGAGTTAGTTTTTAAAACCAAATCATGGTAAATATCCCGTTTTAAATGACTTTAGTATCAAACACAAGCATACCTATTACATAATTTATTTAGTTCTATGTAATAGGTATGCTTGTATATGTAATAATGATAATAGTAGTAGTATAAAGTTATAAATAATATTTAGTTATAATTTACATTTAAGTACCAGAGGCTAGTTTTTAAGATTGTTAAACATAGATAAGTTTTTTCTTATGTATCTCATTATAAGTGAACCATGTGTGTTTGTATGAGAATAAAGTTCTTTAAACCTAAACACCCTATTACTTTTTGATAATAATTTATACGACCGATGTGGCGCGGTGGGCGAAGGTCCGCCTGCGACGCAGGAGGTTGCAGGTTCGATTCCCGCCTCGGAACAATTGTGTGTACGATCTGCAGATATTTGTTCCGGGTGTTCTGGTTGTTTTCTATGTATAAAAAAAATATATCTGTCTATGTAATGTATTGTATTATGTATATCAGTTATCTAGTACCCATAACACAAGCTCTGCTTACCATGGGGCTAGATAATGTGTGAATTGTCCAGCATTATTTATTTATTTATAATTTATGGCATAAAATTGCATAATTGACTTGTCTTATGTGCTTATTTTGTAAGCCTATAAAAATAAGGTATATTGAATTTTATGTACAGTTTCGCACTGTTTTTATTCGGTTTATTAAAAACTTATCAGTGTCGTAGCGACGCGTGCCCCGAGCGCTGGTGAGTATCTGGCGCAACGCATCAGCATTGTCATACAGCAGGGCAATGCAGCCAGCGTCTTCGGAACGCTTCCGATTTGAATTAATATGGATCATTTAAGCTATATGTTGTTTGCTATTAGCTCAACTGTTTCAATTGTAAATACTACTTCTAATTCGCTTGAATGTTATTTTCTTTGTTAATAAAATAAAAAATTTATGATTTTTTTAATGTTTTCTGTGTTAGATATTTTTTAGAATTTTCAATAACACTTTCAAAGCCCAACACACCCGCCCGTCTGCACCAGCGCGTGGCGGAATGTTTTAAATATAGCTACGAACACTCTCGATAAAAATCGCTAAAAAAACCACAATAAACTTAAGAATCGGTCAAATAGCTAAATTAAAAGGTAATAAAGTAAATAAAAATTAACAGGCAATTAAATTTTCAAGAACTTAAAATAAAAATAAAAGTTTTTACCTCTGTTTTGAGTGGTGCTTTCTGAAAAAAATATGTCAATTAAAAAAAACGAAAGAAACAAAAAGAATAATTTGCCCAAGCTATAAAGACTTGTGAGCAAACGAAAAAAATACAACTAAATAACTAAACTTTAAAAAGCAACAAAGAAAAACATTTCTTAGCCCAAATCGTAACCACATTAACTTGAAAGCATCAAATGTAAAAGTGTCAAATGGATAAAACGATCCTCTGAGAAGGGTCGGGGGGGGGGCTTTTTTCTATATTTCATCATGAACAGCCTATTTTAGTCTACTGCCGGATATACATAGGCCTCCCCTAATGGACGGCGCTACGGACTTCAGCTTGACGCATCCAGCATCTACCCGCATCCTTCACAGGTCGTCATCCCCTCTGGTCGGAGGGCGTCCTACACTACGTTTATCGAGTGTGTCTCTAAACAGCGGATCTATTCTTACCTCCTTAGAATGGGTTATCTGCTTATGACAGGTAAGTCCAGCAGAGCTCACGAAGCTATGCCCACAGAGATTACAGACAAATGTAGACGGGTGCTTTAGTCGAATGTGGGTAAGCCTGGTTGATGCTTTGCTGAAAAAAAAAAATTACACAGTGATAAGATAGATTGATAGATAGAAAACACTTTATTATACCACACAAAACTGAAAACAATAGAATAAAATAAGTATAAAGGGCGGCCTTATTGCTGAGAGCGATCTCTTCTAGGCAATCTTAGGATGTATTATTGGACGATGTTAGTAAACAGATAATTATAATTCTGGATATTTTCAGATAGCAAACAGATAATTATACTGTTATTCAAAAGAGGAAATAAATTTATTTTGAAAATGTCTATAACTCAATAGATTTTCAATAATAATTAATAACCCTTGTGCTAAAAGACTGGTTATATGTATTTTTTAGGAATTAATCATTTTGCATTTCATCCTAGCGCGCCTTTTCACAAACTATGTCAAGTGAGATAGCTAGCATACATTTAGGCCTCGCCTATCGACGAGTTCGCGCCGTTGACTTGTTTATTCTTAACAAACCCGCGTATATTCGTTATGAATTCTTCAAACTACGATAGTTTTTTGTAAAATAACCCTAGCCTAATAATTTTATGAGTTCTGCTATTAAGTAATTATGTAACTACAATAATAAAACTCACACAAACTTCTTATCACAATGCTCGCAGTCATAAGTGACATTCTTGTGCCACTTGTAATGCGCTAAGGCCTGGCTCCGACAAGTGAACACCGAATCACAACACTGACAGCTGAACTTGTAAAGGTGGCACATGTTCATGTGTTTGTACATAATATTATTACATTAACAACAATAACAAAACTCACACAAACTTCTTATCACAATGCTCGCAGTCATAAGTGACATTCTTGTGCCACTTGTAATGCGCTAAGGCCTGGCTCCGACAAGTGAACACCGAATCACAACATTGACAGCTGAACTTGTAAAGGTGGCACATATTCATGTGTTTGTATATAATATTATAACACTAACTATAATAATAAAACTCACACAAACTTCTTATCACAATGCTCGCAGTCATAAGTGACATTCTTGTGCCACTTGTAATGCGCTAAGGCCTGACTCCGACAAGTGAACACCGAATCACAACATTGACAGCTGAACTTGTATAAGTGGCACATGTTCATGTGTTTATACATCTTGCGCTGATCCCTGAAGTATAGTTTGCACATGTCGCATTGTAGGCTTCCGGAGATTGACTGAAAAAGAAGAAGAATTTCAATTATAGTTTGACCGAAACCGCTGTACCGCGTCTGAGGTATGGGAGCGGCGAAACAGGGGGGGAAATATCGGCCGCTCCGATCCATCAGTCTGCCGTCAACGCGTACTCTTGCTCTTTTTTCCTCGCCCCCCACCTCGCCGCACTTTCCTAAGGAGCGGTTCGGTCAAACTATAGTATAATTTGGCGTGTTTAAAAAAACTGTAACCCGACTTCAAATTCCTAAGAATGAAAATGGGTTTAAAACTTAGTTTTAAACGAAGAATCGTCGAAATCGGTTGCCGTGATATTGAGTTTTTTGTCCATTTGGCGCGCACATACTAAATGCAAATCGAAGACTTGATTTTGATGATTATTTTTAAAGAATAATTCTGAGGTGGTTCCATATATGTACATATATATGATTCCCGAGGAAATGCGGTTCGTCTAATATAATATTATTAACGTTATTAGACCAATATTCAGATAGAAAACAGTGGACGCTTCTTCCCAGTAATGGGAGAGAGTTCTAGTAAAAAGATGGTAGTACTCACCGAGTTATGTTTCACCATATGATTGCTGTACGTCGTCAGAAGTCGATATCCCCTATAGCAGAATTCACATTTGTATTTCGCCTCTAAGTAGTTTCTACTGGTCTTGCGATCCTGAAATAAAAGTAAATAAGTGTGAATTTAGTTATTTGAAAGATGAGGCTAAAGACTTTCAATATGTGGCCTGCATTTAAACGAGTTACAATATTTATCAAAAAAGCTTTAGCTTTATCATTACGATATTTATTATATATATTTTGAAAAAATAACTATTTAGGAACCTAGATAAATACTATTCATATACAAATAGTACAATATTATAGTAAAAATATGCTTGAATTGGAAATCATTTTGGTATTACGTTTGTATGAAGAATTCGTCCCTCCGGAGGCCTCTTAAGTTCATAATTTTTTTGTATGAGCTCAGAACATCACAATCACATTGTATTTCTGTCCCTATATGCTTATATCTTTAAAACTACGCAGCGGATTTTGATGCGGTTTTTTTTAAATTAGATAGTGATTCAAGAGGAAGGTTTATAAACCATTTGATACATAGATTTCTACGAGGGCGAAGCCACAGGGCGCAGCTAGTAAATAACTCAATAAATAGTGATAATGTTAAACCTATTACCGTTATCATAGTATACTGCTCCTCTGGTCTAATAAGCTCGATAGAGAAGGCTTCTTTAGGTATAGGTATGGCGGTGTTGCGTTTCCCTTTCGGCTTGATTTCCTTCTTCGGTTTAAGCCACATTGGTCGTTCTTGCCCTTCCCAATTCCGGCCGCCGAGGTGGCGCAGGCAGAAATGTGTTTTTGCTGATGCTCTGAAGACAAAACGAATATTGAAAATGTATCTGATGCAATCAAGTCTCCTAATCAGAAACCTAATCTACGGGAGGACCTCGCTGCGTGGCGCTACGGGCGATGGTCAGCCTGCGACGCGGGTGATTGCGGGATCGATTCCCGCCTGCGACACGCGGGAGATTCCGGGATCGATTCACGCTTCGGGCGGGATACATTTGTACGATTAAAAAATATTTGTTTTAGGTGTTGCGGGTGATTTCTATATACCAGAAAAAAAATATCTATGTGGTAATTCGTCATCATCATCAATGGTAATGTGGTCATTAATAAGGTATATCAGTTATCTAGTTTACCCACAGCACAAGTTTGGTTTACTTTGGGCCCTGGGGCTAGATGATAGATTTTCCAGCATTCGTTATTTATTAGTGTAACTTACCGATCGAAACTAACTTCGGGACACATCCTACACACATACTTGTACATGTGTTTCTCAGTCATGTGACAGTCAAGGAGGAACTGGGTTTTGTAGTAAAAGTGGCAGAGTTCACAGTGATAGTTTCCTTTCAAATGCTGAAAAATAACATAACAAATCAAATAAAAAAAACCGTCCTGGTGTGGGTCGGGCTCACGCACGAAGTGTTCTGTATCATTCCATTACCTATAAAAACGGCAAAGAAATCATGTCTGTTGTATGGGAGCCCCCTTAATTATATATTTTATTCTGTTTTTATGCTAATAAAGATTAAGGATTTTGCCATTATAGGGCGTACGCGCCACGAGGTGCCAAGTGGGATGATGAACATAGATCCTCCTTAATTTTTAAAAATTTCAACCCAAGTAAATATTTTCTTATGAGTTTGTGCTATTTACTTATAGATCTTAACATATATGTAGATAGATAATAGAAACACAAAAGTGTTCCTATTAATGGTCTCATTAAATTTTGAGGTAATCCTAGAAAAACAGTCATCACATCACTTACCATGTCATGCATTCTTGAATGTATTTTTAAGTACTTCTTTATCTTAAATGATAGTCCACATCCTTTACATTTATGAGGTCCCGTCTTAAACATCTTTTTGACTTCGAGCACTGCTCTTGCATCTGTCACAGATATAGGCACCATTTCTGCATATTCCTCATTAAATTTTGTTCCATCCGCTTTAAGATCTAGTTTACATGAATCAACAAATACATCATTATCATGAACCATGTCAATATCATTATCCAGACCATTCTCATTATCCAGACCATTCTCATTATCCAGACCATTATCATTATCTAGACCATTATCATAATCTAAATCATTTGATTGTAGAAAACTAGATGTTAAATAATCATCATCAATTGAGTATTTCTTGTCCTCTAATAGCGAGGTTATATCAGTTTTTAAAGCTTTAGGTTCACGTTTTTTCTTTCTCCTGGTTTTTTTTAATTCTGGCTTATTAACAGGTTCAACTTTGACAGTTCTGTCATTCTCATAAGCAGTAGTATTAGTCATGACATCTTCAAAAGTTTCTTCTTTAGATAGTGTGCTATAATGTAGAATGGGTACATTGCAGTAGTTGGTTCTCGGCTGATTGTTAGAAGTGAAGTCAGTGTCCGGCCACTGGTAAATGTGAGTTTCATAGTGAAAATGGGTTTTATCTATTAATGACAGAGGTGACAACACACCTAGTCTCTCTTTGTTTATTGAGGTCAGGTGGAACTCCTTTATCTGTAAGTTGTTAAGTTTAGTTTCATATCATCATATTTATTTAGTCTTAAACATTGTTACATTGTGTTATTTTATTGCATTAGATGCACATAGTTATAATTTTATAACATTAAAATGTATTTAAACCAGACCATGCAATGGGGTTTACAAAGACCATAATATGGTGGAATATTAATAAACATCTCACCTCTTTATTGTTATTCAGTAGTTGTTTTAAGGCATAATGTGCCCGATGGCATCTTTGCCTATATCTCATGAATTTCTTCACATAAGCAAGGCATTCTACACACAGGTAATCAGGCAGACCACTGCCAATAGAAGTCTGAAAGAGAATTGTGAAAGATAAGAAGTCTGATTTAGTGGAATTAAGTCAAGCTTTACATACATTTCTCATGTACCTAACTGATATGCTAGACTTCTTGTGACCTCAAGAACCTCTATTTCCTATTCTGATAACTGTGAAGTGGCTTTTAGATGATAATGGAGGTGTGGAATTATGTAAATGCAATATATAGTATCTATGCAAAGGTTTTAGTTGACCTTATGGCAAAAAGATGAACCTCTTGTGATTTGTATTTTGAACTTCTAGTATAATCAAAGCAAGATGTAGGGAGTCACTCTCTGTCGTTCAATGATATGTTGCATCAAAGAAACAAAAATTGTAAGCAAAGAAAATATGTAAACAAACCTTCAGCCCGGAAACACAGTTGAATTCTTGACGTAAATTGCCGGAGTTCAAGCTGTAAAGCTTATTGCTGGTACTGAGACACACAGCACAGGCTTTCACATCCCACATTTTGAATTAGATTCACGTCCTCATAGTATATTTTCGACGAATTTAGCAAAATAATAAATTGAAATAATCTGAGAGAGATCAGAGAAGAGACAGATAAATAAATCAAATCGGAGTTCCTCCCACTTCCCAGCCCAGCGCATTCTTCTTTGTTTTTTACTGAACCCTGAACCAATTTTCAAAAGAGTTTGGCATTGACATTAATGTAATTATGATTTCGGAGCCATGATGAGGGAAGTTTCTCAAGTACTACGAAACGTTGAGGATCACTGGACTTGAGAAAAATAATTTAGGTGCAGCAGAGTCAAGCCAAACAAGAAGAAGAAAAAACAGCCGAACGGAAAATCTAAACAAAAACAAACAAGTTGTTCTGTAATTTGCCGTAATTCTTCAGAAAATAAATTACTGAACATCAATTCAATAAAAGCCAACAGCGATTATTGGTTTCAACGATCGCACCTAAACTATGAAATCGTGATTATCAGGTGGCTATAAAACATAACCTCGTTTCACTTTGAAAAGTCTTTATGAATTGGATGTAAACCATGGCAGAACCTGGAGTTATCAGAAAACTAAGCGAAGAAGTAGTTAATCGTATTGCTGCCGGTGAAATAGTTCAGAGACCAGCAAATGCCTTGAAGGAATTAATTGAAAACAGGTAATCATAAATTCTAAAATAAACAAAGTGGTAGCGTTATGCTCCATTGAGTTTATAACATGAAGTTCCTATTTCAGCTTAGATGCAAAATCTACCAATATAATTATAACAGTAAAAGCTGGAGGACTGAAATATTTACAGGTATGCCTACCCTGAATCATAAGTTTGGGAATTTATTTTGAAAAGATAGAAAACAAATATTAACTTTTATTAATTTCTCTACAGATTCAAGACAATGGCACTGGTATAAGACATTCAGACTTAGGAATAGTCTGTGAGAGATTCACTACATCAAAATTGAGAGCATATGAAGATCTTCAGGCCATTGACACTTATGGCTTTCGGGGTGAGGCTCTCGCCAGTATCAGTCACATAGCCCACCTCACTATCATGACGAAGACAGCTGCAGATAAATGTGCTTACAAGTAGGCTACTTACTGTACTTATCTACTTATTACTATTATCAACTACAACAACTTCTTGCTAAATGGCTCTGTGTCTGGTTACTATTATTAAGTCTCAACAGTTATTTGTTCATTGGAATTTGGAATCTAACAAGCCTATAATTATGAAGAATATTGTAGATATATACAATTATGTATGTTGTGTCTTTGTTATGTTATGTGTCCTACTTACCTTTGTTAAGAATGTAAGATTTTGTTTTAAGTCAGCTCTGGAGATTAACTTTCAGCACAAAATTCTACAAATACCTCATGATAATTTGGTGTAGGTACATATTAGATAACTTCTAAATATATTATAGTCTAATTCTGCCTTGTAGACTTAAAATTTTGTACTTTTTTAGAGCTTCATATGAAAATGGCAACTTAAAAGGTCCAATAAAAGCATGTGCTGGCAACAACGGCACTCAAATAACTGTTGAAGATCTATTCTACAATGTGATAGCCCGTAAAAAGTCTCTCCGAAGTCCTAATGAAGAATACACTCATATTATGGATGTAGTTGGGGGATATGCAATACATAACAGTGATGTAGGGTTTACACTTAAGAAATTTGGAGAGAAAACTGACTTGAAGACTCCTATTAAGTCTTCTGTTGTTGAGAATGTCAGGATAGTAAGTATAATGTGTCAAATATTTGAGTAAGGGGTTTATCAGATAAAAGAGGAAGTTTATTTATTTTTTCATAACACCATTAGCTAAACCAATGTCTATAGTTTTAAATTATCATCATCATCAACCTATAGCAGTCCACTGCTGGACATAGGCCTCCCCCAATGAGCTCCATAGCGCCCTGTCTTCAGCTTGCCGCATCCAGCATCTACCTGCAGTCTTTCGCAGGTCGTCATCCTACCTGGTCGGAGGGCGTCCTACACTACGTTTAAGTCGTGGTCCACTCAAGAACAAGTTTGCCCCAGCAGCCTTCGGTTTTGAATTATAACAGAGAGCTAATAATAGGTATTCACTGATAGAATCTAAATAAGCTATTTATATGTGAACACTAACAACATTGTGACAAGAAAGAAATCTTACTTTATGAGACACCATAACTTGTTCTGTAATAAAGTTATGTCAGACAGTAGGGCAATGCAGCTAGCATCTTGGGGATACATCTGATTGGTATTGATATGCATCAGTTAAGCTATCTCATTGTTAGCAACAGTCTGTAGTAAGCATGTATGAAACTAATATGGTGTGTTTCTATTCTTGAATTGTAATTTTCCAAGTTACGTCTATTCATAAGTAATAATAATTTATGGAGCCAACTGGCAACTTGATCAAATCACAAGTTCTCCTAGGTCTTATAAATAAATAAGCTGATATTATTCATTATTTGAATGGTTTTTTCTTTCCTAGATACACGGTAACGTGATAGCGCGGGAGTTAATGGAAATAGAGCTCCATGAGCCAACACTGAAGCTGACTGTCCATGGCTACATCACCAACGTAAACTACTCAAACAAGAAAGGAACATTGCTGCTATTCATAAACCATAGACTTGTAGATTCCCTAGGTACGGTGATGTAGATTTAATTTGTAAACTCCGTCATAAATATGCTTTGAAGCAAGCCTTTCTTCGAACCTCTTTAATACATTTGATATAGTTTACTGATAAAATAGATTCAAATCAGGGACATAAGTATATTTGACTGCAGATATTGTCATTCATTAGCTCCAAACACAATTAAAATGGCTGCCATCACTACATTGTATAAAACAAAGTTGCTTCCCTCCCGCTGTCTGTCTGTCCCTATGTGCCTAGATCTTTGAAACTACGCAACGGCTTTTGATGTGTTTTTTTAAATAGATAGAGTGATTCAAGAGGAAGGTTTATAGACATTTCACACATAGATTTCTGCGGGGGCGAAACCGCGGGCCGCATGTAATTGATAAATAAATGCATCTCTGTTATGCTATGTTCACATGCACGCCGTGCAGCCCGGCGGGCTGCCTGGCGGGCTGCGCGGCATGCAGCCCGTCCCAGGCCGGCGAAAATTCAAGCTGTTCACACGCACGCCGTCGTGTCGCGCGATTCGCGGCATTCACGTTCACAGGCGCGTTTACGGGCTCGGGCGTACCGTTTACACGCTCGTGAACGTCAATGTGCACGTTGAATGTCGAGTTGAACGCGCGCATGTGAACATAGCATTAAGTTTCACTATTTATTCCAGTAGTGATGTGTCAGAAGGGTCGACAATAGGTCTACTATCTAATTATGTTTAAAGAAATAAAATGATTAGTGGTATTTATTTTCAGCAATCAGAAAAGCGATAGATTCAATCTATGCGACGTATTTACCGAAGAATTCACACGCTTTTGTATACCTCAGTATAGAATTAGGTAAGTCAATCAGTACTTTACTTAAATATTATTATTTTATATGATTTCATTAACGTAAATCAATTTTATTACAACATTCTAGATTTACCAATACAACAAAAATGCTTCTATTTTACTATTACTATACTACTATGGTCTCGCACTAGGTTCAGAACCTGTATCGCGGTATACATATTTATTAGTTGTGCTTCCGACTAATTCATCATCGTAATAAAATATGATTTAATACTTAAACATCACAAATACATATATTCACAGATCCTAAGAATGTGGATGTAAATGTACACCCAACTAAACATGAAGTTCAATTTCTATATGAGGAGCAAATTATCGAGAGGATTAAGACATGCATTGAGAGCAAACTGCTGAGTTGCAACTCAACACGTGTTATGTACACACAGGTATGTATTCTATTTTTTACGATTTCTATTTATTATTCCCTCCTCAGGACAAATATTTGAGCGATTTACAGATATTTAAATATTAAATATAAATAATCCTGGACATCATCAAGCCCAAATAATATTCCGGGTGTTCTGGGTATTTTGTACATTACCTTTATAAAAAAAAAATCTATAAGGTTGCCTGGAAGAAATCGCTCTTAGCGATAAGGCCGCCCATTGTGCATCTGTATCTTTGTTTGTTTTTTTTTTCTGATTTTTCTCTGTCTTGATGTACAATAAAGCGTATTTGTATGGTATTGTATCTATCTATGTAGTGTATTATATTAAATAGACCTGAACTGTATTCTCGTCAAGGGTGGCGAAATAATAAAGAGGCCTATTTACTCAGCAGTGGGTGTTACCGGCTGATTAGGTAGATAGATAGATTTTATAGACAGCCACAAACCGAATGTCTGGCTTACACCTCATCTCTATATGTTGCAGGCTAGATTACCAGGCGCTACAAACATAGACGAAATAGTAAAGAAAACAACTGAAGGAGCTGGCTCCAAAATATACGCCAATAATATGGTCAGAGTCGATGCAGATGTACAGAAAATAAACAAATTCTTTCCCACTGTGACAAAAACCATTGATGACAGCAAAAGCCGAAGTAAGGCTTACGAAGAAAATGATGATGACACTAACATTGATGATCATATTGATAGAACAAATCTGGTAGACGAAGATGAAGAAATGATAGAACCAGATATTGAAACGAATGATGTCATAAATAGTTCAATAGTCCACGAACCGAAAGAGACAAACGATAAAGAAAGATGGAAAATGAATACAGATACAAACTTAACATACATAGATCCTAAAGAATCTTTTAAAACGAGACAATTCCAATACGAAAGAGTGGAAACTAAGCTAACAAGTGTAAAACAACTCAGGCTCGATGTTGAAAACGATTGTAATATGAATTTAAGAGAAATATTAGCGAATTTAATATTCATCGCGTGTATAGATTGTCAAAAAAGTTTGATTCAACATTCTACTAAGCTGTACCTGTGTGATACTACAAGACTAACGTAAGTATTAACCCTATTTAATTTTAAAGTGTATGTATGCGAAGCCACAGGCAGACGCTAGTTTCAAATGTCAGTAACATTATTTCTTATGACGATTTGGCGCAGCCGGGTTCTTGCCCTGGGACAAAAGTTTGTATGATTTGCGAATATTTATTTGTTCCGGGTGTTCTGGGTATTTATAATTAAAAAAATATCTATCTATGTTATTTAATAATGTATTATTTTATTATGAGTTGAGATGTTGAGATATTTTTGTGTACAAAGTTTTTAGTTAGGTATAACCTTGTTATTACTAAAAGCTATTATTAGAAATGCGAAACTTTGATAAAGGGATGCATGTAAGTTTGTTTTTTCACGTTAAAATTACTGAGAGGATCGGGCTGAAATTTTGAATACCTACCTGGAATTTTTATCCTTTATATTATTTTGTTCCCATGGGATAAAAATCGTAACCATAGAAACACCGCGTGCGAAGCCGCCGTTAGAAACTAGTGTTGATGAATAACCCATATAACTAGGTAAACAATATTAAATCAATGTAAGCCTTTAACTAATTGTGCGTTTATTTTTTGTTTCCAGCGAAGAATTATTCTACGAAACAATGCTGTACGACTTTCAGAATTTTGGTCTGATAAAGTTGTCTAATCCTCTGCCTTTGGAGGAGCTATTTGTGCTGGGGTTGACCGCGCAAGAGTCAGAATGGAACCCAGAACTAGGTAAACAATGTTTTGCTATTGTATTATGCTACATATATATTACATTATCTTTGGGCTTCAATAAGAGAAATCGCCAATCGCCGCACATTCAAAATCGGTTAAAGATTTTGAAAGGGGGTGGTTCTAAGTTCGCTGTATGTACTTAAGTATGTTTTCTATAAGGCTAACATGAAATAATGTTAGCCGATTTCACATCAATGCAATGGTGGGTCGATTTTGATACATCCCGAGATATTCCCTTAGAAAAATATTCCTTAGTCCTTTGGTCTCGCAAAACAACAGTTAAAATATTAAAGAATTCTGTATACGGTTTGTAAATATATTTTGATGAGATTGTGCAATGTCCCGCAAGTTGCTTATTGAATGTTGCCTAGAATGTTATATCTTAATTTTAACGGTTACTTTACCTCAAAATTTACTTATTACACTCTAAGGTCTACAATGAGGCCTTTGATCAGCTGAGGGAAAACATAGTCTAAAAAATCCGTCGTTTTGAAGGGGGTCAAAATCATGTTCAAAGTTTCCGTTACATACATACATAGATACTCGTACATACGCATGAAGCTAATAAAAGCGTGTTAAAAATAACTCTAATGCTTTGTTGTAGGTGACATGCATGAAATGGCTTCTCAAATGACTGAGCTATTAGTCAGCCGACGCGCCATGCTGTTAGAGTACTTCTCATTTGAGTGCAATGAAGAACGGGAGTTGGTCGCACTGCCTTTGTTATTAGGTAAGATACTTTTGATTTTAAGATTCTCACCCTAAATGGCCCAACTTGTCCAGCAGTGGACTAATATAGGTTGATTTTGATGATGATCCTAAATGGTCAAGGAAGGTGAGCTTTTTACTACGCATTCGTCGTTCAACGTTTCACAATATGACTAAAAGTCATTCAGTCATCTCGTCGTCGTATAAAATAAATCAGATTTCTCAACAAATCATTTTCATTTTGCAATTGGCCTAGCCAGTCTACAAACGCGCTGGTTCTACAATCCGGTAGCGGTATACACAGTTACTTTAATAATTATAAATACTTCATTGGAGACTTTCAATTTTATATCCTCTATTTTCTCGGGTGTAAAAAAGTCAACACTAGTAACATTTTTCTCTTTTTCCAGATGGCCACACTCCTTTCATGGGTGCGCTCCCAACCTACCTCGTCCGATTAGTCAGCGAAGTGAACTGGGACTCTGAAAAATACTGTTTCGAGACCTTCAGCCGACAAACAGCCATATTCTATTCCCAACCCAACCCTGATACAAACTCAGAAGTCGAGAAAAGCGAGCAGTGGAAACAGGAACATGTGGTATTTCCAGCTATAAGGCGGTATTTCTTACCACCAACTAGTTTTGTTAGTAATGGAGCTATTCTGCAGATAGCTAGCTTGAACGATCTGTATAAGGTGTTTGAGAGATGTTGATTGGATTGGAAATATAGTTTGTAAGGTTTTTTTGTTTATTATTGCTTAGGTACCCAACATTTAGTGTCAGTTCACACTTTCATTCAAAATATAACTTTATTTATTACGCAAAAAGGTACAAATTTTATTGACATAATACGAAAACTTACCGCGCGGCGCCGCGCTTGTGCCAATTTGTATCATTTTGCGTAATATTTCCCTAACACCATCAAGCATCTACCTGTTTTTATTTCATAGCTCTTAAGTAATCATTTAAAATGCAACAACTACGGGACAGCCGATCCGTAGGAGGGTGATTCCGTATGACATAGATTTCTTGCCCAAATAGAAAGTCAATAGAGAATAATGCCCCTGAACGAGAAAAAGCCTATATATTTTTCGGTAAATACAGGCTTAGGATATGTAATTGTTGTTACATATAAATAAAAAACCAAAAGTTAAATTTCAAAACGTTTCATTAGAAAAAAACTCTTAAACCTAGGAATGTCATTGTTAACGCCTGACTTTACACTTAACTTGCGATCCACCTACGTCATCTCATGGGGGTGCAAGGGGGACTCCAACATCTCGTCTCCCAAGCCAACCTAACCTGCACGTGGTACAACCTGCTAGATAACGAACTAGGCTCTGGTGAAAATCTTCACAGTTTGATAACTCAGATAATTTACAATTATTTCCATTACTTGACACTGGCAGACAAGTGTCCGACCAGGCATATATTGCCATTAACAAAGAATCATCGTCATCTTACGCTGTCGCGCTGAAATAGGATTCGAACTGAGCAGGACAGCATAAAAGATGACGTCATTCTCTATCTCATTCTATAAGTACGCAGCTTATACCAAGTTTAAGCGTTCAACAGACAGCTACAAAGGTAAAACGGTATAAAAACTAGCTAAACTTAATTCCTATGCGTCTACAACATAGTTCGGATGCACTACTAATAACGGATCGTCTTCAACTTCTTGCTCTGATGACTTCTGAGTTGCTTTGAGGCCGGTGGTGGATAGAGGGATTATAACTTGATCCTGAAAATAAAATATATTTTAAGCGCACTTCGAAAAAGGTTGACAACAACTGAAAACGATAAAAGAGCTGAGCAGGGTCAATCACACTAATATTGAAAATGCTAAAGTTTGGACGGATTTTTTTACCTACGTCAAAAGTACTGAACAGATGGGGCTGAAATAACGTAGGCTAGACCTGGAATAACGGCATAACCAATTTATGGGATAAACGTATTTGTTTGTGTAGTGTGTTTCAGTGGGATAGAATCGGCCAGTAATTATAAGTATTAATACAACGGGTATTAATCGCGTTTATTTACCTATTTTTTAACACGACAGTATGTAAACCTTCAATAGGTTTACATACTGTCACGGTGTGGTCACGGAATGATACTTCATCATCATCAGCCTATGATACACTGCTGGACATAGGCCTTCCCCGCCCCTGCGCCCTGTCTTCAGCTTGACGCATCCAGCATCTACCTGCAGTCTTTCGCAGGTTGTCATCCCACCTGGTCGGAGGGCGTCCTACACTACGTTTACCGAGTCGTGGTCTCCACTCAAGAATACATTTGCCCCAACGGCCGTCGGTTCTTCGCGAGATATGGCCGGCCCACTGCCACTTCAGCCTGCATTAGCAGGCCATCTCGAGCTATGTCGATAACTTTGGTTCTCTGTCGGATCTAATACTATTCTAATCTAATACTAATCTAAGTATTAGTATCGTCGCGTATTAGGCGACGATACTAATACTTAGAAATATTGTATTAATACTCATAATCATGTGTTCAGATCGCGTAAGTTATAAAATATTTACTTACATGGTACATAAGTCTGTCAATGACTTTTTCCACCAGTGTCTTTCTTTCCAACAGTTCGTCTTCATTCTCGATGGTCCCTTGCGTTACCAGCTGGTCCAGGTACCAGCTAACTACCGCGCTTTTGTGCATGCCCGAACTCTCTTCGCCTGTAAATAACGTTTTTAGGTTATTGATATGCAAAAATAACTCCTGTGGTTCGGCGATTCTAAGTAGATCTTGTCAAGTAATAGATAGAAGCAGATATTTGTTTCGGGGGTTCTGATCGTTTTCTATGTATAATAAAAAATCTCGCATACCTTGGTTCTCCGCTTCGATCTCCGCCTTACGCATGTACACGACCAGCATATCGCTCAACGATTTGTACTCCTCGAAGGACAGCGTCAGTTTCTTCTTGGGAGCCGAGTCGCCGTTCACTGGTGTTTCTGAAACACATAAACACTTAAATTATTATTTTGCGCAAATGTAGCCTGTTCCAGTGTTCAGCTACCTGGAGCAGAGAGTGAAGGTTTTGCGGGTTCGATTACCGCCTACAAATAATAGTACGATTAGGAGATATCACAGGTGTTTTCTATCTATAATAATATCATAAAGAGGAAAGGTTTGATTGTTTGTATTGGCTCTGAAACTACTTTACCGATTTTAAAAATTCATTCACCGTTGGTAATTTATTTATTATTTATAATAAAATAATAATTTATGGATAAGATTTTCATTTTATGCATTTTAGTTCTTTTCCCGCCTCGGGGATATTGTTTGTACGATCTGCAGATAGTTGTTCTGGGAGTTATTTATGTATAACAAAAAATATCTACCTATTTAACCCTATAAAGCTAACGTTCGTAAAATTTGCACACATCGAATGAATATCATCTCGTCCCTTTCGAACAGTTACAACTACGGAATTGCAGTTTCGTGCCAACTTACCGTTCGTTAGACTGCGTTTGGTGGTGGTCGCTTCTAGAAGGTAAGTTGCTTAGTTTTGGAGATACCTACTGTGTGTTCGTAATAATTACGAATGGTTAGCTTATGTGTAACTTTCATGGTATACTTTATTTACATTTAGGTTTGATTTTTTTAGTTTCTTTATTTATTGTGAGGTATGGCTGGGAGATCCAATATCACTGATGTCGATATTCTTCGTGCGCTAGATAAAGAGGATGCTGTTAACTGCAATGACGTACATGGACGGGTATGGTTTATCTGCTGTCGTCTTGTGATAAAGAAGGGACTGTGAACCAAATATCTTAAAACCTAATATGATTGAGTTTTATTACAATATTTCCACAGTATCTTAACATTAGGAGGTAAACCAATTTCCCACAGGAGTTACATGAAAAAATTGCACAAACAACTTGTTGAACCTTGGCTAAAAATCGACTTCAAACAACAACACCGTAATTTATTACGTATAACAGTCATCTAGTACCCATAACAAAAGCTCCGCTTATTTTGGGGCTAGTTGATGCTGTGTGGATTGCCCAGCATTATTTATTAGTTACCTGCGGATCCATTAGGCAAGTCTTGGTCAACGTCCATACTAGGCTCGAACTGCGGATCATCCTCGTCTAAGTGGATATCTGGCTGCTCCACTCGGATTATAGACTTGTTGAGTAACCTGTAATATATATGATTATAAATATAGTGTGTTGTGGAATAGTTATAAGTACTAATATTATGGTAAATATGGACAATTGGACAGTCAGCTGCAGTAGTATGTACTATGTAATAGAATAGAAAAACATTTATTTGGACACAAGTACAAAATACAGGCATAGAACGGAATACAAAGAAGTTCAACATGTGACACAAGAGGGAGTTAAAATAAGACTGCCTCCATGACCCTGCGCCGAAATAGAGGTTGGCTCAGCGTG
Source organism: Eupithecia dodoneata (assembly GCA_947044415.1). NCBI lineage: Eukaryota > Metazoa > Arthropoda > Insecta > Lepidoptera > Geometridae > Eupithecia > Eupithecia dodoneata. The sequence goes on from OX345678.1 coordinate 4,348,861, forward strand.
TGCTGAATATATATGATCAGCGCTAAACAATTTTGTACCATGACATTTTAAAACTGACTGAGTCAACAACCATTGTTTACAACAAATAAAAAAAAATAACAATAATTCAACAAAAAATTAAATAAAATTAAAAATAAATTGAAGAAATAAAAAAATAGCTCCAACATCACAAACCATTTGCAATAGCAAACACAAACAAACACATCACACAGCGTGGCGAGCGCAGCGAGCCGCTCTCCTTCACAAACCTCAAACATTACCATGTTTGAGCGTAATCTGGTCTGGATTATTTTGACAAACTTGTTTGAGCAAACTGGACCTCTCCGGCTAACTCGAGGCGCCAGAAATTTTCATTACTATTGTGTATCGTGGCGAGCGTATAGAGCTGCTTTCCTTAGTTAGGGCCCTTTTAAAATAACTTTATTACCTATAAACGAGTCTCGTTTTTAATTGCTGTATTGTTGTAATAAATTAAATGTATTTTTTCTCTCTTTAAAATATCTCATTTAGCGCAGCGATTAAACTAACCTGTACGCCTCAGAGACGTGGTGCGTAGTGACATGTCCGCTGCAGTGCATCTTGGCCATGGCCTCCGCCAGCCGCACCATGGACTCGAGCTGCCGCACCGTGATGCGCCACGACCCTCCGGAGCCGCCTCCGTCCCTGCCCCGCAGTACGGTGTAGTATTCTACTAGGAGTTGGCCTGCTTCCTAGAACGAAAGACCCATCATTGAATCATCAAGGAGGCGGAGATTGTTTAGGCAAACGACAATGACCAAAGACAACTAGACACAGCTCATTCAGTGACCGATCAATCGCCATTCACTCCAGCCTTCATTCCACATTTATTCAATTTCACTCACTCACTCAGGGCAGGCCGGCCCGCCATTGACTTCAGCAAGCAGCAAAAAAATCATCCTTAATGTACCGGTTAACATCACAAAAAATTATAGAAGAAACTTTCGCATCTTTACAGCAAACAAATGGAAAAATCTGCTGTCTACTTCTTGCGAGGACTATTCTCAACACCCATTTATCTTACAGAAACTACTGACGTAGTGATTAATAACAACCTATCAAGGTAAAAGTTTCTTGATCGCTTCTTTACTTTACCTTAAAAGAGAACTAAAAATCAAAGTGATCACTTTATTTCCTAGTTTTACTTATGTAATTATTATTTTGTGACGTGTCCAAGATTCGTGTAAGGTCTAAAGGAAATAAAGTACTTTGATATTTAAGAATTCTGTGCCTTATCCGGGTTTAAAGCACTTTTTGTACATCATCATCAGCATATTAGTCCAATGCTAGACATAGGCCTCCACTAATGAACGCCATAGCGCCCATTCTTCAGCTTGCTGCATCTAGCATCTGCCCACTGTCTTTCAGAACTCATCATCCCACCTGGCCGGATGCGTCCTACACTACGTTTGCTGAGTGGCGGTCTCCATTCAAGAATACGTTCACCCAAGCGGTTGTCGGTTCCTCGCGAGATATTGCCGGACTTTATGAACAATACTGCCAATGTCTCATCATCATTACTTTACCTGTACAAAGTACAATGTCATTTAGGGCTAAGGTACGTGCGAGAGCTAGTTTACTTTATATATTTACAGCTTAGCAATACCGTATGTGTAATCCGTGATGTTAATTATTATACTTGATTACTATGTTACATATTGCATCTTCATGTTAACCTAAATCGAATAAATTATTAAACCAATTGCGAACTATCAGCGTTAGAGTTATCATTTCCTATTCCTTGGTACCTCTAACATAACCAGTACACTGCTGGACGTAAGTGTCCCCTGAGAAGCACCTTATTAGATAGCACAAAATTCAAGATAGAACTCCCTCTAACAGTAGTTCGAGGGAGTTCTTTTTTGAATTTTATGATAATTATACATGTAAGGACTTACCTCAGTTATAAGCGGCTTGAAACTTCTCGCGAACGCAATATACCGGAGTAGATCTTCGCGGGAGTAGACACAGTCACTCGTCTCCTCCTGCAAAACAGATTAGAAATAAATCAGTAATGATCTAGTTGTTCGAAGATTATCATAGATGTAAAGCAAAGTCAACCTTTCCGGCTTAATACACCACACTCCAGCTTCTGCATGCAGTCTTTCACAGGTCATACAACCTGGCCGGAAGGCGTCTGACGTGGCGGGGATTCGTTAAGCTGAAGACAGGGCCAATTTCCATTGTTATCTAGTTTTTTCGGTAACAGTCAGGTGCGAATTCTAACTATTTGTACTAAGCTGGTTTTGTATAAATAACTCGCTTTATTTGAGTAAAGCACTATACAGTCCTTGGTCCGCACTGACTGCACTGCTGGCCACGCTATTATGGCCTCAAGCTTGGTCATCATTGCAGCCCTCTATAAAGGCATTCTATTTTACCTTGCCTATTTAAAGGCTGCTATGCTGACTGCATATTTCGCGAAGAACCGACGGCCGCTGGGGCAAACGTGTTCTTGAGTGGAGACCACGACTCGGTAAACGTAGTGTAGGACGCCCTCCGACCAGATGGGATGACGACTTGCGAAAGACTGCAGGTAGATGCTGGATGCGGCAAGCTGAAGACAGGGCGCAATGGCGCTCATTGGGGGAGGCCTATGTCCAGCAGTGGACTGATATAGGCTGATGATGATGATGCTGACTGCGCAGTGATGGCCTGGACCTGCGCTACGCTTTTTTTATTTATTTATTTGGCACACAGAATACAAGCAAATATAGTACAAATAGAAGCACACAATAATTAAAACTAGACTGTATCCCTAACTATGTGTACACAGCATGTTCAAAGAGCAGTTGTATGTGAAGCAAATACTAAATGAATGTTAAAGTAAGTCTTTCCACCATCATCGTCGCTACCAGCAACAGTTATTACAGACCGCGACAGTAGAGTACTATAACGAACGATGACGAACCTTATTAGAATGCAGATCGACAATCCTCCTTGCAATAGCGTAGTCCACCATCTCGCTGCTCTCGTCGATAAGTATGAAGAACAGGTCGAAGCGAGACATTATAGGCGCGGATAGCATCACGTTCTGTTGTAGAGACTTGGCTCGGTCGTAGCGACCGCCGATAGGGTTGGCGGCGGCGAGGATAGATGTGCGGGCGTTTAGGGTTGCTCGTACACCAGCCTGGAAGTAAATAATAAAATCATTTATTTTAGTTAAGTTGATTCATAGAAAAACACATAAATAAAATAAATATATTATGTGTAATAATATATTTATTTTATTTGTGTTTATTTTATTTATATCAATCAAATTAAAATATGTAAACAAATTATATAAAAATTAAATTCTTACATCTAAAATTAAATAAACGCTGTAAATAAACTACTGGTTTCAGCATCGTCGTCCAGTGGCTCAAGATGCGCGCAGGCCTAAGTCCACTGCACCACAGAGGTCCAAAGAGACTTATGAGTAACTATATGTATTATCATCATTTTTTCCAGCCCGATATCAACTCCTGCTATGTAAAGGCTACCTTTCGCTTCAGTCACCTGGTACCCACAAAACAGTAGGCTGTTTTTCCAGGTCTAGATCTTTATGCGCGCTAAATTTCAGCTCAATCCATTCAGTAGCTCTGGCGTTGTCTTCGGTCAAAAATCTTCACAATGACGGAAACCTTTCTAATAATATTAAGTGGGATAGGTCTGAGATAGCATCATACCAACCTTAGCAATAGAAATGGTCTGCTGCTCCATAGCCTCGTGTATAGCCACTTGGTCCACGAGGTCCATCTTATCGAACTCGTCGATACAGCAGACCCCGTTGTCGGCCAACATCAGCGCCCCCGCTTCGATCACGAAGTCGAACGATTCTTCATCCTGCGGGAAAGAATTATAAATAAATAATGCTTGACAATCCACACAAGATCTTCTAACCCCAAGTTAATCAGAGCTTGTGTTATGGGTACCAGATAACTGATATAAAATATACAATCGAGAGCATAGAAATCGCATACACCCTACATTTTCATTTCGACCCTATTTTTTTTAAATTAAAGTTTTATCTTAAATACAACTTCAATTAAATTAAAGTACACACACTGTTAGCTTCCAATAATCCCATAATGTCTAGCCTTGACCTTCGAAACCTTTACAGTAGCATCATAACAATAGAATGACCCTAGCTCGTTTCAGGTAGCTCGGTTTGTAAGACATTGAGCAGGTATAAAAGGTAAAGAGATGATTGAAATGACATCATTTGCATACCAACTCGCAGTCAGAAAGGTCTTTTATCGAATAAGTCATCAGTCTAAGCAAGGAAATGGATACCACACCGGAAGCAGCATCTGTAGTGGTTGCACTAATTGAAGCTGGGCAGAACCAAAGGCAAGTGGCTCGATAGTTCAATTCGAGCAGATATGCTGTTCGACGTGTATACCAGCGATATCAACAAACTGGTGGCTATACCAGGCGACCAGGAACAGACCGAAAACGCGCGATGACCGTCTTCTTCTGACGACATCACTACGAAATCGCCGGTTGAATGCAGTTCAACTCGGACAGCAGCTCCAGGAAGTTGGAGAAGTGGAAGTTAGTCGGTGGACGGTCAGAAGAAGACTAGGCGAAGGAGGCCTGACAGGGCATAGTCCAGCAACTGGCCCAAAATTGTCCTGTATGGAATTTTCTGAATTGATAAACGAAATTAATTTAATTACCCTGACAACGGCAGCGGTAAGACCCGCGGCAGATGATGCTTTTCCACTAGTGTAGACGGCCCGCGGAGATATCTCGCTGACTTGCTTCAGAAGCTGCGACTTTGCCGTGCTAGGGTCGCCGACTATGCACACGTTTATATCGCCTCGCAGTGTTGTGCCTGCAAATTTAATGGGGTTGAGAGAGATTAATCAATGTGAAAAATAAATTAAAAGCGGACAAATATGAGTCAGATATACATAAATCTGTATTGGGAAGCCAGAATGTGCATGTGGTGCTCCTGAGGACACCGGTATCAAGAGTCTTGGGTCGAGAAGTCAGTCCCACGTTATATTTATACATATATTTTTGTGGATACTCCTTACCTCCAAAACATATATTTTAAAGAACAGACTAGCTATGAGTTTGTTTTAGATATCTAAACAATTATACCTTCAATAGTGGTCTTAGCGACTCCTCCAAACAACATAAGCAGGACGCCTCTCTTCACCTCATTGTTCCCGTGGATACTAGGGAACAGACTGGCTATCAGATTGTTGTAGAGATTGCGGTCCCGCGACATTTCGTATACCTGTGGGAATAAGGGTCATTTTAATGTCTTTGTAGGTATATATTTTGTTTAGTTGTAGGTACAATAAAATGTTATCTATCTATATATTTTAATACTAGGCCCAAATGGATGTTTTGTCGAAATAAATCAATTTTCAATTTCAATAGGCTGATAATGATGAGCAGTTGGTATAATCCGGCAGCGGATGGTGATGATAGAAACCACATAAGCTTCACGTAAGTGAAATAAATAATATATAAGTAATTATATATTATTTATTTGTTTACCTTATCCCACTCCTTATCAGTCATCTGTTTCCTCATATCTTCTGACGTCATGTCGTCTGTGGACATCTCAGCGGTACCGAAACGTCGCGAAATGGCTTGCACACTGCACGCTAGGAAGGCCGTCCTGAAATACAACATGTGGTTAAGAGTGCAGAGAAGTTAATTATGACTTGATGATTCTTTCGCTATTTTATAGAGTTAGTTTTTTTGTAAAAGTAAGTATGGAAAAGCAGTGAACTTGTGCATTCTAAGTAGTACTTCTGCGTCGATATTCTAACGACGAAGATTATAATCATCGACAGACATTATTATAATTATCGAATATCAGATTTTAACAGACCAATTAATAAAATCTGTAAAAAGTACCAAGTAACAAACACAGTAACAAAAATCACTCTCATCTTATATTATTCAGACTACCTAATAGGCTAATATAATAAAATGTTTTATTTACGAGGGAGTATTTGTCGTGCAAAACAGAAAAAACCAAAAAGTATTAAGGAATTTAAAGTCAGTACATATTAAGTTTTTCAAAATAATCAAATTATTAAGTTTTATTTTTTACTAGCGACTTCGCCCGCGTGGAAATCGATGAGTCAAATGGTTTACAAACCATCTTCTTGAATCACTCTATCTTTTTAATAAAACCACATCAATATCCGTTGCGTAGTTTAAAGATCTAAGCATACATAATGGACAGACAGACAGCGGAAAGCGACTTTGTTTTATACAATGTAGTGAAGTACACTAAACTTGTTAACGAATACCTGTGCAGAAACAAAGCTTATCACTTACTTGTAATGCAGCTCCCTAACTCCCAACGCTTTGAGTCCCTTGATGCCCTCCATTTGTCCCTCATTGGTCAGTTTGGTTCGTGTCGTGAGCTCCGCCTTAGCCCCCGGAAGGGCTAGCGCTCCGACATCCGGGACGACTATTAGTGTTCCCGTGAAATCGTAACGGTCTCCAGCCTGAAAGTGTTCAAATTAATCATGGCAGGATAAAAAAATTCAATGATCCCAAAAATTCATGACGGTTATTTTTCCCTCAGTGTGAAGGGTGAGTACTATAAAAACAAATAAAACATCAAGCTCGAGTCGGACTATCGCACAATATTCCGTATAATTATAAGATCTTGCTTCTTGCCATATTTCATGGATCTAGGACAATGGGAAGTACCCTATAGGTATTGTGTGCATAGGATTGGGACTGAAAAACCAAAGATTTCTTTGGATATTTGGAATATCTGACGGAATATATGACTTGTCTAAGTGCTTATTTTGTAAGCCTAAAGAATAAATGATTTTTGACTTTGACTATCCAAAGAAATCTTTGATTTTTCAGGCAAAAAATGATAATTGCAAAAGGCACAAAACAAAGAAACAAAACATTAAGCTACTTTATAGTGTTGCAATATCAATTTCCTCAATTTGACATTTTCATCATGAAATTGAAGATTCAGGGGAGGCCTTTGCCCAGCAGTGGGACGAATGAGGCTAATTAAGAGCCTTTATTCCTAAAATGCGCAGAAACAGTACTTTTCAAACCCGTTTATATCATGAACCACTTATCTTATAGTATATGTTATTTACTAATAATTTTAGGAAATTTTAGTGTCCAACGAGTTTGACTATAAAATATTTCGATTAATATAGTATGTACGCGTTCTATCAAGATAACTTGTGAGAGGTTTTCATAATTTCCCTTTCAGCATCAGTTTCGAAGCTCAAAATAATAGAAAATACTGACATATCTAATTAAGAAAAAAATATAATCTACTGATGAGATCCTTGGCTAAAAACTTACTTAGAAAGATGTTTGGTTTTGGTATCCTACTATGAGAAATTAAAATTCAAAAAATGTGAAATATTACGAATATTTCACATTTTTAAATGATGTTTTTACCGATATACCTCATTTAATTTAATATAATAATAGCCTACCAATAAAGTGAAGCATCTTTTTTAAAATCATACATTTAAAATTTTTATGATTTTGTTGCTATTATTTTTCTATAAATATTTTAAAACTACTATAAAACGCTGCGCGAAAATCAGTCCGCCGTTCACTTTATTGGTAGGCTATTATTATATTAAATTAAATAAGGTATATCGGTAAAAACATCATTTAAAAATGTGAAATATTCGTAATATTTCACATTTTTTGAATTTTAATTTCTCATAGTAGGATACCAAAACCAAACATCTTTCTAAGTAACTTTTTAGCCAAGGATCTCATCAGTAGGTTATATTTTTTTCTTAATTAGATATGTCAGTATTTTCTATTATTTTGAGCTTCGAAACTGATGCTGAAAGGGAAATTATGAAAACCTCTCACAAGTTATCTTGATAGAACGCGTACATACTATATTAATCGAAATATTTTATAGTCAAACTCGTTGGACACTAAAATTTCCTAAAATTATTAGTAAATAACATATACTATAAGATAAGTGGTTCATGATATAAACGGGTTTGAAAAGTACTGTTTCTGCGCATTTTAGGAATAAAGGCTCTTAAAAAAAACTAAAATGATTAGTTAAGTAAAAGGTGTTAAACAAACCTGCACCGATTCCACCGCCTCAGCCCGCAGTATGACCTCCAGACTCCTCGGTATACACCCTCTAGGGAGCTCAGCCTGTGTCTCCTGTATCCGTATCTTCTGGAAGTCCACGAACACGGACTTGTCTGCATCCAGCATGAACCGGCGACGGTTCGCGCAGACTGGGTTCCGGCAGATTGTGGGAATTGTGTACTGGAATACAAGATCAGAGTTACCTTCACTACTTAATTGATATGGTGGCCAAAGCAAACCCTTAACCGTTTTAAATAAAAAAACCCACCCATACTTATATACATACAATAGTAACATTAATTGCATGCTTAGATACAGCTTGGTGGATTTTACAATCTCAACTGCCTCTAAGCAGGGCTTGGAGTACCGGTATTTTCAAGTACCGGTTCGACTGACCTTGACGTGGTACCGATACCATCATTGGTATCAATATAAATTTTACCGATACTTTTTAGAACCGATATTTGTATTATAAGTACCGGTACTTGAAAGTATCGAAATGAAAATAGCATAATTTTTGGTACCGGTAGCAAGCCCTGCCTCTAAGTATATTAATTCTTCTAATGAATTCACGAATTGGAACCAAATTCAATTCACTTAATTTGCTATGTATTCTTTTGCAGGATGTACCTAATCATCATCTTAAGGTGCTCCTTTATGAAAATTTCAAGTAAATTGTTACCTTAAATTGCTGTTCGACATTTTTGATCACAGTCTGACAGTCCAAGCAGACAAAGGTTCCGAGGACCAGCTCAGGATGTACGGGATGTGTTCGCACAATCTGCCCAGAGATTCTGATCAGCGTTCCTATCTTAGCGGTAGTCAACTCTCTCACTTTGTGCCTTGTGGGTACGTCTACAAAGGATATGTAGCATTCTTTATCCTGAAAAAAGTTTTTCATTAAAAGGCGAGTAATTCTATTTTAGAGTATTTCGGGATTTTTTTTAATTTTTGTTAAAAATTTACCAAGGTCCAAAATTTTATTTTATATTAATTTGTATTGTTGTACGCTTCTAGCAACTTCTAATTTACTCGCTAGCAATAGCAAGTTTTTTAAAATCATCTAACAAAGTTTCTAAAAAAGCAAAATTGAATTTAAAGCTCAACTTTGAACGAAATAAATAAAAAACTAGACATTATTATGTTCTTCGATTTATTTTAAAATCTTCTCTTTTCTATCCATATTTGCAAACAATACACCAAACACCCTGTATAATTTTTATAATTATGTGTCAAATTAAATGGTTACCTGCAAGTCTCTCTTCATACCACTATCAGCTAGACTCATGACATAGTTCAATATAGCCTGGTTCAGGTATGGGTAGATTCTGTAGTACTCCTCAATAATAGTGGTAGCGAGATTCTGGTTGTACTTTTCCACATCATCGAAGCTGACTTCCAATGTGCTTAATTCGGGTTTAAGCAGCTCTTTTGAATGCTTTTCATATTTAATTTCATTATCTTCTTTGAACCTAATGTAATGAATGAATGAATTAATATATACATGAAAATAACAAATTATTATGTAAAAGGCGGCCTACTAATAATGTTCATCTTTTTCTGTTTTTGGTCTTCTACAATGCAAGGGCCATCCCTAGCCAGAACAAGAATATAACCTCTTTTATTTGCATACTGTTTTTCATAAATTACCATCGAATAAATGGCATTCACAAATAATCATTATAAACTCAATTTAAATAGATAAATAAGTTCACGATACTTACTCTTCAAGGAAATCCTGAAAAAGCTTCTGACAACGAACTCCTACTTCATCCTTCACTTGGCTTTGGGTAGCATAAGTATCTGCTACATCCATTTTCGGCTAAATATCATAAACACTTCAGATCTTTAATGATTTCTTTGGTACAACTTAACAATAATGTTGTTTTTGTTACAAAAATTGAAAAATTTCATGAACTTCCAACCACTTTTTGATGTATTGTTTTGTTTGACATTTTGGCGGGATTTTATTATTTTTTCAACTTCTTTTTATTTTGGTTATATGTCAATGTCCACTTTAACTTCAAATGGCAGCTGAAAAGAGCGTATTGTACGTTCCTTAGAAAATAGCGCAATCTGAAAAAGATATGGCAAAAGAATGTTATTGGGATGCAAAATCTTACGATCAAGGAAAATTATATTCCTTGATCGTAAGATTCGCATCCGCACTATAAATAATAGTGCTGTTGCGATTTCTATTCCCTCCTGCATTTCGAGTCGAAATGTTGAGGACCACTGTCAGTGCTGCCAAATCTACTGAAAATGACAGATTTAGCGGTAGATCTATCTGATTTTTGTAGATACAGAATACTATTGATTTATTTCTTAAAATTTGAGAATTTATTATATTATTATAAATTCTCATATTGTTTATTACATCTGCTAAGCGAGATCCTTTGAAGTAGAGTAGAGAAGGCGTTTTACCAATAAAACAAACATTCCATTTCACTCTGTTTTTGTTTCAATTTCGAGTCATCTTTGCGTCTATTTTTGCTGAATGTCTCCGATTCAAAAACCTAAGTATTTTTTGTATACAAAGGGATTACAAAACCCAATGAATATTGGTGGAAAATATTTAGCGACATTGGTATCATTGAAACTAAGCATAGAAGCTCGACACCATTTTTGTTTTTGAAAGCTTTCATTTATCGTTTTATTAATTATATATAATCTTTAGTTTTCGAATACCTACATTTAAACATTTTTTACTCCACATGTGAGATTATGCATTGTTGAAGTTTGTGTTTTAGTTTTTAAAGATAGGTAATCTTGCTGTTACTTCGTTGTTTTTTGTTATCGTTATCAGTTATTGTTAACTTTTCATTCAAAAATGTGTATGTTGACATAAAATATCTTGGATTCTAAATCAGGATAGGTTTAACCTCTCTTTCTTTGATAAACCTACTCTTAGAGGGGCCGCATAGGTATATATTATTTATTATACCAACCTCAAAAAGCACTTGAAAATTAAAAATCTCGGCAAAATCCGAGCTTTTATCAATATTCATGCATGAAGTTAAGTTTCTCATAAACCTAGGTAAGTGCTTACATAAACCACAAATTATATTATTATTTATTTGATAAAATGAGCAAAACATTTTTTTCCTAATAAAAGTTGTTTATTCGTTTAGAAATTCTAAAAGGACAAAAAATCGTACAGATTGAAGTTTTACACGCATTTTTCGCGTCTAGCGTTAAAAATAAATTCTAAGTCTATGATTTATTATTATTACCTATGTACATACACTGCTTTCCACTTATTTTATTTTTTCAAATTCGGTCTGGTAACACTATCTATCTGTGCGCCCGCAGCCCGCTTTTTGGCTTTCATTTTTGGATTTTGTATTTTGTGAACTAATCAAAATTTTTATTCAAATTAGAATACTTATACCTATCCTTAAGTAAATACCTACTGTTTTTATTTCAACTTATCGAAAAATGACCGAAGCTCGTATGAGTTTTTTGTATAATATTGCGATGACGCACGAATCTAGAAATATGACTTCAAAAAAGTTTCGTAGTTTTTATCTGTAAGTTCTCATGACTGTGTGCTGACAAAGGGCATTAATTTTTAGCTACTTATCTTACAGTAATTCATAATTTTTTTTATTTTATTGGACCAGTATTTCCGGAGATTACTCATTGTATATCAAATTTATCATCATTCATAAAAAAAGTCATAAAAAATGATTGTTACCTACAAGTTATTTTTATAAGGTTCTGTAATATAGCACTAACTACTAAATTGTTATCCACTCAAAGGTTAGGAGGTAGAGAATGCTATCTAGTAGTATGCTCGCCTATGTACACAACTTTTTTGCAATAAAGTATATTCTATCCATCTAATTTCCACAACTTGTTTGTTTTGCAGCATGCGCAGTCAAGAAATCACAGGTGGCTATGGACTTCCAAATAAACTTTTCTCAAATAAAGTTAGATGTCCCCACTGTTGTTTGGAATGGAGTAACACACTTGATGTCAAAGTAAGTTTGAGTTTCAAAATTAGGAAAACAATATTTATAATTTTAATGTCCTTTCCAACTACAAACCTAAAAATTTACAGATTAAGCCATTAAACCTGAGTAAGAAACAGAAACGGAGAATGCTGTCTAAAAGTGTATCAAACAAGAATGATCTACAAGGCAATATATTGGTAAGATCACTGCACAGAAAAATGATTAACACCCACATTAGGAAAGCTTCATCAGTTGTGGATCTATGCTTTTCTATGGCATAAACTTTACTAAAGCATAGGCTTGATGAGATCTTGCACAGTCAGATCTATTTCTAAGACTGATTAAGCTCTCATAATATGAGCCTAAGACTGGTCTCAGTGAACCTACTGTCCATTGATTTATTTATAATTTTATTTGTGTATGATATGTAACTTTATAATATAATTTTTATTTCAGGAGCAAACCTGTCCTTTCTGCAACCACACCACTATGACAAAATCAGCAAAACCAGCTAAAGAATACCCCAAGTTATTACAAAGCAAACTGGTACCAAACAGTACAGAATCTAATGAAATAAAGAAGCAAATAAAACCTCATAAAAACATGAAGGCACAACCAAAAAATAAAAAGATTAATTTACCAAAAACAAATACAAATGTGTATACTAATGCATCTGATGTATTTTCACTGAAAAACAAGTGTAATACTCTGCCGAGCACTGTCAAGAAGACTCCCAAAATAATTAAAAATAACAAAAAAAGAAAAGACAAATTTGCTGGTCTATGTCAAAAAGCGGTGTTGGCTTCTGTGAAGGCTAAACAAGATAAAGGACAGAAGAAACCACAAAATAAATTAAGTTTATTGTTAAGACCATCTTCAGGGTGAAATAAAACTACATTTTGAAAATGTTTTTATTAGATTATGCACCAAATGTTAATAGAATACAAACAGAGACTCTACAGTGGTAGATGTGTGGTGGTCTCAAGGTGGCATGAATTGACCTCACCAACTCAGTATGAGGATGTCGTAAGAGCCTACTAAGGAAGCCTACTACAGAAAAGACAGTTCTTTTTGTAGTGTGTATTATTCATCCATCACCTTAACTGCCATAACCAATCCACCTGCCAAGTGTAGTGATTATAAATAAATAATGCTGGACAATACACAATGTGACACAGCATCATCTAGCCCCACGCTAAGCAGAGCTTGTGTTATTGGTACTAGATGGCAGATATACCTACATAATACAGTTCATTACATAGATACATAATTTTTATTATACATAGATAATGACCAGAACACCCAGAACAAATATTTGTAAATCGTACACACAATTGTACCGAGGCGGGAATCGAACCCGCAAGCTCTTGCGTCGCAGACAGACCTTTGGCCACCGCGCCAATGAGTTCGTCAAGATGGATTTAGGCAAAGCTCCCTCATTTGGCGGAGGTAAGTCCAACTGTGGATGTACCTATGTGTAATTTCAACAGCCTACACATCAAATCACAAGCAGTGCGGCTCGGCGCGGCAGCCGCGCGAGCTTTCATAGAAAATATCATGAAAATAAATACAATTAATATTTAATTCAAGGTTTTCAGTAGTTTTGATTTGTTTTTTAACAGCATGAAATAATAGGCGCGATGTTATTTCGTCACAGGCGGGGGGTGATTTCCTCCGTCCACGGGCTGAGTGTAACAACATTTGTCGCCTCATAGATTAAGTAATGTCGCCTCTCCATCTCACCAATTTGGGATTAATTTGCCTAACTTATAACTTCTCCGGACTTCACAACTACCCGTGTTAGTGTAGTGGTACCTACCTAACTTTATGAATAGATGTGTTAGATCGGAACACACTGGAAACGTTTTATTTATAAATTCTAAAAGAAACTACGATTAAAATAATCAGAGCACAGCACACCTCGACCACGATAGGGTCAGGATACGCACTGCCAATAAAATATACGAATAATCTACATACAACATGGACGAAATGGTTAGTTCCTGCTAAGTAAACTAATATTAAAATCATTTAAAACGGGATATTTAACATGATTTGATTTTTGAGTTTTATATTTCGATTCAAAATTACCGACCAAAGCATCATATTCATCATACTGTTCAAATAGTTTTAGCCTCAAAGTACCTAATTAGTTATTCTAAGGTTTTAGCCTAATTTTCAGGCAGAACAATTACTTAAAATATTACCAATAAATCTCTTATTTCTAAGAGGTAGAAAAATAAGGTTAAAACTGCTCGTAAATGGAGCGATTTCAGCTAGCCGAACTCAGTCATAAAATGTATATTTAGCTCACAGGAAGCTTTTTTTTATACATTTATTTTAGGATAGTGTATCCTGCGTTTGAATACGTGGATACGCGTGGGATTCTCTGACTGCCCTTGTTATTACGTGTAGGTGGGACACGAGCGACGACGTAGGTGTGAATTGTTTCTTGTTAGAAAGTAAAATAATGTCGCTACTATTTTCGTAATCCCATTCAATTCTATAGCATTTGCGGGTGTTTAATTGTAGAATCGACCATAACAGTGTGAATTCCGTGTTTATTATTATATGAATGATTTCCTACTATTGCATCGGTAGTTACCAGACTCCCGCTGCGGTAGGTAAAGGGGCGAAGCTACGAAGCGCCTCGAGCCAAGCCAATTGACGTTGACGTAACAAATTGCAAAATGAAAGATGCTTGCTTTGGTTAGCAAAACGAAATGAAAACAAAAAATATTTTATTCTAATTTTTTTGGAAATATAATAGTTTAAACTTTGCCTGTGAAACTCTAGTGAAAACTTATAAAAATGCCAATTGGCCGGAAGCGCTGGAACCTCCATGGTAAGTAGCAACTGAATTATTTTGACCCTTGGCCTTCATGTTGTGCCCTTTTTGTCGTTAAAATTAATATTTACACAATAAAACTTGTGGATTGCATCGATCTTTCCAAAAGAAAGTATTGTAGAAACCATGTATAAAGTTCAAAATCAATTAATGTGTGTTTTAGCATGGAATAGGCATTGTCTTTCAAGAGATTGAGATAAGTGTTCTTTTTGAACTTTTCTGCTTCAGATGGTCCTCAAGGGTCATTGCGAAGGCTTCGCAATCAGCTCGCCGAAGATGGCTGCGCGGAATCACAGGTTGTACTTGCCAAGCAGCTGTTAGATGAAAAATGTGGTAAGTTGGAAGTCCATTTCAAAACAGAGCAAAAAGGGCTGCTTTCCTGAAACCAATGTATTGAATGAATTCTCCAACATAGTTCTCATGATCTAATCAATTATCTAAGTATATACATTAATCATGGCTCTCGAAAAATGCCAGATATAGTCTCAGGACTGACTCAGACAGTACAGGAAAAACTATATGTAAACAGGTTAGGCCCCAAGCTACCTAAAGGTACAGAACTACAGCATGTATAGTAGTATATATATTGGCCAGTAGCTGCAGTGTACCCACTGTACAAAATAGAAGGCTCTGTGAAAACAGTTATGCACTTAAAAGTTAGTTATTTATTATATATCAAGCTGATCTGTGATTTTATTCATCAAAAATATGCAACAAGCAAGATAGACATATCAAAAACATAATAATAAAGAATTAATAAACTAAAGATTTCAATAAGTTCTAACTGGTATTGTTATAGGTAAAAGTAAAGATAGTATGTAGGTACAATAATTTTTGAGGTACAGGATAAAGTTTATTGTATTGTAAAACATCCTGGTTTTACTACAAAGTTATACAGTAGAAGAACCAAAGTGACTCAGACTCATAATTAGCAGTCTGTAGTGGCCATGGGCAGGCCATATAGCTTGCAGAACCAGAAACCATTTGGAAGTTAAGGTTCTCGAGTGGCGATGTTATGAGGTGAATTTGATGGACCGACAATATTGTAGTAGTCGCAGGAAGTCAGCTAAGTACCACTATGGCATCCTTTGGTGAATTATGTATGTTCAGCAGTGGATATGTACGGGCAGATGATGATGATGATGATGATGAGGTATTAAACCCATGGTGCAAGCATGGGTAATGTGTGTATGAGTATATAAGTCAGAAAATTATTTAGAAAACATACAGAATGAGTCAAATTGCCTGTTGACATTTGGCATAGCACATACTGTTTTCTCAGGTGTAACTTTACTTTCAATTCAGAAATTCAACAAACTATTTAATTTATGAAAAGTAAATGAACTTGCATTCTGATGCATACCCAATATCAACATAGGTACTTACTTTTAATGTCACTATCTACTATGATAATTAACTACCCATTGGAATATGCACCCCGTTGGAGAGAAGCTACTTTAATGGTAATTGAAAGCTTGGTTAACACATTATCATGGAGTTGAGACATATCATCATATGGGGCAAACATGCTCTTGAGTGGAGACCACGAATCGGTAAACGTAGTGTAGGACGCCCTCCGACCAGGTGGGATGACGACCTGCGAAAGACTGCAGGTAGATGCTGGATGCGTCAAGCTGAAGACAGGGCGCTATGGCGCTAATTAGGGGATGCCGATGTCCAGCAGCGGACTAACATAGGACGAAAATGCTGATGATGATGTGACATATCGCTCGGTTCAAAATCACGACTTCTGCGTCATTCATGACGCCACGACGCGACGACGTGTCGCTGCGACATAGCGATTCGTTGCAACTTGGACTGTGGCAATTTGTAAAAGTTGTATATGTTGTCGCCTACCCAGCCCTAGCTACCAACATACCCCCTTATCCTATTGGTATGGGGCCAGACTACACTAGTGGATACACTCTTTCTAACCTAATATTAATAATGATTAAATTATTCCAGAACTAGAAGCGGATAAGATCTCAAACTTCAAACAAGCCCTGGACTGGCTGATCTGTGCGACGGAGCAGGCACATCCTGAGGCTAGAAGAATGTTGCGAAGGTGAGCTTGCAACTTACAGACATCTG
This sequence comes from Eupithecia dodoneata, assembly GCA_947044415.1. Classification (NCBI taxonomy): domain Eukaryota; kingdom Metazoa; phylum Arthropoda; class Insecta; order Lepidoptera; family Geometridae; genus Eupithecia; species Eupithecia dodoneata. The sequence goes on from OX345678.1 coordinate 4,365,841, forward strand.
AAAAAAAAACATGCAGGCAGTCTTTGGGGACTGCCGATAGAATTGAAAACTAAGTAATTTTATATGTTATTTATTATCAGTATACCGGACGCTTCCCAGTGGAAGCGTGCGGTGACGATGTCGCGAGTTCACGCTTTTTGTTTACCCAAAAAGTACACGTATATACCTACACAGTTAGGAAAGCGTTCGGTGACGATGATGCGAGTTCCATGATGTTCACCCAAAAAGCACCCAACGCGCCTAAAGAAGTTTTCACTCCAGAAATAGGCTTTCATTCTCATACTCATTCATATTTCAAAAAACCATTTCCAATTCATTTCACGATATCGTTTACGTCACGTAGCACCTCGATATCTGTAGCGCTATTTTGGGGTTATTGTTGGAAACATCTTTTATGATTTAATTTGGGTGCATTCGAAAACCGCTTTAAAATTCATATAAAATTCATGCTTTTTACGCTTTACGGCACCACATATGTATTGTATAACAACTTTGATTGTCCACTCATACTCTCGAGAGTGGATAATCAAAGTAGTTATACAATATTCAAATTTAAAGTTAATCGAAGTGCAGGTCGTCCCATTATTCGGATTTTCCATGTGAAACGAAGATACCTAACGTTCCACTCCTATCGTATTCATGTGCTGGCTAAAACGTGCTTTTGAGCAGACTTTTTAAATAGGATTACTGCTGAATATCATTATTATCTCGTAGTTCTAGAGAATTGAAAGGCTCGCGAGGAGTGTTCTTGATCCAACTCGAAAACTAACAACTTAGTATTTTACGAGAACTTAGTATTTTACGTCAAGATCTATTTATAGACTCTGTATGAATTGATACATACGAGTTTAAATGTAAGTTTTTTTTGTTGGGTCTGTTAGAGACAGACCCAACAAAAAAAACTTACATTTAAACTCTTGTAAACTTTTGTAAATAAATACTTTTGTTTGTTTCTAATGTGTATTTAGTATCATCTATGGATGATCTTAAAAACTTTTCGAATTACGAATAGAAACTGTAAACAATTGTTGACAATTGCAAATGATTTAATCAATGTCGTAAGAAAATTTTCATCATAACAACAATCCTGGAAAATGATTGTACCACGCAAAAACAATGAGGTAATGTTTGTTTTTACATTCTCGAGAAAATAAATATTATTATGACCAATCCATTAGCAGCAACTTGGTATTTAAGTGAGAGTGGAAATTAGTCCATGTTTTCCTGTCTAAGGGTTATGTCCTGTATTTTCGTACTTTTCTTAAATTTTCTTAGACTAAATTCGTTGCATGTTTAGCAAATTGATCCCCTTTTTAATCAAGCTTAAGACCAAAAACTCGTAGTTTTATACCATGTGATTTTCACGACAAAGTGCTTTCATCATGAATGATTATGCGTTAACCAAGGTCTCCTTAACTAATCGGTCTATTAAGGATTATGATGTTTAACGTGGCGAAGAGTGAATTTTTTGCGATTGTGAAATAGGTCCATAGTGTACTAAGTATCAGAGGGTGTTCTAAGCTTCTCTCTACGGACATAACCACCAATATAGCTGTAACGTTAGCTGAATGCCGAGTTAAGACTTGCGTTTATTGTGAAGTGAACATTTTCTCTTATTATGATGGATGTGAATGACTATACTCTTTGGAAGATCAGATGGGAGAGAGTTCGAGAGGAGCTGCGCCGTAGATCGTAAGAAAGTAGTAAAAACAACTATTATGCATTATATCTGTTAAATCCAAAGTGAATAAGTTCCTTCTGCAAGGCTACCACGCTATTTAACACTTAACGTAAACCGCGTTATCAGCGTTATTACGCTAATTTTAGCGCGAATAACGCGTGTTAAAGCGCATGTTAACGTGAATAACGCCTTTTCACGAGTTATTCACGATAAAATGCGCCTAATATATGGATGGTCTCCTAACACTCCATTCGCATTCTAATTCGCCTCCTATGCGTGGTTATAAAGGCAAAAGCTTCCGTGTTTTGGGGAGGTTTGTTCAGTGGGTGTATGCGTGGTGATGAAGAATGAGTCTTACAGCTTAATGAATTAGTGTTGTTTTCCCACAGGTGTATCCGTAGCGGTGTTATAGATGAGGACAGCGCAGCCATAGTCCGCGCCAAGTCTTGTCTCACTGCCAGTCGTCAGGAAACGGTGGCTAGGAAAGCAGCTCGGGATCTATTTGCCAGGTTGGTAATAAATAAATAAATAAAAAATGTTGGACAATTCACACAGCATTTTTAAATGTACCTAATGTGTCATGTCAAATAAATTATTTCATTTCATTTATTTCAGTTTATCTAACGGTGAGGAGTACATAACTACGGCCCAGCTGGAGCGACGCATCCGTGAGATCTGCACCACGACGCTGAGGAAGCAGAGCGACGACAGCGACTCACCTGACGATGACTCACCAGGTAAGCGACTCATATTTTTCCCACTGTTGGTCATAGGCCTCCCCTAATGAGCGCCATACCCTGCATCCTTTATACAGCTTGCCGCATTCAGTGTCTGCAAGCAGTCTTTCACAGTTATACAATAAATAATGCTGGACAATCCACTCTAGCGTTATCTAGCCCCAAGCTAAGCAGCGCTTGTGTTATGGGTACTAGATGACTGATATACATAAATGAAAACGACCAAGACCTGGAGCAAATATCTGCAGATCTTACAAACATCTGTCCCGAGACGGCTCGTCATCCTTAGACGGCTTATCTCCCCTGGCTTGGCGAGCTTAGACAAGTTTTTCTCTAGATTATAGAATACTGAAAATTTCATCGAAAAGCAAAACAATCGTGTAAAAGTGTGGTTATATTTTACGCATTCGATTTTATGTTAATTTTGTCTTCCTTATGGGGACGGGTTAACTACGAACTTGGTTTGTGTTGGAAGAGCAACGAAAAAGGCATTTTTGATTATTCATTATAAAACAAAAATATTCAAAAATGTGTTTCAGAGGAAGCCCGTGCCTTGGGGAATGGCCACGCGTTGGAGCAGCCTCAGTTGCAAGCTGGCGATGCAGTCCACGGCAACGGCACCATGCGGACGCATACTCCTGAAGAAGGTACGCTATCCCACTGCTGGGCCGGATGATATTGTCGGTATCAAAGCAATCTTCATATGGCACGCGTTTCTGTGTAATAGTGTGTCAAATACGAATCGAATCGATCAATACACTGCTTAAACAGTACAAAATAGTTAGTTTAGTTTAGATCCGATTGCACCGTTCAGCACTTCTTTGGTGAGTTCGATAACACAAAATAAAAAAAATAAAAAAATGCTGGACAATTCTCACATCATTATCTAGCCCCATGGTAAGCAAAGCTTGTGTTATGGGTACTAGATAAATTATATACATAATACAATACATTACATAGATAGATATAATAATAATATATAGGTAGATATTAAAAATTTTGATAACTCAAAGCAGTGCCGCGCCAACAGTGCATTTAATGTTGTACCTTTATGGATTCTATCGTCTAAACCCCCATACCCTATGAAAAAACTCATATTGGAAGCCAGTGGGTCTTCTTAAGCGTCACGCAAAGCTGTCCACTCCAATTGGTAAAATAATAATGGTCGAAATGCACACATTTCGACCATTATTTCACCAATTTCACTCGTTTCATTCGATCTGACGACAAAGTTATGTACGTTCAAAGGAGTGTTGTCAAACAATAATGGACCCTGCATGATCGGAACCAAGGTCCTTGTCATAAAAGGGCATGATTTAAATTTAAAACTATCCGTCTGAACTAGACAACCTTTGGAACATTATTTATATCGAAAATTGACTTTCAAGCAGAACTAATAAAGCTTTCCATTCACAGAATGCCCGGAACGATGTCAACCGCCCGACGACATCCGCAACCTAACCGTCGACAACTTAGTCTCAGCCGCCGTCGACTACTGCCAAGGCGAACTGCCCTTAGTCAGCCACGAGCTAACTCTCTCAGACCCTAGCCTCAAAGCCCTAGACCACATACCTCTACTTCACCAAGCATTCCTGCACCCCATCGTCTTCATACAAGTCTTGTACCTAAAGTTACTCTACCATTTTGGCTCTTTCTCCTTTAGACTGTCTAATGTTGAGTTAAGCGTCTTTCTGATCGGATACCTGTCGGTTACTAGCGAGAGTTTATACCACGTGGTGCCGCTAGTGTTGTATTACATCAGTTTCATTGCGATGGTGATCTGTACGTTCAAAATGCTGCATGCTAAACGGCAGTTTATAGATTTTAGAAAGTGGTCCGGATTGTTTTTGAGATACAGCGATGGGAATTTGCAGCCTGATGAATCTGAGAATCTGTTTGTTAGGAATAATTTGGGACCGTTCTTGCAGTTCTTCGTTGCGCTATTCATAAATCTGTTTCTATACCCGTTTATAGCGACTCAGTGGGTGCCTTTCTCTGAATTTTGTGTGCTATCATTCCTGTTAATGTTTTTAACTTTGCTGTCTTTCGGTGTAAGCGGGAAACCTTACCCGGATGTCTTAGCTTTACTTTCCTTCGCCATAAACGTCCTCGCTAAATATCCGTACGAGAAAGACACAGTTGTCCACCAAGGTTGGAGATTTCTCGATCTGCACATATCGAATTATCCATCTTACATACTAGGGAATAGCATTGAGTTTTGCTTGAGCTCTCGCGTGTTCTTCTCGCTGCTTGTCCCTGTGATTTTGATCGTTATGGCTAAGAGGAGTAATTGGGAAGGTTTCTTTAAGTTTACTCTACCTCATTGTGTTACTTTAAGTTGGTTGCAGATGTTTATAATGTGTTCTCACGGGTGTACAACTTACGGGCTTATTCGGGGGACCTTAGCGTTGGTTTGCTCGTTTTTGTTCCTGCCCCTGTTGGGTGTGGTGACTGTGACGTTGCCGGTGATAGCTTTCTTGCAGTATGTCTCGCTCTCTCGCGTTATTTACGCGCTCTCTGTCGTTTTCATCCTGGGTGTCAGTTTGGTTGTTACTTGTGTGCTGGCTAAGTCGGAGGGTACCAAGAAGCTCGTCACGCCATTTCAGGTAAAAATATCTCATCTATTTTTTCTAAAATACCTATATATAAACCTAATGTTTGTAATACCTATTTGTTGTTTTCTGTTATTGTTATACATATTTTATATCACACTTTGACATAAAATATCTTGAATTATGCTCAAAGTTAAGTAATACGACACACATTCATTAAAAATACCGGCTTCTAAAATAATTGAATAAGCGATATAAATTAACATCTACACAATATCCTTTGTAAACTACATATTTTATTAATAATTCTGTATTCTTCTAAAATTACTATTCTCTTTCAGTTGGCCATCGGTGTTATAACCCTATTCTACTTCGGAAACCAATTCGCAAATCAAATCCAAGACGATAGTCTAGCATCCTCGCTGATAGAATTCCTCACTCACGACAAAACAAGCCTAAAGAACCTTCTCAAGAACGAATACATAGCCGACTACGACGAAAACACCTACCACATATCCTTTGATGACTATTATCAACATTGCAACAACCCTTCTTGGACGGATTACAACATGGCCGCCACCCAAATAAAATGCTCGGTACTCGACGGCGCCAACGTAAACTGGCAGGGTTATATCAAGGAGGTCAATCTCATAGATGTAAAAAACATCTGGAATGATTTTGTGTCGTGGTTGCCGGGTTTTCTTCAGGAGTACATCAAGTGTATTTACGGCGAGGAATATTCGACTTTGTGTGCGAAGTCGGAAGGTACACAGTCGGTTGATGAGTGCGAGTTTATAGCGAGTGTTGCCAGGCAAAGCGGAAAGAGTTGCCACTTGGATAATTTGAATGAGTAAGTTGATATTATTTAGTAATATACAAATCTTGAATCTATTTTAACCTGACTACAGGAAGGGCATTAAGAAAAACATTTAGAAATTTGAGTCACCTAAATTACCCATTTGAAATGAATTCTGATATTACGTCACAGAAGAGCGACTGATTATTTAAGTCAAAAGAGATAGAGTTACATTACGTAGTTCTTTACTAAATTCTTGTTAACTTGCATTATAACTGATACGATCGATGTGGCGCGGCGGGCGAAGACCCGCCTGCGACGCAAGAAGTTGCGGGTTCGATTCCCGCCTTGAAACAAATGTTTGTATGATCTGCAAATATTTGTAGGCATTTCCTATGCATCGTAAAATTTCTATGAACGTCATGTATTCTATTAAGTATCACAGTCATCTAGTACCCACAACACCAGCTCTGCTCAGCTTGAGGCTAGATGATGCTGTGTGGATTGTCCTGCATTATTTATTTATATTGTGAATCACTAACGATTTATCTTGTTGCGGGTTCGATTCCCGCCTCGGAACAATTGTGTGTGCGATCTGCAGATATTTGTTCCGGGTGTTCTGGTCGTTTTCTATGTATAATAAAAAATATCTATCTATGTAATATATTGTATTATGTATACCAGTTATCTAGTACCCATAACACAAGCTCTGCTTACCATGGGGCTAGATAATGCTGTGTGAATTGTCCAGCATTATTTATTTATTTATTTATTTTATCTATTGTTTTAGGTATACTTATGAAGTAAAACTCATATTGGAAGCTAGTGGAGGTCTTCTTAAGCGTCACGCGGAGCTTTCTGTGCTTTTCGACCATTATTTCACCAATTTCACTCGCTTACTTCGATCTGACGACAAAGTTACGTTCAAAGGAGTGTTGTCAAACGATAATGAACCCTATATGATCGGTACCAAGGTCCTTATTATAAAAGGACATGAATTAAACTGTGTAGAATGCAAAGAAGCAAGGGGTAATATTTCTTCTAGAGTGCCATCGAAATCTAAATTAACTGAACTTTTGGATGATATTTTAAATTATTGTATGGTGTCTATAAAGTATATTTTGAATTTCATGTTAAATCCAGTGATAGTAATTAAATGAATTGTGTGTTGTTGTGTTTGAGATTAAAATGTATTCTGTATTTGGTGTTTTTGTTAATTATTCATATGGCCCAATTCTGACCATCGTTTTATTATAAAAATGGTAGATATCGTCGAAGAATCGTCACAGACAGTACCCGGGGACCATGAACCGGGAAGACAGGTAGGCTTCTTTTTATTCCGAAAAAGCGTGTGAGAAGTCAGGGGCAATAGCATGAATACATTATTTTTGCTAAGAAAACATTAGGTAACAACCAGTGTTTAATTTATCGCCCATTGTTAGTTTTTACTCACTTTACCTATTGTGTTCGAATCTTGATGTGTTTCATATAAAAAGTTATTTTAGTTTAACATGCTAAACATTAATTTTAGTTAACATTTAAAAGTTGAATTACTTATTGAATACTGGTTACTGCCCGCGGCTTCGCACGCGTTGTTTCTATGGTAACGTTGTAAGGTTACCTATTTATATCCCATGAGAACATAATATTATGAGATAAGCCTATGTTTGATTCCAGGCTTGAGAGCTACATCCGAGCAAAATTTCTGCCCGATCCATTCAGGTAGTTTTAGCACGGAGAAGAAACAAACATCCATCCATACATCTGAGCATTTAACTTATGCATCCTACTAATATTACCTATAAACGCGAAAGTTTGTAAGTATGGATGGATGGATGTTTGTTACTCTTTCACGTAAAAATTACTGTATGGATTTTAATTAACCTTTACAATAATATAGCTTATACATCAGAATAACACATAGGCTATAATCTATAAAGATATATTGTATATTATCCAAAATATCTATCACCACGCGGGTGAAACCGCGGGGCGCAGCTAGTTTATGATATTAGTGTGAGTGAAGTAGGTAATATTTTAAAACTGATTACCTTTATTAGGGACAGAACAGGCTAGAAAAAAGCGAGGCAGGCTTTTGCCCTGCAGTTGGATAATACAAGCCGATATTAAAATAAATAAATAACACATACGCTATGCCAGAATCGAATAAATGGAAAGTAGGTATTTACGAGACATAGAGCTAACAATTGACAGAAATTAAAAAAAAAAAAACTTGTGATGTATTCCGTTTTGGCATAAGTCATAGAACAAAAGTTGTTAGTCTGTGTGCCCAAGTCGCCTTTAAGAGGTTATTGATTAGTTACCTATAACCCTGTATAAACTCAGGCCCTAATTCATTTAATTTAATTTTATTTTGACGACCGATGTGGCGCGGTGGGCGAAGGTCCGCCTGCGACGCTGAAGGTTGCGGGTTCGATTCCCGCCTCAGAACAATTGTGTGTACGATCTGCAGATATTTGTTCCGGGTGTTCTGGTATCTATGTATAATAAAGAATATCTATCTATGTAATGTATTGTATTAAATATATCAGTCCTCTAGTATCCATAACACAAGCTCTGCTTAGGTTGGGGCTAGATGATGCGGTGTGGATTGTCCAGCATTATTTATTTATATTTAATATAACTATGCCTAATACCATAAAAAAAAACAATAATAATTAAAAAAAATATGCTCGCCTTTTGTGCAATAAAGTATATTCTATCCATCTAATATTTATTTAAAACTACACTAAACATTAATTTTTGTACGGATCAATAAAAAAATCTTCATAATTTGTTCACATCGAATTGCATCGTATAAATTTGAATAAATTTTGAAGATTTCCTGATAAAAATGAATAATAAAAACAGTATGAAGCACCCCACTAATTACACGTAAGCCAAGATAAAAACTAATTTAAAATTAAATCCTTCAATTCTCACAGCATTTTTAAGCTGCTGTTGTGCGTCACACACGTCTCACGAGGTTTTAAATATGATTTTGCTCGTGTTATCAGTGATTCTAATAACCCTGCATGTTAAATTGTGTTATAATGCTAAGCGTTACCCTAAACCACCCCTGTATCCCGGGAGTCTACCCCTTGTTGGACATACATTGAAACTATTAGGAGACAGTGAATGTAAGTGGATTTCTACTTTATTTTTATCTATATGAAAATGAAAATGAAAAGTTTTTATTTCTTTAAGCTTACAAATAAGCACTTAGACAGGTCATATTTTATACTATTCATTATTATCAATTAAAATTATTTTATAGTTCACTTAATTTTTTTGTCCACCAGTCGAAAAAGTGAGAAGAAACCACTATGTATGTTCATAACTTATGTGTCTAGTACATTTGATTTGCTGATCTGTAAGTTGGTAGATTTTGAGTTAGAGCAAAACTCGTTCCAAGCTTTTTCATCTTCTAGATAATCTGATATTTTGTAATAAGCTTTTTTACAAAGAATATGTTTCACAATTTTTTTTAATTTATTTATTGATTTCTACACAAACTCCAAGGGAGTTTTGTTGTAGAAGCGTATACATTGCCTTTTAAAAGATACATTTATCTTGTGTAGCCTAGTTGTGGGCACAGCGAGTTTATTCTTATTTCTAGTATTTACATTATGTATATCAGTTTTTTTAGTGAACCGATTGATATTTTTATGAGTGTACAACAATTTTTCATAAATATATTGACATGGTACTGTCATTATGTTTATTTCTTTAAATTTCTCACGTAGGGATTCTCTGGGACCCATATAATAGATCGCACGAACAGCCCTCTTCTGCAACACAAATACGGTGTTTATATCTGCAGCGTTCCCCCACAGTAGTATGCCATAAGACATAAAACTATGGAAGTAGCTATTTATTTATTTATTTAGCTGAAGTAGACTAGTCTAGAAGTATCAACGTCTGTAAGGAGACGGATTTTTTTAACTGCATATACTGCAGAACTAAGTCTCTTCGATAGCTTATCTATGTGTGGGCCCCATTGAAGTTTACTATCCAAGGTTATTCCTAAAAATACGGTATTGTCTACAATTTCTAACGTTTCTCCTTTTACGTTTATATCAGCCTTAACTTAGTAGAATAAATCTTATACATTTTGTATAAGACGATAGACCTCAGTGGCGCAGCAGGCGAAGTACCTACTGATAGAAGGTCACGAGTTCAATTTCCGCCTAAATAGATTTTTTTGGGAATCGTATTATTTAATTTCTTATATAGGTACTTACTTATTTCTTCTAATATTTCATACAGACATGTTTGGCTTGATGAAGGAACTCGGCGAAAAATGCCATCAAAATGGAGGAGTCATGTTGATGAAAATATTTTTCGACGATTACTATGGTAAGTTACTACTACCTACTTAAAAAATACCATAAAGGTAGATCAATCGATACCTAATTTAAGTGATTCGGTCTCTCCGTCTGTTTAATTTATTTCTATTATCTACGGTAGGTAGGTACCTACTTCTGTTCATCATCAACCAAAATAGTCCACTGCTGGACATAGGCCTCCCCTTCTTCTTCTTCATCTTTAGCTTGCCGCATCCGGCATCTACCTGCAGTCTTTCGCAAGTCGTCTTCCCACCTGCCCAGAGGGTGTCCTACACTACGTTTGCCGAGTTGTAGTAACTAACCTACTACTAACCTACTTCTTTTCAGCGTGTTACTTCTATCTATGTGTTACATTATTTTGTTATTATCTTTTTTTTAGTAATAACAGATCCCGAAGACTTCCTGACAGCCGGGAACCAATGTTTGAAGAAGCACTATTCCTACTCGTTCTTTAAAGCTTGGCTCGGCGACGGGTTGTTTACGACACCAGGTAGGTAAATAAAGGAGGTGATTTATTCCTATACTAATATATCAATAATATCTAAGCTATACATATACTAACACGAAAACTAACAACGTAAAGGTATCTTGTTCGCTTCTTTACTTTATCTTAAAAATATTGAAGTGAACAAAAATCAAAGTGTTCACTTTATTTCCTAGTTGTATACCTACCGTGTCCACCAAGCGATTGAGACCACTCCCCACCCCGTGCTGTTTGTGGTTGGCGCGTAATAGGTACTCAAATAAAAAACGAAAAACATTAATATGACACCCTATATATCTGGTGTCTATTTTCCCAAGTAAATTTTGGACCTATAACTTGAAACGTTTTTGCTCTGTAAGTTATAGAGCCAAATTATCCTGTTACCTGTCGATGTAAAGGTTTACTTCACCATTTTATAGAGCCATTATAGACAGGTATTATAAACGTTTCAAATATGCCAGTACAGAGCATATTACTCTATAGTAGTGTTTGATTCACCTTTACGTATCTAATTTGCTCTATAAGGTTTCCCTGATTACCGTTTTATATATTGCGTTATAGCAGTGATGAATATCCAACAATAGAACCATTTAGTGACATCGTGGTTCCACAAATCACTGCAATAGTCCATGGTCTTTAGTAGTGTTAACGACGCCATAATAGAGCATTTATGCTCTAAAGGGGATATTTCATCACCTTTATAGGATAATTTTACTCAAGATGGCGCCGGAAACTTTTTCATGAGTACTATAGTTGACCAATAAGGGTTACGGAGTTACCATTTTGCTCTATAGTACAAAACTGCGGTACCTTTAATATTATAATAATATTTTATTTTATTCAAAACTCAATAAACCGGAGGCGCGTTAAAAATACTAAATAAAAATAGTACTAATCTATCGGTAAAACTTTTGTCGCACGAAAATTTTGCAGTATTGAACGAGTTATTCAATGTCAAAATAAGATAATATAAACTAATCACGTTACAATCCTTGAACTAAAATCACTTTACACAGATAATTTATTTTTTCGACCGTGCCATCTGCCGATGCCGAAAGAAAGATATTTGTGATGTATTGGAATTACGGACTCTACTATAGAACAAATTGGCACTTTAATGGTAACACGAACGCTACTACAGTATAAAATGACACTAAAGTAGCGTTACTGTACCCACTATGTCACGATTACCACTATATCAACTTTATAGAACAAAAATGTCACCGCTAACACTTCTACAGGTCTACTATGTCACTTTTTGGTGATATAATTGCGCCAAATCGGCTTTACTAGACCTTCTTTGGGCCTCTATAGTAACAAAAGTGGTGTTTGAGATACGTTCTATGGACTGCTATAGAACCAGAAATTGTTACTTGGGTTATTATGTTTACCAGTCGGTCATCTAGTAACCATAACACAGGCTGGCTTGGGGTTAGATCATGCTGTGTAGATTGTCCAGCATTAATTATTGATTTAACAACAGTTTAAAAGTAAGGGTCGAAATCTGTTTTAACCAACTTTTTCTAACCAACTATTGCAGATACAGCAATTTGGAAACGCCACCGGAAGCTCTTAAACCCTTCCTTCAGTCATCAAGTCATTGATGGTTTCCTGCCCATCTTCAACGACTCTTCGAAACAACTGGTGGAACAGTTGAGAAGTCAGGTCGGGAAGGGACCCTTTGATCATTCTCACTATATGGATGCCATTAGCTTGAAGAGTATTTGCCGTGAGTATATTTAACTTTACACAATATTTAGGTACAGGCTATATGGTCAATTCTAGAACTCTAGATTATTATTATAAATTAAAAGCCACTTTTTTCTTACCAGTGCAATATACGACATGACAGCGGAGTTTTAGGTATAGTTAACTCTTTCTGCTCGCGGCTTCGCACGCGTTGTGTCTGTAGGATCGTTTAAAACCGTTAAAACTTCTATCCAATGGAAACTGTATAACGAAATAGCCTATGATTCCAGGCTTAAAGCTACATCTGTGCAAAATTCAACAGGATCCGTTCATTAGTTTGGCGTGAAGAAGTACCAAATATCCATCCATCCATCCACACTTTCGAAAAAAATAATGATATTTGCGACCACAGCCAACCCCGCAACATTTTGTGTTTTTGCCTGTATTGTTAGACAAACATCACCTAACACTTTATTTCTTCATTGATAATCTCTGTCTCTCTCTCTTGTTTCAGTAACAGCATTCGGCATGATAGAAGGAGATGCCCAACCCTTCGATTTCAGCTCCTACATGAAAGCATCTCAAGAAATGTTGCGCATCGTCACTGAGAGATTGTCCACTTTCTATAAACACATTGATGCTCTATATAACCTGACTGCGTTGAAAAGAAAGGAGAATCTCGTTGTTGGGGAGTTGAAAAGAATGGGTGAGGAGGTAAGATAATTTATCGAAACATGGTATTTGGGTTGGTAATTATTTTGACAATTTCTTTTAGCAAAGTCTAAAATAGAAATTGGCGGCCGCTAAATGTCGAGTTTTGATTCTGGTGCAATATTGTACTATATGAACTAAGCTGGTTTTTTTTTTTTTTTTTTTTTTTTAAGTATAATCGATCTTAAATAATAGGAAATAATCGATTACAAAATAGTCGATAATTTCCTATTATTTCATTTCCAGTTTTATTTAAAAAAAATATTTTAATTACTAGCATCGTTTGAGTAAAACACACTATACACGTCTTGGTCCGTAATGACTGCCTTGCAGGCCACGCTATGATGGCCTCAAGCTACGCTTGCTATGGTCTCGGCCTTCAAATTTAGGTACCTACAGTAAAACTTTTGCAACTATCATGCAAAATACAAAACATTTGGTTATATCGGTATGTCTGCCAATAAAAACTCACTCGCAGTGGCTTCAGTGATTCCGTGATCATGGCGCATGAAACTGTAGGTACCGAAATATTATAAAAATCATGTAGATTAAATCATGTGCGTAAAATCCCGATAAAAATGTCTTTTGTGCTTACCTTCCTTGTTACTTTGCAGGTTCTTCGAGATAAACGACAAAAAAATATTAGGGATATCAATGTGAACGGTTAGTGTCCCTTGTGGGATTCAATCTATTTGAATTGAATCCTACTTGTCTTGTTTTTTCATATTTTTTCAATGAATAACTATTTCGAAGCATCTAAAACCTAATTCTATTTCCCCTTATTTGTCTGTTGATAGGTTAGTATGAATAAATTAACTCACAGTTAATTTTATCTATTTGTATCAACAACTACATAAGAAATCTATCAAATCCACAACAACTACTTGATTAAAATTAAGAAGTAATTTAAATTGTACCTTTTACTTACAGACTTAAGATTTAAAGCCTTTATGGACCTAGCGCTAGAATTAACCAATGAAGGTTTGCTATCAGAAAAAGAGATGCTGGATGAAATTAACTCCATCATCTTAGCTGGATACGAAACTACCGCGAATACGTTAATGTACACTTTGTTACTACTGGGATCTCATCCTGAGGTGCAGAAGAAAGCTTTCGAAGAGTAGGTTGGACTTTGTTGTTTTTATACCTCATTAGTTTTCTCTTTTCCAATCTGCCAACCACCAAGCCTATCCCTGGATGTAGGCCCTGGTCTAGTGGTGGATAATGATACCAGGCCAGTATTATGGTGGTAGGGATTCATCAGGATGAATCCCTATCACCATAATACTGGCCTAGTATCATAATCCACTACACGATTTACTTAACTAGGTACTAGGATAGCATAAACGTGAAGGAGAAATCAAATGTATGTAACATTTAGTTTTAGCAGTGAATGTCCAATCGTCTATCTGTATCTCCTTACTATTTCTGCTCTCCTGGTATTTTGAATGCTAAAAGTACTGTTCATTTGATTTTAATTTGTTGTTTTATTCGTTTTCTGAATTACGGTCTGTAAATTGTTGTGATTTTTTAAATATAATGCTTCTATTAGTGGCATCTTGATTGGTTTATACAAAACTATATTACTGTTAACTTTAAGAATATTGTAAACTGTTTTTGCCTTAATAAACTAAAAATAATTAATTTTTCAGGTCCAGATTTTAATGTGCAAAATATCTGCACGATCCATACAGTAGTTTTGGCGTTGTCTCTGTCAACTAACAGTCTTCACAAAAGCTCAAAAATTGTTTACAAAACTGTAGGATTCATGAGAGTTTAAACTCACTTTAAACCAAACTTTCTGTAATTCAAAAAAGTGTCAAGAGTCCAACTACTGAAAGTTTCAAACTGAAACAGCATGTTCTCATTTTGTATTCGTAGAAGTCGCGATTTTGTTGATTTTTCAGTAAGAGCCTAAACTATTTTAGTACTATATAAATATAATATAAATATGGTTCTTCTATGCCTAAAATCATATTTTAAATACGTTTACATGTGATGTATCACAACACTGTATGATGTAACAAAAGTAAGTTTTTCCATTTGCAGAATACAAGCGGTGTTTGGCGATTCAAGTAGAGACGTTGATAAGCAAGACCTCTCTAAACTGGAGTACTTGGAAGCTGTGCTCAAGGAAAGCATGCGGCTGTATTGTATCACGCCGGTTATGCTTAGGGCTGTTGATAAGGATGTTGTTCTGAGTAAGTTTGTAACTTTAAATCACTATGACGACAGCCCTAATTGGACACTGTCGCCTTAACAAGTTCACTATCAAACTAGTGCTAAGCGACTATACAACAGATTCTGCGAGTAGATGGACGAGGGAAAACGCCTCTCCATCAGCTAGGAGAGTGCGAAGCACTGATGCAAAAACGTAGCATTTACCTGGGCAAGCACCTGCATAGCCCAGACGAGCTACGTGACATCACCCCAAACAAAATCCTATAGCTCCTAGCAGCTGCAAGGGTGGTGGCAAATTATGAACGCAGCTTCAGGGCTGAACGTATAAAGTGGCAATCACAATAGGCCTATCATGGCTGCAGTTACACCTAAGCCACCCAAAGTAAAAAAAAACTTATCACTATTACCTCCAAGCATCATAACGGCTATACAGATTTTGCTACCTGATGGTTTATAAGTACAATTAGGTTAGCCATTGCTAAAAAAAGTGTAAAAGCGTGTCTAAGTCGGGCTTAATTGTTTTAATTAAATGTATAATTAGGTGGGTACCTATTGTTTGAAGGCGACTTGATCAAACGCATAACGCGTAAATATAGTTTCTTTTTGAGATTATCGGGATTATCCATTTTTGAAGTCTCATTATTCAAGTTTAAAATTAAAGTTAAGCTTGTCCTTGTAGCATTTATATGAACAGTTTTTAAAATAAAATAATTAAAGCATGTGTCCATGTCCGTCCACACTACCCAAAGGTAAGCAGGTAGATAATGCTATCTAGCATTATGCTCGCCTATGTACTGCAACTTTTCTATACTAATATTATAAACAGGAAATGTTTGATTTGTTGTTTGTATTGAATAGGCTCCGAAACTATTAGAACGATTTGAATGTGAACGGTTAGTGTTGGAAACCGTTAAAAAGCTACACTATCCCCGGTGAACAAAGGCTATATTATATTTTCAAAAAAGGTAAGGATCCTTACTAAAACTCCAATAATGTAACCCAAGGTGTAAAAAAATTACCTAATAAAGTGAAATTCGAGTTTAACGCGGGTGAAACCGCGGGGAATAGCTAGTGTGCAATAAAGTATATTATATCTATGTTCACTTACAGAGAACTATACCTTACCAGCCGGCAGTAGCTGCCTTCTCTTCAACTACACCCTTAGTCGTCATCCCTCCTGGGGACCCGACGCGGGGGTATTCCGCCCCGCGCGGTGGTTTCAACCGGGACATCCCGCCTTCACTGGGTTCGGGGTCGGCAAGAGACTGTGTTTAGGTATGTGCATATCACTACATAGTATAAAACAAAGTCGCTTCCCGCTGTCTGTCTGTGCCTATGTATGCTTAGATCTTTAAAACTACACAACGGATTTTGATGCAGTTTTTTTAGATAGAGTGATTCAAGAGCAGGGTTTATAAACCATTTAACACATAGATTTCTACGCAGGCTAAGAAGCTAGTCTATACTAATATTATAGACATAGACATAGACATATCATTTATTTGCCACTACATATACACACAATAAATAATTGAACAATTTTAGATTACAAACATACTTAATATTAGTTACACAATAATAAATACATTGAAAGAAACTACATAAGTAACAAAAACATATATTATAAAGAGGAAAGGTTTGATTTTTTGTTTGTTTGCATTGAATAGGCTCCGAAACTACTGGACCGATTTTAAATATTCTTTCACCATTGGGAAGCTACACTATCCCTGCGTGACTTAGTCTATATTATATTTTAGAAATTTGAAATTCGAATTTAAAGCCGGTGAAACCGCGGGAAATACTTCACTGGAAAATGCTCACGTTGGATTTTTCCTGTACCCAATATTTACCTGGCCAATACCGTCCAATATGTTCGAGATAAGACTTAGAGGGGATCACTGACGGTACCTAGGTATATCTTTCAAATTATCGGTACGACGGACGGTACCTCTACCTATTCCTTGACCTATTCCTGTTCAGAGATTTAACGATTATAAGGTGTCAATATACAGATTATTTCTTTTACACAAACTTACATATCTAATTATTTTTATTACAGGCAAGAACTACGCAATGATGTCAATGAAGACGACGCTTGTCCACCTACTACGTCACTACCGGATATCCTCTGACGTCACCAAGCTTAGATTGAAAGTGGAACCTCTGCTCAAACCCGTTTCCGGTCACAAAATAGCTTTAGAACACTTATAAAAATTATAGTAAAAAAAAACAATACTTTGAGATTAATGCACAGAGAAATTAAAACGAAATTAGGAATGTCAAAGAATCATGGAAAGAAACCAATTAACGCAAATCTTAAGATAGTGGGCGAAACCGCGAACTAGTGCTAGTGTTTCGTTGTTTCATAAATACTGAGAAATATTCTAGTTTTGCAATATTTGTGTATTTATTCATAGAAATTGACTTCAAACCTAAAACGGGGTTACCGATGATCGTCCTTGTCGAGGATATATTGTGAGTATACATGAGCCATACAGTATATCATTAGGGTCAGTACATATCTGACGGACAATGCGTCGCGTATTATCCGTTAACTTTTCACAATCAACCGATGATGCGTTAGCGCACAGCGTCTGTTACGTCTCCGTCAACGCATAGTCGGTCGACGGAACGTGTCGCGATAAGTGTATTTTGTATGGTACATTCAGGCGGAGATCGTTTGTGTAGAGGCCGTTCGAACCGATTAGACGCGTAATGTGGCAGCCTGGCAGGTCTAATTTGACCGAATAGACGCGACCGATGATACTGGACGCATTTTCCGTCAGATATGTTTTTTTACCTTACTCAAAATATACGTTCTCGGTGATGTCGGGCTCATTCCAACATCACCACAAACTTTTTATCTCATAACGGTCAGATCTGATAATGTTATAGTTTCTTGTTGACACACAACAACAAAATAAAACTTTTATACAAAAAAAACAACATTTTTATTAGAATCTACCTACCTAATTCTATTAAACAGATCGAATTGGCAGGACCACTTAACAAAATTTAAAAATGAACCTGTATCCTGTATTGAAGAAGACTCGGATTATGTAGAAATGCTACGAATAAGTTAATTAAATAAGCTACGTTGTAGCTAAAACGAAGCTTATACATGCTACGTCGTAGCTTTTGTAGACATGCTACGATGTAGCTTTTGTAGACATGCTACGACGTAGCTTTTGTAGACAAGCTACGACGTAGCTTTTGTAGACATGCTACGACGTAGCTTTTGTAGACATGCTACGACGTAGCTTTTGTCGACATGCTACGACGTAGTTTTTGTAGACATGCTTCGACGTAGCTTTTGTAGACATACTACGACGTAGCTATAATTGTAGACATGCAATATGCTACGACGATGCTATATTTTATACTCTTCGACCTTGTCATATTTTATTACAGTGTCGTACTGTAGACTTGCTGTTGACCCAGATTCTGTCATGCTACGAATATGTTACTGTAGACAAGCTATATCGTAGCTACTATAGACGTCGTAGCTACAACGTAGCTAACTTTTGACATGCTACGATGACGTTGCTTCAGTAGGTAAATATGGATCTTGTAAAATTTTATTACAGCGTCGAACTTTAAAAAAAAACTTTACGCATATTTACAAAACGTTGTGTGTCAAACCAACAGAATCTACCTTGGTTGTTTGTACATAATCTTATTCGAAGTCCCTAAGTATTTACTTTGGAACAAACTTGTCGTGTTCTTACGAAACGGTACGAGATAAGCTGGCAACATTTTCGTCTGCAAATTGTTTTATGTTTGAGTTGCCATTTCACTACTTTGTGTACTTAGTTTTACTGCCAGTTGTAGGATTATTAAAAGTACCTACGAAGATACATAATTTGCTTGTCAGACAGTTAGTACCTACCCATAACACAAGCTCTACTTAGCTTGGGGCTAGATAACACTGTGTGGATTTTCCTGCATTGTTTATTTACCTATCGTTTCGGTAGTGAGCACACAATTGTACCCTATTAAGTTCTGTTCAAATTAGGACTTTTGTATTTTGTATTTAATTACTATATCCAAGAGAAGCTCACGATACCAGAATACTAAGGGATAACCTAAACAGAATGAATATTAATAAACCCGACAACCTTTTCAGATTTAATCTAAATTACGAGAACCGCACTAAACCGATTTAAATTTAGATTACAAACTTTGAATTCTTTAATGGGTAGGTATAGGTACTAAGATAAGGTAAAGGATCTTAATAATATTATAAACGCAAAAATTACGATGAAAATTATGATGTTTGGATGTTTGTATGTATCCTCTTCACGGCAAAACTATTGAACGGATTTGGCTGAAATTTGGGTACCGGTAGATCTTATCATGGAATAAAACAACGCGTGCCAAGTCGCGGGCAGAAACTAATTAGCCATAAAGCGGAGTAAGGGAAAATGTTGGTGCAGTGTGGAAATACAAGAGACTCATACAGATTTTCTAGCCTATCTAGCCCCGAGCTAAGCAGAGCTTGTGTTATGGATATACATACTTAATAGAATAGGTACATAACATAGATATATTTTTATTTTTTATAGAAAATACTCAGAACACTCGGACCAAATATTTGCTTATTGTACAAACAAACATAAGTCCCAAGGCGGGAATCGAACCCGCTACCTCCCGCGGCGCGACATCGGCTGTCAAAAGGCTGGTAGTTAATGAAGATAGCCCGTTTGATCCAAGTTTTAATTAATTTCCGAATCGTGAAGGACGCCCTTTTGATATTGTTTGGAAGTTATCAACGCCCTGAAGTATTTAAGGTCTAAAATTATAATTAGCTGAACGTAGTTCTATACGAGCCAATGAAATAAATGAAAAAAATATTCTGAACGCAGCATAATTACATTTTTCTGGTTTCTCATTCACGTAGAGTAGAAATTTCTTACATCTCTTTAAAAAAACTTCACGCGGACGAAGTCGCGGCCAACAGCTAACTAAGCAGCTTGTAATACTACAGGTACTAGAAGAGATAAAAGGTAGGTAGGTACATATTATACATTATGCACAATCTCTTCTCTGCTTTCCGTTCTTAGGAATAATTGCCTTTTTTTATATACTTATATAAATTTAATTTAATTAAATTTTTGTATATTTGGGAAACAAAAAGCTTATCCTACAATTAATAGTACATTTAAAATATGTCTACAACCTAACTGCTATGCATAATTTTGTTATTAGTAAGTTTAGGTTATGATAGGACTGGGTTACTTTGCAAAGTAAAAGTCCTTATAAATGATGAGAAAAAATATCCATCATCACCAAATTAAACCGTGTACGGACCCGTAAAACAGATTGCCGTGTGAACGTACACTTTAATCTATACTCCGATTCAAAAACCTGGATTTTTTTGTATACATAGGGGTTAGAAAACCCGAGGAATATTGGTGGAAAATATTTAATGACATTGGTATCATCTAAGCAAAGCATAGAAGCTCGAAACAGTTTTTGATTATGAAAAGTTTCATTCATCATTTAATTGATCTCTTTCTCATTTTCGAATAGGTACAAATTTAAATCTGTTTTGCTCCACATGTGAGATTATACTGTTGAAGTTTTAAGTGATAACCTTGCTGTCACCTTTTCGTTTTCTGTTATTATTATCGATTTTTGATTAAATGTCTTTGTTGACATAAAATATCTAGGATTCTAAATCGGAGTATATACGCTTGACACTTACTTAGTGGTCGTGGTATTCTCGTATCTCGGTGGCATGGTCACAATCCGGCGCCATTCTTTCTCGTACGTGATATACTATATCGTATAGGTATGCCTCAATATTTCATGGTCCAATAACTGAAATACAATAACAGAATACTGATAGGATCGACTAAACTCGATTGATCATCATCATGCCGCCACAAATCGAATTGTGCGTGATATACCGCGCTCTTATTGCGTTAGGTATCGACGTATTTCGTACTACAGGTAAACATTTCAACATAGAGGTAAAACACGGTGCTGTCATAGCAAAGGGAAAGTGTCATTCAATAATTTTCTTCATTCTGCAATGAAAAACTAATCTATGTGCACGTTACGAATAGGAAATTGAGACTAATTTGTCGAAATTTTTAACATCTCGTTTGTGTCAGCTATAATTCTTAGCTTTCTTCTATGGATTTAAATCGTAGATAATTTTTGACTATATCAGCAGGTATCGGTTATATAAGTAACCTAATAAATCTTTATTATTCGTTTTGGCAAACGTAGTGTAGGTCGCCCTCCGACCAGGTGGGATGACGACCTGCGAAAGACTGTAGGTAGATGCTGGATGCGGCAAGCTTAAGACAGGGCGCTATGGCGCTCATTGGGGGAGGCCTTATATGTCCAGCAGTGGACTGATATAGGCTGATGATGATGATTCGTTTGACATATGTACAAAGTAATATTGGTCCATATCAGACTGAGTCAAATTCAGAGAAGCAATTTTTGAAAACTTTCTGCTTCGTCTTTTCACGTGTCTTAGTGAGAATAGGTTTCATACTAATCAAATAAATAATGCTAGCAATCCTTACAACATCATCTAGCCCCAAGCAGAGCTTATGTATGTGTTACAGGTGCTAGATGACTGATATATTGTATAGAATATATTACATAGATATATATTTTAATTATAACATAGAATATATGTACCCAGAACACCCGAGACATACATATTTGTAGATCCTACAAACATATTTCCCAAGGCGGGATTCAAATCCTCAACCTCCTGCGTCGCAAGCGGATCTTCGCCCACCATGCCACATCGGTCTTCACATAAGTACCTATACCTACATCAAAAGCAACAGAATCTGCACCATTAAGCACAATTCTTTTATACTAACGATCCTTAAGCCATAAGGTTGTAAGAGGTTTAAGGGCTTGCAATCTATAAGATTACCTAATTGAAGGGCCGTTCAAAGGTCTTCAGGGCCTTTAGGTCGAACGTCCACATTAAGGGTTCCGGTACTCGGTCCGATGCTCTTAAACCAGTTAGGTACCTACCCATAAAATAATGTCTAAGCGAAGGTACAAAAATGTTGTACGAAGAATTCGCTTCGTGTTACTTTTTATCTACAGGTTTATAGGATAAGGCGACCCGACGATAATTCTGACTGACTATGAAACGTTTTCAAGACATTAGTCTCTCACTAAAGTTCTTTTTAAATTGCCGACTTTTTGTATATTAGCCTATATTTTTTGGTGTTTGCCTCGCCTCTTATTTATTTGTGTTTGCGATTTTTGTTTAGTAGTGAGAACAGAGCCTAAAGTTCCTCACGGTGAGCTGGCTAGTATCTGGCGAATTGCATTAGCATTGATTCTACAGCCGAGGCAATCCAGCCAGTGTCTTGGGGACCTATGAGCACTCACCTCAAATTCAAATTCAAATATATTTATTGTGTCAAACATGGTATAAAAGTGGTTTAGTTCTAAGTAATGCACTCATGTCTCACTATATTCTAGCATGCAATAATTATCAGTCAGTACACAGTTGAAACTTATGTAACTATCAGGATATTAAAAAGCAAACTTGTACTGGTTAATTTCACAATTCACTGCAAATCCATTTCGTAAGTCAGCCGCATTCAAAGTTCCCTAACTTACGCTAACACTTATACCTCAGGCACAGAATGCAAGCATTCAGAAGGAATACTCTAGACTACTTACTTTTTAGATTCACTTCCATCGTTTTTTTATTGGATTTCTTTTACAAAAAACTAAACTCACTTTACACTATACTACCCACACTAGACTACACTTTACTTACTTAACACTTTGACTGCGAACTTTTTTCGACGACTGCGATCTTTTTTTTAACCTAAGCCATTCGTGCTGCCGCTCACACAGCGGTTGTGTTGCGCCGCACATGCGTTTCGTTCGAAAAACATTACAGCTGTGCTGAGTCACACAGATCGGTATTTTCTCAGCCGCTGCGCTAGTGTGGATTTACGCATATTAGTCACTTGTAGAAAACACATACGATGTGATTT
Source organism: Eupithecia dodoneata (assembly GCA_947044415.1). Lineage (NCBI taxonomy): Eukaryota > Metazoa > Arthropoda > Insecta > Lepidoptera > Geometridae > Eupithecia > Eupithecia dodoneata. The sequence goes on from OX345678.1 coordinate 4,389,018, forward strand.
CAGCACTCGAAGTGTTAAAATCTAATTCTGTGACGATAGTCATTAGCAGAATAGGGCAGAAGAATAGGGCCAGAGGGACTCCACTAATGAACCCGTTATTTTCCCCAACACGGTTGACGTGTTGGTGGTGTGGTTGACATCGTTAACGGTGATTCAAAACAACATACGAATTCTCCGTTCGTTCCGTGTATTTTCTGGTGTCGTGACCATGTATAATGTGTTCGTCTTGCATGACGGGTGGTATAACATCGAAAAGTTAAATTAATTTACTGCCAAGCCTGACGAGAGCGAGCTTGGTGTTGTAATTGATAGGTAAGTTGATGTTCTGTTATATCTACTTTGATGTACGCTATGATATAGGTGTTTTGGAAAATTTGGAAACCCCCAAAAACCAACTCAAAATAATATATTTTTTTAATTATTCGTGTTTTGTACATTTTCACACACCTTTACATGCACACTAATATACTCGTACATGCAAAAGTGTTGGGATGTTTATGTATTTTATGTACCTATAGTGATGGATAAATATATGGATACGTGTTTATTCCTTCTCACGCCAAAACTACTAAACGGATTGGGCTGAATATTGCACAGAAGTAGCTCTAAGCCTGTCAAACATTGAAATTTTATCCCATAAAACAGTTTCCATAGGATAGAAAAAACCTGTAAATGGTTCCTCACACATCACGTGTGAAGCCGCGGGCATAAAACAGTATTAAAGTAAACATGTTTAAAAAATAGCGGAGCAAATCTTTCATTTAAATCTGTTGCAAAAGGTACCTTAGTATTTTAACAAGATAAAATGGGTCAACTTGAATCTGCCTGCTCATATCTTGCGCGAAATCCGATGGCGCAGTAATTTCAGTCTTCAGGAAATTATCTCGACGGCTGCTAGTTTTAATTACTGCCGATAGGACCAGGGACGCACTCAGGACGTGTGGGGTATTCATCATATAACAGGACGACCTCTGTGGTGCAGCGAGCGTTGGTCCATCTGAGACGCAAAATGCGTGTTGTTTGAGTGTTTGATTCTCACTGCAGTATAAATGTTTTTATGACTTGAAAATATCTGTTTTTGTTGGGAGTATTCTGTGTTATAATAACTACTAGAAAAAAATATAGGTAACTGTAATCTGGTACCCATAATTCAAGCTATGCATAGGTACTTTTGGGTTTTTCTGTATGATAATGTCCAGGACTATAAAGATAGTAATAGTAATAGAAGCTGATCAGCCTCCTTTTGTCGTTCCTCGGAGGAACGAAATTCAACTTCGACTTCAACTTCTTCCTAGATGGCTCTGCGTCTGGAAACGATATTCAATGGAAGGGTCATAGGAGAAACTTCTTCTAATGACCCTCCCATTGAAATTCATAAAAATAATTCAGGAATGTCGTTTTCGTGTGTGGACCGTGGAACAAGGTAGGTGCAGCAATGCTAAAGGCCCACCTACATACTATACGTTGACAGTGGCAAGCTGGTGTATCCAATCTATTTTGACAACCCCAACAATCGCGTCCTAGTTTCATCCCTGAGTTGTCACTTTTGCAGTTATTAATAAAAGCTTCGCTGCCCTCCCTGAGCCGGTATTGCCATTAAAACGTCGATTTTATTCGAAAAGCGCATCGCTCGTTTTACCTGAGCGGTTTATTTTTATTGGGATCACAGGGGCCATGTTGTTTTTACTTTGTAAAATATTTTCAGGAGTGAATTTTCTCATTATTCAAGTTCTGATCAATCTATGAAGTGTTATTTATTTCACTATTAGCTTCGGCCCACATTCACACGCGTTTATTGTAGATAAATAAATAAATAATGCTGGACAAATTCACACAGCAATATCTAGCCCCATGGTAAGCAGAGCTTGTGTTATGGGTACTAGATAACTGTATACATAATACAATACATTACATAGATAGATATTTTTATTATACATAGAAAACGACCAGAACATCCGGAACAAATATCTGCACAGATCGTACACATAATTGTTCTGAGGCGGGAATCGAACCCGCAACCTCCTGCGTCGCAGGCGGACCTTCGCCCACCGCCACATCGGTCGTCACACATACAATAAAAAAAAAATGCGATAGAATTTTCTAAATCGGTCCATAATTGACGTGGAAATCGAAGAACATTATGTAAAAAAAACATACAGCCGAACATAGAACCTCCTCCCATCAGCATAGACCATAAATGTTATTGTCTATTGTTATGCCTCCTCCTCTTTTGTTTTTTATCGATTAAAAACAAAACCTAACCTACCTATGATATACATATTATCATGACTATTCGAAACACCCATAGTATTCGTAATCGCATAAGAATAACAAGATATCTCACGAGATTTCAATAAAAAGATCCGAGATTATGTAAATATTCAATATCAAAGGAGCGCTTATTTTGTATTCCTATTGGATATTTGGGAAACATGCTGACTTTTTCATCAATTCTGCTTGATTTCTCTGCACAAGAAGCGATTGCCAGAAGGCAATAGGTTGTGCAATTTACCGTACATCTTTAAATTGCACTTTATTGCTTTGTGAATAGGACTTAGATTGATTTCTAGATCGGTTGAGTTGAAACCAGTGCGTGGTTGAAACTTTAACGGTCATATCCAAACTAATCCATCCATATCTACTTCCATTCATATCCATGCCCCGTCCGTCTATTTTAAGCCACGGCTGAACGGATATTAATGAAAATTTGTAGGGAGATAGATTGCAGGTACCTACTATTTATGCTAGAAAAGAGCGTGCTACGCCGCTGGGCAGAAGTCTAAACAAACATTAATACGTATACGAAAGTTTGGATGGATGGATGGATGTTTGTTACTCTTTCACGCAGAAACTACAGAACGAATCGCGAAAATTTTGCATACAGGTAAAAACTACTTTTTATCCCATAAATCAGTTCTCATGGGATAGAAATAACCTATAACATTTCCAGAGAAACAACGTGCGATAAGACGCGTGCAAAAACTTGTATGTGTCATACATATTATATCTACATTAAATAATATAATAATAATCCTACTAATATTATAAACACGAAAGTGTGTGAGAATGTATGTATGTTTGTTACTTTTTCACGCAAAAACTACTGAATGGATTTTGATGAAACTTTACAATAATATAGCTTATATATCAAAATAAAACATAGGCTTCAATTCATAAAGATATTATAGTATATTATCCAAAATGTCTATCACCGAAGCGGGGCGCAGCTAGTCTGTACTAATATTATAAAGAGGAAAGATTTGATTTTTTGTTTAATTGTAATGAATAGGCTCCGATACTACTGGACCGATTTGGAAAATTCTTTCACCGTTGGGAAGCTACACTATCCCCGGTGAACATAGGCTATATTATATTTTCTAAAAAGTTAGGGATCCGTACTAAAACCGTGCGAAGCCGGGAAGGTCTGCTAGTATTATTATAAAGCAGTGTTAATGCTAACCCAAAGAACCGGGTCTGCGCAGCCTCCACTATTTTAGATTGCACTTCGTAAGGAGGCCAAAAAGAGTATCCAGCTAGGCTGGGCAGTGTTTGGAAAACTACGTCAAGTCTTCTCGTCATCCATGGGTCCTACCCGTTATGACCTACGGAGCTGAGACGTGGACACTCACGATAGGGCTGGTCCACCAGTTCAAAGTCGCTCAGCGAGCTATGGAAAGAGCTATGCTCGGAGTTTCTCTGAAGGATAGATTCGTAAAGATTCGTAACGAATACATCCGACAGAGAACCAAAGTTATCGACATAGCTGTAAGAATTACCAAGCTGAGGTGGCAGTATCTCGCGAAGAACCGACGGCCGCTGGCAAACGTGTGGAGAGGAGACCACGACTCGGTAAACGTAGTGTAGGACGCCCTCCGACCAGGTGGGATGACGACCTGCGAAAGACTGCAGGCAGACTGCTGGATGCGAGATGCAAGCTGAAGACAGGGCGCTATGGCGCTCATTGGGGGAAGCATATGTCCAGCAGTGGACTGCTATAGGCTGATGAATGATGATGATGGTGATGACTTCGTATTGTCCCAACTCTATCATAGCGTTTCGGACTCGAATGCTATTGTCATAAATTGTATTTCCCTTTGCATTTAAGCGCTGGATGAGGACGCAGAATATAAATTAATGCATTTCTACATTTCAATGAAATCTTTTGTTCTGCAGTTCTGTAAAGCATTTCAATGAGATGGTATTACTTCAAAGCGTGGAATAGAGCTTTTCATAATGATAATTGATGACTGCTTTTTATGATATCTGCTTGTTTTATATTAATGGAAGTTGTAAGCATGAATGAGTCGCGTATTAAATTGCTTGCATTTCAAATTATTAGGAGTTTTGGGTTTAATATTGGTTGGTATTTATTTTGGGTTGTTGTACATTTGCCACAAAGTAAATTCGTCACGAAAAAAAGTATGTGTAAGTTCGCCACACTTCTGTTTTATTATTTTTGGTTGTTGTAAGTTCGTCACATATATTTTTCCGTAGAGACAGCAGAAAAATCAAACAATAAGTAGAATAGAACAAAACAAATGTTTTCACACTCACAGAATTCCATAATACGAAATAACAAGAAATCCAATTTATATTTTTCTGGAATTATCACATCTTCGCATTTTGAAAAATGTGTTTTGGGCACGTTTACTTAGAAGAAACGCAAGGCCCAATACTTGCAAGAAACCAATTTGCCTAGGATGCGCAAACATATTGTGTATTTCCTGCCGCGAAAAACTGTAAAGTTCATGACGTGCAATTTTATACAAATAACTATTTTTAGCTTGATATCACTGTGTAGTTGTATAAGTTGATTCCTGAATTTATAGAAATTTTAAAGAGAAGTTCGTGATTTTTGTTACTTTTGTTGTAGATCTCATTTAATAAATATGTTGATTTTTTATGTTATTTCTCAGGTCTTAGAAAAGATTTTTGTTTAGTGAAGAACCCATGTTGATTTTTTATATTTTTGTTACTTTAATATAAAAAAACCTTATTAAAATATAGGTTTTTTTTCAAATTATCTCCCACTGCCATAGATTTCTTTTGCTGGAGCGATATATCGCAGACGTCTCACAGACCGCGGGTAGTTGCGTGACTAAAATAGAGGGTAGGTAGTTAAGAGTTAAAGAGAGATGTATGACTATATTCCCCTTTTCTGTGCTGACTGCTGTTAGTTATTTTTATATTTTTTTCTTGGTTATCTTATAGGTAATATAACCTGTTAATTCATAATTAATTTTGGCAATAGGTAAAACCTTTGATTCATTGCGAGCGCTAAACACCATTCACTTTACTTGCTAACCCTACTTTATGATGAACTTTACTTACCTATGACGAATTTACACATATTTTTTATGCATGTGACGAATTTACTTTCAATGTATGGAGTTTACAAAAATGTGACGAATTTACTTTGTGGCAAATGTACAACAACCCTTTATTTTCATAGTAATTAAACCTTGTATGTTTTGTAAGTCTATTTCCGGTCATAGGGCTTCCTAAGCGGAAATATTTAGGGCCCAATAATATATATTGCATATTTTGTTGCTTAACTAAACAATTAAAAGAATACATCATTATATTAAACATAGACATGACTCCGGATGAGATATATACTACGTTTACAGAGTCGTGGTCTCACTCAAGAACTGTTTACCCCAGCGGTTGTCGGTTCTTTGCGACATATGGCCGGTCCACTGCTCCTTCACTAAAATTCACGGGACAGTAAATAAACGTTATAAATACACGGGCATACGTTTAAAACAACGTAAAAAGTTACCTATTTCCAGGAGATTTTAGGTATTTATTTATACCTACATCTATCCTAACGGGCACGGCACACCCAATGCAATAGAGTACCTACCTACCTTCTAATCACAGTTAAGTCATATCATAGTTGATATTAAAATAGAAAATCATCAAACATTTTAGTTCAGGTTCAGGTTCAGGTGGGGGTACTCCTTTTTCCGCATTTGGACTCCAGTTGGTCCTTTATGCGTAGTAGTTTGCTAGCATGGCCAGCCTAGCTCCGTCCAGAAGCGCAGAATCTTCCTGGGGTCTTCACAGGCTTCGCGGAGCGACCTCGGCAAGTTGAGGATATCTATACGTTGTGTTAAAACTCCCTCGCATTCCAGGATTACGTGGGAAGCTGTTTCGTCGTTGCTGAGGCATCCTCTACAGAGAGGGCTATCCGTCGCTCCGATGGTGAATAAGTGTTTGTTTAGTGGACAGTGTCCTGTTAGTGTTCCCACAAGGACACGTAGGTCCAATCTGTTCAGATTTAGTAAGCGTTTTGTTAGCTTCGGTGATGTTGATGGGAGTGCCGTCCTTGCTTGTCTGCAATTGATTTGGCTAGTCCATCGTTCGTTATGTGTATCTCTAGTTCTGAGCTTGGTCCATGTCTGAAGCAGAGAGAATGGCAGGGGTAGGAATGGCGGTGGTCCTTCTATGGTTGTCGCCGATCCTCTCCGTGCCAGTTCGTCCGCAGCATCATTTCCTAGCGAACCACTATGTCCTTTGATCCATTGTAGGATGATCCGGTTTTCAGTGGATATCCTTTCCAGAGCAGAGTGACATTCGTAAACGAGCTTGGAGCTACAGTTGTTTCCTTCCAAGGCTCTGAGTATGGCTGCGCTGTCAGAGAGGATGCGTACACGTTGGTCTTTGATTCCTCTCTTTTGTACGGCTGTAGCTGCCTGTGTTATTGCTACACATTCGCATTGGAATATGGAACATTTTAGTTGTTTTAAATTCAAATTGAAAATCCATTTACAAAGGTATTAAGTACAAATTCAAGCTATAGTTTGAGTCTAGACAACGCTGTGTCTCCTTTTATTTATACTTCGCCAAGAAAACCCAACAGTTGCGAAAACATTTCAAAGAATCCCTCTATTTTATTATTCTTTACTGTCCAATGAAAATATCCAGGGAGATAAAACGCCAATAGAATAGAACGGAGCCTGCAGTGGCAATGCCGATGGAAGTTGCATTGCCTTCTGGGAAATCTATGGCGTCGGCGCGAAGCCAAACAAAATAATAAAGAACGGGCTGGTTTTAAAAATGTCACCTTTGTTTTCACCTATTTTTTTAATTACCCGCAAGTTACTAGCCGCTTTCATTCACATAATCAAATGTAGGTAGCATAGATATTTAACTTGTTAGTCAACTCAAATTCAAGGCTTAAACAATAAGCACTTAGACTGTATTTGAGTTCAAGTCCCGCCGAAATCGGGGTTTTATTTTGGGATATTATTTAATTTCTTAAATAAAATAAATAAATAATGTTGGACAATCCACACAGTATCTACATATCTAGCCCCAAGCTAAGCAGAGCTTGTATCATGGGTACTAGACGACTGATATACTTAATACAATACATTGCACAGATAGATTTTATTTATTATACATAGATATATACCAGAACACTCGGAACAAGTATCTGCAGATCGTACACACAATTGTTACGAGGCGGGAATCGAACCAACAACCACCTGCGTCGCAGGCGGACCTTCGCCCACCGCGCCTTCCTGTGTCTTGTACTTAATTGTTAGTAGTTGAGTTCAAGTCCCGAAATAGATATTTTTTGGAATATTATTTAATTTTTTAATTTTGAATAGTCTCGGACGACCATTTTCTGTAGCTACTTTACCGCCCCGTCTATAAATTCACCTTGTAATTAAGTTCAGTACGTACAAAGGAGTTCGATTTTGTAAGTCTAACCAACCTTTGTCAATAGGTACCTTATTCAAACAACTTAGCTCTTGCCTGCTAGTCTCAATTAGGGCATATTTTCCAAGAAGCAGAATAACAATTTCATAATTTACTACGAATAAGTTCTAGAATACACTTTGTTAGCGAAAGCCTTGTATCGTTTCGTGAAACTTCTGCCAAGTAATGGGTGACTGTACAGTAGGGTTGGCATGAAGAAATTACAAATAAAATCATTTAGAACCGACTACTTCAAAAAGAATGAGGTTCTCTATTCAACTGTGTGTGTGATAAACAGATAATCATTTTAATAATAATATTGTGTCTAATTAATTATACATCACAAATTCATTATCATTACTTCTAACATAAAAAAACCAAATTATTCAATTTATAAACACGTCGTAGGTGTGTCTATGTGTGTGGATGTAGGTACAGAGTATTTACAACTATTGAGTAACAAAACGGTCTATGTCTCATAATTTACCATGCTGAGACATCCGTTTTGTGACTTAATTGCAAAAATTAGTTGACTTTATCTGTTATTTTTAAATCGTTTGTTTTGTTTTTGTTTGTTGGGTTACAAATTCTTATTCTCATTCTCAACTGTATGAATTTGAAGTATTTCGCTAATATGAACTTATCTCCAAAATTTTTGCAAATTTCGGAGACCACATGTGAAAAGCACTTGCAGATGTAAAAGTGCTTTTCACATGTGTTCGTCCATCAATTCCTGAAATATTAAAACTTGTGACAGCCCTACGTCAGCATAAAATAACTGCAAAGTCACGTGACAAAGGGAGCTATCGTAACTACACAGGAATAATTCAGGGAACGATTCCGTATTAGCCATTGTAAAATGTGCACAATGACCAAGTGAAAAGGTTGAAAGTTGAAGCAGTACTGAACCGTTCGGTTTTTATGGAAAATCTTTTCAGTTTCGTTATTAATTCGGCTTAGAGAAACTAGTTTTTTACTAAAGCAGCTTTTAGGGTTCTGTACCTGAAAAGAAGGAACTCTATAGAATCATATTGTTTTTCGTGTATTGGTCGCGACCCTGTTTGTAAGGAACGCATAGAAGTATCAAGTTCAAATAAATATCAAATACTCAGGTCTGCTTTGTCCTGCAACTGTGAAATGAGTGTAATAATCAAACTTCCAAGTCAACACAGGCAAAAATAAAAATTAAATTTAATATATAAAAAAGCTTGTTTCAATCACAAGCATTTTTGATGATTTAGAAGCAAAATGCTTGGAAAGACAAATCCAATGAACCCAAAATCGCTTCGTTTAAGATTTTCTGTGTCCATCATAAGATCAACTCGATGATATCATGGCATTGCATTTTCACAAAACTACATAAGTATACCAAATTTCAGTTCAATCGGTTTAGCATATTATTATTTTGAGCCATTATTGTCCCACTGCTGGGCAAATGCCTCCCTTTTCTCCTTCCACTCCTCGCGATCCAACGCTGCAACAGGCCACGATGGAAGATGTACCTCGAGCTCGTCGCGCCATCTCATCCTGGGCCTTCCACGTCGCCTCTTAGCGTTGGTTTAGCATAACTGTTATAAAATTCTATTGCAAGATTGTTTTCACACAAATGAGCAGGGCCAGTAGAATAAAAGCTTAAAAAGCTAATATTATACCTGCATATTTTGAAGCTCGCAGCACTTATACAAATTAATATTGTATGATTCCCGCGAACAATTTACATAACAACGGTCTCTATTTACGGAACCCTCGGTGGGCCAGTCCAACACTTACTTCACCGGTTTATTCATTTTACAAAATTATTATACTTAGATAGATAGATAGATAGATAAAGCATTTATTCGACACTGCAGCACATGATGTAGGGTAACAATAGTAAAAGTAATAGTAAACAATAAGTAATAGTATAAAACAATTAAAAGTGGAGATTTAAAAAATTGTGTGCGTGCTGCAGCCTGTCAAAAAGGTAATAGCTCAGCGAAAAGCTTTGCTCTAAGAGCAAAACACTGATTTTCAGTATTACGCTTTATAATACTTATATATAAAACATAAAACAAAAGCTAGATAACCACATAAAAATACCATAAAACAGCTCAGCAACTCATCTAGCAACTACAAAGTTTATTAAACAGTGCTGTACCCACTTCAAATATTATCGACAAGTTATCGATAGAATCCCTCGCTTCCCCTCGAAGTCGCCAATTACAGAACCATCGAAACTTCGCATTTCAAGACCCGACCGTCTGGTTCTAACATCAAGTTTGAAAATCGAATATCTCAAGCAGGTACTTACCTAGAACTTCAAGAGCAAGTATTGTGTTTGTGGATTGTCGTTTGCAATCGGCGGCGGCCTTGTTTTAAACTTTGCGCTTCAACTTCTTAGCCCCTTTGTATAACCTATCTAGGGCAGTGCATTGACTGACTGATGATTTATTGGTGTTTATCATCTAGGTATACAAAATGCTATTTAATTATCTTAGATAATTACTTTTTTAGAGACAATAGATTTAATTTCCGCCATTTATATATCAAGTCTCCAAGATTTTGCGTGTGGTTTTGTGTGTTTCTAAATTAATTATTAAGTGACTTGATAAACGAGGGCGGGTTTTTTTTCTGTTTTCTATCTTTTGTTGAAAAGTGATATAGAAGACACTTATTTGCATCATCTTTCATCACTGAAGGCGAGTAAGGTGTCATGCAACATGTTTAGGCAACATACAAGTAGTAAATGAAAACATTCTTGCTAATTGTGAGTTGATAGATTATACTCGTATAACAGAGTTTTGGGTTTACCATCTTACCATCAACCTTTTCTGTATTACTACAAAAACTATCGTAGTTTGGCGAATTCATTACGGATGTAAGCGGGTTAACTAAGAACCTCAATGGTTGGTGTTCTTTAACAAAAAAAATAAGTTTCATAGTTAACCCGTTTAATCTGTAATGAACCTTTATTGACGTTGAAGAGCATCATCGTGTTCATTCCAGCCCAAAAACGTCCACTTAGAAATTGGCCACCGTAGGCCAATTTCTAAGTTTAATCGATATGGAGAAAATAGAACATCGATCCTCCCTAGACCGAAGCTAGTCGGAATTAATTACTTACCCGTTACTATTAAAGATTAAAAGTTAACCCGCTCCCACGGCCTGATAAACCAAGTTTAAGATTGCGGATAGTCTTGTTTCTAGGTGAAATTTGATTTTAAGTGAATAAAACTTTTAAGCTGTGCGTTCACTGGATCGGAATCGAAGCATACACGGGTTGGTGTTTACGATATGATATTGAGTTAATCGTCTATTTGTCGCGCACATACATAATGTAAATTTAAGACTTATAAGGTTTTTTCATTTCAGAACTGGACCAAATTGATATATGACCATACGGGAAGCAAATAAAAAATCATCAAAGTTCACTCAGTCGAAAGGTCTGAGGTAACAAACATTCAGTTTGAATTCGGTTAAAAACAAGGGAAAGATGAGTGCGGGGGATGTGTCCTAGGGACGGACGCTGACGAAAGAGTCCGCTACACATTCTCGCACCGCTCAGCTGCCCCGCACATAATCTGGTGGAAACGCAGCATTATTATGGTCATCGATACCGTGAACAGCTCGTTAATCTTCGTATTTATACAGGAAAGTAATGTACCAAAGAAGTCTTATTGACACTGACCGAAAACATTGAATGACATACGTATAGCAAGGGAAAAATAATAATTCACCCACTCGTTTTCCGAAAGAAAATAAATAATTTACCTCGCTAACAGAAATACCCAAGCCACGAAAACTAAGGAATATTTTCACGCAGAGGAAAAATATTTAGGTTATGAATGGCCAAAATAATATTTAGGGAAACCTATTTTTGTCCAAATATTATCTTTTATGCCCGAAAATTTTAACTGCTTTATTGACTTTAGCATGATACGTATATTTTCATATAGAAATGAAACTCGATGTTTCTTGGTTTTTACGCAAATTCTATAATCTATGGCAAAGAGAATACAATAACCACGTAAATCCATGGATTTTTTTTGTTTGTCTGTGTTTGTTTGTCTGTTTTTGTTTGTACCTCAACCTAAACAACCTAGTAAACGTAGGTAGTTATTGTATTCTCTTTGCTACTAAATGTGTTTCCCTACACGTTAAGTATTATACTACCAAACGTCTAAAACTACCGCATTTTGTTTACAGCAAAAAAAAAACACATCTTACACAATCCAATAAGTAGGTACTGAGTACTTGGCCACGCGAAACGGAAAATATTTTTTTGTTTTATGCAAAATACCTAATCAGTACGATTGCAAAGGAAGCGGGCTTATTTCTTTCTTTCACGTCATATAATCAGCTCTACATTTTATTTCAGTATATAGAAGAAAAAGAAATGAAAAACTTCGAGCATTTCTGAAAACAACATTGTTATTTTGTTCTTTAAAAAGCACAAATAACTTTTGGAGCGCTCAGACGGCATTTGGTCGGGGTGTCTAGTATGAGCACAGAATAACTATATAGTGGTATGAGGTTGAAACTTCTAAGGATCTCGTAAATGCAAGTTTCTAAGACCTGTCAGAAGTATTTTGTTTCGATGGAATGCAAGTTTTACCCATGTCGACAAAACGTTACGGGCCCTAGGCGTTAGATATTCTCTGATTTGAGTGTCGATTCTTCAGTAATATGTGACGTCATATTTCTGAAGATGACGTGACGTCATTTGACGTACTACTGTTATAATTAAATGCCTGTTGTTACCTATTCTTCCCGATAAGACATTTTAACAGAAATATAGACCTAATAGCAAGAGCCAAACATTATAAGGTTATCAGTGGAGGCGTATGTCCAGAGGTTTAGTGTCATTCATGTGATGTGAGAGGCCTCAACAGAACTACTCGGTATTTGCTATCCAGAGTATCTGTTTAGCCGACTGGGTGGTACAAATAAAGTGCCCAGCGGGATAACGCGCGAAACTGAGCGAAGTTTTCGCTGCCGCTTGTGGTAGCAATTCCCTACCGTGTAAATAGACCCTGAGGGCGATTGGCCGGAGTCACTACTCTAGGCCTTTAGCTACTATCGACTGAAACATGTTACGATTGAGTTTGAGAGGTCTATCGAGGTTAGAAGTGAAAAGAGTCGTTTATATTTAATTAAATACAAATAATTTAATACTAAGTGTTAAAGTTTAAATTCCAAAGTTATTTGTATTAATAAATCCAGTAGGATTAATTCTGAATCATGAAACTTGGAGAGGATTTTCAAAGTTGTTACTCGTTTTAGCACCTGCCTGTATAATATTCAGTTTATGAAGCGCTATAGGGCTTAATGAATTCAAGCTGGCAACTGCTTTGGTCTAAAGATTAAAATGAAAAGTTAGGTTTAACCTACACGTAGTTATTTCATACCTAAATCGACGACCTCTGTGGCGCGGTGAGCGAAGAGCCGCCTGAAACGCAGGAGATTGCGGGTTCGAATCCCGCCTCGGAAAAATGATGTGTACGATCTGCAGATATTTGTCCTGGGTGTTCTGCTCGTTATCTATAAATAACAAAAAAAAATATTTATGTAATATATTGTATTAGGTATATTAGTCATCTAGTACCCATAACATAAGCTTGGGGCTATATGATGCCGTGTGGATTGTCCAATATTATTTATTTGATTAACACTCAAAAAAAGGGAGCAGCAACTAATAACGTCCTTTGTAGAAAGCTATTATTATCTAGTATTATATTTGTCTGTTGATTTCTTCACTAGGCTAAGCCTGTATCGAAGAAATCTACAATCTTTACCATATTTCCCAATAAAAGGCTTTTGACTGACCAACGTAAGCCTACATCATGGACCATCCAAAGAAGGTTCTCATAAAATACATTAACTGAGCAAAATGCATCGCAGCAGTCCTCTCAAGCGAACTTGTGATGAACTATTAAAAGAACTCTCAGATCTGCATAGGACTGTTTTTCCAGGGCTGGGCAAACAGCTCCTGCAGTTAATGCCCAATTGCGGAAGGTTATATTGGTTATATTATAGATAAATAAATAAATAAATAATGCTGGACAATTCACACAGCATTATCTAGCCCCATGGTAAGCAGAGCTTGTGTTATGGGTACTAGATAACTGATATACATAATACAATACATTACATAGATAGATGTTTTTTATTATATATAGAAAACGACCAGAACACCCGGAACAAATATCTGCAGATCGTACACACAATTGTTCCGAGGCGGGAATCGAACCCGCAACCTCTTGCGTCGCAGGCGAACCTTTGCCCACCGCGCCACATCGGTCGTCAGATTAGGTTGGCTTGGGAGACGAGATGACTTTACACCCCGAAATGAAATTTCCTGGTAAAGAGAATAGTAGAGCTGTTCTTTGTTCGCTATGTCAATGTCAGCGAAGCAGTGTACTATTTAATTTAAATGTAGAGCGAAGTCTCTCACACTCTGCTGAGATTTACACATTGCTGTAAGATGCTGTTTGTAGAGCGCAATAGAATTCAGTAATTGAGGTAAATATTACGCTATTGTTCTGTTTGGGATGCCTCAAGTATAAGAAATACTCGTATATGTATGTCAAGTAAATAAAACGTTTTGTAAATTTTAAACTAGACCTATTACAGGTAGTAACAACAGCATCCTGAAAGTAATATCTAGTAAATATGACTGTCCAATACGACACCACTGGGTGAAATTACTTATACTCTAGATTTAGTTATTTTGGTTTATTTTCTTCGTTGTAATTGTATTTTCCTTTTTGTAATTTTGTGTATGTGTTTTTTATGGACCTTTTTTGTCTGATAATAAAGAATTTGAATTACTCCCTCCTTATTTTAGTCCAAATTTTAATGAAAAGAGGCAAGGAAGATAATAATGTAAATAAACTGGTCAAATGCGCGACGACTCTCTCTTGAAGGGTTCCGTACTATCGTGTAAAACTTTTTCGCAAAAGAACCTCCCAACCCAAAAAACTGTTTTTTTCAAAGGATCGAAAAAAGGCGAAAAGTCAACATAACCAGGTTAGTGGTTACCTATCCAAGTACTGACCTCGCCTAACGTTCCATTACTTCCATGGACATTGCACCTTGCAGACAGAAGAAACAGCGGAGGCTTAGTATATATAGGGTCCCCTTAAAAGAAACGGCAAAGCTCTCGACCGGCCAGATAAATCACTGAAAAGAGTCAAGACCTGTGTTGTATTGTAGGTGTCTATTTGAACATTGTTGGTTCAACAGTTCTTAGAATAACAGACTCAGGTGGTTGGAATTATGCAGGTTTATAGAGTTCTCAAGCATTATTTTAGAAGTGCTATTGGAAAAACCATAGCAAGGAAGTGTGGAAAGAACACTTAAGTATATCTAGTGTCCTTTCATAACTTGGAATGCACCAGATGTGTCTCATAACAAACCGTTAGTTCGATATAACAAAAGCAATTTGCAAAAGTCGTTTGTGCTGAAGCGAAAAGAAAAATATTGGTCTAGAATTTTCCAACAAAGTGTACGAATTTGCTTTGAGACAAGATTGCAGGGTATGCATTTTTCACGAACAATGCATTATAGTTGGTAGGTAATTGAATTTTCAAACGTTCAGTGGGATTCTAATACTCTTTGTATCATCATCATCATCATCAGCCTATAGCAATCCACTGCTGGACATAGGCATCCCCCAATGAGCGCCATAGCGCCCTGTCTTCAGCTTGCCGCATTCAGCATCTACCTGCAGTCTTTCGCAGTTCGTCATCCCACCTAGTCGGAGGGCGTTCTAATACGTTTACCGAGTCGTGGTCTCAACTCAAGACACGTTTGCCCCAGCGGCCGTCGGTTCTTCGCGATATATACTCTTTGTATATCGAATTTAAACAGTTTACATAACACATAGAAGTTCCCGGCCCGCCGACCAGTTGAAAAACGCGAAACGCTAAAGTTTATAATAATTACAATTTTATTCGCATAGTTTTTTTCAAGATAAATGTAGTCTATTGGTTAATCCAGGTTCAGATTCATCCATGTAAAATTGTATCGGTTCGTTCAATAGTTTTTGCTTGCAGTTGAGGTAACAAAGATTTGACGACCGATGTGGCGCGGTGGGCGAAGGTCCGCCTGCAACGCAGTAGGTTGCGGGTTCGATTCCCGCCTCGGAACAATTGTGTGTACGATCTGCAGATATTTGTTCCGGGTGTTCTGGTCGTTTTCTATGTATAATAAAAAAAATATGTATCTATGTAATGTATTGTGTTATGTATAACAGTTATCTAGTACCCATAACACAAGCTCTGCTTACCATGGGGCTAGATAATGCTGTGTGAATTGTCCAGCATTATTTATTTATTTATATTTATTTAAAGATCCATCAAACCTGCATAATAAATAAATTTTTTGTACCTATAAACGTTAACTAATTATCTCAACCTCAACAGCCTATATTGGTGGGTTGCGCCCTAATGCCTTTTATCTCAGAGGAGGGAGGGGGTTGTGCAAATAAATATATTTTGTTTTAAACTGTTGCATCAAATTATATTCCTTATGAAAACATGAATAGCTCTATCTTATGTCTATGTAAGTCTATTATAATGTTTGTAAATTGTAATGTAGGTATTTGTTTTATTCATATATTTATTAAGTACCACCGTCTATTTTATTCGTTCATGTCCAGTCCATCCTAAGGTTGCCTGGAAGAGATCGCTCTCAGCGATAAGGCCGCCCTTTACACTTCCTTTATTCTATTGTTTATTCCTCTAGGTATTCCTGTAGTAATAATTAAAGTTTTGTTTACAATTAAAATTATTGTTTTAATCGCCATAGTTTCTTGAAAATATATCGTCAAAGTTAGTAGGGCCATCTCCCCCGGACTTACCCTATTGTTTTCTGTTTTATGTGGTATAATAAAGTATTTTCTATCTATCTATATTTTTTAATGAACATGTGTGTGTGTGTGTCGAAACAAATGCCACTCTATTCTATAACGATAGGTTGATCTCTATAGCTTTCTAGAGAAGCCTTTACACTATCGCTCGAAGCCTGTTAACTTCATTCTCTAAACAACCAACAAGTTCATTAAGCTGAGCCGATACAACGGCTCTAATGAATTTATGCTAGAGTGGTGAAAGCCTTTGGCAGACAGTGAAGTCAGGGGCTACACTTTTTACCATCGGCATAGCCAAAGGGTTAAAATTCTTTGTATAGTGGTATCGATTTAGTTGGCACAAAACTTAAACTACTAACTTACCCTACCTAACTTACCTCAATATTTATTAAAGTCAAAGCCGAGTGGGAGGGTTAAAGGGATATTTATGGATAGAAATTAAAAAAAAAACTGTATATTTATTTTGATTTCGTTGGCACACAAAACTTACCTAAACTAAGAACTTACCTTAACTAACCTACTTACATTTATTAAAATACCACTGTCTATATTGTTGATTCATCTCCACTCCAACCTAAGGCTGCGTTGAACAGATCGCTGATCGATGATACCTAGTCTATCGATTTGATATTATCAAAGGGAAGGATTCCTTGTAACACCATTTTGTTTAGGACATGCTTGAAAACAACTGAATAATTAATCATGGAGACAAACTTAATTTTATACCAATAAAATCATGTCTACAAAACTGAAAAGGTAAAAAAGAAAAGTTTTGTTTTTCAAAGTTCTTTATTTAACACAAATTTTTACAATCGTAGATTAACTAAACACTGTTTAGAACCTAACTAAGTACAAAATCTATTAATTAATAACTCGACAGGCTGAACGCCTTTAAAAGTTTTTTGATAAAAATACTATTTATAATAACTAACACTTATTAAATCATTTATTACTCAAATTATACAAATTTCAAACAAAAGTCATATAAAATAATAACGTCGTCGCACTTTGTAAAGCGCGCATTTTTATAGTAAAAATCTGAAAAGTGAACAAACTGTAAATACAAAAGAACGTAAACGTGAATTGAAAACACACAATAGCGTAAACCTAAAGTCAATTTGAGCTTTTAATTTCCAACCCGAAATGTAACAAAGTTGGATGAAAAATAATTAGTATCAGCTTACGGAGCAAACTCACTCGCTTGGTGAAAAACCTGAAAAACTAATTACAAATATCTGTTTGTGAAATTAAAATGTAAACGTGAAGTTGGTATTTGGGTTATGGGTGGATATTGTAGGTACGGTGGTCATCGATAGCTGACTGGCAGGTTAGTTTAACTCAGTAAGTAATAAATAAAATAAATAAATAATGCTGGACAATTCACACAGCATTATCTAGCCCCATGGTAAGCATGGTAACATAATGACAGTACCGTGTCAATATATTTATGAAAACTTGTTGTACACTCATAAAAATATCAATCGGTTCACTAAAAAAAGTGATATACATAATGTAAATACTAGAAATAAGAATAAACTCGCTGTGCCCACAACTAGGCTACACAAGATAAATGTATCTTTTAAAGGGCAATGTATACGCTTCTACAACAAAACTCCAAATGAGTTGCAAAAATTATCAAGAAATAAATTTAAAAAAATTGTGAAACATATTCTTTGTAAAAAAGCTTATTACAAAATATCAGATTACTTAGAAGATAAAAAAGCTTGGAACGAGTTTTGCTCCAACTCAAAATCTACCAACTTACAAATAAGCAAATCAAATGTACTAGACACATAAGTTATGAACATACTAGTGGTTTCTGCTCACTTCTTCCACTGGTGGACAAAAAATTGAAGTGAACTATAAAATAATTTAATAGTATAAAATATGACCTGTCTAAGTGCTTATTTGTAAGCTTACAGAAATAAAAACTTTTCATTTTAATTTTTCATTTTCATTTTCATTTTCAGAGCTTGTGTTATGGGTACTAGATAACTGATATACATAATACAATATATTACATAGATATATATTTTTTATTATACATAGAAAACGAACAGAACACCCGGAACAAATATCTGCAGATCGTACACACAATTGTTCCGAGGCGGGAATCGAACCCGCAACCTCCTGCGTCGCAGGCGGACCTTCGCCCACCGCGCCACATCGGTCTTCTGGTAGTAAGGTAAGTAGGTACTTTACTTGTCGCACTCTGGTAATGTCAGTTGAAAATAAGGCTCTGAAATACAGACACAAGGCTAGAGCTTGTGGCTATACGAATCTCGAGAACGTTTCTTCATAATTTCTATACTTTCTGGTACTTTCTGCTACGGTGATTGAACAGGAGATCCACTTAGCTGATTCTTCAATTTCTTCTCTGTTTCACGTATTTCCAAATAAAAGAAGTCAAGTATAGCTTATTCACTTTTTTCTGGACTGGTTTCCACAACAAGGCCACAGGGAGGTCCTTTTGTGCTGCTACGTCCATGTGAAATTGTTGGTATACATATACCACTACGCCAAAGAACACAGGAGCCATCTTATGTTACGATTCCCATGAAACAAGTCAAGTCAGCCTTCCCATTCAATATCATACTTGCATCGTCATGAAATCTAACGATTTTGACCTCTAACCCGGTTTCAATAAGAAACCCGCCCATTCCGCAGGAAATCACCAAAAACTGCTGAATAACACCAATCACCTGAACAAAGGTAAATCGAGGCGCGCGTGGAAATGTCCAAAATAATTCCTGGAGCGCTGAAACTGTTTGGGGAAATGGCAGACGCGACTTTTTGTCGCGAATTGTTTTTTATTTAGATAATAACATGATATACTTCGTCAAAGTACCATAAAGCTTTAACTAGACACAAAGATCTCAGCTGGTCAATTGGGTTCGGAGAAGCCATGAAGTTTTTACTTTAAAAACTATCGTAGTTTGTCGATTTCTAATAAATACATTACATAGATATTTTTTTATTATACATACATAGAAAACGACCAGAAGACTCTGAATAAATATCTGCACTTCGTGCAAACATTTGTCCCGAGGGGGGAATCGAACCTCCTGCGTCACAGGCGGACCTACGCCCAACGCAACACCAGAGGTCGTTGGATGTTAATGTGTTACATGACGGCACGCTGTAAAATAAAATTTTGTAGTCTAATTATAATAGGTAGATAGATAGATTATTTATTCATACAAATAGGTTACATCATTAAGTTAGTAGTGCCTTAAAGCCTATGTTAGGTTTGTCTTAGCACTATAGTTCTCACTTAATTTAAAAATAAATTAATAATTAATACAATGACAAGGAAACAGGAATGTTTTTCTGTTTCAAAGGTAATGTCGCGTCTTTTATTTCACTTAATAATACCAATTTTTCGCAATATAAAGTCTTCGTGACGTGTTAACCGTCTATTATGATGTAAAAGAGGCCTTTGTGCTAAAACAAAGACGTGAGCGAGGAGTGAATGAGGATCGGGCATAATTTTCCCTTTTTTCATAAAAATGCGGTTCATTATCACAAAATATTTAAATTTAAGCAATATGTGGGGTTTTAGCCTTTTGTAAATAATAAATGTACTCTAAGTACATTAGACACGAGGTACCTCTAATAATAATAATGAGATTTTAATATAAAGAAACCGGCCAAGAGCGAGTCGGACTCGCGCACAAAGGGTTCCGTATCTTTTAAACGGCAAAATAATATTCTGTTGTATGACCCTCAAATATTTGTTTAATTCTGTTTTTTAGTATTTGTTGTTATAGCGGTAACAGAAATACATCATCTGTGAAAACTTCAACTGTCTAACTATAACGGTTCATGAGACGGACGCACAAACGGACAGAGGAGTCTTAGTAATAGGCTCCCGTTTTACCCTTACGTTACAGAACCCTAAAAACTAAACTAGACAGGCTCTAATTAAATCCTATTGATTAAAAGCAATATCTTAATTACGTTGGATTTATTTAACCTACGTTAATAATTAATGTCATTTAAGAAAAATAAGATTTTGCTTTAATTACTAATTAATGAAAATATCTCAGAGGGTAAATTTTGATCATTTTCTAAGAAGACGTATCACTTATTTGACTTAACTTAAAAATTAACTACATGACCTGATCCCACCGTCAATATTACCTAAGTCTGAAGGAAGGAAAGAACGTTGTATTTAAAAAAAATTGTTTAGTTATCTTCGTTTCATTCGAATTATCATCATTTCGACGATTATTAACGATTTTTTTTCTTCTAATCTTTTTTTGATTGTATACCTAGCGTTTTTAATATTCACACTGTCATTTAGCCGTGAAGGTCATTGATAAGCTTTTCTATTGCTTGGCTAATGTAACCGTATTTTACATGTATTAAAGATGTCGGCCTTCTTTAAATTAAATAAATCAATCTATCTTCTACACCACAACAGCGCTATAAATATATTTCACATTATTAACTTTATGTCATTTTCAATTAAATAAGCCACATTCACCGCCGTTTAATTTGTAGTAAACAAAAGAAACCAGTGATTTCAGCACTACTACAAACTTTAGTGTAAAAGTATCTACGCATTCTACCACGAAGTCAGAATAGCCCTTTACAAAACATCCAATAATCACCAAAAAGGCGCATTCAGTTCCATTTTCAAAAATGAATTCAAATGAACTGTATGTTCTTTGAGGTTCTTTGTAAATGGAATACCAAATAGTCGAGTCTTTATCTTGAGGACGAATGTCCTGTATTGTCTAATGATATCAGACACCAATTAAAAAGAAAATAATACTTTAAATCCCTAGGGCTGTAGATTCAAGTTTTACGGCCGCTGACCTACGGTATAATGATACCCTATTTGAGCAAGAGAACTGAAAAACAGATTATCATGGAAAATACTATCGATCTGTCATCGTATCTAGCTAGGCACAACAATAGGGACTAAGATTTCATCCAAAGCAAGGGAACAAAGCATGTCAATTAGACGACAAACAGACAGCCTTCTTTGTTCGTAAACACCAATCGATGAGAACTTTTGCTTGAAGATGCGGTAACGGTGCTCAGCGGAGCGAGAGCGGATTTATGTTAGATTTTACTAGAAATATAGTGCACGGCAGGCAAAAGATAAACATCACATCACATAAAACTAATATTATAAATGTGAAGGTTTGGATGGATGGATAAATAGATAGATATATTTAAAATTAATGCTAGCATCGGTTGTTCGGATGTTTGTTACCTCTTCCCGCCAAAATTACTGAACGGATCGGGTTAAAATTTATAATAGGTAGTTTTCACTTAGAAATATCGTGCGCGGCGGGCAAAAGACATATCCACACACTATAATAAATGCAAAAGTTATGATGGATGTTTGTTACGTTAGAAAATAGTCGCTTACGTTTCCGCTGTCTACCAAAAATGCTCCCTAATGTGACTGATTTATTACCTCTCTGAGTTGATTCACCTACTTTGAATTGCTTATTCACTGCCTCAATGGTTAGTATGGGTTTACACGATAAAACTAAAAAGTTTTCGTTTACGCTGGTTCACTGGTTCATTTATTGGTAAAATATAGTATCAGGAATCCTTAAAATATCTATATAATAGTCATCTAGTACCCATAACACAAGCTCTGCTTAGCTTGGGGCTAGATGATGCTGTGTGAATTGTCCAGCATTATTATTATTATGATATACATACATATGTACGCTGCAAGGCGCTTATTATGTGACATTAATCGAAAACTTATATATCTATTGTTTTCAAACTATGCAAAACTAGTACTTGAAACTCATTAAAATCACAAAGTGGTCTTTAACACTTGTATTGTTTTAGACGAGACTTCATTTATATTGAAATTTGAACTTAAATGACTATTTTTATTTTAGACGAGACTTCATTTATATTGAAATTTGAACTTAAATGACTATTTTTATTTTAGACGAGACTTCATTTATATTGAAATTTGAACTTAAATGACTATTTTTATTTTAGACGAGACTTCATTTATATTGAAATTTGAACTTAAATGACTATTTTTATTTTAGACGAGACTTCATTTATATTGAAATTTGAACTTAAATGACTATTTTTATTTTAGACGAGACTTCATTTATATTGAAATTTGAACTTAAATGACTATTTTTATTTTAGACGAGACTTCATTTATATTGAGATTTGAAATTAAATGACATTGACTATTTTCTAATAACTCGAACGAATAAAACGTTTTCTAAATGCTTATAAAACAACTTTAATATCCCTTTACATTTTATTTAAGCCCCCCTCTCGACTTTATAATTGTATTTACAAAATCCGTCGGTAGTTACTAGATAGGTACGTGATTACAAAAACCTGCAACCGAGACATGAAAAGGTAAGTACTAGAACTAAATAAAGATATCATCATCATACCTAGTAGTCCACTGCTGGACACAGACCTCCCCCAATGAGCGCCATAGCGCCCTGTCTTCATCTTGACGCATCCAGCATCTGCCCGCAGTCCTTTGCAGTTTACCGATTCGTGGTCTCCACTCAAGAATAGGTTTGCCCCAGCGGCCGTCGGTTCTTCGCGAGATATGGCCGGCCCACAGCCACTTCAGCTTGCTAATTCTTTGAGCTATGTCGATAACTTTGGTTCTCTGTCGGATGTATTCATTACGAATCCTATCCTACAGAGAAACTCCGAGCATAGCTCTTTCCATAGCTTTGCCATAGGTAGGTGTCTAACTACAAAAAAAACCGGCAACCGGAACATTAGGAACATTATGAACTAAATAAAGTTTTAGCTTGTTTAAAACAATATCTATCGTCCGGCACAACTCACCGAAACTCCTTGGATCCCGCCCTCTGTTGTGATAAAATGCAGTGAACTTGGCTGACTTATCGCTCCCCGGGGGGTGATTCCAGACAAAGTATCGGGTACATCGCTAACGACCTGAATAATCAGCTGCCTCTTGTTTGTGAAACTTAGATAAAGTCCGTCAAGTCTTAAAGGTATTGTATTAAAACTAGTTTCTGCCCGCGGTTTCGTACGCGCTGTGTCTATGGAAGCTTAACACTTTCACTGCTGAAATCACACGGTATGTGTTTTCTACAAGTGACTAATATGCGTAAATCCACACTAGCGCAGCGGCTGAGAAAAAACAGATCTTTGTGACTCAGCACAGCCGTAATATTTTTCGAACGAAACGCATGTGCGGCGCAACACAACCGCTGTGTAGAGCGGCAGCACTCATTTTTTAGGTTAAAAAAAAGATCGCAGTCGTCGAAAAAAAATCGCAGTCAAAGTGTTAAAGGTCATTTATATCCTATGATAATAATAATCAGCGGCCTCGTGTTTATGAAACATAGATAAAGTCCGTCAAGTCTAAAAGGCATTATATTAACACTAGTTTTTGCTTGCGATTTCGTAGGCGCTGTGTCTATGTTATTTATGAACATACTAGTGGTTTCTTCTCACTTCTTCCACTGGTGGACAAAAAATTGAAGTGAACTATAAAATAATTTAATTGATAATAATGAATAGTATAAATATGACCTGTCTAAGTGCTTATTTGTAAGCTTAAAGAAATAAAAACTTTTCATTTTCATTTTTCATTTTCGAAAGCTTAAAGGCTATTTATATCCCATGGGAATAATTTGATGGAAAAAATTGCCTGTGTTTGATTCCAGGATTAAGTCTGTACAAAATTTTAGCCTGATCAGTTAAGTAGTTTTTGCATGGAAAAGTAAAAAATATCCATCCATCCATATATCCATAGTCAAATCAGTTCACTAGAACAGGGAGTTTCGCCTCTGTTTCGCTTATCATACAAAGGTAAATCTATTCGTTGGAACAGAGAGTTTCGCCTCTGTTTACCTTGTCGTAGAAAGGCAAATCTATTCACTAGAACAGGGAGTATCACCTCTGTTTCGGTTGTCGTACAAAGGCAAATCTATTCGTTAGAACAGAGAGTCTCGCCTCTGTCTCGCTTGTCGTACAAAGGCAAATCTATTTGTTAGAACAGGGAGTCTCGCCTCTGTCTCGCTTTTCGTACAAAGGCAAATCTATTCGTTAGAACAGGGAGTTTCGCCTCTGTCTCGCTTGTCGTACAAAGGCAAATATATTCGTTAGAACAGGGAGTTTCGCCTCTGTTTCACTTATCGTAGAAAGGCAAATCTATTCGTTGGAACAGGGAGTCTCGCCATATCTTATTTTTTGCTAGAAAGAAAAAAGACTTTAAGTCTACTATACACAATAGCAGTAACACAATGATAATTTGATTAAAACCACTTACGTTACAAAAACCCACGCTCACCTTCAATTGAATTTGTAGTAAATAAAAAAGATTTCGCGCTAAAACCAACTTTATTTATTGTCATTCTATCATGAAGAAAAAATCACACTTTTTAGAAAAATCCAATTATCACTAAGAAGACGCTTTCAGTTCAAAAATAAATAAATAAATAATAAGTATCTATGTTCTTTCATAAGATATACTAAAAGTCGAGTCTTTATGTAAGAGGTAAAATTTCTTGGACCTACTAAATGAATAATCAGATAAAAAATATAATAAGAAAAAATACGTACCTACGTCCCAATTAATAATTATTCTGTATAACATGCCACCGTCTATACTTGTTCTAACACTTCATGTCCATCCAAAGGTTGCATGGCAGAGATCGCTCTAAGTGATAAGGCTGCCCATTGTACAACACATTCTGTATTTGTCTTTTTCCTGTCCATTGTATCTGTTTTATTTGGTGTGCAATAAAGAATAATTGTATTGTATTGTACTTTTCAGCCCTAGCACTGAAACTCGAATTTCAGTCCCGCTTTAATGACACACTTTTTGAGCAAACGATATTTATACCAAAAATAAACTATAAGTTTGACCGAAACCGCTGTACCATTCCTTAGGAAAGGTGGGGGGCAAGGAAAAAAGAGCAAGAGTACGCGTTGACGGCAGACTGATGGATCGGAGCGGCCGATATTTCCCCCCCGTCTCGCCGCTCGCTTACCTCAGGCGTGGTACAGCGGTTTCGGTCAAACTTATAAACAATCCAAACAGAATATACTATCTCTGAGCAAGAATCGAACCCGAGATCCGATTCATCAGTAATGTCTTTAAGGGTCAGTATTCTACAGTTTAAGCTGTTTTTAAGGGCTATTTCAATAAAGGTCTACATATTTTCGGCGGCGAGCGAGGTGTGATCGTGTCGGTCCGTCGCGTTATTGATCCCGCTTTATTTATATCTGGGTGAGGGTAGTTTCAGGCTTATTGAGAGCAGATGAGTGAATGATTTATATGAGCGGGTGAGTGATACAATAAAAAAATGTGGCCACACGAACATAAATAAATATAAATAATGCTGGTCAATCCACACAGCATCATCTAGCTCCAAGCTAAGCAGAGCTTGTGTTGTGGATGGTCAAATTTGAACAGAAGTGTGTAGTAGTTGTCCTTCCGTATATATGGAAAGATGAGCGACTTATTTCGCCTTAAGTGTAATATTCTGGTTTTTTACCGGAAAAAAGCTAGCCAGTTGAATTAATAAATTGTTTTCACAGCAAATATTTTAGGCTACTGCTTATGAACCCAGTGTGCCACTTCGTGTTCCTCGCACAATGACACAGCCAATGAGTGTTGTGACGAAAAACATGCAGTTTATCAACCCTATGTCAACGCTCTAAAGGTGAAATCAAGATTAATTGGCGAAACCAGCCGAAGAATACAAAATTTAAGAAATTGCTTGAAAAATCAATCTTGTAAGAAAAAATATTGTGGCTTAAAATTGAGTTCCAGTTGTAGAGAAATCTTTTGTGCGCGAAGAATGACGTTCAAATGAGCTTCGATAAGTAAAAAGTTTTATTTCGTTTGAAATATAATAAATTACAAAGTCACATAAATAACAGCTTGTTAGGTATCACGATTATTTACGATATTTATGGGGTTTTTTCTACAAAGGGCTCTTCGAAATATAAATATTAAAGACTTGAAATGGGCTAGTGTTTTTTATTTAACTTATTCCACTTGTGGACTAACATACTAGCTTAAAGAATGACGATTGACGTGGAGCGGCGGTTAATGGTACCGACTTCGACGCATGAGGTTGCGGGTTTAATTCCCACATGACACAGTACACATGACAGGACATGTTTTTCGATCTGCAAATATTCGTATCGGGTGGTCTGGGTAATTTCTGTCATCATCATCATCATCATCAGCCTATATTAGTCCACTGCTGGACAAAGAATCAATGACAAGAAAAAGAATCAATGAGCGCCATAGCGCCCTGTCTTCAGCTTGACGCATCCAGCATCTACATACCTGCAGTCTTTCGCAGGTTGTCATCCCACCTGGTCGGAGGGCGTCCTACACTACTTACCGAGTCGTGGTCTCCACTCAAGAACACGTTTACCCCAGCGGCCGTCGGTTCTTTGCGAGATGGCCAGCCCACTAAAAAAAAGGATCTCAATTCTTCCGAATGTTTATTTCTGTGTCCAATATTCAAATCTTGTATCGTTACAACGATTAATAGGTAATTACTTATTCAGAAATTTACTTTGAAAACGGTTTCTAAGAGAACATTTTCCTTTAAAGCTTTAAACATAAATTTTTTAAGCTGTAATCCTTAGGGAAATATTAAAATGTTTACGACATAAAGTGCCTTCTCGTGATAAAATAACAGACGGACATAGGTTCTGATTTTCCTATATATTATGTAAACGATGGAGTGTCCTTTACTGTCTAATTTATTATTTACTAGCTGCGCCCCGCGGTTTCACCTTGTGGTGATAGATATTTTGGTTAATATACAATATATCATTATAAATTGTAGCCTATGTGTTATTCTGATGTTTAAGCTTTATTATTGTAAAGTTTCATTAAAATCCATTCAGTAGTTCTTACGTGAAAGAGTAACAAACATCCATCCATCCAGCCATACTTACAAACTTTCGCGTTTATAATATTAGTAGGATTATTTTTACCGTGATTAAGTCTTGAGCTTTCCAATAATAACTTATACGGGGTCAATTGATGAAAAACGGTTACTTAAATACTGAACCAAGTTACGTTTAAGTTAAAAAGTTTCGTCAAAGGAAGTATACCGACTATATTTACTCGAAGCTGACAATGCCTCTTTTGCGTTTCAATGTTGGTTGCTACCGCAGAGCAACGGACATTCTCTTGTCAAAATAGGTGTATTAATATTAATCAAATAAATAATTCCCCAAAAAATATCGATAAATAGACGCACAAAGTTATACATAATATCTTTTTGTATGTAATAAAAAGGATATACATAATGCCTTTGTGTAATCATTTGTATTACCTACCTACTGGCCTCAAATTGCGACAGTAACGTTAACGTTAATCGCCTGCTATAACGCTACTAGGATCTCGTTAAGTAACAAGGTAATTAACACCGTCAATAATTAACGACCGTTTTCAGAAACATCTTAGTCGTAGGCTTACGACGATAATATTAAATGATTAATTACAAGGAGAATTAGGGAGTTGTTGTTTGTTGAATTATTTTTGATGAGGCACATCATTTTCAGGAACGAATAGTATGCTTCAGGGGTTGAATTCTCAAAGGCTTCAGGCAAGCAGGCTTTATGCAAGGTTGCCTAGAGAAATCGCTCTCAGCGATAAAACTACCTCTTGTACTATGTTGATTGATTCATTTAAATATTTATAAGATTTTTATTAAAATTATAGTACAATAAAGTGTTTATTTCTTCCGACCAGGTGGGATGACGACCTGCGAAAGACTGCAGGGAGATGCTGGATGCGTCAAGCTGAAGACAGGGCGCTCATTGAGAGCCTTATATCCAGCTATGGACTAACATGTCACAGGCTGATTATGAAAGTGTTCTTTATTCATTATTTAGCAAACTTTTCTTTACAAATAATCAGTTAATCAGTAATATTTATTCACATAAGACATGGTACATAATACATTGGTGGAATAACACAGTAGAGCTGCATATCTCGCCCGAATACAGGCACGTGAATTTTAAAATCAAATAATCGCAAATATAAATAAATTGTCAGTTAAAATAGAACTCGCTACTCAAAAATTAAAATGAAGGTAATTTACAACCGAATAAAAACAATGCTCAATAAATAAATAACATAACAAAATGAATGAATGATGATTGTTAAAATCATCATATTTCGGTTTGTGAACAGAGTGTATTGAATTGGCAGATGGCAGGTGCTAAAAGTAAAATAAAACGAATACAAACTAAAATAATCATAATACATATACAAATATAAATATACACTAAGACATAAAAATAAGTAGCTAGTGATGACTTACATAATAATAAAGGGTAAAGTGGAATTTAAGTACATATTATATTAATGCTGTGCTCCTAAACGATTGTCATATAAACTAACCGCACAAAGCGTTCTAAACACCGTGGTTTTACCGTCAGAATTAACACGCAGAGGCATGTTAGTTAAAATAACGGCTGGAAGGCAGCGGTGACCGTTTTAAAGCGGGCGTGAATACAATGCTCGAGGATAATTATGTATAGATATGTTAGGTTCACCTAAGCCTAATGTAACTGGCTTTTTTGTGTGAGAAACTGCCTACCAAGTTTACAAAGTAGGTATGTGTATTTATTGCTATTTTTAGAGGACCCCATTGTTTAGGTAAACCTAATTAAGGATTTAAGACACTATCTACCAATTCTTTTTGACAATAAACGATATCAATCTATCTATATATGTCGTTTGTTTGTTTTATCATTATTATTAATATTTTTTATTAAAGAGAAAAGAAGTTTATAGTAGAAGAAGCAAAGCACTCTTTTGTATAAATAAATTAAAAGGCTGTATCAATGCTGATACAGACGCTTCTGTATAGAAAAAAATTAAAAATGAGGCTTTTGGATAAAAATTCATACTGCATAAAGGTAAGGAGGTTATAAGTTAATCAAGATAAGTCAAGTCACCATGTAAAAACTTAATATACATCATCCAACAGTAGGTAGACGATGCGATACTGATAATGGATGGATATTGGGATTGAAACGCGCGTGACTACAGCCGCGTTCATCCTAAAGATGTTCCTCGCATATGATGAAACGTTGGTGTTATTCCAGCACAAACAAGGCTGTACAGTACAGTCATAACAAGAGTAGATATGTAGTATATTGCTCGAGGCTGTGATAAGTGTCGTGAGATTGCCGTCGTAATATAACGTCCACCGCCTTTTAGCAAATCCCGGCTTACACAGCAAGGGAGACCGCAAAACTGATGTGCCCACACGTTAAACACGTAATTACAGTGCGGCCTGTACTGTGGTTAGCCCGCACTAAACCATGGAGATCGCGACCAAATGGCGCTGAGAACTATGATTTGTGACGCTTTTCTGTAGTGAAGCACGGCGCCGCGGCGGGTAGGTAAACATTGACAAATGTTTACCTACCCGCGCAAAAATATACTCGCTTCTGGAGGTCTACTTTGAAAATCGAGGTTGATGGATGACGTCGATCGCACTGATCCAACAATCTTACCACCAAGTGGTTTCGGGAGCGACACTACCTGACATCTTTTTTTCGGATCTCTGAGAAATAAATGTCAGAACCATTTTTAAAGTTATGTCACCGATGTTCATCCGTCAGCTCTGTTCGTTTTTCAAAGTAGACCTCCAGCTTTTTTGATGAAGCCATTATCTGAATGAACTTGGCTAGTTTTGATATTTGTGATTTTGATTACTATTATTATTTATTTATTTTGAGCCATTATTGTCCCACTGCTGGGCAAAGGCCTCCCTTTTCTCCTTCCACTCCTCACGATCCAACGCTGCAACAGGCCATGATGGAAGATGTGCCTCGAGCTCGTCACGTCATCTCATCCTGAGCCTTCCACGTCGCCTCTTAGCGTTGGGTGGGCTCCACTCTGTGGTGGTCTTTGCCCACCCAACGCTAAGAGGCGATTTTTTGATTAGATATACAATATTATGATGTGACTTATTTCTTTCCTATTTTGACAACGCGCGGATTGTGTGTAAAACGTGACGTAAAACATTTACTTTGACAAGGTTCAGTCCCATTCTGTTCGCGCGCGGCTTATACCAACTGCAGCAAATGAGTGTAAAGAGATCGTCACAGCTTACAGAACATCTGTGAACTGTGACGTCACCGTGATAAAAATCTTCCTCGCGTACCAAGAACCATTTAAACTGAGATTGTATAGTAAGCTCTGCCTGCCTGAACTAGAGTCTATGTAGTGTTAAAATACTGTGACGCTGGCTTTGTAAGATAGATTTGCATGTTGTTTTGTGTTAAATCCTTTTTAGGACCAATAACATAAAGTATAAACTGCTCGATCAGAATATTATGTTAGTAACCATTTCGAATAGTTGTTTGCTTTTAACACTTTGACTGCGATTTTTGTTCTACGACTGCGATCTTTTTTTTAACCTAAAAAATTCGTGCTGCCGCTCTACATAGCGGTTGTGTTGCGCCGCACATGCGTTTCGTTCGAAAAATATTACGGCTGTGCTGAGTCACACAGATCTGTATTGTCTCAGCCGCTGCGCTAGTGTGGATTGACGCATATTAGTCACTTGTATAAAACACATACCGTGTGATTTCAGCACTCAAAGTGTTAATGTTTCCAAACAACGAGTGCGGTTGGAAATTGACATTATTTGTACCATCCCGATTTTACAACGCTCGCATTGTATCAGAAATGTTATATATATTACTTTGCTAAGGTTCCGTCCCATTTTGACTGTGCCAGAAATGTATTAAAATAAGTTTACCTAAATCTTTATTGACAAACAAAATTGCAATCAATGTGTAAATTTACTAGTATAGGTAATCAATGTGCTAGCTTGGGGCTAGATGATGCGGTGTATATTGTCCAGCATCCCATTATCATAAGCTCTGGTTAGCTTAGGAATAAATGATGTGTGATTTGTTCAACAAGTTTAATGAAACGAAAGGAGGCCACTTGCTGCCCAGCATAGTATGAGAGAAAAGGATAATAAAAAAAAATATTTCTTAATTAAGTTTCAAACTTCTATCAGGACCATATCCAACGGATGGAGCCTCAACTCCTCCGTAATGGGATGTAAATTGGGCAAATATTTGCAGGCGTCTGAAACTCGTTTTTTAAAATGCACGCGGTTTCTTCGAGATCCTTCTATTTACTCTGTTTCTTCGAGTTTTCGTTTATTTTCTGTTGTTTGTTTTAGCAGGTTAAATACTGTTTGAAATGTGTCGTGGGCACTCGGTGTAATTAAAATAAGAAGACATTTTTTATTAGCGGTTTCCAAGGTTGTATTTTATTACAATATTATTACCTGAAATGCAATAGTTTTGCCCGCCTTGGTGAGGCAGAATGTATTTGAACCTTTTGATTATAAGTAGGTACTTACTATTTAAAGGGTATTAAAAAAAGTGCTGCACAATTCACACAGCATTATCTAGCTCCATGGTAAGCAGAGCTTGTGTTATGGGTACTAGATAACTGATATACATAATACAATACATTACATAGATAGATATTTTTTATTATATATAGAAAACCAGAACACCCGGAACCAATATCTGCAGATCGTACACACAATTGTTCCGAGGCGGGAATCGAACCCGCAACCTCCTGCGTCGCAGGCGGACCTTCGCCCACAGGACCACATCGGTCGTCAAAAAAAAACATCTATATTATTAATTATCCATAGGTCGCTGGTTCATATCCGGCTCGAAGGACCAAAAGGATGTACGGGACACCGTTAATTAATATAAATGATACGAAGAGATTGATAAAAACTCTTACATTGAAATAATAATATAATTGATATTTGAGCACGCGCCTACCATGATGAGGTGATAACGTGAACTGATGCAATAAGCTAAGTGGAAGGCGCGTGTAACATATGACCTAAATAATAAATAATATAAAAGGTCCGCCTGCGACGCAGGAGGTTTCGGGTTCGATTCCCGCCTCGGAACAATTGTGTGTACGATCTGCAGATATTTGTTCCGGGTGTTCTGGTCGTTTTCTATGTATAATAAAAAATATCTATCTATGTAATATATTTTATTATGTATATCAGTTATCTAGTACCCATAACACAAGCTCTGCTTACCATGGGGCTAGATAATGCTGTGTGGATTGTCCAGCATTATTTATTATTTAATATTAATGATTTGACAATAATTACCTAGCTTATACCTAAATGCACGGCTGCAACGTACATACACACTGTCTCGTATTAAATCATTTTAAATTCACGAAATAAACTTTACTTTTTAACCGGCAAGACAGGTAATGTTTTTTGTGTGTTCCTATGTAGTCATCCTCTTTTATATCGAAAGGTACAAACCGCTGCTGATTATATTGATATACATAAAATATAAAAAAAAATCATTGTCTATTATTTATAAGAATTTGCTTTTTTGACTTTATAAAAACCAAATGTTTTTCAATAAAGTTCTTTTTGGTTTTCTTCTTTTTAGTAGTTAGATAATTAAGTCTTAGCTATCAGAATAAATATATTTCATTTTAATTTTAATTTTTTACTGTATGAGATAAATTGTACAAGATGGCGAGTTTAATCCTAAACGAGTTCTTCACTAGAACTTATTGCAAGAAACTCTTTTGTTTCGCGACGTTTCAACAGACTGAATTACTGCCGCGAGTTTCGTAGAAGGCCTAGCGGCAAGATTTTCCCCCAAATAAATATATACCTTTATAAACATCATCATCATCATCATCATCAGCCTATAGCAGTCCACTGCTGGACATAGGCCTCCCCCCAATGAGCGCCATAGCGCCCTGTCTTTAGCTTGCCGCATCCAGCATCTACCTGCAGTCTTTGTTTTTTTATAAACACACCCACTTATATATACCATTAAGAGTAATGGGTAAACCATCGATAGTAGAGGTCGAGTGCCTTTGTGACCCTCTGTTGGTTTAGGTCTACATTGCGAGCATTCCACTGGAGCCACAATGCTCTTCGTCAATTACCTATCATAAGTCAGAGTAAGAATGGTATTTGGTTCTTCTATAGATAAACAGAGTATAACTCATCAAAACATCTTCATCTTCATTCTTGATTGGTCTGGATACACTAGAGTTGAGACGCAAACTGCATTTAGCCATGCACTACTGTCTAGTTCTCCGTAACAGAGTGGATAATCCTGTAATATTGGGTACAGTTGGCCTTTACGTCCCAAATAATTACATTAGAACGGGACGCAGGTTCCATCGGCTCTTTGCTCTACAAGCAGCGCGTATGCAACACGCCCGCGCCGGTAACGCTCCTACACTCAGAGCACTCGCACTACTCAACGATTTCTTGCAACAGTTCCAACATGTGGACATATTTAATGATAGTTTAAGCCTTATCTACTTAAGTTTAAGATCGTACCTTACTTTTAAATAATCTGTTTATATATGTGACTACCTACCTATTTGTAATCTTGTTTTTAATTTATTATTATATACTGTATATTGTTTTTCATATATTTTGTCTTTTTTAAGTCTAGTAGTTAGTGTTTTGGTGTTAGACTGTAAGCTAACTGCTGTATTTTTTTTATAAATAAATAAATAAATTCCCTAGAGGTTGAACTCGCCTTATAAAATTACCTTTAAACCAGGTGAGAAAACTTTTCAATTATTTTCATGAAAATAATTTAAAAGCTCGTTATAAGAAAATGTAATTTTATTTTCGTGTGGAACTCGAGTAGATAATTAGCGTTCTTGTTAATTAATTAATTACCAGGGTTCTTCCTTTATTTAAATCTCAGGGGACGTTATTAATAAAGTAAGTTTAAAAGGGGTGAACGTTTATGCAACCTTTAGGAATGAATAAATGAATGAACTCTTTATTGCACCTAAAAATATAAAATAACACCTTATATCTAAACATTACATATTAAAAGTACAATAGGCGGCCTTATCGCTGACAGCGATTTCTCCCAGGAAACCTAGGGATGGAGAAAAAGATATAAGCAAACTAAGAGTTGGTACATCACAAACAAACAGATGGAGAAGTATCAAAAACAAGAAATAAAAAAAAATACAAACTATATACATTGCATGCAATACAAGGCTACTTAAATTAGAAACATAACCTAAAAGATAAACTATAAGAAAGAATAACTGAATACAATAGGAAGGTACCACGGCGATAAATATCGATAAAAACTGATCACAGCTGGAGCTACAAGTCACATCTGAAGAGACAGTAACTGAATGAGGATAATGATCCTTTAGGGTCATTTGGAAGCACGTCGACTACGATTTTTTTTAACCTAAGCCATTCGTGCTGCAGCTCTACACAGCAGTTGCGTTGCGCCGCACAGGCGTACTGAAAAAAATGTGTTACGGCTGTGCTGAGACACACAGGTGTGTGTTTTCTCAGCCGCTGCGCAAGTGCGGATATATATATAAATAAAAAAAATTATATAAACCAAATGCAGCCCAAAAAAAAACATTGAGAAGGGGGAAAAAAAAAGATATTCCCACAAAACCCAAGGACCGAGGGGTCGTCACCCCTCGAGTTGACGCCGGGGTAATGAGGCCAAGCCTCGAGGCCCCTCTCTGTGTCCCCACCAGGACCGGAAAGAAATGTATTGATTGCAAGTCCGGATTTACGCATGGCAAACACGCATAAGTGTGCACATGCATCACCCGTAAAAAAACACATAATAAACACACCATATTATGATGTAATTTCAGCAGTCAACGTAGATAGATAATTCTTTATTGCACACTAAGTATAAAATGACAATGTAAAATAAAAACTTAAAAAAACTAGATACAATAGGCGGTCTTATCGCTCAAGAGCGATCTCTACCAGACAACCATGGATGGATAGGATCGTGGACAGTACCAGGGGATCTGTGTGCTTGCAGGTTATACATATATTATAAAATAAAATAAAATACTTATAATACTTACATGGAAATATACTACATACATATCATAAAATATATATACTTATATACATAGGGACTCAGTTATGCATTAGTGACAGCAGGACAAATAGTGCTCCTTTAACATAGTTTTAAAGGTTGGTAGTGACGTAGTGAACGTTATTCTATTTTTGAATCCTTTTTGTTACACAGGACCTCCATCGTGCGAGTGTAGAACTAACTATATTCATTCAGAAAATTTAAAAGAGAATGGCCTCTAACTCAACCAATACTTCTTCGATTGTCTTATTTTTATTAATGTACATAGTACGTATATAAAACAAAGTCGCTTCCCGCTGTCTGTCTGTCCCTATGTATGCTTAGATCTTTAAAACTACGCAACGGATTTGGATACGGTTTTTTATTAGATAGAGTGATTCAAGAGGAAGGTTTATAAACCATTTGACACATAGATCTCCACGCAGGCGAAACCGCGGGGCGCAGCTAGTTTTGAGTAAAGAATTTGTATATTTTAGATTTATCATTCTGATGATATAAAATACTTAAGTAAGTAACTTTAATACTTCATTGGACTGTATTAAGTTGTTTTATTGATAACCATAAAAAATGGATCCAGGTTAAGCTTTTTCAGCAGAAGAAGCTGAGCTGTATTTCGCATGGACAAAACCAATAAAGTAATTGCTAATAAAACAATGTACATGCTAAAATAACCAATCAAATTAATTAATTAAGTAACTGAAGTACACCAATTGACATAAATAATATAAAATGTAACGTAGTCAATAAATACAGTCGACACCAAAATACAAATAACACTAGGTGCCTAGTTACCTTTTAAAATCATAAACTTCGATTTAATGATCATTCTATGTTAGTCCATTGCTGGACATAGGCATCCCCTAATGAGCGCCATAGCACCCTGGTCTTCAGCTTGCCATCCAGCATCTGCCTGCTGTCTTTCGCAGGTTGTCATCCCACCTGGCCGGAGGGCGTCCGTTACGTGTACCGAATCATGGTCTCCACTCACACAAGCGTTGTCGTTTTTATTGGTAGGTACTTTTGACGCATATAGTGAACATCAAATTGCACGGCAAATACATTTTCAGTAATTTAGTAGCTACGGCTCATAGAATACGTCTTCAGTGAATTGAAATTATTAAATTTTGAATGTTACTTGCGGTGCCTTCAGTTATTCCGTGAAACTGTACAGAAATATTGGAAAACTCAATAATCAAATCATAATAAATATGCCGTTTATTTACCATGCGATAACTTTTGTGTCAACTAAACTTTTGAAGCTATAATGGTAATAACCATTATAGCTTCAAAAGTTTAGTTGAGGATCCCCTAAAATGTTTCTCCCAAAAGTGTATTATCATTTGATTGCTCTTTGCGACTGTACATTCCAATCGCTTTTCATCACAAGTGAATATAAATTTTGTCGTACAATTTCAGCTTGACTGGATGATCTCTCGTTCCATCGCGTTTTTATTTAATGAATTGGCATTGTACTACAAATTTCAAAAGCTAGCTAAGCCAAGTGTGACAAATAACATAGTTATAAATAAGAGCTAAATAAAATTATTTATTTAGTCTTAGGACTAGAGACAAGAGATAACAAAGAAGGTGAAATTAACAATGCGTGCACTTGAACTAGGTGAAAACCAAATAATGAAATAAATTGGGAAAGCTGGACTAGATGTCTGATATACTTTATATATTAAATTATAAAGATATATATTTTTATTATACACAGAAATAACCAGAACACGAAGACGTACAAACATTTGCCCCAAGATGGGAAACGAACCCCACTACCTCCTAACAAAAGTCCAAAGTCCAACAAAAGTCCCTGCAAGGGCATTGCAATATAAATTTAAAGTTCATCGACATCATCAGCCTCTATGTTAGTCCACCTATGGGCAACTGGACATAGGCCTCCTCAATGAGCACCATATCGCCCTGTCTTCAGCTTGACGCATCCTGCATTTACCTGCAGTCTTTCGCAGTCGTCATCCCACCTGGTCGGAGGGCGTCCTACACTACGTTTACCGAGTCGTGGTCTCCATTCAAGCACATGTTTGCCCCAGCGGTTGTTTGTTGCAAT
This sequence comes from Eupithecia dodoneata, assembly GCA_947044415.1. Taxonomy (NCBI): domain Eukaryota; kingdom Metazoa; phylum Arthropoda; class Insecta; order Lepidoptera; family Geometridae; genus Eupithecia; species Eupithecia dodoneata. The sequence continues at coordinate 4,426,565 of OX345678.1, forward strand.
TTATGTACATTCAGTTATAATTATGCTATAGGTAAGATATAGGTATTATAGGCTATAAGTTTTATACACCATCTAAGTAGGTAACAACAGTAACTACCTAATTGTTAGGTTTTTTATCCAAATCCAAATGGCCTAAATCAGAAAAGTCAGAGTAATCTCGAATGAAATCGTCGAAAGCCGTATAACAACTGACCGGCAGGCTGATTATGTAAAAGCAACAGCAACAGCGACGCGACCGCGACCGCTCCGCGACCGGTTGCAAAGTGTCACTAGAAACCGTATTACGGAAGCCTGTCGCGCACCGATCGCAAAGTTGTTGCTGATTGCTCATTGCCCATGGACACTAGCGCCACTAGCGACAGAGTAGCAATAGGTTAATTTACACCTGTCGCAAACCGGTCGCAGTTACATAATCAGGGGGCGGCAGGCTGATTATGTAAAAGCAACAGCAACAGCGACGCGACCGCGACCGCTCCGCGACCGGTTGCAAAGTGTCACTAGAAACCGTATTACGGAAGCCTGTCGCGCACCGATCGCAAAGTTGTTGCTGATTGCTCATTGCCCATGGACACTAGCGCCACTAGCGACAGAGTAGCAAACCGGTCGCAGTTACATAATCAGGGGGCGGATCATCGAATTAGTTTGTCTAACAAACTGTCTCGTCGGGGCCGATTCTCGTGACTTGAATGTCGATGAATAGATAAATGAACCTAGTAACATACTATCGAAAATGTGTGATAATATTAAAAGTATTTCCGTAATGATTGGGAGTCGGGATAATCTCGAGTCTGCTTGGATTGATTTATTGCTAAAAATAAATTTACATAATAACACGAGGCACCTACCTACGCGACATCTCACATGTTTAAAGTAAGTGGTAGGTAGGTACTTAATAAGTTTTACCTTTCCGCTATAATATTTATTAATTCACAAAAAAAAATCTGTTTAAATATAACGTTTTCTTTATTTTAGCACCGTTTGAGTATTTTACTAAACATTCCCATGAGATTCAATTACGAAATTGCTCGACGCTCTTCACGCCCCGCCAAGGATAACTGCATCTGGTGTGTTGTCCACGACACAATAATTCCACGGGAATCACGACCCTTAGAATACACGAGGATATACGATGTGTTCGAATTTGAAATAAATTGCAGGACCCATTCTTTACATGGTAACTGCGATGATAAATGGCTTTTTCAGTGTTCTGATTTAGTTTTTACTATTACTATTTTTGTTATTTCATTGAATATGCCTGTTCGTGACGTCACCTGTATGGGCTCTAACGGAAGACCAGCGCTGGCTAGATCTCTTACGGAGCTTAGCCAGCATTATGCTGAGATAGAGCCTTTTTGTAACAACTGTATACATGTACCTATTCTATAAGTGTGTCTTTTTTTGTTAATTTAAGTTGTTATGAATGTCTTTATATTTCTATAAATGTTAGATTTGAGATCGCAGTATAGTAAAAAATTTACTCTGCGATATAAATCTTAGAAGGCCGTTTTGAAGTGAAATGGTACAAGGCAGACATAGTTCATCATCATCAGCCTATATCAGTCCGCTGCTGGACATAGGCCTCCCCCAATGTCTTCAGCTTGCCGCATCCAGCATCTCCCTGCAGTCTTTCGCAGGTCGTCATCCCACCTGGTCGGAGGGCGTCCTACATTACGTTTACCGAGTCGCGGACTCACACAAGCATAGACATAGTAACTCTCGATTTAATAATATTAGTATCGATACACAGATTTGAAATTATTATTATTTCAAACTAGTCTAGAGTAATTAAACTAAATCCCAAAGATTTTAGATATTGGCGGGTATTCAATCCTCGACCTTCCTTCAGTACGTAAATGCTTAATTCAACGGGGCCACGAAATCCAGTTACGGCAGTAACTTGATTTCGTGTCTCCGTTGAACACGACGACATGTCTTCGTGTCGAAAATTTCTGGGACACTTTTATTTACTTATTAATATATATTATTTCTATTTACTTATTGAAATATTGAAGTTTATCCAATCCTGTTCAAAGAATAGAGCTAGTATTTAGTTCGTTCGTTTCGTTTGTGTCGCCGTTGTTCAATTCTAAGAAATTCTATTTAATTTCTAAGAAATCACGCACTTGGGGTGTGAGGTGTGTTAACCTTAGACAAGACATGGTCGTCAGTTCAAAAACGTTGAAAAAATGTCGAAGCCCCAGAATCGGAATAGCCACCTTGACCTACATACTGGCAGCACTGCAAATACAACTGGTAGCTGGTAACACTGTCAACTCGCATCCGCTCCGCACACTTCTGAATGGCGCAAAAAGTTGCCAGATAACGGGGTGTGCACACTGCGGGAGTTATTGAGTGAACAGAAATTAAACGAAGGTAAGTAACAGTTGTTGTTGAATAAAAGAGGTTATTAAAATAGCTTGTGTTTTTGAAGACCTTGGCTAAGTGACAGATGATAGTAACTATGTTAAAGGAGCACTATTTGTCCTGCTGTCACTAATGCATAACTGAGTCCCTATGTATATAAGTATATTATATATTTTATGATATGTATGTAGTATATTTCCATGTAAGTATTTTATTTTATTTTATAATATATGTATACCTGCAAGCACACAGATCCCCTGGTACTGTCCACGATCCTATCCATCCATGGTTGGTCTGGTAGATATCGCTCTTGAGCGATAAGACCGCCAATTGTATCTAGTTTTTTTAAGTTTTTATTTTACGTTGTCATTTTATACTTAGTGTGCAATAAAGAATTATCTATCTATCTATAGTCTAACTTTCATACCAAAAAATGTAAGTATGTAACAGCAAAAATGTAACAACTGTTTTGGTCAAAGATACATATGTAGATACGAGTATATTTATTTATCGTAACCAGTTTACCGTTGATAGCGTCTTAAATCCAAAGACCCTTCACAGGTCATCATCCCACCTGGCCGAAAGCTGCCTACAATACGTTTGTTGAGTCGCGGTCGCTACTCAAGAACACCTTTACCCCAGCGCAGCGGTTGTCGGTGTAACGTTGTTGATACATCCAGAAGGTTATTTATAGGTTACTGCGCCTCGCGGTTTGGCCCGCATTTAAATCTGTCAAATGGTTTATAAACCATCCTCTTGAATCGCTCTATCTATTAAAAAAACCGCATCAAAATCCGTTGCGTAGTTTTAAAGATCTAAGCAAACATAGGGACAGATAGACAGCGGGAAGCGACTTTGTTTTATACAATGTACTGATGAAAAATTTAAGTGAACATTAAAATAATATTATATGATAGATAAATAAATAATGCTGGACAATCCACACAGCATTATCTAGCCCCATGGTAAGCAGAGCTTGTGTTATGGGTACTAGATAACTGATATACATAATACAATACATTACATAGATAGACATTTTTTATTATATATAGAAAACGACCAGAACACCCGGAACAAATATCTGCGGATCGTAGGTACACACGATTGTTCCGAGGCGGGAATCGAACCCGCAACCTCCTGCGTCGCAAGCGGGACTTCGCCCACCGCGCCAAATCGGTCGTCAAATGGATAGATAAAGCATTTATTACAGACTTCCGACACACACATACAAAATTCAACAATTATACATTACACTGGAAAACAAAAACATAAAACACAGATTATTTTTATTGTTGCAAACTAGACTCATCAGACCACTGGATCTGTAAGTACGCTAGTTTGCGGTTACTCTTAAAATCAATAAAAAACTGTTGCTATAAATGCAACATCATTTTTGACATCATACAAAGAATTTAACAAGTAATTGGTATTATTACACTAAATAATGACACACACGCACACACATACACGCACACACCCTCACACACAAACACACACACGCACACACATACACGCACCCAGTATCACATACATTGTAACATAAAACGCAGTTGACTAAACAAAGAAAAGCAAACAATAATTAAATTAACACAAATGGGTAAGATGTCTGTTTGTGCTACAGTATGTTAAAAGGACTGGGCTCAGCGTAATATTTTTAATGATAATAATGTATAAAATACATATGACTTGTATCAAGTGCTTATTTGTAAGCCTGAAGAAAATAAAAACTTTTAATTTTGTTTTTTTTTTAATAACCATAGTAATAGTCAAAAAGAGACGAAATGAAACCCGTGAAAAACAGCAGAAACCCACTCATCGCTGAAGTACCTATTTAACAATTTCACGGTGGCTGAAGATACATGAGAGTCTGCATCAAGATCTGACAGCACAGCGTTTATTTCTGAAGATATATGTTAATAGAATGTGTTATTGGCTGTCTGTAGCAGGATATAATAAAATTGGCACTTATTTTTACCGAAAAGTCATATTGGATGATAAGTAAGATAGGGAAAAAACGACGGGCGAAACGCGTGTTAGATGAAACGCGTTTTGGACGAAACGCGTGTTGGTAGAAACGCGTTTGAAGTTAAATTGGACTAATCGCGTTTAGAAGAACCGCTAGAAATCCTAAAAATTGAATTTTTATGTTTTCGGCACAGTTTCATACGGCTTTGTGTTAAATAACCATGATAGTTCTATCTAGCACTACCAATCAATAGGTTTCTTTCGTGGGGGCACAGAGAGGGGCCTCGAGGCTTGGCCTCATTACCCCGGCGTCAACTCGAGGGGTGACGACCCCTCGGTCCTTGGGTTTTGTGGGAGTCTTTTTTTTTCCCTTATACTCAATGTTTTTTTTTTGGCAGCATTCGGTTTATTATTTTTGTTTTAGCACTACCTACTAAACTGTTGTCCACAATACCCAAAGGTTAGCAGGTAAAGAATGCTATCTAGCATTATGCTCGCCTATGTGCACTAAAGTATATTCTATCTATCTATCTAGTTTTAATAGTTTACCTGTAGATTGTTTGGAACAGGCTGCAGTTAGCTGAATTGTTACAATTGTGAATACGACATAGTTCTAATTTGTTTCTATTAGTTTTATTGTAACTTTCTTTGTATAATAAAAGTTATTTAGGAAAACTTAATATTGACTGCAACAAGTGTTGAAATATAAAAACACTAGTTGCGCCCCGCTGCTTGACCCGCCTGGAAATCTAAGTATCAAATGGTTTATAAACCTTTCTCTTGAATATCTATTTAAAAGTACGTAATATCTGTTTAAAAGTACTATCTATTTTAAAAAAACCGCATCAAAATCCGTTGCGTAGTTTTAAAGATCTAAGCATACATAGGGATAGACAGATATAGAGGGAAGCGACTTTGTTTTATACTATGTAGTATACTTTATTTGAGACAAGCGAATTCGCCGGTTTTCCACTAGTGAATAAAACACTTTCACATGAGGAAAATGAGAGGTCATCAATCAAGTCGAGAATGTTCCCGTCTTCATCCCCCACCTGGTCTTTATCTCGTTGAAATAAGAGGCGTTTTGATTGGTTGTCTTATTAATAACTTGCCTAGATCAAAGAACTTTTGGACGTAGGGGAATAAACAATAATCTATACTAATATTATAAAGAGAAAATGTTTGTTTTTTTGTTTGTTTGTTTGTATTGGCTCCGAAACTACTGGACCGATTTGAAAAATTCTTTCACCGTTGGGAAGCTACACTATTCCCGGTGAATATAGGCAATATTATATTTTCAAAAAGTTAGGGATCCTTACTAAAACTCTAATAATGTAACCGTAAGGTGTAAGAAAATCACCTAATAAAGTGAAATTCGAGTTTAACGGGTGAAACCGCGGGGAACAGCTAGTCATTTATAACGGGACATGTACTATGATTAGATTATTAAGTTTTCCAAAATTATAAAAAGAAGAGCTTTGCTCGGAGTTTCTCTAAAGGACAGGATTCGTAACGAATACATCAGACAGAGAACCAAAGTTATCGACATACTCGTAGCCCTTAGGATTAGCAAGCAGAAGTGGCAGTGGGCCGGCCATATCTCGCGGAAAACCGATAACTGCTGGCGTAAACGTGTTATTGAGTGGACACCACGACTAGGCAAACGTAGTGTAGGACGGCCAGGTGGGATGACGACCTGCGCAGGACTGCAGGCAGATGCTTGATGCGGCAAGTTGAAGACAGGGCGCTATGGAGCTCATTAGGGGATGTCCAGCAGTGGACTACTATTGGCTGCTACTGATGATTTTGATGATATTGTATGTGTATAATGTAAGATATTGTGCTGTCCTCACAGTCGAGCTTTCAGCCACCTCAATAGACACTATCCATGTGCGCATTGCAGGGCACAAGTGCACACTGGTGCACTCTCTGTTCCCTCACTCACATGACCCGATGGAACGGCGAACCGGTGCGACCAGGGAAGGGTCTTTTGTACTTCATTTATAATATATATATATAATATATATAATGCTGGACAATTCACACAGCATTATCTAGCCCCATGGTAAGCAGAGCTTGTGTTATGGGTACTAGATAACTGATATACATAATACAATATACTACATACATAGATTTTTTTTTATTATACATAGAAAACGACCAGAACACCCGGAACAAATATCTGCAGATCGTACACAATTGTTCCGAGGCGGGAATCGAACCCGCAACCTCCTGCGTCGCAGGCGGACCTTCGGCCACCGCGCCACATCGGTCGTCAATTGTATTCTATTATTTATTTCTGTATTATTTTCAGTTTTGTGTTGTATCACAAAGTGTTTTTTATCTATCAATTTAAGATTTTTCCTTACTAGAAAAAACCCGTATAAAAGACAATGGACCAACGTAAAGGTTTCTACGAATTCTGAGTATTTCTTCCCATTATCCGCCATCTTAAATCCCTTTCACTTCCCAGTGTAAACAACCCCTTACATCTAACTAAGGGCTGAGGGCTAAGGGGTACTTTATCCCAAAAACAGGGCACGTTCGTCCCAGGACATTTACCACACTCGTTTAATGGCTATTTGTAACTTAGACTGACTGCTACACGGTGTGGAGTCGGTCCTACTAAACAAATATACGGCTTATCGAGCAGAATTTCAACTCGGTGATCTGTGCAGAGATCTTCTCTGCAGTAGATTTTTTCGATGTTCGTGGATTAAGTTTGCTAATTAAATTGTTTGAATTTATATTATTTTTAACCGACTTAAACAAATTAGGTTGTAAATTAGTTTCTTTTTACTTCTTTTATGTATAGTAGTCGATTTCTCCGTCAAGTATGGATGAACAATATAAGACCGATCTCAGTGATAAGGTAAAGCCTTATCGCTGAGATCGATCTCATATAGACTTACTCTAATTCGAATCCTGTTTACCATTTTGATGTCTACATCGCGCTCCTGACGACCATGACGTGACACAATCCCTCTGGTCTTCACTGAAAATCAGCGCTGGGTGGACACATTAGTGTGCACCCAGCACAATGCCATGAACACTGCTACGCACAATAATTTGTAACATACATATGTATAAGTAGTATTAATTTGCGTAGTTTTAAGTTTGTTGTGTATGTAGTTTTAAGGTAAATAAAAATATTTTCTTTCTTTCTTTTTATTCTAAGTATTTACATATTTCTGTATTGTCGAATTAAATTTACACAAGCTCAGCTATTTGTGAGCCCAGATGCCCGTCGTATACTCGTATATCCAGTATTCTTTATTGTTTTATTTTAGTAGGAAGAAATATCCAACCGTGTTGCTTACCCATTTGCAACTCAGGCATGGTTACTCCTGTTAATGTGAGGGAAGTTCTGATGGCCATGATAATAGGGGGTGTGACGGATGACGGGGAGAAGTCACAGGTTAAATATTATGGGTAACCGGAGTTAACTTAATTGACAGATTACCGGGATTAACTGCTGGTTAGAGTTTCAGGTTAAAGCTTTGTTTGGTTCTGTACCTACTAACATAAAGCCAACATGGATGAGTTCCACGCAATCCGGCCGGATACTGAATTACTATCCGGTATCCGTCTGGATACTGAAAACAAGGCCGGAGAGGCTGGATACCGGAAAGTTACCGGATATCCGTTTCATCTCTAATTATAAAAAATATATAATATATATATACGAAGCAAAGTACCTACTTACTAAGCAATAAGCTAAGCTATAGAATGTACTTATCTTACCAATCAGAAGTAATTAATAAAGAATAATTTATTGATAGTTATATCAACAAAGAAAGTTATCAAAAACGATTCAGCCGTTTGGTTTTGATGTAATAAACATAGATACACTCTAAGAACATAACCCGCCCCTCGCGGGCCATTAAGTGATAAATAAAGGCACTTTTATTGTTTTTGGTGTAAAAGTGAAAATGGTAGATTCGTAGAGTAGCCGCACAGCTAAATACAGAATAAGTAGGTAGGTACAATAGACGGTCTTATCGCTAAAAAGCAATCCCGGCAAGACAGCGTTATGTATGATAGATTGGTTTCTGCACGTGGATTCGAACGCGTTGTTTGTATGGAAAGGTTTTCAGGCTATTTCTATCCCATGGGAACTGATTTATGGGATGTAAAGTAACCTATGTTTTATCCCGGGCTTGAAACTACTTGTATGCAAATTTCAGCCCTATCCGCTCATCAGTTCAGTAGTTTTTGCGTGAAGGAGTAGGTAACTAACATCCTTGCATACAAACTTTCGCGTTCATAATATTAGTCCTACATTTACCATGATCTCGGGCCATAAAGTGACACGTATGGTGATTATGTAACTCGCGACCTGTTTGCGACAGGCGTAAATTCAGCAATCAGTGCTATCAAACGCCAATTTTGACCAATTTTGACGTTGTAGCTGGTGTCAAACTAATACAAAATTGGCGTTTGACAGCACTGATTGCTTAATTTACGCCTGTCGCAAACCGGTCGCGAGTTACATAATCACCTGGCCGGTCCTTTGGAAGGCTTGCGTGCGAAGCCAACAGCAAAGAGACCCTTTGAGAAGTTAATCTAAAGGCGATGGCTACACATAGCGGGTATCATCCTCGGGTGCACAATATGATACACCCAAAGATGGTATCCGCCAGGTGTAGAGACAAAGAAAATTGAAAGAAATAAAACCAGGCTATTGTGATGGATGGATGGTTAGTCCTACTATTATTATTAACACGAAAGTCTGTAATATTGTTTTATTTGACTTGACATTATTATTTAATTTTTTTGTAATTACTCCCAGTGTGATTCTCACGCACTATAATAGCAAAAAACCTTAGAGTGCCTTGTTACTTACTCCTTTGCACTTAAAACTTCTTTTGAAGAAACAAAGTTGATATTTAATTGTATATACACGCTGATGCAAACTAACATGAAGCAGAAAACAACTGTCGTGTCATCTTTCACCTCCAACTTGCAAATCATTTGAAACTTCGACCAGGAATAGATAAAATTATGTTTATTTGTGAAGAAACAAAGTTCAAAATTAATTGTATTTAATGGACCAATATATAGGTACATGCTAACCGACAGAAAACAACCGCCATGTCATCTTTCACCTCCAACTTGTCCTTAACAAAAGATATTTCATACAAAGCCCTATTTATAGCGGGTGACGCTAAAATCGCGAATATGGCCGTTTCCACAAATCATGCCTTAATGCTTCTCAAACAAATCATCCGCTAATGCTTCGTCAAACGCAGGTTTGCGAAAATTGGTGAATAGTACCGAAGTTTGGGAAGTAATAACGATTCAACTTTGTAATTAAGGTAACCCACTTTCTAGGGTTAGCCAATCAAGAATTATTTCATCATCATCAGCCTACGTTGATCCACTGGACGTAGAGACATCCCTTAATGAGTGCCATAGCTCCCTATCGTCAACTTGCACAACGCATCCAACATCACTACGTTTGCCTAGTCGTGGTTTACACTCAAGAATATGTTTAGGAATGGAAGAAGGCTGGCCCACTGCCACTTCAGTTATCCAATCAAAAATATTATAACGAAAGAATTATTTAGTTAGGTCTATTTCACCGTTGCAATAGAACGCGTTCAATATAAGATTAACTCAATTTAGCAAAAATATAAAAATTATTGAATAAAGGAAATATAATTATTACTTAGTTTTAAAATTTTGAACTCGATCAAGCTGAACTTAGTTTTGTTGATCTTAGGTTTGGCAGCATACGGTAAAATTGGAACTTAATGGTTAATCACCAAAATGATTATACACAAAAACCTACGAGTACATCAAAAACTGAAAACCAATTTTCTAACCTACAGACACTATTTTAGAATTTGATTGAAAGGTAATGAAATAAAGACGTCAAAATAAATAAATACCTACTTACAGTGTAGATTAGTCATTTCCAGTATCAGGCTTTTTATAATCAGTAGGTTAAGTTAAATAAACTAAACGAGAATGCCCACAAATTCTAATAAATTAAAGCCACCTCAATATCCAGACAAATCAACGCGTCGCCCGAGGGCTGGCGCGCGAACCTCAGTAGACTCTTGGGCGCCAAACGGACTGCTCACCAGTTGCCGCCCGTTCCAAGTTCAAGTTCGAAAAATAAACTGTCAAAATAAAAACAATTGTCACTGTCACAATAAAAAAATAAGAACAAAAATAGTGGCCACCGTTTTCCAAAGAGTTTCTGTTTCTGTGTTCGTTATTTGAATTTTTGAAGTGAAGTGAGTGAGTCGTAAGTTTGCAGGAAACTTTTTAAAAGGAGGGATCGCGTGACACAGGTAAATAGAATGTATTTTTGCCATTTGTTTCAATTTTGAATGGGGTGGGAATGTGCATTTGTTAAGGTTGAAAGTTTTTAGAGTGTATTCGTGTGGTAGTTTAATTTTATTTTCAGGATTTTCAGGTTTTTTATTCGTATTATTGTATGTAGTTCGTAGACAGAAATACGAATAGACAGTTTCTTACCTGTTCATTGTTTTATTGGGTCAGTTAATATTTAATCTTCGTTTGACGCTAGGTATTTTAAATCATTAATAGCAAATTAACTCCGGTTCAATCCTCAAAAATTATAAAAAGGTTCATCAATCAATTCCGTGTCTACGCATTATCTATTGTAAGAAGAGTGACGAGACCTTCCGACGGCGGGCTGATAAACGACATAGAACCTAGCTAACTCATCCAAGAGTTAATTTTCAATTGCAGCAAAGTTGGACTATTAATCAAGCCTGAACTTCGTCAGAATTAGAACTAAACTTAAACTGCAGAGTTAATCTGCTTGCAACTTCACTTTGTTCCAAGAACTGTTCTAAGGTATTATTATTGCCGTAGCATCTAGGTAAAGACCAAATACCTACCTATACTTAAATATATTTTATAATGTATCTTGAGTTTGGCTGGAGTATCTGATGCGAATTGGAACTCAAACTCAACGTAGCAGTGGGTAGGTTTTTAACTCTGCTCGCTGTGTTTTGAAAGCATGCTACGTAAAAAGTGTGCTACGGAAAATGCGAGCTACGTAAAAAGTTACGCTATTTGGTACTTTTTTAATCTGAAATTTCACGATTTTTATGTTTATCATTTTCACAGTAAACCTTTCGTAATTAACTAAGCAAAACATCCAAAAAAAAATTTGTTAGTTGTTTTTTGTGTAAATGATCCTTGATGATTCGTACTCATTTTTACTTTGATACAGGCTTAGCTTTGTGAAGAAATAGAAGAAACAGACAAATACAATACTAGGTTAATAGCTGTCTGAAAATAACATAGTTAATTGCTTTTCTCTCTAATTTTTGTTTTTATTGTGATTCTTCCTAAGATTTAATTCAAAAGAAAAATGCAGCGTCAGAGGACAGCTACAAAGACACAGACACAGTAAAAATACCTATGGTAAAATAGATATGTAGATATGTATGTATAGCCAGTAACATCGGAAAATTCCTCGGAGACGAATATATAGGTATTTACCTCCATATCTTTACATAATTCTTGAACTAATCCTTCACTCAAACTCGTCTGAAGTGTCAAGTTAGGTCGCAAGGTACCTTGGAGATTGGGGTTGTAAGGGGGACTCCAACATCTCGTCTCCCATGCCAACCTAACCTGCACGTGGTACACCCTGCACGAACAACGCTCTGATGAAAATATCAAACAATCTTCATAATTTAATAACTCATCGATTTTACAATTATTTTCCATTACTTCACACAGGCAGAAAAGGGTCCAACCCGACACAGTTGCCATTAACAAAAAATCATCATCATACCTTGAGATGACAGTATATTTCTTCACTTGTATGTTATTTTCGTTGTTCGGTTCGAGTGAAGAGATCTTTTACGATCAAGCATACCAAAACGCGTTTGGAGTTTGAGTAGAGGTTGAATCGTGGTCGAACTACGACTAAAGATTGGGCTAGAGACACATCGTCAATACTATGTTGAGACCTTTTCAACCTAAACGATTAAATTTTGTTTTTTACTAAACTTTCGTAGCATCTAAACGAGTTATCTGAGAACTTGTCTGTTGGAAGAAAACCAACGTTTAATTCTTCAGGGTGAGTGCGGTTCAAAAACTGGTTTCGTAATTAACCCGCTTATATACTTAATGAATAAAATTAGATGATGACGATTCTTTGTTTATTCAGTCGTTTTGGCGCGAACAGGTAACAAACATCCAACATATAAACATCCAAACTTTCGAATTTATATTAGTGTGATTAAAACGTCCCAACCAAAGCTGAATATAAAATGTTTCTTCAGAAATTCTTGAAAAAGAATACCAATTTCTTTGGTTTCATAACATTGTCTACCTATTATATTAATTTCATATATTTTATTTTATCTGAGCACTATATCTCATAAGAAACTCTGTAGATGGCGCTAATCGGCACTCTACCGATAATACCCGCTCATCAAGATTTGCGCCGATCTGACATGCTATTAGCTATATTGCTTCTACCAAGCGAAGATGGGGGCTTTACCACCTTAAGTGCGTCATATATGTCGCGGCTATTAAAACGTGCTCTCAGCGGTACATAGATGTGTATCGATAGGTAAACCCAGGTACTAAGCCTCGTAATATGACTTTATTTAGTTGTGGTCTTAGAGTGACATTTTTAGGTTTTTAGTTTTTGTATAACACATCTGTCTTCATTTGATCTTCTCTTAGATTCAAGTGACTCTATATTAATAAGAATTTACTTAATTAACAAGGTTAGTGTAATTAATTGTGTAGGTAATTAACATAGTGTAACTGCGCGGCGCGGCTTATATATTTATTTTCTGTTTTTAATCGATCATTTTTGAAGTAAAATCTTCTTTTGCACGTTGAGCTCTTTTTGGGTGAACAAATATCATGGAACACGCGTCATCTTCACCGAACGCTTTCCTAACTGTGTACATACATATATGTGTACTTTTTGGGTGAACAAAAAGCGTGAAACTCGCGTCATCTTGTAAGTATGGATGGATAGATAGATGGATGTTTGTTACTATTTCACGTATAAACTACTGAATGGATTTTAATGAAACTTTACAATAATATAGCTTATACATCAGAATAACGCATAGGCTACAATTTATAAAGATATATTGTATATTATCCAAAATGTCTATCACCACGCGGGTGAAACCGCGGGGCGCAGCTAATAATATATAAAATTACTTAGTTTTCACTTCTATCGGCAGTTCCAAGACTGCCCTGTTGACTAGAATTTTTTTTTGTTGCACATTTCGCTTATCCCTACACAATGTATCTCTGCTCCAATTTATTCAATTACGGTTTTAGATATTTATTTTTCTCAAAAGAATATACATTCACTTATAGAGAAATATAGGATTAACTTATGTATATATGCCGAGCGGACTTATGTTACTAACAGTTGGAGATGTTTTCGTAGGTACGTGACTTACTTACTGCTTTATACAACACAAAAAATCTATACTATGCACTATAATGTATATATATATTATATCTATTCTTAAAACTATATCCTAACTTTTGATACTTAAAAACCGAAGTTGGGATCCCTCGCATCTTCATACAAGATTTATCTTAGTAAGAGCGAGGATTCGAGAACTTACTCTACATCAAGACCTCTGTTCAAATGAATACATAGAAGTTTAAATGTAAGTTTTTTTGTTGGTGTCTTTATTTTGTAAATAAATACTTTTTATTTGTTTGTTTGAATTTTGTTATAAAATAAAAATAAATAAATAATGCTGGACAATTCACACAGCATTATCTAGCCCCATGGAACGCAGAGCTTGTGTTATGGGTACTAGATAACTGATATACATAATAGAATACATTACATAGATAGATATTTTTTATTATACATAGAAAACAACCAGAACACCCGGAACAAATATCTGCAGATCGTACACACAATTGTTCCGAGGCGGGAATCGAACCCGCAATCTCCTGCGTCGCAGGCGGACCTTCGCCCACCGCGCCACATCGGTCGTCAAAAATAAGTATTAAAGTAAGTATGCGTACATATACTTGAAGTACAACATTACATATAACTTTATGATGACGTGTTGCAAGAAAATATGACCCTAGTGACTTTTATTGATATTTAAGATACCTAGGTGATAAAAATATGTTGAAGCACATAAAATATGACTGATAGATCACAAAATACGGTTTTATGTGTGTACTGATACCTACGTATGAAAAACAAAGGGTTTTTCCAACAAATTACAACCAAGGTCTCTTCTGTCCAAACAGTTAGATAATCAAACTACTAGTAGGACTGGATGGAATAAACGCTCTTAAAGAGGAAATAATGCAAAATATTATGGACGTTTAGAATATCTTCACAGGATAAAATTGGGGCTAGATTCTGAGGTGTTGATTGTCCAGCATTATTTATAGCTGTGCCCCGCGGTTTCACCAGCATGGTGATAGATATTTTGGATAATATACAATATATCTTTATGAATTGTAGCCTTTGTGTTACACGTTTAACACTTTGACTGCGATTTTTTTTCGACGATTTTTTACACAGCGGTTGTGTTGCGCCGCACATGCGTTTCGTTCGAAAAATATTACGGCTGTGCTGAGTCACAAAGATCTGTATTTTCTCAGCCGCTGTGCTAGTGTGGATTTACGCATATTAGTCACTTGTAGAAAACACATACCGTGTGATTTCAGCAGTCAAAGTGTTAATATTCATTTATTCTCAGAAAGACAATTTATATAAAGTGACTTACATAAGAACAGGGTTCTTAGGTTAAGTATTGTATGCATATAGCTGGCTCATTTAATGTGTTCACTTAATAAGACGCAACTTATCATTTATTATATGTTGAGCTAATTTGAGTTTGTTATCCTGATATGTAAGCTATATTATTGTGAAGTTTCATCAAAATCCATTCAGTAGTTTTTGCGTGACAGAGCAACAAACATCCCCACAAACGCGTTTATAATATTAGTAGGATTTTATCATCATCATTGATTATTTTTTTACGCCACCGTCTCTCATGCTTCTACAACTGCTTCGTCGCGACGCAGGAGGTCGCGAGTTCGATTCCTGCCTCGGGACAAATATTTGAACAATTCGTATATATTTGTCTCGGGTGTTCTGGTCGTTTTCTACGTATGTTAAAATATTATATCTATGTAATGTATTGTATTTTGTATATCAGTTATATATGTATATCTAGTACCCATAACACAAGCTCTGCTTAGCTTGGGGCTAGATAATGCTGTGTAATAACAAAAAGTGCCAGCACTATTTATTTATTTATTATTATTATTTGTGTCAAAGTCTGGGAGACTCTCAGTGCCTGGCAGAGATCACTCTTAGCAGCAAGGTCGCCCATTGAGCAACATGTATTTGTTTTTTCCTGTAATTGTTTTTCTTGTATCTATTGTGCAATAAAGATTCACGCAATGACGCACGACCCAAATAAACTACTGTAGGCCAATATAAATGACCGTAGTGTGTGATAGATAATCATAATGTAATATATTGTATTATGTATATCAGTTATCTAGTACCCATAACACAAGCTCTGCTTACCATGGGGCTAGATAATGCTGTGTGAAATGTGTCCAGCATTATTTATTTTATTTATTTATAATATAACATAACATCAATCATCAATTTTAAATTCTTTAGCCTTAGAAAATAAGCAATTAGACAATTCAAATGTTATAGAGATATTTTTTTTTTTTAATTTATAAATAATGCTGGCCAATTCACACAGCATTATCTAGCCCCATGGTAAGCAAAGCTTGTGTTATGGGTACTATATAACTGATATACATAATACAATATATCACATAGATAGATATTTTTTATTATACATAGAAAACGAACAGAACACCGGGAACAAATATCTGCAGATCGTACACACCGAACGAACCCGCAACCTCCTGCGCCGTAGGCGGACTTTCGCCCACCGCGCCACATCGGTCGTCAGTATATACCACTATATATTATCCCTACATAGTATAAAACAAATTCGCTTCCCGATGTATGCTTACATAAAGTGATTTAAGAAGGTTTTGCATTTTTCCACGCGGGCGAAGCCGTGGGGCGCAACTAGTTATCAAATAAGAAATAACGTGTTTTTCATTTTCCATGTGTAGGTGGAAAACTTAATAGACAAAATAAACATTATAATCATCTTGGCCTCTTCTACTTACGCCAATTTCGTCACACCTAAAAAGTTCTATACTTAACTAACTAACTTAAACTTTATTTGCAAACTGCTTGCTGCTGAAGTTAAAATTCACTTGTCGACTTCCCTCGAAGTTTATCTACTGGTTCCCGGCAAAGTCTCAAAGGATAATAAAACTGTTTGGATACATTTAAATGTTGTTTCAGTTTTTGGAGGATGGAAATTAGCGTGTATTTATTATTTACCGACATTTTAGACATAATTTACAGAGATTGTTTATTAAAACGTGCTCCTGGCCGAATTTCGACCACGGCGGCCATTCTCAACGAGGCTAGCCATATGAGCGTAATATTTACTATAATGGTTAGTAGCATAAAC
Source organism: Eupithecia dodoneata (assembly GCA_947044415.1). NCBI lineage: Eukaryota > Metazoa > Arthropoda > Insecta > Lepidoptera > Geometridae > Eupithecia > Eupithecia dodoneata. Next base: position 4,443,424 of record OX345678.1, read on the forward strand.
AATTAAACAGGCATTGTACATGTTAAAATATCCCCCATGCAAAATATTTTCCGATTTTTTTGTAGAAACTGGTATTTTCCTAGTAAGGCAATAACTTGTTAAATCATACAGATTTGCTTTCGTAGGTTAGAATTAAGATATTTATCAAGAGAAGGAGAAACAGTTAAGATATTTATCACTTTTATACTTCTACACTTCTGGGGAAGGTCGTACACTACGTTTGCCGAGTCGCGGTCTGCACTCCAGAACACTTTTACTCCAGCTGTTGTCGGTTCTTCGTGATATATGGCCGGCCCACATCCACAGCTTGCTAATTCTTTGAGCTATGTCGATAGCTTTGGTTCTCTGTCGGATGAATTTGATTTCGATTCGAATCCTTATCCTTCAGAGAGACCCCGAGCATAGCCACCCATTCGGTATTCACCCTTTTGGTTTATATTATTTGCCACCTAACATGACTCCACCTGAAGGCTACCCATTCTACAAGTTTATAACAGAAATTTAAGTCCATTTCATCAGGCAAAGCGCTTGGGGTTCTGTAAATTGATCTTGAATTATTAACTTTATCCGGAACCCTCCAAAAAATGTTCTGCTATCAAGAACACTTCAAAGCCCCTTACTGGTAATGAGAACCGGCTTTTTCTTCACTAGGGTCATGAAGACTTGTACTATCGGGGAAAGAATTCGTTTTCATATTTTATTTTTGAAAAGGCGGAAAGTTTTAAAATGAAATATTAAAGAAAGGAATAAATAATTTATTTGTAGCACCACACACACACAAAAAACAGAGAAAGCAATTGGATAAACACTTGTTAACAAACATTGAAAACAATGGTTAAATGACCATTGTTTAGTTTTAGCTTACTTATTTGAGGCATTACAAATAGGAGTGAAAGAAAATATGCCTCCGGAGGGACGAATTCTTCATACAAACGTAATACCAAAATTATTTCTAATTCAAGCAATTTTCCACTATAATATTGCATTATTTGTATTAAAATAGTATTTATCTAGGTTCCCAAATAGTTTTTTTTTTCAAAATACTTACCTAAAATGAAATGAAAGCCAATCTCATTTTGCACATTTTTATGCGAAAATGGACATGTTTGCTTGCTATTTGTTTCGTATTAAAAACATCAATATCTTACGTTTTATTTATTAAGGAACATAGCTTATATTGTCTTGTTACAGAATAACAATACTTTGTGAAGAATACAAAAAGTTTTCAGTCATAATTTTTGGTATTACGGAACAAACCAAATTTTGAACGGCAAATATTGCTATCGCGCACGCATGTGGCGCGGCGCAAGGGTTAAACAGGGACAGCGATATTTGGAGCGATTTTTGCAAGCGAGGGTCTAAGGGTAAGGTAAGACTCTGAGTTGGTAATAATACCTAAAATTAATCTCAAGGTTTCATTTTGTCATCATCATTCCCATTCTTTGCCCATAAATGTCTTCTGCTTGAAAATACGTTTCCTAAACGACATCATTTATAGCGGTCCTGTTTCGTACTATTCCGATTAATTAATAAATAATAATAACCGCCTTGGAACAATTGTGTGTACGATCTGCAGATATTTGTTCCGGGTGTTTTCTATGGTCGTTTTCTATGTATAATAAAAAAATATCTATCTATGTAATGTATTGTATTATGTATATCAGTTATCTAGTACCCATAACACAAGCTCTGCTTACCATGGGGCCAGATACTGTGTGAATTGTCCAGCATTATTTATTTATTTTTATTTTAATAATTAATCGGAAAAGAAAAGAATTGCTTCTACATCCGTTATTGTAAACAATCAACAAATCCCCTTTATATCAATGCTATATACCAACACGCTACAACTTATTTCCCCGACTGTACAGGGATCTGTTAACAGTAACAAGTGGCCCAATTTTCCAGAAAAATGTCTTCAGTGCCTGAAACCAACACAGAACGTGACATTAGTGTCCTTTAGGCCCACCGTGCGGTCGATACCATTAATCAAAGGTTTACTTTTTTACCCTAAAAGGGGTAAGCAAGGAATTTACCCCATTTTGGGGAATTGGTTGATAAAGATTGATTATGTTTTTAAAGAGTGTATCGGATTATGATGGATGTTTTGCTTTGTATGAGGCGTTATGAATTTGGAATCAGCTGGTTATGGTGCTTTTCCATCTAGTTAGCAGCAAACCTACAAAATCTTACTAATATTATAAACGCGAAAGTTTGTAAGTTTGGATGGATGGATGTTTGTTACTCTTTCACGTAAAAACTACTGAATGGATTTTAATGTAACTTTACAATAATATAGCTTATGCATCAGAATAACACATAGGCTATTACAATTTACAAAGATATATTGTATATTATCTAAAATATCTATCACCACGCGGGTGAAACCACGGGGCGCAGCTAGTTATACATAAAATAATGCTGAAAAATTCACACAGCATCATCTAGCCTTATCAATTATTATCATTCGTACTGCTAAGGTTTTAAACTCCCTGCTTCTGCTTTTTGGCCTTATTAGGCAGAAGGATAATGCACAATACATTCCCATGCGATATTTCATATTTATTTTATTGCATAATTGTGTATATTTCTAGGTCTCAGTATCTAGGTAATGTATAAGAAACACAATGGTACCCAAGCAGGGTGTGGCAATATGTACTGAGAGTAGAAGTAAGCCAGGCTTCTTGAAAATTCTGTTAAAGTTGCTGAAAATAAGATATAATGAAAAATATAATTTGTTTCTTTTGAAAAATATAAATTCAATAACATAGTCTTAGTTAAACCGGGCCGGTATGTATATAAGTTAAGTTAACAATCTAACAAGAAAAAACCCAAAAATTAATAAAAATAATAATAAATTATGCATTGTGTACCCACTAAGATACTACATCATCATCAGCCTATAGCAGTCCACTGCTGGACATAGGCCTCCCCCAATGAGCGCCATAGCGCCCTGTCTTCAGCTTGCCCCATCCAGCATCTACCTGCAGTCTTTCGCAGGTCGTCATCCCACCTGGTCGGAGGGCTAGATACTACACCTAAGAGCCTTTATGCATAAAATGACAATAAATGATTTATGATAATGATTATGAATTAGATAGGCCTAAACTCGCACTTAATCTTTAGATATTTATGTACTTTTATCTTACAGTGATATTAAAACGAAAGTTTTCAACCAGTGCGTCCTACCCGTTATGACCTACGGAGCTGAGACGTGGACACTCACGATAGGGCTGGTCCATCAGTTCAAAGTCGATCAGCGAGCTATGGAAAGAGCTATGCTCGGAGTTTCTCTGAAGGATAGGATTCGTAATGAATACATCCAACAGAGAACCAAGGTTATCGACATAGCTCTGAGAATTAGCAAGTTGAAGTTGCAGTGGGCCGTCCATATCTCGCGAAGAACCGACGGCCGCTGGGGTAAACGTGTTCTTGAGTGGAGACCACGACTCAGTAGGAAGGTGGGATGACGACCTGCGAAAGACTGCAGGTAGATGCTGGATGCGGCAAGCTGAAGACAGGGCGCTATGGCGCTCATTGGGGGAGGCCTATGTCCAGCAGTGGACTGCTATAGGCTGATGATGATGATGATGATATTACAAAATTTCTAGTGACATAAATATAAGCAAAAGCTCTTCTTACAGCTTTTCAGAAACGATCTTTAAAATAGGACTTTTAACATTTTTTTGCCATAAAATAAAAACCAATAATAATATCAAAGCCTTGGTACACAGAATAAAGTGCTTTTAGAGGAAACGACAGTATTATTGTATTAGTACTTCCAACTCTTAAAGATAAGTTGAAATAGAATTGCGAGAGGATTGATTCATTCGATATAAATTTAAAAGTTTCGTATTTTTCTGAGGTAAGCTTGAGTAATGAAAACTTCCTTGGAGCTTCCCTGATTGTGAGAAAATTCTAAGGGATGGAGTCCTGAATAAGCAATCTTTTACTTTAGTTGTTAAACTATATTGAATGTTCTTTTGGTGTATTTTATAATGATTGCCAGAACACACTTGACTGAATTCATACACACACCGATTTAAAAAAGGAGAAGACTCGTTAGACTAAGTTTGGCTGTTGGTATGTTTTTTATGTATGTTGGTTGATTTCTCCCTCAATTATCAATCCAAGTGTATGAACTTGAATAAAACCCGAGGTGGCCCCATTATATTCCCGAGAAATTGGTGTTTGTTCTGCAGAACTTAAAAACGGAATTCGATGTCTAGTTTTTTCAAAAAAAATTGAACTTTTCATCATATAATACTCGCCTATATTAGACGACACATGTGGCGCGGCGGGCGATGGTCCACCTGCGACGCAGGAGGTTGCGGGTTCGATTCCCACCTTGGGACAAATGTTTGTACGATCTTTTAATACCTATATTAGTTTCTATTTTCAACCAAATGTGCTGTCTTTTTCCTTTTTCCACTGTTAGTATTTAACTTTAGTATCTTTTTCTCATATCTGTGGAAACTTATAATTAGTCGTTAGTTTTTTATTTATTTTTTTTGTTTTGGGGTGGCTTTCGTATCACTGCGGCCATGATAGGCCTATTGTGATCGCCACTTTTACATCAGTCCCGAAGCCGTGGCGTTCATAGTTCACCACTAACCCTTGCAGCTGCTAGGAACTGCAGGATTTTCTTCGGGGTGATGTCTTTCAGCTCGTCTGGGCTATGCAAATGCTTGCCCAGATGGATGCTGCGTTTGTGCATCAGTGCTCCACACTCACTTAGCAGATGGAGGGGCGTTTCATCCGCCTCCTCACAAAATCTGCAGGATTGTGTGTCGCTTAGCCCTAGTTTGAACATGTGCTTGTTAAGGCGACAGTGTCCAGTTAGCCGTTAGTTACACACTGTGTTTAGTATTTAGTTACCTAGCTGTTAGGTTTCCCAAAATAAAAAAAAAAAAATGTGTTTCGGATTTTCTAAGTATTTTCTATGTTCATAAAAAAAATATATATTTAAATGTATTTTATTAAGTATATCGGTCATCTAGTACCCATAACACAAGCTGTAATTGCCTGGGGCTAGATGATGCTGTGTAGATTATCCAGAATTATTTATTTATATTTATGATTGCTCATAAGGATAATATAATAAGCTCGGAAACCGACTGACATCTGAATATTCAAAAGGTACCCCTCATGGGACCTTACCCTTATTTTTGATTCAAATTGACGACCGGCCGAATTCCCATGGTTATAGCTTCACGATCAAAAAACGACTGTAATATTAATTCGATACAATCCATTTTGCTGAAACATACATTGATTTAAATCTGTGGCCACAGCCATCAAATCACTATTTGCAAACCACAACCCTGTTGCTAGGTACAACAGGGTTGTGTTTGCAACTTTATAACCTAAAATATTGTATAATTTTCGCAAAAAAACGAACTGATTTTCAACACCAATAATCAATTCGGCAAGAGAGATAAATATTTGACAATAGATTTACAATACAATACAATACAATATAACTTTATTGCACCATCAATACAAAAAAAATAATAATAAAAATACTAAAGGATCTTAATACTAATTATAACTAGTGGCACAATCGGCGGCCTTATCGCTAAAAGCGATCTCTTCCAGATTTGCTCATTGATAAAAAAAAATTTCTTTTATTTATATTTCACAATAATTGCATTTTAATCTAAAAGCTAACTTAAACGGTTATCCCGTTTGACCGTAAGCTCCTTAGTCTCTAATAATTAAAACATTTCAATTAAAATATGTACTTACTTGGATTCGCAACGAATACATCCGACAGAGAACCAAGGTTATCGACATAGCTCAAAGAATTAGCAAGCTGAAGTGGCAGTGGGCCGGCCATATTTCGCGAAGAACCGACGGCCGCTGGGGCAAACGTGTTCTTGAGTGGAGACCACGACTCGGTAAACGTAGTGTAGGACGTCCTCCGACCAGGTGGGATGACGACTTGCGAAAGACTGCAGGTAGATGCTGGATGCGGCAAGCTGAAGACAGGGCGCAATGGCGCTCATCGGGGGAGGCCTATGTCCAGCAGTGGACTGATATAGGCTGATGATGATGATGATGTACTTACTCGTATCTAGGCCACACCCTGCAAGTAAAAGCGGGGTACAATGATCGACTGTCCGGCGCGCGAGCAAAATTACAATACCTATGCTCTGTTACCAGCGAGTTAATTATATCAGCGTATTCAACATCATCATCAAGTTAGTGACGACCGATGTGGCGCGGTGGGCGAAGGTCCGCTTGCGACGCAGGAGGTTGCGGGTTCGATTCCCGCCTCGGAACAATTGTGTGTACGATCTGCAGATATTTGTTCCGGGTGTTCTGGTCGTTTTCTATATATAATAAAAAAAATATCTATCTATGTAATGTATTGTATTATGTATATCAGATATCTAGTACCCATAACACAAGCTCTGCTTACCATGGGGCTAGATAATGCTGTGTGAATTGTCCAGCATTATTTATTTATTTTATTTAGTTCACTAGACATAGGCCGCCCGCAATGAGCGCCATAGCGCCCTGTCTTCAGCTTGCCGCATCCAGCATCTATCTGTCATCCCACCTGGTCGGAAGGCATCTTACACTACGTTTACCGTGTCGTGGTCTCCACTCAAGAACACGTTTACCCCAGCGGTTGTCTGTTTTTCGCGAGATATGGCAGAGATATAATCCGCGTTCTAACCTAACTATATTATAGAACGGGATTGAAAATGAGGTTATCTCTAACGCTTCTATGCTCAGTTCGAAGCTATCTAGCGAAACAGAATAAGATAACTTCATTCTCAATCACATTCTTTACACACGCAGGTCATAAGAAGAGCAGTTTCTTCGCACGTCACATCCGTAATGTAAAGCATCAAAACCGAAATCGCATCAATTTCTTCTAAACAACTTTATATTTCAATTTTCCGATCTCATCGCTCTTGCCGCGACTTCAATCAGTGTCTTGTACGCAAGTACAATATATGCGAACACGAGTTGTTACTAAACACTCGATAGTCAGTCGTATGTCTTGGAAAGAAAGTGGAAATTCCATTGTCGAGTTAGATTTAGTACGGGTAGCTTAGATGGAGTTGGCGCGACCATCTTCTGTTTTATGTACATATTTTTGTATTTCTATTTATTTAAATAGCAACTATGATAATTGTATAGTCTAAATACTAGATGTAATATTGATTTAAATGAACCACTTATGCTTGAATACATATCTATACTTTATCAGCATATAAGTGATCGTAGGTACTAGGTATTAAAATACAGAGCCCTTACTCGGCTCTTACGTACAACTGCGAGCTGAGACGGAAAGGTCTATTTCTACGCCACGGCCGCCACGGCCAGGCTTTTCGTATACTATAAAAAAAATGCTGGGCAATTCACACAGCATTATCTAGCCCCATGGTAAGCAGAGCTTGTGTTATGAGTACTAGATAACTGATATACATAATACAATACATTACATAGATAGATATTTTTTTATTATACATAGAAAACAACCAGATCACCCGGAACAAATATCTGCAGATGGTACACACAATTGTTCCGAGGCGGGAATCGAACCCGCAACCTCCTGCGTCGCAGTCGGACCTTCGCCCTCCGCGCCACATCGGTCGTTCATCCTATACGGACAGAATTGTGACGTCAGCGTCTATTCCATGAAAAAATAGAAGTAAGCGGATCGTGCCAGCTTTAAATAAGCGACCTATATCGTGGAATATTTATTTCCAGCAAAGAGCCGGTTATCAGAATATGACAGCGATTTTCTAGCTTGACTGCCTGAACGGCGTGAGATTTATACGAAGATTTTTCAAAGCAGATTTAGACCTGGACTGAATTTGCATAGCAGCAATATTGTCTTCATCTATAAATAAATAAATAATGCTGGACAATTCACACAGCATTATCTAGCCCCATGGTAAGCAGAGCTTGTGTTATGGGTACTAGATAACTGATATACATAATACAATACATTACATAGATAGATATTTTTTATTATACATAGAAAACGACCAGAACACCCGGAACAAATATCTGCAGATCGTACACACATTTGTTCCGAGGCGGGAATCGAACCCGCAACCTCCTCCGTCGCAAGCGGACCTTCGCCCACCGCGCCTCATCGGTTGTCTATTATGTATAGTCTATACTGAGTCGCTGCTGGACTCAGATCTCCCTTTGATAGGAGTGGGGATTTCCATAATGACTATAATGTAACAAATTATTTATATATATTATTATATTATTTATTAAAAGGGATCAGCCTATGTTAAAACTTTTGAAACTATCATGGTTATTAACACTTAAGTCATTTAAAACGGGATATTTACCATGATTTGATTTTTTGAGTTATCCAATATTTCGGCACAGTTTCATGCGCCATGATCACGGAATAACTGTGCCGAAATATTGGATAACTCAAAAATTTAATCATGGTAAATATCCCGTTATAAATGACCTTACAGCCTATGTTAGTCCACAGCTGGACTTAGAACTGGCCCAATGAGCGCCACAGTCTTTAATGTGACCTTTGCTAAAATCACAATAATAATTAGAAATACCAAAGTTTGATGAAAATATCCAAACATTCGTATTTATATTCATCATCATCATCATAATAATACACACATTTGTCCCGAGGCGGGAATCGATCCTGCCACCTTCTGCGTCTTGCGCGTGTGTAATATACTTGGCAGAGGAAAACTTGATGAAAAACTCCCGTAAGTGGATTAGAAGTAAATTAAAAGCGATGGCTTCGGAACTTACCGACTGGCGACTTGGTCAATTGAAAGTTGCGGCGCTTCTATTTCTATTGTTAGTATATTTCCCTTTGCTAGATTATTTGAAAGATTCTCACAGACTGCTTAATTGATAACCTCTGTGGCGCGGTGGGCGAAGGTCCGCCTGCGACGCAGGAGGTTGCTGGTTCGAGTCCCTCGGAACAAACTGAGTTATGGGTTAAATAAAAAACCAGGCTTTATTCCAGGCCAAGAATAGAAACAAATTCATCATCAGACTATTAGTCCACTGCTGGACATGGCCTCCCCTAATGAGCGCCACAGCGCCCTGTCTTCAGCTTGACGCATCCAGCATCTACCTGCAGTCTTTCGTAGGTCGTCATCCCATCTGGTCGGAGGGCCTACCTTAAGTTTAGAAAACATATTAGAACTAGTATACATATATACAATTGAAACAAGTGCACACAATTGTGCGTGCACGTTTAGGATATCAATCTTGTAAAAGAACCCTAGTTATAATTTTTACTGAATCGTCAAGATTCGATTGTTTTTTTTTTGAAACAATTTTGCTACTGCAGTCTATTACAAACTATCTACAGGTGATCCATATCAAGGTATTATTGATCTTTTTCATTGAAATAAACTTTTGCTACCGATTACAAATATTCTTTATTACCGTTTAAAAATATGTTTTTAATAAAACATTTTCGACGACCGATGTGGCGCGGTGGGCGAAGGTCCGCCTGCGACGCAGAAGGTTGCGGGTTCGATTCCCGCCTCGGAACAATTGTGTGTACGATCTGCAGATATTTGTTCCGGGTGTTCTGGTTGTTTTCTGTGTATAATAAAAAAAAAACTATCTATGTAATGTATTGTATAATGTATATCAGTTATCTAGTACCCATAATAGAAGCCCTGCTTACCATGGGGCTAGATAATGCTGTGTGAATTGTCCAGCAATATTTATTTATTTATTTATTTGTTTCTTCCTATTTATCGAACAGAAATCTCCGTAAATACATATTAAGAACAACACTTCAAAAACCACGCACCCATCGTTTTGGTTCGTTGCCCTAAAAGCTTCAGTGTCGAAAAAACTCCACAAAGTGATCACTGATCGCAGATATACCCTAACGAGGGATAGGGTAGAATGGGTAGGATGGTAACATGTAACCTGGTTATAAGGGTCAAAGCAAACACTTTTTATCAAAGATGGGTAATTTATCGCTATGGCGTAATAGGTATAAAGAAAATTCTAGAAAAAGCTATTAGGAAAGTAAAATCAGAGTAGTGTATCGTTTATATAGTACCAGCTGCGCCCCGCGGTTTTACCCGCTTGGTGATAGATATTTTGGATAATATACATTATATCTTTATAAATTTAGCCTATGTGTTAGTCTGATATTATATTATTGGGAAGTTTCCTCAAAATCCATTAGATAATTTTTGCGTGAAAGAGAAACAAACATCCTTATAAACTTTCGCGTTTATAATATTAGTAGGATTGTTTTTATTAATAATAATAATAATATAAAGGGGCAGCTTGTGGCGAGCTGTTGATGAGTAGCGACACCACGGGTACCGAGTGCTCCCGGGGAAGTTCCTGGTTCTCGAACGAGTTCAGCGAACCCGTCTGTGCGCGCCTCGACGAACATGCCGGACGCGCTAGTTCATTTAGTTCATTGCAAACTAATATTCAACAAAATTCAACAGTTTTTGGTTAAAATCATAAATATGACTTATAGTTTTTTCCTTGGTCATCATCAAGTTTTATGAATAAAGTTTGAATTAACTGTGAATTGGTCCTACGATACTCTCATCAGTAGGCATCACATATAATATTGTGTTCATTCCACCTATTCGAAAAGAGGCGAAAAGAGTTCCTCTATAAGTGCGAGCGAAATGGGTCATTCTGGCGCATTGATGACAGTGACCTGCGGACGCGACGCGGCATTGGTTAACCAAATAAAAAAAACTGCGAAAACTTCTTATTCGTTATTTATTACTTTTTATCAAAAAATTGCATATTCTTTTAATTTACAATTAAAAGTAGTTAATTAATTTACAATTTAGAAATTGAAAATAAGAGGTGTTCTAGCAGTGAAAGTGAAATATTAACACTAAAAAGTTTAAAAGTAAACGCCAAAACTGTCATAAACAATTTACTACCAAACATATTGTAACGATCCAAAAATTTGTAACGACCCCTTAATTTTTTTTGTCTTACTAAATCTTAACCGCCGGCTCCTTAATCTAATTTTTCGCTTAATTTAATTCCTAATTACTTTACCTAAACCCCAATGATCTACACGATTCCTCATACCTACTGAATCGTAGACTATTAAATGTAGAATCAATGAATAATGTGGCCAATGATCGTCGATAAGTGGTAGGACTCTACGTTGTGTGTTGATAGTAACTCGATTCTTTTGATGCTAAAGACAAACGGACTAATGCTAAGGTTAATTTAACTTGTTACATTCCTCGTAATAATTTATTGTCATATATTAAGATTCAAAGTATTCTTGTCTTAAAATTCTATTATAAACTTAGAACAATTCTAGTATGAAAATCAGATAGATTTCTTTAATTACTATGCCTAGAACTTGGACTGCTAGTAACGTATTAGTAAATATTGAATTTAACAATCTTATTTTGTATAATTGATTTTATTACGGCTAAGGATAGAGGCTCCACCTGCCGCCCCTACCAGTGACCCTCGGCTCCAGACTGGACAGGTCCCCTCCGTAAATAGTCTACAAACTGCTAGTTCTCTTTCCAGTTTGTGACAAAATTGGACAACATATCACAAATAGTTATAGGGACAAGAGGACTTTATTTTTTATCAAAGCTCCTATGTCTAGTCAGTGTCTGTCGGAATTTAATCTAACTTAGTAAAGGGGAATATTAATTTGTGATATTTTATTGAAACTAATCATTCATATCAAAAAGTCAGTCCTCTAAGTTTATCTGCGGGGCTTAACTCTACTAATCTAGATATATGTATAATATCTGACCAGTACCGAAAAGCTCCTATTTTTCTCCCTCAGGAGTACACATATACAAAGGCTTCTTTACACAGCCAAAACTCTACAGCGTTATACCGTAGTATGGTTCTAGTTTCAAGTTTTTCTACTTGATGTTGTAATCCAGATAATTCCAGATATAGAGGTAATATAATGATTCACCCAACAGAGAGCATACGTCTCATAGTTCATATGGAAGGTATCACTTTCGGATTGTATCCATGGTGACTTACGCACCGAACTATTGTCAGATTGATATCAAAATATTGATAGTCTCTCACCTGGAGACAACTGAATATACAGTTAAAATTGTATTAGGTCATTCATATCCATACTTGGAACCAGATCATACCATTATGGTATTTATTTAATTTTTAGTAATTATTCAATTTACATAATTATGTCTTATAGCTCGCAATGGACTTATCACTTTCGGATGTTTCCATGGTGCTACTGCAACGAGCTAATAAGATAATTTCGTTATTAAAATATAAATAGTCTCTCTCTTGGAGACGACTGAAAATACAGTCAATATATTAATAATCTCTCTCTTGGAGATAACTGTAAACACAGTAAAATTTCAATAAACGATAAATACAAATAAAATATGTAATTGCAGTATTTGTCTAAACAAAACTCCTTTGCTGAAAATAGGTACACATTGAAATACATAATGTAATAAGCGTGAAGCGATGATACGTGTGATATACGTCAAAACATTAATGTAATAATCTTTTACGAATTATTTAGATTTTGGTTATGAAAATTGTTATTTTATAAAAGTTATAATTTGACAAATATCTGACGAATAAATAATAAAACATGCAACTTAGCTCTGGCTGGAACCGGACTTCGAGCGACTGTTAAAAACTGGCTCTACGTTACATTGAATTAATCACGATTCACATAACAAATGTTATGGATCCAAACACAGACTCTATATTTATTTATTATTATAAGCAAAATCTGCCTTTATTTTATATGATTTGTTAGGCAAATTTTATATGAAATAGATCACAAGCTTTTTGTTAATTAAATCACTGAAATTATATTAAGTTCAAATCTACACTGAATTTAATCAATTACTAACTTTCAAATATTAATTAGACCGCGCGCGATTGCGTTAGTTAGGGGTCCGTTGCCCTAGACTCGTAAAACCCGACTGTCCTCTCCAGCTTCCCGAAAAACCATTCCTTCAGGGCGACTCCCGCGCACATAAGGTCCAAATTCCCACCAAAAGTTTCAGGTATTTCGCTTATCGTTTGAAAGTGATCCGTTTATTTATATTAAGAACAGGGTCTGATTGTCCCGCCCGTGGGAGTCCAAATGTCATCGTTTAATATTTTAAATAATAAACAAAGCTGAGTTATGGTTAAGTGGAAATAGAACAATAAATCTGGCTATTTTATTACGGTCGGTAAAACCTGTGAAACTTGATTTAATCGTTGACAGATATTTTCAATTTGCTATGGGAAAATTCCCGCTAACTCGAACCCCGATCTTGTAATTATTACGAATACATATTAAATCCTATATTTGCGAACAACAGGCAGATTGAATCCTGACGGTTGTTACAATATCGGCACAAAACATAAATATTAGTTACAACTAATAGCAACTCAGTAAATAAGGGCCTATTACAATGTTAATGAATATCTTATGGACAAACTCTAGAGTAATACATTCATAAATATTTTTAAACTTACGCGAACTGAACACATAATTATAAGTATTGATAGAATGGGTATTTAAACGTTGGGAAAAAGGTAAATAAACGCGATAAATACCCGTTGTATCAATACTTACAATAATACATTCATGATTAATAATCAATTAATTTAAACCCTGACATTGTAATTATTTAAAATAGCTACATTATTGTGACTTTGCATGCTGCTATAAAGCTGATCATGGTTGTGCTCCTATCTTAAATCTAACATCCTTGTAACCCGTGTTTCGCAAAATAAATGAATTTGAAAAAAATCAAAATTTTGAATTTGAAATAATCTAAGTGTATTAAGCAAAATTAATATCTTTGTACCAATTGTACCAAATAAGTACGTGCGTGCGTTCCCTTACACCCCTGTGTCATCTATCTTTCAACTTCAACTTCTTTTTTGTTTTGGCGCCGCTTGCTTTTCGCTTAAACAAAAAGAAGTTGAAGTTGAAAGATAGATTTCTATGTTCTACCAAATGCGAGACGTTGAGTGAGATCCTAGTGACATCTGTCCTAAAACAAGTTTGGAACATAAAAATCATAAGCGCACTATCTCATAATAGTTATTAAGAAAGTTTGCACCGGACGTGGCCCACATACGGCCACAATGTCTGCGGTATAGGGTTGTGACTTATGTGGTTATGATCCGGCCAAAATTGTCCGGATTATTTTTTGAATGGCCAACGTTAAAATACTTAGTTTTTTGAGTAAGTGTGGAAACTGGCCTTGAAAGAAATTTTTTCCCGTAGAATTCATTAAAAAAGCGACGAAGAATCCTTTAGCCTGTTAGTTATCTCATGATTTTTCAAATTAGATCGAAACCTGTCCAAAGCTTTTTTATCCTCTAGATAATCTATTTTGAAAGGTTTTGACAGTTTATTTAAATTTATTTACTGATCGTTTTTGCAACTCACAAGGACTTTTGTTGTAACAGAAATAAACATAGACTCGCCATAGAGTCGCTGTGCCCACAACCAGGCTTGTGAGCATAGCGACTCTATGTTTATTTTTAGTATATAGAACAGGCGCTGTTATTCATCACAATATTGACTTGACTGCGATTTTTTTTCGACGACTGCGATCTTTTTTTTAACGTAAAAAATTCGTGCTTCCGCTCTACACAGCGGTTGTGTTGCGCCGCACATGCGTTTCGTTCGAAAAATATTACGGCTGTGCTGAGTCACAAAGATCTTTTCTCAGCCGCTGCGCTAGTGTGGATTTACGCATATTAGTCACTTGTAGAAAACACATACCGTGTGATTTCAGCACTCGAAGTATTATTCACTCTGTCTCCTAACCATCCCGTACCACGGTAGTAAATCTCATTAAACAGCGGGTAAAATATATTTATAATAAAAAATCTACGTAGGTACATAACTAGGCAAATAATATCTACAGAAGTAGGTAAACTTGCGTACCTTTTAATACACAGAGGGATGCAAATGGAGTACATAATTAAAGTTAAATAAAAGGTGTCTAGAATCATAGTCCCTACTTAGTAATTCTGTAACAAAACTCATAAAATCCAAGCTAAGTTCATCGTTCACGGCCAGCTAGCTCTAACGATGTCTTCCAGACTTGATAGTACAAAACGAAGTTAATTTACTGAGACGCATTCCTGAAACTATGTCGCGAAGAATATTTTTTATGAGAAACAAGAAAAACGTGCTTTATTTTGCAATTTGTCTTTTCCATTTGTCGTTCGCTGTTTCTTCTATATTTTTTTTATTTTGTTTTCAGTTCGTTGATGTTGTCGTCGTTTTATTAGAAATGTGAAACGACCGCAGTATTTTTGTACTACCGCTATAATATCGTACTGCTTAGATTTTCGTTTTAAATTTTTTTTCTTAATAAATTTGTTGTTCGAATATATCCGTTCAGTATTCATTATAAATAAAATAATGATAATAAATAATGCTGGACAATTCACACAGCATTATCTAGCCCCATGGTAAGCAGAGCTTGTGTTATGGGTACTAGATAACTGATATACATAATACAATACATTACATAGATAGATATTTTTTATTATACTTAGAAAACGACCAGAACACCCGGAACAAATATCTGCAGATCGTACACACAATTGTTCCGAGGTGGGAATCGAACCCGCTACCTCCTGCGTCGCAGGCGGACCTTCGCCCACCACGCCACATCGGTCGTCATAATGAATGAAAACTTAACAAACCTGATAACAATAACAGAAAACCACAGTGCAAGGTAATCACTAATAAAAAAATCTCTAATTAACCCATTATTTCACAAGCACAGTGAAAACGGTACAAATTCTAATTCGAAAACGGACGAGAGACTGAAAACCATTTTTGATTCATTTAGAATCAAAAATGGTTTCGAACTTCTGCGATGGTGACGTCATTACATATTTTCCATTGTATGTATCTTTGTTTTTGCCATTAACATAATAAATAATATCTCGTATATATATATATATATACATATGTATATATGTTCGTACTTGTGATTGGTTATAAAAATAATGCTAGGAATATCTTTTCAGGTCTTACTTTACCGCCGACATATTTCCCTGAATATTTGATAAATCAATCACATAATTATGACCGGCTTACACCATTTGCACATACTTTTCCGATCGTATTGCCATCCCTATGGCTGGCCACGCGGTTGCTATGTGGTGGTGCACCCGTCATGTTATGAAAAATGCCTTTTATTCTAGCCTCTGCGGTTTACAAACGATATAATTATGATATACTACAGATATACTACACTTAGGTATATATACTACACTTTTTTAGCAAGAAGACACTGACGGTATTGAGGTCAGTTGTCTTTGTCAATATTGTAGATTGTCGATGATTGACCAGACAAAAATGAAAAATTTAAAGTTTTTATAGACTTGGCAATACGAAACAATAACCTGTTTTTGTCACATCATCAGCCTATATCTGTCCACTGCTGGACATAGGCCTCCTCCAATGAGCGCCATAGCGCCCTGTCTTCAGCTTGCCGCATCCAGCATCTACCTGCAGTCTGCCTACCTGTTTTTGTAGCTGTAATAAATCAGCTTTAAAAGGTATAGCAGCCCTACGAATATCATAGCGCAGTTGTAGCAGCTTAACATATTTGTAGCGGCCCTCTACGAGTTTCGTAGAACTTGAAGTATTCGTAGCAGCTCTACGAGTTTCGTAGAGCGTAACGCATTCGTAGCAGTGCTACGAGATTACTACTAGGTATTACGGCTACGAAATTAGCTAGTGTTATCTAGAAGAGGTTTTACCTATTATACCTTATAACGATGCTCTTCACATCGTGCCCGTTGAAGATACGGATTCCTGAAGGGTCAGTAATATGGTGCTGTAATAAACGTCGTTTGTTTTAGTAATACTAAGAGTGGCTGTAGGTAAATTTTCAAACGGCAATGCTGTGTTCCGGCCTATTATTTTTTTAGATATTATCCTGAGTGTGAGAGCTTACGCAGTATAATAATAATAACCTTAACATTGCTCTAATAAAATTAATAGTTTTACTAGTTACCATCAACTGGACGAATTGCTTGTTCCGTTGTGTAACTATGTAGTTTAATACTGTCATTGCCCATGACGCAAATGGATATCTTCCCGCTCCTGGAGCTTTGGCGTCGCTCGACCTTCGGGTAACACTATAGCAGCTGGACACTGAAAGTGTTAAAAGTATACAGGCCATTCTTTTTGTAAATAATTACGATAATCTTGTCAGCTACTTTTTGGACATTCAAAAAATTAAGGGGCAACAAATTCTTCAAACCTTATAACTTTTTACTTATTTTGTACCCCTATAGAAGTTGTCCAAAAAATAAACGTCAAAATTTAAGAAGCTTATTATCTTCCTTTTTAAACTTATTTTCCAAGAACAGCCCGAAACTTACTTTAGGTTTAGCTTCCTATTTATTTTCAACAAAAGAAAACATCTTCACAAAATGGAAATCAAGAAAGACTTTCCAAGTAAAATACAGTCAATTAAGAACTTCAATTCTGTTGTATTTGATACTAAAAAGGACAGAGTTAAAAGTTGTTCATTAGGTATTATTTCTCGGAGAAGAAAAGTTGCTTTTCCAGTTCGAAGTCGATTATTTAGCTCTAACTACGGTAATTGGCAGTAGAACGAATAGTTAGGTCCGGAGTCTACCAAAGTGTGAAGGCGAGGTGAGTAAAATCTACCAATACAATGTTGATAACCATTTTTTCAATACATACATACACCCATATATAATACATGAACAAAGTGTCTTCACCTTAAGAGTGTATAATACCTCAAACTGCTAATTTTCAACTCCGCCGGATGTCCATATCGTCTATACTACTGAATATTTAACTTTGAAATTGATATATGGTAAAGTTCAGGACTTAATCTATCGATCATATGTTTCGAAAACACGATTCCATAAAATTTTCTCGATAGAAAAAAATCGCAAAGTTACCTCTAAATTTTTACGAAAACCTAAATTTCTCAATAAATACAGAAGTTCAGATCTTGACAATAAGCGTGGTAATAGAATTAAGTATAAATAAAAATGTTATATGTTTCGGTTTTTTCAAATAATGTCCTAATTAATAGGTAATAAACTAAAACTTGATTTTTGAACTTGCGTTGCAATGCCCTGTCCCGCTCTTATGAACGCAAAATCATATGTCTAGCCTTTTCACACAAAGTTGAGGTTGTATGGGCCCTTAAGTATAGAGACAATAAGAAAAGTGCCAATGGACACGTTCTTAGTAATATGTTGTTATAAAAATAAGTTAGAACTAAATTACCCATTAGCCAATTCTATGGCTAGATTGTAATTATACTCTAGTGTATTTAACATTTATTTAAGTATACTAGACAATAAAAAATAATACATACTTGAATAATACATCTGATAGGACGGCGAACCGACACGACCGGTCTATCCGGTCGTGTCGTTAGGTCAACGTAGTACCCATAGGTTTTGTGTGCATCCTTTGGACATTTAAAAATAATGGGCAATATTTTATTCGGTTGACTTAGAAGTTGACTATGACTATTTGATGTTAATTCAACTCGATACCTCCACGTGTTCCTGAGAAAATATGGTTCACAGATAAAGTGATCCTAAAGGTTTTCCTTTTTTCCTATTGAGGCACGGAACCCTAAAAAGAAAAATACCTACATAAAGCAACGTATGACAAAGATAGCCTAGCACCAATACGATACAATCCTCTTAGCTCAAACGTAGTCGGAATAGAAAAGAGGTAATGTTTTACACAATAGCTAAAAGTAAATAAGCCATAGTACAACGCGCTATATACAGCTATATACACATACATTTTTAACCAGGATTTGCGTACAATCCAACCTGTTTACCATGGTCCATTCAAAAATAAACGAACAAGGTCCGTGTGTACAGAATTAACAATTCAAATCGAATGAGGTCGATACTTGACTGTACTGGATTTAACCGGATTGAACAGGTTCCTAATCAAACAGATGGAAACAATCTCTTGTGTGTTTTCACTAAATAAATGTTGCGGGTAGTGATTGAATACCCTAGCGAACAGAGACTTGGCATGATAAGGTTGGGGAAGCCAAATGTTTATTTTTATCTTTAGTCTCATCTAGCAAAGAGGTAAGGATAAAGTCCAGATTGAAGCCCTAGGAAACTCAACTTTAGAAAATTGAAATCAAGTTTTGATAGGTGAACCAAACTTATACCAGATATTTATACATATGTGACTACGTAATGATCCAATTTAAACTGGCAAAAGCCTATTAATAATTGATTATGTTTTTCAGAATTTAGGTTATTTGGCAAAGGGCACGCACGCACGCACCACTAAGGCGACTATCCCTAGTTTATAAAATATAAATAAAATAAAATTATTTTGTAATATATAAATAATGTTGGACAATTCACACAGCATTATCTAGCCCCATGGTAAGCAGAGCTTGTGTTATGGGTACTAGATAACTGATATACATAATACAATACATTACATAGATAGATATTTTTTATTATACATAGAAAACGACCAGAACACCCGAAACAAATATCTGCAGATCGTACACACATTTGTTCCGAGGCGGGAATCGAACCCGCAACCTCCTACGTCGCAGGCGGACCTTCGCCCGGGGCATTCCTCTAAGCGCACCCAAATGAAGCGCACCTAGGCGAAGCGCACCCAAGTACTTCCACATAGCGCACCCGTTTAGGTGCGCTTCATTCAACCTGTATAAATATTAAGTTTTTATTCCTCGAAGCGCACCAATGAAAAAGTTGGGTCTAGTGATGGGATAGTAAAATGTGTCAATATCAAAATTAATTTTAAAATGATGTTGACATTACAAATTAGTTTAATGTTAATAGGTTACGAATCGAAAATTGTATTTGAATAAGATTAAAATAAAATAATCCTGCATCCAATACTATTTTGCATACATAATCTGATTCATTTATGCACTTGACAAAGGAAATGCGTATGTGACCCATGTAATCCGACTCATTGTAATCCGCCCACTTTGTCCGTTTGTTTACAATAAAAATGAGTCAAACTAAAAAACGGATATGGATTGACTATTTACTCTCATATTAGTCGAGTGAAAGACAAAAACGGCAGAAAAAACAGTATTTCGATGAGATAGCTTATTAGTTAGATGGATAGATAGATAGATTATTTATTCATACAAATATGTAGGTTACATCATTAAGTTAATAGTTCCTTAAAGCCTATGTTAGGTTTGTATTAGCACTATAGTTCTCACTTAATTTAAAAATAAATTGATAATCTAGGTACTGTACTTAACGAATGATCTGACAGCAATACAAGTTAACCTATCTCCAGATCTACACGCAGGCTCCGGTAGATCAGCTATCGTTTGCTATTGCCACCGTAAATGAAGATTTAGACCGTATTCTGGACTGGAGTAAGAGCTTTGGTCTAAAAGTGAACCCTGCAAAAACGCAGGTGATCACAGTAGGAAGCTCGCGGATGATAGCTCGAATAAATTGGAGTAGTCTCCCAAACGTGATCTTTGATGGGATCCCTGTCGCGCAAAGTGAAACCGTTAAAAATTTGGGGGTCCTCATTGATAGAAATCTGTCGTGGGGACCACAGATATCTGAAACCAGCCGCAGGATGTTTGCTTCTGCTGGTTCTCTTAGAAGGCTGCGTAACTTCTTACCCATTGCCACTAAAATTTCTCTTGCACAATCTCTCCTACTTCCAATTCTCGATTATGCCGATTCATCCTATCTTGATCTTACTGAGCAACAGTTAGACAAACTTGAGCGCCTGCAGAATGTCGGGATAAGGTTTATATTTGGCTTGCGGAAATATGACCATGTCTCGGAATTTCGCAGGAAGCTAAAGTGGTTACCTATACGGCTTCGCCGTAATTCTCATATTCTATCTCTTCTCTATAATATTCTATTTCTGGCCTCTGCACCCCCTTATCTCAAAGAACGTTTCACCTTTCTTCATCTTTCTCACACTCTTTCTCTCCGCTCTTCTTCAACCCTTATGCTTCAAGTACCTGCTCACTCTACTTCCTTCTTCGCCCAATCCTTTACTGCCCGGGCTGTGCAACTATGGAACGCATTGCCAATATCGGTGAGGCGTGCTAAGTCATTACCAACCTTTAAAACACTGTTAAAAGAGCACTATTTGTCCTGCTGTCACTAAGCGCATAACTGAGATCCTATGTTTATAAGTAGTATATGTATATTTTATGATATATATGTAGTATATTTCTATGTAAGTACTATAAGTATTTTATTTATAATATCCCACAACTTACAAGCACACAGATCCCCTGGTACTGTCCACATCCTATCCATCCATGGTTGTCTGTTAGAGATCGCTCTTGAGCGATAAGACCGCCAATTGTACTTAATTTTTAAGTTTTTACTGTACATAGTTTATAGTTAAAGTGCAATAAAGAATTTTCTATCTTCTATCTATCTATCTAACCTATATTAATTATTAGATCTTACATATCAAAAAACTCATTTATACCTAAGCATGATAAACACACTCACACTTACCTAATGCATAAAATGTTTGAAAGAATGCTGCTAATTGTTTAGCGTGAACCTAGCCGCTTATCGCCACTGATGCACGCGTTGACAAAGTATGGAAGTGTGCGTGCGTTCACCATCTACAGGGTACTCCAAGTTAACTAATGGTTTTTCCTAAAAAGTGTTTAATTAGAATTGTTTTATATTTTTCTTATTTATTTTATTTTTAACTTCTATAGGTAGTTTGTTAATAAATGGAGAGGAGTAAATCCATCAGCGTGGTTACTATTGTCAGGTACTTTTGTAGTGTAACTTGTATTGCTGTCAGATCATTCGTTAAGTACAGTACCTAGATTATCAATTTATTTTTAAATTAAGTGAGAACTATAGTGCTAATACAAACCTAACATAGGCTTTAAGGAACTATTAACTTAATGATGTAACCTACATATTTGTATGAATAAATAATCTATCTATCTATCCATCTAACTAATAAGCTATCTCATCGAAATACTGTTTTTTCTGCCGTTTTTGTCTTTCACTCGACTAATATGAGAGTAAATAGTCAATCCATATCCATTTTTTAGTTTGACTCATTTTTATTGTAAACAAACGGACAAAGTGGGCGGATTACAATGAGTCGGATTACATGGGTCACATACGCATTTCCTTTGTCAAGTGCATAAATGAATCAGATTATGTATGCAAAATAGTATTGGATGCAGGATTATTTTATTTTAATCTTATTCAAATACAATTTTCGATTCGTAACCTATTAACATTAAACTAATTTTGTAATGTCAACATCATTTTTAAATTAATTTTGATATTGACACTTTTTACTATCCCATCACTAGACCCAACTTTTTCATTGGTGCGCTTCGAGGAATAAAAACTTAATATTATACAGGCTGAATGAAGCGCACCTAAACGGGTGCGCTATGTGGAAGTACTTGGGTGCGCTTCGCCTAGGTGCGCTTCATTTGGGTGCGCTTAGAGGAATGCCCCCTTCGCCCACCGCGCCACATCGGTCGTCAGTTTATCTTAAGGCTATGCTACACTACAAAAAGCTTCGCTTACTCCTTAAGGCTGCTACACACATGCCAGTGGCATTGCCCGCGGCTTTTGTCGGCATCACGCAGTGTTTTCATATCACCTTTGATATTTAAATGTTAAACTTATTGTCAGAAGCATGTAGTAGTCCCAAGAGTAAGAAAAACTTAAGAAACTCCTTTACACCCTTAAATTACGATTCCAAGTACATTCAATTCGAGATGTTTCCACGGCCATCTGTAGACACCATTTCATGAGTGTCAGTATTAGCTATCAAAGTATATATATACATACATAGGTACGCATCTTTACGGTAAAATTGTCTCAGCGTCAGCATATCATCATCATCATCGGCCTACAGCAGTCCACTGCTGGACATAGGCCTCCCAATGACCGCTATAGCGCCCTGTCTTCAGTTTGCCGCATCAGTCAGCATATACTTTATAGAAATTAGCGAATCAACAGTGTCTCGCTGCTAGACGTAATGTAAGTTCGATTATCTTCAAACCTACAAAATATATATCCTAATTTGTAATTTCTAATCAAGGAAAGAAAACAGAGGTGTTTTCATTTAATTATTCTATTCGGAAACGTTTTGTTTGTAGATATAACAGAACATTAACAACAATGGAGCTGAAATTGAAATGTATAAATGGTTCTACCATTAGGCCGACTATAAACGGAATAAATTGCGCAGAACTAACTTTGGTATTGCAGAAGTTTGTCCAATAGGAACGTTTCCCGCGGTTTAAGTTTAATTCTATTAGTTTTGTAAGCCATCCCGATAGTTGTAAATGTTGTAATACAGATATGTCTTGTAATATCTTTGTAGAATTATTAAAGGTTAACCAACACAGGTCGGCCAAGAAAGCGCTGGCGAGACGTCCTTAACGCCTTCCTCGGAGATTGGTGGGTGATCGCACGTGACCGCACTGAGTGGAAAGATTTGGGGGAGGCCTTTGCCCAGCAGTGGGAAGAAACAGGCTAAATAAAAAAAAAAAAAAACAACGCAGACAGATCAATCATGTTCCATAATCAAACATTTATTGCTGTCTATAATATATAATATTATTTATGTCATCATCATCTTCATCAGCCTATGATAGTCCACAGGTGGACTATCATAGGCTGATGAAGATGTGTCAGCTTGTCATCATCTTGTCCCTGTCTTCAGCTTGACGCATCCAGCATCTACCTGCAGTCTTTCGCAGGTCATCATCCCACCTGGTCGGAGGGCGTCCTACACTACGTTTATCGAGTCGTGGTCTCCACTCAAGAACACGTTTGCCCAGCGGCCGTCGGTTCTTCGCGAGATATTGCCGGCCCACTGCCACTTCAGCTTGCTAATTCTTAGAGCTATGTCGATAACTTTGGTTCTCTGTCGCATATAAATATTAGTTACGAATCTTATCCTTCAGAGAAACTCCGTGTGAAGTATTTGAACTAGGCCAGTGTCAGTGAGTCGGACATGAGTCGTTGTTCACTATCCTTTGAAATAGTTGATACTGTATCTCAGGGGGCAGGGGCAGCTTAACTAGACTAAAGTGCTCTGTGTCATTCCGTACAGTTATAGAGAAAATGTGTTTCAAAAACAGGTTTAATTTAATCCGGCCTTTTAAGGACTTCATCATTTACCCGAGGACCGATGTGGAGCGGTGGGCGAAGGTCCTGCGGGTTCGATTCCCACCTCGGAACAATTGTGTGTACGATCTGCAGATATTTGTTCCGGGTGTTCTGGTTGTTTTCTATATATAATAAAAAATATCTATCTATGTAATATATTGTATCATGTATATCAGTTATCTAGTACCCATAACACAAGCTCTGCTTACCATGGGGCTAGATAATGCTGTGTGAATTGTCCAGCATTATTTATTTATTAATTTATCATTATCATCACCATGCGGTTTGACTTCACCCCACTGCAGTGCATCTTGTTATATACTATATAACAGGATGTTATATACTGTAATGCAATGATCCGTTCTAACAACGTATGTTGTGTATTTTCATCTCATCACAAGTGTCTATTTGAATATATTTTGTGTTTTTCTTTATTTTTATAGTATGTTGTTAGTCATAAAAACTGGTAGCATATGGACTCATTATGGTGTCTGAAATAAAATATTTTTATTATATTTATTACTTTACTTTGTTAGAACGGATTGTTTAATCTGTTTGTGTTATTAAAATATCACGCAAAAATTTAAATACTATGTTCGCTCTACAAATTAACTTGATAATGAATTTAAACATGTTCAATGAATTTGAACACTACATGCTTGTTATTTTGTGAAGTTGGAACCAGATTTCATCCCGCCTTGTCCTCTAAATAATCACTCTCGTTCTTGCACAAGAGGAAACTAAAGAATACCCTCAGAAGCGCGTGACTTGCATTAAAGCCACTGCTGTAAATTTTGCGGTCCACTGCAGTGCATTTTAGCAAGCTTTCTACGAGATTGATTGTGTTCTACAGGAGAAATATGCTGCTGCAAAGCTTTTCCAAGATTGGATGCAATTGATTATTCTGGCGTGCACTTTATTATCGCCTTGACCTTCGCTTTGAGGGGTGTTCATCAGCCAGCATACGACGTGTAAAGTTGGTGGAGGCACCCCAAATAATCCCTTGTCTGATGGGAGACCAGTTAAACAGGACATTGCCATAATTACTACGCTTATCAGCCGTCCTTCGCCGGCTCAATTGTATTTCAAATGTACATACATAACATTAAATTATATAATATATTATGTTCAATTATATTTGTATATTTTTTAAGTAAATCCTGTATAGTGATTAATATTTTCAATATTAGTTCTTAGGGGCTTTGTATTTTGTATTATAAATAAATATTTTAGGTAAATAGCTGCAATAGCATTATATATCGTGTACAAACAAAAATATATCGCGTAAATTAAAATTTTAATGTCAGTTTTAATGTCAATAAAAAAACGAAAATATTATTATCAGCAAAAGCTGCTGCAAATACGTTGCGACCGACATAGCTAGGAGTTATTGTGTAAATCGGTTACATCATCATTATCATCAGCCTATAGCAGTCCACTGCTAGACATAGGCCTTCCCGTCGTCATGCCACCTGGTCGGAGGGCGTCCTACACTACGTTTACCGAGTCATGGTCTCCACTAAAGAACACGTTTCCCCACCGGCCGTCGGTCCTTCGCGAGATATGGCCGGCTCACAAATAGAAAAAAAAAATTGGTAAATCGGTTAAAGTTGTTGATATTTTCGACTCCATTTCTCATTTTTGTTACATTCTAAAATCTAATCTAATTAGGATATTACCAGTTATACTAACTTATGTATGAATATTCACGTTATTCACAGTAGAATACCCTGAAATGAGCACGGGTCTCTCCGGCCTGAGATACATAATAATATGGTATACTATAGGGTGGACTCCATTTCTGTATAAGGGGTCGTGTTATTCCGAGATACGATCGATGACCAGATTCATGTTGTTTGCATAGATTTATTTACCGGGACATATTCTATATTTGAATTATTTGAACGCTAATTACTGGTGTGTATATAATGGGTAACCTTTAGCGTATAAGTCTGTAGACGTACGAGTACATTATAGTACTAAATGTTTTAATAGTATTGATGTTTTTTTTTTGTAAAAACAGGCGCTTACAAAGTTGCCCTACACTGGGTACAATAAATTAACAAAGTGACGTAAAAATCCATGAAAACGTAGCTGTTAAGTCTCTTAAATTTGGAAGCTTTACTCATTATTTCCAGGAAAATCTGAAAAAATCTTAAGACTCTTGAAAATCCTCTTGGAAGCGAAAACGGATATACAGTTTTTATAGCTTCTCGTGACCGGAAGGACCTCACCTTTAGCCCCTGAAAAAGTTCGCGCGTGAACAGAATGGTACTGAAGTATTTCGAAGTGAAACAAAGCGGTCGGATAAATACTTTGACAACAACGTTTCAACAATGCGCTATAAATGTGACGAGAAATATTTACTTTGATATGGATCCGTTTAGGTTCGTTTAAATAAATAAATAAATAAAATAAATAGCCCGTTTAGTCAATTTTATACCAGACTGTTTCCATTTAATTTTATTATGTCAGTTTAACACTTCGACTGCGATTTTTTTTCGACGACTGCGATTTTTTTTTACTTTTGTAATTTAAAGTAGTAAAATATTTAATATTGTCCGTTACATTTACATAATACGTATATACAAAGAAATGACGTTCGTTCAAATGACGTCCATGTCATTCACATAATTATTTCCATCCAAAGGTTGTCTGGAAGAGATCGCTTCTAAGCGATAAGGCTGCCGATTGTACTTGTCGCATGTAATATCTTTTTTATAATGATTTGCATCTAATAATAATAAAGTATTTTTGTATATGTATTATTTTATATAGTTACTAGCTGCGCCCCGCGGCTTCGCCCGCGTGGAAATTTCTGCGTAATTTTACCACGTTTTCTCACTCACTCACATGTTTTCTCCGTTTAAACCTTCCCTGGACTACGACAAACATTTCAAAACCAAAATCAGCTAAATCGGCCCAGCCGTTCTCGAGTTTTAGCGAGACTAACGAACAGCAATCGATTTTTATAAATAAAGAAGAAGATTAAAACATTCAATGTGCCAGCAGGGCCATGGGTAAAGAAAACTACGCCAAGAAAAGCCCCCATGAAAAGCAAGGGGTAATTTTCAGTATTTTTTTCCCAGTACTGCATATTTTAACACAATATTTCTTTCATAAATACCTCAACGTCCAGCGTAATGAAATAAACGTCACTTTCTATGCAAATGTAGATTCTGAAATAAGGGCTCCGTTACACGCTCCCAGATTTATCGTCTGACATCCAACTCAAATTTTATTTATATATAAGCTTTGTTTCTTTCAAGTTTTTATGTTATTCCTGTTATTATCGTATGTTTTTTCTCGCAATCAGTAGATCATTTATTACTTGACGACCGATGTGGCGCGGTGGGCGAAGGTCCGCCTACGACGCAGGAGGTTGCGGGTTCGATCGGAACAATTGTGTGTACGATCTGCAGAATTTTGTTCCGGGTGTTCTGGTCGTTTCCTATGTATAATAAAAAATATCTATCTATGTAATATATTATATTATGTATATCAGTTATCTAATACCTATAACGCAAGCTCTGCTTACCCATGGAGCTAGATAATGCTGTGTAAATTGTCCAGCATTATTTAAAAAAGAAAATAAGAATTTATTTAAATATCATATAAATGATCTATCTGTTGTCTATAATCGAAGAAGGCTTTTGTGCAGTTCGCATTAGTTCTTATCCAAGTCTCTTATTTCGTTTAACACTTTGACTGCGATTTTTTTTCGACGACTGCAATCTTTTTTTAACCTAAAAAATTCGTGATGCCACTCTACACAGCGGTTGTGTTGCGTCGCACATGCGTTTCGTTCGAAAAATATTACGGCTGTGCTGAGTCACAAAGATCTGTATTTTCTCAGCCGCTGCGCTAGTGTGGATTTACGCATATTAGTCACTTGTAGAAAACACATACCGTGTGATTTCAGCACTCAAAGTGTTAAAGAACTTTAACACGATTCGCGCGTGATCGATCGTGATTTCCAACTAGCAAGTTTTTTAAACGGCGGAAAATACGTTCCAACTGAATTTCAATATCACACTTTTTTCCAAAACATGTTGAAATAAACGCCACACTTAATTGTTTGTATAGACAACATAAATAACTTTGTACGTGCTTGTTCGACTGCAGCTGGGCTGTCGCCCTATCCGCTCTTTATAACTACCAAAACTTTGAGTTCCATTACTTTAAGACCAGTAAATAATCGTAACCTACATTTATAATGTTTTATCGGTGCCCCAAACTTGAACAAGAACCTTTCACAGGCTTCGGCGAGTATAAAATATGATGTTGGGTCTACGCAGCTACGCCGAACGTTTTCGTAGTACAATGTCTTAGAAAATGTGATTTGAGTTAGCATTTCCTGTGGCAAGTTGAGATGGACATCTTGACAACGCTCGGATTGTATGTGCAATCTGCATAGTTTTGTGGTTGCTTGTACTTACCTATAATATCTCTGTGGCCTTTTGCTTTTGGCCAAATGACCTTTAAATATAACTCAGAGCAATGTCCAGAGTCCTGAGTTTGGTTTGACGATAGTATGGGAATGTCATCGAGACTTCTCATTTTTCTGTGGGAATTAGTTCGTGCGGGCGTGAGACTACGCAAATCCCATAGAAAATGAGTCTCTTGTGTTCGGTTTGATCATAGTATCGTTGCGTGTCTTATTATTAAAATAAATAAATAATGCTGGACAATTCACACAGCATTATCTAGCCCCAAGCTAAGCCAAGCTTGTGTAATGGGTGTAATATAGATACATAATACAATACAGGTATTTTTATTATGCATTGAAAACGACCAGAACACCCCGAACAAATCTGCAGATGTTTTTGTCCTGAGGCGGGAATCGAACTCGCAACCTCCTGCGTCGCAGGCAGACTTTCGCCCTCCGCACCACAGAGGTCGACAAAAAGGGATTCGGTACCATACCAACCTAACCAAACTTATTAAATTCAACCCCAATTTTCGAGCAATGTCGTAAATCCAATGTTTACTGCGCTCAAAACTTATTACGATTGTTCTTGCAACTCCAATCTAACTTTCATAAATAAATCAGTTCCATAAAGAGTTTAGATTGTTTTGTCAACGCTTGTTATTTTGTAATATTCGAAATTAACGTCCTTTGTGAAAGCTTGCACGAGAAATTCAGTATTTTGTATTTTCCACAAATTTCTACCAAAATTCTGGTAATTGGATTTGAGGCTTTGAATAAATAGTTTTAGAATTAATTACAGCTAATTTATTAACAGCATACCGGTATGTATAAATTACCTACACAACCATTTGTCACGTCAACTTTCCAAAATGTCAATCCATTGCTACACATCTTAAATACGTACCTTACCTAGAAGTCCTTTGCCCTCGAAGAATGTCTTAAATTCAAGCCAACAAAGAGACTCAACCATGAACAAAAAGTCTATATTATAAAAAAAGATTTTTCGCCAAAAAGTTTTTATTCGCTGCAATCGTTCCAATTACAAAATATCGAATTACAAGTCAGTAATTCACGATGAAGGTTTCTATCTATAGAGTATAGCAAACTTTTTGCACGTTACTTCGTGTCCCGTACACAACCAAATCAAACATTTCAAAACTCTCTCAAATACGTAAAACAAACGTTAACGTCACGTAAAAGAACATATTTTTTCCCTTCCACACGTCAGCAAACGATGTAAAACAAAGATTACTGAATAAAATAAAATCTCGCGAAGGACGAACACACAAAACCACTTAATTTCACTTTTACAATCTGCTATTTGTCAACTCATGTGAATAATGTTCTTGCTAAGAGAAAGTATTGTCTACGGTCTTTTTAAATCGGGTATTAGGTCTGACCCCACTAACTTTAGACCAATATCAGTACTGCCTACATTCAGTAAAGTTTTTGAAAAACTGATTTTACACCAATTGCTTAGACATTTTAATGGCAATGACCTGCTACACTGTAAGCAATTTGGGTTTACTCGTGGCAGGTCAACTACTGATGCCGGTGTAGAGTTGGTATCGCATATTTTTGATGCTTGGGAGAAGTCGCAAGATGCTTTAGGCGTTTTTTGTGACTTGTCAAAAGCATTCGATTGCGTTCATCACGAAACATTAATCAGGAAACTACATCATTATGGAATAAGGGACAGCTCTTTGGATCTTCTTACATCTTACTTGAGTGATAGGATACAAAGAGTTGACATTAATGGGAAACGATCTAAAGGGTCTGTGGTTTCAATGGGTGTACCGCAAGGCTCTATCTTGGGTCCTTTCCTATTTTTAGTTTATATTAACGACCTGCCTCATCTTGTAAAGAATGATCATGAGATTGTATTGTTTGCTGATGATACTTCATTAATTTTTAAAATGAATCGACAAAAAACAAATTTCGACGATGTAAATACTGCAATCTCAAAAGTAGTCCATTGGTTTAGTATCAATAATCTTTTGCTTAATGAAACAAAAACAAAATGTATAAGATTTATTCTACCTAATGTAGAACAAGTTAAGGCTGATGTAAACGTAAAAGGAGAAACGGTAGAAATTGTAGACAATACCGTATTCTTAGGAATAACCTTAGATAGTAAACTTCAATGGGGCCCACACATAGATAAGCTATCGAAGAGACTTAGTTCTGCAGCATATGCAGTTAAAAAAATCCGTCGCCTTACAGACGTTGATACTTCTAGACTAGTCTATTTCAGCTACTTCCATAGTATTATGTCTTATGGCATACTATTGTGGGGGAACGCTGCAGATATAAACACCGTTTTTGTGTTGCAGAAGAGGGCTGTTCGTGCGATCTATAATATGGGTCCCAGAGAATCCCTACGTAATAAATTCAAAGAAATAAACATAATGACAGTACCATGTCAATATATTTATGAAAACTTGTTGTACACTCATAAAAACATCGATCGATTCAATAAAAAAAGCGATATACATAATGTAAATACTAGAAATAAGAATAAACTCGCTGTTCCCACAAGTAGACTACATAAGATAAGTGCATCTTTTAAAGGGCAATGTATACGCTTCTACAACAAAACTCCAAGTGAGTTGCAAAAATTATCAATAAATAAATTTAAAAAAATTGTGAAGCATATTCTTTGTAAAAAGGCTTATTACAAAATATCAGATTATCTAGAAGATAAAAAAGCTTGGAACGAGTTTTGCTCCAACTCAAAATCTAACAACTTACAGATAAGCAAATCTATGTACTAGACACATAAGTTATGAACATACTGGTGGTTTCTTCTCACTTCTTCCACTGGTGGACAAAAAATTGAAGTGAACATCAATATAATAATGAATAGTATAAAATATGACTTGTCTAAGTGCTTATTTGTAAGCCTAAGGAAATAAACTTTCATTTCATTTCATTTCATTTCATTTTCACCTTTTTTTAATATAGGAAATCCATTGAAAGTATGCTATTGTTTGAGACAATTTCCCTAAGCGCAAACGTAGTCTATACGTCGTATCCATACCACGTCTTCTATATCTATACTAATGTTTTTTGTTTGTTTGTTTGTAATGAATAGGCTCCGAAACTACTGGACCGATTTGAAAAGTTCTTTCACTGTTGGGAAGCTACACTATCCCCGGTGAACATAGGCTATATTATATTTTCTAAAAGTTAGGGATCCGTACTAAAACCGTGCGAATCCGGGTAGGTCCGCTAGTTAGGTATAAATAGGTACTTACCATACCCAGACAATTTCCCTAAGCGCAAACGTAGTCTATATGTCGTATTTATACCACGTCTTTAAGCAATAAAATTTTCAGATTTCACTTGGGCGTTCTTTACGCGCGGTTTTACAGACACACTCAACAAGTAATGGCTCTTGTTACGACTGTGTATACAGGGTGCTCGATATACCCTCGTATAATGTATAGGATGTTTCGAAACTAATAAATGGAGTTTATGTTACTACTTCTGGTGATATAAACTGGTGTTGGTAGGTGAGGTAACACATATTTAGAGATAAACAGTAAGTTTTATTGTACCCAGTTCTGGTCAATGTTTATTTGTAGCAAGGAATGAATGAATGAACACTTTATAGTAAAAGAGGAGAGGTTAGATAGGTAGTTTGCGGGTTTTTATAACATAACGTAGGAAAAAACTACAAAGCAATTCTGAGGTATTTGTTATTATAGTGAGTATGCCTTGAATAACTCTTTATTCGTTATCTCTAAGAAATTAAATAAAATACCAAAAAAATATTTTTTAGTCACAAGTTTTCTTGGTAAGAAAACGCTCTCAGCGATAAGGCAGCCGCAATATGATGATTTTTTAAATTTTGATACTTGATTTTTATGTGTACGTATTAATTTTTATTACAATAAAGTGTTCATTCATCATCAGCCAATATCAGTCCACTGCTGGACATACGACTCGCCCAATGAGCGCCATAGCGCCCTGTCTTCAGCTTGCCGCATCCAGCATCTACCTGCAGTCTTTCGCAGGTCGTCATCCCACCTGGTCGGAGTAAGTGTAAGTGTTCATTCATTCATTCATTCATAAAGTAACGGATTATAGTTATTTCTATCACCCTGTATACGTGGTCTTCATTTACGTTCACGTAAAGTGGAGTGTACACATGTCTACGTCATCGTGCTGAGTGAAAAAGATTTGTTACGGGCTTACTTCGGGGCTGTTTTGAATATTGGATAGGCAGGCCAAACATACACAGTTGGTTATTTCCAACTGCTTATGTTAGTTACCTTTGTCCTTTGTCCTACTTTTTGTCATGGCACGCAAAAAAGATAAGAGCAATAGACCTCTAGTGTAAACACATTATTATTTTGTTTTCCTTTTTTGATGTGATAATAAATACGTCAGCGTTAGGCCAAACAGGACATTATTTTTCTTGGAAAATAACGGTTTGTACCTTGTCGGGACCTTCCTACATAGGGATAATAGCTAACCTTCCTATGGGGATACGTAATTATGTTGGCCGCGTCATCGCAAACAACGTTAATTTTTTTGTTTGATTTGACTGCATAAGTCGCGTAGATGAAGATAGGGATTAAAATGACAACCTCTCTTATGCTGTCCCACATATTTGATCAACATCATCATCATCAGCCTATAGCAGTCCACTCCTCGACAAAGGCCTCATTCAATGAGCGCCAGCACAACCGCTGGGGTAAACGTGTTCTTGAGTGGAGACCACGACTCGGCAAATGTAGTGTAGGACGCCCTCCGGCTAGGTGGGATGACGAACTGCGAAAGGCTGCAGGCAAATTATGTATGCTTCAAGCTGAAGACAGGGCGCTATGGCGCTCATTAGGGGAGGCCTATGTCCAGCAGTGGACTAAAATAGACTGATGATGAATATATAAATAAATAAATAAATATGTTTTTTTATACAAACGGCATCTTCATTTAACTGAAAGATTCTTGTTTAAAAAAGTTCTGTATTCAGAAAAAATACTTTAAACAAAACACGTCGGCAACAATGAACGCGACTGTACCTATAGAGTAAGTAGAAGTTTGTTTACTTACCTAAGTTCAACAAACCTTCGAGGTAGACGTTAATCGCGCAGAAAGCCGTCTTAAGGCCGTACGTGACTTGCAACCACTATTACTGCCTAATTAAAACGGAGAACCATTTCGCGGTACACACTGTTATTGCTAGCTTTTGTTTGCTATCATCATCATTGAAAAAGGTTCAAACTGAAAAAAGGGTTCAAGTTGAAAAAAAGGGTTCAAACTGAAAAAAAGGGTTCAAGCTGAAAAGAAGGGTTCAAACTGAAAAAAAGGGTTCAAATTGAAAACCAGCGTTGTTCCACGCCACGCGTGGTTCAGCACTAAGCTGAGTTTGACCATTTTTGGCCAGCAGGCTGGCACGGTAGCCATTTATTATTATGATTATTGTTTCTCTGTAGGTTTATTTAATTTTATTATTATGTGTACTGTGTACTGGTGTGTTTTACTGTTTTAATGTGTTGTTTATTGCGTGTAACCTGTATTTTGACAGAATAAAATTGTTCTTATCTCATCTTTTTTATCTTATTGGCCTATTTAAATTAATAAAATAAATAAAGCTGCAAAATCTACAAAGCATCATAGCCCCAAGCTAAGCAGAGCTTGTGTTATGTGTACTAGATGATTGATACACTTAATACAATAGAATAGGTATATATTTTTTACTATACATGGATAACGACCAGAACACCCTGGAACAAACATTTGCTCACTCATCAGATCGTACACATAATTGTCTCGAGTCGAGGCGGATATCGAGCCCGCAAGCTCCTGCGGCTCTTCATATCGCCATAGAGGTCTTGTCAACTTGCATCTAAAAAAGGTGTAGTTGCTGCTAAATGTCCGAAGACGGGCAGCGAGAGTGGGAAGTTTGCCTACAGTCACGCGTATAATTCGTAGGCCATCGCAAACGCAGCAAACAAAGAGATAGGTACAGCTTCGTTTAGCTCTATCTCGATATTTCATTGTTTGGAATAAAAGCTAACAGTGAATAATCGACTCGACTGTCCAGAAGGAAGCCGCCCACCAATTTTTTCCTTAGAATTGCGTTCTGCACATCTTTGTCACGTTGTTTGCCAGAGGATATGTAGATTGACGGTAATCATACTATGACATCGGGCCAAATCTACTGCCACACATGTCGTAGTGTATTCAAGACCAAGTTCGGTCTAGCGAGTCATATTAGGGCTCATGATAGAAAGAGGAATCCGTAATGTTTAGGGTCGCCATCATAATATGTAGAAATCGATGAGGCCTGTATGGCATAAGGGGCCTATAATTATGGCATAAGTGGCATCAGTCTGGCATAAATGGCATCAGTCTGGCTGGGAGTAAGTCAAGCAGATTCGAGTGCTTTTGTTTGCCATAGCATCCATTCATTTGCAATAAATTAAAATAAAAGAGATGTTACAAACAGCAATGACCTGTCGAGCCTTGACAATAGTCTTAATAAGTTAACCTCAAAATTAAAACCGATTTCAGACTCTTCACTTTTAGAAACATAGTTCAATAATTAACTAGTTACCAAAAGATATTTCACCAAATCGTTTAGGGAATTTAGATGACCCTTGAATGTGGTGCGAACGGGCTGTTTATTTAATTAAATAGTCATAAACGGTTAAAGCAAAAGAGAGAATGCTCTCGCTTTTGAGTCTGTTTTTTGCATGGAGTTTATGCATATATTCTACCTATAAGTCTGTCTATGCCATAGACAGAATAAGAATAAGAAAAAAATTATTTGGCCCAAAAAAACAGGTTTTAATTGGTAAAATAACACATGAAAAAAGGTAAAACACACTCAAAGACAGCACACATAAAATTATATTAAATAAAACTACAGAGACAAAATAATAATAATAATACATGGCTACCGTGCCAGCCTGCTCGCCAAAAAGGGTCAAGCTCAGCTATGTGCTGAACCACGCGTGGCGCGGAACAACGTTGGTTTTTACTTTGTACCTTTTTATTTAGTCACATCACCGACAAGGAAGAGTGACTACCCGAGTGGTTGGAACATTAGTCTATGCTCTAGAGCCAATGCTTTAAAGTTAACAACAACAACTTTCGACTTTGTTTTTCGGCAGAGTGAGCTTCCGAGTGGATTTTTTACATTTTAATAGAATTTGTTCCGTGTGCGAGTAGAACGAAATTATAAAGCTGCTCTGGCTGTTCGCAGGAAATGCAGGCAAAGTTTTTGGTACTTTTATTCAGAGCAATGCTGTATTCATTTAATTAAGGACTTTTTCCTTATTTATTTAGTTAGAGAAACTTTCCAGAACGCCTTTCTGAAACTGAAACCTACGCACATTAAACATAGGGTGTGGTGTTTATTTCCACGCCAAATCGGATTCGAGTGGTTCCTTCTAAGACTCTTTTTTGTTCAAAAAGGTCGAATCGAGATGGAAAATGTAAAAAAGTCGTGTAACTACATAAAGAAGTCTAGTATCTTTACCAGTATTTTAATTCTATTGTAATAATTAATCAAAAACATAACATTTCATAATAAGATCGGGTTTTTACCTCTTTTTATGACGCAAATGAATGAATTGTTTCTAATGAATGCTGTGACATAAGAATACACAATAACATTATTCTGTATTGTTATGGCTATGGCTAAGGTTAGTAAATAAATAAATAAATAATACTGGACAATTCACACAGCATTATCTAGCCCCATGGTAAGCAGAGCTTGTGTTATGGGTACTAGATAACTGATATACATAATACAATACATTACATAGATAGATATTTTTTATTATACATAGACAACGACCAGAACACCCGAAACAAATATCTGCTGATCGTACACACAATTGTTCCGAGGCGGGAATCGAACCCGCAACCTCCTGCGTCGCAGGCGGACCTTCGCCCACCGCGCCACATCGGTCGTCTATATGAGTAACCTAATTATGCTACCTGTTGGATATAATCAGCATAGTTGGAACATTATTTTTTTTATATCAAAATAAGGCGCTATGTTATAATTGTTCGTTTTCCTCAGTCAATATTTAAAATACTGATTTCTGGTTGTACACTTCCGAGCAACACCGTGGATGACGACAATTACCTCAGCTTAATTGGTGATTATTTTAATCATACACCTATTTGTTTTGGGCTTTCAGCCGGGTTTCATTGTTTATAATAATTAACACTAATGTCCTTAATTTCCTGGTTTCTCAAATGTTGCAGATATGGCAAGAGATGGATTATCATTATTAAAAAAGTATATTTGTTTAAACTTCTATGCTGACTGACTCCAATAATATATTAATAAACTTTATATAAGAAGTTTAATTATAATATATGAAAAAATCGCCCGGCTTCTTGTAACCGGACGTAACGTTGCCGTCGCTCTGTCTGCTGTGCGATTACGCTAAAACAACCCGATAGATAATTGTCATTTGAAAGTCATTGCCATGGCTTGTAGAACCCTTTTTTACCTTCGCCATACAATCCTACAAAAGCCATTCAAAGGGCTTTCAAATGACAATGTAGGATGGTTGGTTTTTGCGTAGTACCACAGCTGCTCTGGCAAAAACAGACCGACGAAGATACCGAAATGGTACACCTGTGTTTCCTCATCCACACTTATGCTCTTACTCCTAAGCGCCTTCTGCGTCATAGTTCAGTATATAGCTACTCGCATGGCCTTTAGCTGCGGTCAACTATAACCAATGATGTTATATATACGTATATACGTTGTATCGAGGTATGCCTTACAAAACGAAAATCAGGTACGTATCCGAATTGAACTCAGTCCGTCCTGTTCCTGGCCGCGACGCGCACGTTCGTTGAACACGAGGTTACTTACGGGATATACTTAAATAAACCTCGAAAATGCCAAGTTGTGTGTTCCGAAAGTGCAATAACTACACAAGGACTATAAAAACCAGAAAGGGTGTATCTTTTCATACGTAAGTACTGTTTAATATGTTAAAATGTAAAATCATTGCCGCGCGGCGTTGCCTCTTTGCCACCAACACGAACGAAACAAGCAATGCGTTAAGTTTATGAGTGACAGAGATAATGCCATGCGGCGTTGTATGTTTGAACGTCGATGCTAGGTATGTAGCTATAGTAAAATATCGCAATGTTTTTATTTCTTTACAATGAGTATGACGTCTCTATATGTAAAATCTCTTTGACTATAACAGTATTTTAAATCCATTCTTAAAAACATCATCATTATTATCATCAGCCTTTTTTGATCCACTGCTAGAAAAACCGCTCTATTTGTACCATTTGCCTCGGTCCTGTGTTAGTTTGGGCCAGGCCCAAACCCACGATGCTTTGCACGTCGTCGACATCTAAAAAATCCTATCTTACGTTAACATTGCTCGCGACTGTACATCTAACGAGCGTTAAGTATAATTAAATCAAATGTTTGTACCGTCGGAATATAACCGTTCCTTTCATCTTTGGGATTAAAATACGAATTTAAATAATAATAGAAGCTTAGCTTGGAATATATAATTGACGATATTATATTGAACACTGAAATATTGAGCGTTACTTTTATTTCTTGTCGACGTCCATACCTCCTATACTAATTTTATACATTATTTCTCTCATCATCAATCTATGTTAGTCCACTGCTGGACATAGGCCTCCCCCAATGAGCACCATAGCGCCTTGTCTTCGGCTTAACGCATCCAGCATCTACATGCAGTCTTTCGCAGGTCGTCATCCCACCTGGTCGGAGGGCGTACTACGTTTACCGAGTCGTGGTCTCCATTCAAGAACACGGTTCTTCGCTAGATATTTTTACATTCTATCTCTAAGTCTGAACAAATCTTACTGAAATTTGGCAGAGAGGTAGTTGTTGTTCCAAGAAACATAGGCTACTATATATCCCGGAAAAGTGCGTGCGAAGTCACGGACAGAGGCAAGGTTCAAATAATTATTTAATAGCTGCGGTAATAGTATTACCTAATATGAAACAGCTTGCTACAGTGATTAAAGCTTTGCTGAAACACAGCGCAATATAACTTCGGTGTTTTACTTGTATTCAAAATTATCGTTTTAATTATTTTAATGTACATCAGGAATTTAATATTTAAAAGCTCGGATGAAACATGCGGT
Source organism: Eupithecia dodoneata (assembly GCA_947044415.1). Classification (NCBI taxonomy): domain Eukaryota; kingdom Metazoa; phylum Arthropoda; class Insecta; order Lepidoptera; family Geometridae; genus Eupithecia; species Eupithecia dodoneata. The sequence continues at coordinate 4,482,125 of OX345678.1, forward strand.
TTGGAAATGTAACCAGAATACTAATACTTTGGTGAAGGTAGTAAAAACACGGTCTTCTATTCCACTTTATATACCGAATTATCACGTTTTGTGTTTGCCACTGGAAGGAAATATGTTGTAAAATTTAGCCTGACAAGGTACTCTCCCATTCTGATCAATAAACAAAAGGAACCTACCAGTAAAAGGCTAAATACCAGTGTTTATTTTTAACACATTAACTGCGATCTGGTGATCGATTTCTATCCTATGGGAACTTATTTATGGGAAGAAAAGAAGCGAAAATTTTATTTCTTTACCTACATCAATGCAAATTTCAGTCCGATGGTTTCAGCAGTTGTGGCGGGAAGAGGTAAGAAATATCTATTCAAACGTCCAAACTTTCGCGTGTATAATATAAGTGTGATACGGACGATGGTTACCACTTAACACCAGGTGGGTAATTTGCTTGTCACGCTTCCCTTCCAGAACGTAATAAGAAAATCTTTTCACAACGCCTGCTCGTAAAGAAGTTATTACTATGTAAAGCATTTTTGAAGACTGACTGATATTTTATTCTTGAAAGCAACCTACCCTCTCTTTGATAGGCCCCCTTAATCGACTCTGAGGCGTCGTGAGCTACGCGATTTTGTGGCGCGATGAAAATGATCGTGCGATCGACCCAACAGGTCCTAATAGTTGCCAGATGTCAGATCTCAGTCAGGCTATGTCAGTGCTAATGAGATGACGCGTGACCAATCACAATACAATACATTACAAAAATACTTTTTATACCAGGTACAGATCGAGAAGACATAACATGCGACAAGTACAATTACGACACTAAAAAAGATTATTAGCTTTGATTGGATGATAGCACGATCAAACCTCTCATAAGATCATTGTTAAGCATTTTCAGTTATCGAACGATGACGTCAAGCTTCAATAGGATACTGTAAATATATATGTGTGTGTTTAATCTCGTCTTGCGATGAAAGCGCATCGTACGATCGTACGATCTACGCCAATGAGGACGACACCTTACGACATTAACGGGCGGAGTTGGAAGGGCCATTCTTCCGAGTGGTACTCTATTGTCCATTTATTAATGCTAGATATAAAAAGGCGCTAAAACCTGAGCTCGGCACAAAGCTAGTGGATCCACTGGCAATCAAGATGGGTACCTACCTTTCTTCATTGTTAAAAACCTACTTTCTAGCATTTTTATTAAACTAGTTTTTTGAAAAAGTAAACGATTCGCTTCTAATATTATTAACTCTCTTGCTGTTGGTTTTATAACGCAAAAATTATTCTTTAGAAGGTCGTTGTTGTTTTGAGATTCTTTTTTCGATGAATATTGTTAAAAATTATGTTTTTATCTGGACTCATGCGAATTTTACTTTATTTTATGCGGATAATTATAATAATAATAAATAAATGGACAATTCACACAGCATTATCTAGCCCCATGGTAAGCAGAGCTTGTGTTATGGGTACTAGATAACTGATATACATAATACAATACATTACATAGATAGATTTTTTTTATTATACATAGAAAACGACCAGAACATCCGGAACAAATATCTGCAGATTGTACACACAATTGTTCCGAGGCGGGAATCGAACCCGCAACCTCGTGCGTCGCAGGCGGACCTTCGCCCACCGCGCCACATCGGTCGTCATTTTGACATGATTTGCAATTAACTGTAAGCTCGACCGGCCGCCTGTCGCAAACCGGTCGCGAGTTACATAATCACCATACGGAATTACAAGTTTTTGTGACTGAAAAGCTAAAATCAATACTCAAATCAACAAACCAGTGTCAAACGTCAAAAAATGTATTTTTCCGAGCGCAAGTTATCGACAGACAGATGAACATTCGAAATTCGAAATCCAAATTTAAACGAAGTGTCGGGTTGAATGGCTGACTATTTGTTTCTGTCAGTTTCTAAGCGTGTGCTTTACTTGCGCTTGTTTCAATAGTTTAAACTCAGTATTTAAACCCAGTTTAAACCATTTGAAATAGTATGTTTGAACGATTAGGTATATTTGACGACCTATGTGGCGCGGTGAGCGAAGGTCCGCCTGCGATGCAGGAGGTTGTGGGTACGATTCCCGCCTCGGAACACTTGTGTGTACGATCTGCAGATATTTGTTACGGATGTTCTGGTCGTTATCTATGTATAATAAAGAATATCTGTTTATTGTATTAAGTATATCAGTCGTCTAGTACCCATTACACAAGCTCTGCTTACCTTGGGGCTAGACGATGCTGTGTGGATTGTCCAGCATTACTTATTTATTTATTTATATAGCTACCTGAAGCCTGAAACATTTGTTTCAAGTAAAATTTAAAAATAAATAAGAAGATATAAGTGTGATATTAGTGTTAGAACAAATCCGTCTTTGTTTTATATGTAGACTAGTTTCTGCCCGCGGCTTCGCACGCGTTGTTTCTATGGAAACGTTTTAAGGCTATTTATATTTATATCCCATGGAAACTGATTTATATGATAAAAATTAGCCTATGTTTTATTCCGGGCTTGGAACTACCTTCATACAAAATTTCAGCCCGTTCGGTTCACCAGGTTTGTCGTGAAAGCATAACAAACATTTATTTATTAATTGAGATAATAACATCATAACAGGTTTTTTTTATTAAGCCCTAAGGCGATGTTATAACTAGTTAAACTAAAAATAACATATTTTTGTACATACACACAATACTAAATAATTTATAATTTTGTTTCAATAACATTTTGTGCCTTTTTCATGGCTTTCAGCAGGTTTTCGTATAATATGTCCACGCTGTTTTTGGACAGAACATTGAGTAAATAATTGAGTACAATCTATACATACAAACTTTCGCGTTTATAATAGTAGGATGTATTTTTGTAAAAGCGAGCATATCGTTCCGTCGTAAGCCACCATAAATTTTAATCGCACCCTGTATCTCGTTTTCCAGTCGAGGCAATAATTGCGCTGTATTTTACAATACTACGAGTGCTGTGTTTAATTTATATTACTAGCTTCAGCACGTGGTTTTGTGTCCGTTTTTCCTGAAAAAAAGGCTTTCACGGTGGAAAATCTTAATAACCATGTTCTGCGCAGCAGCGAGGCGGTTTTCTTGCGGATGATGGCGTGAAAGCTATCAACCTGGGCTTCAGCAAACATGGAGAATGCGCTGCAGAAGCTGCTAAAGCTTTCCAGGTTTTGCCTTCTTTCCGTCCTTCAAAACAATTGTAAATATTCCTGTACCAGCAGTTTGTGATAAAATTATTTCATTGATATATACGTTAAATTAGAATAAAACAACCCCCTTTTGCATCAGGGGTACACAACATAAGGGTTCAACCTGACCAATGCAGCGGCACGATTTAATACACAGATAAAAAGTTATTTTGTCCGCCTGACCGCGTTATGGTAATAGCCCAGACATTCTACGAATGAATGCAACTGTGTTTTCATTAAAGAGCTTCAGTTATTATAACATAAAACAATAATACAATACCATACAATACAATTACTCTTTATTGCACACCAAATACAACAGATATACAGGAAAAAGACAAATACAGAATGTGTTGTCCAATGGGCGGCCTTATCGCTTAGAGCGATCTCTGCCAGGCAACCTTTAAGAAATATTTATTTCGCTGGATAAACTTCATTTTTTTTGACGATTATTGTGGCGCGGTGGGCGAAGGTCTGCCTGCGACGCAGGAGGTTAGTGGTTCGATTCCCGCCTCGCAACAAATGTATGTACGATCTGCAGATGTTTGTTCAGGGTTTTCTGGTCGTTTTCTATGTATAATAGAAAATACATATCTGTATAATATATTCACACAGCATTATCTAGCCCCAAGCTAAGCAGAGCTTGTTTCTTATAGCTACTAGATCACTGGGATACATAATTTATTATATTACTTATATAGATTTTTATTAAATATAGTAAACCCCCAGAAAACCTCAACCTCAACAATATATATTGGTCCACTGCTGGACTTAGGCATCCCCCTGATTAGCGCCTTATTGGTTTTTATCACATGGGAATGCCTGTAATCCCCACGCTGGGCATCCGGGTTGGGGACCGCAGTTCGGTGGTAAGTTTGTTAAATTCATAATAAAATCATACAATAATGTTCTAAATTGTTCCTTCAAATTTATATTTCATCACAAACTAATTAGTAAAATAATAATCATTACGTTTAATCCGAATACACGGTCGATCAGTCCAACCAACAAATACCTACTACAAAACTTTGTAACTAAAAGTTGCGCTACCATAGAAATTAACTTATTCCACTCTGATAATCCGTTAATGGATTAGTTTCCACATTGATCCATAAAAGGCTGGATAATCCCCCTGTTAGGATGTAGGAGCGGTTATTTTTTTAAAGGCGTTTAAACCACCAAAATGTGGGTCACAATCATGATGGTGGTATAAGCATTTCTGCTTGATCCGTCAAGTTCAATCGCAAACGTTTTGTAAAAAGAATTTTTAGTTTTTCTCTCTTCTCATCTGGCCAGAACTCGTTTGTAGCCAGTTTGACGGGATCGTAATTTTAGACCGTGTAACCCTTCTAAGCGTTTTAGTAATTTTCTCTCAGCTGTGAAAGAGCAATTTGGATTGTGATCACCTCGTAAATGGGTAATTGCCTACGAGAGGTGGCCTGTGTTGCCATACGTAATTATTCAAGGTGTCGCTAATATGGTAAAAGTGAGTTTTAGCTGGCAAGGAGCTTTGATTTTAAATGATAGGTGATTAATTGAATGAAATGACGGCAGCTCTATCGAATCACGTTACACTCATATTTATTTTAGTTATTTATTGACAATGCCCTTATAATAAATAAATAAATAATGCTGGACAATTCACACAGCATCATCTAGCCCCATGGTAAGCAGAGCTTGTGTTATGGGTACTAGATAACTGATATACATAATACAATACATTACATAGATAGATATTTTTTATTATACATAGAAAACGACTAGAGCACCCGGAACAAATATCTGCAGATCGTACACACAATTGTTCCGAGGCGGGAATCGAACCCGCAACCTTCAGCGTCGCAGGCGGACCTTCGCCCACCGCGCCACATCGGTCGTCATACAGCTGCATTATTACAATATATTATTTTATATTCAATATAGTATTCAATTTTACTAATTTATTATTTATTTTACTGTGATAAATTTCTATGAATCTTTTATTTTATTTTTAAAGAAGGCATGTCTGTCTGTCTGCTTTTTCTTTATCGCAATCCCTTATGGTGTTTCCTATGTCAAAATTAATGTGTGTTACTTATACAGGGTGTTTGGTGGAGAGTTAGACAAACTCAGTGGGTGTGTAGGTGGACCTATTTGTAAAATACAAATTGAAGTAGAAGACCCTAACTCCTTACAATTTTTTTTAATCCTGTTTTTTGTATTTTTATATAATTTTCCAGAATTTTAACTCTTTTTCCCTAAAATTTTTTTTGAACATGTTTTCGATTGTTCTCTTTTTTTGGTTTTGTTCCCAGATGTATCCTTCATCTATTGAAGGCATTATTCATTTAAAAAAACCAGTAAATAATAAGTTATACACTCTCAAAGTTAAAAAAAAATAAAAAAACTGAGTTAAGAAGGTCATCTATACAAGGTTTTAAAAAAAAACTAAAAGCGATCGGGGAGTTCAAAATGATTTTAAAAATGTATCTTATCATCGCTTATTACAACGGTATACCACATGTAGCCGAAAAGTCTATAAACGAAGTAAAAATACAAAAAAAAAATCATTTTTTTTTTACTTACCAACCTTTTTACTTCTTTAATCTTAGACTGATATGTCTATGAGAGGACTGTTCAGTTCAAAAAGTCCAAAAAAATCGTAAGGACCGGTAAATTAGAAACGTCCTTCCTTCTAGAACCTTTCGAACTTTCCGCAAATGACTAAAAGTTTTTTGACGAATGGGTAAAAGTAGCTCAAAGACAGATAAGGGATTAGTGACGTCACGAAGATCCAGGCTTAGACAAAAACAATGGACGATTCACGAATTGAACGCAAATATTTATTTTGCGTTTCACTTTTCATGTTTTGGAAATACTTTAGACGTACTAGATGTCGTACAATACAATACCTCTTTATTGCACACCAAATAAAAACGAGAGATTCCGTGACGATACCGTTGTCATAGTAAAGCCATTGGTCAGTAAAATGCAGACCAGTGGATTGCCACCGCTGTAGAACTCTGTCTAGTCAAGATAATCTAAAGCATCAAGATACTGCTTAGCTGATCATGTCACTGTCAGACTGTTGTTCCTTAGATAGAACTCAATCGATACCCGCGCATGAATGAGGCTGGCTCATTGGTTGGTACGATTTGGACCAGCAGACTGCCGCTGTCGTAGAACTCTGTCTAGTCAAGATAATCCAAAGCATCAAAATACTGCTTAGCTGATTATGTCACTGTCAGTTAGTTGTTCCTTAGATAGAAATCAATCGATAACCGCGTATGAATGAGGCTGGCTCGTTCTTGTGGAAACCCATTCCGTGCCACTGCCCTTGCCTGCCGCTTTGAACACATTTTCCACTTTGAAAGTTTGTTTTCTTTATTTGCGGGACGGAGACGCATGTATGGGGTGTAGATTAGCGTAAAAGTACATTATTAAAGTAAGTTAATAAATTATTAGAATTATGGGGTTTAACGGGCAAAATGGCTGTTGTATTTAGCCTGCGATGCAGGAGGTTGCGGTTTCGGTTCCCGCTTCGGGACAATTGTGTGTACGATCTGCAGATATTTGTTCCGGGTGTTCTGATCGTTATCTATGCAAAATTAAAATATCTATCTATGTAATGTATTGTATTAAGTATATCAGTCATCTAGTACTATAACACAAGCTCTGCTTAGCTTGGAACTTGATGATACTGTGTGGATTGTCCAGCATTATTTATTTATTTATTTAAAACGGGATATTTACCATGATTTGATTTTTCATTATGAAATCATGGTAAATATCCCGTTTTAAATGACTTTAGTGTTAATAACCATGATAAGTTAAAATTATTCGTTCTATTTTTGAACTCCAACCTCTTCACGGAATTCCCGCCTCAATAAACGCGTCCTCAAAATACATATTCAATTAATGTAAAGGACGTTCACACTTAATGTAATTGCGGAGAGATTCCTAAGGGAAAACCCAAAACCCTTATAATTTGATAAGCGTCATGCTACTTGGTTTTACCTGGACCCATTTGGTATCATAATTAGGTATCTAGGTAGGCGTTTGGTGTTTTGTTATCTTGGCGCTTTCCGGAATTGAGGAGGAATTTCTGAATTTTGCGAGGCCATTTTATGTAACAGTTAGGGAAGCGTTAGGCTGCCTTTACATAAGGTCGTAAGCAGTTCGGTATACGCGCGATTTGTATAGATTAGGGATTGCACATAGCTGCTGCGATGCCGACTATCTAAAAAGTCACTTGGCTGCCGCATTCATCTTCAGCCTATGCTAGTCCACAGCTGGACATAGGCCTCCCCCAATGAACGCCGTAGCACCCTATCTTCAGCTTGACGCATAGCATCTCCTTGCATTCTTTTGCAGGTCGTCATCCCACCTGGTCGGAGGGCGTCCTACACTACGTTTACCGAGTCTGCTTGAATACCTAGCTCAATGATTGTACGGCTATATCTGACGTTTGTTCAGTCGATGTAATGAACAGACACCATAATTTTCATAATGAAAACAGATTCATTGGAATTGGATGAGCCATCGCTAATGTTTGTTCCATTACTGAAATTGATCAACAAAATATTGGTAATGCTTAATAAACCCATGGCTTTGCTTACGGGATTTAAATAAAACACTGGTTTTGTCTGCGGCTCCGCACGCGGTAGTCGAGCCCTTTTGTAGAGTTAGTATGCCGGTAGATGCTAGATGCTTCATACTGAAGACAGAAAGCTATGGCGCTCATTGGGGGAGGCCCATGTCCAGCAGTGGACTAATATAAGCTGATGATAAATCAAGCAGAGGCCGCGCTCTTGTGATTCTAAAAATAATCTGGAACATAGAAAATTGTGTTTAAAATTCTGAAAAATATATTATATTACTTGAGAATCTAGTCGCATTCAGTTACAAGATCTAATTAACTTCTCATAGCAAAAAGTCATTACCCCTTATTGTACTTTTTTTGGCTGCAAAACAGCGCTGAATATTGTTCAGCACACGCTGAGCCAACCCCTATATCGGCGCAGGGTCATGGAGGCAGTCTTATTTTAGTCTTAATATCACATCATTATTTGTGTCGTTTACCCCCATGATAAACTTCTTTGTTTGTTTATTCTATGCCTGTATTTTGTGTCTAAATAAATGTTTTTTCTATTCTATTCTTGTAATGTTTTTTTTTCAATATCATGACTGAGAACTACTGTTATTTTATTTATTTTCTTCAAGGAAAACCAGCAGCATATACAAAAAAAATAACAAACAAGTGAAATAGAAACAGAATGCTATTAAGACAACATGACTTCTTCCAAACTTCATAATCGGTGATAGTTCCTAAGTGTGTTGGGTTGGGTTAAAATTCTAGCTATAATTTCATTTAACACTTTGAGTGCTGAAATCACACGGTATGTGTTTTCTACAAGTGACTAATATGCGTAAATCCACACTAGCGCAGCGGCTGAGAAAATACAGATCTTTGTGACTCAGCACAGCAGTAATATTTTTTGAACGAAACGCACGTGCGGCGCAACTCAACCGCTGTGTAGAGCGGCAGCATGAATTTATTAGGTTAAAAAAAAAGATCGCCGTCGTCGAAAAAAAATCGCAGTCAAAGTGTTAAGTTAAACGTATGCCGTTGACAAACTCTCAGCTTATATAAAATGATGAAAGTCTGGCGGTCGCCGGCTCTTATTTTTCGAGTGAGGGCCAATGAGATTTAGATTCCTGTAAGTCCTGTAAATAAAGCACTGTGATATGCTGATGAACCTATTTTGATGATTTTTTTTTTATTTTATTTTATTATGACGACCGATGTGGCGCGGTGGGCGAAGGTCTGCCTGCGACGCAGGAGGTTGCGGGTTCGATTCCCGCCTCGGAACAATTGTGTGTACGATCTGCAGATATTTGTTCCGGGTGTTCTGGTCGTTTTCTATGTATAATAAAAAATATCTATCTATGTAATATATTGTATTATGTATACCAGTTATCTAGTACCCATAACACAAGCTCTGCTTACCATGGGGCTAGATAATGCTGTGTGAATTGTCCAGCATAATTATTTATTTATTTCCAAGCTGGTGCTTCCCGTGTGGTCCCATTTCATATTGGTCCAGTTCTGACAGTGGCATCCATGATAAAACCATATAAGTCTTAGATTTGCATTAAGTATGCGACAAATTGGTGAGGGCACTCTTTATTCACCTCCAACCATTAAAACGGCTGAAGCGATTTTGATAGGTATCAAAATACTCGACAGGTCTCTTACTGGTTTTTATTTTGATGTTGCAGGCCGATCCGTCTTCTCATTCGGCAAAAAAGTTAAAAGCGGGGTCCGATATTTTTAAGATGCCTACTTATCAGGCAAGATCTAGCTCAAACGGACGGTTTACGGAAAATAAAGAAAAACGTTTTCAATTAAACCTTTGTTAAGCCGATGTTCCACCGCTGCGCACGGAGAAGCTACGCGCATTTTGCAAGAAAATGTATGTGATAACGTCCACTGTAACCCACGAAAACACTACCCAAGAATACGAGATTAATGAACCAAATGAATTTATTGCTTGACTAATACGAAAGCTTTGTCAAATGAATATGAAGCTTTTCTTAAATATCGACCAAGGAAGTATTATCATACTAATATTATAAATGCTAAAGTTTGGATACTTAGATGGATGGATGGATGTTAGCTACTTCTATACGTTTATCCTACGGACGACCGATGTGACGCGGTGGGCGAAGGTCCGCCTGCGACGCAGGAGGTTGCGGGTTCGATTCCTGCCTCGGAACAATTGTGTGTACGATCTGCAGATATTTGTTTCGGGTGTTCTGGTCGTTTTCTATACATAATAAAAAATATCTATCTATGTAATATATTGTATTATGTATACCAGTTATCTAGTACCAATAACACAAGCTCTGCTTACCATGGGGCTAGATAATGCTGTGTGAATTGTCCAGCATTATTTATTTATTATTATTTATTATCCTACTGAACGTACTAAGCTGATCTTTGCATAGATGTAGCTCTAGGGTAGAAAGTAGCCTATATCTTCTATAATATAAAAATGAATCGCTGGATGTGTTGCTAAGAGCAAATATCGAGAGCAGCTGAACCGATTTCGCTAATTCTTTTTTTAGAATATTCCTTGGAGTACGAGGATGGTTCTTACAGAGAGAAAAAAGTGATTTATTTTTTAAAATTGTCTGCTAAAAATTACCCACCGGGCAAAGTCGGGACGGGCCGCTAGTAACTTTTCCAATTTGAAATCTACGTTTTATCCCATATAACAGTTCCGATAAGAAATAAATTACGTTCACATAGAAACAACTCGTACGAAGCCGCATGCACAAACGAATACCTAATTACTAAATTGATATCCACACGAATATTCTCCCACTCGAAAAATATTATTTCAACTCGGCAAAGAAATGCCATACAATTCCTTAACCTCTATTTATTCTCAGCTAAGTGGGCATTACGGTACATAACCTATAAAACGTGCGTGGTCCGGCCGATAAAATACATAATGGATTTCCTAGTGGTCGCAGGTCGTGTGGAGGTTATAAATATTTAACTAGCGGTTTGTGTGATGTTAGGATTTGGTGCTGACCGAAGATATCGCGGGGTGGCCAAGATTAAGCTAAAAGTGGCCAAAATTATGCTGGGTTTACGATATTATCGTCGATAATGACGTCATCCGCACTGAACTTATCACCGGCATTACCGACGGTCCGATGCACTTCTATGGCAAACAATACAAAGAATACTAAAACCAGAAGTTAACATTCAAAATTCAAATAAGCGCTTAGACAAGTAAAATTTTATGCTAGGTATTCATTATTATCAAAAAACATTATTTTAATTTTAATGTTCTCTTCATTTTTTTGTCCACTAGTGGAAGAAGTTTAATGCGGTGAGTACGGACCGTACTACTTTATCCCATTAATCTGTTCCCATGGGATAGAAATAATCTTAAAACGTATCCACAGAAACAACGCGAGCGAAACCGCAGGCTGAAAATAGTAAACAAATAACGCTAGACCATGTTGATTTTCATACCAAAAAATTAACCCCGCAACAGCGTTTAAGATGTACCGTTATCACTACGTCACAAAGGGCAAATACCTGCATCATCTACCTACATAAAATAAAATAAATAATGCTGGACAATTCACACAGCATTATCTAGCCCCATGGTAAGCAGAGCTTGTGTTATGGGTACTAGATAACTGGTATACATAATACAATATATTACATAGATAGATATTTTTATTATGTATAGAAAACGACCAGAACACCCGAAACAAATATCTGCAGATCGTACACACAATTGTTCCGAGGCGGGAATCGAACCCGCAACCTCCTGCGTCGCAGGCGGACCTTCGGCCACCGCGCCACATCGGTCGTCACATAGTATAAAACAAAGTCGCTTTCCGCTGTCTGTCTGTCTCTAATGCCCCTATGTATCTTAGATCTTTAAAACTATTTGACACATTATTATTGGCTATCACAACATAATGCTGAGTCGGACGCCATTTTGTAGCATTTAAGGTTTTTTTATATTAGTTTGTAGTTTATGTAGTCATTATGGTGTTGGTTAATTAAGGAATTCGTTTATTAAGTTTGTTAGTGCTACAAATAAAAAATATCTATTCTATTGTATTCTATTCTACGTATATTTCCACGCGGGCGCAGCTTGTTATCAATAAGTAAGTCTAAGTAGATAAAATCGATTAGTTCTTTACACACAAAACCTTTATTACAAAATATCAACTTTACTGATGACAACAGCGATGGATCACTGGCCAGTGTTCAGTATTCCCTTGGGGCATACTGACATAATCACTCAGACACTAATCAATTTGCGAAACTATGCTGAAAGGGCAGACGTTATTATTATACTTATTTGTTGGCCTTGGAAGTATCCGCGCTTTTTGGATTTTTCGTCCATATAAACAGTCGCATTTAGGTATTAATCATCACTATATAGTATATATACGGGCGAAGGTCCGCCTGCGACGCAGGAGATTGCGGGTTCGATTCCCGCCTCGGAACAATTGTGTGTACGATCTGCAGATATTTGTTCCGGGTGTTCTGGTCGTTTTCTATGTATAATAAAAAATATCTATCTAGTATTGTATTATGTATATCAGTTATCTAGTACCCATAACACAAGCTCTGCTTACCATGGGGCTAGATAATGCTGTGTTAATTTATAGTAGGTATAAAACAAAGTCGCTTCCCGCTGTCTGTCTGTCCCTATGTATGCTTCCTGTTTAGTGTGGTATAAAGTGTTTTCTATCTATCTATCTAGGTACTCGTAGCTAACTGATTTATATCAATACCAGTCGGAAGCGTCTCCATCCTTATTTGAGTTTTTATTATTTGAGCAGCTTAATTATTTCCTTGACAGATTTTCATTACCAACTGTCAAATTATTGTCTCCTAAACCCGCTTAAGTCCGAATTGTGATTTATCGATACTAATAATATAAAGAATAATATAATCAAAAAATATTAAAATATACTAAGGTTTGATTTTTTGTTTGTTTGTTTGTAATGAATAGGCTCCGAAACTACTGGAACGATTTGACCGTTTTCACCGTTGGGAAGCTACACTATCCCCGGTGAACATAGGCTATATTATATTTTCAAAAAGTAAGGGGTCCGTACTAAAACCGTGCGAAGCCGGGAAGGTCCGTTAGTTATACATATTCTTAATGGGATTCGTGTCACAGAATATTGAATGTGTTTGACATGATAGGTTATTCAAGCTATTGTCAGTGCACTGGTACTACAGAGAGATAATCTCTGTCTGCCAATCAATTTTGCTGTACATTTTGATGAGATGACAGTCTAGCAAAGTGCAATAATATCCAGAGCAATGTGCCTATATTAATAAAATAAATAATTAATAAATAATGCTGGCACAATCCACACAACATCATCTAACCCCAAGCTAAGCAGAGCTTGTGTTATGGGTACGATGAACGCCACTATACAAAATTTAAAATATTTTATTTCTTTAGGCTTAAGCACTAAGACAAGTCAAATTTATTATTTATATGATATTAAATTTTTTATATATTATACTACTCACGTCTCGGTAAACGTAGTGTAGGACGCCCTCCGACCAGGTGGGATGACGACCTGCGAAAGACTGCAGGTAGATGCTGGATGCGGCAAGCTGAAGACAGGGCGCTATGACGGTCATTGGGGGAGGCCTATGTCCAGCAGTGGACTGCTATAGGCTGATGATGATGATGATGATATTATACTATAAATTATTATCAAATAAAAAATAAGATTATGATTTTCTGTTCACTTCTATTTTCGAAAAAAAAAACCCTCCACACCACATTCATATAGCACTTATGCGTCTAATACATGTTTGATTTGCCTATCTAAATCTAATTTGATTTTAGTTACATGTCAATATTTATGATAAGTTAAGTACAACATTGAATTACTTACATACTATTGTCGGTACAAAACTGAGCGACATCTGGAGATCCTCTCACAGAACATCAAAACTTAATTTTTTAAAAGCGTTTAATTTCAATAATTTTGCAAAGGTAGTGGTAAAGTTCTTAGCAAAAGACAGAACATGATCTGCCCATATAAACTTACTCGCAGTTCCTTCAGTTATTCTGAAGGAACTGCGAGTAAGTTTCAGAACTGTGCCGAAATATTGGAAAACTCAAAAATCAAATCTGACAAGAATGTAGACAAATAATCACAGATATAGAGGTATATACAATGTGTATTACAACATGCAAAAAAGTACACCACAATAACCCAGTTTTAAAGTTACAGATCAAAAATAAAATAAAAATCGTATTTTTTTTGCAAATTTCTAAAAAAATATTGATTTTACTAGGCTTATGTACCGAAATTGTATTTTTTTCTTATTTTCTTAGCTAGGTAGACTATCTAGCTTTCAAATGAGACTACTTTGAATAAAATACACCGTTTACTCAACAAGAAACGGAGAAAAAACCATATGAAGTAGTTTTAATTAAAAAAATAATTAAATCGGCTTTATTTTTGAGATAGGTAACATATTATTTTTTATTTTTTGTTTTTTATCGATAAATATATGTCGTGTATTCGCACATCTCGTTTGATCAAGGTTCGACAATACACATTGTATATATATCTTAGAATTTTTAATATTTTTATTGAGCTGATTTACAGATACTTTATACATTTTATATATTTTTTTAAATATAATTGACATGTGTACTGTGTTTATTTTTGATTTTAAAGTGTTATTTTTTATTTTATTATAATTAAGTTGTTAAAAATGCATGTAAATCATTAATTGCACGCCCATAAAGGGCAAATTACATTGACACTGTATTATTTTATGAACCATCTTCTCACATGTAATTATACAATAAATATACTTTTACTTTTTATGGTAAATAGTCCGTTTTGAATGACTTTAGTATTTTGCAAAAGGTACATAAAGTAACTGGTCTTATAATAAGCACGATATTTAAATAATTTTCTGCCCCAATTCCAAAGGACTGTGGCGTGAATTAAGCCTGTTCGGAATTGCGCTGAGCGGAGCGTAAAATCGACATGAAGTCGTATGAATATTGTATGAGTGGCGTATGTTGCTAAATGACGCCGTAAATGAGATTGAAATATAGAATTGTCATCGATGAGTCGATATTGAATTTAGCGGGATAATGGAGGTTGGTATCGTCATCATCATAGGGTAAAACCGGATCGAAGCCCAAGAAATAATACTGCCCCTCATAATTAATAATAATTGATATCCGTGAAAACCTTCAATAAGCTTTCTATTTATGAACTTGTTAGTGTATTATTTATAAGCTTCTGGTTTTCCTCTAAATAAATATAAAAAACTTTTAAATATATTGTAAGAAAAAGAAGCTTAATTATTTTATTTACGATTTAATGTAATTTAAGATTTAACTGACCCCAAACTACAAAAATTACTATTAATGTCGTAGTAGGTTTTAGCCTAGCTATAAATTAACACTTTGACTGCGATTTTTTGTGATGACTGCGATCTTTTTTTTAACCTAAAAAAATCGTGCTGCCGCTCTACACAGCGGTTGTGTTGCGCCGCACATGCGTTTCGTTCGAAAAATATTACGGCTGTGCTGAGTCACAAAGATCTGTATTTTCTCAGCCGCTGCGCTAGTGTGGATTTACGCATATTAGTCACTTGTAGAAAACACATACCGTGTGATTTCAGCAGTCAAAGTGTTAAGCTAAAAATCTAACCTTTTAATTTACTGTGTACCATTTTCGGTTTTAGGGTTTGCGGCAGAGGATATTGCCACTGTACGCCATTGTGATCCCTACAGCCTGACTGCACCCACTTTTGGGGATCAGACCCTCAATTTCTAATGCCACTCCTTTCCTTCTTATGCTAGTCTTATCGAGCTCTACAATAACTACTAAACACTGAAAAATATCGGAGAAAACCTGACATGGAGAGACGGGTTCTACCAATAAATAAATAATGCTGGACAATGCTGGACAATTCACACAGCATTATCTAGCCCCATGGTAAGCAGAGCTTGTGTTATGGGTACTAGATAACTGATATCCATAATACAATACATTACATAGATAGATCTTTTTTATTAGAAAACAACCAGAACACCCGAAACAAATATCTGCAGATCGTATACAAAATTGTTCCGAGGCGGGAATCGAACCCGCAACCTCCTGCGTCGCAGGCGGACCTTCGCCCACTGCGCCACATCGGTCGTCAAACCAATGAGGTTTTATTGTATTCTTAAAGTTTCAAGATACATATTGAGTAAGAAGGTTTAAGTACTAAATAAATAGGTTTTGAATATATTTATTCAAATATATAAAAATATTATATGATATGATCATCATCATCATCAACATCAGCCCATATCAGTCCAATGCTGGACATAGGCCTCCCCCAATGAGCGCCATAGCGCCCTGTCTTCAGCTTGCCACATCCAGCATCTACCTGCAGTCTTTCGCAGGTCGTCATCCCACCCGGTCGGAGGGCGTCCAACACTACGTTTACCGAGTCGTGGTCTCCACTCAAGAACACATATGATATGATATGATAAATAGGCTTATTTTTATTTTAGGCTTAGTTTTAAGTTGTAGTTAGTAGCGTGTTGGTGTATTTTTATGAATGTTAGTTTTTAGTTTATATGATAATATATTTACCTACAAAATAAAATTAAATATAAAATAAGTGTATTTTATATTTTATTTCTTCGTCACTTTGGTGTTTTACTGTAATGACAATGTAAATATATTATCAAATAAATAAATTAATTAAAAGTAAGAAGGAACCTACTCCAATATCTTTGGTGCCTTGCGTTAGGAACGTATTGTCATTGATAAAAATAAAAATATAGGACCCCCTAATTCACTAAACGTACATATATATATATATATATATATGTATAAATAACACACATACTAACAATAGCAGTACACTTAAGGACTTAATAAATAATAACTCTCTATTTTAAAATATTGCGTAATGCGAAGTCGCGTGAAACCTCACAGTAAATCATTAAAAGTAAGCTTTTAAAGGGTTCATGTACATTTTTATCAAGAAAAGGCAGAATTTGAAGCGTGTAAAACGTACCAGGCGGCTAGTACGTGTTGTAATGTAATGGAAGTATGAATTCAGAAATGTTTTGAATTATTTTCCAGATTTATGAAAGGTAACAAGGACGCATTATGAATATTAAATTCATATTTTATTAATATGTGACACTGAACGACAAATATGAAATCTCGAGCGAGCACGCTTTGCTCGCTCGTGTTTTTTGTTTTTTAAAAAGTAAAAAATAATTTATTACATTCCTGTAATAAATTATTTTTTACTTTTTAAAAAACAAAAAACAGCCGCCTGGTACGTTTTACACGCTTCAAATTCTGCCTTTTCTTGATAAAAATGTAATACATAGAAAATTAGAATAGAATAGAATAGAAAAATAAATTTAATAAATTACAATAGACAATAGAGAAAATTACACATTCTTAACTATGTAGGTACATATTATTATGTTAGTTTTATAAGTGTTAACTAGTATCTACTAAGTAGTAATTCATTTCTTTTACTAAGTTTGTTGTGTCTAATAAACAATTGTCTTTCTTTCATTATGAAATTAATTTTTATGACTTTTTTACAAAATGTGTGGAAAAGTTTGAGTCAACCTCTAATTAATTGTTTTTGAGCAGAAACATATTTAGCAGTGGGAGTGGTAAAATTTTGAATAAATTTTTTCAAGATGTGTGGAAAAAATTGAGTCAGCATCTAATTAAGGGCCCATACAACCTCAACTTTGTGTGAAAAGGCTAGACATATGATTTTGCGTTCATAAGAGCGGGACAGGGCATTGCAACGCAAGTTCAAAAATCAAGTTTTAGCTTATTACCTATTAATTAGGACATTATTTGAAAAAACCGAAACATATAACATTTTTATTTATACTTAATTCTATTACCACGCTTATTGTCAAGATCTGAACTTCTGTATTTATTGAGAAATTTAGGTTTTATTAAAAATTTAGAGGTAACTTTGCGATTTTTTTCTATCGAGAAAATTTTATGGAATCGTGTTTTCTAAACATATGATCGATAGATTAAGTCCTGAACTTTACCATATATCAATTCCAAAGTTAAATATTCAGTAGTTTAGACGATATGGACATCCGGCGGAGTTGAAAATTAGCAGTTTGAGGTATTATACACTCTTATAGATATTTTTTAGCTGACAGTACGACACGCGTCAAGATACCGATTTTCTGGGAAATGTAATTTTGTTCCCTTATAAAATAAGTAAAATATCGGCCATTACGTGTGGATATGAGATTTTGAGCTCATAATCTTTCAGGTGACGAAAAAGGAAGCCCGAGAGATCGGATCTGGAATGATATTACTGGCGGTACCTACTAATGCTTCGGGACTTTGGGGAAGGAAAATTGTAGGTTTTTCGTATTACCTATAAATAATGCTTGAAAATCTATACAGCCTCATCTATCTCAGAACTTGTGTAATGGGTACTATATAACTGATATAGGTACATAATACATTACATTTTTTTATTATACATAGAAAAATGAACAGAACACCCGGAACATACATATATCTGCAGATCGTACACACAATAATCCCGAGGCGGGTATCGAACCCGCAACCTCCTGCGTCGCAGGCGGACCTTCGCCCACCGCGTTACAGAGAACAGCTTTGGTGGAGTCTGTCCCTAAAACCCTAGAGAGCTAAGTAAAAGGTAAGAAACGAATTGAATATTTTTCTTGGCAACAAAACAATGAACAGAAGATCCCTTAGGTAAGGGTCAATTCATTTCGCAGATACTTTGACCTTTTCCTTTTCCGAATGTAAACAGAAACTCAGGTTTCTTTCAGCTGTTCGTGAATTTCGTGATATCGTGTTTCGGGAAGCGTGAATTTCGCAGATAGTTTTATGTTTTTTTTATAAGATACTTTTCTTGGCAAATAAATAGTAGGTAGGTACTTATTGGTAAAAGAAATAATAATAAATAAATAATTCTGGACAACACACACAGCATTATCTAGCCGCATGGTAAGCAGAGCTTGTGTTATGGGTACTAGATAACTGATAAACATAATACAATACATTACATACATAGATATTTTTTATTATACATAGAAAACGACCAGAACACCCGGAACAGATATCTGCAGATCGTACACACAATTGTTCCGAGGCGGGAGACAAATAATCTAGCGCCAAGTTCAGCAGAGCTTGTGTACCATACGTATGTACATACCTAGATATTTTTAATTATAGGTAATGATGGTGTTTTATTTTTTACCCCAAGGTAACAGATTTATAGAAGAAAAATTGTTTATGACATAAATAACAGTCGTTATCTGTGGTAGCTATACTATTGTATGGGAACTTACTAGTAAGCTATTTCAAGCCAATCATAATTCGTGGATATACCTATCCTCGAATTATAATTGGCTAATGGCTACGTTTTATCCATATCCCGCGAAGAACCGACGGCCGCTGGGGCAAACGTGTTCTTGAGTGGAGACCACGACTCGGTAAACGTGGTGTAGGACGCCCTCCGACCAGGTGGGAAGACGACCTGCGAAAGACTGCAGGTAGATGCTGGATGCGGCAAGTTGAAGACAGGGCGCTATGGCGCTCATTGGGGCCTATGTCCAGCAGTGGACTGCTATAGGATGATGATGATGACGTTTTATCCTGGTGCCACGATCGTAGCTACGGGTACATGCTAGTACGTAATAATTTTATTAATAGGACTCGAAAGGTACACAATTACAAGTTTCGACCTTGTTATGTCTGCCATCACAAGCATCGATATTGTTTATCCAAGGATGCCCAATATTGCCCAAGGGCTGACAGGAAACCGCAAATTGACCAAATAATCTCTGTTCGATTCTACTGATAATTTGAGGGTAGTTTGACATTAAAGCCTTTAGGAAAACCACTAATGGCCCGAGAGATCTGCTTTGCAAGCCGATGAGTGGAGACATTTGTTTTAATTGCACCACCCCAACTCTTCCCGCGGGTGTCGTAGGAGGCGACTAAGGGATATCCACCGGGGGCGGGCAGCACCTCCTGCAGAACAAACACCACCGAACTGCAATCCCAAACCCGCATTCCTAGCGTGGGGCGCTACGGGTATTACTCCCCATGCGATAAAGGCCAATAAGGCGCTTAACAGGGGGAGGCCTGCGTCCAGCAGTGGACCAATGTAGCCTGTTGAGGAGAAATGAGGTCTCGTATGTTCCTAATGTTTTGCTTCCTCAATATCAGCATAATCATTCTTCCACTCTTAACTCCTCACATCTTTATTTTCTTATTTTATTTATCAAAAAGCGAGAATCTAGTACCCTCAGCAAATTATCTAGTTCTAATTTATTGTTTATCATCGCGTAAGCTTACAAGCCGCATAGGGGAGACCAAAATAAGTATAAATAAAAATAAAATAAATAATGCTGGACAATTCACACAGCATTATCTAGTCTCCCCATGGTAAGTAGAGCTAGATGAGCTATGGGTACTAGATAACTTATATTCATAATACAATATATTACATAGATAGATATTTTTTTATTATACATAGAAAACGACCAGAACACCCGGAACAAATATCTGCAGATCGTACACACAATTGTTCCGAGGCGGGAATCGAACCCGTAACCTCTTGCGTCGCAGGCGGACCTACGCCCACCGCGCCACATCGGTCGTATAACCTTATCTAGGTTATACTTATTTTGGTCTCGCCTATGACATTGATGGATCGAGTTGCCAGTGACAAAATCTATCTTGTCGCTAGCGCCGCAAATTTAATACGAAGAAGAATTTACTGAGAACGACATCATCTTCATCAGCAGACTAGTCCACTACTAGACGTAGGCCTGGCATATGCCGTATACAGCATAATTACAGCAGTCTTTAAATAAATTTCTTTCCGGTCCTGGTGGGGGCACAGAGAGGCCTCGAGGCTTGGCCTCATTACCCCGGCGTCAACTCGAGGGATGACGACCCCTCGGTCCTTGGGTTTTGTGGGAATATCTTTTATTTTCCCTACTTCTCAATGTTTTTTTTTGGCTGCATTCGGTTTATAATTTTTTTGTTTGTTTTGACAGCAGTCTTTCGTAGATTGTTATCCAAACTGACCCTAACGCTAAATTTAGCTACCTATATCTAGAGTTTTTATGTAAGTATGAGAAACTCCTTGGCTTATTAATTTTTTTGTCGTTTGTTGCCCGTAGTTCACATACGTGGCTTTGGTAGTCTTGTGTACTTACCCCCATAGTTTTAGTCGTACCTCTACCACGATTCAACTTCTACTCAAACTCCAAACGCGTTTCGGTTTCGGAACTTCGAAAATTTTCTCATACTAGTGAAGAAATGAACTTTCATCTAGATCGTCGAGAGTCAGGTACTTCGCGAGCTCGTGTTCGCGACCTATCTTGAATGCTTCTCAAAAGAGCTTGTTGTTATTTATAATGGATTTTGGAGACTATCTCAATGACGCTTATGACGATGAAGCCTACTAACGACTAAGCATACCGAACTCGAGTATGTTTTGAAGGAATGTTCGAGGCACTTAAGTCGAGTTTGAGTGAAGGATAATTGAAGATTTTATATAAAAATATGGGGGTTAGTCTCGGTATTAACATAGGAATACCTTTAGGCCCTTTTCACATGCCTACGGTGACGGCACGGTCGTCATCTTGACAAGTGAATTTTAAAGGTGTCTTTAGATCATACATTACTACTCTACATGGCAAGGTGACATTGCCGTGACCGTAACTAAAAAGGCTACTTTAGGGTGAGTGCCAGTGTTAGAAAGATTCACCAAGTAACAAAAACAGTAAATTAAAGTCATTTGACGAAAATCCCGGTTTAATTGAAACGGTAACAATCTGTTTTATAGTCTTGATACTTTATAGATCGTTAAAGTTTTACTTTCGGAAGAGATTTCGCATGACGGTGCACTTAAACTGCTTAGATTCATGACCTATTTTGGGTATAAAAGTGTAGATTACCTTTTTGACCATGAAACGTTTTCAGCACTTTTTAAACGTGCTATTGACTTTGTGATTCTTTTAAGAGTTCGATACATTATGTAAGACTAAAGACATTTTCACGACTCGGTAAACGTAGTGTAGGACGCCCTCCGACCAGGTGGGATGATGACCTGCGAAAGACTGCATTGGGGGAGGCCTATGTAGAGCAGTGGACTATATGCTGATGATGAAAGATATTTTTAAGATATTATTTACCATGATTTTTTATTTTTGTTATTTCGAGATTTCCAATATTTCGACACAGTTGCGTGCACTATGATCACGGAATAACTGATATCATTGCGGATGTGTATGCATTGACAAACTTTTGTGCTTAAAAGAAATCTCACTAGTTCAGTCAACTGAACTGGACAACTGAACTAGTGGGAATAGACGTTATAATCATGATAGATTAAAAGTTCTATCTCAATATTATAAAACTTTGAACCGGATTAAGCTGAATTTAGTTTACTTTTTGGTGATTTCCAGCCTAAACAACCGCCAGTATTATCAACAAATTTTCGTTGAGAGACCTGAGATTCTTTCATTTTTGTAAAATCTAAGGCAAAGGATTCTGCGCCAGGTAATCAAAAGACACGGTCAAAAAAGGTTTAAACGAGAAAAGTTCCGGGACAAATACAATCCGTAACTTTCCGTCTCTGATTACGGTTTAAGAGTTTGTTTTTCTTAATTACTTTTTATATTTTGGTCTTTGTGAACCGTTTTGGGTCTTTCTGACCAATCTTTAAAGACGCAATTAGCTTACTTTATCTATTTCGTAGAGATTTTGGAAGTTCCCGCCAGGTGATTATGTAACTCGCGACCGGTTTGCGACAGGCGTAAATTAAGCAATCGGTGGTGTCAAACGTTAATTTTGTATTAGTTTGACATCAGCTACAACGTCAAAATTGACGTTTGACAGCACTGATTGCCTAATTACATTAACATAATTACATTAACATAATCACCATACATAAATTTAAATAAATTTATACTCAACTAGTGGACCTTCCCGGCTTCGCACGGTTTTAATAAGAATCTATAACTTTTTTGAAAATATAATATAGTTCTTGTTCACCGGGGATAGTGTAGTTACAAACAAACAAACAAAAAATCAAACCTTTCCTCTTTATAATATTGGTATAGAAAATACACTTAATCACTTACATGAGAAATAAGCTATTCTAAAATAGGTTTCAATTAAAGTACTTAGGTAGGTCGTCTTCGTAAATATAAGGTAGTACTTACCCATCCAATGCATCTAATTAATAAGGTCGGGATTATTCGTGCGTATTATACGTTTCCGCACGAAAACGTGTCTAAAGTGCAGGAAGGCTACAACAGGTAAGTTACAAACCCTTTTGAGGGTCGGTCATAAAACAAAACTAACTTTAACTAAGAAAATTAATGTGTTCAGCTTTTCAGCTTACAGAGCTATCTATACATATGTGCCTATTAAAATAAGTTTGTTGTGAAAACTCCTAATACTTAAGTATTCATCATCATTTTCAGCCTATATCAGTCCACTGCTGGACATGAAGACAGGGCGCTATGGCGCTCATTGGGGGAGCCCAATGAGCGCTATAGCGCCCTGTCTTCAGCTTGCCGCATCCAGCATCTACCTGCAGTCTTTCGCAGGTCGTCATCCCACCTGGTCGGAGCGCGTCCTACATTACTACCACTCAAGAACACGTTTGCCCCAGCGGCCGTCAGTTCTTCGCGAGATATGGCCGGCCCACTGCCACTTCAGCTTGCTAATTCTTTGAGCTCTGTCGATAACTTTGGTTCTCTGTCGGATGTATTCGTTACGAATCCTATCCTTCAGAGAAACTCCGAGCATAGCTCTTTCCGTAGCTCGCTGAGCGACTTTGAACTGGTGGACCAGCCCTATCGTGAGTGTCCACGTCTCAGCTCCGTAGGTCATAACGGGTAGGACGCACTAGTTGAAAACTTTCGTTTTCAAGCATTGCGGTATGTATAACGAGAAGACTTGACGTAGTTTCCCAAATGCTGCCCAGTCTAGCTGGATCCTCCCTTTGGCCTTTTGGTTGAATACTTAAGTGTTAATTTATGTTAATGAAACGCATAAGGAAACCCAAATTATTTTTTTATGAATAAATCTTAACCAGGTGCCTATA
Organism: Eupithecia dodoneata; assembly: GCA_947044415.1. Classification (NCBI taxonomy): domain Eukaryota; kingdom Metazoa; phylum Arthropoda; class Insecta; order Lepidoptera; family Geometridae; genus Eupithecia; species Eupithecia dodoneata. The sequence goes on from OX345678.1 coordinate 4,506,027, forward strand.
AAATGAGCTGAAATTAAAAATTATTTAGATGGAACTGTCTAATATAAACATTCACAAAGAAAATGGCTGACTTAATAAAGGAAGTACTTATTTAGGATATGGATCAGTTGAGCTAACTGTAGATTGTTTGCAGTCTGCAGTTAGCTCAATTGTAAATACTACATAAGTCTAATTTGTTTCTATTATTTGACCGAAGACATAAACTCTGTTCTAGAATGCGGCATTATTTTCTAGCTAAACGCAAAATAACTTTTCCAAGTAACTAAACGTAGCAAAAACCTAAAAATGTTTTGTCCTCGGTAGGTTAAGTCCCAAAATGCCTGCAGCTGTTTTTATAAAGGATTTCAGTAAGTTCCTCTTTACAGGTTTGTTTTCTTTCTAAATTGGGGTTTAAGGTTACTAAATGTTCGTATAAAAATAGAAACTGTCGTGGCAATTATTTTTCTTAAATTACAAGAGTAATTAGGGTAGTTACAGGTACTTAGAATTTGCAATACCCCAACTCTTCCCGTGGGTGTCGTAAGAGGCGTCTAAAAGATATCCACTAGAGGGCGGGCAGCAATATAGCTTCTGAAATTCACAATCTAATTACCTCATCGACACATGTATATGTACACACAGATGTCCTGCAAGAGATCAAACGATTTAAGCCTGAAAATTAAGATTAATATTTATCGAAACGAAACTTGATAGTAATAGCATCAGAGCCAAGTAAAGATTTGTGTAAGTATTTATTTGTTAATTAATTTTTTTCTTCTTGTTTCAGAAATGTAACTAGCGAACAATGGCGTCGCTACACATAGCGTGGTGCACCCACGGCCAGCTGGAGTGCATTCTGCTGAAGGCAGACACTAACACCTGAACATGAGGAGCAGCCCGCACTAACATGGAGGCCGCGTCGACTTTACCCACCTACGATGTGAGTACCTGACTGGTTGCTAACAATTCTTGCCAAAATAATGTTACATTTGGTAACAGTTCTTGCAAACTGTTTGCGTAGATCGCCGAATTTGGATCAATGGTTACCAAAACGTCTATTTGTAGACTATTTTATTAATTACTACGACTATTTGCTTAATTCTATAACGGAAACAAGGCAGTGAAATTCCAGAATTTGTTTATTGTATGAAATTAATTAATGATTATTCACAATGATCCATCTAATCCAACTAATTCTGGCGTCGCTTTTTAGCGACGCGGTGCAGTTACGACCATCTGGATTGCAATCTGCTGAAGACAGACACCAAAACCTGCACATGAGAAGCACCCCGCACTATGATGGATTTGCGTCGACATTACCCATCTACAAAGTGATTTACGTTGGTTTTTCTTGACAACCTTAATGCTAAAGTTGCTGACTATTCTTGTCAAGTTTAATGTTACAGTTGGTAACAATTCTTGCCAACTTTAATAGGTTAAACATTTGGAAATCATTCTTTTCAACTGTTGGCATAGGTATATCGTTGTATCACGCTTATCAATATTGCAAAATTTTTAATGTGAAGTGTGTTCTACTCACAGCATAGAAATAGTATCTTTTTGTATATTGTACTCGTAGACAGATATTGTAGACAGTTACGTTAGGGTGAGTACAAAATGAGTACAAAAATAGAAAAGCGGCAGTCCTGGCAGAAATTGTTATTTATTGTTACGTTTCTACGTACAATAAAGTGTTCATTCATTAATTCACTCCTGGCAGTTTCCACCCAAAGCGGTTCAAACGCTAGTGCGTGCTTGTTATGTGGAGATTTTCCCCAATACGTACGTGAGACCGCGCTGAAATAATACCTCTTACTATTTACATTCCTGACACAAAGGTATCCGTAAGGCACCACTTTCAATTTGCACGATCAATGTCCAATTAATGAAGGTAGAACGCTTCACCGGTATTTCTGTTTATTTTCACAATAAGCTTCATTTACGCATGGCCTGACAACCTCCGGTGGATTGTTTGCTCTTTGCTGTTGATTTCGTGTTGTAAGCTTGAGTGAGGTGTTCGTTATTATAGAAAAATCTGCCGGAAATATTTAGAAGGAATTAAGCTATCATTCTATCCAAAGGGAATTTTTGCGAAATTTCCCTTTGGATAGAGAATAATTTTAAAAATCGGTTTATTAGATCCAGAGATGACCCTCCTACAACCTACCATACTTTACCTTTCTATAATAGTATAGATTTATTAACAAAAATCTATATATATAAAAGAAAGTCGTGTTTGTTACAACACTTATAACTCGAGAACGGCTGAACCGATTTGACTGAAAATTGGTGAGGAGGTAGCTTAGAACCAGGAGTCTAACATAAGATACTTCTTATCATTTAATGAAACCTTTTGACACATCGATTTCCACGGGGGCGAAGCCGCGGGGCGCAGCTAGTTATAAATAAATCATTATTCAAACGTAGATTCGACGTAGGTTAGATGTCTAGTGTAAAACAAACTGTCATTATTTCAACGGAGATTCGACGTTTAGTAGGTCAGGTTAGTTTTAAACTGTTAATACTAACTATATAGTTTTAATTAACTTTATTAATTCAGATAAGTTTAATAATACCCCCCGTTGGATCCACACAATGCGTCAACAATAATCTTCTGATTCCTGAAATAATACTAGCTAGAGATGAAACCACCGTGTACCAACATAATAGACAAGCTACAATATGCTGCCTCTAATACCAACCACAAAGCCTAGGCTTTAATATACACAGTAAGCGCGTAAGCTGATACCTACTGAGCTCTGACAAAGACAATGAAAATACATGGTTCAGAGCAAGAGAAAGCTTTAGCGCCTTCAAAGTAAATAAATAAATCGTTATTGGTACATACATGACATGGAACAAAAAACAGTTTTGAAGAACGATGTCATCTGCAGTAGTTTAACACTGTGTCGCAGAATGACAACGCCCTCCTCACAAACCAGTACGATTAGCACTAATGAATACATTTTAATACTTAAAGTCTAACCTAGTCTAATAAAGTTATTCTAAAGTAAAGTAAAAGTAAAAATATTTTTATTTTACTGAACAGAGACTCTTATAAATTAAACTTAGATTAACAGAAGAGAGTAACTGACAAAATCTGTCTCCACTCAGCATGTGCTATGGTAGAGCAGATCGTACCATAGCGCTGGTCTTCCGTGCCCAGCTTCACTGCCCAGTCGCACTGAAAAGTTGAACGTAGATGTATGCAGCATGGCAATGTTTTAAATGCTGTGAAATAAGTTTATTTCCAATCAAATGATAGAAATAAATAAATAAATAATGCTGGACAATCCACACAGCATTATCTAGCCCCATGGTAAGCAGAGCTTGTGTTATGAGTACTAGATAACTGATATACATAATACAATAAATTACATAGATAGATATTTTTTATTATACATAGAAAACGACCAGAACACCCGGAACAAATATCTGCAGCTCGTACACACAATTGTATCGGGAATCGAACCCGCAACCTCCTGCGTCGCAGGCGGACCTTCGCCCACCGCGCCACATCGGTCGTCAGAAAGAAGTAAGAACTAGCTCAATTAAAATACTATCTCCTTTTATTGACTATTTATAATTTTATGTTAGTTATAATTAAGAGCAGATATGGCTATCATCAAAATCCACAGATTTTATTCATAAATAAATAAAAAAATCGAGCTAACTGCAGAGACAAACATTCTACAGGTTTGACCTAACCTTATTGACCTACGTAAATCATGTTAATTCGACTTGATAAAACGATTTAAAAAATGAAATTATATTTTAGAACCTGAAGAAGAATATAAATAAGTCATCATCATCAGCCTATAGCAGTCCACTGCTGGACATAGGCCTCTCCCAATGAGCGCCATAGCGCCCTGTCTTCAGCTTGCCGCATCCAGCATCTAACTGCAGTCTTTCGCAAGTCGTCATCCCACCTGGTCGGAGTGCGTCTTACACTACGTTTACCGAGTCGTGGTCTTCACTCAAGAACACGTTAGGTACCCATAAAAAGTTCCGCGACTAAATACAATCCTACTATATGATAAACGCGAAAGTTTGTGAGGATGTATGTAAGTTAAGTATGTTTGTTGCACTTTTACGCAAAAACTACTGAATGGATTTTGATGAAACTTCACAATAAATACAGCTTACATATCAGAATAACACATAGGCTACAATTCATAAATATATATTGTATATTATCCAAAATATCTATCACAACGCGGGTGAATCCGTGGGACATATATTACATAAATAATTTATTTACACCAGATGCAGATCATTACAAAAACAGACATTACATGTGACAAGTACAACGGGCGGCCTTATCGTTAAGAAGCGATATGTTCTAAGCATTCATAAAGTGTGGGTATAAGCTATAGATTCCTACCCATACCCAAGTTCCTATACGAAACACCCGACCGGGCTTAAAGGGTAGGTCGATCGATCAAATGTATCAATCAGTCTTTTACTGGCCCAAATTTTATTTTCCTTACAAGGTTTTCATTCGTTATATCCAACAAAAACTATTCCTGAAAGATAAATTGTATTACATTGTGCAAAGACGCAGAAAAGAAAAAAGAAAATGGTATCGATAACAGCTTTAAAATAATTTTTATCATAAAACCTTTTGTTGTTCCTTATGTTCGTTTTCCAACGGCAAATATAAAACTGCGAGATTCGATCAATTGTCCAGAATCCCGCCGATATCGGATATCTATCACAAAACGGCCCGGCCCAATAAAAAACATCAAACAGATGATAGGCATGGAAGAGCGGAAAAGGAAGGCTCCGCAACTATTACCATATCAATGTGTCGCAAAACGCTATAACAGAGAAACTAGACAAACCGAAAGTAAGAATAGTAATAAAGAAATGCAAAAAAAAAGGTTTAATCTGAATCAAGACCTGTTAAAAAAAATTACTAGCTGGTCGATTACGATTCTTTATACGCGAAAATAAACTTGACTTGGGTCAGATGGATCAAAACAGTTTTTCCTGCCCCGGATAAAAAAAAAACAGAAAAATTATTATTATATTCGTGGGTATTCGTGGCTCTTACACTCGTACTATTTTTGCCGCTTATTCGTTCATTTCCTTTGTTTTTTATTTGTTATCAAATTGCAGCAAATAAACAGCGAAAATAGTATGAGTGACACACCCACGATTATAATTTATCGGAATCGACCAGCTGATGGAAATTTTTACCTACCCTGATACCCTACCTTGATGTTTTTTTTATCCGGGACAAGAGAAACAGTTTTTATCAATCTGACCCAAATCAAGTTTATCTTTGCGTTTAATGGATCAAGAATTCAAGATACATTACAAATCAATGAAGCCAGAGATTTCCAGTCTTATCTTGATAAATAAAATAAAAAAATATTATGTAAAATATCAGTTCAAAGTCGCTCAGCGAGCTGTGGAAAGAGCTATGCTCGGAGTTTCTCTGAAAGATAGGATTTTAGTGTATCGATGATTTTGTGGCACGTTCCCGGGGACATAAAAATGGAGGAATATGTTGCCGTAAGTAGATATGAAGGTTGAAGTTTTGATGGTTTAGTATCGAGCGAAGCGAGCATTTTGAAATAGAAATTAAGTCTATGCCGCTTTGGTCTTTTCTCAATACCAGCTTGGGACGAATCTGTGTGTATGTAGGTTTTCGAGCAAAATGTTGATTGGAAACATTACTTAAATAGAAAAAAAGCATGGTGCGCTAGCGTAATACCGCTTGTGCCATTTTGTGGTTTCAAGGGTATTCGCAACGAATATATCCGACAGAGAACCAAAATTATCGACATTCCAAGAATTAGCAAGCTGAAGTGGCAGTGGGCCGGCCATATCTCGCGAAGAACAGACGGCCGCTGGGGCAAACGTGTTCTTGAGTGGAGACCACGACTCTGTAAAAGAAGTGTAGGAATCCCTCCGACCAGGTGGGATGACGACCTGCGAAAGACTGCAGCTAGATCTGGATGCGTCAAGCTGAAGACAGGGCGCTATGGCGCTCATTGGGGGACGCCTATGTCCAGCAGTGGACTGCTATAGGCTGATGATGATGATGATCTAAAATATCATACTTTTGTTCATTTCGTTACAAATATCTTGCAGGCTAGTACACCATTAGCATGAACCTGACATAAGAGAGGTACAAATTATAAGATGACCGTTTATCAATACAATTCTGAAGCTTACTTAGCGTCTTCATAATTTAATTATTGCATAACTTAGATCACCACATGTGGTTTAGTAGAATCAAGACAGTTTATTTAGGTATGCTGTACATCTAGATTACCTTCCTGCCTCAGAAAAGTGCCCTCTAAGCTGAAAGTCGAAGCACAAATACAGATTAAAAGTTAGAATGCACTACGCGAGGTTTGAACTTTAGGGCGTTGTCGCTTTTTGCTCGTGTTTAACTCCGTAGTAAGGGTGCTATTTCAGTTTTTGGACCGACATTCCGACAAAAGTCGAGCGCGGACAAAATAAAATGCCGTCTTATCGAAATACGTCTCTCTGTTTGCGATTCAAATTGTTATGGAGAGTGGCTGAAACTATACTGATATTTTTTCGATAATTCACCGTTGGATACAATGAAATAGGGAATATTAACTAAACGTAAATTATTTTTTAAAATTATAAATTACTGAAAAATTGCTGGGTTTCAATTTATTTTAATCCCTGTTCTCTTGTGTGTTTGTGTAGTAGTATTTTTGCTTCAATTCGAAAACTAACAACGTATCAAGGTGAAAGTTTCTTCTTTGCTTCTTTACTTTAATTTGGTATCTATATATATTCAATCTTATTATGGTAAATTAATAAAATTGAAGTAAACAAATCAAAGTTACTTAATCACTTTAAATAAAATTCACATTATTTTCTACTTATGTGTTTACTTTGAATTTTGGGACGAGTCCTGTAAAGGAAATAAAGAGCTTTACCAACTTGACATTACAAGCACGGTTCAATTAAACCATAAAGTTCAACGGTTTTAAACTTAGTCTTAAATGAAAATCTATGATAGTTTTCATTAAAAACTTTCGTAAATCCATGCCCCAGTTAAAATTTTGAAACACGTCAGAAATTACATCGTAGTTTACGAAAGTTTCAAGAGTATCACGAAAGCTGATTGCCGAGGCGTTATTAATAAAAAATTCAAGCCTCCAGGGAAACCCGCAAGCCTTAACAACCCGGTGGTAAAGTTTGAATAATGCACGGTGTTTGGGCACAGGTGTTGGTAAATAAACGACAAATAGGACGGTTGACAGATTGGACGGAAAGTTTATCAAAGTTTTTATGAAAGTAGGTCAAAATACCCGCTAGCACTCAATTTTATTCCTAGTTCTCAAAATTGTTTTAGTTTTTTTATAATTAATATCGGTGTTTAAAAGTGGGTCAAAATATTAGCTACCACAAAAAAATCCCTTTGAAGAGTTTTTTTAGTGATATCGGCCGATCCGGTATCCACCGATATCAATTACTAAATATTATATTTTACAAGCCTTTTTAAATGGTCCAACAAATAATTTAAACGATGTATGATTTTACTATTTCGTTTTTCAATTAACGAAGATTAATTGCCCACCTAAGTAATGAGTCCGTACGCACTAGCTTTTTAACCGTGCCGTCGCCGCTTTATTAAAGACAGACATCGGTAAATATACCGGGTATTTACCGCTGCCAGGCGTCTAAAAACCACCCGACGGGATGCGCGCGATACAAAAGTAACGCTAAAAAGATGAAAAGCGCACTTGTGGCGAGCTGAAACTGACGGTAAACTGCATAGGAAACTTCTCTGATAGGGAACCAAGACATACTCAGCGTTTCTGAGCCACAGGAGTAAGTAAAAGACGTGTTGAAAAGCACATAAGAAGAATAAACTAAATAAACTGAATGAATAAAATATTTCAACACTGCTATAGGAACAACGATAGTAGTATTATTTTAGATAATTATTTGATTAGAATAAATTAATAGAAAATTCTTACGGATATTTCTTACTTATTTTAGCGAATAGCGAAAATCGCGTGTGACAACCGCCAGTGCGTACAGTGTATTATTCAAGTTCAGTTTTCAATGTAGGTGCCTAAATCCTTTAATTTCCATCGACCCTCTTTAAGGATAACATGGAGGTAGTAATGTTATTCTGGGAAACCCTTGGAAATCTGCTCAACCCTAAATAGCGCATGAAAGGGTCTGTCTGCGTGGAATTCTTTTAAATCCGTCTCGCCCTTTCATATCGATGTCATATCATGTCGATCAATGTCGGTTCGGAAATCGAAGAATTGGAATTAGGATACGTTATGACGTTATTCTGAAAGATATCGGTACTAAAATATCAATAAAATCAAAAGAGCTACGCATATACATAGCTACGCTTTTAGGGCCTCCTATACCACGTTTACTAAGTTGTGGTCTCCACTGAAGAACACGTTTACCCCAGCGGTTGTCGGCAGCGTTATCGCTTAGAATTGATCAAATGTGGTTAGTTTCTAATTTTATTTGATAATAATTTATATATAAAATATGACTTGTCTAAGTGCTTATTTTGTAAGCCTAAAGAAATAAATTATTTTTTACTTTACTTTACTTTCAATATTCATTTATTCTCAAAAAGACAAATTACATAAAGTCACTTACATGAGAACAGGGATCTTAGGATAAGTACAGATATGTAGATACATAGGTTATGATCGATCAATAGCTGACTCATTTGATGTGTTCACTTATTAAGAAGTGAATCATATTTTATGACATGTTGAGCTAATTTCAGTTTGAATGAACACGTTAAATAAAAAAAATAAAAAAAAAATAATAAAATAAATTGCTGGACAATCCACACAGCATTATCTAGCCCCATGGTAAGCAGAGCTTGTGTTATGGGTACTAGATAACTGATATACATAATACAATACATTACATAGATAGATATTTTTTATTATACATAGAAAACGACCTGAATATATTCCCGACATATATTTATCGATAAAAAACAAAAAATAAAAAATTATATGTTACCTATCTCAAAAATAAAGCCGATTTAATAATTTTTTTAATGAAAACGAATTCATCTGGTTTTTTCTTCGTTTCTTTTTGAGTAAACGGTGTATTTTATTCAAAGTAGTCTCATTTGAAAGCTAGATAGTTTACCTAGCTAATAAAATGGTGAATAACATGACAACAAAAAGAGATAGGCCCATAATTTTTGGAGAATTTGTAGATTAAATTGTGGAGTTTAATACAACATGCAAAAAAGTACACCACAATAACCCAGTTTTAAAGTTACAGATCAAAAATAAAATAAAAATCGTATTTTTTTTGCAAATTTCAAAAAAAATATTGATTTTACTAGGCTTATGTACCGAAATTGTATTTTTTTCTTATTTTTTTAGCTAGGTAGACTATCTAGCTTACAAATGAGACTACTTTGAATAAAATACATCGTTTACTCAAAAAGAAACGGAGAAAAAACCAGATGAAGTAGTTTTCATTAAAAAAAGAATTAAATCGGCTTTATTTTTGAGATAGGTAACATATAATTTTTATTTTTTTTATTTTTATCGATAAATATATGTCGGGTATCCGCAAATCTCGTTTGATCAAGGTTCGAAAAAACACATTGTATATATAAAAGAAAGTCGTGTTTGTTACAACACTTATAACTCGAGAACGGCTGAACCGATTTGACTGAAAATTGGTGAGGAGGTAGGTTAGACCCAGGAGTCTAACATAGGTTATAAAAAAACCATTTGACAAATCGATTTCCACGGGGGCGAAGCCGCGGGGCGCAGCTAGTTTATAATAAATTGTCACAATAAAACAGATAATAAATAATGGTATAAGTTAAATGGAATAATAAATTAGATAAAATGTCAAAGTAATCTGCTGCCTGAACTAACATTATGTAATATATCCTGATTATCTACAGGTAGCGGTTCAACTGAACGAAACAATAGACTACGACGATACAGACGACCCGGACGCCGTGACACTGCTCTCCATATTACTCGTCGGTAAGTTATTATCATTAAGTTTACTTGTTCCTACATCATCATCAGCCTATAGCAGTCATAGGCCTCCCCAATGAGCGCCATAACGCCCTGTCTTCAGCTTGCCGCATCTAGCATCTACCTGCAGTCTTTCGCAAGTCGTCATCCCACCTGGTCGGAGGGCGTCCTACACTACGCCTAATGACGTTGCTTCGCTTACGTTCCTACATATGCAAGGTCTATTCTTAGGTTTTTGTTATTAAGCCCTCGCACACTGGATCGGACTCTTGATGTCGTGGCTCAGTTAGTTAGAGCGACCCTGTGCTAAAGGAAGATCGCAGGTTCAGGTCCCGTCAAAACAATAAGTATGTGTCTTTACTTGAGATTAGAATCTTTTCCATCATGTTTCGGGAGTTTATATTATCCTAACAACTGTCGCGATCATAAAAAGCCAAGATCAGCAAACTTGGAGCCGCTGAAAACCAGCGCTACATTGGCACTTGTGTCAATGTAGAATTTAATGCTGAGCCGGTAGCCTTCTGTGTTCTCGTATTTAAATTATTTTATTAGTTCCTCATTTGTTTTCTTTATCTTTATTTTTTTTATTCGTCCCACTGCTGGGCAAAGTCATCCCCCAAATCTTTCCACTCAGTGCGGTCACGTGCGATCTCCCACCAGCGCTTTCTTGGCCGACCTCTTATATCTTTATTATTTATCATTATTTTATTTTAAGCCGTTATTATAAAGAATGAGGCCTTTGCCTAACAGTGGGACACTGTTGGGCAAAGGCCTCATTCTTTATACAAGTTCTTGATATGTTTGTATTGGTGTGTTTTTGTTATATGAAACGTAAATAAACATTTTCTATTTCTATTTCAAACATTTCTGTTGCTCGAAAGCTTATATTTTACTTAGATTTCAAATGTTATTTCTAGACGATTGATCTCGGCTTATGCAGTATTAAATCACGATTATCTATAGATTATCTAGAAAATTGCTTCAATCTGGGCCAAGAAAAGTTCAATTTATCGAGATGGAACTGAAAAATGCATTTGTCAAGAACTTTTGAATAGATGAGCGTTTGATAGCGAGCGATCCAATTACGTTTAAACTTTATAGACTTGACTCACCTACTTTATTTTACTTGGAGCAACTTTTTAGTTGTCCGTTATCTTGTTTGACTTGGAACATTCAATTATCTATAAGTATTTTGGGAATTGCTGTAATAATGTGAAAGTGTTTTATAAAATTTCCACAGTGATAAAATTTTACAATTATTGTAAAAAACAGCTTCAGCTACCGCAGATTTTTTTTGATAAAAGTGTGCTTCCCGTAAATACCCTTGTAAAAAGTATAGCCTTGTAAAATTTCATGATTATCTGTTCAGCAGTTTGTTTGCATAGCTCTGAAACGGATGAACCCAATTTTGGTTTATAGGTAACTTCACCGAAAGACGTTCTTATTCTTAGTAAATTAATGCAACCGTTCTTTGTTACTATTATTGATATCAACGTAAAAAAGTCGTTGAAAAGTGAGGGACAATAATACTTTTAGTATATAATAAATTTATTCATATTCATATCATTTATTGTGTTTTTATTCATACAGGTAGTAAGTAGGCAGTAGTAGTACTACTTAGGTGTAGTATGTTAGTGGGCACACAATGCATAAATCTCTGTCAGGGCACAACAATTAACTGGAAATATCATCATGAAATCAAATAGTTTAATGATTATAATATTATATATTGTATTATATTATTAATATTATTCACACAGAAATAATATTATTCCCCATGTATAATCCAACGATCCTATCCATCCACGGTTGTCTGGTAGACCGCTCTTGAGCGATAGACCGCCAAATTGTCACATATTTTGTATTTTATTCTACATATCTTGTTTGTTTTATTTTTAAGTGTGTAATAAAAAAAATATCTATCTATATTATTATTTTTCCACCAGGTATATTCCTCTCCCTCCTCATTTTCCTGAGCGTAGCTGGCAACATTCTGGTCTGCATCGCGATCTACACAGACCGCGGTCTGCGGCGGATCGGGAACCTGTTCCTGGCATCCCTGGCCATTGCTGACATGCTGGTCGCTGCTGCTGTCATGACGTTTGCAGGGGTCAACGACCTGTTAGGGTAAGAACACATCATGTATTGCATACAATTTTCTGCTCGCACGCGTTGTTTCTATGGAAACGTTTTTTACTTCTATACTGGTATAGGGGAAAGTAGCATGATGTCCGTCCATGAGACGACCATGTGATTTGACGTATATTCCGGTAAAAATATCTGTGGACCTCTACAGAAATATTATCTTACTGCATAACTTGGGATTTTTTAAGGAGTCACAATAGCAATCCTGAAACGCCTCCATCCTTTGACTCCTGTCATCCACTGTCTTTGTCACGTCGATCCATCTTTTCACACGCTGTTTCGCATTTTCTACGTTCTTTTTAAAACACTATTTTTCTGTTTGATAGGTGACTTCACGTGCTCAAATATCTATCGTGCATGATACAAACCGCAAGCCCAGCTTGGGCTTTTGGGGGGATGATGCCATGATCCCATGAGATAATTATAAAGCCAATACGGCGCTTATAAGGGGGTGGCCTACGTCTATGCATCTATTGTTATGGTACCTTATTATAAACTTTTTGTTTCACAAATAAATAAAATGAAATGTTAGTTAAGTAAAGTCATAAATGTCAAGCTTTTAGATTTTATGTAAAATTACCATGTTTATACAATTTAATGTTGTCTCCTAGATACTGGGTGTTCGGCGAACAGTTCTGCGACACATGGGTGGCGTGTGACGTGATGTGCTCAACGGCCTCTATACTCAACCTGTGCGCGATATCACTCGACAGATATATACACATCAAGGACCCTTTGAGGTGAGTTTTACGTAAACTAGACACTAATGCCCGTATTATACAGTTCTGCGACACATGGGTGGCGTGTGACGTGATGTGCTCAACGGCCTCTATACTCAACCTGTGCGCGATATCACTCGACAGATATATACACATCAAGGACCCTTTGAGGTGAGTTTTACGTAAACTAGACACTAATGCCCGTATTATACAGTTCTGCGACACATGGGTGGCGTGTGACGTGATGTGCTCAACGGCCTCTATACTCAACCTGTGCGCGATATCACTCGACAGATATATACACATCAAGGACCCTTTGAGGTGAGTTTTACGTAAACTAGACACTAATGCCCGTATTATACAGTTCTGCGACACATGGGTGGCGTGTGACGTGATGTGCTCAATGGCCTCTATACTCAACCTGTGCGCGATATCGCTCGACAGATATATACACATCAAGGACCCTTTGAGGTGAGTTTTACGTAAACTAGACATTAATGCCCGTGTAATACAGTTCTGCGACACATGGGTGGCGTGTGACGTGATGTGCTCAACGGCCTCTATACTCAACCTGTGCGCGATATCACTCGACAGATATATACAAATCAAGGACGCTTTGAGGTGCGTTTTACGTAAACTAGACACTAATGCCCGTATTATACAGTTCTGCGACACATGGGTGGCGTGTGACGTGATGTGCTCAACGGCCTCTATACTCAACCTGTTCACTGACAGTTCATTTCTTCACTCGTATGAGGAAATTTTCTAATGTTAGTTCGAGTGAAGGGATTTTTTAGGATAAAGCAAGAGCTTTAGTGAGTGGTAGGTGATTTTATTTCAGACCTGTCTTTCTAGAACTATTTTATTGCTTCTATAATGGCATCTAGAGGTTGAGCACCTAATGGCTGTTCGTTGGAGGTCGAGTATTGTATACAGGATGTTTAAATCGTAGAGGTAAACAACAAATGTGTTGAAATGTTTCTGTTTCTGTAAAATTGTAAAGTTTTGTTTCTTACTGTATTTCACATAGCCTGAAGGATACATGGTCTTTATAAGATGGCATAATAAATTAATATAATAATAATTAATATTCTTGTTTATTATTTCTAAATTGATGTGCGTGTGTGTGTTTCCAAACAGAATAGGTACACTAAATATAACAACGTTTCTTTTAAAAATTATTAAAAGTTATAAACAGAACTTACCTCATAAGAGTTATAACAATCATAACAGAAAAAAACTATTCATAGAATATAGTACCTACACCCCGTGTACATACTATGTTCTATGTAAAGTTTTAGTTCTGTTTAGTTCTTTTTTCATGTCCTCATCCAACCTATTCGGAAGACGCCCTACACGTTTATCAAGTCGTGGTCTCCACACAAGAACACGTTTATCCCAGTGGTTGTCGGTTCTTCGCGAGATATGTGCAATGTAGATTGCAACCTTTAAAAACCCGACTTCGCTAGATCCTCTGATATTGAAACACCCTGTACTACTTATACAGGGTGTTTCAATATCAGAGGATAACGAGTACATAACGGATATATCAGAGGAGAAACATAAAGCGGAGATGTGTGACCAGTAAAATTATATGACCGTTCCTTAATACCAAGTGATTTTATTGATAGTGGACTAATAAAATGGGTATCAAAACTTACTAATGGAATGATGACGGAATCTGTTTTTGAAGAATACGCTATTATTTTTGTTTTCAGCTTCAGTGAATCTAACAAACACATAAAGCAACCAGATTTTATATAGCTAATTGGTAGGTACCTACATAAATAGTAGTTTATAGGTCAGATTTTATGAACAGTGAAATTATGAGGTTCATGGTCTCCCCGCCGATTTTATATGCCACTAGCGGACCTTCCCGGCTTCGCACGGTTTTAGTACGGATCCCTAACATTTTGAAAATATAATATAGCGTATGTTCACCGGGGATAATGTGGCTTCCCAACGGTGATAGAATTTTTCAAATCGGTCTAGTAGTTTCGGAGCCTATTCATTAAAAACAAACAAAAAATCAAACCTTTCCTCTTTATAATATTAGTATAGATAACATTTTTGATGACTGCGGTGGTAGAACCCGAGATTTAGGTTTTAGATCACATTTTCATACGAATAAAGAGTTTGTCTGCATGTACCTACTTAATTAAACACGAGATGTGCCCCGCGGCTTCACCCGCGTGGATATCTATGTAGCAAAAAACTTATAAACGTTCCTCTTGAATCACTCTGTTTAAAAAAACCACATTTAAATCCGTTGCGTAGTTTTAAAGATCTAAGCATACATAGGGACAAACAGACATCGGTAAGCGACTTTTCTTTTAAACTATTTAGTGATTATAATTATTATCTGAAATTAACATTGCGCTCATTAATTCAATCGAGGGAACTATAGATGACATTTTCATTTGAATATGAGTAGGTTTCTATAGGCCTACTTAGTTGGAACACCTTTTTGTAACCATGAAGTTTTGGCATTCCATTTCGAACCCTATTGCAATTGAATTCGAGAATGTAAATGCTTAGTACCTACCGCCGTTATAGGCTTCATAACTCTGTTATGAAAATACTTTTGCGAAGACGGTTTAATGTCAAGTAGAATATGAATATTCTATTCACATGTTTTGAAGGCTTTTGAGTTTTTGAGGTCTTATTGCTCGGTGAATACCTAATTTTATCGCCATTTTATCGTCATGTGGCACAGCGCGTGAAGATCCGCAGGAGGTTGCGGCTTCGGTTCCCGCCTTCGGACAAATATTTGTTTCGGGTGTTCTGGGTATTTTCTATCATCATCATCATCAGCCTAGAGCAGTTCACTGCTGGACATAGGCCTCGCCCAATGAGCGCCATAGCGCCCTGTCTTCAGCTTGACGCATCCAGCAAATGCCCGCAGTCCTTTGCAGTTCGTCATCCCACCTGGCCGGAGGGCGTCCTACACTACATTTGCCGAGTCGCGGTCTCCACTTTTACCACTTTATCTTTACTGGATAAATTCACAAAACAGCATCTGACCCCGCGGGCCGTGAAGTCGGGTTACGGACAATGATTATGATGAATTTAACCCTTCTCTCCTTTCAGATACGGCCGCTGGGTGACGAGACGGGTTGCCATCGTCACCATCGCTCTAATCTGGCTGCTGGCCGGCCTCATCAGCTTCCTGCCCATCTCGCTAGGCCTCCACAGGCCGGATGAGGAGGCCCTCGCCACGCAGAAGCCTCCGAGATACCCGACTTGTGCGCTGGTGCTGACTCCGACGTATGCAGTCGTCTCCAGCTGTATATCGTTCTATCTGCCGTGCATTGTGATGATCAGTATTTATTGCAGGTAAGAAATTGCTCATTAGTTAATAATATTGGGTTATTCCAGTTTTCCCCCTTGAAAACCCACTTGATTAATCATTCCTGATATCCTTTAATCCTCCTGGTATCCTTTAATGGTTATAAGGGTTGATCTTTAAAGAATCCACTAGTATGTTCATAACTTATGTGTCTAGTACAATTGATTTGCTTATCTGTAAGATGGTAGATTTTGAGTTGGAGCAAAACTCGTTCCAAGCTTTTTTATCTTCTAAGTAATCTGATATTTTGTAATAAGCTTTTTTACAAAGAATACATATGTTTAACATTTTTTTTAAAAACGTAGGGTGACCTCCTGAAAATGCGTGTGCCTCAAAAATTATCTATTAGGTAATTTATTTGTAATAATCCAATTAAACAAACAGAAAAAAATATACTGTAAATAGAAACACATGAAACAGAGTAACACAAGACGTTACTACCTACGTAAGAACTCTGTAGAATTCGTGTCCCAAAGTTTGGTGTTGCGAACAAAGTTGGAGCACGTATTTAACATTAAGGACACAATTACACGAGTTGGCACTGATCCACGCTCTTGGGAAATGTCATTTTATGTTTGATACGTATTCTTACAATTTACTTACACTGCTTTGCATTTTCTTACACACACGCACATTGTCACGTGCTTGACGCCCTTGACGGTCGTGAGATCAATTCGACTATTCCACCTGTCAACTTTTTAGTTAATTTTTCATTCGCTCTTACTTTGCATCTATTCTAATGTATGCTGTTCATTGCTACGTGGACACTGTAAAGAGGGGCGGTGAGGGCCTGATTCCTTCTCTATGCACCGGGGCCCTTGTCCACCTAGCTACGCCACTGATGGGTACGCCGTGTTTTATTAATATTCTGACTTATAATGATTATTGACGAATACAAACGACTTTTGGCTATTACTTTAATTAAACAGAGGGTTTTACTGGTGCGGGTTTACGCAGCGCATGGTAAAATAGTAAAGCTGAGACGAGAAGAGATGAGCAGAGATGTGAGCGGTGTCTCGCTAGTGCATTCATCTGAACAAACATCCGACGCTCGCCGCACGCAGCTCAGCTGCTCTAACTAGCACACATCTCCGCTTTAGCCAGCACACATCTCCGCTTTACCTAGTGCAAAAAGTATATGGATAAAATAAAGACAACAAATACTTACACTACATACCATAAATATAATATCTACATTATATATGCCCTGACATACGTCAGGCCGGCCGGCCCGTGAACACACAGCCATGCGTATGACGAATCCGAACGTTTTCTCTACGTAGCTCGCACATTACAAACATTATAATAATAAACTTCCATAGACCTAAGAGCTAAAGCTGTCAATCTTTCATATAAGTAGGTAAATAATGCTGATGCAGCAGTTTTTTGAAGATATAGGGAGTGATTTTGCACGTATCAGACGTGCAAAATCACCGAGAAACACCACAAAGTCCCAAGGGGGAAGCATTCCATAGACGGGTAGCTTGTACAGTGAAAGATTTGTCATAGAAAGTGGTGAAAGTGGTGATGTGAGCAGGGACTTTTAAGATGAGGGTTTCAGAGGAACGCAAAGTGAGAGAGTGAGAGTTTGAAAGGAATTTACCTAACCGAGCCACACAAATCATTCCATTAGTCGACTGCATACACAAGCAATGTTAGCAATGCATAATGGACTCCATTCAGCTGATTTCCGTCCCTGTCTGTCTGGCCATTCATGATGAATAGCCATTCACTGCCCTAATTAGAGCAATGGTATTTATTGTTGAAGGTTACTCGCTTAATTAACTAACTAGGGTCTAAAAAGATTACCAGGAAAGTAACCTATAGTTGTGCAATCCAAATGTTTATAGGTACAGCCTGTAGATATTTATTCCGTGTCTTATATATGTATAATAAATAAATCTTTATTGTACAACATTATTGTCATCAAAATAAGGATTTTTTATATGGTTAGGTATTATCTGAAAGTTTTAAAATATATCATATAATAGGTTAAAGACAAAGTTACTATAGTTATTGATATACCTAAATCTAAGAATTAGCAGGACGTCCTCCGGTGCTGGATGCGGCAAGCTGAAGACAGGGCGCCATGGCACTCATTAGGGGAGGCCTATGTCCAGCAGACTGCTACTGGACTGCTATAGGCTGATGATGATGATATAATAGGTTGTCTACAGAGATACTTTAAACCTAGTTCGCCAGTCTATTTAGTTTCAACTCTTCACTTTTACTGAGTTCTAGCCCTGTAATTTAACTTACACAATGTAACTCAGTCAGAAACCGGCTGCCTGCAGCTTTTGGATTAAAACAGCCTTCCCCGATATATTCTCCTTGCAAAGTTTCACTAAGTTCCGTTCAGCCATGAATATAACATATAATATAACACACAGACGAGAGCAATACTCAGACGTAAAAAAAGTAAAACCCTAATAGCTAAATCTCTAGTGATTTTCGTAATCTCTAAATTATTTCTAACAAAATTATCTACAGCTCATCTATCAATGTCTGCTTATTCTCTACGGACTCGCTCGACCTTAAGTTGTGCACAATCGACCACTTTGTATTGCTGACATTAATGTTTTAAAATTTTTGTAATCCAAGTTGGAATTGCAAGGCAAAAATCTATTTAATTTAAGGGGTTGGAGGCTAGGCTTAGAGTAATAATAAAAAAATTATGTGGGACAAATCACACAGCATCCAAGCTGAGTAGAGCTTGTGTTTTGGGTACAAGATGACTGATAAATTGATAATACACAAATTTCAAATTAAGTACAATACACTTTCAAATTATGAATAAACCAGTCCTACACCGCCCTGGAGGACACCGAATGTGAAATTTCTGACCCTTTATATAAATAAAAAACTACATATGAACTTACATATAAATGTAACTTCATAATATTTAGTTTTGAAATCTAGACTTGTTATTTCAGTGATTTCAATTATTCAGTGATGTTAAATGTCAAAACAATAAAATAAAAACAATGCCAAATAAAAAATGTATAGTAATTATAAATCATATAAAAATGACAAAAATATTGATTAAATTATTATTTTTCTCAAATGTTAATGTTATATTATTCATCACAGATTCTCAGACCTAGATTTATCGGTACAGAACTCCTTCAAAGAATAATAGCACTTCTTCAACAAGAATTATTCTTTCTTTCAGCTTATTTTTAAAATTTTCTACATTATAATATGCTTTTAAAGGAGAAAGGATATTTATTGTACAATTTCAAAGCCTGGTGCCGTACGCTGTGCTCAGATATGTTTAACTTGTTGTTCAGCTTCACCGCAAGTACGGAGGCTGATTCCGCTGAAACAATTGCATTGTGTCATCCGTGAAGACAACCAAACGGATATCGGCCAGACAATTGTTCATGTAGTTTATGAGATCATTAGTGAAGGTTATGTATTAAATTGGTCCTGGAATCGACCCCTGTGGGACTCCCCTCGTAATTTTGGTCAAAGCTGAATTATACGTAACCTCTCTGTCACTGTTAGTTGCCCTTAACTCTACATACTGAGCCCGATGTTATTTTTCTAAGTATTCATATATATGACCATAATAGTATTTTTCATATATCTTCGACAAAATAGATATTAGTGCTATGGGTCTGTAATATTGCACATGTTCCTTATTTTGTTTCTTAAAAATTGTTTTCATTATAGTCTTCTAGAGATAAGATCTTTAGAGCCTCGGTAAAGTCACCGGTAACTATACTTAGATTTATTAAATAACATACATATGTGCAGATATATTCACTGACAGTTTTTTTTGGCTTACAACTAAAATGTATTCTACGGCAAAGTCATCCATGCCACACATGCTGAAAATCAGCGTTGTGGGGTTACTTGCAACATGCATCTGAGCATGAACCTGTTCTGATAGCGCAGCAACACGGCACTGACCATCACACACGGCTTGATCTATACTAAATTAATTTAGATATGTCTATTAATAATAAAATATATATATAAATATAAATCAATGCATATTATCAATTATATACCTTTAAGTCTTTTTAAGTCGTGTGCTGTATTTCTTTACTATAGTTAGATAATTAAGTTTTTTGCTCTATCAGAATAAATATATTTTCATTTCATTTCCACATGCCACTTTTAAATACGACAAAATGAACGAAAATTTGAGCGCAATCCAGCCACAGAAATAACCATAAAACTTTTTGAGAGTTCAGCTTGAATATAAAGGAAGGTAGTAGTTATTTATGCATATAAGTGTATTTTTAGTTTCAACTGAAAAGTTTGGACGTCACTTAGTTTCTTTGTTCTCTGATTTTACTCAGGCAGGTATCTATTGTAATTAATATAAGATTTCAAATAATCAGTTTTTCCAGTAAATTGAATTAGGGTTTAAATTTATTAAAGGGCTCAGCCCTTTCAAAATTGAATCTTCTTCTAGTCTGATATTTTAATCTGAAGGATGGTGAATAGCATTTAGTTGAGTCACTCAGATTTGATTTGGTTTTCGTAAGTTTAATTGAGCTTGAATGAAGCTATGAATTGAAATGTTTCTTCTTTCATTTAAAAATAAATTGTGCAAATAATCCAAATAATAATGTAATTCGGTTTTATTTAAGGTTACATATAGGTATTGCCCAAAAAATATCAGTGGTTCTTTTTTAAATCATATTTATTATTAAGGACTTTTACATTGCAAAGTATACTAGTCCTTCCATAATTGAAAATTTTAAGTTATGAAGCTAAGTAACTTAAAATTTTCAATTATCTATCAGTGGAAACTTTTTTTTTGGCTGCCATAAGCTCGATCGACGACCAATGTGGCGCGGTGGGCGAAGGTCCGCCTGCGACGCAGGAGGTTGCGGGTTCGATTCCCGCCTCGGAACAATTGTGTGTACGATCTGCAGATATTTATTCCGGGTGTTCTGGTCGTTTTCTATGTATAATAAAAAATACCTATCTATGTAATATATTGTATTATGTATATCAGTTATCTAGTACCCATAACACAAGCTCTGCTTACCATGGGGCTAGATAATGCCGTGTGAATTGCCCAGCATTATTTATTTATTTATTTGTTATCTACTGAATAAATCATCTACACTAAGTCGATGAAAAAATACCCCACATTCAGATGAGCACAAAATTCACGACGAGAATGTCTTCAAAATTAAATTCTCCTCAGACGTCGCTCTGAATAATTATTTTCAGTAAATACGTAGCTATTTTATTTACTTTCCGATACCAAAATAATCCCGCATACATTATTCAGAACGAGCCTCATAAAAAACATTATATGTTTTTTATAGAAGATAATTCACAAGATTTTCTCAACAAGTTGACTTATTTACTTATTATTTTAACAATTTGCTTAGCTTACAGCTTAGGCCAAGACTTACAGGATGTCACTTCTTTACATCATACTTCTTTACATAGTATCTATAAAATGAAGTCGCTTCCGCTGTCTGGTAGTTTAGATCTTTTAAAATAATCAACAGAGACATTTTTTTCAGATTTTTTATGCAGTTTTCAGCAATAGGTAGCAATAGGTATAACCATTTGACACATAGATTTCTACGCAAGCGAAGCCGCAGCACGCGCAACTAGTATATTATAAGTGTGAAAATTTGGATATTTATTACTTCTTTGCGCTAAAACAACTGAATGAATCAGGCTGAAATTTTGCACAGATGTAGCAATAAGCCTGAAATTAAACATAGGCTTTTTAAATCATAAATCAGTTCTCATAGGATGCAACTAACCTAAAAACGTTTCCATAGAAACAAAACGTGTAAATCCGTGACGGAAACTCGATCACGCGTTTTGATCGAGTTTCCGTCCCCGGATTTGCACGTTCTCGTGTCTAAAGATTTTGGAGTAAACAACTACATAGATAGATAATTCTCATTTGTGTCTTTTTTCAAGTGACGAAAAAACAATGGATTACTACCATGGTTTATAATTGTCGAACGCGAAGCTACAAAACTTTTGGACTCTTGCCACTTGTGTCGCATTTCATCCTAAAGGTTTTATGTATACTACTAATAATAGTGACAAAATTTTGAAATGTTTGTCATAGTCCAGGGAAAGCTTAAAATTGCGAAGAAATTTCCACGCGGGCAAAGCCGCGGGGCGCAACTAGTATGAATATAATAACGTGTTCCAATCGCGTCAGTTTAAAAATATTAAAAGTCTATTCTCACACTTCCTTTGTCCACAGATTATACTGCTACGCCCAGAAGCACGTGAAGTCCATCCGGGCGGTAACCCGGACGGTCCAACTGCCGGACAACCGGACCAAGTCCGTCCGGACGCGGGTCCACACGCACGTGCACTCCAGTCCGTACCACGTGTCGGACCATAAGGCCGCTATCACTGTAGGCATCATCATGGGAGTGTTCCTTCTGTGCTGGGTTCCGTTCTTCTGTGTCAATATCGTCGCTGCGTTTTGCAAGACTTGTATACCAGGTGAGATTGTCCTTTATTTTTTTATTTCTAAGTTACATTACGTAGTATGGAGTATGTAACATGGAACATGTAGTATGTTACTATGGATTTTAAAGGTTACTCCTAACGTGAGGTGTGCTTCACGTGAGATGTGCTCATTCCCTGCGTCTCACGAAAAGTTTCCTGGCGTCTCACGAAACTCAGAGCGTTATGCGTCAGTAAATTCTTAAAAACAACAATAAAAATAACTTGAACCATAACATATGCGAGCATACAACCATCCTCACCAAATGTTATGAGAACTAATTAAATTTTACGTTAACCATCTTCTTTCGGAAAGTAAAACACTGAACTCGAAGTAACTTTCATAATCAAATTAACTGCTACATTAACAATATCATAAAAACAAACTGAAAACAATGAGAATAACCATTATCTACGCAACAACAGCCACAGCGATCATCAACGAAATTATTTTCAACACTAATATTTGTAAAGTCAACCTCAAGTAAACTCACGTATAACATTAAAGCTAATGTTGGTTCTGTAAGATTAACTTACTTATATATATCCGAAAGTTTGGATGTTTGTTACCTCTTCACGCCAAAACTACTGAACGGATCGGGGTGATTTTGAATGCATTATGCATACAGGTAGTTCCAGGCCTGGAATAAAACATAGGCATATACCTTTTTATCCGATAAATCAGTTGAAATGGGAAATAAATAATTTCGTGGGCGAAAGTCCGCCTGCGAAGCAGGAGGGTTCGATTCCCGCCACGGAACAATTGTGTGTACTATCTGCAGATAATTGTTCCGGGTGTTCTGGTCGTTTTCTATGTATAATAAAAAATATCTATCTATGTAATGTATTGTATTATGTATGTATATCAGTTATCTAGTACCCATAACACAAGCTCTGCACCATGGGGCTAGATAATGCTATGTGAATTGTGCAGCATTATAATTAAAATTATAAAAAAAAAACTTAGAAATAAATAAATAATTTACAGTTCTCAATGTAAACATTTGTTTCAGACCTCGCTTTCAAAATCCTTACCTGGCTCGGATACTCCAATTCCGCCTTCAACCCTATCATCTACTCCATCTTCAACACCGAGTTCCGCGAAGCTTTCAAACGGATCCTCACCTCCAGGTACCCTATATGCTGTGGCTACCAGAGCGTTCGCGCCAACACCCCCACCAGAAACGAGAACTTCGTCACTGACTACGGCACAAAGACTTTAGTCGTCAGACGCAGTGGCTCCCTCGGTCTATCTGGAGTCGACCCTACCCCTAGGTCTTCAGCAGAGAGCGTGAGACCACTCCGTGACTATCACATGTGACATGAAGGAGTTGGCAGCAATGATGGACTGCTGGAAAGTGATAAAAGTGATGTTGTATGAACTAAATGTGATGAACACGGAAAGTGAAGTGATAGCAATAATGCTGCGCAATTGTGTGTATACAAACGATGACTCCAAAGACGTAGAGGTTAAATAAATTATTTTAATTAGTGTTGCCAGATTGCATAAATAAAATAATAAATTAGGTGGTAATTATTACACAGTATATTGAATAATTTTCATAATATAGTAGAGGTACTGTAAGTACCTAGATCTATATGATTATTGTGTATCATTTTTGAGCAATTCTGCTAGGATAAATAAACTCCACAAATGAAGAATTAGGTTACAGACTAGCTGTTTAAATATGTAATAATTAGCATTCTAGCATAAAAGGTATCGTTATATTTAGTCCTACATAACTTATCGGTATAACATGTTCTAAAAATGTCTACCATAGTAATCTCTGTCAAAATATGTATTTGTTACAGTAGAAACTTCTTCATAACTTCATGACACAAGTTAGATACATATATCTATGGTGTGTTTTTTATTAGATATCTGATATAAAGAGGTGAACACATAAAAATATTCATTCAAGTAGAGGTAAGTGCTTATTAGGGTTTATAATATTAAATATAAATAGTATATCCCTAACAAAAATATGTTTTTTTTGTTATTTTTATGAATTAGTTTCAATCGTTAGAATTATTTCTACCCTGTGATACCTACTTACATATTACTCTAAGTCATTCATTGAGATAGTACCTACATAATGTAGTTTTCTTATTCCATGTAATAAATCATATTATTAAGAAATTAAATCTTATCTTGAATACGGTTTAATCTTAACACTTTGACTGCTGAAATCACACGGTATGTGTTTTCTTCAAGTGACTAATATGCGTAAATACACACTAGCGCAGCGGCTGAGAAAATACAGATCTTTGTGACTCAGCAGAGCTGTAATATTTTTCGAACGAAACGCATGTGCGGTGCAACACAACCGCTGTGTAGAGCGGCAGCACGAATTTTTTAGGTTAAAAAAAAGATCGCGGTCGTCGAATAAAAATCGCAGTCAAAGTGTTAATAGTAGAATATTTTCCGATAGTCTCCCTATTTATAAAATAGAAAATTTACAATATTATAATTATAAAGTTAAAATATAAATGCATGTATGTATATTAATTTGACTGGGGAAAAGCGCTACTGAATTTTATCGATAATTTATAAATAATTAGTAGAATTATGTGTGCATAATAAATTAGCATAAAATGTTAGACTAAGACTCATTATATCGTAGAACATATCAAATATCATTTTAAATCAAATTTAGTACTAGGAACAATTCAGAATCATACTGATAATAATGATTTTATTCATCTTATACAATACAATACAATTATTCTTTATTGTACACCATAAAAACAGATACACTGGACAGGAAAAAGACAAATAAAGAATGTGTTGTACAATGGGCGGCCTTATCGCTTAAAGCGATCTCTGCCAGGCAACCATTGGATGGATATGAAGAGTTAAAACAAGTATAGACGGTGGCGTCCTTATTTATTTTTCCTATTAATTTGACGACCGATGTGGTTCGATTCCCGCCTCGAAACAATTGTGTGTACGATCTGCAGATATTTGTTCCGGGTGTTCTGGTTGTTTTCTATGTATAATAAAAAAAAATATCTATGTAATGTATTGTATTATGTATATCAGTTATCTAGTACCCATAACACAAGCTCTGCTTACAATGGGGCTAGATAATGCTGTGTGAATTGTCGAGCATTATTTATTTATTTATTATAATCGTTGTTTAATAAGTACCGAATTACATATTAAGCAAATTGGTAAGGTAGCCATCTTAAAAGATCGAATGATCTCTTTATATATATTTTTGTATTATGTAATTATTTGAGTTAGTTTTGTTCTATTTGATAAATATTTATAAAAGAAATAATAAATATTAAATTAAATTAAATTCAAATTCTTTATTATCAGACAGCAAAATGTCCATAAAAAACACATACACAAAATTACAAAAAAGAAAATACAATTACAATAAGAAAGTGAAAAAAAATATATAGGGTAAAGGTATAATAATATATATAGGTAATTTATAAAGGGTTATTTATTTATTTCATTATTTTCACTAATTGATTTACTTTTATTAAACTATGTCACTTATAATATTTAGAGTGTAATTATAAGTACATATATATTTAAGAAACGTTAATCTATTTTAATTAATAAGGCATCATTTCTAGAAGTAGGTAGTCATAAAATGCATTGTTAAAATTAATCTCTTGTGAAACAAAAAGCAATGTTAGTTTTGATTCATATTCTATTTCATGTTGTAAATATTTTCTTATTCTCGTCTTGTAAGTGAAAGAAATTCCAAAAATGTTGTAAATCGAAAGTATTATGAGTTTCTAGTCAAATAAATGAAATGTCACATTTTGTCTTTTTTTATTTAATTTTACTTGCCCAAACAATAGCACGAAAAAAGATTCCTTCAAAATCTCGTTTAGTGTTTCATATTATATATCTTATAGTAATTCATTCAAATACTTTATATAGGTCACTTTAAAATCATCACATTTCGATCATTTATAAAGTATAAGCTACGAAATAGAGCCCCGAATCAAAATATAATCAAATTTAATACAATACGAGTCATCAAAGAACTCGTGTTCACTCTTTGAAAAAGTAGACACGACGGAGAAATTCAAATATTTGTCAAATGAAAAACAACTATTCTTATATGTGAGAACCAGCTGTTCAAACTTCAAACAGGCGTCGTTGGTAGTTCCTGGTAGAGATCATGTTATTCATACAAAAAATAGAGCGAAATGTACCGTAAAAAGTTGTAGTAATGATAGCAGGATAAAAACTAAGATAAATAGCCGCACCACATACAAGGGGGGTTAGTTCCTCTATGCACGAGTCCCGCTTTGCTCAACTAGGTTAGCAATGTAGGTAATTGAAATAAAAATGCGTTTAAATAGGCACGGAACGTGGAACTTCATGAATGAGTAACAAATATCACAGTGCTTTAATTCCTCTACACCTTACAGGACTGTAAGGTGTAGAGGAACCGACAACCGCTGGGGCAAACGTGTTCTGGAGTGGAGACCACGACTCGATGACGACCTGCGAAAGACTGCAGGTAGATGCTGGATGCGTCAAGCTGAAGACCGGGTGCTATGGCGCTCATTCAAGGAGGCCTATGTCCAACGGTGGACTGATATGGGCTGATGATAATGACGATGATTACAGGACTGTTGGACTCGTCACATATTTTCTATCTTTACGAGTTATGGTTACCACATACTGTCTCAGTAAAAAAACAACTTTATAAAGTGCTGTACATAGTGAAGAGACTATATTATGCAGTGCTGGGCTGGTGCCAAGACATGTAATGGAAGCTGACCATAATACGTGCTTAACCTAGCTAAAATCTAAAATCCACGATGAGCTTCAATTTCGCGCGAAATTAGAAGATAATTCGATGGGACGAGCGTAATTTTGCGGCACATCGATTTTAAGTAAAGTCTAGAATCGTCTGCATTATCTAGTTTTCATAAATTAGGTCTTTTATCTAGGTTGTGGTGTCGCTGAACTTTTGAGAAGCAAATTTTACGTTATCCTATCACTGTTTCACTGTCTACGGGGCTTCATTATTTGCATAACAATAGTGACCTCGGTTGGTCTGTTGAGGTGTACCTATTCGTGAGTGCATCACTCATATTATTTTCGCGGCGTATTGGTTTAGGTGATTGATTATTCACCTACGAGATTTTTTTTTATTTTCGAAAGACCATGATGGTTATTTATATAACCATGAAGGTCATTCGTCGCTTTTCGGTTAGAAATTGCTGTGCGAAAAAGTCGCTACAGGATTTTTTATGTCATAAAACAAAAAATATATAGATTACTACCCCCCCCCCCCCCCACTCCTTTTCGGCTTTACGAGATTCAATAGACAAGCAGACCGGCCGGAAGAAAAACGTTGTTGTTGTTGTGTTCTGAAAATAAACTATGCTGAGAAATAACCATTAAACCGGTATGGTGATTATGTAACTCGCGACCGGTTTGCAACAAGCGTAAATTAGGCAATCAGTGCTGTCAAACGCCAATTTTGACGTTGTAGCTGGTGTCAAACTAATACAAAATTGACGTTTGACAGCACTGATTGCCTAATTTACGCTTGTCGCAAACCGGTCGCGAGTTACATAATCACCATACCCGCCCCCTGATTATGTAACTGCGACCGGTTTGCGACAGGCGAAAATTAAGCAATCAGTGCTGTCAAAAGCCAATTTTGTATTAGATGACACCAGGTACTACGTCACCCAGCAATCGAGCACTAGGTTTCCCTCTGCCGGACAATCGGTGAACTAAAAATTGCTTGCTAAAATTGCGGTCGCGGTCGCGTCGCTGTTGCTGTTGCTTTTACATAATCAGCCTGCGGTTTAATGGTTATTTCTCAGCATCATTTATTTTCAGAACACAACAAAAACAACGTTTTTCGTTAGAATTCAATGCTCTCAGATAATGAACAATCTCACAAATATAAAACATAAGAGACATTGTACCTCACCTAAGCTGTAAAGGTTCCTGGCGAGACATCGTAAAGTCCTTGCTATCCCGAGGGATCTATTGCATGGAAGACTTACATGGCGCTGAAACACAGCAGTAACATGGAATTATTGTCTGGGCAGCTCGGCTACCCAAAGTCAAATTGAAGTGTGTGTGAGGGCACTTTCAAAAAGAAAATGTATTTTTCGCCTTACCAGACATTTCCGCATAGACTAGAGTTAAATCTTTCAAATAATACTAAATTCCATTATAATAAGTAATGATAAACAATCCACACAGCATCATCTATAATAGCCCCAAGCTAAGCCAAAGCTTTTGTTATGGGTACTAGATGACTGATTTACATAGTACAATACATTACTTAAATATATTTTTTTAATACACAGAATAGGACCTGAACACCCGGAACGAATATCCACAGATTGTACAAACATTTGTTCCGAGGCGAATCGATCCCGCAACCTATTACGTCGCAGGCGGATCCACAATGCATAAAAACCCTGTCAGGGCACAACAACTTTTGGGTTCTTGTCAAATGTTAACCTAAAATTCTAAACAATCATATTTATAAAATTAGTTAATATAGGAATGTCATGGTCCATGTCGTAATTAGTTAGGCACTTACTAATTTAATCTGTAGGATAGTATGTCAGCTAGTACACTTTCGGTATTTTGTTCTAAACCTGTCTTCGGAGAAAAAATCGTGAATTCAATAGTAGCATTTTTGTAATGATAAAGTTATCAAGTGTTTCAATATTATATCTTGATGTTGACATATTCTATGTGTCCTTGCCACAATTCAGGGATGCGGTTTTAAAATTTTTGGATATGACACATAGAAATATGTAAATATAGGTTTATTTTATGTTTAATATTAAGTGATAGTTAGTAACGCACCAGTTCAAAGTCGCTCAGCGAGCTATGGAAAGAGCTATGCTCGGAGTTTCTCTGAAGGATAGGATTTGTAACGAATACATCCGACAGAGAACCAAGGTTATCGACATAGTTCAAAGAATTAGCAAGCTGAAGTGGCAGTGGGCCGGCCATATCTCGCGAAGAACCGACGGCCGCTGGGGCAAACGTGTTCTTGAGTGTAGACCGTGACTCGGTAAACGTAGTGTAGGACGCCCTCCGACCAGGTGGGATGACGACTTGCGAAGGACTGCAGGTAGATGCTGGATGCGGCAAGCTGAAGACAGGGCGCTATGGCGCTCATTGGGGGAGGCCTATGTCCAGCCCCCTGCTGGACATAGGCCTGGCCAGACTGATATAGGCTGATGATGATGATGATAGTTAGTAGCGTGTTGGCGCATCTTATGAATATTAGTTGTTTATTAGTGTATTTTATATTTAAGTTTTCTTGTATTTATTTGTCGCTTTGGTGTCCATCTGTCATGTAATATTGTATCAAATAAATAAATATAGATTGTTAAGCAAGGTAGGAACCCAACCTTAACCAATTCTTTAAGGACGTTTTTATTTAGTGTTTTTAATCTATTTCTTATCACAGAACGCCCGCCCATGGTGACGTCACCTGTCTGTCAGTCGAGACAGCTGACAGGTCAGGAACATAGTGCCTCCGCTGCTATCTAATTGATTTCCGGGCGCAAACAGGGATCATTTGTCATGTTTTTGTGTCGCCTGAATTCAGGTTTGAGTAAATAGCCTTCAGCATTGTAGGCGAAAAGATCTTTAAATTAAGGGTTTATTGAATAACGAACGTTAATACAATGAGAAAACGTTTATTTTCTTAGTCTTACGTTGCATTTTATATTGTTCAGTTACTGAGACCTCCTTACGTATTAGACACCCAGTAGTAGGAGTACCCCTTACACGCTTTATGGGTTAAAATGGATGTACAAACCAAAACCTTTTATTTGATACGCAACACGATGAGGAAGCCTTTTGAAAATGATTCCTCCCCTTTTTGACCTTTTCAAAGAGGGTTCTACTAACAGATTTCTCTTCATTTTTCCTGAAAAGTATAGAACCTAGACCTATCTAGAAACGCACATTAGATTTCAGATGAAATCTTTAGATATTAATTCCGAGTGTTCTGGGTATTTTCTTTGTATAAATATATATATATACTAGTTTCTGCCCGCGGCTTCGCACGTGTTATTTCTATGGAAAAGTTTTCTATCCCATGGGAACTGATATACGGGATAAAAAGTATTCCGGGCCCGGAACTACCTGTATGCAAAATTTCAGCCCGATCCGTTCAGTACTTTTTGCGTTTATAATATTAGTAGGATATACGAGTATATTATATACATTATATTATCATGTAATGTATGATGTACCTACATCAGTTTGTTTATTTTTTTACCATAACAAAAGCTCTGCATATACGGACCTAGATGTTGCTGTTTGTATTATTCTGTATTTTTTTTTAAAGCTGACTACGTACTATAAGGTAAAATAGGTTAGTTAGGTACAGTCACGACCAACAAAAGCTTTCGATAATACCTTTAGTATTCGATAGCGATCTATCAGGCGCCCGCCCGCTCTTGAGAAAATCGTATTATCAATATTTAACTAGCCCAAATGGACCGATGTACAGTCACGGCCAAATTCAGTATCTGTTTAGGTAACCAATATCATCGATAACAAGAGACAGCTCATTCAGTGATCAATCAATCCTCATTCACTCCAGCCTTCATTCTACAGTTCATTCATGAATTCAACGCCAGCCCGCCATTGTCTTTAAGACAATAGCACTTTAATTCTGCCTTAAAATATCGTTGTATATCCCAATAAGTAAAAGAAAAAAATACTACACAGGATGTTTCCTTTGTAGATGCGAATTTTTAGAAAAGTTATTTGCAGTCTACATTTATTGTGATTGATTCTCAACAGTATCTGTATATTTTCGTCTGAAAAATGCATGGGGCTTTACTACTATTAGATACTATTAAACGATTCAAAATCCTACTAATATTATAAACGTTAAAGTTTGTAAGTATGGATGGATGTTTGTTACTCTTTCACGTAAAAACTACTGAATGGATTTTAATAAAACTTTACAATAATATAGCTTATACACCAGAATAACACAAAGGCTACAATTCATAAAAATATATTGTATAATATTCAAAACATCTATCACCACGCGGGTGAAACCGCGGGGCGCAGCTAGTAAATGATAATTATACTGATACATATCCTGGAAACTGAAGTTCGACTTTCTATCTCTGAATAACATGTCGCTGACTGTACAATTTTATCCCAGATAGAAACCGCAGCCCAAACTACCATACTAAATAGCTGTAGTGGTGGATGGGAAAGCCAAAGTAACATTAGGTAGGTACCTAATCGGTGGTAGGTATAGCTTTATAGAAAAGTTATATGGGTATTGATTAGATGGGCTTTGTAAATGTAATTTTTTTTATTTGCATATTTTTTAACTTTGTAAATGGTACTTACAAGAATCTAATAATACCCGACCTTCGGTACATCCTACCAATATATAAACGTGAAAGTTTGTAGGTAGGATGTTTGTTACTCTTTCACGCAAAAACTTCTGAACGGATCGAGTTGAAATTTTGCATACAGGTAGTTCTTGGCCCAGAATAAAACATAGGCTGTTTATTATCCCAGTAATCAGTTCCCATAGGATAGAAATAATCTTAAACGTTTCCATAGAAACAAAGCGCGCGAAGCCGCGGGCAGAAACTAGTCAAACATAAAGTTATGTATGTAGGTATACCTCATTTTGTCTGTAATTCCAAAGTCTGAAGGAACCCTCGCTCAAAGAAAATGTAAGTAATCTAACACAACCGCAGGCTGATTATGTAAAAGCAACAGCAACAGCGACGCGACCGCGACCGCTCCGCGACCGGTTGCAAAGTGTCACTAGAAACCGTATTACGGAAGCCTGTCGCGCACCGATCGCAAAGTTGTTGCTGATTGCTCATTGCCCATGGACACTAGCGCCACTAGCGACAGAGTAGCAAACCGGTCGCAGTTACATAATCAGGGGGCCGGTATACTCTTACCTTTAACACAACATTACATCTCAGTCTAATCCCTCATTCAAAGTTATGCAAATAGAAATTGTCTCAGAAAATTTAGACTTATGTAGATACTTGGAGTCTTAACCACTTATGTATCGGACTGAATATGTAGGCGTGTGAGTTTGTTCACTGAAATTTAAATTTAGAACTTATGTAGATACTTGGAGTCATAATCACTTAGGTATGTATCGGACTGGATATGTAGGCGTGTGAGTTTGTTCACTGAAATTTAAATTTAGAACTTATGTAGATACTTGGAGTCTTTACCACTTAGGTATGTATCGGACTGGATATGTAGGCGTGTGAGTTTGTTCACTGAAATTTAAATTTAGAACTTATGTAGATACTTGGAGTCTATCACTTAGGTATGTATCGGACTGGATATGTAGGCGTGTGAGTTTGTTCACTGAAATTTAAATTTAGAACTTATGTAGATACTTGGAGTCTTAATCACTTAGGTATGTATCGGACTGGATATGTAGGCGTGTGAGTTTGTTCACTGAAATTTAAATTTAGAACTTATGTAGATACTTGGACTCTTAATCACTTAGGTATGTATCGGACTGGATATGTAGGCGTGTGAGTTTGTTCACTGAAATTTAAATTTTAGTCTTGCACGAAATACAAAAAAAAAATAAAGGTGAGCTTAAACCTAAAAAGAGATTCTCTTCCAAATCTTAGAGAGAGTGAAAAGAGAAGTGGGTACATCATCATCAGCCTATAGCAGTCCACTGCTGGACATAGGCCTCCCCCAATGAGCGCCATAGCGCCCTGTCTTCAGCTTGCCGCTTGCAATGGGTACATGTACAGCCTAAATAATTAATATAGACAAACAATTTAATTTTAACCTACATAATCAATTTATGTACTAAACATAAAATACTATATTATTATTAATACTCTGCTTACCATGGGACTAGATAATGATGTGTGAATTGTCCAGTATTATTTATTTATTTTATATTATATGAATAACCTATATTGCAAATAACAAATTTATATATAGGTAGATACATAATGTATATAATGATACTTAACATAAAATTCTTGTTCGGCTTCAGATATTGGAGATATGAAGAAATCAGGTAGAATCAAAAGAAACGAGATGTTACGAACTTGTTTAGTAGCCATTTATTTTCTTTAGTAAGATGTTATGTACGGTACGTTTGTCTAAAATAATAGGCTTGAAAGTAAGTTTTTTCTTAGTCCATAATTCTTTATCTTAGCTCTTCACTAAACATTAATGTAGCGTAAAGAGCTTTTCTAAACTTGCTTGTTGTTTCACGATGTTTTTAAGAAACTCACTAAAATCAAGTGTAACTTTGTCCAACTATATTGGCTTCTGAATCTTCATCCAGCGTTTACTTTCATCATTCATTGATCACATTGTATGCAATGGTAGATAGGTAATCACTATTTCTAATTTTATTATTCAAATTCTGTATATTTTTTGTGATTATTTTATGTTTTGTGCGTTTAAAAAAATAAAAAAATAAAAAATAATAATAATAATAATGGGAGTTTGCTGGATGCGGCAAGATGAAGACGCTTTGGCGCTTATTGGGGGAGGCCTATGTCCAGCAGTGGACTAATATAGGCTGATAATGATGAATGGGAGTTTGTTTACAACTGGTATCATTATGCCAAAGAATAATGTGAAGCGCGAGTTTAAAACCTAGCTGTTGCACCCTCAAGCAAAATAATTTTGTCTTGTTTCATAAGATGCTGCTTAATGAATGAACACTTTATTGTACCCAAAATAACAAAATAACATATATATATATAGAAATAGTGTTAAAACGTTTGCATAAAAATGACGCGTGGAAAGCCGCGGGCAGATACTAGTAATCAATAATAATAAGCATTAATTAATATTGTCTAGATAATGATCTAGACATAATTAATAATCTCTGTTCCTTGGTAGGTCATTAATTAGCAAGCTGAAGTGGCAGTGGGCCGGCCATATCTCGCGAAGAACCGACGGCCGCTGGGGCAAACGTGTTCTTGAGTGGAGACCACGACTCGGTAAACGTAGTGTAGGACGCCCTCCGACCAGGTGGGATGTCGACCTGCGAAAGACTGCAGGTAGATGCTGGATGCGGCAAGCTGAAGACAGGGCGCTATGGCGCTCATTGGAGGCGGCCTATGTCCAGCAGTGGACTGATATAGGCTGATGATGATGATGATGTTCCTTGGTATGTTTCTCAATGGTTTCTGAAAAGTGGATGCCTTACTTAGGACAAAAGGTAAGTTTGTAACTTGTTTAGACTCGCTAAGAAACTGGTTTCCATTGAAAATGTTCTCTGGTCCTTGAATACTCCGTACCTAGCGGATAACTTAATTACTCAGTGAATAGGAATAGGAAGAGTCCGAAATCTCTCCCGGCAAATCAGCTTTGGGTAAACTAGGGAAAATGAGTTTGGTTTGAATCTTGTTTATGTAATGAAATAGGAATTCTAGAAGGTTCGTATCTGAATTTATACTATAGTTTTAGGACGTGTTGATATAATAAAGAGACAATAAGGCACATCATCATCATCAGCCTATAGCAGT
This sequence comes from Eupithecia dodoneata, assembly GCA_947044415.1. Taxonomy (NCBI): domain Eukaryota; kingdom Metazoa; phylum Arthropoda; class Insecta; order Lepidoptera; family Geometridae; genus Eupithecia; species Eupithecia dodoneata. The sequence goes on from OX345678.1 coordinate 4,541,165, forward strand.
CCACTGCTGGACATAGGCGTCCCCCAATGAGCGCCATAGCGCCCTGTCTTCAGCTTGACGCATCCAGCATCTGCCAGCAGTCTTTTGCAGGTCGTCATCCCACCTGGTCGGAGGGCGTCATACACTACGTTTACCCAGTCGTGGTCAATAAGGCACAATCAATAACATTTTTAATAATAATAATTTCAAAAGATCAAAAGTTGTTTAAAAGTAGGCACCAACGTAATGAGAACGCTCCGAAGCTATTTCCCGATTCCAGAATATTTGTAATAGCTATTATGGCTATGGAGCCGAATTTTTGGCCAAGGTGACCAGCCTTTCTACCTCATTTACGTAGAAAACCTAAAGTTAAGGTTAAAATTAAAGGCATAATTGCTACCTAACCTTACTTACACAAAGGAATAAATTTTATCATAATATTCTTTGTCTGACAGTATCCTTTGGTTATTCTGTGGCACGGCCTTCATTTTTATTGTCTTTTTAAATAATTTTTGCTTTTTTTCCTTAACAATTCTCCGAAATTCTCTATTCATGTCATTTAAAACGGGATATTTACCATGATTCGATTTTTGAGTTTACCAATATTTCGTCACAGTATGTCTGCCCATAAAAACTAACTCGCAGTGCCTTCAGTTATTCCTTGATCATGGCGCATGAAACTGTGCCGAAATATTGGAAAACTTTAAATTAAAGTTTGTTCGTCAACTTATTGGTTAATTTAGCCAAAAACGACGTTGCCGTGGCGTCCCGGTAAGGCAGAGCCCATATTCGTGAGTGCGTACCTATAACATAAATAAATAAATAATAAACGTAATTAATTGACCAGATGGATTAACTTAATTTTAGATTAATCCCTATCTGTCTAGGAAATAGCCTGCCAAGCCGTAATAAGACGCTTGATGTCAATATACAAACTTATCTCTCGGAGAATCACTTCCTAAGTTTGTTTCTACTTCTAAATAACTAAATAGCACAAGTCACTAAAACTAGCCTATATGTTACTCCAGGTTTAGATTTACTATAAATCTACAAAATTTCAGCCTGATCTATTTATTTATACTTCTTATTCTAGAAAATGCAGGTAGGTAGATGCTGGATGCGGCAAGCTGAAGACAGGGCGCTATGGCGCTCATTGGGGGAGGCGTATGTCCAGCAGTGGACTGCTATAGGCTGATGATGATTCTAGAAAATTATTACAAAGACGAACTTAACACTAAAAAGAGTTCTCTTCCAGCAAACCTTACTCACCTCACCTTCAGCAAATCTATTCAGAAATTATGGCGTTGTCTTCGGCCAAACATTTTCACAACAGCACTAACTTTAGTAGGATTTTTTGCTAATTAAATTATAAAACATCGCCTGGTCCGCCTCCATTTGTTCCCATTACCAGCCATTATGATAATAATTATCAAACTTTCAGTTGCCCATCACGTCCGGGAGGAAGATCGCTAAATTAAAATTAATGGAGTGGAAATAGTAAACCGAATATAATTAATGCTAGGTAATAGAGTTCCTTAGGGAGTCGTTGTTTTTGGCGTCGTATGGGGCGTCGTGGAAGGCCTAGGCGGAGATGGCGGGATGAGCTCGACCTATACAACAAACAGTGGGTTCTCCTTGCTGAGGACGGAGATACGTGGAAGAAGGGGAGGGAGGCCTTTCTGCAGTGGGACACCCCGGGCTAATATAATATTAAATAATAATGGGGCAGGCAGTCTAGCAGTGAACAATACAACTACGCTTTATTGAACAGTAAAGAACAAACAAACACAGATACAGATGCAAAATGGGCGGCCTTATCGCTAAGACCGATTTCTTCCTGGCAACCTTTGGATCGACGTGTGTATGATATGATAATGATGATGAATTAGGGTTTTTTTTCTCGAAAGATTTATTGAGAATATTTTTGTTTCTGTGAGTGTACTCAGGGCCATTACGATTATAATCTGACACATATTAATTATGATTAGGTTTCTAAATAGGTTTTTGTATTAATTACTCCGCAAAAAATAGGAGTGGCCATGCTTCGAATAGGTTCTATCAGCCGGGGATGGATGGAAACCGTAGGTTTTCACGGCGAGAAAAACGAGTGTTATCAAAGGCCTTTTGAGTTAAAATAATACGAAATGCTTTGCGAAAAGCGCGTTTTTCCAAGCTGTTTTTTTACTTGCCCTGTAAGTTTCTTTGGGACATAACTAATTTTAGCCTAGTTATCCTTAAGGGGCCTTACTATGAACGTTTTACAATCGCGGGAAAAATAGGTAAAAACGCGATAAATACCTGTTAACACTTTGACTGCGATTTTTTTTACCAAAAAAATTCGTGCTGCCGCTCTACACAGCGGTTGTGTTGCGCCGCACATGCGTTTCGTTCGAAAAATATTACGGCTGTGCTGAGTCACACAGATCTGTATTTTCTCAGCTGCTGCGCTAGTGTGGATTTACGTATATTAGTCACTTGTAGAAAACACATACGGTGTGATTTCAGCAATCAAAGTGTTAAATAGTACTTATAATTATGGGTCCTAACTGTATCAAAGCAAATTTGTTTCCCATCTGGTTAGTATTCTTATTCAAACTTAGCACTATGATAGCAGCTTATGTTAAGACTAGGTCCTATGCTATAACAACGTTTAGAGCTACGTACATTAACGTAGTACGTGCACGTGGTCTCCTTTGGGATGCGGCGAGCAGCTTGCAAACTAGAATACGTAGCTATTATGTTGCACACTGTACTCGTATACAGGGTGCCTTAAATTTAGAAGAACAGAATAACGCTGTATTGAATTAATCCCAAACGCCCTCAAACCGACTGACTATACGTAATGATGAATACATTCTATGTATGGAATATAAAAAAATCTTAAAAAGTACACTGTTAATGAGCTTCTGCGCATTATTATTAGTAAGTAAGTAAATAATTTATTTGTCACATAGAAACCATACATACAGTCATAGTCATTGTTTGACACAACTCTAGTTCTCGGATTGACCGATAATGGACATCTCTAGGGAATGATGGCGGGCAACTATCACGTGATCTGTCAAACGTACGACGCATTGTAATAAATTATGTTCAGTGAAATAAAACCCAGTAAAATAATACACGGACTTTATATTCATGTCATGTTGTGAGAATCCAAACACAACATATGTATATTCATATATTATAGACTGTTATTAGTTTACGTTTCGACATAGCTAAAAGTTTTTTTAGTAGCAAGCTGAAGTGGCAGTGGGCTGGCCATATATCGCGAAGGACCGACAACCGCTAGGGCAAATGTGTTCTTGAGTGCAAACCATGACTCGACAAACGTAGTGTAGGATGCCTTCCGGCCAGGTGGGATGACGACCCGCCCGATATATAACATAAGCTAATTTTTATCCTATAAATCAGTTCCTATGGGAAAATTATAAAGTTTTTTATTTCTTTAGGCTTACAAATAAGCACTTAGACGGGTCATATTTTATACTATTCATTATTACTCGTATATAATAACATTTTAATGTCGACTTAAATTTTTTGTCCACCAGTGGAAGAAGTGAAAAGAAACCACTAGTATGTTCATAACTTATAAAATAAATAAATAATAACCCCATGGCAAGCAGAGCTGTGTTATGGGTACTAGATAAGTGATATACATAATACAATACATTACATAGATAGATATTTTTTATTATACATAGAAAACGACCAGAACACCCGGAACAAATATCTGTAGATCGTACACATAATTGTTCCGAGGCGGGAATCGAACCTCCTGCGTCGCAGGCGGACCTTCGCCCACCGTGTCACATCGTCGTTTATGCGTCTAGTTTTTCAAAAACTCATTTACAAAAACTTAAAGAAATATCTTTAATACTTTTCCATAGAAACAACGCAAAACCGCGGGCAGCAACTACCATTTACATAAACTTCAATTCCAAAAACACAGTTATGGTAAAAGCTTTCCAGAATGATCTTTCCGGAACTTTACCAGTGGGACACGTTTTGTATTGAAATGTTAAAGGAAGTTGTCTAGAGATATATACATAATGTATGTAGTTAAGCCGCGATCTCAGAGTAAAAAATCCGAGGCCAAATTCTGCTAACCAATCGCTTCACTATGAGAACACTATCGTTGCAGAATGGTCCATAGATGAAAGATACTTTAGATAGTGCGTGCGGTGCTATTTGCATGGCCAGCTTGATATAATATTGGTTTTATAATAAATAAAAATAAATATAATATATAAATAAATATAATAAATAAATATAATATATAAATATAATATAATATATAAAAATAATAATTCATACACAATATAAATTGTTTCTGAATAAATGAAAAATGAACTGAAATTTTGGTTTCAACCTTAACACTTTTGACCGCGTCCCTCAACATCCATAATAGCCGTTTGTCATCATCTGTTTCTTTCATCAAATGCCAAAATGTGTAATTATAGGGCGACGCCATTGTCATTGTGAAGCGATTGATTTACCCCTGAAGCCATACAAACATTTAGTGCTTAAATACCTTGTTTAATAGTCAATAAAAAAAGGTATTGTATTCAATAGGTTTTTGCCAAAAAAACAGCACCCAGGAGTTCACTCCTATGAAAAACGAACGAAGTTGACGGATTACGTCGGTTCAGACCAAACGAAGAACGGGCGATCCGTTCTTCTGATGACCTTCTATAGGTAATGAAATTGATAAATGATCTTTCTAAGTAGACCTCCAGCTATCTACCGAAGATACTTCAGCTTCGTCTGACGTTCCTATTATCAGGGTCATCAAATCGTTTGATTGTTATGAAAAAACTTAAAACAGGGTTTAAAATTCCCTTAAATTTTTAAGTTTTACGGAATAAATAGGTACTCATTCGGAAAAAAATTGAATTGGACCGTCTTGGAATCATTCTCCATAGCTAAAGAATAATCTAAATGTCAAGAATCATTCTAACGTCAATGGGCCACCACCGGGCCCATTGACGAAGAAATCAACGAACATAATATATACAGCCGACATAGATCTTAATTCGAAAACTTAAACGATCGCAATTAGATAGATAGATAATTCTTTATTGCACACTAAGTATAAAATGACAATGTAAAATAAAAACTTAAAAAACTAGATACAATTGGCGGTCTTATCGCTCAAGAGCGATCTTTACCAGACAACCATGGATGGATAGGATCGTGGACAGTACCAGGGGATCTGTGTGCTTGCAGGTTATACAGATATTATAAAATAAAATAAAATACTTATAATACTTACATGGAAATATACTACATACATATCATAAAATATATAATATACTTAGGGACTCAGTTATGCATTAGTGACAGCAGGACAAATAGTGCTCCTTTAACATAGTTTTAAAGGTTGGTAGTGACTTAGCAATTTAACCGTCTCAATAAAATTAATGTAGCCAGAATCTTTGTAAGCCTTATATGACTCTCACCGGCTTAACCCTCAAAGCAATCCCTAAATTAATTCCTACGCGGCGTGGAAAATCACCTTTTTCTGTGAAAACGGCCAAATTTTTATTTCCATTACCGTTTTGAAAAGAACATGCATATTTCCTTCGTTTTGTTCGCAAAAGCGAAAATGCCATCATCGAATCAGAAATACCATTTTTAGGATATTGTTCGTTGACGTATTGTTGGATGGAATTTTTTAATATAATTGCCGGATTCGGATGAATTTATGCATGAGTTTTGAATGCCCAGGGGCCTAATTCCACTAACACAATCTCCTCACAATGACAGTAGTATCGCGTCTAAATCGCCACTATTGACACCTATTGGTATCCCACAAGCACAATCTTTCTCAGTCTCAGTTGTATCGTGGTCGTATCTATGAAACTTACAATTGTGACAAGTTGTCGCATTCTAATAATCACAGTCTCTTGTATCGCTTGCGATAGCAAGCAAACATGGAATTCTATTGTTATTTTGACGGCTAATTTAGTCTATGGTTAGAGATTTTGACGAGATAATGGACGATTGAACAAAGGTAGCTCTCGGTGCTATTGTGCTTGTGAAATAATAGTGAAATAATAAAAAGTTCAATGAGTTTCCTAATTCGAGCGCGTCTGCAACTCATTATAAACTCTCGCCGGCTGTTAGAGCGTCAAAACCGGCGACGATCTAGAGCTCTTCTGCGAAAGACGCTGGACCCCTTGCATTGCAGGACAAGGAATACAAAAACCTATCGTCTTATCAAGGGGACAGTCAAAACATAAGCGGAAGATCTCAATCCTCATATTCGTAAGGAACGCCGGCCGTACTGATCTGATGGCATTTCCATAATGACCAATGTAAGTAAAACAAACTATCTTTGTTGATTAAATTCCCTCTTGCCTAAGCTTTACAATGTTTATTTTATGTAACTAGATAGTACCTACTATTTAAAACAATTTATTTTGCAGATATTGACTGCACTGGCATTTGTCGCTCATAGCCTGCTGTTTCCAGAGCTGTGAGGGAGGTGTTGGTGGCACTTATTTTGGTCTATCCCATATTATGTTCCTTTGCCAACACAAAGAGATCAAAGCAACAAATTAAAGAGCAAGTGAGTTCATGAATATGATACCTATATATAGATTAGAAACTGTCGAAATCAGATAAGTGTCTGTCTCCCTTAAACTCGAGACCTTTTACTTACCATATCGTCATGATTAAAACAGAAGCTAGCTTAGCTGTTTAGTACCCCTCACACTTTGTACCTAAACCCTAATTATACATAATGTATATACATTCATTGTTATAATTTTCTACAGATTGCAGAAGAATTGAAAGCCAGCGCTGAAAGCTGTTGTTGTAGAGTCAAACCAAAACTTCTAGCCGGTCGAGCAATGCAGCAAGCTGTAGTTGGCAAATAGTGGCAAGGCATGGAATCAGCCATGTCGACAAGATAATGGCTGTCATGATGATAATGTAAATAGTATTAATAAATTAATTTAAACACTTTTAACTCCACATGTGAGATTATGCATTGTTGTAGTTTGTGTTTTAGTTTTTAAAGATAAGCTGTTACCACATTGTTTTCTGTTATTGCTATCAGTTATTATAACTTTTCATTCAAAAATTTCTATGTTGGCATAAAAAATCTTGTATTCTACTGAGTATCCAAGAATCTGCAGGTTTAGAGTAAAAATAAATACCATTTTTTATATACACATTTTTTATTCATAATATAATAATGTATGTACACTTATGCTAATTAAAACAACACTTAAACTAATCAAAAGCGCTCTAAGATAAACACTTGTCTAATTGTTTTACATAGGTAGGTTATAATTGTGTTATGTTTTCGAAAGACACAAAGATTGAGTGGGAAAAATGCTCCGCAGACCATGTAAATCTTTGTAGTTGCAACAATGAAGCGACGACAGCATACATTTTCATATTTTGTATTCATTGTAGTACTGAAAAAGAACGGTAGATTATTATTAGGTATTAGTAGGTAGACCTATACAACAAAGAGTGGGTTCTTCTTACTGAGGACCGAGATGAGTGGAAGAAGGGGGGGAGGCCTGCAGTGGGACACTGCGGGCTAATATAACAATAATAATAAAAATTAGTAGGTACTAGTTTATGCTTGTAAAAGTGTGAAACTAACTAAGTAACTACATGGTATTATGGGCTCTCTGTACTTGTTTGCGATAAAAAATGGAGTAGAATAGAATAGTAGTTGCATTTCTTACCAATCTCCACCTTCGAGATAGCTCTAGGATAAGATAAGGCATTCTAGATTAATGCCCTAGCGCCAAATATCGGTGGTAGTCGAGGTAGTCAAGGAGGGCCTTAATTTGTTTCAGCAGTACCATTATCCATTGATTTTGTGTGGGAAATCACATCAAACATAAATAACAAAATGTTTTCTTTCTTGAATTGAATACAAGTAACTTTGACATGAGTTGCTATATGACGTTTACATTGACAACTTGAAACTCTTTTATCTATGTCATTAAAGCTTACTACTCACAAATTTTATTAAAATCGTGATTTTGTTGCGTTGTAAGTATTTGAGAGCGATGTAAATAGACTTTTACGCAATTGCAGTAATAATTTGAATTGTTAGATACCTATAAACCCTTAATTATGAGTGCACGGATTCATAAATATTTGATCCGCCATTTCATATTTATTTTATGATGTATACGGCAACACCTACCATACTACTCAATAACAATACAATAGTAAGCGATTGAGACAGCTGTCACAATTTAGTAGGATACCATATAAACGTAAGACACAATAGCTATGACAATTGTATGGAGCCATAGTCGTGTTTGTTTTAAAAATAGTGGAATTAGGCCCCAGGTGTTTTTACAATAGGAATGGAATTTAAAATTGAGCTCATTGAAATTGCTAAAGGACAATAAAACCTTTGAAATGATGCGTTTACTAAACAATTTAAAAACCTCCATTTACCATACAACATAAAATAAGAAGATTTATAATTAAAGACATAACCTTAGTGTTGCTAAAATAATTACCTAAATGTATTTGTTTGCTTGCATTGCTACATCTATGCAAAATTTCAGCCCGATCCGTTCAGTAGTTTTGGCGTGAAGAAGTAACAAGCATCCGTCTATCCATATCATCATCAGCCAGTATGTCCAGCAGTGGAATGCTATACAGTCCACTACTGGACTGGACTTAGGCCTCCCCCAGTGAGCGCCATAGTCTTCAGCTTGCCGCATCCAGCATCTAACTGCAGTTTTTCGCAGTTCGTCATCCCACCTGGTCGGAGGGCGTCCTACACTACGCTTACCGAGTCTTTTCGTGGTCTCCACTTAAGAACACGTTTGCCCCAGCGGCCGTCGGTTCTTCGCGAGATATGGCCGGCCCACTGCCACTTCAGTTTTAAGTGCAATAAAGCCATCTGTTTATTCATTCATTCTAGTCTGCAAAAATCCTAAAGCTACGAGAAACTTACTATATTAATATGAAACTGTGAGAGCATAATCCCCATGCACCAGGGAAGCACCCCAAGATCCTAATCAGCTTCCTGAAAGGTCTTTTGTGCGCGTTCTAAATAATTCCGACAAGACTGCGCTGCGCATCCTTCTTAGATATAATAAGAAAAAGTCTGTTGGTTTATAAAGTTTTATTTTAAAAAAATAAAGGATTTTTGCTATTATAGTGCGTAAGCGGAAGTCACACTGGGGGTAATTTCTAAGATAACGATGTCCAAAATTTGTTTGACTTCGAGGGGACATGGATCCGCGACCCCCCAAAAAATTGCTGGACAATTCACATAGCATCATGTAGCCCCAAGCTAAGCAGAACTATTGATAAGGGAATAGATAGATTACTGATATACTTAACACTTTGAGTGCTGAAATCACACGGTATGTGTTTTCTACAAGTGACTAATATGCGTAAATCCACACTAGCGCAGCGGCTGAGAAAATACAGATCTTTGTGACTCAGCACAGCCAATATTACGGCTGTGCTGAGTCACAAAGATTTCGAACGAAACGCATGTGCGGCGCAACACAACCGCTGTGTAGAGCGGCAGCACGAATTTTTTAGGTTAAAAAAAAGATCGCAGTCGTCGAAAAAAAACTGCAGTCAAAGTGTTAACTTTATTTATTATACGTAGATAGATATTATTGATATTATAGATTGTTGAAACATCAATGTTTAACAAAATGGCTTAACGTTACTGAGCCATCACGTCGAATGATATTAATTAGGAATTCCCAAAAATAAACTACGTTCATATTACAACGGGACGGCAGGCTTACAAGATAGGTAGGCTGACTCGGTAGCTACCTAAAGGTATGTCTATACTAATATTATAAAGAGGAAATTTTGTTTGTGTGTTTGTAATGAATAGGCTCCGAAACTACTGGACTGATTTAAAAAATTCTTTCACCGTTGGGAAGCTACACTATCCCCGGTGAACATAAGTATATTATATTTTCAAAAAAATTAGGGATCCGTACTAAAACCGTGCGAAGCCGAGAAGGTCCGCTAGTATTCTATAAAAGGAAATCACGAGAAAATCCACAGGCAAAAACTAGTAGTCGTTAATAATTCTAACGGAAATCTCATGAAGGTAGTTTGAGATTAATCACAGTTAATTCATGTTTGTGCGTGTTCAAAGATGAACAGAAACTAACTGGTTTGAAGTCATCAGAGCGGGTAATGAAGAGGTTAGAAGGAAAATGTTATTGAAACAAAATTATAAATTATTTAGTATTGTGTGTATGTACAAAAATATGTAATTTTTAGTATAAGTAGTTATAACATCGCCTTAGGGCTTAATAAAAAAAAAACCTGTTATGATGTTATTATCTCAATAAATAAATAATAATATTTTCAAAGCATTTTTAAAACTAACAAACAGAATCCCATCAAAAGAAAAAAGTTTGAAATGAAACTGTTGATTTTTCTGTTTTAATCCGTGACTATGCGTTCGCATTTTGTCGTTACGAATTCAATTTCGTGACTTTTCAAGCTTTGACGAAATTAATTGAATATAATAATTTTTGGTCAGTCCCCTGGAAATATAAATGAGATAATATTGAGCTAGACAGTTGGACCGGTGACCTGAAACAAATTAATATTAAGTTTTATTAATATCTCGTATTTTTTCAGAGGGCGAATTTTATATTAGGTAATCGAAAATGGATTCTCCAGAGTTAAAGGTATTTTAGAAATATATAAATTCAGTTTTTAACGTTTATTTATTTAAAAAAGATAGAATAGAAAATATATCAGTTGGTATCTCTAGCTACACACAGAATAAATCATCATCATCAGCCTATAGCAGTCCACTGCTGGACATAGGCCTCCCCCAATGAGCGCCATAGCGCCCTGTCTTAAGCTTGCCACATCCAGCATCTACCTGCAGTCTTTCGCAGGTCGTCATCCCACCTGGTCGGAGGGCGTCCTACACTAAGTTTACTGAGTCGTGGTCTCCACTCAAGAACACGTTTGACCCAGCAGCCGTCGGTTCTTCGCGAGATATGGCCAGCCCACTGCCACTTCAGCTTTCCAATTCTTAGAGCTATGTCGATAACATGTTTTTTACAACAACTTTGACATGCATGATGATGTTTTTTATTTAAAGTTACTAGTGTAATTCTCGCGAAGAACTGACAACCGCTGGGGCAAACGTGTTCTTGAGTGGAGATCACGACTCGGTAAACGTAGTGTAGGACACCCTCCGACCAGGTAGGATGACGATCTGCGATAGACTGCAGGTAGATGCTGGATGCGTCAAGCTGAAGACTGGGCGCTATGGCGCTCATTGGGGGAGGTCTATGCCCAGCAGTGGACTAACATAGGCTGATGATGAACTAGTGTAATTGGTTTGAAAAATTGAGTTAGTTACAACTTAACGTGTTAGATGAACAAATATTAATACACGGTTCTTAGTGACCCGCTTACATTAATTTTGAACATATACTATTGTATAGTATAATAATATCTGTGATACAATTATATTATACTACACCTAAGCTAATCAGCCACTACGCTTATTGAGTCAAGATGGAGCAGGATTAGACAATAGGATCCTATTAGCGATGACAGAACTACGTAACAATAGCCCACGGTCAGACAAGCGGTAATAACCGGTTTAGGGCGGATATTGGCATGTAGGCCATTTTGATTAGACTTACCCGGATGTACCTAGGCAGACTTAGGTCTTACCTACCGCTTGTTTTCGACAAAATGGTACTCTCGTAGTCCTTACAAGCAGAATGGGATAGTACCTTGTCAAAGGAAATCTCTGCTGCACTATGCTAGTACTTACATAATATTTTACAGCCAGTGAGAAACGAAACAATTATTGTTACAGCTTGTGGTTGGAACAATTTGGTGCGAAACACCGCTACACCATATTATGTAATCTAGATCCCACCAAAACATAAATGTAAAAAAGGAGAGCCAAGTTCAATACAAAAATTATGATTGGCTTATGTAATCTAGATCGCATCTGTATTATTCCTACTTACATTAACTACATCGGTTTTGAAAAAATGGTACTCGCTCTTGCCATTAAAAATACCATACCAATAGTAATGCCAATAATGGTAACTCTCCGTTTCTGGCTAAAAGAATAACATATTTAGCCATAATATTTTTACAAGTAGGTACTCGCTTTAAAATATAATTACATAGAATGATATTTGTAACGATTCAACAGTATATATATATATAATATAAATAATAAATAATGCTGGACAATTCACACAGCATCAGTATAGCTGGGGCCTAGATGTTGCTGTGTGAATTTTCCACCTTATTTATTTCATTGTAACAATTATATTATTTCAAGTGTAACACAATGTTAAATTTACTACCTACTACGATCAATTATTTATTTATTTTTTCCATATAGCGACCGCTAGTCACCCTTTACTGTTAAACCTGTATGCAGGTAGCTATTGAACCTAGGTAACTTATGAATCCAAGTGCTGATAATGCTAGTAGGTGATGAGACTCTTTATATTTTATGTACGTGAGTTAATGTGTGGCATGGCAACACGCTGTAACTGTCGACACTAGACAAACCATATCTGGTTTAAAGTGTCGTAGAAATAAGATTAGGATAAGTTTTTATTAATAAAGAAATACAATACAATACAATTTATTTATTTCAATAAAGAAAAATTAGTGAAAAGCCGTGGACAGAAGCTTGTACTAAATAATTATTGTAGGTAGGGTATGTTATGGTATGTATGTAGTGTAGGTATTTGTTTTCTTTACTAAAGTACCACCGTCGTCAAAGTCTATTTTGTTCCTTCATGTCCAGTCCATCCTAAAGTTGCCTGGAAGAGATCGCTCTCAGCGATAAGGCCGCCCTTTATACTTCCTTTATTCTATTGTTTATTCCTGTATTGTTATCTATTTTGATGTGGTATAATAAAGTGTTTTCTATCTATCTATATATCTAATTATGATCGTATTCAAAAAATACCTACCACGTAAAGTCACGTGTGACTCGGTATCTACGTTATCCGTACAATAAACACTCCAGTCACGTTTCTTATTCTCCCACCAAGTGCTTTTTATAGGTGCTGAACAATTTGTCGATTATTGCTTATTATTTATGGACTAAGAGCCTGCGACCGCCGCACCTTCCTCATTTTATAAAAGCTGAGAATTTGTCAGCGTATGACCCCGCAAACAAGAAGAAACTAAGTCTAATTCTATTTAGACTAAGATAGATAGATAACACTTTATTACACCACACAAAACAGACAATAATACAGAGATAAAAACTTAGAATAAAGCTATAAAGGGCGGCCTTATCGCTGAGAGCGATCTCTTCCAGGCAACCTTGGGATGGACTGGACATGAACGAACAATATAGACGGTGGCACTTTAGTAAATAATTAATAACAAATACACTAAATACCTACATTACAAACATTATAATAAACTTACATAGACATAATATAAGGCTATCAATAAACTAAGTTTCTTGTATAGTCTAATTGTAGCAATCTAATTAAGTAGGTTATTAGTTACACAATGTACCAAAATGCCAGTAGGTCTGAGTATTATTATTTCGAATAATTTACTCTTCATAAATGAATTATTGATTGGATACTAAAGTAACTTACTTTAGTGACTATAATAATTCATTCATTATGAGTTTCATATTCAATGGGAATGAATTATTTCTTTAGTGACTATAATAATTCATACATTACGATTTTCACATTTTTTAGCTATGTATTATTATAATTAGGTACATACTAAACTAAAATAACTTTAGTGATTATAATAATTCATTTATACAATTTTCACATTCAATGGAAACAAATTATTATAGTTATGTACTTACGACCGATGTGGCGCGGTGGGCGAAGGTCCGCCTGCGACGCAGGAGGTTGCGGGTTCGATTCCCGCCTCGGAACAATTGTGTGTACGATCTGCAGATATTTGTTTCGGGTGTTCTGGTCGTTTTCTATGTATAATAAAAAATATCTATCTATGTAATATATTGTATTATGTATATCAGTTATCTAGTACCCATAACACAAACTCTGCTTACCATGGGGCTAGATAATGCTGTTTGAATTGTCCAGCAATATTATTATTATATTATTACTTACAGTAACTTACTTGGGTGACTACAATAAATTAATTACTTACATATTTCACATTCAAAAGGAAATAATTAATGTAGTAGGTATTAAATTTACTTAATTTAGTGTGTATAATAATTAATTCATTACGATTTTCACATGAAATAGGCATGAATTATCATAGTGAAGGTACTAAAGTAACTTACTTTAATAACTACAATATAATATTAATTTTTTAAAGTAATTTTACATTATTTTATTCTAACATAGGGCTTTTTATAAACAATTTCCTTCATTAACATTTCTGACATGACTTCTATCTATGAAGTACTGTCAAAGTTAATGTATCCGATCAATTGATTTGCACAAAGTGTACTAGAATCACTACGTAGGTATATTGTATTTATTTTAAGTAGGAACGTATTTTAATGCAATATTTTATATATTAATATAATGGACACAGATCCCCATGTACAATCCAACGATCCTATCCATCCACGGTTGTCTGGTAGAGATCGCTCTTGAGCGATAAGACCGCCAAATTGTCACATGTTTTGTATTTTATTCTGTCTTGTCTGTTTTATTTTTAAGTGTGCAATAAAATAATTTTCTATCTATCTATCTATCTACGTATAAAACAAAGTCGCTAACCGCTGTCTGTCTGTCCCTATGTATGCCTAAATCTTTAAAATTACGCAACGGATTTTGATACGGTTTTTTTCATAGAGGAAGGTTTATAAACTATTTGAAACACAGATTTCTACGTGTGCGAAGCTGCGGTGCGCAGTTAGTTCTAAATAAAGAAATGTTACTTACTATTTCTTTACATAACTATTGCGCGCATTATTACAGTTTTCTCAAAATTTTATTATGTACCTTTATACTACCAATAAAGATTTGTAATTTTTTTTATTTGAGAGTAAGTGAGTCCCTGGACCTATATATTATATGTATTATTATAGGAAGGACTCGAAAACTATGAAAGGATTCATAATGAACTTTGTTATCGCGTGGCAGGTACACAGCCGGTTGTTTATCTATGTACTAGCTGCGCCCCGCGGCTTCGCCCCCGTTAAATCTTTGTGTCAAGTCAAATAAAGTATCCTATGTTAGACTCCAGGTTCTAAGCTACCTCTCCACCAATTTTCAGCTAAATCGTTTGAGCCGTTCTTGAGTTATAAATAGTGTAACTAACACGACTTCCTTTCATTTATATGTATATATATACTAGCTGCGCCCCGCGGCTTCGCCCCCGTGGAAATATATGTGTCAAATGGTTTAAATGATAAAAAGATCTATGTTAGACTCCAGGTTCTAAGCTACCTCTCCACCAATTTTCAGCTAAATCGGTCCAGCCGTTCTTGAGTTATAAATAGTGTAACTAACACGACTTTCTTTCATATATATATATACTAGCTGCGCCCCGCGGCTTCGCCCCCGTGGAAATCGATTTGTCAAATGGTTTTTTTTAATATCCTATGTTAGACTCCTGGTTCTAACCTACCTTCTCACCAATTTTCAGTCAAATCGGTTCAGCCGTTCTTGAGTTATAAGTGTTGTAACAAACACGACTTTCTTTTATATATATAGATATATATATATAGAATATAGATATACATACATTAACTAGTATAATCCCTAAATAAAACTAAGTTTAACCATTACAAACTCTCCTAACTTAGTAGACCTTTGTTAGGTCTTGCTGATTACTTTGTTTCGACCCTTAAGTTGCATTAAGAGGAAAAAGTTTATATCCTCCTTAATGCATGAACCTTTTTCTTTTAAGCGCAAGGTTCAGAATAATTAAATGGATAAGAACCTCCTTTTAAAGTAGACTTTACAAAAGCTGTGTGAAACAAATCAGAAAAAATAATAATGTCATAATTTTTCAACTTTAACACTCACCTATTACATTATTTAATCAGTTGAATCAGAACTTGCGTTTAAGGGGGCCTATTTGAATTCTCCGAGAGGCATAGAAAGAAGTTTCTTAGGAATCAAACTCAGAGAGAGAGTGAGAAACCAAGAAATAAGAAGAAAAACCAGAACAAAAGACGTAGTAAAAAGAATACTGGGCTTAAAATGGAAATGGGCAGGGCACATTCAAAGATTAAAACCAAACAGATGGCCATATATAGTCACGAACTGGATACCACTTGAACAGAAAAGGAAAAAAGGGAGACCATTCAAAAGATGGAATGATGACATCACACAAGTAGCTGGAAAAATGTGGCCACAAAAAGCCAGAGACAGAAACCTCTGGAGATCCTTGGAGGAGGCATACACCGCCGAAGGCGGTCCATATCAGGACATGACAACAAAAATCTGACATAATTTAATTCTAAATTCAATTCAATTCTAAAATTATAATTTACCTACACGACTACTAATTCTTTATTTTACTATTATTATTGTTTTAAAATTGTACAACTATAGGGATATGGAATAAAGCTGTTATTATTTTATTTTATTATTTGAATTCTCCAAATACCCAATTGCGTGTTTCATTTAGGCCTCTAATAACTAACTCTGATTCGGGCAATAAGTAAAGTTACCAAGTTAATAATAGAAAGTTCTTATAACTAAGTCTAACTCTAATTCGGTGGAAATAGAGTATCAAGTTGAACAAAAAATATAATCTTATTGAGACACTTACAAAAATAGGTTTATTACCCTTTCTTTGTTAGTTTAAGCAAGTTTTGGTACGATTTAATGAACTAGAATTACCTCAGGTAAAACCTAATTATTTGACAAAACCAATTTGAGAAGAGGAAATTTGGTTTCAGTGATTTCTTGACTTATGTTTGAACAATGAGTTCACGTATTAAAACGTTCCATCAGCTGTCATTTACAAATCATCATCATCATCAGCCTATATTAGTCCACAGCTGGACATAGGCCTCCCCCAATGAGCGCCATAGCGCCCTGTCTTCGGCTTTGCGCATCCAGCATCTACCTGCAGTCTTTCGCAGGTCGTCATCCCACCTGGTCTGAGGGCGTCCTACACTACGTTTACCGAGTCGTGGTCTGCACTCAAGAACACGTTTGCCCCAGCGGCCGTCGGTTCTTCGCGAGATATGGCCGGCCCACTGCCACTTCAGCTTGCTAATTCTCAGAACTATGTCGATAACATATTATATAATTGTTTTTTTTTTATTATATTTAGAAATAGGGTCTTATAAACCTCTTTTCCTAACCTAAGTTATGTCTAGCGAGCCATATAAGGGCTCATTCATAACAGAAGAATCCGTAATGTTTTTTTGCTTTTTCGCGGACGATTACCGGTCGCAGCACATATTGCGTCACTCACGTCTTCGCCGACACTACGTGTTAGTAAATAGGTTTATTCTATGTATGTTAGATTAAGGTATATATTTTATATGGGCCGTAGATTTTAAGTATTTTCCACTAGACTAATGTTGCCTGAAAAAAAAGAATTATTATACAATATACACTCATTTATTTCAATTCTCGTATAAATATTTTTTTTACTATAGAAAATACAATAAAATATTATAAAACTATTCTACAGTAAAAAATATATCAAAACGGTAGATCACCGACCGCGAAGCTAGGCTCAAGCGGCCGCGCCGGTGACTAGGGCTGCAGAGGAAGGAACTTCCTGACGATACGTGCCGAGTCCAAGAGTACCGCATTCTGGATCTGGCCCTTGATCCAACTTCCTAGCGAGAGTCTCTTCAGGTGTTGATCGAGGCTCTTCGCTATTACGCCGTTAACCGAAACGAATATCGGGACTATGGTCGCTGAATCTACATCCCACCCACATGCTGACAACCTCGTTAGCCAAGTCAAGATATTTGCTAAGTTTATCTTTCTCAGCTCTAACGAGGTTAGCATCATGAATTATTATTATTATTAACCTCTTAAATAACACTTCGGTTGCCTATGACGCACATGTTTCGATAGACCTCTTGGCGGCTTGGGCAGTGATTGCCTTAACTTTAGGAAATAGTCACTTTCTGTGTTGTAGGTTACCTTAATCGACTTGTAGGCTATCCAGGAGTAGGTATAAACCTTCTCCTAACCTATGTTTGTGGATATAGATCCCGCCTGGCTGAAGCAGATAGAAACACAATACATCTATTGTTTGGCCGAATTGCGTCGCATTGTTACGCAAAAATCACTCGTATTATTCACGTTGTTTGAGCTTGTTTTGAAAATAATTTTTAATTTTGAGGTCTTTTGTGTGTTTTCTGAAAAGCTTTTACTTGACGCTTCTGAAATGATTCTCGATATCTTGAAAAACCAATATCTTAGGCGGTTTGCCGACATTTCATTTCATTCCTTAAGACTGCGTTTTCCAGAGATGCGTAGCGAGTAATATGTTTTTAACAACCAATAGAATCACTTTATTGACCTTGCCTTCCTCAGTGCAGCTCTGGTGAAAAGCAAAAAAAAAAAATCTACAGTTCGTACTCGCAATGTCCCGCGGTGAGATTCGAACAAAAAGAAAATGACTATTTACCCAGAGCTTTATACTTAATCACTTTAAAATAAAATAAAGAGGAAAAATTACAGAGCAAACTAAATAAAGAACAATACTCGGAAACACGTACGCGACAATTTGCAAAGGAATGCAAATTTATCGCGTAGAAAATAAGATCGTTGATTGGCTGTAGGTACCTATTTGTTTCTAGCTACTAATACAAAAATGCGAATTGTAGTTTGACCTATAAGCTTTCTGCTTTATGGATTTGAAATTGGTATTATAAAAATATATGAGACATGGCCTGTTGCAGCGTTGGATCGCGAGGAGTAGAAGGAGAAAAGGGAGGCCTTTGCCCAGCTGCCCAGCAATGGCTTAAAACAAATAAATATACGAGAAGACCTCGAAGCATACGAAGCATACGATGAAATATTCGTAAGATAATTCTTACGAATACTTTAATTGTTTTAGAGTCTTTTCTACATATTTAGCACCTTGTAGCGTCCCTACTGGATCGTGAGAAATTAATTTTCGTAGTATTACAACGATCCAATTGTTTTTAACAAACTCTCTATTATAAATGTGTACTTTAAGGAAAAAACTACACAAAACAATTCACTCGTTACTTACACCGAATCTAAGTTATTTCCTTGTGATCTTTAGTGTACAAAGGGTAAGCCAAACGTTGAATTCTCTAAGAGCCAAACACGTCAATTATAGCCAATAATAAGCCTTATTCGTCTAAGTTATCAATGGTTCTCGATTATTTTTGACGACCGATGTGGCGCGGTGGGCGAAGGTCCGCCTGCAACGCAGGAGGTTGCGGGTTCGATTCCCGCCTCGGAACAATTGTGTGCACGATCTGAAGATATTTGTTCCGGGTGTTCTGGTCGTTTTCTATGTATAATAAAACATATCTATCTATGTAATGATACCCATAACACAAGCTTCTGCTTAGCTTGGGGCTAGATAATGCTGTGTGAATTGTCCAGCGTTATTTATTTTTATCGTAATGCTATTGTGCCCAGTGTTACTAAGCCTACAGTTAACGTAGGCGGGTTGTTCTTCTTTTTTACATATGCTGTCTCCCTCAGAAAAAAAAACAATGTATGCTAAATGTATTGATTTTTTTTTTTTACATTTCTATTTCTACGTCTTTTACACTATACGAGCTTAACACTTTATTGCTCGTATAGTGTAGAAGACTACACTATACGAGCAATAAAGTGTTAAGCCAACACGATAGATCATATTTTACATCATTAGGAAAGGTTTAGAGGCCACACAAATCAAATCAAAGCCTAATAAATAAGAATCGTTTCTTATTTTAAAAGTGGTCTAGAAAAGAAGCTTTTGCCAAAAAAACAGTCTGAAATCTTATTTAAATACATATATAAATTGATCTGGTGATTAATAAAATCAATGCGAACGCAGCTGCGGGCCCAAACTAGCGAGATCCAAAGGCCAATGGACGTCCAATTGAGGAAGCGACGATATTGAAATTTATTTGGTATTTGTCGAATTAAGCTAAATGCTCAGAGCTCGGGTGCTTTGTTATTGCTTTGTTTATCTTTGCGACAGTTTATTTTAAGATAATTTAATAAATGCTTATGATTGTCTTCCACCGAGAGCGTTTTCTTGCGTATATTTTAATTTTTAAAACAAAGTTTTAGCTAAACGGTCATAGCCAAGCAGAATGGACGTGTGGGTCGAATAAGTATTGTATCACACATGTATGTTGTATAGGTTATGTGTCAACCTTGACACATAACCACCCTTGAGCGTTGGTCTTGTACCTACAAGATCAAAGCTTACACTGCCCAACCAGTAAAGAAAATTATTTATTTGTCACACACAAAAGCAGACTCAGACAGGCGTGTGCAGGGCCGGGAAGTCATTATCATCATCATCGGCCTTTAGCAGTCCACTGCTGGACATAGGCCTCCCTCAATGAGCGCCATAGCGCCCTGTCTTCAGCTTGCCGCATCCAGCATCTAACTGCAGTCTTTCGCAGATCATCATCCCACCTGGTCAGAGGGCATCCTACACTACGTTTACCGAGTCGTGGTCTCCACTCAAGAATACTAATCTTGAAAAACTTTGGCATTGAGCAACAGTTGCGCAATAAATGAATAAGTAAATAATGCTGGACAATCCACACAGCACGATCTATCATAAGCTAAGCAGAGCTTTGTATAGATACTAAATGACTATTATACATAATAGAATACATTACAGAGATAGATATTAAAATTTTCATACTCGCTATAACTAAACTCACTAAAAACGAAATACAGAAAGATATACTAAAGAGATACTAATTTGAGAAAACTTAACCAAAATTGCTCAATTTTTTTATTTTGTGTTCGCGCTGGATCCTGCCGGATTTGGTTCGATCCAGCATCAATCCAGCTAGATTGAAAAATCTTCGGGTTTGCAATCCGTAATACTCCATGTATGAAGCTTCATGCTATAATAAATCGTAGCTCCAGTGCTACGACGTAGATGGTCTACGTCGTCTACGTTCGTTGCTACGCCGTAGCACCAGAGCCAGTCTAAGTTGTTTCCATTTCGTTGCAAGTAAGCTGCTCAAATTCAGTCCAAGCATCTTGGATCTCAAGTGTATGTTGGTACTATGTAGATACATTTGTAATGCCTAGAAATGGACAAGGTATTTGTTTTGTGGACCAGAAGTTAATCGTTAATATTTAGTGTGATGTGTGATTTGTCTATAGACAACACAAAATATTGACGATATTAATTAATATAACAGTAAATCATTCGGGAAATAAGGAATAATGTGCAATTTCTATTGTTATCTACCAAGAATCAACCAAAGCCGACTTCCCATCTAAGCATCAGTTGATTCTTAGTATTTCCTTAAACCTACGACTTCGCCAACGGTTTATCTCTCAGGGATATGCACTTAACATTATAAAAAAAAATTCGTTCTCTATTAATATTGTTGGATAGTAGCATTCAAATATGGTGGTTTTGAAAAAACTTAAAATCGACTTTGATTTCCATAATTTTAAAATATTTTTTAATAAAATTCCCCTAGAAAAATGTCAATGAAACCACCTTGAGGTTACGTTCTATACAACTGGTAAAGGAATCATCCACGTTGGTCAATAAATGATGGAGAAATGAACTAACGTATATAAAAAAATACATACAGCTGAAACAGACTCTACGCTTCTACAACAAAACTCCAAGTGAGTTGCAAAATTTATCAATGAATAAATTTAAAAAAAAATTGTGAAACTAAAAAAAAAGCCTTTTTACAAATATTCTTTGTAAAACGGCTTATTACAAAATATCAGATTATCTAGAAGATAAAAAAACTTGGAACGAGTTTTAAAGATAAGCAAATCAAATGAACTAGACACAAATAAATTAAAAAAATAAATAAATAAGTTATGAACATACTAGTAGTTTCTTTTTCACTTCTTCCACTGGTGGACAAAAAATTGAAGTGAAAATTAAAATAATGTTATTATATAATAATGAATAGTATAAAATATGACCTGTCTAAGTGCTTATTTGTAAGCCTAAAGAAATAAAAAACTTTTCATTTTCATTTTCAGCCGCGTCCTCATACCAAGATCCTGAAATCCACGACCGCGTCAACGGTGTGGGTCTCAAGCAATGTGCCCGGTGCACATTGCTTAATTGGATCTGGGCTTTCTATCCGTCTGTACTCACCCGATAAGGCGGTGGCTATGCGAAAATAGCTCTTGTTTACTTTATTGAAGGGGTTTTATTTTATGAGGTTTTGTGGCAGACTAGGTTTTTATACTCCGCCGCTCATTGACGACCTCAGTGGCCACCGGCGAAGGTGACGCAGAAGGTTGTGTATAATGGATAATATACTTATCTATTATACAATTTAATATTGTATAACATAAGTTAAAATATTATACAGGATAGTTTTTTTAAAATCCATTACAGCTTAATGACGAAGGTCTAGAGGAAACCTATTCATGTTTTGAAGAGACCCAGGTTATAACTGGTCGGAAAAATAAATAAATAATGCTGGACAATTCACACAGTATCATCTAGCCCCAAGCTAAGCAGAGCTTGTGTTATGGGTTCTAGATGACTGATATACATAATACAATATATTACATAGATAGATATTTTTTATAGACCAGACCACCCGGAACAAATATCTGCAGATCATACACAGAATTATAGTTCCGAGGCGGGATTAGAACCCGCAACCTCCTGCGTCGCAGGCGGACCTTCGCCCACCGCGTCACATCGGTCGTCGTAATAAAAAAAACAATTTACAGTATAATTATCCAATTATCCCAGTACAATTAAAAAAACATTAATTCCAAAGTCCCTTTATTTAATTAATGATTACCTATACATATATTATAATCATGACTAAACCAAAAAATCGTCACCAAAAAGTTAAAAGCCCAAAATGCTGGCACCGTTTTGGGCTCTTACACCGAATTTATCTACTGCCTTTGTTAACAGAAGCAAACTAACGACTTGTAATTAATGATAAAACTTAAAACATGTTTTGTGAATAAGTAAGAGGTTCAGAATCTACCCCCAACTCCCCCTCCCCTTCCCCTTTTGATCCTTTGCAATAAGAACCACAATTTTATTCAGCTTGAATATCCTAATGCACCGGATAGCGGACGGACGGAAGGCTTATGGTTATGGTGGTATAAACCGCTCCATTTGATTACATCGCCCGCTGCTACATAGCATAGTACATTTATTATGCAGTACAGAAAGTGTCTTTTATTTTAGAAGGCTTGTTTCAGGTGGTACTCATAATATACCTAATTGGAGATTTTGTGATACCTATTGTTAACTTTTTTTAATGTGTCTGAAATAGTTTCATTTTGTAAGGTTCAGGTAGAGATGCAAATATAGAGTTTGGTGGCCAGCAAGGGCAACTTCGTATCTCTGCGTAATTTATACAAAATAAAATTATAAGAGATATATTCCAAAGAAGCTTATAATAGGTATCACAGAATCCCCAATGAATACCTATTTGATATTTCCTTTGTTCAACTTAATAATAAGATAAAATAGGTGGCGGTGCTAGTTTGCCTCGGGGTACCGCCTTAAGTAGTTTCACAACCCAATATTATTTAGGAAATTTAATTATAAAAAAATATCTCAGCGTCCATTTGAGCCGAGAGCGGATCTGGCAAAATAAATTCTAGTTGTAATGTCTAAAATTCTTTGATTATAATCTTAGGTTAGTAATACTGTAGGAACTTCGTTAGTTTTAGATATGAAGTTAATGTACTGTTATTTTTAAACTGTGATTCTATTAACATAACCGGTGTTATGCAACATGCTTTAAGCAATATTTGTTTTATTTTTGCAGCGAATGCATTGTGAATTTATTTTGCCGTTTTAACAGACAAGTTGAATTAAAATTTGTATCTTTTTTATAAAAAGGCGTTCGGCCCAGTTCGAGCTAACTTGTTAAATGTCAATTCTGTTGAGAAATTAAAGTTTTTGTTGCTTTCATGTTTTGGAATGGAGCGAAATGGAAAAGAGGAGTTTTATTTTTATTTTGGGCTCCTAGTTTAGGAGATTATAGGTTACTAGTGCCAATGTTATTTTGCACTATGTGCTTTCTTAATTAAAAGCAAATTTCTCAAAACTTTTTATGAAAGCTTAAAGAGGAATTATTCTTAACTAGCGACTAAAAAAAAATTGAGTTTGGACAAGTCAAGTCGAGCAAATTCATTGAGTTATAATTTGATTTGATGTTTAATAACAATTGGAACTAACAATTACACAAAATAGAGAAAGCCCTGTACTAAATTCTAAGCAATAAATTCCCTTTTACTACAGTAGAAACTTAGTTTGATGTCACTACGTCTCCAGATTAATATATTTCAGAGTAAAACCTGCTTCAAAGCCTTTGTCAAAGTCAGCCTTTGAGCGCCATATATCACTCAGTTGCTCGGCAGTAAACTCAAATCACTGACCTAACCCACAACACTAGACCTAGATACCTCATTCTAAGGTTGGTTTCAGGTTGCAATAGGCTTTGTGTACCTCTTTGTAATGCACACTTCGTTAGCGTCTTGAAACAGAGATATTGATTGGGGGCTCATACATAATGGTAATGGTTGATTTCCGTGTTATGACAATCATTTCTAAAGAAGTTATATCGCACGTATAGGCGTTATCTACGACTATACAAATTGTCCCCTATGGGTTTGAGTCTTGAGTCTCAAATATTGGCACCGCTATGGCAGCATTTGAGTCATAAACAGAACAAATTATTGGAAAATATATTTCTGGTCAATACAAGTATGGGCAATACTTATATTTACAAGAAATATATGTCAGCACTGGACTAACATACGCTGATGATGATGATGAAGAGGAACTATATACAGGGCGTCCCACAGCCATGCCACATGGAGGGAAAGCACCTTAAATATTGTAGATAGAATATTTTACTGAAATAAGACTGCATTTTGATTTTAAAAACAATTTCAACTGCATTCTAAGATTTTTGAATAATCGCCTGTCTGAATCGGGAATCGAACCCGCCAAATTGTAAAAAAAATCACACCTCATTTAACGATACCGATCAAACGGCTCAATCGTAAGTATTAATTTTTTCCAAGTAACATAGCGTCTTAAATAAAAGGAAGAACATGTTTGTCATTTCTGTTGCGCCATTTATTTCTTTGATTGAATAAGTTAACACTGGCATAGGCATTCCTTCTGTGCATTTCTAAAACCTCTACAGCAGTAGAATAGAATAGGAAAACATTTATTTGGACACAGGTACACAAAACAAGTTTAGCTTGCCGCACACCTAAAAGCGCCGCTGTTGCTCAGCACAAAAATGGGTAGGTATTGAAATATTGGCTTCTGTAACATTTTGCTGCATTTTATATTGACGGCATCAGATGACAGACAGCTCGCTCGAATCGTTTGAAAATTGTGGGGACCAATTTGTCACCGTAAAATTTGTCTAGTGTTAACGTTTTTAGGCCCATATTTGATGCCATATTGAAGAGTTTAGCAGATATTTTGAATTGTTATGTTTACGTAAAAATAGTCAAATGTATGGAAGGAGAGTATATATCTCTGTTGGACAAGGGCCTCCCTTTGTCCAACAGAGATATATACTCTGATTTAGAATCCAGCTTAATTTATGTCAACAAATATGAATGAAAACACAAGTTTTCTTAAGTAAGTTTTTTTGTTTTTAGTGTTTACCTTTGTTACCTTAAAAAGTTGAACACTAACTTTAACAATGCATAATCAGACAAAAAAACTGAATTCGGAAACAAAATAATAATAAATTAAATTCAATTAAATCTAACATGTGCAGACAAAAAAATTGAATTCGGAAACAAAATAATAATCAATTAAATTAAGAATGAAAGCTTTCAAAACCAAAAATACTGTTGAGCTTCTGTGCCTCACTCTGATGATACTCGTTCTGTCGCTTAATATTTTCCACCAATATGCCTTAGGTTTTGGAACCCCTTTGTATACAAAAAATATCCAGGATTTTGAATCGCAGGCTGATGAGATAAGGTAAGAAAAGTTAATGTGAGAAACAAAAAAGTCTGTTTACTTTTTGTTGAGTACATTTTCTTAGTACATCATTATAGGGCTTTGTAAATAAGAGGCAATTCTTTACAAAGGTTTTTTTAATTTGGAGCTTGAGGCTCAAATTCGTTTACAAATTCCTGTTTTTGTAGAGCTTGGTGCCACTTTCAGGGATTTTTCATCTTGAAATAAGATGAGCAAAACTCTGGAATATCACTATTGGATTTTTCTTGGATACCTACCTCTTGATATGAAGAGAATTAATTTAATTAAATAGATTACAAATGGCTAAGGCAGTTTGAGGCTAAAATAGTTAAGCTTGTTTGAATGAAACAGACTTACCAAATTAAAGTTTTAATTTTCTATGTCTTTGGATTACTATGTCTTCTTTAGAAAATCTGGTAAATGGCGTCGGCAACATTTTAGTTTGTCTGAAAATAAAGGAATGTCAGAAAAATAATAAAGACAATTATGAATATTTAAAATTGAAACATTAATTGTTTGCCAATTGCAAACATCCTACTTAATACTATAAACGTCAAAGTTTGTAAGTATGGTTGGATGGATGTTTGTTACTCTTTCACGTAAAAAGTACTGAATGGATTTTAATGAAACTTTACAATAACATAGCTTATACATCAGAATAACACATAGGCTACAATTGATAAAGATATATAGTATATTATCCAAAATATCTATCACCACGCGGGTGAAACCGCGGGGCGCAGCTAGTTCAAAATAATATAATAATCATTTGTTAAATTCACCTTAAAACAGTTATAGAATAACGAATTAAACTGCATTGCCCCGCTGTATAAATAAATTGTCAGAATGTTTTAAACTGCCCCACATCAAAAAAAATACAATAAGGTGAAAGAAATATCCTATATTTCTTTCACCTTATTTATTGGCCGCCAGTTATCGCCAACGAATTGAAGATAGCATTCGGACAAACGAAACGCGAATTCGTTTCGTTATCAAGATGTACGCGAGCACAGCTCTGTCACAGCCCTCCTAGTTAATCACCATTGTCATTGACTGTACGTACCACTGATGAATGTCCGTCTGCCGTCCCATCGGATAATCAAAGTGAGGGAAACGAGAGTGCACTTGTGTTTGCGCACAA
The DNA here is from genome assembly GCA_947044415.1 of Eupithecia dodoneata. NCBI lineage: Eukaryota > Metazoa > Arthropoda > Insecta > Lepidoptera > Geometridae > Eupithecia > Eupithecia dodoneata. The sequence goes on from OX345678.1 coordinate 4,568,343, forward strand.
CTTGTGCACTATTATGTCCTGTGCACATGATTAGATTGAGACTGGCCGACGTTAAGTACCAAATAATTTTAATAATAAGACGTAATTACAGCTGTGTGAACCTAGCAACTGACTTTGAGATATTCATGATTTTTTGATCCTATTCGATTGTACCGGGTTTGTACCCGATTGTACCGGCAAAATTTTCGTTTGTACCCTAAGGGTGTAAAAGTTATGGGGAGGGGGAGGTTTTCCAATAGTGGTTTTTGACCGAAGTGGGTAAAGTGAGTATTTTGATATCAAAGTTAAATATTTTATAGCACTTAGCCACAGATTTCGTAAGACCTTAAAATTGTCAATATATTCAACGTATAACAATTCGTTTTAAGGCTGAAAACAAACGGGTAAAAACAAAAAACATTGACTTGAAACAACGAAACTGTTAAAAAGTAGCCGATTTTTGGAAATTCACATAGTTTCTTCAGAAAATGTAAGCAAAGGTTCTATATAGGCACAGATGCTGATAGGTATTGAATTAATTAACATGATTTGAGTGTAATTTGGTGGGTACAAACGGGTACAAACGAAAAACTTTGACTTGAAACAACGAAATCGTTAAAAAGTTGCCGTTCTTTAGATATTGCAAAAGTTTCTTAAGTAAATCATAAGAAAAGTACAAGAAAAGCACAGATAATGATAGGTATTGAATCAAGTAACAAGATTTAAGCAAAATCCGGACGGTACAAACGGGTACAAACAAAACACATTGACTTGAAATATCAAAATCGTTAAAAAGTTGCCGATTTTTGGATATTGACATAGTTTCTTGAGAAAAAGTAAGCTGAGGTTCTACAAAGGCACATATAATGATAGCTACTAAATCAACTGACATGATTTGAGTCAAATCTGGAGGGTACAAACGGGTACAAACGAAAAACTTTGACTTGAAACAACAAAATCGTTAAAAAGTTGCCGTTCTTTAGATATTGCAAAAGTTTCTTAAGTAAATCATAAGAAAAGCACAAGAAAAGCACAGATAATGATAGGTATTGAATCAAGTAACAAGATTTAAGCAAAATCTGGACGGTACAAACGGGTACAAACAAAACACATTGACTTGAAATATCAAAATCGTTAAAAAGTTGCCGATTTTTGGATATTGACATGGTTTCTTGAGAAAAAGTAAGCTGAGGTTCTACAAAGGCACATATAATGATAGCTACTAAATCAACTGACATGATTTGAGTCAAATTTGGAGGGTACAAACGGGTACAAACGAAAAACTTTGACTTGAAACAACGAAATCGTTGAAAAGTTGCCGTTCTTTAGATATTGCAAAAGTTTCTTAAGTAAATCATAAGAAAAGTACAAGAAAAGCACAGATAATGATAGGTATTGAATCAAGTAACAAGATTTAAGCAAAATCTGGACGGTACAAACGGGTACAAACAAAACACATTGACTTGAAATATCAAAATCGTTAAAAAGTTGCCGATTTTTGGATATTGACCTAGTTTCTTGAGAAAAAGTAAGCTGAGGTTCTACAAAGGCACATATAATGATAGCTACTAAATCAACTGACATGATTTGAGTCAAATCTGGAGGGTACAAACGGGTACAAACGAAAAACTTTGACTTGAAACAACGAAATCGTTGAAAAGTTGCCGTTCTTTAGATATTGCAAAAGTTTCTTAAGTAAATCATAAGAAAAGTACAAGAAAAGCACAGATAATGATAGGTATTGAATCAAGTAACAAGATTTAAGCAAAATCTGGACGGTACAAACGGGTACAAACAAAACACATTGACTTGAAATATCAAAATCGTTAAAAAGTTGCCGATTTTTGGATATTGACCTAGTTTCTTGAGAAAAAGTAAGCTGAGGTTCTACAAAGGTACATATAATGATAGCTACTAAATCAACTGACATGATTTGAGTCAAATCTGGAGAGTACAAACGGGTACAAACGAAAAACTTTGACTTGAAACAACGAAATCGTTGAAAAGTTGCCGTTCTTTAGATTTTGCAAAAGTTTCTTAAGTAAATCATAAGAAAAGTACAAGAAAAGCACAGATAATGATAGGTATTGAATCAAGTAACAAGATTTAAGCAAAATCTGGACGGTACAAACGGGTACAAACAAACCACATTGACTTGAAATATCAAAATCGTTAAAAAGTTGCCGATTTTTGGATATTGACATAGTTTCTTGAGAAAAAGTAAGCTGAGGTTCTACAAAGGCACATATAATGATAGCTACTAAATCAACTGACATGATTTGAGTCAAATCTGGAGGGTACAAACGGGTACAAACGAAAAACTTTGACTTGAAACAACAAAATCGTTAAAAAGTTGCCGTTCTTTAGATATTGCAAAAGTTTCTTAAGTAAATCATAAGAAAAGTACAAGAAAAGCACAGATAATGATAGGTATTGAATCAAGTAACAAGATTTAAGCAAAATCTGGACGGTACAAACGGGTACAAACAAAACACATTGACTTGAAATATCAAAATCGTTAAAAAGTTGCCGATTTTTGGATATTGACCTAGTTTCTTGAGAAAAAGTAAGCTGAGGTTCTACAAAGGCACATATAATGATAGCTACTAAATCAACTGACATGATTTGAGTCAAATCTGGAGGGTACAAACGGGTACAAACGAAAAACTTTGACTTGAAACAACGAAATCGTTGAAAAGTTGCCGTTCTTTAGATATTGCAAAAGTTTCTTAAGTAAATCATAAGAAAAGTACAAGAAAAGCACAGATAATGATAGGTATTGAATCAAGTAACAAGATTTAAGCAAAATCTGGACGGTACAAACGGGTACAAACAAAACACATTGACTTGAAATATCAAAATCGTTAAAAAGTTGCCGATTTTTGGATATTGACATAGTTTCTTGAGAAAAAGTAAGCTGAGGTTCTACAAAGGCACATATAATGATAGCTACTAAATCAACTGACATGATTTGAGTCAAATCTGGAGGGTACAAACGGGTACAAACGAAAAACTTTGACTTGAAACAACGAAATCGTTGAAAAGTTGCCGTTCTTTAGATTTTGCAAAAGTTTCTTAAGTAAATCATAAGAAAAGTACAAGAAAAGCACAGATAATGATAGGTATTGAATCAAGTAACAAGATTTAAGCAAAATCTGGACGGTACAAACGGGTACAAACAAAACACATTGACTTGAAATATCAAAATCGTTAAAAAGTTGCCGATTTTTGGATATTGACCTAGTTTCTTGAGAAAAAGTAAGCTGAGGTTCTACAAAGGTACATATAATGATAGCTACTAAATCAACTGACATGATTTGAGTCAAATCTGGAGAGTACAAACGGGTACAAACGAAAAACTTTGACTTGAAACAACAAAATCGTTAAAAAGTTGCCATTCTTTAGATATTGCAAAAGTTTCTTAAGTAAATCATAAGAAAAGTACAAGAAAAGCACAGATAATGATAGGTATTGAATCAAGTAACAAGATTTAAGCAAAATCTGGACGGTACAAACGGGTACAAACAAAACACATTGACTTGAAATATCAAAATCGTCAAAAAGTTGCCGATTTTTGGATATTGACCTAGTTTCTTGAGAAAAAGTAAGCTGAGGTTCTACAAAGGCACATATAATGATAGCTACTAAATCAACTGACATGATTTGAGTCAAATCTGGAGAGTACAAACGGGTACAAACGAAAAACTTTGATTTGAAACAACAAAATCGTTAAAAAGTTGCCGTTCTTTAGATATTGCAAAAGTTTCTTAAGTAAATCATAAGAAAAATACAAGAAAAGCACAGATAATGATAGGTATTGAATCAAGTAACAAGATTTAAGCAAAATCTGGACGGTACAAACGGGTACAAACAAAACACATTGACTTGAAATATCAAAATCGTTAAAAAGTTGCCGATTTTTGGATATTGACCTAGTTTCTTGAGAAAAAGTAAGCTGAGGTTCTACAAAGGTACATATAATGATAGCTACTAAATCAACTGACATGATTTGAGTCAAATCTGGAGAGTACAAACGGGTACAAACGAAAAACTTTGACTTGAAACAACAAAATCGTTAAAAAGTTGCCGTTCTTTAGATATTGCAAAAGTTTCTTAAGTAAATCATAAGAAAAGTACAAGAAAAGCACAGATAATGATAGGTATTGAATCAAGTAACAAGATTTAAGCAAAATCTGGACGGTACAAACGGGTACAAACAAAACACATTGACTTGAAATATCAAAATCGTTAAAAAGTTGCCGATTTTTGGATATTGACCTAGTTTCTTGAGAAAAAGTAAGCTGAGGTTCTACAAAGGCACATATAATGATAGCTACTAAATCAACTGACATGATTTGAGTCAAATCTGGAGGGTACAAACGGGTACAAACGAAAAACTTTGACTTGAAACAACGAAATCGTTGAAAAGTTGCCGTTCTTTAGATATTGCAAAAGTTTCTTAAGTAAATCATAAGAAAAGTACAAGAAAAGCACAGATAATGATAGGTATTGAATCAATTAACAAGATTTAAGCAAAATCTGGACGGTACAAACGGGTACAAACAAAACACATTGACTTGAAATATCAAAATCGTTAAAAAGTTGCCGATTTTTGGATATTGACCTAGTTTCTTGAGAAAAAGTAAGCTGAGGTTCTACAAAGGCACATATAATGATAGCTACTAAATCAACTGACATGATTTGAGTCAAATCTGGAGGGTACAAACGGGTACAAACGAAAAACTTTGACTTGAAACAACGAAATCGTTGAAAAGTTGCCGTTCTTTAGATTTTGCAAAAGTTTCTTAAGTAAATCATAAGAAAAGCACAAGAAAAGCACAGATAATGATAGGTATTGAATCAAGTAACAAGATTTAAGCAAAATCTGGACGGTACAAACGGGTACAAACAAAACACATTGACTTGAAATATCAAAATCGTTAAAAAGTTGCCGATTTTTGGATATTGACCTAGTTTCTTGAGAAAAAGTAAGCTGAGGATCTACAAAGGCACATATAATGATAGCTACTAAATTAACTGACATGATTTGAGTCAAATCTGGAGGGTACAAACGGGTACAAACGAAAAACTTTGACTTGAAACAACGAAATCGTTGAAAAGTTGCCGTTCTTTAGATATTGCAAAAGTTTCTTAAGTAAATCATAAGAAAAAGTACAAGAAAAGCACAGATAATGATAGGTATTGAATCAATTAACAAGATTTAAGCAAAATCTGGACGGTACAAACGGGTACAAACAAAACACATTGACTTGAAATATCAAAATCGTTAAAAAGTTGCCGATTTTTGGATATTGACCTAGTTTCTTGAGAAAAAGTAAGCTGAGGTTCTACAAAGGCACATATAATGATAGCTACTAAATCAACTGACATGATTTGAGTCAAATCTGGAGGGTACAAACGGGTACAAACGAAAAACTTTGACTTGAAACAACGAAATCGTTGAAAAGTTGCCGTTCTTTAGATTTTGCAAAAGTTTCTTAAGTAAATCATAAGAAAAGTACAAGAAAAGCACAGATAATGATAGGTATTGAATCAAGTAACAAGATTTAAGCAAAATCTGGACGGTACAAACGGGTACAAACAAACCACATTGACTTGAAATATCAAAATCGTTAAAAAGTTGCCGATTTTTGGATATTGACATAGTTTCTTGAGAAAAAGTAAGCTGAGGTTCTACAAAGGCACATATAATGATAGCTACTAAATCAACTGACATGATTTGAGTCAAATCTGGAGGGTACAAACGGGTACAAACGAAAAACTTTGACTTGAAACAACAAAATCGTTAAAAAGTTGCCGTTCTTTAGATATTGCAAAAGTTTCTTAAGTAAATCATAAGAAAAGTACAAGAAAAGCACAGATATGTATTGAAGCAACTAACATGACTGCAAAACTCACTTTGCATTATGTAATTTTAAAATATTATATGGATGGCTCGTTCAGATGCCGTTGTAGGGAAGTTATTTCCGAAAAACATTGTTATGATGGTAGGTAGAGATCTGATTATGTCTTAAGTCTAAGTCCGTTAGCCGTCTATTACGTTTCCACCGGACACCGCGTGGAGGTGGACTTGAGTCCGGTATTTTTTAGGGTATTTTTAGATTCGTTTTGTTATTTTTTTGTATGTATTTTTTTAAGTTTTAATGATATATAGGATATATTGATATATATTTATACAAAGTATAGTTGTCTTACTAAATGTCAATGAGTTTCAACAACTTTAAACTATGTAGAGATTATATGTGTATACATTTTTTTTAATCAATGATGAATCAAATTTTCTGCTTTGATATATACAAGCACTGACATATGTTTCAATTCATCAATTTGTTGCGATGTTTGTGTTATAACCTTATTTGCGCCAAGAAGGTCATTATGTACTTCCCATCGACCTGTTATTCTTCGGATATTGGCGATGTAATGCCCGAAAGACGGTTCATGTGATTTAGAACCTTCTCCAACATATTCAATGACTGATAGTAGTTTATACTGGATTTTCCCAACATGTATGTCATTAGGGACCTCGCGGAGAGCGAATGTCCCTGGCCAATCGTGGTAGCCTAAGTTTTCTGCTAGCTGAACCCATTGCAGACATTCAACGTCTACAATTAAAAGTTGGCCGGTTAATGCCGTAGAAGTAATCCTGTTTTGACCACATACTCTACATTTCTTATTGTCACCTTCAGTCTGTTTCTGTAAAACATGTTCAAGGATTCCCATACCATGAGTGTAAAACGGTGTAACATCTATGTCCAGTATAACTGATTCTTCCGTTTGGGTTTGTTCGCATAACCCGCATGTTTGGGTGAGCGTCATAGATGGCTGATTTTTTAATAAGACTTTCATTAAGTTGCTAACATTCATTGCACAATCAAGAACACCATCATCAATTTTCACTATGCCAGCCATAATCTCCGCTCTTTTTTTATATACAGCAACCGTACATCCAGATTTATCCAGGAGTTTAATAAATTTGACAAACTCACTGGTCAATGAATTTATGTGTTCTCCATATGACGTCCAGTCTCTAAAAGCTGTAACTAAAGTTTGAGATATTGCATCAAATGGGCACGTATTGCGGACAATTATATTTCTTTTCTTAATTCGCACAGGTTTTAATATTAATCCATTTTTGAGCAAAGGCATGTTTGCATTTGCCGATTTTGGCCGACAATGCCGATGCAGAACGTCAGGGCAAGGTCTGACGTACTTGCCTCGATTGGTTTTCTTCGCACTCTTTCTTTTCCACACCTCAACTTCGTTGAGGTACGTCCGATCTTTCCCGACGTTATTTTTAATATCCACGGCCGTATCGATTTCTTTTATATCCATGCCCATATCGAAATCTTTAACGCATTCTAGTCCTAGTCCATGATCATCAAGATCGTCATCGTCGTTTACATCACTGTTGATGTCTGTAAAGTTGTTATCAACAGAAAGGTATTTTTTTTCTTTTTTTCTTTAGGCGACTCTGATATGCCAAGGTCACCCTTAACACAAGTCATGGCATGTAGAAGTTTGGTTGTTCCAGCTATTGAGCGAATGTGCTTTATTATAAATTTATCGATGCGAACTGCGGTCTTTCCATGGAGTATTAGTTGTTTTACTTCCCTAAAATACTCTTCGCTGCGGGAAGATGTGGCGACAGTATGATCAGCGCTAATATTTCCGGGCTCCATTATAGCTGTCCATAGTGGAAAATGCTTTGCTAGCCTGATGATTTCCGTAGCAAATTCATTGCAATAATATGGGTTCGGTCTGTCACCGTCAACCAATAATGATTGACAGCGAGCAACCACTTCATCAATAAATTTTGGCCCTGATGTATGAATGTCGTCATTGAAGTCAACATTTTGATCTTTCTGAACGTTTTCGTCCGATTCATTATAGATTGGTTGGATATATTTTATTGCCTCAATGAGGCGCATTTGAGCCGAGTAGCATCCGATTTGGTTGATTGTCTCTGTTTCAGACCAAGCCACCGTTAAAATATCAGTAAACAAAGACTGAAAAGAACTTACACTTCGGCATTTAGTTAAAAGTCCCACGCATCGAACAAAAAAATCTTTTACCCGGAAGTGTTTCCCCTGAAAGCACTTCCATCTGCACACAAATTTTATTACATGTGCGATGTCAATTCGAACCACGCACGATGGTGGTTCGTTCGCATTGTCAGTAGCAAGTTTAGATTTAATACAATTGTTTACATAAGTACTCAGAGCGCATTCATTAAAAGCTAAACATACTGCATTAATCAATGCTAGTGAATAATCAGTCACCACTTTTGTAGGAATCGGTACCCCTGTACGCAGCCATTCCTTCAGCCAATAAGTTATAATATTCGTGTCGTGTTTTTCTGATATCATGGAACAAACTGGTAAGATGCAGTTATTTTTGTGAAACGATATAACGGCCTGATATAAAAATATCAGGTGGCTCGAACCGTCTGGTCTTTTTATGCGACTTATTATTGAGCCTGTTGTGTCAATAGTTAGAGCATTTTCCGGACAATCTTTGCATTTTTGCACTTCTTTGTATAAAAAAGATTGCTCTGTACTCCAATAAAAAGTGTAAAACTTATTGCAGCCAACTTCTTTTATAAATCCTGCAAACTCCGGGCGGTATAACAGTTTTTCTACTGCGTGGATTGGGTCTGTTTCGCTCCCCACACCCAACACCTCATCATTTTTCAGCTGCTTGGCTTTTCTTAAAACGCTTTCAGAGTACAGGTGAGCAGGTTCATTATCTCCAAATTCCATTTCATTTCTAGCTTTTTCTCTTCGCCAAGCATAGACACTATCTGCTTGGAGCTCTTTTACAATGGCCGTGCGTTCCACTCCTAACAAAAAACGTTTTTTTTCATGTTTTATGGTAGAGGTATCAAGCGTTGAAATGTGTAACGCCATTCCTTCTTCGGACAATTTAGTCGATGGCAGGTATATGTTTATTACGTTACAACATTCGCGACATTTACCTTTCACGGTCAAGAAAATCTCTCCTGGTTTTTCGTTAATGTTCCCATATTTGAATGCAAACGGGCACTGCAGTTTCAGATTATTCCATAGTATGGAATAGAGCACATTGGTCCAACCAGGCTTCAAAGTAAAACTTTCCTTAACATGGGAAAAGAGAGAAGTCATCACACTAGCATGGTCTTTAGCTGAAATATAAATAGTTTTACGCAGAGGAGGTAACTTCAGTCCTTGTGTCTCCATTGACCAGTTTGAAGATAAGCTATCTTCGGTAGTGTCTGCTTTGGAAATGTCTACAATGTCTGCAAATCCTCTGTATTTAATAATTTTTTCATAAATGCCATTTCTTTTCATTGATATATATAAATATATATATTTTTTGCTCATTTTTGGAAGTTTTTTTTGTGCATCCACCCACACTGCTTCAGATAGTGGATGTAGCTTAACTTCATTATTTTCGGCTAAGTAATGAACATGAATATCTTTGATCACTTCAAAAATTTCGTCAACCGTATACAACGGTGGTGCAGGCATTTTAAACAGTTTATGACACGCTCGCAATTAACATTATTATACCCGGTGTTACCAGTACTTAGGGTTTTTACTTAGTTAAAAACAAATTATCTTAGAAAAAACCTAGCTTAACCTAACCTCAATAACCTTAACTTTGTAAAAAGTTCGCGAAGTAAGCACAACGAATTTATAAAAATATAAAGGAAAACATTCAAATATCCAAAGAAATCAGAACAAAATCACAAGAAAATTCAATTGATTTAGATACATTTTGATTTAGTAGCTATCATTATATGTGCCTTTGTAGATCCTCAGCTTACTTTTTCTCAAGAAACTAGGTCAATATCCAAAAATCGGCAACTTTTTAACGATTTTGATATTTCAAGTCAATGTGTTTTGTTTGTACCCGTTTGTACCGTCCAGATTTTGCTTAAATCTTGTTACTTGATTCAATACCTATCATTATCTGTGCTTTTCTTGTACTTTTCTTATGATTTACTTAAGAAACTTTTGCAATATCTAAAGAACGGCAACTTTTCAACGATTTCGTTGTTTCAAGTCAAAGTTTTTCGTTTGTACCCGTTTGTACCCTCCAAATTTGACTCAATTCATGTCAGTTGATTTAGTAGCTATCATTATATGTGCCTTTGTAGAACCTCAGCTTACTTTTTCTCAAGAAACCATGTCAATATCCAAAAATCGGCAACTTTTTAACGATTTTGATATTTCAAGTCAATGTGTTTTGTTTGTACCCGTTTGTACCGTCCAGATTTTGCTTAAATCTTGTTAATTGATTCAATACCTATCATTATCTGTGCTTTTCTTGTACTTTTCTTATGATTTACTTAAGAAACTTTTGCAATATCTAAAGAATGGCAACTTTTTAACGATTTTGTTGTTTCAAGTCAAAGTTTTTCGTTTGTACCCGTTTGTACTCTCCAGATTTGACTCAAATCATGTCAGTTGATTTAGTAGCTATCATTATATGTACCTTTGTAGAACCTCAGCTTACTTTTTCTCAAGAAACTAGGTCAATATCCAAAAATCGGCAACTTTTTAACGATTTTGATATTTCAAGTCAATGTGTTTTGTTTGTACCCGTTTGTACCGTCCAGATTTTGCTTAAATCTTGTTACTTGATTCAATACCTATCATTATCTGTGCTTTTCTTCTGCTTTTCTTATGATTTACTTAAGAAACTTTTGCAATATCTAAAGAACGGCAACTTTTTAACGATTTTGTTGTTTCAAGTCAAAGTTTTTCGTTTGTACCCGTTTGTACCCTCCAGATTTGACTCAAATCATGTCAGTTGATTTAGTAGCTATCATTATATGTGCCTTTGTAGAACCTCAGCTTACTTTTTCTCAAGAAACTATGTCAATATCCAAAAATCGGCAACTTTTTAACGATTTTGATATTTCAAGTCAATGTGTTTTGTTTGTACCCGTTTGTACCGTCCGGATTTTGCTTAAATCTTGTTACTTGATTCAATACCTATCATTATCTGTGCTTTTCTTGTACTTTTCTTATGATTTACTTAAGAAACTTTTGCAATATCTAAAGAACGGCAACTTTTTAACGATTTCGTTGTTTCAAGTCAAAGTTTTTCGTTTGTACCCGTTTGTACCCACCAAATTACACTCAAATCATGTTAATTAATTCAATACCTATCAGCATCTGTGCCTATATAGAACCTTTGCTTACATTTTCTGAAGAAACTATGTGAATTTCCAAAAATCGGCTACTTTTTAACAGTTTCGTTGTTTCAAGTCAATGTTTTTTGTTTTTACCCGTTTGTTTTCAGCCTTAAAACGAATTGTTATACGTTGAATATATTGACAATTTTAAGGTCTTACGAAATCTGTGGCTAAGTGCTATAAAATATTTAACTTTGATATCAAAATACTCACTTTACCCACTTCGGTCAAAAACCACTATTGGAAAACCTCCCCCTCCCCATAACTTTTACACCCTTAGGGTACAAACGAAAATTTTGCCGGTACAATCGGGTACAAACCCGGTACAATCGAATAGGATCAAAAAATCATGAATATCTCAAAGTCAGTTGCTAGGTTCACACAGCTCGTAATTACGTCCGTCAAATTTTGAAGTGAACAGAAAATCAAAAATACCTTATTTCTTATTTGATAAGTTATAGTATAAACTTTTACTGCCTAAGTGCTTATTTTGTAAGACTAAAGAAATATAAAATAATTAATTTGAGACAGTCGTCTTAAATTAGGAAATTATCATTATTTAAGGCAGCTCATTGTACTAGTCGCATGTAATGTCTTTTTTGTAATGATTTGTATCTGATGTACAATAAATCATTTTTGTATATTATTGTATAATTTATATTTGAAGCATCGAAAAGTAAGGTGAAGCCTTCAGCTATCTCATACAAATTGTAGATAGCGGACAAACGAAACGCGAATTCGTTTCGTTATCAAGATGTACGCGAGCACAGCTCTGTCACAGCCCTCCTAGTTAATCACCATTGTCATTGACTGTACACCACTGATGGATGTCTGTAATTATGTCTCTGTCGAATTAGTGGCTGTGCGAACGGGCGACCATTAAGGTTGTAGCTTATTATTACTGTCTAGCTACCCCACAATATTAAAATTATTGATATGTGACTAAACTCGTAAGCTTTTTGATACAATTTACATTGACAATATCACTTTCATTTCATTTATTCAGTTCCACCGTAGGTAAAGTTCTACATAAAAATTATATAATAAAATTGGTGTATAATTTTTATGTAGAACTTTACGCACATTAATTTTGATATAGGAAACACCATAAGGGATTGTGTTTTAGAAAAAGCAGACAATTAAATACAACATTCATAGATATTTATTATTAGTAAAATAATAATAAATTTGTTAAATTGAATTGAAATAAAAGATTACATGTCAAGATAATTAAATGCAGCTGTATAAGGGCATTGTCAATAATAAACTTAAATAAATATAGGTATCTAGCCTACAATCAAATACATATAGAATAACAATTTGAATAAATATCAAGGAATGTCCTAATAAGGCTGCTGTAAAGGGGCATTGCACTATTACATTGCACAGCACAGTGTTTGTTATTTTACGTCATTTTCTATGTATAATAAAAAATATCTATCTATGTAATGTATTGTATTATGTATATCAGTTATCTAGTACCCATAACACAAGCTCTGCTTACCATGGGGTTAGATAATGCTGTGTGTATTGTCCAGCATTATTTATTTATTTATTTATATCAGTCATATAGTACCAATAACACAAGCACTGCTTAGCTTGGTGTTAAATGACGCTGTGTGGATTCTTCAACATTATTTATTTACTTATTTATTTAAAATTAAAATGTCCTGCTCTTTGTAGGTCGATGACTGCACTGCTAATTCTAATTTGCTTTTTTTGGCATTCTGTAACATCTTATCTAACAACTATAAAACTGAAAAATAAACAAATAAATAGGCAAAAACAGTCAGTAAGTTGCCAGTTTGCACCGACAACTAAGCAAAACAAAACCTGGCAATAAGTTGCCAGTTTGCACCGATGCTTAATAATTTATAAGCTATTTATTTGATCAATAGAAAGCTTTCCTCTGATCTGTCTCTGATCGAAGTAATTCCCTGAAGTAAGTAGTACTTGTAGAGACAATTATATAATTCTTGTGGACCGAATACGATTCTGAGAGACGGTTGGGATGTATTGTTATAAATGGTTATTTGAAGAATAAAAGTCTGTCGAATAAAGAGGAGAATTTTCTTTTATTCATTTCGTGAGAAAAGTAAATAAGTTTTGCAGTATTCTCTTTAAATAAAAAATAATTTTGTTGGACAATCCACACAGTATCTCTCTAGGCCCAAGCTAAGCAGAGCGAATGTTATGGGTACTAGAATAATACAATGCATTAACATCTTAAGCTTAGCTAAGCCTAACGTGGAACATAGTTACTCTATCGACTACGGGATCGAAGGCACTGACCTGCTTGTGCAGCCGACTGTCCAAGGGTGGCATTACGCAAGCACGCTCGAAATAAAACGAGGTTCAACGTAAATTTTAACACGCCACCTACGTACTATTTATTTACGTCGGTACCTATTTTAATTGCTAGACAACAGCAGCGCAACCAACAACAAATATATGAAAATGGAAGGCTATTAAAAGATTATCATCAGCACTATGCCACGTGAAGTTATCGCCACTTCCTAGTTTGAGTACAATTGAGTCCTACTCGGCAGTGGCAGTGGCCGGCATATATCACGAAGTGTCGGCAATCGCTGGTGTAAACGTGTTCTTGAGTGGAGACCGTGATTCGGCAAAAATAGTAGGAAAGTAGGATGCCCTCCGGCCAGGTAGAATGACAAAAAAACTGCGACTGCAGGCTGATGCTGGATGCGGAAAGCTGAAGGCAGGGTGCTATGGCGCTCATTAGGGGAGGCCATCAGTGGACTACTAATATGTATATAGATGATGAGTTTTACTCTGTATAGTTACATTTGGAAATATTTCCCAATTCTGTATTGTTTATGTATATCTTTGGAATTACTAGTTCAAACTATTTATACATATACGCATGAAATAAAACAAAAGATTTAGGTATTTATTTCGCCGCGTAGCAGAACGCACGTACCTACTCTGATATACTTGGATGTTTACTCCAAAATTACGACGCACGTACAGCAAATTCTCTTTGATTGTAGACAGGCTGATTTTAAGTAACGATGTTGTAAATTCAATTAAAATTAAGAATGTTAATATTGATCATAATGTGTGCCTGTTGATACCCATTAACATGGTGGTAGGTCAAAATCCACTTGATGTCGTTGAGTTCTATAAATAATGCTAGAAAATTCACACACCATTATTTAGCCCCAAGCTAAGCAGAGTTTGTGTTATGGGTACTATATGATATACATAATATAAAACATTACATAGATATATATTTTTTATTATACATAGAAAAACGACCAGCACACCCAGAACAAATATCAGCAGATCGTACATACATTTGTCGCAACCTCCTGTGTCGCATGCGGACCTTCGCCCACCTAGCCACAGAGGTCGTCTACAAATCTATCGTCTATCTTAATTGTTATAATTATAATTATCACACAAAAACTTTACTATTTGTTTCCTAGTTGTTTCAATCAAATGAATTCTCTCCACATGCTGTAGTAGATACTTATATGACGTAAAAAACTCAAACGACGTTGACGGTGAAGTTAATCTAATTTCGACTTTCATGGTGTAATAACACTTGGTGTTTGTCCAACGGCTATTTTTAAATGAAACGCATTTTGACCCTTATTCTATGAATTTCAAATTTTGTTAGTCTTTCTAAGATACTTTCGAAATTGTTGCTTTAATCCATTCTTTTGTAAATGTCAAAGGGTTTATTAAGAATGGCCTAGCTACATTTTGGCGGCGTCGTCACGTCGGCGGCCAGTCTCAACGGAGACTACCCAAAAGCAGAGGACATATTTTAGGGCACAAGTGTATGAGAGTGAATGAGAATGAATGAAAATGAATGAATGAATGAGAATGAATGTGCGTTTGCCGAGTTGCGGTCTCCACTCATTAGAGCTGTTGTCGGTTCTTTGCGAGATATGGCCGGTTCACTGCCACTTCAGCTTGCACATGAATTACCCCGCAAAATAAATATAAAAGCCGTAAAATAATATTCCAGCCCGTTCGTTTCTCATAAAATAAACACAGCGTCTAACCGAATGGGTAGGGATCGGGAAGCGACGGGTCCAAATGAAATTTGTCTTTCAAACGTCCCGTTTGTGGCCGCACCTTAAAAGTTTCTTTGAGGTGACTAGTAACTCGATTGGCTCCCGACTTTTTAAGTTAGCTTTAAAAAGAATTTTAAAGGTCTCAAAGTGAAGCACTTTGGAAGTTATATGTAAAATGCATTTCTGTAACCAAAAGGATTTAAAATCTCTTTGGTGAGGAGATGAAGTTTGAAGTTGACGTTATTATTACTGAGTTAGAGATTCGTGTTAGAGTGGGGATTTTTGTTGACAAGCGCGTTGATAGATATGTTTAAGACGCTGGACTGGAGAGTTTTTTTTTTTTTTTTTTAATTGTTGCAAACTAGTAGGACTCATCAGACCACTGGATCTGTAAGTTCGCTAGTTTGCGGTTACTCTTAAAATCCATAAAAACTGTTGCTATAAATGCAACATCATTTTTGACATCATACAAGAATTTTACTATTAATTGGTATTATTACTTCCAATAATAATAACAACACCCACACACACACACACACACACTCATAACAGAAACACACAACAAATTATAAAACATAAATCACTTTTTTTTTTTCTTTTTTTTTCTTGTATATATTTTTCTCTTTTATATATATGTATTTCCCTTATTTTGATATATATACTTTTTTTTTTTTTTTTCCGGACTGGAGAGTTAGGTGCAATAACATAAACGACAATTACATCTCACACCTGCGATTCGCTGATAACATAGTTTTAAGGGTGAAGTCGCTAGAGGAGCTGAACCAGATGCTGGATGGCCTAGCTTCAGCCTTGCGACGCATCGATCTTGGCATGAACTTGGATAAAACCAAAGTCATGATCAATATGATCTACTATCCAAATATGTTATTATGAAAGTAAATGTGATTTAAATTATATTTATTTTAATTACAATAATATTTATAAGAATAAAAACAAACTTGTTTATTTCGTCACTGAAAACAAGGTTTGCTAAAGTTATTTATGATTTCCAAGTATTTCTAATTTCCACTGTAGGCCTTTAATTCCCCCGCAATGGAAAACCACTCCATCACAATAAACACTAAGCCAGATTTCATGGGATTTGTCCCTTTAATCGCATACAGAATCTACCTAATTCAACACGAAAACCTCATGCATATTCAAATTAAATTATTACCAACTCGCAATTTTATGTTAATATTGTAGAGTAAATGACGGTCTCGATAAATCAATATTTGATTTAAAAATTAACCCTTTTCAGTCAAGCAAACGTTTTGTATGAAAACATTGTTTTTAAGGTAGATCGGTTCGTGTCGGAATAGGGAAAATCGGGCTGTTACGAGAAATTCTCGTATTTTGATAAACGTACGTAACTTTTCGACAAACTCTTAATGTTCGTAATTTTTTACGATAACATTGTGTGTTACTAGGTTTTTCCATTTTTATTAGTTACTAGCCCCGCGGTTTCACCCGCGTGGCGATAGGTATTTTGTATAATATACAATATATATTTATAAATTGTAGTCTTTGTGTTGTTCTGATTATAAGCTTTATTATTGTAAAGTTTCATTAAAATCCATTCAGTAGTTTTTACGTGAAAGAGTAACAAACATCCATCCATCCATCCATCCATCCATACTTACAAACTTTCGCGTTTATAATATTAGTAGGATGGGCGCGAATTCGATGAATTTATTTGTCGAGCAAAGGGATGTTAGTAATTAAATTAAGAAAAAACTTCTGGTATCGATATGTATCAGATGAGCTACCTATAGATTGTTCGCAACAGTCTTCAGTTAGATTTATTGTTTCAACTGTAAATACTAGTTTTAACTTTATCTCTATCATACTAATATTATAAACGCGAAAGTTTGTAAGTATGGATGGATGGATGGATGTTTGTTACTCTTTCAAAACTACTGAATGGATTTTAATGAAACTTTACAATAATATAGCTTATGCATCAGAATAACACAGGCTACAATTTATAAAGATATATTGTATATTATCCAAAATACCTATCACCACGCGGGTGAAACCGCGGGGCGCAGCTAGTTTGCTAGTTATGACTTATAACCAAACTAGCTGCGCCCCGCGGTTTGTACCTAAATAAATAATATTATTATGATCATTATTGAGATAAGATATAGGTACATTTTACGATATTATATCTTGAATCGTGCCAGTGAAAATCTATTCCAACGTTTATACAATCTAGTTTTAAAATGGCATAAATCGCAAGGAAAATAATTTATCTCTCAAACAGAATTGCATTCCTTTAGCGTTCTATTAAATTTAATTTCAATGCAGATAAAGCACTCATTTCACTAAATTTTACATTCAGATCTCGCTGAGCTTTATGCAGCTGGAGATATCACGGTGCTGCCTATTGCTGAGGTAGCGTAGCGACTTTAATTGTTTTTTTTTGGAGAATCTCAAAATATTTTTAAATACGCTACGTTAACTTAATTCACCTGAGCTAATTGACCTAGGTGCTTTAAATACACTTTTATTAAACTTTAAACACCTGTATCCGCTGTTCAAAAAACTAGATACATAAAAGTGTGACATTGTGCATATTAAATAAATAAAAAATGCTGGACAATTCACATAAGCTTAGTCAGAGAGGTCAGACCTGAACAAGCGAATTGCGAAGATGGTACTGCACGACCTTCGGAGCTCCAACACGCGCCTCATTGAAGAGGCGATAGACCGAAACCGAGGGTCCAAAGTATTCACTCAGCAGCTTGGCAGGAGCCACCTGACAAAGCTTAAAACGCACGACGGACCGTATTGTCGAAGCTGGAGCTCTCCGCCGAGATAGAGGATTTCTATGGCCGTCTATACGCACATGCCCCTCATTCCCGACGAGACGACCAATATTCCAGAGCCACCCTGACACGACACTACACCGACGAACTACCTGAC
This sequence comes from Eupithecia dodoneata, assembly GCA_947044415.1. Taxonomy (NCBI): domain Eukaryota; kingdom Metazoa; phylum Arthropoda; class Insecta; order Lepidoptera; family Geometridae; genus Eupithecia; species Eupithecia dodoneata. Next base: position 4,586,499 of record OX345678.1, read on the forward strand.
ATCAGTCAAGACGAGATCGTGTTAGCTCTAAGGCAGCTTAAGCATTTCTCTGCAGTCTTTCGCAGGTCGTCATCCCACCTGGTCGAGTCGTGGTCTCCACTCAAGAACACGTTTGCCCCAACGGTTGTCGGTTCTTCGCGAGATATGGCCGACCCACTGCCACTTCAGTTTGCTTCCTTCTGTATTTTTAACACCTCTATTGCGGTCATGAGTCCGTCTACCAAGTGTGATGTAATCATCATTATTGGCAAGACCCACTTTGCTTAGAGGATGTCTAGTTAAAATATTAAATAGGCACCTATAAAACAAAATAAACTTTAATATTTTAATGAAAGCAGAAATTTGTGAGACCTGGGTGGCATTTTATTCCAGAAATCATAATATAAATCCGAAGCCTTGATAAACTTGGTACTAGAAAGATCTAAGTTTAAATTTTTAAAGAATTTATAGCGTGAAATGGAATTTCCAAGCAATTTTTCAAAGTAGCAAAAGACGGTGTAATGTTTCTACCATCATATTACGGTTGTTAAACTCAAAACTCAAACTCAATAGCATTTATTTCTTTAGGCTTACAAAATAAGCACTTAGACAAGTCAAAGTAGTAAAAGTCTGGTTACCTGCCAGACTCATATTTAGAACGCCTATCATCATCATCAGCCTATAGTAGTCCACTGTTGGACATAGGCCTCCCCCAATGAGCGCTATAGCACCCTGTCTTCAGCTTTTCTGTGAACGCCTAATCTGTGAAAAATGTACAAAAACGACAGTTCGATTTTTTTACTCACTTCTATAGTGTCCAGATAGGCATTTTAATATAGGCATAATGCGTTAGAGACGTTGAAGTTGCCTAAAAATATTATAATGGATTACCTATTTGACGAACGATATGGCGCGGCGGGCGAAGGTCCGTCTGCGACGGTTTGATTCCTGCCTTGGAAAATATTTGTCATCATCATCAGCCTATGATAGTCCACTGCTGGGCATAGGCCTCCCCCAATGAGCGCCATAGCGCCCTGTCTTCAGCTTGACGCATCCAGCATCTACCTGCCGTCAGTCTTTCGCAGGTCGTCATCCCACCTTGTCGGAGGGCGTCCTACGCTACGTTTACCGAGTCGTGGTCTCCACTCAAGAACACGTTTGCCCCAGCGGCCGTCGGTTCTTTGCGAGATATGGCCGGCCCATTGCCACTTTAGCTTGCTAATTCTATTGCGGGTGTTCTCGGTATTTTATGGTACTGCCTCAAGTCTAAAGTATAATAAAACAGTTATTGTATAATATATCAGTCATCTTGTACCTACATATGCTTTGTTTAGATCGTATTCAGAAGACGAAAAAGCAGACAGACAGTGATTCCTATAAATCCTATAAAAAAAACACAAAAACAAAAAAAACACACAAAAAAAACCAAATTTAGCCAAAAAAACAGTGAGAAGGGGGAAAAAATCCCACTAACCCAAGGACCGAGGGGTCGTCAGGTCACCCCTCGAGTTAACGCCGGGATAATGAGGCCTAGCCTCGAGGCCCCTCTCTGTGCCCCCACCAGGACCGGAAAGAAATCTATTGATTGAGTCACAAATTTTAAGAACCACAGAGTTAATAACATAATTGTAATCTAAAAACCGTCTACATTTTGACGGCGACCGCTATCTTCAAGATCTATCTTTACCAAGGGAAATAAAAGTTGAAATGTGCCTTCCCATAGGTTCCTAAAGGCTATGTAATTTCCTCGGAGTCTAATGAATGGATTAGAAGATACAATCTTAAAATATTACCTTACGTTCTACGGCGGGGAATTAATTTTATGAGGGAATACGGCTACGCGATAAAGAATCGGATTTTGCTGTGAAATATTGCTCACTTGAAAGAATTTTGTGAATAATATTGTTTTATACTAGCTGCGCCCCGCGGCTTACAGGCGGCAAAATTTAATACATAACATAACAAATTATTGAATAATTATTTATTTAAATTATTTTTTTTGACGGCCGATGTGGCGCGATGGGCGAAGGTCCGCCTGCGACGCAGGAGGTTGCGGGTTCGATCCAAGTCAGATTTTTTTGGTCGAATCGTCCGCGGCTGTTTTGTCATACACACTACACCAACACACCTACATGAAACATTAGGTATATGTAGTGTAGTGTGTAGGGCGAACAGTCGCAAATGATCCTGTTTTCAGCTGCCTCCCCCTGGGTACGCTGATGCTCAATTGTAAATCTGTAGGTACCTAAAATAATCCACTGTCCATTACCAAAAATAACAATACATAACAGAGGAATATCTCTGTTATGTGCACAAACCACAACATACCAACTAGTCGAGAACTGCTAATGAACATTGAACAATGTAGCGACAGTTGCCGAAGCACAATACACTGCGCTGGGAAATCTTCGGATGGACCCGATTGTATGAGAAATGTATCCAGTGAGAATAGCTGCATAAGATGGATGACGGCTGGAGATGCTAGGCGTTTGTTTGTATTGATTTATTTAAGTTTATTATTTATACAAAATACATGATAAGCAATAATTGAATAACATTTTTTGGATTTAAGTAAATTACATCATTAGTTTTTCATTATTTATCAATTTGGTTTTTATATTCAGTCTGGTCAAAAGTTTATTTCCTATCTGATTTATTTTCTAAGTAGGTACCTATACATTTTAATTACATATGTATATTGGATTATTCGTTTTGTTAAATTCTATGCTAGTGATTAATTAGGTTGACTACACTATTGCATTAGGTAAATACCTGTAAAAATAGTTGTAATGCTTTAAATAAATAAATAAATTAAGTGACAATAGGCTAGTGTCTTAAAAAATCTACTAAGCCCGTCAGTCAGATTATTAGAAGATATTGGACCCGTGTTTTTTCTTTTGTCAATTAAACAAAAACATATGAAGATATAGCCAGTTAAAGTTCCGCGTGACGTCACGGCTTGCTACACTGTTTAGCAAGTTGTGACGTCACGAGCACTCCTAAACTTTGTTTGATTGACAAAAGAAAAAATACGTCGTAACTGACGGATTAAATAGAAATATATATTTTTTTACCCAGGACACTACCCTATTGTACCTACCCAGACTTTGCACACCACAACGGTAGAAATACACCGTGTCATATATAAACATATACCACCTATGAGCCTTATTTACATGTATTTGATGCAGTAAATATTTTACTTTTCCTTCACAAAAAATATATATAATGAAAAATAATTATATGTGGGTTAGTGGGATCCGGCTTGAAACTATGTGCACACAATACAAAAATACTTAATTGTACACCAGTTACAGATTATTATAAAAGACATCACATGATACAAGTACAATGGGCGGCCTTATCGCTTAGAAGAAATCTCTTCCAGGCAACCTTTGGATGGAAAGAATTATGTGAATTTAAGAATAATAATCTATACAATAAATAATACAGTGACATGTTTGTGTAACAATAACAAATGAATATCAAAAGGAAAGTAGATAATCGCTTACTACTGAAAAGGTAACCATTTATTTAGATTTGTAGTTTCCGTTTTATGATAAAAAAAATTGCCGAGTCGTGGTCTCCACTCAAGAACACGTTTACCCCAGTTGTTGTCGGTTTGATCAATGATCATGTGTCTTATTATTTTCTATGGAAACATCTACATATTATGGATAATATGTAGATGTTTATAATTAATGTTTTAGAAAGAGCTATGCTCAGAGTTTCTCTGAAGGATAGGATTCGTAACGAATACATCCGACAGAGAACCAAAGTTATCGACATAGCTCAAAGAATTAGCAAGCTGAAGTGGCAGTGGGCCGGCCATATCTCGCGAAGAACCGACGGCCGCTGAGGCAAACCTTGAGTGGAGACCACGACTCGGTAAACGTAGTGTAGGACGCCCTCCGACCAGGTGGGATGACGACCTGCGAAACACTGCAAGTAGATGCTGAATGCGGCAAGCTGAAGACAGGGCGCTATGGCGCTCATTGGGGAAGGCCTATGTCTAGCAGTGGACTGCTATAGGCTGATGATGATGACATAACCTTATATTTTCAAAAAAGACAAGTGACAGACCCTTATAATAAAATAAATTTCATTTTCTATGAACTCCTCACGAATTTCAGGATCTGAAAGAATTCAAAGGTTTCCAATAACAAAGAGAAAGCAATAATAACAATCTACATTACAAGAATAGGTAGGTACTTACAGGGTGTGTTTTTATACAGGGAGGAATAAAAAAAATAAAAATAAAGAATTTTAGTAATAAAATAATGTTTCTTGTGATCATTTAGAAAATGTATGAACATGTTGCGTTGTTTTACATTTTCTTTGTTTATAATTCATTGGCCCACTAACTAGTCTGACGAAATGTTTGATATTCTTCGGGTAGGTGCTAATTTTAATTTAAGAACTAAGTGTCCCAAAATATCATCATCATCATCAGCCTATGTTAGTCCACTGCTGGACATAGGCCGCCTCATAATGAGCGCCATAGCGCACAGTCTTTCGCAGGTCGTCATCCCACCTGGTTGGAGGGCGTCCTACACTACGTTTACCAAATCGTGGTGTCCACTCAAGAAAACATTTGCCCTAGTGATTGTCGGTTCATCGCAAGATATGGCAAAATCAACTAACTTAATATACGTGATGGTCTAGTAAAATGAAACAACCTGTAAAGTCTACACTACAATAATGTGTGCTACGAAAAAACATTTCGAAACATCAAATAAAATTAAACAAAACAACGCTTAAATCCAAACGAAAGACACAATATGTCTCCATTAGTATTGTTGCTTTGTAATAAATATGGCCGCAGTATCCAAATATACAATAAAATACAAAAATATTTATTGTACACCAGATACATATCATGAACAAAAACATTACATGCGACAAGTACAATGGACGGCCTTATCGCTTAGAAGCGATCTCTTCCAGGCAACCCTTGGATGGAAAGAATTATGTGAATTAAAGAAGTGCGGGGCGTGTACCAAAGATAATTTAATATGAACATAACATGAATACTTAAAAACAAATAATAAATAAATGTCCCCTCATCCCTGATTGTTAGGTTTGAGCTCTGAAAAATGCTCCAAAAGTATTGATGCTATGCAATATGGCAGCAGTATCCAAATATATTCCTAATAGAAAGGTTTTCAAGCTCGGGTCGTCTGGAGGCTCGAGATATAAACTTGCTTTAGAATATCCAACGGTATAAAGACCACTTCCCGCCCTATTTCAATGGAAGCTGATTGACGTATTGAAAACAGATTTGCCCTGAAGTATTATGTTATCTGCTTCGAACGAAATTACTTTGAGCGTAGGTACCTATAACGATAAAAGGATTTCGATTTATAGGACAGAGTCGTTAAAATTCTTAAAGTTTTAGACAGAGAAAGTATTTATTTGCAACTTCAGATATGTCTGAAGTTGCAAATAAATACTTTATCAACAATAAAGCATTATGAAGTACTTATTTGCAACTTCAGATATTTCTGAAGTTGCAAATTAATACTTTATCAACAATAAAGCATTATAATAATAATAATAAAGCCTTTTTATTTCCTTAATACATAGAATTTACAAAATTTCATAATGAATAGAATAATATTATATGTCACTTAATTATATAAAAGATTAGATTTAAATTAAATTAAAAATTAATGATGCGTATTAAGGACCTCTCATCGAGTGAAGGCCTCCTCCATTTTACTCCATGCTTTTCTGTCTTGAGCTTTGATTAACCAGTCTATGCCAGCTGATTTGTTAATTTCATCTATCCATCTCTCTTTTGGTCTGCCTCTGGTTCTTTTGTTCTGTGGTCCTGTCCATGTTGTTATTTTTTTGATCCATTTGTTATCATCCATGCGCGCAATATGGCCAGCCCATTTCCATTTTAATTTTTTACAGTGTTTCAAAGCATCGATGACATTTGTGGTTTGTGGTATTTTTTTTTCTGTCTCTTCTCTTTATATTTAGTATACTTCTTTCCATAGCTCTTTGGCATACCTGTATTTTATTTCTTGTGTAGTTATTGTAGATCCAAGTTTGGCAGCCATAAGATAGACAAGGTAGTATGCATGAATCTAGTATTTTCTTCTTAAGCTTTAATGGAAGTTTAGATTTGAGAAGTTCTTTGTTACTCCAGAATTTGTTCCATGATAGTGCTATTCGTCTATCGATTTCGTCAGTGTTTCGAGATTTCTTAAATGATATTTCCTTTCCCAAATAAATGTAACTTGGTACGTATTCCAGTATAATATTATTGACTTTTATGGGTATGTGTATGTTGTTTGTCATTATTTTCGTTTTTGTTGTGTTAAGTTCTAAGCCAATTTGACGACTTATTGTATCTAGTTCATTTATCATTTTCTCTAGTTGTTTCGGTGTTTCTGAAAAGAGCACTATGTCATCAGCGAACCTCAAATTGCTAAGAAATTCGCCTCTGACATTTATGCCCCTTGTCTCCCATCTCAAGTTCTTCATTATGCTTTCTAGTATTGTTATAAAAATTCTCGGCGAAAGCGGGTCTCCCTGTCTAACGCCTCTACATATATTTATTTCAGCACCTTTTGATTCCATTTTTACTCTACTTACACTTTTGTGGTATATATCTTTAATAAGTTCGATTAATTCATCTGGTACGTTGCAGTCTTCTAATGCTTTCCACATGCTGTTATGGGAAATTGAATCGAAAGCTTTAGCATAGTCAATAAAAGCTAGGTAGAGCGGCCCTTTATGTTCTTCGTATTTTTCTATAATCAAATCTATTGTGTGGATGTGTTCTGTAGTTGAATAGTTTTTCCTGAAACCCGCTTGTTCTGGTGGTTGGTACTTTTCAGTGTAAGCAGTAAGACGTTCTTCTAGGCAAGACGCGAACAACTTGTAAATGTTCGATTGTAGGCTGATAGGTCTATAGTTGGCTATATCAGCTGGGCTTCCTTTTTTATAGAGTAGGATTATATCTGATTCTGCCCATTCTTGCGGTATTTTCCTGGAATCTAGAATCATGTTGAAAAGAGCTGTTAAAGGTGGTGCGAGTAAAAATCTGCCTGTTTTTATTGCCTCAATGGGGATGCCATCTGGTCCAGTGCATTTATCTGTGTTTAGGTTCTCCATTTTTTTTGCAATAAAGCATTATAAAGTACTTATTTGCAACTTCAGATATTTCTGAAGTTGCAAATAAATACTTTATTAACAATAAAGCATTATAAAGTACTTATTTGCAACTTCAGATATTTCTGAAGTTGCAAATAAATACTTTATAATGCTTTATTGTTGATAAAGTATTTATTTGCAACTTCAGACATATCTGAAGTTGCAAATAAGTACTTTATAATGCTTTATTGTTGATAAAGTATTTATTTGCAACTTCAGACATATCTGAAGTTGCAAATAAGTACTTTATAATGCTTTATTGTTAATAAAGTATTTATTTGCAACTTCAGACATATCTGAAGTTGCAAATAAGTACTTTATAATGCTTTATTGTTGATAAAGTATTTATTTGCAACTTCAACGTTCAACATCAACAATAAAGCATTATACATACTTTATCAACATCACTAGTTTTTCATTATTTATCAATTTTATTTTTATATTCAGTTTTATGGTCAAATGTTTATTTCCTATTTGATTAATTTTCTAAGTAGCTATGCATTTAAATTAGGTTACAAATTGTACCCAGATTGTATGTAGGCATACAAAATTCAAAAATTACACAGTACACTATGAAAACAAAGAACAATAAAACACAGTTGACTAAGTTCTGCTTAGCTTGTGGCGCGATTTTGCTGTGTGGATTGTACGGCATTATTTATTTGTTTTTTTGCAAAAAATTTAGCATTACAATCTTTTAGGTAACGTGTGAGTGACATAAAATTAGTTACGACCAGCAACCCTTGATTATAGATAGATAGATAGATAATTCTTTATTGCACACTAAGTATAAAATGACAATGTAACTTAACTTAAAAAAACTAGATACAATTGGCGGTCTTATCGCTCAAGAGCGATCTCTACCAGACAAACATGGATGGATAGGATCGTGGACAGTACCAGGGGATCTGTGTGCTTGCAGGTTATACATATATTATAAAATAAAATAAAATACTTTTAATACTTACATACTACATACATATCATAAAATATATATACTTATATACATAGGGACTCAGTTATGCATTAGTGAAAGCAGGACAAATAGTGCTCCTTTAACATAGTTTTAAAGGTTGGTAGATTTTAAGAACCAGAAACCGTTGACTATCCATGAAGATACTAAAGAACTACGCTTAAGAAAACAGAGGACCATCTAAAGAAAAAAAAAAAACCCAATGACGAAGAAGGAGAAATCCCTATTCCACCAATTGACCCAGAGGCCTCTGTGAGTAGAAGTCGGGGTAGGGAGGAAAAACTCAGAGCCCTATCTAACCCGCCCCGCTTCTGCAGCGCATCCTCCATGTTTGCTGAAGCCCAGGTTGATAGCTTTTACGCCATCATCCGCAAGAAAACCGCCTCGCTGCTGCGCAGAACATCCTGCAGGTCCTCACTCTTTACACTCCATGGGGTGGGTGGGAGTCTGTTTAATGACTGCTGCAAATAATATTATGTAACAATCTAATTTTAATTTAATTTAAGGTCTTATGCTTTCTTTAATTGTATTTTATTTTTGTATTTTTTTAAGTGTGTGTGTCTGATCAAGAAACTTTTTATTTTATTTTATTTAAACGCTTCTGAAGGTGAATACGAAGCGCTTAAAGAAAACCAACAGAAACAGTTAACAATTTCGTGGAAATTCAGAGAACCATCCAGTCTAACCTTTCGGTCCGGCAGCGGTATACAAAATGAAACAAATTTATAATTCAACACAGTATTTGATCAGAAACATTGTGACGGCCTGCAACCGCATTCAGCCTGTCTGTTTCTGCCACTGACAAAGGACGGCAACGTATTTGGTGGTACGGTTTGTAATATTTTTCGCTATTTTATCGAAAACCAGCTGTTACCCGCGGTATCACCCGCGTTAAATTCAAATTTCACATTTCTTAATTTTAATATAGTCTATGTTCACCGCGGTTAGTGTAGCTTCCCAAGAAATAATTTTTCAAATCGGTCCACTAGTTTCGGAGCCTATTCAATACAAACAAATAAAAAATCAAACCTATCCTCTTTATAAAATTAGTATAGACTAGCTGTGCCTTGCGGCTTCGCTATTTGTCAAATCAATACATAGTATAAAACAAAGTCGGTTCCCGCTGTCTGTCTGTCCCTATGTGGGCTTAGATCTTTAAAACTATGCAACGGATATTGTAGCGTTTTTTTAAATAGATATTTTTTATAGATTATTTGCGGCTGCCGCCAAGCGCCTTTAGACGAGAATGCTCGAAAATCGAGAAAGATCGTAAAGTGTCGAGTTCCAACGAATAGATTCGTTTTTATTTGTATCTCTTTTTTATCTAATACTACCTTTTGCCTGTGGCTTTGAACGCCTATTTCCGGTAAAGGTAAGTAGCTTAGTAACTTTACTTTACTTAACTTACTTACTAAATTAGCTTATTAACCTACCTATAGGTACCATCATCATTAGAATTGCTTGTTTTGCTAGCTTTTAGGTACAATAAGTAGGTAACAAAAAAACTGTTTTGTACATTATCTATAATAGGTATATAAATGAATCGCTGAATGTGTTGCTAAGCGCAAATCTCGAGAGTAGCTGAACCGATTTCGCTTATTCTTTTTTAGAATATACCTTGAAGTACGAGGATGGTTCTTACGGAGAGAAAAAAGAGATAAATTTAAAAAGAGAAAAATTTAAGCAAATGACCACCCGGGCGAAGCCGGGACGGGCCGCTAGTAGATAATAAATTGAAAATTCTGAATAAACAAAAGAAACTACTTAGAAACAGAGGTAGTTTGAACATAATAGAATTCACAGTTAGCGCTCTGGAGCTCCTTCAAGTTCGCTTACAGTCAGAGCTTGTTACTGTTTTCAGTGGGTAGGTAATAAGCAAGGCGTTGCGATGCCACGAAATAAAATGAACTTGAACATTTTCTGAAAGTATTACACCAGCCAACAACTATGTGAAATGTTTGTAAACAAACCACAACATAAATGACCAAAATTATTTTGTTTCTCAACAGATATAATTTTTAGCAATATCAACTGATGGAAAGATTCAAATGAACAGGGAATATAAATACCATATAAAAATACACGGTAACTTGTAGATTAGTATGAGCCGATTGTTTACAAACATTTCACATTGGATTTGGCTGGAATATAAGTACAATAGAATGTAGGTACTTACTTTGTTCGTCCTGTCGCCGTTGGTGACGTGACCCTTTGAAGGCTTTTAGCTTTATTAGGACCACCTAGGCACGAGTAGGGGATGATTTTCTACAATAACGGTACTCAATCATCATCATTATCAGCATATAGCAGTCCACTGCTGGACATAGGCCTCTCCTAATGATCGCCATAGCGACCTGTCTTCAGCTTGCTCCAGCATCTGCCTGCAGTCCTTCGCAGGTCGTCATTCCACCCGGCCAGAGGATGTCATACTACATTTGCCGAGTCGGGTCTCCACTCTTAAACACGTTTACCCCACCGGTCGGTTTTTCGCGAGATATGGCCGGCCCACTGCCACTTGCTTGTTAAGGGGCCTCCGGAGGGACGAATTCTTCATACAAACGTAATTCCAAAATTATTTCTAATTCAAGCATATTTCCACTATGATATTGCATTATTTGTATTAAAATAGTATTTATCTAGGTTCCCAAATAGCTTTTTTTTCAAAATACTTACCTAAAATGAAATGAAAGCCAATCTCATTTTGCACATTTTTATGCGAAAATGGACAAGTTTTCTTAAAAACATCAATATCTTACGTTTTATTTATTAAGGAACATAGCTTATATTGTCTAGTTACAGAATAACAATACTTTGTGAAGAATACAAAAAGTTTTCAGTCATAATTTTTGGTATTACGGAACAAACCAAATTTTGAACAGCTAATATTGCTATCGCGCACGCATGTGGCGCGGCGCAAGGGCTAAACAGGGACAGCGATATTCAGAGCGATTTTTGCAAGCGAGGGTCACCGGACCCTTAATTCTTAGAGCTATGTTACTGACTTTGGTTCCACGGTACTCAATAAAAGATGCATAAGCATAATAATAGAATAAAATAATTCATAACGTGTGAAAATTATTTATCGTGGTAATAATATCATCCAATAAAAATGTGTATATAGAATTAAAATTGTAAATTTTAATTCTGCTGTCAGCCTAAAACGCATTTTCGAATTTTCCCGTACAAAATGATTTACGCTGAGCCAAACGATCATATCGCAATATTGTTAAATATTAAAAGTGCTGCGGACATTTTCCATTTTTCATATAGATTTATTGGCAATTTCCGGTTCCTAATCAAATTCAGAAATCCCTGAACACAATGATATCTAATCTATGAACCTTGGTATTGCTACGAAACTAGGTCGTTGTGATTTTAGCTAAAGTTCTATTTTGTTTTGGATGTAACATTATATTCTTAGTAAGTTTTTTATGTTGTTTGTTTGGGTTCGTGGGTTAGGCCCCCGGTGTGTGACGCCCGGTGTGTCTCGCCAGGAGACTCGACGAGTTCCAGCCACCGGAACAGGCTGGGTTTCGCGGAGGATATGGCACCATAGACCACATACACACAGTGAGGCAGATTATACAGAAGTCCGAAGAGTATAATCAGCCCCTGTGTCTGGCTTTTGTGGACTATGAGAAGGCATTTGACTCCGTCGAAACCTGGGCTGTTCTGGATTCCTTACAGCGATGCCAAGTAGACTATCGTTATATCGAGGTGCTGAGATGTCTCTACGAGGCCGCCACCATGAGTGTCCAAGTACAGGGCCAGCAATCTAATCCCATCCAATTGCGCAGAGGAGTGAGGCAGGGGGATGTCATATCCCCGAAACTGTTCACTTGCGCATTGGAGGATATGTTTAGGTTGCTGGACTGGAAAGGAAAGGGCATCAACATAAACGGCGAGTACATCTCACACCTGCGATTCGCTGATGACATAGTCTTAATGGCGGAGTCGCTTGAGGAACTGAACCGGATGCTGGACGGCCTAGCTTCAGCCTCCCGATGTATCGGTCTTGGCATGAATTTGGATAAAACCAAAGTCATGATCAATGGCCACATTGATCCAAGGCCGGTGGTCGTACATGGTCACCTTCTCGAAACTGTTTCCGAGTACACTTACCTTGGGCAGATTCTGCAATTGGGTAAAAACAGTTTCGAGAAGGAGGCCAAAAGGAGGATTCAGTTGGGCTGGGCAGCATTTGGGAAACTACGTCGAGTCTTCTCGTCATCCATACCGCAATGCTTGAAAACGAAAGTTTTCAACCAGTGCGTCCTACCCGTTATGACCTACGGAGCTGAGACGTGGACACTCACGATAGGGCTGGTCCACCAGTTCAAAGTCGCTCAGCGAGCTATGGAAAGAGCTATGCTCGGAGTTTCTCTGAAGGATAGGATTCGCCACGAATACATCCGACAGAGAACCAAGGTTATCGACATAGCTCAAAGAATTAGCAAGCTGAAGTGGCAGTGGGCCGGCCATATTTCGCGAAGAACCGACGGCCGCTGGGGCAAACGTGTTCTTGAGTGGAGACCACGACTCGGTAAACGTAGTGTAGGACGTCCTCCGACCAGGTGGGATGACGACTTGCGAAAGACTGCAGGTAGATGCTGGATGCGGCAAGCTGAAGACAGGGCGCAATGGCGCTCATCGGGGGAGGCCTATGTCCAGCAGTGGACTGATATAGGCTGATGATGATGATGATGATGATGTGTGACGCCCCCGTCGTGGAGGCACCCGATTTCGTTTTAGTGCGATAAAAAGTATTAGTTGAATATTTTTATCCAAAGTACAGTCAGCTAGCAAAGTGTAACCTAAATTATAGAAAAGATTATAAGTGTCTATATGAAGTGATTCAAAGTCTTAGTTTTTTTATATAAACCTTTATTAATAATGTGGGCGAAACAACAATTTGCTTGTCTAATAATATGTATATTATAATATAATAATAATAAGTACTAACATGTAAAATCACAGGTCTTGGGCTGGCCATATCTCTCTAAGAACCTATAACCGCCTGGGGTAAACGTGTTCTTGAGTTCAGACCACGACTCGGTAAACGTAGTATAGGATGCCCTCTCTGACATTTATGACGATGAAGCCTACTAACGACTAAGCATACCGAACTCGAGTATGTTTTGAAGGAATGTTCAAGGCACTTCAGACGAGTTTGAGTGAAGGATTATTTGAAGAATTATCTAAAGATATGGGTGTTATCGTCTATCGATAATTTCCATTTACTCACGGCGTGGGTCGTCCGTGTCGGGGATCCCTAAGGGCTGTCACCTTCGACCGCCTCTGATTCAATAACCATTGTAATAGCTCCCTAACTTCGGGATGTTGCTATGGAAGTGTAGGCTATGGACTTGATATAGATAGGAACTGTAATGTGTTAGTTATGACGTAGATTTTGGCGCGACGACGGGCGAAGGTCCGCCTGATTGCAGGTTCGATTCCCGCCTCGGGACAATTGTGTATCATCAGTCTATGTTAGTCCACTGCTGGACATAGGCCTCCCCCAATGAGCGCCATAGCGCCCTGTGTATAATTGTGTATACGATCTGCAGATTTGTTGCGGAAGTTTTGGTTATTTTCTTTGTACGAGTATAATAAAAAAATATCTATCTATGTAATGTATTGTATCTAGTACCCATAACACAAGCTCTGCTTAGCTTGGGGCTAGATGATGCTGTGTGGATTGTCCAGCATTATTTATTTAGTTCTGGCTCGGATTTTCATACTTTGGCGTTTAGGTAAACTACATGAGCTGATTTTGATATCACTTGTGGGCAAACTCACGCAAGCCAAAGTGAAGGTGAAGATATTATCAGTTCGCGTCGCTCAGTTCTAGATAGTCCAGTTTATTGAAGTTTTAGTAAGTCCTATGTATGTACGACTAGAAATTCTACTCAAGTCACTGTTTGAAGCAAAACTTCACAAGCTTATTTCACGGTAAAACTTTTGAAACTATCACGGTTATAGTCATTTAAAACGGGATATTTACCATGATTTGATTTTTGAGTTATCCAATATTTGAAAACGGTCGTAGCAAAAGACAAAAAAATGAGGGTAGATCGGTATGTCTTGCCCATAAAACTTACTCGCAGTGCCTTCAGTTATTCCGTGATCATGGCGCATGAAACTGTGCCGAAATATTGGATAACTAAAAAATCAAACCATGTTAAATATCCCGTTTTAAATGACTTTAGTGTTAATAGCCATGATAGTTTCAAAAGTTGTATTACGAGTATCATTGTTATTATCATAAAAGTTATCTATAACGGGGTATTTACCATTCATTCATGCGCCATGATCACAGAATAACTGAAGGCACTGCGAGGAAGTTTTTATCGCCCAACATACCGATCTACCCTCATTATTTGAAAACTCAAAAATCATGGTACATTTCCCGTAAATTATTGAGTTTAGAATTTTGAGTTTTGAAAATTGGCACACTTGTTTGTGGTGTGTTTCCTTTGTCAAAAGTTAGTGTGTTTTTTAAATAATCAAAATGTAATTTATCTTTTAAAATGTATAGTATTTAACGACATCGAGTGTAACATGTGTACCTACTTGGAAATAAACTCATGTAAGTTCAGTGACAATTTCATATAATGGTATCATCGACCTGGTCTGATGAGGAGACAGACGGTGTTAGTGAGTTCATAAGAACTCCTAAACGAAACGACCTAGTTGATTATAAAAGCTTGTTTTTAAATAAGTTTTTTTAGATATTAAAAAATATTTCTTCAGGGAACTACAATGAGACAGATAAACCTGCACAGACAGTTTTTTGTGGCGGTTCATAATAAATGAAATGAAATGAAAGTTTATTTCTTTAGGCTTACAAATAAGCACTTAGACAAGTCATATTTTATATTATTATATTGATGTTCACTTCAATTTTTTGTCCACCAGTGGAAGAAGTGAGAAGAAACCACTAGTATGTTCATAACTTATGTGTCTAGTACATATGATTTTTGATAAATGACGTTGCTGATGATTATTTTCCGCCTCCTGTATAACAGCTTCCAAGGTTCTACTTATAACACTTCAGGACACGGCTCGGAAACTCTTTTATCAGCTTAATTGTAATGGTAATTCCTTATTTTTTATTGGATGAGAGTGTGCCGTTTTATGCTGCTTTTATGAACACTTTTGCGGGGAAATCGGCTTTTTTATTTCCCAGTCATACTCTAGGTAGGCCTACAATTAAAATGCCCATCAACTATGTACTATTAAAAGGTTGTAGTGTTTTAATTACTAACATAAACCCATCTCTAGATTGTTTCCAACAGTATGCGGTTAGCCCAACTGTATGCGGTTAGCTCAATAGTATCCCGATTTGAAGATAGTTTCAAGATATGATCGTGAAACTCATATTTGTATGGGATTGCGAGTAATTTTGTTTGTTACTATCATAGATTTTAGTTACTACGTTACAAGTACCTACAGGGGAAATTTTTAAAATCATCATTATCGTTATGGGTCTTGATATCCATCATACATCGTCACCCACTTGAAAGCCAGCGCTGCATTGGCACTGGTGTCAATGTAGCATTTAATGCTGAGCCGGTAGCCTTCTGTGTTCTCGTATTTAAATTATTTTATTAGTTCCTCATTTGTTATCTTTATATTAGTTCTTAATTTGTACTATTTTATATGAAACGCAAATCATCATCATCATCATCAGCCTATAGCAGTCCACTGCTGGACATAGGCCTCCCCCAATGAGCGCCATAGCGCCCTGTCTTCAGCTTGACGCATCCAGCATCTACCTGCAGTCTTTCGCAGGTCGTCATTCCACCTGGTCGGAGGGCGTCCTACACTACGTTCACCGAGTCGTGGTGACTCAAGAACACGTTTGCCCCAGCGGCCGTGGGTTCTTCGCGAGATATGGCCGGCCCACTGCCACTTCAGCTTGCTAATTCTTTGGGCTATGTCGATAACCTTGGTTCTCTGTCGGATAAAAAAAACGAAAATAAGTATTTTCCATTCTATTCTCTTCGCCACTTCCATCAGATAAAATTGCGGTCAGATAAAGATACAGAGAAAGATTCATGACAAAAAACAAGACTCGTATCCCTGCTATTGAGAATTCGCTACATTTTTGAAAACATATCTGCTTATTCAAAAAACGTAACGAATTCTAAAATGTATCCCGATTTTTTTCCGAGATAAATCTAAATTTATTGTAAGGTCAAGCGTAAAAATACGAAATGAGACCCGCCTATAAAAAACGTTCTGATAAAAAACGTTCCGATCTGATGATCTTGCAGGTAAAAATGTATCATTCCTACAATCACACAATATAATGAAACATATTATAAATGTGAAAATTTGGCTGTTTAGATGTATGGATGTTTGTTACATCTTTACGCTAAAACTTCGAAGTGGATTTGGCTGTAATTTTGCATTCAGGTAGTTCTGGGCGTGGAATAAAACATAGGGTACTACGAGTACTTTTAATTCCATAAAGGGGATTTACCCATGGGATAGAAATAATCTAAAAACGTTTCCATAGAAACAACGCGCGCGAAGCCGAGGGCAGAAACTAGTATTTTATACTTTTAACACTTTGACTGCTGAAATCACACGGTATGTGTTTTCTACAAGTGACCAATATGCGTAAATCCACACTAGCGCAGCGGCTGAGAAAATACAGATCTTTGTGACTCAGCACAGCCGTAATATTTTTCGAACGAAACGCATGTGCGGCGCAACACAACCGCTATGTAGAGCGGCAGCACGAATTTTTTAGGTTAAA
Source organism: Eupithecia dodoneata (assembly GCA_947044415.1). Taxonomy (NCBI): domain Eukaryota; kingdom Metazoa; phylum Arthropoda; class Insecta; order Lepidoptera; family Geometridae; genus Eupithecia; species Eupithecia dodoneata. Next base: position 4,603,385 of record OX345678.1, read on the forward strand.
AAAAGATCGCAGTCGTCGAAAAAAAATCGCAGTCAAAGTGTTAACCTAAATTTACCTATGTTTATATAACCTACTCTTCCTTGCGGCTTATATGCTCTTAAAGTTGTTTACAGTTTAACTTCTGTAATATTTGGTAATATAATAAGTAAGGAAGGTAAAGGTTCATACCGGAACCCTGCGGAACCCGGACCAATTTGATCGGTGACAAAATTAAACAAGGCTTATTTCCTTATAAATCTTTAAAACAATGCTCGACGACCAATGTGGCGCGGTGGGCGAAGGTCCGCATGCGACGCAGGAGGTCGCGGGTTCAATTCCCGCCTCGGAACAATTGTGTGTACGATCTGCAGACATTTGTTCCGGGTGTTCTGGTTGTTTTCTATGTATAATAAAAAATATCTATCTATGTAATATATTGTATTATGTATATCATTTATCTAGTACCCATTACACAAGCTCTGCTTAATTGGGGCTAGATAATACTGTGTGAATTGTCCAGCATTATTATTATTAATGCTTTCCGAGGCACGGAGTGTATCACTGCCAAATAACTGACTCCGGGAGTAGTACTTATAATTAAATTTTACATAGTCTTAAAAATACCTTATTGTTTGGGTCACTTTTAGTTTGATCCTCAAGCGAATTTGCATGTTTCGAGCGCCAGTGGCTCGCATATTACGATCCTACTTTAATAATAATAAATAAATAATAATTTATTTTATCTTCAAAACAACAATTACAAACATCTTACAGTTAATTGTTATAACAAGATATAGTGTAGTAAATACAGATACCAGTTTGTGAAAAACTAGTGCCAGTGACAGGTTTTAAAACCTGTGACCACACCAGTCACCAGTGACTTCAATAAATAAATAAATAATGCTGGACAATTCACACAGCATCATCTAGCCCCAAGGTAAGCAGAGCTTGTGTTATGGGTACTAGATGACTGATATACATAATACAATACATTACATAGATAGATATTTTTTATTATACCTACATAGAAAACGACCAGAACACCCGGAACAAATATCTGCAGATCGTACACACAATTGTTCCGAGGCGGAATTCGAACCCGAGGACCTTCGCCCACCGCGCCACATCGGTCGTCAATAAATTACATATAGAAATAGAAATAGAACATATTTATTTGCGTTTCATATAAAATAATACAAATTAAGAACTAATATAAAGCTAAAGATAACAAATGAGGAACCAATAAAAGAATTAAAATACGAGAACACAGAAAGGCTACCATTAACACTTTGATTGCTGAAATCACACGGTATGTGTTTTCTACAAGTGACTAATATGCGTAAATCCACACTAGCGCAGCGGCTGAGAAAATACAGATCTTTGTGACTCAGCACAGCCGTAATATTTTTCGAACGAAACGCATGTGCGGCGCAACACAACCGCTGTGTAGAGCGGCAGCACGAATTTTTTAGGTTAAAAAAAAGATCGCAGTCGTCGAAAAAAAATCGCAGTCAAAGTGTTCAATGCTACATTGACACTGCCAATGCAGCGCTAGTTTTCAGCGGCATATACTACTTTATATTAAACTGGTAACAAATATAGCGTTTGATTGAGTAACTATAGTTAGCTAGTTATAGTTACTCTGTATACTTCCCGAAGTTTATCATTGGTCCCTTTGCGAAGTAACTCAGAGACGATTTATTCATAATTAAGCGAGTGGAACGGTAACTTAGCTTTAGTTATAGTGGCTGCGAAGATATTGTTAAGGGAAATGAATACAGGAAAGAGAGAATAGCTGGTATATAACCTACAAGCACACGGATCCCCTGGTACTGTCCACGATCCTATCCATCCATGATTGTCTGGTAGAGATCGCTCTTGAGCGATAAGACCGCCAGTTGTAGATACAACTGGCGGTCTTATCGCTCAAGAGCGATCTTTTCGTTCGTTTCGTTTCTGAAGTTTTTATTTTACATTGTTTTATTATCTAAGTGTGCAATAAAGAATTATCTATCTATAAAGTTTTTCTACGTGATAGAATCCGGAATATGGGCATACGTAGAAGAACCAAAGTCACCGATATAGCTCTCAGAATTTGTTAGCTGAAGTGTTAGTAGGAAGGTCATTATAGTTCGCAGAACTGGTAACCGCTGGGCAGTAAACGTTCTCGAGTGGCCGCGGTGCAGCGCATAATCGTATGTTGGGTGACCAATCACCCGATGAACCGACGACATTGTAGCGGTCTCAGGAAGTCGATGGGTTGACTCAGGACCTCTTTGTGGCGTCGTATGGGGGAGGCCTGCAGTGGACGTGTATGGGTTGATATAGTGAAGATAATAGCCTTTTATTACCGTATTCTTGTTTTTTTGTACAAACCAACTTAGTTCCCAAATTACATTTATTAATTTTCAGCATTTCTTATTATTGAAATTCCCTATCAATCTTTTTTTATCAGCTAAACAAGTATTCTATTGATAAATATAAGATAACTTAACACGGATCCCGTTCATTCAAATTTTAGGTAAAAGCCTACAAAACCCTATTCTATTCTAACTTGCTACGTCATAGCCAGCTAAGATTTAGGTAACTACGGCATAGCATGCTCCGATGTACTAGCGACGACGTAGCACTATGCTTAAATGCTTATAGAGGTATTTTGCATTATTGCTATTCTATTCTAACTTGCTACGTCGTAGCAAGCTACGAAGTACCGGTGGCGTAGCATTATAAGAAGTATGCTGCGTTAATTCTATTCTATTCTAAGCTAGCTAAGATTTAGGTAAGCACGTTGTAGCAAGCTATGAAAACACAACGCAGCAAGCTACACGCCGGCCGTAGCCGTAGCCGTAGTACTATGCTTGCTAGCCTAAAATACCGAAATATTATTGTGTGAATTCCAATAATGGTTCAGCTGCCATGTTATCGGACTGCTCTTCGAAAACTTGACTACATTAAACCGCGCGTATTCGAAACACCAAGGAATATCTGACGACTAGTCGTTTAGAGACAATTCCAAAACTTGAATGGTTTAGCTGTGAGAGAAATTTGGATAATATTCCTGACGCATGACGTATGCATGTTTCTTCATCCAAAAACAGGCCTATTTCGCTTAAATGTGACTTTAATGTGCGACTGTTAAAAACAAATAAAACTGAATAATAATAAAAGTATTAAAATAATAATAAACCGTAATCTCCCCTATAGCCCGATTACCCAGTCCATCCATCCATCACAATAGCCTGGTTTTTTATTTCTTTTATTTCCCTTTACAATAGTCTCTACACCTGGCGGATATCATATTGTGCACCAGAGGATGATGCCCGTTATGTGTAGCCCTCGCCTTTAGATTGAATCTCTCGAAGGGCCTCGGTGCTACTGGCTTCGGCCCCACGCAAGCCCACCAAAGGACCGGTTCACTTTATGGCCCAAGATCAAGGAAATATAAGATTAATAATAATAATAGCGGCGTAATAGCGAAGAGCCTCGATCAACACCTGAAGAGACTCTCGCTAGGAAGTTGGATCAAGGGCCAGATCCAGAAGGCGGTACTCTTGGACTCGGCACGTATCGTCAGGAAGTTCCTTTCTCTGCAGCCCTAGTTACCGGCCGCTTGAGCCTAGCTTCGCGGTCGGTGATCTACCGTTTTGATATATTTTTTACTGTAGAATATTTTATTGTATTTTCTATAGTAAAAAATGTATTTTATACGAGAATTTAAATAATGAGTGTATAATAATTCATTTATTTCAGGCAACATTAGTCTAGTACAGGATGGAAAATACTTAAAAACTACGGCCCATACCATAATTTAACCAAATATAATACATTACCTTAATTTAACATACATAAAATAAACCTATTATAGCAGCAGTGATGACAATTCAACTTGTAGTTAATTTTTGTAGAACTACATTCATTTAAATTATTTCATTCATTCATAACTGAGTTTTTAGATTTGGAACTAGTTTTTATTATTATTGTCGATAGAATAAATAAAAATATACCTAAATGCAAAACAAATATCAGTTCTACATATTCAGTTCAAGTTAACTTACGTTTTGAATAGTTTAATCGCTGATTACTCGTTGATCTGAAATTAGGATTCTCAATGATCTATGGTAGAGAGGTGGCCAAGGTGGCCCATTGTCAGTATGGGAAAGTCTGAAATTATAAGATATAAGAAGATCTCATTTTAGGTAAAAAAACCTGCATTCATACATTTAAAAAACAAAACTTGTATTCAGCTCGGGAATCGAACCCGCAATAGTGGGTTCGATTCCCACTATTGTGGGAATTACAACATTTCAATATTTCTAATCACAGCCTACATAACACTATTGCGTTTTGTATCTTCAGGTGGTGATTTGCTTTAAATAGGTACTAGACTAGAACAATGATTCTAAATTGAGGTGTCAACATTCTGACATCCAAACTGTATTTGCTCAGTATATCGATTCCGCAAGCGTTTGAGCCCCTCACTCCTCTGGGCACTGGGCTGGAGCGATATTGCTTATTCGCAATGCTCACTTTTGGGAGATGGGGAAATTTGTGATAGCGACAATTTTAGGGAAAATTTGTGTAGGGTAAGGTTTAATAATTGTTAGTTACTTGCTTCTGCTTATAGATTGGAACGTGTGTTCCCGATGTATAAAGTAGTCTGTATCCAGAACTTCTAAGTATTTCATTTTCATACCGCAATGCTTGAAAACGAAAGTTTTCAACCAGTGCGTCCTACCCGTTATGACCACGACTCGGTAAACGTAGAGTAGGACGCCCTTCGACCAGGTGGGATGACGACCAAAAACTGCAGGTAGATGCTGGATGCGTCAAGCTGAAGACAGGGCGCTATGGCGTTCATGGGGAGGCCTATGTCCAGCAGTGGATAGGATGGTGTAGTAGGCTGATGATGATGATGATGATGTTATTTAGTTAGACTAAAAACCAGCGCTCTTTCATAAATGACATTGGGTTATTGTGTACTAGCTTCGCTCGCGTTGATATCTTTGTGTCAAACAACTTATAAACCTTCCTCTGGAATCACTCTATCTACTCGTATAAAAAAAAACACATAAAAACCGTTGCGTAGTTTTAAGGTACAAGTCCGAGATGGGCTGCAGACTGCAACCGCGGGCGACATTACGTCTAGCGGCTGCGGTTGACCGCAGTACTGCCTGCGGTCGCGTTTGCTTCTATTTCCAAGGACGATTCGCGACACCGCTGGCGCTGCAGTCTACGGTCGCTGCGCGTCGCGGCCGCAGGCAAGTAGTGCCGCTTGCAGCCTGAAGCTGCAGTTTGCGGCCTGCGGTCCATCTTGGAATTGCACCTTTAAAGATCTAAGGATAGATAGGGACAGACAGACAGCGGGAAGCGACTTTTTTTTATACTATATGTCATGAAGAGCAACAAGCTGAGTCGGGACCTGTTAGACCTATACACGTGCGCTTATCTGCTTTCTGTGAGGGCTACTTAGTACCAACCTAATGCTACTTGTGTTAGTACCTACATTTGTATTAACTCTGTTGTTTAGTCAGTGTGACGAGTTATCTAATACTAAGTAGTCGTATATTGCTATAACTAAGTTTGTTTATGTGCTGTGTCTAATAAATCATTATCTTTCTTTCTTGGTTTTTGCGCGGTCGACGCCCAGGTATTAAACCGATAATATTAAACAAAACCGATACAAAACTTAACATTCTTACCTTTGGTCGTGATTGCTTAATTTTGACAGTAACTTAATTAAATATCGTCTCAAGGATAAAAAAAGGTCTTCTTTTCAGTTTTTTTATAGAAAGTATACTCTATCATTATAATTGGTTTACTTTAAAAAGATAGAAGTTAACAAAACATCAAAGTGATCACTTTATTTCTAGTTTTATCTAATATGCAATTTGGATTTTCTGAGAGTCTTTAAGTTCTTAAGAAAATACAGCACTTTGTGTTCTGAGTTTTGCTGCGACACACATGCCAACGAACTTTCGCAATTTTCTAGAACATGTAGACGAAACTTGTAATTAATAAATAATGCTGGAGAATCCACACAACATCATCTAGCCCCAAGCTAAGCAGAGCTTGTGTTATGGGTACTAGATAACTGATATACCTAGATAATACAAAACATCAAATAGATAGTTTTTTTTTATACCAACACACAACGAACAAACTTCTGTAGATCGTATACACAATTATCCCGAGGCGGGAATCGAACCTGTAACCTCCTGCGTCGCAGACAGACCTTCGCCCACCGCGTCACAGAGATCGTTTAACCTTTCTAATAATTTCTCAAAATAAATGAAAACTCACGGGCATGTTGAAAATTATTTCTTCTAGTAGAGCGGTATCTAGCACACTTCGAGGCATCTCAATAATCGATGTACTACTGGAATGTGACCTTTCCTTGGTATGCGGGAACGGTACGCTTCGGTATTCACAGTTAATTCTATAGGTTATTAAATCAAAATGCCTCTTATAAGTGACTACTTTGCGAATTCCCGCCTGCAACGCAGGAAGTCAGCCTCCGACTAAGGAGGTTCGATTCCCGCCTCGGGACAAATTACTACATAGTATAAAGCAAAGTCACTTCCCGCTGTCTGTCTGTACCTATATTTGCTTAGATCCTTAAAACTACGCAACGGTTTTTGATGTGTTTTTTTAATAGATAGAGTGATTCAAGAGGAAGTTTTCTTTGTATATAATTACATGCATGTGCGAAGCCGGGGCGGGTCGCTCGTTAACACTTTGACTGCGAACTTTTTTCGACGACTGCGATCTTTTTTTTAACCTAAGCCATTCGTGCTGCCGCTCTACACAGCGGTTGTGTTGCGCCGCACATGCGTTTCGTTCGAAAAACATTACAGCTGTGCTGAGTCACACAGATCTGTATTTTCTCAGCCGCTGCGCTAGTGTGGATTTACGCATATCAGTCAGTTGTAGAAAACACATACGGTGTGATTTCAGCACTCGAAGTGTTAATAATAAAATCATATATATAGAGTATACGAATTCCCGCCTGCAACGCAGGAAGTCAGCCTCCGACTAAGGAGGTTCGATTCCCGCCTCGGGACAAATTACTACATAGTATAAAGCAAAGTCACTTCCCGCTGTCTGTCTGTACCTATGTTTGCTTAGATCCTTAAAACTACGCAACGGTTTTTGATGTGTTTTTTTAATAGATAGAGTGATTCAAGAGGAAGTTTTCTTTGTATATATTACATGCATGTGCGAAGCCGGGGCGGGTCGCTCGTTAACACTTTGACTGCGAACTTTTTTCGACGACTGCGATCTTTTTTTTAACCTAAGCCATTCGTGCTGCCGCTCTACACAGCGGTTGTGTTGCGCCGCACATGCGTTTCGTTCGAAAAACATTACAGCTGTGCTGAGTCACACAGATCTGTATTTTCTCAGCCGCTGCGCTAGTGTGGATTTACGCATATCAGTCAGTTGTAGAAAACACATACGGTGAAATTTCAGCACTCGAAGTGTTAATAATAAAATCATATATATAGAGTATATACATACATATCATAGCTTGGGCATTAAGTACAATTAAAACGATCGCTTGGTTTGACTTCACTTATGCTTAATTTTAAATTTCAAAGGCGAGCTCATAGTCAAAGCAAGCTCCTCTATTGTGTTCTAATGATGTTGGCGATGGACAAAAGAGGGATTGCTTTTCAAAGAAATAAAGAGGAAAAGCCAGAAACATTTTACTGAATTAATATAAGTATTAAGTAGGTTATACTCGAGTTCGGTATGCGTAATCGATAGTAGGCTTCATCGTCTTTAATCTCATTAATGTCATTGAGATCTCCAAAATTCTACTAATATTATAAACGTCAAAGTTTGTAAGTATGGATGGATGGATGGCTGGATGGATGGATGGATGTTAGTTACTCTTTCACGTAAAAACTACTGAATGGATTTTAATGAAACTTCACAATAATATAGCTTACATATCAGAATGACACATAGGCTACATTACATGAAGATATATAGTATATTATCCAAAATATCTGTCACCACGCGTGTGAAACCGCGGGGCGCAGCTAGTCCATTATAAATAAATCTCGTCTCCCAAGCCAACCTAACCTGCCCGTGGTAAATCCTACTAGATTACGAACTAGGCTCTGGTGAAAATATCAAACCATCTTCATAATTTGATAACTCATTAATTCTTCAATTATTTTTCATTACTTGACTCGCAGAAAAGTGTCCAACCAGACGCAGTTGCCATTAATTAACAAAGAATTAATGATCCATTATAAATAATAACAAGCTCTTTTAAGGAGCATTCAAGGTAAGTCGCCAGGTACCGATGAAAGTTTATTTCTTCACTTGTATAAAAAAAATCTAACATTAGATCGGCAAGCTGAAGACAGGGCGCTATGGCGCTTATTGGGGAGGCCTATGTCCAGCAGTGGACTGATATAGGCTGATGATGATGATAATGAAGATTAGATCGAGCTAAGGAAGTTTTTACTATTAAGCATATCGACGCGTTTGGAGTTTCAGTAGAGGTTGAATCGTGGTCCAGGTAACGACAAAAGATATGGTAAAAGCAATAATGTCAAATTTTATAGCGCAAATAAAGGTAAAGTAGGACAAAAACAACTTTAAAAATGGGACAAAAATTCGACGCCACACAACAAACAACAAACACTAACTTTTAATTCGTTTATCAAAAGCGTGTTGCGAAAACTGGGTCGAATATTAACCCAAACGAACTTACCTCGCACAATATGAGCATAGCAGTCACGGGGTGCGTTCACGGTTGAAAGCGGAAGCGGATAGAGAAGCGGAGGCGGAATTTCGATTTCGGCAAAACGTTTTCTAGCTGGGGCGAGCTTTTATTTGATTGTCCTGTCTTAAGGCATCCACCGTCAGCCAGTAGTCTTTCGCAGGTCGCCATCCCACCTGGCCGGAGGGCGTCCTATACTACGTTTAATGGTTTATCTCCACGTTTACCTCAACGTTTTAGACTACTCTTATATCATACATATATCCTTAGATATACGTATATTAACCTTCACCATCTAGCCCCAAGCTAAGCTCGTGTTAGATTCAGATTTATTTATTGTCATAAAGCAGACATATAAAATTGTACATAAAGGTACCCTAATTACTCGTATGTTATATGACGTATTTACATAATACAATAGCTATAGATAAATATTCTTATTCCACATAAATAACGACCAGAGCACCCGGAACAAATATCTGCAGATCGTACACACATTTATCCTGAGGCGGGAATCAAAACCAACCTCTTCCCTCGCAGGTGGACCTTCGTCCACCACACCACAGAGGTCGTATAATCATAGCTATAATGCCAATCATAGCTTATTACCGAGATGCAGTACCTACTATAGAAATAAATAACGCTAAAATTTCAAAAAACAATCAAATAATTAGTATAATGCATGAATGCATCCATCACAATTGCCTGTCTAATAGTTTGCCCCGTTGCTGCGTTTAAGTACTCGCTACAACCAACAAAACATAAGATATTAACTGCAAGTTGTAGTTCTGCAAGCCCATAAGACGTTTACTTCAACCCCATAAGACATTATAATACCACAGGCCATAAGTTGTTTACTGCGAGGCTATAAGGTATTACTGCAAAGTTGTACGTCACCTGGTCACTTGTGCAGCATTAATAATTCGAAGGCTTTCCTTCGGTCTTAGTTGTATGGTCAGAGATTCAGCGAGCTTGTTTGGGGATGGATTTTCTACCAATTAAATTTCAGGGATCAACATCCTTGAAATTGAATTGGTAGTCTAAATGGATTGCATAACACGAGTGTGGATAACCACTATTGGACAGGTTTCCTTTGAAGATGGAAGGGTTAGTAGTAAGGAGTCATGCATGATACCAAGCTATTTAACTATAGATACTAATAGGTTGTAAAAATAAGTAGTAAAAATAAGGAAACTGAAATGGAGTTGGACTGGACATACAGCAAGAGGAAGAGACAAATGGAGCAAAACGCTGATGGATTGGTTTCCAAGATACAAGAACGAAATAGAGGGAGACAATTCAAAAGATAGGAGGACGAGCTAAGTGACGTAGCAGGGAAAACGTGGATAAGGTTGGCGAGAGATAGAGTGAAGTGGAAGGGGTTGGAGGAGGCCTTTGCCAAAAGAGGGCAAACAGATAATATAGATGTACCTAGTTTAAGAAATAGTAGTTAAGTAAAACCATATACTGTAAATATTTTCTGAATAAAAGATTTTAAAATGAAATCAAATTAACTAAAAGGTTATAAAAACATAGATATACTTACTTACTAAACTTACCATCTACTGACCCCGGAGATATATATATATATCTTTTAAAGATTTTGGTTTTTATGAGAAACTTTAAACAGAACAGATCTGACGACTTACAGTCTTACTTACAGTCCTCTCTGGCCTTTTTCTTCTCATTTACGGTTGAGCTGCAGATTATGGCTGATTTTTAATACATGGTAGGTAGTGTATCTAAACTATTCCTAAATATAGCCGCCTTTCTACCCGAGACCACAATTATGGAATTACAAAAGATTGGGTACTCCAGCAAACAGTATACGGAATTACGTAACAAAATGCTTTTATTATCCGTGAATACAACAAAGAAATATACAATTAAACAACATTACTTGAACTGAACCGATTCCATTGCAGGGTATTTCTAAAGTATTAACGGGGTCTGCTTGTGTAACGTCTTTGATGTTTCAGGTATCCATAGGCGGTGGTAACCGCTTCCCATCAAGTGGGCCTCATGCTTGGTGGATAAGGTCTTTGGCTGAAAAACAGCGCTGATCATAAAACGTTCAGCACACGCTGAGCCAACCCCTATTTCGGCGCAGGGTCATGGAGGCAGTCTTATTCTATTATCACCCTTTTGTGTCACTTACCTCCATGTTAAACTTTTTTTTTCCTGTTTGTTTGTTCTATGCCTGTATTTTGACCCTATGTCCAAATAAATTGATTTTCTATTCCATTCTATTATTGTCTATCTGTGGTATAAAAATGCGTTTCAAAACGTTCTTATTTACACCGCACCTTAAGTCGAAGCCCATCTTTCTCTCTTTGTCTCGTTGCGTTTTATTTCTTACGAAGAGGACAGCTGAAAAATTCACCACCTCCCAACAAATTGCTTCTGCAACTTTTATGCACTAAGTTCTGCACCGTTTGTAACTTTGGTATTTTTCATTTAGGTCCGGGATGGTGTGGAGAGGACACTTTCTTATTGTCTTTTTCAATCTTGAGAGGAAACAAAGTTTATTAAAACTTGATTTTCTCTACTAGATTTTTCCAACGGCTTCCCACACGTTTTTCCGGAATTTTTAAATCTAATATAAACTAAAATGTTCGTTAGAAGATACCCAATAGACAGTTAAACAGAGAGAAACACATATTATTCGCATTTATTGGTATGGATAATTAAATAAGTATATACATACGTCAGATCAAGGAGAAACCCGCCGGGTGATTATGTAACTCGCGACCGGTTTGCCACAGGCGTAAATTAAGCAATCAGTGCTGTCAAACGTCAATTTTGTATTAGTTTGACATCAGCTACAACGTCAACATTGGTCAAAATTGACGTTTGACAGCACTGATTGCTTAATTTACGCCTGTCGCAAACCGGTCGCGAGTTACATAATCACCATACTGTTGTCATATCTTTTAAAGAAGTAAAAGTTGGATCGTAAAGAGAAAGTGAAGGAAATTGCACCATTGCACCGACAAGAGCTAGAATCTATAAATTATAATAACGTTGGGGATAGGTAAGTTCCTCTATATTTTAAGCAAAGTTCAAATTCTCTTTGACTTTAGTAAATTTCAACTCAAGCCAATAACATATTTTATCAAATAACATCTCATAATTTAAAGATTCTATAATATATATATATATAAATTCAGCACTGATGATATTATTCTGACACAGTAAGACGAAGACAAATCCTTTTAATATCATGGAATACTTTGATTAACGTAGATTCAGTTTTCAGTGCCCTTAGAACCGCACTTTGATCATTCAAATTAGAATAGAATAGAATACTTATAGAAAATATTTATATACGTTTCTAAATATCATAAAATACAAAGTAATTACAACGGCACAAGGTTTACCTACAAAACAAGTGCATTAGGTGCCTTAGTACTTCATACAGAAGCAACCTTAGCTGAGGAACTTCGCGGTCTACATCTTCGTGCCTTGGAAATAAGATTAAGCCGTTGGTCCTGCTTAAATGTCCTTTTGATACGAATCAAAAAATTCAGTTAGTAGAACAAACACATACATCATAGTAGATCTAGAGACTTCAGAAAGTCATGCTAACAATACGATTTATTTGAATTCATGTAAATTTAGATTCGATGAAGATTAAGGTCGGTGTCTGGACTGTGTGAGCTTAAACATTATTGAACTAGCAAAGCTAAGTCTATTTTATTGTTCTGTGGCTAAGTCTTATGAGGTTAAAGTAATTGCTTCAATTACTCATAACTAGGAATATCTGATAGTTAAACGAGCAATTTATTATATCTTTGTGAATTTTAATTGCTCGGAGTTTCTCTGAAGGATAGGATTCGTAACGAATACATCCGACAGAGAACCAAAGTTATTGACATAGCTCTGAGAATTAGCAAGCTGAAGTGGCGGTGGGCCGGCCATATCTCGCGAAGAACCGACGGCCGCTGGGGCAAACGCGTTCTTGAGTGGAGACCTAAACTGGGTATACGTAGTATAGGACGCTCTCGACCAGGTGGGATGACGACCTGCTAAAGACTGCAGGCAGATGCTGCGTCCAGCTGAAGACAGGGCGCTATGGCGCTCATTGGGGGAGGCCTATGTCCAGCAGTGGACTAATATAGGCTGATGATGATGATGATGTACAAAGGTCCGAAATAGATTACATTCTAATTTGAATTAATTTAACAGTCCATTACGTTTCGAGGTGTCTATTATTTTGCATTAGCATTTTTTTAGCATTAGAGTTTATGTGAAAATATCATACATTGGCTTTACCATTTAGGTACCTACAGAGATGACTAGGGCCGACGCATGGATTTTTCGCCATGCCAGCTTTAATTATATCATCGGCGGGCCTTAGTGGTAACTAAAGCTAACGTACTAGTTATTCTCGAACCGAGTCGTCTATTGCGTGACGATGGTAAGAGGCCCGACGGCATGACACTAGTCCCATGGGTGCTAGGGAGGCCTATTGTGTGGGACGCTACATGTGCCGAAACACTTGCGCCTTCCCATATTCCTAGGACATCCGTGAGGGCTGACGTAGCAGATTTGGCCGAAGATCTCAATAGGCGCAAATAATATGCAAGTCTCGACTGAGCATATGCATTAAAATTTGTTCCCCTTGAAGTAGAGACCCTAGGACCGTGAATGGTATCGACACTCGATCGATTTAAGGGTTTTTTAAAAAAAAATCTGTGCGTCTGCGTGAACGAACAAGAGCTGATCATACAGCGGTTCAATGTAGACAGCGTCTTATGGACGCTTTGTACTGGTATTGACATTGATCAGTAGAGCTACCTAAAAAAAAAACATTTAACCCTAAGATTGTTTGCAATGGTCCCAGTTTTTTTCTCTAGTACATAGGTAAATACCAGTTCTAAATTGTTTCTATTATTTGATTGTAACTATCTTAATTAATATAGATTACCTATAGAATACTGCACTGAGCGAATAGCACTGAGTGCGAAAAATTGCTCTTCCATGACTGTCAAAGTATATAATAAAATTCCTAGAGACATAAGAGAACTGCCTACTTGTAAATTTAAGACAAAACTCCGTATGTGGCTCATAGAGAAATGTTTTATGACATCAAAGAACTATGACATTAAATATTATAATCATTAAATTACCTAGTTATATAAGTTTAATATTGTACGTCCATAATTAATGGATAAACTGTTGATTCACCTAGCTTTTAAGATCTTTCTGTACACAGTTTCTACAATAAATTTTATTTCATTATTTCATTTCAATACCTAATACCTATCATAAAAATAACAGTTTAAAAAATACAAACATCTTTGACGGAATAATTTTAAGTATTCATAAACGATTATAAAAACAGCTATTATATTAAAATAGCTAGAAAACCATAATGACCAATCAAAAAAACCCAAAATACAATTTTTCCCTCAAAGCAAGACGAAAACAAATTGCTAATTATGCAAATGGCTAACAAGTAAATAAACCTCGCTTAAATTTCCTCTGTTATCCTGAGAACACTTCGGTTTCCACTTTCTAAATGTTATGAAAGGACAGAGGAAAGATTTTATCCCTACATAATTAAATAGGAACAAATTTATTTATTTATTTTATACTTTTTGCACGATAAACTGCACTTATACAAAACTTATTCTAGAATTTTAATACATAGGCGAACTTAACCATAAAAATAGTTCCCTTCCAGCAAACCTTATTGGGAGAGAGAGACAAAGTGAAGAGAGAAGTGGGTATATGTGCATAAATAAAATTATAAATAGACAAACACACAACAAACAAAGTATTTTGTATTCGTATATAATCGAAACATTACATCTAATAAATAAATAATAAATAATGCTGGACAATTCACACAGCATTATCTAGCGCCATGGTAAGCAGAGCTTGTGTTATGAGTACTAGATAACTGATATACATAATACAATACATTACATAGATAGATATTTTTTATTATACATAGAAAACGACCAGAACACCCGGAACAAATATCTGCAGATCGTACACACAATTGTTCCGAGGCGGGAATCGAACCCGCAACCTTCTGCGTCGCAGGTGGACCTTCGCCCACCGCGCCACATCGGTCGTCTAATATTAAAGGTAAGATCAATATATCTCTCTCTCTATTTTATTAACAAAAGAATACATATTGAGAAAAATAGTTCTGAAAGTAATTTATAAGCCAAATAAAAAAAATAAACAAGCAAAATAATTAAACAAAACATTATTGACCAAAATAAATCATTTAGAAATTCGGTTGAATAATCATGAATTGAATGATGACCTTTTGCCAAAGCTGGTGAATGATCACCACATACCGATTAATGGAAGGTCCTTGCCCAGCAGTGGGATCCGAAATTTTTGCACTTTTTACTTTTAGTTTTTATTTAAGTTGAGAGACTAATACTCCCATTGTTATGTGCTAATTGTTAAGTTTCCAATAAATTAACACTTTTAAAACCTTATTTACTGAAGACAAATAGCCCTCTAAAAAATCTAATAGAATCCACAAAATTCCCAATGCAACCACAAAACAAAATAAATCGGCACCTCTGGACCTTTCATAAATATTTAGGGACTAATTCCATTACGATTCCGGATCGCACTCGGAATAAGTTTAGGTAACTGCCTACATTCCAAATGTCCCAATTTTCTGCCCATCGTCGCGTCGTCGCAACGGTCATAAAATGGGTCAAACAGCAACTAGTCATTTGCCATTGTATAATTCAAAACCAGATAGGCAAATGGAACCAGAGCCGGAGTCCGGTTGACGTTTATCGAGACGAGATCGTGGCGAATCATGTTTGTACGGGATTTACAGTTCCCTCTCCGCACTGTACCTACCAAATTCCGTAGAAAAATTAGGTCAACGTCAACGTCAAGGTAAGCATATTATTGCTAACCACACCCACTGCTGAGTATAGGCCTTGTATCGCCACCCCTAGCGATCTTGTGCCAGCCGGATCCACTGCTTCCCTACAGCCCCCACAATGTCATGTAAATGATTTTTGTGTAAAATGATTTTGATACCGTTTTTTATAGATGGAATGATTCAAGAGGAAGGTTTACAAACCATTTGAAACATAGATTGCCACGTGAAGCCGCGGAGCGCTGCTAGTAAATCATAAAATTTGTTAAAACTTTCAAAATTGGCAAAAAGAAAGTAAGTACAGCTACCAAGACAATATTTATCTTCTAAAATCGGCAGATAAATCAATATCCATACGATATGTCTGTCGACGACGTTCAAGTCAAACTTGAGTTAAACTTCACCACTTGAGGAGATCGGGGTAAAGAAGTTAGTACGTTACCTTACCCCGTTTTAATTAAATTGGCCCCTCTATGGTTAAAGTTCAAATGCATTTCGTTAATTAATTGAACCATTCAGTAGCGTGACTTACTAACAAGAAGTGTGTAAATAAAACGACGGTTGATGTGGCGCGTGCGGGCAAAGGTCCGCTTGCGACGCAGGAGGTCGTGGGTTCTATTCCCACCTTGGAACAAATGTTTGTACGATCTGATAATATTTGTTCCGGGTGTTCTGCAGATCGAACATATGTCCGAGGCGGGAATCGAACCCGAAACCTTCTGTATCGCAGACTACGGCGGCCGCAGAGGTCGTCAGAATTTGTTTTACTTCTCATTTTGTAATATAGATATGAAAGAAAAGTAGGTATAGTTGCCTTATATTACATACAAAGTTTCTCTCGAGTTGACAACCTTACAAATTGTAATCAAACCATCTTGAACTTCGTGTGACACGTAATCTCTGCTTACTAAGGAATTTAATTAAACGACAAAATTATGTCAATTGGAGAGGCCTTTTGATCAAAACTTGCTTATCAATTTTGTGACATCCACGGGGCTCTGCGAAAGCTGGCTGTGATGAGATAGCGAGTTTAAGTGTCACCGATTTTCGTGTATTTAAATATTGAAAGCGAGCAATATAACTTTTTATTTATTGATTTGTTCTAGGTGTTCTGGTCGTTTTTCTAAGTGATAAAAATATCAATGTAATGTATTGTATTATGTACTAGCGGCACGTCCCGGCTTCGCCCGGGTGGTCATTTGTATCAGGCAATTAAAAAAAAAATCTCTTTTTTCTCTCCGTAAGACCATCCTCGTACTTCAAAGAATATTCTAAAAAAAAGAATTAGCGTAATCGGTTCAGCTGCTCTCGAGATTTGCGCTTAGCAACACATTCAGCGATTCATTTTTCTATTATAGATATCAGTCATCTACTCGTAGGACCCATAACACAAGCTCTGATTAGCTTAGGGCTAGATGATGTGTGAATTGTCCAGCATTATTCATTATTTTATTTATTTACAAAGTTGGTTTGTTTGTAGTATTTATCTATTATTCAAATATTGAGAGCGCCCAATATATTTTTTAGTTTACAAATTTAAGTTGTACTAATATTTGAACGCCTGCACCGATTTGCATCAAACGTTTTGATGAGTTATCAGAAAAAAACACCACAAAATGACACGGGTGTCCCGACACTTTTCCCAGAATTTAAAAATTATTTGGTGACCCACTTTACTTGCCCTTCAACTATGACAATAAAGTTGACCTTTTGCAATAATTGGTTGGTAGCGGTTTACCCCTACCTCCCCTTGAAATCACAATCGATCCGACACTTTGACTGCATATTGACTCATCTCGAATATTGCAACTGACGAGTAATATCAATAGAAGTAGCGAAATTTATGCACTACCACAACCCACCGTAGTGGGTCTTAAATACTATAACTCCATTGGAACCAGTTTGGGTATAGCTTTGTCCGGTATAAAATTAGTACATGTAATATGTAGATCGTTTTTATTTCTAAAACAGAGAACAGGACATGGCTTTATCAGGACGATTATAAAATGGCAATTTAACTCTGCCAGATAACACTTACCTAATAATACATAAATTACTTCTTTCGACTCAAGATCACTGGTTGAACGGACTTGGCTATCAGAGTTAGCAGGCTGAAGAGCCAATGGGTAGGCCATATAGCTCGATAACCAATAAGCGGTGGGGATAAAGGTTCTCGAGTGCCGACCACGATGCAATGCGAAACGATGGACCGATGACATTGTAGCAGTCCCAGGGAGACGATGGATGGATTTATTCGTGGCGTCGTCCTTTGAGGGAGGCCTATATTGAGCTGTGGACGTATATAGGCTGATGATGACGATGACTTAAATACTAACATTATAGAATGGACACTCTTTGCCCCCAGGGGACTCTAGAAAAGGTCATCAAAATGTCTTAATTATAGCGACAATTAAGATATTTTTGATCCTCAGCTCCTTCTACTAATAATATTATACTTATCCTTGACTTCTCAAGAGCCATCCATTCGTGGAAGTTCAATTTTAGTTGAGTCAAACTTCGCTTTCGGTTATGTCAGTTATTGTACGTTATCTATTTTATGAGGAAATGAAAATCCGCTGCTATCGCGCTGAACTTTTGAATTATTTGTCTTTGTCATATTGGTCTTCAAGTAACTAAGTTTACCTCCCTTCAGATTTCGAATCCAAAATATTTTAAGTAAAATCAGACATTTGGGTAGGTAGTAAGTAAGATAAAAATAAAAAATTACAATAACCGACGACAAAAATTAGGTCCCGTTGATACCGTACAGTAAATTTAAATCAAAAACTTCAATAACGGATAATTGCATACACATTCCTGAACATTTATTTTATTCCGGACCTGGAACTACCTGTGAGCAAAAATTTCAGCCCGATCCGTTCAGTAGCTTTTGCATGAAAGAGTATGAAACATCCAATACATACCTACAAACTTTCGCGTTTATAATATTAAGCAGGATACAATTCGTTAAAAACCTGCTGCTTTTTAAAGTGGGTTGCAAAGTGTTGGAAATGGTAAACATAACCTTATGTCATTGTCAAGGTCAGCTTGAGAAGTATCACATGTCAGTGCTATTAGCTTAGACTACTGTCGTCTCTGTCTAGATAGGCTCTCGCTCTTGCTCTGTAATGGCTGTACGTGCAGAACCGATTATAATAAACTTTATCCGATTTCATCTAATAAACTGTTTGATTTCGTTCATAACCCATCACAAAGTAGGGATATGATATCTGATATTCTGTTGACGTTAAAAGTCGTCTGCCAAAACTAGTTACACATAACAAAACCAATTAAATAGGTTCTGTGCAAATCTCGAACCTAATTTACAGTTTCAGACGGTAAAGATGATGAATTCCGACTTAATTAACATCTAATGATATAATAACAGTTCCTTCGACGGAAGCAATAACACAACATTGATACACTTTACTGGAAGAGCTAGGAAGTATTTTTATTTTTTCGGTTTATGTCAAATTCTGTTTAGGACAGATTCGTTATAAGACAGATTTTGTTTAGGAGTATTTGTACAGTCGAGTAGATGATTTTTGTATGTCGGTATTTTGTGATTACCTTCTGTAAATGCCATAATTTAAATTTTACTACCACTATTAAAATTTGCTAAAAAGGCAAGTCGGCAAAGGGGCCTCCGGTCAGTGGAGAATCCAAACTTTTATTATTATACATGTACATTATTGTACATGTATAAAATAAGTATCAGGTTGCCTTCCGGCAACCTGACAACCTCGAAAAATTTGTGGTAATGGGCAAGATAGAGGGAAAAAGACCAAGAGGACGGTCACCAACCCGCTGGTCTGATCAAATTAGGGCAATAACGGGACTCACTTTGCCTGCAGCCCTGAGACAGGCCGAAGACAGAGTGGTGTGGAAGCGATTCATCAGCGTCACCGTAAAAGCATTCCAGGACGTGCACGACCTTCAGCAATGAAGACAACGACAAAGAAGAAGAAGATAAGTATATGTGTCACGGGCCACGGGCTTCGAACGGTATAGTAACGCCACTGGCTGCATCTCGCGGTAAAGATGTTAAACAGTTAACTATTTTCTTATTTGTTACTTCCAGTGTCTCTAACTCCATTTCTGCGTCGTAGATTGGAACGGAGACAAGCAATAATGGAGTCGACTGCGCCTAATTGGGAGGAGCGAGGTGCGAGCCAATTCACTTTACCTACACTAATCCGACAAGCACCAGTTCATGTTGAATGGGGAGTGGAAAAGATGGTTCGAATAGTATTGCATTATTGCATCTTATAATAATAATAATATCATAATTGCGAAAGTTGGATGTTAGATGGACGGATGGATTTTTGTTACTTCTTCACGCTAAAACCACTCAACGAATCGGGCTAAAATTTTGCATAGATGGAGCTCTAAACCTGGAATCAAACTCAGGCTTAAGGCTAACTTAGACTGACTAAAACAGTTCCCATGTGATAGAAATAACCTTAAAATGTTCCATAGACACAAAGCATGCGAAACCGGGAGTAAAAATAGTACAGAATATTACAGTGAAGTGGAGTTCTTTTAAAAATAAGAATCTTTATTCCTATAAGTAAGTACATCACCGCCTATTCCTATAGGTACCCTAGCCCAAAATGTTTCAAATCGGTCACGAATAAATAAATAATGCTGGACAATTCACACAGCATTATCTAGCCCCATGGTAAGTAGAGCTTGTGTTATGGGTACTAGATAACTGATATACATAATACAATACATTACATAGATACGAATGTCTCCGAGTTCCATTTAAAATCATCCGAATAGCCCAATTCCTTCACCAGTGTTGGTGTGAAGAAATAACAAACATGCTTTTGATTACACACTAATGTGTGTGTAATGTCCGTATTCCTAACTCTGAGGTTTTGCGTCGCTCCGGAATGTACGGCATGGAAGCGCTTCTGATGCAGCGACAACTTAGGTGGTGTGGACATGTCCTCCGCATGGAAGATCGTCGTTTACCAAAAGCTGTATTTTATTCGGAGATGGCAGAGGGTAATCGAAGACACGGCGGTCAGCATCTGCGCTACAAGGATGTGTTCAAACGACACCTCACCGCTTGCGATATTGACCCGGGGTGTTGGGAGGAGCTTGCTTCTCGTAGGTCATCTTGGCGATCTACTATTTACAACAGAGTCAAAGGGTTTGAGGAAAATTGCATCGAGGCAATGGACGCAAGACGCCAGATACGTAAACAGAACCACCTAACCACCTAAGCCCTCCTACACGTATACATATAACTCATCGGGCCAACTCTACTGCCATTCGTGCTGTAGGGTATTCAAGACCAAGTTCGGTCTAGCGAGCCATATTAGAGCTCATGATAGAAAAAATCCGTGATTACTTAGGGTCGCCGTCATCGAAATACACATTCATCGCCTATATATATATATATATAATGTGTGATGTGATTTTCACGGGTATTTATTGCGTTTATTTCCATTTTTTTTCGACGTTCCAACAGATACACTAAGTCTGTCGTGCGTGATTAAGAGATGACTATTGTTATTATGTATTACATGTGCACAGATTGCGTAAGTTTAAAAAAACTTCTATGAATATTCTTAAACTTCTTTTCAGCTTAAAGTTACCATGCAATTGCCATGAATTCCAACTTTATATCACCGGATGCCATTTGTACTAAGTCCCACTTGCGTCGCTTTATTTGGATTGACACTACCTGCCCAACCCAGGTTTCTACGTCCAGACAATGGGCGCCTCGGGGGATACCTGAATAGTGAATAGTGGAACATGGTACAGTCAGCTGCAAAGGGGTACTTCTGTGGATATGGAAGAAAGAAAGAAAATATTTTTATTAACCTTACTACCATACACAACGAACTTAAAACTACGCAAACGAATACTATATATCTTACTAATTAGGAAGGTTACTGTATAAATAATAAATAAATAATGCTGGAAAATTCACACAGCATTATCTAGCTCCAAGGTAAGCAGAGCTTGTGTTATGGGTACTAGATAACTGATATACATAATACAATACATTACATAGATAGATATTTTTTATTATACATAAAAAATCAGAACACCCGGAACAAATATCTGCAGATCGTACACACAATTGTTCCGAGGCGGGAATCAAACCCGCAACCTCCTGCGTCGCAGGCGGACCTTCGCCCACCGCGCCACATCGGTCGTCTATTACTCGACACTATATTACGTTATTAGGGTCCACTGATAAAAAATGCCAACTTCTGGTAATCGCAATAAAAAACTTAATCAAACTAATTTAACAGGACTAAAGATGGCCGTAATAGATGGCGTTATTTTTAGTCCTATCAAATTAGTTTAGATGATGATTGTTCTTAGTTAATGGGCAACTGGTATTTATCGCGTTTATTTACCTATTTTTCCCGACGTTTCAACAGGTTTACACACTGTCGTGGTCACGAGATGAATGGAGTACTGGAGTTACGTGACCACGACAGTGTGTAAACCTGTTGAAACGTCGGGAAAAATAGGTAAACAAACGCGATAAATACCCGTTGTATTAATACTTATAATTATGTGTTCAGATCGCGTAAGTCTAAAAATATTTAATGGGCAACTGCGTCTGGTTGGACACTTTTCTGCCAGTGTCAAGTAATGGAAAATAATTTGTAAAATTAATGAGTTATCAAGTTATGAAGATGGTTTGATTTTCACCAGAGCCTAGTTCGTTATCTAGCAGGGTATACCACGTGCAGGTTAGGTTGGCTTGGGAGAAGAGATGTTGGAGTCCCTCTTACACCCCAATTTGTTTAGTTTTGGCGACATCAATTGACAGTAACATTTTACAACGCAAAAGTGCCATGCCAAATGGCACTTTTTTGTGGTTAGCAACAAAACTGACAAAAATCACAATACAAGTCCTGAAATTCATTCATTTATACTGGAAAACAAAATTAAGGATAACTGAATAATTGATTAATTTTGATTAAAAATTAATTAACTCATCGTGCGTAATCCATCATTTCCATTAATCATTTTTCTGGGTATATTTAACCAAATAAATTGCTTATAACATTTAGTTAGATGACGTATCTTCCCATATATGGCTAGCATTTTACTGCAATTAACTGCAGTAAGCTGAAGTTTCCCGGCCTAATTTATATGTACGAGCAGCATGGAATACTAAACAAGAACGAGTAAGTATAGTGCCCGTACATTTTACTGGACAGCATAATAAAGGAGGTTCTCTGAAAATTATAATATACAGAACAAAGTTTTAATTTTACTTAGTAAGATAATTTCTGTTAGAGACTGTAGTTTAGCTTAAAAATTAGTTAGCTACAAAAAGCAGTTTCATTTTGTAATGTAGGTATTTAGTGTATTTATTTTCTTTTTGTTACCAATTATTAATTAAAGTGCCACCGTCTATATTGTTCGTTTATGTCCAGTCCATCCCAAGGTTTCCTGGAAGAGGTCGCTCTCAGCGATAAGGCCGCCCTTTATACCTTTATTCTAAGTTTTATTTCTGTATTGTTTTCTGTTTTGTGTGGTAAAATAAAGTGTTTTCTATCTATCTATGTATCTATCTAATATTTTTGAATTAGTATGAGTGCTTAATTTTTTTACATTCGTAAGAATTCTTTGTAATTCATTCTGGTTCAAGCAATGAAAAAGTGTTATAAGATTGGCTTTAAATACTAGCTTATAAATTAGGTAACTAAAAAGGCCTTTTGATAATATTTCTGAAGTTTGAGTGCTTTTTTTCGACTTTCTATAGAAATATACGTAATTCATTCTGATTCGGATAACGAAATGCTGTTAAAATTTCTTCCACAATAAACCATAATCGGTTGGAGAAATTTTAGTTTGTTAAAAAAATCTAAAAAAACTATTCTGGTATATATATATAGATAGATAGATAGAAAATTCTTTTATTGCACACTTATAAAAAAAAAAAACAAGACAGAATAAAATACAAACCATGTGACAATTTGGCGGTCTTATCGCTCGAGAGCGTGCATTATATTAATCTATAAAATATTGCATGAAAATACGTTCCCACTTGAAAATAAATAAAATAAATATAAATACATATAACTAATTATATACATACTTATATAAATAGGGAAACAAGGATGTGGTCAGTGACATAGGGACAAATAGTGTTCCTTTAGCATACTCTTGAATATATTCTAGTATAAAAGTGGACCTTGTGGAGTTGACCTTCAGTTATTGTGATAGAGTAACAAACTGAGTCAGGACATATTAGACCTACACACGCGCGCTTATCTACTTGCTGTGAGGGCTACTTAGTACCAAATGCTACTTGTGTTAGTTAGTACTTACATTTCAATACTCAATACTCAATGATTTATTGCTTACATGTGTACAAAAGTTCTTAAAAAAAATATATAAGTCCGACATGCACCCTGCAAGGGTATTGCAACATAAATTTAAAGTTAAATGCTAGGTGGCTATATACAATAAAGTAAATAATATGCTTAATTTACCATTTCAAGTTAAAATTATAAACCAATTATATTATGTCTAATCACTCAGAAGAGTCACATAAAAAATAAACAAGATTATACCTTATACTAAAAAGTAAAAGTAAAAAAGTAAAAAATCATTTATTTCTTTAGGCTTACAAAATAAGCACTTAGACAAGTCATATTTTATACATTAAATTATTATCAAATAAAATTATTTTACTGTTCACTTAAATTTTTTGTCCACTAGTGGAAGAAGTGAAAAAGAAACCACTAGCATGTTCATCTCTTATATGTCTAATACATGGTTATTTGCCTATTTAAGTCTAAATATAATATGATTCGATACATGTCAATATTTAAGTAAAGCTATGCACAATAACAAATTACAAAGCTACATTAAAAGCTTAATACCTACTAAAACTACTTTACTATATTTTGTAACTTTTCACTTTTTTTTATATTTTGTCTGTGTTACGTGTTTTCTAGTAAGTAGGTACTATGAAGACTTAAATTATAATTTATATAGTATATAATATGTGTAACTAACCTTGTTTGTGTGTCGTGTCAGTGATTAATAAATAATTTTCTTCTTTCTGGATCACTGGTAGGTAAAAAGTGAAAAACTTTTCTCTAACTTTATGCCGAAATCTATGTTATTCCATTCCAACCCGATAGAAACCCTTTTCGTTTTTCTAATTCCAGTGTAATTTATCTAAAATTGAAATCCAAACCGAGTGGCCGGCTACTTCGACGCTAGGTTAGTTTCATATACCTGCGCTGGAAAGTTATAACTTTGTATTTAGTTTTAAGAAAAGTATTCGAATATTATTCAGCGGACTAGGTTATTATCATGTCTCTTAAAGTCGCTATAATAAATACCTAGATTTATTATAATGTAATATTGTAAATTTCTATTGTATAATGAATATTAATGAATAATGAAGTATTCCCGTTTGAGCACCTATTTTTTGGGCACCTATGCATTGAGCACCAAAGGTATTCCCATTTGAGCACCACGTTAATATATTGATTGGTGCTCAAATGGGAATACCTTTGGTGCATAGGTGCCCAAAAAATAGGTGCTCAAACGGGAATACTTCGAATAATGTGTAGTAGTAGTATTGAAAATTGAAGTAGCGTTATATTTTTTTATTTTCTTTTATTTCTACGACAACTTGCTTAGAAAGTGACTTAGCTTATCGGTACTTTAAAAGCTTTAAATACGGTTTAAAATCCATGGTTCATGTGCGTTAGTAGGAACATATTTAAAATAATAATAAACTGACCTTTACAGTCGTGGTATAGATATCGGCTCTTCCGACGCAGCCCAGATATATCGTAATATAAACATTACTACTAAGATTAAAATAACCTACAAGAGAGAGGGTAGAAGCTTTTTTCAGTGTATTTTAGCACTTAGACTGCGTGGTGACTGTGGCATATCCCATTACATAAACGATTATCATTACCAGGACACTATTTAAACTCGATGTAGAATATTTTTAAACAAACTGCCCATAATTTGACGACCGATGTGGCGCGGTGGGCGATGGTCCGCCTGCGACGTAGGAGGTTGCGGTTGGTTCGATTCCCGCCTCGGAACAATTGTGTGTACGATCTGCAGATATTTGTTCCGGGTGTTCTGGTCGTTTTCTATGTATAATAAAAAAAAAATATCTATTTAATGTATTGTATTATGTATATCAGTTATCTAGTACCCATAACACAAGCTTTGCTTACCATGGGGCTAGATAATGCTGTGTGGATTGTCCAGCATTATTATTATTATTTTAAATTCATCTAAAATTTACTTCCCGCGACTTTTTATAAGCAATTTTATTTTTTATTGTCTGTGATATTTCTTTCAATACATTTATATTGCTTACATATTTGAAACTAGACGCCAAGCAAGAGAGTTTCAGTTATTTGTGTCGTGATTTGATTACTACATTCTACGTATTGTTTTCTATATTTGTGTGTATAAATTGATTTCTAGCATCTATCTTCATCGAGTTAGGCTAGGGTATAGGTGTTGTTGTAAAAGTTTTCTTAAACCAATATCTTTCAAATCATCGTCAATTTTCCTAACACAATTTTAACAGAGAGCTTTCCAAGCACCTATTCCCCACCAATTACTTGAATAATAATTTGAGAGGTCTGATAGCAATTAGCGCCTGTCAATACCACTCGCAAAGAAATTAGATCAAAAAGAATGTTCCTTCGAGCCGGATATAGGCCTGGGGCCTTGACTAGGGGCAAAAATAAATAGGTGCCTTTCAAATTCAGTTTCAATTTGTTTCATTTATTCAGTCATATTACATTTCACGTAAGAAAGTCTTAAAAATAAATTCAAAAAAAGGCAATATTTATGTTTATAACATTATATATTTTTGACCTCAAAAATATATAACGTTATCTCACGCGATGTCTTTCCAATAAATATGGTCTGAGAGATACTCCTTTATTGATAACTAATTTCTGTCCGCGGCTTCGCATCGTTGTTTATATGGAAACGATTAAATGTTATTTCTACCCAATGGGAAGTGAGTTGAGAGATAAAAAATTTCAGCGCGGTCCGTTCCGCAGTTTTGGTGTGACGAGGTAAAAAACATCTAAATATCCAAACTTTCGGATTTGTAGTTTTAGTGTGATAGTCTGATAATTTAAATTTCAATAAATGAAGTCCATTCCTTTGAAGAATAAAAAAAATGCTGGACAATTCACACAATATCATCTAGCCACAAGCTAAGCAGAGCTTGTGTTAAAGGTACTAGATGACTAATATACTTAATAAATAAAAAAAAAAAAAAATGCTGGACAATTCACACAGCATCTAGCCCCAAGCTAAGCAGAGCTTGTGTTATGGGTACTAGATGACTGATATACATAATACAATACATTACATCGATAGATATTTTTTATTATATATAGAAAACGACCAGAACACCCGGAACAAATATCTGCAGATCGTACACACAATTGTTCCGAGGCGGGAATCGAACCCGCAACCTCCTGCGTCGCAGGCGGACCTTCGCCCACCGCGCCACATCGGTCGTCATTAAAAAGATAGATATTTTTTTATTATAAATCGAAAATACCTACAACAAAATATGTATCTATATATTAAAATTGGGTTACTTGATAATAAAGACAAGGTGACGCTTGTTGAAGTAGTTTTCTAGAGTCAGGGCCTTTATGGAAAGTGGTTATCGGTTATTTCGGCTTTTAAATAATTTTCTTGGAAGTGGTGTTGCCCTGCTTGATTGCGTTTTTTTTTCGATAAGCTAATTTAGAGGCGGGATGGATCTCTAATGGTTTTCTTTTATAATCTGTTTATATAGGGACATCATTGGCATTACCAGATGGAATGCTGCCGTTACTGAATGGATTTTCATTAGGGAGTAAATAATATAATATATTTACGCGATGCAGATAGAAGGTACAGTCAACAATAAAAGTTTCCGATTATTTATTTATTTTAAAAAAGTCGGGCGTCTTAAATAAGCCTTATCAAAGATAAAATCAATCTCGCAAATTTTTTTTGGGACCCCTGAAACCAATGTGTGATTAATCTCAATGATTTTTCATTGGCTTTTACTGACTTGTTGGTAACTAATAATTAAGAAGGATAGCATGACAGATTAAGCCATTCTCGATACCATTCTCCAGTTACGCAGGTACTACTTCATCATCATCATCAGCCTATATTAGTCCACTGCTGGACATAGGCCTCCCCCAATGAGCGCCATAGCACCCTGTCTTCAGCTTGATACATCCAGCATCTGCCTACAGTCTTTCGCAGATCGTCTACCCACCTGGTCGGAGGGCGTCATACACTACGTTTACCGAGTCGTGGTCTCCACTCAAGAACACGTTTGGCCGTCAGTTCTTCGCGAGATATGGCCGGCCCACTGCCACTACGATATACAGTTTAACTAGAGCAAAACCTACGTTTACGTGTAAGAATTTGTTGAAATTCGTAGAGGGACTACGAAGTGCTACGTAATCTCGTAGACGACTGCTTTATACCTTACCTTCATACATTAGTTTTTTCAAATCGAACAAAAATGCAGGTTCATTGTTTTTTAAAGGCCCTAATTCCGTCCTATTTTGATATTGCTCGGATTAAATCAAATTACCTGTATCCAAATCCTAGCAGTGAAATACACGTGCATCTAATGTTTTTCGGCTAAACGTGTACGAACAAATCAGCAGAATTTACTAAGCTAATGAAGGATACTCTATGCTAATGAATTTTGACGACCGATGTGGCGCGGTGGGCGAAGTTCCGCCTGCGACGCAGGAGGTTGCGGGTTCGATTCCCGCCTCGGAACAATTGTGTGTACGTTACGATCTGCAGATATTTGTTCCGGGTGTTCTGGTCGTTTTCTATATATAACTAGCTGCGCCCCGCGGCTTCGCCCCCGTGGAAATCGATTTGTCAAATTATATCCTAAACTAAAAATGCTATCCTACTTATATTATAAACGCGAAAGTTTGTGAGGATGTTTGTTGCTCTTTCACGCATTGAAAATTTGAAGCAGTACTTAAACAGCTTCAAACATTCGGAATTTGTCCCGGGACGGAAATATGAGCACCCTTCATCCCATGCGCCACAAAGGTCGTCAAAGAAGTTAATAATATACGTACCTAACGGCGACGAGAAACGTTTAAGCTAATCTACATAATAATTATGGTTTAACTCGAACAGTTTATAGCACTAACTAACGGTGAATTGGCCTTTGTCGATGCACTGAAGTTGGAGGTATGTTTGTCTAGTGTTGTGCAGCAGGTATCGGCTTTATTTCGGCTTAATTGTTTACACCGTTATGACCTACGGAGCTGAGACGTGGACACTCACGATAGGTATGGTCCACCAGTTCAAAGTCCCTTAGCAAACTAATTCATAAATTTGTAACGAATACATCCGACAGAGAACCAAAGTCATCGATATAGCTCTAAGAATTAGCAAGCTGAAGTGGCAGTGGGCCGGCCATATCTCGCGAAGAACCGACGGCCGCTGGGGCAAACGTGTTCTTGTCCAGCAGTATTATTTATTTATTTATTTTATTGGTCTTTTGTTACATTTTATGAATAGTGTTTAGAATCCCGTTCAATAAACTTAAGAAGGTAGCCGAAACCGAATATCTTTCCGCCTTATTTCCCAACCAAACTCAACAATACGTTCAGTTCGCAAAGTTAAATGGATCGCATTATAACAAGAAACGAGGAACCAAGCCCCCAGTTTACACAGAGCCCTTTGTAAGCATCTGCTCTTTGTAAGTAGTTCGTCTAAAAGATCTGCAGGAGGTCGAGGTAGGCTGGTGGTTGGTTAGTTGAAGACTTGCATGTTTGGTTGACATTGTTGTTGTGAGAGCCTATGGTAGACGAAATATTATAGAGCTTGCCTTATATTTATTTTAGAGCACTTGGTAAAGTCCTTAAAATAATTTCAATGCCTAAAACTTTTGATCTAAAAGTTTTAGGCATTGAAATAATTTTCACATTGCACAATCTCGCGAAGAAGTCAACCGACCAGCCTTATTGTCCAAGTTTCACTGGACTTCATTTTTGACATTTCAAACTTGAGAATTGGATTCACCTGAATCATTCATTCCGAAGCCAATGACCAGTTGCATACCTTAGACAATAATGAAAACATTCTGACTGGTTCCACAACTGGTAATCGTTAAAGTTCACTGGTGATGGACTTCAAGTTAGACACAAGGGGTAAAGTTTGCTCGTTGTTAAAATTTTCAAGATGTTTGGCCATCAAAAGAATTTTACGTACCGAGCCAGTTAAAATATAACATTCGTGCGGAACACAACACACAGTAGTAAAACGTTATAACGGCGAGAAAAGTGAGCCGCGATCTATTTTCTTTTAAGGGGGTGCTTAATAAGTCGCAATTATAAAGTAAATCCTTTTGGCCTTCTGTTTAGTGATTAAGTATGTCAATTTGAGCTGTGGATTTTGTTCTTATAAATAAATAAATAAACCTTTAAAGCTTTGATTTGAATGAAGTGCCCAAATAAAAATGCTACTATCATGAGGTAAAATAATAAAGCTCCTCCGGCACGGCGCTGCCTAAGAACCGACGGCCGGGTGTACCACACAGCCGGGTTAAGACGGCCCTGTACCTATCTGTAGATAGGTTTCAGACTTTAAGAACACAGATTTTAAACAGATTTGAGATAAGTCTTCAGTTATTCAAATCAGACTTACGGTCTACCGAATCCCTGAGCATTTCTCGCATAATGCCGTAACCCACGTCACTGACACGACAAATTCCTACTTACGAGTGCCAAAAATATTATTTTCCGTTTTCGACCCTTGTTAGGGCGACAGGTGTTCAGCATAGGTGCGAGTTGTGTATACGAATGGGGGATTTTTAGAATAGACGGGCTTACTTCTTGAAAAAAATTCTTATAAATCTTAGCAGTTTTCTTAAATGTCAAAAAAAGTCGTTTTAAATCTTTGAATTGGGTGGAATTTTAGGTTTTTATTTAAACCTTTATGAGAATCCTATTAGTAGAAAGCGGGTTTAGTAAAAATACGATTGTCTCTTATAATTTCACGGTGCATTAAATTGTACGTATGGAACACATTAATCAAAAATACCTGCTTACTTTAATATAGGGCAACAGCTGTAGTGTGTGTCTAGCGTCAAACACCTTAGCTGCGATCACTTTTCTGCCTGACAAGCCTGATGATTATATCCAAACGCCCTTGCTTGGCTACGCTAAGCGGCAGAAATACGAGTTTGTGTACTGAAGAGTGAGGAGTACTTCGTACTTGACATTTGTCGGTTAAGAAATAGAGTAAATATTGTGAACACCACCTTTGTGAACACTACCTTTGTGAACACTACCTTTGTGTGCACTATCTTTGTGAACACTTCCTTTGTGAACACTACCTTTGTGTGCACTATCTTTGTGAACACTACCTTTGTGAATACTACCTTTGTGAACACTACCTGGTGACCTTTGACTTTCGGGTTGGCTAGTCGTCAGAATGTTTACTCCTGTACAATGAAAAGCCCACATCATTTCAGGCGGTGAAAGATTGCCAAATAAACCACACCTGAAATAAAGGTCCAATCGTCACAATCAGTTGGTAATCATGATAAATGGGTAGTGGGCGGTGACGGGAAACAGCAGCTACTTAGAGACAGGGGCGTTTTGAGGGATATTGTTTTGGGTTATATTAGATAGGTGCTCACGTTATCTGAAATAAAACGTTTTTTTATAAAGTAATTTGATTGTTTTGAAATAACTAAAAACAGACTTCAATTCCTTAGTATTTATACAGTTTTTTAAGGTTTTCGGGACAAATACTTATCCTTCTAGAATAAACTGACCGCCTCGGAATTATTATGCATACAATAGCGGAAATGGTTCGGCGTTATGTATATATTGTTTTAACGTTCATCGTTTTCTCCGCCAATTATGACTTGGATTGGAAAATCGATTTGGAAAATTATTTCGCTATTAGTATAGGTTTAGAGAGTGATCCCGAATATGATCCCCGTAATAATTCATTGTCACGAAAAAATTTAATAACTCTTTGAATTTGAATTCGGTATAGTTTTTTCAATACAATCAAATTATTCGAATGTACAAATCTGTTCTTATCAGAATCTAATCTAAACCAAATAAGGACCTTGCAGAACACACAATTAGCCAACTCAGCGTTATAACGCCCGTTAGACCTGATTACTTCATGATTAGCAATCATTTTCGTTAAACATTTGATGATCTTACCTTCCGCACCCTCAGCTCCGTCCCAAAGTGTCGAAAGTTCTTGACAAGGGTCCACCTTCACTCAGATAATCTTCGAGTTTATTGAAAAACTGTGACAAAGTGAACACTTGAAAAGGGCCGTAAGAAACATTATTGCTTATCTTTGACTTCCTTTGATTAATGATCCTTTAATAACCTTTTCCTTTCAGGAAGGTCTTTAGACTCTTGAAGGTTTTTCTGTTGGCATTTAATTGTAACGGGAATAATGAGACGAGTTTTTATGTATGGAAGTTCGTAATTCGACAAATCTTGTCGAATGATGCTTCAAGTGATCAATCAAAAAGTTGATCATTGAATTGAAGTTGATAAAGAAATACTTTTTTGTAACAATAATACTAACAGTTATTAATTTCATTGTAACAAAAGAAAAACCGTGTTCTAACCCCTAATTTTTTAAGTATTGCGGGATAAATACTTAAAATCCAAGGATTGTGTATCCAGTGTCAAATAAATGTGTTATCAATACACTGATAGATCTATCAGTGCAGTACTAAAAATGGCGGGAAGGGAATAGCTTCCGTGCTACGGTCTTAACCCACAATGATGACCAGGGTTTTTCGGGTAGTTAAGGTGTTCTGCTCTGCGAACACCATCGGGTAACGTCTCACGTGAGATGTTGGGAATAGTCATGCGTCAGACGTTGGGAATGGACACGTCTCGCTTGAGACGATTAGAATAACCCATATCATCGCGGAATTAATTTCGATGCCTATGTTAGGCATCTCAGATAAGCCCAACAAGTTAACATGGGATATTATGGCCCAACCAGCAAATAGAAAACGAACCCGCAACTTTCAATCCGAAAACCGCTGGTTTAAAGATTTAAACTCTGCGATTTAGGAGCTTGGTTTCAAAAGATTTTATACATACAAAGACAGAACGAGTTGTTACCACAACTCAAGAATGTATCAAATATGTTGGTTGGACTGTTGTTATATTGCACGTTTAAGCACAAACCTAGCTCAATGAATAAAAGAGTTTTTCAATATATACAGTTAAAAGATTGGTGACAAGTTCAAAGGTTCATAATTACATTCGTTTTGGTTTTTTATCATTATATTTGTTTTCTTGGAGACTAGTGATGTGCGTAGAACATTGTTATGGTGCACAATGTATGCGCAAACAAAGATAGAAATACTTTCTATTCCTACACTCACTTAACCCAATGAGACGGCAGAATAACACACCTGGGGAGTGGAAAAATACAGGATCAACGGCTTAACGTGCTCCCGAGGCACGGGGATGTATCACTGCCAAATACTTGACTGCGTGCTGCTACTGTGAATTTACCTTGCTATTCCTGAAGCAAGACTTTTTTGGTCCAAACCGTGTTTTTTTAAAGTCAATTGATTATTTTTATTAGATAAACCAAAGTCTCACCTGGTGTAAAGTAAAGTGTGGGTGTGTGCATTTATTACAAAGGTCTAGGAGATACCTATTTACTCTTGTCTTGAAGAGACCCAGGTTTTGATTGACAGGAAAAGCAACAACAGGGAGCGTGTTCCAAACGAATTGAACTGTACCAACAAAAACTGGCAAGGACACTTTTCTGCCAGTGTCAAGTAATGGAAAATAATTGTAAAATTCATGAGTTATCAAATTATGAAGATTGTTTGTTATTTTCACCAGAGCCTAGTTCGTTATCTAGCAGGGTGTACCACGTGCAGGTTAGGTTGGCTTGGGAGACGTGATGTTGGAGTCCCCCTTACACCCCAAACTGACAATGTAATGACGACAGTGCTGACAGGCATAAAAGCTGACGACATTTATTCAGTGTAGCTCACCCTGAAAGAGACAAGTCCCAGCAACTTTTAATGACAAGAAACAAGAACTCCGTCAACTTTCGGATAAGTTTCGGCGGTTACAAGATCCGAATACACGAGCATTTCAATAGGATATATGAGAGCTTCCGAAAATCGGAGTTTTATGAGATATCTAGACTTTATTTTCAATATTCGTGTTGAATATTTGTTCTCTGAAGAGGTTCTCTCTGAGGAGGATATTAACTTATATTGAAAAAAACGTTTAGGTCAAATGCGGTATTTTATTAACAAGCAA
Source organism: Eupithecia dodoneata (assembly GCA_947044415.1). NCBI lineage: Eukaryota > Metazoa > Arthropoda > Insecta > Lepidoptera > Geometridae > Eupithecia > Eupithecia dodoneata. The sequence goes on from OX345678.1 coordinate 4,637,289, forward strand.
ACGAAAGTAGTTGATTATAAGAAATATTGATACTACAAGGTAATCTCTCCGCCAGGCAATGGTGGTGTTGTTCTGCACGTCGGAAGTGGTATTTCTAAGTTTCTAAGTCTTAGCAAGCATTGATACCATAATATCGCTACGACATAGGAAGATACAATTTTCTTGATACGCTGTAGCGAGCTGCAATGTTATATTGCTATCATGTAGCTAACTATTTAGTCATATTTCGTACTTAGGCGTAGCAAGCAACTAAAATATTTTTTTTCGTCGTAGAGGTACAATCTGATATTGCTACGGCGTAGCAGGCTACGAACTATTTTGCTACGTCGGAGCAAGCTACAATGACTTAAGATCTGAATCCCCGACGACGGCGACGCGACGATGTGAAAACGCTGCTACCATTACATACCATTATTTAAATTTCAAATATATAAAAATATTTATCTATGTAATGTATTGTATTATGTATATCAGTTATCTAGTACCCATAACACAAGCTCTGCTTACCATGGGGCTAGATAATACTGTGTAAATTGTCCAGCATTATTTATTTATTTATACATTGATTAAAGCTACCACGATTGTAATATGCTATGTCAGCATGTGTAGCTTAAAAATTGCAATATTGCTACGACGACGTGACGTAGCTAGCAAAAAAATTATATGTTATATCTTAACGATGTATGTATCTGCCCACTACCGAACGAGACCTCAATATCCATGCCAGTAAAATACCAGTGTCCAAAACAAATGAACAAAGGCCTCATGAATTTAAACATGCAATTTCGGAGTCACTATACAACGTTCAGTAGATTTTAATATCCTGTGTATGTTATGTGCTATCCAATGCATTAATAATATGTCTCAGACACAGGCGAGGCAGTAGTATATATTATACCTATTTGTAGATTGTAGTGGAGAGCCACCTCTCCTATAACTGGATTGGTGACTGCTCCTTAGGGATGGGACATCTTTCATCGATAATCCTTTATATTCTATTTGGCTACTTTGTCCGTTGACATTTCAAAATAACTGTTGTTGCACTCAAGTACCGTTAGTTCCACCAACACAGGGGTCTGTTGGTGGACCTAACGGTGCTTGAGTGCGTAGGGTGTTCCAGAATTTTTCAACTCTGTGGTTACTTGATTTCGTAGATTTATTACACAATCTATAGCTACCTCAACTGATGTTAATCAAAACTACTTAATTCTTATCAGAAGCGTCCCAATGACACAATTAAACTTGGGCTTTTACTAACAAAAAGTGATATTATTAATAATCAAACGTTCATTCAAAAGATTCAGTCAATACTTAGGTACATTAGATTAGTAATGCATGCGACCAAGAATATTACCAAATATCGTTTAAAATATTCATCGATATCGATGAAACCAGATATTTTAGCACATCACTAGTGGATAACGCGGCCAGGTAACGATTTTCTCTACATCCGATATTCAACAAGCCACTTATGAGCCGTGGTCAAGAATAAAATTGGCTTCTTGGGAAATAAACTTTATGTTTCAGGTCTTAAAGTTTATGTTTGTTTGACATTTTATCGTTTGAAAGTTAGATAACCTCTTCTTCTAAGTCGACTTTGGTAAGATGAGCTAAAAAGGAGAGTGATTTTTTTTTATTAAAATACCTATAGCAGAAAGGTGGGAGGGAAACTCCATATGATATTGCTCTAAGCGATAAGGCCGCCCAGCCCATTGTACAACACATTCTGTATTTTTCTTTTTCCTGTCTAGCGTATCTGTTTTATTTGGTGTGCAATAAAGAATAATTGCATTGTATTGATATTGCCTTTCGTCTGAATACTCAAAAAGTTCGTCAAAAATCGCGATTTTCTGAAAGTTTTCAACGAAAATATATGTCGACGTGCTTAAATAAATAAATACAAATAATGTTGGACAACCCTAAGCTAAGCAGAGCTTGTGTTATGGATACTAGACGACTGATATATTTACATATACAATGCATTTAATAGTTTTTTTTTTTTTACCATTGCCCATTGTGCATCTGTATCTTTGTTTGTTTGTTCTTTACTGTTTTTTTTCTGTGTTTGATGTGCAATTTAGCGTATTTGTACTGTACTGTTTTGTATAGAATACCTGGAATCAAAATTTGCAGATCGTACAAACATTTTTCCCAAGGCGGGAATCGAATCCTGCGTCGCAGGCGGACCTTCGCCGGCCGCGCCACGGAGGTCGTCTAAGATGCGTTTCATTATTCGGACGTAAATTCATTATTGAATTCTAATGACAAATGTAGACAACTTTGTTTGTAATTACAACAGCTAATAATAGAATAAAAAAATAAAATAAAAACAGCTTTATTCCATATCCCAATAGTTATTAGTATGGACAATTTTAAAACAATAATAATAGTAAGAGAAAGATTTAATAGTCGTGTAGGTACATTATAATTTTAGAATTGAATTGAATTTAGAATTAATTTTGTCAGATTTTTGTTGCGTCATGTCCTGATATGGACCGCCTTCGGTGGTGTATGCCTCCTCCAAGGATCTCCAGAGGTTTCTGTCTCTGGCATTTTTCCAGCTACTAGTCATCGTTCCATCTTTTGAATGGTCTCCCTTTTTTGGTCAAGTGGTATCCAGTTTGTGACTATCCAGTTTGTGACTATCCAGTTTGTGACTGTCCAGTTTGTGACTGTCCAGTTTGTGACTGTCCAGTTTGTGACTGTCCAGTTTGTGACTATCCAGTTTGTGACTATCCAGTTTGTGACATGGGCACAGCGAATAATATACATTATTAATTTGTTCGTGTAAATAAAGAGCAGCCAATATTGTTATCTAAACTGTATGCTCAGATAATTAAATTGGCTGTTCTATAGACTAGAGATCGAATGCCTGTATGAGCAAACCTGAGGGCTATATCTATAGAGAAGATGTCGTAAGGTTTGACTGTTAGTTGGCAAAGGTGGATCAAACGGCCATTTCCTAGGAAATTTAAGTTATAAAATATTTGACCAGACGCTATAGCGATCGCTAGAAGTCTGTTACCAGCTATGGGATGCATGGCAGCATGAAACTCTACGCCAAGCAAGTGAGTTTCAGTAATTTGTGTCGTGGTTTATTTACAAACATTTTACATCGCGTTTGGCTAGGGTAAAGCTTAATGTATTATTTATAAAATCTGAATGTTAACCTTAATTTTAACTAAATAAATAAATAATGCTTCAGAGTAAAGACCAGAGGTGTTTCGTCCGAATGAAATACATATAAGTCATTCTTCAAAAGTCTATAACGCAAAGCGTGGTTCCTAAATGTATTAGCTCGCAGCCTGCATATGAACTGTAGACTTGTAGTACTTTCTTCAAACATCCCATAACTATACGGGCAGTGAACCTGTTAGGTGGACAGTGAACCTTTAAAAAGAAGAGATGTAATAAATTCACCCGTTCGAAGCTGGGCGCAGTAGATAGTTTCGTCGCATAATAGGCCCGACAAGCAGTAAATCAGCGCTGCCATTATGCACCTAATGAGTATCGAAGCTCGTTACTGGTGCAGCTGGCAGACGCGTTAGGGTGCATTCACACCGGAGCAAACTGACATTCAATACTCAGTCTCAAAAGTATAGCATTTAAGTTTTCTAATTAGTTAGAAGTTATGACGTACTCGTAGACTTTTACTGTCTCAAAAATGTAGCATCTATGTTTTCTAATTAGTCAGTAGTTATGTAGTCTTTATGGTGTTGGGTAATTAAGGAACTAGTTCAGTAAATATGTGCTATGTATAAAGGTTTTTGTATTCTAATTGAATCATTTATTTCGTTATATAGGTGTACAGAGAGCTGTTTATAATTTAGTTTATTTATTTATTAAAGGTATTGCGCTTCTTTACATAGTATAAAATGATTTCGCTTCCGTTGTTTGTTCGCTTAGATATTTTAAATTGCTCAACAGATTTTTATGTAGTTTTCAGCAATGGATAGAGTGATTTAAGAGGAATGTTTATATGGATATATACCTATCGAAAATCGAGCGAAGCCATGGCGGTTCGTATAATATACTAAATTACTAGCATTTGACAGGTTCTAATATTATATGTATACTTGTAAGAGGTGGACACAACATTCAATAAACTTCATCATCATCATCATCAGCCTATATTAGTCCACTGCTGGACATAGGCCTCCCCCAATGAGCGCCATATCGCCCTGTCTTCGGCTTGACGCATCCAGCGTCTACCTGCAGTCTTTAAACTAAACAATAAACTTGGATATTAACTAATATTTAACAATTTTATCAAATGATTTTATTGTACTTATTATCTTTATTTGTCTGAGAATTTTTCGTATTATTTTTTTAAGAATTGTAGTATGTTAATTATTGTAAGTGTGCAGAATACATTGTGACTCCATGTACAATCCAACGATCCTTTCCATCCACGGTTGTCTGGTAGAGATCGCTCTTGAGCGATAAGACCGCCAAATTGTCACATTTTTTGTATTTTATTCTGTCTTGTTTGTTTTATTCTGTAAGTGTGCTATAAAAGAATTTTCTATCTATCTATCTATCTACTTATACCAACTTTTTTAACATGTATTTCGAGCAATAAATGAAATTTAATTTTGAAAGTATCACTATAGATCGGATGGGTACATAATATGGGTGGCACGAGTTCGACAACTGATTATGGAATTAGTCAGTATGCGAGTTTTGAAGTGGTTCACCGCTTTGGAAGGAGAAAATGGTTGGGATTCGATCACACTCACTAATGGCATCCGTTTCCAAAGGTATTTCTTGGACGTTTTCACTTGAGAAACTGTGAGGAAATAGGTTGTGCAGGCGTTTTTCTGTTTTCTATTCAGTGTTTTTACTGTTTCGAGACAAATTACGACGTATTTGTATTTTTAATTTAGAAAATTTTACGGAACCGATGTTACGGACTTAAGGAGCAGGTACCCTCTGATTTCGACAGATTGAAGTAGATTGTAAGTTGAGTAAATTGTAATTTAGTAACCAATTAATTGTGGACTAATAAATAAATAATAAATAATGCTGGACAATTCACACAGCATTATCTAACATAGGTTAATGTGATGATGAACCAACGAGTTGAGTTACTTAACTAACTTTGTGGCTGTTATAATGTTACTTTGTTAAATAAATCGAAGTGCAACCTAGAAGGTCTTCTTTGAAAAACGAACAAAGTTGAGCACGGATCGAACAACTTTACCACCAAATGGCTTCGGGCGCGTCACTAGCTGAAATTCACTTCAATTTTACTACTTCAAATTCACTTCACTTCAACTTCTAAGTACCTAGTCTTCTTGTTCTTAGAAACTAAATGTCAGAATAATTTTCTGAGTAATATGACCGAAAGAACGGAACCGGCCGTCCTTCGTTTTGTGCGATCAAAAGTCATCCGTCCAGTTGGTTCGTTTTTCAAAGTACCTACACCTCCTGATACACGAGACCTAGAAAATGTATAGGTTGAAAAAGGTTAATGTATATATAAGGTAAAACTACATTGGGGAATTAAAATCAATTCTAAAACTGATTTCGTTCTAGGTACCTAAGTAAATTAAAATCTTCAAAAAATAAATTCTAAAAATTAAACAATAAAATTCCGTCAGGCCGTTTTCCACTAGACCTTTATTTTACAAATAAAAGCAAACAGGAAACTAACAAATCCCGCTCGAAAACACAGATGCCGGTCATCCGGGCCAGGAAAAGGGAATCTAACTGGATTCTATCCACGGCAGACGGACATAATGTTTGGTTGCTTGCTACCTGAGCTAATAGGTCACTGAACTTTTGTTTAGATACTTTATCTTAAGGGTTATTACGTTTGTATAAAGCATTCGTCCCTCAGGAGGCCCCTTAAGGCGGTACCCCGAGGCACACTAAACGCGAAAGTTTGTAAGTATGGATGGATGTTTGTTATACTCTTTCACGTAAAAACTACTGAATGGATTTTAATTAAACTTTACAATAATATAGCTTATACGTCAGAATAACGCATAGGCTTACAACTTATAAGGATATATTGTATATTATTCAAAATATCTATTATTCACCACGCGGGTGAAACCGCGGGGCGCAGCTAGTATTGTCTAATTCTATGAATGTATCTATATCTCAGATTCCGAGACAAATTGCAATGAAACTAATTATAATTTTCCTACTACTACCTATTCATTCAAATCAGCGCCGCTACTTACTTAGGGCTTGTAGCGGCATAATGCTGAGACAGGGACCCTTTTTGGTCCCTTATGTAACACGTATTTGCTCTATTCTGTATATCTTATATTTTCCTTGTAATGTTTTTTTCTTGTTTTTATTATTTTCTTACCATGTAACAATACAATAGATTTCTTTCCGGCCCTGGTGGGGGCGCAGAGAGGGGCCTCGAGGCTTCGCCTCATTACCCCGGCGTCAACTCGAGGGGTGACGACCCCTCGGTCCTTGGGTTTTGTGGGAATCTTTTCTTTCCCTTACTCTCAATGTTTTTTTGGCATCATTCCGTTTGTAATCTTTTTTTTTTAAATAAACCCAAGGACTCTATGGTGGTTCCGCAGGGATCAGGTCCCGCGGAAGGGGTCGCCATGGGCGGTCGTCTTCCTGGGGCCGGGGCTGGGGCGGGGCGATGTTGTGGAGGTGCTCGTGGTGCCCATTGTCGGCGCGATCGTACATTCGACGCGCCGTCTGCACGACGAATTCCTCCACGGATTGAATCTGCAGGTCGCGGGCTATGACGTCGTTCCTGACGTAGCGGCCCGCGCCCGTGCAGATCCTGAGAGCCACGTTCTGCAGCGCCTGGAGCCGGTCCTTGTTGGTCTGGGAGACCAGGGCGTACCAGCTCGGCGCCGCATAGGTTAGTCGGGACCGGACATAGGACTTGTAGACCCGCACTTTAGTCCTCAGCGGCAGCCGAGATCCCAGGACAGGTCGGAGGAGCGCTCGGGCGACGCGCGCTTGTTGTAGCGCGCGGTCAACCTGTGGCTGCCATGTACCATGTAATGTGTCGTGTTATGTGTTATGTATGGTGTCAAATAAATGTATTTTCTTTCTTTCTATTCTTTTTTGGCAGTCCTGGCAGAGTTGTTTGCAATATACATAATATGTATCTACTACAAAAGTCACACTAATAATAAATAAATGCGAAAGTTTGGATGTTCAGATGTTTGTTACCTCTTCACGCCAAAACAACTGAACAGATCGGGCTGAAATTGTGCATACAGGTTCTACGCCTGAAAAATGAAAATGAAAAGTTTTTATTTCTTTAAGCTTACAAATAAGCACTTAGACAGGTCATATTTTATACTATTAAATTATTTTATAGTTCACTTCAATTTTTTGTCCACCAGTGGAAGAAGTGAGAAGAAACCACTAGTATGTTCATAACTTATGCGTCTAGTACATTTGATTTGCTTATTTGTAAGTTGGTAGATTTTGAGTTGGAGCAAAACTCGTTCCAAGCTTTTTTATCATCTAAGTAATCTGATATTTTGTAATAAGTTGAAATAAAACATAGGGTTATATTCTATATTATTCCATAAATCAGTTCCTATGGAACGCTTGCGAAGCCTCTTCTTGGTTTTTTTATCTGTATTATTTTATTTCTTTGTAGTTATAAAGTGTTTTGTATCTTGTCATTCATCTCATCTTCGTTTCTTGAGATCTCAATTTTATTTTATTGAATATACCTACTATTGTTTATTGAATATACCTACTATTGTTTTCTTGAATAAAGTATTCAATAATATCCAGGGCGAAAATTGATCCGCACTTTTTCTTCGTTTATTTATGTTTCACAATAATTATACGTATATATTAATATCTATTACTTTTAGATTAATAAATATTATTAATATAACATAACCGGTTATTCCGTTTGTCCGTAAGCTCATTAGTCTCTATTATTATAACATTTCAATAAAATACAAATATGTAACTACCTAGTTAAGTAAGTAGATATAGATACCTACAGTAGACTCGTACATTTACTAATTTAACTTAACACTTTGAGTGCTGAAAACGCACGGTATGAGTTTTCTACAAGTGACTAATATGCGTAAATCCACACTAGCGCAGCGGCTGAGAAAAAAAAAACCGCAGTCAAAGTGTTAATACTTTGACTGCGGTTTTTTTTCGACGACTGCGATCTTTTTTTTAACCTAAAAAATTCGTGCTGCCGCTCTACACAGCGGTTGTGTTGCGCCGCACATGCGTTTCGTTCGAAAAATATTACGGCTGTGCTGAGTCACACAGATCTGTATTTTCTCAGCCGCTGCTAGTGTGGATTTACGCATATTAGTCACTTGTAGAAAACACATACCGTGTGATTTCAGCAGTCAAAGTGTTAAAACAATGCTCTTCCTTCGCGTCACTAACTAAAGTTACGTACGTAGGTAGGTAGCATCTGAGAGTCAAGCAGGCCACACCATGCAAGTAAAAGCGGGGCTTACTTCAACGCCATGAAAATATTTCCTCTTTTTTTAGACACAGCAGCCAAAATCGCTTGGTAAGCTAAAGCTATAAAGATTATGGGAATTTTCCAATTTCCCGAGTACTAGGGTAAAATATCGGTAAAATACTATAGATATTTCCCACGTGATGGTATAATCCGCAAACACGACGAACGTGATCGAAACCCAATTTGATAACCAATACAATAGATCCATTATTGAGAGCACAGAATCACTATATGGGTGAGTATTTGATATTATGGTTTTATAGGTCCTACACACACCATTTTCACGCCTATTTTCTGCGTTATAAATTAATAAATTATGCTAGACAATCCACGCAGCATCATCTAGACCCAAGCTAAGCAGACCTTAGGTTATAGGTTCCATACATAGATAGTTATTTTTATTAGACAGAAAATACACATAATACCCAGAACAAATATTAACAGATCGTACAAATTAGCACAAGGCGGGAATCGATCCTGCAACCTACTGCATCTCAGGCGACCTTCGCCCGCCGCGCCACATCGGTCTTCGATTATAACATACAAAAGATTTTTTTTAGTTCCGTAGTCTATCAAGCTAACAATATTATAAAAAAGCATGGCCAAAAAGTATACCTACATATAAGTACTACATAGATAATATGATACATAGGATGATATTACACTCCTTTTTACCCGACTACCAACGGAGGAGGGCTATTAGCGGTCGTCTAACAAATCTAAAATCATATAAAAACATAAGATATTTAACCTAACATATTTCGAAAATACTTATAACAATGGCGACGGCCGCTGGGGCAAACGTGTTCTTGAGTGGAGACCACGACTCGGTAAGCGTAGTGTAGGACGCCCTCCGACCAGGTGGGATGACGACCTGCAAAAGACTGCAGGTAGATGCGGCAAGCTGAAGACATGGCGCTATGGCGCTCATTGGGGGAGGCCTATGTCCAGCAGTGGACTGATATAGGCTGATGATGATGATGAATGATGATGTTTTACGAACTTAAAGCGATTTTTAATGAAGGTACATTATAACCGTACAATATTCTTTAATTACCGTCGTAAAAAAACACAATACTTAGGTAAATGTTCCATTTCATTCTTGGTTATCGCTACTCCGCGATTTCGAAATGAGCTCTTCGTGAAAAGGAAGTAAGTAATACACAACACCCAGGGCCGGGTTCCATAAGTTATTTATACTATATAATTTGTATATATTAATTTCTTTCTTAACTTTTATTAAATTCTGTTTTATAAAGTTAGTAGGTATCTAAATGAATATTTTCTTTTTCACCGCCAATTTTTTGGTTTGAAAATATCAAAAACTGGCCTTGAAGGGCCTATACTTCTATGGCAAGTTTTAATCAAAGTCAAGCTAAGGGGCAAACGGGCAACATTATAAACCTAATAACTCGGGGCAACTAACAAAATCAAAGGCATAAACGTACGTAAATGGTTTTAATTATGTGAATAAGGAACCCTAAAAATTAACCCCTAAAGACCACAAGATGTTTTCCGCCTCAAAAGAACCCATTGAATGTTTATTCCCGCTTCGTTCGAACAATAATCGTAAAAAATAACATTTCCCTTCTTAATTCCGTTAGGATCGCTTTGTTAAAAACTTGGTCAGCCAATTAACAAAGCGGCTTGGGATTAAACTTCAACGTTTTTGTAGAGTACTGGCTTTAGGGGATCTTTACACGAAGTTGGGATTGATTTGCAAAATGTATGCAAAGAGATCGGATACAATAGAATGGAGAAAAATGATCTGAAGAAAGCCAAGGGAAAACCATAAGGGCGTAACAGAGTTGATTTCCCAAGGTTTAATCATTCACTGCCCAGATTCTGCGGAGAAGCCTGAATGGGATACGTACTGGTCTACGCTACATGGGCAATTAAAATACATATCGACGATGATAAGTCCAATTTCTTTTAATTTGATGCCTAGTGAGAGTCAGCTCAAAATCGAGATTCCTGGAGTAGCCTTGAGATGGAAATCCACTTAGTGGCGCTGAACTTCAAGACTATCTATGGTAAGAAGAAAATAAAAAGACAAACTATAGAGAAGAAAGCAAACAATATTCATAACTGCAACTGACTTTTTCACGTGATATCTGCCTACATTATTACATCAACTACTCAGAGTAGTTTCGTAGCACGCTACGTCGTAGTATGTCGTAGCAAGTTACGTCGTCGCTATATTTCACGTGGTACATTTTTACATTAATCATGGTAAGTTCATGAATCTCTGATGCAAAAAAACAAATAGTATCGCGCGTAAAAACCGCCACGTCTGAACACAGCCTGCCGGTCTGGTTACCGTTGGGCACAAACAAAGTTTTAGATTGCATGCCGTTAGGAATACACGCCAGGTTTGTTTGTCTGTTGGTGTCCGAGTAGTCATGCAAATAGCGATAAATAAAATACAAGGTTTCTATTGGTATTTGTGTTTATCTTTTACTAGCTTCTGCTCGCGACTTCGAACGCCAAAATTTTAGCCCGATCTGTTCAATTGTTTTGGCGTGAAGTGGTAGAAAATCTTCAAACATCTTAACATTCATTCATGCTTTTGAAATTGATAACTTAGGTATGTAATTGCAAACAAAGGAAAAATGTGTATGCATCGTGTGAAAATTTGATTAGGTACGGTAACTTTAAAGGTGCGGTGCGGCGCCTCGTTTCACTCGCGTGAACGCGTTCTCTTTCACTTTGCATTTTGAAATGAAGTTATCAAAAGATCTACACAGACCGCACGCACCGTTGGAAGAGCCCTGTCTGCGTGCGTTGCCGTCCGTGATCGTCGGCTGTGCGTGATGATCCGCAGAATCGCGGACCGTGGGAAGCCAGCTTAAGAAGAACGAACTTAAAAAACATTTTTGCCCTGCATGGTTTTTATGCTTTGTTCACCCACTCAGATTTAAATTTCCTGTATGCAAAATACACAATCAATTATAGGTGTCAACTTATTCTCATTATCCGCTTATCTCATTATTTTGACCGCGCGCGATCAAAATAATGAGATGAAACAATTTCAAACAGAAAACTGAAGCGTTGAACTTAATACATTTACTTTTACAAGGTTCCGTGGCATTCAAATCGCGCGCGGATTATACTGGCATTTTGTACGTAGCTATACCTTTGCCTGCAAGGTCTGTGTTTACCCGATAGATACCCACAATCCCTCGTTAACTAGTTCTTGATTGTTTCTTGGTTGATTGAACAAACCTACACCTATACCATACAGTGACACTGTTGTGCCGATTATAACACTGAGTAGGTATATAAATAAAATAATAATAATGCTGAACAATTCATACAGAATTATCTAGCCCCAAGCTAAGCTACTAGAGAACTGATGGTGTACATAATACAATACATTACATAGATATATATTTTGTATTATTCATAAAAAAACTACCAGAAAACCTGGAAAAATATCTGCACAAGCTAGGGTAGGTCACCTCGTTAAGCATCTATCCAGGCTAGATTACCTTAGTATCCATTTGTACCATACCGCACTAATTAAAAACTAAAATTTTCGTTCCATGCGTACCTGTCATGACCTACGGAGCTGAGACGTGGATATGCACGGTAAGGCTGGTACACCAGTTTAAAGTCGTTCAGCGAGCTATGGAAATAGCTTTGCTCGGAGTTTCTCTGAAGGATAGGATTCGTAACGAATACATCCGACAGAGAACCAAGGTTATCGACATAGCTCTAAGGATGAGCCAGCTGAAGTGGCAGGACGCAGGCCATATCCCGCGACGAACCGACAACCGCTGAGGTAAACGTGCTCTTGAGTGTAGACCCCGGTAAAAATTGTGTAGGATGCCCTCCGACCCGGATGGGTGACGACCTGCCAATGCTGCAGGTAGATGTTGGATGCATCAAGCTAATGACAGGGCGCTATGACGCTCATTAGGGGAGGCATGTCCAACAGTGGACTAATACAGGCTGATGTAAATGAGTACCAAAAATAAACTTTAATAATTTATTTAATAACGCAGTCTTAGTTTTAGGATAAAATAATTTATGAGCCACATCCCCAGGTAAAGTTCGAAGGTAGGTAGGTATATAATGATAGGTGCCTCCTTAGTACCCAACCTACAATAGTTTTAGTGTATATTACATTTCTCAAGAAATTCCATGAAATTTAACGTGAATACCTTAGTGCATCGTAAAACCCTTGCACTAGCTCTACTAAGTTGCTTACAGCTAGGATTTATGTCCGAGTTTATAGCTAAAGGGAAAAGCTGACATTGTTGTAAAATCATTGTTTACAACTTGGACAGGAGCTTTACCAAGTTAGTGGGCAGTTATGCGAGAAACACGTGACGCGTATCATCATCCTAATCATCAATCTATATCAGTCCACTGCTGGATATAGGCCTCCTCTAATGCGCGCCGTAAGGTTCAATATTTTGACATTTTCGACACATCATCTCGATTATTATTATAATATACGCTTATATCTTATTATTGAGACATTTTGTTTGCTTTAGATAACTTACCTTGTAAATATGAAACAACCCTATTATAGTATAGGTGAGTAGGTCTTATTTATTTCATCATATCAGCCCATACACGTCCACTGCTGGACGTCCTCTTCCATACGACGCCACAAATAGCAGCATGAGCCGCCTCCATCCATCGACTCCCTGGGACCGCTACGATGTCGATTTATTTAATAGACTGTAATGACTCCTTGGTTAAAAATAACATTCCAGATTTATTTTTCCAAAAAAATTGTTCTCACATTTACTCCAAAAAGTCTTTTACATTCAGTGCAGACAGATATCGTTTTACCACCAATTTACACTATCGAGTTGCCATATAATTTGCATAACGAATAACAGCATTCGGCGTTGGCATCATTCGAATTCAAGGAACAATAATGTAACAGGACCCAATTTTGTAGCAAATTGCCTGTGATTCTCATAAACAGAATAAACGATCGAAAATTTAGGGTAATACAAAGCGACGCTAACCCAAGAAACAAATACATATTAGAGATATCAGAACTACTGGAATGTTATGGGCCGACAAAACTTACTCGCAGCCTTCAGTTATTCCGTGATCATAGCGCATGAAACTTTGCTGAAATATTGGAAAACTCAAAAATCTAATCATGGTAAATATTCCGTTTTAAATGACTTTAGTATTAATAACCATGATAGTTTCAAAAGTTTTATATCAGAACGACTTTGTGTCCTAAAAAAGATTAATCAAAGACTCTAAAATCAAGATAGTCTTTAAATGACTTTATGATATCTTTATGTACCTAATACACATAATCGAGATTTTGTTAGAAAGCGATATAGTCATAGCCTAGTCATAACTGATATCTAGTCAAATCAAGATGTACCTAGTCTTAACGCTTCTAGCCCTTAATTTTAAGTTTTCTTACCTCGTATGTTGTTTTAATAATAAACAAGCACCTGGTCTAGGTACCTAATGACATAGAATTAACTTTTAATTCATAAAACTACCTAGTCCAAAAGGTTGAACCTCCTAGAGTCCGTACTACCAGGACGATAAGCGTACTCTGGTTGCATCGGAATCGATTCTCATTGAATCGCGAGCACGTTTCGAATCGATATTATGTGGATAAAAATCAAACGTGTTCAACAAATGTTAAGCCCTACCGCCGTTACCAGGGTTCGGAAGTTCTTTTCTGTTCTATATCAGTTGAACAGAAATGGCTAAAGCGGAACTGATACCGAATAAAGATATTTTATTTTGCTCTTTTTTGTCTTGAATCTATGTACTGAACATTGATTTTCCTCTTTTGTTAGGAATCTGTCCGCACTGAATGACATCATGGACGAAGAAATAACATTAACTCGGTTACTTAATATACTCAAAAATTACAAACTGGCTGAAAATATGCTTTACTTATTCCTATTCAAAAACCGGGATATTTTTTGTATGCAAAGGGTTACAAACACGGAATGTTGATGGAAAATATTTAACGACATGGTAGATAGATATCTAAGTAAAGTACAGAAGCTCGAAACAGTTTTTTAAAAATAATTTTTGGTTTGAAAGCTATTTTGAAAGTCGAGTTTCATCATTTAATCTCTCAAAAATTGTTTCGAGTCGAGTTTCATCATTAAATTGATCTCCCGTTCGTCGAATTTAAAGATTTTTCGCCGCACATGTGAGATTATGCGTTTTTAAAGTTTGAGTTTCAGTTTTAGTGATAACCTTGACTACCTTTTAATTGTTAGTTTTTGTTGACATATGATATCTTAGATTCTAAATTGGAGTATAATAATGAATATGACTTTTATAAATATGCGATGACCTACATCGCATATTTATAAAAGTCATATTCATTAATCATCTATTGTGATTTCATGCATCTGGTATTATATTCTGTTTTTGTGGTGTAATACAATACAATACAATAACTCTTTATTGCACACCAAATACATAAAATACACAAGACAGGAAAAGTAAAAACAAATACAAAATATGCTGTACAATGGGCGGCCTTATCGCTAACAGCGATCTCTGCCAGGCAACCTTTGTATGAACATGAAGTGCTAGGACAAGTATAGACGGTGGCGTGTAATACAGAAAAATATTTAATAGGTAATAAAGTGTTATCTATATCTATCTATCTGGTAGTATCTTTCCAGGTGTAGTATCTAAGTCTTAGTTTGGATGGATAATATTGATATTTTTCCGGATTAATTCCCCTAATTTATTATTTTCCCGTATTCATTCCCCATTTGCAGTTCTACCTGGAAAACACTAATTTTTATTCAGGAGAATTAGTAAAAGCTTACAAGTAAAGCGTTACATTTTATGTGTAGGTATTCTATTCTTTTATTTTTTTTATCGATACAGAAGCCCTGTAACAACCCTATAGGTATTTTGTTTTTGTCTGTTTTCTAAAGGAAGTTGTGGTGCATAAGTCCTGAGTAAACAGCAGTTTCGTGACCCCCTCTCAGACTTGTTTGACGCTCGGCTTAAGGAAGCTTAGTAGATATAGGTAGACATTTCAATCTCATAGAATTGACCACGCTACTTAGTAAAGTTTAGTTATCTTAATTTTTTTTTGTATTCCTGGTATTGGAACAATAATAGTACATACACCTGATGAAATTATTAGCAACCGTCATTCATTTCTGTCACGCTAAGAGGCCTAAATCATCAACTCAGTCATCTTCACGATACGGAGGTAGGCCAAAAATATTGTCGTTTTGACACAGGCTTTATAAAAAATCCAAAATATTAAAAAACATAACCAATTGCATTGTCAGATACGTCCGAACCAGACGGAAAAAGGCCGACATGGAATAACATGCTAAATTGTACCATAAAGGCTAGCAGGATGTCTCCAGTATCGTCATCATCTGTCAGTACAAAATAATAAAAAATGGGATATTATTTATTTTATTAGATATTACCCCGAGGGTGCGAGGGCTTACGCACTATAATAACAATAGCCTTAAATGTGTCAAAATAGAAGAAAGCTCCTACCCTTATAGTAGGTTCCCTTATTAGTTTCTTACGAAATACAAGAGGTGAGTTAGAAGGTCTCCATTCTTACACCACCACCAACACAGCCTGTTCACATTTATTTATAAACATGTACATCTATTCTAACGGGCATTTTGACAACAAAGACAAATGATTGTGTTGGTAATGTAGAAGCTTAAAAGAAAATCTGTGTTATTCTAAATTCCGTAAGTCTACATTCACTACCCTTTTAGTAGGTTCCCTTATTAATCTCTTTCGAAATACAAGGGCTGAGTTAGAAGGTCTCAATTCTTACACCACCACCAACACTGCCTGTTCATATTTATTTATAAACATGTAGGTACATCTATTCTAACGGGTATTTTGACATCTAAGACAAACAATTGTGTTGGTAAAGTAGAGGCTTAAAAGAACAACTGTGTTATTCTAAATTTCTTAAGTCTACATTCAATTCTGTACCGAGTGAGCGAGGGCCCAACCACGCGTCGAGGATTAAACTTCCAGTTGTTGTTTACTTTCCAGAATTGAACAATATTGGAGAAAAGTTTTGTCGCGTGTTGCAGTTTTGCCCTTTAATCTAGGTTAAAAGGACTGGCTCAGGTTTAAACATGTAATGATGTAGGACAATTTTAATATAAACCCTAAGCTAGGTCTTTTTTAAGGTAGATCTGAAACAAAGAAAGAATTATTATTTAGCGAAGTAAATATAAATTTCTAAAAATAAATAAAATGTTACTAAAATTACAGCTGTAATTTTACTAAATCACTTCGAAAGGACACATAGAAAAATTATTTGATTGTATTCAAAAAAACTAAAAGCGACCTCGAATTCCTTAATTTTACCCTGTTTCTGCGGGACAAACACGAATCCATCGGGAAAAACGATTTATATGGGACCGCCTAGGGATATCTTTTTATGCAATAGCGAAACAATTTTCAAAAATACAAATAGGTCCTAATTGACTGAGAGATAGACGAAAATATACAGACAAACCTTAGGGACCAATCGCCTTTTTCGAACTCTGTTAACAAAACTACTGCGTTGCAGCGGGAAATGGGATTAGGAATTAATGTCTGAAAATATAAATATGTAATATAAAATCTTACCAATTATTGTGATCGATCCATGAGCTAACTCTCTTGACCAGTTCAAAACCCAATTCTCTAGTCGAGCCGTGGCATGCTTTGGGTTTTAAACGTTTCCCACCTTCCGTTGTCATATATCTGCAAAAAAAAATCTCCATAATTATCATCAACATGGTTAGTCAATCAATTAATCATTGATTGCAGACATTTATTTGCAAGAATACAAAATTATACATGTGACCCGCCTCGGCTTCGCATGGTTTTCGGTATACATGGTTATAGGTATCTAATCAATAACCTCCGAGACTAAAACTTTTGTTCTATGACTTTTGCCAAAACGTAATACATCTCAAGATTTTTTTTTTTGTTTTTCTGGTAATTTCTATCAATGCAGCTCTATGACTAGTACATAGGTACCTTACCTATACTGTCTTCGTTGCTATTTGCACGGATATATTGCTTAAATGGTTTCTATAGTTTGTAGAAATGTATAGTTTCTGCCAATACCTCTATATGTTATTCTGAGACGGAATAATTGTTATGGTGAAGTGATTAATTCAGTATAATTTCGATAGAAGGTTGAATATAGTTAAGTTCGTAATTAATCATATTAACCACATTAACAATTAGATACCCAGTATGTGCTTACACGTGTGCTCAATTAAAATCGGGTAGTCATTCAAGGTAACAGATAGCAGGGTATTTATTTACCATTATAACATTGGTTCACACGATCGTACGATCATGTGTACCTACCAATCAGGCTTGATCGTGCGATCGTGCAATCAAAGCTACAATTAAAGCAGCATCGCGCGAGTACTGACATATACATTGACAGAGATCTGAAATCTAGCATCGCCTGAAGCCCATCGCGCAACCTATAAGGACAATTGTTGGACCATCGCACAATCATTTTGATCGCGCGATCGTTAGCCAAGTAGGACAAAGAAGCGATGGCGTGACGCGCTAGTGAGTTTGTCGCGACATGAGTCCATCTGTCTCAAGAAAGTCATGTCAGGAAGGGCTAACCAAAATGATACGTCACTTCTTATTAAGTGAACACATTAAATAAACCAGCTATTGAATGACCACAACCTATATATACATAACCTAAGTACCCTGTTCTAAAGTAAGTGACTTTATATAAATTGTCATTTTGCGAATAAATGAATCTTAAACTTTATAAGGAGACCTTTGCCTACCAATGGGTTACTTAGTTGAAAGTGTCCTACTGGGCATAGGCCGCCCTCTGATGCCTCCACACATCTCTGTCCTGGGAGAGCTAGACTCACGCTGTATCAAAAGTGTCTTCTACGTCATCAAAGTGTCCTACTGGGCATAGGCCGCCCTCTGATGCCTCCACACATCTCTGTCCTGGGAGAGCTAGACTCACGCTGTATCAAAAGTGTCTTCTACGTCATCAAAGTGTCCTACTGGGCATAGGCCGCCCTCTGATGCCTCCACACATCTCTGTCCTGGGAGAGCTAGACTCAAGCTGTATCAAAAGTGTCTTCTACGTCATCAAAGTGTCCTACTGGGCATAGGCCGCCCTCTGATGCCTCCACACATCTCTGTCCTGGGAGAGCTAGACTCACGCTGTATCAAAAGTGTCTTCTACGTCATCAAAGTGTCCTACTGGGCATAGGCCGCCCTCTGATGCCTCCACACATCTCTGTCCTGGGAGAGCTAGACTCACGCTGTATCAAAAGTGTCTTCTACGTCATCAAAGTGTCCTACTGGGCATAGGCCGCCCTCTGATGCCTCCACACATCTCTGTCCTGGGAGAGCTAGACTCACGCTGTATCAAAAGTGTCTTCTACGTCATCAAAGTGTAGCGATTACACTCACACATTATCATTTGCAAGAATGCAAGAGAGAAACTTCGAAGTGCATGAGGCGCTGGTAAAAAGGTAAGGTCCAACGCAGTTGTTTGTTCCCTCCTCGGTTTTGAAGACCGACGCGACACCTATGACGTAGTCTTGGTCCCCCATCGACGTTACCAATGGGCCGCCGTGGTCGTTCTAAAATATAATAAGTAGATCCTCATCATAATATTTATACATATTTATTTATATTATATTAATTTATACTAAATTTCTAATTTAACATTGATTGAAAATTATAACTAATTAAATTAAATGATTTTAAATAAGTGGCAGTGGGCCGGCCATATCTCGCGAAGAACCGATAACCGCTGGGGCAAACATGTTCTTGAGTGGAGACCACGACTCGGTAAACGTAGTGGGACGCCCTCCGACCAGGTGGGGTTGAATGTTGGTGTCCACCTTTTAAAAGTATATACATTAGAATACTAACATTTAATATACATATAAGCACAATACGTACATACGTACATATACATGTTGGTGTACCTTTAATAAATAAATAGGTTTCGGTATTCACCTGACAAGGTCCAGTTTGCGCACTCCTTGTATTAGCAAGAGAAATGTTTCCTGTATCGTCAACATGCCCACTATCCATCGTGCACACCATATACCTTTCTATAACAGTCAGGAACTTCGGATTCAGGACATTTCCATCAGCCCCTGATATGGTATATTGGGCTTTGCATTTATCTTTTGCGATAACAACGTTGGTTGCGTAGCTTAGTTTTGCTGCATTGTGTGATTTCGAATCTTCAAACTAGGAATTAGGGTTCATTTTTAGATAAAAATAAATTTATTTGGCCAAAAAACGGGTTTCAGTACAATAACACTATTAAAGCAGTAAAACACAGTAGGTACAGTGTAATTTTTTCAAAAATCATTTATTCCTTTAGGCTTACAAAATAAGCACTTAGACAAGTCATATTTTATACATTAAATTATTATTAAATAAAATAAGCCTACAGAGAAACAAAAATAATACATGGCTACCGTGCTAGCCATGTATTATTTTTGGCCAGCAGGCCAAAAAGGCTCAAACTCAGCTATGTGCTGAACCACGCGTGGCGCGGAACAACGCTGGTTTTCAGATTGAACCTTTTTCTATAGTATTTTTTTTATTTAACGTATTTTCCTACAATTAGTTAGAAACAAGATGAAAACAAAATAACCACATTATATTTATAAAAAAAATCAATAGAATCACGAATTAAATGAGATGATGGTCATGTTATCCTATTTTGACAGCACGCTATTGGTTATTTGCACAAAACATAATCTTTACGTTGGTAAAGTAAAATAGTATTTATTACCACAGAAGACATACAAGTAAAGGTAAAGGTGCACATTCTTAAATAAATATGTATAAAACAATATTAGAAACTGGCCTTTAACCGTGGGGGTAACTTAACTTAATTATTATCTCTGTCTAGAGATAATTTAGTCTTACAGCCATCTGGGTATAGGGCTTCTCTTTTAAACGCCAGTTCAATAGAAAAATAGTCGAGTGAACCAGAAAAAAAATAGACTATTTTATAGGTAAACCAATACAGGAAACAAGCAAGAGGATCGCATATTCCCTATTTGGGATCCTGGTACTTTTACACACTCACACATACTCTTAGCAATTCGGTAAAGTTTCTGGCGTTAAGCCCATCGATAATAAAATAAAAATTAACTTACTTCCCGCCACTTTTCTTCATGCCCCCATCCGTAAACCAAAGTTTTCACCCCTGGCTGTCGGTACGCATTGTCGAGATTGATTTCTATTATCCTAGGCGTGTAACTGCAATGCTTGTTCCAGCCTTCATCCGAGAAGTCAAATGGAGTCTCCGTTTTTGCTAAGCCTATGTCTAGGGCTGACCATTTCTCAATATTTGTGTGGTCCAGTTCGTAAGCTGTAATGTTTGTGATAAAATTATGCAATTGGTGGGTTAACATTGGCGTTTCCAGTCCAGCGTGTAGGCTGGACTGAAAATGCAAATGGACACGGAGTTCCATCAGTTCGCATCAATAACATATAAATAAAGCCTACACCTACGAATGATCGCGGACTTCGTTTTTTTGGATTTAACTAAATATAAGGTAGGCGGCATTTGCATTGCAAGCAATCGACGTTTTATAAGTAACCAATGACCTGGTGATTCACTAATGTACAAAAAAAATCCACCATTTTCGTAGCACCTTACTATTGTATATACCATGCGGGTGGATTATGTCATTCACTTCATTTTTCTTAAGCAATTCGACATTATTCCATCATTGTGTAAACAAATTCAAAAGCATAAAAGTACCTACATACTTCAAGCTTAAAGTCAAATCAACGCAAAAACACGGTAGAACTAAGTCCAATCTCAAACCTGGCATTCTAGGTAGGTACTATTAAGACGTGCACAATTAGAGATTTAGCTACCAAGATCTTATAAAACTAGGTCGTTTTGCTTTTATAGTCGTTATGCAATCTAGTCCTTACGAACCTAACCACAAAACACTTACAAAGTTACCTTTAGGCACGCAGGTGTACGCGACTTTCTTCTTCATATGTCTCGTGCAAGTATCCTCTTCAATTCCCTCAGCTTCTACAAACGTTCTATAGCCCGCTATGACGTATAGATACTTGGTGTCTTCCACACAAGCTGCTGAAGTGAGGACAAAGGATTTGCTAACGATGGCACCGCCACAGGTCCAGCCTTGGTATAGCGTGTTGGTTTGCGCGATGGGTGACATGAGGAAATATGCCTGGGAGGAAAGTCAGGCTAAAACTGTAGTCCGTTGTTTGAGACCAGTGTCAATTGAAATTATCTACGCTATTGTAAACGAATTTTTGCCCGCGGCTTTACTAAGGGCGTACTCGTTTTTTACGGATAAAGTGTCGACTTCTTGATTGAACAGTACAGAATGGTAGGACGTCATAAGTTGCTATTTATAATATCCAGAATGTGTGTGCAGGTACAAAGTTTTAGGTTTTTTTTAAAATTCATTGTATGTATTAATGGATATTGTTACACTTACAACATAAGAATGGTTGTTCACTTTATCAGGGACCTCATTTCCATTTGTTATCCTGCGCTCAGCAAAAGTTCCTGAAAATACGATCATTATATTTTTTGTAATAGCTATATACATTTTTGATAGTACTTCTTCATCTTCTAGTCTAGATGAAGCATTTACAAAAATTAGACAGACACTTTGTATTTGAATTCTGCCAAACAAAACAATATAAAAAGAAACAAATTGCGGTAGGTTACGTAGGTATAAACAGTTCACTCACCTTTTGATCCTAAATATAAAAATAAAATATTAATCACTAAGATTGACCTATTCCGTACCATAATAACATAAACCTACACTTTCTAAAATAGCAACTATGCAAGCTTTATTTACGATGTCATTTGACCGTGACATTCAATCATCATAAAGTTAGATTTTCCGTCTCTTTGTGCACGTTTACCACAATTTATTTTTGCAGTCTATGTCGTCCCACCTAACCGCAAGCCTTCATCCCTCCCTTTCTCATATTCCTTACGCTAAGCTAAGCCTAATTTAAGCTAATTATTTATCATTGTGTGTTGGTTAGATTGAATGAGCCTTAGCCTAAATTAATATATGGGCCGCTAAATAAATGGGCCGAGTAGATTTTTGTAATTGCTAAGGATTCGGCCATCGGCCGAATCAATATGGTAGGCAGTATTTATATAATAGATAGTTCTGCTTATTTTTAAACCCCAGTTTTTAAATAAGCAGAATAATTAGAATTTTGATATATATTACTTTATTGGTATTCTAAAAATGTAAAATTATTGGGTATCTATGAATCAAAAATAGCTTTTTAAAAACCCTGTTTTGGCCTAATCAAACCTAGGTAAGCCGTACTAAAATTTTCGGTATTTGCGTTTAATTATTATAAACAAAAAGTTGTATATTTCCCCCAGACTTCGACTATGATTTACTAATAGATTGCGCATTCAATTTATCTTAATTCGTTAGATTTCAGTTTTAGAGCTACATCTAAGAAAGACTGCAGGTAGATGCTGGATGCGGCAAGCTGAAGACAGGGCGCTATGGCGCTCATTGGGGGAGGCCTATGTCCAGCAGTGGACTGCTATAGGCTGATGATGATGATGATCTAAGAAACATGCTATTGGCGTGAAGGAGTAAGAAACATCCATCCACCTAAAAATCCAAATATTAGCATTAATGATTTATTTGTGATTATATATCGGCAACATAAATACGCACAAGGTAAATTGCAAAGAATATAAAAACAAAATATATCTCCCTTTTCATTTTATTAACAGAAAAGAACAGCTTAAGCGCCGTCTGCTTTAGATTACCCTAAATTATAATGATGTTCGAGTTTAAAATACATTAAAATTCTTTAAAATATTTTAAGGTGGATCATCTCCTCTACAAACTTTTGTCATACACTTGTCTCGTAGTTAAGCAAACTAAACCGAATATAATCTTTTGACGGGAATATCTGACCGATGTTACATGGCGTAATATACCATTCGCAGCGAACACGTTGCGCCGTCTGCTAAAATTCATCTCTTTGCTCATTGCGAGCGCCATCTTTCCCCGTACTGACTACAAGAACGCTCGCTGTGACACGTTACATTACGCCCCGCATTCAGTCATCAATTCATCATACAGTATATCTTTGAAAATTATTATGATCTCAAAGTCAATACACTTTTGTGATGACGATGAAAAGTTACAAGTCTTAGTAACTATCAATAGTGCAATGCTATAAATTTTGCGACATTACTACTACCAATGCCTTATAATTTAAGTTTATTAACAAAAAAAATACACATTACAATCAAACTATAGAAACTAATTAGAACAAGTATTTACAATAGAGCTAACAGCAGTCTGTTGGAAACAATCTACGGGTAGTTGATCCATATCAATACCAGTCGGAAGCGTCCCCAAGACATTGGCTGCATTGCCCCGCTGTATGTAATGCTAATGCGTTGCGCCAGGTACTCACCAGCTCTCGGGTCACGCTTCGTGTTTTTTATTTATACGGTTTTTTAGTTATCTAGTACATAAGTAACAGCTGTTTGTTTGGGATTCGATCCACCTTAAGAGACTAGAAATAGTGATGTAGATAAAGAGTTACAAGAGTATAGAAATCAATGATTTTAAGAAACAATAATAAAATCGGCAAAAACACGACAGCACTATTTCTAGATTATAACATACCGAACCAAATATGAAATAAAACATGTTACAAAGTACTGGTTGATTATGGATTATGGTTTACCTACAACTAGATTTTACCCGCTGTTTAGCCAAAAAGAAATATAAGATTCAAAATTTGGACAAATCACGAATTGGAACATTCCACAATTGGATAAATTAGGAATTGGTCCTATCGCGAATTGGACAAAAGACGGATCATTCTTCACATTTTTTGCTTCACGATTGGAAAGACGAGTGGAAAACTTTACAAATGGAACATCATATTTTATCTTTTTAATATTAGTAAGATTATAATAATATGCGTCAAAATTAGAGAGCTACTTACAAAACTAGAAACTTCTTAGTATCTACATTTTTTTCCTTTCTCAGTCAACATGGAAAAATATACATATTTTATTATCATCTAATTAAAATGTACGGTAAGGTTAGTAAAATGTACGGTAAGGTTAGTAAAATGTACGATAAGGTTAGTAAAATAATTATTTTGGAATAAGATTACAAATATCACGATAAATGTGGAAATAATTCACCCCCGAATTTATATGTTACAAAACTTATACATTTCTTTTACAATAAAAAATAAAATGATGTACTAGTTACTTCTATTATTAATAAGGTTTTAAAACGGAAAGTGCGAGGGTTAAAACTTCCCTAGTCAAGAGTTTTCCTAATAGTTTTGATTGGTGTTACTTCATACGTCACAGAATCCAAACTAATTTTACAGCACTCCATAAACGACTATGAAGTTCCCTAATTGTTTGTTGAGAGGTGAGTGAATGAAGATTGAATGGCAGAATGAAGTATTACATAGGCACAGTTACTTTTGACAAATAGAGATACGAATCTGTCGACTCGAAAATCGTGGGGACTTACGATTTTTATCGAGCCGACATAGTAGGTATGTAATGAAGATTATTCTATGAAAATAGTATTAAATATAGTTAATACCACACTCACTTTATCTGTCTTACATTTATCCGCCGCTAAAGCCGCTGGCACCAAGTAGCAAATACTATGAATTTTATTTTTCTGATTCCAAAAAAGTGAATAAAGTCTGCAAAATAATTCATAATTCATTTATTGTTGTGAATCAGGGTAATGGATAGTCGGATACATAAGACTTATTTTAGATCGCTAGATTCTGCCGCTAATATCATATGGTGAACAACAATAACAAAATAGAGTGTCATAAAAAAATATAGCTATCGTTTATAATTAGGTTGACGAGACAGGGACGGCAATATTTGAATGCTGTATAATCAGTTTAGTTAGGTAACTTAGAGAAAAACCATCAGTTTGATAACTAATATACAGAAACTGACTAAGAAGTAATTCAGTAAAAACACCGCTAGATGTCGCACAGAAAATATTGCTTTTTTTAAATTAGCCTGTCAAAAGTAAGACAAGCATTTCTTAGATAAATGGAAGGTTTGTTCTACAAAAGTATTGCTTATGTCATTCGTTGATTTTGAGCATACTTTTGACAGTGGCGACATCTAGTTAGGATGTTTGAACCGAATTCAACCGCTCATGTCCATAGTGATGCTGTCAGCGAGTAGTAGAAAATAAACAGCTCTTATCGTTAAGTAAGAATTATGTTGCATTTGTTTGTTTTGTTAATTCCAGAAGTGGTTGTTTTGTTAATTTAAGTTTCTTCACCGTTACTAAGTCAACCGACATAAACATTTTTAAAAGGTTGTAAAATCTGAATAATAAAAAAAAAACTTGCTTTTGTAAATATTCTGAGAAATCATTCAACTTATACACAGCTACATTTACATGTACGATAGATAGATAAAGAAAAATACAAATAATTCGATTGTTTTGAAAATAATAAACAGACTTAAAATTCCAAACCACGCCTTGTTTTTCGTCGGTTAAAAAATAACTACTTCTATGTATAACAATAAGAACCTACTTTTATATTATACTACTCGCTGAGGGTACAGTAAAAGTAAAGAACAATATAAACATCTTAAAATCTTTTATCTGCAAATATACAAATTTTCTGCTAAGACGATGACGCACTCAGATGGTTTGTCTTGAAGACAAACCATTGAAGTAAACTGTAAAATTGTATACTTTAACGTTTTTTTTTAACAGCTCCACGCAATTTAACGCACTATAATAAGGTAAATCTAAATCTTAATATATTTGCCTTATTATAGTGCGTAAGCCCTCGCAATTGGGATAGTCTCTATGGAATAAAATAAATCCCGCCGAAATCGAATATTTTTGGGATATTATTTTATGTTAATTTTTAATTCTTTAATAATTTCTTAGCTCCAATATTGTCGCTTTTCTTTAGACTTCGATCGTAAAAAGAGTTGGTAATATTTCAGTGCTATCTTAGTTTAATATGTAAAAACGAAATCGACATCATTTAATTTTAAAATAACATATCAGAGTGCGAGATCATCTACACAGTTCAGTAGATTTCACAGTGCGACCACGATTTTAATAAACTTTAGTAACGTTCTAAGCTACATAATTTTTAAAATGTTTCGCGAGTCTTGACAGTTCCATTGAGATTGTGGTCGCACTGTTATGTAGGGTGACCGCACGTTGGCTACTATATACTCTAGCTTAGGTTATTGATAGTTTTCAAGCAATGGCTACGCCGATCGAGTTCTACTTTGAAATAAAATACGAAGTTTCGGATGACGGATCGCACGCAATGAACAACGAGCTTGAACTATACTACCGAATTTCTTCGGACGCGTCTTCGTTTCGGGTCAAATGACTCTGTGTGTGGTAGGACAGAATTCTGTCAGTCTTCGTTTCAAGATCAAGAGGTGGACAGATCGAAAAGGTTTAAAAATGATGAAAGAAGAATTGGTCTCCGAATATGAAATAAGAATTGGTCTACATATGCGTTGAAACAAGTGCTAGTTATTCAACGAGTCAGACAGAACAGAAAGAACAAATTTTCTAAACGTGACAAGTGACAGTGACAATTTTGTAACTTGAACTTAATTGAGTAGGTTAGATACCTACTAGTTCTGTTTATAAAATAAATATATTTCATTTATTATTCTTTAAAACGACATCCGATTCGACAATCGAACATGTTTACTTCGTTTTCCAAACTCTATGGGAAAACTGAACTTATCCAACGGTTACAGCGATAGTAGCTAACATGCGGTCAGTTATAATAATAACAGTCAAAACATTAATTTGGGGCATTAATCCAACCGGAGGGTCATTCACCTCGTAGTTTGCCTGCGACAGTTGATCGCGATAGAAGCGAAGCACCCTTCGCAGACTCTGACAGGCTTCAGTTGCCCGTAGCGGGGCAGCGGGCAGGAGTTTGAGCTGCAAGATGCGCAGAACACTTTGCCTGGAATGAAATACGTAGTTTTAAGCTTTTGTCCTTTTGCATGTAGACCTAGCCTTCATGTTTAAAATTAAGATACAAGGTTTTATTTAGTTATGTTTTAAATGCAATAAAGTGTACATTCATTCATTCATTTAAAGCATGGTTAGTTTCCAAGTAATGTTGAGGGAAACAATTATTTCGCTTCAATAAAATATATAACACAAGCTATGCTGCTTAGGTTTGGTTGGGGCTAGATAATTCTTATGTTTCACATTAGATTGCTTCCTGAGCTAAGCGGTTAAATGTATGAAACACAGCCAATAGCATTATCGTAGCCCATAAAAATATTAAATTAAGCATTTTTTTCCCATTCAGTCCTGAGTCATTTTTGAAATCATTATTATTAGTGAGAATGGTTAAACGAATAGCCGTCTTTAGTGAAAATGCTCGTTATTCCGACCCTCTACGCTCTGAGAGCGGGTTGGTACTAATAATGTTGTAGGGCATACCACAATTCCTGCAATGATGCCGCCGCCTGAACGCGGTGAAGTGAGCCTCGCATCGCATGCACGCCGGGGCTGCGATGTCTGGTACCCATTCCGGAGCGCGTTCTACGGTGGATTGTCGACGCTCTTCCCTGGAAGATAAAGTTGAGTTTAGTAAGGTGAGTTGTCTCGTTGTCGAGTTGTGTGTAAGTGAAGTAGATTCCGGGAGGTTTATTGCAGATTTCTATTATTCTATTCTAGAGGGGAAAACCTTGAAATAGATTCGACTCATACAATATGAATAACGAGCTGAGTTTACAGAGTGATCTATTTCCTTTAGACCTGCAGGACTCTTAGACACGTCACAAAATTCAAATTGCATAAGTAAAACGAGGAAATAAAGTGATCACTTAGATTTTTTGTTTACTTCAATCTTTACAATAAACTAGCTGCGCCCCGCGGCTCCACCCGCGTGGAAATCGATGTGTCAAATGGTTCCTTCATCTTGAATCACTTTATCTATTAAAAAATACGCATCAAAATCCGTTGCGTAGTTTTAAAGATCTAAGCATTCATAGGGACAGACAGACAGCGGGAAGCGACTTTGTTTTATACTATGAAGTGATGTAATCTTTATCTAAATAATAATATGACCAGCGCACTGTTTTGACTGGCGTGGCTAAGAAGACATCCATCAGTACAGACTAACCTGTCCATAGTGAGATCTCCCGTTGACATCGAGTTTGTAAATTCGCGACGTTATCAATAGACTTCCTTCTGAATTATATCCTGACATCGGTCGTAGGTTCTTCATTGATGGTCGTGGAGTTGACGGTATTCCGGCGGGTCAACTTTGAGCTCTCTGATTACACCGACATCAACTCAGATTCCAACCAGGAATCTGAGTTGATGTCGGTGTAAAACTCTTTACAAACTAACCTGGCCAAAGTGAGATCTCCCGTAGACACCGAAGCTTGTAAATTCGCGACGTTATCAATGGACTTCCTTCTGACTTCTGTCCTGACATCGGTCGTAGGTTCTTCATTGATGGTCGTAGAGTTGACGGTGTTCCGGCGGGTCAGCCTGGAGCCATCTGATTGGTTGGAATCTGAGTTGCTGTCAGCGTAAACCTCTTCGGCTGAGTAGACGCTGTCGAATGAACTTCCTGTAAAGTTAAAGGTATGGGATTATTTAACGAACATAGCGTTATATAAATTACACAGCATGAAATGTTTCATGTAATGAAAGAATTTGCCGTCCGTTTGGACGAAGTAATGGTGGGTCATATCATGTTACCTTGCGAAGGTCTGTACGCAACATAAGTGTTTGATATACATATATTGCGTCCCTAAACGTCTGCCCTGAACTACGCAGTATTTGCTACAAGTTTGATTGAATTGTAGGGAAGAAAGGTGACTTGTTTTTAAATAATAAGGTTCAAAACTTGCTTACTCGTCAGCACACATACGTCTACTGCTCGTGCTTTACCCCAATCGTTTTACATTTACGAGTTTTACCATAATAGAGAAGTTAAACTGAAATTTTTATTTTTTATTATCGATAATATTCTTATTTAATGTAATTCTATTGTATATGGAAATGGATATGATTTGTGATTTTTAATTTATGATTTTATAATGTAAACTTAAAGTAAGGTTGACTCTATCATTTTTGTGTTGTCTGTATTATAAAATTATTTCTAATTTTAATATTAAATTTAAATATGCACTCTATTGCATTGGGTGTTCCCGTAAAAATAGAGGTACGTTTGTAAATAAATAAATAAAAATAAAATAAATAAATAAAAATAAATAATCACCACGCATTGGCAAACGGATTGATAGATGTGTTATAAATACACAGAAGCAAGCCGCCCTTCCTACGTTCCTTTAGTCGACTTTTACGCTATCTGCAATCCCGTTGGAGGGGGACGACTATATACGCCGCGACCGCCACGACTAAAGTCGTATAACCCTATCAATCTGTATAACCTGATCCAAGCTAAACTTCATACTCGATCGTAGGTGATTTTTCTTCTCGCTAACTTCATATTCGATAGGTTCGTCCGGCCCGACAGGCTCTTGGTTGATTAGGAAGACGTAGTAGTTTTGGTCAATTAGTCTAAGAAAAAGGTCCAATTTCGCTTACCATTCTGTATAACCTGGTCCTCGCTAACTTCATACTCGATTGTAGGCGATTTCTCTTTCTCCTCGATCGGTTCGTCGGGCTCATCAGGCGTTTGGTTCATTAGGAAGACTGCTTTGAGTATGTTTCTGAGATCGGCAGCGAAGTTGGTCTGTAGTTGGTCGGCTACGCCCGCGATGCAGACGAATAGGCGGTGAATAAGGTCTTCGCTTGATCTGAAGTAATTAAATTAATATTGAATATTGAAAAATTAGATTAATATTGAAATATAATATTTTTTATAACTAGTTTTTATTCGGATTTTATTGACGACCCTTGTGGCGCGGTGGGCGAAGGTCCGCCTGCGACACAGTTCGGCTCCCGCCTCGAGACGAATGTTTCAAACGATCTGCAGATACTTACGGTATTGTGGTCGTTTGTAATGTTTTGTGTCATGTATAACAGTAATCTAGTACCCATAACGCAAGCTCTGCTTAGCTTGGTGCTTGATAATGCTGTATGAATTGTCTAGCATTATTTAAAAACTATAAAAGTGCTTGGGAAGACAAATCAGAACCCTATTAACTTTTTAAAGTTTTTGAATAAAAGTCCTTAACTTAAAAAGCTACCCTGCCACCTTACAATACAGCGCAGTTCAGCTCGCACTGCGCTGTCAACGCGCTCATAATTCTGCTGTCTCTATTAGATACGTAGCCTTTAGTTCTTAAAGCGTTACATAAAAACGCCAGAATATCTTGTTCATTGTCAGCACACTCCGTTACATCTAGACCCTAACCCGAATATTCGAACGCAACTCACATTAAAGCTCGACTCAAATGACGATTAATTTTTTTATTGAATTCTGTCAAAAAATAGCTACTTGAGATGTGCTTAAAATCTGAGTTGCATTCGAGTATTCGACAATCCCACACACAATACTAGCACTCGTGCCCACAGACTAAAACACCACACACTCAAGATATACTGTGTACAAAATTTGCCTAGTACCTATAAATTTATTCTAGTACTAACTTGTAAACACCTATTTTTTAAATTTAAAATATTTCTACATAATCACTCTTTGATATTTATTCTTTTTACTCTTTATTTGCATGTTAACTATATTATATAACTACCTATACATTAGCATTGTAAACACCCTAATAATAATAACTATGACATGTACTTTATTAACTAAGCTCTACAATAATGTCATGTCAGGAGGCGGGCGATGAGACTACGCCGCAGTTTTTTAACTTATGTGGTCTCCTTGTTCAACATGTAACCTATTAAAACTGTTTACTTGTTTAAATAAACGATTTTGTATTTTGTTTTTTTGTATTCGGTGGTAAGTCTTTTAATTTTATTGTTGAACTTACTTGAACTTTCCTCTGGCTTGCTGCCTCGCGGCTAATTCTTGAGCTTGTAATGCGAGCGCTATTTCTTCGTCGTCAGCACACTCCGTTATATCTAGCGCTGCACTACTGAAAATATAAAAAAAAATTTAATGCTAGAATAAATATATGCTTCAATTCTCCTCGGTACACACAGTTGAGTTCACAGTTGAACGTGGTACCAAAAAAAAATAGGGGTTTTGCGAAAACCTTCACGCTTATACGCGATATGGATTGTTTGTGTAGTTGAGCTAAATTTAGATTGTTAATAGTCCCAGTTAGCTCAGTTGTTTCAAATGTAAATACTAGTTCTAATTTGTTTCTATTATTTCATTATAACTTTAATTTGCGTTAAAACTTTTATATAATTCAAGAAGTTTATAATTGTTTAAAGTGTGTTCTCGAGTGGAGACCACGACTCGGTAAACGTAGTGTAGGACGCGACTGCAGGTAGATGCTGCAAGCTGAAGACAGGACGCTATGGCGTTCACTGGGAGAGGCCTATGTCCAGCAGTGGACTGCTATAGGCTGATGAGGATGATGATGATAGTTGTAACTAAGTACGTTTAAATAAACTCACCCTTCATCAACAAAATGGTCCAAATCCAACCGAACAGAGTTCTGGTTCCGCGTATTCTGACTCTCCAATATCACCATAAACGTCTTACTCTTTTTCCTCTTATTCTTCGACGTAGATTTCCTCCTCGGATCCTTTCTTCTCGAAGTGCTCTGTGATTGCGAAGTGCTTTCTTTAGGCTCCGCTTTCTCCTGCTCAGAGATTTTCTTCTCTCGTCTCTGCTTTCTTAATACTGATATCACATCGTCTATGCTACGGAATTCGTCAGGCATTGGCATACCCCAGCCGTTGAGAACCTTTCTCGCTTCTTCTTCGAGTTTTCTGTTATACTTCGCTTCGTTAGTTTTTGGAGTTAGCATGTTTTCTTCATCGGAGCTTATGCTAACTAGTGATGAGCTCGGTGCTAATCGTAGCGTTTCCTCGATATTGTTTTCTGCTTGCGAGATCCTTGTATCCTCTGAAATTTGTACCCTGTTTTCAACGAAATTCTCTTTCTCTACGTCCGGTGACCGGTCCAGGCTGGTGTTTTCCGTGCTGACTCCTGAATCAGCTGGCGATTCGTGGTCGCTATCATAACCTAGCATGAACTTAACTTTATCCTCCACCTCAGGAGCTTCCATAGACATTTTCGCTGAATGGAAACTTGCATCATCATTATCATCGTTTTCGAAATTCTCTCTGTACTCTTCGTTTGTTAGTAGGAGTGAGCTTAGATTCGCGTTCGCGATAGAAAGTGTTATGTTCGTCGTTATATCAGTATCTATAGGGTGATCGGGCATTATCATACCAGAATTGGTCATAGCGTTATCCGATTCGTCTTCAGGGTTAAAAATTGTTGAGTTATTATGAGATAATGAGGAAAGTACTGTGGGTTCGTGGCTTATTGCATTAGGGATGAGGTACCCATGGCTGGTAGACGGCATACAAGTGATCTGATCGTTTCTCGGCCCAGCAAAAGCGTATGAATCGTCTTCTGTGGCTATTAAGGTAGGCACATCACTAGTGGAGAACGAATGCATAGGATCAATGATATCTACATCGTTCCCCGCGATAGATGACAGCCTGTCATTGATTTCCGTGACTTGTTCATTCAATGACGTCACTAGGTCATGATCAGGGAATTGTCTATTCGCATCGGACGTTGAGGCTGTCATAGCGTTTATAACCAGTGGATCGAACATCATAAGACCGTTGGTGGATAAGTTTCTTAGAGAAGATAAATCGCTCTTGGATTCTTCTGTTCTGCTAGTCTTTCTGCTTCTATCTTGGAATGTAGTAGGCTCTGCTTCTGTTTCTGTCTCTTCGCTAACTTCTGTGAGACGCCGGAGACCGTCTAGGATTGGTGTCATCACTTCTATATTATCTGGTAGGTAATCGCCCTCAGTAATTGTTGGTTCGCTGGAGCTGTAAAGGAATATGTAAATTAGGTTTACTGCGATAAGGTTTCTATTAGTTTGTTGATTAGATAAAGTATACATGTGATATAAAAGATAAAATTGGCAACAAAGTTTATCAAATGCAAGGTCAATTGTTATTATTGTATTGATATTTTGATGTGTTATCAAAACAAAGATAAGTTTATGGCTTGTTAGACTTGTCACTTAGGCTCTGCGCAAATCCACCGACCACTGCCACCGGGACTGTCGCGAGCTACCGCCACATTTGTAACAGTGGCAGAACTGCGCGAAAGCCACCGGTGTTGGGAAACATTTTATAACTCTCGCTCTACGCTCACCGCTGCTGTGAGAGTATATTTAGATTTATATAAGTAAATCAAATGTATAAGACACTTAAGTGATATATGAATGTACTAGTGATTTCATTTTCACTTCTTCCACAAGTGGACAAAAAATTTAAGTGAACAGTAAAATAATATTATTTAATAATAGTTTATTTTATGGTATAACATTTGACTTGTCTAAGTGCTTATTTTGTAAGACTAAAGAAATAAAACATTTTGAATTTGAAACTGAGTCTCGGCCTTATTGCGGTGGGGTAGAGCAACGCGACAGTGGCGGGTTTTGGCGTTTTGTCTGGTTCGCAGCGATTACAAGTGGCGGCTGTGGCGAGTCGTGGACACTGTTGTAGCGAATGGCCGCCACCGGCTACACTTGTTCGGTGTATCTATACATAATACATGAAAAAGTATTTTAAGTCGATGTCGCTGGCCACCGCTGGCTGTTATCGGTGGCCCGTTTGCACCGAGCCTTAAATCAATAATAATGTGGGAGTGATATTTCCTTTGAACGCTGCTGTCAAAAATCGAATCCTTATCCCGCTTGACAGATACCTTCGCCAAAACATCTCAAAACAGTACAAACTTTTGCCTTTATGCTATTAGTAGAAAGTTGAACATTTCAGACTGTTGTTTATTTAATGGCCAACTATAATTGTGGGTCATAGAATTATCAATAACAAGCTAACCTGGGCTGCGTGTACAGATCTCTGACATTGGCGTGGTCTGCGTAGAACCGAGACACGAATTCTCCAATGTCGGGGTACGGGCATGACGGATCGTCTATTATTTCGGATGCTGGAAAAGACAAAATATATTATTTTATTAAATCATTCAATTTTAAAGGAAAATCCCAAGTCAATCAGCAGAGCCTTAGCAAAAAATCGGCGCGACTGTCTAAGAAGGTAATAGCCACCCACCAATTTGGTCTTAGAATTGCGATTTGAGGATCTTTATTAGATCCCAAAGGACACGAATGACGGTGATTATACCTGAGGTTAGTTTTAGAAAGGCGAAACTAGCGACATCTCCGTTGGTAGCCAGTAGACGCTCCAGTGCGGTCAGCTCGCGCCGGTCTAGCGTCCACAGGAGCGAGCGGATCTTGTGTAGATGAGTTCCCAAAGGACACGAATGACGGTGATTATACCTGAAGGTAGTTCTAGAGAGGCGAAACTAGCGACATCTCCGTTGGTAGCCAGTAGACGCTCCAGTGCGGTGAGCTCGCGCCGGTCCAGCGTCCACAGGAGCGAGCGGATCTTGTGTAGATGAGTTCCCAGAGGATAAGAATGACGGTGATTATACCTGAGGGTAGTTCTAGAGAGGCGAAACTAGCGACATCTCCGTTGGTAGCCAGTAGACGCTCCAGTGCGGTGAGCTCGCGCCGGTCCAGCGTCCACAGGAGCGAGCGGATCTTGTGTAGGAGCGTTCGGAACGGACGGAACATGTCGGACATTTCCTCTGGAAATAAATTTCAGTTATTATTTAATTGATATGTTGTTTCGAATATAAAAGGAAGAGATTTTCTAAACTCCGATTTGGGTATTGTAGAGATTTAGAGAGCTTAGAGATAAAGGTTATTGCATTCCTGTACGTTAATTCAAAGCACCACGTGAACAAGATATGGAATTAAATGTGGAGGTCAGTTGACGACGTATAACAATAAATTGTGTGTCACGCCATTTAAGACCCACCCAAGTTCTTAAATGGCGTGACTTGCAAGGTGGCTGACCGTTTGTTCATGCTGTGTTGTTGTGATTGATGTATAGGGTCAGGTCATATAAGACGTGAAACGACGCGAGGCATCTCGAGACGCAGCGTAGCGTAGCGCGACGCCGCATATTATTGTGCCAATAAAAAATGTACCTTTTTGTGTAGTAAATAAGGTATATATTTTGAAACACTGGTATGATAAGTTCTGCGTCACGTAGCGTCTCGTGTGTTTTCGTATTATGTAATAAATAAAATTATGTTATTGCTGAATAACGTTGTATTTTGAATTATTATGTTAAAAAGCGCGCGCTGCGTCGCGTCGTGTCGCGTCTCAGCGTGAGCTGACCCAAACAGCGATATTGTACTACCACCGACCGCGGCTTTGCACGCGTTGTTTCTATGGAAACGTTTTAATGTTCTTTCTTTCCTATGGGAATTTCAGCCCAATCTGATCAGTAGTTTTTGTGTTAAAGAGTAGGTAACAAACATCCATCAAACTTTCGCGTTTATATTGTTAGTAGAATTTACCGAATGCAGTTTCTATAATGCGGAAACATAGATCTTACTAATTAGGCGAATATTTTATAAACATACGTTTGGGAAGATTTGTGTTTGTGGCACAACAATACCAAAACCACTGGCTGGGTTAATTTTTGGACCTATAAATTTCTGGACTTAACAATATATAATAATAGCTACTTTTTTTTCCTGGAAAATACGTGGTATGTCGCTAACATAAATATAACCTTATGACAGAGACATACCACGCGTTTTTGCGTGAAAATTATTAGCAGACATTAAAAAAAAAATGTAAATCAAAAATACCATATAATAAAACTCGCATTGGGAAACTATTCGATTTTGGAAATTAATTTCATTTCAATTAATATTTTTTCTTAAGCTCAATTTACTTTATCAATCAATAGATTCCGATTTCAATCGGCGGCGTTTTAATCACAACATAAAAAACCCAAGTCTATCGATTTTCAATCTAATTGCAAGTAACACAAGATTTACTTTCCCTATTCACTTACCTGGTGGTTTATCTATACTGAGCGGTCCACTCGAGTATATTAGAAGTCCACTGACGATAGCAAGACGGGGCACTGCGAACATCAACGCCGGATCGTAAGAGTCCACCTGTGGAAGTTGTACTTTATTTTAATGAGATAAGGCGCAATTTCGAATACTTGTTTGATCCGAGAGTGAGTATGCCTTAATTTTATGTTGTAATTTCCTACTATACTAGTAGACTTTGGTGTCAATTCAGATACCATAAAAAAGCTATTTTACAGCACAAAAAATGGTGATATACTTTTAATTTCGATCGTTACAAAAGGGTTGTGTGTTCATGTTGCCGACATGTTAAGTGCTGTCAAATTAGTTTAGTTTTGGCGACATAAGCACACCCCGGACACTTGACCATTCCTCCATACAAAAGTCGCGTGTCGCCGCATACATGCGCAACAGTGTTGCGTTAGCTTAGCTTGACGCCGTTTTTCATACGTGTGTGCACTGCAAGCTATGGCATCTTAGTTTTAGGTCTCCAACCCGGGTCTAGAGTAGCTTTGATCATGTTCAAGTTTAGTTTTATGGGTAAAATCCACTTCACAACTGTTCTTTCACCAATTTTAAACTCACTTCTACACTTATTTAGCACACTCCAATATAGTCTTTATCCCCATAATCATATCGCCCGTTCCGCAACCAGCAAACGAATAAATAATAATATATATTTTTACCGAGTCTCTCCCCAAAGTAAGCAGAGCTTGTGTTATGGGTAACAGATTCTAATTGCGCAATAAACTCTTATCTAGACTCTAGCACCTACCTCGTGTGTTCATAAGTTTTGAGACGAACTTATTTAATTAATTTAAAAAGAAAGTAATTCATGCAACCTTTTTTAAACTTTTAAAATTTAAATTTCGAATGTTTTGAATCAGAAAAAATATACATTTGAATATTTGTTTCATTCTCCGTGAAAATGGCGCCAACAAAAGATTTGCGTGCGACTGTAATTTCACTGTTTCAAGCAGGAAAAAAACCAATGCAAGTTTTTAGTGAAATCCAAAGTTTGGGATGTAGTCGGAACTTTGTGTATTATACCATAAAGAGGTACAAGAAGACCGGCTCTTTAGAAGACCGTGGAAGATGTGGCCGCCCGCGGTCTGTAAGGACGCCCGCCAACATCAAAGTAATCAGAGAGCGAATTCGTCGCAACCCTTGCCAGACTCAAAAGAAATTAGCTCTGCAGACCAACATTTCGCGAATATCGGTGAACAGGATACTTAAATATGATCTTAAACTAAAGGCCTACAGTCGAAGGAAAGTGCATTATTTAAACGAGCGTCTTCGTAAATTGCGACTGGAACGATGTCGGAACCTATTGAAGAGACACGATCCAAAAAATATCCTGTTTACCGATGAAAAGATCTTCACGGTGGAAGAAAAGTTTAACCGGCAGAACAATAAGGTTTACGCCAGAAGTTCAAAGGACGTCCAGCCATCTGTACGCAATGTCCAGCGCACTCATCATCCAGCAAGTGTGATGGTTTGGTGGGGTGTTTCCTACGAGGGGGTCACTTCGCTTCATTTTTGCCAGCAAGGCGTCAAGGTGAAGGCACAAAATTACCAAACCGACATATTGGAAGCGGTGGTTAAACCATTAAATGATACGCTATTCGCTGGAAAATACTGGGTTTTCCGCTCCCTCCCATAAAGCTAAGACTACCCAACGTTGGCTGGAGGCCAATTTGCCAGGCTTCATTCGGAGCGAAGATTGGCCCTCGTCAAGCCCTGACTTGAATCCTTTGGATTATTCTTTATGGACGGAATTG
Source organism: Eupithecia dodoneata (assembly GCA_947044415.1). Classification (NCBI taxonomy): domain Eukaryota; kingdom Metazoa; phylum Arthropoda; class Insecta; order Lepidoptera; family Geometridae; genus Eupithecia; species Eupithecia dodoneata. The sequence continues at coordinate 4,675,584 of OX345678.1, forward strand.
GAGCTGAGGGCATGCAGAAAGTCTCACCCAAACCTGGATTCTCTCAAGCGAGCCCTTATTAAAGAATCGAAACGGATTCCCATTGAAAAGATTCGTGCCGCCACAGATGAATGGCGCACGCGTTTGAAGGCCTGCATTGAATGCAAAGGCGGCCATTTTGAATGATTTATTTTTAAATACAGATCTAGATGTCAGTAGTTTTAATTTTAATATCCAATAAATGAATACTCAACTTAGCTCCAAAAATATTTTAGTTTTACTGTGTCTCAAGACTTATGAACACACGAGGTATAGTAAAAAAGTTTCACATCACCTGTTCCTGCGTCAGCAAGTTCTGCTTGAGGGCCCTCCGAAGACTTTCCGAGAAGAGAACACAGATCAGCTGTTGCGCTTCGAATTCATGAGGGGTCTTCACGTTCACCATCGCGCTCACGTAACACAGTTCGAATTCGGCGAACAGCCTGTAAAAAGACGTTAATAATAGTAAATATTTGTTATATTTTTTGCGGGTAGCCGATAAATTGCTAAAAGTGAACTTAACACTAAAGTTAAAATTGTGTTACTTAGATAAAATAACAAGACCCGCTAAGGCTTTTGAATGTGCCAGCAATTCGGTCGGCCGGCATCCAGTGGGGTCAGCTTTAAGAACAGATAGTAGTAGTGGTGGACTGAGCACAGCTCCTGAAGCAAGAATGTCAGTGTCTCCAAGTACCTGTGAAAGATATTCAAGTTCTCTTGCAGCATATCATCAGCCACAATTTGCTGGCACACAGCGCCAAGCCCCGGGGTCTCAGACAGCGCTCTTGAAGCAGGAACGGTCTCCAGCTTCTGGTCAGAGCTTTGGCGAGCGGCCGCATAGCTGCGGATTCCTCTTCACGGTTCATTATGGGGGAACCGGCTGCTAAGAATTACTTTTCAAAGGTCTTCAAGCTGAATCAAGGACTGAACACAGCTTCCGAAGCAAGAATGTCATTGTCTCCAAGCTTGGCTAAGGCTGCTTAACTTCTTCTTTCTTCATCTGAAAGATACTAATAGACAAAGTAAGCAAGGTACCTGTCAAAGATCTTCAAGCTTCCGAAGCAAGAATCTCACTGTCTCCAAGCTTCTGGCCAAAGTTGCTTAACGCTTCTTTCTTCAGCTGAAAGATACTACTAGACAAGTAAGCAAGATATATACCTGTCAAAGATCTTCAAGCTCTCTTGCAGCATATCATCAGCCACAATCTGCTGGCACAGCGCCAAGCCTCGGGGTCTCAGACAGCGCTCTCGAAGCAGGAACCTCACGGTCTCCAAGCTTCTGGTCAGAGCTTTGGCGAGCGGGCGCATGGCTGCTGATTCCTCTTCACGGTTCATTATTGAGGAGCCGGCTGATAGGCACTGGAAGGAGATAAATTGAATAAGAAAAGAATACAGTCATATATATATATATATATTTTTTTTTTTTTATTTTTTTTTTTTGACTGCAGGTTAATGCTGGATGCGACAAGCTGAAGACAGGGCGCTATGGCGCTCATTGGGGGAGGCCTATGTCCAGCGGTGGACTGCTATAGGATGATGATGATGATGATTTATTTTTGTAGCATTGGGAACAATGTACCTACTGACTATTCTTATACTAACAAACACATAACAGCACAACTTTACTTTGTTGCTAAATAGGTAGTACATAATTATGTTGAAACGGTTAGTCTCGCGAACTTTTGGTATGATTCTGAAAATTATATTACTGACTAGTTTCTGCCCGCGCCTTCGCACAAGTTGTTTCTATAGAAACGTTTTATATCCCACGAGACCTGATTTTTTTAATGTATGTCTTATTTAGGCTCAGAACTAGGTAGTAAGTACACCTTTCAATTTTTTTAACCGATTGCAATCTGTTCAGTACAAAAAAAACACGCATCGTTGACGTTGGTCAGACAGCCGGAAGCCTGAAGTGGAACTGGGCCGGACACGTCTGCCGTATGTCCAGCGACTTGTGGGCAAAGACCACCACAGAGAGGAGCCCACCCAACGCTAAGAGGCGACGTGGAAGGCCCAGGATGAGATGGCGCGACGAGCTCGAGGTACATCTTCCATCGTGGCCTGTTGCAGCGTTGGATCGCGAGAAGTGGAAGGAGAAAAGGGAGGCCTTTGCCCAGCAGTGGGACAATAATGGCTTAAAATAAATAATAAATAACCATCTAAACATCCAAACTTTTGCATTTTTTATTCTTACTTATACCTAACCTACATAAGTAAGAATAAAACCTTATTACCGAGCACATAGGGAAAGCTTAGATTAGACCATTATGTTGAAAGTTTAAATCCCTACGACTTATGTTATTCTGTATTATTGTTTGTTTTCCTTATTTTGTAACTATGTGTGTGTGTGGCTTTCAATAAATTCTTTATTATTTTATTAGGTACAAACCTCAGCACCGAACCAGAGCTGGCCAGCCAGGTTATCCTGCAGCACATCCTCTGGGAACTTGACGCGGAAGCCGCGCGCCACCCGCTCGTCGCCGAGGATCTGATCCATTATCTGGCTGGTGATATTGAGAACACGGTCCTGGAACAACAAAATAGTATGATAAATAACTTTTAAAACTATCATGGTTATTTGTTTAAAGGTTAATTTTGGGCGTGTGAGTCACTCCCCGTGACTTTAGTCAGTGATCACGGCGCATCACTGACCTTTATACATATCATACAACAGATCAGCACACAGATCCCCTGGTACTGTCCACGATCCTATCCATCCATGGTTGTCTGGTAGAGATCGCTCTTGAGCGATAAGACCGCCAATTGTATCTAGTTTTTTTAAGTTTTAGTAGTTAAGTTGAGTAGTGCAGAAATACTGAAAACTCAAAATAACTCTAATCATGGTAAACATCTCACAATTCATGACTGTAGCATGATTTGAAGGGCACCACTGCCTAAGGCACATATCAGTTTGAAACTTATAAGTATTTGTAACATGATATGAACACCATTATCACCAGCCATGCTAGTCAATTTGCTGGACCTAGATCTCCCCTTTGCTGTGTCTCCACTTCAGCTTGCCACATCGAAATGTACCTACAGTCTTTTGTAGATCGTCATTTCCTTCTGGCCGTAAGACAATTGCTGAGTTTCCGTGGTTTTCGCTCAGTGAACTCAAGAACAAGTTTATATAAATATCAACTTTTTCTCCAATGCCACTTTACCAAGGGTTGGCCTGACTACGGCTGTAGAAAGCGGAGCCAAACAAACATGATCAGATCACACTCTTGAATCAAGTGACCATACATTATACCTTCATGACAACATGGAATAATAAACTAAGATTCTCCAAAGAACGTCTGATTTAGCTATTTTCTTTTATCCAAGGGGCATACGACCTGTTACTGTGATTAGAAATAAGTACACGTGCTTAATGAGTGGAAATATCCAGTTAGTTAGTAAAAATAACAGCTGTTATACCAAAATAAATATACAACGCCAATTAATAATAAAAACATAGCATTACAAGTCGCGTGGTAATCAATAATGAACTGTTTCGCAATGACAAACAGTTCATAGTACGTACGAGTCATTCAAGGCAAGTGAGTCATCATACATATGTAGATAGGTGGGTTGGTATAATGATTGTTTACATTTAAATACCTATGCGAAGTACGAGTGAATCCGTTGATATTACGGTCAAGACAAAGAAAATATAAATGATTTTGGTTTTTTGAATCATGTAGGTACCTACTTATTTTGACCTTGATTGTATTGAAGACTGCTGCTTACATAAATGTCGTTCAACCATGGCAGACCACTGGCAATATATTACGGTTTGGTACATTTTTGCATGCTTGAACAATTCCAACTAGTCATCCTTTCAATTCGAATAACACAACGGTCAACACGGAGGAACCCATTAAAAATAATTAAGAAAGAATTTGTAACGCTCATGTTCAGACTAATGATTATCCATTATGCATTACCAGGTGAGCAAGGCGTGGTGAAGTGTTAAGCCGTCTAATCTGTTTATGATTTAGAAAAGGATGTTTAGTTTACATTATTATTACTATTCTAAAATGAATCAGCCATTATTTTATAGCATTCAGAGTTCAGACCTTCTCAAGCGGAGGCTGATAGGAGGACTTGCGCAAAGCTGCACGGAATCAAACAAACATTGGATTGCATCAATGCACACTGGGAATCACTGAGCCATAGAAGTAAGTAGTATTCACAACTCTTATAATACTACGGAGCATTTAAGGGCCTGGTGCTAGAAATAATTATGAAAATCACAGATTCATGACACAATTTATCAATATCCAAAGACCTAAGTCAGAAAGAGACGTGTGACTCGGGTAATGGCGAAAAAAGGACTACTACCCCGATTATGAAATAATGATTTTTTCACAGTATAAAGCAATAGTAGTATATGAATGAATCATGCGCACGCAGCGTGTAAGGCCACGACGACGTCACAATGCCATGTGGTAGGCGAAGTGATTAGGCTGTTTCAGGAAGTAAGCTGTTATTGTAAGAATGGTTCAACATGGCTGGTGCTTAGGTAAATATCTTTGAATATAAAGAAAGGAACCACTATACAAAAGCAAAGATAGATAAACTTATGTATGAGCTTCTTCGCACGTTTCCTAGTTAAAAACAGCATCGTTCTTCCTTAGGAATCAATCTATCCCCCCTGCCAGAATTCAGATCCGTGAAACGTTACTATAGAGACGGACAGATTTATGGATGTATCTCTCACAAAAATCTATAATTGAAGGTTGATGGAGCAAGACTGTCTGTCCCAGAGTGATAAACAGCACGATCGAGGCAGCCTCGACATACCCACCTGGCGGTCTGATGATATCGCCGGAACAGCCGGAACACTGCAGGTTAGGCTCGAACAGGACCGATTGATCTGGCGTTTACCTTGACTTAGCAGCCAAATAGGCTGAGATAAATTATGACAGAAATCCCTCGAGCAAGCGGTCTCAAGGTGCGTTTCGAGTCTCTGCATGCATGCCAACCATCCGTGGAGAATTGAATAGAATAGAGCTCATGATGCGAAAGATATTGTTTATTGTAGCTGAAGGAGGTCAAGATTCTTTGTCAATTATGTATAATAAGATTTACATACGAGTAGCTCCCTCAGTGATACTTTTTTCAGAAAACCCTTTTGAGACTGCAAAAAGTTTACATAATGCAACATGAAGATTGCAAGGATATAATCTTGTTCTAGATATCAATTTCTATGTTACTTACCTTACCTACTAATTATAAATGCCTAGAAGAGATCGCTTCTAAGCGATAAGGCCGCCCATTGTACTTACAAATAACAAATAATACAAATACAAAAAATTTATTTACCAAAAGTTTACAAACAATAACACCTTAACTTAATTTATGTACATATTCTTACATTTTAGAGTTGATTGATTGAGGTGTTGGTGTTGCACTTAACAGTGACCCCCGCACTAGGCTAGGCCTGTTTCGCGGGGTATCAAAACATTTTTCTGTTTGCTGGTAGGGTAAGGAAGTGCACTAACAAAAACTTTAGTAACAATAGAATAAAACTAAAGCTAAATATAACAATTAAAGCAAGTGCCAATGGCCATACATGTGACCAAAAATAATCAATAAATGAGCAATGAACTACATGAATCTACTAAAGAACAAGAAAAAACGAGTTATGAAGTAAAGTAAAAATCACGGACATTGTTATACAATTCCTTCTGCCTGCAGTCTTGTCGCATATAATGTATTTTTGTAATGATTGATTTGATTATGGTGTATAATAAAGAATTTTTGTATTGTATTTTTTGTATATGTATATCAAATGCATAATAATACTAGTTTGATTAGGCTTTCATAAATCCACACCAAAATAATACAGAAGAAATCTGTCTGCTCGAAAAAATTAAAACAAGTTTTCTCGCATAAGTCGTGTTTGGGTTGGCTGGTATGGTCAAATACTCTAACAATCTTGTTTTGCTAGCTTGATACAGCATCTGGTGTATTTTGAGATTCTCTCACAGTAACATAATTAACAGTGCATCGTTATTAAACACGCAGTCACAACAAATTCGCAAATATCAACGACAAAAGTAGGAAACACCATAATTCCTTCCTTATAGAGTATCTTGTAGATCAGAATAACGAAAACAGATGATTTATTTACATATATATATATACATATATGCATGAGTTGGAATGTAGATATTGTAAAGTCTAGGTCTACATCTGCGCACATACGCTAAACGTACTTCCCCGAGAGGGATTTGCCATAATCACCACGCTTCGCAGGCAGATAGGTGATCGCAGTCAGGTACACGGATAGAAGCTACTGCTTATTCCTCTAGTAAGTTCCCTTAGTCGACTCTTACGACATCCACGGATTGATTTGGAGTGGTTCATTCATTTACAGTCTTGAACGGTCAGTCTTGGAAGTTGGCTAACAATCAGTTCAAAACCATGCTGTTTTCGGAGAACTGCAGATACAGTGGGGATTTTTCAAAGATTTCAATGAATATTTACTGTGAGGGTTCGCGGTCGCCATGTCCACTGACCAGAGCACTGATGAATTCGAAGGGTTTTCGGCCCCTGGACCGGCGAAACGACGGCACCGTCACTTGATTCGCTATCCACTCTATGGGCGGGAGTCCACAATTTTTTTTTTCAAAAACGCACATTACGTATTTTATTTATTTATTATTTTTTATATTTTATTTTATCATCTTTATTAACAATGAAAGTTACCATCAAATGAGAACTAGTATTCTCAATTGTAAAATTTCAATTAACTGCAGACTGTTGCAAACAATCTACAGGTAGATTGTCCTCACTGGTCCATATACAATACCAATACCAATCAAATTCTTTTAAGTTTTTCGGGACAATTCCAATCCATCGGGAATAATTTTCATCGAAGTCGGATAAAAATCACTTGACTTACAATGTTTTGCTTAGGTAAGATCAAGGTTATCTTGTATTTTCATAGCAATTTTTCCTGTATGATAAATAATAAACCATTCCATACAATGCGAGCTTATAATAATAACAGAAAAATGGATTGCAAATATCTTCGACCGTCCGAGAAAATTACTCCAGCATTGAAGAATATGCGCTATCTTATCTCAACTAATACCATCTGTATGTATTCTCTATGCACATATTGGACATGTCGCTATTTTGAATGTATTTTCATAGAAGCAACATTATAATTTCTAAAGCGAGTATATTTTTGATGCTGCTCAGTATGTTAGCAATCGTAATTTTACGCTTGCAAAAAATATCATCAGTATCATATTTTTGCAAGCGTACTCGAATGGGCCAAGGTTCCAGATTTTTTTTTGTTATTATCGTGCGTAAACCGTTTTATTATTATCGTGCGTAACCCGGTTAAGCACACGTTGATTAAGGAAATGTCTACCCAAACTTCGGGGCTTGCACCAAGTTTCGTCATAGTCGAAATATTTTTGGGATTTTATTTCATTTCTAAGGTTTTGCGCATGTGACTCTTGAAGATATAGGATGCGTGGTAGGCCAAACACTGCTGCGGAGATTTGACCTAATCAACCCTTGGTAGGGACACCGGACAGAAAAAAAGGAGCAAAAAAATGAGGGAGAGTTGACTATGCGTGGCCGGTGAAAGAAAAATAGAATTTACAGTTAAGTAAAATAAGCTAATTAATGTGAGAATGGAATCTATTAAATGGCTCATTAATAGACAAATGTTTGTGCGGTCTGCAAATATTTGTTTTGGGTACTTTCTACACGTAATTAAAAATATCTACTTATCTTTCTAATATATCTTCTCTATCACATGCATATATCAGTCAACTAGTTAGTAGGTAACAACACAAGCTCTGCATAGCTTGGGGCTAAATGATGCTGTGTGAATTGTCCAGCATTATTTATTTATATCATGTATTTTTTCATTTCATATCTTTATTTTAAGCAAATGGTTTGAGTTCGCAAGATTCTTGTACTGTGTAAATGTTTCAAAAGTTTCCACAACTGCTCCAAACTAATAAGAACCAAAAACACGTTCCGTCCCAAAAAGAAACCGATATTGATAACGTCAGACAGAATTAAATAATTTTACACAAGACTCGTTTTATTTACATTTGCTTCCGACAAAATGGAGGTCTTTAGAGTTTTAATCAGACCGTGAAATGGCCTGATCGAGGTATCGCACTCGTAGTACGTAATCTGAATATTTAAACTGTTGCTATAATACTCACAACGCACATTATGTTCATACAACACCGCTACCGCAAAGGACAAAAAAAAACATTCCAAAATTTCTGTGATTTTTTGTTACATTTTACTTACAGTAACAAAATGGCGTATAATAAGAGCGGTCCTATAGTCGGCGGTTTATACGCATTTATTTCTGTATTGGTTTCTGTTTGCTGTGGTATAATAAAGTGTTTTCTATCCAGCTATATACTAAGGAAAAGAGATACTTTTAAATGCGGTTTAAAATACTACTGCAAATCGAGATCTGTATTCGTGCCGTACCTATAACCGAATTCATTTGGTAAACGTAGTCCGTAATCTCCAAAACAAACAAGTAATTGAAAGTGATCTGATACCATTATACCTACTCTTTACAGAACACATTATTAAAATTTAGAACTGGTTTAGGAATCGAATTTGCTTATTTGGGGTCTTCGACTCTAAAATTGGGTGGTTTAATGTTTAAGAGCTAAAAATAACTTAAAATTTCAAAAAATAACACAAACTTGTATTAAACCGGGTTATGCGAGCATGAAACGTCCTAAATACGTCTCGTTGCTCGTTGCGAGCGCCTATCTTTCCCTGTACTGACTGCTCGCTGTGTGACACGACACGTTAGATTACGCCCGTACCCGGTCTAAGGACTTCTACATTGCTTCTATCACCTCCGTTCATAAGAACTAAGAATATGCATAATCAGAATTCAGTACGCGCGCCGCCAGTAAATATTGATAAATTTCAATGGCATATAAATATAACATAGACGAGGCATTAGGCAAGACAAAGCGCAAAGCGCTCAATAGGTCTAATAACAGACAAAGCGTCTGTTATTAGACCTATTGAATGAATTCGAGACTTTTCAAGGATCCTTATATATGATATTGTAGAGGTATGTGTATAGAGAAAAGACACGCTGCTGTCACAGTAGAGAGATGGTGTCACTCAACAATTTTGGTTTAGATGCCAAAGACGAATCTTTGTGTGAGGTGCAATACAATACAATACAATTATTCTTTATTGCACACCATAAAAACAGATACACTGGACAGGAAAAAGACAAATAAAGAATGTGTTGTACAATGGGCGGCCTTATCGCTTAAAGCGATCTCTGCCAGGCAACCTTTGGATGGACATGAAGAGTTTGAACAAGTATAGACGGTGGCGTGTTATATAGAATAATATAATACAATACAATTCTTTATTTATAACGCCAAGTTACAAGTCAGATGTCAAGCATACCACGAGTACCTACTTCAATGCTTTCACGTGCACATAATAGGAAAATAAGACATATTTTGTCACATTTTTTGGCTTCACTTCTCTAGAGTCTACAATAATTCTAAGCCCTCTTTTTATCTACGGTAGCCGGTAGGTATTTGTTCATAAAATGCTAGTTTTCTCATTAGAACAAGTGCGCAAGTTCCTGCTACCAAGATAATAGCAAATGGGACAAAATACTAGTTAATTATATAGGCGATTAGATAACACCTTTGTTCAAGTCCTGTTAAAGTAAATATTTACTAATCTGCTTCGAACTAACCTAGTTGGAACACCAGCCGTGGAAATTGACCTTTAATACTTAATAAGTAATGCAACGACACAGCAATTGAGAACGCATAGATTTAAATTGGCGCTTCTGATACCTTTAAAGAAAGACTTCAATGGCACGATAACAGTAGAAAGAAGTAGACGTTCTTAGGGTAGCTGTTCATTTGTTTGTGTATCTAAGCAGAGCTTGTGTAATGGGAATTGCTTGTTTGAAGCAAATTTAGATCACTATTACATTCGATTAAAAACAGAAATTTATTTTAAAAATCACGATTACGTCTCGGCCTCGTAATAAGTACAAATCTATATAATTATGTCTATTTTGGAAGTTACTTGACCGTACCAGACGATATCCACTCATACCTTGTATTACAAGTAGGTGTTCTTTTGAAAACGAGGGACAGAATGTCATCGCAAGCTAAAGTTATGTGATCATCGCGCACGTGGAACGACTGATCCCTATCAATGGATGCTATGGATCAACTGCAACGACATTTAATACTAAGTTCGCATGAAATGTCTCATACAACTTATCTGTAAGACCCGTTTCGCATAGGGATAACAGATGTCAGGATTTATCCAGGTCCATAAGTTCAATATACCCTAAAATATAAATTTTTGTGTTGCTTCTGAAGCGCGAGCATGGTAAGTAACACACCGATATTGTCTCGGGGTTAGATAAAATTCATCAAATTAAGAAAAACTAAGTTATATTTCGCGGTAAAAAATGTTAGGGATATTTTTTATAGAAATTTAGCTTTTCCAGGATTTCCCAGTGAGACGTCTGGTATATATAGGGCATGGCATGGCATGGTGGCCATGCTATGTAGAAAGGAGCCAAGCAGCCGCCCCGCGTCGTCGTCACATTGAGATGGAACTTTACTACTAAGAAAAAGGCGCCAAGACACGCTAACATAGCACTCTACCACAGACTCTACTTTGCGTAGAAAGTCACGCTATCCCTTGAAGTTCCAGCCTTAGTAAGAATCGCAAAAGAAATTATTATTTACATTATAAGACTAGCCGATAGTCTTTGTCGCGACCTTTGAATGGAAATCTCCCAAGAGGTTATCACGGCAGCAAAACAGGGGTTTAGTAGATGTATTATTATGTAGGCTTTCAAAGGCTATATTTAAGCTCAATTTTTAAAAAAGCGTTCTAAAATCGACTCAGCTAAACCTTCCAACTTCCAATCCTATTTGTAGTAACGTGTGGAATAAAGAACTTTCAAAGATCTCTTTTCATGTTTTATGAAAGGTTGTTGCATTCTGTGTTTTATAAAAATACTAGCTACACCCCGTGGTTTCGCCCGCGTGGAAATCTATGTGTCAAATATTTTATAAGCCTTCCTCTTGATCACTATCTATTAAAAAAACCACATCAAAATCCGTTGTGTAGTTTTAAAGATATAAGCATACATAGAGCATTGTAGTGACGACGTTATCACTGACCTGAGAGCTGCACAAGAAAAGACGGTTATTATTAATTTTCTGGGCATGCACATGCATATCTTGTTTATCCAGTCAACTGACCTGTATGTGGTCGAGAACTAATTCAATACCACAAAAGGACAAAACGGTCAATACGGTCATAAACCAAATTCGGTAAAGCAGGTTAACAGCCCAGCGAGATCCAATTACGATGTGTTGTGAATCTTGTGTTTATATAGATCTAGACTAGAAACTAGATATATCCAATACTAATCTGAGTCACCGCATTACTTGGGACGTATGTGTAGTAAATACCTAGCTCGGTATATCTAGTATGTCTCCATTAGTTTATGGTACGAATATCTCAATTTGGTAAGGTTATTTGCTTAGTAACAGACTTTGTCTAGGAAGATAATGTGTGATTGTATGATTCGAACCATTTTGGTCACGCACGGTACTATTATTAATTCTGTACAGGAGACCCGTATGGTGATTATGTAACTCGCGACCGGTTTGCGACAGGCGTAAATTAAGTAATCAGTGCTGTCAAACGCCAATTTTGACCAACTTTGACGTTGTATTGATTGCTTAATTTACGCCTGTCGCAAACCGGTCGCGAGTTACTTAATCACCCGGCCGAGCTAAGTGACTTGACACAGATCTATAGAGAGCTCTCAGATCTAGACTATGCTCAGATATGCAAAAAGCGAGCTTAGCTTATTCTTCAATTGGAGTTTACAGGCAATTCGTACTGGCATTGAGCTAAACCCAGGATTTTGGATATATAAGCCGGTTTAAAGATGACTTTGCTAAGGACGCACTCAGGCAGATTCATTTTTATATTAAACTAGCTGCGCCCCGCGTATTCGCCTGCGTGGAAATTTGAAAAATATGTAATGGCGTATGAAAAATTGTTTACGTCCTTAATGAGCCATGACTAACTGGACGCCAAGTAACTAAATGTACTTTATTACCTGTGCTCGCCGCAGCTGGCTCACAAGCGTAGCACACCGGTCAGGGTCCTTACGCCCGTCGAAGGAGTCCAACTCGGCAGCGACCATGTTGAGGGCATCGTCGGCAAAGAAGAACTGTGCTAGCAGTGAACTGTCGTCCCTCTGTAACAATGGAAATGTAGTTGTAATAGATGTAAGATAAGGCTGATACTTGGTCAGCTTAGTTTTGCTCAACTGCCTTTTTATCAGTTGGTCGAGGTGGTGAAACTAAGATAGAGAAACGACATTTACTAATTAGGTTCCTTTTTATTGCATTTAATGATAGGTAATAGGTACTTAACCTTCATACAAATCATAAACGCTGACGCAGCAACTCAGGTTTTTTTTTAAACGCTCATCTTGTCAACTTTTTCTCAAGGACGTATCCGTGTTGTATCGCAAAGATTCTTGTAAATTTCGATATGATCTGCGTAATCTGAAGCGGAAATTGGCAGAATTTTGTTAAAACAGACGCAGAACCAACTCTTCGCCTTCATGTCGAAGCTATCTTATCAACCATTATTCTCCTAACTTCGCAATAAACGACATTCAATGCACACGTAAAACTGCGCATTTTGTGAAACCAAGTAAACGAAGTCGTAAAAGCAGAGCATAACTGACAATTATACAAAGTACCATTCACTATTCAAGGTGATAGGCGAAGCAGTGGGCAAAGCTATTGGTCTATGACTGAGACCGTGAACTTGGTGCCTGCAGTGCGCCAGTACATATACGCGTCCTGACCAAGGTCGCAAGTTCTTTATTGCCTAAAATAGCGATAGGCTTTGGAACAACGAACAAAGGGAGCTTGGAATATAGTAATACAGTCCAATACGTTGCTGAAAAGAGTCACCTAGATCAGGTACCTACAGAAATTAAATAACATAAAAAATATATATAAATAAATAAAAGAATGAGGGTAAAATTATAAAGGTAAGTAAATTGATATTCTAAAAAACTCAAGAAAATGTCTCTAGACTCTAGACACAACATATTTAAAGAATTTTGAGCCATGAGTCTTAAAAGAACTAGACCCTACCAACATAAGAAATCATAACATTTTCAAGCAATTACAACATATTGCAAATGTTTGGCAGGCTGTGTTCACTCAAAATATTTGAAATTCATGCGGCGCGACCAGCTATTTAATATTTACATACATAATAAAATGATTTTAATGCAAACAGACCTTCCACTTTAGTTTGACGACCTCTACTGTCAAGCTAGAGTGCCCCATAACCTTTTACTACAGTATATTTACACGACAGAAATTTTTCCATCCGGATAATACTAGAAATTGTGGTAAATTTCTGAAATCACTTCAAATGGGCTCCAATAGTTTAAAATTATGATAACAGAGAATCGTAGTATTATCCGGATGGAAAAATATTGAAGGTTGCACGTACTTAAAATGAACGCAATCAGTTATCTAAAAGGTAATGTTGATGATAAGAGCAAACAAAGGAAATTTAATGACTACAATTTACTTCTTGCAAATTACAAGGATAAGACAGACAGATGTTTTAAGGTTGTAGTTACCTAATGTAATGTAGAGGTCTGCCTCTATACTCTATACTGATACTACAGAATAGAGTATACATGATGATATATGTACTTATCAAGACAGAAACAGATCTGATTTACTGGACCAGACGTGCTAAGTGTTTTCGTAGATGGTTTTTTTAGGTTAACATTTTGACTGCGATTTTTTTCGACGACTGCGATCTTTTTTTTATCCTAAATAATTCGTGCTGCCGCTCTACACAGCGGTTGTGTTGCGCCGCACATGCGTTTCGTTCGAAAAATATTACGGCTGTGCTGAGTCACAAAGATCTGTATTTTCTCAGCCGCTGCGCTAGTGTGGATTTACGCATATTAGTCACTTGTAGAAAACACATACCGTGTGATTTCAGCAATCAAGTGTTAAAGAACACAAATATCAACGCACACATTCGATAAAAGTATTTTTATACTGACATGTTTACAAATTCTTCAGAAAAAAGTTACAATTAAGTGAACCAATTACTTTATCGATGACACTACCGAAATTATAACAAAGTCGAATATTATGTAGATAAGGCCTATTAAAGGAAACAATGAAAGAAACACTTTAACTTAGCTTCTATTTTTCAATATATTGAAACTAAAAAAAGAAACTATAAATATTGAACCTAATCAGCTTAAAGCGTCGAAACAGTATATCACCTAAAGTCGAAATGAAATGAAATGAAATGAAATGAAATCGAGACACTTGATTGCCATAAACGTAACAACTTTATCATGCCCTACCTACATCAATACCATCAGATTTATAACAGTTCAGGTCAAGAGTCGAACCACTGGCGTTATGCCAACCACAGCTTAGATTTATTACGGTTATGAGATTTATGTAAATCTGCAAGCTTATAGAAATCATCACATTAACAAAAAATATCAATGTTTAGATTGGTGAATATATCGGATTGCAATTGTTTATCGGTGTAGTTTTCGATCCGGATAAACATATAGGCGTGCGCGTCCCTGTTTATGAAACGGGAAAAAAGAGCAGAACGTAGTTTAGAAAAATCTGAATGCTATAAATAAATAGATAAATCGTTTATTGGTACAGAATATGGAATGATAGAAAGATAGATAGTCTTTGTTTGAAACTTCAAACACATATACAAAATACAGAAGTTATACAGTAGGTACAGTACACCAGTAAAAACAATAAAATACAGTTGACTAATAAAAACAAACAATGCTATAATTAAAATCCAGGTAAAATGTCTGTATGATGCAGTACCTACCCTACATCATCATGAGTCATCCTGAAAACTTCCTGAAATCGTCGGCATGAGATTCCCACTCATTGATACTCGGAGAAAGTTCGAGAACTAACGAACCCGAAATTTGACCCGAAAGCCGACCAAATTTCCGCAAGGCAGACTGATCTTTCAAAACTAAATATTTTGAAAAATCAGTCTGCATTGCGGAATGACTTCCGTTAGGTTAAAATAATGTTGTGTTTATATATACAGACAGTTCAAAACAAACATTTGCATACGGCGTATTCTATGATAATGAACTAAATTTATGTACATGACAATAATAGTATATAAGCCAGGTTGCTTTGACTTTTCAGCTACCACCAACGGCAGCAAACTTACGTGACTCCATGATGGTACCTAAGTACCTATCCAGTTCCGGTTGAAACAGATAACATTTTTCACTTGAACAGTAGTAGGTAGGTACTAGATAAAAGTATTATGTTGTTCTGTAAATTTGCATTGCAGCATTGTTTGTGGTTTCTGATAACACGAACAAAAATATACGCCGCACGGTGGAACGAAAACGTACGGTAGTGGACTTAGGGGTGTGTTGGAACAAAACTTTTATTTTTAATAATATTATGATTGATATGGATTCTTCGCATCAATACAAACACAAACTTCTCTATTCAAATTTCTGATAAATTAAGTATTTTCATAGTTATAGCGATCTTAAGGTTTTTTTTGTATGGGGCAAGAGCCAAATTGGCTTACTACGCGCATGCCTTACGGTGCCTCAGAGATTTGTGTATTGATTACTATAGTAATAGTGACGAGCTACAAAAAGAGCCTACAGCCAGACTGCGAAAACTTGCGCTTTGATTTTTTAATTTTTTCCTATTGGATTTTAGGGGTATGTTGGAACAAAACTTTTATTTTTAGTAATGTTATAATTGATTCGGATACTTCTTATCAATACAAACACAAACTTCTCTATTCAAATTTCTGATTCATAAAGTATTTTCATAGTTATAGCGATCTTAAGTTTTTTTTTTATTTTTCCTAGTGGATTTTTTGATATTTATTTATGTATATTAAATAAAAGAAGGGTGGATAAAAACTATTCTAAATTAATTACAATGAGCGCACAATTGGTACTCGTTAGCTGTTGTTTACCTTTAAACAGGTCATGCACAGGTAGTAAGTAGGTATCCACACCACCCTAATGACGTCACTTGTTTTGGTCAACATCATTTGAAAACAATAGATGCAAGATCAAGTTAGATTTATGGCAGGTAGAAATTAAGTCCATTGCTTACTTAGTAAAATTCTCTCAGATCGTGATTACATTTCGTAAGATACGCACTACTCACCCACATAGTATATCGGCATAATGTCTGAAAGTTCGGTCAAAATGGTTGGTGATTTGGTGACAAATTTAGATTTGTTTGTGAAATTAAAGGAAAGTGGCTCCGAAAATGCTTCTGCATTATATGACGTAATAATATCGAGAATAAAAACTAAATTAACTGACGAAAATATTAAAAATTTAAAACGGTTTTGTTCAAGATACTGCTCTAACCTAAATAGGAGATGGAACAGTGCCTATAGGAAAGAAGAAATATTTAGAACTAAAAATAGTGATTGGTTGGATGCAGAGGTTTTGTGGCCTGATTTTATCATGAGTACTTCAGCGGTAAGTACTCCTGATATAATTGATCATGAAACCTCTATGCCCAGTACATCTAATCAACCCGCAACACCTTCGAAAGTAAGCATAGGAACGTATACTAACATAAGTCCAAGAAAACCTTTTTGTGAATTACAACATAAACAAAAAAAGAGACGTGCGGAAAATATTGAAAACACTTCATCTTTGGATGAAATATCTTACGTTTTTCTTACGAAGCTAAAAGCTAATGGTCGCGAAGATCTTGCCTACATAGTAGAACGATTGCTTAAAAATCCTCAAGAAGAAAAAACAGTTACAGAAATAATGAAAAAAAAAACTGATAAACCGTTTTTATTTAATTCAGATGAGGCTTTAGGGTTGATGGTATCGCTCAAATTATCTAAATGGCAATACAACTCATTAAGAAAAAGCATAGAGGAAAAAAATTTACACATATTTCCTTCGTATTATAGTGTCCAAAATGCGAAAAAGTCATGTTATCCACCTGAAGAGGAGATAACAGTAACAGACACCACTGTTCAAATAAAACCGCAAGCACTTTTAGACTTGACAGTAAATAGGTTACTAAAAACAATAACAGTGGATGACGATTGCAAAGAAATTAAATTAATCAGTAAATGGGGTTTTGATGGCGCTTCTAACCAAGCCACATACAAACAAAAAATTGAATTAGATAGTGACGAAAATGCTGATGATTCTAGCATATTTATGGGTAGTTTGGTACCTATCAAGTTAGTTTCTGGGGAAAATACAATTTGGGAGAACGATTCCCCTAATTCAACTTATATGTGTCGACCATTATTTTTCAAATTTGTAAAAGAAAATAAAGCAACAATAACAAACGAAATGGCTTCAATAGAATCTGAAATTAATAACCTACAGGACACAGAAGTAAATGGTATTAAAGTTTCCCATTCATTACTCCTGACTATGATAGACGGAAAAATTACGACTATTTTGAGCGAAACATCAACACAAAGATGTGATATATGTAAAGCTTCGCCCAAAGAATTGAACGAATTAGATGTCATAACTCAAAAAACTATTGATACAGATTTGTATAAATACGGTCTATCGACATTACATATGTGGATACGTATGATGGAGTGTATCCTTCATATAGCATATAGATTAGATTTCAAAACCTGGACTGTTAAAGGAGAACATAAAACTCTTATGGAAGTAAAAAAAAAGAGCATTCAAGACTCTTTCAAAACCCGATTAGGATTGTTGGTAGACATAGTAAAGCAGGGCCACGGTACAACTAATGATGGCAATACAGCAAGACGATTTTTCGCAGACTATAAAACATCTGCTTCAATAACTGGTGTAGATGAAAAATTGATTAAAAGATTCGCAACTATTTTACAGGTGCTTTCTTCGGGGAAAACTATAAACACGTTAAAATTCAAAGAATTTGCTGAAAACACAATGAAACTATACGTTGAATTGTATAAATGGTACTACATGCCATCAAGCGTACATAAAGTTCTTGCTCATGGATCAGAGATAATAGCCAATTTTGGACTCATTCCAATTGGAACATTATCTGAGGAAGCATCCGAGTCCAGAAACAAAGATTTTAGACGGTTCAGGTTAAATCATTCGCAAAAATGTAGTAGAAAAGCGACTAATCAAGACATTTTAAACAATTTGCTAATCAGTTCAGACCCATACATCTCATCCAAACGTATAAAATTACAAAGAAAACACAAAGAACTGTCAGATGATGCAAAAGAATTGCTAGTATTGTCAGCAGCTGACGATAAAATAGATAAAGAGAATATAGAGTTTGTCGATATAAACTCGAAATCAATGGACATCGATGGAATCGAATCTGAGTCTGATGTCGAGTTATTTTAGTTTCTGAACATTTCTTTATTTGTCACCTATCTAGATTATTTTGAATTAAGGGTTATTATATTAATCTCGAGCAATCTCACTTATTACCGTTTTAACCATTAAAAATAAAGATTTTTCGAAATTAATATAACGTACTGTTCAATTAGTGGATTAGGCCTACTGGGGATACCACACCAAAAAAACGCGCCTAGTTCTCTACCTCAAGGGTGGTGTGGAATAGAGAAATTGAAAAAAAACTTATCTCGTCACTATTACAATATTAATCCATACACGAATCTCTGAAAATCTCCATAAGGTTTGCGCGTAATAAGCCAATTTGGCTCTTATCCCATACAAAGAAAAACTTAAGATCGCTATAACTACGAAAATACTTTATTAGTCAAAAATATGAATAGAAAACTTTGTGTTTGTATTGATGCGAAGTATCCATATCAATCATAACATTATTAAAAATAAAAGTTTTGTTCCAACATACCCAAAAATACAATAAAAAAAAAAAAAAACAAACAAAAGCGCAAGTTTTCGCAGTCTGGCTGTAGGCCCTTTTTGTAGCTCGTCACTATTACTATAGTAATCAATACACAAATCTCTGAGGCACCGTAAGGCATGCGCGTAGTAAGCCAATTTGGCTCTTGCCCCATACAAAAAAAACCTTAAGATCGCTATAACTATGAAAATACTTAATTTATCAGAAATTTGAATAGAAAAGTTTGTGTTTGTATTGATGCGAAGAATCCATATCAATCATAATATTATTAAAAATAAAAGTTTTGTTCCAACATACCCCTAAGTCCACTACCGTACGTTTTCGTTCCACTGTGCGCCGGTGACGTGTCTTTAGCAAATTCTGAAATTAATTAACTTACTTTACTTGCAGATTGTATTCGATCGGGTGATGAAGATTTGTCAACTGCAAACTATAAATAAAGCTAGTGACGAACATATCTACCAGCAATAGAATAGACCGTAACATCAATCCAGATTGTTTATGGTTAGGTTAGAATCACACTAGGTACACACTAGGTACAATCACACTACTTAAACGAAGTACATACACTTCGTTTAAGTAGTGTGATTGTCAGTCAGTTTTACAGGCAATTAGGAACCTTATAGCTATATTGCACGTCTCTGTTGCATGCAGTAATAGATGGATGGCATTGCGAATAGACACATACAAAAATTTTATACAGTACATATTGGGTACCGGATAATTAACTAAAGGGGCTATGTGAACTTGGCACCCGACTTAGGAAAATCGATTTTTTTAAATTTGATTCCTATAGATCATCGTTTGTAGTTGATTATAGTGAATTTGGTTTTTTTTGTAGTAGCTCAAAAAAAAAGTTTGGCCACTTTGAAAAAAACGCAGAACCCGACTTTAGGAAAACGATGTTTTTTTAATTGATTCGTAAAGATAATCGTTTGTAGTTGTTTGTAGTGAAATTATTTTCGTTTGTAGTAGTTCCTAAAAAAAGTTAGGCAACTTTCAAAAAATAAAATGTAAAATCTTAAAATCTTCTTATGGAAAATCTAATATTTTTTTATTGATTCGTATAGATAATCGTTTGTAGTTGTTTGTAGTGAAATTATTTTCGTTTGTAGTAGTTCCAAAAAAAAGTAAGGCAACTTTCAAAAATTAAAATGTAAAATCTTCAAATCTTCTGACTTATGGAAAATCTAATATTTTTTTAATTGATTCGTAAAGATAATCGTTTGTAGTTGTTTGTAGTGAAATTATTTTCGTTTGTAGTAGTTCCAAAAAAAAGTTAGGCAACTTTCAAAAATTAAAATTTTAAATCTTCAAATCTTCTGACTTATGGAAAATCTAATATTTTTTTAATTGATTCGTAAAGATAATAGTTTGTAGTTGTTTCTAGTGTAATTATTTTCGTTTGTAGTAGCTCCAAAAAAAAGTTAGGCAACTTCCAAAAATTAAAATTTTAAATCTTCAAATCTTTTGACTTATGGAAAATCTAATATTTTTTTAACTGATTCGTATAGATAATCGTTTGTAGTTGTTTGTAGTGAAATTATTTTCGTTTGTAGTACTGCCAAAAAAAAGTTAGGCAACTTTCAAAAATTTAAATGTAAAATCTTCTAATCTTCGTACTTATGGAAAATCTAATATTTTTTTAATTGATTCGTAAAGATAATCGTTTGTAGTTGTTTGTAGTGAAATTATTTTCGTTTGTAGTAGCTCCAAAAAAAAGTTAGGCAACTTCCAAAAATTAAAATCTTCAAATCTTTTGACTTATGGAAAATCTAATATTTTTTTAACTGATTCGTATAGATAATCGTTTGTAGTTGTTTGTAGTGAAATTATTTTCGTTTGTAGTACTGCCAAAAAAAAGTAAGGCAACTTTCAAAAATTTAAATGTAAAATCTTCAAATCTTCTTACTTATGGAAAATCTAATATTTTTTTAATTGATTCGTAAAGATAATCGTTTGTAGTTGTTTGTAGTGAAATTATTTTCGTTTGTAGTAGTTCCAAAAAAAAGTTAGGCAACATTCAAAAATTAAAATTTTAAATCTTCAAATCTTCTGACTTATGGAACATCTAATATTTTTTTAATTGATTCGTAAAGATAATCGTTTGTAGTTGTTTGTAGTGAAATTATTTTCGTTTGTAGTAGTTCCAAAAAAAAGTTAGGCAACTTTTAAAAATTAAAATTTTAAATCTTCTGACTTATGGAAAATCTAATATTTTTTTAATTGATTCGTAAAGATTATCGTTTGTAGTTGTTTGTAGTGAAATTATTTTCGTTTGTAGTAGTTCCAAAAAAAAGTTAGGCAACTTTCAATAATTAAAATTTTAAATCTTCAAATCTTCTGACTTATGGAAAATCTAATATTTTTTTAATTGGAATTAGGAATTAGTTCTAAAGTCGCGCTACAGTAGTTATTGACGCACAATGGCGCTTCTTAATTTTTTATAATTATGTTTGTTTTATTTTTTGTGTATTGGGTTACAAATGAACTATTAACATTTATTGACGTACTACAATGGCTAAAAACTGTTGCATTGCAAGCGGTTATGATTGACTTAAAATAACTTTTGTAGCGCTATCATTTTATCTATAATAATAATAATTCATTTAGAATCGAACAAAGCTGGGCTATGTGAAATTAAAAAAACCGTTTTTTATATTGTGCGAGTTATTACTGCGAGTATCAGTTTACTGTGAATATACACGGTGTAACATGAGGGGTGGATCATCGGTAAATGGGGGGTGGGGGACCTCAGTACCTATCGATTTAACCCCCCTGTATGTTCAGCGATATTGGGCCTTTGGTACCTCTATAACAATTTGACTCTTAGATTTATAAAAAACCAAATATGAAAATTATAGCAAAATTTCTTTTCAAAATCCCCCGATGATCCACCGATGATACCCCTCATGTTACAGCGTGTATTCATGAAATTTCGTTTCAAGTTTCACGCGCCCTCATGATATTGAATTTGTAACACGAAAATACAATTTATACAAAATGTGTTAAACTTTTTTAGGACATTACACACACACGCATGACATACGCGTTACCTACGCGTACGCACTGAAATTTGTTCAACTGTGTTTTTGTTTTTTTTGAAAGTTGCCTAACTTTTTTTTGGAACTACTACAAACGAAAATAATTTCACTACAAACAACTACAAACGATTATCTTTATGAATCAATAAAAAATATTAGAATTTCCATAAGTAAGAAGATTTGAAGATTTTACATTTTAATTTTTGAAAGTTGCCTAACTTTTTTTTGGAACTACTACGAACGAAAATAATTTCACTACAAACAACTACAAACGATTATCTTTACGAATCAATTAAAAAAATATAAGATTTTCCATAAGTCAGAAGATTTGAAGATTTAAAATTTTAATTTTTGAAAGTTGCCTAACTTTTGTTTGGCACTACTACAAACGAAAATAATTTCACTACAAACAACTACAAACGATTATCTTTACGAATCAATTAAAAAAACATCGTTTTCCTAAAGTCGGGTTCTGCGTTTTTTTCAAAGTGGCCAAACTTTTTTTTTGAGCTACTACAAAAAAAAACAAATTCACTACAATCAACTACAAACGATTATCTATAAGAATCAAATTAAAAAAAAAACGATTTTCCAAAGTCGGGTGCCAAGTTCACAAAGCCAACTAAAGGGACAAATCGTTATAGGAAATGGCTCTTATTCATAGATTTATTTATCCTGTTAATAATACTAAAAAGCTGTCCTCAATGGCTGATTTTATTGTTAGTCATTATCCTGCAGTATTGAAGTAAATATGTATTGTAACTGTGGCAGTTGGCGTATGAATCGTTGTAACTCAGCCCGTGGATGACGTAGGAGGCGATTAAGGGAACCTTAATCTACCAGAGGAAAGGCAGTAGCTTCCTTCTGTGTATTTTAACAGCCTACTGCGATCACGGATACATGCTAAACGTGTTTAGTGCAAAACCCGGGGGTTTTACACTAACTTCTACGTCCACAAACTATCATGATCATCTATCGTAATGATGGCGCATGACACTGTGCCGAAATAATGGAGAACTCAAAAATCAAATCATGGTAGTTACTTAAATATCCCGTTATAAATGACGTGTGTAAATTTGTGTGTGAATAAATAACGGCGTATTGAGAGTTCCAAGCAAGAATTTTGAAACGACAGATATGATAGGCGGCCAGCACGACGCACACACACTACGTCATATTTATGAGGTACATTAAGTTAGCTAAAACATGTGAAAATACTATTTATGAATATGGATATCGTAGTACAACAAAAGTGCAATACTAAACCCAGCTTAGCCGCGGCCGGTCATTTAGCAAATAAAGCAACACAAGGTCAATTGGCTTGACTTGACCCACTCATCGCCGTCGAAAGTTCGCAAATGCGCAATTACACAGCAAGATGCCTTGATTCCCATCCTTGAGCCTTATAACTTGCGACACAAGATATGAACCTGATTGTAGTTATGTTAATGGACGAAAGAGATCACCGAGTATACTATAGTGTATACTGCTGCCATAAGGAGTTATGGCAGCAGTACACACTATAGTATACACTTACCGACTGTATTGTCTCGAGAAGTCTCGATATAGGCTGTCCAACTTAGCTCTAAAGACGCTTGCATAAGATAAGCGTTTGTACGAAAACAAATCAGAAACTTCGTTTTCGTTGGCTGTGATTTCGTTTTGACGAGTAGGACCCCTGAGTGTTAAAACGACTGTCCAGTCACACATTCGCTAAAGAAGAAATCAGTTTTGAAAACATCGTCTGAAAATAGGCTGACTAAGTAAGATCATATTTGGGTAGGCCTATGTCCAGCAACGGACGTCTGTTCTCTGAATTAATGACGATAATGAAGATAATTTTGCAAGAAATGATCACTATTTGGCGAAACTCCAATCAGGCCGCCGATCACGCTTTCACTTTCGTTTATGGCAATAGCCGTTCCTTGGTTTCTCTGCCCGTTGATAAGCATTTTTTGTCTTTCATGTTCAATGACGTGGGCCAGTCTATTGAATGCCTATGATACAAGAGCTTGAATGTTTTCTTTATTTGGTTGATTAGACGCAGAAATTCGTCTTTCGGCTTAATGAAAAACTTTTTAGGTAGATATCACACTAATATTATAAATGCGAAAGTTTGGATCAATATTGTATTTGTTACTTCTTCATTTTGCGTTGGTAAATTTTGGCCTGGAATAAAACATAGCCTACATAACTCACAACACTTCTTAAAAAATTACGCTCCTTTGGCCTTCGCGCAATCGAAACAGAAAACGACAAAAACTGCGGGCGGAGGCTAGTATCAAGTTGAAACCAATGAAATGATTTGTTTCTACTCCAATCTGCATGGACCGAAACGTGAACTATTGCGGCAGTGGTGAACTAGCCAAGCAGACCGTGACCAGACTACAATACCCTGATGGAACGATGGCTGATGCGGATACAGGGTGGAGGAAACCTTGGCTGGACAGATTAATTTTTCCGATACTGGCTTCAATAAATCTTCTGGCAGCTGAGAATTACTTAAATGGTTCCTGGGAATTGCCTAAAATGCTGTTGACCTCAGAAAGCCATGACAGCGTTACCGGACTTTTGGCGGGCGCAGAAGGTGCCGCCGGTAAGATTAGGTTGGCGTTAATTGGTTCGAACTGAAAACCAGCGCTTATTCACAAATTACCTACCTTAGGTTTTTGTGTTAGAGCAACAATCTAAGTCAGGTCCTGTTAGACCTACACACACGCGCTCGTCTGCTTGCTGAGCTACTTAGTACCAATACCAAACCAATGTTTACATACTAAGTATGTAAACATTGGTTTACATACTTAGTATGTAAACTTAGTAGTAATATAAAATGTACTTACTACCTAACACGTCTTGTGTTAGGTAGTAAGTACATTTTATATTCACTTGTGTTTTTTTTGTCTGTATACGTTTATTCTAGAAGGTACTAAGTAGTCTTATTTTTCTGTAACTATGTTTGTGTGTTGTGCCCACTAAATAATTTTCTTTCTTTCAATAGATACATAAATAATGTATCAAAAATGGATCACTTTAAAAAAAAGGTGGAAAATATTTTAAATGTTTAAAAAAAGTTAAAAGCTTTCATTCATGAACTCATTCGTCTCTTGTCAGTTTTCCAACGCAAATTTGAATTGTGTTTGTGTGTTTTGGAGTTACCTTGCAGCTAATTTATTGTTTTCTATCAGTTTTTGAGATATGTATAACATCAGAAGTTTATACATGACAAGGATTCAAGAAAGTTACGCACTTGCTTCCTAAGATTCTCCAGGTAATACCTAACGTGTTCCTGAATCCATGAAAGACTGAAGCCTTTCATTTTGAGCTTCGTTCTGTGAACAGTAGAAACCTCAAAAACGTAAAGTAAAAGTAAAAAGATTTTTATTTTGTCAGAACACTCTTATAAATTAAACTTAAATTAACAGAAGACAGAAACTGACAAAATAGTCTCCACTCAGCATGTGCTATGGTAGAGCAGATCGTACCATAGCGCTGGCTGGTCTTCCGTGGAGACCGTGGTGCGCAAGGTGGCCTAAAAACTAAAACTAAAAACGTTAAGAATAACCAGATTCTTTAGTTAGATTTACCATGAGTAGGTTACCTAGTAGAATTGAAAACGTGTCTAAAATAATGATAGACACTTTTTCAAGCAAGCCATTAAGTTTTCTTTTTAAAATAACTGTAGAAGGCCAATTGGTTAGCACCCAATGGTCATACATAAGACATAACGGGACTCGTGTAATTTAAGACATCCTTTATTCAGTTTACTTTTTATCTACTAAATATATATAAAGATGCCATGTTTGCCATGCCATGTTATATCTCAGCTTATTTTATTATAAAAGAGAGTTGCCACTTTACCTGCGTAGTTAAAGAATAGGATTGGAAATGACGTCATATGTCATGCTCCTCATACGGTCATGCTCAGTTCAAATCGAATCTGAGCGGGACGGCATTTTAGATTCAAAATCCCATTCTTTAAGGAAGGCAAGTATTAATGAACATTTTATTGTACTAAAAATTAACATAAATAAAAATATAACATTAAAGTAAATAAATAAACGTAGTATAAAAGGCGGCCTTATCACTGAAAGATTTTTACCACTTGATGAATTATACCTATGTATACGAGTAGGTAGGTACTTTAACCGCATCTTATCAAATAATTCCCACTTCGGTCCAACTCTCTGGAAATGTGACACTGGAAACAGATAAACTTATTTTGCAACAAAATTCTGACTACATATCTAGCCTAGCCTAACCACGTGATTGATAAGCAAAACTCGAATCATCAACAGACCTGTGTTTTATCAATCAAATGCCCAATCAGTCATTACATGAGTCACGATATAGCACGAATGCACAATAGATTGATTCAATTCACTTGGCACAATTACATGTCAATTCGTAAACTAGATTTGTTTGTAGCTTGCGCCCCGCGTGGATCTGTGTCTCGCATAGTTTAAAAACCTTCCTCTTGGATGCGAAATTTTTCGAAAGATAGAGTAATCACTCTATCTATCGAAAAAAACCGCATCCAAATCCGTTGCGTAGTTTTAAAGATATAAGCATACATAGGGACAGACGGATAGCGGGAAGTGACTTTGTTTTATACTACATATATAGAGGCTTTACAGTTGTACATCACCGCGAGCATTAGGTTGTGTTATGTAAAATTCTCGTTCGAATTCTATGTGTTCCATCGCCTCTCCTATAATCCTAAGGTTTGCTGGAAAAAAACTCTTTGTCAGGGTTAAGTTCGCCTGTGTACATATCCTATTTAGTTAGGTTGTTTTTATGTATTATAGCATAGTACAATAATCAAACAATTGTGTCTAGTTGAACACTTTTCTGCGTCAACTTACTACTACTACTTACCTTTCAGTGTCAAGAAATGTTAAATAATAGTAAATTATCTGAGTTATCAAATTATGAAGATTGTTTGATATTTTCACTAGAGCCTAGTTCGTTATCTAGCAGGTGCACCACGTGCAGGTTGGGTTGGCTTGGGAGACGAGTCGGAGTCCCCCTTACACCCCGTATAAATAATCAAAGACGATTCGAAACAGTAAATGTAAATAATGACAAGAACGCTGACCTTTTTCACACGAACCATTAACTATTTCTTTCATTGCCTGAAAACAATGATATCTAGAAAGATTCGCCGAAAAATCTGGGTCGTCGCTCCGCTCGTCCCAGTTCCAAACAGTAATTTCTCACGAAATCTGATGCGAAATGTTGTTAAAATCCATTCAAGTTTTGGTAAGTACACGTTCAATTATTTGAATGTAAAACTTCGGACTGTAGACCAGGCATGGGGCACGGGCGTATCGGTTTTGATCTGAAATTTTTCATACAGGTGGTCTGGAATAGACCATTGGCTACTTTTTATCCCATAAAACAGTTTCCATCGGATAAAATAACCATGAAACGTTTCCCAAGAAACAACGCGAGCGAAGCCGCAGGCAGAAACCAGTTTCTAATAATTTACGCATTCGATAGAAACAACGTATTTTTCTCTATTCTACCCTAGACAACAATCCCCGAGCTCCAAGAATCAGTAAGTTTTTTTGTATATTTCTCCAGTTTTGTTAACATTATAACAATTATTCTATAGTTTATTATTATCAGGTACTATTGGTGTGTCACCTGTATGGAAGACATGGAATTTCAAATAGGCGATGGATGAGGTCCTCTTTTCTTACAGCCAAATGCCTAAAGCGAGAGTGACGCACGTGAGGTTTAAGTTTGATTCTGCTATAGACGATTCTGAATGTATTATACTCACATTTCTTTTGAATCGTATGTCTATAAGGCTTGGCTCTCAGAATTAGCAGGCTGAAATGGCGATGGACGGACAGGCCATATAGCTCAAAGAACCGTTGGGGAGCACATCTATTCTACCCTAGACAACAATCCCCGAGCTCCAAGAATCAGTAAGTTTTTTTGTATATTTCTCCAGTTTTGTTAACATTATAACAATTATTCTATAGTTTATTATTATCAGGTACTATTGGTGTGTCACCTGTATGGAAGACATGGAATTTCAAATAGGCGATGGATGAGGTCCTCTTTTCTTACAGCCAAATGCCTAAAGCGAGAGTGACGCACGTGAGGTTTAAGTTTGATTCTGCTATAGACGATTCTGAATGTATTATACTCACATTTCTTTTGAATCGTATGTCTATAAGGCTTGGCTCTCAGAATTAGCAGGCTGAAATGGCGATGGACGGACAGGCCATATAGCTCAAAGAACCGTTGGGGAGCACATGTATTAGGGTCTCTCTAGTGGCGACCGCGATGCAATGCGAAACGGAGTATGGAAGACCCCCGGTGGACCGACGACATTGTAGCGGTAGCAGGGAGTCGATGGATGGAGGTGGCTCAGGACCGCTATTCGTGGCTTCGTTTGGGTGAGGTCTATGTATGTACAGCAAGGGATGTGTACAGGCTGATTGATGATGATGAAGACTTGGAACATGAAAAGTTGCGTGTAGAATAGCAGACTGGAATAGACCTAGCGTGTGAAATAGCAGACGGCATATATAAATCACATGACATACCTAACATCAAGTTATAGAAAAGTGACCTTGACTTCGCCTATCATAGTTTTATGGCCGTACCTACTTTTGATACCATAGCATAGGTTGTTGTTAGTCTGAAAGTTCCCAAGCCATAAATTGTGTCAAACACCTGCGATTTTCTCAACGTCATCATCATCAGCCTAAAGGTAACACATTTATTCTATCGATTAAATGTGTTAGCCATTATTTATTCCTTAAATTATTGCAAGAAAAAACTTCTCTACAATTTGATGTGTAATATTTATTCCTTAAATTATAATATACATAATTGCAAGAAAAAACTTCTCTACAATTTTATGTGTCAGACACATAAAATTTATTGACAGTTCTAAAGTAGGCCACTAATTGTAAGCACCATTATTATTAAAACAAGTTTAGCGCATTTAGCATAAGTAATATGCATTGTTTTTATGTACGGTAGGTTGGATTTGATTATTTATGTTTATTGTCTAAGAACTTTCTCTGCCTGAAAAACAGTTTATTACCTAGTTCAGGCAAATGCATCAGGCTTGCCGCATCCAGCATATACCTGCAATCTTTTGCAAATCATCATCCTACCTGGCCGGAGAGCGTCCTACACTAGGTAAGTTTGCCGAGTCGCGTTTTCCACTCAAGAACACGTTGACCTCAACGGTTGGGGTCTTCGCGAGATTTGGCCGACCCACTGCCACTTCAGATTGCAATTCTTAGAGCTATGTCGATGACTTTGGTTCTCTGTCGTATGTATTTGTTACGATTTTCTCCGACGATACCAAAATATTGTACTATTATATCCACCAATAATTGTTTGGTTACACCTGTGTTTTGAAATATGTATCTTGAATTCTATCAGAGTATATGCTGCCCAGCGTGGGGATTAAGGGCATTAACCCCATGAGAAAAAAGCTAATAAGGCGCTCATCAGGAGAGGCCTGCGTCCAGCAGTGGACCAATATAGGTTGAAGTAATATATAATTATGCTGCCCAGCGAGAATAACATTGAACTTTGCACCTACTTAACGCTGGGTATTATTAATTACCTTAAGGAAAAGGCCGTGTTGGGTCTTCCCCAAACGATTTTATAGAAGCTGAGTTACCTACTTGCTTATATACAATGTTAAGAACAGGTAAATAACGTCATTAACAAAATATTTCAAGGCATGACGACTTCAGTGCCGTAGTGGGCGAAGGTCTAGCTGCGACGACGGTTGCAGGTTCCCCGTCGGAGGACAAAATGATTGTATGATCTGCAGATATTTGTTCCGGACCTGGGTGCATAAGTATTATGACGTGTGATGTTGATGTCCGCCTAGCCGAATTTCGACTACGGCGGCCAATCTTAACAGGTAGGCGCGCAAATCATAATTATACCTAGTGCACAAGTGTGTGCACAAAAACAAGTGCACTCTCTATTTTCGGGTATCTTATGATGAAAAACCAAATGGAATTTAAATCTAATACGTAATTAAAATATGTCATGACGATATTGCGGCATCTTCATTCTAAAGAAGCTTGTCTGTAAGGACCGCCCAGTCAGTGTAGAGCTGTCAGCTCTTACATTCCGAGAACACCGGGCGCTCTGTACACTTCAGATCAGCATAACCTCATCTTTACACAAGGAATGAGGTGTACCTACCTTACCTACCTACACATACCTGCCTTATAGCTAGCTTTTGTCCGTTATTGTTATCAGTTTTTGTTAATTTTTCATACAAAAATACCTTTGTCTGCAATAATTTGGCGTGTTTTAAAAAACTACAAGCAGACTTCAAATTCCTAAATAATTAAAATAGCTAAGGAAAATGGTTACTAAGTTTTAAACAAAGCTTTAAAAAAACCCTCGAAATCGGTGCCAGCAATCGAAAGTAAAAAAAACAGTCAAATTAAGAATCTCCTATTTTGAAGTCGGTTAAAAAGTATATACCTACAGCATTCCAAATCCGAGAACACAATTAACAAAAAAATATATTGCATTCCGTATCTGACAATACAACCAACAACGTTAGTAGGTAGGTAGGTACCTATGCCGTACGCCCGGAGATACGCCATTGTCTACAAATTAAGTTCGCGAAACATTTGGCAAAGTCGACCGAGTTTCGACTTGTATTGAGAAAGCGGTAAAAAAAAAGTGAAAGTGTCAGAGTGAATCGGCGCATGATGAGGCCGGCTGCGTGCGACGAGGATGGCAGTTTGAATGTCACCTTTATCTGATAATAACTTAGGCTCAGGTATTGATGAACTTGGAAGAACTGCAACTAAGGCTATCTTTTTGGTCACCAACTGATTAATAGGCTGGTATAGATAATGTACGATGTAGACAATATTGTCAAATCCCTGCCGAGTTTTACCACCCTTTTAAATACTCAATCTTGACATACTTAAAACATACTTAAATTTTGTTAAAATAGGAAAACACTTTACAACAATATGAGCCTTAAATTTATTTTATTCTAGGTGATTATCTTTATGTTAGAGTATGTTTTGTTTGTATAGCGGTAGTTTGCTTTGCCAGAAGACTAGCATTGGTTGCTAGCTTGCCAGTCATCCAACTCATGCTGAGGCATTGTTACTGGACTTACACACATGTTTCCTCTTAGTTTAAGTTTATTATGTTCTGTGTACTGCATACAATACAATTATTTTAGAATACTTAGAGTAAATATAATATATTTGGTATTCCAAAATAATTTGTTTTATGTTATTGACTTGAGACAGAATTTTGTGTGACACAAAGAATAAAACTGGCCAATTGCGAGGTTCTATGCTATCATATGTACATAACTATTTCACAAAAGGAACCTTTAACATTACCTAGCTACTTGACATCAATTCTATGCACTTAGCCAAAAAAAATATAGCAGTGTTTTGTTTTAAAGTCATTTAAAACGGGATATTTACCATGATTTGATTTTTGAGTTATCCAATATTTCGGCACAGTTTCATGCATACTAACCATCTAGTTAAAGATGAGTATGGCTTAATGAGCATTCTACACTAGTTTTGTATGTTCACTAATTAATTGATGTTATTCATGATATGCCAAGTAAGTGATTAGTTAGGTAATTAATGGTTTAACTAGTTAATTTAAGTAGTCAGACATGCAACAGAAAATTGTTTTCATAAAGTAAAATTACATTTGATGAAGCCCATAGGGGACAGTTTGGTCTTGAAAAATAATAATGAATGAAAATAATAACTTTTCGACATTTGACGACCGATGTGGCGCGGTGGGCGAAGGTCCGCCTGCGACGCAGGAGGTTGCGGGTTCGATTGCCTCCTCGGAACATTGTGTATACGATCTGCAGATATTTGTTCCGGGTGTTATGTCAACAAAGAAATACATATTAACGGAAAATATTTGGACACTGGAAGCATCGAAGCCAATCGAAGATGCTGGAAACAAATTTTTGGATAGCATTCATAATTGTTCATACCTACGTAATGTAAGGTTTGCTGGAAGAGAACTCTTCTTAGGATTAAGTTCGCCTTTGATATTAATCTTCTAATTTTATGTTTTATTATGGTATTATGCAATAAATAATAATGCATAAATAAATTAGTAGGTAATACTTTGTTTTTTAAATATATTCTTGATTGTAGAACCAAGCATATTTAGTTTCATCTAACATCAACTAAACCTCTCACAGGAGTGTATTGTGCATTTTCTTGATGCCTAACCAATATGTGTTACTTGGTTCTGGATTATGTTAAACCTACTCTGGTTTAACATAATCCAGAACCAAGTAACACATATTTTCTAGTTCTGGATTATGTTAAACCAGAATAGGTTTAACATAATCCAGAACCAAGTAAGTATAGGGAAAGAATTTTGAAAATCGGACCGTCAATAAACAAAAGCCTCTATTTATGTTGTGTGGTGTAAAACAACTGAAAGGTTACAGGAGTGATCAGTGTCATAAGGAATAACCCCCCTGTTTAACAGGTTCACTGTCCACAACACGTATATGGGCTGTTTGCAGAAAGCATTCTACAACCCATAATGTAGGCAGGAGCCGTTATATTTTTTAACCACGCTTTGCTTTGAGGGCTTGTGAGTAATGATAATGACTTATATTTAATTCGAACTTTACAGAACTTTCAGTTTTGGCAAAAACACTTGTGGACACGAGCAATTTACTCTCTGATGCTTGGACAGTGAACCTGTTAATAATCACTAGGTATTAAATTATATGTTATTTTTCCTTATGATGTTCATTGAGCAACAATGATTTAAAAACTGGTGATAGAAATAATATAAACTTCATAATAAGGTCATCAATCCCTGAGCTAAGTGGAGCTTGTGTTATGGGTAGATAACTGTTATCATTAGTTAACACAGTGTATTAGACACATTGGTTAGAGCGTCCCCATACTGAGAAGGTCGCTAAATGAAGTTCCGTCAAAATCAAACTTATTTGGGATATTATTTAATTTGTTAGAGATTATCCCGAATGCATGCAAATGAATGGGAGGACAACATTAGAAAAGTGGCGGGTCCAATATGGACCCGCATAGCGAATGATAGAATAGAGTGGAAATCTTTAGAGGAGGCCTATGTCGAAAGACAAGCTGAAATACAGAAACGACCGTTTATCGATACTTAATTTATGTAAAAAGATAAGTAACTGTTATAAAGTAAGCATATTTGTAAGAAAACTGTAAAAACATTGTAAAAATTTGTTCAGCAATAAAGGCTATTTTATTTATTTATTATCCCGAATGCAAGGGCATACACACTATAGTAACAAACTTATATAGATAGATATTTATTGAATAAGATATAATGATTGAGCAGATGGACATAAAATAACTTTCTGATAGTATTATCAGAATGTTATTTTATGTACATCTGCTCAACGCAATACTGTTAGACGATGTAAGTAGGTACCAGCACACAGAACAAAGTATTTTTTCAAGTACCAGCAGAAGTTGGTACCTGCCTCCCAAGATGTTTATTATAACAGGTTGGTCCCAAATCTTTATAAACAGACCTCGTTTACAAACATTCAATGACGTAATCGCAATCGCACCCAGTAAGGATCTTTAGAGAAACTAGTTACGCAAAGGCAACCACTGTAGACGACTCCAAAACAAAGCAATAGTCATCTGTACCAGATTGTACCAAAACAAGAGTTCAAGACACGATAAATGGCAAATTCCACGTTCTCAATCACTAAGAACATTAACACAAGGCTGCCACACCACTTAAATTGCTAAATTTATGCGCAGAAAACGTGGTAAAGTAAATACGAGAAAACCTTTGACGTTTTTACCTTTGGTTTGTAGAACCATTTTCTGAGAGACTCCATCGGACCAGTTCTATACAGCAGCCTCATGTGAACAGATCACTGCACTAGTACACACATCATAACACACAGGGAGCCCCGTAAATCACAAACAGCCACAACCACGATACAATATTTTCACACAATATTTACGTCAGAAAAAACAAACGGCGGACATGATTTCGCGATCCGCGTTCATCACAGAATGAATGAGTTGACATGAATGATATGAATGATAAATAAGGGAATGAACATATGCACTGGCAGATGACATTTATAGTGTTGTGCACGTTTTCAATTCATAGAAACTAGACAATTCCTAAAGTCGCTTCACTTTCGAACTGAAGGCGAAACCTTTTCACTCTGTTCTGTTATAAGATTTTTGACTTGTCAAGAGGTTAAAATTGAAACTTTGTTGGAATTGGCTATTGGCTAACCCAGGGGCGGTCCCAGCCCATGACTTTGGGGGGGGTCACTCAAGTAAAAGTAAAAGTAAAGTAAAAAACCATTTATTTCTTTAGGCTTACAAAATAAGCACTTAGACAAGTCATATTTTAAACATTAAATTATTATCAAATAAAATTATTTTACTGTTCACTTCAATTTTTTGTCCACTAGTGGAAGAACACTCCGTACTTAATCAAATTAACAGTAAAAAACTCATTGCTCATATACCAATAAGCATATATTTATTAAAATACTAGTTTGTGCCCGTGGCTTCTCGCGCGTCGTGTCAATGCAAAGGTTTTAAGGTTATTTATATCCCATGGGAACTGTTCTATGGGATATGGGAAAGGTAGCCTTTGTTTTATTCCGGGCCTGGAACTACCTGTACTTATCTCAAATTCCAGCCCGATCCGTTCAGCAATAACTTTCTGTAATTTGTATGAAAATTAACATCCCTGGTTCGCACATTCACTCAAAACATGGTAATAAAAAAGCCTTGAGACACCCACGCACAGATAGAGCGAAGCGAAGCCGCGGTGCGCGCTGCGCAGCTAGTTTATAATATTAGTGTGATACTTACATGGCATTATAAAAGCTAACCAATAAATTTTCGGGTTACACAGCACGGCACAGCTGCAGTTGGTCAGCTTGGAAAATGATTTCTTCGTTTTTAATGATAAATTTATTTGAAAAATAATATAATAAAAACAAGTCATAAAAATTAAAATCAGGTATAAAGTAGATGTTTATGTAATAAAAAATAATGAGACATGCTTATTCTGTCACGTGATTTGCTTAAACAGATGTATTATGATATTTAAGTAAAAAGTAGGAGTTAATCTACTTAACACACATACTAAAGTTTCAGGTAATTTAATTAATATGAGCAACATGATTTGCTTATAACTCAGTGTGTATTAAACTGTTTCGTTCCAAGTTGTGTGGTATCTGCTATATAGCATATTAATTACGATAGGTACAATTAGAATATTTCTGACGACCTCAATGGCGCAGCGGGCAAAGGTCCGATTCCCGCTTCGGGACAAATATTTGTACAAATCTGCTGGTCATCGTTCCGGGTATCCTGGTTGTTGTCTTTAGTTTGTATAATAAAAAATGTCTGTCCATGTAATGTATTATGTACATCTGTCATCTAGTACCTATAACACTAGCTCTGCTGCTGAAGCTAAGTGATGCTCTGTGGATGGTCCAGCATTTAATTACTTTATTCTTACGCCGCGCCAACGGTGTTCTTGACATTATGGGCTACTTTTTATCCACGATAAATATCGTGTATGAAACCAAGGGCAGAAGCTTCTGATGTATCAAATGAAAAATCCAGATTACAATACAAATGGAAGTCTTCTTTTCTTATTGGCAAATCGGTTTATGATATTTGTAATGTCTGGAGTTATATCAGGATGTATGTGTAGAAGCGCTAAACCTGTTAGCCTTTCCTCTGACATTCTTGACCTTAGCCAAGTTTTTACCCGACGCAACGTAGAAAATGATCTTTCTGCTGTTGCAGCGCTTAGGAAGCGCTGCCAAAATGGTAAGCATTGTATTTATATTGGGGTATAAATCGGCGTCGCACACTTCTATTGTAGATACCACACAACCTGGAACTACACAATTTGAATTTTCTTGAAATTTCCGTCCCCACATTAACATCCACAGCTGATACGCCATAACCACAGTGGCGGAGGGAACTCCTAAGAAATCAGCATAAAATTCCGAAACCTTTTTTACATCTTGAAGGTCTGCGTCTGTGTATTTAGGTTTCGGCATAAGAACGCCTAATCCATTCCAAATACATTCAAGGTATCAGCAGAAATTCTATGTTTTAGATCTGTTTCTATGTTGTCGAGTAACGGTATGTAAATTGTCCTTCTATAATACTCCTCGTCATTTCCAGCGTGATTTTCATGAAGAGTCTGCCGAGGCACAGTACGTGGCGATTTTATTATTGTTCCTAATTTATCAGCCAAGTCTTGTGCCTCGGCAAATATGTCATGGAAATTATCATCGGCTTTTTCCCGTTTACGTTGCAAGACGTCCATTGTATCCTTTAATATATCTGCGGCTCTCTGATAATCCAGAGTTGACTTTTGTAAATATCGACTTAGCACAACAGTTGCACCTGAAATTTACACACTTAATTAACAAAAGGGTAACAAGCTAATTTACAGACTTAAAAATCAAAAACCTGCTTTCAAGGCTTGCACGTTAAAAATAACGTTGATATAGATTGAATACCATCATAACATAAAATAGCTAAGAATACTCCCGATCAAGACAACATTCAACTTTAAAAATTTAATGAATATTTTCAAAAACAACCTTGGTTTCTTACCTGGTACGTCGGACAAGCAAATAGACGCGATTATAAAATCTGGGCTGCTTATGGCATCTCGTAAACAAGAAGCATCAGATGCAGATTTGCTGTGTTGCCAAGTTGAAATTTTACCGAGGGCCTTACATATTTTCACCAATGAGTCGCCTTGAAATTGCAAATAGCCATCATGCCTTTCTATCCATCTCGTATCACACAAATTTTCCAGTTTGCTACCAAGAGCGTCTTTAAAAACTTTGCTTCTTTTGGCTGAGGCATTTGCAAATGCCACTAACTTTTTCATTGTTGCAGACGCATTTCTGCAAGTGGTAACTTTCAACGACTTTGCCTAAGAGTTGTTGAGGATATGGTTACTGCATGGGCATCTTTTGGCCCTACCGTACCTATTATTAGATTATTTTTATTAGATAATTTGCAGCGTATGTAAATCCAAACTATACATACCTATCATGATTGATTATTTTTGTGTTAGATGTAAAGCAGGATTTATAATTTATTCAGGGTTTCGGAAATCTGCAAGTAATTTTTTTAAGTTTATAAATAGGTACCTAAACTAAGATTTTGGGGGGGGGTCATGACCCCCTTGACCTCCCCCCTGGGACCGCCCCTGGGCTAACCACATTCCCGTTCAATGTCAAAAGATTGACGGTTCATGTGCCGCGCGTATCGTTACTTGTATGCTAACAGTAGGTATATCACTAATGTTAGCAATAACACATTTATAATATAAATTCAACAGTTGGATGTATAAATGTATGGATTTTTGTAACATCTGTATTATCATGGTTGTCTGGTAAAAATCGCTCTTGAGTGATAAGACAGCCAATTGTACTAAAGTCGCGCCATGATCACGGAGTAACTGAGTTACTCCGTGATCATGGCGCATGCAACTGTGCCGAAATATTGGATAACTCAAAAATCAAATCATGGTAAATATTCCGTTTGACGTATGACTTTAGTATTAATAACCATGATAGTTTCAGCCAATTGTATCTCGTTTTTTAAGTTTTTATTTTACATTGTTCTTAGAAACTAAACGTGCAATAAAGAATTATCTATATACCTATCTATCTATCATGTTTTGGACCCTTCAATCCATTTTTCTTGTCTCATTAAATTATTAGGTACTTGAACAAGATAATAAATTTTCAGTTTTGCAAATTCAGAATTTCGTATCACGAATTCACGAGTGTCTAAACTTTACCACAACACTAGAAAGAATGAACTTAAATGATTGTGACATTTCGGTTCAGCCAATAGCATCATTCCACAGATATACAAAAACGTATCATTGGAGAATCGAGAAAGGATCAATGAAAAAGTTGTTTGAAAGACAATGAGGCAGTTGTTTTAAAACTATTGAATCTAAATTGGGCTTCCAGTTCCTTTCAGTTTCTATCCACATAATTATAATTATCAATTTTGTCATATTATTTCCAAATAAAAAGAAAACGCTCATTTAGTTATGACAAACCCGGCCATGTTTTATCTTATGATTTTAATTGACATTTTATAGGGCGCTTTGATGATAATAGCTACATAAAAATTGTCTTATTACTCTGAGGACGGAGGTTGCACTAATTTTGTCACTAAATTCGGTTTTGTAAGCTAAGGTAAGGTAGTCAATACACAATGAAATTCGAGCTTTTATTAATTTTTAACACGAACTTCCGGCCTAATAATTGCGATGGTAAGTACCTATTTGTTACCTTCCAGTAGGTACATCTTCATCATCAGTCTATGTTAATTCACTGTTGGACAAAGGCCTCCTCTAATGAGCGCCAA
This sequence comes from Eupithecia dodoneata, assembly GCA_947044415.1. Lineage (NCBI taxonomy): Eukaryota > Metazoa > Arthropoda > Insecta > Lepidoptera > Geometridae > Eupithecia > Eupithecia dodoneata. The sequence continues at coordinate 4,714,025 of OX345678.1, forward strand.
TCGCCCCGTCTTGAGCTTGACGCATCCAGTCTACTGCAGTCTTTCGCAGGTCGTCATACCACCTGGTTGGAGGTCGTCCTACACTACGTTTACCGAGTCGTGGTCTCTACTCAAGAACATGTTTGCCTAGTACAGTACATCTTTCGACGACCGATGTGGCGCGGTGGGCGAAGGTCCGCCTGCGACGCAGATGGTTGCGGGTTCGATTCCCGCCTCGGAACAATTGTGTGTACGATCTGCAGATATTTGTTCCGGGTGTTCTGGTCGTTTTCTATGTATAGTAAAAAAAATATCTATCTATGTAATGTATTGTATTATGTATATCAGTTATCTAGTACCCATAACACAAGCTCTGCTTACCATGGGGCTAGATAATGATGTGTGAATTGTCCAGCATTATATATATATATACATATATATCTTTGTAATTACGTAATTATTTCTATATTACTTTATTTTTAGTTTATAATATTTTATTATTAGTAAGAATTAGCTACGTAATTATTCTGATTATTATTATATTAGCCCGGAGTGTCCCACTGCAGAGCTAAGGCCTCCCTCTCCTTCCACTCATCTCGGTCCTCAGCAAGGAGATATAATTACCTACGTAATTAATTCAACAAAATAAAAATGGTAGGTTGGTGATGGTATCTCCTTACATCTAAGTACTTTCTTGCAACAGATAGTTATATAGCTGCCAAAGCCAGTAACAATGTTACTTGAGATTCGACTCTCCCTTTGAACCCTCAGATGAATCCAAGAGTATCGATGTCAATGATTATTGTGCTTGTTTGCGTGATCAAATATTTTTCTGTTTTTTTTTATTTGCTATAGGCTTAGAACTATTTTTGGATGCAGAATTTCGAATGCCGTTTCAGTTAGATTATTTTCTCGTTTTGGATTTTATAAGTAGGACGTAAGCAACCTACTTCAGTCAGTAGATCCTGTTCAGCATAAGTCCAATCCTGAAACAAAAGGAGTTTTGCTATAAATCGCTATAATTACTTGGCTGTGTAGTAATATTTTATATTCTCTTTGCTTGGCTGGCACGTTGGTATCGCAGTAAGGACGTTAAAGTCCTCGATAGGTCTATCGTTACCATGCACAATGCACGTGTAAGTTTAAAAAAATATAATTAAATACAACATTTTGCCTCCTGGTTGAAGAAGGTACCTATCTAAATATCTAGTTGGAAACACTAGAAGATACCTACTCATTTTCTTTTTAGGGTTCCGTAACCGAAAGGTGAAAACGGGGCTCTAATACTAAGCCTCCGCTATCTATCCGTCTCCGTCCGTCAGCGGGCTGTACCTAACTCATGCACCGTTATGGTAGGTTTTTTATTGTTTCTTTTGCGAAATAGTTATTATTGGTTCAGAACCCTCCGTGTGCGAATTGACTCGCACTTGATCCGTTTTTATTATTTTTACCTATTGAAGCTCTTTCGTATGTTGTCAGATTTGATGTCAAAGTCAATTGGTACAAGTAGGAGCATGCAGCGAATTAATATTATAAATAATTAAAAAAGCTCAAAACTAAGCCCCTATCAAAACAAAGAGTGAAGTGATAAACTTACGTAGTTAGTGTACCTACCTATTCTATTTGTAAAAAACCGGCGGCGCGCGGCGCGGCGGCGGCGGGCGTTGACTATCCATGCTCCTAAGGATTTGTTTGTTTGTAATAAATTGCAAAGTGTAATTGTGTAAGAAATCAGTGTAAACGTTTTAGGTACCTATAACACCTACGGTGTAGGTGTCCGGCGTTAAGGTACCTACTAAAGCCTTCGTGTAGCAACGCAGGTAAGTATATTAGGTACATATTATGTTATTTATCTAACTAAAATAAATAGCATTAGTTAATCTCCTAATAATATCGGAATTTTCGGAAAAAAATGTGGGTAGGGAACTGATTTATCTATGGGATAAAAAGTTTCCAGGCTCAGAACTACCTATATGCAAAATTTCGACTCAATCCGTTCAGTAGTTTTTGCTTGAAGAAGCAACAAACATCCATACATACAAACATCTAAACATCCAAACTTTCGCATTTATAATAATTAGTTTTCTGTCTGTAGGTACGTAATGGCAAGTTAGTTATAGATTTATAATAACATTACCTACTTTTAAGTTTTGTCTTATTTTGGTACCTACGTAAGTAAATACCATAAACATGATAGCAATGAAAAACTAATAGGATATCAAATAAACAAAAGACACAATAACCATCAAATTTGTATGGCGTTATGTAGCCTGTGTTTTAAATATAGTGGAAATGGGTCCCTGCAAACAAAAAAACCACTCTACTTATCTTGTTCAAAGTATTGAACCTTTTCAAGTTTCCCTATTCTACTAATTCGATTGAGTTTTTAATACTATCTTTTATCATCTTAAAAGGAATTCCTGTAAGAATAACAGCTGAGAATTATTTTGGATTAAGGGCTCATTTCATCTCATGCGGATTTCCGCCCGCCGCGTGTGGGGTCTGGTCCGCTTGCGGGCCGCCTGAAACCGATGCTTCAGCCATTGCTTCAGCCAATTCGTACGCTCCGTGAGTTATCCGCGTGGTAGGTAAAATAAATGTAATAATATGAAATTATAGGTTTCGGGTAGTCCTCACGCGGACCATATCCGCACGCGGGCAGAAATCCGCATGACAAGAAAAGAGCCCTAAGCGGGTAGGTTTGCTAGAGAAATTTTGTTAAACCCCAGTTCTTAAAGTTTCTGACCGCGACCTTATTTTCCGAAAAGTACCTAGTGAGTAGTACTGCTACAGCCAAAAGCGTTGAACAAATGACTTCAAAACTCTGTGGTCATATCACAAAATGCAACAGATACTGCTAAACCCATCGACGTCTTACCCTAAGTTGTCGATGGCTAAACCACACTATTACTAAATCCACTAAACACGCAAAAACAGAAGCCACTGATCAAAATAGTATGACTTGAATAAAGCGCCAAATCCGCCCGAGAAATAGATGCCAACTTCTAAAGACAACTTTAGACTGGTAGGTATCTAGAAAGGGTAGGACTTGCAAGATAATCTATGTACATAGTAGGTAGCATGACTGATTTTATGAATAATTATTTATCATAATGGGGTTTTATCACAAAGTGACTGTCACTCCCATAAGAGATCAATTCTTTATAATTAAAAACAAAGTGTTTCTTTTCGTCTCAAAGTCGCCAGTCTCCAAACCGCACCTTACGGATTAAATCAACAATAACAGACAGAAATGAGCCAAATTTCAATTTCAATTGATCAGGGAGTTACAGAGAAATTGGCAGTCAATGAAAAAATGTTGTTTTTAATTGGAAGGACCTACCCACTAAGATAAAACATTTTAGAACTTTATTTACGGTAAGGGAATGTAACTAAATCGGGAAAAATAGGTAGATTTGTTTTGCAGTCCTAGGTCAAACACGGGGGTTGTTAGTTGTTACCTCATCATCATCATCATCATCCTATGTTAGTCCACTGTCGCTGGACATAGGCCTCTCCCAATGAGCGCCATAGTGCCCTGTCTTTAGCTTGACGCATCCAGCATCTGCCCGCAGTCCTTCGCAGGTCGTCATCCCACCTGGCCGGAGGGCGTCCACTACGTTTGCCGAAGTTGTTACCTATCTAGAATAAAGCAAAATGTGTGACTAGATTTCCGTAAGGTCTAAGAAATAAAGCATTTTGTTCTAAGGTTTTTGTTATGATAATGCGTAAGCCCTAGCACTATATTTTGTTTCGCGTTGCACCGCGGTCGCCATTCGAGAACCTTTACTCCCCAGCGGTTATCAGTTCTGCGAGCTATATGACCTGCCCACTGCTACTTCAGCATACTAATTCAGAGAACTATGTTGGTGTTTTGTTCTAGGTTTAAAGAACTTTATTTCTCATAAAAACATTACAGTTATGTTTTTATGAGAAATAAAGTTCTTTAAACCTAAATGAGACCACTTTAAGTGATATAAATTTAAACAGTAAATGTTTACTAAATACATAAGTACTATAAGTACTTAATATAAGTTCTTCTAAGGATTTCCGTATTCCATCTCTAAGAATTAGTAAGCTGAAGTGCCGGCCGGCCATATCTTGCGAAGAACTGAAACCGCTGGGGTAAACGTGTTCTTGAGTGGAAACCACGACTCGGTAAACGTAGTGTAAGACGCCCTCCGACCAGGTGGAATCACGACCTGCGAAAGACTGCTGGTAGTTGCGCGATGCGTCAAGCTGAAGACAGGGCGCTGTGGCGCTGATTGAAGGAGGCCTATGTTCAGCAGTGGACTAACATAGGCTGATGATGATGATGAATAAGCGCTTCGAATTCCTCTCAAACTCTCACTTACTCTCTTTACGTTCCTCTGAAACCCTCATCTTGAAAGTCCCTGCTCACTCTACCTCTTTCTATGACAAATCATTCACTGTACAAGCTACCCGTCTATGGAATGCTCTCCCTCTGGACATCAGACGTGCAAAATCACTCCCTATATTCAAAAAACTGCTGCATCAGCATTATTTATCCATATGAAATATTGATAGCCTTATCTTATGTCTATGTAAGTTTATTATAATGTTTGTAATGTAGGTATTTAGTGTATTTGTTACCAATTATTTATTAAAGTGCCACCGTCTATATTGTTCGTTCATGTCCAGTCCATCCCAAGGTTGCCTGGAAGAGATCGCTCTCAGCGATAAAGCCGCCCTTTATACCTTTTATTCTAAGTTTTTATCTCTGTATTATTTTCTGTTTTGTGTGGTGTAATAAAGTGTTATCTATCTATCTATCTATGAATTCTATCACCAGATACCAACATTCGTGCCCATAAACAAAGTAGGTCTGAGACTTCAACCCCGACCTTTATAGTAAGGAACTACCTCCCACTCGTCTAGTGATAATTACCCTCTTGATGAGTTTATTCAGAGCGGTAGTTATTAATTAAGTTATACAATATGCGAAATTAGACCCTATGGTGTTATTATCATGATTTGAATTAGAAGGCCCAACGTTCTTTGTTCCATCAAATGCTTCCCTTGATAAGCCTAGGACTCGTTCCTTTATTCAAAATTTATATAAAATGTACGTAAACTTATGTATCTCTTGTTGTTTGGGATGACGACCTGCGAAAGACTGCAGATAGATGCTGGATGCGTCAAACTGAAGACAGGGCGCTATGGCGCTCTTTGGGGGAAGCCTATGTCCAGCAGTGGACTAATCTAGGCTGATGATGATGATGCATCTCTGAATTATAGTACCTGTACCTACTATCCTAACCACGAATTAGGTGAAAAACCATATTGCATAGAAGTAGCGTGTATAATGTGTATTATAATAAAATAATTTGGCGTGTTTTCTAAAAATATAAACCAACTTCAAATTCCTAAACAATGAAAATGGGTTTAAAACTTAGTAAAGATATTCTTAGGTAAATGTAAACTGATGAAGCTTCGTAAACTCGTGCTACGCAACTGTAGATAGTCTGTAGCAGTATGAAGGTAAGTGCTACGCTTCGTAGTAAATCCGTAGACCCTTGCTACGCAACAGTAAAGATATTCTCAGGTAAATTAAACTGAAGAAGCTTCTTAAAATTGTGCTACGCAACTGTAGATAGTCTGTAGCAATATGAAGATAAGTGCTACGCTTCGTAGTAAATTCGTAGACCCTTGCTACGCAACAGTAAAGATATTCTCAGGTAAGTATAAACTGAAGAAGCTGCGTAACTCGTGCTACGCAACTGTAGATAGTCTGTAGCAGTATGAAGGTAAGTGCTACGCTTCGTAGTAAATTTCGAGACCCTTGCTACGCAACAGTAAAGATATTGACAGGTAAAAGTAAACTGGAGAAGAATCCTAAACTCGTGCTACACAACTGTAGATAGTCTGTAGCAGTATGAAGGCAAGTGCTACGCTTCGTAGTAAATTTCCAGACCCTTGCTACGCAACAGTAAAGATATTCTCAGGTAAGTATAAACTGAAGAAGCTTCGTAAGCTCGTGCTACGCAACTGTAGATAGTCTGTAGCAGTATGAAGGTAAGTGCTACGCTTCGTAGTAAATTCGTAGACCCTTGCTACGCAACAGTAAAGATATTCTCAGGTAAATGTAAACTGAAGAATCTTCGTAAACTCGTGCTACGTAACTGTAGATAGTCTGTAGTATATACATTCGAATTTAACAGTGTCTCTATCTGCCTGTTACCTTTTCGCACCGAAACGGCAAAACGGATTATAGTGAAGCAAAGGGAGATGGTATCTCAGAAGAATCCCCGTGTAAAGCCGGTGGCAGGATCTAGTTATCCTATCTTACTAATATTATGAACGCGAAAGTTTGTATGTACTCGTTTGGATGTTTGTTACTCTTTCACGCAAGAGTACACAACGGATCGGGCTGAAATATTGCATACAGTTCCAGGTCCGGAATAAAACATAGGGTACTTTGTATTCCATAAATCAGTTCTCATGGAACAGAAATAACCCTAAAACGTCTCCATGGAAACAACGCGTGAGAGTTTATAAATAAAAAACATTCCAAAGAATTGCCTTCGAAATAGACCTAACCTCGTCTCCCTTACTACCACCCTGTAGTGTCTTATATAAGTTAATTGCATTTCCTTCATTAGCATGTTAATTAGTGCACTTTTATAAGGCTTGACACAATGAAAGGAAGTTTTCACTGCCCTAAATTATTAGCTCGGGAAAGTTAATGGAAAACTAGCCTTAGGGACGCGGTCTTAAATTTTGGATAGGACACATAGAAATATGTAACGGTGTTTATTTTAAGCTAAGTGTTGAGTTATAGTTGGTAGCTTGTTGGTGTATTTTTATTAATGTTAGTTTTTAGAAAGGCCTAGGCGGAGATGGCGGGATGAGCTCGACCTGTACAACAAATGAGTGGGCTCTCCTTGCTCCGAGATGAGTGGAAGAACGGAAGGATAGCCTTTTCTCTGCAGTGGGATACTCCGGGCTAATATAATAATAGTTTTTAGTTACTATATTTTGTATTTTGTTACTTTTTTATATTCCTTTGTCGCTTTGGTGCTGCACTGTAATGGTAATGTTAATATATTGTTAGTAAATGAATAAACTTATTATTATATATTTTTTTTATTTATTTTAACCCACAAAACATTAAATAATCACAAAATATACAGAATTTGAATTAGTAGGGTTTAGAACTCGATCATTTCACAAATTATGTGCATACTGAGAATCATAAGAACAAAACGTGTAGAGCTTAGCGTTTTGGTTGCTTTACAATAATAACTTTATTGCCAAACTAGCTTCATTCGGTTTCTTTCAGCTGCTTTTACACGCGTTTTTCGGGAAACTAAAAACTAACTTACTTGTATACGCAATAATAAAACTTATGTATGTGCCACAAAAGTCATCTACAACAGGATGTTAGATAGATAATTCTTTATTGCACACTAAATATAAAATGACAATGTAAAATAAAAACTTAAAAAACTAGATACAATTGGCGGTCTTATCGCTCAAGAGCGATCTCTACCAGACAACCATGGATGGATAGGATCGTGGACAGTACCATTATATTTCAGCACAGTTTCATGCATGATCACGGAATAACTGAGGAGTTATTCCGTGATCATGCATGAAATTGTACACGCACTTCGAGTAAATTCTAATAACCATGATAGTTTCAAAAGTTTTACGTATCTTAGCTAGCAATAAAGGTTTTTAATCGACGAAATACAAGAGGTCGGGGAGGTTTTATGTTCGACTGTACTTGTGTTTTTTTATGTATTTTTGTCAATTCCTCCGTCAAATATAGACTTTTTTGGAAAATTCTTTCGCCATTGTATGCAGGATGATCACGAAGTAGTGTCATAAAAAAATATTCTCTGGGTCTTTGTGTCGAAATACTAAGGAATTTGAAGACGGTTTTTAGTTTTTTCAGAATTTTTTTTTTCTATTTCTGCATATTACCCATACTATTATTAAGCTGCCAACAAATCAAAATGGGTGGGACTCACACTTTGCCAGTTTCTTTGTTGTTCTTACCTATGTATATTGTTAGCAAAATAACATATTCAACGTTATTACAGTACAATAAAGCTCAATATCGTAGCAAATATTCATAAAATTGCATGTGTCTGTCTGAACTGAATTTGGAGGTGAATTGTACGGGGGTAGAGTAAGTATCTAGCTGTTCCCTAAAAATCCTTGTACCTACAGAAATTATAGAGAGTTTATTATAAAACCTGTCAACAGGGAAATTTACGCGACCGTAGTAGAGTCTAGGCTATCAACGAGTTCTCAGCTATTTTGGCCATATAGCCAGAAGGCAACCTGACAACCTCAAAAACCTTAGTGGTAATGGGCAAGATAGAGGGAAAAAGATCAAGAGGACGGTCACCAACCCGCTGGTCTGATCAAATTAAGGTTATAACGGGACTCACTTTGCCTGCAGCCCTGAGACAGGCCGAAGACAGAGTGGTGTGGAAGCGGTTCATCAGCGTCACCGTGAAAGCCTTCCAGGACGGACACGACCTTTAGCAATGAAGACAACGACAAAGAAGAAGAAGAAGAGTAGAGTCTACAAACTATGCGTAAATTATATACATAATATTCGAGTTCCTGTTGTAGGCACGTACGTATACAATGTTATGGACCGCCAAATAATTAAATTGTGGCCTATATCAGTAATATCCCAATTAAATAAAAATAAGACAATTTCATTGTTTTCGGTAAAAATTAAAACCAACTTCAAACTTCTTAGAAATTATATTTTTTTCTTTGGGTTCCAGTTTTCTATCCCTCGAGAATAAAAAAAAATTTGGAACCACCACGACATCACTCTTCATGCAATAGCGAAAGAGTTATTCAAATAGGTCGAAAATATCTTCCCTCATAAAAAATACACTCATAAAAAAACTAATGCAGCCGAAAATAGAACTCTTTTATTTACGAGTAAAAAATTTTTTTTTTTATCAACATGTGAATACCAAGTGAGTTGCTCTACACCGTACACATGAAAAATTTCAATAATTCGTTGTAACACGTTGAATTTTATGGACCATAAGGATACAACGTGTTTTTCACGTTGTATCCTTCACCTTTCATATGAGAATATTACTTTACCTACCCTAAATGTGATGTTTAATAAAAATATAATAATGTTAATTCCATATCATAAACATAAATAAGAAATATAAAAAAGCTTGATTTATATACAAGTCACCACTAGAAATAACTCTACAATCTTCGGAATCAAAAGCAAAAATACAGGCTTTTTTAATAGGTTGGGTACATACTAATAATGCCTTTTCTTTTGCTAGTATAAAACATGCTTTTTCACTAGTTTATGATGTTTATATTTATTTCTTATTTTTAAACTTATCATAGTTAATATTATTTAGGGTTATGTTTAAAATTATTCTTTGTAGTATTCAATCGACGACCGATGTGGCGCGGTGGGAGAAGGTCTACCTGTGACACGGTTGTGGGTTCGATTCCCGCCTCGGGACAAATGTTTGTACGATCTGCAGATATTTGTTACGGGTGTTCTGGTCGTTTTTATATATACGTCCCCAAGACGCTGGCTGCATTACCCCGCTGTATGACAATGCTGATGCGCTGCGCCAGATATTCGCCAGCTTTCGGGTCACATGTAGCCTACTTCCTGCTTCTAGATTGTTTGCAACAATCTACTGTTAGTTCAATCGATTCCAATTTTAAAATATAAAAAAAAATCTGAAGAAAGATGGTCAAGTCCAATGCTAAAATGATCTACATTGGTGTCAACCATTTTAGATCTAGATTTTAGCATTGGACTTGACCACGTTTTATCAGATTTTTTTAATAATAATTATCTATGATGAGGTTATCAAAAATATAAATACCTCTATTATTATTATTATTTGCATTACGTATATCAGTCATCTAGTACCCGTAACACGAGCTCTGCTTGGCTTGGGTCTAGATGATGTTGTGTGGATTTTCCTTCGTATAGCTACTAACTAAACATTAACTCATAGAATGCTTTGAGGTTAATGTTTTCTAATAACCTCCATATTATATAGTACTTACACATTTAAATGTAATTCTGTCTGTCAGTCGATTACATTTTCACAGCGAAATATAAATAAATAATGCTGGACAATTCACACAGCATTATCTAGCCCCATGGTAAGCAGAGCTTGTGTTATGGGTACTAGATAACTGATATACATAATACAATACAATACATAGATAGTTATTTTTTATTATACATAGAAAACGACCAGAACACCCGGAACAAATATCTGCAGATCGTACACACAATTGTTCCGAGTCGAACCCGCAACCTCCTGCGTCGCAGGCGGACCTTCGCCCACCGCGCCACATCGGTCGTCGTTATATATAAAAACTAAATAGATCCTAATATTCAGTTTTCAGTTTAACGAATGTTATTACTCGAAACAACAAAGTTCCCTTAAATGAGAATGTATATACATACAATAAACCTAAGCTTACTATCTTAACTATTTAATATATTATGCTATATATTTGGCAGGAAGAAAAAAAATAGAAAATATCCCGTAAAAGAATAATAAGCTACTTTTTAATCCATCAAAACATACAAATCTTCTAAAAATCTCCTTTGATTTATCCTTACGTTATGCCCACACAAAATATTCTTCGTCTAAGATCTGCGACCACTGTAGAGCGACTCTCACCCCGTATAAAAAGGATTGCGAGCGAGCAACAGGCATAGTCTGCCGCCATTACTGAACGGGAATGAAGCCTTCCAAGTTCCAATCTTGAAATTTGAATTTTGACATTTTAGTTTTTTAATTTCTGGCGATAGTGTTGTGATTTTATTTGAGGGTAAGTTATGTATATTTAATTTGAAAGGGATTTATTAAGTACTCCTAAGAATTTGAGATCTGGGAAAAAAATATTCATAGTCTCCCGTCATTACTGAACGGGAAAGAAGCCTTCCAAGTTCCAATTTTGAAATTTAAATTTAGATATTTGTTTTTTTAATTTCTCGCGATAGTGTTGTGATTTTATTTGAGGGTAAGTTTTAGGTATTCAGTTTTTGATGGTATTTTTATTGAAAAGGAATAATTATATATAATAAGGAATAATTATGTATAAATAATTAATAATTAAGTAATGACTTGCTCGGGGTTAATGATTTCATATTTTTCCATAGAGATAAAGAAGATTAAGAATGTATTGTTTTTAACAAGGTGTATGTCAAATAAAGGGCGTCCCTCTGATATGCGCCTTATTGGCTTTTATCTCATAGGGATTAATGCCCATAATCCCCACGGTGGGCATGCAGGTTGGTCGCTAATTACCTACAGAAATAAATATTTTGGTCGGATTTGATTAGTTAGGTACCCTTTATGAATACTGTTTTCTTCGTATCAACATTAGTGCCTATAGTTCGTCTTGAGATATCAAAAACATGATGCGCTCAAAAATCTTTATTAAGAAAGAAAATTTTAATCAAATAATAGAACGAATAAGAACTAGTACTATTCATATTGTTTGTCCACTACTTACATATTATATTTAATATTCTTTCTTACTACTTGTGAAAACTTGTAATTGGCCGTCCTTATATAGTACATAATATATACATACTTAATCTTTCTTGTATTATGTTTAGCCGTAAGTTTTCTGAAAATTAAATAAATAAATTAAAAAAATTGAGTTAACTGCAACACGTTGTAAACCATCTACAGGTAGCTCAACTGATCCTATAAAACTTAATTGTTTTTTTAATAACAACGGTATTAGATAATATAGATCTTTCGCCAGCGACTTCATTCGTATTTTACTAGTCTGGAACTAGTAAGTTACAGATACTATATCTTTACAAATATTCACCCGGATCCGTTCAGTAGTTTTGGCGTGAGTGTGGTAACAAAAAATCCAAACGTGCAAACAAACAAACGTTCGCATATAAAAATATGATTTATGATACGAACTAGTTACCACAATAATAACTGCATTCTTGTTCCAGACGACTCATTCTTCACAAAAAAAAAATTGCAAACGTTAAGTCATTTTCCCAAAATAAGAGGTATAGAATTTCACTATGTACTTGACTTATTTCCAAATAAAAGACAAATTATATTATGTGTTTGAAATGATAGGTTTTAGTAATAAATTTATTTTATTTTTATTATTAATAATAATAAAATCATTTATTTCAGACCATAGAAAAGTAACAGATCTTATTTAACTTATTCTACGGTCCATAGTAATATATACCTTAAAACTAGCATACATAATATATAAAGAAAATACTTAATTAACAACACGCTTATTATGATAATGCCGACAGTGTAGATGTCGAAATCAGGGTGTCAGCTGACGTCGGTGCACGGCGCGGGCGCGAGCAGTGCAGCGGTGTCCCGTTGCAGGCGGCCAGTGAACTTTCGGAACTTGACACCCTTCGGCCAAAACTCTGCGCTTAGGAACATCGAGAGATGATGACTCGGTACTCTCACCATAAATGAATTGAAGCTCACATTATGGCGAAAGTTCTGCTCTCAGTCCTCTTTCTCATTAAGGGTATCAATCAACTATGGTACCCATAATACAAGCTCTATTTACTATGATCTTCCATAAAACCCATCATGAAACTGGCTTACATGTTCCGTGATTAGATCCAAAATAACTTTAACTCACTCCCTTATATATGAGATCAATTCGGTAATTGACGTTGACAAGAGATTATCCGTAAAGTTTTGCTTATATTGGTCATCATCATCAGCGGACTTCGTCCAAGTCCACAGCTGGATATAGGTTTATTGTTTATTCATTTCCAACGTAGGTACACATGTTACACTTGATGTCGTTAAGTTCATAGTTCAAATAGTTAGTTCAATTTATTGGTAAACAAAAATATTACACGTCAAATAGTACATACCTTAACATATACTTAAGTATATTAGATGGTATCATTCAATAGGTAATTATTAGATTATAATGTGTGAAATTATACATTTAAATTAAATTATACAATAAATTCATACTTAATTATTCGGTTACTTCTATTAGCTTTAAAAAGGTCGTAGGCGTAGGGACACAGGCGGCCCTAATGAATGCCATAGCTCCGTACTCCGTGTCTTCGGCTTGCCGCATCCAGCATCTGCCTGCAGTCTTTCGCATGTCGTCATCGTACCTGACATCCTACGTCTCTGTTGTGTTGTATATTAAGTGTGCAACTTTTGTGAAAATCTATAATAGTCGAATAGTTCCAGCGCTACGTGGGACCATAAAAAAGGATACATACATAGAAACATACATACAGCGCCAAACTTATAACGCTCCTCCGTTGGTAGTCGGGTTAAAAACTATGATGTTTGCCTTCTTTATGCAGACAAGTTTATAATAGATGGTAATCTATACTAATATTATAAAGAGGAAAGGGTTGATTGTTTGTTTGTATTGAATAGGCTCCGAAACTACTGGACCGATTTGAAAAATTATTTCACCGTTGGGAAGCTACACTATCCCCGGTAAACATAAAATGTATTATATTTTCAAAAAGTTAGGGATCCTTACTAAAACTCCAATAATGTAACCAAAGGTGTAAAAAATCACCAAATAAAGTGAAATTGAATTGAGTACCACCCGCGTTAAACTCGATTTAACGCGGGTGAAACCGCGGGGAACAGCTAGTGTTTTATAATTCAATCAAAATATTTTATGAATCTACTACAAAATGCACATGAAGTGTGATAGAAAATGCGCTTTATTAACGTTTTTATGCGAAAAGCATAAACAACTCCACCTGAGTTCTTTATGCTTTTCGCATAAAAACGCATTTTAGCATTTTATAGTAAAACAAGACATATTTTGCAGCTTCAATCAAACGGTAGGAAGGTACAGTTAGCGTCTGATATGTTAAAGCGTTTATTAGCTTTAGTGAGTTCTATCAATAGGTTTCTTTCCGGCCCTGGTGGGGGCACAGAGAGGGGCCTCGAGGCTTGGCCTCATTACCCCGGCGTCAACTCGAGGGGTGGCAACCCCTCGGTCCTTGGGTTTTGTGGGAGTCTTTTTTTTTCCCTTATTCTCCATGTTTTTTTTTTAGGCAGCATTTGGTTTATAATCTTTTTTTTTATTTAGTGAGTTCTATATTTTTCACTATTTTTAGCTACGGAAGACCCTAAGGACTTGTGTACTAAATATAGTCTGAACAATTTGTTTAACTGTTCGTACAATGGTCAAACTTGAGTCTCAGTTCAGATGAAAGAGTACACATAGCATAAATTTACCAGACTGTACCAAGATTTAATACATTCACTGCCCAGACTTCGCGGTGAGACACGAAAAAGGGGCGCTCTGCAGTTCTAACAAACTGCCTACTACGGACAGACAATATGCGTCACGGGCAATTAAAGCAGCGCGCCCAGAGATAATTTATTTTCAACTTGTTGCACACCGCGACTTCGCCGGCGTGGAAATCTTTGTGTCAAATCTACCTATCTATATATATAAAAGAAAGTCGTGTTTGTTACAACACTTATAACTCGAGAACGGCTGGACCGATTTGACTGAAAATTGGTGAGAAGGTAGGTTAGAACCAGGAGTCTAACATAGGATACATTTTTATAATTTAAAGTATTTCAACCATTTGACACATAGATTTCCACGGGAGCGAAGCCGCGGGGCGCAGATAGTAATTTATAAAAATTCCTCTAGAATCATTCTATCTATTAAAAAAAACCGCATCTAAATCCGTTGCGTACTTTTAAAGACGAAACGACTTTGTTATAAACACGAATACTTGATGTAATTTTTTCTTCCAACAGTTCCAAAAATGGTCAGCAAAACTCTTCTCATAGTCTTCGTGGCGATAGCATCCGTATCAGCACAAACCTTCCAGTACTCACGTGGATGGACCAACGGCAAACGCGCGTCAATCCATCACAATTGGTCAGAAAACAGAAAATCCGGTGATACCACCGGAGATATCCGCATTATCAAAGCCAGGGATATGTCCTGGGATAAGGATAATACTAAAGATATGAAAGAGAATGCAGTAGATCTTTCTGAACTCCATACGTCGCCGAATGAAGTAGCTAAGGGAATATCTGCGAGTTTGAGTAAAATATCTCCCTGTCAGATGAACAAGTTGAAGTATATTCTTCAGGGATGGTCTTTGGATGAGGAATGGGTAAGTTTAGGTGTATGGATATCATCATCAGACCATATGATAGCAGCAGTTGGACTTAGGCCACCCCATATAAGCGTCATTGGGCCCTGTATTCAGCATGCCGCATCCAGCATCTGCCTTCAGTCTATAAATTGGTCAATCAAAAATTTTCATATTTCAGTGAATGGAAGTTCACTGTCCTCCCTTAATTAACCGACTTCAAAAAAGGAGGTTCTTTGTTTAGCTGTATGTAATTGTATTTTTTGTATATGTGTATGACGATGATATGATTTTTGCTCCGTGTCCATGGCGCATGAAACTGTGCCGAAATATTAAGAAAACCTAATCATGATAAATATCCCGTTATAAGACTTTTTTGTTAATAACCAAGATAGTTTCAAAAGTTTAATAATTTTTTTCTGTTCTTGTTATAGCTGTACTTACCATGCCCTGGCACCAACGAGGATGAAGAACAATCAGCTCCCTCAACCATGCTCAAGCCAGAGAAGTGGAGGAAACACCATCCAGAAGAATCTACCGAGGTCTTTCCATACTAATCGTACAGTGGCTGGTTTTGTGCTAAATTATTTAAGTTAAGAAATTTTATTGTCAGTTCGTCGCAAATTATAAGTCGGGACATGTTTCTGTCTACGCCTGTAACAAAAGATTGTATCCTATTGGAACGTTTCCTTG
Source organism: Eupithecia dodoneata (assembly GCA_947044415.1). Taxonomy (NCBI): domain Eukaryota; kingdom Metazoa; phylum Arthropoda; class Insecta; order Lepidoptera; family Geometridae; genus Eupithecia; species Eupithecia dodoneata. The sequence goes on from OX345678.1 coordinate 4,729,824, forward strand.
ACTGTTCGTGTACAAAAAGGTCTAAGGTCGAAACGCAAAAAAAACCTAAACAAATTCGGTACTAGTTGATTCGCCCGCGACTTAGTCCGCATTTATTAATTCGAGGGAAGATTCTCACTTACAATATTACCTAGAATACTGGGTCGTACATCAAGCTGCAGTAAGGTGCATCTTTAAAGAACTTGATTTTACAATAGCATAATTGTACGTAGTAGGTATTTGATGGTAAAAAGCACTGAGTAAAAATTGCATAAACAATTTTTTTTACGAAATAAAAATGTGTAAATGAAATCAAAATACACTGCTTGTTTCAATAGCTCTCAGATAAAGTTACTCAAATCACCCGAATCAAAAGCATTCCAACGCCTGACGTAAAATAATAGCAACCCGCGAACATTGCTCGCGCACCAATTCAGGGGCCGATCTAGAGTATTTTAGCGGAAAAAGCCCAATCCTAAAAAGTTAGTAACTTGGAAGCATGTTTTCATTATAACTTCCTACGCCTGGATTTATCATAGCTCAGACGTTATTGTGGAGTTCATCTCAATCTATATATGCTTGAGTGTCTATAAGATTTGGCAAGAACGTCTTCATTTTATATAGGTCGGTATGTCGGGTCTTCAGCACTGGCTTTATAGGTACCCATACTTATGCATCAGCACTCCTGCCTGTCAGTCGACTGCAGAACTGAACGTGCCTTCTCCAATCCAACGGGGGTTTTGTTTAATCATCTAAGGCTTTATTGTTAGAATCTTAACGATATAGCCCTTGCTAGAAAAGCACATGGTAGGGTAAAGGTAGTAGGAGAAGTAGGGTACTTACTTGGACTATCGTCATCTATCTACTAGTTTATCCTACTTTTCCAAATTGTCGTGATCCCACCTGGTCGGCAGGCGTCATTGTAAGTATTTAGCGATTCTGCAGACCTCTGTAGAGTCGCTAGGTCTATAGTTTTTTTTTTCGAATGAACTCATATACTTTTGACCGCAGAAGGCGTCTCGCCGGTTTGGGGCAACACGCATAAGGGCCACTACTTAGGTGCAAGCCTCGGCTTGGGCTGTTACCAGATGCACTAGATCCATAGTCCACAGTTTGTACACACTACTTAGTACTAGACAACACGTAAACAGTAACGTGTTGTCTAGTACTAAGTAGTGTTGTAACTAACTAAGTTTATTTGTGTGTTACGTCTAATAAATTATTTTCTACTTCTTCATTGCTTAATGAATGATTGTTGAGTATTTATCGCAGTAGTAGTTGGCGAGATTGGCCGCAAGACGCGTGGGCCACACAAAAGTTTGGAGACTTATTCCCAACAGTGGGTAAAGTCAGGTTGCGGATGCTGAAAGAAAGTTTTTAAAATCGCGAAAGTTTCAAATCTTCCTTTACATAGAAAGTTCACAACTTCCTTAGCTTACCATAAATGATTTCCAATTACATCTTTGCAATATTCTTGGCTGTAAGCACCTGTTCGCACCAGACTTGTCTTGCCTTTGTTCCCTTGTTTCTAAAGCATTGTATTGTCATTTCATAAGCTTCTATGGACATAATTTTATTACGTAACAATGTTCCTTCCTATGTTTAATAGCTGTTAAGATTTTTTTATGATTGTTATTTTGTTTTAATATTATTGTACGTTGGGATAATATATTTTAATGGCAATGCATATTTTGGCTGGAATTATGCATTGATCATATGAACTCTTAAATGCCTAAAGGTATTTTTGAAAAATTATTTAAAGTAAAAAATATAATTTAAAATGATGTACTGAGGTACCTAGTAAATGAAAGAATAAAGCTTAATTAGGAATAGTAACTAAAATACTAATTATATAGTGAAATAATTAAAATAGCCCTAAAATGTATATTTAAAAATTATTAAAAATCTATTTAAAACATTTATTATTCAGGTATCTACAATGTGAAAGGAAATTTTATCGTGATGTCATTAAATAAATTGTATAAACGTTATCTCTTGTTTTATTTAAGCCTTGCATCAGCAGTAGGTAGATTATTATTAAGAAAAACTAGTAGCATAATAAAGATGCCAAAATTTTCCTTTATATGACCACGGATCCGCTGTGTGAACGTAACGTACCCTTAGAACATTCAGTTGGGCATGAAACTTTTCTGATACAGGCACTGATTTTCACACACCTTCAGGCACACACAACCAAATCTAAACGATAGTTTTTAAACTACATAGTTTGCCTGCCTACATAGGCTAGGCAGGTACATAATTCACACATCATAACTAATTTTATTTTAAGTCGTGAGTCGTAGGTATTTGTTACTCCTTATAAGTTAAGTTTACGTTCAAATTTTCTTCTACCTATCAGACAGAATAAATTAATATATTTTAATTGTATATCTATTATGGTACCTAGCTTTTTGTAGAGTTTTGCTGCAAGCCCAAGCGAACCGCCCGGCCCGCCAAAACTTAAATTAAAAACGTCTCAACAATGCCATCTAGTACATTTTTGATGAACTCCGTTATAATTTAAGTGACATCTAGTAGCGAGTAGCAGTAGCTCTTTGTTACGTAGTTCCAACTACGTAACAAAGAGCTATCTATGGTTCCAACTTGGAACCAAAGATTTGAACCACAGCGCATTATTCCAGGTAGTACAACTACTCACCAATAGAGGGCACTATATGCTAACTGAATGCTGTTTTATTTTAGAGTTTGTTAGTAGGTATCTTCGGCAAGGTCTATATTTGATTGTTCAAATACTATTCGATAACTTCCAATTTTATCATCAAAAATAAACATAAATACATTGAAGATAATTTTGAATAGGCATGTATTGAATAGGTGTAATAATTAATTGTTCAAAGGACAAAAAAAAATCTAACGGCAAAATAAAAACTTGCTACGCACGTAGCAATTGCTACGACGTAGAATGTCGTAGTGCTACGATTAAATACATAAGTACCAAGATAATTGACAACTATTTATATATATAAAAATATTACAACTATTCCATTAATTAACACCGGCAGAAAAGTGTCCAACCACACACAATTGCAATAAGCCTCAAAAGCCTGTTTTCTGACTTGGACCCTCATTGGTTGCTGTAACCAGTCGTGGCGGTATGATGAAATTGCTCTTCGATACGCCGCACAAATTGTCGGCGGGAGTCCACGTCGTTTACTATAACTTTGAGGATCTCAATTACCTGCCGTAGAGATGGGGTGGTGTCGATGAAATTAGGAATCAACTTTAAACATAATTTGAATTACCTAACTTATTTTTAAGATGAGTTGGTTTTTAGAGTTGCCGTTTTGATACAGGTAAGTTTACAATAAGATAAGACTCAAATCCATTTTTTTAATTTCTTTACGCTTACAAAATAAGCACTTGGACAAAACTTCAAATTTACCATAAATTATTATCAAATATACGGTATCACTGTTGTTTGACATTTATGTAGGTAGGTGTAGGTATATTCAATTGCATGAATGTATTGAATCGGAATTTGCAGAAAAATTCTAACCTACCTTTCGCAAGGTACGTAGGTAATATAAAATGTTATTACACCTACCTACTTTTTTTGGATCAATGCTGGTGGCACAAAACATAAACTAAGAGAAAATAAAAAATACCCCTTAAATTTTCGATTTCGGTGGGACATGAAACGCGACTTTCCCCTCGAAAATCGATATCGAACTAAAACACTATAAACGAATAAAGCTTTTCATCGACATCGATACTTATAAGTCTTCCAAGTGCAACACTAGCGATCGTAAGAATGAGATGCCATAGACTTAAATCCGTTTCCCGCCATCGCACAATCTGTACCAAACAACCAACCAATAGCTCGTCAGGAGGGCGTTGCACGGCCGCTAAAGGCCATCTCTGATTGGCCCAAATTATTAAAACGGGTTGCCCATAATAAAAAAAAATATCGCCGCGTAAACCTTACAATTGAGTGCCACTTTTTGCTCGTGTTAAATTGATGAAAAAAGACTCAGAAAAATTGGTACAGAGATGAAATAAAAAATGATTTATTATACGCGTCGCTAACTTTTTAACTTATTGGACATTAATGACTTTTGATTTTGCACTCTATTTTTGAAATTTGCTTTTCTGAAAGTCCTTTTTATATATGGAATATTGCCAGCTTTTATTCGTTCGTCTAATTTAGTCAATTTGCGCGGATGGATATTAAATTCATTTTTATTGCGCGCCGATCGAAATAACTTGAAAGTAAAATACTAGGGCTGTTTTAATTTTTATATTCTTCTCTGCTACCTATCCTGGTATCCGGATATTGAAACGTTAAATTTACAACTTTATTGCCAGCGTAATAATAAATTGAAGCCGAATATAACCCTATCTAGGTACTCACTGGTATTTTGACGACCGATGTGGCGCGGTGGGCGAAGGTCCGCCTGCGACGCAGGAGGTTGCGGGTTCGATTCCCGCCTCGGAACAATTGTGTGTACGATCAGCAGATATTTGTTCCGGGTGTTCTGGTCGTTTTCTATGTATAATAAAAAATATCTATCTATGTAATATATAGTATTATGTATATCAGTTATCTAATACCCATAACACAAGCTCTGCTTACCATGGGGCTAGATAATGCTGTGTGAATTGTCCAGCATTATTTATTTTATTTATTTATTTTAACAACGTTATATTTTAACAATGTTAAATCTATAGCAAATAAGACAGATAGATACACATTTATTTGCTTTTGCAAAACACACTGTTGCATAAGTTTAGGTAGATATAAACATTTAACAAAAAATCAATAAGCAGACAGGAAATGGGTTATGCAATATAATGTGGAATATTGATATTATGATATAACATAATCAAAAAAGATAGCACAAATAAAAAAATTACTATCTGAACGAATTTGGCTAGATTTCTCATATCTACCTATATTTTTTTTGATTAGTTGACATTTACATAATTTTAATATGACTATGTCGACATACTTTTAATTTAAATTTGGTTATTTTTGACTATGACCGATAATAAATATGATAAACTTACCTAGGTGACGAATTAAGTAAGAACCTATTTATATGAGTTCTACATGAATAACGGTAAGCATTCATTTATATAAAAAAATAACTCTAACAAAGGATATTGCAACGCCCTTACAGTTCATGTAGATTCTACCATAAAATTGTAAAACATTGTAATAATAATATTCGTTTATTTCAGGCAAAAAACCCATATCATAAAAAATACAATTACAATGTTAAAAAATATGCACAAATAAAAATTAAAATACTTAAAACAAAAGATATCACGACGGTTAAAGCTGTCGCACGTCATTTTCTGTTTCTCTCCATATGTAGGGAAATCCAGTGCATATATATGGGGTTGTTGTAGACCTGGTCAGAGACAGCCTTCAAAATGCTATTTTTGGAGCGGACTAACCTACCCCAGAAAGCTGCGACGCGAGAGCGGACGATGGCGAAGAAGTCGGGCACTGCAGCATCTCGGTAATCTCATCAGTGCCCGATACGCGTCATTGTAATGGACATAAATTAATTAAAATAACTTTATAAAAACAAACTGTAGTAATTAGCTAATACCTAGTATAGGTCTTAATGATGAACCTATGCTTTGGTGTTTTATGTAATTATGGTGGGATAAGAAAAAGCTATTGGATAATGGTAGTTAATGAAGACATTATCCATTGCGTCATGGTTAACCTATTGTATTGTTTCATTGCGTGGGCAGCTTAGTTCACGGTGCCACCTTTACTTTCACTTTTAGCAAAAGCAAATCATGGTACCACACGACCGGGGAAAGGTCAAGCGCAAGACCAACGGCTTGACATGCTTTTCACGTTAGGGCGTAGTAGTATTCGATTCTATAAACAGCCTAGGCATTCTATAAACGGGCTGGTTCTGCGACCGGCAACTACTACACAATATGCTGACAAATTTAGCCCCCTACAGGCTATAAAGTTACCTACAGCTCATTCATCTCGTTAACAGCATCCGATCCGAACCCAATTAATCTAATTCGGGCGCGTGCCTCCAAATTTATCTGGCGGTTGCCCTATTTGATTCGATTATGTGCGAGTTTCGATTCTTCATGTTCCGAACGATTTAAATCTAGTCGCAATTGTGATGTTGTAATAAAATGTTAACTATAAAATTTATGCTCGTTACGAACTGAAACAAATGAATAAGGTACTATTATACTACTATTATAGTGTATATGGCTGGTATAATGGCTACTATTATATGTAATCCACTACTCAATGCTTATAGCTATTGATTTCAGTCACAACTTAAGCAGAAACGCGTTGGGCGTAACAAAGACACTAAAAAAGTTGGTATTAGCGCGAAATATATGAAATTTTTTGTTTACCACAAATTGAGACAAAAGAAACAAAAAAATTCGTGAAAAGTGATGATGATGATGTTTTAATTATTTTATGTTCCGGCAATCGAAGTGAAAAGTAGAGTTTTTCGCTTGTTCCAAAACCACCCATAATAACTTGGTCTTGTTATAATCCCTCGCTACGCTCGCGGGTATAACAATTGCCGAAAAACTGTTAACACAGTTTGGCAGAACCGAAACAACTGTAATCTAGTTTTAGATATGGAAATAAATATATACAAACTATACAACCTCGTTTACATTCTCCATACGTTTTTAAAAAAGCCGATTCCGGATTAATAATCAAAATTTGTGTCCTTGAATTAAATGATTCGTAAATTCCTACAATGATATTCTATTTAATTTTGAAGCCTTCCAAAGGATGTAATAAAATTCATAAAAAACTAACTCAAGTTGTTTCTTCAAAACAATAACGATATAATCAATTCCATTATCAACATCGCCACGATAAATCGGAGGATTGGTGCGGAATAAAGTCGTCACGATATCGTATCGTCTCGGCCCACGACGCGTCGCGTGCGATTGCTATACGAGGTATGCTTGATATTTAGGATGAAAATCCAGGGATGGATAGGCAATGCAAATAAAGTCTACGCCGTGCGGAAAACAAACAAGATGGTTTAGAGGATTTTATTAATTTTAAGTCGTTCTTACTTGTTTTGCGCCGGTCTAGCTATTTTCGAGGATCGCTCTGTTCGCCGTTAGGTAAGTACCTCTCTCTAGGTAGTAGTTTTCTTACCCTTTTTATTGACTGCCGCTCTTGAGTCTGAGAATTTATGTAAGCACACGCTCATCGTGAACACACGAGTTTTTTTTCCGTTTGTGCCAACTAGATACTTCTCCATGTTTGAAAATGTCGAAGACGCCTTTTGCTACAAAGGAAATTTATAAGTACCTAGTTTAAAAACTTTACTTATCTAACATATTATTTTATAAATTCAATTCAAGTCAATGCATTTACTTCATCAGTCAGTTATATGACAGCAATAAATTACATAATAATATACATAGATAGAATAAAGTTGAGGTAACAATATTTAAGTCTATGCACCGCAATTTTTCCTTTCGTCAAGTTTCGTCTGACTTTACATGTAACGCCCTACGTTTCCCTTCCATGTCCTAATAATTTGTAAGACTTGGGGACCCAATGGCCCAATGGTGTTGCAGAATACCTTGTCTAGTACATTACGCAATCCACCAGCGATCAATGCGCTGATATACCACAAAGCTGCACTAAACGTGGGTAGGTCTATTAGTTCAATTGGTAAACAAAAAAAAATATGACTCGTCAAATAGTACATACCTTAACATATACTTAATTATAATAAATGGTATCATTCAATTGGTAATTATTCGATTAGAATATGTGAAATTATACATTTCAATTAAATTAAATAAATAAAATAAATAAATAAATAAATTTCCTAGTTTTACTTATGTAATACTTACTTAGGAGGATTTAATATTTACTTAGGAGTGTTTGTAATTTGAATTTTGTGACGTGTCCAAGAGTCGTGTAAGGTCTAAAGGAAATTACGCTTTGATATTTGAGCTCAAACAGCTTGAAAAGATAAAACGATACCTTGATAAATATAAAGCGATGATTTTAAAGCATATCTTCAATAACTCCACAGCCCTTAAAACAATATCTGAATTCAAGTTCAAGTCGCCGCTATCGCCGCAAATAAATAGCAGCCGACGAACGCGTTTGCGCCACAGATGCTGTAGTACCCCTGCGCCTACGCAGCGGGGATCGGAACGAACCATTTCGATTATCTGACGACATCTGTGCCCTAGTGGTGAACTGGGAGTAAGAGGTTTGGTTCGATTCCTGCCGCAGGAGGAGTGTTTGTATGATATATTATAAGATGATATTCATCATCAGCCTATAGCTGTACACTGCTGGAGGCGTACCCATGAGCACCATAGCGCCCTTTCTACAGCTTGCCACATCCAGCATCTACCTGCAGTCTTTCGCAGGTCATCATCCCACCTGGTCGGAGGGCGACCTGCACTACGTTTAGTCGTGGTCTCCACTCAAGAACACGTTTGCCCCAGCGGCCGTTGGTTCTTCGCGAGATATGGCCGGCCCACTGCCACTTCAGCTTGCTAATTCTTAGAGCTATGTCGATAACAAAGATGATATTATGATGGTATTATTAGATGTAGTATACAGATATTGTAATGTTGAGAAAACTTAGGTTGAGACCCTAAGTTTGCTCAACATTACAATATCTTAGGCTTTAAAAAAAAGTGTAAAACAATAAATTTTTCTCTGTTCACTAATACAGCTGTGTGCAAGTACCACTTAGAGTAGTGAAAGCCTCCTCCAGGTTCCGGTCCACCCATGCTTCTCTATCCGCCTGCAGCTCATTGCTGAGAGGCTGGACACTGACTGTCTCTTCATGGAACACTGGACAAGAGCGTATACCTATTGTTCTCTCTTGTATATGTTAGATACTTAGGGGTTATTTAATTTTAAATGTGAGTCTGATGATTTTAATTTATATATTTTTTTTTATTTAACCTGTTTCGTCCCACTGCTGGGCAAAGGCCTCCCCCAAATCTTTCCACCCAGTGCGGTCACGTGTGATCTCCCACCGATCTCCTATCTCAATAAAATTTATATATTAGGTAAGTAATTTTGGATTAAATTTTAATTTGTTTTTATTTTAATATTTTTGCCCGCGTGGAAATCTGTGTGTCAAATGGTTTATAAACTATTTATTAAAAATACCTCATCACAATCCGTTGCGTAGTTTTAAAGATCTAGCATACATAGGGACAGACAGACAGCGGGATGCGACTTTGTTTAATATTAAGTACATAGGTAGAGATGCTAGCTCGAATATGGACACTTTATTTGTTTTTGTATCGTAACTTTATTGCTAGATGAAAAAATGTATTGAATTGAATATGCAAAGCTAGTCTGCTCCACGTAACTACTTTAGCTATGAAGTAACTCGCCTAAAACCTTTTGGTATCCAGATGTTATCCAAAATGTGCCATTCTGTGACGTCATTTTCATTCACGGTTAGCAGAATAGAATCCCTGGTCAAAGTAGGTGCTTTACAGCATGAAGCCTACGATAAACAAGGTAGCCAAGAATTAAACCATAACATTTCCTAGCTATCTTAGGTATGAGGTGATCGTCTCATAAAACTCGGATACAACTTATCTAATCGTGGGTTCGACTCTCGCAATGATTTCGATAGACTTACTTATTAGACTTAGATCAGAATGGGATGGAACTAATTCGGATTGAAACAAGCGCGGTCGGACATTTACTTTGACATGGTTCTACTATATTTAGATATTATTAAAATTTAAAAGAATACCAAATAAACGAAAAACTCAATAGCTATCACAAACGTATGTGGTCATTATGGTCTTTGTTTTAAAAATTGTGGAATTGGGCATGAGAAATTATAAAATAACTGATATTATAAAACGATAAAAAACTTAAATCAGAGTAAAATGAAGAATAGATACATACTCTTAATTTTTTCAAAATAATCAAATTATAATGTCGTCTTTAACGGAATATTTTTTTATTCCTTCGGCAATAGGTATTTCGGTACTGTTTCATGCGCCATGATCACGGAATAACCTCGTCTCACAGCAAGGCGAGCGAAGCGAGCCGCGCTTCGTGACGCTACTGGCGTGAGTCACCTGATCCAAATCCAAGATGGATACTATATACACAATATCCATCATACTATGTTATAACTGCTCTTTGTGGTGTGTATAACCAGTAGTAATGACCTTGATAGTTTCGTGACTTAAATGTTTTATATAAACTCGGTCCATAAATAATTGTGCTCTGCATCCTGCATCAAAACGTTTCTGTTAGAAAACTGTAAATAAATAAATAAATAATGCTGGACAATTCACACAGCATTATCCAGCCCCATGGTAAGCAGAGCTTGTGTTATGGGTACTAGATAACTGATATACATAATACAATACATTACATAGATAGATATTTTTTTTTACTATACATAGAAAACGACCAGAGCACCCGGAACAAATATCTGCAGATCGTACACACAATTGTTCCGAGGCGGGAATCGAACCCGCAACCTTCGGTAAATATTAGCACATCGGCAATATCATAACCCTGAGAGCCTATTTTACTATTCTATTGCACGAAACATGAAAAATTCATGTTGCAGTGATTTCTATCGAATTTCCTCAATCGGGTTCCGTCACGTGTGGTCTAGGGGGGCTTTCGCGCATTTTATCGGTACCCTGATTTTATATGACTAGCCGAACGTGGGTGTGGTACGAATGGTTGCTATGGGAAGTTATGGTTTGTATGAGAATAGGATACGTATAAAGTAGATACTTATGCATGCCAACTTTATACATAATAGTAAGGATTAGTCCGCGCGCGATTTGAATGGGATGGTACTATTTCAAACTGACACAAGCTATTGGGCATAGATAGAAAACACTTTATCCACACAAAACAGAAAACAATACAGAAATAAATGCTTAGAATAAAGGAAGTATAAAGGGTGGCCAAATCGCGGAGAGCGATCTCTTCCAGGCAACCTTAGGATCAGTATGCTGAAGTGGCAGTCGGCCGGCCAATATCGACATATAGACTCTAAAAGATGTTTCGCTCAGACTGGCAGACTTCTTAGTTGCCACGTTTTTAACAGCTGGTATGCGCTAATTTCACTCTGAAAAAAAAAACATGGTTAATATCCCGTTACAAATTATTTTTGAACACCAAAGTCCGTTTTATATTGTGTCGACAGACTTGGCACATAAAACTTACTCCACCAAAACACAACTAAACGGATACCATCAAAACCAAACCTTAAACGCTGTAGGTACAGTCAGCGTAAAGAATGGTCGCCGCAGTGCCGTAAATGTCCCTGACAAATTATATAACAATAACAGCATCGTAGGGAAGGTTTGTAGTTTAGTCACGTCTGCTGCTTGCCGAGCTGAGTGTACGAATGGTTTTGATACTTGCAACATTTTTACAAAACATTATGGTAACTTAAAACGTCCGGGCGACTAAAGTCGCCTAAAAATAAAGCATTGATGGTTATGGCGACTAGAGCACAGCCAGCCCATCTAGTACACTTTTCCTTGATTTTCTGTGGTCAAATTATGTTAAAGTTGCACAAAAACTTCACTAGATGGCTCATTAATAAAATTTGCGTTTATTTCGAATTCAAAAATAGCGTGGTACAGCATTTCTGTGTCAGAGACCAGTCTTTCTGCCGATATCGTCACTCGCTGATAAAGTAATAATAATACAGGACAATCCACACAGCATCATCTAGCCCCAAGCTAAGCAGAGCTTGTGTTATGGGTACTAGGTGACTGATATACTAAATACAATACATTACATAATAATAAACAATTCTGGACAATCCACACAGCATCATCTACATTAGTAAATGTATCAGTGTAGATGATATTGACAAATATAGAGATATTTATTTTTTATTCATAGAAAACGACCAGAACAGCAGTCCGTATGGTGATTATGTAACTCGCGACCGGTTTGCGACAGGCGTAAATTAAGCAATCAGTGCTGTCAAACGTCAATTTTGGTTTAGTTTGACACCAGCTACAACGTCAAAATTGGTCACCCGGCCGGATATTTGTAGATCGCGAAAGTATCAAGACGCTTCGACTCCTGAAGCAAAATGGAAGTCATCATAAAAATAAGATAGGTAATGGTAGTGCTGTGTATTGTCGTATCGACTTAGAGTTTCAGCACGTTTCGGCGCAATCACTACCTGCCTTTGAAATATACATCGATTGGGGGATATTGGGATATCTTTCCTATATTATTTATTCTATATTTTAACTAAGTAATGGTATATATTTACACACAAAGAGATTTAAACTTTGATAGATAGATAGAAAACACTTTATTATACCACACAAAACAGAAAACAATACAGGAATAAACAATAGAATAAAGGAAGTATAAAGGGCGGCCTTATCGCTGACAGCGACCTCTTCCAGGCAACCTTTGGATGGATTGGACATGAAGGAACAGAATAGACGGTGGTTCTTTAGTAAATATACTTTGAATCGTAGGTACTACAAAAACTATCAAATTATTCATTTATTTCCACTATTATTTAAATTTATTATTTGAAATTTCCTAAAAAAAATATGGACACTACTGATATTGGTCAGTTGTGTTACTTCTAGATTGTTTGCAACATTTTATACGTCTGCAGTTTTATTTATTAAATGCAGCACAACAAACAACTAGGTACATACATACATTAAACTTAAGTTTAAGAGTTACATAATAGATTTAGTAAAAATATAACTAACTAGCTGTTTCCCGCGGTTTCCCCGCGTTAAATTCGAATTTCACATTTCTAAAACATAATATAACCTTTGTTCAACGGGAATAGTGTAGCTTCCCAACCGGGGTGAAAGAGTTTTTCAATACAAACAAATAAACTTAACTAAACTTTCCTCTTTATAATATTAGTATACGCAAGACGCTGTACAATTTTTAATACTAATTCTAATTTATTTCTATTATTTTAAATAAAATTCACACCTTACTTAAATCATCTTTTACACGACCTATCGATTTACAACCAATACTTTTTAATACATCAATTAATTACATGTTTATAAAAATTTTATCAACTCAAGTCAAACTTAAAAGGCTTTAAAACGTTCTATATGTATGGCGAAACCTCACAAATCACTCGTGAGGTATTTTTTGTTGAGATAGGGCCTTTTTGATGACACTTTAACAGGGTTCCGTACACAAAAAAGACACAAAATTTTTGATGACCTAGGCTGATTGATGTTTTCAACGGTCAGACAGAATGGTGTCGATGAACGGTCGTCTCGAATAGAAGCGTCGTCAGATATTACGTTTCCGAGTACACCTACATCGGGCAGATTCTGAAGTTGGGTAAAAACAATTTCGAGAAGGAGGCCAAAAGGAGGATCCAGCTAGGCTGGGCAGCGTTTGGGAAACTACACCAAGTCTTCTCTTCATCCATACCGCAATGCTTGAAAACGAAAGTTTTCAACCAGTGCGTCCTACCCGTTATGACCTACGGAGCTGAGACGTGGACACTCACGATAGGGCTGGTCCATCAGTTCAAAGTCGCTCAGCGAGCTATATAAAGAGCTATGCTCGGAGTTTCTTTCAAGGAACTCCGAATAGAAGCGTCGTCAGATATTACTTTTACAAGGTTCAAGGAAGACCTTGTAGGTCTATCCAGTTTTGCTAACGCGTGGCTTATATCTCTAGTTATTTTACCTAAGCTTAAAAAGTTTCTAATCGAGTACATACCAAAGTAAATGTGATTTTATAGGCCTTACCTTGAATAATACACTGGGTACAAATAATATATTGAAACAAATACTAGTAGTCTAGAAAACAATTTATGAAAGATGAGAAAGAAATAAAAGATAAAGCATATTCAGCTTTAATTGATTTGATGTATTCGTCAGTATCGTTCATACTATTTTCATACCTATTACTACTACTTTGGATCATTTCTTTTGTTTTTTTTATATTTTTTGAAACGACCAATATTTTTTTAAACCATTAGAGCAATATATTAACAACGGACGTAGTTTCATGCAATATTTTATAAATTAATACATGTACAATCCAACGATCCTATCCATCCACGGTTGTCTGGTAGAGATCGCTCTTGAGCGATAAGACCGCCAAATTGTCACATTTTTTGTATTTTATTCTGTCTTGTTTGTTTTATTTTGTAAGTGTGCAATAAAAGAATTTTCTATCTATCTATCTATCTATATTATAAAATTAATAAATAATCCTAAACAATCCAGTGTTATGGGTACTAGATAACTGATATAGGTACTTAATAGAATATGTTACATAGATAGACGGGAATCAAACAACTTCCTGCGTCGCAGGCGGACCTTCGCCCACCGCGCCACAGAGATCGTCGTCGTTTTACCTACGGTACCCTAAAACCCATAAAGTCAGCAAAGAGCACAGATAAAGAGGCAGAAAGGTAAACATTGGACACGTATTGGACTAAATATAAATGTCTGCCGTGGACATTAAGATTACGGAAGGAATGTTAAAAGCTATTTAATATTATGTTCGGTTCAAACTTTATTATTGCGTCTGGGCACGGGAGGGAAGAAAGTGTACCCGAATAAATACGTAAACGGACTTTTAGAAGTATGGAACAAAAACTATGTAGGTAAATAATTAACAAAGCGAAATAATAATATAAATTATTCGATCAGATACATATTATGTTGAAATGGGTTATATTTTTTTTAATGGTTTGAATAAAGATGTTCTTATTATTATTATTAAAAACGTTTAAAAACATACCAACAGCCGAATTAATAACAGTCAGACATCATCCAGCCTGTCAAATTTGTTATTACAACGAACTTTTGCGACGCATTGCAATGTTTTATCAAGCCTTTTATATGATTTTATAAGGTTGTAAGTATTTTTTGGTGGACACCTGTTCAATGCCTCTGATTTATTCTAAAACTTAAGTCTAAAAGACTTAAGTTTTAGAATTTTTTTGTTTGTAAGTATTTTTTGGTAGATACGTGTTTAATGTCGCTCACTTCTTCAGTCAAACTTAAGTCAACTTTCGTGCACCCGTGCCGAGGTCGTCTCTTACAAGACGAAGGCATTTAAATGAAAGCGCGATAACCGACACAATATTAATGAATGCAGACTCGGATTTATCTCACGTGGGAGACTTAAAGGCTAAGGGGAAATAAATTTAGCCCTTAGATACCTCTTTAATATTATTAACTCATTTATTTCAAATTCGGAATCCATAATATTTTTTTTTATTCAAACTTTAATTTCAGACAATCAGTTTATATTTTATTATTATATACTTATATAAAATTTAAACTAATTAAAATTAAATTTCAAAAATAAGATTAAGTTTACTCAGGTATATAAAATAAGTCATAATTAAAATACAATACCCCTACAAAATGATTAAATATAAAATATATAATGTAGGTACAAACTTTCTAATATTCACATAATTCTTTCCATCCAAAGATGGAAGAGATCGCTACTAAGCAATAAGACCGCCCATTGTACTTGTCGCGTATAATGTATTTTTGTAATCATTTGATTATCGTGTACAATAAAGTATTTTTGTATTGTATTGTACAAACAAATTAATAAAAGGGATTCGGAATCCATAATCACATACAAATTAATAAAGTGTCACATACAATAACAGAATAAAATATAATAAAATTAAATACAACTTGAATTATATAAATCGAAAAAACAATAAAAAAAGTTGAATGCTTTGGAAAAGATAAAAAAAACTAAATATGCAGTTATTAAATAAATAAATAAATAATGCTGGACAATTCACACAGCATTATCTAGCCCCATGGTAAGCAGAGCTTGTGTTATGGGTACTAGATAACTGATATACATAATACTATACATTACATAGATAGATATTTTGATTATACATAGAAAACGACCAGAACACCCGGAACAAATTTCTGCAGATCGTACACACAATTGTTCGGAGGCGGGAATCGAACCCGAAACCTCCTGCGTCGCAGGCGGACCTTCGCCCACCGCGCCACATCGGTCGTCAAATATTGTTTTTTTTATAAATCGAGAGCATGACTCCTTTCACGACTATTCTCTAACTCTCGTGGTTTAGGACTTGGCCGCCATCGACCTTCTCAAAAAACCACCCTGTATAAATACCAGAGTCGTAGGTTATCTATTGTACCTAACTGCCTAGATCTATTTACACCTATATAGGAATAGATCAAGAAAGTTCAGACTGGATTGACACTGTCCTGCGAAGTTAGGTTAGTTGGTCCCTAGGTGCTTTCTAACTTCCCTAGGTAAACAGACTATAGGCAGATTAACTAATGTTACATAGATAATACATAGAAAACGGACAGAACACCTAAAAATATTTACAGATTATACAAACATTTGTCCCGAGGTGGGATTCGAACCCGCAACCTCTTGCGCTGCAGGCGGACCTTCGCCCACCGCGCCACAGAGGTCGTCTTTAGTTATATTCATAGGTTATTAGTTATTATTAATTTAAGTTTTGTTGTTCCTTTATGTCCAGTCCATCCTAAGGTTGCCTGGAAGAGATCGTTCTCAGCGATAAGGCTGCCATTATACTTCCTATATTTATTTCCTATTGTTTATTTCTGTTTTGTTTTCTGTGGTATAAAGTGTTTTCTATCTATCTAAGTTTATCTATCAAGTGTATTAAACTGTTTGTCGTCCGAATAAAGCAAATTAAAGCAAAATAAAATAAAGAATTTTCCACTAACAAAAAACAGCTGTCGATATGTAGCAATGTCGTACGTCAATAATTGACATTTTTAAAAGCGTGACAAGGCAACACGACAGCCAATTAAGCGCAGTAATTAACCAGTTAGTGATCGACAATGATAATTAACAAGATAATTTAACACTCTCCCTGCCCGTTTTTACTATTGGTTCATTGGGTAGGTATTTGTTATTCTAAGAAATATCCATCATCAGCCTGTAGTCCACAGCTGGATATAAGCTTGCCGCATCCAGCCTGCAGCCCTTCGCAGGTCGTCATCCTACCTGGCCGAGGGCGTCCTACACTACGTTTGTCGAGTTGCAGTCTCCACTCAAGAACACGTTTACCCCGGCGGTTGTCGGTTCCGGCCCACTGCCATTTCAGCTTGCTTATTCTTACAGCTATGTCGATAACTTTGGTTATCTGATTCTAAGATGTAGTTAGATAGAATTCTAAAATACCTATATAGGTACTCATGTATTTAATTTTAGTATGTCTTTCTTTTCTTCTTCTTTCTATCTACCTACCTAGTTAGATGACCACTTATACTACTAAGATAATCTTCTCATTTATTTCATTTGTCCAATAAAAATCTTCGCAATCACTTAACTCAACCACTGATTAAGATTTCTATCACGCAACAAGATCGATTATAATTCAATCACAAACAAATAAATTTTATCCCCATCACCAGTGTTAGAAGACCCCTGCTGTTATTGTAATCTAACAGGAAGAGCCGACATGAAAGGGTCAGGGTATGATGGACGCATTACTTAACCCTCAAAAGCGCGTTAAAACTCAATAGAATGGGATCCAATAGAGCTATGGCAAAGATGAAGATGTGATATTAATTTATGGAACAGATGGGTCAATCTTTGCATGGTTCTACTCAATATTATGAAGTATTTTATTGAATTTTTACCGCTGGGGTAATCAGTGTCCTTGAGTGGAGATTAGGACTCGGCAAAAGTAGTGTTTGAGGCACTATGGCCAGTTAGGATGATGATTTGCGGCAGACTACATTCAGACGCTGGATGTGGCAAGCCGGAGACAGGGCGCTATGACGTTCAGGAGAGGGGAGGGGACGACTATGTCCAGCATTGGACTAATATGGGTTGACGATGATAGTGGTATTTTTTAAAGTAAGTAAATGGAAACCAAATATCTACTTTGAAAAGATTAACAAAGTTTTTTCCCGGTAGTGGGACAGTCAATACTTATCAAACTGCCGGGAAAATGTTGTTACTATTTGATGTTTACGCATTAACAAATAAAGAAGGACATCAGCTACAGGAATTGTGTACTTGGATATCAAATAAAAGTTGATTAGAATAATTGCCAGTTATAAAAAAATAACTCTACTAACCACCAACTTATTCTTAAAAGTTTCAGGGTAATTTTGCACTACTTTACGTCTGTATCGTCTTTATATTCTGTGTTGTAGGTACATATTTTGCAAATGTCCTATCTGTATGCCCTCGTTACGAGCCCCAAGTGTTGCAATAAGTTAATTGAGGGGTGAGGGCGCATTATCAGGACATCGTTAAGTACGGTTTTGTTTTACTGTCCCATCTATTATATTTAATGTTCAATGCCTGCTCTATTATGGTACCGGTATTTCGCAAAATGGATATTTTGTTACACCGACATCATTGTTTTTATAGTTAAGTATTGGTATTTTTATGTATATGTCAGCTCTAAAATTATCCATAACTTCTGAGATTAAAACATTATTTTTTAACCATGTTCCTGCACCTCTTACTAAATATTTTATTTGGAGGATTTTGTGCTATCTCCTAGTTTTTCTCAGTAATTGAATAAGAAATAAAATAGTACTACTAATAATACAATTAATCAAAAGAACATGGCATTATGGTATTGGCTTAAAACTATTATATTTTACTAATATAAATAAAATATAAAGTCAAACGTTGATGATATCAATGTTTTCAGAAAAACTTATACATTTTCTGATTCGAAACTCTACACTCCCAACAACAACACTGTATTAATCCACACAAACAAACAGACAATACAACTGTATCGCCCATCGTTCAAATCCATCCCCTTTTTAATTCGTCAAACATAAGTCTCGATTGCTCCCCTCTGATTAAGCGAATTATTCGGTACTTGATGTTTTTTTGTATAAGCTGCGCTTAAAGGGCCATGGTTGCTGCGTTTTGGTCGAATGGAAGGTAATTCAGGGTTAAAATTCAAAATATAAAGTCCTTTCTACATTACGTATCTATTTTGAGCTAGCTCTAAGTGTGGCAAATCATAATAATTTAAGGTACCTTAATGTAATACGAAGTATTTTAAACTTACTTGCTATATAAAAACAAACGGATATTTAAGATGTTGCTCAATGACACTATTCTATGTTTTGTTTCACTTGCCTTTATAATAAAGAAATAAATAATGTTGGACAATTTACACAGCATCATCTAACACTAGCTGAGCAGTCAAATGTTCCCCTTGCGTCGTAGTAGACTTTAAACTACGATTGTTTTAAAGAAACCCATGTATGTTGTAAAATTACTAAATAGTAAATAAAGAAATAAAGAAACATTATTATTAAAGGAGCTTAATAATAAAAATAATCACATATAACTTTTTTAAATAGCACAATACCTACGCGGGAAATACCTCAATTTTTCAAACATTATTTTGCAGGTAACTTCTATGAATTGGGTTAGGTAAGGTTATAAATCTAAAAGTCAGAAATAACTTACCAATAAAATTGTCCAACCGTAAAATTCGTAAATTGGTCAACGTGAACAAAATAAAACAATCTGTCGTATGGATAAATAAACAAAAGAGCGCTGCTCGAGCCTTGACAAGCTTTTTAAAAACATTAGGGTTGTCACGCAATTAGAGAATTGCATTTATTTTACGGTGTGCCTAAAAGAAGCAATTGTTGGGAAATTCTGTGTGGGACCTGTAAAGTGGTTTTTGAAGTCCTGTCTGTGAATTTTACGTAGAAAATGTTTTTAGAATAGAAAACTTTTGTATTTCGAATACGAAGCCTATACCTAAGTGTGGCATCATGGAATTAAAGTATTGTAAAATGTTTTACGTACTTAAGACTAGATTTAGATTTAATTTTTTAGAGTCTTCCTAAAAGCAAACCTATTTTAACTTCACTGAGACGGTCTCTGTGATGTGGCGGGCGAACGTCCGCCTGCGACGCAGGGGATTACGGGTTTGATTCCCGCCCTAGGACAAATGTTGGTATGATCTACAAATATTTGTACCGGTTAGGGAATTTTCTATGTATATTAAAAAAAATATCACCTATGTATTATATTGAGTATATCAGTCATTTATTGTATATAACTCAAGCTCTGCTTAGTTTGGGGCTAGATTTTATATATTTTTTATTTCAGATTGCATAGATCCATAAGTTAGTAAAAAAACTTAGAATATGTTAATTTTACTTAAATTATTACAAGTTCTTTTTAATAAATATAGAGGTGGAGTGTTTGTAGATAATGTTGTATGGATTGTTCAGCATTACTAATTTATTTATTTTAACTTTACTACCATTGTTTTTGGATATCATCATTTGCTGCAATTACAAAAAATGTTTGACTCTCACTTTAAGAAATCGCGTGCAAGTAAAATAAACATACTACACTACACTACACACTACAACTAATTCATTTGATTTCAATTAAGATAATCTCTGACAACCCTAACAAATACAGGGTGTGCAAACCCACTACAGACAATAAAAACGGCAGGCGCGCTATTGAATTATTAATAATTTAATATAATAAGAGAATAATACACTCGCGCATCTGATACACTCTGGTGGAACAATTAAATTATTATTTATTTATTTTACGCGTCATTGATCATTTGATTTTATTTGATTTGGTTTTGGGAGGATGCTGATAATCGAGATGAAAGTGTTTGTTTTTCTACCTCTCCTGACAATGGTGCTTTTTCTTTATGTCCGTAATTTGATTATTTAGAACAAGTGTGGAAATAACTAAAAGAACTACTCAAATTCGAAGCGAAATAAGCATCAAAATTGGTCAAGAAATTTTCGTCAGTCTACGATAGTTTCTATAGTTTTGTGCTCTGGCTTACTGTTTTATTTTATTTTAGACTAGCTGCGCCCCGCGGTTTCACCCGCGTGGTGATAGATATTTTGGATAATATACAATATATCTTTATGAATTGTAGTCTGTGTTATTCTGATATGTAAACCTATGTTATTGTGAAGTTTCATCAAAATCCATTTTATAGTTTTTGCGGGAAAGAGCAACAAACATTACATCAATTCTCACAAACATTCGCGTTTATAATATTAGAGTAGGAGAAATAATTCTCATGCAAAAGTTTTCATAAAGATTCTACATTAGAACCAATCTTCAGAATATGATAACTTCTCATTACTTGACAGTGGCAGAAAAGTGCCAACTAGACACATATTGCGAATAACAATGAATCATCATCATCCAGAAAAAATCTGTGCTTTTGCTTCTTTAGCAAAATATTACGCTGAGCCATGGCCTTTTTGTGTGTATGGCCTTGAGTGGTGACCACGACTCGGTAATCCGAGTCGTGCTCACCACTCAGCGTAATATTTTGCTAAAGAAGCAAAAGCACACTCGGAGGGCGTCCTACTTTTACCATTAGGTAGAGTAGGACGCCCTCCGACCAGGTGGGATGACGACCTGCGAAAGACTGCAGGTAGATGCTGGATGCGGCAAGCTGAAAACAGGGTGATATGGCGCTCATTGGGGGAGGCCTATGTCCAGCAGTGGACAGCTATAGGCTGATGATGATGGCCTTTTTGAAATACCTACTGCAGCACACACAAACAGTTTACCGAGATTTTAAGTTTTGTTGTTGTTTTAGTCATTTGTGTTTTATTATTGTTTATTTTCCTAGTGTACTATATAATTGTCGTATTTTTTATGTGGCATCATCATCATCAGCCTATATTAGTCCACTGCTGGACATAGGCCTCCCCCAATGAGCGCCATAGCGCCCTATCTTCAGCTTGCCGCATCCAGCATCTACCTGCAGTCTTTCGCAGGTCGTCATCCCACCTGGTCGTAGGGCATCCTACACTACGTTTACCGAGTCGTGGTCTCCACTCAAGAAGACACACAAAAAGGCCATGGCTCAGCGTAATATTATGCTAAAGAAGCAAAAGCACGAAGTGTTTCGAAGTGTTGCAGAGAAGAGCTTATCTAACTTGACTTGACTTCTTTTATTTGGCAAAAGAACTTAACACTTTGACTGCGGTTTTTTTTCGACGACTGCGATCTTTTTTTTAACCTAAAAAATTCGTGCTGCCGCTCTACACAGCGCGGTTGTGTTGCACCGCACATGCGTTTCGTTCGAAAAATATTACGGCTTTGCTGAGTCACAACGATCTGTATTTTCTCAGCCGCTGCGCTAGAGTGTGGATTTACGCATATTAGTCACTTGTAGAAAACACATACCGTGTGATTTCAGCAGTCAAAGTGTTAATTATCTAAGAAAGAAAGTGGAGTTGATTCTGGGCCCGTCAAATTAAAATTACTACTATACATATAGTGAAATCTGACAACTAAATCCAATTCGACAACAATCCTTTTGATCATTGTAGATTGATCTCCAAATGTCCAGTGACATATTAATCGTTCAAACTACCGTGAGAATATCACTAGCCACTTGGGAATAGCCCCCAAATGTTGTCTACCACGCGGGAATAGCCCCCCTAAAGATGTCTACTGTATGTCCAGAGAGTCAAGTGCAAAACTACGAGATTATGGGAATCACGCCTTAACATTTTATCAAACATAGGCTCAGTTTATTCCTTAAACCTATAGCTTTAAAGTCCAGTTTCTAGTAGCTTTTTTTGCGATTACATCGATTTTCCATAGAAATTTATAACGACTTTAACGCCCTTATAACAAATGTTTAATTTAGACTCTGTAGTAATGTGAATAAGTGTGATTATTGCGTGGTTGAGGTTTCAATTGATGTGACGTGGTCCCTAGGGTACGAACCCCCGAAAGCGGCAGGGTACAGATGGAAAGTTTATGAGGCACACTTGTTACCCGGGGATTACAAAAACCGTGTTAATAGATTACGTATAGACAGGGTCCGTGGTCGCGGACTATTTTTTTATACCGAGAACGTGGGCACTACAACTACATTTATGAAGCTCACCTCAACTCTTGATCTTTAAATACCTAGTTGGATGCCTAAAACTTCGAGACTATGATGTGAGTCTATCTTTACTTCAAGAAAAAAAATCTTGATCCTGATCTTTATACATACAACCGCTACAATTCTACTGCGATCCAGGGGCCACCTTTTACTTTAAACTACTGTTGGTAAAATGATTATTATTGCCTTATGGTATCTAACTATACGGAATAAAAAAGCCTAGGATTTTTTTATCGTGCACATATACACACACAAACAGACAGGGCGCTATGGTGCTCATTTGGGGAGGCCTATGTTCAGCAGTGAACTAACATAGGCTGACGGTGATGATGATGATACACACACACACACACTTCCAGCACTTTATGTCAGGTAATTGTTTTTTGCAGCGTTATTTGCGAATAACGCTGCAAAAATCAATTACTTACCATAAAGTTATTATGAAGGTAGCTATGGCACAAAACCATCTCCCCGTCCCTTATTGTTTTGTATGGCAAAGGGCGACTTTACGAGTTAATAAAAAGTGAATGAAAATTGTCTGCGGTGTCTGCGAGATTGGCTAATGGTTTATTGTTATTAATGCTATTGTTGTGTTTTGTATGGGCTGGTGCCAAATGTTAGCGGGTGTTTGTTGAACCTGTTGTTGTTATTTAAATCTTTTTTTGTTTATTGTCTCGTGTACACATTTTAAATAAATATTAAATACACTACAGTATAATTACAATGTAGCCATAAAATTTGCTAATGGGTTATTTAGTTTTAACTTATTTTTATATCAACATAATAATATATATTACTAAGAACGTGTCCATTGGCACTTTTCTTATTGTCTCTATATTGTTGTTATTTAAATAATGTCACTTTATTTTATTTAAGTTAATAAAAGATATGAAAAGATATTCAAGAATTTATTTATTAAAAAAAGTATAAGCCGAAGAATGTCTCAGGTTTTTTTTAAATCATTTGGGATAGATACTAATCCAAGGGAAATTTTAAAAAAATATTGGTGCATCTCACGATATTTTCTATACAATCGCGAGAATTTTCAATTCAGTCCATAATTGACAGAGAAATCGACATACATACATAAAACACGTACAGCCGAAGAACATAGAAGCATTTTGATCCCCTTTTTAGAAGTTGTTTATAATAGAAATCGTTTAAAAAATAACAAGTAATGATCTTTTATTTGATAGTAAATAGGCCTGTAGGTACAAGCCTATGTTCACTATATGTCCAGTAGTGACATCTATTTGCTGATATGATGATATTAATGAGCGTTAACAGCATCCAAGATTAGGATCAATTTTATCATTTGATATGAACTTGATATGAACAGTAAAAGCGTGGGAGCTTGCAAAATTCGCGCGTAAATTCCTCTCTAGAGTATAACTCTCCAATTTTATAGGTTATCACCACACCCAGCCTTACTTGACCCATATTACCCTACAAACTTAGTCAAAATTTATGCTAAAGCCGCGATATGGGGGCTCGGAGTGGACTGGTTGGTGGATTCGCACGAATATCAGATGTTTATGATAAGAGGATTGTAAGTGATGTCACAATTTAGTAATGTCAAGGGATTATGGTAATAAATTTTTGGCTTTAGCTTTTGGCCTTTAGTCTGTATTCTGTGCTTTAGCAATCAAATTATTACTAAATTGTTTATTTTTATTGGTGGTCAAGCATTTGCCATCATAACACCTACCATTTCACTCCTATAACTGATATGCTTTTAATAAAAAATATCAATATATATATATTATTTTTGTATTTTTTGTATGTAATGTAGAGGTATTTTATTAAGTAGGTATATCAGTCATTTAGTACCCATGCATCATGAGGCTAGATGATGCTATGTGGATTGACCTAAGTGTGGTGTCCTAGCCGAATTTTGACCAGTGTTCTCTATTCCCTAACTCTCATAATCTGATGGTAGGTAGACCGAAAGGGCCGGGGAGAGGTCAGGACCAACCGCTTAACTTAGGTATGCCTGTGAGGAAGTATGAAGTGTGTGCGTTCTTCTCGTATTTACAACGCACGAATTTTAACAGAAATGTAACGTAATATATCTAGTCTGACAAGGTCCCGTCCCATTGTCAACGCGCTCGGATTTTAAAAAACGCGAAGCTTTGCGCTTTGACATTTTTCTGCCAATCGCAATCTGATAAATTAGGACTTTAGGACTAAGCCTTAAAAAACTCAAGGTTTCGAAGCCGAAGCCCACGGCCGCACTGCATGTTAGGTTGGCTGGTTGCTGCAAGGTAGTGCGGGACTTAACTTACGAACGCACTGATAGGAGTCTTGCTCAACACCTAGAACCTAGCGAGTCATTGAGTGAGTACATTAGTAAAACAAATGTTCGCAACTGACCGTATTACGCGCTTAGCGCCTAGCGCTTATTGCGGAAACGGACTGCGGATGAAAAACATCATCATCATCATTATTTTTATTTTGCCAGAATAGTATATGTTTGAAGCTTGGAGCTTACGCTAGATGTTAAGTCATTAGGCTCTCTCTAGGTGCTAAGCAAGTCGCCTGTCTGTGCATACGTGACCTTTGAATTCGAAATTAGACATCGCTTCGCTTCATCCAAGCGACTAGTTAAGCTATGGTCTAGTTTAAAATAAGCTGTACATGATGTCAAGAAATCCGAACAAAAAAGTCGATATAAAAATGTCATATTTAACAAAAGCTGTTGTTGAAAGGGTCTTTAATTAAAAAGAATGAATTTATGTTCAAATATTAAGAACAAGGAAGCTGTCTTAAACGTGATAGTGGATAACGGGTAGCAATAAAAAAAGTTAATTTTTGGTTAAGCACTGCGGGAGTGCTTACCTTTTTGCAGATGGTTTAAATCGAGTATAGATACGTGCAGCGTTTTCTCATCTTCCATCCTACAGTGCGGCCGTCGCCTAAGTAGCTACCTATCTCCATCACACGTCAACGAACCCTAAATATTTAAGCACAAGAAACAGGGGTCAGTTTTGACTTGTCATCTGTCAAAGTCAATTTATACTTTAAACTCTGTCAATTTTTTTTTCTTTTTAGGGGGCTGAAAGCCCTGTGAGTGTTGAAAATAATAGGGGAACTGAGTTTATCTGTGTTTGTAAATAATTAAGGAGTTTCGATTTTAAAGCTGAAAGGTCTAGGTTATGTTTGTTTATTTTAAGGGAAATTTTGTGTTTTTTTTCAAGAATTTTGGGAGTAAATGAGCTTTTTCAATCAGAAGCCAGTCAGGAAAATAATTTAAAAAAACTTTTATACAAACAAATACGCAAAAAAACCATGACTACCACCATATCGGATAAAATAAGTCTATTTTAGTTTAAAGAGCTTTTGCTTTGTGGACATATTTTCTATTTAAGGAAATAAATAATTTTTGATATTGTCAAAAGGAAGGACGTTTAGTTTTTTTATAATTTTAGTAGGAAATCTGCGGAACTACTAAGCCAATTCTGAAACTTATTTTGCCAATATGAAGCTACATTACTCATTCTTATTAAAATACTATTCATATAAAATTAATTTAAAAGCATAATTTGACTCATCAATTTGATTTCAACTTATGCACTTTACGTTCAAAACAGCTGTTAATTGGTGTACAAAATTGATCATATCCATCTACGTTTGCCGTGGGCCGTGGGTGGCTAATGAGTCCAATAAAGCCTGGCCTTGGGGACTGGGATAGGAAAGGTATGGAGTCGACAACAGTTCAAATATTGCACTGTGCCCAAAATGCGGTACTTAAGGGCTGTCCACGAATCACGTGATGATTTTAAGCAACTTTTTAATACAAATATTATATCCGAATATCATAATCATATTTTTTATAAACATCAACTCTTATTTTATTTATCTGTTGTGAAAGGAATCACTATCTGTCTGTTCGTCATTCGGCGTAGGTACTTCTTTTTCCTTTGATAATAATAACTTGTATATTTTGTGTATTTCATTTTTCTTTGCAATAGTCTCTACACCTGGCGGATACCATCTTTGAGTGTATCATATTGAGGATGATACCCGCTATGTGTAGCCATCGCCTTTAGATTAACTTCTCAAAGTGCCTCTGTGCTGTTGGCTTCGGCCCCACGCAAGCCTTCCAAAGGACCGGGTCACTTTATGGCCCGAGATCATAGTACTTGTATATTAAATGTAATATATTACCTATTATATATACTCGTACGTATAAGTTATATAAAACGAAATCAAGCGTATTGGTTCTGTAAGTTGAGTTCGTACGAGGAAACTGTGATCTCCTGGGAAGATTCTGTACAGAGGACCAATTTTGCTAATTCATCGCTTTACTTTGACAATGGCATCGTCTTAGAACATTCTACCTTAGAGAAAAGGGTACAAGTCTGAGATGGGCCGCAGACTGCAACCGCAAGCGACATTGTGGCTAGTGGCTGCGGTTGACCGCAGTGCTGCCCGCAGTCGCGGTTGCTTCTATTGCCAAGCACGGTCGCGACACCACTGGGCGCTGCAGTCTGCAGTCGCTGCGCGCCGCGGCCGCAGGCCGCAGTGTCGCCGCGCTTGAATCAATTTCGTAGAGATGCATATAAACAAGTAGTGTCGCTTGCAGCCTGCAGCTGCAGTCTGCGGCCTGCGGTCTATCTTGGAATTGCACCTTTAGTATTAATCACAACGCACTTCTTGCGGTATGCAGTGCCGGACACAATCGTATGAAAAACGTCTATAGCGGTAAATTGTTCCGTCGACGCGGAAATTAGCGTAATAACGCTGATAACTTGCTTTACGTTATGTGATAAATAACGTAGTAGCCTGGCACATGTTCAGCTAAAAGCTACAGTTTGGACGCGTCTTAAAAGTATCAATCTATTACTTTATACTGTGTTTAATAATAGCAACAATGAAGTAGATTTATATTTAATATATAATCCTCCAACCAAGCGTCTTAAATGCTTATTGAATAGTTTTTTCTTTGTTTAGGTATTTAATGTAATTTCGTTTATATTTTCAACCAGATGTTCAGTTTTTTGTTCATTATCGACTGTTTGCACTTAAATCTAGTTTTTTTTCTTGTGGAATCTTGTAATTAGCCGTCATTTACACACCATGTTTTTTATTATTTTGTGTTTTATTTTGTGTATTATTTACCTAGCTGTGACTTTCCAAAAATTTTAAAATAAAATAAAATAAAATTTCAGATGATTTTCTTTTGATTTATTCCTAGCATATTTCGTAGCACCGTAGCGGCTCTACGCCTCTACGCCGTAGCCTGTAGCCAAATTGCCAGGATTATACTGATGCCCTAATCAAGCTCACTGGCTAATTGCTTTCCGCACATTTCAACGCTGGTGTTGCCATTGTGAGGCTTGGGATGACTAATATGATTATTCATAGATGATGATGGACCACTATGCTCCATCGGCGCATTTATTTTCTTTGATTGAATGGAAGATACAATACTGCATATAAATTCATCGATTTTTACGCTAGGGTAAACTTGCTCTTTACCGTGACCTAGCAAATGAAGTACGCCCTCCTGCCAGGTAGGATGACGATCTGCGAAAGACTGAAGGCACATGCTGGATGCGGCAGTGGCGCTCATTAGGGGAGGCCTATGTCTAGCAGTGGATAGACTGATGATAATGATAATGAATATTTCATAGATTGCTTGGTTTTAAGTTGTGTGTGAAAGGAGTCATTGTTTTGCATCGATACGTGCTTGGAGACTGTACGTTTGTAGAAGGACTGTATTTTATAACTTGCTGCTAACGAGCAGCAAGCGGAATACGTAGCTATTGGTATGTAATATTAGGTTATATTAACAACAATTTGCTTACTATATATAATATTATATATTGAAATATAATGTTCAGTTCAGTTCAGTTATTTATTTATAAGAATTTTCTTATAAGTCACTTTTTTGCGATGACGAATCACTACGATGGCGAATCGCCACTAACTCAACATAATATACATAATTAAAACGACGATCGATGTGGTGCGGTGAGTGAAGGTCCGCCTGCGACGCAGGAGGTTGCGGGTTCGATTCCCGCCTCGGAACAATTGTGTGTATGATCTGCAGACATTTGATCCGGGTGTTCTGGTCGTTTTCTATGTATAATAAAATATCTATCTATGTAATGTATATCAGTTATTTAGTACCCATAACACAAAGCTCTGCTTACCATAGGGCTAGATAACGCTGTGTGATTTGTCCAGCATTATTTGTTTTTTTTTACATAATTAAATAAAAACGAAGTACCACAATTAAATACAAAGAATTTTGAACTGTCCGACTTCTCTCTAATTCTCGATCCTTTTACACAAGGTTCAAACTTAAATAGTTATTTATTTTTAAATGAACCTTTTTTAAACGACGCAAGGACAAAATATCAAATGTTTCGTGTTCGCGTGATGTGTCTCCAAATTGTTCACAAAACTGCTCTTGTCAATTTTGAGATTATAATAAGACTGTAGTCTGTTTGACAAGAATTGGTCTTAAATAATATCCCAACAAATTTCCATTTCGGCGGAACTTGAACCCGCAACCTTCCCCTCGTACGGGGAAACTAAACCACGAAATCAAGTAACCGACGACAAGTTGATAATCTTTAGGACTTCCTACGGACTCTAGCTCCGAGGGCTTACGCACTATGACGCCTTATTATTAAGCAAGTTTTATTTGATTATTTCATTATTTATATCATCATATATGCATATAATATGTTGTTAGCACTATTTTTGCCTGAAAACAAGTTTTCGCCTAGTTCAGGCACACGTTCACATACAACAATTAAAGGTATGTTCTTATTTTGTTAATAATTTTATAAATGTGACCTGTGACGTGTTCCTTCTATACATACTCAATGGTTTATTGCTTACATGTGTACAAATAGGTTTTAAAATAATTAGAGTATATTATGTATGCTTCTTGATTTGAAATGCAACTTCTACGTACACCATTATTGTCATGGTGGTCTGGTCTCTTGAGCGATAAGACCGCCAATTGTATCTAGTTTTTTAAGTTTTTAAGTTACATTGTTCTAATAATTTATGTATGCAAAAAAGAATTATCTATCTATCTATGTATCTTCATAGCCTCATTTCACCTTCCAGGCTGAACTGCTTGAAGTTCTTACCCAGGTCTAGGTCAGGCCCTTCAGTGTTACGATTTCGGCCGTCTATCTCGTCAGTGGACGCCAATATTATTGGAGTTTTAGGATTTCAGCATTTTGAACACCAATTCTCAAGGCCCCGACTACAGTTCCCAGGAAGCTCAGATTGCATGACACGGTTTAAATACAACAGTCCCATTCCCGAATCACCCTTCGGATAATTGGGAAACTAATTTGGGACTTTATCACGCGATCTGTCGAAAACTTCACAAAAACTTAGTTTAGAATTTTTGGGAATTTTGTCATGGGAGCTAACTAAACATTATTTTTAGGAACTATAGTTAACCAGTAACTTTAATCGTCGGGTTGACTGTGCCTATTTATTTCATATACTCATGCACTCGATGTGACTTCGAGAATCTGTAGATTAAAAAAGTACAAGCAGGATTCGTCCCGAACAATAGTTATTATAAGTAAATAAATCAAAATAATGCTGGAAAATCCACACAGCATCACCTAGCCCCAAGTAAAGCAGTGCTTGTGTTATTGGTGCTAGATAATAATTTGATTGTTTTGAAAAAAAAACTAAACTTGTGTTATGGTACCAGTTAACTGATATGCATAAACAATACATTACATAGATACATAATATGTTTTTTTATTATACATAGAAAATACCCAGAACACCCGGAACCAATACTTGCAGATCATACCAATCAACATAATATTTCTCCCAAGGCAGGAATCGAACCCGATACCTCCTGCATCGCAGGTGGACCTTCGCCCGCCGCGCCACATCGGTCGTAATTGATAGTTAGGTAGTCATCATTTCCGATTTCCTCAACCATTACAAGGAATTCAATTCAAAGCTAAAATCCTTTTATACTAGTTTTTGCTCCAAAAATGATTACCTACCAAGACATCGCTATAATTTAGTCTAAAATATTCTATCATTTCGTTCTACCACCTTATATTACCTGTTCCTTTAAAACAAAAACTTCCCCTCGCCTATCAACCAACGCTATTTTACTAAGACCTTATAAGTAATCGTCTAGACTTAAACGTCAATGTACATCGAAGACATTGTAGCGTATTATTATCGTGATGGCTTTTCTATCGTGGTGAAGGATAATTAGGCCGTTGCAAACGATCGGTTCTCCGCGCTTGATAAAACAAAACTGGAGTACAAGGTGTCACAAAATGTGTAGCGTTAGCACATTTTGGACATGCCCTTTAACAATGAATGCTCTTCTTACCTGTACTAATACGAAAGGGTACTTAACTTAGTAAACACACTTTCGTACATTTTGACATATACTACGTATTTGTATTATCTCGATTTCCGTTACGACCGAAGAAACTTGCAATTAATTGATGTTTTTAATCTTTGTCAAGTGTAATTCTTTTGTCAATATCGTGTTAGTTACTAAAAATATACTAAATAGTACAAATACCATGTCACTTCTCTGATTCATCACGCATTCTGTTACACCTTGTATTTAAGGTATCTATAAACGTTCATTTTTTCGCTTGATAAAACAAAAGGTAATGACAGCACGGGAGTCACGTATCACATCCATTATCGAAGGTTCACCATTAAAGAACTATTAAAGCAATAATATAAATAATTGTCAAACTCTACGGCGGAAATACGTGTTTTTCTAAAATCGATTTCGTTTAAAAGCAGTTTTGTAATTGTTTTCCATTTTTTTTGTAATTTAGAGGTATTAGGGTCAAATGGGAAGAGTTTAGATCATTTCTAATGTTTAGGTTTTTTTGCGGTCATTTATTTTCGATTAAGAGTGTCATATGTTGGATGGAGAAATAAAATACAGGTATGCCAAAGAGCTATGGAAAGAAGTATACTAAATATAAAGAGAAGAGACAGAAAAAGAAATACAGTTATAAGACAAACCACAAATGTCATCGATGCTTTGAAACACTGTAAAAAATTAAAATGGAAATGGGCTGGCCATATTGCGCGCATGGATGATAACAAATTGATCAAAAAAATAACAACATGGACAGGACAGAACAAAAGAACCAGAGGCAGACCAAAAGAGAGATGGATAGATGAAATTAACAAATCAGCTGGCATAGACTGGTTAATCAAAGCTCAAGACAGAAAAGCATGGAGTAAAATGGAGGAGGCCTTCACTCGATGAGAGGTCCTTAATACGCATCATTAATTTTTTATTTAATTTAAATCTAATCTTTTATATAATTAAGTGTCATATAATATTATTCTATTCATTATGAAATTTTGTAAATTCTATGTATTAAGGAAATAAAAAGACTTTATTATATTATTATATTATATTATTATGTTGGATGGAGAGTGGGGTAGGTATTGCAGTAAAGGCATATTTAAACAGGGTCAGTGATTGACTTCGAATTCGAGACAAGTCAGCGGTGACTCGAAAAAACCCCAATGTACATAAATTTATTTGAAGTCAGCGAATCTCCAATATGTAGTGCCGGTATAAAGTTATTTTAAAGAAATAACAAAAATTGTTTGTCACTTCTGAAAAATTACATTATCCGTTTGACAAGTAAAGGCGTATTCACACAGCATATCTGAAATAAATACTGAGAATAGAGAAAGTATAAAGGGCGGCTTTATCGCTGATAGCGATCCCTTTCAGTCAACCTTAGGATGAACGAAATATAATAAATATATTTTTGCAATCGCCCTTCCCTATTCGAGTTGGTGCTCATTTACGTTGTATTATGGACCTAGTCATTCTGTTGCTCAGTGAATCAGTTTTTATGTAAATTCTATTAACTTATCCTATGTCATAGGAAAGTCGTTCGTCAGCCACAAGACAAATACGTGTTATTTTCTACTAGCGGATTGTCCCGGCTTCGCACGGGTATTGGAATTTTTAAGGTAATTTTTTCCACCGAGTTTTAGTAAGGATCCCTAATTTTATTGAAAATATAATATAGCCTATGTTCACCGCGGATAGTGTAGCTTTCCAATGGTGAAAGATTTTTTCAAATCGGTCCAGTGGTTTCGGAGCCTATTCAATACAAACAAACAAAAAATCAAACCTTTCCTCTTTATAATATTAGTATATTATATAGTAGATTCGTATTCGTGCACTTGTTTGCGTGAAAGCACTGAAGTTATAATTATTATGCTTGCAACCTACATAATTATGTATATTCGTTTTTGTCTTCAATATCAAGATAATTGTTGAGTAAGCGTGTTTTACCAATATGATTACATTGTTTGGGTTAGACTTGGTACCTACGCTCGTAGATCGTATGGGAAAAACTTAGATTCAGTGCAAGTACCGAGTGAAAGGTTTCCCGTGTGTTCATATTTTTCTAAAGCACCAATTGAAATTATTACTCCGACTAAGCTATTGGTGATAGTGCTCTATCTACTTACTTTTATTATATCAATACCGCAAATGTGACTGCCGTTGTCATGTCAAGTGCAACAAATCACTCAGTCATGGGGTGTAAGGAGGGCTCCATCATCTCGTCTCCCAAGCCAACCTAACCTGCACGTGGTACACGCTGCTAGATAACGAACTAGGCTCTGGTGAAAATATGAAACTATCTTCATAATTTGGTAACTCATTATTTTACAATTATTTTCCATTACTTGACACTGGCAGAACGAAGTGTCCAACCAGAGACAGTTGCTATTAAGAGTTGAACAGTTGAATCAGTCATTCGAAAACTATCATCGTCGAGTTTAGAAGAAACGATTGGAACCTTATATACTAAGTACTATAAAAAGTAGTTCCTTTCGATCCAGTGGCAGCGCTGCAAGGCACTCATCATCAGCCTATGTTAGTACACTGCTGGACATAGGCCTCCCCCAATGTGCGCCACAGCGCTCTGTCTTGAGCTTGACGCATCCAGCATTTACCTGCAGTCTTTTGCAGGTCGTCATCCCACCTGGTCGGAGGGCGTCCTACACTACGTTTATCGAGTCGTGGTTTCCACTCAAGAACACGTTTGCCCCAGCGGCCGTCGGTTCTTCGCAAGATATGGCCGGCCTACTGCCACTTCAGCTTGCTAATTCTTAGAGCTATGTCGATAACTTTGGTTCTCTGTCGGATGTATTCGTTACGAATCTTATCCGCGCATAGCTCTTTCCATAGCATGGGCAAACTTATAGTCGCTACCTTATACAGGGTGTAGCGTAAAGAGTGGATAATTATTTACCTACGGGTTGGGAACATCATAACATCAAACGCACCAGTTTAAATATTTATCAAAAGTAAATAAAACAAAAAAGTTTCGATTGAAAATTTCGGTATTTTTATTCATACAATTTATCGAGCATTTTTTAATACCTTACAACAACTACGGTAATGTGAATTGTTTAAAAAAAATTGAGCTTTTTACCAATTAAGTCAGTAATTTTATTTTTACTGAAAACTGCATAGATGCAATAACGAGTTATTTTTATATAAAACGTAAAATAATTGTAAATTAACCATAGCGAATTGGTTTATTGCAATGGTATCACACTTTACGATTTGAGCTATTAATTTTAATTATTTAGTAAACTACTTACTACAAAATAACTATTTACATTTTCTATCAAAATCTCAGCTGGAATGATTATTTTCTTACATCGAATAGAGTTCGAGTAGGTACAGTCAAAGGCAAAAGTTCATGCCTTTTAAGATCGAGTAAACAAGCCTACTGTCCCTCTCAGTGGTCGGCCAGGTGATTATGTAACTCGCGACCGGTTTGCGACAGGCGTAAATTAAGCAATCAGTGCTGTCAAACGTCAATTTTGTATTAGTTTGACAGCTACAACGTCAAAATTGGTCAAAATTGGTCAAAATCGTTAGACAGCACTGATTGCTTAATTTACGTCTGTCGCAAACCGGTCGCGAGTTACATAATCACCATACGGGTGTGTATCACTAATACTATTTTCAGCACGTGGTTTTATCTACGTATTATTATTGTTTTGTCTTCGAAATAAAAAATACAGCCAACAAAAATTAGCGGTGAAAATAGTATTAATGAATCAGATAGCTAGAATGTGACAAAAAAGATTCGAAAGATTAACTATGTTCATTGTTCAGCAATCTATTTTGTCTTTGACTGTACCGTAATATTTTGCTATGAAAAAAATTGCAACGCAGTTTTTGTTTTCAAAGCTTTACAAATATTTATTTAGAGATCTACGAAATGTTTAAATCGATCCATAAATCAAATTCATTAATTCCTTCTAATATTTACAAAAGCTTAAATGCTAAAGATATTTTCATACAAAATGTGCAATGAATATTATTATTATTATTAATAATATTTTATACCTTAATTATAATACTGTTGATTAAGTACGGTAAATAACAACCTGGGTTTCTTCAAGACAAGAGTGAATAGCTATCTTCTAGTCTAGACCTTCGTGTTACAACGTCGGTCATTTCACTTTCCATCAATTGAGTCAATTGAAGGTCTTTTAACTTTAAAAATAGTACTTACAAAATATTTACAGTTTATAAGTAGGTAGATTAAGTACTATGTATTTAAATATATATTTACTGAAAGATATGAGTTAATATAACAATATAAAATATAACATTTTTGTATAGTACAATAAATTGTACTATACAAAAATGTGACAGTTAACAGAAATATTCGCAATTTTACCACCCGTGGTAGTTTAGTACAAAAAATATACTAACAAATAAAAAAAATGCTGAGACCATTTTGTTACGCATATCAGTAGGTAAGGTAAGTACATAATTTCGTTTTTCAATAAATAAAACTACTATTGAACGGGTATTATCACAGGATGACATTTTGTGACCACGGCAGTGTGCAAACCTGTTGAAACGTCGGGAAAAATAGGTAAAAAAAACGCGATAAATAGTACTTACTATAAATAAGTGTTTAGTTCGCGTAATTTTAAAAATATTTACATAAATCTGTATTATGTGATAATGATAGGAATACTATCTATTGCTGATTTCTAGCAAACTCGTGCGATAATCTTATTTTATGAATTCGGTATATATTTTTCTACCTTATAATAAACAGCCAATTTTACAGTATATCTCCTAAATAAGTAGCTAACACAGCATTTACATAATAAAAGCTTGCAGTCTACAAAGTACAGTCAGCTACGAAAGTATAACACTCTCAAGTTATCAATTTCATTAAAAGGAATTAGTTACGTCACGTTCTAATAAAAGTTTCTTGGTCAACATATTTTTGCAGCTGAGTGTACCTAATGCGCACACACGCGCCACTTTGAACTAGAATAATCTTTGCCTGTTTTGAATCAACTCGAACTAGTCAAGCCCTATTAATAAACACCATTTGAGTTTAAATACATACCTACCGATACCATAGGCCGTATTATAAAAGCTTACTCAGTCATCGTCCTATGCTTCATTAATATAAAAGTGATACTCGAGTATAGATTGATGACTGAGTAGCTTTTGACTGTAGTCCCCAATAGCGTTAACAATCGATCCACACAAAAATTTTACTCCAACATTTTTTGATCTAACACTATCTAATGCTCTTTTGTTGTAACTAATTACATACATACATTTAAATAATTTATTGTTAATGCTTTTAAGAATTAGAGTCAAAAGCCTGTATTATGTATACTATTTCCATTTGAACTTAGAAAGTGTCCAACTTAGCTTCTTTTATATACTTACATTCAACTTATTTTATATCTCTGTCATACCTTCTTTGCTCGCGATTTTGCATATCGTCGGATCTTATCAGAGAAGGTTTTACGCAGAATTGGTACTAAATATTTATCATCCTAATATTTTGCAATAGATTCCCGCAAAGTAACTATGAGTGAAAGAGACTTGAATCTATTAGTTATGTACAGTTAATCAAATCTTGTGGAATGACGTACACCATACCTTCTCTGCTCGAGATATTGCATATCATTGGATCTTATCAGAGAAGGTTTTACGCAGAATTGGTACTAAAGTAACACTTGAATCTATTAGTTATGTACAATCTTTAATCAAATCTTGTGGTATGGCGCACTCTATCATACCTTCTCTGCTCGAGATATTGCATATCATTGGATCTTATCAGAGAAGGTTTTACGCAGATTTGGTACTAAAGTAACACTTGAATCTATTAGTTATGTACAATCTTTAATCAAATCTTGTGGTATGGTATGGCGCACTCTATCATACCTTCTCTGCTCGAGATATTGCATATCATTGGATCTTATCAGAGAAGATTTTACGCAGAATTGATACTAAAGTAACACTTTAATAGTTATGTACAAATCTTGTGGAATGACATCTATTCCACTTGAAACCCCTCAGCAGATAGGTGACGCAACGGGCGGTGGATGAGGAGGCGGCGCACCCTGCTGATTGATATACTGATTTCCTGCCCAGGGTTGTAGATTCTGCAGCGCGCTAAGGGCAGTGTTCGATGGCTGGGCAGTGGAGGTAGGTGGGTAGTGCATAGGTAGTTGGGTAGTGGGTGGTTCTGGCATGTAGCCTTTGCTGAGAGCTTCTGCTTGGAGGGAGAGCATCAGACGGTTGGCTGCTTGGCGTTCTGCCTCGCGTTCTTCAGCTGTTTGTCTCCTAGAACAAAAGAAAGTTGCTGTTATAATAAAGAACTATTAATAAACTTTGTGTTATTATAGTGCGTAAGCGGCACTCTGAGTTATATTTAAGAAACTAAATAATATCCCAAAAAACGACGACGAATTGTAAAATCGGTTCTATAGATCCATAAACCTTCCTTTTAGATCAAAAGATCTAAGCATACAAAGGGACATACAGACAGCGGGAAGCGACTTTGTTTTATACTATGTAGTGATATTTTTCCTATATCTTTTTAAGTCGTGTGTTGTGTTTGTTACTCTAGTTAGATACTTAAGTTTTTGTTTCTTTTATATTTTATTTTAACTGCACCTGTATCTATCAGAATAAATATATTTTCATTTCATTTCCTATCTGTCATCTAGTCAATAGCCAATACCAAACTATTAATGTATCAGTCCAATTACAGCCCAGTAATGGCTATCGCATGATCATTGAGGTCTGTAGCTATCGCTTACTAATTGTCTGTCAGCGCTGGTTGCCTAATTGACGTCAGTTGGCCCATCTCAACGTTCTAAGCCCTTATGTATTATGCAAAACCGAGGGCCGGGCGGTTGACAAACTTAATTGTTTTAAATGTGATATGTTTTGCTAGGTTACGCCGGTGACTTGGTTTGCAATCTGCAAGACTCTGTTGAAAATACCATTAACACAAAAGTCATTTGTAACGGGATATTTACAATTACTTTGATTTGATTTTTTCCATTATTTAAGCAGAGGTTCATGCGCCATGATCACGGAATAACTGAAGGGCTGCGAGTAAGTTTATATTGGCAGATCTTCCCTCATGTTTCAACTTTTGCTACGAATGTTTCCACGGGTTTCATTATCGAACGCAACACGATCAAAGCTTATTTATGTTATTTATTTATTTAAGAAACAAAATCCACAGCCTTTAAAACTAATATTAACATACTTAATTACTAAACTTAAGGCCAATAAAGGATATACTTTGTATAAAATTAAAAAATGACTACAAATTAATAAACGCTAAAACAATTTGAATGACACATGTAAGAAAAAAAAAGTATAAACTAAATTTAAAACAAAAAGAAACATGAAAATTAAATTATTATAGGAATCACAAAATCCCCATGAAATGTTTGATATTTCCTTTGTTCAACTTATGTAATAATAAGATAAAATAGGCGTTAGTGTACCCCGGGGGACCGCCTTAAGCCCCGAAGGGTTAAAAGCTGTCGCTATATAATCTAGACAGCAGAGTAAAGTTTGGTGTTTACAGACGCAGTACGCAAGCACTTGACTCCGGGTTCAGGCGAGGACATTATCGTATTTCACGATAACTAGCGCATAGAGTTGTCTTGGAATGAACGAGTTTCTACTATCTCA
Organism: Eupithecia dodoneata; assembly: GCA_947044415.1. Taxonomy (NCBI): domain Eukaryota; kingdom Metazoa; phylum Arthropoda; class Insecta; order Lepidoptera; family Geometridae; genus Eupithecia; species Eupithecia dodoneata. Next base: position 4,768,701 of record OX345678.1, read on the forward strand.
GGATAGAGAAGTACTAGGTAACTTTAATGTGACTTGGACACGGAATTTGCAGGTATTCCGATTTTAGAGGTGCATTCTAGCCACTCAAACGCCCATCTCTAACTTTTCGACTTGGTCTATTTATTTATTGATTCCGTATAGATTTTCGCTTTTTTGGTGGTATATTATATGGTATATTTTTTTAGGGCGTAGATGTAGTAGATAGCGAGATATAATGATTAATGTAAAAAATGGGACGCGCTCGCGGGCGGCGGCGCGGGCGGGGCGCCTTGATTTTTGTCCGCGAAGCTCAGACATTTAGGGCTAGGTAGTCGATTTGGCCCGGCGTTTCAGTGGCTAGAATGGTGTGCGAGTACCATGTATAGGTTCGATTCCCGCCTAGGGACAAATGTTTGTACTATCTGAAAAAAAATTATCCGAGTTTTCTATGTATAATAAAAAGTATACATCTATTTATCTGTATATCAGTCATCTAGTACCCATAACACAAGCTCGCTTAGCTTGAGGCTAAGCAGAACTGATACTGTGTGGATTGACCAACAATATTTTTTTTATTTATGTAAGTATGCGTTGACGGATAATCCGATTCAGGTTCTGATATTTAGGCAAGGCAAGTCGATTTTGAGCGTGTGATTTTCAGCAATAAATAAGTCATTGTGATCTTAAATAGGCCTATATTCAGCAGTGGACGTCGACCAGCTGATATGATGACGATGAAGTCGATTTAATCATATCTTTAAAATTTATTTAACAATGTGAGTTTGTAAATATTACCGTGATCCCCTTGTGTCAAAAAATCATCAAAGTAGCGTTTAACGACAGATATCGAATTGCCCAGTAATATTTTAATTACCAGTTTATTTACAGTCAACGACAAAAATATAGACTATTTTCAAAAACTCCGCCATTAGTATGCTATTGCCTAATGGACTCTACACACTGATTCTGGCGACACATCACGGCGGTTGGTGCCGCATTAGTCTATGAATATTGTAGGGTATTTTTGAAATGAAAACTTCTTTAGGCGCGTTGAGCATTTTTTTTACAAATCATTTTTTAGATGTAAGTTATAAGCTTATAGAATTATCTATCTCTCTTGTTTGTGTTGGATGAACACCGTGGTTTCTTTTCACTTCTTCCACTAGTGGACAAAAAATTTAAGTGAACAGTAAAATAATTTTATTTGATAATAATTTATATATAAAATATGACTTGTCTAAGTGCTTTTTTTGTAAGCCTAAAGAAATAAATGATTTTTTACTTTACTTTACTTTACACCAACATTTCATCCCTTAACAAAATACTTCTACAGGGTGTGTGTACAGGTGAATGCGGTTCTACACATGCACGTATCACGTCCTTCCCGGCACTCGAGCCTACATCCGTAATAAATTCACTGGACTACCATAGGTTTTATAGTAAAAAACTGTCTCCATTAAAGGAATTTTAATGAATTAATGAAAATATTTAATTTGCAACACAATAAACAAAAACAAAACATGATTTAAAAATAAAAGACAAAACAGATTTTTGCAATTGAGTCATAAAACGGTCTCTGTCTCAGCATGAGTTAGTAATTTCGTCGTGGACTGTACCTAATTACCTCCAACGAAGCCGTCTACTCTAGTCGCCATTGGCTACTACGAAATCGATAATTAATCACTATGTAAACACGGTAGCCAATCCACACGAATGCACGTTCATTATTCAGAACACAACGAAAGCCAACTTCGGGTAAGTTCGGCAATTACCGGAATATAGCGTATGTCAATTATTTTGACAAATGACTATGATGGGAATGGTTTTTAAACAGTTGTTTTGCGGTGGTAATGGGTTTGGATAAGTGCATTTGCCATGTCAATTGTTAAACCATTATGAGACGGTAAAACATTTCGGCAAACCGTTTTGTATCAAAAATATACACATTAAGTATCATCACATCAGATGTCAGAACTTAACTGTAACACATGGGTTTGCACGCGTTTTACTTAAATTAAAATTAGGTAAGTAGCTTGAGGATATTTTTCTCAAAAACACCTTTCATCAAGACCTTCTCTAGTCTAGATGTAATACCTGTATCTAGAATCCGATTTATAATCCAAGATATTTTATGTCAACAAAGACATTTACAATTGTTGTCGTTAAATTTGGAGAAAGATCTCAAGAGACACAAATGTGCAGGTCTCAAGAGAACCTACCACATTTTCCCCCCTTGGAGTCGAGACCCTCCATCGAGACAGGACACGGATTAAGTTCTTCCTAGTTTAAAAAAAAATTGGATACGAGCTTCGTGCTTTGTTTCGATGATACCAATGTTGTTATATATTTTCCAGCAATATTCCTTGGGTTTTATAACTCCTTTGTTTACATAAAATATTCAGGGTTTCGAATCGGAATATATCAGGTTTAGGAAGGTATGTAAGTAAGGTACTCTACCACTTGAAATAGGTAACCACGGTGGTTGCCCAACCGCTCTTTGTGGTTGCGAGACGTAAATCATGAATCCAAGGTGAACCATTAATGTGACTTAAGTTATTTTTACTATAAAAACTATGCGTTTTTTTAATTAGATAGAATGATTTAAAAGGAAAGGTAACTATTTGACACATAGATTTCCACGCGAGCGAAGCCACGGGGCGCATCTACACAGTTAATAATAAACACAAACAAATATTTTTGTTGAATCTCGTTTATTCAACACTATTCAATAATATATGTATGTACATAATATGTACCTTTCTAAAGTTGTATAAACAACGCACGCTCTATATTCATAGACAATTTACTCTACGTTTCCACCATAATGCAAACAACTTAACTCTTAGCCCTTTCAGGCGTCTACTTAAAAGGGGTGAAAACACTTAAGGCTAAACGATACTTGGCTTTTAAAGTATTAAGTATGCTTAGCCACCTTAAAAGTTGTGGCAGACGTTGTCTATGACGTTGGTACCTTGTCGATAATTTAAAAAAAAAAATTAAACTAGAAAAAGACTTAAAATTCCTAAATAGTGCAAAAGAGTTTGGAAGGAACACTTAAATAAAAGAAAATATGGTTTCCGTGAAGATAAAAATGCAATAAAAATAGTCGTATCTTTAGGTTTGGTATTCAATTATAATGAACTAGTTTCTGCCCGTGACTTTGCATGTGTAATTCCAATAGAAAGGTTATATGTCTTTATTTCTAAACGTTGCCAGATTTTAGGTCCATGGGAACTGATTTAGGTATGGGCTAAGAAGTAGCTTATGCGATATCATTTTAGCCTAACCCGTTCGTATAGTTTTGACGTAAATAAATAACATACATACATTCAAACTTTCGCGATTATATAGTATTAGTGTGATGCGATATTTTTTATGGACATAAAGATTTAATAACACTTTTATATATTTTTTATTGATTTTTCTTTTAGTTTCAATTATGCGACGGCTAAAAGCTTGATTATATCCGATAAAAAAATACGGATAAATGAACCTATAGATATATTAATAGATGTTTGACGATAAAAAATAATGAAATAAAACTTAAATTAATGTTAGATTTCATGATTTGTGAAAAACTAAAAACTATTTATTCTAAAAGATTTGAAATCGATTGATATGATTTTCGGAAAGTACAAATGTATATATTTGTACTTTCCGCATGTTATTGAGCCTCAGAAAATGAGAAGTGGCAGTGGGCCGGCCATATCTCGCGAAGAACCGACGGCCGCTGGGGCAAACGTGTTCTTGAGTGGAGACCACGACTCGGTAAACGTAGTGTAAGAAGCCCTCCGACCAGGTGGGATGACGACCTGCGTAAGACTACAGGTAGATGCTGGATGCGTCAAGCTGAAGACAGGGCGCTATAGCGTTCGTTGGGGAAGGCCTATGTCCAGCAGTGGACTAACATAGGTTGATGATGATGACAAATACGTATATATAAGTATATTTTTTGTGAGAGCACCCAAAAGATTTTTCCAAGTCGGTCAATAATTCACGGAGAAATAGACGAACATACATAACAAAAACATTCAGCCGAACATGGAATATATTCTTGAATGGTATGTATTCTTTGTTTTTTACTTCTCTGTTACTGTTTGTGCTCTACACCTACTTTTGTATAATATATCTTTTTCTCCATCCCTGGTTGCCTGGAAGAAATCGCTTTAAGCGATAAGGCCGCCTATTGTACTGTTATTATGTAAGATTTAGATATAAGGTGTTATTTTGTTATTTTGGGTACAATAAAGTGTTCATTCATTCATTCATTCATGGAAACTATTCCTCTTTTCTTTATCGTCGGTTAAATATAGGTATTTAATTCAAGATAATAGGTAATCTAGTAGGTATTTTACCTGTAGGTACTTCTTCTTCTTTTATTTACCTACAAACTCAAGAAGCTGTAACATCCATTATCAACTTCTTGTTCCAACTAATTAAGATATCCAAAGTGCTTTGACTGGTTCATTTAACATTAATTCGCACGCAAATACTTTAATTTACATTTTAGCCGTTATCTCAATGAGTATAGGTTCAGTTTACTTTGTGTTTACCGAAAGAGGATTAAGGCTTTCAAGGACCACGTTGTGACAATATCGCTAAGTTGTCGATAAAGATTTAAATAAGTAGTGATGGGAAAATAAATGGTAGGTACCTACTTTAGTCGATAAAATATTTTACGACAGATGAAGAAGAAAATGGTCGTGATTACCATTTGACTGTTTAACAACAATTTTATATGCCTGGGATTTTTATAAATGATCAATTATTATTCGTTTTTCTTATTGTGTAATTTTATGTATAATTTTTTCTTTTTTTATGTTTCATTTTTTCTAATATATGTATAGGTATTGTAATTAACTAGTGTAATTGGTTGTAATATAAGTAATTGTGCTAGTTAATAATTAAATAAAATAAATAAATTAAACTATTCTGTATTATCCAGTGGAAGTAAAAAGTTAATAATTATGTAAACCACTACGTAAACCTTTATTTAGCATAAAAAAAACGCAAAATCACGAAACTGAAAATATTGCAAAGCCAATATAGCCTTGACCAGTGAGTAGTATTTTAAAAAATATTGTGAATTCATTGCCTCGTAGTTAGCGAATTCATCATCATTATCAGCCTATATGTATAAGTCCACTGCTGGAAATAAGCTTCCCCTATTGAAGGTAGTAAATCGTTTTTGACAAATAATATTAAAATAAATGTACCCTTCCAAATAAAATCCTTCTAGCCAAATGAATACTACTCTTCTTTTCACTGGTATTCAAATACCAATACATCGATATCAATGTTCTTAAAACATAGAATGTGTCCCATCCCTAGTACTGTAAGTCCCGGTACATTATTTCAGGCCTCGATAACATAACGGCAGAGTTTAAGCACTCATTAAGTTGCACCAGTTTTAAGTTAGCTTTAAGTTAAGTGAGATGTAGTACTTTGAGTTATCGCATATTAATATTAAGCACCTTTTAGTGTTTACCATTATTATGAAGTTAAAAGTTCATGTTTTTAAGTTGTTTATCCTTTGACGACAACAAAACTCTAAGTGAGTTTCAAATTATCAATAAATAAATTCAAACGAATTGTCAAACATACCAGTAACCTTTGTAAAAAAGCTTACTAGAACAAATCTGATATCTACATGATATAAAAGCTTGGGATGAGTTTTGCTCCAACTCGAAAACTAACAACCTAACAATGTAAAGGTTTCTTGTTTACGTCTTTACTTACTTTTAAATATATTGAATTGAACAAAAATTCAAAGTGATTACTATATTTCTTTGTATAACTTGTGACGTGTCCAAGATTCCTGTGAGTCAAGCATGGCAAATCACCCCTCGTTTTGGGGAGTTATGTCCACCAGTGGACATGTGCACGCTGATATCATGATGATACCAAATTAAAGCTACAAACAATAATTAAAACTGAAACATAAACGAAAAACTTGGTAACTCACATTTCATTAGAACCGACAGTGAGATGAATTCAAAGTTATCTAATTCATTCGAATTCAAAGTTTACGATATATGGCCACCCACCAGCGACTAACCGACAAAATTACAGAGACCCCCAGCATCCCTCAACTTTGAGGTGCTTTGTTTCACGTGGGCCGACAGTTTTTTTTCTTGGCTTGATCTTTTATTGCGTAGGGTTTTTTACAAGGAATGAAACTAGCGGAAAAGTTATTTGGTACTTATGTCGATTTTCAGTAATACCTCTAATATTAAAAATATCTCAAAAATTGGTTTTGTTTTTTAATATTGTTTCCTAAAAAAATTGTAATAATACCACTTTTTTACTAAAAATCTACTTTATTAAAAATGCTATAAAAGTACCAACTAATCGAGGTTCATCATTTTCGGTAGTTTTATTTGATTTATGCACCTAGTTGAATCTCGCAGACAACGTGAATCGAACCACCATAATGGATATTAAACCCAGAAAGGGTTATTTGAGGGATCTAGCTTCGTTGGATGGAGATAATGAATGATTGAACAAAGCGTTAAGTCTATTATAACGTTGCAAGAACTTTATTAGAATGGTTAATTTACGGGAAGGGATGGGGTGATATCGATAGAAATTATATCGATGATGATAAACAATATCGTATATCACCGATATCACTAAAGTCATTTAAAACGGGATATTTACCATGATTTGATTTTTGAGTTTTCCAATATTTCGGCACAGTTTCATGCGCCATGATCAAATCATGGTAAATATCCCGTTTTAAATGACTTTAGTGTTAATAACCATGATAGTTTCAGAAGTTTTATCACCGATATCATTTATTAGATATAGAAAAAGCACTACATCTTGAGAAAACGTATTACTTTCATTTAAAATAAATCCTTATATATTATTAATTGATAGCACACTGCCTCTAGGTATATTAAATAAAAATACTTTAACATAAGTAAATTAAAATAACACAATTGCTCTTAAAAAGCTAGTTGTAGAGAGACATTCTCTTTCAGATCAAAGTGAAACTGAACCGAAAATATGTTAACATAGAGCATTCCTATGATGCACATGTAGCAGTTAAACAGCCAGAGCATATACTGTGTAGAGTGTGCAGTAAACGCTTTAATACACACAGTGTCCTCATTGTGCAGATTCTCAGATTAAAGAACATTTATTTCATTTATTCAACTTCTTGAATTAAACTTGTGCTATGTTTACTAAGAGAAGAAACTAAGTTCAAAATAATGGTTCAATTGATTTATCTTCAATTTAAGTACACTAGCCGAAGAACTGAACAACTTGATCGATAAGTAGTATTTGAACAGCATACATACACAACACGTATATTGTGAGGCTCAGCATCGATAATTTTCATCGACGCCAGCCCATCCCTACCGTGAGTTGAGCCACGTCTTTATAATTAGATAAAGCGAGTACAATTAAACTTTCCTTGAATAAGCCAAGCGAGGCAATTAGGAGTTTCCAGCTGATTATTTTATAAGTTGGCTGGATGTGTGGTGGGGAATAGCGTAATTGATGTAAGCTCAGGCTTATGAGCTATTTAGGGAGAGGCCATAAATAGTATTACAAGTTATGATATTGCCAGCTTCTATTTGCAAATCTCGTAAACATTTACGTGGGAGTGCCTATGTCCTTGTCAAATTTTATTACGATCTGTTCAGCTGATTAGTCAAGGTTTAAGTCATTTATGTAGTTATCTGTCTTCTAATAGACAGGAGCTATATGTAGATAGGTGGATAGCTATAGATATCTTTACATAGTATAAAGAAGTCGCTTCCACTGTCTGTTCGCAAAGATCTTTTCAACTACCTACTTAACGGATTTTGATGCAGTTTTCAGCAATCGATAGAGGGATTCAAGAGGAAGGTTTATATTTTAATAATTTGACACATGCGGGCGTAGATGCGGGGCGCAGCTAGTGAATAATAAATAGCCCAGATAACTCTCAGAACTAGATAAACCTAACCGGGTAAAAAAATGCGTCGATTTGAGATTCTCTCAAAATGTGCAAAAACGTATTTTCTATATATCTACCTATGTATGTATGGTTTCAAATAAACGTGTTTTCTTTCTGTTTATCTTCAAGGCAACCTTGAAAAAGCATCTGCTAAAGCATCACCACCATCATTCCGCGAGTTAAATTCAACAAATTTATCCTCCCTAATTAAGATCTGTTTTATTAATTACTCTTCTCTCTGCTGTTTCTCTTTTTCAAGATTACTCAAATTTAAATTAAGCTTAATTGCTTTTGTCAAGGTGAAAAGATAAACCGTTGGTAATTAAACAAATAGGAATGAGAAATCCTAGGATTAGTCTTCTTCATGTATTTTATTTAAGTACTAGCGGACCTTCCCGGCTTCGCACGGTTTTAGCACAGATCCCTAACTTTTTGAAAATATAATATAGCCTATGTTCACCGGGGATAGTGTAGCTTCCCAACGGTGAAAGAATTGTTCAAATCGGTGCAGTAGTTTCGGCGCCTATTCATTTAAACAAACAAACAAATAATCAAACATTTCCTCTTTATAATATTACTATAGAAGTATAGATTATTTTAGGCGAGATAGGCCGGCCCACTGCCACTTCATCTTGCTAATTCTTTGTGCTATGTCGATAACTTTGGTTCTCTGTCGGATGGTGTAAAATATTAATTAATTAAATATAAATCAATAATCTGACGTAGGTAGTGTATCTAATAAGTGTTGTGAATGAAGTTTGGTAGTTATAATACCGACCTGCGAAAGACTGCAGATAGTTGCTGGATGCGTCAAGCTGAAGACAGGGCGCTATGCCGCTCATTGGAGGAGGCCTATGTCCAGCAGTTGACTAATATAGGCTGATGATGAGATATAACACGCGTCAAAATATTCGTTTACTTAAAATTATTTCGTGGACCAAGAACGGTCGTCGATTGCTAAAATAACACCGTATGTGTTTTCTACAAGTGACTAATATGCGTAAATCCACAGTAGCGCAGCGGCTGAGAAAATACAGATCTGTGTGACTCAGCACATGCGTAATATGTTTTTCGAACGAAACGCATGTGCGGTGCAACACAACCGCTGTGTAGAGCAGCAGCACGAATGGCTTAGGTTAAAAAAAAGGTCGCAGTCGACAAGAAAAGGTAAACAGCAAATAATAAAAATAGCCATTTTCCGACCCCCGGCAGTTAACAAAACAGTCAAATAAATCTCAAGACCGTTTTAAAGCTCTGAGACGCTGAAACTCGTAAAAAGTTCCTCCATTATAAATGGGCTCTGAATATCTTATTTTGCGAAGTTTCATTTTTAAAAGAAATAAATGGTCAAGTGCGTTTCGAGCCACGCGCAATCTAAGGTTCTGTAGTGGTTCGACTCAATCATAACCTATTTTATGTAACTACTGTAAGAAAGGGGGTGCGAATATAAATGCCAATATTATTATTACACAGTTTATTTTACACGATTTCTCTGGTTCGCGTTTAAACGCACAATGCCTAACCGAGAATTACTTTCGAGCAACTTCTCCCGCCATGCCGTGCCGCGCCGAAGTGCGGCGGCGCCTGTCATTCGCGCGACCATTGACGTCACGGTCGCGCGGCCTCTCATTGGCCAAATGCATTATTCCATAGCCGGAAGTTGCTCGGGAACTTAAACATTTTTCATTTCTTACTTCATTTTTATTATCTCTTATCTTAATCTAAATTATACATAGAAACAAAATATTTAATAAATCTATTAGTTTCTAACACTACTTATTTGGAACTGTTCGGAACCCTAAAAAAGGTGATTTTGAACCCCAAGTTCAACTTTTTGGTCCCAAATAATAATATCCTATGTTTAAGTTCATCCATCAGTTTCAGATACTTCAGTTCAGTGTGTAGTGAGTAGTGTACATAAGAAAAACAATTTCAAAGTCTCAGAAAACTTATGGGATGCATATTTGTTGTAGTACTAAAAATAAAATTTTCAAAAAAAAAAAGTGTTTTTATAGCTAAAAAGGAAAAGTTCGAACAAATTCTACGATAATACTGTTTTTAGTTGTATAAAATAGGTAAATAAGTATTTTCTTTAATATTCAACTCCATTTTTAGTATTTAAGGGGCAAAAAAAACTAAGATAGTACCTACTATCTCAGTTTTTGCTTTTGCGGATATAATTCTACTATTCTTTTTAGGCGTTATATATTATATGTTATATATATGCCCTTCCAAAATCCAGCTTTCTAGTACTAATAGTATCTAAACTTAGCCGTTGAAGGACGGACGACGGCCATGGCAAAAGAATAAAGGTTTCTTTTTTGACTACGGAACCCTGAAAGATACATAATATGATGACTGACACATAGCTTACGTTGAAAATGAAGAGTCATTTGTAGAATTAATTACAAATTAATTGATTTAGTTGGTTCATATATTTTATTAAATAATATGGCGTCTTTAGAAAAACTTTGAACCGACTTCAAATTCCTGATTGATGAAAATGGATTTGGAAGTAGTTTTAAAATCTAATTTTCTAAGTGGCGACATCTAGTTAAAATTATAGTCTTATTTAGTTTGATGTGATGAGTGACATGGATTAAAGAAGAATGAAAGGAGGACTACTTTGAAAAACGAAATTTCGTTTGACGTATCGCACGAATTAAACTACCTTAATGTCGACGACGCAAACATACGTTGCTTCGGACACATCACTATTATGTCACCTTTTGTTTCCAATCTCTAACGCAAGTTAACTTATACGAAAGTTTGTATTTATTTATTTATTTTGCTTTATTCGGAAGACAAACAGTTTTACACACTTAACAGTTAACTTAAATAAGAACTTATAATTATGTGTCCTCGCATATAGTAGCTAAGGGATTATAGTTAAATAACATTGTATAATTTACTTACCATTTATGTGTTACCTACTCTATTTCCCATTTCCCGACGGGAAGAAAAACGATGTGCAATAAAAATTAACGAGTAAGAAACACTCCCTATCCCAGCCCCCGTATCAATCAGCAAACGGATTTGTTCCCTAATTCCTGAGGAGACAGCCTACAAGCAACAATTATCCAAAGACATCCGAGATGTCACGACACAATACACAAACGATACAAGACTCTAAGAGCAAACAAATAAGCTTCATTATCTCTCGCAACACGAATACATCTTACAAAATTAAATCGAGAAAAACAATCACTAGAAAATAAGCTTTTTGCGGTACACGTAAGGTTCTATTCAGGCTGGATTAATTTGGAGAGTTTTAATATTCACTTAGACGAGGGAAAAGAATTACAGGAAGAAAATAAGGCAGGGTGAATAAGTAAGGCGTAAGACGCCATGTTGGCTAGAACATTACGTGTTAGATCGTGCTTCGATTCGAATTCGATTTGTTTGATGGCGCACGTTCCGGGAAATTGTCTGGCCTTTAGAATGTGTAAATAATTTTAAAATTGATGATACCTAGTGATGCTCTTAGGTGGAAATTAAAGGTCAGCCGGCCTAGCATGTGGATTGTTGTCTAGGGTAGAATAGAGAAAAATTGCATAGCATCGTTATACATTGCGTTGTCAAGTTGAAAGAACGAGTTTTGAACATTTTATGCATTTGATGACGATGTGACGTTACTTTCCTCTATTCTACCCTGGACAAAAAATCCTATGCTACTAGTTGGTAAATTTTATTTTTTTAGAAAAAACATTTGAATTTGGAAGTTTTCTAGAACGACATTGAAAGCTAAATATTGACTCACTGAACTTATATTCGCTTCAATTAACTTTATTTGATAGCCTCAATATATAAGTACCTACTTTAACAAGTAAAATTATAAACTTACCAAAAATTATTATCAAATAAGAAACAAACTGTTATTGACGTTACTTTGACGACCGATGTGGCGCGGTGGGCGAAGGTCCGCCTGCGACGCAGGAAGTTGCGGGTTCGATTCCCGCTTCGGAACAATTGTGTGTACGATCTGCAGATATTTGTTCCGGGTGATCTGGTCGTTTTCTATGTATAATAAAAAATATCTATCCATGTAATATATTGTATTATGTATATCAGTTATCTAGTACCCATAACACAAGCTCTGCTTACCATGGGGCTAGATAATGCTGTGTGAATTGTCCAGCTTTATTATTATTATATTATTATTGATTTTCATACTTCATTTTAATTTTATGTCCACTTGAGCACGTCGCAGTGAATTGTAAGAAAAAGCTCGTATAGATTTAATTCATGAAGTAAGTAGCTGAAATTATAATGAAAAAAGAAGTAATAAAAATCGAATATATTGTAAACACAATATTGAGTAAGGAAATAATCTGAATAAAAACTAAAGCTACTATAACCAAAGCGACGGTAAATAGCTAGTGAAGAAGTCACACAATAAAGAATAATAGCCTTCCTTCAAAATAATCCGACCCATCTACATTCAGGCAGTGGCTCTCATAAAATAACCTAAAGTCGACGTAAAAGTCACAAAAGTAGCCAATAAAGAACGAACAATACATGTAAAAAGTCGGATGTACGTCTTTTCTACCGCGGTAAATAATTGATGGCTCAAACTGCAGAGTTGTGTTACTCATAGAATATTTACACCCCCTGCTACCCGATGTTACCGCCTGCATAACATATATCTAGCTCACGATATATAACATAAAATGAAACTGTGTTTGTTTGTCAGCTAACTAGCTAGTGAATGACTATAAAACTGGAATTTGGGTAGAATCTAGTAAGAAATGTTGCATGCAACTTTATTAAGATAGACTTATTTTTTATGCTGGACAATTCAAAATCCTTAGGACCCACCTAATTTATACAGTTAAGTCTTAATCCGTTTTATACGATGTTTCTTGGTTCTTAAAGTTAATTTTTTATTTTTAAGTTAGGTCTAAAATCAAGACCTTGCTTTCAAGATGGCGCTCAATCAGAGAAGTAAGCATAGAGCGCTTACTTTTCTGATAATAAAAATAAAATTAGTTCAACTAATTGCCGCTAAACTTCTTTCGTGAAAAGCACTCTATTTTCGTCAATAAAAACTATTTGGTCCATGCTTTTGTCAGGCGACTGGTTTTTTGTTAGGTTGGTACTGCCGGGTAAATTCATACGATAGTATACCCCCAATACTTATTATGTGGGTAAATAGCCTCATATTTGACTCACGAATTGATTGAGTGTAGTCATGGAATAGGTATCATTTGTACGGCTAATGTGTTGTGAGTAATTTATGGTTTTCTGTTGATGATCAATAAATTCGGTACGAGTTTTTTGGGTGTGGTTGTCGATGGGTTTTATCGATATCAATTTAAAATTGTATTGTTTAGCATTGGTATTTTCCACGGGAACGCATACCGCATATTAAAAGATTTAATTTATTTTGCGTGCATGCTCCTATGATATAATTTTAAATTTAGAATAATAATTGAAATTGGCAGGTATGTAAAATGTAGACCTCATCTGAATCATAGCACAATCAGACCGTATAAAGGCCTCATAATTTGAAACATAAAAAAAATGATTAATGATATTTTTTTACGTACATAGGTACTTACATTTTTAGAAATATAATATAATTACAATACAATACAATACAATATACCTTTATTGCACCATCAAATATAAAGAAAATAATAAAAATAGGATCTTAATACTAACTAAATCTAGTGGCACAATCGGTGGCCTTATCGCTAAAAGCGATCTCTTCCAGGCAACCTTTGGATGGATAGGATCGGTACGTATTAAAGCTGACGGTGGCGTAATTATTTAGGATAATTATATAATATATAAAATAATTAATATTTATTAAGAACGTACATATATAAAAATAGAGCACAAATATACATAAAGCAGGAACAATTACCTATATAGTTATAATTTATCAATCCCCGAAACCTTTTATTAACCTCGGAAGCCTTGCATTCCTTCATCCCAAACAAAGATAATCTTACCTCATTTGTCATAGATAACATCCATTTAATTTGAGTTTTATCTTTATTGGTTGTCGGGATAGACAATTCTAATGTATTTATTATTTTCTTTTTGATCGGTGGACTTACTTTGTTTAAATCTGGAACTAGCTTCTCATTTGTAGAATGTCGCGAGTTTTTCTCGGATGAATTCTTCATTCAGATACTAACTTTATTTTGCTTAATTTTACCAATCTTGGCTGCGACATGGTAACAGACAGTTAGACGGTCTAATTTAGCAATTATACGCATATAATAATATTCATTATTCATACAAAAATGCGTTTTATAACACATATAATATATGTGTTAGAAAACGCATTTTCAGTTATTATTATTTTGTAAGGTGAAGAAAGGTAAGCCAGTGTAATAAAACCTTAATGACACTAAACTCTTATCAACCCATAACCTAAATGTAACAGCGTTGAAAAAACCACAAATAAATCTGAGTTCATCGTAATCTTTGAACGAGACTTATTTTAAAACCTTTTCAAATATGCGATAACACGAATGAAATCAAAATTCCAGGTTATCTTCTTATTATGTTGTTGGAATTGGAAAACTCGAATAAATACTTGAAATGTGCTATTGGACGGATTATTTTGAATTTGGAATAAAACATCGCCGCTCAGTTTTATTTTTTATTTAAATTGTAGATGGCCAGTGGAATTTTCGTCTCTATTCCAAAATTGAACTTTTTACAGATTTTGTAGGTTAAGCATTTATTCTTAGTGTTGAGATAGATAGATAGATCATTATTTTATTGCACACTTAAAAATAAACAAGACAAAATAAGATACAAAATATGTCAATTTGGCGGTCTTATCGCTCAAGAGCGATCTCTACCAGACAACTGTTTAGGTATATTTGTTTATGAAATATATAGATAACAGTATTGTCTATGCTCTATAGTCTCTACTTTTTATGTCTCTATCCCTACTCCTTACTCCATTCCTTTACACAGCTCGTTAACCGATAACCCTACTTTTAATAACCAACTTAAAATAAGAGCAAGCGGCCGATAAGGCTCCATTAACACGGCTGGCTAATACGAAGAGACGCCTGATAAATTGACCGAAAAGGGGACATGCTTTTTAATTTATTTTGAATAGTTCTGGTTAAAATCATCTGTTTTTTCGCTTGGCTAAATCCTCTGACGAGGTAGAAACTTTTTGGTTGATGACTTTTTAACAAACTTACTATGATGAGCGCAGAACTAAGCTATTAGGTATTATCTGATTTTAAAATGAGACTTGCACCTTTTTTATGCAAGCAAGTGTATTTACATGTATACGTGTTATTTTTCTACATCCTGACCTACTGAGTATATACAATAAGATACCAATTAAAGAGAGATTAATATTCATGTCGTATTATTAAATAAATAAATAAATAATGCTGGACAATTCACACAGCACCATCTAGCCTCATGGTAAGCAGAGCTTGTGTAATGGGTACTAGATAACTGATATACATAATACAATATATTACATAGATAGATATTTTTTATTATACATAGAAAACGACCAGAACACCCGGAACAAATATCTGCAGATCGTACACACAATTATTCCAAGGCGGGAATCGAACCCGCAACCTCCTGCGTCGCAGGCGTCCACCGCGCCACATCATCGGTCGTCTATTATTATGGAAACAATAAATGAAAGATGGAAATATACCTTTTTTGTTCTTTTAAAAAAACAACATAGAAGCTAAAACTATTTAACTAAAAGCATAAAATTCAATTGACGGAACGGAAGGACGGAATCCTTGTTCTCGTCCGTTCTTTTTCGAGCGAAAGATATCGATTTATGATTGAGATTTGACTCTACCTAAATATTTTACACTTGGTTTGTAAAAATACACGTTATACAACTAACTTTAACATTCCTAAAACATCAAAACATCTCTCCAAAAATCCCTAACCCTTTCGAATTAAAACCTCAAACGATAGATCACATTCTTTTTTCAAATAAAATCAGTGGCTTGGCGCCGCGCGTATCGAGCACGCGTTATCTGTCCCGGACACAAACAGCGCTTGTCCATTAGAACGTAATCGGTGATGCCACCAGCGGACTGTATTGCTTTGCAGTTTTAGGAATGTGTTTTACTTTTTTTTGTGAGTATTTGCAGTGAATCTATTCGGTCTCCTGGTACAGACTGGCTCCTATTTAAAGGTTTGATTTTAGAACAGATTGTTACCTATTTGCTGTGAATCTATTTGGACTGCTTGGTACCGGTTCTTATATTAAAACTCAGAATGAGAACATGCATTATTTAAAGTCTCTAAGGTACATATTAATATTTAAAATTTTTAAATAAGTACCTAGTAGAATCATATTTGCAAATAATCTCCTTTCAATAAATATTGCTTACAATGATATTTGAAAGTCGACTATTTGAGTATATATTTGAGTTTTAGTTTTTATATTGTGGTTTATTAACAAAAATTTTACATAGAGTTTGGCTAGTATATATGTACCTGTTTTCTGTATATCTAAGTATTAATCAACCTAGTTTTACGATTGAGCCAACAGTCGGCCTATTAGGAAACGTATAAGGTACTTTGACATGACTCAAACAATTTTACGACCATGTTTAGAACAAATCCATAGACTTAGATATCTTTATCACTTCAACTACTTAAGTTTATGAAATCAAACACTTTAAAAACAACCAGTTTTAAAGAGCTTTAATATTTTGTATGTGGAAAGGAAAATGGCTCTTTTTATGCTGGTCATTTTGGCTGATATCTTTAAGCCTAGTAATGTTTTGACGCCTTTTCATACTGTTGTTTATGGTAAGATTTTACTAGTTAAATGGTATATGTATGTATTTTAATGCATGAGTATTTCGATTTTGTATGGATTTTTTTATTTACTTTGGTCATACATAGGATTTACCCAGAATACCGGGAATAAACTGCAGATCGTACGAACATTTGTCCCGAGACGGGAATAGAACCCGCAACCTCCTGCGTCGCAGGTGGACCTTTGCCCACCGCGCCGCAGACGCCGTCATAATTATTTTATCTATGTAAACTTTAATATTAAGTATATCCGTCACCTAGTACCTATAACACAAGCTCTGCTTATCTTGGAGCTAGATGATGCTGTATCGATTGACCAGCATAAAAAAAACTCAATACCATGGTCTACAAAACTCACCTCCACTTAGTCCGTCTATTCTGGAACCACGTCTTGACCTGCGCGTCAGTCATCTTCAACGTCTTCGCTAAGCTCGCCCTCTCAGCTGACGCTAGATACTTCTGCTTATGAAACCTCTTTTCTAGTTCTGCGATCTGCAGGCGTGTGAAGGAGGTTCTAGGCTTCTTGCGTTTTGGCGGGGTCCGGTTCTGGTAGGGGTGGCCAATCCGCCTCGTGATGGGGAAGGAGGCTGGAATGAAAAGTTTGAATTTAAATATTTGAATTTAGAAGTGAGAATGGAGGGGCTTGTTTTTTTTAACTAATGGAATGAACAGAGGGCCTACCTGATGTAGAGTGTAATATACATAACTATAAACTTTATTACAATATGAACCTGATTAAGTATGAATAGGTACCTATTAAGAACTAAAAATTAACAATTTTCGACTGTTTTTTGACAAAGCTATCTTAAGCTACATTAAGAATTTTTCTTTTATAAAGTAAAATACCCTGCTTATTTTGTAAGCTAAAGAAATAAAGTTATTGAAATCTGAAATCAGAAAGCTAAGTTCACCTCGCAGGGCCCTAGGCAGTAAGTACCTAACCTAAATATAGTCAAAGCATTTTGTGCGAAAATGTATTTCATATTATAGTCCATAGGAAAATACCTTTATTAAATAGAAATTGATGTGCAAACCTATATTTAAGGAAACTAATAACATCTCAATACGTTCATAATTATCTTCATTTACATGTTATCTTTGTAATTTAAATCACGATTTACAAAAGACTTAACAAACTCATGAATAAATAAAAATCTCATTATTTTACGCATATAATTCGCTGTAAATCATAGGTTATTACAAAAATAATCAAAGATTTCAATCATAATAATGTGAAATTACATGAACATTCCTTTGGCTTAAAGATTGATAAACTGCAGACCACAGATTATAAAATAAAATCAGCTTTTAAAAATGGAAGCCAGAGGGTAATTGCCCCGAAGCGGTTACACTTTTTCAAATTACATCCAATATGGCGGACGTAATACGTTTTAAATTTTGAAACTCAATAAATTACATTCGTTTAAATGGATCGCTCTGATTGGTCGAGCAGCGGTCGGTAATCGTCGGTGTTTTCCGTAATAGATCGATTTGCATTAAATGACCCGTGAGATGAGATCATGTTTAACGATATTGTATCGGTATTATATCATAATAGCGATATTATAGCCATTTACTTGGACAGTATGATTATTATCTGTGCTTCGGTAATGGTTCGTTATCTCTTTTATGTGAATGTTTGAGCTCAGGGTAATTTCTGTGGCATTCAATTACTTTTTACATGAACATCTATATGGGACAATTTTCTATTCATATTGTAATCAACAATGGTAAATTACTCAGCACGGAATTAATTACAGGAATAATAAACATTATAAAATATGATTAGCAAATCATATTTCAAATAACTGGTTTTATTCATAGTATTCCAATTTACAAAAAACTAGAAGATCTTTAAATTGACTCCAAACCAATACCGGTAATATCCCGTTTTATGTCATTTTAGAATTCAATAATTTTATTTAAAAAAATCAAAGTCCTCTGTAAAAACGTCTTTCATTTAAAAGTCCACTGGTATCATTCCGTCCCTGTAACTCTATTCTAAATTTAAATTATTTTCTCATACTTCATTTTTTCCTTTTCAAATATGGAATCGTATTAAACGGGGCTCTGCCATTGGTCGGCTGGCTGTAATGGCTGATTCACGTGACCGCAAATTGCTGAGCAATAGGGGTGTAGGAACTTAGGAATATTGTTATTGCGCCTTATAATTTTGTTTAAAACGAAGCGATTGGTTGCATGAATACGAGACTTTTGTCGGTGGTCATGTAATTTTTTTATTTTAGCATAAAGGCATAAACATATGTATTTTATTATTATACACTCATTTATTTAAATTCTCGTATAAAATACATTTTTTACTATAGAAAATACAATAAAATATTATAAAACTATTCTACAGTAAAAAATATATCAAAACGGTAGATCACCGACCGCGAAGCTAGGCTCAAGCGGCCGGTGACTAGGGCTGCAGAGAAAGGAACTTCCTGACGATACGTGCCGAGTCCAAGAGTACCGCCTTCGGGATCATTACCTTATTATCATCATCATTATTATTATTATTATTATATTAGCCCGGGGTGTCCCACTGCAGGGCAAAGGCCTCCCTCCCCTTCTTCCACTCATCTCGGTCCTTCGCAAGGAGAATCCACTCCTTATTGTATATATGTATAGACATGTGTATAGACATATATATAGACATATGTATAGACATATGTATAGACCAAATTAATTTTTGCTTATCATCCAAGCCTATGCTATAAAAATGGTCCCTATTAACGCTTGATAAGACCAATGGTCTTATAAAGAAAGTAATACAGTAGGTATTCTGTACGAAAATTTGTAGATAAAAACTTTCGTATAACATTGTGTCTATCCCCCAAAAAAATATTTGCTGTTTATTATTGTTGTGCTCTTTATAACGTCACAATATTTTAGAACTTTGCATATTTCCTTGACGACTTGTGAAAAATTGCAAGCAAATTCTGGATGCGTCAAGCTGAAGACAGGGCGCTATGGTGTTCATTAAGGGAGGCCTATGTCCAGCAGTCAACTAACATAGGCTGATGACGATGATGATATTAACTTAAAAGTGAGGGTACTCATAAACCATTAGACAGCCTAAAAAACAATAGACATATTAAAACAAAACAAAAGCCTACAAACATATTCCACGTCACAGCCCATAAGGGCGGAAAAGGGTGCATAACAAGATTCCGTGGGCGGTAATCGAGTTAGAAGATATGATTCATGTGTTCGCCCGGAGCCTGGTTTCTGTTAGCCCTGAGAGACTGAGTTGAAGAAAACTTTGTTATTTCAAATTGTAGCGAATGTTTTAATATTTTGTAGTTTCTTCATTTGTAACCGACGAAACGAGAAACAAAGGAGAAGGTTCTGTGTTCGGCTGTATGTGTTTTTTTGTATGTTCGTCGATTTCTCCGTCATATATGGACTGTTTTCGAAAATACTTCGCTTTTGTATGGAGAATAATATAAGTATTTTTCCAGAAAAATTTAACTAAATTGTGATTTTTATTATTCCTGCTACCTTATTCTAACTTAATCCTACTAATATTATAAACGCGAAAGTTTATAAGTATGGATGGATGGATGGGTGGATGGATGGATGGGTGTTTGTTACTCTTTCACGTAAAAACTACTGCTACAGCTATATTATTGTAGTTTCATGAAAATCCATTATTTTCATGAAACTACAATAATATAGCTTATACATCAGAATAACACATATGCTACAATTTATAAAGATATATTGTACATATTATTATCCAAAATAACTATCATCACGCGGGTGAAACTGCGGGGCGCAGCTAGTATTACATAGTAAGACATAGGTACCTACTGACAATTTTAATAATAATACGTATTAAAAAGGTAATAAGAGGCCAACCAATTTTCGGTTTTTTTTTCCTTTTCATCAACCTCAAAAGCTTAACCGCCAAATTTAAAACGCAAAAAGATTAAACCAAATTAGCTCGACAATTTTTAATCATCGTTCTTAATTCAAGCGAAAAGTGATTACATAAACGTTGGAAGAAAAATTAACAAACAAATTAACTTTGAAAGGGCCTTTATGATATTATCCAATAAACCCTTGGAGTAACCCTTTTCTACAACCCCTACAAAGCCTCGAAGGGTTAAAAAGTGAATATAACTTTATTTTATAACTTTGCAATAAGCTTTTGTGCAATTCACGATAAGGGTTATGAAAAATTAAGAAGGTTGGAGTTTATCGTCTGGTAGAATAATTTGAACATTATTTTCTGAAGAAAGCTCCTCGGGTTAATATTTTATCTTTAACGTTTTTTTTTAAATGTTGCTATAGATTAGCTGTTTTAGTTTATATCAATAATCTTGTAAAATATATAGTTTTAAACTGAAGAAAGAGGAGGAGGTATGTTATGTATACGTACGTAGGTATGTATGTATAAAAAAACAAATAAAATTATTTTATATATGTATGTAGTACCTACATTATAGACATTCATTAAAAACATAAAATGCTTTATTTCATTCCTACTAGTTTCTGCCCGCGGCTTCGCTTTGTTTCTATGGAAACGTTTTAAGGTTATTTCTATCCCGTGGGAACTAATTCATGAGATAAATTAGTTCCCGTGATAATAAAAAAGTAGTAAAGAGCCTGGAACTACCTGTATGAAAAAATTTCAGCCCGAATGGTTTAGTTGGTTTTGTGTGACAGAGTAACAAACATCCATACATACAAACCTTCGCGTTTATAATATTACCTTACAGACTTTGGTGACGAAAGAAGCTCCATTATTCTTTCCGTTTATTAAAATAGCATATATATTCTTCTATCATTAAAACATAATACATAACAAATAACATTATTTGCCTGTAGTGTAAAGGGTCCCCTACAATAAGCCAATCTCCCCAACTACCCAATAATTGAATTAACTTTCAATTTTATAACGGCGCAATTTAGAGCAATAAATCATGCAGGCGCGAAATGTGACGCGATATCAAGTGAGGAATGTTGCCATCTGAATGATAAAGTGGGAATCTCCCGAGACCTGCCCAGTTTTAAGGGAAAATTTTCTTGTAAGTGCTATTTTGTTCTATTTACTTTGTACCTACATACATTGTTTGAGTCAGAGTATTATCTACCTCTAGTATATCTGTATGTTATAAACAGTTATCACTTGCTTTGCTTCAAGTTTCAGATATAAATTTTGTGAACAATATTTATCAAAGGATGTCACGCCGACAATAAGTGTAAATTGTGCGTAAAAAGACGCGGTAACAGAGTTAATTTTAGGTTATGTATGGTTACGTAAGACGGTTTGTTCATAAATATTCTGCATCGAGTTTGACGAGTGTATGTATAGTACCATTACACAAAATAACTAATATATTAAATAAAAAACATTACATAGATATCTCATCAACATCATCAGCCTATGCTGGACAGAGGCCTCCCCCAATGAGCGCCATAGCGCCCTGTCTTTAGCTTGCCTGCATCGAGAATGCATCTCACCCGCCGGATTGCATTGCGCTTTCAACCCATGAATTTTGCATGAGCCGCTATTCCCATGTGTACTGTTGGGGTAAAAAGCTTTAGGCGAATTTAGAAAACGTATTATTAATATAGGTGCCTGTAGGTACGGATAACCACGTTGTTCTAAGGAACGTGTAAAAGTCGTCGTAGGAACCTCGTTGTACTAAGAAACACTTCGGTTCTTAGGTTTTTTTTTAGTTTACGGTTCTTAGCAGCACAAATGTTCAGGACTTACCAAATCAGGTTTATAAGAATACATCCAATTAATTTAAACGCAATACATTTATCATCTATCACACACTAAAAAAGGAGTATGTTCCTGTAGTAAATAAACAGAAAACATTTATTAAATTCTGGACATAAATCATCGACTCTTTATCAGTGTCAGATTAAGAGTCGACTGTGAAACTGCCAATAGAACCGGTTCTATGCTATACTTACATCAAGGAAATTTTCATATTTGGCACTTACATGATGAACCTATCTACTGTTGAAGAGAGCAGCAAAATAGATTTATAGAAATTTTGTTGTGTGAGTTCCATGTTCGTGTTCGCACTCTGAAAGTTTTGTATCCTATAATTAATTTTATGGGGTTTACCCCATAAAAATTTAAGAGAATATCTTGAAACTAAACCACAAGTTTACACAGAGTAACCACTGTGTAAACTCTGTATTGCAAATTTCTATAATTTCACTTCATACAAGTTTGCTATACCAAAAAAAATTAAAAGATATAAAATATAAAAAAATTAGATATCTATATAAAGATACCCGATAGTACACTATTTCTATTTAGCATAAAGATTATTTGTATTTTGACGATGAATAATCTTTAATACGTAGATATTGACGACCGATGTGGCGCGGTGGGCGAAGGTCCGCCTGCGACGCAGGAGGTTGCGGGTTCGATTCCCGCCTCGGAACAATTGTGTGTACGATCTGCAGGTAATTGTTCCGGGTGTTCTGGTCGTTTATGTATAATAAAAAATATCTATCTATGTAATATATTGTATTATATATATCACTTATCTAGTACCCATAACACAAGCTCTGCTTACCATGGGGCTAGATAATGCTGTGTGAATTGTCCAGCATTATTTATTTATTTATTGCTAAGATTTCTTTGGTTTACATTGTCTATAATATAAAAATGAATCGCTGAATGTGTTGCTAAGCGCAAATCTCGAGAGCAGCTGAACCGATTTCGCTTATTATTTTTTTAGAATATTCATTGAAGTACGAGGTTGGTTCTTACGGAGAGAAAAAGATAAAAATTTAATAAATTATGACCACCCGGGCGAAGCCGGGATGGGCCGCTAGTTATCCATATATATATACAATGTGTATTGTCGAACCTTGATCAAACGAGATGTGCGAATACACGACATATATTTATCGATAAAAAACAAAAAATAAAAAATAATATTTTTCCTATCTCAAAAATAAAGACAGAAAGTACCTATTCTAAATGGTGAATAACATGACAATGAAAAGAGATAGACCCATAATTTTTGGAGGATTTGTAGAATTATGAAGTTTAATACAACATGCAAAAAAGTACACCTAAATATTCCAGTTTAAAGTTACAGATAAAAAATAAAATAAAAATCGTATTTTTTTTTTTAATTTCTTAAAAAATATTGATTTTACTTGGCTTATGTACCGAAATTGTTGCGTGTTTCTTATTTTCTTAGCTATATACTATCTAGCTTTCAAATGAGACTACTTTGAATAAAATACACCGTTTACTCAAAAAAAAACGGAGAAAAAACCAGATGAAGTAGTTTTCATTAAAAAAATTATTAAATCGGCTTTATTTTTGAGATAGGTAACATATAATTTTTATTTTTTTTATTTTTATCGATAAATATTTATGTCGTGTATCCGCAAATCTCGTTTGATCAAGGTTCGACAATACACATTGTATATATATATATTAGTACGAAATACTCAAGACTCTGTTATGTCTGTTCTGTAACAAATACATAATAGGATATGTTTTCCCCCGACAGTACTCCGTAACTAGCGGGAATTGCTACGCTTGTAGCCTGCAAGTTACATGAGATTGTCCGGTTATTTTTTTCGCGGTCCCTGTCCGGAGTACAATGTACGGTGTATTGATTTTTGCGTTTGTTTCTGCAGTGATACAAATTTTATGTGCTTTGTTCTGTTTTTGACTTCTGTTTGGTGATTTTTTAGTTTTTTTGGAGAAACTAGTGGTTGGCTTTGCTAGAATAAGTAGGTACAAATGGCAGAAACCCAAGTCGATTATAATTATAGGTACCTATAAATTACCTGATACCTATTCGTTTCATTATCATCAGCCCATGTTAGTCCACTGCTGGACGGACATAGGCATCCCCATAGGACATCCCCTAATGAGCGCCATGCCATATTAATCTACCTACAGAGAAATTTTAGAATATTTATAATTATTCTGGGATCCATTATAATATAAGATAAACGTGAGGTTTGTAATAAAACATAGGCTAAGCATAGACTTTTTATCTCATAAATCAGTTCCCATGGGATAGAAATAACCTTAAAATGTGTCCATAGAAACATCGCGTGCGAAGCCGCGGGCTAAACAATTGCTGAAAACATAATGAAAATCCGCTTCGTAATTTTTTTGTTTGATTGCTTCTGAACAGACCGACTCAGCTTGGTTTGTTTTACAACTATGTTGTGAGAATCTTCGACTTAGATTCCTGTTTTACAAAGAGTATACACACGTAACTCGAAAGAACATCTACAAACTACACACGCTGCGCTCAAACGCTCGTGATAAACAAACGGACCAGCATTATCTTTAACAATTTAAGGCTGGCCAGTTATCTATGTTATATCGTTAAGATTGCCAAGCCGGCCATATCTCACGAACAAGGGTTTGCAATCCAGTGGTTCATTATCTTGGGGATAATTCTGCAGTCCGTATGTATGTCCATATGTGTAGTCTTTATGTGACGTAGGGAGGTACAGTTAACGAAAAAATCACTGAATAGTCAATATGACGACCTCTGTACGCGGTGGGCGAAGGTCCAACTGCGATGCAAGAGGTTGTGGGTTCGATTCCCGCCTCGGAACAATTGTTTGTACGATCTGCAGATATTTGTTCCGGGTGTTCTGGTCGTTTACTATGTATAATCTACGTAATGTATTGTATTATGTATATCAGTTATCTGGTACCCATAACACAAGCTCGAAATCTCGCCTTCGCGTCGCTCGAAAATCGAACCCGCGTCCTACTGCGTCGCAGCCGGATCTTTGCCCACCACGCCACAGAGGACGTCGAAATAAAGTAGTCATTTAGATTGTTCGTTCACTTCGATCCCAGAAAAAATCCGATTACAGTCCAATAACCTTACCAACTTTCAGCAACATCCATCCAAACTTCCACACATGCCAGTAAATCCTGAAAGGTGAAAAAGTGAGAGCAAGAAGACGAATGTATCTCTCCTAATTGGGAATACGCCCCCCGCGGGGTTTCAGCGAGCTCCATCACGCAGATGAACGTATTTGTTCTTACTTTGCTTTTGATAAGGTACTTTTGACATGCTTCTGATAAGGTATTTTAGCTTCTGCGGCTGTCCACTTCTTTTTGGAGATAAAAATAGCTTTGTTTAGATAGATCGAACCTCCGAATATGTATTCGAACGCATCTCAAATTTAAGCTCGCTTTAAAAGAAAAATTTTCTCGACTCTCTTTGACTCTAATTGAAAGATATATAGCTATATGACTACGATTTTTAACTAAAAAAATGAGATTTTTTGGCATAAGTCTGCTGCAAAGCACAAAAAGTTAGGAAACTAATAAACTCCATGTCAGTCATTCATTTATTTCAAATGTACAATGTATGTACAAAGCTACATTGTACATGTGTTTCTTTTTCTACGAAACTAAACCAACCCAAAAGCGGACTACTCTCTCTATAAAACAACTGCAAGTAAGCTCAAAAGCTTGCTTAACGATGAATTATTTTTATAATAACTTAATTTTATATCGTTTGATATTTCTTTTAATTTTCTTTAAGTGGTCTACTTTCACTGTTCGTTATTTGTTATTCTATTTGTACATATCTGCGGAAACTTGATAATTGGCCATCAGCACACATGCGCTGGTATTTACTGGCATGTACTAATTAAATAACAATTTTTAAGACCTAGCTGTAATGCTTCCCAAAATTTTAAAATAAAATAAATAAACTCGTAAAAGTAAAAATGTCATGTATTGACATAATAGCTACAGTAAACAACAATATGTAAAAAAAAAAATATCCAGTGAACCAATTCTTGATCTAATATTAACAGATAATAATCTCAAAGCATTATCTAATAACTAATCTTAATAATAGGTACAGAAGAAATGAAAAGATAAATAAAAAACATAGTTTGTATAGACCTAGCGATTTGGACTCGTCCTTTCAAAAGTCGCACCAGTGTTTCCACAATAAAACAATTCGTAAATGGCTACATTTAACCGTCGCCGGCTGTGGGATTCTGTTCTCATCACATGACAGAATATTACGTGCACGCTCATTTGTCTCATTAAAATTATGTCGATGCTGTCGGCTGTCTGTTCTCGCGTAATTGTTAATGTGAAGCTATCAAGGTACACAATTTTGTTCAGCGATTTTTGATTGTTGTACAGTCAGGAACAAAACTCTATGAAAGGTTAATGAAATAAGTAAGAAAAATATAAAAGTATCTATGAGATAATCATTCTTAATTAATTCTCCAAACTACGATAACGAGGGTTTTCAGTAGAAAGCCGCGTAGTTTTAATGATGCGAGTGCGTTCTATCTTAAACGATTTCATACAAAGAATACGCGCGTTTTGTCGCGTTGTGCTGCGCAGTTCCGCTGCGTGCGTTTGTACTCGTACACAACACAATGCACTAGGTTAACTACCATACTATTTGGAAAACACAATATGATTTGTCTTGAAACACCAGTTGTACAACAGAGTAACTACATAATATATAGGTACCGCTAGGTACCGCTGCCGTGCACCGACGTCAGCTGACATCGTGATTACGACATCTACACGCTGTCGCCTTAATCAAAAACAAGCGTGTTATTAATTTAGTGTTTTTTATATTTTATATATGCTCGTTTTAAGGTATATATTTCTATGGACCGTAGAATAAGTTAAATAAGAATTATTTCAGACCATAGAATCTGTTAATTTTCTATGGTCTGTAATAAATGATTTATTATTATAGGTTGTACGTTGATTATTGTTCAAAAAGCGTAGACAATTTTTTTTATGAATGAAATTTTATTCATTAACAGGCTACATATCTACACTTTAAGGTTTATGGAAGCATCGACCGGGCTTCAATTCATCAAGAGGATCTTATTCACGGTCACTTTTGAAATTATTCTCAGTTTAGCTATTTTTATCGTTGACTGTACCTGGTTACAGGTTCTAACGAATTATTTCTAACTACGCGGTAGGCTTGTCTACAATTTTGATATCTTTTTATACGAGTTGGTATAATTGCTAAAGTGTCTACGTGAACGAGTACTCACATGCTCATATAAATAAATAATGCTGGACAATCCACACAGCATCTCATGTAGCCCCAAGCTAAGCAGAGCTTGTGTTATGGGTACTAGATGACTGATATACATTATACAATACATAACACAGAATAATATTTGTTATTAGGTATACATAGATAACGACCAGAACACCCGGAACAAATAAATATCTGCAAATCGTACTAACATTTGTCCCGTGGCGGGAATAGAACCCTCAACCTTCTATAATATATATTTAATAAATGCCGACACTCTTGACTTTATCAAATGGAGATACATAAACCTCCCTCTTGTATCCCTCTATCTGTTGCTGAAAACTGCATTAAAATCTGTTAAGTAGTTTAAAAGAAGCCAACTGCGAAAGCGACTTCATTTTATACTATGTAAGATGAGTGTAAAGATGCTTCCATATCTAAAAGGACCTCTAAAACATAGGACATTTATTTAGACGTAGTATTCTTTCCTCTATAATCATTACTAGCGGACCTTCCCGGCTTCGCACGTTATTAGTACGGATCCCTAACTTTTTTGAAAATATAATATAGCCTATATTCACCGGGGATAGTATAGCTTCCCAACGGTGAAAGAATATTTCAAATCGGTTCATTAGTTTCGGAGCCTATTCGTAACAAAACAAACACAAAATCAAACCTTTCCTCTTTATAATATTAGTATAGAAATATATACAATTAGCTAATACTTTTACCTACGTTTTACCAGTCTCCAAATTACATTGCTATTTATAATATCCAACGTAAATAAGTATCAATATACTTTACGCCCAGGCCCGACGGGAATAGCGGCTGTATATTTACACTTTTGAGATATTGCTTCTTTTACAACCTCTCACGTTATGGAATGCCGATAAAAATACGAAGATATCTTTCATTGAGCAAATTTTTTATATTTCATTCAGTAAATTCGGCCTCTTCGACTTATTATTATAACAGAGTATAACACCGACAGAGAACCAAGGTTATCGACATAGCACAAAGAATTAGCAAGCTGAAGTGGCAGTGGGCAGGCCATATCTCGCGAAGCACCGACGGCCGCTGGGGCAAACGTGTTCTTGAGTGGAGACCGCGACTCGATAAACGTAGTGTAGGACGCCCTCCGACCAGGTGGGATGACGACTTGCGAAAGACTGCAGGTAGATGCTGGATGCGGCAAGACGAAGACAGGGCGCTATGACGCTCATTGGGGAGGCCTATGTCCAGCAGTGGACTGATATAGGCTGATGATGATGATGATGTTGATGAAGTATAACACACACATATTACCTTGCATCTGTAAACGCAGGGTGTTTCAATGTTTTTATTTAGTAACAAGCGGACCTTCCCGGCATCGCACGGTTTTAGTACGGATCCCTAACTTTTTTGAAAATATAATATAGCCTATGTTCACCGGGGATAGCGTAACTTCCCAACGGTGAAAGAATTTTTCAAATCGGTCCACTAGTTTCAGAGCTTATTCATTACAAACAAACAAATACATATATATATGAACTAGCGGACCTTCCCGGCATCGCACGGTTTTAGTACGGATCCCTAACTTTTTAGTCTATGTTCACCGGCGATAGCGTAACTTCCCAACGGTGAAAGAATTTTTCAAATCGGTCCACTAGTTTCAGAGCTTATTCATTACAAACTAACAAATATATATATAATATATTTATATATAATATATTTATATATAATATATTTATATATAATATATTTATATATGGATAACGAACTACTTGCAAACTATTGCAAACAATATACACAAAGCTGAACTGAACTAAATAAATTATTGGAAAAAAAAAAAAAATTGTCACAAGTTTTGACATCAGAAGTCTTAGTCAAGTGGTGCTCAAAGCTTTGTGCTAATATGAGTACAAAGAATCTATATCAAAATAAAATTCTTAACTATATTCAATATCGTTATCAAACAGCACAAAATCGTGCATTCAAATAATGGCCGTAAGTCTATTACATTTTACAGCGACAAAATAGCTTCCCCCTAGCTTTAAACAAGTGGTCGAAATATCAGAACTCGACCAAACCAACGCAACACGAGCAAAGCCGTGGGAATCACAAGTCAAATATTTTAATCAATCGCCAATTATAAAATAATCATTAATTTACGTCGGTACAAGCCTACCGCCGTCATGTTCATAATAACTCTAATTAAGATCTATAAACAGTTATAAACACGTATAAGAGTTATAAATAGAATTGCTTGTTTCCGTGATTTTATACTGTAAGTCATATCTTTGCTAACTGTGAAATAAGTAGTCACTTTTTAAACGTTGTTACGTATTTCTATAGTCATCATCGGCCTATCTTAGTCCACTGCTGGACATAGGCCTCCCCAAGGAGCGCCACAGCGCCAACGCCCTGTCTTCAGCTTGACGCATCCAGATCTAGCTGCAGTCTTTCGCAAGTCGTCATCCCACCTGGTTGGAGGGCGTCCTACACTACGTTTCGAGTCGTGGTCTCCACTCAAGAACACGTTTGCCCCAGCGGCCGTCTGTTCTTCGCGAGATATGGCCGGCCCACTGCCACTTTAGCTTGCTAATTCTAGCCATGTCGATAGTTTTGGTTCTCTGTCGGATATATTCGTTGCGAATGTTACCCTAGAAACCACAAAATGGCACAAGCGGCATTACGCTAGCGCAGCATGTTTTTTTTTCTATTTAAGTAATGTTTCCAATCAACATTTTGCTGGAAAACCTACATACACACAGATTTGTCCCAAGCTGGTTTTGAGAAAAGACCAAAGCGGCATAGACTTAATTTCTATTTCAAAATACTCGCTTCGCTCAATACTAAACCATCAAAACTTCAACCTTCATATCCACTTACGGCAACATATTCCTCCATTTTTATATCCCCGGGAACGTGCCACAAAATCATCGATACACTAAAATACAGATCCCTCCCCTAGCTTTCCCGCATTTCCCGGGGGGCAGGCTTCCGATATCAATAGGGATGGGGTAAACCGGGGACTTTTGATCGGAATAAGGATATCAGCGGATACGGTTATGGAAAACGGAAATTAGAAATGAACGCGAACCCAACGCTTAAATTTAATTGACTTAGGTATATAATAAATTTATAAGGTAGGCTGAAGCAAGACTTCTTTGTTAATAGCTACTAAATATTATTTTTTCATCTTTTTAAAAGTAATCGATTCTTCAACGTCGTTATCTGACCTCATATCTTCCTTTAATCTTCTTTTTTATTGTTCTTGGTATACACGTTAGTAATAAGTCGTTATTTTATTTATTGTACTAGGCGTACTAGTTACTTATATAATAATATTTGACGACCGATGTGGCGCGGTGGGCGAAGGTCCGCCTGCAACGCTGAAGGTTGCGGGTTCGATTCCCGCCTCGGAACAATTGTGTGTACGATCTGCAGATATTTGTTCCGGGTGCCCTGGTCGTTTTCTATGTATAATAAAAAATATCTATGTAATGTATTGTATTATGTATATCAGTTATCTAGTACCCATAACACAAGCTCTGCTTACCATGGGGCTAGATAATGCTGTGTGAATTGTCCAGCATTTATTATATTATTATTATTATATTAATATAAATAAAATTTTCGAGCTAAGCCTCCGTATCCCGTAGGTATCTATATTCCTATACTGTCCCATCACTATAGGTTATGAATTTTGACGGCGCCAATTCGCGATGATACCTCGGCACTCGGGTTACGTTGCATGTGTGAAGTATTCTTGTTTATGGCCCTGCCTTAATTGGTTACCCGTTTTACTAAGTGGATAGGGGGTTAAAGCATATGGATGTTGATTTATTAGATTCAGGAACTTTTCGGGAAGAATATCGTTTTCGAAAAATAATAGCAGGCTAATGGTTTGTTCGTCGTTTAGTCTACATACCGGAGCGACAGGAATCAAAACGAATACTTTATTTTCGTCATTATAAGCCTGTGCTAGATATAGCCTCGCCTAACGAGCGCCATAACGCCCTGTCTTCAGCTTGACACATCCAGCCTGAAACGTGAAGCCTGAAGTTTTTCGCAGGTCGTAATCAAACCGGACCGGAGGGCGTCCTACACAACGTTTACCGAGTCGTGGTCTCTACAACTAAGCTGTTGCTGGTTCTTCGCTAGCTGTAGCTTCTTTTTGATCAGTATTTTCTATTAAATCAAGATTGGGTTGTTTAAATAATACCTTGTTAAAAGTGACTAATATGCGTAAATCCACACTAGCGCAGCGGCTGAGAAAATACAGATCTTTGTGACTCAGCACAGCCGTAATATTTTTCGAACGAAACGCATGTGCGGCGCAATACAACCGCTGTGTAGAGCGGCAGCACGAATTTTTTAGGTTAAAAAAAAGATCGCAGTCGTCGAAAAATAATCGCAGTCAAAGTGTTAAAAGGTATAATTTAAACCTTGATTTAATAGAAAATACTGATCAAAAAGAAGCTACAACTACTTCTAACAAGTAAGCAAATCAAGAGATTCTGATCAGCTGAAAAAAAAACCAAAATAGTTTTACGCATCAGTCTAGGCTAGCTTAGTTATTTGTCTCACTTTAGTTCCCCAAGTAAGTTTCTTATAACATACTATAAATACGATTTCTTACATAACTGACGTTTAACTTTTTAATCCGGCTTCATTCAAACAATGACCCATCAAATGAGTCAGTGAAACCGACAGACTTTGACCCAGTTCCGCGGCGTTCATTAACTAAAATAATATAATAATAATGTAATAAGTGGAAATCGTGATGGTGGAGTGAATTACAGAGGCTTACAGCGATTATGCGGCCATGGACGATCAAAATACGACTCTGTAGGACAACTAGTGATTTAACGTGGGTTTACTTGTTTTGAGTCATAATGTGATTAACTAAATACAATAAATGCTCCTCTAAAGCTTGCATGTTATAAGAATGAATCTCAAACTTCATCATCATCAGCCTATAGCAGTCCACTGCTGGACATAGGCCTCCCTGAATGAGCGCCATAGCGCCCTGTCTTCAGCTTGACGCATCCAGCATCTACCTGCAGTCTTTCGCAGGTCGTTACCCACCTGGTCGGAGGGCGTCCTACGTACCTACCTACCTACGTCCGTTTACCGAGTCGTGGCCTCAAGAACACGAACAGAATCTCAAACTTATTTATATAAAACAACCTTTACTTTAATTAAATAATTAGGATTTGTCACGCAAAGTAATATAAATATATACCTAATAAAATAGGTACCTACTTAAGTTTTGATAAGCGCACTCCTAGCTTCTAAAACGTTTATTTTATTATTTATCTATGTTTGTGCATTCTAGGACAAACATACATAAATTTACACTAGCATTGAACCAGACTAATCTTATTTATGGTTATATTGAATTTTTTTTTAAAGTCAATTGTCTTGCTTTGTGTCATAACAGTGGTAGGACGCCCTCCGACCAGGTGGGATGACGACCTGCGAAAGACTGCAGTTAGATGCTGGATACGACAAACTAAAGACAGGGCGCTATGGCGCTCATTGGGGGAGGCCTATGTCCAGCAGTGGACTTCTATAGGCTGGTGAAAAATTCAGATTCACATTCAATAACTGTATTTCCTTGGGTATAAAAAATAAGCACATAGTCAAATTCTATGCTATTAATTTATCAAATACGAAAGACACGGAACCATTTCTAAATAAATATTGCTAAGGCTTATTTAATTTCAAATTTTGTTTGATTTTACTGAACAGAAACTAATAGTGTTTTTCTAGGAATGGTCGATAATACAATTGAACTTTCTCTCCAAACAAACAAAAGTCTCATTTTAGCACAGCCAGGTAATAAAAGTTTCAGTATGCTATATGTTCACTACATACAGACAAACACACCAACGCACGTTACACGTATGAGTAAAATTCAGGTTAAATCACTTTAGTTCTTATCAAAGCGTTGTATAGTCTAATTTAAATTAGCAGAGAAGCGCGTTGAGATCTTTTGTATGAAACTTTGAATTGAGTGGTGAAAACATAATTTTGACTGACAATTATTTGGATTAAGCTTTGTAGTAATGCAATTATTATAATCATTTTTATCTATCTATTACTAAGCATGAAATTACTAGCTTCAGCGCGTGGCTTTACTTGCGTTTTACCAAAATAAAAATTGCTATATTTTCTTACTAGTTTCTGCCCGCGGCTTCGCACGAATTACAACAAAACTCCAAGTAAGTTGCAAAAATTATCAATAAATAAATTTAAAAAAATTGTGAAACATATTCTTTGTAAAAAAGTTTATTACAAAATATCAGATTACCTAGAAGATAAAAAAGCTAGGAACGAGTTTTGCTCCAACTCAAAATCTACCAAATTACAGATAAGAAAATGTACTAGACACATAAGTTATGAACATACTAGTGGTTTCTTCTCACTTCTTCCAATGGTGGACAAAAAATTGAAGTGAACTATAAAATAATTTTAATTGATAATAATGAATAGTATAAAATATGACCTGTCTAAGTGCTTATTTGTATGCTTAAAGCAATAAAAACTTTCATTTTTTTTTTCATTGTTTCTATGGAAACGTTTTAAGATTATTTCTATTCCATGGAAACTGATTTATGGGATAAAATGTAGCCTATGTTTAATTCCAGGCTTATTGCTACATCTATCCAAAATTTTAGCCTGATCCGTTCTGTAGTTTTGGCGTGAAGAAGTAACAACAATTATCGAAAGTTTTACATTTATAATATTAATAGATAAATAAGTGATATCCCAAATTTGTATTTTATCAAGAATAACCTTATTTATTTAAAGGTTACGAAGCTTGAACAACTCTACTATAAAAATGCGCGCTTTACAAAGTGCTCATACGACGTAATTATTTTATGTAACTTATGTTTAAAATTTGTATAATTTTAGTAGTAAATGATTTAATACGTGTTATTTATTATAAATAGTATTTTATCAAAAAACTTTTAAAGGCGTTCAGCCTGTCGAGTTATTAATTAATTGATTTTGTATCTATGTAGTTAGGTTCTAAACAGTGTTTAGTTAATCTACGATTGTAAAAATTTGTCTTAAATAAAGAACTTTGTAAAACAATATCCAAAATTTTAGCCTGATCCGTTTTGAAGTTTTGGCGTGAAGAAGACCTTTCATCGAAACTTTCACATCTATATATATAAAAGAAAGTCGTGTTTGTTACAACACTTATAACTCGAGAACGGCTGGACCGATTTAGCTGAAAATTGGTGGAGAGGTAGCTTAGAACCAGGAGTCTTTTTATCACATTTAAACCGTTTTACGCATAGATTTCCACGGGGGCGAAGCCGCGGGGCGCTGCTAGTTTATAATATTAGTGTATTTAAGTAATTCATTTAGAACAGATAAATATAAATTTGATTATCTTCTATTTATTTATTTACAAAATTTTGGAGGAACTTACAGCTAGGTTTACAAATTATATAGAACATGCCTGGAAAGACCCAGTGTATGTTCCGGCTAATTAAAAGTTTCCGCCGATAGATAACTTAAAATTTTAAGTTATAAAGCTAATCTGTAGTTCTGGGATAGTAATACTAATATCTCCTTTTTCAGTAAGATAAAATTGATTCAATCTTGAAAAGCTAAGACATAGTTGAAACTTCAGGAAATACAAGTTTAAAAATAAAGAAAAAACTCTTTAATTATGTAAAATCGTGAAAGTTCTAATTGATTACCACATTATGGTTCCGCAATGGCTGATTTACTAAAGATGCAATTCTGTTATCAGAACAGTAGCATTATAGAAGAGATTAAATTTAATTATGTATTTATGTTTTCATGTTTATGTTAATGCACTTTAATTGATATTTTCTACATGATTATTTATTTATTTATTTGATTTCGGACTAAGTGGTCTGATATAGGCAGATAATTATTCTGTTTTAAACTGGAACAACAGTTGGAATATTTATCTTTTTCATTCGTAGGAAAAAACTTAAATTAGACTAAAACTTTAGAAACTATCATGGTTATTACCACTAAAGTCATTTTAAACGAGATATTTACCATGATTCGCTTTTTGAGTTATTTTCGAAATATTGGTAAACTCCAAAATCAGATCATGATAAATCATCATCATCAGCCTATAGCAGTCCACTGCTGGACATAGGCCTCCCCCAATGAGCGCCATAGCGCCCTGTCGTCAGCTTGCCGCATTCAGCATCTACCTGCAGTCATTCGCAGGTCGTCATCCCACCTGGTCGGAGGGCGTCCTACACTACGTTTACCGAGTCGTTATCTCCACTCAAGAACACGTTTGCCCCAGCGGCCGTCGGTTCGCGAGATATGGCCGGCCCACTGCCACTTCAGCTTGCTAATTCTTTGAGCTACGTCGATAACTTTGGTTCTCTGTCGGATGTATTCTTTACGAATCCTATCCTTCAGAGAGACTCAGAGCATAGCTCTTTCCATAGCTCGCTGAGCATGGTAAATATTCCGTTTTAAATTAATTTAATCAGACTTATCTATAACTTCATGATAAATGTCCGGCAATACGCTGTAACGCAGACAATTAGACAAACTCTGGTTTTGAGTGTCTTAAGTATTGTATAATTACGTTTTTGATCATTAAAGAAATGCAATACAATACTAAAAAAATCAAAAAATCACGACTCTGTTCTTGTCTGATTTTTAAAATGGATATTTTGAATTTTATTTGTTTTTGACACTGAAATCTAAATAATACTATTATTTAGATTTTTGTAGTGAGGACAAGTTCATGTACCAGTACTTAACTCCTAAAACTGGTATTTGATTAATTTTAACACGTTTAAAAAAAACCTAAGCGCTGTAGTCGTTTATGACCTTAATTATCCGGACCTCTTCATTCTCCTTTGATAACGCCGACGGTCAATGTACCGTAGAGATAATGATATAATTAATAGTATCTGTTAATTGTCAGTTTATTTGTTTTATTACGAATCATTTGAGACAGTAAAATAATGAATTACGGGGTTTTGAACGGTTCATATAATCAGAGCAATTTTACAAAATAGGTTGTGGTGAGGCATTAGTTGTGTTTTATATTAGTCGCGTTTTAAATAGTGTTCTTGAGTGGAGACCACGACTCGGTAAACGTAGTGTAGGACGCTCTCCGACCGGGTGGGATGACGACCTGCGAAAGACTGCAGGTAGATGCTGGATGCGTCAAGCTGTAGACATGGCGCTATGGCGCTTATTGGGGGAGGCGTATGTCCAGCTGTGGACTAATATAGGCTGATGATGATGAAATAATGAAAGAAAATATTTTAATTTACTTAAACAAATGTGATTTTATTTCTAGTTGATGTAAAATGGTGCTAAATTAAAATCTGTCAAGTGTTTCTTCTAGTACCTAGTGTTTTAGTGGATGAAAGTGTTCAAGCTCTACTTATTTTGGGGCTAGATGATGCTGTTTGGATTGTCCAGATATTTTTTTAAATTATTTTAATAAGTACTGCCAAAACTCCTAACTTCTGAAACTATTTCAATTTATTAATTTGTTCAAAAAGCGAACTTTTGAGGATACGCAGTAAGGTGGATAGTAAGAAATAAATCAATAAATAATGCTGGACAATCCACACAGCATTATCTAGCCCCATGGTAAACAAAGCTTGTGTTATGGGTACTAGATAACTGATATACATAATACAATAAATTATATAGATAGATATTTTTTATTATACATACAAAACGACCAGAACACCCGGAACAAATATCTGCAGATCGAACATACAATTGTTCCGAAGCGGGAATCGAACCCGCAACCTCCTGCGTCGCAGGCGGACCTTCGCCCACCGCGCCACATCGGTCGTCAAAATAAGAAATAATTTATTATGTCATCTTATAAAAACCATGTGAAACAAAACTTTACAGATTTACAGAATCAGAAATATTTCAACACATTTGTTGTTTGTGCAAATTGCCGGTAGGTAGTTTAAGCATAAAAAATAAATAAATAAAAAAAATTTAATGTATAACACTGTCTTCGACGACCGATGTGGCGCGGTGGGTGAAGGTCCGCCTGCGACACAGGAGGTTGCGGGTTCGATTTCCGCCTCGAAACAATTGTGTGTACGATCTGCAGATATTTGTTCCGGGTGATCTGGTCGTTTTCTATGTATAATAAAAATATGTATGATGTAATATATTGTATTTTGTATAACAGTTATCTAGTACCCATAACACAAGCTCTGCTTACCATGGGGCTAGATAATGCTGTGTGAGTTGTCCAGCATTATTTATTTATTTACTGTGTTACGGCTTGATAGTAAATCTATTGCGAAGTTGAGATTTTTGGCAGTAGGGCAAGAGTTCTATCTGAGCCCTCAGGGCAACAGTTTCTCACCAGAGTCAATAATCTCTTCAAGGTAGAGAAATCCAACCCAACTAGTAATAAAATAGGCTTTTGCGGTCACTATAATGACCGGAAGTTCTGCCATTACCGGAAAGGCTTCGATATTATACTGTCTATTGATTTCGTAAGCCATTTTACTGTTTTTGTCAACATTAATAGCTTAGGTAGGTATTATATATATTTAGGTATTTATATATAGTATTGGTAGTCTTTTGGGCTTTATATAAAAGGGTTTTTATAATATCTGCTCAAACGGAAAATACCAGTCTTGATATTTTCCGCTTGAGAGGTAAAATATCATAGAACTAAATTGTTCTTTCTACCTATCTACCATCACTGTTTAATATTATAAGTATTTATTTATTGACGAATAACAAACGACTACATTTAATTTATTTTATTATATTTGTTGGTACACTGTGTAAAGGATGATTCACGCTACACCGTGTCGCGAGCGGGCCTTGCCCCGGCCGGGGCACTGTCAAACAATACCTACCGATATTTCAACGCGGTGCCCCGGCCGAGTCCCGGCGGCGCACGGCCGAGGCACGGCCGAGCCACGTCAAGCATGAATCTCTTTATACAAAAAGTATACTATAATGACAGTGCCCCGGCCCGGTCGCGACACGGTGTAGCGTGAATCATCCTTTTATATGAGCGATATTCACAATGTAGCCAACAGCGCTATCCACATATGAGTTATATACATATGTATGTAGATAAAAAATACATGCAACTAGAGAGCCTAACAAGCTAGGCAAGAACTAGGGCCCTCGCCCTAGTTCTAGTTTTAGTAGGAAGTAGTTGGTTGTTTAAGAGGTTAAACAACCAAGTTAAGTTAATAAAGGTACTACCTACTTAAAGAAGTATACTTAATCTCAACCTCAACAGCCTATATTAGTCCATTGCTGGACGCAGGCATCCCCCTGATTACATTACGCATTACGCGGTAATGCTCATAATCCTCATGCTGGGTACATGCCCATAATATTATTCTGTATAACACGCCACCGTCTATACTTGTTCTAACACTTCATGTCCATCCAAAGGTTGCCTGACAGAGATCGCTCATAGCGATAAGGCCGCCCATTGTACAACACATTCTGTATTTGTATTTTTCCTGTCTTATGTATCTGTTTTTATTTGGTGTGCAATAAAGAGTTAATTGTATTGTATTGTATGCCCAGCAAATATTGATGCCCAACCACATTTATGTAGGTTGGGCATCAATGTTTTGTGCTAAATTGTTCTGCGACGACTAATATTTCGAATTTTATTTAACAGGGGATCTAATTATGTAACTTTGTATCATTATATTCCGTATAATAACGACCTTTAGCAGAAAACTTCGATTAAACATACGTAGTTCCTAGTTGAGCTTTATTGCATTTCCTTTTGTCTATTTCTAATTGTTGGTTTAAAGTTCTATTAAAGTTGATGTCGACCTATGTTTGGCAAAACGAAACAACCGCATAAAAAATACGTTCGGACGAGCTTCACGTTCCAAAGTATTTTAACACTTTGACTGCGATTTTTTTTTCGACGACTGCGATCTTTTTTTAACCTAAAAACACAGCGGTTGTGTTGCGCCGCACATGGGTTTCGTTCGAAAAATATTACAGCTCTGCTGAGTCACAAAGATCTGTATTTTTTCAGCCGCTGCGCTAGTGTGGATTTACGCATATTAGTCACTTGTAGAAAACACATACCGTGTGATTTCAGTAGTCAAAGTGTTAAGCTTATCTTGTTGCTTTATTTATTAACTAAAACATGTTAAAATATTGTTACTAATGACAAGAAAGATGATTATTTTATTCCGTGACAAATAGGAATTATAATAAAAAAACAATTATAAACACTTTAACATTTTATCTGATTTATATTCTTGTTGCATATTTGATATAAAGAAATAATGCGATTTTACATTACTTTTTACGATTATACATTACATTTGACAATTAAATAAATAAATAAATAATGCTGGATAATTCACACATGCCCCTATGCTAGCCCCATGGTAAGCAGAGCTTGTGTTATGGGTACTAGATAACTGATATACATAATACAATACATTACATAGATAGATTTTTTTTTATTATACAAAGAAAACGACCAGAACACCCGGAACAAATATCTGCAGATCGTACACACAATTGTTCCGAGGCGGGAATCAAACCCGCAACCTTCTGCGTCGCAGGCGGACCTTCGCCCACCGCGCCACATCGGTCGTCCCACATCGGTCGTCCAAATTCTGAATTAAATTTTATAAGTTTGACTAAGGCGCAAAATAACACTATCGGCAGATATCAATAATTATAGGCCCAACACATACAAAAACAAAAAAGATCCATTTCTCAAAATCCGAACGATTACCAGCTTCCGCAGAAGCAAAAAAACCATATCATTGACGCCAATTGGAGACGTTTTTTCGTCAACATTTAACCATTTCCGACACTGCGGAACCATTTTTTGTCGAAAGCTGTTTTTTTATTCAAGCAAATAATTTTTTTTTTCTTAATGTCTCCATCTCTTATTGTAGGCTTATATTAATTAATTATATTTAACACAGAAAACAGAAAGATACTCTATTATTTTTTATTTATATTTTTTAATATTAAAACTTTAATGCGAGTTTTATTTGTAAAAAAATCTTCCATCAACATTTCAATCATCTTTGAGAAATTAACTTATCCATTTTGATTTTTATTTCGAACATGATCTTAACACTAACTTTGCAATTTGTAAAATCTTATGTTTATGCAAATAGTATGCCATTTTATGCAAATTTTTGTGCCACTTACCAGAAATTATAATTTGTGAAGACTTACCTGTCTTGCAAAACTTTCCAAATTCCTAAATACGTTTTTTTTAACACAGCGGGATCCTTTTGTCTCAACCAACACCTAGGTGGCCACCGGCGGGGTTCCAGCACGCGTTCCAATTAGGTTGTTTGTCTGTTCATCTGTTAATTTATTTGGTGTAAAAACTGACCCTTATTAGTTAGCTGGTGCATGATTTGTAACGGAGAAAGATTTCATATTTTTTTTCTTGTTTTGCTTCAAAATTATTTGCTGTGATTAATATTATAATGACTAATGTCTATTTAATGAATATATTGTATAATGTTTAGTTATCAATAATTACTCATTAAATAGAATGTTTTCTCTCTTAAATTCTTTTTATAATTATTTAGTTAATTATTTGTCTTAGTTCAGTTTGGATTAGTGTCATATGATTTATTGCACAATAGTAGGTATTTACAATTTATAAAAAAATCAACCAACTAGATATTATCTACAGGCTGATAGTTAAAAAAGTATATAAATAAAGTTAATTACAAAAAAAAATCAGAATGTCCCGGCGACAAAATCATAACGTAAAAAAACCTGTACCTATAATGCGCCGCTTTTGAAGCCAAATCCTACCCAATCTCGAAACTATTATCCCATATATAAACCCAGAACCTTACGTGACTGTCCGGTAATTTGTCTTGAAAGAGGAAATTCCGTCCACGAAACCAATTTGCTGTCAAATTGTGTAAAAAAGTCACCCTTCTTGTCGGCGACAGATTACTGGCCGAGGCGCCGAACGACGACCGAAAAACAAAAAGATATAGTTTTGTCGATGTGTCATCGAGTCGCACGCAAAGGGTATTGGCTTCGACAACTAATTTGGAACAAAAATGGTATTGTGCAAATCGACGGACAAAAAAAGCTAAGTAGGTAAGTAGGTATGGTGTGTCTACTCTTATCACTTAGACTCAGATTGGTCCATTGTGCGTATAGTAGGGGAGCGGGGGGCTAGTTGTAACAATTTTTAGATTTTTTGATGGGGAAGTCAAGATAACAAATATTCTAATAATGAAGTTATTTTATAGTAAAGGAAAAATATCCATTTATCCATAAGAATGATAATTGGGCTTGATTTCATAATGATTACTTAAAAAAAAAAAATATTGCAAACATAGTCGCTTGTTACAACATACCCCGTTCTTGGGGCAAGTTGTAACTGGTGTGGGGCAAATAGTAACAACATAATTAAAACAACATATTTATAGAATTTCAGGCATTTATTGTTTGGTAAACAGCTTCTGGGGTCCTCAGTGATAGCCTTGGATTCCGTTCCAATTTTCTCCCCTTCCTCTGGTGTAAATACTAATCTTGGTTTGGTGTATCCAACAGAAAGAGGCTCGCCCTTTTCTTTTTTCTTAATGTATCTATACAGTGACACATGACAAAGGTCAAATATTTTTGCAGCTTGCCGAATTTTGGTACCATTTTCGGAAACTTCCCTTACAGCTTGCTCTTTCGACTTAGCAGCCCTTCCCGATACTCGCTTGTAATTTCTCATCCTAAAACACAGAAAAAAAAGTTCTGCAATATGTAGGGATTTTGCCCAGCTGTGGGATATTGTATAATTAGGTATTTAAAAAACTATTTTAAATGTGAATAACGACAAGCATAGGTACACACTTACGTTTAAAAACATGAAGAGGCAAGTTGTAACATGTTACAACGTGCCCCGAGATGTCGTTACAACTTGCCTCATGGCAATATTTTGGACATTTTTGTTTATAGAAAAAAAATGGTATAATTTATCCAAAAGAAAATACTAACTTAAGATAGCTTAATATTTTGACTATATAAATCAATGGAAACTCACTTCAAAAAAACAATGCAGTAACCTAGAATCAAACTTTACGAACTTAAGTTTTTTACGTTACCTGGCAAAAATGATGCACCTGCACACGACCACTCACTGCGCACTCCCGCACGATACTGACTGTGTTCACGTCGTAGGCCACCGTATAAGGACTTGATTAGCGCAAATTCCAACACAAAATATTCGATACCTGCTGAGTAATTAAGCTGTTAATACTTGCCCCCGTTACAACAAGCCCCCCGCTCCCCTACGTAGATATTTTACTCTCATTATAAGTAGTAGGTACAATAGATTAACTTAATAATATTGTATTAAATATGTATATGCAGTCAAATATGTAAAGTATTTTTAAACTTACGCGATCTGAACACATAATTATAAGTATTGATACAACGGGTATTTCACGTCACGGGATGACATCCCGTGACCACGACAGAGTGTAAACCTGTTGAAACGTCGGGAAAAAAGGTAAATAAACGCGATAAATACCCGTTGTATCAATACTTATAATTATGTAAAATATTGTGTTAAACATTAGGCAATAAGTATATTTTATTTTAATATCACCAACACGCGACATAGGCATCCATATATAAATGTTTTCGAATTCTGTTTCTTGATAGAAAATAATAACTCTACTCGAACAAAATGATTAGGTAGTAATTTTCTATATAGAAAATAATAAAATGACCTAGGCAGTAGGTAGGTTCTCATTCCAATCATTAACACAAACATTAAACCAATTAATCAATAGACTTTGTGAA
Source organism: Eupithecia dodoneata (assembly GCA_947044415.1). Classification (NCBI taxonomy): domain Eukaryota; kingdom Metazoa; phylum Arthropoda; class Insecta; order Lepidoptera; family Geometridae; genus Eupithecia; species Eupithecia dodoneata. The sequence continues at coordinate 4,812,222 of OX345678.1, forward strand.
CTGTGAAGGCAATAAACATACTAACAGCTACAATAAAAACTCACCGTTTAATCTGTCCTTTACAACTTGATGCGCGAAGGCTGCGGCCGCTGCTTGCCTCATAGGATCCAACGCTACTCCCCAAGCCCCCAACGCGCCCAAAGCTCTATGAGCTGGAACCCTCACCACTCCAGGGTTACCACCAAAACCATATCCAGCTCCCAAACCCAACCCTGGCCTCAATAAAAGTCCACCATTAGAATAAAGTCCAGGATTATGTGAAAAATTCAAGGGTAAGCTGTCTTTGCCATCATCTTTAGCACTCTCAGATTCCGTATCCTGGTCTTGATCACTCCTGTCGTCACTTTCCCTGGAATTTCTACGCTTGTCTATGTCTTCGAACTGTTTCCCTAAGAGACGGGATATGCTGAAAGGTAGGTTAACCCTCGGTTGAGGGTCTGTCATGTGTTCGTTGGGGGAATCGTGATATCTGTCATGGTAACTATCTGAATCTCTATCGTCTGAGTTAACACTTCTGTCACAGTGACCCGACAGTCTACTATCAGAATCAACATTGATCTCTTCTTGATCATCATCAGAATGTAGAGACGACATTATCAAAGTTTTTTTTACACCACTTTTTAATTCACCGAACGAGTCCATTCATTTTTGTTCACTGATTTAATTTCCAAGTTCAAAATTCAAAACAAAAACAATTGGAACGCGTTCTTATTTTGAGAATTGGTAGGGTTGGCGCTCCACGGTCGACCGCGCGCGACCGAATCGTTACACAAAATATCCGACAGAACGAGCCAATCAGCGTACCCCCACCGCTGCACCTCTCAAACGCGATAGTTTGACCGCACAAACGCCTTTACTAAGCCCGTTGAGTGGAACAGTTTCCAACAAAAGCTTAATACGATTTCCAAACATAAAAACTCGTTTGGACTCACTAACTTAAAGAGAACGATTCGTTCCGTCCCTCTCGAGGTGCTTCTCGCTTCAATTGAGACCCCCCTCGTTAATTTTAACACCGCAATTTCGACTCTAGAGCTAAGCAACAAAGTCTACAACAGCTTATAACGTGTAGGCAGTTGGCACATTTTTACTAGTGCTGTAACGAGGTAAACGGATCCAAGAACATTTTGTTAGAAGAAGACCTCCGTGCGATTCTGAACGGGTTATCGCTACGCTAGAGTGGGATGGCTATAGTTGTGTGAGAGGGCGTGGTCTATAGTGTTGTAACGCGTCGTTTAAATCCAGTTATGGTCTGACAAATGGTGTACATATTAAGGGGGGCAATGTTAGGAAACTATTTTTGAATCTTTTAAGACAGTTAAATTATTTACGTTCGGCGGTCGGCCAGGCTTCTCCATAGACAATGCACTTTATAATAAAATAGATCCCAAGTTTCGTGTTATGGTCATAGATAAGTAGGGATAATGTATTGTTGAAGATAGCTGGTTTATTGTATTGTTTCTGAAGTTTCGAGTAGTAAAGGGTGTTAGATTATGGTTTTGTGCGATAAGCGGGGATTGCATTTACAATAATGGTCGGGTCTTATTGGAATGTATTGGGTTATGAATTATGAATTATTTGACTTGGGTGACTACGCATTTAAGTGGTCGAAAGGGTTTGCATTTGCAGCATTAGGTTTAGTTAGGTTTTGACAACCGATGTGGCGCGGTGGGCGAAGGTCCGCCTGTGACGCAGGAAGTAGCGGGTTCGATTCCCGCCTCAGAACAATTGTGTGTACGATCTGCAGATATTTGTTCCGGGTGTTCTGGTCGTTTTCTATGTATAATAAAAAATATCTATCTATGTAATGTATTGTATTATGTATATCAGTTATCTAGTACCCATAACACAAGCTCTTACCATGGGGCTAGATAATTAAGTGTGAATTGTCCAGCATTATTAAAAAAAAAATAGTATCGTTTTTAAAAAAATTGTAAAGAGTTTTATGTTTTTTCTTTCTGCGTAAAAAAACTAATGAAAAGCGCATAAAGACCCTGCGTCTGAAAAATAAAAGTCGAAACCAATTTTTCATCCGATTTTGCCTCATAAGAAATTATCTTAGGAAAACCAGTGTGATCAGAATGTTGATCAAGGAGAGCCGCACTTCGATTTAATGATGCGACAATTACCGCTGATTTAATTTATTGTTTACATATGGAAACTTCAGAAAACGGCAATCATAAAGGTGCAATTCCAAGACGGACCGCAGACCGCAGACCGCAGACCGCAGCTGCAAACTGCAAGCGACACTGCTTGTCTCTATGCATCTGTATAAAATTGATTCCAAGCACAGTGGCCTGCGGCCGCGGCGCGCAACGACCGCAGACTGCAGCGCCAGTGGTGTCGCCACCGTGCTTGGCAATAGAAGCAACCGCGATTGCAGGCAGCACTGCGGGCAACCGCAGCCGCTAGCCGCAATGTCGCCTGCGGTTGCAGACTGCGGCCCATCTCGGACTTGTACCTTTATGGTCCTTTCATTCCATTCTTGGGGTGGTGTGCTTTGAAACAATAATTTGAGCACACCACCCCAAGAATATGTTCAATCGGACGTTGTTAAGTAGAATATACACAATCCACAAAAAGTAAAGTTGGAGTTATCGCGGACATAGGCCTCCCCCAATGAGTGCCATAGCGCCCTGTCTTCAGCTTGCCGCATCCAGCATCTACCTGCCCTCTTTCGCAGGTCGTCATTCCACCTGGTCGGAGGGCGTCCTTCACTACGTTTACCGAGTCGTGGTCTCCACTCATGAACATAATACATACTTGAAGTAGTGTTTCTTTTTATTTCTCAGAATGATCCCCAAATCTAGAACTAAGGTATAAAATAACTGTAATTTTAGAACACGTGACGCAGGTTCTACGCAATTATAGAATTTTAAATATAAAAACCTATCCCTATCATTTTTATCATCCAGCCCTTAAATCAATTTCTGAGCCGAAATCACCAGCAGTGTTATTTTCTGGAATAATACAAATATTCCCTAATCTCTTCGAGTACAACATTATCTAAAGATAATCGGTAGAATTCGTAGCGATTTGGAGAAACTGTCACATGGGTGTGTAAAAAAAACTATTTAATTTTTTTACTCAAAAATGTGTCGTGTGACATGCCTCACACGACACATTTTTGAGTTATTACGAAAAGTATCGGTCTGTGTCGTTTTTATTAAATAGTTTTTTACATTAGGTATCTACCTGGTGCTACTTTTTATTTCGCAGAAAGGAACTATGTATTTGTATTATGGATCAAGTTATCTGAAATGATTTTTTTTTTATTTATTTATGTATCAAAAAGTACAAAATAGCGTACAACCCGTTTATTCCGTAGTAACCCATATAACAGAAACGACCCACAGAGTTTGAGTCGTCTGAGCTGAATAAAGAAGGGACTGGTTCTGTAATAGTCAATTTAACTGAAACTACTCAAGTGGTTTGAGACAATTATGTTGTATTGAATGTAGACTAATATCTTTGAAATTGAATTTTCGAAAACGATCCAAAGACACTGGGTGATTCATAATAATAAATTCATTTATTTCAGACCAGTTGGTCCAGTTCATTATTACAGTTGTTTCCAAAAATAAACCCCTCCTTTTTATGGCTTGGGTCCTTCAAAAAACAACCATAGCCGTTTATTTCCATTTTAAAGATCGAAGAAGAAGCCAGGTAGGTTTAATTTTTAAGAAAGTTACTTAACTTACAGCGCCATCTCATGGCAAATAGCGTCGAAGTAGTAAGTTGAATGAAATTCATAATGTACTACCTACGTTATGGAATGTACTACGTTATAGACATCTAGCGGTGGGTAGCAGAACTACATACCCTGCTACGGTGCTACGCAGTCCTACAAAACGCTCCGAATTACGGTTGGCATGGTTTTAGGTTAGTTTGTTAAGAACCAACATTTAGGGCCATGTAAAATAATCTTTGTTTGCTACCAAACAGTTTTTTTTAATCTTTATTTAATTATAGAAGGTTAAATGACTATGCCACCCTGGAAAATATACTTAATAAACTTAGTATCTACGCTTAATTTCTAATTTAACAAGTGTTTAACATCTCTTATTTGCCTGAGCACTCAAATTAATGTATCTACCTATATTTAATATAGGTAGTACTAATTGAACGGGGTTTTGTCGTGTTTATTTACCCATTTTTCGGGGACTCAGTCATCACGTGACCACGACAGTGCGTAAACCTGTTGAAAAGTCGGGAGAAATAGGTAAATAAACGCGATAAAACCCCTTTAAATTTGTACCTAATTAATATATTTAATTAAAACATTTTGTGTAGGTATAATCCCATATTTCATATGTCAATGAATTGGTAAGCTATGTAGTTGATAAGTTAGGTAGAACTTCTTGATGCATGAAATTGAAATTTGTTCGCCACAGTATGATGTAATAAAAAATTGTAAACATAATGTTTGAGCTGGTGAAATTGATAAAGCTACGTCGAAAATCTTAATTGTGGAAGATGTTTTGATAAATTTAGAAAATGATGGCACCTAAAATAATTTTGATGTTTTTCTTTTTCTGCGGATCAAAAGCTGGTAAGTGTGAAGTATTTTCAGTGAACATTTTCTTCAGTCATTGCCTCATCATCAATGGTCTCCAACATTTCGTCTTTCGAGCGAAATGCGGTTAGAATCGAACTTAGGTTCTTTCTTCTGGCTTCAACGTCGAGCGAGACATCACTCGAGTCTTGGTTTACTGCTTTGAGAGTCCTGGCAGGCCTCTCAATTGCTGTTCAGTAGCCGATTGGCTGCGATGGTTTTCTTGCGTTTGGACATCATCGGGGAGTTCCCGGGGAAGAGGTCGCCAGGAAAGTCTTGCATCTGGCGGCCTCGCCTGTAGGGGAGCGAGTCCGTTGAGGTGAGCGTCCGTTGAGGTGTGTGACGTGTAACCTATGAAGGTTACACGTCACACACACCATAACACAATAGCTAAGCTATACACTAGCCAAACTACATGTCGAATGATTGTAAACAACCCGTCCATACTTAAACTAAAATTCACTATGTTGCCGCGTCTTTTTATATGCAATTTAGATTACCTACACATTACCTGCTCGATTTAAGATCCTTCAATAAATATTGCATACAATTATATCTGAAACTCGACACCAAGAAAGTGAGTTTGTGTCGTGGTTTTGTTAACAAACAGCTTACATCGAGTTTGGCTAGTATACGCTATTTTTACCGATTTTTCTACCGAAAGGAGAAGCAACAACAAAACACTCACAGAGCCGCAACACACATAGAACATGTTCGGCTCTGTGTGTGTTTTGTTGTTTTATGTTTGTTTGTTGATTTGTCCGATAATTATGGAACGATTTGGACAATCATTCGTTATTCATGTAATTACAGAAAATTATCCCATACAATATGTATAAAATATGTGACGCTTTCCAAAAAGGCGTTAAGAATACGATTGATTATATAAAATAATAATACATTATGTAATAATAATATAATAAATAAACAGGACCAATCATGAACTCGATCCGTTAGATCCGGCAAGGCACAGCTGTGGGGGAAACCAGACCCTACATGGGACCCCTTTGACCTGCCTTTATGTGCATAACGTAACAACTTAGCTGTAAATTGCTGTAGTATATGATTATTTACAATAAACCTCATAGGACCAGTCATGAACTCCACCCGTCGGATCCTCCAAGGCTCCGCTGTGGGGGAAACCAGACCCTACATGGTGTACCTTCGACCAGCCTCAGCTGAGTTAGAAAACCACGACCCCAACTGGCTCTGTGGGGGTGTCATCATCCATGAGAGATACGTGCTAACCTCTGCAGCTTGTATTGAGGATGTCAAGCATTTCTATATTATATCTGGGACTAACAAGTAATTTATGTTTTATATTCCATCTATAATGAGAGCTGTGCGTAGAATATTTTAGATGAAATTCACAATTATTCATTCCTAAAACAACCTCGTAAAAAAAACTGACTTCTAACCCAAGGGTTGTCACTACATAGAATAAAACAAAGTCGCTTCCCGCTGTCTGTCTGTCCCTATGTATGCTTAGATATAAAAAACTACGCAACGAATTTGGATGCGATCGATGGATGGAGGCGGCTCAGGACCGCTATTAGTAGTCTTATGGGGGAGGCATGCTATGATGATGATGATGCCATAAAAGTATAAAAAAATAAAATAAAATAATCATTTATTTTCTCTTCACAAAAAGGTTATCATACAGGTACATAATTGTTATGCAAGGTGTAGTGCAGTACACAGATACCTGTTTGTGAGAGACTGGTGCCAGTGATAGGTTTTAAAACCTGTGTTATTAGTCACCAGTGCCTCCTTCACAGACTTCAGTAAATTACTAGTTATTATTAGTGGTTTGTGCCTTGATGCGGAAATATTATTTGAAAAAAAAAATTAAACTATAATTATTACAGGTATTAAGGGCTACAGACAGTCTACGTATGTAGTGCATGTGTGTGCTAGATGTCGGGGTCTCCTGCTCTCCGGCACTCGGCTTGTGAGAGACAGTGCAGCAGGAGACCTCATGTGAGAGTGTGCTTGATGAGTGAGAGTTTAGCATAAGTTCCGATTAGAGTGGTCTGCTTATTGTTATGTATTTTATATACTATGTATTGATTTTACGTGTGGGCTGATGTGATGCCATAAAGGTCCCTTAGTGGAGCGACTCATCAGCCGAAGGTACGGCAACAAAAGTTCAGCCGTAGTATTCCGTTGGTTGGTATGACAAACCAAACGCTCAGAACGCGGCGTTTTGTTCAGTGCGCTTCGTGACGGAAAATTTCGTGCGTTGTCGTTGTCGGTGTCGGTTGCCGCTCGTCGCTTACCGCCGTACCCTGCACCCGATAAGCATACGCTGAACGAATTATCAACTACGCGCGCCGAATTTCGGTCGCGTTATGTGTCGCTTTCTATGTAAAATACATTGAAGGCGTTTTGGCTGAAATCGCTCGAAGGCAGGTTCGGCGTTACGCTGAACACGACGTAATTTCGGCTGATGTGTCATAGGGAACTTGAAAGCACTGCGAGCGTATTGAACCGAACGATTGGCGCCATACGTTCCGTAGATGTGTCGCGATACTTCTATAGGTATTGTCACTAACTAAATCAATTATATTTGCAGATGGACACCACCAACAGAAGAGAATGACTGCATTAAATACGGAAAGAAGAAAGCTGTATGGAAATGCGAACCAACAAGTAAGTTCCATAGGCATCCAACACATATATAAAATTCATTTATTCTACTTTATTAATTAACGCATTGCATGACAAGACCAGGGGGCTATTGGCGCTCATTAGGAGAGGCGTATGTCCAGCAATGAACGATTATAATTTATTCTTGACCTACTAGCAACCTTTCTGGAATAAACAACTTAGGTACCTCACATAAAAACTTTTTAAAATGTAAAACACAAAAACAGAAATTTAAGGAGCGATAGGGTTGTACTGGAAATGTTCCACAACTTTAAACTTGAATTTATTGACGACTAGCGGCCCGCCCCGGCTTCTCACGGTTGTAAATGCACGAATTATAGAGATATAAACCTTCCTCTTAAATTCTTCCACTATCTATTAAAAAATCTCGAATCAAAATCCGTTACCTAGTTTTAAAGATCTAAGCATACATAGGGACAGACAGACAGCGGGAAAGCTACTTTATTTTATACTATGTAGTGATTTGAGGGATTGTATCTTATTTCCTCCACCTTACAGGCTATTTCTTCGACGGCGGAGAGTTCGATAACATCCGCTGGATGTCCAACGACATCGCCGTCATCAAAACAGAAGATGACTTCAACTTCGCGCGGCGGGTGAGAGGCTGTGACTACTCGCCTAAGAAGATTGCCTTCAATAATGTTACCGTGGATCACGAGAAAGCGGGATCCGTGGCGTCGATTGCTGGATGGGGGTCTATTGAAAGATTTGGCGATTTTAATGTAAGGAAAGAGATATTAAATTAAAATAAATAGGGAAAGTCCCAGGTTCAAGTCAGGTCCAAATGTACGGAGATGTTCATTAATTAGTAGGTAAAGTTAGTAGTAAGTAAATGAGAACTTTAGCTAATTAAAATCACTGATCACTTTTCAAAAGTTTATTGAAATAGTTAACACTTTGACTGCGATTTTTTTTCGACGACTGCGATCTTTATTTTAACATATAAAATTCGTGCTGTCGCTCTACACAGCGGTTGTGTTGCGCCGCACATGCGTTTCGTTCGAAACATATTACGGCTGTGCTGAGTCACAAAGATCTGTATTTTCTCAGCCGCTGCGCTAGTGTGGATTTACGCATATTAGTCACTTGTAGATGGTACATGCAATACACATGTATTGCATGTACCTACTTAAGGTACAGAGTAAACGAGGGTTCATTACGGTTGTATCGCGTCGCGGTCAGTGTCGTAACTGCAGTAGCTAGGTGGACAAGGGCCCCGGTGCATAGAGAAGTAATCGGGCTCTCACCGCTCCTCTTTACAGTGTCCACGTAGCAATGAACAGCATATATTAGAATAGATGCAAAGTAAGATCGAATGAAAAATTAACTAAAAAGTTGACGGGTGGAATAGTCGAATTGATCTCACGACCGTCAAGGGCGTCAAGCACGTGAGCTTATCGCTGATACAATGTGCTACGGACGTAGTCAACCAAACTACCAAATAACAATAACAAAAAAATGTTTGATGTTCATTTAAAATCATTAAAAAAAACACTTGTGAGCAGGCTTGAAGTCTAGCTTCAGAAGCTGGCTGACCCTATCTTTTCAAAGCTTAGATTAGAGGGCCCCTTGAGCTCCGGGGCCCTGGTGCACTGCACCGCCCAGCCCTACGATAGCTACGCCACTCGTAAGGGCGTAAATATACTGATTCAGCAAATTAGAAGCAATTATGCTATTGTATGCATTGATCTGTACATCGTCGTACACAGTAAAAACATATAATAATATTATAGATTGTCATACAACAAAAATAAATAAATATAGACTATACCAGCTGCGCCCCGCGCTTTGAAATCTAAACCTTTCTCTGGAAACACTCTATCTATTTAAAAAAACCGCATCAAAATCCGTTGCGTAGTTTTAAGGATCTAAGCATACATAGGGAATTTTGGACAGACATTCAGCGGGAAGCGACTTTGTTTTATACTATGTAGTGATTTAATATGTCAATTTTCGTCATAATAACGGAGTTGTTTAAATAACAACTTTTCAGAATGTGCTGAGATCATCTGAGAACTCCAAGGAACTCCTAGAGACCGAGGTGAAGCTAATATCGAAAAGGAACTGCAAGAAGCGATGGCCAGAACGCTACCACGACGTCATCGAGGACTCCATGATCTGCACTAAAGATATGATGGACGCTGAGATGCCGGCGCCTTGTGCTGTACGTATTTTGATATCATCCCCATAATTTTAAGATTTCCTACATCATACGTATATAAAAGATTAATTTATCGAGTATCGTGTACCTTTTGTTCGTGGTCACGAGGCGACTGTAGGTGCTGTAACGCGATGATGATGAAAATGATAATTCTTTGTTCGTGGTCACGATGCGACTGTAGGTGCTGTAACGCGATGGTGATGAAAATGATAATTCTTTGTTCGTGGTCACGATGCGACTGTAGGTGCTGTAACGCGATGGTGATGAAAATGATAATTCTTTGTTCGTGGTCACGAGGCGACTGTAGGTGCTGTAACGCGATGATGATGAAAATGATAATTCTTTGTTAATGGCAATTGTGTCTGGTTGGACACTTTTTAAACGCGGAAGTTTGTAAGTATGGATGTATGGATGGATGTTTGTTACTCTTTCAAGTAAAAACTACTGAATGGATTTTAATGAAATTTTACAATAATATAGCTTATACATCAGAATAACACATAGGCTACAATTTATAAAGATATATTGTATTTTATCCAAAATATCTATCACCACGCGGGTGAAACCGCGAGGCGCAGCTAGTAGAAAATAATTGAATGAGTAATCAAATTATGAAGATTGTTCGATATTTTCACCAGAGCCTAGTTCGTTATCTAGCAGGGTGTACCACGTGCAGGTTAGGTTGGCTTGGGAGACGAGATGTTGGAATACCTTACACCCCGCTATATCGCGATGAACTGTAGGGGAAAATAAAACAAAAATACCTGATAAATTAATCTTTAATTCGCGAAAGGTACAAAAAGTTTTATCCTATATAATCATCAGCCTATCTTAGACTCACAGGGCCGGAGGGCATCCTTCACTACGTTTACCGAGTCTTGATCGCCACTTAATTAACGTTCCTCCTACATCATCATCATCATCAGCCTATATTAGTCAACTGCTGGACATAGGCCTCCCCCAATGAGCGCCATAGCGCCCTGTCTTCAGCTTGACGCATCCAGCATCTACCTACATACTAATCTTATAAAGGTGAAAGTTTGTACCGTTGTTGTGAAGATGTTTGGCCGAAGTCAATGCCAAAACTATTGAATATAATAAAAAATGAATTAAAGATAAATAATCGTGGTTTTTTATTACAGGGAGAAGTGAATTGCAAAGGCTTGCTGTACTCCGACGAAGTGATAGAAGATGAAGAAGACAAAGAGGGAAGACGCTTCTTAGAGCAGACCACGTCAGTCGTTAGCGCTTCCTCGCAAAATGATTTCAGACGGTCGAAGACACTCCCTATAGGAGGATTCTGTGAGGTTAGTTTCATAGTTTTATCATTGCAATTCAATTGTAATACTCCTAAGTGTTACAACTGTGTCAATAGTACTATGAAAATGAAAAATGAAAATATGTTTATCCTACACCTAAACAGAACTAAAGTTAATACAGATTTGTTATGGGTTAAGTAGACAGAATTAATTAACAAAAGTGCTAATGATTCCCACACTAGGCTGGGCCTGTATCGTGGGAACCAATATGATTACCTGGTAAGAAGTGCGTCAATTTAATGTCAAATCTATGCAGAGTTATACAAAATAATGTATAAAAGAAATAATTAATTTTTAAGTACAGATATTTAAGAAACAAATAGGAAGTAACTAAAACAAAACTAAAAATAAATTAGAAACTAATTATACTTAAACTACTACCAGTTATACTTCTCAATAGTACTACTGACACGGCGGCGAAATATTTACTTTCATGCATTCTTATTAGTTAACTGTTCTTAGATAAAACTTTTGTATTCTAGAATGACCACGGAGGGCCCTTAGTAATAGGCCAAGGGGCCACTGCAATGGTGATCGGTGTGATCTCAGCCAGTCAGACCCACGAAGTGTCCAACAAGTGCTTCGGTCCATACCTCTTCTCTAGTGTTTGGAAGAACCGACATCTGCTGTCCTGCGCTATCGATAAGGAGAAATGGGGGTACGAGCTATCTTCCTAGTACTAATTTTATTCAAAATATTTTATTTCTTCAGGCTTACAAAATAAGCACTAAGACAAGTCAAATTAATTTTAATGTTCACTTAATTTTTTTGTCCACTAGTGGAAGAAGTCTAAAAGAAATCTCTAGTAGTGATTTGTATTGTATTTTATGTTCATAATAACTTATAGTGTCTAATAAATTTGATTTAATCCTACTAATATTATGAAAAATCGACAATGGGCATACATACAAAACCATAAATACAGCCGAACATAGAACCTAGTTCTAAGTCGGTTAGAAATAGTCGAATCGAGATCTTTGACCGCTTTAAGAACTGTACTGTCATCATCATTTGACAACTCATATGGTGCAGCGGGCGAAGGTCCACCTAGGTTGCGTGTTTGATTCCCGCCTTGGGACATATATATGTACGACGTTTCGGAAGTCTGGTCGTTATGTATGTATAATAAAAAATATCTATCTAGGTATGTAATGTGAGGTATTATGTATATCAGTCATCTAGTACCTATAAAACAAGCTCTGCTTAGCTTTGCTTAGCTTGGGGCTAAATAATGCTGAGTGGATTGTCCGGCATCATTTATTTAAAAAGTCGTCTTTATTTTAGCCAAAAGACGTGCTTGCTTCCCCCAAGAGTCACCACCGAATCCTGCGCTGCCCAATTTAAACATTATCATATAAATAGGCCTCCTCGTCGATTTCGATGACACCGACCCTGATGGGTTATGAACGAAATCAAAGAGTTTATTAGATGAAATCGGATAAAGTTTATTATAATTAGTTCTTCACGTACGGCCATTACAGAGCAAGAGAGAGAGCCTAAATAGACAGAGACGACAGTAGTCTAAGCTAATAGCACTGACATGTGATACTTCTCAACCTGACTTTGATTCCAACAAACCCTAGACATTACGGATTCCTCTTTGTAACATTATCAAACTGATGCCAATATAAGCATGTCTATTCTTTTTTGTTTTCAGTGAGACCTGCCGAAGACTGCTGAAGAGCTTGAAGACCCAATTGACTGAGACTAATTTTGATTGGAGCGCCCACCCTGATGGGTAAGTAAAGTTCCTACCGTGGTCTTTTCAGACCTTCACAAACTGGAAATCTCTAGCATCCAAATTAGCTAGTTTAACACGTTAGAGAGATGCCACACGGGCGCTGCGACGTCGCAACGCAGTGACTTCAACGCAATGAGTGCCACACGAGCGCTGCGACGACGCACAACTGTGTGCTTCGATATTCTAAACAATACTGCGTCGTTGCACCGCAGCACCCCTTCCCGCCACGTCTCCCTCACTCCTTGTGCGCTACGAGTGCGGTTTTTTCGACGCACGTTTTTTCAGCGCACCGTGTGGCATGCCGGGTACTACAGAGCGTCAACGCTGAGACGTCGCAGCGAAGACGCAGCGCAGCGGCAGCGCCCGTGTGGCATCTCTCTTAGTTCCCATATCAGACATCCTACCCATATTTTATTGTTTCAGTTACTTCTTCAGTCAGTTTCTTGTTTTAGTCAATGGTGTTTCATGTTTTTTTGTTTTCTGTGTTTTGTTTACTGTATAATTGTTGTGTTTTGTATGTGTGTGTCTGAAGTTGTTAATAACGAATTAATCTATCATATGTCTATCTATCTATCAGTACCGGTGCCTGGCAGTCAGGTACCCGATAATGATTCTTAATGGCATTTGCGTCTGATCGGACACTTTTCTGCCAGTGTCAAAGTAATGGAAATAATTGTAAAATATTGAGTTAAAATATGAAGATGGTTTGATATTTTCACCAGAGTCTAGTTCGTTATCTAGCAGGGTGTACCACGTGCAGGTTAGTTTGGCTTGGGAGACTAGATGATGGAGTCCCTTTTACACCCCTAGTCAGGTACCTTTTCAGGCCGTGTCAGTGACTCGTGACTGCAGACCATGCTTGGTTTTAGAGAGCTTCCCTACAACCAAGCATTTCAATTGAATACCTCGATGTCTAAGAATACAATAATCAAAGGGTCTAAAAATACAATAAATTTATATTTATTGTATTTTTAGACATTTTGATTCGATGTAAAAAGTCTGTAAATTGATTGCCTCGTCAATAATCATCATCGCCAGTCCCATTGCGATTTCAATCTGGGAAATAACGTCTTCAAAACTTATTTCCTACAAAAAACTGTAGTGTCGACATAGTCCTTAAACTTTTCCTGATACCTATTGCTTAAATGTATTAATATTTTAAAAAACATTCCACCCTAAGATTAATATCTATGTAATATATTGTACTAGCTGCGCCCCGCGGCTTCGCCCCCGTGGAAATCGATTTGTCAAATGATTTTTTTTTAATATCCTATGTTGTTGAGAAGGTAGGTTAGAACCAGGAGTCTATGGTTCTAACCTACCTTCTCACCAATTTTCAGTCAAATCGGTCCAGCCGTTCTCGAGTTATAAGTGTTGTAACAAACACGACTTTCATATATATAGATTATATGTATATCAGTTATCTAGTACCCATAACACAAGCTCTGCTTACCATGGGGCTAGATGATGCTGTGTGAATTGTCCAGCATTATTTATTTATTTATTAATAAATATTTTCTTACAGATCAGCAAAGCAAGTCACAGAGGTCAAAAAGGAAACTGGAAAATTAGTAAAAGCAAAGAGCTAGTCGACCTACGTCGTTATTGCCAAAGAGACTATTCTAATAATATAAATAAACGTTTGCATAATAAAAACTTGAAGGTACTTAGTTTTATTTCCATAGGAATATGATGAAGGTCCGCCTGAGCCGCAGGAGGTTGCGGGTTCGATTCCCGCCTCGTGAAAAATGTTTGTACGATCTACAGATATTTAGTCGTTTTTATGTATAATAAAAAGTATATCTTTATGTAATGAAAAAAATATTTAATTATGTATATCTGCTATGTACCTACCCATAACACAAGCTCTGCTTACCTTAGAGTTAGATAATGCTGTATAATCCACACAGCATTATTTATTAAACTGCATAAAATAAACTGACATAGTTAAACAAATGCTTTATAAATACACGAAAAACAAAAAAAAAAATTTAAGTGTCGAGTCTGATGTTAGTCCACTGCTGGACAAAGGGCCCCCCTAATGCACACCACAGCGTCCTCTCTTCAGCTTGACGCATCCAGCATCTGCCTGCAGTCTTTCGCAGGTCGTCATCCCACCAGGTCGGAGGGCGTCCTACCTCTACGTTTAGTGTGTGGTGTTTACCTAAGCGGTTGTCTACTTTGAATAAAATACACCGTTTACTCAAAAAGAAACGAAGAAAAAACCAGATGAATTCGTTTTCATTAAAAAATTATTAAATCGGCTTTATTTTTGAGATAGGTAAAATATAATTTTTTATTTTTGTTTTTTATCGATAAATATATGTCGTGTATCCGCACATCTCGTTTGATCAAGGTTCGACAATACACATTGTATATAAAATTCGACGACCCATGTGGCGCGGTTGGCGAAGGTCCGCCTGCGACGCAGGAGGTTGCGTGTTCTGGTCGTTTTCTTTGTATAATACAAAATATCTATCTATGTAATGTATTGTATTATGTATATCAGTTATCTAGTACCCATAACACAAGCTCTGCTTACCATGGGGCTAGATAATGCTGTGTGGATTGTCCAGCATTATTTATTGACGACCGATGTGGCGCGGTGGGCGAAGGTCCGCCTGCGACGCAAGCGGTTGCGGGTTCGATTCCCGCCTCGGAACAAATGTGTGCACGATCTGCAGATATTTGTTCCGAGTGTTCTGGTCGTTTTCTATGTATAATAAAAAATATCTATGTATGTAATGTATTGTATTATGTATATCAGTTATCTAGTACCCATAACACAAGCTTTGCTTACCATGGGGCTAGATAATGCTGTGTGGATTGTCCAGCATTATTTATTTTTATTTATTTATTTATTTATTAAAAAGCGAAAGAATCATTAAATGGGGATAACTAATTATTGGCGAAGAAAATGAGTAGGTAAAAACCAAAAAAAAAAACAGCCGAATTAAGAATCACCTCATATTCTGAAGTCGATACACGCCTAGATACACGCCTAGAAATTTTTCTATGGCTGATTATTTATGTTATTAGAATTCCACTCAGTTTTAATAGTGAGATAAAAAAATTAATTTAAACAACGAAATTTTTATTATTTACCTACTTGAGCTACTTTAATTCTAACAATTATTCAATTCAATCATTGGAAAGAGAGAAAGAGAAAACGAACAGGAAGTTTAATGTCATAAAATGACTGAAATCAATCAACCACAAAATCAAATCAATAACTCAATTAATCCTAGAAATGCTCGATCGAATCCTTTGATACGTACGACTGTCAATATGAAATGTATAATATGCTGGCTATTTCTTATATTTATATGTTTTGTATCAAGTAAGTAATTTTATAATTTGTCATCATCATCATCATCATCGGCCTATGTTAGTCCACTACTGGACAATGGACATAGGTCTCCCCAAATGAGCGCCACAGCGCCCTGTCTTCAGCATGATGCATCCAGCACCCACCTACAGTCTTTCACAGGTCGTCATCCCACTTGGTCAGAGGGCGTCCTATACGTTTACTGAGTCGTGGTCTCTACTCAAGAACACGTTTTCCCCAGCAGTTGTCAGTTCTTCGCGAGATATGGCGGGTCCACTGCCATTTCAGTTTGCTAATTCTTATAATGTATTGTATGCCATATACATAGTATACACTTAGAGGGATTGCGAAGAACACAAAATATCATGTGGACAGGATGTTTTTCCATTCCATCCATCAATATAATTGTCTCACATTGACGGAATACTTATTTATCAAATGTATTTATGAATATTACTAGCTGCGCCCTGCGGCTTCGTCCACGTGGAAATCAATGTTTCAAATGATTTATAAACCTTTCTCTTGAATCACTCTTTAAAAAAACCGCATCAAAATCTGTTGCATAGTTTTAAAGATCTCAGCATACATAAGGACAGGCATATAGCGGGAAGCGACTTGGTTTTATACTACTTATGTAGTGATTATTATGTATCTAGCTAGATCTATTTCAACTAACGAGAGATCGCTCTCAGCGATAAGGCCGCTCTTTATACTTTCTTTATTCTATTGTTTATTCTTGTATTCTTTTCTGTTTTTTGTGGTATAATAAAGTGTTTTCTTATAATCTGTTGTCCATATGAATAAATATACGTATTATTTAATTTCAGAAATCAATGGTATAAATATAACAGGCACATTACCTCCTAACTTGGAAACCATACTAAAAAATACAAATGGAAGTGAAGTAAAACAGTTTTTGAACAGAACAAGAAGAATTCTTGTAGGAGCCGAAGCGGAGAATTCAAGACCCTACATGGTACCTACGATGCATCTTAAAATTATGAGATTGAGGTCACTAGATATTTTGCATATTGAGGTCACTAGATATTTTGCATAAGATGGAAAGAACTTTAAAAAAAACCGGCCAAGTCAGACACGCACTTTTGATATGGGTCCTGTAAATTGTTTGCAACAGTCAGTTAGCATGAATATATAATTCTAATTTGTTTCTATTATTTGATTATAATTTTCTTTATTAATAGTTTTCTTAGTTATAGTTTTTAATAGTTCATTTATTGATAACTTTTGGTTACAAGTCACATACTCGTATTATATGTAAAAAACTACATACATCATATTATAATAATAAAAATACATTATACATTATATTTTAACGTCATTAATTCTATAATAAAGTTTAATTTTAGCTTTAGTGTTAATAATCATGTAGTATTGTTAGAATTTCTGCCTTATTATGGGCATATTCATCTCAAGCCGAGCTTAAAATCCGTCAAGAGTTTTTGTTTATTTGAAAAATTATAAAAAATTAATAAGGTTAATATAAGTTTTTTTTTTTTGCGCTTTCGACAGGTTTACCTCAAGCTGCCAGTAAACAATCCAAAATATAAAGATTATCGACGATGGCTTTGTGGGGGAGTCATCATCCATGAAGAATATATCCTAACCTCAGCTGCTTGCATCGAGGATGCCAAGAACTTTTATATCGTCTCTGGCACGTTTAAGTGAGTTTACTTAATATAAATAATTACCAAAGAGTAAGGTATTATCATCACTATCACTACATAGTATAAAACAAAGTCACTTCCCGCTGGCTGTCTATCCCTATGTATCTTTAAAACTACGCAACGGATTTTGATGAGGTTCTTTTTAATAGATAGAGTGATTCAAGAGGAAGGTTTATAAACCATTTGACACATAGATTTCCACGCGAGCTAAGCCGCGGGCGCAGCTAGTAATATATATATGAGGATCATTACCATTACTTTTCCATCTGAGATGTCCTACAGAGCTAAGTTCCTTTTTCTTTTGCGGGATGAATACAAATCCTTCAAGAACAAGTTTATATGGGAACACCTTGGGATCATCCTGTATAAAACCAGTCTTGGAATGAAAGAGAAATCGACGAACATAGCTAGGTACTCACATAAAAAAAAACAATTTCAGACATGATGAAAAGGAGGACCGCTACAGTAACACGTGTATCAAGAACGGTGCCAAGAAAGCTGTATGGAAATGTATACCGAGAAGTAAGTTTTACGTAATATAGGAAGTTGGTAATATTAAAAAAAAAAACGCATCGGTATCGCACGCCTTGTTTCTATGGAAAGGATCTTACACAAATTAAATAACATGACTTATCCTATAAATCAGTTTCCATGGAAATTAACAACTAACGTATAAGTAAAGTAAGATAAGTAAACCAATGTTTATTCCAGGTTTAGAATTAGACCTATGCAAAATTTCAGCCTAATCTGTTCAGTATTTTGAGCGTAAAGATAATAAACCTTGAAACATCCAAACTTTTGCAACTTTTTTGTTATGTTTAAGATTACGTCTTTGACGGCCACGAGAACGACAACATTAGATGGATGAACAACGACATCGCTGTGGTAAAAGTCGAGGATGAGTTTGACTTCACTCGGCGAGTCAGGGGCTGCGATTTTATCCCTAAGCCGATCTGCTTCAATAATCAAAGTCAACGACTCGAGGAGCCCGGCAATGTTGGGTATATAGCTGGCTGGGGGACTACGGATAGTTATAGTGAGGTAAGTTACACCAGCACGAAATGTTTTCCTGCCGTGGATTTCATAAGATTGAAGGATTAAGTTCGCCAGGGGAAAGGTTGCAGCATCTACCTAAGTACCTGCCTATCGTCATCATCAGCCCGTATAAAGTCCATTGCTGAACATGAACATAACAGCAACGCTAAGTACCCATATTTATGACTAATACAATATGTATATATTTATACCATATGTATTTATGTATATCTGCGATCACCAGCAGACCATCAGTAGTCGTCCTGTAACTTTGTTTAGTATTTTCAGTTGATTTTTGTGGAAATTTTTAATTAGCAATCAGTCTTTAGTCACATACCTTCTCATTAAGTTAGCTGTTAGTTTCCTGAATATTGTTAAATAAAATAACTTGATGGACAAACTTTATAACCATTTACCGAAAGAAGTCTTGGGGTCTGAAATCACTGAACTATTTTGTAATGAGCTTATTTTGGAATGTACACTCATAATTAAATGCTGATGAATTTCGCTGAAAAGTGTATTTTTCCCTCAACAGACAGTGTCGGGCCAACAAAACCTACTTGATACTAAAGTAAGAATAATATCGAAGAATCGCTGCAAAAAGAGATGGGGCAAGCGATACCATAATATCATTGAAAACTACATGATCTGCTCAAGAGATCTTCAGCCAGAAATGAGCGAGATTTGTAATGAGAAATATGTGGACTGTACGGAAGTCATGGACTCTAGTTCAGAAGAAGGGAGACGATCTATACCTAGACGGAAACAGGTTATCAGTCCTGAGACGTTGGTGCTACATTCTGCTTATCATAACGAATCTAGTCATACTGTATCTGGGAGAAGACAGAAGCCAGGGAGTGGTGGATTTTGTGAGGTATGTAGAAGTCTTGTTAACACAAAAACAAATAACTAAAATAGGTTGTAACTCAGATGTGAAGAATACAGATAATTTATTTGCACTCATGGGTCACAGAGGTCTTAGTTTTAAAATATGTACCGTACATGTCTTGCCTTAGTCTAGGGTATGCAAAATTGTTTTCCTACAAAAACGAAGATACAAGGAATTTCGGTTCGAGAGGATGAGGCGCGGAATTTGGATGATATCTTCAATAGCCAGCTTAGGTTCGAGAATCACGGACTAAGTTTACTCAAAAATTCTTACAGCTATGTTAATAACTTTGGTTCTCTGTCAGATACATATATTTGTTACGAATTGAATAATCGAAACTCCAAGCATGCTCTTTACATATCTCGCTGATGACGACACAACTTTGGCGTGGTGGACACGTCATAACGGGTTAGATGCACTGGTGAAAACTTTCGTTTTCGAGCAGTGCGGTATGGATGACAAGGAAACTAGGCGAAGTTTCCCAACGCTATACCTATTATGATTAAAATATATACCTTAGAACCTTCAATCATCAGATTAGCAAAAATATTCCTTCCAAAACATAACTGTTGGGTATTATCACGAGGTTATTATCATGCCGCTTTCAGCATCTGTCAACAGACTTTCACAGATTGTCATGAAATTGCAATAGCTATATGAAATATGTGTTAATTAATTACAGAATGATCACGGAGGGCCTCTGGTCGCGGGAACCGGCCCCGAATCTATCGTGATAGGAATCATCTCAGCGTGCTTGGTCAGGGAGCGAACAAACCAATGCTATGGACCGTTCTTGTACACGAGTGTCTTCAGAAACAAGAATTTAATCAGCTGTGCCATTTATAAGCACATCTCGTAAGTTTTATTCTCAAATATTTAAGAGAATTTAAGCAAAACGAGTTATAAACGAAATTTGACTAAAATGTCCTTGGATACTCATCAAGATGTTTCATCATCATCATCATCCTATAATTAGTCCACTGCTGTCCCTAATGAGCGCCATAGCGCCCTGTCTTCAGCTTGCCGCATCCAGCATCTGCCTGCAGTCCTTAGCAGGTCGTCATCCCACCTGGCCGGAGGGCGTCCTACACTACGTTTGCCGAGCAGTCACCACTCAAGAACACATTTACCCCAGCGGTTGTCGGTTCTTCGCGAGATATGGCAGGCCCGCTGCCACTTCAGCTTGATAATTCTTAGAGATATGTCAATGACATGATGCTTATATACTACCTCCTTATTATTGTAGCTTTGTTCAGACAGATCGTAAAAATAATTACTTTTTACAGACAGAACTGTGAGAAACTGTTTAGATCAAGTGTTACGCATACAGAAGAAATTATGAGTTGGGTCGACCATCCAGACGGGTAAGCGAAACCTACAAAGCGTGAAGCTGGCGTGAAGGGACAAAATTATTGTATGTAAACTTTAAAGCTGTCGGTTAAAAATGCTTAGATAGCCAAAGTATGTAGCTGGAGTTACTTGGAGGCTCCAAGTTGGAGCAGACTAGCTTTAGTTAAAAAAAATTAAAAAAATTTAGTTAGACAAGCATGGAAGAACCGGAACCTGAAGGAGGCTTTCATCACTCTAAGTGGTACTGCCACATAGCTGTAGTATTAATTTATCGAATAGAGAAAAATGAAAATAATTTGTGTGGAAGTAAATAAAGCTTTTTTTATATCAAGTGAAAAGTAAAAATGTGTTCCCTTACAGACCTGCTAAAAATGAGTTACCTGGTAGAAGAAATAAAGATGACGATGACGAAAGATATGAACCCAGAGAAACAACAACGCCAAAGAATGCCGAAAATGTCGGAACACCCTCAATTCCGAATGACGAAAAAATCGCAAAATTACCAGACACGAAATCTTCAGTGGATAAACCAGCATCGGTTATAGATCAAGCAGTTAAACATGAAGATAGTATATTAAATTCTACATCGCCTGAAACAACTGAGAGGCATAGCATAAACTGATATCAATAATGTTACAGTCGCTATAACTGATTATCAGGAAAAATAAATAGACGACATGTTTTAATGTGCGTTTTATTTTACCGAAGGGCTAAGTCAATATAATTTATTTCCATAGGCTTAAAAAATGCACTTACACATGTCAAATTTTATGCTTTGTAAATAGACTTAAAATGTATTGACTTAGAGAAAAGCAGGTAATGTTTTCATATAGTAGAATATAATGTTCTAATCAATTATTATTCTGTATTTTTATACTATGAAAACATTTTCTACTGGGTTATGGAATTAGAATTAGGCTCTGTCTATATTGAGACATTTAAAAGCCCTTTGAATGGCCAATAAAAAAATGATGTCGAAGACCAAGGCCATAGAACCCATTCTATGGCCTTGGTCTTCGACATCATTTTTTTATTGGCTTAACAGTGGCCGTGGAATTACGTTTCTGGTTTTAAAAGGTCTCTTAATAAATAAGGTGTTTTTGATTTTCTGTTCACTTCAATTTTGTCATTTCAAATGTATAGGAAGGTATTAGCGTAATTCAACGGGGCTGGGTGGTTCTTCAAAAAGTTGCTGAAAACCACCAAAACTACTAAGTTCATTCGAAGGGCTTTCAAATGTCATTATAGGATGAAATAGGATCAATTGCCATATTTGTATAGAGCAAGATCGATCAGATAGATACATAAGAGTGTTTAACTCTTTTTTTTTAAATCAGATAAAACCTATCTTTATCAGTAATATATTATATCTAAATCTAATGATTCGAACTGCATAGTCCTGCGAGAGCATCAACTGGCAGATCCTGCAAATAAATGATCTGATAAATATTCAATATTTTATTACGAACTTCCGGGTTTTGATCGAAATTGAATTTGAATTGAATTTGACCGATTTGCGGTAAATCGAAATTATGTATATAACTTTCCAATATAACTTTTATCAAAACGCCATTATACTATCGTGGCGTGAAATTAAATTTTGACTTGTAATTTAATTAAATGTTATCGAAAATTTATGCAAGCGATCTTTAAAATTACAACGCTACATTATGAAGACGATTTTAAATGTTTTTGTAGGAATTATATATTTAATAGGTAAGTTACCTATTAGCTATAGCTAGAAATACTCATGTATTTTCTATGTACAGGTAAAGTTGCCCAATTAGAGGTAAAATCTGATCATGGTGAAGAGTAGATAATTTAGGTACTTACCTAATTGACATAAATAATTAAACTTTTCAGATGTGCGAGTCAGTGGGAATGCCACTCCAGTGCCAATGGATGCCATTGAATGGGCACTAAAACAAAATGAGACTAGACGAATCATAAACGGTCGCGAGGTTACTGAAGCTATGCCTTATATGGTGAGATTAACTGAAGGTTTACTATGATTTGTGGTACTTGAGGTTTCGTTAAATGTGGCTACCAGATTAACTGAAGGAACATGTTTATGTAGTATGAGCAAAACCTTCTCAGTAAAAATAAAAGGTCCCACAGAAATTCCTGAAAACCAGCGTCGTTACAGACGGGCGGTAGAGTCTGTGCAAAAAGTCTCGTGGCGAAACGGGGAAATATCATATTAACGCAACAAAAGTAGTACATTGGCACACCCGCGCCATCCATTCCTAAGAGACTTCTCTTCTTGCACAGACTCTAGCGACATTAAGCCGAGGCTAGATCTGCTTATCACTGGGGAAAGGCCAATTTTGTTTATCATTGTCAATTTGAGTTTTCTTTTGTTTATCATTTAGTTTTAGTATATCAATTGTTTTATTATGTCAGTTTAACGTGTTTAATGTATGTAAATTTTGGCTGTAGGTACCTACTTTCTCATACTGAAAGCGCTAAACTCGAACATCGATTTTGACGAATGAGACATCAATCGATAAATTTTTATATATCTAGTTGTATATAAAGTACATTTTACTTAGCTATTTAACAAAATTCTTTATAACTTTTCAAAAGGTTTATCTGAAAATGCCTCGAACCAATAAAAAGGCCCCTAACTACAAGTCCTGGCTATGCGGAGGCGTCATCATACATGAAGAATACGTGCTAACATCAGCCGCTTGTATCGAGGACGCAGAACATTTTTATATTGTTTCTGGCACATATAAGTAAGTTTCTATGAAGGATAGGATTCGTAACGAATATATCCGACAGTGAACCAAAGTTATCGACATAGCTCTAAGAATCAGCAAGCTGAAGTAGTGGGCTGGCCATATCTCGCAAAGAACCGACATACGCTGGGGTACCTAAAAGTGTTCTTAAGAACCTGGAGACAATGACTCGGTATACGTAGTGTAGGATCATCATCGTCAGAACACTCCTGGGATCCTGCCTCGAGGAATCGCACAAGCTCTGGAGCAACTCCTCGGGCATGGTTCACTCAAAATCTCTGATAAAAGCCTTCGATAATCGGTATACCAACCGAATCCATCTAAGCAGAGGTAACCTTCGCATCATGACAAGAGCCCTAACTGGCCACTGTCGCCTTAACAAGCACATGTTCAAACTAGGGCTAAGCGACACACAATCCTGCAGATTCTGCGAGGAGGCGGATGAAACGCCCCTCCATCTGCTAAGTGAGTGTGGAGCACTGATGCACAAACGCAGCATCCATCTGGGCAAGCATCTGCATAGCCCAGACGAGCTGCGAGACATCACCCCGAAGGAAATCCTACAGTTCCTGCTGCAAGGGCTAGTGGTGAACTATGAACGCTACGGCTTCGGGGCTGATCACAATAGGCCTATCATGGCCGCCGTGATACCAAAGCCACCCTAAGCAAAAAAAAAACATCGTCAACCTATAATAATCACTGCTGGACATAGGCCTCTCCTAATGAGCGCCATAGCGCCCTACCTTCAGCTTGCCGCATCCAGCAGCATCTGCTTGCAGTCTTTCGCAGATCTTGTTATGTTATTGTTATTTTCTTAGGATGTATAAAAACCCTGTCATGGCATAACATTTTTTGGGTTCGCTCTTATTAGATTGGTGACTTTACTTCTAGGTATGTCATTTTTAAATAAGAATAGATCAAGTAAGGCGAGAATAAATAAGAATTGAACAATCCAGCCATCGAATGAAATGTACTGAATGATACGATCTCATTATGTCCTTTATTTTAACAGGTATAAGGACGAAGATGACAGATTTAGCAACCCATGCATCAAGAATGGAGCAAGAAAAGCAATATGGAAATGTGTACCCAAAAGTAAGACCAGATCGTAGACCCTATACAAAAGTCAAATGGTCTATGGCTATGGGCTATGTCCAGCAAGTGACTAATATATGCTGATGATGATAGTCAAATCTATGCATTAGAGCAGACAGGTTTGTCTGTTTCGCTTGTCGTATAACGGACAAGTCATATTCATATTCATTGATTGCATACCCATACATATTTATACATAATTTTAGCTTAGATGTTATTAGCTTAGCGGTATGGTATATACAGGACATCTACACGCAGCAATTTATTTATAAATTATAATAATAGTAGCAGCGGAGGTAAGCTACGTGCCAAAATCTTCATACGATACTTTACTTTATGACGACCGATGTGGCGCGGTGGGCGAAGGTCCGCCTGCGACGCATGAGGTTGCGGGTTCGATTCCCGCCTCAGAACAAGTGTGTGTACGATCTGCAGATATTTGTTTCGGGTATACTGGTCGTTTTCTATGTATAATAAAAAATATATATCTATGTAATGTATTGTATTATGTATATCAGTTATCTAGTACCCATAACACAAGCTCTGCTTACTATGGGGCTAGATAATGCTGTGTGAATTGTCCAGCATTATTTATTATTTATATACCTATTACTGCGAAATTTTGTAAAATAAGCTCGTTACATTAATCCTTTAATTTCTCTCACCCAGATTTCGTTTTTGATGGTCACCAGAACGATAATATAAGATGGATGAACAACGACATCGCTGTCGTGAAGATAGAAGATGGCTTCGACTTCTCTAGACGGATCAGAGGTTGTGATTTCGTTCCTAGACCTATATGCTACAACAACCAATCGCAGACGATGGAGAACCCAGGGACGGTTGGGGCTATTGCTGGTTGGGGGACCACTGGCCAGTACAGTGATGTGAGCATTCAATTTTTTTTTTTTTATATGAAATGTACCGTCTTCTTTGCCAGGTGCCTACAAATTATATAATACGATGTGAAAAAGTTATGGGCGCCTAAGGCAAGCTAAGTACAGGGCGCTATGGCGCTCATTAGTGTAGGCCCATGTCCAGCAATGGAATAATATGGCAAATGCCTCTTCTAACTGCTTCCAATCCTCCCTTGCTCGTGCAGTTCTAGACCAAGTCTGCAATCTCTCTTTCGTCCTCCCATCTTTTATTATCTCTCTTATCGTAGACTAACATAGGCTGATACATCACACATAGGCTGATACATCACACATAGGCTGATACATCACACATAGGATGATCAGCATCATCAGCTATTATTGTGATTGTAGCTATTATAGTAATTATTTGGTGTTGGTGGTTTTCACCTTGATGTACCTTGTCGCTACGAGCGATCACTTTAAGGAAACTATATGGATAAGAAGCGATCGAAAAATATAAAGTATAAAGTAGACGTATAAAGAAACTTTTTGGATTTTATAGACCGTCCTTAATTTATGCAGAGGTACCTAGTTTTATTGAAATCTGTGTCCACCTTTTAAAAGTATATTATATAAGAACTATCTCATACTAACGTTTAATATATACGACGACGATCGATGTGGTACGGTGGGCCAAGGTCCGCCTGCGACGCAGGAGGTTGCGGGTTCGATTCCCGCCTCGGAAAAAGTGTGAACGATCTGCAGATATTTGTTCCGGGTGTTCTGGTCGTTTTCTATGTATAATAAAAAATATTTATCTATCTAATGTATTGTATTATGTATATCAGTCATCTAGTACCCATAACACAAGCTCTGCTTAGCTTGGGGCTAGATGATGCTGTGTGAATGGTCCAGCATTATATATATATATATATTTAATATAAGCACAATATGTATACTGTTAATGTACCTTTAATAAATAAATAAAGTGAACATGAGTACAATAAGACAATTACTTTTACAGTGGGTGAATAGACGGAGCGACAATCAGCAGAACCTTCTGGAAACTCAGGTGGAAGTCATCACCAAGCAGCGGTGCAAACGGCGGTGGGGAGCCAAATACCACAACATCATCGATAATTACATGATCTGCAGCAAGGACCTTGGTCAGACAATGTCGGAGATTTGTAATGTATGCATCACTCTAATATTATAACACCCTAGTGCCTCGGAAAGTAAGTTATGCTGTTGGTTCTACGCCTGACCTCTCCCCGGTCGTGCCAGTCTGTCGTCCTTTAGTATATTATAGTACACCTGTGTTTGCGCACACACTTGGACACTATAATATGCCCTGTTTAGTCTCCATTGAGGCTGGCGCGACAATTAGCAGAACAAAGTTTTTCGCGATTTCTGACATTTCTAGTACTCAAACCTCAGTCGGTCCAGTGGAGACTTTTGATCCTTATAAAAAACAGGATCGATTGGCATCAAAAAAGTTTTTGTGTAAAATGACCATATCTTGCTGACTGTACATTTTTCCAAAATCTGTAAATGCAGTTCAGAATATCTTAAAAAAATATGGATAACTTCCTAAAAGCGTTTTCCTGTAAGTATAACGGTTAAGGTATTTGCCCTTACTCAAAAATTCACCCCGTATATGTCAACAGCGTTGTTAAAATACATTCATATGCCAATAATACAAACTGTTAGGGCGACCATACTATAGTTCCGTTAAAACTGTCGTCCGACCTAATATGAAACTGCTCTTAAGCAGTGATGAATCAAGAAACCGACTAAAATAACCAAGTCTTTCACAGGAAAAGTACGTTGACTGCCAAGACATAAACTACTCCGATGAAGAGGAAGATGGCCGTCGAGAAGCCCATATGAGAAGAACTGAGAAGATACCGACTAATCTGTATCTGCACACGGCACTACACAATGAATCTGTTGAAATGGGTGGCAGAAGAGCAGCTGATGGTGGATTTTGTGAGGTATTGTAATATTTACAAAATTCATTTATCATTTGACTTTATGACGACCTCTGTGGCGAGGTGCATTATTAATATGTGTTTCTCATATCCTTGATCTCGGGCCATAAAGTGACCCGGTCTTTTAGCGGGCTTGCGTGGGGCCGAAGCCGTGCACAGAGGCCCTTAAGAGGGTTAATCAAAAGGCGAGGGCTACACATTATTATTATTGTATATTCTGGCAAATAAACATCTTTAATCTTTAATTTTTCTAGAACGATCACGGATGTCCATTAGGTAATCTACGGGACTGGCGTCATGATTAATGCTTATTAGGCATTATCTCCGCGTGTCTAGTAAAGGAGAGGTTGAACAAATGCTACGGCCCATTCCTTCAAAATAATGTTCCTTTACACCAGTGTCTACAAGAACTGCCAGTTCATATCTTGCGCTACTTTAGATAGTATCACTTTGGCGAGCATTTATATTGCCTTTGCTAATGTATAATTTAACCCAGCATTTTAATCCTCTCATTTCTAGAACGACCACGGAGGTCCATTGATCTACGGGACTGGCGTGAACGCTATGGTCATAGGCATCATCTCCGCGTGCCTAGTAAAGGAGAGGTCGAACAAATGCTACGGCCCCTTCCTATACACCAGTGTCTACAAGAACCGCCAGTTTATATCTTGCGCTATTTACAAGGATGTTGAGTAAGAAATATGCCATCCGGGAGCTAGTGTCAGATTTTCATGACCAAGTCCCTCCCAAGCGAAACTTCGTAATATGCATAAGGATTAATATAAGAATACTAGTTACCGTCAGCTGCGATTCCGTGGGAGGGTTGGGCAGTGGCAGCGATGACGACATTATTCCCATGGAATAAGGTTCAACTCAGAATTCTGGAATATGCTAATTTTAATTTCTGATTTGAACCTTACGTCACGAGTATTCATAATATGAATCCCTAATGCAATTTACGAATTTTCACTCGGGAGGAAATAATTGACCAAATTTGTATCTGGCTCCCGGACCAATAAGTAGTATGATGACTGCACATTTGTCTGCTAGTTCATTCGTCATATTTCGTATCCGATAATGGCGAACCTGGTTTATTTGTTTCTACGAGTATTGTGAGCACGAATGTGGCTTGCAAAACTCACCATCATCATCAACCTATAGAAGTCTACTGCTGGACATAGGCCTCCCATAATGAACGCCATAGCGCCTTGTCTTGAGCTTCCAACATGTGCCTGCAGTCCTTCGCAGGTCGTCATCCAACCTTTCCGGAGGGCGTCCTACACTAGGTTCGAGTTGCGAAACGAAATTAGGCTATTTCATATGAAGCAGTGGCTATGAGTCTTCCGATTATATAGTTTAGATGATTGCGATGCTATCATGAGACGGACATTGGCAGAATTGCGGCAATCCAGACGCAGTGCCATCTAGCAAGAAGTAGAAGTATATTTTAGATTCTATCTCGTAAACCGTCGAGCGGTGTCTTGCCGTTCAAACGTCCATTCTAGTACCTCTGCATCAGTGACAGACTTATTTCATAGAAACTCATCAGGTACTTAAGCCACAGTAGCCCATGTGCAGTTAGCATTTTAGCCAAAGTTGCATAAAAATATTGCAGGCAAAGTTTCCGTAGGCCGTGTTTTAGCATCGATATAACCTGATTAATATTCATTACATAGTATAAAACAAAGTCGCTTCCCGTTGTCTATCTGTCCCTATGTATGCTTAGATCTTTAAAACTACGCAACGGATTTTGATGCGGTTTTTTTAATAGAGTCATTCTAGAGGAAAGTTTATAAACCATTTGACACATAGATTTCCACGCAGGCGAAGCCGCAGGGCGCAGCTTGTTTTAAATAAATAAATAATACTCATAAATGATTTCAGGCCTAAATGCAGAAGGCAATTCCGATCAGGAGTGACGCACGAGGAAACGGTCATTTCGTGGAAGAATCATCCGGATGGGTAACTAACTCACGCAATTGAACGACAGAATCTATTATGGTTATCAACACTGACATCACTTAAAACAGCGAGATAGAGCAAGCAAGTGATAGTTTCGATGCGTTCGACATTAAGACAGGTGGTAGATGAAGACTATCGACAACCAATGTGGCGCGGTGGGCGAAAGTCCGCCTGCGACGCGGGAGGGTTCGATTCCCGCCTCGGAACAATTGTGTGTACAATCTGCAGATATTTGTTCCGGGTGTTCTGGTCGTTTTCTATGTATAATAAAAATATCTATCTATGTAATGTATTGTATTATGTATATCAGTTATCTAGTACCCATAACACAAGCTCTGCTTACCATGGGGCTAGATAATGCTGTGAGAATTGTCCAGCATTATATTATTTATATTTAATAATATTTACAAATTATTTTTATTTAAATGTAAAAAATTTAATAAATAAATACATATATATAATGAATTAAAAATTAAATAAGGAATACAAAACTATAAGAAATAATAACAATAATCTTGGACAATCAACACCGCATGATCTAGCCCTAAGCAGAGCTTGTGTTATGGGTACTAGATGACTGATATATTAAATAATAATAAGAATCAAGAATCTACCGTTTTGATATATATTTACTATAGTTTTAAAATATTTTTTTAAAAATGTATTTAATAACGAGAATCTAAATAAATTAAGTGGAGCAATCATAATAATAAATACGCCATGAAAGTAAATCAAATCTTGGGCACTTCCCCTTGAAATTGCTGTTCTTAATTTTATTCAACTTGTTTTATTTCACAGACCAGCTAAATACGAACTGGTGACAGAAAAACAAGAAAACGCAAAAGAACCAACCATTAAAATTGAATCACCTAGTATGCAAGTAGCCGCTGTTAATATGACCTTCAAGAAAGAATCTACCATTGTACCAGCTGCTAACCTTTCCAAACCTGTGGTGTCAACATTCAGAGAGGCGGTATAGAAATAATAATATTATGAGAAATTGAATAAATGTTTCGAAGTTAAATTGTGGTTTTTACTGAGGCTTTATGAGGCTCAAGTAGAATATTTAATATTTTATTACCATAATAAATAAAGTACCTATACAACACCTATTTTATCACAATGCCGAATTAAAATGTAATGTGAGGTTAATATACTGGCACCTAGCCGACAAGCCTAGGGAGTGAGAAATAAAAAGAAAGATAAGAAACTACAAAGAAACTAGTATTTATTAAAAAATAAGAGAAAAGGGTTCGTGGATAGGCCGGGTCAAAGTTCACGATTTCGGTCTATTCAATAAACCGCACTCTCCTCCAGGGCAATCCCGTCCGCCTTAGCGCCAGTCCCTTTCTTTCTCCCAGTCCGGGAATCAGCGACAGGAATAGCCGCCCCCAAGCGTTGAGCGTCCTGGTAGCAGGTGGCAGGAACGGGCAGCTCCAGCTACGGTTACCCCACCGTAGACTGAACCGGGGTAGGTGCAGTGTACAAAGTCGTCTAGGAATTCTAGTCCGTAGGGTGTTAAATTTTAGATTAATAAATATAGAGAGAAGGGAACATAGGTTCGCCTTCAAGCTCTTCGGGTGTCTCCCCGCTGGCCGGCTCGCGAATGCGCTCGCCCCACCACCTCGCGGCGACGTCACGCCCTGCCGCGACCAGTCCATTGTTTGGTTCACGCGTAAGGTACAAAATCAAACGATAGGTAGGATACCTACCTAGATATAATTAGAATAAGTAATTACAACGTTACAATACTTAATTAGGTATATTACTTTTTGACAAAAAATATGTGAATAATGATGAGAATAAGTGAGAACACAACTGGACACAAGTATAAGGTAGATTGTCCATAGGTACTAATAATATAAAAGCGAAAGTAATTCAGTCCTAACCCTCAATTTGTTTGAGGGCTTAAACGGCTGAGTGGATCTTAATGAACTTTAGCAAACGGTAAACGGTTTTGCAGTGAAGGAAATAGACTAATTTTTATCGCAAAATATTCATGCAAAGCCGGGCGTACCTATAAGCTAATTCAAAATAATGTTGTAATTAATTGAAAATGACATCAAGCAATCAAAATTGTTGCTATGCAAGCTAATTACAATATTGATTAAAATTCCCATTTAAATGTTGATTTATTTCTATAATTGATTTTTACAATTAAATCTATCACCGGATGTCCATAATTGAAATCATTGAAGCATGTCAGAAAATAAAATTGAACGTGAAATTGAGATTAAGTCGTAAAAATTCAATATTGATAGTGATTTTAGAAACTACCCTTCTGGGATCTCATTTTGTGGTAAAATGACGAACTTATTGTCGTTTACAACATTTTTATTTATATTCGGTAAGTTTTTTTTATATTAAATATTTTTGATATATTGAACTGTGTATTTAACATATCATATGCTCGTAGGATATGCACTATCAATTCCTACAGAACAACAAGCCACTGACAATAATGCCCAAGTCACTAACAGCGAAGTTGTTAAAAGCGATGTCGTTAAAAGTGATGTCGTTGAAAGCGCAGCTGTTAAAAGCGAAGCCGTAAAAAGCGAAGTCGTAAAAAGTGACGTAAATAGTGAAATCGCTCCAACTCCAGTTGTGGAACCAAATTTAAAAAGTAAAGACGTTAACGTGACGGAGAATGAAGTGGATGAAATAGAAGATGAAAGTTGGGAATTTGAAAATACCACTATAATAGATACCAGAAGAATTCTGTACAGCAAGAGAGTAAAACCAGGCGCCAGACCTTACATGGTATGATCTCATGATTTAGAATAATAAATAGTTTTTTTTTCAATAAATAGATTTAGTTTTGATTTTATTAGAATAAAAAAAAATATTTAGTTTTTTTTTTTATTAATATTTGAATCGCGTTGCATTAAGGGATTAGGGAAAGCCTTTGCCCAATATTGGGAGATTACAGGCTAATTGTAACTGTAATTATAATTTAGTTATTTTACTTCAAAATCGATCGTAGTTAGATAAATTCATAATTAATAAAATAAGTCGCTAAAAAGTGTATAAGATTGATAGGGTGTAAGTGAATATTAAAATATTTAGATTATGGTGGAGCTTTCCCTCATGAGGGATTTTCAAGGTGGAAAACTGGAATTATTATTATTTATATTCCAGTTTTTTTATTTCAGGGGGAATCTGGAATCTTTTCAATTCCATTTTCCCCTCTCAGGGGATTTCAGGGGAATAACCCGAAGTTACGATAGTTCTTTCCAAATACGAAGTACCTATTACATCATTATTGCCTGTTCATAATATAGGTATATCTGCAACTAACAAAAGAATCCGCCAAAGCGCACAAGTACCGTGGCTGGCTTTGCGGCGGAGTCATCGTCGACCAATTCTACGTGCTGACGTCAGCAGCTTGCGTCGAGGACGCCGAACATTTTTACATCGTCTCTGGGACCACCAAGTTCGTCGACAGCTTTGACTTTAAGACCAACGATTGTGTCTGCAAGCATCGTCGCAAAGTGGTTTGGAAGTGTATTCCAAAGAGTAAGTTCGCTGCTTTAATTATCGTCCGCTATTCGCTTTTATGCTATTTTAATTTTATGTCTTATGCTTGGTTTCTTTTATTTAATTTTGTTATTTTCTATGTGTGTGGACAATAAGTCTAAATATTTTATTTTTTTACCTTTAGCGTAATCTTGTCCTTCTCCGCTAAAATTGAATTTCTTCTTAAATCCTCTCCTACTCGATTCCTATTCACATAATTTTTTTCATCCAAAGTTTGCCTGGAAGAGATCGTTTCTAAGCGATAAGGCTGCCCATTGTACTTGTCGCATGTCTTTATCAAATGATCTGCATGTGGTGTATAATCATGTTTTTTATTGTATTGTACTCTAAAGCATTAATAGTCTACTCAGTCATTATAAAAACTTTTTATTGTAAAACTTTGTATCAATATATAAATCCTTCAAGTGTCCACCTGACCATTATCAGTGGCTGATTTATATCCATAATGAGAGATTTTGTCATAAAATTTTTACAGGATATAGAGATATAAACATTAATCAAAATCGTATACATAATTATTCAATCGAATTACTTTCAGACTACAAATTCGACTTCCAAGACAGCATTAAATGGTCATCTAACGATATCGCGATCGTGAAAGTTGATAAAGCCTTCAAATTCGGGGTTGTTGAAAAAGGATGTGAATTTGCTTCGGATCTTGTCTGTTATAATAACGTTAGTAGGGAACTAGAGAAGCCGGGGACAAAGGGATTCATAGCGGGATGGGGAAGTGGAAATAACTTCAGAGAGGTAATAACAAATTATTTTAATTCATGATTTTGCGTGACTGGTGACGCAGGAGTTTGCGGGTTCGTTTCCCGCCTTCAGATGAGAATATTTGTAACATCTGAACATATTTGTTCCGGTATTTTCTATGTAAAAATATCTATGTCAGTATATCAGGTAGTTAGTACCCATAACACAATCTCTGCTTAGCTTAGGTCTAGATGTGTGGATTGTCCAGCATTATTTATTTATTTATAAAAACACTTCCTAGAAAAGACAACAATAAAAATACCTACAACAACAAAAGCCTCCTCCCTACATCGGGTCATCGTGGGGGAAAACGAACAACACCTTCTAAGGATAGAAAAACTAAAATAAATAACAATTGCAACATACACATAGCATCACTTAATTCAAAAACATTAAAAACCCGAGATAAACTTATCGAATTAGAAACAGTAATCAACGAAATCTAATGGGACATTATAGGAGTACCTAAGCAAAATGAGAAGGACGAGTGGAGAGCCTTAGAGGTAGCCTTTGTCGAAAGACAAGCTGGAAAGAAGGGAAACTATAATAATAATATAATAATGCTGGACAATTCACACAGCATTATCTAGCCCCATGGTAAGCAGAGCTTGTGTTATGGGTACTAGATAAGTGATATACATAATACAATATATTACATAGATAGTTTTTTTTTATTATACATAGAAAACGACCAGAACACCCGGAACAAATATCTGCAGATCGTACACACAATTGTTCCGAGGCGGGAATCGAACCCGCAACCTCCTGCGTTGCAGGCGGACTTTCGCCCACCGCGCCACATCGGTCGTCCCAACTGAGCGCAGAGAGCATCAATAGTTGGTTAAGTTTATAAGTTAAGTATTTATGAAATTTTCTAAACTCTGTTACCAGCAATAAATGCTTATTATTATTAAAAACACTTCCCAGGGAGTCTACCGTCGTCAAAAAGAGAGCAACAGGCCCGAGAACGCTAAGTGCTTGCAAGAAGCAAAGGTCTGTGTAATGGACAATGAGCAATGCGCGAAGAAATGGGCACAGAAATTCCGCAACATCATCACACAGTACATGATCTGCACCAAAGATGTTATGAAGCGGTTGAGTGAACTCTGTGACGTAAGTACCTACCACTAGATATTTTGTATTTATCTATCTATGTAATCAGCCGGTAACACCCACTGCGGAGTATAGGCTGAGGTATAGGCCTCTTCCTTATCTCGCCACCCCTAGCGGTCTTATGCCAGTCGGATCCACTGCTTCCCTACAGTCCACACAATGTCGTCTGACCATCGGGCATGAGGGTGCGAAGATCTTTTACAAAAAAATAGCAAGTCGCAAGTCGGAATCGCGCACGATGGGATGCAATTATTTATAAATAAATAAATAAATTTATTCATGAAAACTTATTGCTAAGACAAAACTATATTTATATATACATATTAAATAATCAATATATATACATATATATTTATAAATACGGCAAAAAATCATGTCTGTTGTATGGGAGCCCCCTTTTATATTTTATTTATTCTGTTTTAGTAACTATTTGTTATAGCGGTTGATTGATTGATTATAGCGGTAAGAGTAATACAGATCTGTTAAAATTTCAAGTATCTAACTATCACGGTTCATGAGATACAGCCTGGTGACAGATGGACAGACAGACAGACGGACAATCCCTCCAACCTTCCCATGGTCCTGCCAACCTTGCGGTTATACGGACCGAAACTGTGAGAAAAGAGTCACTCGTGTGACCCCAGACTCTACAAATCCTACGCTCTTCAGACATCTTCATCTTTGACAGACGGACGGACAGCGGATTCTTAGTAATAGGTTTTACCCTTAGGGTATGGAACCCTAAAAATTAATATCAAAATGTGGAGTATCCCATCCCGCTACGCCGCCGATATAATATTTCGAACAAAACTATTGAGTAGAAAACTAAAACACGTTCTCACAAACTTTGAACTTATGTGATGACCTCTGCGGCGCTCTGGGCGAAGGTCCACCTGCAACGCAGGAGGTTGCGGGTTCGGTTGTTCCAGTGTTCTTGACGTTTTCTATAATAAAAAATATCTATATATGTAATGTTATTGTATTATGTATATCAGTTATCTAGTACCCATAACACAAGCTCTGCTTGGGCCATATAATGGCTGTGTGAATTGTCCATCATTATTTATTTATTATTATCTCGCGAAGAACCGACGGCCGTTGGGGCAAACGTGTTCTTCAGCGGAGACCACGACTCGGTAAACGTAGTGTAGGACGCCCTCCGACCAGGTGGGATGACGACCTGCGAAAGACTGCAAGTAGATGTTGGATGCGTCAAGCTGAAGACAGGGTGCTATGGCGCTCAAGGGGGAGGCCTATGTCCAGCAGTGGCCTAACATAGGTTGATGATAATGATTTATTTATTTATGTCTACAGAAAAAGTACGCAAATTGCACAGATGTGACTGACAGACGTCGCCAAATGGAAAGCCAAGAGAAACCCTCTAGAAAGACGTTTAATGTTGATCTGGGTAGACATTTGAGAGACCCGGATGACTACACTGCGAGACGGTCTTCACTGCAAGGGGGATTCTGTGAGGTAAGGAACTATATGCTGCGACGCAGGAGGTTGCGGGTTCGATTCCCGCCTCGGAACAATTGTGTGTACGATCTGCAGATATTTGTTCTGGGTGTCGTTTTCTATGTATAATAAAAAATATCTATCTATGTAATGTATTGTATTATGTATATCAGTTATCTAGTACCATAACACAAGCTCTGCTTAGTTTGGGTTTTTTTTTTGTTCTTCCAAATAAGTTACTTGTTAGATTGAGAACCAAAGAAGTTTTATAGTTACTAATCGTTAAGAACCCACTGGCAAGACAGTACATACCTCACCATCATCAGCCTATGTTACTCCACTGCTGGACATAGGGCTTCCCTTTTCTTTTCGAAGAACAAAACAGTTATTTGCTTCTTTGCTCGATAAAATTCTAAGAATTTACCAGATATATAATGATGTTTTTTGTTACGAACAGAATGACCACGGCGGCCCTCTGATTGTCAAGTACCAAAACAAAGAGCGAGTGACCGGAGTGATCTCAGCGTGCAAGATAGACCCTAAGTCCCACAGCTGCCACGGGCCGTTCCTTTACACTTCAGTCTTCAGAAATCGCCAGTTCATATCCTGCGCTATCCAAAAGGACGTCGAGTAAGGACATTCCATTAACCCTAAGCCATTTAAAACGGGATATTTAACATGATTTGATTTTTGAGTTTTCTAATATTTCGGCACAGTTTCATGGGCCATATATTAGAAAACTCAAAAATCAAATCATGGTTAATATCCCGTTTTAAATGGCTTAGGGTTATTGTTAATAACCAAAATAGTTTCAAAAATTTTATTCCATTAACACTTGCAATATTTTTCTTTTTAACTCCATTTCTATCTTCTTTATATATAAAAATCTATTGCTGTTCCTTAGTCTCGCTAGAACTCGAGAACGGCTGGGCCGATTTAGCTGATTTTGGTTTTGAAATGTTTATCGTAGTCCAGGGTTTAAACGGTGAGAAAACATAGTAAAATTGCGCAGTAATTTCCACGCGGGTGAAGTCGCGGGGCGCAGCTAGTTCTTAATAAATATTATCAACCTTTTCTTCACTGATCATAGTATGTTAATTATTTATGTTTGCATGTAATGATGACTAAAATAATTTTACATGGATTATAAGTTAATGATCTTCATTATTTCTGAGTACGCTATTAATACGCATTACAATATTTATTACAGGGAATTTATCACATAATTTATCGGGTACTTGTTGGGTCATCCTGTGACCACGACAGTGTAAACTTGTTGAAACGTCGTGATATAATAATAATAATAATATTAATAATTAATAAGTGAGATC
This sequence comes from Eupithecia dodoneata, assembly GCA_947044415.1. NCBI lineage: Eukaryota > Metazoa > Arthropoda > Insecta > Lepidoptera > Geometridae > Eupithecia > Eupithecia dodoneata. Next base: position 4,849,793 of record OX345678.1, read on the forward strand.
GTCTCTCACTTGCTGTATATGGATGACCTCAAACTGTTCACGCCGAATAAAACACAGTTAATGGCCCTTCTGAATATCACACAGATATTCAGTAGTGCTATTAACATGGAGTTCGGTGTCGATAAGTGTGCGGTCATACAAATACAGCGAGGGAAAGTTGTACATTCTGATAATTTACAGCTTTCAGAGACAATATCCCTGAAATCACTCTCGGAGGGCGAAACTTACAAGTACCTTGGTATGCCAGAAGCGTTGGGTATTGTGGACAGAGACATAAAGCAGTCGGTGAAGGAGCGCTTCTTTTGTCGCCTCAAAAAAGTGCTAAATAGCCTTTTGTCAGGCGGCAACAAGGTGCGAGCCTTCAACGGCTGGGTTATGCCATTGCTCACGTATACGTTTAGCATACTAAGATGGACTCAGACTGAACTAGACGCCTTGGACTGTAGGGTTCGTCAACTTTTAGTCACTCATCGCATGCGACACCCTCGATCTTCGGTAATGAGATTGTATATCCCACGGAAATGTGGTGGTCGAGGCTTTTTAAACGCCAAGACCCTACACAACCGTGAGGTATGCAATCTCAGAAATCACTTTTTACAAGTTGAATACCAGATGCATCGCGATGTGGTTGCAGTAGATAAGAACCTTACCCCTCTCTCCTTGGCTAACGAGAACTGGCGCAAACCTGTGGTGATGAGCATCCAGGATCGGAAGACTATATGGGAGAGCAAAGAGTTGCATGGGAGATTCTACAAGGTTCTCACAGGACCTGATGTAGATCTCCTAAGCTCAGTGAACTGGTTATGCTTTGGTGACCTCTTTGGGGAAACCGAAGGTTTTGTCTGTGCAATTATGGACGAGGTGGTAAAGACGAACAATTATCGAAAGTATATCATGAAAGACGGCACGATCGATATTTGTCGAGCGTGTCATCTTCCTGGGGAGACCCTCCGTCATATACTTTCGGGTTGTTCGCACCTTGCTAACTCTCAGTACTTGCACAGACACAACCAAGTAGCCAAAATTATACACCAGCAACTTGCTCTCCGATACGGCCTTACTGGTCCTGAAGTTCCGTACTATAAGTACACACCGGCGCCAGTTCTTGAAAATGGCCATGCCACGCTCTATTGGGACCGATCTATCATTACGGACAGGACTATTCTTGCGAATAAGCCTGATATTGTACTGATAGATCGGTTAGAACGGAGGGCGGTGCTCGCTGATGTCACCATACCGCATGATGCTAACCTCGTTAGAGCTGAGAAAGATAAACTTAGCAAATATCTTGACTTGGCTAACGAGGTTGTCAGCATGTGGGATGTAGATTCAGCGACCATAGTCCCGATAGTCGTTTCGGTTAACGGCGTAATAGCGAAGAGCCTCGATCAACACCTGAAGAGACTCTCGCTAGGAAGTTGGATCAAGGGCCAGATCCAGAAGGCGGTACTCTTGGACTCGGCACGTATCGTCAGGAAGTTCCTTTCTCTGCAGCCCTAGTCACCGGCCGCTTGAGCCTAGCTTCGCGGTCGGTGATCTACCGTTTTGATATATTTTTTACTGTAGAATAGTTTTATAATATTTTATTGTATTTTCTATGGTAAAAAATGTATTTTATACGAGAATTTAATTAAATGAGTGGAATAATAATATAATAATAAAGTATTTATTTTCAAAAAAATGGTTTCTAAAGGTTAACAGAGTACTTATCTAAAACTAATTACTATCTCTATAACATTTAAGTTTACCTTTAGGTAAAGTACTCTACCCTAAAACCTTAGTGCTGAAAATGCATCGACTCCTCGCTCTAACTAAGTAAAACTTGTGTTTAGACGCGATATATGTACATATCAACAAGAATTATCTTGTTGATATGTATATCACGTGGTTTCAACACCCATGAATAGTTGTCATGATAGTCTCTTCTTCTAAAAGTAGTTGGTACCACATAAGCTAATCCATGTGCAGAAGCTAAAGCTAAAAGATTTTTTTAAATAAAACGATTTATTTTCAGAGATAACTGCCGCCGAGTGTTCAGAACTGGTATCACCCATGAAGAATACTCAGTTGACTGGAGAAGTGTAAAGTAAGTTTTTCTTATTTTCTTTAGGCTTTTCGGCATACCAGGCGAAGATTGATGCCGACGGAATGGCACAATAAAGAAGAGGCATTCAAATGTTTTTATTTTCTTTAGGCTTTCAAAATAAGCACGTAGACAAATGTTATACTATTTATTATTATCAAATAACATTATTTTAATGTTCACTTCAATTTTTTGTCCACCGTGGAAGAAGTGAAAAGGAAACCACTAGTATGTTCATATAACTTATGTGTACATGTACACCAGTCGGTACTCATAGGTACTACCTGAAGCTACTCAGCTAGCCTAGCTAGATAGAGGTATATAGACGAAGATAACCACCACAGAATGCGGTAGTTATACTAACCATGATGTGAGGAAGTATGGAATAGAAATTGATAGGTTTTTGCCTTGTAGAGGGACTGTGGGACGACACTGCCTTAAAATAATATTATAAACTGATATAAACTTATTTTGAATTTTCAGTGAAGATGACGACGACAAGTAAGACAAATCATTGTATAATGCGGTCTGTGTGAACATTAAATTTATTTGAAGTACGACATTAAATTGAGTAATGTTTGAAGTCAATATGTATGTAGTTTCAATGGGTGTACCGCAAAACCGGGTGTGACGAAATAATAAGTAATAAACATTAATAAGGTATAAGGTTTAGAATTTTCACTGCCCTAATTCTTCCCGCGGGTGTCGTAAAAGACGACTAATGGATATCCACCGGGGGCGGGCAGCAGCGCCTCCTGCAGAACAATTTACCACCGAACTGCGATACCCAGCCCGCATGCCCTGCATGGGGATTATGGGTATTACCCTTCCCCCATTACATAAAAGCCAATAAGGCGTTTATCAGAGGGAGGCCTGCGTCCAGCTGTGAACCAATATAGGATGGTTAAAAAAAATTATAATCTTTCAGAGATGATGGCAACAATGATAAAGCAATTAGAGACGATTTGGACAGGTAAGGTTTTGGAAACAAGTTCTATTGACTTTTCCTTTCCATTTTAAATTAACTATGGCCGTAAAATTTAAATGTTTGTTAAGTTAAGTGTATGAAATATATCACAAGAATAAAAAGGTTTCCGTACCTAATGGTAAACTATATTTTTTCAGCGACAATGAGCATGAACTCAGATCCAAGTAAGTAATTTTATATTGAAAATACACTTTCTCTCTTTTGTCCTCTCTGTGTGTAATTGTTGTTTTGTTATGTGTTGCCATTTTATAACGATCACGCCTAGAATTCCGAGCAAACAAGATATCGTCACACAATAGCCACAATAGATTACTTTATATTTGATATTCTGACGTAGAAAACAGAAACTACAATGTAGGGGCGTCCCTCCATAGTAGTTTCTTTTTCACGCCTAAAGTATCGGAGTAGACGGAATAGGATAAAAAGAAACACATTAAATGTTAAAACAATATCAAGTAAACACAAAAAGTTAAATCTAGTGTAGAATAACGCTGCTAACTAGACTTAACTGCCCAGAACGTCCAATTTGTGTTCATATTATCTCTTATAATCGAAGTGGGTAAAAGGGCGGATCGCAGCCTATAAAGGTTATTTTCCAATTCATTCAAAAACTTGTTTTACAGACCCGATGAACCAGAGGCAATATCTGACGTTGCGGATGAAACAAAAGTAAATGACAAAAAAGACACGGCTAAAGTAAAATCATCAGGAAATGATGCCAAAGATGATAAATCAAAAAATGATAAAGAAGCTGTAAAGTCAGATGTACACAATACGAGGAAAAAGCGAGACGACGTATTCTATGAATCTAGTAGGGACGAAAATGTAAATGAACCAGATGAAGATAAAGATTAAATTGTTAAAAATCTATTGAATAAATTGCTTTATCCGAGTATTAACGAGTGTTTTACTTGATAGATACCAGACATAAAGTAACTGAGTCCATTTTGATTAAGATTAATTAGGCAGATATAGGAATGGCAAAATGGTGGCGCAGCTACAAGTAAGAGCAAGAATCCAATTCAGTAAAAGGAAATTATGGAAACAATATTTTGCATCACACGAAAATTTATTACTGCTAATTATCTAGACTATCCTTACTACATTGTTAAAAACTCATTTTAAAAATAACAATAGTCCTATAAAGATATCGGGTTTTGTTCTAGATCAAAAGTCGTCCGAGTAAATAGACAATTAATTAAAGCGTTCGAAATTCTACGAGCAACAAATTACCGTTATCTTTAAAATGAGTTCAAACCACGGTTATTACAAAAACAGTAAATGAACTGTAAATTGACATCAGTAAGGATATAGAAAAACAAACCTTAAATCTACCAACTGGTGGCTCTCTTTCGCTATTACTCAGGCTCTACAACTAAGTCCATTTTGAGGATGCATTTCAGCTCCCTTTCAGTTTTGCAGTCTTCGCCGGTTCGAACGTATATGTTGAGTTGAGCTTCGTACCGGCCGGCGTGTTGGCTGCTGATTTCCAAGTCTTCAGTATCCAGACTGAAGTCTTTGATCTGATAGGCTCCCTGTGAAATAGAAGATTGAAAGCTTCGGTCAAGGTAAAGAAGTGTGACAAAGACGACTATAGCATTGCTCTGTCTCTATTGTAGCAGCACATCGTTGGCCAAATGGTACTTTTTACGAACAAACTTAAAACTGCGGGTATGTTTATCGAAAAGTTGTCCTTGCATGTCAGTACAGTACCTAATCAGTAGTATTTTTTTCATTTATTATACATTTTTACTTTAAAACGATATCGAAGATTGACGAATTCATTCATTACGGTTGTAAAGCGGCCCTAATTATTATACATTTTTAGTATATCGAAGATTGACGAATTCATTAATTGCGGATGTAAGACGGCCCTAACTATTTTGTTGGTAAAGGTATCACATTCATACTAACGCGAATTACATTGGTCGGTATATTATTAGTATAGTTATCTACTATACAATGCTATAAAACTTTTAAAACTATCATGGTTATTAACACTAAAGTCATTTAAAACGAGATATTTACCATGATTTGATTTTTGAGTTATCCAATATTTCGGCACAGTTTCATGCAGTCGCAGTGCCTTCAGTTATTCCGTGATCATGGCGCATGAAACTGTGCCGAAATATTGGATAACTCAAAAATCAAATCATGGTAAATATCCCGTTTTAAATGACTTTAGTATACAATGCTATACTGACCAATAGTAACTACTATACCTACTATAGTAGATATTATTAAATGTCCTGATTTGTGGTCAGGACGGAAAGAATATACTATATTTGTATCTGATATATCACGATGCATCATGCTGCATTACATCGATGCTGAAATAGGCGTAGAATGCAGTGTATCGGTTCAAAGATACAAAGTTACGCGTTAATAAACCCTCTTTGAAACAATTTCGAATTATGCGCGGAATTCGTTAAAAGTTGCGTCTACAAAGCACTTAGAAATGTTACTATAAAACTTTTAAAACTATCATGGTTATTAACACTAAAGTCATTTAAAACGGGATATTTACCATGATTTGATTTTTGAGTTATTCCGTGATCATGGCGCATGAAACTGTGCCGAAATATTGGATAACTCAAAAATCAAATCATGGTAAATATCCCGTTTTAAATGACTTTAGTGTAGAAATGTTACTGTTGGTTCGCTTGATTTAACTTTTGAGTGGATATCTATTATAATAATTGACACTAGCGATGAAAGTTATGTGTGGTGTGGTCGGAAAGCAGTTTCAGCTTGGTAAGTCCTACGAAATGGCAAAAAGGTTAAGTAATAGATACTTCGTCACATGGTAATACTTAATGGTCTATTATATTAAAGCGATAAGGCCGCTCATTGTGCATCTGTACCTTTGTTCGTTTATTCTTATATCTTTAGTCATTTACCCCCATATCTTTAGTCATTACCTCGACTTCGATTCAAACTCTACTCAACCTCCAAATGCGTTTCGGTATGCTTGATCGTAAAAAAATCCTTCACTCGAAACAGCCTTCGAGAATTTTTTCATACGAGTAGAATAACGAACTGTCATCTCAAGGTACCTCGCTACCTACCTTGAATGCTCCTCGAAATAGTTTGTTGTTATTTACAATGGATTTTGGAGACTATCTCAATTACATTTACGACGATGAAACCTACAATTACCCATCGCGAAGGTATATAAGAGAGGTTGATATATAACCAAATTAACGACTAAGCATACCAAACTCGAGCATGTTTTGGAGGAATGCTCGAAACGCCCTTGAGCAAGTTTGAGTGGAGAATTATTTGAGGTAATGACTAAAGATATGGGGGTTATAATTTTTTTTCGTTGTCTTGATGTGCAATAAAGCGTAAGTAGGTATTTGTATTGTATGGTAGAGATACTACCTATTGTAATGTCTAAGACCTCGTAATCCTTATCATCATCATCATCAGCCTATGTTAGTCCACGGCTGGACATAGGCCTCCCCCAATGAGCGCCATAGCGCCCTGTCTTCAGCTTGCCGCATCCAGCATCTGCCCGCAACCCTTCGCAGGTCGTCATCCCACCTGGCCGGAGGGCGTCCTACACTACGTTTCCCGAGTAATACTTTTAATATTAAAACCATTTTTCTTGCAATAAATGAAATGTATGATATAGTACGGTTAAAAATACTTACAGCTTCAATAGGACACTCGGTAGGGAACCCGAAGTACTTCAGATACTTTCTATATTCGCTCTCCTCGCTTCCCATCTCGTTGCAGAGATCACAGATGTCGTGTGAGAACAGAACCTCGAATCTGCCATTGGCTTCCTTTAGTAGAATTATCTCCAACTGCAAGTTAAAAACAAATAAGTAGAGACGCTCAATTTAAAACTATGCTACTTTTATACGCATCTGTGCGCAGTAAATGTGAAATAAATAAATAATGCTGGACATTCCACACAGCATCATCTAGCCCTAAGCTAAGCAGAGCTTGTGTTATGGCTATACTAGATGACGGATATACATAATACAATACATTACGTGGATAGATATGCTTTTTTCATTAGACATAGATCGACCAGAACACCCGAAACAATTACCTGCAGATCGTACTAACATTTATCCCGAGGCGAGAATCGACCCCGCAACCACCTACATCGCAGGCAGACCTTCGTCCACCGCGCCACAGAGTTAGTCATTATTCGTCATTTTAATCGTGCAAGAGCATAGAGGAAGTAGGTATAATAGAAAGAATAATTAAACAAACTTACAATAGCTTGGTTTTCTAATCCCTTTAGAAGCACCACATTTCCGTGCATAAACGCAGTGCTTTCGTTGTATCGCTCGACGGCTATTGCGGATGTATCTACAAAATCCAGGCTTTCCTCGCCGAAAGCGTAGATCGGGGATTCGAAGTTCAGGACGTATTCAGCTTCTTCAGGCTGGTTTCATGTAAAAATTTAGATATATTAGAAATCTAGGCAAAAAAGTTTGCTACGACAATTTTGAACATCCCGACTGCTCATATACCTAAATGGGAAACAAGGAGTAGTAAGATATTTTAAACACCTTGGGTGGGTGCTTACAACAATAAGATGGCTTCAACTGCGTATATCAAATAGCTTTTGAAATGAAATGAAATTATCTGAATGTTTTTAGATAATTTTGACTATTAGTAAGGACTAGAGGCTCATATCAATTTGACGCTGACTGTACTATAGCAGAATCGTCATGTAGAATGCTTTTATATTTAAATACAATGGTGTCGATTCTGTTGTTGCAAAAACCTGTCCTAATACCTACTACATAATCCAGGTCTCTTTTTTACGATATTATTTATAAATACCCCGCAGAAAAACTGCAATGACATTTTCATTCACCATCGATCGTGATAAGCTTTTATGCCTCCCCTAACAAGCGCCCTGTCTTCAGCTTGCCTTCAACCAGGTGGGATGACGATCTGCGAAAGCCCGCAGTTGGGGCAAGCTGAAGACATTTTTACTTTAGGTAGGTACCTACTCTTTCAACTCAAATAAGCTACGAGTAATATTTAATGATTTATTTTTAAGACTTCGAATAAAGGAGTAGGTACTATTTGGTAACTATTCGGCTGTATCCTACGATTTTTCTGTAATTTATCCATCGATTCTTTTGCAGTTGTATATTATGTAGATGATCCTGAGGTGCAGGAGTTATTTAGTAGGTACATATTTATCCCACATGACATAAAAACTTCGATCATAAAATTATTATTCAAACTGTCTAATTACTCTAAGATTCAAACTATCGGTAGGTATATTTTTCGAGTTTTTTTTACCACTCTACGCAAAGAGATTTTACATATTGAGACGTCATACTCATTGTAAATAAATAAAAACATTGCGATATTTTACTATAGGTACATACCTAGCGTCGACGATCGAACATACAACGCCGCATGGCATTATCTCTGTCACTCATAAACGTAACGCATTGCTTGTTTCGTTCGTGTTGGTGGCAAAGCGGCAACAGCGCGGCAGTGATTTTAGTTCGAACAGACGAGACGGCATATGTCCTTATCTCTGTCACTCATAAACGCAACGCACGCATTACTTGTCTCGTTCGTGTAGGTGGCAAAGCGGCAACCGCGCGGCATTGATTTTTGAGTAAAATTACATTTATTTTATGATTTTCCATTTTAAACAGTACAAAACAAATAGAAGACATAAAAAGACACATCCTTCTTGATTTTCACAATCGTCCCATAGTAAGTATTGCACTTTCTAAACGCACAACATGGCATTTTAATATTTTTCATACTCCAAAATCCCGCTTCAACGTACGTCCGCGTCGCGGCCAGGAGCAAGACGGACTGAGTTCAATTCAGACACGTACCTGATTTTCATCTTGTTAGGCAGACCTCGGTACAACGTATCTACGTATATATAACATCATTGACTCTACGTAATGGTTTTTGCAAATGGGGAAAATTAGCAAGTGCCACTAAGGGGTTCGGTTTATTACGTCCAATTCCCTGAATGTCTAGTGTCCGAAAGTCTATTGTCTGAAACTCCATTCACAATATAATATTGATTATTACGAAAAAGTACCAGGAGACCACACATGACCAAGAGGTCCTAGTTATAAAAATGTTTAATAACTGGTTATGAAACAGTGAAAAAATTCCTGTTACATAGCCAGTTATGAAATCTAAGTTACGAACGTGGATGAAGGGGCAAAATAGAGCAAATAAATAAACTTACCGGCGGCGGCCCCTGACAGTTGCCAAACGGCAACAAACATAGCAGCAAGAAAAACATGTTTTAATAATACATTTTAATAATTCATACGCCATTTTATAGGGACAGAGGCGTGCGGAATCTGATAGCTAATAGGAAATGTTATGTTATACATTTTGCGATAACATCTGATACTCCTACATACAACTTAATTGTTTGATTTATGGGTTTTTCACAAGTCAGTACCTACCTACAGCAATCGCCTATTATCTATCGAAATAGAACTATGACCATTCCAGTTAACACTTTCATAGCCCAAGACGCAGATGTCTGAATTCTGATTTGAACCTTATTCCATGGGAATAATGTCGTCATCGCTGCCACTGCCCAACCCACCCACGGAGTCGCAGCTGACGGTCACGAGTGTATATAATATATTAATAGCCACAATTATGTCTGTTAATAACTGCTTATAACAACTATTGATTTTTAACTTAGAAAGACGTACAATTAATACCTAGGTACCTAAGTACGTATCAACTTTCTTTGAATTCAGGGCCCGTACTCGTAAAAATGAACTGGAAGTTTCCGGTTCGTTTTTATGCAATACGCAACCTTATGTAAACGACATAAGAGTTTGTTTTGCACGAAAACTAATCAAAAACTTCGATTTTCCTTTCCCGAGTACCCAGATAGAACCTAGATATGATGCGAGGGGTCTTACAATAAAACACCAAAACTTTAAAAAAGTATAGAATTTAATTTTACCCTCAACCAACAATGACGAAACAATTACAATCACAACATTCAGTTTCCGTAATATTCGTTTAGGTTTACGTGTGACGTATTCTTATTCGTAGAAGTTAACAGAATAACAAAAAAACAAAAGTGTTTAATAAATTTATTAAAAAAAATACAAAACAAAGACTCATCCAGCCCACCTCTTACAAATGAACATCCGTTAACAAACTATACATAATAATGGTGCATTAAAATAACTGAAGAATAACAATAACAAACCAAGCATAAATAAAATCTGTGCGCGAGTGTACCTTTGAGACAGGCGAGAACAAAAATGCCTGACGCATTTCGAAGGAGCTTTAAATTTTTTGATTGTAACTTAGCAAGCTATGGATCATATTGTGCAGCATTAGCAATTACTTTATCAAAATTAGTAACTTAGATCGGTTCCAATGCCACTATCAAAGTAAAGAACAATCACTTCGACTGCGGCGATCTTTTTTCGACTGCGATCTTTTTTTTAACCTAAGCCATTCGTGCTGCCGCTCTACACAGCGGTTGTGTTGCGCCGCACATGCGTTTCGTTCGAAAAACATTACGGCTGTGCTGAGTCACACAGATCTGTATTTTCTCAGCCGCTGCGCTAGTGTAGATTTACGCATATTAGTCACATGTAGAAAACACATACGGTGTGATTTCAGCAATCGACGTGTTAAAACTAAAAATTTCAAAAAATATTATTTTTAATATATTTACTTTACACACTAAGAGACCAATGTTATACGATGTAAATATCGTTTAAATAATTAAATATATTATCTTATACTGTCAACAATATATTACTTTTCGAGACTTAAATTATAATAGAACTTAATACTGAAAAAGTAACTTTGACGTAAAATAGACAGCCTAGTTTAAAGTTCTGGATATGTTTTACACTGAATTGACTCCCGTTCACAGATCTAAAAATCTTGTTTTATTAAAACAACAACTGTATATATAATCAAAGTTGGCACAAACATACCACAACACAAACGAAGACCCAAATACTTTTTTTTAGCTAAATAATAAATTAAAAAATACCTTATCTCTAATCAAATCCATCCAAATAATTTATGACTTTGGGACTCCGTTCTCGCAAGCATCTTAAAACTACAATAGTAAAATAGTATAGTAGTTTCTTTCTATTCTAAATACACGCTAAAGGTCCTTCCGTTGGAGACGATAACCAAAGAGTTACACTCTGTTTCAATTCAGCTACTTATTTTTTATGATAACAGAACGAATATCACAATAATAGAGGTAAACAATTATGTTTTAATTATTATTAATGTTCTAATTTGTAGGTTCTTAAGGCCCCTATTTGTTTTAAAGAGGACAGAACTCTTTCTACGGATGAGACGTGACGTGACAATCTTCTAAGTATAAGAGAATCAATTCTATTGTTTTACTTGAGGTAATTCTACTACTAATATTTTTCTACCGCGTCTTTCGGAAGTCCTTACAAATAGCTTCTTTCGTTACGGTAATTAATGGAAGAATAAAATATTGTTTCGCTCAAGACGAAGTTACTCGGTTTTAAAGTAGGTTACATCATTACAAACTAACTTTTAGACTAGAGAAAAACTAAACATTCATAAAGATTCGTAAAACGGCTCACTTAGAGATGTGTTCACACTGGACAAGTATTTTAGTGAGTCGACTAAATTACTGGAAATAGAAAATATTCTTTGACATGAGAAGAAAGTTACATCCTTCTACATGTCAAAACAATACGGAAGCTCTCGTGCCAATCTAACACTATACATTTTAAAAACACAACAATTTACACCGCTTAAACGTAACAAGATTAATATACTACTATTTACTTATCAACCTCTCTCTAATTTAAGCAACGGTAATGTCACCAAAAGAAAAAGCCACTCCCAGGCAAACGCGACCTGCGTTAGCGGGGAAGGGGCTTAACATTTGCATAATGAAGCGGGAGGTTATAATGAGGGTAAATATATAACTTGCTTAGCTTATTGTTACTCTACCAAGCTACTCGCACAGTGTAAACGCAGCATCGAGCGCCGGCCCGTCCGAACGATAAGAACAAAACCATAAAGCGAACTTTCATTCGACAACAAACTAAAATCGAGACTTACGCTTCTATATCGGTTAAAAGTGCATATGAATGGTATATCTAATACTATATACCATCATAAAAACTACCATGAACAGAACCAAAGGTTTTGTAAAAAAGTTTAGCAAATGCGATTGCCTACACAGAAATTGTGTGGAAAGCTAGACACTAAATTTAGATAACTCAGTTAGAAGTTAAAGTTCTCAATTAACCAGATCTATGTACTAGATCCAGCGACTAGAACGATGTGAAAAAGCATAGAGTTACCAAAACAGCGTGATTAAATGCAGAAAAATGCATCAAAGACCAACTTATCGCATTTAAATTGATTATTTAATGAATTTGACTTGATCAATTCAAAGATATACAGAAACAAACAAATTTATATACACCAAAAATGTTATCGAAGGTTATTCGGATATCATAAGATGTCTTTGATATTTATTTAGATTTGATATAGGCAGTAGTAATACCACACACATGCATAACTTATACAAGGGCCGGCGCAAACAAAAATCTACCTTAAAACCTATACATATAAGTGTCGGAATGCGACAGGCGACGTGTGCAACCAAGCGATTTCGTATGCGTGTTGTTATAATTCGTTTTAGTATAGTTTTTATGGAACGGTCGCTTCTGAATCAGTTTTCCACCGGCACTAAGGGCACCTGAAAAAGAAAGATAAATTAACATTATATATATTATATTTGGCCATAAACAGGTATAGTAAGTGTTTTAAGTAAACTAGTGTAATTTGAAACAATATGCTGTATTGTGAGAATTCTAGCAGTTATCATCATCATCTGCTAATCTACGGCGGACATAGGCCTTGCCCTAAGAGCCCATATCGTAATTATATCTGGCCGGAGAGCTTACTGTAGGCACAGATTCGATGATCTTACTTTGTAACAGATAACTCGTTTTCACAGTTAACTTTGAGCCTATAAAGTCGGAAATAAAGTCGGGTCCCAACGCTCTGCTCGCTGTTAGCGAGACGTCTCACTCAAAGCCAACCAGCGCGCCCCTCTGCAGTTTCCTCGCGGCGTCGCTGCCGGCCCGTTGGCTCGTGTTACGGAATCGGTAGGGTTGACCCTTCAGAGATTTTGACAAAGCTTGGATATTATACATAGCTACCATTAATTATGTCCAGCTGAAGACTTACATAGGCTAATGATGATGGCATAGCTACCCAACTCTCTCATACAAATACGTACTACCTACTTTAAGTCCCTCGTTAAGGGATAAAACGTTGGTAATCTTCCAACACCGACATCTCCGCGAGTGACTGTACCACAGGTGCACTGTACAACAGTAGACACACGGTTACATACCTCGCTGTTGGCGCGCGGCTCCTCTCCCTTGGGCTGGCGCGGCGGCGCGATCTCCACTGTCAGCAGGCGCGGCTTCTCCTCCGGCTCTGAGCCTGTGCCACCACCGCTGCCTCCCACCGACATCTCCGCGAGGGAGTTCAGGACTGAATCGATGCTGATGGCTGGTGCGTTGTCGCCCTCACCCTGGAAAAAAAACGAATTATCTTCTAAGTAGCTACTCGTACTTGTGTCTCTGGACCGGTTTCCGCAACTAGGCCACAAGTGGGAACTTTTTGCGTGTCGAGTGGGGCTGCTAGTCCAACCACCCGATGTCTTCCAGCTAGTCTCTCAGATTTTAGCATCATAAATATAAATACATAAAAGTTTCAACTTACTTTCAGGGGACTAGGTTTTAAGAAGTGTAGGTAGCAGAATCCACGGAATCCCTGAAAAATTAAAAATAATGATAGTGAAAACTAAGGAAAGTGAGATAAACTAGGGTTAGTGATTTGATATGGCTCTTTTGACCAATCTGATTACTCAAAAACATTACGAGCATCAACCGACAAACGCTTCACGTGTTGTCGAGCCTGTCTAAAATATGCTGCACAATGCACACAGCATTGTTAAGCACAGCGCCATCTGTGACACTGATGTGACACTACGTACACATTCAGCTTTCTTCGATCGATTGCTTCTTACGTGGTTCGCACGAACGCCACCTGAGGCCTTGTCGAACTTACTATTCAACTAAAATAAACTTTAAACTAAATGATGAGTAATTTTAAAAAATACATGTTCATACCTTCCAAACCATAATCTGAGGCTTGACGCCGCGTTCCGATAACGCCTGCTTCAAATCGCGCACTCTGGTGTTGGGGCTGATGTTCGAGACCTGTAAATTGAACCATGCATAGTTTTACATAGGCAGGTATAAAATAAATAATAAATAATGCAGGACAATTATTCACACAGCATTATCTAGCCCCATGGTAAGCAGAGCTTGTGTTATGGGTACTAGAAACTGATATACATACTAATACAATATACATTACATAGATAGATATTTTTTATTATACATAGAAAACGACCAGAACACCCAGAACAAATATCTGCAGACCATACACACAATTGTTCCGAGGTAGGATTCGAACCCGCAACCTCTTGCGTCGCAGGCGGACCTTCGCCCACCACGCCACATCGGTCGTGGATACCTAGATAGGTGTGTTTTTGAATGGACCGTCATGTGTTTTTAGACTCTCGCCAGTGATGGCGAGCCAAATAGGTTTTGAAACCTATTTCACTACATTTTGGCAATTCACTTCTATTGCTCATTCTAATCTAGCTAGACCGATATATATTCAGCGGTTTCATTTAATCGAATATGTGAAATGAAACAAGCCCTTGTAAAGTTTGGGTTCGAGAATCGCAAGTGTTTAAAATAAATGGATTGAAACTTGAACTTGACGGTTTAGTCCACTTTTCATGCCGGAAAAACGCTTGCGAAATCGGGCGGAAGATAAAATATGACCTTGACGAAGAACTAACAGGTCTTGGCCGTTTGTTTCTACTTATTTTTCTTTTCATTCCCTTCGAGCTCGATGCTGTCATTGTGCCCCTATAAGGCCACTGGAAAATATTTAACAGCAATATCTTTAAATATTTTTCACCCATATTCTTTGGGTGTTGTAAACCCCGTGGTATAAGTACAAAAATATCCAGGTTTTCGAATCGGAGTATAGTCCTTAGGTGCATCTTACCTTGACAGAGAACTCGATAACAGGTCTCGGGCGCTTGTTTCTCCTCTTCTCAGTTTTCTTCTCCTTGCCGTCGCCGTCCTTGTCCGCCTTGCTGGCCGACTTGTGGCTGTTGCGGCGACGCTGCTGGCGGCGCGGCTTGGGCTTACCGTCCTCGCCTTCTGTTGTGTTGCCCTGGTGGATAGAAAACGTACTGGTAAGACGTGAATGAGGATTTGTATTCATTTATTTCCAAACGTACAAAGTTTCTGCCAAATTGTACAACAGTTTGTGGATAGAAAACAAAGGCTGCGGGCGAAGTACTAGCGGGATAAGGAAGTTACTAGCGTACTAGCGGACTGTTGGGGGAAGGCGTGGTCATTCCTACGACACTACCTCCATACATATGGAGGTAGTGTCGTTAAAATACATCTTGTATTACTGACCTCTCGGCCGACCTTTTGTAATATACACAAGGTTTGTTAAACCACCCCAACATAAATATCCACCTGGTCTGCGATCGCCAATCTACCTGCGATGCGTGACGATAGTATGAAGGAATGAATGTTGTCATTTACACAACACAGAAATTATTAGAGGCTGCCTTTTACTCGTGCAGTCGGCGACGCCTTCCACATGTGCCTCCAGCTTATTATATTCGTGTGCAAACAGCACATCAGTCTATGGCGAGCAGTGGACTTGTATTTACCTCTCCCTCGCTCTGACTCTTGTGAGAGCGCGTGCGCCGCCGCGTGCGTCGCCCGGCGCGCTGCGACCCACCACGCTCCTCTATATCAGTGTCCACTTCTTTGAGAGTGCATACTCGACCAGCGCTGGGGATGGTAAATTATTTAGTAAAGATTAGCGGAGAAAGAGAATGCGCTGTTGGAATAGAGATATAGATCTCTATCCAATTTAACTTCCATGCATCCAATTATCTGAACCTATGTTCTACCTATCAAGATCGTCCTTATCATAAAAATATATTAAATAAGTAAATCATAAATAATTCTGGACAATGTACAAAACATTATCTAGCCCCAAGCTAAGCAGAACTTGTGTTATGTGTAACTGATATACATAATACAATACATTACATGGATATATATTTTTAAATGCATAGAAAACGACCAGAACACCCGAAACAAATATTACTGCAGATCGTACGTACATCCGAGGCGGGAATCGAACCCTCCTCTGTCGCAGGCGGAACTTCGCCCACCGCGCCACAGAGGTAGTCAATCATCCCTATGGCCTAGGCCTAGTTTTTTTAATATATTTTCTTTAATGCTAGTCAATTTCACACATCAGCTTGCCTCAAAGTAAGCCGAGCTTCTGTCATGGTTAACAGCTAATAAAAATACATAAAACATAATACACCCAGACCAGAACAGCCTGCATATATTATACAAATATTTGTCCAGCGTCGGTCGTCTAAACCGCAACCTCCAGCGTCGGTCGCCTAAGGCATACGCCTATGACGACCTCAGTGGAGCAGTGGCGACAGGCGTAACTGTCGCTGGAGGTTGCGGTTTAGATTCCCGTCACGAGACAAATATTTTATTTTATAATATTAAATATACATTGATTATAGATACTATAATCTATTATATAATATATTAGTACCATTTTTTAAAGTCAAAAGCTAAGCAATACTCACAGCATTTCAATATCCCTAAGCTGGCCCAGAATGGGCATCATTCCGATGCGACGGGCGGATAGCAGGTGCCATAGGATTCCGTCGGGACGCTGGCTCATGCGCTGCGTCTCTATCACCTGGAAAAAAAGATAAAGTAAAGTAAAAAATCATTTATTTCTTTAGGCTTACAAAATAAGCACTTATACAAGTCATATCATATAGATCAATTGACGTTGAGATTCATATGCAGAATTCTAAATTTAATAACGCATATTACGCGACTCCTCACATTCGACTGTAAGGAGTCGTATAATATGCGTTCTTTCAAGAGAAACTGCCACACGATGAGTTGTCATCATCAGCAATGACCACAAATTTAACTTTTCTATTAAGGTTTTTTTACGCGACTCACAATAAACTACGCTCATGAATGGCCTCGGCGTAAGGGAGCTTATACCAGGATACCGGGAGCGTAATGCAAATTTCATTGGAGGATCACTTAACAATGTTTCCTTGCTAACTAAGATCAGTTTGAATCCAAGATCCGATTTCGTGTACAAACGTGTAGTAGAAAAGCCTCAACAAAGGTAGAGCAACTGTTGCATTACAGGCGAATGCGGCGAGGAACCGCCTTTACAAGAAGTAACATCTACAGCAATAATACAGTTGGATATAGTATAGTAATAGTATTTAGAAAATCATTGACAAATCTAAATTTTAGATGCTCATATAAATCATTCTAGATGTATTTGGAGGCTAATGTTTATACGGACCTGAGTGGGTGTGACAATAAGGTCAATCGGCACATCGTGTGGTCCAAATAGGGCAGCCGGAAGGGTATCGAACACCTGAAAAAATAACTAAATATTAGTATGAATACAGGACTGTATTAATAAAAATTGCATTTTACATGGTCATTATATGTATATCATAACTATCCTTCATTATCTACATAATACAAATAAAGTCTCTTTCCGATTTCTGTCTGTCCCAATGTATGCTTAGATGATATGCCCCGCGGCTTCGCTTGCGTGGAAATCTATGTGTCAAATGGTTTAAAAACCTTCCTCTTGAATCGACTTTGTTTTATATTATGTAGTGATAAAATATTCGAGTATTGATACCAATGTGATTAATTAATTAAAGTTTACCTGGCAGTCGTGGACAGTGGTGACCACAATGGTATCAGGCTTGATAGTCTTCATGTGCATCATCAAGCCGAACTCTAGATCACCGTAACCTGAAACATAAAACGTTATCGAGAGATTCAATTATGTTTTACGATTTGACAAAATGTATAATTCAAATGTTTAACGATTTGACCAAGTTTTTGATATTTCAAATGTTTTCATTATCATCAGCCTATACTAACCCACTGCTGGACATACACCTAATAAATTTTATTAAGATGGCAATACGGTGCATAATGTATCTTGCAGTGAAGGTAAGTTTCATATGGGCAACATAAACAGGAAATAATCAATTAACATGAAAATTATGCTCATCTGAAGTTTCGCTTTCAAAGAAATTACATTCCAGAACGTTGAGGGATACTGAGGATTCGTAATGCTAGGACAGAATATGGTGGAATAGGCTCGCTCAGCACATTCATATTCTCCCTCTATCAACCGTCATCTCTGTAGTTACACCATGTTCTCTTTCACATATATTCTTTCTTCCTCTCCATCTCAATTAATATTATATCAATGATAAATATATCCTTGATAAATTAATTAAAAACTTATAATCAAACTCACCGCGTCCCTTGCCAATGCGATATCCCTCCTTAGAAACGGCAACAGAGCCCATGACAACCAAGTCCAGCATTACGCTCTCTTCAATAGCTGCAAAATAACGAACGAAATGTCAGTCAAAGGCGGTGTGCATCGTGTTCTACTCTAGCGTAACTTTTACAGATAAGAAAAACAGGAATTCCTTTTTTTTTTATATCTGAGCGTCTGGCCTAGCGACGCGTGACCCAAGAGCTGGTCAGTATCTGACGCAGCACACCAGCATTGCCATACAGCGGGGCAATGCCATACGATTACCGAGTCGTGGTCTCCACTCAAGAACACGTTTACCCCATCGGTTGTCGGTTCTTCACGAGATATGGCCGGCCCACTGCCACTTCAGCTTGCTAATTCTTACAGCTAAGTCGATAACATTGGTTTTCAGTCTAAAGCACTAATTAGTTGACAATAAAAACACATACCAACAGGTTTGCCAAAAGTCTCCATGCCGTTCTTCGAGACAGCCTTCTTGATGACGCCATTCTCTTCTTCCGGCAGCTCCAAGCGGCTCAGGTAGCCAGTAGCGAGGCGGGGTACAGGCACGTACAGAGTCTTCTGTTTCTCCAAGGCAAGTACCCTGGGGGATATGAATGAATTAATGAATTAATTTTTATTTGTTATAAGACTTACACAGAAAATAATAAACTTAAACTAAGAGAAAACGTGTAAGTGTGCAAATCCAGTGACAAAATCACTTTGCCTCAGCATGAGTTGGTTGACTAGCATGCTAGCAACCAACGCTGGTCTTCCGAAATTCAACTTGTTGACGTTACGGAGTGAATACTCACTACCGATATAAAAACATACAAAATACACACTACACACGTGCTGACTATTTTTAGAAAAGGATATGAATAGTACCAATGACAGATTGACCCTTTGGAAAGAGCCATCAAGCTTAGTTAAAACCTAGTTTTCGATGCATTTTCCTGAGTAGAATCGTAAACAAACAAACATAATTTAATTAGGTAGGTATATAGTTTGCGCCTTGGACGGGGCTATCGTTGTAAAACAGGGTCAGATTACACACAACATACCTAAATGCATGTTATATAGTGTGGCATGCGCTGTGCATAGATACGAAACGGGCTCGACAAGATCAAAGTCATTATGTGATGTCATGAAACGAAACGTTTGAGATTGAGTTTGATAGTTGCTTCTTGTGACATTTGGTAAGTAGCTAAGCTAATGAAATAAATTATGTATTGTTTAAAAAACGAATTACGTTATGTGATTAAATAGATATTTAGTATGATTTCTTGTTTTATTTTGAATTCTTAGAACGTTTCCCTACATTCCTATACAAATTACCGTTCAATATCCACGGCACAGTCCACGGTTTTTGTTTTTGCGGCATATTTAAGGCGTATTACCCGAAAATAAGGACCTTTGACCGTAATTAAATAAAGTTCATTTATTCCGCATAAAGATAAAAATGAACGACAAGCTATTTAGATTGTTTGAAAATATGTATTTCGAATCAAATAAAAAACTACGCATATTTCACAGTTAATAATGCCAGCAATTTAATCAAACACAGATTAATATTGCCTTCACCGCCAATAATTTTGCACGGTATTGAAATCTTGCTTTAATATCGCGAGAGAAACAAGCGGCGCGTCGTTAAAATGAATGAAATACTTTTCACGTTACTAACTCTATGTTCTAGAATTTATACTTTCTGCTTTTAAAATTTAAGTTTTGAGATTCGATATTGAAGTAAGTAATGCCAAAGCGTTTTATCTATCTTTCTCATGTGAAGGGAATTATTTTTTCTTCAGGCACAATTTTACTTAATTCATTTATTGTTTGTGAATCAGGGTAATTGATAGTCAGTAGATAAATAAGACTTATTTTAGATCGCTAGATTCTGCCGCTTAGGCGTACAAACATTAAAAAAAAACACTTTTTACTTAGGTATTTTATACGGCATGATTTTTGCAAAACAGCCACGAGTAAAATACACAGGAACATTAATAAGCTCCTTTTCTCCCTTAAAAGTTCAGACAGTTCAGGTAGGTAGGTATATCCAAATGTTCTAAAATTAGGCAAGACAGTTCATAACTTTAGGAGTAGCGTCCTAAGATGCGTGCGAGGACAGGGTGCGCGTTCAGCTTTAATCTAATAGCGATTATTTATAGAATTGAAGATAGAATTGGTTTAATTAACAAACAGGACGATTGGGGAGGTTACATTATCCTTTTGAAAAACAATGGATAAGGTTTTAATTGTAGTGTTCAATACACATTTTGCAAGAAAGTAGCAGTAGATAATTGCCCGGAAGACGATCATAAAGAAAGACACGCAAATATTTACTCAGTTGGACTGAGCAAAATGAGTCTATTTTGTTCCATTTTGCTTATATTCCATCTACGGCTATCTTTAGTCCATTAAGGTACTAAAGATAGCCATAGGCAGCATTAAGATCGTCTAGACTAGACGATCTAAATACTAGTAAATGCTAGTCTAATTCTAAGAACAGTGATCTATTTAGTATCAGTACAGAGTCCAGTTTATGTAAGCCTGATATAAAAACGTTCAATATGGACGCATTGCCCAAGAAATCGGTCACTTCTTGCGCAATCCAAGGGTAATCAACGCCGCTATTTCTGAGTTCATTCTGTGCAAGATCTGTCAAAGGTAGCTTTTTAACAGACTCCGAAAAAAAGAGGTTTTATATTCGCCTGTATGTATTTTGTTTACCTATGTACATATATTCCCTGATATGTCCTATGTATATTGTTTACCTATGTATGTATATTCCCTAATATGTCCTGTGTATATTGTTTACTTATGTATATTCCCTGATATCTCCGTCATTTATGGACCGATCTGGATTTTTTTTATTTTGCAGTTGTATAGAGAATGACGAGTGATCCTGAGGTGTTCCCATAAAAAATGTATTTTCGAGGTATTAGTATTTATCCCGCAAAACTTAAGAAAACATTAAAACTAAGGGATCCGAAGTCTGTTTTTAGTTTTTGTTAATAAACAAATTATGTTTGTTTTCATTGTTTTTATAGGTGCCAGATAATATTTGTCGTCGGGCACGATATTGATAAAGTACCTGCTTACACGCTTGACATTATTATAATTTATAATGAAATACGTAGAGCTAATAGCTATTTTGTTTATTTATCAGAAACAACAAAATTAAAAATGATAAGATATAAAGATAATATTTGGTAAATACGCGAATCTCCTCATTACCAGCACAAATAGTCCGTTGTGTGTATGCCTCCCCCAAATACTAATATATGCACTAGTTACCTATGTATCAAATGATTTATAGACCTTCCTCTTGAATCACTATCTATTAAAAAAAACGAAATCTGTTACAACGTTATACTGTCAAATACATAGTTTTAAAGATTAAAGCATACATAGGGAGGGACAGACAGACAGCGGGAAGTGACTTTGTTTTATACTAAATATGTAGTGATGGCAAACCCAGGGGGGATTTGCGCGGACAGTAAAGGCTGCAATGATGACCAAGCTTGAAGGCCGAGACCATAGCAAGGGCAGGGCAGTCATTGCGGACCAAGGCTTGCATAGGGGTTTTTTTCTTTATTTAATTATAGAATCTTTAATCAACATGATAACTTAGTATATAATATAATGTTTTAATAAAACAACGCCGGTAACTTAAATAAATAATAACAAAAATAAAATAAATTACTTTACTTTACATAATGGTAATAATTTGCACCTGAAAAAAAATTGATAGCCGACCGCAAAACACGAAAGTATTGAAAATTGGTGACACTTTTTCGAGTAAGCCGTAAAGGTCGACTTTGCTCAAAGAAGGATTCTAAATAATCACCACCACAAACTGTTTGAGAATAAAACCTTGCCGATTTGCATTTTTTTAAACTGAACGCGAGACTTGTCAATTTTATTTAGAAGTAACTTACTTGTAGCGTGCATTGGTAATGGCAAACACATAAAAGCAAAGCTATGGTGTCATGGAGACGTTTTGTTCAGCACGATACTTGTACATGTACAGTGCCTATTTGACATGAATAACTTGATATTATCTGAGTAAGGGATATAGCAATAGCATAATATAATGGTCTTGCGGCTTGATAACGTAAAGCGGCATTCGATTTGACCTATATTTCATAGAATTTAACTTCATGGAATAAAATGCAAGCTGGATAATGTACTTATCTAACTGATTGTGTTGATAGTCGATAAAATACAAAGACTATTGAAATGGATAGAAGTAATGAAACCAACTTTATACATACACCATGAAAGGTCAACGTCCGATTGCAAGTCAATCTATCAAAGGTAGAAAGAGACAGAAAGTTAGGTGAAAAGCATTCAGCGATACTAGACTGGTACTCGCACATTCCCCGATGAAAAAGTAAAAGTGCGAATTTCAGTTCAACGACCTGTGATGCGAGACAAAAATAAAGTAGCAAATACGCCAACCTATTTAAAGATAGGAACTATCTATCTATAGATACATGGAATGATACGAACATCATTTCTTCTGATGGTGGGCACTGACCTAGAAAATTTGTTGTGTATTAAGATTGGACTAGTAAAGGAAAATCTACATTCCTTGCACGCAATTTTCGTAATAGAAATCGTGTTTAAAACTGGCATTTCGAGTCATAAAGTTATCATATAACTAGACAAAGGCTTTATGTGAAAAATAACTAAATTAACAAACAATACAGGTAAGTATAGTAAGTCAAGTAAGTCAAGAATGGGATTAAGATCAACACGAATTAAAGGAACATATCTACGAGTAGGTTCAAATGATTGTGAAAAAGAACTAAATTAACAAACAATACAGGTAAGTATAGTAAGTCAAGAATGGGATTAGACATCACCCGAAGAAAATCCTACAGTTCCTAGCAGCTGCAAGGGTTAGTGGCGAACTATGAACGCCACGGCTTCGGGACTGAAACGTAAAAGTGGCGATCACAATAGGCCTATCATGGCCGCCGTGTTACGAAAGCCACCCCAAAGCAAATAAAAATAATAATGGGATTAAGCCCATTATTAATCTACACAAGCTAAAGGTACATTACCCTAGCTCAATAAATTCGGAAGTTTGCATTTTGGCTAGAGTTAGGGTTTAGTTTACAGGTCTTAGTAGTAATTGGATGCAATACAAATGACGTTATACCTCTCACAATGAAAGTAAGTTGAATACATTACATGGTAAATAATAATTAGCTTCTCATTGAAACATGGATGCCTGCGCTGCGGTATGCAATTAAAATCCATAATAATTGCATAAAATCTGATAGCTAACATTTCACGGAACAAGTCGGTAGTGTAGGCATTGTTTTTTTGTTTAATAAAGATGATAATTTACATTATCTTTATTGGTATTGCTTAGATGTTGAAAAAACAGAGTTAAGTAGAACATATCCCCCATAGAGGCCCTGTTTTATAGTATACATGGTGTTTTTTTGAGATGGGACTGGGCCGCCACGAGACTATCCAAAGACAGACTGGCAAATGTCAAGGCAACACGTGGCACAGCTTTCGGCTTCAGCCTCATCTTCATGTGACTAGAACCAAGTCAGCAGAGGCCCAATTCTGCTATACAATACCTTCACAATGACAATTCACGACATATAATCGACATAATCCTTATATTAATGAAATTCCAGATAACGCGTTCAGTGCTTGCACAGAGATTAATGTAATAGTTTCAAACTTGACACTTCGACTTTCGTAGCATCTGTAGTTTCTTTTGTTACTCTGTGACCATCAGGTTCAGGTTCAGGTGGGGGTACTCCTTTATCCGCAGTTGGACTCCAGTTGGTCCTTTATGCGTATTTTGCTAGCATAGCCAGCCTAGCTCCGTCCAGAAGCGGAGAATCTTCCTGGGGTCTTCACAGGCTTCGAGCCACCTCGGCAAGTTGGGGACTCTGTGACCATGTCACTGTCATAGTGAAGTGATGAGTTTAGCAGAATAGGGCAGGGGAACAATCTAACCAATCGCTTTACTATGACAATAGTATCTTCGAAGAATCACATATAATTCAGAAATTATAAAAGCAAATAGAAGTCTAGATTGTGCTTGCAGTCCTATTTGCATGGACATATTGATAGAATGGTTTTAACATAGACAATTATGACATGCAGCTGTGATGTATGTATTAAATACTTAAATACCCATATGTGCAAGCATAATAAATAACAAGATATACAATGTGGGTACTTGGTTAAAGATGCTGATGGCAACTACCCACAATCTTCAGTCCTGATTTACCAAGTCCATAACAACAGCCATCCATAGTTTCTTTCAAGTAAGGTAGAATAACAAATGTGTGACACATTAAATGTGTTACATGAGGTTAACAGACACTGCAGGTAGAGGTGCTGGATGCGTCAAGACAGGGCGCTGTGGCGCTCATTGGGGGAGGCCTATGTCCAGCAGTGGACTAACATAGGCTGATGATGATGATAACAGAGACTCACCTAACAGGCTCCTGAGGCTTCTCCGGGTTCACCTTCACTGTTACAGCATTCTTGAACAGGTCCAGTTCAGCCAGCTTTTCCGCAGCCTCCTGGGCCCCCTTGAAGTTCGGGATCCTGTTGTAGACTGGACGAGGGAACATGGCGAGGCCATTCGATTCCAGGTGCCGCCATACTTTCAACCGGAAGTACTGTTTGTTAATCACCTCCGGCTTCTTGGCTGTAAAAGGAGTTTTACTTAAAATTCTGTTCTTATTATTACCTAGCTCACAGATATTTAGCCAGTCCATATGAAAAAAAAAGGTTATTCTGCAGGTTAAATTTTGTTGTATGAAATTATTGATATGTTTGTCAGTCTACATTGGTCATACAATCATACATTTTGGCAGTTCAGACAGGCCTCGTAATCTTTTGGCCATTCACATTACATGCCATACAAATGAATGGGACATTAAATCATTATATTGGTTGGTGTTTAGCATGTCATTTGTTTATCAAACACCTGTTTATGCATTCTTGTTTGCTCAGAAGTTAATGGTGCTATAATTTGTGTGATTAATATTGAACCTATCTCCTAGATACAGAGCTGCTTTACTGAATTTTAGGTGTTTTAGAAGTAAATTATGAATATAAAATCAATTTAGTACAGTACATAATGCAAGGAAGTCTATAGGTAAGTACCTCATGACTGCTTGCATGCTGCGCAAAATATTAATGAGACATGAAGGTGCATGAAATTAAATAATGTATGATGACTATGATATAGCTAGCTGTGGAGGCTGATTAGATAGAAGACTGCCACAGAAGGCAATTAGCATTATCATAACTGCCAGCATCAATCTAAAAATGGCAAATGTGGGTACCTAGGCAAAAATCTGAAGTAGTGTAGGTTATCATTAAAATATTAAAATGGTTGAAAATAAGACCATTTCAAAAACCCGAATTTATCTATGTCTGGCATAGATCATTATGTACTAAGCTAAGCTAGAGACCTTCAAATGATGAGTCAATACAAATAGAAAATGTAAATGACCTCACACCTGTGGAATGAATGAAGGTAGACTAGAGAAAAATTTGTAGCTATAATAAAATACATTTTGTGCAGTTTCTAACGTTAGATCAACTAAATTGCGCATTTATTTGAGTACACTGAACTCTGCGCATTCTAGTGAAGCGCCAAATACATCAAATGCATTTTTTACAAAAGAAGTGGGCAGAATAGTGAGTCACATTTTTCACACTCCAATTATTATGCTACCTGCTGGTATCAATAATTACGAGGAGGTAACCACCTAAATCGCAGCAAACGAGGCAGAACTGTAATTGAATAAAGATTGCAACGCCAATCAAATAATTTTTCGCGTCGCTTGAAGCAAAGACCATTATCTATTCTAGTTTCAGAACTAGTCTTATGCGGGTACCTGAAAAAACATGCGGTATGGGACTTAGGCTTTCCAACGCATTTTTGCTCAGACCATAATGATGATTTACACGTAAAATAAGAAGGAAAAACTAAAATAGCTGATGATTTTTCAATAATTTTGACAAAACAAGGAAACTTACTGTTTTCCGCGGGCGGCGCTGCGATTTCGTCTCCGTTCTGCATTTTTGGTATTTTCTGCAATCGGGAGGAATATTGAGAGAATTATCGGCTGTCTAAACCATCAAACTTAGAAGAAAATAATTTATTTCTTTCCTCGCCGGACGGAACCGTCACACACAAAAATAGAACGCGAATTATGAAATAAGTTCTACCAACTTGTTAACCAAATTCCTAGTGATGGGCAGGCAGACGCACGCTTGTTGCTGGATTTCGTCAAAACAGTTTCTAATAAATATGTTCACATTTTTAATCCAACTAGTTTTTACGGTATCTTCAATAAGGTAATAAAATTGAAGTATTGCAAAATTTTCTTTGCACAAAAATAATACGAAATTCCCTTTAAAGCTCTGAGTTTATTGAATACCATTTCATCGAGATTTTAGTCGATTCTTCTTCATCACTAGTCCATCTTTACCATCGGACATACCAACATGTCAAATATTTCAGTTTTATCTAAGGTAGTTTGTGTATCCGAACGTCGAATTTTAGCGGTAAATTCAAACGTTCTTACCTACTTGGCCATCATGATTTAAGTAAAATTACCTGAGTAAAACTGTAGGTATTTATGTTATGTATATTGCCTTAGCGAACAGAAATAAAAGATTTTTATAACTTGCAACATAAATTATATCTTTAATAAATAAAAGCTCTGTTAATAATAATCTCAGTCCCATTATTTTCAATTAGCTCTATCTTATAGTTTGAGACATGTGCAGTGGAGTCAACATTAATTCAAATGCAGCATCTTTGAGATTCGCGCCACGTAGGTTTGCTTCGTGTAGGTCGCTACCAGAGAGGTCACAACTCTGAAACGAAAAAAGAAACTGCTGAATTTCTTACGCAAAAGTCTGCAAAATGGTTGCAAGCATTTAACAAAAATAGTGTGTTATAATGAGTTACACAAGAGTTTACCTCTAAGTCAGCGCCCGCTAATACTGCCGTTCTGAGATCACAGTTCTGTAGGTTGGCATTCTTAAGGGTTGCTACCCTTAGGTTTACTCCAGCCATGTTACTGCCTTCAAGGTTACATCCTGAAAAAAACCGCATCTTTAAATAAATAATATCGCCTTCAAGTGGTTAGAATTATTTGCCTTAATATGTTTAATTTTTAAAAGTACCCATGTAGGTTCTTGTGGCCACTTATTAAAAGAATTCTACCTTTCAAGTTGACACCCTCCAAAATGGCTCTTATTCCTGTAGGATCCTCCATGTTGCAACCTTTTAAATTGGCACCTGAAAAATAATAATTTGGATTTAAGACTATGAGTGCCCATGATACATGCTGAACTGTTACAAGATCCTTCTAGTCTAGCCCAATAGTATCTCACACACACAAAACAGCCATGCAGTCTTCAGACGACCTCTGTGGTGCGTTGGGCGAAGGTCCGCCTGCGACGCAGGAGGTAGCGGGTTAGATTCCCGCCTCGGGAAAATTGTGTGTATGATCTGCAGATATTTGTTCTGCGTGGTCTGGTCGTTATTTATGTATTGTAGGTATTATGTATATCAGTCATCTAGTACCCATAACACAAGCTCTGCTTAGCTTGGGGCTAGATGATACTGTGTGGATTATCGAACATTATTTATTTATTATTATTTTGTGTCCATGATGCATGCAATCTTCTCAGAAATGTTGTAAAATCCTTCTTGCTCAATGGCATCTCACACACACAAAAACAGTCATGCAGTTAAAACACAAACCTACACAATTTACCTTCAAAATTTGCACATAGAGCTTTAACCCCAAGTAACTGGGCTCCTTCTAGATTGGCATGGGACAAATCAGCACGTTCCAAGCAGCAGTGAGATAGATTTGCACCGCTGAGGTTGCATTTGGACAAGCAGGCATACTGAAAAGTTTGTAGAAACATGATAAATATTAGCGCAGCTGAAGAGGTTTATTTTAGTTTTTTCTTCAAGCTTCTTGATTTAGTGACATTTAAAAAAACTTAGTAAAGGTTGACTCAAAGCATAGTGATTACTGAGAAAGCTTTCATAAAAATGGCCTAGATTTTGATTATACTCTGATTAAAAAACATAGATATTTTTTGTACACAAAGGGGTTACAAAACCTAAGGAATATTGGTGAAAAATATTTAACGACATTGGTATCATCAAAGCAAAGCACAGAATTACGAATCTTTAGTTTTTAAATTCCAAAGCATTCATTCATCATTTATATCATATCTTGTTTGTTTTCATATTCAAATTGATATATTTTTCTCTGCACATGAAGCGTTAATTTTGTGTTATACTTTGTAGTGATAACCTTGCTGTTTACTTGTTGTTTTCTGTTATTGTTAAGTTTTTATTCATGAATGTCTTTGTTGACAAAAAATATCTTGGAACTTTACTAGAATAGAATAAAAGATATTTATTTGTGTTTCATACAAAGTAATACATATGAAGAACTATTAGTTCTTAATATTGGATTATTTTACAACAAATAGGAACTATTATAAGAATAAATAGAGTAATAATAATAATCATTAATCATATTATTGGTACATTTGGTACATATAACTACAACACAGGACAATTTCTATAGGTACCTATTTTTTTTTTATTACCTTGTGTTGGCTTTCGTATCACGGCGGCCATGATAGGCCTATTGTGATCGCCACTTTTACGTTTGTTTCAGCCACAAAGCCATGGCGTTCAAAATAGGTACCTAGATACAACACAGTATTAAATTTTGTCTTACCTTAAAATTTATACATCGTAAATCCAATCTATTCAAGTCTGCTCCTGCTAAGTTGACACCCTGAAATCTTAATTCTGAGTTTATGGATGTTTTAATAATAGCATGTACAACATCCATTCTATTCAAGGGACGGTTTGTGCCGGAGTTGTGTTTGGGCTCTTCTATCATTTTATTTAGCTGTGGTATCATTGAGTCTATACCTGAAACACAAGATATTTGGCCATGAAATAGGTACAATATGAGTAAAAGCGAAGGCTATATTGGGATATAATTTGATAGCTACCATAAAAAACAGCTTCCTCTAGTACTCCTCTAGGATTAATATGTGAATCTAGCACTACTACTCCATGCCTCAAATAGTTAAGTATAGGTTTAAAGTACTCAGGGCTCCTATCAATTAGAAATGCCCCATCATCATCCATGACACTAGGATTCATTAAGTACACATTGTTTTCATCGGCGAACATCCTGGCTAGCATGGACAAAGGCTCTTTAGCTAAAAGCGTGGATCGTGATGTCGTGAAGTGTCTGCCACCTATGTTAAGCGTAATCCAGTCATGAACAGAAATCTTTTGACCATCTTGATTATCAATGGCCTTTTTCTCAGCAATATCTTTGACTTTTTTACGCTTCTGAATACTGGTACTGAGGTAGATATTCTCTTCATCACGAATCACTCTTATATCGGTGATTTCACACCCATTTGCTAAGTAAATCTTTATGTTTTCCTCATTGGATTTGAAGTGGTTTTTGAGTTCAGTTTTGAAGACATCCATCGAGTCCTCCACGACCAAAACTTTGCCTTCTTCTTCATCTGTGTTTTTGTAAACGTATACTCGCTTCATAGTACGGTGTAATTCAGACAGAAATCTTAAATCAGAGAACGAAACCAACGAAATCACAATACAAACAAACGGTCCAAGTCCAACCATCCAACTACACCAACAAACAAAAACAACAAAAATGTAGAAAGAATTGTCAATGTCAGCTATGTCAACTCCTAGAATTCGTTCGGATATTTCCAAAAATCGACTAAGTTCAAGATTCGATCACGAGTAAACATAAATCGATTCATTTGGTAGGTACCTTATTGGACATGATGCTCTGGAATAAAAATAGGAGGCGTTGCTCTAACAATGTAAAAACATAATTCAAAGCTATAATTTTATTTAGGTACTTTATTTTTTTCATTTGGGGTTGCTATTTATTGATGGTAAATGACGCGATGGGTCGACGCAAAGAAACGGGGGTTAGGCTATGCTTATCGCAGGACGGGACCACCCCGAGGCGAATAACTTATTTCAGTTTTTGTACCTATTAAGTAACCTGGGGCTGGGACTACTTTGTGTGTGTGGTTTGAGGTTTTTTTTAAGATGAAAGTATTTTTTGTTTCTAATTTTACCTACATCATTATTATAACACTGGGTCTGCGGTATCTGTGACGAGAAGATATTGCGAAGCATCCCGAACGCTGCCCATCCGAGGATTCGGCGGCCGACCTAATCAAAGTTGGATTTACCTATTTGTTCCATTTGGCTTAGGTACCTAGACATAGGTAGTGTAGACTGAGACTGTGTGACTGACTACTCACGGTAGGGCTCGTCCACCAGTTCAAACTCACTCAGCGAGCTATGGAAAGAGCTATGCTCAGGGTCTCTCTGAAGGATAGGATTCGTAACGAAATCATCCGACAGAGAACCAAAGCTACCATTATAGCAGCTGAACTGGCAGTGGGCCGGCCATAAGCAGTCCACTGCTGGACATAGGCCTCCCCCAATGAGCACCATTTTCACAGGTAGGTATAAACTCTGTTATTATTACTATTGTAATTATGTAATTTAATTCCTACTAAGAAATAATATAGATACCTAATATACCTATAGCTAATTAACTAGTTAGTTTCTGTCCGCTGCTTCGGACGCGTTGTTTATAATTATAATTAAATAAGTATAGAAACGTTTAAAGGCTATTTTTATCCGTGGAAACTTATTTATGGGATAAAAGTAGGTACTTATGTTTTATTCCAGGCCTGGAACAACTTGTATGCAAAAATTCAGCGTTATCCGTTCAGTTGTTTTGGCGTGGAGAGATCACAAACATCCGAATAACAGTTTCTGAGAATTTCATATCACTCTAATAATTAATATACATAAATAATTTATTCATTTATTTTATTTTAAGTCATTATTATCCCACTGCTGGGCAAAGGCCTTATAAATACGAAAGTTTAATTTATAATTTATTATTCTGATTCTGAGAGAACGAGTTTTTCGGAAATAAAATCAACGCCAAAATCTTACGCATCGGTTTCAGAGAAGAAAGGCTAATTTGCTATAGCATCACCCACTGGCGCATGTCTTTAGACAAGCGATCACACGAAATCGCTCGTTAGCAAATTTTTATCCTGATTTCTTCTGCTGCGTACAAAATTCTACCAAATAGTTACACGATTTCTGTATAAATTTTTGCGCAGTTACCAAATCGAACCAATAAAATTGTTTTATGCCTGAAATAAACGAATTTTATTTATTTATAGAACCTCGGAACAAATATCTGCAGATCGTACACACAATTATCCCGAGGCGGGAATCGAACCCAAAACCTCCTGCCTCGCATGCGGACCTTCCCCCACCGCCACAGAGGTCGTCAAAAAATCTTGTTTCCTTATTTGTTGGGTATTTCTTAGTTATTATTATACCTAACTACATAAGTAAAATGTATTTTTTCCTGCACTCGATAATAACAAAATAAATGTAGGTATAAACATGTATTACGTGCTACGGTATAAATAATACTAAAGTCTTCCGGTGGGTTTTTTATCAATCTATTCTATACTAGTTTCTGCCCGCGGCTACGCACATGTATAAGGAAACGTTTGAAAGTTATTTTTATAAATCAATCAAATCATTTATTTGCTGAACACATTATTATAGGTACAAGTCAGGTCTTATTACTAGAGTAGTGTCACATGTATTCAACCCGCAAGCAGGTGTGCAAATATTAATATTATATTACAATTTAATATTATCACTGTGATTTAAAGTAGTCAACAATTAAAATAATCAAGTAAAATAAATTTAAGGTACTTTATCCATATGGAACTGTTTTATGGGATTAATACCTACCTACATTTATTTTGTTATTATCGAGTGCAGGAAAAAATACATTTTACTTATGTAGTTAGGTATAATAATAACTAAGAAATACCCAACAACAGAAAATAAGGAAACAAGATTTTTTGACGACCTCTGTGGCGGTGGGTGGGGGAAGGTTCGCATGCGACGCAGGAGGTTTTGGGTTCGATTCCCGCCTCGGGATGATTGTGTGTACGATCTGCAGATATTTGTTCCGAGTGTTCTGGTCGTTTTCTATATATAATAAAAAATATCTATCTATGTAATGTATTGTATTATATATATCAGTTATCTAGTACCCATAACACAAGCTCTGCTTACCATGGGGCTAGATAATGCTGTGTGAATTGTCCAGCATTATTTATTATTATTATTTATTATTATATTAGTTATCCAGTATCCATCATAACACAAGCTTTGCTTAGCTTAGGGCTAGATGATGCTGTGTGGATTGTCCAGCATTATTTAGAATTGTGTTGGCCAGTGTTATCTAGGTACTATAACTTCCCCATAATTCCGTAAATTTATCCTGGTCAATGTGCAATTTTTTTGCAGAAGTTACAAACATCCATCCATACATCCATAATCATCAGCCTATGTTAGTCCACAACTGGACATAGGCCTCCCCGAATGAGCGCCATAGCGCCCAGTCTTCAGCTTGACGCATCCAGCACCCGCCTGCAGTCTTTCTCAGGTTGTCATCCCACCTGGTCGGAGGGCGTTGGTGGTCGGGACTACGTTTACCGAATCGTGGTCTCCACTCAAGAACACGTTTGCCCCAGCGCTGCAGCGCCTGTCGGTTCTACGCGAGATATGGCCGGCCCACTGCCACTTCAGCTTGCTATTCTGAGAGCTATGTCGATAGCTTTGGTTCTCTTTCGCATTTATAGGTAATATTAGTATGGTTGAATTATGTAGTCTAGATTTGGAACATACACTGATAATAGTTACGCTAAACAAACTCAATTAGAAACTAGCTTTTACCCGCAGCTTTACACGTGTATTACGAGATAAAACGCATCCTAACTACCGCAATAATAAATGCGTAAGTTTGAGTGTTTTAATGTTTTTTTATGGGTATAGGAACATAACGTAATTCCAACATTTTGAAAGAAACCTGTATAAATGTAAGAAATTATTGTTAATATTATAACTGTTAGTCTTAAAAAAAAATTACATAAATAATAATAATCTGATTGATAGTGTCCTAACTCAGTCCCTATTTCAGTCACCACTGTAATAACTACGACATCTTTTGTTTGTTACAACAACTCTGCTAGAGTACAATAGAGAACATCTCTGAACAATTTACAATTATTACCAACGTTTTACAATAAAATAATTGCCCTACGTATTCAATATAATAACATTTTCAGGATGTTGTTGGGCCTGCCTCGTTACTGCAGTGCATGAGAGATGTTCACTAATACATTCACAGATGGCTTCGCGGCAATTATGCGAAAGCGAGTGGCATCTCTGATGAGTAGAGTGACAGGTAGTAACAACAGCATCCTGAAAGTAATAATCTAGTAAATATGACTGTCTAAAACGACACCACTGGGTGAAATTACTTATACTCTAGATTTAGTTATTTTGGTTTTATTTTCTTCATTGTAATTGTATTTTATTTTTTGTAATTTTGTATATGTGTTTTTTATGGACCTTTGTTGTCTTAAAATTTGAATTGAATAAAACAGCGGCCATGAACACCAGTTATCTACAAACTGTTCCATCGGACGCACCGATGACACAACGGGAAATACGAACACCCATTTTATTTATACGCAGTCTTTGCGCGATCGCCGTCTTATTGACAACTCTGAATACAGACGCCGGCGCCGGCGCCGTTAAAAAACTAAACATCGTAAAAAAACTACATAAAGACTAGACAAAACATCGTAAAAGGAGTCAAAATGGACAACGTAGATGCACCTCCTAGTCGGCCACCACCACCGCCTCCAAAACGACTCGACCGCCCGAAAATCACTCTACAAATCCCCAATCTAGAAGTTAACCCTTCACCGATGACGCCGAGAGGAGTTCATTTCACGCCTAGATTTCACCCCACGACCCCCGGCTCGCACATCTCAGACCCCCATGGACACCCGTATTATAACCCCTTCGTGCACATGTATCACAACAAAGCTTCGGAGTTCATGTTCAAGCAGTTCGAGGGTTTCAAGGACTTTACAATGAATACAGCGAAAAGTGGACTAAGTGCGGGCGAAAAATCGGCCTTCTGGTTTTACAATAAGTTGCGGATTTTGTCTAAGAGGTGGTTCACGCATTTCTTTTTGACTTTGTGTTTGGCGTTGTACAGTGTTATGGGTGCGGGAATATTCATGGCGTTGGAAGGTAAGTCTTTAAGCTTATAGTTTAACACTTAATTAACAAAGAAAGTTACAATTAAATAATAGTAACAAATAAGAACTATTATTATATTTACAATTGAAACGTCCAATCTACAGGTAGCTCAACTGCTCCATATCTATGTATAACAGTCGGAAGCATCCCCAAGATATTTTTCTCTCAGCTGCGCAGCTCAGATAACTACTTACTCGTATTTTTGTAAGAATCCGGAAAGTCTCGGTGCCTTACGGACCGAGGGTCTCGACTCCAAGAGGAACAAAAATGCATAGGCTCGCTTGAGACCTGTATATTAATTTGTGCCTCTTGAGTACACTTAAAGATACGATAAGATACATTTTTGAGTAAGGCTTCCAGGTTTAGCAATAAATAAAACATTTTACAGTAAGTGAAAACCAAGTGATCTTAGTACTGTGGTGCCATTTAAATATCAATATCTAAACTCCCTATTACACGGGAAATTAAAAAAGTAGGGAGACCTTCGCTTCGATTTTGGTTAGGTACATTTTAATCGGATTATACTCAAGCACCTAAAATACTCAAAAGGCTTTATATCTCAGCAAACTGAGAGCAAAAGTCAGGAGACTTTGAATCAGCGCGTATACAATAACTCTGTAACCATGTACATTCAACAAGCGGATGTTTCGAAGTGGAAATGCCGGAAATCCGCTGAGAGCTGTTACACTATTGAATCAGAATGTATGTAGAGTTTAGTGGATACTCAACTCTTCAATCTTGTGTCTTTATTATAATTCCTTTCTTTATAATACCGTGGTATCAGGAGGTGGCTAGAACTTTAAGACTGGCCACCGTGGCCGAAGTTTGGCAAAAGTAAAAAAACTATACTGATAGTTGTAAAAAGTAAAAAAAAGATGTTTGTTTCGCCAGAACAGATAGTATACCTACTCTTATAAATTTAACTTAGATTAACAGAGAACTGACAAAATCGGTCTCCACTCAGCATGTGCTATGATAGAGCAGATGATATCATAGCGCTGGTCTTCCGTGAAGTTGGTAGACACGTAGAAAAGTTTTCTTTATTGGGTGGTAAATGTCTGTTTTCTCCGAAAACTTTTAGTAGAATTATTAATGTTTCGGCGACGATGGCCACTCTTAACATCAAGTAAATAGATTAATTATGATAATGGAAATTTTCCCACATCAATCAAAGTTTGTGTTCATAAGGGAATTTAGGGATCTAGACGCGCAGAAATAAATAATGCTGGACAATAATCACATCTGCTAGACAGAGCATGATTTATGGGTATTTATGATATCTTATCTGATATCTGATATCTTATACATAGAACAATACAATAATACATGACATCCTTGACATTTATATATATTTTTTAGAAAGGCCTTTGCCCAGCAATGGGACGAATCAGGCTAAATAAAAAAAAATACAGAAAATATAAGAATAAGAATAAGAAATGTTTTATTTGGCCAAAAAAATAACAGGCTACACACCAAAGCAATAAACACACATAAAAAAATACAGTACACAGTATAAAAAACGTAATAAAAAGCCTACAGAAAAACAAAATTTATAATAATACGTGGCTACCGTGCCAGCCTGCTGGCCAAAAAGGGTCAAACTCAGCTATGTTCTGAACCACGCGTGGCGCGGAACAACGCTGGTTTTCAGTTGGTTTTTTTTTCAATATCCAGACTATAACTGATATATATCTAATATAAATGAAGTAGAAAAAACCCAGATCTGAAATAAATCTTGCGAGTTATTTCGAAGTTATCACGCGGTGAGAATCAAACCCAACCCACAATACTATAGAGGTCTTCAATTTACAATACCTCCAGGCGGACATCCGCTGCAACTTTTCCTCTCAATGTCCATAAACTTAAGACTTCTCAGGACCCACCAGCTTAAGTTGTGATTGTGAGCAGAATACGAACGGTTTTTAAACATTCAATATGCAATGGAGTCACGTAGCTCCTGATTAACTGAAATTATTTTAAAGGATCGTGATGCTGGGTAAACTCCTGAATTCTTCTCAGGTACTTACTATACTACTTAGGTATTATACTACTTTTTTTTTTTTTTTTAGCCATTATTGTTCCAGTTTGTGTTATGGGTAATACAATATAATTACATTGATAGATATTTTTTATTATATATAGAAAACGACCAGAACACCCGGAACAAATATCTGCAGATCGTACACACAATTGCTCCGAAGCGGGAATCGAACCCGCAACCTCCTGCGTCGCAGGCGGACCTTCGTCCACCGCGCCACATCGGTCGTCAATTAGATGAATAATCAGTAATAAAGAGAACCAAATCCATGTTTGACACTAAAAGCCAAACACAGTTAAGTTAACACATCGTTATCGTCATACATGGAATCAGATATCCTACTAATATTATAAACGCGAAAGTTTATGAGGATGTTTGTTGCTCTTTCACGCAAAAAATAGAATGGATTTTGATGAAACTTCACAATAATACGAGTATAGCTTACCTACATATCAAAATCACATAGGCTACAATTCATAAAGATATATTGTATATTATTCAAAATATCTATCACCACGCGGGTGAAACCGCAGGGCGCAGCTAGTACACAATATTTATATACTCTTCTAATTATAATATCTTGTAACCGCATTATATATTCTGCGATTTCTATACACCCAGAGTGTGTGGAAATGGCAAAATATTTTAAGTATTATTTATCATCATCTTCAGCCTATGTTAGTCCACAGCTGGACATAGGCCTCCCCAATGAGATCCAAAATATACACATTATTTTGTATTATTAACATAGTAGCAAAATAAAACATTTTTTGGGTGAATATACGTAGGAAAACAGATATATAGATAGACAATACTTTTATTGCACACTTAAACATAAAACAAACAAGATAAAAAATTATAATACAAGATATATGACAATTTGGCGGTCTTATCGCTAAAGAGCGATCTCTACCAGACAACCGTGACAAACAGATGACTGGTTAGTTTTGCAATAATCTTAGCAATCCGGTAACATTTTTCAACTTTAATATTTTAATAAAAAGAAAACTTGAGCGAATTATTTCCTACTCAACTTCTCTCAACATCATCTTCAGGAACTTTTTAACCCTTAATTGCTGACGTGTTTCAAAGTTGCAAACTTGGTACACTTTGCAACTTAAGCGTCCGTAAAACGACGCACACTAATAGCTTTTACGAGTTTCAACGTTTCATCAAAATTGTATAAACGGGGACGCTACATTGGGATAGGCAGCGAGCAAGTTTTTTTTCACTAGGAGATGGTTATTGATTCTTTTTTGTTATTTAACGCAGTCAGGTAATGTAATAATTTGATAGTTTTGAAAATACAAAAAACTGACTTCAAATCCCTTAGTACTTACATTGTTTTTTTTTTGTTTTTTCGGGACAAGTACTAGGAAATCAATTAATAAATATTTTTATGGGGCCGTCTCGGGATTATTTTCCAAATCGATCCATAATTGACGAAGAAATCAACGAACATACATAAAAAAATACATAATACCTATAACCGAATATAGAACATCAACCTCTTTTGTTTTGCGTCTCGGTTAAAATATTTTAGTATTAGAAATTTCCCAAACGACTTGTAATAAATAACCCTGTATGCTCTGTGAAAACGTTAATTAAATGAAATCGCGCTAACACAGTGTAAATTCACCCTTAGGGCTGTTAATTGCATTTTTTGTGTTAATAGGTCTAAAATGGGCCTTTTGTGCCTCAATTTCCACTCTTTGCCAGAATTACTCTCACCCAGACGGTTTAATACACATTTTCTGAACATTTGACAGATTCTTGCAGCCACTTGACAAGTCCTTGTCCTGTCAATCGCTTGTTCTTGACAGCTGTCAGAAATACTTTTTCTGTCTACCGTGCGAGTGCGTGTTTTCGGTTGAATTATAAATATACTACAGATGTGACCCTGTATTAGCTAATGTGAAAAAGTAGGACTGGAAAAATATCATAATTAATTTCTTTGTGTTAATTATTATTTTAATTTTCCAGTGTACTTTTGCAGCACACGCATAAAAACCTAAAAAAATAAGTAATTTATTATTAATTAATTTAATAACATTAAGGATTTTTTTCTTATTACCATGTCCGAGATAAATAATTATGTTTTTTTATATAATAGAACTCAGCAACTTACCTACATTTTAAAATTCCATTATGGCGCCAAGTGCCAACCATATTACTATAACCGCTCCGTTGGTAATGAGGCAAACTAAATTGATCATCAGCTTTTTTCTTCGATATCAAAATGAATTCATCTTCTCCTATATTCCCCGTAACTCTATTTTTACGTCGTGACTATGAACTCGCGAGATGATCATTAATGTCTCCTGTTTATATTAATCATACTTACCCGTACTATTATCATAGGATTATTTTTATTTTAGTGACTGAACTATTTCATGGCCGATGGTACAGTCAGCGCCCGATTTGTGTGAAGCTTAAGATGTGAAGCCCAAAAATGTGTGACATTGGAATTAACCCGTGGTTCAAGAGGCTCAAACAAAATTAAATTGAATTATTTTTACATTTATTAGGCACCATCACTTAAACTCTCAAAATGATGAGAGGCATTTATAAAATATAACAAAGTTAAATATAGGCGCTATTGCGCTTATTGAATAGAATATAATAGAAAATGTTTATTTGTGTTTCATATAAAATAATACAACTTAAGAACTAATAATAATAAAGATAACAAATTAGGAACGAATAAAATAATAAAAACTCGAGAACACAGAAAGGCTACCGGCTCAGCATTAAATGCTACATTGACATAAGCCAGTGCAGCGCTGGTTTTCAGCGGCACCAGGGTGCTGTATACCCTTGGCTTTGCTTGCATTGTTCATATGGAAATATTTAAGGTTATTTTTAACCCATGGTAACTGTTTTATGGGATAAAAAGTAACCTATGTTTTATTCCAGGCCTGGATTTGTAGGTATGCAAAATTTTAACTCGATCCGTGCAGTAGCTTTGGCCTGAAGAAGTAAGACATATCCATCCACACTAAACATTCAAACTATCGCATCTTTTAATATTAGTGTGATTTTGAACTTTGTTATCATCATCATCATCAGCCTATATTAGTCCACAGCTGGACATAGGCCTCCCCCAATGAGCGCCATAGCGCCCCGTCTTCGGCTTGACGCATTCAGCATCTAACTGCAGTCTTTCGCAGGTTATCTAAACATATTAATACTCAAAGGTTTCACCATCAAAATCACGTTAATGGAGAATACCCTCATTATTCGAAAAGTTATCCTCTAAAGACCCAGTAACTTTCCAAATATTCTAAGGAATAAATTTTCAATTCAGAAGTTTACCACCATATCGATTTACGTAAGGTTCTGAGGATATGAAAATAAACGACACGATGCGTTTTCTTTACGCGTTTTTTTTTTCTAGTAGGACGAACAGAATTTGGTCTCCCTCGTGGTCCTACTAGTGGGACAAAATAGTGGGACCACGAGAAAACGGCCAACAATAACAGAAAACAACAGGGTAACAGTAAGATAACTACTTAAAACTAAAACACACACTTCAACAATGCATAAACATTATGCAGCGAAAATGGTTTAAATTTTATTCGAAAACGAACGAGAGATCATCTTTATTTTGAATGAAAGCTCTCAAAACCATAACTGTTTCAAGCTCCTGCCTAAATTTAAAAAATATTACAGTACCTATGCGAAAAAATTCTTAAATATTTTTTGGAATAGCTACTACTCAATATATAACTTCCTTAATTCAAATTATTATCGATACACTTTGCGATTTTCCACTGCACACTGTGTAACTCGAACCTTAAATAATCTTTACGATTTTCACCGCATAGTGTAACCCTGCCCTTCGGTCGTCAAACTTTTATGTTGTTTCCGCTGTGGGCAAGAAACGGTTTGTGGAAATAAAACCAGTTTACACCCTGTATAATGTTATGTTGGTTATTATCGTGAAAAATGTTAGCTGTTACGACCTGTCTGGTTTCTGTTAACGAAATATGCAGATGTGAGTGTATCATTCATACTATTTTCGCTGCTTATTGGCTCATTCATTTTCTTTTGGTTTTTATTCTAACGAATAAAAAAAAAAGTGTTCTTGAGTGGAGGCCACGACTCGGTAAACGTAGTGTAGGACGCCCTCCGACTAGATGCGATGACGACTTGCGAAAGACTGCAGGTAGATGCTGGATGCGTCAAGCTGAAGACAGGGCGCTATGGCGTTCATTGGGAGAGGCCTATGTCCAGCAGTGGACTAATATAGGCTGATGATGATGATGTATCATAATAGAACATCAGCACCTTGGTAGGTATACCAGAATACCTAAAATAGGTTTAGGTATGCTGAAGCGAATTAAAAATATCACTTTATTTCCTGTGTCCTTCTGTCAGTGTACATTTTTAAAATTTGAACTTTTCTCAGTCTATAAGTAGATATTTATTGTAACTCATTAGTTATGATAAAAGTAATATATAAAAAAAAGAAAGAAAAGTAATATATAACGGATAATCAAACCCACGGTAAATATCCCGTTATAAATACCTTTTAAATTTATTGTATTTATAGAACAAAACCTAAATGAATATGATTTAGATTTTTGTTTTTAAGTATTCTCATCGCCTTTTCTACACGCAGCCTCGCACGTTTTTTCCTTCGGGGGTAGTCTACAATTTACATATTTGTAAAATAAAAGAAAATAAATAAATAATAATAAATAATGCTGGACAATTCACACAGCATTATCTAGCCTCATGGTAAGCAGAGCTTGTGTTATGTGTACTAGATAACTGATATACATAATACAATATCTACATTACATAGATAGATATTATTTTATTATACATAGAAAACGACCAGAACACCCGAAACAAATATCTGCAGATCGTACACATATTTGTCCCGAGGCGGGAATCGAACCCGCAACCTCCTGTGGTCAAAGATAAACTACATAGTTTCATAGGATTCCTCAAAATATAACATTCACCCGTCCAGACATGCTGTTTATTTATAAATGGATCTTCATAAAACAACTCGAGACAGGAATGAGTTAATTATAACCGCGCGAAGTGACGAAATATTTTCAGATTTTCGCTCAGTTTAGAACCTTTGTTATTTGTAGAAACAATTTTTATTTTTTTTATTTATTATCTAGTATACTTATATAAATTTTAAATACACTAGACTATAATTACAATCTAGCCATACAATTGGGTAATGGGTAATTTAGTTCCTACTTATTTTTATAACAACATATTACTAAGAACGTGTCCATTGGCACTTTTCTTATTGTCTCTATATGTACTTAAGGTGAAGACACTTTGTTCATGTGTTCTTTAAGATATCACTTCTGCACATACACTAATTATCACTACACTAACTCAAAAAGTTTTGTTCTTTTGAGCCTTCTCACTATGTCCGTGTTGTCGAGGAGCTGGATCGCCTCGACGTTCACATGATGATGAAGCCTTTGTTCGTGAGCCTCTGCGTATTTGTAGAAACAATAAGTAAATCTAATTACAAGTACTACTTACTTACTTGTTACTTGTTTCTCGACTGGTTTCCGCAACTTGGCCGCCGGTGGGCCTTTTTTGCGTGTCGGGTGGGGGGGCTGCCAGTCTAACCACCCGATGTCCTCCAGGAAGGCCAGCAGCTCGCTGATGCCGGTGTATGCCTCCCTAGGCGTCCTCGGTGTCCCAAGGTGATGCAGTCTTAGAGAAGCCACGCTGTCGCAAAAAATTACAAGTACTATTTTAACAGGTATTGATCGCGTTGTTTACCTATTTTTCCCGACGTTTCAACAGGTTTACACACTGTCATGGGTAATTACAAGTCACGGGATGACAAATTGTAATTATGTATTCTGATCGCGTAAGTTTAAAAATAAGTAAATCTCTTTGACACCTAACTTAATAAAATGCCTCTTCTAAAATAAAATTAGCGCCTAACAGTATTTTAAGCACACCCTGTATTTAAGCTCTTTTGACAGTCTTTCACAAAGTCCTTCTTTTGATTTTGTAGGGTCTTTCGCAACGAATACATCCGACAGAGAACTAAAGCTATCGACATAGCTCTGATAATTAGCAAGCTGAAGTGGCAGTGGGCCGGCCATATCTCGCGAAGAACCGACGGCCGCTGGGGCAAACGTGTTCTTGAGTGGAGACCACGATTCGGTAAACGTAGTGTAGGACGCCCTCCGACCAGGTGGGATGACGACCTGTGAAAGACTGCAGGTAGATGCTGGATGCGTCAAGCTGAAGACAGGGCGCTAGCTATGGCGCTCATTGGGGGAGGCCTTTGTCCAGCAGTGGACTAATATAGGCTGACGATGATGATGATGATAGTCTTTCTGATTAACACCTCCATTAACCTTTAGTTAGCGAGTAGAA
Organism: Eupithecia dodoneata; assembly: GCA_947044415.1. Taxonomy (NCBI): domain Eukaryota; kingdom Metazoa; phylum Arthropoda; class Insecta; order Lepidoptera; family Geometridae; genus Eupithecia; species Eupithecia dodoneata. The sequence goes on from OX345678.1 coordinate 4,893,051, forward strand.
AAAACTTTTCGCTAAATAAGTAATTAATTTTTTCTAGACGTCAGTGTCTATCCGTGTCAAGTTATAAAAATCATTTCTTTTCATAATGTGTTTGTAAAATGATGTCCATAAAAATACAAAAATATTAAAAAAAAAATATAAGAAAAAATAATAATAAGTGGCAAAACCATGTACCATTTTTAATTTTTATAATTTCTTCAGTTTAGTGCCTACTTTTCGTAGGTACTTATCAGGCAGTGAAAACTACACAATAACTTACTCACTTACTTAATACTAAGGAAAGCGGGACAAAAGCACACAAAATTCACCATGGCTAAAAAGTACAAAGAGAAATCTTTCTTCGAGCGACTTGCTAATAAGAAGGTTTCAAGTAAGTACAAAACGCCTAATATTAAATTATAAATAAATAATGCCGGTCGATTCACACAGCATTATCTAGTCCTAAGGTAAGTAGCGCTTCTGTTATGGTCACTAGATAAATGATATACATAATACAATACATTACATAGATAGATATTTTTTATTATAATAGATAACTGGGCTGGGCATGTGTGGTGTATCAGACCAGCAGTGGGCGAAGATCGCCACTGACTGGGTCCCGGACGGACAACGGCCACGTGGAAGGCCTAGGCGGAGATGGCGGGATGAGCTCGACCTATTATATATATATATATCTCCTTGCTGAGGACCGAGATGAGTGGAAGAAGGGGAAGGAGACCTTTGTCCTGCAGTGGGACATACCGGGCTAATATAATAATAATAATAGATAACGACCAGAGCACCCGGAATTTAACTGTCCCAAGGCGGGAATCGAACCCGCAAATTCCTGCACCGGAGGCGGACCTTCGCCCACCGCGCCAAAGAGGTCGTCAATATAATCAATGTGTCGTATCGCATCTATTTAACTTACGATAACCGGCACACTATCGGCGGATATCTGAAAATCAAGAACCCGACTAAGGGAACCTACCGGAGAAAACGCAGCAGCTTCCTTCTGTGCTCAAAAAGATACAACACAGGAAGAAGCTGCCTTTAAAGGCTTTAAATTAAATGAAGTGGCAGTGAGCTAGCCATATCTAGCAAAGAAACGACAACCGCTGGGGTGTTCTTGAGTGGAGACCGCGACTCGGTAAGCTAAGTGGAGGACATCCTCTGGCTAGGTGGGATGACAACCTGCGAAAGACTATTTTATTTACATAAATAGTTTTTCCTCGATACTGAAAAAAGTTATAAATGTTTATAGCTTTGAATTATAATTTAAGCAATTTATCTATACTAATATTATAAAGAAAGGTTTGATTTTTTGTTTGTTTGTAATGAATAGGCGCCGAAACTACAGGACCGATTTGAGAAATTCTTTCACCGTTGGGAAGCTACACTATCCCCGGTGAACATATGCTATATTATATTATCAAAAAACTTAGGGATCCGTACTAAAAGCGTGCGAAGCCGGGAAGGTCCGCTAGTTGACCTATATTTTTGTAAATTAATGTATCCAAGTGTGACTTATTTATGATCTTCCAAGATATGTACATAATGACGACCGATGTGGCGCGGTGGGCGAAGGTCCGCCTGTGACGCAGGAGGTTGCGGGTTCGATTCCCGCCTCGGAACAAATGTGTGTACGATCTGCAGATATTTGTTTCGGGTGTTCTGGTCGTTTTCTATGTATAATAAAAAATATCTATCTATGTAATATATTGTATTATGTATATCAGTTATCTAATACCCATAACACAAGCTCTGCTTACCATGGGGCTAGATAATGCTGTGTGAATTGTCCAGCATTATTTATTTGTTTATTTATTATATGTACGAGTATTGATTCCAAATATCCTTGTTTACAGAAATCGATTGCACGGCCAGGACCAAAAATCTATCAACGATGACATGGGGTGAAATGTGTTGCTTGCCATTTCTCTACTGTTTTTACTGTATAGCACAGTTAATACCTTTGTGCGTTTATTTGATTCTCGGTCTAAGTTTTTTGGTTTGCCAAGTCTGTTTCTGCGTTACTTTTTGTTGTTGTCCGTAGAAACATAAACATAGGTATAAGCATCGTAGTAAGTTATTCCAGTTGATGTATCTACTTGTATTTCACAACAAAGTTTATAACAAAGGCGCTTCCCGCTGTCTGTCTGTCCCTATGTATGCTTTGATCTTGTCACATATATTTCCGCGTGAAGCCACGGGGCGCAGCTAGTTATCAATAAACGTGTTTCAGCAAATGCCACACTACGGAGCCTCGCTTATTACTAAGAGCTAAGGGACTCGCTTAGTATTCCCCCTCTAGCCCTCCTCAGGCTAGGGGCTAAGCGCAAACAGCATTTTCCCATCGTAAAAAAAAGGGACTCGCTTATTGACTGATCCTAGTGAAAAAACGTATAGCAGTGACCACACTGCGAGCGAAGCGCCTAGCTAGCTAGCTAGGTGCCTGGTTAGCCACTAAGTAAGCGTCGCTACGCCAACGAACGCGTAGGTACGGCGCGTTGTATCGTATTGTATGTGACCACAATGTGTATCTCGTTCATAATCGTAGCTCCTAGCTTAGCTCTAAGCTTTGCACGTATAGTGTGGCATTAGCCTTAGTGATTTGTCATGTGCTCTAAAGCTGAGGTCAGACGAGCATAATTTTTCAGTTATGCGTCGCATAAAATGAGTCGTTTGACACGAAACTCCTGACTCACACGATGAGCTTTTACTTGTAGGTATACTTATAGCTTGATATTGGTGGTTGGTGGAGTTGTCAATTCTGTTAATAATACGCATTAACGAAGGTATTTGGTAGCCGTTGACAGCAAGTACAGACCTTGGGTATAGTCTACACTACAGTCTCCCCATCTTACGCGACACAAGACTGAAAATATTTTGCTCACGCGCACTTGTAAAAAAGTATTTTTACTTTCTTAATTTATAAATGAACATCATAAAGCAGCGTCTACTATCAATGTTTATCTGTTAGTGTTTTGTACTTGTTATGTTACTATTGTAGTTTATACCTATAGCTATGCAAAATCTTACAATTATTTTACTTCGCGTAAACTAATTGCCGCCTTGATTTTAATCGTCCAGTTCATTGTGCTTTTTTCTCTGTTTTGTGTAATTTTCTCCCGCGTAAAGCTATTTCCGTATGATTTAATTTTGATCAGCGGAACACGCAATGAAAATAGATCTTTATTGCCACTTCTGAGAGTCTTTTATTTATAACTCAGGAATTCTGTTATTTAATATTATGAAAACCTTGGCGACGAATTTCAATGAGTCATGGAATGACGATGAGTCGGTTCTTGCCAGTTCTGGAACTAACGAATAATTTACTATAATTATTTAAATACATACTAATAAGTAACCCTTGTTCGTTAAAAGTCAGATTATATTTAGGTCAATTCGCTTTATTCGACAGATTCGCTTTAGGACAGTACTTGTACAGTCGACTTAATGTAATACACACTTCTGGATGCGAGACAATTACGTCTGGGAGTTAATGTAACCCTTTTAACGGCTGAACTGATTTTGATGAAAAAAATAAAAATCTTTTTATAAATTAAAGGAGATAGATTGAATCTAGGGAAAGGATATGGGCATTATTTTTATTTATGATAAACTTGTGCAACGCCAAGGGAAGCATTATATGATTATGCGAAATCAGCCTTCAACAGAATCTGTCCTTAACCGAGTAAGGTTCTTAGTCCAGAAAAACTCGTACAAAGCCGCGGGTAGAAACTAGTTTAATACGAGATCTTTGTGATAGATATGGACCCCGAAAGACCACGAGATGATATTACTGCGTGACTGATGAGTCGACTGAAATAGGTAGGAACAATCACCGCCAAAAGGCGTTGAACAAATGAACCAAAAGGCGTTGAACAAATGAATAAACCTATAAAGGGGTATCATGGGTCCGCAGTGTAAGTCACACAATGGTGTGACTGAGAGGTTTTTGTTGCTTTGGTTCATGCAGGTTTCAAAGCTGCGAAGCATGACTCCAAATAAGGAAATAAAATCAGCGATACCGATAACGCCAGTTTTTTTTTAATGTAACAAAAGAAAAGAAAAAAATACAAAGACAAATTAAAAAAAAAAAATACAAAAATACATAATTTTTTTGAAAGAATGGTTTGTTCAACGCTTTTTGATGCTATATGTTACACAGGATTTTGGAGTAGGTATTTATCTGTTGAAAGCTTTTCGGCGATGACTGTACTTACTGAACATTGCCTTGGACAATCGCTCATAAAAGTAAACTGTCTATCTTTGTAGAACTAACCCCTTTGTCCGTAAGCCAGAAAGCTGGCCTTGGCTCTTATTCACTACGTAAAGCAATCATCCACGCGTAACGTGGCGTATTACGTTTTGAACTGAACTGGTGGATAAAAGTAGAGAACTTATGCCAAAAATGAATTAATTTGCCATTGCGTTGAAATACGCGGAATATCGCTAGGCAAACATTTTTCTGATAAAATAACTAGTGTAACCATCAGAGACCTGAGTTTAAAAAAATTAAAATTATTTAATTATATTAGGTCCCAATTATCGATGGAACCACGGAATCAACGATTTTGTAAAAAAAAATCTAGATATCTACTTAGTTCAATGTCACACGGTAGAGGCGCTGTACCAAATTTCCTACAAAAATGGAACGTCTCGTCGCGTCGTCTTGACAATAATAACGACTCTTAGAACTTTGACGACCTCTGTGGCGCGGTGGGCGAAGGTCCATCTGCGATGCAGGAGGTTGCGGGTTCGATTCCCGCCTTGGGTGTTAAATATATCAGTCGTGTTCATAACACAAGATGTGCTTAGCTCGGGACTAGATAATGCCGTTTGAATTCAGAATTATTTATTTATAACCATTAAAAAGTGGATCTGTTTCTGTAAATTTTTTGAAATGAAATGTTTTATTAATAAACAGTAGTTAATACGGGCCCAAAGCTTATCCTTCTTGGCATAAATAACTGTTTTCAACAATGCTTCCATCGATCACGCAACAGGAAACAGGGAGAAATGCGTTTGCTTGGCTCAGACGTGATTGATAGTATCTGTCGGAGGACCTTGAACTTGGAGGGGGTTCGGGATGGTGTGACCACGGGTGGGACTTAGGGGTACCCAGGGTGGGCAACCAGGGGCCAAATTCTGCTGACTAACCGCTTTAAGGTCTGATAACATGTACCGGCACAGTGCTTGTTAGACCCGCGCAGACTAAATATTCAAGCTAGCACGGAATGACTGAATGAATGAATGAATGAACTCTTTATTGCACTTAAAACTATAAAATAACACCTTATATCTAAACATTACATATTAAAAGTACAATATCACGGCCGGTGTCTGTCGGCGTATGCACTGTAGATATACGTTTATACACTTTGTACTGTAGGTATAATATTTTTGTCTGCCAAGGCACGTATCAGGCATGCTCATTGTCTGTAGATAAAAACCCTTTACTGTGACAGTGGTGATCAGCCCTGAATCCATAGGAATTGTCCAATTTGTCCATAGGTGAAACAAAGTTTAGATAGAACGTGTGGGGTGCTATTTGCATGGAAAGATTCTCCGCCTTCCGGTATGCTCGCGAGCCTTACACTCTTTGGATAGTATGTTGAACTTCCTGGAATAATCTGAGACCGTGTCGCTTGCTAAGAGTGGGTTGCCGATATTTCTTGAATAATATGTGTTCTAAAATAGTAGCCGATATTTCTTGAATAATATGTGCTCAAAAATATTATTTAAGAAATACCAGCAACCCTAACGATGGAGCACCGCTACGTTAACAACTCCTTGCGATTATAAATCTACAAAGGTCTATGAAATTCTCGCCATTTCTAACTTAAAACATACCTTAAACGTTTTCACGTACGTTTACATCTACGTTTTTAATAAGAGTTCTCTACCTTTTTGTGTGTTGAGTCCGTTTCACAGAGTCTTTTCCAGAGGCTGTCGAATATAATCTGCTTTATGAGAGACTCAACATTATTTCCTTACTCGGCACATTATGAAAAGGTCCGTAAACACCCTGAATACGCCCATCCCCTAGCCATTGCCATTGAGATATAAATCGGGGCCAGACGCTTTTGTGTTTTGGCTTCTTTATTTGCATATTCCTTAGCTTTGGTATGGTGAAAACTAGCAGCGACTTTTTTACCACGTTTTTCGGACAATATTCTGTAACAGTTATGTAGGTTTTAAGCGGAAGTGTTTTTATTAGTTCTATATTTATTTATAGAACTAATAAAAGTAAAGTAGTAGGCCTCGAACACCGCCGCAAGGTCGTTTGTCTAAATATTTTATAAGATATATTTCAAAGAATGCTCACAGCAACTACATGACCCGATTCCACCATCCCCCTTCCACTCTAGGACAAGAAGACGCCAGTTCATTACCACCCCTACTTAGTGGATATACCGTCCACTCGTTCTAAGCGGTTTTCTTCCACCTTTACCGCTGGGTATTGGAGTAAGCTCCCAGCTGCTTTTTCGGTCCATTGCAACCTGGGTCTCTTCACGACAACAGTGAATAGGTTATGTATTTTCTAGTCCTTGGGAAACATCGACGGCCACATCTTCACTATCCATCTGGTGAGATTGTTGTCAAACGATTGACTTTAATAAAAATACATAAAAAGCACTCAAGCGCATTTAATAAAAACGACAAAGCAAAAAACGAACTCACTTTTATACCAACTGTAAAAAAAGTGAGTTCGTTTTTTGCTTTGTCGTATCCATTTGCAATGTTTACTTATATGATTATCGAAGCAAAAAATGTTAGCGGTGGTCTCGGTTTTTTTAATATTTTAGTCGATTATTTGTTACGAACCACTAAAAGCCTAAAAATAGTCAATTTTGGAAAACTCGTAGGATTGTCTCACAATATTAGTTATTTGAAAACCCGCGACGCTCCGTTTAGCGGAAACTCGCCTTGACTCATGAGTTCAGTCATTTTAGTGAAATGTTTATTTTCATAATTTCCGACTCATGCTAATTTTCTGTCACAGTTTCGATTACAAATATTTAAAATTATACAGTGACAGGCCTTGCTGAAGAACTGATTATGTGTTAGTTTATTCTAAGCAAACAAAAAATCAAACCTTTCCTCTTTATAATATTAGTATAGATTTATCTCAGGTTAATCTATTCATCATCATCATCATCAGCGTATATTAGTCCACTGCTGGACCTCCCCTCCATAGCGCCCTGTCTTCATCTAGCAGCATTCAGCATCTTTAGCAGGTTTGAGCCTGCTTTCAACATAAAACTCAGCTCGAAATTATTTGTCTCGACGACATCTCATTATCCAAGGGCTCATCTCAGACGCTGATGGCTGAACGACTTGAGCTAAACACGAGCAGGTTTCCGGTTTAAGCCTGCTTTCATCATAAAAATCTGCTCTAAGTTATTTGTCTCAACATCTCAGTAACCAAGGGCTTATCTCAGACGCTGACGACGGCTGAACGACTTGAGCAAAACACGAGCAGGTTTCCGGTTTAAGCCTGCTTTCATCATAAAAATCAGCTCTTAAGTTATTTGTCTCAACATCGCAGTAACCAAGGGCTCATCTCAGACGCTGACGACGGCTGAACGACTTGAGCAAAACACGAGCAGGTTTCCGGTTTAAGCCTGCTTTCATCATAAAACTCAGCGCGAAGTTATTTGTCTCAACATCTCAGTAACCAAGGGCTCATTGCAGACGCTGACGGATGAACGACTGTGATCGTTCAAGCGAACTCCTTACTAATGCTGTGGTTTTATTTAAATCTCGAGAAAAATGTGGGCTAGTGCCAGATTTAGTGGTGCGATATTTTTGAGAAACGTTACAAATACAAAAACTTACGTGTTTGTTAAGCTATAGAATCTATGGTTAGAAAGTGAATGAAATGCGTGGAAGCACGTTTGTATGACGATCTTCCATCAGCAGTTTTTTGCTTGAGGGATAAAGAACATTGACGACCTCTGTAGCGCAGTGGGCGAAGGTCCGCCTGCGACGCAGGAGGTTACGGGTTCAATTCCCGCCTCGGGACAAATGTTCCTACGAGCTGCAGATATTTGTTTCGGGTGTTCTGGTCGTTTTCTATGTTTAATAAAACATATCTATCTATATAACGTATTGTATTATGCGAATTAGTTATGTGGTGCTAATAACACAAGCTCTGCTTAACTTGCGGCTAGATAATGTGTGTGAATTGCCTATGAATGCTACATAATTGTGTCTATGATCTACATTGGTAACATCGGTGGGACGTAGGTTCCCTTCGTCACAAACCACTGTTATTCTAACCGACTGACTCCCTATAGATCCCGGTTATATCACTGCTCCATCCCGTAAAAAATAATGAAGGTACAGTCGATCAAAAAAGCCGCTTCTAAAAACGTTTCAGTTACAGTGGTTTCATTCGTAAATAAAGCACGATTTCAATACATTTACGGAGTAAAATGTGCAATTTTGGGCTAGAAGACCTTCTTCAATCGTTTTCTATTTTGTAATCTTTTTTTAACCTATTAAAAATAAAGGGGACGTTCTATGATGGGCTGTATGCATTTTTTTTTCTTTTAAAGATTTACAAAATTTTAGATTTTTCTGTGATACATTCATTTGTTAAAAAAATTAAAATAACAGAATAAAATAATTACAGCTACTCGTAGTATTTACAGTTATATCTATCTATTTCTTAAAAATCTAAGCCGACACCACAAGGCAGAGTGCACAGAATGCTGGCAGCAATGTCACGCCGAACACTGCACGCAATGCTTTTTCTGTGACGATATATTTTTCATCAAGCAATGTCAAACAAATTTTGCCATTGACTGTCCCTACCCTTTCAAACACTGAAAACTATCGGATTGGAACTGACAAAGTACAGAGCTTCAGAAAACCTCTCTATGCCGAACCATTCTCTGGAATTGCTGGAAATTTGTCGTTTTTTGTTTGGTGCTTATTGTCTTATCATGGTGCAAAAGTTATACGGTAATCTCATACAAAGTAAATAATAAATAAATAAATAATGCTGGACAATCCACACAGCATCATCTAGCCCGCAGCAGAGCTTGTGTTATGGGTACTACGAGTAGATAACTGATATACAATTACATAGAGAAATGGTTTTTATTATACATAGATAACGGCCAGAACACTTGGAACAAATATCTGAAAATCGTACACACAATTGTCCCGAGGCGGGAATCGAACCTCCTGCATCGCAGGCGGACCTTGGCCCACCGCGTCACAGAGGTCGTCAAATGCCCTGGATGTTTGTGTTATGTCCTTATTGGTTAACCAGTCGTAGTTACTTGAGGTTGTGATCCAATGGCCTGCTCTTAAGTCTTAACGAGCTAAAAAGGGTCAAAATTGGCGGAACCACGAGCTATAAATCCCTCCAAATAGCCTGCGCTAGTAATAAATAGGCCGGGTAAAGTCTAAATCGACTTTCTGTCCTTAATATGGTGGAGTTTTCCTAAATTGTTTATCTTGAAAAACTTTGTTTAGCGCTTTGTTGAAAGTTCTGGGTATTTTCTATGTATAATTTTATATTATTATTAAGTAATTTTGACGAACTCCATGGCGCGCTGGGTGAAAGTCCGCCTGCGATGCAGGATGTTTCGAGTTCGATTCCCGCCTCGGAACAATTGTGTGTACGATGCAGATATTTGTTCCGGGTGTTTTGGTCGTTATCCACGTATAATAAAAAAAAACATCTATGTAACGTTTTGTATTAAGTGTATCAGTTATCTAGTACCCATAACTTAAGCTTTGCTTAGCTTGGGGCAAGATCACGCTGTGTAGAAACAATTTTGTTCCGAGGCGGAGATCGAACGTCGCAGGTGGACCTTCGCCCACCGAGCCACATAGGTCGTCTATAAGGTCTAAGCTAATCATTAACTTGCAAAATACTACCGTACTACCCAAGCTATAGATTCGTTTCTTCACAAAATTTGATAGGAATTAGTGGAATAGCGCACAAAAACCAATAAAAATGCTTTATATGATAGTGATTCGACAGTCGACTGGTGGATGACACCATCAGTCACGAGTTCAGTAATAATGGTTTTACACTGCAAACGAGTTCGCTGTTTTTGAGGATTTGAAGTGTCGCTCAGTTTGCATAGCGTAGAAAGAGATGCCCTCTATTTCTGCGCAGAAAGATAGCTGCTAGCCCAGCTTGTGTTTTTTTTTGTTCTTTATTATATTTTAGGGACTTTGAGTCATTTTAAAGGCTATGTCAATCCCGTATTTTTACAATAAACTGGAACTTAAAACTAAATAATATCTCAAACTAACCTAAATAATTTATTTGCCGCATCACTCAGTGGTAATTCTTACAAGAAGAGAAGAGAGTGAGAATTAAAAGGTGAAAATAAACTTTATTTTGTAGCTTTTACAATCTAAAATGTATGTTTTAATGTTTTTTCTATCCTAGAAAGATAGACCAGAAAAACGAATGTATTTTGGCCATAAAGCCTCTATGAAAAAAAAAAAAGATTATAAACCAAATGCTGCCAAAAAAAACATGGAGAATAAGGGAAAAAAAAAGACTCCCACAAAACCCAAGGACCGAGGGGTCGCCACCCCTCGAGTTGACGCCGGGGTAATGAGGCCAAGCCTCGAGGCCCCTCTCTGTGCCCCCACCAGGGCCGGAAAGAAACCTATTGATTGCCTCTATGAGTAAAGCCTATGCCAGCCTATATCGCACGTCGTAGATGGATGGAATGATTGGTTCGTAGAAAGGTGATAATGCGATGTCATGGATATTAATGACTATGGCCTGTCAGACTATGGCTTAACACAATAAACCATAGTCAGGCAGGCCATAGTCATTCGTCAGTCGGTTTGATTTGCGAACGACGAAATCATTATTTGATATCATTTTGTCAGCTAAGTTTTTTAACTGTTTTTTTATATAAGCAAAACAAAAAAATAATTTCTCTTGCTCCAAAAGTTGGTCATTATAGCGTTGCTTAGCAGGCGTAAAATTCTAGTAACAATAAGGATTAAATTGTTCTGGGTTTTTAATTTTTGTCTGTAATCATCAGCCAATATAAGCCATATATAATGACGACCGATGTGGCGCGGTGGGCGAAGGTCCGCCTGCGACGCAGGAGGTTGCGGGTTCGATTCCCGCCTCGGAACAATTGTGTGTACGATCTGCAGATATTTGTTCCGGGTGTTCTGGTCGTTTTCTATGTATTATAAAAAATATCTATCTATGTATTGTATTATGTATATCAGTTATCTAGCACCCATAACACAAGCTCTGCTTACCATGGGCCTAGATAATGCTCTGTGAATTGTCCAGCATTATTATTATTATTATATAAAATGTTCATCCGCTTACATAACGACTCGACGCTTTTTTGTATTCCAATTAAGTACAAAGAACATACATTTCATTTCAATTTGATATTGAAAACGGAACTGAAAGAGCCGTCTTAGTTATTGTTGGTTGTTAAAGAAGTGTTATTCTTCCTCAGTGTTAAAATGTGTTTTTATTCCAGGCTTGGAACTATCTCTACGGATTTTTTTACCGATCCGTTCAGTAGTTCTGGCGTGAAGAACCAAACAAACATTCATCCATCTAAACATACAAACTTTCGCATTTATAATATAAGTGTAATAAACTATTGAGGTAATGTTTATCACTTTGATTGCTGAAATCACACGGTATGTGTTTTCTACAAGTGACTAATATGCGTAAATCCACACGAGCGCAGCGGCTGAGAAAATCTGTGTGACTCAGCACAGCCGTAATATTTTTCGAACGAAACGCATGTGCGGCGCAACACAACCGCTGTGTAGAGCGGCAGCACGAATTTTTTAGGTTAAAAAAAAGATCGCAGTCGTCGAAAAAAAATCGCAGTCAAAGTGTCTACCTCCATAAATATGCAAGAAAACTAATAGCTAGATATTCTTTCTTTAAAGGACAGCCTCTAAGGAAATACACATGGCAAAGCCCCAACACTGACTAAAAATGAGATCGACTTCATCATGACGGATAGCAAGCACATATTCAGAGATGTCTCAGTGATCAATAGGTTCAATACCGGATCTGCAGCCTTACTGTCTAACTTGAAGACCATTACCAGTGAACTTTAAGCCGATTACCAGTTGTCTATGGTCTTCAAGTTAGACAATAAGGCTGCGGATCGATCACCGACTCCTCCGAGGCTCTCTGAATATCAACCTGAAACTTGAAAGAACCCGTCTGATGAAGTCCACGCTACGACGTAGGATGATGATGATTATAAAAAAGGTAGATAAAATATAATAATAATATTAGCAGATATAACCAAAGACGGGCTCAAGGCCTAGTTCATCAATACATTAGTTATGACGTGTTCGAGTAAATATTTATCGGGCGCAGCGCAAGCTTTGCAAGCAATCTGTTTTACACAAATATACAAACAGAATGTTTTTCCATGTTTATTCAAACGTGATGGTATTGACTAGAAATTATCTGGTTCTAGGAAACAGCTGGGGTGTATGGTTTCATTAAAAAAACTAGTTTAGATTGGTTTTTTGGCTAGTAGTAGGTACCTATGATCAATAAAGGAAATAAATGTACTTACTCAAAGGAAAATTTATAAATACTAGAAAGAATAGAAAATGATGGCATTTATTTAGAAGATAAAGTCGCATTGACACGATCGGAGTCCACTCGGACCAAGCTCGGACCGAGTGGACTCGTAGGAGTAGCTTCATACGAGTGTACTAGGATAGCTGTTGATATTATCATAGTTCACTCGGATCATTTTCCGAGTTGCGTCCGAGTAGGTATCCGAGTTCACTCGGTCCGAGCTGGCTCTGATCGTGTCAACGCGGCTTAATTCCTGCAAAGAATAGAATATAATAGTAATTATTCAGGATAAAAAGGCTTCTTTTTTTCTAGGCTGTTTTTTGTTGAAAATCCTAAAAAAGGCAGCGACTCCTACTGCGGCGGTCTGAACCTTATTCAAAAAAGACATATTTTATCGTAGGTTCTGTATCCGACCAGGTGGAATGACGACATGAGAAGGACTGCAGACAGATACTGGATGCGGCAAGCTGAAGACAGGGCGCTATGGCGCTCTTTGGGGGAGGCCTATGTCCAGTTGACTACTATAGGCTGATGATGACGATTATGTATTGTAGGTTCATGAAATATGATGCAAGATAATGCGTCACTCCTAAATCCACCTACCAACTCCATTTCATCACATTCACTTAACTAAATAATAATAATATTGACTTGTTTATGGCAGACGTCCGCAATCTCCCCTATAGCATGATTACCCAGTCCATCCATCCATCACAATAGCCTGGTTTTATTTCTTTCATTTTTCTTTGCAATCGTCTCTACACCTGGCTGGATACCTTCTTTGGGTGTATCATGTTGTGCACCCGATGATGATAACCGCTATGTGTAGCCATCGCCTTTAGATTAACTTCTCAATGCGCCTCTGTGCTGTTGGCTTCGGCCCCACGCAAGCCTCCCAAAGGATCGGGTCACTTTATGGCCCGAGATCATGGTAAATGAGAGACATAATAATAATAATTCATTTATTTTAGGCAACATTACTCTAGTAGTATTATTCTACACTCTACTAAATGCACAAACACTAAAACAATCGTTCATCCCCATCTGTTTACCTAAGATTCTCTGAGATTTACCCTGTCTGTCTCTTAGACTAACATTTGTATGTTGATATTTGCAATCACATCCGTTATGACGCGAATAACATTGTTTATTGAAAATATCGAAATACATAGCTCATCAGCATATCATCATCATCAGACTATAGCAGTCCACTGTTGGACATAGGCCTCCCACAATGAGCGCCATAGCGCCCTGTCTTCAGCTTGCCACATCCAGCATCTACCTGCAGTCTTTCGCAGGTCGTCATCCCACCTGGTCGGAGGGTATCCTACACTACGTTTACCGAGTCGTGGTCTCCACTCAAGAATACGTTTGCCCCAGCGGCCGAAGGCTATTTTTCAAGTTTTAGAAAATTATTTAACATTTTTACACAGATCTGGCAAAAATATAGCCGTAAACTGCAAAATGTCTGCCGTTATTTATAACCAAGTTATGATACGATGGAGCTGGGAGTTTCGTGTCTCATCTGTAACGGGCGTGAAATTTTAATAACTTCCTAGGTCTGGGATGATCTACTGGTCTGGGAATGGTATGCTCTTAGGCTCACTGAAGAAAGCTTTAGTATGGGTACGAGCATACTACGAGAGCATAGAAATCGCACCCCCCTACATTTTCATTTCAACCTTTATTTTTAATTAGTTTTATTTTAAATATAACTTAAAATTAAATTAAAGCACGCACTGTTAGCTTCCTAAAAACCCATAATGTCTAGCCTTGACCTTCGAAACCTTTACAGTAGCAACAAAACAATAGAATAACCCTGCTCGTTTTAGGTAAATCGATTTGTGGGATTTTGAGCAGGTAACAAGACGCCTTTATTAAAGAGTGAAGGCATCTTACACTGAACATTCGGTTAGCGGCTACATTAACCACTTAAACCGTGATAATAAAAAAAATATAAAAACAAACTGACCTGCGGACGAGTTGTCCCTTTTCTAAAATATGTACTTAGCGGACTAGCCAGTTTTTTGTGTTATTGTTATTAGATATTATTATTGTTATCAAGTGTTTTGTGAAGATAAAAAACTAAAAAAAAAACACCCGATTCTAAATTCAAGAACGGGCCAGATGTCCTCTCCATTTCAAAGTGAAGATGATAACTGGACCGCAAATAGATCGTATTTATCAAATCAAAATACGTCTATAATAGACGTGACGTGTTCTTTTGTAGGAACAATAATTGTTCCTACAAGAGAACCCTCACGCTCTTAGCATAGGTACTTTGGCTAACTAAAGTATCACATACCTAGATAATATGAGCACTTGTAAACTCGAAAAGTCGAGCTAGGGAAAGAGCTATGCTCGGAGTTTCTCTGAAGGATAGGGTTCGTAACAATACGTCTGACAGAGAACCAAAGTACATAGCTCTGAGAATTAGCAAGCTGAAGAGGCAGTGGGCCGGCCATATCTCGCGAAGAGCCGACGGCCGCTGGGGCAAACGTGTTCTTGAGTGGAGACCACGACTCGATAAATGTAGTGTAGGACGCCCTCCGATCAGGTGGGATCTGCGAAAGACTGCAGGTGCAAGCTACTGGATACGGAAAGCTGAAGACAGGGCGCTATGGCGCTCATTGGGGGAGGCTTATGTCTGCTACACTGTCTGCGACTGCTATAGGCGGATGATGAGATACTCGTACCTACTAGATATTTTTGGTTTGTAGAGAGTTGTAAACCAAAAATATCCAACATTTGCACGCTATGCAGCTGCTATCTTAAATGATGCAAATACAATAAACGTTGCTTTATTTCTGTACCACGTTAATTACTTAGATTTATTCTAGTGTTTGAAGATATTTTCGTAAGTTTTAGTCGAGAGAGCAGTACACAACAATTCCAATACTACATAAAATAATAACCGATCCACACGCTCGGGAACTATGACTAACGGGAGTATGTCTTAAAGTATTTGTTATAATTAATCAATCTATACTAATATTATAATGAGGAAAGGATTGATTTTTTGTTTGTTTGTAATGAAAAGGCTCCTAAACTACTGGACCGATTTTAAAAATTCTTTCACCGTTGGAAAGTTACACTATCCCCGGTTAACATAGGCTATAATTATATTTTCATTTTGCAAACGTTCTAATTTGTTGAGGATTTCCATTTTCATTAAGTTAGGGATACCGTACTAAAGCCGTGCGAAGCCGGGAAGGTCCACTAGTACTTAATATGCATATTAAGTGTTTCAAACAAGCACCTAGCTAGAGCATGACAATATTAAGCTAGGTGGCTAATACTTAAACTAACGACTTATTTTAATTATTCTAGGCACAAAATATAATTTAACTATCTGCGCCCCGCGTTCTCACCCGCGGGGTGATAGATATTATGGATAATATACAATATATCTTTATAAGTTGTAGCCTATGTGTTATTCTGATATGTAAACTATATTATTGTGAAGTTTCATGAAAATCCATTCGGTAGTTTTTCCGTGAAAGAGCAACAAACATCCTCACAAACTTTCGCGTTTATAATATTAGTAGGATAGAGGATAGGTAGTGTTTAGGCTTTATCTATCTTAATATTATTGAGATCAAGTTTACTAAAACGTATACATTATAATGTACATGAATCCAAATTAAAATTGGTATACGCGTCGAATGAAGAAAAGTTAAAAAATGAAGAATGAATATTCTTTCAAGCTAAAATTTGCTCCAATGATACTAGTGTCGTTTTCATAATGTGTTTACAAAAAAATATATTTGATTTTAGATCCAAGTACGTTTAATTTGCGTTAGATGGATAAATAATGCTGGATAATTCACACTTTATCTAGCCCCCAAGCTAAGCAGAACCTGGGTTATTTGGTGCACCGTAAAAATTGTACTAAGTTTTGAATAAAAATGACTGCAAACATTCTCAACGCAAACGGGTCGTTTTAATAGCCACCCTTTCGTTGTTCAAAACTTCTTCAATGGCTGTCTAGCCCTAAGCCTGCCCACTGACAGGTTTAGGGCGAGCTTATCGCTAGCCACGCAAGAAACCCTTTCCGTAGATTTACGAGGAGAGACGTAGATATCGTTTTTATTGAGTTGAATCTGATTATATAGGCCGTTGTCGGGCATTCATTAGTTGTAGGCTAGATGATGCTGTGTAAATTATCCAGCATTATTACTACGACAAGCTTGCGGCAAGCTGAAGACAGGGCGCTATAGCGCTCGTTGGAGGAGGCCTATGTCCAGCAGTGGACTGCTATAGGCTGATGATGATGATGATTATTACTACGACGATCTCTGTGGCGGGGTGGGCGAAGGTCTGCCTGCAATGCAGAAGGTTGCGGGTTTGATTCCCGTCTTGGGACAAATGTGTTTACGATCTGCAGATATTTCTTTCGGGTGTTCTGGTCGTTTTCTATGTATAATACAAAATACCTATTTATGTAATGTATTGTATTATGTATATCAGTTATCTAGTACACATAATACAAGCTCTCCTTAGCTTGCGGCTAGATAATGCTGTGTGAATTTTCCAGCCTTGTTTTGCATCGCAGGCAGAACTTCGTCCACCGTGCCACAGAGGTCGTCTTTGCCACCTACTATCTATCCTACTATACAATAGTAGTAATACTATCAGTAGATAGTATTAACATTATTAGGTAGTAAATGGTATCCTCGCAGGATCAAAAGCAATATTCGTCACCCACCGGCGCTACCTAATCAGACGTTTCCCAAAACACCCTATCAGTAATCGAATAAAGCCTAAAGTGCTGTACCCAGCCAATAATTGTCACACAAAGCCTCATCAATAACAAAGGAACAACAAAAAAGAGAAAACAAACAGTAAATAACTCAATCTAACTAATTCACGTCCAAACTTTCTTCGTGGGTCAACGAAAACACTCTTAAACAAATCGAAAACAATCTGCAAATTGAATGTGCAAAACAGTCAAGTGTTGAGATGACGGCTGATATAAGAAGTGTGGAAGAAAGTCTATATTGAGCGACCCCACCTTGCGTTGGATACAGATCAAAAGAAGAAATCTGTTTTTTTGTTTTATTTTATTTATTTGACGACCGATGTGGCGCGGTGGGTGAAGGTCCGCCTGCGACGCATAAGGTTGCGGGTTTGATTCCCGCCTCGGAATAATTGTGTGTACGATCTGCAGATATTTGTTTCGGGTGTTCTGGTCGTTTTCTATGTATAATAAAAAATATCTATCTATGTAATGTATTGTATTGTATTATGTATATCAGTTATATAGTAATAATAACACAAGCTCTGCTTACCATGGGGCTAGATAATGCTGTGTGAATTGTCCAGCATTATTTTATTTATTTATTTATTTACTAGCTGCGCCTCGCGGCTTCGCCCGCGTAGAAATCATGTGTCAAATGAATTAAAAACCTTCCTCTTGAATCACTCTATCTATAAAAAAACCGCATAAAAATCTTTTGCGTAGTTTTAAAGATCTAAGCATACATAGGGACATATAGACAGCGGGAAGCGACGGCGTGCTTTTTACTACATAGTATTAGATTATAGACAACATAGTATGTAGTGATGAATGGGGATCTTTTCTTAAAAATATATGTACATATATAGAGATGTATGATCACAGGTCCGATTATAAAAACAAAATACATTTGCAAAAACACAAATAATAATAAAAAGCTAATATTCGTATTTAATAAATAAAGGGGGAGGCCTATGTCCAGCATTGGACTCCTTTAGGCTGATGATGATGAATAAATAAATTAAGCCTAATTCATATTATGAGTACACAATATGTAGGTACTGTACGTATATGATCATTGATTTGATATCATATATGTACAGTATTACATATTGTTTATATAATTGATATTTATTGATGAATATCAATTAAATAAAAAAAAATCAATGAATAAAGTGAATTAAGCTTGGTTTTATACTAGCGATGCTGCTATTGAAGATGCTAAATTCAAGCTCAATATTCAAAAGTTTATATTTTTTCTTGCTCGGTACAAAAAAGAATTATGGCGGTAATTTGTCGATACTAGTATCGACAAATTACCGCCAAAATTTCTTTTAAACTGTAATGTGTGTGTGTGTTCTTTTAAGTAAATTGTTATTTGGTGTTATTTAGCTCTAGGGCTAAATAACACCAAATAACAATTTACTGTTATTGTCTATGCAATAAGTATTGATTGTGCCCATGAACTTACAAAGTAATTCTAGCACACTCAATTTATACTGTTTGTTCTAGGCTAGACAATGAACTGTAGTGATTTAGGTGGCTGCAGTCAATTGCTATCTTTTAAATAAACATAGTAAATATAAAACAGTATCACTATTAACATTTATATTAATTAAATAAATAAATAATGCTGGACAATTCACACAGCATTATCTAGCCCCATGGTAAGCAGAGCTTGTGTTATGGGTACTAGATAACTGATATACATAATACAATACATTACATAGATATATATTTTTTATTATACATAGAAAACAACCAGAACATTCGGAACAAATATCTGCAGATCGTACACACAATTGTTCCGAGGCGGGAATCGAACCCGCAACCTCCTGCGTCGCAGGCGGACCTTCGCCCACCGCGCCACATCAGTCGTCAAATTACATAGCAAAAGTTTTAACCAAAATAATCTCTTTTGGTTAAAACTTTTAAAACTATCATGGTAATTAACACAAGTCACTTTATATCCCATATATCAGTTCCGATGGGATAGAAATAACCTTAAAACGTTTCCATAAAACAACGCGTGCGAAGCCGCGGGCAGAAACTAGTTAATTCATAAACAAGACTATCGAAGTTAAAATGATGGATTACCCTTTAGGCAGTTGTCCCACCGCCGGCGAGAAAACGACTAACTATCGGCTATTTTCTAGCTCAAGAAACGTACAGTTAGATATATGTACATTCCGTGTAAACAAAAGATATAGCACAAATTCAAATAGTTGATCGCTGACTGTTCACACTGCCGCCGCCGGCGAGGACACGCTACACTAGTTTGTCGCTAGGCGACAAGAGCCAGGAAAATAATACTCGCTCAGCGATACTCGCTCAGCGATCAGAAAATTCACGCCGAGAGAGCAACCAGCGGTCATTTCTCTACAATGCGGGCTGTCGTTTGGCAGCCGCGAGCGAGTGATGCGTGTAATCGCTCGTCTAACTCGCACACTCGCTTATAGCCGAGCTATACAACTATCGGAACTACGTACTCGCTCCCCGCTTCACACCGACTCGTTTCTACATTCTAGCTCTGCTCGCTACTCGTTCATCGTTCCCGGTGAGACAACTGCCTTAGATAACCGCTAATGTCAACCTAAGGTTACATTTACGAGTCATCAATCACATTAAAACCATAGCGAACATGATGATGTCACTTGACACATTTTATATAATAATATTAATGGTAAGGAGAAGCCTGTATTGAATTTATTAATTTATACAAAGAAAATGGGGCAAACGTGTTCTTGAGTGGAGATCATCAGCCTATAGCAGTACACAGCTGGACATAGGCCTCCCCCAATGAGCGCCATAGCGCCCTGTCTTCAGCCGCATCCAGCATCTACCTGCAGTCTGTCGCAGGTTGTCATCCCACCTGGTCAGAGGATGTCCTACACTACGTTTACCGAGTCGTGGTCTCCACTCAAGAACACGTTTGCCCCAGCGGCCGTTGGTTCTTCGCGAGATATTATCCAGCCCACTGCCACTTCAGCTTGCTAATTCTTTGAGCTATGTCGATAACTTTGTTTCTCTGCGGATGTATTCGTTACGAATCCTATCCTTCAGAGAAATCAATATTCGTTATTGGTTAAATCATTCCAATTTTAAGCTTAGACGAAACTTAAAAAACTTATTGTGAGTTGACTTACTATTTCTAAGCGTTATATTGTCACATCTACGCCTTTGATCTAAATCAAATGATCCTAGTTTCAGCTTTATAACGATAACGATAATTGTTATTGTTATTCTAGTTTGAAATTGACACGGGACAACAAAACTCATCGCTGAAAATACGCATTTGATGCAAGATATCGCGTCATTCGAATATTTTTGTAAAGAAAAGAAAATTGAACGCTATAAAATGTTAATGAAATTTGAATAATGAAAAAATAAACATTTTTCTACTGATCTTGTTTGAATTGAAATGTTTGGTTCCATAATCAAACTGCCAAAATGGTAGCTGTAAAAAGCGTGTTTTATATTCTAAGTAAAAACTTTGCATATAAAGAACACGCTTTTTCGGCTTATGAGATAAAGTTATAAAGACTCTGACTGTTGATTATTATTGTTTAAATCACTACATAGTATAAAACAAAGTCGCTTCCCGCTGTATATTTGTCCCTATGTATGCATCTTTAAAACTACGCAGCGGATTTTTAAGTGTTTTTTTAATAGAGGAAGGTTTATAAACCATTTGAATTTGACACATAGATTTACTCGCGAGCGAAGCCGCGGGGCGCAACTTGTGTGTAATAAAAATATGCCATGACCTTGTCTCATTGCAGCTGACAGCTGTCAATGTTAGCATTAGTACAATAAATAATCGTATTATTTATTTAGATCTTTCTAGCCGTTGGAACGATTTGCACTGATCTGCCGGGTGATTATGTAACTCGCGACCGGTTTGCGACAGGCGTAAATTAAGCAATCAGTGCTGTCAAACGCCAATTTTGTATTAGTTTGACACCTGATACAACGTCAAAATGGCGAGTCACATAATCACCATACGGGTCTTTATTCACATTAATTTAAATATTTTCACAAATTGGAAACCCTTGTGACATATCCCCACTCCATCCTACTTTTAAACTTTTATTGGCACCAAAAGAAAATCAGTCAAATGTAAAAACGCTCTGGGGTTTTAGAAAAGTATAATTCCAAACTGCTTAAAATTCAAACGACCGCGGAATTTCAACCGAACGGAGATTCCTCTTTAAGTTTTAAAAGCCTCGTTTACAATGCACTAGCACTGGGTCGAGTCACTGGTTTGCTGTTTTAGATAGATAGATAAATAGACAGATAGACAATACTTTTATTGCACACTTAAAAATAAAACAAGATAAAAAATAATAATACAAGATATGTGACAATTTGGCGGTCTTATCGCTCAAGAGAGATCTCTACCAGACAACCGTTTTATCTCCAAATAAGGAGAAAAATAGTTTGTAGGTATATCGTTTGAATAGACCAAAAGTAGGACCTTTTAGATAGGTCTAAAAGGTCCTACTTTTGGTAAGAAATAAATAACTAAAATAATATAAGTATAGGTAGGCCTATACTTATATTATTTTAGTTATTTATTTCTTTTCGGTAAACCATCAACACACTTATATAGTGGTTAATAAAATAGAAAGTTCCGAGTTATTTACAGGTAATTAAATCCACCGATAATTAAGTTTTGGTTTCTGGACCGGGACAACAACTCCCGCCGGGTGTTTTGTATGTATAATAAAGCAATATAATATTTATGTATGTAATGTATTCATTAAATATAGTATCTAGTACCCATAACACAAGCTCTGCTTTGAGGGTGTGTGGATTGTCCAACATTATTTATTTATGATTAGATTAGAATAGAAAGACATTTATTTATAACAACATAAATTTACAAAAGACACACTTATAGAAATAGGTACATATAGAGAGTTGTTACAAAAAGGCTCTAACTCAACATAATGCTGCCTAAGCTCCGTAAGAGACCAAGACTTGATTCCGAATTCAGAGATGATCTTACGAGGCCGGTCCCCAAGTTAGATACACGCCTTTTAATAAGTTGTTCGTTTATTAGTTATTATATTTATTATCTGTAATTAAAAACACTTACAATTTCTTATATATTCAACGAAGCTTCTTAAAAATCCAATTACAAATTCCGTAGTGTGACTTCTGGTGCTGCATCTTTCTTCTTTTTTTTATGGTTAATTTGTTATTATATTCTATGTTTGTTACTATTTATTTTTTAAAATAAAATAGTAACAAACATAGAATATTAGCTCCGTAAATAAGATCATTTGAAGCGGCCAGTTGCAGTCCAGTGGTGGATGGGCATTAGTCAATCGACTACAAGGACCGTTAGAATTGGCCCAGGAATGCTTAGCTCCCGACTCTGGTTATTTACAATGAAGCATTGGTATGGAATGTACCGAAATATATTCCAATTCTGAATCGTTTAGCTTTCAAAGGCTGTATCTTGTTACTGGCATACCTAACCTACCTATTAGTATTTAGGTAGAACTCGTGTAACCTAGGTAGATGGAGGTGTTTCGTAGGTTTTATCAAATAGGTATTTGTATTGTTTTAAGTGTTGGGTAACTTGATGTTTTGATTACTTTCCTTGTTTTCTGCCACAAGTAAAATAATAAAGGGAGATTGTTATAGAAGTGCAGTGGTATTTTTTGGTAATTGATTGAGAGACGACCCATTTGGCGCAGCGGGCAAATGTCTGCCTGTGGCTCAGGAGGTTTGTTTTAAAGAAATACAGAAAAAGAAATACAATTTATTGATAAAACCATTTTACAAGTCAAATTTTCGTCGTCAATTACAACATTTTGTAAAACTTATAAATACAAATAAATAACATGAAATCAAATACATAAATTAAGTCGTAAATGGTTTACAGTTGTAATAGTTTGCTCAGTGAAAATACTATACACCTCTGCAGATGGACCGCTTTCCCAGAGGGAACTTATTACACTCGATTTGAAGACTTGGACTGATAAAACAGACGCAGGCAGCTCATTCTACTCTGTGGGCGTACTTTCTAAGAAAAGGAAAAGTTATCATAGATAGACAACACACAACAACAGTCATCGTCACCGCTGGCTTTCGAGTATAAATAAAATGTAAAATTACTTAGTTTTCACTTCTATCGGTAGTCCCCAAAGACTGCCCCGTCTTTTTTATACGTGACTCATCCAGTTACTATCTCCAGTGACTAGCACTAGTGACTGGCTGAGTGTGACTGGATACGTCAGTAAGATCGCTCTGCATAAGTAAATGAGTAATGCCACAGAGATTTATCTGAGATACTCAAGCTTGGCGCAGGCTGAGGCTACCTTTACACAGAGCAGGGAGATAGAAGGAAAGAAAGAAAAATTATTTATTAGACACACACAAACAAACTTTGTTACACGAATATAATTAATTTATTAATTGAACATTGTTTTTATTCGGTTGAAGATTACCTTAATTCTAAGTTTTGACCTAGAGAGTTCTATTTTTTGACAAATTATTTATGTTTGCGTTTATTTTGATTTAATTAGAGACATTTAATTTTATTGATTTTTATATTCACGTGCCTGTATTCGGGCGAGATATGCAGCTCTACCATGTTATTCCACCAATGTATTATGTAAAGTAAAGTAAGTAAAGTAAAAACCATTTATTTCTTTAGGCTTACAAAATAAGCACTTAGACAAGTCATATTTTAAATATAAATTATTATCAAATAAAATTATTTTACTAGCATGTTCATCTCTTATAATGTCTAATACATGGTTATTTGCCTATTTAAGTCTAAATATAATATGATTCGATACGTGTCAATATTTAAGTAAAGCTATGCACAACAACAAATTACTTACTACATACTATTGTCGGTGCGAAACTGAGCAACATCTGGCCAATATGTACATGGTACATAATACATCTTATGTGAATAAATATTATACTGATTACGATATATGGAACTGGATCGGGTAGAGAAAACTTCTCGTATCTCAAGATAGAAAAAAAACATTAGTCGTCATTGTAAACAACCAAACAAAACATGAGTGAGATAACAATTATTTCTTCTAAACAAACCTTGTTTTGTTTTTTTTAAATCACAAACACATAGACTACAACTAGAATAGAATAGAATACTTAGTGAAATCCTACATATATCCCTTCTCTTTCATACTCACACACCCACACTCACAGCGGTAACTCCTGTTGCCCGGACTCTTATGAGACCGGTGTCCTCGGGAGCACCACACTCTCACATACCTATTCACACCACATACACACACAACACACACTCACACACACACACACATAAACTCACAACACACCACACCACACACACTACACACATATATCTCTTTTTTTTATTTCTTTAAAGAAACATCCCTATTTATTTTGTGTGCGGAGGAAGGCGCTGACTCCGCTACACAGTTTTAACTTTTGCGGCAGTCAGCCCACAATTGTACCCTATACTATAAGTCTCTTGTTTCGAATAAAGATTTTTGTATTTTAATAGAAAAACATTTATCTGGACACAGGTACAAAATACAGGCCTAGAATAACAAACGGCAAATAAAGTAGTATTCATTAGATAACAACAAATTTCACCCTATTATAAGTACTATTTAACGGGTACTTATTCCGTTTATTTATCTATAATATATTATTTTTTTATGTTATTTTGTAATCTGTTTATGTCTTTGAGAATTCAAGTTTTTGTCCAATGCAAATAAATTTATTCATCATTATTGACTTTTCCATGTCCTCCGTCAATCATATTAACGTAGATACGTGACACACGTAGATTGATTCAACGTAACTTAAGTAATAACCACGTTATACTTTATGTAAAGTAGGCAGGCAAGTTAAAACGAGTACCACACGTAAATACTTTTACACACGACGATCAGTCAACGTCGACAAGAGAGGCGATATTACAAAATACTCATAACGATAGGTACACAGCGTACAGTCAGCCTCGTCTGCAGTTGAACCAGCTGATGATGATGTCGAATATCGAGCCGAATATCGGCCACACACAAACAGCATCAACAAATATGATAATTTGTCTGAGTAGTTAATTAGTTTTGGTGCGAAGTATAACCAACATTCAACATTTAATCCCACTTTTTTTTAATAATATCTGTGTGATTTGATCGTTACGTATTAAGCTGAACTCGGACCTGTCCGCGCCGCATGAGCCGCACTTGTCGCAGTCATCTCATTTTCTAAATTTTTACAACAATGCAACATCACATACCTATCCGAGCCGGACGCGCTGAATTTCAGTAAAAATCTATAAGTACAGATTCCATAAAAAAAATAGCGCGTTCGATGCGTGGGGCGCGTGTACTTCAACTTCTTCCTAATTGGCTCTGCGTCTGGATTGACGCAGTGTACTTGCCATGATGATGATTCTTTGTTAATGGCAACTTTGTCTGGTTGGACACTTAACTGCCAGTGTCAAGTAATGGAAAATAACTTTATAATTATTGAGTTATATCAAATTATGAAGATGGTTTGGTATTTTCACCAGAGCCTAGTTCGTTATATAGCAGGGTGTACCACGTGCAGGTTAGGTTGGCTTGGGAGACGAGATGTTGGAGTCCCCCTTACACCCCTCAGCTATAGATGACGCTCACTGTGCGTACTGGTTTTAACGTTGACGTCCGCAAAGTGTTTTACTGGTAAATTTTTACGCGTTTATTTTTACTTGTTGACGTTCCTAAAATATTTACTAAATGGATAATTTCATTTGATGGTGATTGATACTTTAGAGTGATTGGAGTCGTTTATTACGTGTGTGTTACACCTCCTGGTTCATCGTCATCATCATCGTCAACCTATTATCTTATATTAGGCCTATGTCCAGCAGTTGACATAAGCCTGAGAGCGCCATAGAGCCTTGTCTTCAGCTTGCCGCAGCCAGCATCTGCCCGTGCTGTCTTTCGCAGATCGTCATCCCACCTGACCGGAGGGCGTTCTACACGTTTAGCGAGTAAACGTGTAGGACGCGGGTTCGATTCCCGTATAGGGACTATTATGTCCCGAGACGGGAATCGAATCCGCAACCGCCTGCATCGCAGGCGGATCTTTGTCCACCGCGCCACAGAGGTCGTTATATCCTTCATAGAACCCGGCCTGTTCCGAGGTCGTTGGAACTCGTCGAGTCTCCTGGCAAGACGGTTCGTAGCAAATCATTACTAGTCTACCACTATTTTTATTAAACTCTTAACGAAAAACAGCTTCACCTAAAGCACTTTTCGTAGATCCGTAGAGGTCTACGAAGTGCCTCTACGCCGCGTAGCAGTGCTACGCCGTGCTACGAGACTTTTTTGCGTCCGACGCACATGCTCACAGTGAATGTGTTAAAGTCCCTTCAAAAAAACATTGTAAAAAGTTTTTCAGTCAAGTCAAAATATTTCTGTGCATTAATTATTCATGAACGGAACTTCGTTATAAATAACACGTTTTTTGTTCTGCTTGACACAGATGTTTCCTTTGTTGGCTAAAAAATAAATGGAAAAAATCTATGCGCGGTTCTTTGAAAAATAACATTAAATCTACCGGTTAAAATGCTATAAAATTAACAATGCAAAAATGCGCTATATGATCCATACTAAAATGTTATGATGCTGGATGCGGCAAGCTGAAGACAGGGCGCTATGGCGCTCATTGGGGGAGGCCTATGTCCAGCAGTGGACTGCTATAGGCTGATGATGATGATGAAAATGTTATAAATAAATAATGATGTACAATCGACATATCATCATCTAGCCACGAGCTAAGCTGAGCTTGTGTTTGGGAACTTAATGACTAATATATAGGAATAACATAATACAAAACATAGGAAGATATTTTTTATTATACATAAAAAATACCCAGAACATTCGGAAGAATTATTTGGATTTAAATTGACTTTAAGTAGATAAAAAAGTTCGCTAATATCTACGTTATTTTATTTTAAATAGGAAAAAGTTTTTATATCAACCAGATTTATAAATCTCTCATATCCTACTTCCGCAAAAGTTTGTATGTATGGATGGATGTTTGTTACTTTTTCACGTAAAAACTACTGAATGGATTATAATGAAACTTTACAATAATATAGCTTATACATCAGAATAACACATAGGCTACAATTTATAAAGATATATTGTATATTATCCAAAATATCTATCACCACGCGGGTGTAACCGGGGGGCGCAGCTAGTCTTAAAAGCCTCTTGAATAAGTCTTTAAAGAATGAAGTATTGGCGGACCCATCTCGGAATCATAAAAGAGGGTTTGCCTTTTATTTTTCAATAAAATCTTTTCAATTAAAATGCCCCGTACCTTCGCATGAAAAGCATTTTTAAATCCGCAAAAGGGTATGTCAGATGTATATCAAAAAATGAGTACGTAAGCCTTTCCTAAGCTTTCCGATTGAGTAAAAGATTTCTAAAAACGAAATGGACAAATCATGTTCTTTGATGTATGTTTTGAGTGAGTGAATTGCCTTGGACTAGCCTTTTTTTGTCCAGAATAATGATTTAACATATACGTTCAATAAGTGAAAAGAAAGAATTAAGTGAAAAGTTAGGTTTGCTGAAAGAAAACTCTTTTTCAGGATTAAGCTCACCTATGTACATATCCTATTCAATTAACTATTTTTATGTTTATTGTTATGTTAACCTACAATAAAGAATTAAAGAGTTATATCCATTTAAATAAGTAAAAAGAAAGAGGAATAAGTAAGCGTAAAGTAAGGTTTGCTGAAAGAAAACGCTTTGTCAGGGCAAAATAATTAAATAATTGAAAAAATAATTGAATTGAATAGGATATGTTCCTATATGAACATATCCTGTTCAATTCAATTATTTTTATGTATTATTGTGTGTACAATAAATTAAAAGAGTAAAAAGAGTTAAGAGGCGAGCTTAACCCTGACAAAGCGTTTTCTTTCAGCAAACCTTACTTTACGCTTACTTATTCTTCTTAAAAAATAATTGAATTGAATAGGATATGTTCCTATATGAACATATCCTATTCAATTCAATTATTTTTATGTATTATTGTATGTACAATAAATTAAAAGAGTAAAAAGAGTTAAGGTGCAGCTAAGTGGCAGTGGGCCGGCCATATCTCGCGTAGTACCGACAACCGCTGGGATAAAGGTGTTCTTGAGTGACCGCGACCACGACTCGGTAAACGTAGCCGAACGCTCTCCGGCCAGGTAGGATGATGATCTGTGAAAAACTGCAGGCAGGTGCAAAGCGTCAAGCTGAAGACAGGGCGCTACGTATGGCGCTCATAAAAATTAATTATTAATATTGATGTTTTGATTGTTTTCTGTTTTACATATCGAGAAATAAATAAATAAGGGGAAGCCTGTAACAATAATAAATCTATAATAATATTATAAAGAAAGGTTTGGTTTTTTATTTGTTTGTAATGAATAGGCTCCGAAACTACTGGACCGATTTGAAAAATTCTTTCACCGTTGGGAAGCTACACAATCCGCGGTGAACATAGGCTATATTATATTTTCAAAAAGTTAGGTATCCGTACTAAAACCGTGCGAAGGTGGGAAGGTCCGCTAGTCCCTTATTAAGGCAACATCAGTCTAGTACAGCATGTAAAATACTTAAAAAACTACCTCCAATATAAAATATAAATGTACCTTAGTCGAACACATGTATGTACATAAAATAAACCAGAGGACAAGGATATACTGATGATGACCATCGTATGTTCCCCAAAATAAAAATACATTGTCCTTTAGGTCTTCAATATTTCGATCCTCATAAAAATTCATGAATTCGATCTAGCCACATTCGATGAGAAAAGATTGTAAACAAAGCGGCCCACCCCATTTGATCTAAATTCAGCTTTGCCTTTCGGGATTTATGTCTATCGATGGTAAATTTATTCGATCGATATACCGTACGAATAATATTCGCTTTTTATCGATACCTATAGCAAGGGAAAACGGTCTAGGTTATTTTATGGGAAAGCACTATATTTGAAACCCCAAAGTCTAGGAATAATTACCGACGTATTAAGAAATATTAATGATTTTAGGTAACCATTTAATGAACTACGAATCGCAACTGTAAAGATATCATGGTATACTCGTAAAAACAATATTTAATTGTAGCATAAATAAAATAGGCAATGTTATATAAAAAAGTCATTTAAAACTGGATATTTACCATGATTTGATTTTTTAGTTATCCAATATTTCGCCACAGTTGCATGCGCCATGATCACGGAATAAATAAAAAATCAAATCATGGTAAATATCCGTTTTGAATGACTTTAGTGGTAATTACCATGATAGTTTCAAAAGTTTTAATCTTATACAATATTTTCACAAAAATCGCTGAAAACGTCGAAAAAATGGGGTCTGTTTAGGTACCTATACAAACAGCCTGTTCTGCTGCATATATGTATTTATACGAGAAAATATTAAAAATGTGGCTCCCCTATACAATACAATACAAAAATACTTAATTGTACACCCGTTACAAATTATTATAAAAGACATCACATGATAAGTACAATGGGCGGCCTTATCGCTTAGAAGCGATCTCTTCCAGGCATACATTTAATCCTATATGTACATCTAGGGTTTTATTTCAGTCATATCTGAATTTTTAAATATGGGAAAGTATAGATAGTAGAAAATCCACCATAATAAATTATATATATTTCTTTGAAAACGTCGCGTAACGCGCCGCAGCTTGATTTCGATTCGCATGTAAATCCTAATTCAGACCTTATCATTATGATCAAAATTCGTTTAAACAGTCAAACAAAACAACAAACTCAACAGTTTTTATAGCTTGGTACATTTAAGGAATACTTTATCAGTTCCTAAAAAAGGGTTTTAGGTACAGATAAAATCGAGCCATTGTTATTTCGAATCTTTTGGAAGCGAGAATATTATGAAGTATTTTTTGTACAAACCCTATTTTGCTCGAAGGGAAATAGTGTCCAAGCATAGCTTGATTTATGAAAAAAATCCTATAGTTCCGGGTTCCGTTAAGCCAGCACAGTACAATGAAACAAAAACAACATTCACAGGTCATATTTTAGAATCCACCCTCAAAATCTAACAAAGCGCTGCGAGGGTGCATAAAACCTTAAGGTGCGTACAGACTGGTGAAACGTAACATGAAATGTATCATTCTACCTTCCATTGCACGTTCGCTGCGAGCGTGGACGTATAGCGCGTTCTTACCGCGCTATAAAATGCCTCGGCATTAAGCCCGCCCTTTGTTCCCTTTGTAGTTATAAAGTTTTAAATAAACAAATAAATTCCTGCCTGGAAGAGATCGTTTCCAAGCGATAAGGCCGCTCATTGTACTTGTCGCATATAATGTATTTTTGTAATGATTTGATGGTGTAAAGAATTTGGTATTGTATAGTATTTTTGTATTGTATTGTATTTTGTACTGTAAATTCACTAACCTCCACGCTGCTGCCACCTGGCCGGAGGGAGCTACACTACGTTTGTCGATACACGGTCTGTACTCAAGAACACATTTACCCTAGCGGTTGTCGGCTTTGTATGGAAGAGCTAACAGTTTTGCATCACATATTTACCGTTGTTCATTTTACAATGTGTAAGGCGAATTCTTTCATTGCATGATACATTTAAAGTTATTTTTCACCAGTCTGTACGCACCCTAAGGTGTGTTCGGTTACTAAACTAGTTAACTAACTGGATATGACAGGGGTATATTTCATGGAGTTAACATTTTGGGGCGGCCTATGTCGAGCAGTGGACTAACACAGGATGCTGATGCTCATGATAGCTGGTATTGATATGGATACCTGTGGATTAATTCCAACAGTCTACAGTTAGCTCAATTGCCTCAATTAAATTAATAATGCTGGATAATCCACACAGCATCATCCATCCCCAAGCTAAGCAAACCTTGTGTTATATATGACTGATATACTTAATACAATATTTAGATAGATATTTTTTTATTATACTAAGATAACGACTAGAACACCCGAGACAAATATATGCAAATCGTACAAACATATGTCCCGAGGCGGGAATCGAACCTGCAACCTGATGCTTCTTAGGCGGACCTTCGCCTACCGCGCCACAGAGGTCATCAAATAAACGTTATTGATTTCTTCTTGAAATGAAAACATTTATTATTTTACCAGGTATCACAACGGTTTCTAAACACTCTAAATCACGCAAATGAAATCGAAGTCTGCATTTGCAACCATCGAGTCTATTGTACCCTTTGTTAGAAGTCCACTGGTATCCGTTGGACGTTGGAGTCATAATATGGCACGTCCCTATTTTGCTGCTGGCTTGAAAATCGACAACGGGAAATATGCGATGCATTACTTACATTGAAAAACATTCACATCAGTCTTAGTTTTAAAATGTATATGTAAAACTAGTTTCTGCCCGCGGTTTCGCTTTGTTGTTCCTATGGATTATCCATAAAAACCGACAATGACAGGTAGTAAACTTAAATGTACAGCTTGCGAAAGGCTCTTGCCCACGGTAGGTGTCACTTCCTCTAGTCTTAAGTCATTCCATATAGGATGCGTTTCGATACCGGATGGGACAAGTGTATCCAAAATTTGGTTTATGATAAGATTACTTAGGTACTTTTTTTTCACACTGCATTTTTGTTGTAAAACCATTAAAAATATTATTTTTCAGTAGTCCGGTTGACCGAACTACTGAAATATACCACAGGCAAAGAGGGAATGAAGTATTCGTAGGATAATTTTCTGATGAGTTAGTAAATTTCGTAAAATTCGTAGGATAATTTTCTGATGAGTTCCTAAGTGTGTCCGGGTTAGCTATCAATTCAACCAATTCATTGAACGTAGATCGTTCTACAATCGGCTTAGTCATTCAACTGAATGGCACCGTTTTGTATAGCATAATCCAGTCTACGAACGGGCTGATTCTACAACTAAAGCTAAGCTGCATGCACATAGTTAATATTAATACTCTCCACAAGATGAGTTTCATTTTATCCGGTTGCTATTACGGGAGTGTATTGAGCAGGCGACGGATATAGCCATTCAGCGAAGCATTGTGAAGGAATTCAAGACCCCTGCGTTAGGTCTCCTCTACACGTTGGCCAATAAGTTCGCCAACACACAATAGCCATCCCGTAGTGCGGGTATTTGTTGTGTTGGTATAGTATTTGCCAATACATTGGCGCTAGATCCGTTAGGTGTCTGTTTTTCAACGCAGTTCAACGGACTTATGGCGTGGTTTGGCCGTCACGTCCACACGTTTGCAGAACTTAAATGCTTAAGTTTATAGACAAAGTGTGTAGAACTGTTTGTTCTCCGAATACAATTAAATAAATAAAAAAACTTCCTAAGGGCGTTAAGAAGTTCTGCAAAATGTGTTGGAGGTGCATTGGCCTGAACCAAAGCAAACTGAACTTCTGACGTGTGGACGCTTTCACAAACTGTTCACCAAAGTTGGCTAATATTATGCCTATTATCTTTGTACTTGTGTACTCTTTGATTCGTTTATGTATGTGATGAACCTACTTAAAACTTATTATTATTATTCCTTGTTAAACCTGTAATTATATTGTGTAACCTGTTTATGGCCAAATAAATCTATCTTTATCTTTATTATAGCACACATGTTGGCCAACGTGTAGAGGAGACATTACAGGTATATGACAATAAGAACAGGTATGGCTATAGGTAATACATAGGTAGTAATCTGTCTGTGTGGGTGTCATTCACCCTTGGAATTGACTCTCTTCGCCGATTTCTTTCATTTCGTTTATTGACACCTGCTACCACCAAAAATAGGTACATTCGATTTTTTAGGTGATGACACGAACAAAAAAATATTCTGCTCACACAGGATTGAAAGTTTTTTAGCGTTTCGACTAGATTTTAGTTCTTTTTAGTTGATACCACTGTAATATAAAGCTGTATGGCTGTAAATTTCACCCAAATATAGCGTAAAGCATGTATGATTTTTGAGGAAACATTTATGCGTAATCAAACTATCGAATTCAATTTTCTGTCCGTATTCAAAGGTGTTATGGACGTGAGACATAACTTAATGATTTTCCGGTTCTCAAATTGACCAAAAATTTCAGGAAAATTCAAAACAAAAAATTTCGGATTCAATCCAAACGCTAGAGCGTACGCTGCGTATACTCCGATTCCGATGCAGTGGACGCACAGCTTTATACCTACTTTAGTTACTAAAGTAACCCTTTTAATCACCACAAATGGCTTATCCAGAAGCCTGTATTGTTTCACTCAAGAAATCCAAAATGGGAAAAATTTATTCATTTTTTAAACAACAAACTTATGTGACCGCTAAAGCCGATACGGCTTAACGAATTTACATAAAACTCTACAGAAAAGTTAGTAAGTTTAGCCTGTAATGTGTTGTTCCACTCAAGAAATCGAAAAATGCATTGTTTCTTTCTAAACAACAAACTTTTGTTACCACCAAAGCCGACACGGCTTAACGAATTTACATAAAACTCTACAAACGTATAGAATATTGAGTTAGTGTAGTGGAAAGACACGTGTTAATCTACTAATTTACTTGCACTCGCATACTAATAAAACGTCGGGCGCTATGTGTAATATAATCAAATCTGAAAAGTGAGTTAGTTTAGTGGAAAAACACGTGTTAATCTACTAATTTACTTGCACTCGCATGCTAATAAAACGTCGGGCGCTATGTGTAATATAATCAAATCTGAAAAGTGATTTAGTTTAGTGGAAAAACACGTGTTAATTTACTAATTTACTTGCACTCGCAGACTTAATAAAACGCTCGGGCGCTATGCGTAATATAATCAAATCTGAAAAGTGAGTTAGTTTAGTGGAAAAACACATGTTAGTCTACTAATTTACTTGCACTCGCATACTAATAAAACGCTCGGGCGCTATGCGTAATATAATCAAATCTGAAAAGTGATTTAGTTTAGTGGAAAAACACGTGTTAGTCTACTAATTTACTTGCACTCGCATACTAATAAAACGCTCGGGCGTCAGCCGTAATATAATCAAATTTGCCCTAATTTTCAACATACCTCTAACTCTGAATTACTACTTCGTCTGCTGTTATTTAGTACTTTAGACAAATCAAGGTGCCAGACACGCCAACAGCGGAACTAAATTGGGTTAATGGTCTTCTCGAGCTTCCATACACTTTCATGAAATTGCCCTTTATGCTAAATTCTTTCAGGACATAACCCTAGATTTCTAACTAGCTGATTTAGCTGTATTTTGCAACCTTTTCACGTCTTTCAGCGCGAAGTTTCTCGTAATATACGCGACAGTGTGAGCTCGACCTAGTGACCTACTAAATACAGCTCAATTTACGTGTATTCACGCACTGTCACCTTACCAATTTTATTTTTGTCATGTTTCAATGTGTATTTTTTGAGTGTTGTTGGAAAGAGGTGGTTTAGGGTTTCGTAAAGGTTGCCATAAAAGCTCTTAGACAATAGTTTTTCCTTTACTTCCTGTTTACATATGTTTTAAGGTTGTTGGGTATGTTTTTCTTTATTCTTATTATTATTTTTTTAAAACCGGTGTGGCTCGGCGGACCTTGGTCAGCCAGCAACGCGGGGGTACAAACATTTGTCTATGTTATATATTGTTATAGAGTCCATATTTGATAAAAATAATTAAAAATGACCACGCCTTTCTAAAGACACGATTTTCTCGCCTCGAAAATCAACGGCTTCCAGTGATAATTCTGTCATCTGTGATTAAAACCATAATTATGTTCTAATGCCTCCATCATCGTTTGTAGAAGCTCATAATTTGATGTTTTTTACAAAATATAATACATAATTCCTTACATAATTCTGTTATTTAAGTTTTGCGGGACAGATAGTAACTAATACTCGTAAGCTCGGAGATAATGTATTAATGATGTTTGATAATGTTCACCACCCCGAGATCATTTCGAAGGTGATCATTGACGGAGCAAATTTATTGAACATACATACCTAAGAAGAAAATAATTGCTGAGTCGGACGCCATTTTGTAGCATTTAAGTTTTTTTTCCAATTAGTTAGTAGTTATGTAGTCTTTATGGTGTTGGATAGTTAAGGAATTAGTTTAGTAAATTTGTTAAATACAAATAGTTGTTTGCTACAAATAAAGATATTTCTATTCTATTCTAAAAACATACCCAGCTAAACACAGAACCTTCTCCTTTTTCAAAGTCGGTCAAAAGAATAGCAACGATGTTATCTCATACTTGTATTATTATTTCCAGGGTCAAATGAGGAGAAATTCGAGAAGAACTTAACAGATGTCCGGCAGGAGATGTCGGACAGAATACGCGATGTTATTCTCAGAAACGTAACGGATTTTGAGGTAACTAAACTTCAAACTTTTCAATCATTTTATGGATTACTCGGACCTTCGCGCACGGTTTTATCCGTGCGCGAACCGTTTCAAAAAAGTAAGGGATCCGTACGATCCCTAACTTTTTTGAAAATAGAATAAAGCCTATGTTCGCCGGGGATAGTGTCGCTTCCCAACGGTGAAAGAATTTTTCAAATTGGTCCAGTACTTTTGGAGCCTATTCATTACAAACAAAAAAATCAAACCTTTCCTCTTTATAATATAAGTATAGATAAAAGTTTCGAATATATCATAAAAAAATAATGCTGGACAAATCACGCTGCATCATCAAGTCCAAAGCTAAGCTTGACCGATCTCTTTAATACTGCATTACAAACATAGATATATATTTTGATAAAGTAAGTTTTTACTTTTCTACGTTAACTACATCTATGCAAGACTTCAGCCCGATTGAGTAGTTTTGGCTTGAAGAAGTAACAAACATCCATTCATCCATCTGAACTTCGCATTTATTGGGATCTTTCCTATATTCTGTGATTGAACCTGTACCTACCCTGGAAGTTTGGTCCTTAGTTTTGTTACATATTCTAAATTATATATATTTTAAATCACCTACAGCTGTTCTATTTAGTAATCACTAGCGGATCTTCCCGGCTTCGCACGGTTTTAGTACGGTATCCCTAACATTTTTTATTCCATTCTAGTTCTTATTCTAAGGTTCCATCATAGTACTATATTGTGACTTCAAAGAAAAAAAAACGTTGTTTTATCACACACAGGATCCAGGATTCAACCTCCTAAAGTACATAGAAGATGACCTTAAGAAGTATGAGAACAACTACACGGAGTTTATGAAACACCTTAACAATAATGGCGAGCGGAAAAAAACTTGGACGTTCTGGAACTCTATGTTTTATGCTGGCACCATCTACACAACTATAGGTAAGAATCTTCACCCCCTGCCGTTCTTCATCCTATGTCCACAGCTGGGCATAGGCCTTCCATAATAAGCGCCATAGCGCCCTGTCTTTAGCGTGACGCATCTAGCATCTACCTGCAGTCTGTATACATGTCTATGTTGCATGTTAGTTGTATCATTTTTTGTAAATTTAGCACATACTGTATCTGCACATACTGTATCTGCACATCCTCTTAAATCCTGCCTGTCAAACGCACTCACGGACCTCAAGATACAAGCATTCTTGTTTAGTTTGAGTTCCACTGCCACTGTATTTAAAATGATTTCGCAAGTGTTTTTTGGTAAATAAATATTTTATTATTTATTATGTACTTAATCGAATGAAAATCTCTTCAAACAAGACCAGTATAATTCGGATCGAATATCACTTTATGAAGGTTTCATATACCAGCATTAGATGCTACGAACATGAATTTGCTTGTATTATTAAATAGATTAAATCACATTAATCACCTCTAATCCTTATTAGAATTTCACGTAGGTACATGGGTTTACAATGCTTCATTTAATTAATATTCGTGCTATCATCTACGAGTACATTGTTGCATCTATGGTACGTACGATCTACTTTGGTACAGTCTGAGACAGTTGTGTTAGCCGTAGACTCTGGCAACTTTGTTTGAAGTTGATTGCGCGATTTCTAAACCGGGCTGACATTTTTTGCATGGTCCGTGATTTATAGAATTAAGTTCGATTATTCTCGATTACCTATGCCTTATCTTAGTTATCTAGATTACCTATGCGAATAAGAATGCATATCATCAAGCAATAAGAATTTCTAATAAATTACCCAATTAATTTAAATCTATGCAATATAATTTATTTAAAATTAAGCGTAGAAAGTGGTTAATTGATAAATGTTTCTATGACATGAAAGAATATTTAAATTATAGGACTTTTTGATAAAATTGTAAAATTTTCTTTCTGACATTTTAGTCATTTTAGTGACATGACTTATAAAAGCCTAAGAATATTGTAGCTAACTAATTTGTGACATTTTTGCACGCCCTGACGAGGCAGAATGTATAGGAACCTTATTATTAAGAAGATCTATTGTACCCACATTCCTGCAAAAATAAATGATTTGATTTGATTTGATGCCAATCATGTTAATTTATGTTTTTAATTCGGATTTGTATACATTACTTCCTAGTGTTAAAAAGGCCGTTGGGTTCTGCGCGACGTAAGCATCACTTCCTACCTCCAATTAGCCCGTGAATGTCGTAAGGGTCGACTACAAACCTAGAAGGGCAGTAACTTTATTATGTTCTTTTGCGATCACAAATCCACCCGCTAAGCGCGATGATTATGTCATAATCCCCCTTTTTTGGAAAATTTAGGTGGGGAGGCAGTGGAGTATGTATGCATAGGAGTTCTAAAAATCGAATTACCTAAGCTTTTCCAATACCCGCATCCACTTGCGTGTTCGAGTGTACCTTGTCAGCAGATGCGCTAATAGCTATAACGAGGAATGCAAGCCCTAATGGACTCTCAGACTCAGAATATTCAAGATGTTTAACAATTTCTAAAATAAGGAAGTTCTTTGTGTTTCCAGTGATCAAACAATTATCTCTGAGGAGGAAACATTTTACTGGGGGTTTTCGCTTTTTTGCAACTACCTTTCTTTTTAATTGAATTGGTTGTGATTGTCTTGCTTTTTTGTAGCAAAATCGGTGCAGCTTAGATATAATTATACAGAGGTTTTTGCAAAATCAATATTAAAATTTGACAAAAGCTTCGTAAATCGACGTGGATACAAAAGGAAAGTTTAGCAGTCATATCCACTGACCGAATAAAACTGACTGACGGACTGTCTATCCATCCCTGGAGAGCCACGAGCAAACCAATCGAAATGAATGTACAAACGGATAAAACAATCATAAAGGGGATTTTTCTGCAACAGCAGTTTCAAAGCCAAATAAACCCAGTGCCTGTTGGATATAAAATAGCAAGCTGGTGTGTGCAACAATACATTGCTGCAATTTGAACACCAGGCGTTGACAACTTGACGTCGCGCTCCTGTTTTACCAACTTTATTACGAGCAACATGTTAAATCTTTTGCTTTGTTTCTGCAGTCGGCGCTAACACGCTTACAAAATGTATATTTACCTTCGTTAGACTGAACATGGAAAATAATTTTGGAGTTATTGTGTTTGTTTATGTTGCAAAGAAACTTCGCTATTCGATGCGAACCATTTATTTGTTATCAGATTTTCAGAGTATTTTATTGTTGAGCGAGCAAACGATTTGGTTTGCATCTTTCTTTGTGGATTAGAATAACGACATCGCTGCAAAATAAAGTCGTATTAAAATTGTACAAAGAGTAAGGGGCGAACCGTAGGAGTAGTTTGATTTAAGTCATCTTTAGGCCGGTGCCTTTATTTGGGTACCTACATATGTACTTACTTATAATAGAAGGGAAATTAATATTTCGGACCTGATTGGTGTTGAAGCCACCTCACCTACCAACTATGCGTAACCAGGTGGTACCTGAACAAGATTTTTAAACCAAATTAACTTCAGATAACCACAAAATATTTTGTTCATAAATAAATTTTTTGGATATAGCTAATATTGTATGTCTATGTAGCAGACCAGATAAATAACTCCCAAAATAATGACAGTGAAGTTGTTGATATCCAGCTCATACAAAGTGTGTATTTTCCGCTAAATAATCCGTATTCCGCGGATGTCAAATTAAACTGGTCGTATTCACTAATATGCGGTGTACACAGCAAACAGTGGACCGGTATGAATTTAGCTGCTAGTCTAATTTTGGCTCAACGCCCGGCGCGTTTGGCCCGCGCCTCACTCCTGTCGCAAACACTGTGATATTTATTTCGGAAATTCGTATAATTCAGTGCTGTTATAATAAATCCAAGGATACTTCCAGAAAAGTGCTTGCACCGTCAATATGGATCACGGGGTGATGCTTTGTTTACGAAAACGCTACGACGGACAAGGCGAAAATAGATTCTTTTATTAGACGTTTCGCTGTGACCCCGATACAAAAGGAGTTTCAGCGCATCGGAAGGTAAGTTAACATTCCATGAGCGCCCATCAATGCTGGCTGAATTTATTTACGTCTTGATTGGCAATCGATTTATCAAACGCTGCCAAATATACTTTATCCCAAAGTTCAATTCCCTTAGTTTTTGCGTGGTTCTTTTACTAAAACGACGTGTTTCTCTTTCAGCTTGCTCGGGTTGTATAATTGGGAATGAGTGGAGAAGGAAAGGAGGAGAACACTTGCTCCTTGACCCTCAAAATTCCTTCCATTAGAGCAGAGTCTGAAACCCAGACTTCGGGCCTG
This sequence comes from Eupithecia dodoneata, assembly GCA_947044415.1. Taxonomy (NCBI): domain Eukaryota; kingdom Metazoa; phylum Arthropoda; class Insecta; order Lepidoptera; family Geometridae; genus Eupithecia; species Eupithecia dodoneata. Next base: position 4,932,995 of record OX345678.1, read on the forward strand.
TTAGTTAAGAAAGCACCTGATGATACAATGGAAAGTGATCAAAACATGTCTTTAAGGAAGAGAAGGAATTTATCCAAGAATAGAGGGCAAGCAGCGAGGCAAAGAGAAAAGACACCCGAGCCAAGTAGAACTCCAATACCACACGAGGATACACCAACATCAGAAGAAGAGGATGATAGCCCGCCCCGCAATTCAAGAGAAGTTGAAGCTGATGACATGTACAAAGAAATGAGACGATTGGTGCAAGAAAAAACAGGCACTAAGGACCCTGTTTACGACATAGACACTCAAGAGATACTGGAAGCAAGAGTTACTGCGGCGGTCGAAAGGAGACGTAGGAGTATTTCCCCCTTTGCTGTGCTAGATAAAGATGAGATAAATAGACTGGAAAGGAAAGGAAGTTTCATCGATCCCACAAACAAACTCCTAAGTACAAACTATAATCTGAGTCCAAAAGATGTCGATACAAATCGTCGAGGCTCATTGGTGCTTGAAACGCCACCTATTAAAGAAAACAAGAATACACTTTCACCGTCTTCATCGGGAACTGCATCACCAAAGGACAATGTGTTTCCATATCCGATGCCATCGACACCTAAAAAACAGGAACCTATGGTTTATGCAGATGAGAAGAAATCGGAAGATGATAAGTCAAGGATAGTCAAGACCCCATCTAAAAAAGAGGAAGAAGTATTTACATTTGATGATAAGGATACAAAGCCAGCGTTAAAAGCAGCTCAGAAGCAACCTGAATCCACCCCGGCAATACCCGGTGAAATAGTCACGAGAGTCATACAAGTTGAAAGAACGCCTAGCAGAAAACTTCTTTCTACGGAGAATAAACCAAAAGTCGAAATAAGAGAAAGAATTGTCAGGACTCCAAGTAGAAAAATGTCGTTCACACAAACAAATATTCCTAAACCAGCAAAACCAAAAGAGGAACAACAGAAACTTCCACCAGTGAAACCAGCAAGAAGCAAATCAGCCACAAGGCTTGGGGTCAGTTTCTACATTAAAATAATTTTGTTACTAGTAGTGGCTTTGTTAATAGCAATATTTTTACTTCTCACATAGATATGAAACAATAGTTTTATTACATACGATAATTGTGTTGTAGAAGAGAGATTACTAATAATGTAATAATAAAATTTACAGAATAAAACTAGTGAGAGTGAGATGAGTGAAGACCAGGCTTACCAACAAGCAGCCAATGCTGCAGCAAAGCGTAAAGTAGCTCCTACACCACGCAGATTCCAAAGGAACAGATCTCCTAGAGCTAATCGATCCCAATCAGTAAACCGACCACCAGCTGAGGTAGTCAAGGTGATAGATAGAACTGGAACAGGTATGAGCCAAACAAGTAAAGAGATCATAGAATTAATGGCAAAAGCTAGAGCCAGGAGTCTGTCGATACCAAAAGATGACCCACGGCTTCCTGTAGAATATAAAAGACATGGCAGAGAATTAAAAACACCGAACAAGACACCTGTGAACATGAGACAAAGTCGAGGTATATCGTGCCCTAAAACAATTCAAATTATTTCTAACAAGGAAATACTATCTGGGCTAACTAGCAAGAAGATCAGCGTAGCAACAGAAATTGCGCTAAAAGATAAGGAACAACATAGCCGACAGAGTTCAGGGTACGTGGATGCTAGCCAATCAGAAATGACCTCTAGTTGCTATTCTTCATCGCCAAGTGAAAATGAATACGAATTTGATTTATCCGAACGAACTGCGGAATTGACTCGAAAACTTAATATTTTAAGCCAAGAAGTCGATCAGCGAGAGGCATATAACTCTATTTTCACACCAAGTAAAACTAATGGGGTTAAGCCTGAGTCAGTCGACAAGTCGGTACTTCGAAAAAGGTCAGTGGCTGCAAAATCAGCAAAGAAAGAAACCAAAGCCAAAGAAGATATAAAAGAAATTGCAGATAAATCCAAAACAAAGCTTGAAAACCAAAAACAGGTCATAAGATCGCGTATAAGATTCATAGCTAATTGGCAGCAATTCAAACAAGAACAAAATTTAGAGTACACTCGAATTAAACTGCTCCGAAACAGATGCGTTTGTGATTTGTTGTTATTGGTCATAATGTGCGGGTTGGGCGGCATTATGTTCAAAACTTTAGAAGGGTCATTTGAAAACGCTTATAAATGTGGAAGTAGAAACGTTAAGCGAGATTTCATAGAAAGCTTGTGGAGAGGAAGCCATTACTTACGTGAAGAGGACTGGAAATCTATGGCCAGGAAGAAGTTGTATGAATTCGAGGATCAGTTACACAATGCACATGAAGCAGGCGTGACGTCATACAGCGGTCAGAGATCTTGGAATTTCATGAATTCTTTTGTCTATTGCATGACGTTGGTGACAACTATCGGTAAGGTTTAGGACGTATGCGGTTTGTTTGCCCCAAAAAGTTTTCCATTGTTAGCTAAGAATGGTTGTCTGGTCCTTTTTGGTCGTTCGTTTCTGCCTTTGTCCTATTTCGAACCCCTATTAACGTTCAAAATAAAATGTTCCACCGAATCCTGGTTTTCTTTACTACCAATAACTTATCCAATATATGTATTTACTCTATATTAACTTTGGCTCGTTTGATTTTCAGGCTACGGGCACATAGCTCCAAAGACCACTTCTGGGCGAGTCGCAACGATCGTCTACGCTATCATTGGCATCCCCCTCTTCTTGATCGTGCTGGCTGATTTCGGCAAACTCTTCACTAGAGTCATCAAGTTCTTCTGGGCTTTCATAAGGAGGTTCTACTACACTAGGAGCTGCAAGAGAGTGAGACGGACGAAGAATGAAACTGTTCAGGTAAGCAATACTGTCGACATTTTAATATTGGTACAAATACAATACAATATTATGATCAAGATGTCGTCGCTTCTTCGAGCCTTGTGCTATAATAATGACAAATTTAAATTTATTAATTACTAGCTGCGCCCCACGGCTTTGCCCGTGAGGAAATTTTGATGACAAATGGTTTATAAACCTTCCTCGTGAACACGCGACTTTGTTTAATACTATGTAGTGATTATCAATCTGAGAATGTATTCTAACTTCACTACATAGTATTATAAGACAAAGTCGCACCCCGCTGTCTGTCTGTCCCTATGTAGGTATCTTTAAAACTAAGCTACGAATTTCGATGCCGTTTTTTTAATAGAGGATTTAAGAGAAACGTTTATAAACCATTTGACAAATAGATTTTTTCATATTTCCACGTGGGCGAAGCCGCGGGGCTAGTATTCTTATATATTATAAATCTGAGTTTAAACTTAATTTATGGTGGGCATACAAACGAGGAAGTTTACATATACGTTTCTAACTGGGTTTATCACAATTTAATAAAATTACGATCATTTCAAAGTACGTCTGCGGTTTTGATTATGCGGTTCCCGTTTACCAGGCCAGACGATGTTGGCTTTGAAAACGCTGAAATGCCAAATTGGCTTAGTTTTGGATTCTCGTATGAATTTTGCTGTTAAAACTGAAAACGGGGTGTTTAATTTGCATGGATTATTTCTATGTTTTATGTTGTAAATTACATAGCCGTTTATTTGCATATATATGGGGATAAATAGTGTAGGTAGTTGTTAGTTTGTTTAAATCCCATACTATAGAGTTGAAGGTAAAAACTAATAGGTAGGTAAATTATAATTAAATAATGTATTTGTAACATTCATTAAAATAATTAGCAGCCGTCCTGATTTGTGATCGGACATTGAAGTGAAATGAAAACTTTAGACTTCCGATAGCATAATAGACTTTTGGACCATTCCTATGAAGCTAAGCTTAAAAACTATGAGGGGCTACGATTTCCTAAAGATGACTTGATGACATTAATAGTTTGGCCAGAATTGTGTGGAATTATTTTAGCTCGAGGGATCAAGTCGTTCCAACTTCCACTACTTATTAATACAAGACAGACAAAAACATCAGTATTCCTCACTAATTATCCAATTTTTTCCGTCTAAAATGTTACTACGGACCTCAGTTAGAAAGAGAGAAAGAATATTCAGAAAACAATCTATTTAGTATTACAAAAGCAGCTCGTCTTTCAAAGAGTAAGAAACAAATTACACAAACAAAGAAACGGATTTCTAACATGAAATCCAAGAAAATATTGCTTCGAGATATGCGGAGTCTTCCGCCTTAGAGTATTATTTTTAAGATCAAACATTATGAAATTTATTATACTATTGTTTTAAAATATTTTTGAGAGATGTGCCTTATCCTAAAATACTGATAAAGATAGTTGCTGTATGTTGTGTCCTCAATATTTTACGACGTAGACGTAGATTTTCGCTATTCCAGTTTTCCCTCTAAAAGGGGATTTGTCAAGGGGAAAACTGGAATAAGCCACTTTTTTGAAGTTGCGTTTTCTTTTGAAGTGAGAAGGTTTTGAAAGTTACTTTAAAAACCTTTTTTTTATTCCAGGAGGTGATGAAAGGTTTAAATAACTTCTACGAAGTTGTTCGGCGACCTTCACAAGTTTTCACTGAGGAGGAAACGCAGCTTCCGAGCCTTGACAGAAAGCCCAGTCTCCTACCACCACCCCTCCCCCCAAAACCAAACCAAAACAAGGATCCTGAGAGCATTACAGAACCGGAGACACCAGCCCCTTCAGTCTTCGAAATTGACGACGAGTTCAACTTACCAATCTCTGTTGCTATTATCATCCTGTTGTTATACATCATAGTTGGCGCTGTCGCGTATAATATCTGGGAGTCTTGGGATTTCTTCGAATCTTTCTACTTCGTTTTCATATCAATGTCCACTATCGGCCTTGGAGATTTAGTGCCAGAGCACCCAATCTTCATGATGGCATCAATTTTGTATCTAGTATTCGGTTTAGCGCTGACTTCTATGTGCATCAATGTGGTCCAAGTCAAGTTGTCTGATACGTTTAAGCAGGCTAGCGCTAAAATTGGTGCTACGATAGGGTTGAAGGTAGCAGAGGAAGATGGTAGCTTAGTTCCAATAACCCCGACACCGACAGAGATCGTTCCAGTGCATAAAGGAAAGAATGACAAAAGTAAAGAGGAAATTGAGAGTGAAACTAAAACTGATAATTTAAGCTAACTAACAATAATTTTAAATGTAAGAATCTAGTCAAATCGTGTCAAATTATGCTTATCAACATTCTAGTCATGTTGATGAAATCATCAGTCAATCCTGGGTACTTAATTACAAAGTCTAGTTTGCCAAAGATTCATGGAAGACAATGCCTTTCTTAAATACACATAATTCTATCCATCCACAGGTTGCCTGGAAGAGATCACTTTTAGGCGATAAGGCCATTGTACTTGTCGCATGTAATGTCTTTTTTTGTAACGATGGTAGCATCTGGTCTACAGTAAAGTATTTTTGACCAGTGCCAAAATGCATGCAATGCGGTAAATATAAGTTATGTGTTCTAAGCATAGGTTTTACGACACTCAGTTGACATTTATTTAATTTTAAAACTAAGTAGAATCATGTGGTGCTATTATAACTTAGCTGTAAGCTGTAATAAGTGATATTGGTACTAATTTATTAAGTTTTATGTTTACTTTATTCTGTGCTTGTGTGTGTGAAAATAAATTGTTTTTTACGATGCGGATTTTGCAGTTTAATAGACATATTATGTAAGTCCTAGGAGTTAAGTTCAGAATAATTATGTTTCGATTATATAAAGTTAACCTAAACAGTTATGTCTGCTGGGGCAAACCAATGGTGCAAACGTAACCGCGGGCTTATACCCCTCGATCCTAAGAACCCGCCCTTTATCACAACGTTACGCCATCGTCTATCAAAATACCCCGTTAAAACGTTTTAAAGTGACGAACCCTGTTATAGACGATAATTCGATGGAAAAGCTTCAATATTGAATAGTAGTATAATCAATCACAGCTTAATGCCTGGCGGCGGGCGAGGGGCACGGCACGACCGCTAAAGATGCTATACTTTATAACTCGTCAACGTATCGAACGTTAAGCAAAACCAATATGAGTTATTCGATTATCGTAGTATAAGATAATCGAAGAACTCATATTCTTGGAGAAACTGATCAGATGTGAGATTCAAGTATAATGGTTCTATGGTTCATTTATTGGTAAAAATTCGTAAAATAGTACAAACACCTTAAAATATACTTAAGTAGGTATATAGAGGTATCATTCAATGAAAGTAATCAAATATTTAATTGATTAAATTAGAATTAAATATAGTTTATTGTAGGTATATATATATACTTATATATGTACAATAAACTTGACGACTGATGTGGCGTGGCGGATGAAGATCCGTCTGCGACGCAGAAGTTCGCGGGTTCGATTCCAGCCTCGGAAGGGTGTTGTTTCGGGTGTTCTGGTCGTTTTCTATAATATATATTTCTATAATAAAATATACATCTATGTTTTGTATTGTATTATGTATAAATATCAGTCGACAAGTACCCATAACACAAGCTCTGCTTATCTTGGGGCTAAATAATGCTGTGGGGATTATCGCGTATTATTTATTTATTTTAATAACAATAAAATTATAAAAAATATACATGTCTGCATTGCGAACGCGCTCTAAAATTGTGCAGGTGGGAATCGAACCTGCAACCTCGTGCTTCGCAGGCGGACTTTAACCCACCGCGCCATAGAGTCATCAAGACATACAATTACTAAATTCCTACTTAATTCCTTTAAAATTTAAAGAGGTTACCAATAACACGAGCTATTCCTCCACGAGTCGTCCGCTCTCAGAGCGCGCTCTCCAAACATCTATTGTGCCTTCCTGCATTATGGACGTAATTAAATTTTTTCGGTAATGACTGAGGACAGGCACTGAGCGATAAGCACCGCGGGTAGAAAAGTAGAGTTAAAAATGGTTCCTGTAAAAGAACTAGCACCTGTATAAAATCTGTTCATGCTTTACAAAAAGGTAGCATAACTCAGGGGCTGAATTCCACGAAATTATAGCGCTTCACTATAGCAATGGTCTCAGAATGACACATTTTGGTATTTTTGATTTGATGAAACTACAGGAACGTATGTCAAAAGTTTCAAGGTTGAATTTCAAACTCTCCGTACAAAAAGCACCGCACGCACTATCTAGCTAGAGTTTATTTCATACTAGCTGCGCCCCGCGGCTTCGCCCCCGTTAAATCTATGTGTCAAGTCAAATGGTTAAAATGATAAAAAGTATCCTATGTTAGACTCCTGGTTCTAAGCTACCTCTCCACCAATTTTCAGCTAAATCGGTTCAGCCGTTCTTGAGTTATAAGTGTTGTAACAAACACGACTTTCTTTGATATATATAGATATATATATATATAGATATGGACGATTCTGCGACGACAATACTATTGTCATTGTAAAGCGATTGGTTATCAGAATTCGGCCCCAGTATAATAGGAGTCCAGTCTAGTATTTAGATACTGTGGTGGTTTTAGAAATTTATTTTTCTCAAAAGAATATACATTCACTTATAGAGAAATATAGGATTATCTTAAGTTTATATGCAGAGGGGACTTATGTTACTAACAGTTGGAGATGTTTTCGTAGGTACGTGACTTACTTACTGCTTTATACAACACAACAAATCTATACTATGTACTTTAATATTACTACTGCATTTGTTAAAATCGAATTATATTTAGTTGTGGTGTCCAAGCAAACCACAATTTTCTTGGTAGCTCAATTCTTTTATAATATTTTATTTAGCTAAATTTTATATAAAATACCAGCGTAAAGTGAATCAGTCAGTCGTCACGCAAATTTGATTCAATTCAAGGAAATGGGCTTTTTATATCGCAACCTTTCATTCCACTAATGTGAAAGCAAGAACACGTTAAATAATAAATTGATAGAATTGAGTTTTTGTGTAACTTGGTTCTTTCAATGATAAAAATATATAAGGATAAGGTAGGTGTTTAAAACGAACGAAATGCGCGGAAGCTGTTTCGTTTGTAATAAAATTTATATTTTTTTATTTATAAAAGAAATAACACTGCATAAACTCTTTGTGGTTACGTCGTTTTAGTAGAGATTTCCTATGGTGACCTGCATCTTCAGATAAGCTCCATGTCATCATAATATTGGAATAACATCCGACTAATATAATGCTTGCCAAATTTCAGCTCATTCGAAAACCGGAATGTGAGTCAAATAGAACTTGCAAGGTTTGTTTACACTGAACTACTGAAACTAAATAAAATCTATAAAAGGTAAGGTTTAGCAAAAAATTAGAACGGTAATTTGAAGAACTTTTATTAAAATCATTTCCACAAAAGCATCGTTAGAGCCTTTTACACTTTCAAAAATACACGCTCTAAATTCACGCCACAGACCGACAGGGTGAGATATCCTGCTGAATTGCCCTTATAGGTACTGAAAAATACATGATTTCATTCATTTTTGAGTAAAAGAGAACACCCCTCAGTTTTGGCATTGGAGTTTCTCGGTATTAGCGTTCTTTCAACGGAAAAACACATCAAGAGGTCTGTTGCCCCATGTTCTTTTAAAGTCGTCACCATCGACTCCAAATTAGGTACGTCAGCTTCGGCTGAGTCCCTTTCTGGTAAATGTTAGCCACCCAACAGAAACTGTTTGCTCTGTTGACTCACTGATTACCCAAAATTGGGCCAGCAAAAATATGAACACAAGAAGTAGAAATGATACATAAGAAAGAGTTATCCAGGATCTCACTTGGCTGCTGTTGGACATTGTGGAACGGACAGTCTGGTTGTTGTAACTTCCACTTGTAAACAGATTGGTGTCTACTGTATACAAGAAAACACCTGGTAGAAAATTGCTTGAAAACGGCCTACCGTTGTATTTGTAAAAGAACACGGCATTTTACCATGGTATTTCACTACATTTCATTAGTGATTTTAGGGCAGATACAAACAAACATAACAACGAGAGATCTGAGGCTGATGTTTGATAGTATTCATCTATGGTTATTATTGTCATACTTTATATTCTCTTTGGTTATTGTCAAAGAGAATAACACGTACGTAGTTATTGTATTCTCTTTGGTTTTCGGGCATTTCACAATATATCGTAGTAGTGTAGTCTGGCAAATCGAGAAATTAATGGAGGCACCACTATCGAGTTATATGGCCAACCTTCATTTTAAGATAAAAAATGATATTGGCATTTTTAGTTTTAACGCATTAATTTTCAGAGGCGTTTTCTTATGGACGGGCGAAATCATCCAATTTGATCGTAGCGTGAAGAGGGCGATATTTTGGGTCGATACTACAGACTTCGGGATTAAAATGGCGTTAACCGTGCATGTCAAGAAGTTGAAGCTGAAATTCAACTTCACCTAACAGTTAACCAATAATATTTTACTAATCATTATATCATCCATTAAAATTACCATCTAAATTATATTCTATTTTAAGAATAAAATTAATATTAATTTCTTCGAATGAGGACAAATAAAAATGGCAATGAAAAACAAAAAAGATAACTCTTTTTTGTTTTTCATTCACAAAAACAAAAAAGATACCTAACTCTTTTTTGTTTTTCATTGCCATAATCTCGGGTCATAAAGTGACCCGCTCCTTTGGGAGGGCTTGTGTGGGGCCGAAGCCAACAGCACATAATATACCCTTCCCTAATCTAAAGGCGAGGGCTACACATAGCGGGTATCCATGTTTATTGTCTTTATTAATAACTTATTTTTTTTATTTTTTATGTTTGCGTGGAATGGATAATAGCTTTATGCATAATATTTGTGCACGACATAGTATTAAGATAGTATTATAACCTATAGCTTTGTATAAGATAGACAAATTAAGAAACAATAGCTATGTATGTATACCACTTTATGAATAAAATTTGCTCAATGTGCATAACGGCGCGGGACAAAGAAGTATTTGTAAACCGACACATTTGTCGAACACGTGTTCAAGTAACGGACCGAAGCTTGTACAGTCAGTCGGCCACGCGTTCTCACAAGTAACGGATCGAAGCTTTGTACCTCTGCCGCGCCCTTTCAAGTTGTAAAGAAGTTCTTTCATTTCTCGCCCGCACCCTACCCAAGCAAGATACAGTCCACTATAATTAGGCAGGAGGAACATTGGTCGCATCGAACCGGATAGAAGATCAGCGAACCTAAGAGAAAATGCCAGTCACAAGGAGCGGACAAGGAAAGGAAGAGGCTTCGCGAGTCGGCGCCGAGGAGAGCGGAGAGGGTGACCAACGACAAGCGGCGGAAGAAAAGGATCACTCCACCTCCACGTCCGCGACGGATTCTACGTGGACGCAGGAGTGTGGAGGCACCGCCACTACGTCGGCAGTCACAAGGACCGAAGCCACGAGCGACAGTGAGGACACCGGCAAGACCACCGCGAGGCCAGCGGCGGTGGCAGCGCGGTCAACTAAGGCGACCGCGCGGAAGAGGGCCGTGCTTCAAGCACAGCTCAAACTGGCGGAGTTGCGCTCCGCAGAGCTACAGATCAAGGCGAAGGCAGCCGAGGCTGCCCGTGAGCTCGCGGAGGCGCAACTGCAACAAATCCAGGATGACTCCTCGGACGAGAACGAAGTCCAGGACGAGATGGCGTCAGTGAGGGTAACATCGTGGCTACAGCAGCGGCGGGAGGAGCCGCTGCCACCCAAGGCATCCAAGGAGGCTCCAGAGGCGCCGGGAGAGGACCAAGGAGTGCGGGAGGACCAGACAGGACACAAGTCTGGGCGGGCTACGAACCAGCCCACCGTGCAGGGGTCAACCGTCGGCGTGGAGGCGCTGGCGGCGGCGTTGTCGCAGATCGCGGCGAGAAGGGAGTCTCCAAGGTACACGCAGGAGCTACCTACTTTCGGAGGACAGGTTAGTGGTTGGCTAGTGTATCGGGCCGCATACAGAGACAGCGAACAGTCATTCTCAAACATTGAGAACGTCATGAGAATTAGGCGTAGTCTCAAGGGTGTAGCGTACGAGTCCGTGAGCAGTCTCCTCATCAGCCAACCTGAACCCAGGGCCATCATGGAGGCTCTCGAGAGGAGGTTCGGGCGCCCGGAGGCACTAGTGATCGCGGAGATGGAGAAGCTACGGACATTGACCAAGGTGAGCGATAATCCTAGAGATTTGTGTATTTTCGCCGGGAAGGTAGCCAACATAGTGGCTACCGTGGAGGCCCTTGGTCGTAAAGAGTACCTACAGAACCCCGAGATGGTGCGCAGTGTCCTAGACAAGCTGACCTCGATCCTGCGCAGTAAATGGTACGATTATTTCGCCATTAAAAAGGAGGAAACACCAGAGATGGTAAGATTAGCTACCTTTTTAAACTCAGAGGCCGACAAGTGCGGAGCCTACGCACTACCGGAGGTCGCCGAAGAGGAACGAAGAGCTAAGAAAAAGATAGAGAGGACCTACGCGGCAATAGGAACGAGCAATAATAACTGTCAACACTGCCACAGGTCACATAAGCTATTAGATTGTGCGGACTTCCTAGAGGCGGACGTGGCGACCAGATGGGCAATGACTAAGAAATATGGCGTCTGTTTCCTTTGTCTCAAGGAAAAACATCGTCGCTTCAAGTGCCAAGCGAAAGCGTGCGCTAAGGAAGGCTGCGGTAAGAAACACCACATATTACTACATAGTGAACCAGTTGGGACCCAACCAGCACCAGAGGAGCGCCGCGCAGAGATATCCGCTTGCGTCACAGGAAAAGATGCCCAACCAGGCCGCCCACGCCGAGCGTACCTAAAGATCGCACCGATAGAACTAATCGGACCTAGAGCAAAGATAAGTACCTATGCCCTACTCGATGATGGCAGTACGTGCACGTTCGTGGAGGAATCTATCACCGAGCTGCTAGGCATCGACGGCCCCACGGATACGCTGTGGATCAGAGATGCTAACGGAGGTGAAGTCAAGCACGAGCATAGTAAGACGGTGAGCATACGCATCAGAGGGAGAAACCAACGTCAGGAACACGTACTTCGCAACGCTCAGACAGTGAAGAAGCTAGACTTTACCACACAAGCCATCACGAGACACGAGATAGAAGATTGCCCACACTTACTAGATATAGCGGAGGATCTGATCTACACGAAAGCTCACCCCAAGATAGTAATAGGTCAAAACAATTGGGACCTGATAATTTCAAGAGAGGTGCGAGAGGGACGGAGAGATCTACCGGTCGCCTCACTCACACAGTTAGGTTGGGTGTTACACGGCTGCCGCCTAGACGGACGGCCACAAAAGAGCTTTTGTGGTTACGTCGGAGCAGCATTACACCCAGACAACTTTGAAGAAACAATGAAGGACTTCTTCAAACTAGAAGCGCTAGGAATAGCGCCACGAAAACAGGCGAGCGACCCGGAACAAAGAGCTCTACGAACATTGGAAGAGAAAAGTCGACGCCTGCCCGACGGTAGATTCCAGACCGGACTGCTGTGGAAGGATAACGAGGTACATCTGCTTAATAATTACAGCGATACACTGAAGCGGCTACACAGCTTAGAACGGAAGCTGGATCGAAACGTGGAACTCAAGGCCAAGTACAAAGAACGGATGGAGAACCTGCTGACTTCCGGCTATGCAGAAAGAGCAGAAGGGCCAGGCAAAGAAAACAAGACATGGTACCTACCACACTTCGCAGTCGTGACACCAACAAAACCGAAGATAAGGATGGTTCATGACGCAGCGGCTAAGTCAGCGGGTAAGAGTTTGAATGATAGGTTACTAACCGGCCCAGATCTGCTGCAGTCGCTGCCGGGAGTGGTTATGCGTTTTCGTCAACACGCATACGCCGTTTCGGCCGACATAAAGGAGATGTTCATGCAAGTGAAAATAGATCCTGCGGACAGAGACGCACTCAGGTTCCTGTGGAGAGATGACCGACGAGGCGAAGCAAAGCCGGACGAGTACCGTATGACTTCGGTGGTTTTTGGAGCTTCATCATCGCCGTGCACAGCGCTATTCATCAAGAATAAGAACGCACAGGATTACGAGAACGAGTTCCCAGCCGCCACCAAAGCTATAACTCGAAATATGTACATGGATGACTATCTTTCCAGTTACCCGACGATTCTAGAGGCGGAGAGCGTCAATCAACAGGTAGACCACGTGAACCGGCAGGCACACTTTGAGCTGCGGGGATGGACATCCAATGAGCCGCGGACCATTCAGAGCCTCGCAGAACGCACCGGAGACGCCAAGGTCGCCATCGGTGGCAGCGAGGTGGAGAAGGCGCTGGGACTCTACTGGGATGTACGCAGCGATCGGATATGCTTCCGGGTAAATGAGCGGAAGGCCCCGCCTTCCCTGATGAACGGAGGTAAGCCACCAACCAAGCGAGAGGCACTCAGCGTGATTATGTCACTATTCGATCCACTGGGACTCATTTCGCCCATCACCACGCCGGCGAAGAGACTGATGCAGGACGCATGGAAGTTCGGGACGAGCTGGGACGAGCCCCTGCCCGAAGCGCTACAAGAGAAATGGCGTGAATGGACCGAAACACTTCAAAACCTCGACAAGGTACGAATCCCTAGGTGTTACGAGATCGAACCGGCTGCCACGAGACAACTACACACATTCGTCGACGCGAGCGAGGAGGCCTACGCTGCGGCCGTGTATTGGCGGACTGCAAAGGCCAACGGCGAAGTGAGCGTGGCACTAGCGGCAGCTAAAAGTCGGGTAAATCCCTTAAAACCCGTTTCGATCCCGCGACTGGAGCTACAAGCGGCATTGCTGGGAGCGCGCCTCGCAGATACGGTAGCACGCGAGCACGACTTCGAAGCCGTGAAAAACGTATACTGGAGCGACTCAAGGACAGCCCTAGCATGGATACGGGCCGAGCCGCGAACCTTTAAAACCTTCGTAGCTCATAGACTAGCCGAGATCGAGGACACCACGAAGAAAACCGAGTGGCGATGGGTGCCGTCAGCAGAGAACGTCGCAGACGACGCTACGAGATCCACACCGGTAAATTTTGATACTAACCACAGATGGTACACAGGACCGGCTTTCCTACGCAGAGATGAAGAAAGCTGGCCAAGAGAGACACCCACGCCGGCCGTAATCACCGGCGAGGAAAGAGAGATGTGCTACACGACTACAGTCACTCAGGTCAGTACAACGGGCCACCTTCCAGAGATACATAGATTCTCACGGTGGCTCCGATTGATAAGAGTGACAGCGAGGGTACTGCAGTTCGTGGCACTCTGCAGAGCGAAAAAGCACGAGACGGTGGCCGCACTGCGAAAGAGAACTAAGAAAAACGCAGATAGTGATCCAGACTGGAGAAAAGCGAAACACCAAAGGAAGGTTAGCGCGGAAAACAGTAGGTGCCAGAGAGAGACGGCAATAAAGTACATCGGCCTCGAAGCCCACTATCTCATCAAAGCTGAGCAGCTGTGGGTGCTGAGCAGCCAACGTGAAAGCTTCAGCGAAGAAATCGATCGCATTCACTCACATAAAGGTATATCTAAAGGAGGCAAACTATCAGCACTGAGCGTCGTCGTGGGGACGGACCAAACGCTGCGACTACGCGGGCGCATCGACAAGACGCCCGACCTAGCACCAGAGGTCGCTAGCCCGATCATCCTAGACGGTAGGCACGCCTACACTAAATTATACATACAGTACGTACACGAGAAGCTACACCACGGCGGCGCAGAGACAGTCGTGAACGAGCTGCGTCAACGATTGTGGATAATTCGAATAAGACCCATAGTAAAGGACGTTATCAAGAAGTGTATGTACTGCCGCATCAAGAAAGCGAAGCCGGGAGCTCCAGCGACTGGGGACCTGCCAGAATCCCGCCTAGCCCATCATGAGAGGGCCTTCACCCACACAGGATTAGATTACTTCGGTCCACTCGAAGTTACAGTCGGACGACATAGAGAAAAGAGATATGTAGCGCTTTTTACTTGTATGACTTCCAGGGCCATCCATCTCGAAATCGTGCCGAACCTGAGCGCTGACGCTGCCATCAACGCCCTAAGGAGATTCATCTCAAGGCGCGGGTGCCCACGCGAGCTACACAGCGACAACGCCACGTGCTTCAAGGCCGCTGACCGCGAGCTGAGAGCGGCCGCCATGGATAGCGTCGCAGACGCCGCTACAAACAAGCGGATCCAGTGGCGCTACATACCGCCAGCCGCTCCCTTCATGGGGGGCGCATGGGAGCGCATGGTGCGCTCAGTCAAGGAAGCGCTCCGTACTACCCTGCACGAGCGATACCCGAGCGACGACACGCTCACAACTCTGCTGGCGGAGGTGGAATACTCGGTCAACTCACGACCGCTGACGCACGTCGCGGTCACCCCGGATGCACCAGAAGCACTCACACCCAACCACCTACTGTTGGGCCCGAACAGCAGTGTCCCCACCCCGGGGGCATTCATCGAGAAGGATGAGCGCGCGCATGCTCTCTGGCGACGCGTGCAGTACCTAGCGGACGAGTTCTGGCGTCGGTGGATGCTGGAGTATCTACCCTTACTCCAACACCGGCGGGAGCCCCACACCGTCGGCGAGGCCCCCCAGCCCGGGGACCTCGTACTCCTCTGCGACGAAACACAACCACGCAACACTTGGCCTAGGGCTAGAGTCATATCTCTACACCCAGGGCGGGATGGAGAGACACGCGTCGTGGACGTGATCACCAGCAGTGGACGAGTCCTGCGGCGGCCCACCAAGAAGATCGTCGTGCTACCAGTGGATCGCGCGACGGCGGAGGCGCCGACGACGGCGACGGCGGGAGAAATGTGCACGACATAGTATTAAGATAGTATTATAACCTATAGCTTTGTATAAGATAGACAAATTAAGAAACAATAGCTATGTATGTATACCACTTTATGAATAAAATTTGCTCAATGTGCATAACGGCGCGGGACAAAGAAGTATTTGTAAACCGACACGTTTGTCGAACACGTGTTCAAGTAACGGACCGAAGCTTGTACAGTCAGTCGGCCACGCGTTCTCACAAGTAACGGATCGAAGCTTTGTACCTCTGCCGCGCCCTTTCAAGTTGTAAAGAAGTTCTTTCATTTCTCGCCCGCACCCTACCCAAGCAAGATACAGTCCACTATAATTAGGCAGGAGGAACAATATTATCCATCCCACGCAATAATGCATAAATCAAATAAAATATTAATCTGAAATTTATCTGTAATAATAATAATCTACTAGATAACGAAAAATGAAATACAATAACCAATAAAAGTCAAAATCTTTAATAATTTCAGCTTACACGGGAATCGTTGGAATGTTTGTCTAGTAAAGAAAAGTTAAGTTAAAAAGTCGTATTAAAGGGACTTCGTTCCCAAACACGCTTATGCGCATACGTTTTTAATTTTTTTAACAGGGACCTTAATTTTTTCATGTAGCTTCTTGTTTTGAAACTCACATATTCTCTAATGACATCAGTTCCATAGTATGGCTGCATGAAATAAGTCATTTGTGACCTAATATTTAGTAGCTCCTGCATCGCCAAATCACCAAAATTTATATTTTCCTTCACCAAATTCGGGTCCAAAAACCTCTTAGTGGCATAGTAATCAATAGAAGATAGGGGGCCACTCAACAAGTCTACAACAGCACGTTTATATATTTCATAGTTTTGAAGAGTCTCGTATAGATATCTGCCATCAAATTCACAGTTATTGAAATGTCCAATTCTAAAGCCACGTCGATCGCGACAATTTAAAGTAAGAGATAAATCTTTATAGATTTGCTGCCTGAGTGACTCTTCTCCGTTAATTAAATGGAGAAATGCCCTTCCTGTTTTGAATTTCCGAATTAAAAGCAAGTTCTGTAATAAACTTGGTATAGCAGCTGGCAAGAGCTCACACGGAGCTGAGAAATGACTATACCTTGACCATCCAGTGAGAATTATACCTTCGAAATTGTAAGTCTCTCTCTCTCCTCCAAATCGATAGTCTGTGAGAATCTTCATCCAATTGAAATGGTTGTGGTAGCGAGCGAGTAGGTCCGGTAAACTTGCCTCTCTGCCATCAGCGCCTTTGAAGGCTGAAGCAATCCAAATTCCTTTAAAAGCGTTATGGTACTGCAGAAGACTGACGTGGGAAAGTTTAGGTTCTTTTTCGTAGTTCCAATAGACTGGTTGGAGATTCTTTGCGAGGGAGATGTTGGCCCATCCTGGTGGGGTTATTGATCTCAACTTATCATCCCAAATCAGGACAGTTGTATGTGGACTTATCTCTTGTATATACTCCGCCAATAATGTGACATGCTCTGCGTATATGTTCCTGAAAAGAAAAGTTATGTTGAAATAATATTATAACTTATAAGATATGAAATATTGGCATTATGTCAGCAGGTTAGCATGCGTAATGGGCATATCTGTGGTATGCCCATTCACAGCAGATAATTAGGTTATCATTTCTTTGTTTTGTGTTGCTTTGATTATTTATTTTGTAGAAAGTTTTCATACATTAAACGTACAAAGTTAACCAACGAAGTTGTTTAATTTTCTTCTTTCTTTTATCAAACACCAGCCTTAAATCTAATTGACATGTAAATTGACGAAACAAAGTGTGCCTAGTGCTCCTCCGGCTCCTGTTTATTACTCATTGTTTAGTAATAAAACGGTGTGACGTTGTAAATCCATCACAAAACTACTTACTTACCGCGTCCACCGCATAATTATAAGTACTATTAAACGGGTATTTATCGCGTTTATTTACCTATTTTTCCTAACGACGACGTTTCAATAGGTTTACACACTGATGTGACTTGTAAGTCATCCCGTGGCCACAATCGGGGTAGTACGATATATGTATGTACAAACTTTAATGTTGTTATTTTGGTCTAAAGAACATCAGAAAATAAGCAACATGGCCAACCCTCTTCCATTTTGGATCCTCGAGTCTATTTGACGATAGCATCGAGACGTGAACGTGGCGTCTCATTTTTCCATAGCTTTTGGTACAGCGTCTCTATCGTGCGGACTTGGAAATACGCAAAGCCCATACAAATAATCAGATGTTATGATCCCGTCTCGTTAATATCGTCAAATGGACTTGTCGCTTCACTTCTATCTTCTAAGTAATATAGGTATAATTTTTTTGTGTCACAGTGTTTGTAACATAACCTTCAAAACGGCTTTACCAATTCTAATGAAATTGTGTATTCAGTAGGTCTGAGAATAGGACATAAACAATTTTTATACCCCTAACGTTTTTTTAAATTCCATGCCGCGGAGCGCAGCTAGTAACAATATAAACTTATCGTTATTGTATGCATGATACTCGAGCCGAATATAAATTCAGTCGGAGTTAATTTGATCGCCTCTATGAGACTTGTCGTTAGATCATAATTGATACAATGAAGTATAGCAATTAGTGTTTAATATGAATTTGGTACTTTAAACTCGCTTAACACTAACAATGCTGTAATATTTATGATAAACATAAACAAAAGTATATGTATCTGTAAATATCAACACCTTAATTAATACATTAAGTTACAATTAGTAGATAGGCTTTTTGATTTATGGATCTACATTATGTCGTTCCTCGGGACTCAACCTACTTTTTTCCCTTAAAATAGCGTGCAAAGCAATAAATGAAAGCAACCATGTCTTCGCCAGGACACGTAAGTGCACTACTGAACGTGCGACGCAGGAGGTACGGGTTCGATTCCTGCTTTGGGAAAAATGTCTATCTATCTATATAATGTAATGTACATGTACCTTTACTATATCAGTCATTAAGTGTCCATAATACAAGCTCTTCTTAGCTTGGGGCTACATGCTGCTGTGTAGATTGTCCAGCATTATTTATTTCAATAAACGAACGAACTCTGGCGCTGTGGGCGAAGGTCCGCCTGCGATACAGAAGGTTGCGATTTCGATTCCCGCCTCGGGAAAAATGTTTGTACGATCTGCAGATATTTATACCGGGTGTTCTGGTCGTTTTTCTATGTACAATAGAAAAAAATATCTATGTTATGTATTGTATTACGTATATCAGTTATCTAGTACCCATAATAAAAGCTTTGCTTAGCTTAAGGTTAGATGATGCTGTGTGAATTGTCCAGCATTATTTATTTACTAGCTGCGCTCCGCGGTTTCACCCGCGTAGTGTTAGATATTTTGGATAATATACAATATATATTTATGAATTGTAGCCTATGTGTTATTCTGATATGTAAGCTATATTATTGTGAAGTTTGATCAAAATCCATTCAATAGTTTTTGCGTGAAAGAGTAACAAACATCCATCCATACCTACAAACTTTCGCATTTATAATATTAGTAGGATTAACTAACCCATCTTTAATTTTCCTGTCGGAACATTCCGCACACGTGTTGATGTGGAACACCTCATCACAGCCGATGTGGATGTATTCCAACGGCGTCATGAAGTTGTGGAAGTCTATCACCTGGAACACAAAAATACAATACAATTACATGAGCAATTCAATTACCTATATGATACAAATAACAAACCTGAGAGAGATCAGCTGAGCTACCTGTAGATTGCTTGCAACTGTTTGCTGTTAGCTCAATTGTTTTTAAAATAAATAAATAATGCTGGACAATTCACACAGTATTATCTAGCCCCATGGTAAGCAGAGCTTGTGTTATGGGTACTAGATAACTGATATACATAAAACAATACATTATATAGATAGATATTTTTTAGTATACATAGAAAACGACCAGAACACCCGGAACAAATATCTGCAGATCGTACACACAATTGTTCCGAGGCGAGAATCGAACCCGCAACCTCCTGTGTCGCAGGCGGACCTTCGCCCACCGCGCCACATCGGTTTTATTCTTAATACTAGTTATGATTTGTTTCAATTGTGTGATTGTAACTTTTTTGTTTACAAAGATTTTATAACAAACAAATAAACAAAAATGTGTGTCCGACTTGTGCAGGGTTTTTATCGTTATTGCAGTTTGTGCCAGTCCAATCGTTTAAGTTATTGCATCCAGGTATTGTTGGCAACACTGGCAACACGAATAGAAAATTTAGGACAAAAGATGAGAATAAGATGAATGACTTGTGGTTGAATGAATGGTGATTAGTTTATTTTATATAACTTTTATTTTACTTTAAATAATATTTTGAATGCCAATGAGCACCATAGCGCCCTGTCTTCAGCTTGCCGCATCCAGCATCTACCTGCAGTCTTTCGCAGGTCGTGATCCCACCTGGTGGTGGTGGTTATGTGACTTTAATGTGTTAAAATAGTTTTTTTTTTAAAGTTGTACGTTCCTTTTTTAATAAATTATACCTATTCTATTCAAAAGAAAGAATTAAAGAATGATTAACCTGATGTAACATACTCTTCACCAGCTCGCGGGTCTCGTTCTTGCTCGGGCAGATAGAGTCCGGGAACGCTGGTTGTTCTCTCAAGTGCATGAACTCCTTTAGTTTCAGGACATGTTCCATGTGGCCGAAGGTTTGGATCAGAGGAATTATTTGGAGGTCGGCTTTAGATGCTAAATGCAGAAATTTTCTGAGCTGAAAAAAAAAAATTTTTTTTGGAGTTTTATTGGTATATCTACTGAAAAGTTGACTCACCTTCTCGATATTGTTGGTGATGTTGACATCAATGGGCCTCGAGTTGCCGATGCAAGTCATACAGCCGTAGCCCACTATATCGAAGTACAGAGATACTAAACTACCGGGCGATCATAACTACTGAAGAGATATTTGGGGATTTCTCTACGAGAATATTATATAAAACATCAATAATCCTATTCTTTCTATATTTTTAGCTAGATACCGGGAATGTCAGTAAAGCCGCAAACAAAACTCCATTTTCATAGAAATTTAATATTGTATATATAAACATAGGTACCTCAGCGCTCCCATAACAGCTCCTCGAACTTATATTCTTCAATGTCCCTTCATACGGAAACATGTCTTCATACTCAATCAAAAGACCAGTCGCCCCATGTTCTTTCAGCATCGGCAGCAAAGACTCCAAGTATGACAGATTCGGTGGAGCCCCTTTCAGGTCAATGTGGACCACGACACGAGGCAAAATCACGGAAGATATTGACATAGGGAAAGATTTTCTGTCTACCCACATTTGGATCATGAGATAAAACAGAAATATGTACACAGATAGCAGTAATAGGATTCCAAAAAGGAATTTGACCCTCATTGATCTTATTGTAGGAATAACACAGTACATCTAGACGAAATTTTGTGGCTTTTTTGTTCACTAATAGACACCATTCACACGGTGATATTACAAATAGATTTTTGATAAATATATTGCTAAATACTCTTGTCAACCATTATTTTATTCTCTTTGTTCTAAACATTTTCAAAACGAGGACAAATAATCTATGGTCTCCGATCTCTAATATAGAAGTCTATGGTTGCATCGTATAAATCCTCTTTGTTCGAATTTGCGAGTTTGTGAAATAGTTTGTTCAAATAAAGAAGTATTATAGGTTACGACCGAGTTCTAACCAAACAGGTACTATCACAAACGTATGCTTTCTAAATCCATGATTATAAACCTAATTCACTACGTATGTTGGTTTACAAGTTTAGTTTATTCTGTGTTGTAGTCCACTGACGCCTTGCGACGCGTATTATCTCGACCACCTCGCAACAGAACTGGATGGATGGCAAAAAAATCGGGAGACCATAAACATGGGTCTGTCAATGTCTTTCCAGCAGTGGGTAACATAGAACAGATGATGATTACCTTATTCAACACGAAATTGGTTTTAAGTAAAGATTAGTATTTCATTTTAATTTTCGTCAAAGACAGTAACAATAACTACTTAAGAATTTTCGTTTTAGTTGTAAGAATATATGTATTATTCTGCTTTTGACTTAGTTCTTTTTAGCACATTTTATTTTCTTTTGTAGAATTACAAGTTTATTATCATTTATTATCCTTTCTCACCGACACGAGTGGTATTATTTATTATTTTACTCAGACTTGCCAAGAGTCGCGATGCTACTAAAACTGAGCCCAGCTGAGTCGGTAAAGGAATTACGTTTTCTGCGCTTATATGGCTTTACTTCGACCGGACTTGGTAGACTACCTATGCTCTCTCTAAAATTGGTATTAATCCACTGTAATAATGTGTAACACATTAAATGGGCATGTTCGCATATTTTTTACCGACTTCAAAAAAGGAGGAGGTATTCAATTCGACTGTATTTTTTTGTTTGTTACCTCATAAAGTCATAACTTTCGACTGGGTGAACCGATTTTGACGATTCTTTTTTTATTTCAAAACTGGTACTTCCTATGTGGTTCCATTTTTATTTGGTCCAGTTTGACAATGGCATCCATGAGAAAACCATACAAGACTTAAATTTGCATTAAGTATGTGCGCGACAAATGTACAAATAACTCAATATCACGCCAACCGATTTCGATGATTATTTTTTTAAAACTAAGTTTTATGAATCGATTTTCATTATTGAGGAATTTGAAGTCGGCTTATAGTTTTTTTAAACACGCTAAGTTATTGAACACTGTTTCACTACTGGACATTATTAACAGTTTCATGGACCAAGACTTATAATATTAATGGTTCATTCCATGTGCAGCCTCTCCACCGGTGGCGCCCCCAACCGGGTCGCCGTAGTTGGGCAGTGACTGCCTTAAAACCCTGTTCAGGATGCCATTGTCAAACTGGACCAAATAAAAATCATGCTTAGGTAGTTATTGTAAAAATACGATTTGTGTTATTTATAATAATTATTATAAATATTTTTACGAAAATTTGACATGTAAATTGTTTTCACCAATAAATTGTATTTCTGTATTTCAGGTCTACGCGGTACCTACATTCCAATTCCCAACGGCTAATAAAATAAATAAATAAAAACCAAGCATTATTTTTCGCTGCTGCATACCGCGTCAGTAGTCAGTAGGTCTGAAAAAGAGAAGATCAGCCCTAAAAAAGATATGTTCTAAAAGCCTCATAAAGACCAGGGAAAAGTAAGACACGCACGCAAAGCAAATAATTTGTACCAACCGAGAAATCATAGCCCCGACCACCCTTATCAAAGTTATAGCAAAATCAGTCTTAGTCATGTTCATTCCATTAAGATCCATGGCAACTAAAGTTGTACTAAAGCTTATGATCTATCCATGGTAACTGAAGTTTTGGCAAAGTTAAATCTCTTGTTGAACTGGTCTCAACGGCTCGGGAGTTTGAATCATTGCGACAATTTAGATTATTGTTTCAAATAACGATGAAGTTTCAGTTAGTAAGCCTACGAGTAGCTGTTAAGCTACTCGTAGGCTTACTACTTACTTTGTCATGAGATTTTCTTTCTATTTACTATTATACATACGTACCTATTTTATCTTGCTCTTCTTTGATGAGGACTTCTTCAGTAGGGTAAAACACTAGCCTTATATAAAACTGTAGTTATTATAATAATAATGCTGGACTCTCCTCCGTAGACCGAGACACGTTCTTGGTGACCCCGTTGACCCACTCACTGACGCTAACCCGGAAGTGACGGCAACAACTCAGCTTCCGCACACTACACACCCGACCAATAACCGACCCCGCCGGATGCGGGGTCGAAGAATTCCCCGTTTCCGCCCTCAGGTGCACTCGTGCACCTAAGGCGTTACCTCCCTACCCTCTTGTAGCATCTGGCAACAGCCCAAGCCGAGGCTCGCACCTAAGTGGTGGCCCTTGTGCGTGTTGCCCCAACCTAATTTTTACCGGCGAGGCGCCCTCTGCGCCCGCCAAAAGTCCGGTAACGCTGTCATGGCCATCTGAGGTCAACAGCATAATAGTCCATTCGAAAAAAATAATAATAATAATAATGCTGGACAATCCACAAGGCGTCATCTAGGTCCAAGCTAAGCAGAGCTTGTGTTATGGGTACAAGATGACTAATATACAAAATACAATACATTTCATAGATAAATGTATTTTAATTTTTTGTGTTTATGTATACATAAAAAATGACAAAAACTCCATGAACAAAATAGCTGCATCTCAATCGAACATTTGTCCCGAGGCAAAATTCGAACCCAACAACCTCTTACAGAAACTGAAACTTGCGTCGTCGCAGGCAGACCTTGGCCCGCATTACAGTGGTAGTCGTCGTTAAGTTTGTACAAATTTGTCTATATTTTCTCAGGCCTCAAAAAATTACAAACTACTACCTATTTAGATAATACTAAGAAAAAACATACTAAATTATAAAAGCGAAAGTAATTCTGTCTGTCTGTTACCTTTTAACGCCTAAACGGCTGAATTGCAGGGATTGCCAAAACGGTAGGGAGAGGGGGTGACCCGAGTAATGGTGTCAAGGATATTATTATTATTTGTAATACATTTATTATAATGAATAATTTGTGACCTGTAAAATTTGTCTCTACAAATAAATTGATTATTCTGATTATACGATATAACGGAGACAGAAAAGCTACTTCAAAAGCACGTAGGAAGCTGCGGGCAAGAGCTAGTAATAAGCGATGGTCGGACCAAAAGTAATTTCATCATCAATCAAAGAATACTGTTGCAAGTGCGACTCAACCCTTACGTAGAATGGGATTAAGCGGTCCCGCTGCTATCTCCAAATAGATGCCTTGAATATTAAACAGCTTCTGATAAATCTTGCGCCGACGGTTGGCATTTTAGCCCTTGCCAAGGGTGCACTACCACAGGCGAAGTTATCGACGGCGATAGTCGTATAACATGATTTAGCCTGGAGACACGATTATAGTTGAGAAGAATAAAACCGGCCAAGTCCAAGTTGGACTCGCGCACGAAGGGTTCCGTACCATCTATAAAAACGGCAAAAAAATCATGTCTTTTGTATGGGCTCCCTTTAAATATTTGTTTTATGTTAATTTCATATGTCCACTCGACTTTGACTATGTGGTGCCGGCCTAGATAGAATAGCACCACCCCAACTCTGCCCGTGGGTGTCGTAGGAGGCGACTAAGGGACATATACCGGGGTACATATGTGTAGATATACCATATACATATACGGGGGCGGGTAGCAGCGTCCCTTGCAGCACACTTACTACACTGCGATCCCCAGCCCGCATGCCCAGCGTGGGGATTATGGGCATTCCTCCCCATGAATATCCACGCCAGAAGGTGGCCTCCAGTTCCCGGCTGCCTCGCTATTCCTCGCCATGGCAGCGGCCACGGTAACGGCGGGGCAGGGGGTGCTAAGAATCCCCGGGCTACACAAGGCTACCACTCAATTAAAGTGAATATAATAACCAAATGTTCAGTGAATATTTCAAGCGTCTGTTTCAATATCGAGAAAAAATAAATCACGTTTGGCAGCCCCCTTAAATATTAATTTTAGTCTGTCTTTTAGTATATGGTGACATCTAGCGTCATCTAAGCGATATATTTAGAAACGGGTCTTTGAACTTGACGTAGTTTTTTCTGTAGATTACAGATGTAGCTTTAACTCAATTTCGCCAAATTTAGCTTAATGTCACTTTTGTTTTCAAGGTGCGATTTGTTGTCAGACGGACAACGGAGTCTTAGTAATTAGGGTACGAAGACTCCGTTGTTATACCTTTTTTACCCTTTGAGTACGGAACCCTAAAAATCTATGGCCACGCTCTTTATCTTCGTGGTGAAAATTTCAATTATTCGCCGTGAGCTATTTACCTTTGGAAGTTGTTCTTTGGGAACTTGTATGTCAGTGTTATGTATCAAATATTTGTCTTTCGCCACGTAAACTACGTGATGGAACATTACCGTAACGCTTTATATTATACGCTTGTTTACTTTACAAAGAGAATAAGTTTGTTGGTTCACACGGTTGCTTTCTCAAATGGTATCGCTATCCTAACCATACCTAAGTATTTAAGCGCCTATTCTTCACGGGGAAAAGCCACAGAATAAATAAAAGTACCTATATTAATCACTTTGTTGTGCTGTAAATTAATTTTTTTTAAGTCTTTTTACAAATGACTGCTTCATAGTGTAGCTGGTAGCTGTTAGTATTTTTGCAAATGAGCTTCAAAAAAAAAAGCCGGCCGGTTTAGTTGTACCTGATTTCGCGATTCTTCAACTTATGGGCTTGCGCAAGAGACCGAACTACTATTAGTAAAACTCGGTCACAATATCTGTGCACCTTGAGCCATACAAAATGTTTGGCTCAAGGTGCACAGATATTGTGACCGAGTTGTAGGTATAAGATGCTGCATCTAAACATTAGATTAGCTAATCAGGCCAAATCAGAAACCATGAGAGTTAGAGAAAAGGAGAAACGAGTCATGCCTCTTCTAATATGATTAAGACTGTGTATCCTTTATTATTGAATAAACCTTTTGTATTGTATTTGTATGTCTCGATTTATAGTTATCATAGTTTAGGATTTGGCCATCCACTCCTATTTCAAAAAAGCAGCCTGTATATACGTATACAGGCTGCTTTTTTGAAATAGGAGTGGATGGCTGTTTTGAATAAAGGATACAGGTACATTTAATGCGTAAATCCACACTAGCGCAGCGGCAGTGAAAATACAGATCTGTGTGTCTCAGCACTCAGCTGTAATGTTTTTCGAACTAAACGCATGTGCGGCGCAACACAACCGCTGTGTAGAGCGGCAGCACGAATGGCTTAGGTTAAAAAAAAGATCGCAGTCGTCGAAAAAAGTTCGCAGTCAAAGTGTTAACCATTATTAATGCACCGACACAGAACGTAGTAAAACTGCACTTTACTTTACATACAAATAAAGAGATCAACAACTGCAATAAACAAGCCAAGCTTACAAAGTTACTTAACTTACTACTTAACTTACTAATATTAACTTACAACCGCCTATGAAAAGGATTTAGAGAACAGATGTGTCTGTGTTTCTTCTACATCACGACGTACAGGCAAAGTTGGCACATCCGCAGCAACACTACACTATATAGTATAAAACAAAGTCGCTTCCCGCTGTTTGTCTGTCCCGAGAAAAGATCTAGCATACATAATCTTTAAAACTACGCAACGGATTTTGATGTGGTTTTTTAATAGATAGAGTGATTCAAGAGGAAGGTTTATAAACCATTGGACTCATAGATTCCAACGCGGGCGAAGCCGCGGGACGCAGCTTGTATCAACATAAGTCCCAAAAGAATGCTGCTGGAATGCTCCCTATGGACATCAGACGTGCAAAGCTTTTTATTGAAGATAGGGACTTCAATAAAAAGCTTGATAGCCGTATTTTATGTCTATGTAAGTTTATTATAATGTTTTTAATGTAGGTATTGTGGTAATTATTTGAGTTCCTTTTTTATCTATTTAATTGCCACCATCTATATTGTTCGTCTAGTGGTTATGTTTTTCTAGTGGCTGTGCTTGTAGATTGCGACAGCGTGGCTTCTCAAATACTGCATCACCTTGGGACACCGAGGACGCCTAGGGAGGCATGCACCGGCATCAGCGAGCTGCTGGCCTTCCTGGAGGACATCGGGTGGTTCCTATAAAGTCAATTTATTTAGTGGTATAAATAATTAACTTAACGGATTGACATAAAACATCATCATCAGCCTATATTAGTCTACTGCTGGACATAGACCTCCCCCAATGAGCGCCATAGCGCCCTGTCTTCAGCTTGAGGCATCCAGCATCTACCTACAGTCTTTCGCAGGTCGTCATCCCACCTGGTCGGAGGGCGTCCTACACTTCGTTTACCGAGTCGTGGTCTCTACTCAAGAACACGATACAAAAAACACAACACAATAAAAACATTATTCTTTTATATTTTTAAAACCGTTGCGCGAGATTTTAGTTAAATGCTTACCCGCTGATACAGCTACACCTTTAAATGCGAATGTCCAACAAACTGCTTAAACAAACAGAAATAACAAGCTTACTTTTCCATATAAAAGTCTGCTTGTTTAATACATCCAAACAGCAATCCGGCACGATTCCCGGCTTCGCCAACTAATATCCCGAATTTAAGACTAAACAATTCGTTGAAGAGGCCTCTTCTTGAGCAATTTGCAGCAGCTTTGAGGAGTTGGGTAATTGGAAACAAAGATAGCATAGATGTGGGAGGAAAGCTGGCAAAGATATGACGACCAGAATTAAATTCATCAACAATTAAATAATATACAAAAAAATTGTTAAGATGCGACGAGCGACCGCGGACCTCGATAAGAACAGAATGTGTATTTATTTATTTATTACTTAATTTTATTCATAGACATAAAATATTAAAATAATGAAAAAAAATCACTATATTGCTGCGTCTTTTTATTCAATTTACATTACTTAACGATTTGAGAGCCTTCCTTCAAAACATATTGCATACAATCAGATCTGAAAACCGATGCCAAGCAATTCAGTTTAATTTATTTGTGTCACTTCCTACATCAAGTTTGGCTAGTAAACAATATGTAGGTGTGTTTAGAAATGAACCAGCTGAACTTCCATAGAATCAAGTCAGAAATCAGACCTTAGAATTTAGCTTTAGTCCAGCATCTTTAATTAAGTTTAGTTGATCACACTTACCCCAGCAGTAAGACGACGCCAATTTGACTGCATATCAAATAGAGAACAGTCGGATTGCAGCAAATTTGTACGACGTAACTGAAACAACGTGTCTTTGGTAACACTAGATCCTACAGAGTTAGAAAGGCTATACGAAGGAAAATGTATCGAGGAAAGTAGGTAGGTACTTATTAGATATCTCGTTATAAATGACTTTCGCGTATGAGAGATTCAGAATATTATTGCAAAATATTCAACTGAAACAAAAGTTTTCAAGCATGATAACATCAAAATTGGCTTTACAAACTCCGCTCGGCTGATTTTCGCGAAATTACGACGCGAATGAATAGAGGTGCTATCAACGAGTTCTCAGCTATTTTGGCCATATAGCCAGAAGGCAACCAGACAACCTCGAAAATCTAGTGATAATGGGCAAGATAGAGGGAAAAAGACCAAGAGGACGGTCACCAACCCGCTGGTCTGATCAAATTAGGGCAATAATGGGACTCACTTTGCCTGCAGCCCTGAGACAGGCCGAAGACAGAGTGGTGTGGAAGCGGTTCATCAGCGTCACCGTGAAAGCTTTCCAGGAAGGGCACGATCTTCAACAATGAAGACAACGACAAAGAAGAAGAATAGAGGTAAGGTACCTACTTACATTAAATACTTTGTGCCTTGATGAAATTAAGGACTGGAATATTTTACTTGCATAATTATTTTCTGATGACATTATCGAGGCGTATATTCAAAAACATTGGAGCATAGGTCCGCCTGCCACGCAATGGTTAGGTACAGTTTCGGACAAATGTTTGTACGATCTGTAAATATTTCTATGTATAATAAAAATAACTATCTATACAATGTATTTAAGTATATCAGGCATCGAGTACCCTTGTAAAAGCTCTGTTTAAGGGTCATGGTAGTTGATATATGTAGGTACCTATAAGAACGAACTCCGAGCCTACTTTGATTGTTTTACGTAATTTATGCCCTTGGTGTGTGTAAAGAGAACTTTACGGTAAATACTGATATTTACTTAAAATTACTTATTTCAATCGAACTTAGCTTTTGAACCAAAATATTCCTGTAAGATAGCTTTAAGTTAAAGTAAATAT
Organism: Eupithecia dodoneata; assembly: GCA_947044415.1. Classification (NCBI taxonomy): domain Eukaryota; kingdom Metazoa; phylum Arthropoda; class Insecta; order Lepidoptera; family Geometridae; genus Eupithecia; species Eupithecia dodoneata. Next base: position 4,962,502 of record OX345678.1, read on the forward strand.
TAGGTTATGAATGATTTAGTTTGATGTTTTTTTTTTTACCTAGCTGATTTCAAAATAGAGGAAATGTTTTCAGCTTAAATAAATAAAAAAACATGTAGTAATAGAAAATAATAAAGCAAAATTTTAGCTAGATTATAGGCAGGCTTTTAGACGCTCATTTTGCGAGAAATAGTCGGGTTTATGTATAGTTCTCTATGACTTGCTTATTTTCTTTTCACAGGTGGAATTGTGAAGAGTGTTTTGATTCACCAAAATTGCTTCAGCCGTTTCGATGCTCCGTAGTTATAAAGAGTGTCTGCCAACCACATAGAAACACTGGAAAAAAAAACCCGCGCCTCGCCAGTAGATCAATTATTGCTGACAAATTGGAAGAAGATTTCTGAGAACTGGCAGGACACAGAAAAAATAATACATCAGCGGAGTTTTTCTCTGAAGGATAGGATTCGTTAGGCATACATCCGACACAGAACCAAAGTTATCGACATAGCTCTAAGAATGATTAAGCTGAAGTGGCAGTGGGACGGCCACCGCTGTGGTAAAGGTGTTTTTAAGTGGAGACCACGACTCGGTAAACGGTAGGACGCGCTCCTACCAGGTTCCCACCTGGTAGGAGCGCGTCCTACAATACGTTTTGACGACCTGCGAAAAACTGCAGATGCTGGATGCGTCAAGCAGCAGACTGGGCGCTATGGCGCTGTGTAATTTTTTGTACGAGTCCTGTGCTCGAAATAAACAATTTTTATTTATTTATTTATTAGGGCATGTCCAGCAATGGAATAACATTTTTATTTATTTTTATTTTATTTTTTTATTTATTTACAAACGTACCTCTATTTTTACGGGAACACCCAATCCAATAATAACATAGGCTGATAATGATGATTTTATTTTTCCAACTGTAGCAGCAATATCTAGAAAAATAACTCAACTTCCTTATACTTTTAGGAACTTTCAGTATAACTTAATTATGTACCAACGTCGACAGTTGGTTACTCGGTTACTCGGATGGAGGTTCATCTTAAAATCTTGATGAAATAATAACAAGATAGCCGGGGCAGTTTCGTGGTTGTAAATAAAAATTAGGTAAATGTAAAGCTGAGCTTAACAAATACTAATTTTAAGCTGGGTGATCTGCATCCGCCTGTTACGCAGTATTACTTGTTGTTGGATTGTATTTTAACTAAGGTAGTAAAATAAATATAATGCTTTAGAAACTTAGGCTTTAAAGTACTGTTCAATAAATTATGTAACCTACTTATAATCTACATATATATGTAGTTGTAGATTATAAGTAGGTTATAATCTCCAAGAAATCAAGAGAATCTTGCTACGCGTAAATTATTCGACAAGAACTTATAAGTATGTAAGTCAATTCTTAAAGGTCCTAGTTTTCATGCCTCTCATTTTTCTTTGCAATAGTATTTATATGAGGCGGTATCGACTTCGGGTGTATCATATTGTGTATGTGTACCCGAGGATGATACCCGCTTTGTGTAGCCCATGCCTTTAGATGAACTCTCACAACGGGCCTCTTTGCTTGGCTTTGGCCCAATGCATACCTTTTTTAAGGTCCGGCCGTGTGATTATATAACTCGCGACCGGTTTGCGACAGGCGTAAATTAAGCAATCAGTGCTGTCAAACGTCAATTTTGACCAATTTTGACGTTGTAGCTGGTGTCAAACTAATACAAAATTGACGTTTGACAGCACTGATTGCTTAATTTACGCCTGTCGCAAACCGGTCGCGAGTTACATAATCACCCAACAAACATTTCATAAGTCGCCACAACGTGCCGATTCTAACTTTTGGTTTTATACTTTGGTAGTAAATACGTCGCTATCACGTTAACACGACCCAAAAAGGGCCCATTTTATACGAGTTAGTGTCATAATAGAGTCGTGTATCAGTCGTATTAATCGCAATATGGTCTTGTAGTGGCCGTATAGATGTCGTGTGATGCACTTTTAATCGAGTTAAAATGTTTATTACCATTGCTTTACGGCATTTTATCGATTATGTAGTGTTAATTACGACTTTTTTTACGGGATTTTATTGTGAAGTGGAGATAGTGAATGAAACTAAATGACACAATTTATTTTTACTGTGATAGAATTAATCTTGCAAGGAAGCCATTTTATTTTATCATTACGTATTACGTACATCGTCGAAATTCATGTTCAAATAAATATTTCAATTGGGAAATTAATTTTATCGAGTAATATGCGCTAGTAACCTCGAAATAATGAACGCGCCTTATAAATTATTTAGATTTAAGCAGTAATTTTACTCTAATTTGACGAATGTGTAAACAGTTGCCTTTATACGACTTAAGAGATTATGACACGACCGTAATACAATTTCTTAACGACTTTTCACTATGTGCGCTTCTTTTGGGTCAGCCATATTGGAAAGCCAAGGAAATTTGGGTTCAGTTGTTGAAAAAGGGGTTTCTATGTATATAGTAAACTTTTATGATTGTTAAACTTTAATTAGTTTTAACCCATGGTACCGAGAGAATCTACCTACCTTATTAATTAAATAAATACTGTTAATGATTATGATTACATGTGATAAAATGTTGATTGGTTAATAATAAATAAAACCACCCATAGTCATTTTTTCTTTTATTTCAAAGTATGAATGAGTGATTTAAATCATCCCAAAGTATATCATTTTTACTGGCTTCGCTTTCACTTTTACAATCGGAACTATAACCAAGACATAATTTATCAAAAATTTAATCTACTTCATCTTCTTCTGACTCTACTGTTATAGAACCACTGGATCTCATTTCTGTGCGTTGAGCAACATCATAACTTTGCACCGAACTCAAATCTCCTGAGTTCAAAATTAAACCTTGTACGGAACCAACTCCAGTTTTTTTACAGTTCACTTGTATATTACAAAAATATGGTAGTACATCTAGTCGTTAAAGAGTAGGATAAAAGTGTTCATATTTACTTAAAATAGTATAAGAGAGAAAATTACCACTCTTATACAATTTTCACCTAAAAGTAGTTCTAGCGACTCTAATACGATTGACATTATAGTCGTATAAGAGTACGATTGATCACTTCTACACGAACGTCACGTAAAAGTAGTTCTCTCAACTCTAACACGAGTAATGCCGGTGAAAAGTCGTATAGACGTTACTAAGATTTCAGCATTGGTTATACTACTGAAAGTTGTATAATTGTCATTAAAACAGTCATATAGAAGTTTATACGATGTCTATATACGACAACAAGTTGTATAAACTTAAAGAGGCCTAACGTCATATTACACGCAAAAATTACTTCAATACGATGTTTATAGCATTTTGAGCCGCGTAACTTGAACTTATATGACAGAAATGTTTGTTGGGCACCCGGCGGGTCAATATGGCCTGCGATTATGGAAATGAAAAACAATACAAAATAAATGAATCATCATCCAGCCCTAAGTTATGAAGCAATTGTGTTATGGGTAGTACTATGTATTCGTTCGATGTCTCAATGCATTCTCGGTATGGATATTTTAGAAACAAACAAAAAACAAACAAACTAATGAATCTATCAACATGAAATTATATATTAATAGCCTCAGATAGTGTCGTTAGCTAATGATGTACTTTCAGGGTCGGTACATATCTGGCGGAAAAATTGTCGAGCGTATCATCGGTTGCGTCTATTCGGTCAAATTAGACTGCCATAATACAAAATACACGTTGCGTTAACCGACTATGCATTGACGGAAACGTAACAGACGCTGTACCTACGCTCGACGCACTAACTCATAATGTTTTATTATATTATTTGCGAGTTATAGCGTAACGCGACCGATAATACGCGACGCATTTTCCGTCAGATACATATGTACCGACTGTAATTCACAATATTATGAATCACCACGATACCAGATACTTTGAACGCTCATCGTAAATCTAGATTACCAGTTTTATTTTTAAGGGTCACTTGAGATTACTTTTATCTCCTAAAAGCACTTAGTGCTCGTGGCTGCAGTGGCGAGATGGTCAGTTCTACTAAGCTATATGAATTAATATTATCGTCATGAACCTGATTTTAACCATCGCAAATGATTGCTATCTGTGTTATATTTTGACTAAATGTTCTTTTGCATTCCTATTATTTCACATTTAAATAAATAAATAAATAATGCTGGACAATTCACACAGCGTTATCTAGCCCCATGGTAAGCAGAGCTTGTGTTACGGGTACTAGATAACTGATATACATAATACAATACATTACATAGATAGATATTTTTTATTATACATAGAAAACAACTAGAACACCCGGAACAAATATCTGCAGATCGTACACACAATTGTTGCGAGGCGGGAATCAAACCCGTAACTTCCTGCGTCGCAGGCGGACCTTCGCCCACCGCGCCACAGAGGTCGTCAAAATTGAAAATGTCGATCGTTATCGAGAATAGATATACCAAGAATTAAATGTGAAAAGAGCACCACGTGACCATTATGGCGTTAACTTGAGATATTGTTTATCTAGAAGTATTAATTACAAAATCTTCTCTGTTTTTGAGTGAAAACCGTGTATCGACAAACGTTATGTAAGCACTATGGCGCTCGTAATGAGTAGTCCTATGTTCAGCAGTAGACTACAATAATTTTACTATAATTATCATTTATTAAGTAGTAAATAACATTAAAAATATAAGAAATTATGATTATGACTAACATGGAAATTAAAAACAATTTTGTGCCAACAGTTACTTACTGTTGCGGTTATAGGAACCTACAAGTTTTTTTATTATGAAACAGCTGGGCTATCTACAGACTGTTGCAACTATCTATAGATAGCTCAACTGACACCGGAATCGCGATGAACATAATTATTTGATGGATTATTGAATATTCATAATGAATTCTCATGAATTTCAAACGGTTCCTTGTTCTAATACCGAGGCGTCAGGTTTCTAATACCACCTGTGGAAACCTATTGTTGTGAGCGAACTGAAAGGTAAGAATGGGGGCACGGCATATTGTATTTATTGGTTTCTGCAGATCGCTTTTCAGTTCAAATACAGACCAATTTTTCAGTTGAAATACTTAGTTCATACGCGGAGAACTTAGTTACCAAAGTATAACGAAAAAAAAATACATGAAATACCTACTACGAGTATTATTGAATATTCCTAATGAATTCTCATGAATTTCAAACAGTTCCTTGTTCTAATACCGAGGCGTCAGGTTTCTAATACCGCCTGTGGAATCCTATTGTTATGAGCGAACAGAAGGGTAAGAATGGGGGCACGTATTGTACCTAATAGTTTCTACAGATCGCTTTTCAGTTCAAATACAGAGTTATTTACAGTTGAGATACTTAGTTCACACCTGGGGAACTTAGTAACCTATATATGTAGATAGATAATTTTTATTATATACGTATACAGATAACGACCAGAACACCCGGAATAAATGTCTGTAGATCGTAAAAAAATTATCCCTACCAACCTCCTACGTCGCATACTTCACTTACTGTGCCACAGAGGTCGTCAAAAAATTGTTACCTACCAGAGTAGGCTCCTGTGTAACAGCAGTCTGTTATACCAAAATAATTATGCTAAAGGACAATATTCGTCTTCTAAAACTACATTTCTATAGTGCCAACTGAACCAAAATAAACAACTGAACAAGCAAGCTAACTCCTACACTATGTGTACCTATAGTAGAATTACGATATCACTCTAAGAACCCTCTCGCTGCTTTGTATCACCTACACTACGATACAAAAACCGGGATATTTCTTGTACACAAAGGGGCTACAAAACCCAAGGAATATTGGTGGAAAATATTTAACGACTTGGGTATCATCGAACCAAGCACAGTTCGAAACAATTTTCGGTTTTGAAACTAAAAACTGTTTCTTGCTTTCATTAATCCATCTGTTAATGAACCTCTTATTCGTTTTCGAATAGATACATTAACGTTTTTCACTAGACATAGAGACAGATCATTTATTAATTACAAGTAGGTCATTAATAAATGATGCTAGGTTTGTCTAAGCACTGGTTTGGTTCTCACTTAGCTAATTTACTTACATAAATTCATTTATATGTGAGAATAAGCGTTGTTGACGTTTCTGTATTAGTTTTTAGTAATAACCTTGTTGTTACCTTGTGCTCAATTATTTTTATCAGTTTTGTTAACAAAATTTCATTAATAAATGTCTTTGTTGACATAAAATATCTTAGAATCTAAATCAGAGTACAGAAGCTTACAAGTTTTCAATGACTTTTGTTCCACTCGTGTTTGCACTGAAGGTGTCGCGATGGAATTGGATTCTGTTAGAGAAAGCGTACCTTTCTTAAGTTTTCTACAAGTGCCTAGGTATCATTAACATCATCAGCAGCCTATGTCAGTCCACTGCTGGACATAGCCCCAAATTGAAGTCAAAAAATTGAAGTGAACATCAATATAATAATGAATAGTATAAAATATGACTTGTCTAAGTGCTTATTTGTAAGCCTAAGGAAATAAACTTTCATTTCATTTCATTCATTTCAAATAAAAGCCATAGTACCTACGCTGAAACAAAATTTAATATTAAAACATTTTTTTTAAGAAACCTATACAGTTGAAAGAGCTAAACGTGGAACTCTTTAGACAGAAATTGAAAAAGTTATTAATTTGTAAGAGTTATTATAATATTAACGATTTTTTGAATGATAAAACTTTAGTAAATGTTAAGTTTGTGCACGTCATTCTCTCTCAAATATTTTTGCATACCGACTAACGGTCAAGTATGTTGATTCATAAAATGTATTTACCTACTTGTTACCGTACATAAGACATGTTTTGAGCAAATAAAAAATATTTACCTATGTATATCTGTCTTCAGCTTGCCATATACATATATAGCAACTTGTCATCTTCTGATAAAATAAAATTTTGGTTAAAGCCCTAACAAAATTTAACCAAACAGCAATACCTGTTCTGTCTAGCTATGGGTTACTCGAGGGTGTGGATATTTGCTTAGGTTGTCATTTCGCTAAGATGAGAGACCAAGATGTAGGCTAACACTCAGGCGTCCGCAACCCCTTCAAATTAATCCTGGTATCTAAGCGGAGCATTTGCTTACAGGGATGGATTAAGGTCAGAGGCACTTCCCCCGTGTCCTTGTTAAATAGCTTCAGTTTAATATCATAGTCGATTTATTCAGTCACAAATAATCCTGCTACAAAAACCATGAACCCGTTTGTTGTTCTTAAAAAACTTATCACCCCAAAAGATCGTTTCGTGACGTTATTATGCCTTTGGCTTTCACTGAAAACCGTAGTTGCGTAGTAGATATTTTTAGGTAAATGAATAATTTTCTGTCATTCTTTCTTTTCTTTAAAAATAAGCCACACAGACCCAAATGAACGTTACTGTGGGAAAATTGGAGAAATAATGCAAAAACAAAATACACGATATCGAACCTACGACCTGTAAAGCTAGGCACTGACCAGTGGTGCTATCGGGCGTGACGAACAGTTCATAGATCAGGACGGTGCCAGGCACGGCGGCGTCGCGTCGCCGCACGCCGCGCGCCGCCGTCCCGTATCTGTCTTGTTCGTTGTTCGTTGTGAGCGCTTTTTTACCGTACTGATTGCGTGAACGCTGTTCAACACGTCATATTACGCCCTTTTACCTGACCAGCGTAAAAGGGCGAATAACCGAATTTATGCTAAGAAATAACAAAATCTACCAATATAGTATGATGTTTCTAACCTGTTCGGGCTGAAATTTTCATACATAGATATAGTTTTAGAACGAGATCAACATACTAGACTTTATCAAGTAAAAGCGCGGGCAAAGCCGTGGGCAGAAGCTAGTTGTAATATTAAAATGAAATAAAACAATCTTAGAATGTACGTATAGAATAAAAGAAACAGTTGGTGAATCTTTATGATGCCATAAAAGCTTACGCCCACAACCTGAATGCTGATTTAATGTCCTCAGGTGCCATATCTCTACAATTTAGGAGTTTTAATATCGAAAACTGATATAAATAAAAAGTACAATGAAATCTTTACTTTTATAAGACGACGGAGATCCATCAAGGTGTGATGTGGATTCAGGTGGATAAAGTGAGCATTATTTTAAGGAAAAAAGTCAATTAATTGTTTTTGTAACTAAATTTACAGGGAACCCTGCAACCCAAAACAAATATTACAGATCAAACAAAAAAACTGTCTCACGGTAGGAATCACATCCGCAACATTCGCGTTATAAACAAACTCTCACCCACTACACCACAGAGGTCACCATAAAACCTTTGTTTCCTAACGCATATAAAATGTAAAGAACTTCCCCACAGTTAATGCGAGTAACTTTGTAGTTCAAAAGGGTTTACTTTAAAAATTGCGCAATTTGTCAGAAGACAGTGAAGTTATTGCCCATAAAGGCAGGCTATAAAAGTGATATCCCCCTCCTTTGTCCTGAGTACGTCACTCAAACATGTTGTGCGGAGTTACGAGGTTAGGGCGCTCTCGTAAAGGTAGAGTGGGGGGCTGTAAAACAAATTTGCAAGCGCTTGACAACAACTTATTTTAATACTAAAGTCATTTAAAACGGGATATTTACCATGATTTGATTTTTGAGTTCTCCAATATTTCGGTACAGTTTCATGTGCCATGATCACGGAATAACTGAAGGCACTGCGAGTTCGTTTTTATGGGCAGATATACCAGAAACTGTGCCGAAATATTGGTAAACTCAAAAATCATATCATGGTAAATATCCCGTTTAAAATGACATTAGTGTTAATAACCATGATAGTTTCAAAAGTTTTAATATATTTTAATGTACAGATATTTTGCTTACGGGTAATTGGCATTGGCCGTGGAATGGACCTTTTTCATTTAGCCTGTAGTAGTCAAAGGAGCCGACTTTGGATATATACTAGAGGATGGTAAGCCGATTCTTTCTGTATATTTTTAAAACGTCTACTGCGATAACCATCCCGCGCGCTCTCTGAGTTGGACGGAAGTTTTATAAATAAATAAAAATTGCCTTTATTCGCTGACCAAAGTACAAGTGTTTTAAAAGTATCTTAGTATAATAAAGTAGTATTAAAAGTATCATATTGATCCTATCATTTAAAAACTAACTGAATTTCTTCAGCAACCAATTAAAAAAATTAGTCTAGTCCATCCTAAGGTTGCCTGGAAGAGATCGCTCTCAGCGATAAGGTCACCTTTTATACATCCTCTATTCTAAGTATTTTTTTCTGTATTGTGTGGTACAATAATCTTTTTCATCAATCTACCTATCTACCAATTTACTTCATTGCCTTTACTGCCTTGTATGGGTTTAAAAATATGTCCCTGTAGGAAAATGTCAAAAGTTTTAAAAATACTTTAAAATTGTGAAAAATAACGTAACACGACGTATACGAAAAATTCGTGTTCCAAGTTTGTGAGTTCAAGATTGTTTAGCTCTATGAGAATAGACTTGCGGAACGACATGTTTCATGTTGTGGGTACCTACCATTTAAAATCATTTATTCGGTTTTTTTATGATGTTAGGTATACCACTTATATTATAGGTATATTATGCGAAAGTTTAGAGGGATGGATGGATGTTTGTTACTTCGGCCGCTGCGCCTCATCGATCTTCACATGAGTGTAATTTTCGTTTCTAATAAAGATTTCATCATAATACATTTTAATTTCTTATTTGAACCTTATTCCATAGGAATAATGTCGTCATCGCAGCCACTGCCCAACCCACCCACAGAATCGCAGTTGACGGTCACGAGTATTCATAATATTAACCCCTAATGCATTTTACGAATTTTAGGTATAAGAGAAACAAATAAGAACTAGTATTTGTAATTGAAACAATTGAGCTAACTGCAGACTGATAAACAATCAACATGTAACTCGCTATCGATCGAAATGTTATTCTCACACTACTAAAACTGCCTTGAAAATATTTGGCGAGCAAAGTTTGGTTCCTTAGCGAACGTGGCTCGTTGTTTGAAGACAGCTGGGATAGGACCACAGCTGATAACTGTTTGGCTAGGTAACTAAATAATTTGATGATTGTTTTACTTAAGGCATTCGCCCAGCCTTGGTTGTGTCAAGACGCACGACGCAGTTGTACTTTAGCATGAACGTCATGGGCGGCGCCCCGAGTGCTACTAAAATCGTGTTAAAAAAGTAAAATTTTATACCTTAAATTGTTATCAAATAAGAATGTGTTACATATTGATTTTCTCTTCACTTATATTTTCTGTCCACTGAAAATGAAAAGTTTTTATTTCTTTAACCTTACAAATAAGCACTGAGACAGGTCATATTTTATACTATTCATTATTATCAATTAAATTATTTTAACTAGTTGAAGAAGTGAAAAAGTAACCACTATACACATACATTTATATATACCTACACACTATACACATACAGTTATATGTACATACATATATATAACTTAGTTATGTGTCTAATACGTGTTTGTTTTGCTTATCTAAACGACACAAAGATCCATAGATTAGAATAGTAAATGTCAAACTTTCAAATCCTAATTAAACAATAAAAGGTACACTTAAGAGTGTATAATACCTCAAACTGCTAATTTTCAACTCCACCGGATGTCCATATCGTCTAAACTACTGAATATTTAACTTTGAAATTGATATATGGTAAAGTTCAGGACTTAATCTATCGATCATATGTTTCGAAAACACGATTCCATAAAATTTTCTCGATAGAAAAAAATCGCAAAGTTACCTCTAAATTTTTACTAAAACCTAAATTTCTCAATAAATACAGAAGTTCAGATCTTGACAATAAGCGTGGTAATAGAATTAAGTATAAATAAAAATGTTATATGTTTCGGTTTTTTCAAATAATGTCCTAATTAATAGGTAATAAGCTAAAACTTGATTTTTGAACTTGCGTTGCAATGCCCTGTCCCGCTCTTATGAACGCAAAATCATATGTCTAGCCTTTTCACACAAAGTTGAGGTTGTATGGGCCCTTAAATAAAAGGTATAATTAATATAAATAAAATAAAAAACACATAAGAAAATACATTTCTCTGGTACAAGAGTTGCTTAAACTTGACGTCTAGTGCCTTTGCAGTTAACTGCAATGACTGCCAGCCAGAACCCCATTAGACTCTTGGTGCCCAATGCCCATCACCTGTGTTTTACAGAAGTAAACCAGCTGTCTATATCTTCACTAGCTCAAGCAGTTAACTCATATATTACAGAAACTTTCGAAATGTCATCCAAAGGTTTTGCAAACAATTGAATAGAAGATAGACGAAACTACTCTGACAGGCTGAAATGTGTCAGCATTTAATTTGTCTGGCTGTCTTACTGCAACTTAAGTTAAGAGAACGAAGGTCACAGATTACATTAGGTTTATCATTATCATCTCAGCGGAAGGACGTCCAATGTTGGACGTAGGTATGCAAACTTTTGTATTGTGCCACTTCCGGGTAGTTTCACGGGGAAAGCTTATTTGTCCGAGGCACTGAAAATAAATGACAAACTGACATTATAAGGGGCCGTTCAAGTATTACGTAAGCACTATGGGGAGTTGGGGGGTCTTGGTTTTGCTTATTTTGGATGACATGGGGGTAGGGGAGTCTAGACGATGATTACGTCATCGGTAGTTATTTATTTTTTTACACGAATGGCAACCCTCCCATTGTCTATGCTTGAAAACGAAACACATTTTCGGGGATTCCCGCAAATAATGCATACGTTTAATTGTAATATAAAAAAAAATACATTTATAATTGAAAAATGTTTACGTAAGCATGGGAGGAGGGGGTAAGAGCATTGCTTACTTTTGCTGACAAGGGGGATGGGGGGGATAAATAATTGTAATAAATCTGCTTACGTAATATTTGAACGGCTCCAATATGAAATAAAAAAAATTACATTCAAAGGTCTAAGCGTATGGGTTGGAAAAACCTAGTTTCCAAACTCAAAACAATTATCAGCTTTTTGTTTATTGCAGTCTAATTAAGTAAACTTTTTGTATTTTTGCGTCAAGAAGTGGCACCAGAAAGTTAGATTGGAAAAGTGCGCCTTGCGACATCAAAATATCGTCCTTGGAAAAAACAAAGAGTTAAAACTCAATATCTTTATAGCATTTTGTTAATACGATAAAGCTCAACCCAATCAAATTTTGATTTTAGATGTAAATAAACTTTATGGCACACATTAATGGCACACAAGCAGGTACCTACGCGCAATCTGATGAATTTCCATAAAAATCTGACTTTCCAATTTCGGGTCGACATTAAAAATGGAGTTCCTCACAGTCACAGCAGTTTACGAGGAATCCAGTATGGTTAAGGCAAGGTTTCTGCAATTTGAAGTCCGTAGAACAATCGCAATTTAGGCGACACCACAGTAAAGCTCCTCTTTATACAGGTCTGTGAGTAAGTAAATAAAAAAACAGCGCTGTATGCATTATGAATGCATTAGATTACAGCAAAATTATGAATTTATTCCTTTTCCTTTTTTAATAATAGTTATAAAGTTGTGTATATATAATGGGTATTTAACTCTTATTTTAACTAGATGTCGCCACATGAAAAATTAGATTGCACTATCGAAGTGTTCCTTCCAAACCCATTCACTATTTAGGAATTTGAAGTCGCTGCTCCTACGGCGAATAAATGAGCTCACACACTTAATGAGTGTGAGCTCATTTATGCGACTTCAAAGTCCTTAATAGTGTTGGAGGGAAATGGGTTTGAGAGGAAAACTTTGATAGCGCGATCACATTTTTCATGTGGCGACATCTAGATAAAATAAGAGAGGGGTTAGCTAGCCCTCATATTGAGGACGTTTACTCAAATATACGTCCTCAATATGACGGCTAACGCTTGATCAAAACATCCCCTTACAGTCGGGGTAATGCGCTGGTTTCATGGACCTACTCAGAATGAGCGCCACTGCTGACTTTATTTTATAACTTAAGCACTGGCACTCTGGTACCAGTGGAGTAATAACCTAGGTTTGGACCATTCGAGTTTCATTCCGGTTCTCTATTAAACAATTGAATGCTTATATCTACCTAGTATATAATATATAGATTCGTATCTATTATCTTTATTAATAAACACCAGTCTTGATTCATATAGGTATTTTTGAGTTAGTGGCGATTCGCCATCGGTCCCTTTTTTCTGCTACTTTTTAGTTCCATACTTTGAGTTCTGATTCGCCATCGTCAAATAAGACGTGATTATCTTTTATATTCATGAAGAAATAAACCAAAATAACCTGTTCGAAACCAAATCTCAAAAATATTATAATATGTCCGAGGATATAACACTACCTACTAGATGAAAGTTACAATCGAATAATAGAAAAAAAATAGTATTTATAATTGAAATAATTGAGAACATTGCAGGCTGTAAGTAAACAATAATATATAATAATAATAATAATATAATGCTGGACAATTCACACTATATGGGTACTAGATAACTGATATACATAATACAATACATTACATAGATAGATATTTTTTATTATACAAAGAAATATCATTATCATTATTAATTTATTATATTACAGCATTATCTAGCCCCATGGTAAGCAGAGCTTGTGTTATGGGTACTAGATAACTGATATACATAATACAATGTACACAATATTTTTATTTTCTGTGTATAATTAAAAAAAACTCTATGTAATGCAATTTTATTAGGTATATCAGTCGTCTAGTACCCATAAATTAGCTTGGGACAGAGATAATACTGCGTGGAATGTCCAGCATTATATTTTTTTTTAATAATTCATTAATTTTATTTTTTTTACTTGGAAATTATTTAGTTGCTTCAAGTAAATACTAGAAAATCTAGGCCTAATCCGTTGGGAGATATAAACTTTCCGCGGCTGGCCTCGGGGAACTTTAGGCCTAGACTAATGGTAAGAAATGACTAGAATATTTTACTACGAAATAGAGAATACTAAGGTTTAGGAAAAATGAGCAGAGAAAAGAAGATTTTCTGCCGCAGCGCATTTCATTGCAATCAATACAGCGCGGGGCAATGCAGCCAGTGTCTTCGGGACGCTTACAACTTTATTGTCTTTGTGACTTCTTGATTTCCGACACGAAGAACCGACAACCGCTATGGTAAAAGTGTTCTTGAGTGGACACCACGACTCGGCAAACGTAGTGTAGGACGCCCTCCGGCCAGGTAGGACGACGACCACGACTGCCTACTAAAGATGCGTAGGTATCCGCGAAAACACACACCAAGCAGCAGGCAAAAGCCTGCAGTACGTATTCAAATAAAGCAATTAGAACCAACAAACAAGTTTTGTTAGTTTACCCACAACTTGGTACAGGATGTTAGTATTTGCCTTTGTAATTATTATAATATCACGTTTAATTTACCGCGCTATATGTTAGTTCACACCGTGACGCGCTTTGTTTAAAAAAATCTACTTTTTTTAATACGCAAAAAGATACAAATTGGGAGTTTTCATATTAGTTGAAAGGGATAAAATGTTGTTCTACTTTATGAACAGAAATTAAAATTTTTATTAATTTGTAAGTGTTACTACAATACTACCGATTTTTTCAACAATAAACTTCTGAAAATGTCCAGTTATTGCAAGATTATCTCAAATATTTTTTCATACCAACTATCGGCCAAGCATGTTGATCCATAAAATGTATATACTTGTTACTTTACATAACACATGCCTTTGACAAATAAAAAATCTTTATCAATATCTATATCTCAATAAAATATGTACCTTTTTTTAGTATTAAATAAAGTTTTATTTGAAAGAAAGTGCGCAGTATAGCGGTGCGTCTCGGTGTGAGCTGACCCTAAATGCGGGAACTATGGAGAGGAGACAAGCTTCATAAACTAAAAGACCGTATTAATAACAAGACCATCGGAAGCAAGACACTGGCTAAGGATGTGATCCAAAGGACTCCTCCTTTGGATCACATCCTCAGCCCGTATCTTGCTTGCGATGGTCTTTGTTATTGATACGGTATTTTAGTTCATGAAGCTTCTTTTCGTTATGACTAAGTCATAAGTAAAGCTCAGCTGGTCATCGCTAGCGGCTCAACGCGAATACATGGTGTCAAACAACTATGAGTGGGTACCGTAGACTGCGAATCAAAACGGAAAAGAGGCCGCTAACCCGTTGGAGCGATGACCTGGCTGACTGCACGGAAGCTCTGGTCTAGGAAAGCTAAAAATATAACCAATTGGAAACATTTGGAAGAGGCTTTCAGGAGGCGGTATACACCAGCTAGGATTAAGATAAATATATACATAGGTACTAATTCTTCGAACCTTTTTAAATTCAATTTCTTTTGTTATTTGTAATCTATTGTATTGGAAAGTAAAGCTCTTATTTATTTTATTTATCTGTATAACTCAGAATAACGCGTAGGTGCTTAGAGGACTGTGTAATAACTGAGTATACAATTATTATGGTATACTCAGTAACACTTACTTACCTAAAGATCATAATGTAAGCTATTTTGAGAGGTAGAAGATAACGAAGAAACAAAGAAACCCGAGGAATGTAACATTCGGGTCAAACCCGGGATTACGGGTTTAAAGTGTTTTATTATAAATGTTACTATGTACATATATGACGACCTCTGTGGCGCGGTGGGCGAAGGTCCGCCTGCTACGCAGGTTGCGGGTTCGATTCCCGCCTCGGAACAACTTTGTACGATCTGCAGATATTTGTTCCGGGTGTTCTGGTCGTTATATGTATAATAAAATATCTATCAATTTAATTATTCTATATTCTTTTTAATAAATAAAATAATAATAACAAAAACATACATACCTGCAAACCCCGCCCAGTTTAAAAACAAAAATTCATTTTAAGGTTCGAAGAACTTGTTATCCCTGGTTTTGTATTTAAAATTTAAATTATCGTCTAGGTAGCTTGATTGAGATTGAAAACAGATTTTGCAGAGGAGTTTAAGATCTTGTTTCAATATTTAATTAAGATTCGATGTATCTTTTCAAGGTATTTTCTGGGGAGAATATTTTCTACGAGCTTTTGTCTAAGGCTTATCTTGTGAGGATTCATTTTTTGCGGTTGAAAACATATTTCAGTTTTTGTTGGGTCCTTTAAAAGGTTTCTTGCATGGAATAATCATGGAAGTATAAAATACTTATAGGTACTTTACTAAGATTGTAAAAAAACCTTTTAACATCTTTTGTAATTTTAACCAACGTAAAACAAAAAAAGAGAGAACAGAACATTTTATGCATTAGGTAAGTGTGAGTGTGTTTATCATGCATACGTATAAATGAGTTTATTAAATGTAAGATCTAGGATAGTAATTAATATAGGTTAACTTGTATTGTTGTCAGAGCGTTCGTTAACTACAGTACCTAGATTATCAATTAATTTAAAATAAGTGAGAACTATAGTGCTAAGACAAACCTAACATAGGCTTTAAGGCACTACTAACTTAATGATGTAACCTATTTGTATGAATAAATAATCTATCGATAAAAAAAAGGAAAGGAGGACGTTCTGTGTTCGGCTGTATGTATGTATATAATTTTTTTTAGTTTAAATATAATAATTTTGTTCTGATTAGTTAAATATCCATGTTATCAATATTTCGATTCAACTGCAACAAAATATTTTTGACTAACTAAATATGGATCTCGTTAATCGAAATAAAATATTTTAATTTAATTTTATTTTATTTTTTATTTATATTGCCTATTCTCAATATAAAACTACCCTCTTTTTTGTCTGGTTATGAAAAACAAACGGCAGTACATTAGTAAAAGCCGACGAAGTACTGTACGGTGAATCCGCACCATCCTCGCGCGTCAGCATTTTTACCTCATTGTCGCAGTATGAACGCGCGCGCTCGCATCATTTATTAAAAAAAAAACAAAAACACAAAACAAAAAAAAAACAATATACAAACCAAATGAAGCAAAAAAAAAAAACATTGAGAAGGGGGAAAAAAAAATATTCCCACAAAACCCAAGGACCGAGGGGTCGTCACCCCTCGAGTTGACGCCGGGGTAATGAGGCCAAGCCTCGAGGCCCCTCTCTGTGCCCCGACCAGGGCCGGAAAGAAATCTATTGATTGATTGCTCGCATCAGTTCATGTTAGCCATTCATACCGGGCGCGTGGCTCATTATCATTAACTCGTAGTAGTTTGGAATAAATCCATTTACCTATCAACGACATCTATCATTTTAAAGGTGTAAGACCTTACAAGTACCTTTAAGAATCTTTTGTAAAGTGAATCATAAGCAGGCATTTTTATTCCCAGGGTGAAACCAAGAACTGTAAATTCAATTTTCTCGAACTAAACTAATATAATCAAGATTCTCGAGTATTATAGAGATACTCACAGTAATGGCATTGACATTTATGTCTTGCTCTCAGGGGATGATTGAATGGAAGTAGCTAAAGCTGCTAGGTGTGAGTGGTTTTAGAAAGAAGTCATGCCCAGCTGCGATCATACATCCTACCTAGATGTCGGGTCGGCGCAAAAAATCCGTCTCCGCAAATAAGAGCGCACTTGTAATGTGCGCTTTTATTTTGTTAAGTTCGATTGAAACACAGCCAACGTAAGCCCGTGTCACAATGCCGCAATGTGTATTCAAAAGTTGCAAAAATGAATTAAAATGTTATTTGTTAGTTTAAAGCTAAAAATATAACTTATTCTATGTACATTTACTTACCTCAAGTGCGCTCTTATTTACAGAGACGGCTTTTAGCTTTGTTTTGTACTAGCGGACCTTCCCGGCTTCGCACGGTACAGATCCCTAACTTTTTTGAAAATATAATATAGCCTATGTTCACCGGGGATAGTGTAGCTTCCCAACGGTGAAAGAATTTTTCAAATCGGTCCAGTAGTTTCGGAGCCTATTCAATACAAACAAACAATCAAATCTTTCC
Source organism: Eupithecia dodoneata (assembly GCA_947044415.1). NCBI lineage: Eukaryota > Metazoa > Arthropoda > Insecta > Lepidoptera > Geometridae > Eupithecia > Eupithecia dodoneata. Next base: position 4,980,410 of record OX345678.1, read on the forward strand.
TTTTTATAATATTAGCATAGATACATATATATAGATATATAGATAGATATTTTTTATTATACATAGAAAACGACCAGAACACCCGGAACAAATATCTGCAGATCGTACACACAATTGTTCCGAGGCGGGAATCGAACCCGCAACCTCCTGCGTCGCAGGCGGACCTTCGCCCAACGCGCCACATCGGTCGTCAATTTAAGCGATAATGTACCAATATCATTTTCATTTACATGTGTAATCTATCTTGCTCCCGTTATTTGTTAATAAGTGTTGACACAGAGCTTGTTTCGTCCAACCTTAATAATAAAAGACTAGACAACTAATGCTCAAAGCAAAAGATACCCCTCACAGACGCTGGCTAATTAATAATTTCAGGTCCACTCGTAGAGTGATAACCTGCTATTGTAGGGTAGAGGCGGTAAATAAAAACTTTATAAACTACTACATTGTGCTCGGACGCGCTGTTTCTATGGAAACGTTTTATGGCTATTTTCTACATACTCGTACATATAAATAATACTGGATGATTCACACAGCATTATCTAGCCCCATGGTAAGCAGAGCTTGTGTTATGGGTACTAGATAACTGATATACATAATACAATACATTACGTAGATAGATATTTTTTATTATACATAAAAAACAACCAGAACACCCGGAACAAATATCTGCAGATCGTACACACAATTGTTCCGAGGCGGGAATGGAAGCCGCAATCTCCTGCGTCGCAGGCGGACCTTCGCCCACCGCGCCACATCGGTCGTCATTTCTATGCCATGGGAATTGATTCCTGGGATAAAAAGGAGCATAGGCTAAAGAGAAGACTTTAGAAGATATTATTTAAGTAGCTATAGCGTGAAGAAGTAATAAACATACTTCCATCCATCCATACTTTCGCATTAATGATATTAGAGTGACTGTTTGAGATTCATTTATAATATTCTCATAAAATAGACTTCTCAGGAATCGCTTAGTTTTGTCTGAAATTCAGCCCGATCCGTTCCGTAGCCAAGCATCCAATCTTTCGCATTTGTAATATTAGTAGTTAGTGTGAAGTGACTAAACTTTTTCGCTTCAAGTCTATTCTATCTTAGAACACCAAAAACACTGTACTCGCTCTGTGTCACTAATGTTTAGTTAAGCCTCGTTCAGACATTACTTTGCTTGCCTCAGTTTGAATGCTTTAAGCATTCTCTTTACGGGGTGCCTATTAGGCCAGTTAGTAACTGGGTTTATTTATCAGCTGTATTTTATGTTTATTCTCGAAGCTGGTACTTCGCAGAATTAAAGGTTGGTCAGTGTTTTGCATTCAATAGCTGTATTTGGGAACCAAATTTTGGTTACATCATCATCAGCCTATAGCAGTCCACAGCTGGACATAGACTTCCCCTAATGTACGCCGCAGCACCCTGTCTTCAGCTTGCCGCATCCAGCATTTACCTGCAGTCTTTCGCAGGTCGTTATCCCACCTGGCCGGAGGGTGTCCTACACGTTTACCGAGTCATGGTCTCCACTCAAGAACACGTTTGCCCCAGCGGCTGTCGGTTCTTCGCGAGATATGGCAAGCCCACCACACACACGCTCACAATCGTCTGAACCGAGCCTTATTAGGCATGATTGTGTGAGCCTTAACTTAGTTATTAATGGTAACATTTTATTGTTTTTATATACTGGCAAAAATTTGTTTGTCTACTCTCTCTTCCTGTGCGATACAGATACCAAACACAAGCCATATTTCTGTAACATTATATTTTATCATTGAATACATCTTTAAAACCTCCATGCATGTTTTATTTCTCATACAAAGAGTTTAACCCTCCCAAAAGTAGATTGTCGGTACATTCAGCATTATTGCAGTCGACCCTTCATCTATGAGATCGTCAGCTATGAATATTATAGACCACAATACCTTCTACGTACATTACAAGCCACTAGCTAGAGTATACAGGATGCTACAACAAAGGCAGGTTGGCGGAAGCAGGCGGTGGCGGAAGTGACGTCACCAAGCCGACGGTATATACAGCCGCGGTAGAACGTATCTACGTTGTGATCATTACATTATCGAAGAGTAATTTGAAACGATTATATTTTTAGCATGTTTCAAAAAAGAGAGAAATTAATGTTCGGCTGCATGTGTGTGTTTTTTATATAGGTTTACTAGTTTCTGCATGAATCTGGTTTTGTAAAGAAAATTATCCGGAAGGAATCCCATAAGAGTATTATTCCTGAGGGATTACCAGTTATCCCAGAAAACTTAACAAATAGTAAAACTTTTGAAACTATCATGGTTATTAACACTAAAGTCATTTAAAACGAGGATACAGGCGACTGGGCCCATACATAACTAGGACCGCGGTCCCAGTTACCTGATCACATTTTTGAATCGGTCGACTGGGACCATATACCTAATTTGCTTTAATGTACAGTTAACAGAAAAATCAAGTTACATAACTCAGGATTTATTTTATGTAGTATTACAGTGAAGTATTTTTTTAGTAAGAATGTCAAAAAAACTATATGCGTATGATTCCTAAAGTCAAGGACATCCAAGGGCTGCCCTTTTGTTTCAAAACAGGTACTCTACTCTTAACACCTGAGGGCTATATTGATTATATATATATATATATATATATATAATCAATATAGCCCGGGATATTTTGATTTTTGATTTATCCAATATTTAACAGCACAGTTTCATGCGCCATGATCCGAAATATTGGATAACTCAAAAATCAAATCATACAGTGTTAGTAAGAAGGAGATTGGTATCTCCGTTTTCTAAATAATAACTAGCTGTGCTCTTTATAAAAACTTAAAATATCCGGTTCTTAAGTTTAAAGTCCCTAAAATTTAAAGTTGCAGCAAGCTTAAAGAGTTTGCCAGCATCTTCAAAACTGTCCCAACTTTGTTTTAATTTCTGCCTGAATTATTAGGAGGCTCTGTTGAAACGGCTAACTTGGCAGCTTTGTATGGAACTTTGGAACTTAAGTGAAAATTTAAGTCCATCTGTTTGTTTTGTGGAACCTTATATAACGAGAATTTGAAATTTCTCCGAGTTTGTAGAATAGCCGAAAATGGACGAAGATATGACTCATGATGGCCGCGCGCAATTAGAATGGGAGGCATCCACAGATTGTTTGCTAACGTTATGTTAGAAAGAAAAAAAAATACGAATTTTTTTTCAGATGGTCCGCGCGTTGTCAAAATTGAATGGAACAGTCAGCGTCAAATTGATATGAGCGTCTAGTTAGAGTAGTCAAGATCATATTCTATTTAAGTAACTTCAACTTCAACTTCTTCCTAGATGGCTCTGCATCTGTTTATGACACTCTGAAACAGACACTGGCAGAGTCGTAACGAAAAGCAAGCGGCGCCAAAACAAAAAAAAGAAGTTGAAGTTGAGTAGTCAAAATGATCTGAAAAACATAAAAGCAATTTGATATACATACCTCTTTTGAGTGAATACTTGATATGTCATAGATACTTGAAACAGATATCTTTAAGAAAATGTTTGCTAAAATAACTTTAAACATTCTGACTGCTGATATAAATATGAAACAATGAGATGTAAGATATTTTGAACACCTTAGGTGCTTTACAACGATATGATGATTCGAACTGCGTATATCAAATTGCTTTTAGGTTTTTCAGATAATTTTGACTACTCTTGTCGCTCATATCAATTTGACGCTGAGTGAACCAACAGAACACTCGCTCAAAGTTTGTGGTTACTTATTTTTATCACTGTATTATATTTTTGTTCTGTTTTGTTCTAAATTTTGCCGTTGGAAATAACTGGCTGATTAATGGTTTTACCTACACCTGCGTCGTTATTTCGCGCCAAGCAATACTTGCATCGAACATTCTCTACCCGACGACTTGAAGAATTTCCAGCGATTTCTGCAGCAAAACATCTCGGTAGCAGAAACGAGTACAATGAGAAACAAAAAACAAAGTGTTAAAAAACCGCTTGCGGTAGCGGAATTCCCAGAAGAAAAACTTTAACGAAAGAAAACTTAGGTCTTAAGCGAACAAAAGAGAACTTTGCATAGTTTGTAGGTAATTGCAAAATGTAATTAATAAAGTTACTTCTCACGGAGGTTTGAATTAAAGTGGTTTGTTTGGTTTTTATCAAGTTTTTCTTTTTTTTTCAACGTTTGCAAGGCTGTGGGGTGGTCTCCAGTTCTGCAATGGATTAGTTTTATTTATAGGTCTGTCCTTTTTCTGTTCCCGATGTACAATATACCTACTTTCTTTACGATGTTTCGTGTCATGCAGTTCTTGACCTTTCTCACGCATATTTTACTAGCTGTCTTGTGTCTATACCTTGGGGAAATATGGATGTTGACTGCCTCATTTATGTAGTGGTCAGTTTGTTCGCTGATATTGAGTTCTTGGGTTCCAATCCGGGTCAGGCCAAAAATGTTTTTTTGCAATTTTTTTTCAATTTTAGGTTTTCTAGCTAGAAAAAAATCACAGTCGAAGCCTGGAGTCAGAAATTTGGCATAGCCAAATCCGGGCTGTTCTATCGTGGTGCCTCAGAAAGCACTTTGAGCAATTTGTCCTGCAACTAAGCTCGTCCTAGTCATAGCGGTCTGCCGTCCATAATCCGAAGGATTATACGAGTGGTGGAATATAGAGTGCACCTGTGTTTGCGCAAACACTTGGGCACTATAATAAAAAAATAGGTAACATAAAATGTAAGATTCGAACGTATTCTTCTTGATTTCAAACATTACGTAAAATATTTATTCTGTTCAATATTTGTTAGCACTTTTCCACGCCCTTGTACAATCCACACCTCCAGAGATACATCGCGTTCACCTGCGCGGGTTATTTTTCAAATAAATTGCTTCTCTCTGCGGCGCTTGAATTATTCATTAATTATAGAAAATCGTGCTGTAAGTAATGGACCTAAACAGGGTTTTTTATGCTCACTTTTACAGAAGAAAATTGTTGATTAAACTCTGCATTTTGAATATTACTTATTGGCCTCAGAGTGAGTATCAATACTATTTATTGTTTGAAAAAACTAAAATCTGACTTCAAATTCCTTAATATTTGCACAGTTTTTTAACCAGGCCATAGCGCCCTGTCTTCAGCTTGTTGCATCCAGCATGTACCTGCAGTCTTTTGCAGGTCGTCATCCCACCTGATCGGAGGGCATCCTATACTACGTTTACCGAGTCGTGGTCTCCACTCAAGAACACGTTTGCCCCAACGGTTGTCCGTTCTTCGCGAGATATGGCCGACCCACAGCTCCGAGCAATGCTCGTTTAGTCACCGGGCTTATTCAAAGGTGCCAATTCTTACGTTACATGAGTACTCACTTCAGCACACTTAATAGCAAACACCACAGTTTGCTATTAAGAAAGCTGAAGCGACATCTACAACACAGTAAATTATACCTACGGGTACATTGACTTAGATTGGCCGTAGTAATAAAACCTCTCAATACCTCCGGGGTATTCCGTACCCGTAACGACATCGTAAACTGAACTCGATACAATGTACCAAACGGAACGTCATAAACTGTTATCGTATATAGCTTTGCAAATGTTATATTCATGAAATGTTTGAATGGTTTAATCTGTGAACTGTGAATGGTTGGTGTAAGTCGTAAAGGTGTGAAAGCGACCGATCGGTAATTAAATGGTGAATTCAAACCTTAAGGTTAAATAAGTCGCATCTGATAAATATGACTGTCCAATACGACACCACTAGGTGAAATAACTTAGGCTCTAGCTAGACAGATGGACAGCATTTCAACTGCAATCCAACCGCAAATTTGCAGTTTGAATGCAGTAGACACGACTGCAATAGAACTGCAATCGAACTGCGCAGTTGGTTTGCAGTTCATTTGCAGTCGGCGACCTTTGGTTTTCTTTGAATAAGAAAAAGTTTAGTATAAAATTGTTTGAATCATAGTTATCTACATGAAGGTTTCATAATTAAAACATAGTATCAACAATTTAATTCTATTCGGACATATAATTTTTTTTAAATAATAATAACATAGTTTGGTTTTGGTTCTTCAAATAAAGAATTTGAATTGAATTAAATCTTCCTGTACAAACATGGAAGGATAACTACTACACTGTTATAATGTTGACCATCCAAAATAAAGAATAATATCAATTTATCTCGTCACTCGGTTTTGAGTATATACAAACGTATATACCCAAAACCGAGTGACGAGATACACAAGCTGAAAAACACAAGCTTCTAAACTTTCGTGTTTAACACTGATTTTTTTTCTCGTTAAAAGTTAATTAAGTTATTTTAATTCAAAATGTCATACCTACTTTGTTTATGTTTTGTACTTCAGCAGCAAATAAATGAATGTCTATGTCTATGTCTTTTAGCCCAAGTTTGGGCCAAAATATACGGAGAAATAACACCCTTAATAATACCCGTTCCGACATAGCTTAGCTACTCAAAAGTTGAAACAAATTTATTTTAAAAAGACTAAAAAAAACTCAATAGTTTTTCTTTATTAACTCTTGTGCTAAAATCTTTTCACAGTTTCTATTGCTAGTCGATGAGATATTTCCTTTTTTGTAAAACACAACGCCAAACGTGAAAAATATATAAATAAATAATGCTGGACAATTCACACAGCATCATCTAGCCCCAAGCTAAGCAGAGCTTGTGTTATGGGTACTAGATGACTGATATACATAATACAATACATTACATAGATAGATATTTTTTATTGTACATAGAAAACGACCAGAACACCCGGAACAAATATGTGCAGATCGTACACACAATTGTTCCGAGGCGGGAATCGAACCCGCAACCTCCTTTGTCGCAGGCAGACGTTCACTCACCGCGCCACATCGGTCGTCTAAAATATATTTTATCAATTTGGTTTGTGTACAAAGAAAGACATCAAATTTTGCTGGAATATATAATGAGTCTTCACTAATCTAGTTAATACCTGATAACTCCTCACATTCATATTCAAACTGTCACCTCTACTATATTAGTATGTTAATCACGCCCCAATTTCGCGAATAACAGACATGGCACCTGCAACTTTATGATGAGTTAGGCAATAAAGCCCTTCGCCATTAGTAGAGCCTCGTAAATTAAGGCTGCGCTCTCTTCACGACGGTTTTTTGTAAGGGCTGCGTCACAAATCACACTAACGTAAGACAAAAGTTATGAAAGATTTTGCAGAGAAACAACGAAAGCTGTTTTTGGTTGGGCCACAGCTGAAAACCTTTATATTCAGACCGACGACATCATAGGTATCACACAATGCCCAATTACATTTTTGATAATTCTTGTTCAACGTAAAAATAACACAAATAGGTGGTGGCGCTAGTTTTCCTCAGCTTTTAGGTATACGATCTAAACATGCATTTTAACACAGGTTGTGGTAAGTTCAAACCACGTCCGCGTTTGCGCAAAATCTCGTGCACTATAGTTATATTTATAGCTACGCCCTACGGCTTCGTCCTCATTGAAATCTATGTGTCAAATTCTTTATAAACCTTCCCATTGAATCACTTTATCTACTAAAAAACCCGCATTAAAATCCAATGCGTAGTTTTAAAGATCTAAGCATACAGGGACAGACATCCATCGGGAAGCGACTTTGTTTTAAACTATGTAGTGATATTACCGGCTCTCGTGGCTTGCTTCGTTAAGACTGGTCGCTGTGGTCCAAATCTTCGGCTAGACTCTACTTAGTACTTAAGTGTAGACTGACCCCCATATCTTTAGTCATTACCTCGACTTCGATTCAAACTCTACTCAACCTCCAAATGCGTTTCGGTATGCTTGATCGTAAAAAAATCCTTCACTCGAAACAGCCTTCGAGAATTTTTTCATACGAGTGGAATAACGAACTGTCATCTCAAGGTACCTCGCTACCTACCTTGAATGCTCCTCGAAATAGTTTGTTGTTATTTACAATGGATTTTGGAGACTATCTCAATTACATTTACGACGATGAAATTACCCATCGCGAAGGTATATAAGAGAGGTTGATATATAACCAAATTAACGACTAAGCATACCAAACTCGAGCATGTTTTGGAGGAATGCTCGAAACGCCCTTGAACAAGTTTGAGTGGAGAATTATTTGAGGTAATGACTAAAGATATGGGGGTTAGTATTTGAGTATAGTTCGTGAGACTTTACCTAAGTATCTGGTCTAGTGAACCGCTGCTCCAGCTAAGTGAACATCATCTGTGGTGTGTGATTTATAACGGTTCGCCGAAGCACTTGATAGCTGGTATGTACTGACACTCAGAAAATGCCGTAAACAAGAGCCCTTTGAAAGCATTTTTCGGTCTTCCAGATGGGAATACGTGAGTTAATATCATCAGCATCATCACAATCATTGAAATCAAAGCGCTTGTAGTAAAACATAAATGTTCAATAAGAAAAAGCAGTTACTACATAAAGAAAATACGACATACAACGAAAATAAAATTATTATTGTCTACATAATATTATTGTATTCTTAAGTCTGCGGTAGATCATTTGAAAGCTGTTGATAGCTTTTTTTACCTTGACTCATTTTTATGATTAAATCTTGATTGTGAAGGAGAGACTCATGCTGACGGTAACTCGTCATCATCTAAGAGCAATGCTGTTAGCATTGCTTTTTGGCGATAATAACTTACTTAGGTTGACGTAATTCGCTGGGCTCGCTTGTCTCGTCACCTTGAAGGTGATAGCTTCACTGAGTTATTACCCATTTGATACTGCAACACACACGCATTTTTAGTTACTTACTTTTAATAATTATGTTTTGTTTTAATTTTGCACTTGTTATGATTAAGCCAATTGTATGTGTGTGTTTTATGTGTCAAATAAATGATTTACTTTACTTTACTTTCGGTTAAAAACTCTTAATTTATGGTTGCCGGTAAACAAAGTACAAACTCGCCACCGATCTCGAGTTCAAACAAACGAAATGTACCCTTACATAATAAGTCGACACGTCACAATAAGAGACAATAAAAAATTACAAACAGATTGTGTCGACTTATTATCAAGTGAGCCAAGAAAGAATTAATTATCAAATTTAACCATACGTCGAAAAGGAAGACAACAGCTAACTGATAACCTAAACTGGTTTTATTCCGCAAATACGCTGATTATAACTTCAGTTCAAAACTCTACATTTATGGTTGCCGGTAAAAAAAGTACATAGGTACTCACCAACGGGCTAGAATTCAAGCAAACGAGATGTCCTTTACTCTTAATTAATTACAAACAGATTGTGTCGACTTATTAACTGGTCAGCAAAGAAAGAATAAACTGACAAAAAATACTAGTCGTCGAAAAGGAAGACTAGTTTAGGTTAACCTAAACTAGTTTAATATTTCGCTAACACGGCACCGCTAAACGCATTCAATAAAAACATAAACATAAGCTATTTATTTAAAGGCTAAAAGCCGGAAGTTTTGCATGAAAGTGAGAATGCATTGCATTGCAACACTTTGATATGATGCCAAATGTGGCCAGATGGTACGCCGTTTGCCAAGGGAATTAACATGGAAATGCGGAATTCTAGCATAGAATCTACTAAGATAGGTTCTGTTACCGATGCTGGGATAATTAAATTCGATGCTAGTGATTAATAATGTTGACTACACTATTGTATTAGGTAATAGATACCTGTAAAAGTAGTTGTAATGCTTTGAATAAATAAATAATTATGATACCTTTGACAAATATCAAATCGAATATTTCCATTGTAAATGACAATTGTCAAATTTTTGCAGGAGGCGCTGCTGCTTGCCACCCAGAGGCATCTTAAAACATACCGTCTTCCCGCGGGAATAGTTGGAGAAGAGTTGGTGAACCAAGGTTATCGACATAGCTCGAAGAATTAGCAAGCTGAAGTGGCAGTGGGCCGGCCATATCTCACGAAGAACTGATGGCCGCTGGGACAAACGTGTTCTTAAGTGGAGACCACGACTCGGTAAACGTAGTGTAGGACGCCCTACGACAAGGTGGGATGACGACCTGCGAAAGACTGCAGATAGATGCTGGATGCGGCAAGCTGAAGACAGGGCGCTATGGCGCTCATTGGGGGAGGCCTTTGTCCAGCAGTGGACTGCTATTGGCTGATGATGATGGTGAAAATTCTAAACTGGCACCACACGATGAGCGTATATATATGGCTATCCCCAAAAAGATTAAGGATAAAAAGTATAACGTCCAAGCTAATGAAAGGATCGACCTGAAAATTTGCATAGATACTGACCTGAATGTTTATAGTTCTAGATTTGAAATAACATAAACTTACTTTGGCTACATTCTATCTCAATTAAATTCGTTTGAAGCCGCGGGCTAGCGAGGGGAGCTAGTGAAGGATAAACCAACCATTGTTTTCGTTTGACTACCATCTTTTACCAAGAAAATTTAAATAAATTCTTTACTTTCTTTTACTGAGCATTTCTAGAACGGCCCGAGTTGAGCCCACCTAAGTTTCATTTCAAAGACTCAATGTTCACCTAAAATAATGATTAATCTTTTGTATATATCTATTTACTATAAACATAGAAAGAAAAAAGAAGAAGAAAGAAAATACATTTATTTGACACCATACATAACACATAACACGACACATTACATAATAAGAAAGTATACAAACAAGAAGAAAATATAAGAAAATAAATAAGACATACAGATAAGAACAAATACGTGTTACATAATGTACCAAAAAGGTCCCTGTCTCAGCATATTTATGCCTCTACAAGCCAGACTTAGTAGCGGCGTTGAACTCAACATTATATACGTCTATTGAAGAAATACATCGAATCCCTTGATTACAATGGAACGAATTGTGGAAGCAAATACGAGTACCTCAATAACTTATTCAGTCGATGGGAGTGCAAAATGAATGCCTGTATCAAGAAAATCCTCAAGAAAAAAGCACGTAGCGATTTTCCTCTGGGTACTTTTCCTTTTTTCCTAAAATATCACAAACATAAGAGACTTTTATAGAAAAATATAAAATTCAGTACTTGAACCCGCCTCATTATTACACTGTTGACTGTAGCGGTTCCGTGACGTAGGTCAGCCGAGCACCCTTCATCCTTAGAGTAGTAAAATTAAAGAAAAAACGAGAAAAAGTTAGATCAAGTTGCTGGAAATAGGATATTAAGTTTTTGTTTTAAATCATGTCTACTTTCAGCAACTCGAATGAGATAAACCGGCTCACTAACTGGAACTGGCTGCTAGTCGCAGAGATTTTGCGAATTCTCGTGTGTAGAAATACCCTTCGTTCATGATATTGTATAGTAAAATGGATATGATTTGTAATCTATGATTTTATGTGTGATTTTTAATTTATGTAAATTTAATTAAGGTTGACTCTATTTAGATTTTTTGTGTTGTTTTTCTGTAATATTGTAGAATGATTTCTAATTTTAATATTAAATTTAAATATGGTATTCTATTGCATTGGGTGTGCCCGTCAAAATAGAGTGTACGTTTGTAAATAAATAAAATAAATAAATGATAATCAGTGTCTTATAATTACACTTTGAGTGCCTACGACCCAGATGTCGAGCCCCTTGTGGCAGGAACCCGCCTCCGCGGATCACATTGCCGAGCCTGGGCAGTGAAAGCCTTATTGCATGTCTTTCGTGCACGTTATATGCGTTAATGCCTCTGTCGGTCGCGCGACAGCCTTTTATAGCAGCAAGTAAACAACTACCAGTTAACAGGTTATTTAATGAAAAGTTGTTTTCTGCTTATAATTTCACTTAAAATTGTTTATATATAATATTAACTTCGAATTAATACAATATTTTGCAGATAAAACAGCGTACATATATTGTATTATTGTATGCAAAATAGGTTAAATTATAAACTAAACAATACAATCAAATTAGGTTAATTTATTTTATTTCCCTATCTAGTATTAAAATTTACCAAGCAGAGATAATGACCATCGCTCGGCTTTCAATATTATCGTAGACCCTCTACGTTAAAAGCTACGTCTACGGAGGCTCTACGAAAGTTAGCATACAAATAAATTGCAATATTATGTGCAGTGCAACCTTGCAACATTTTCTTTTGTTTGTTTCTTGCATCATTTAGTGCAGTGCACGCAAGATATGTAGGAATATTCAAGTATAAAATAACACTTTGGGTGCCTACGACCCAGATGTCGAGCCCCTGCAATCCGACCTGTCCTGTTACACATTTTAGGAACTATATATATAACTATACGGCGGCGTGCATTGTTGTGGTGGTAAAATCGTTGAGGTGGAATACCGCACGAGTAGAAAGAAGGTTGTTTAAAGGTTGCTGCTTAAAAAAATGTAATCTGCAGGTAATCAAAGTCATATTAGCGCACCTTTGTGGCGCGATAGCCGCAGGCGGGGAGGGTGACTTAGGAGGTAGCGGGTTCGATTCCTGCATCGGGACAAGTGTTTGCACATAATTTTCCGGGTGTTCTGGTCGTTTTTCTATATATAGTAAAAAAATATGTATTGTATTATGTATATCAGTTATCTAGTACCCATAGCGCAAGCTCTGCTTAGCTTGGTGCTAGATAATGCTATGTGAATTGTCCAGCATTATTTATTTATTTTTTGGGTACCTACTTATGGTTTTGCAATAATCAAGATTTATTGGTAAATGATACATTTACTACGTTTAGTTTGTAAAACAAATACCTACACTTTCGGGTGGCACCTGGCAATCCAATTCCAGTGGTTTTAGCTAGAAAAAATCCGGGTAAAAATACCCACTTTAGCGAATGGTCAACCTTGTTACTCTAAGGTGAAAAACCCTTGAGACCTGTAGCGTCCTCGAGGATGAAATCAACAGAGAGCGAAACAACAAGGGCCGTTGGGCAGGTACTCAATGGTTCTAAATAATTATATCAAAGCAATTTACTGTTTCAAAATAATATTTCCTGTAAAGAACAATTTATCTTGTCTTAACGGTAGGAGAATTTGTAATTGCACAGAATCGTGTCATTTTGCACAAAAAAACAGTGATAAAAGACTCTTTAGGCCACACACTGCCAACATATTTACCCCGCCACATGTATATGTGGCGCCACAACGAATTATTGAGTACTACGAGTAGATGCGCCCCGTGGTAACCACCGCGTCCTCTTGAATCACTCTGTATATTTAAAAAAACCGCATCAATATCCGTTGCGTAGTTTTAAAGATCTAAGCAAGCATACATAGGGACAGACAGACAGTGGGAAGCGACTTTGTTTTATAGTATGTAGTGATGAGTTGTGCCTGCGGCTTCGCACGTGTTGTTTCTATGGAACCGTAGCCTATGTTTTATTTCAGGTCCAAAATTACCTGAATAAAAAAATCTGCCAATCTGTTCAGTAGTTTTGGCGTCATGAACATCCATACATCCAAACATTTAAGCATTGTTGAAAACGGTAGTTATAATCAATTTATGTAAATTAAGTGAGAACCAAGTGCCCTAAGATACCGACAATCGGCGACCGATGTGGCGCGGTGGGCGAAGGTCCGCCTGCGACGCAGGAGGTTGCGGGTTCGATTCCCGCCTCGGAACAATTGTGTGTACGATCTGCAGATACTTGTTCCGGGTGTTCTGGTCGTTTTCTATGTATAATAAAAAATATCTATCTATGTAATCTATTGTATTATGTATATCAGTCATCAAGTACCCATAACACAAGCTCTGCTTAGCTTGGGGCTAGATGATGCTGTGTGAATTGTCCAGCATTATTTATTTATATATTATTTAAGATAGACTTTAAGGCACTCAGTTTTGTTACCTACTTGAAATTAATACAATACGATTATTATAAAATGCAAACTTTCGCATTTGACTTACAAATCGTTAAGTGGGTGTCCTTATGACATCTCGTGGAGAGATGAAACTAGTTACTTATTTTGATAGATTTTTTTCATCGTGTAATTGATATGGTAATTTTTATACAACTTAAATAATGTGTGCGCGTAAAGTTGACTTGGCAATTTTATATTGCGTGAGTCTGTGTTTTACCTTCTCTGATTGCATAGCATGTCGATTTGAGGGAGGGCGGGCGGTGCACGCGAATGCATTTTGTTGGATCTTATCAGAGAAGGTTTTAAGCGGAATTGTTTCTAAATAATTTTAATTCTAATATTTTGTAATAAATAAATAATGATGGAAATTCCACACAGCATTATCTAGCTCCAAGCTAAGCATGTCTATAGATGACTGATATACATCATCATCATCATCAGCCTATGGCAGTCCACTGCTGGACATAGGCGCGACCCAATGAGCGCCAAAATATATGCCGATCGTACAAACATTTATCCCTAGGCGGGAATCGAACCCGCAAGCTAATGCATTTTTTTATTTTTTACTTTAAACTATGTAATGACTGGACAATTCACACAGCATTATCTAGCCCCATGGTAAGCAGAGCTTGTGTTATGGGTACTAGAAAACTGATATACATAATACAATACATTACATAGATAGATATTTTTTATATACATAGAAAACGACCATTGCATTGCATTGCAGGCGGACCTTCGCCCACCGCGCCACTGTAGTGTCAAAACAAGTGTATTTACTTATACTACATTAGTTACTTGACCTTTGTCCTTTGGTCCTTGCACGATCAAAATCTATCACCTGTTCAGGGTATCGAAAACTTGTAGGTTTACGAATTATATTTGTTTTTCTATTAGAAATTGGACTAGAAGACTAGGGACAATGTAAATGGCGAGGGCCATTTACATTGTAAATGTAATGGAACATAGCTGTACCCTCTATCCACAATTTTAATTAAAAAGTAAACAACCCAGCTCAAGTGCTCAAAACAATGACATTTACCTAGGTTTCAACAGCGAAACACACTTTAATTTTGCGTAAATTAAAATCTATACAAAAGTTTTGGCAAGTTTGTTCTAATTAAAATAAATTGGGCTTCATTTTGTGTTACGGTGGTCGCTCCATAGCTCAATGAGTTTGAGAGGTATTGATTTGATCTTATCTGGAGAACAAAGAAAATATTTATCCCTTGGATATCGATGAGAAAGTAGGGATCTCAATTATTTTAAGTGGTATCATGTTTCTGCCCAGTTTTTATTTCACTAATGGGAAATTATTGAGGAGGGAATAAGTGGAATAAGCCTTTTTCAGTATAAATCTACAGAAACGTTTTTTAAAACTAAAACTCAATAGCATATTTATTTCTTTAGGCTTACTTAACACTGACAAGTCAAATTTTATAGTATTCAATAATATCAAATAACAATATTTACATTTTAATGTTCACTTCAATTTTTTGTCCACTAGTGGAAAAAGTGAAAAAGAAACCACTAGTATGTTCATATAAATTATGTGTATAAGCAATCATAACACTTACCAAGGTAACAACGCATTTTAATTATTTTTCCAGTATTTTTTTTTGTAAAAACGTGAGGACGGTAATGAAGAAAGGCTATGAAACACCACAACAAAAAAAAAACACCACAGAGTCCTGGGTTTATTAAAATAAACCACAAAAAATGAAAAAACAAAAAAAAATATAGAAACCAAACGCAGCAAAAAAAAAAACATTGAGAAGGGGAAAAAAAGATATTCCCACAAAACCCAAGCACCGAGGGGTCGTGTTGACGCCGGGGTAATGAGGCCAAGCCTCGAGGCCCCTCTCTGTGCCCCCACCAGGGCCGGAAAGAAATTGATTGAAATTGAAAAAAAGGCTATGAAAAAGCCACACAAGTTGTGTTTAATAGATTACCTTCGTTTGACCACAATCTCACCTGATGTAATGTGTTGGTGTGGCCGATGGTGTATCACGAGGACAAATATTATTCCTGATAGACCTAAGTCGCCAAAAGCATAATTATTCACTCTTGTCTTGAAGTGACCCATGTTGTAATTGACCGGCCTAAAAACAGAAGCAGGCAGATAGTTCCCATTACTTAAATACTCGTGAATAGTCTAACCAATATGGTTTACTTACCTTCAGTTAATGTGATCTCCTTTAAACGTGGTGAATCGTACAGGTCCTGATTTTTGAGGACTCTGTACAAATTTGTCCAGTCAACTTTTTACTTTGTCTACATTTGTGTTAATGTCATGACAGAGATCGGAATAGGTAGAACGATTTTATGTACTTGCATCGAAGTTTCATAACATGGATATGGCTTTTTTTCCGGAAAGTTCCGATATTAACCGGATTGCGTTAAGTTTTGTAATTGGAGTAGTAATCTAGTAACTACTACATTTAAAATTGAAAGGAAGTGATTGTGAAACGTTTATAGTTGAATTAATTTTTATTGACCTGTTGAAAAAAAAAGTAGTTTCCGCCGTATGCGTTTCCATAAAATTCATTCAATTGATTTGAAGCTTTATTGTATGTGTTACTATGCAAATTTTTGACGTTTTCTACGCATTGTGCACAAAAATACCTACGTTTGAAAATTTACCTAACTCTCATTATTTTGTCTTTTGTATACTTTGTTTACTTAAATAACATTTTATGGTCTACCTTGAAAGTACAAGTAAAAAATGGATAAAAAAACAGGTAAAAATCAAAACTGTTTATTTAAATAAATATAACATGCTGGACAATCCACACATCATCATCTAGATCCAAGCTAAGGAAAGCTCACACTCACAATTATTTTTAATCTTCATCGATATCCATTACAATTTCTAAATTCAGATATTTATCTATACAATTAAAATAAATAACCATTAGTTTTTCAACATTTTCTATTTTCAGTCTATTTCTTTTGGCGTCTAAGATCCATTTATAGATGGAATATGATCTTTCTACATCTACTGACGTCAATGGAGTGAATTTTAAATATGATACTATATCATTGCCTCATTTTTTTCAATCTTTTCACTATATTCTCTGAGTGTATCTAAATCAGGGTTTCGTTCCATAACATTTTAAATTTTATTTTTTATATTTTCCGAATTACAATAGTTAATATCAGCTCTGACTTGGTCCAGTGAATCAGCTAAAGATAGATCTTGTTTTTGTAATTCTTTATAGACAGTTGTATAGAATAGTAATTCTTTTCAATATCATTTAAATTATTTTGTAAACTTTCCTTTTCTAAAATTGTTTTGATAGCTACCGCATCAGAGTCATAACCACAAGACTTGGAGATTGGCACATGCTAAGGGGGCCTCCCCCTTAGCGTGTGCAATCCAAGTCCAATCTCCAAGTCTTGTGCTGCAGTGGGTGAATTAAGACTGCGAATGATGATGATGATATTGATACGTTTCTCAATTTACGCCTCCATGTAATATTTATGAAATTACGGAAAATAATTCTTGATAATTTTAAAATACCGGAATTCCCGAAGCATATCCATACTAACCTATCGTTTGAGTCATTGACCCTAAATCGTTCTACCTATTCCGATCACTGTCATGATTATGAAGACTACGTGCACTTGCTCTTATATTTTTAGATGGTATCTACGAGCGTGGTCAAAAGTTCTTAACAAATGGCGCATAATGCATGCACTTACCATTGTAACCATTTTATTTCGGCTCGTTTCTCTTGTTAGAGTGTTATGACCTGGCTAACGAGTTGAAGAATGTTTGTACTACACTTTTGTTATTAATGTTAGCTATCTGCTACATTAGACAGCACATTATGGTTTTAGGTTCACAAAGCTCTATTAAATGAAACTTTTAAGCTGTTGTAATTTCTTTTGGTCATTGAACTTTACAATTACCTCTAATTTTTTAGACAAAATCCGAGCTAAAAGCGGATTTTTCGCAATATCAACGCGTGATTAAACGGGGAGGGTTTTTTTCGAAATAACTGAATTGCTGGTGACCGCAGATAGCCATGCTGTTAGTTTTACCTGACTGTGGCCAGCGTAGAGGGCGCTTAGCCGTAGTTGGCACGGAACCTTAATCAAAGTAGGTTGCCTCGCAGAGATCGCTCTTCGCGATAAGGCCGCCCATTAACAGCATATTTCGTATTAGTTTTTTTTTCCTGTCTTGTGTATCTTTTATGTATTTGGTGTGCAATAAAGAGTTATTGTATTGTATTGTATAGTAAACTATTTATGAAACATTTTCAGACAAATCCCGCGTTAAAATTGGATGGAACCTTGTCAAAGCAAGACCGATGTGGCGCGGTGGGCGATGGTCCGCCTGCGACGCAGGAGGTTGCGGGTTCGATTCCCGTCTCGGAACAATTGTGCGTACGATCTGCAGATATTTGTTCCGGGTGTTCTGGTCGTTTTCATATAATAAAAAATATCTATCTATGTAATATATTGTATTATGTATATCAGTTATCTAGTACCCATAATATTATTATATTTTCACGGGTTCGGATCGGTTTCGGATCGGACGTAGTGCGAAACCGCTCTTAGAATCATAAATTGATTCCTTTCAACTTTTATGCCCCAGCGACTAGTAACTCAAACAGTCAGGTCTCAATCAACTATTCATGAACCTTATTAATTTTCAAATTAAGAGCGCGGATCAAAGTTGAGGGAGGAATAATTTATGTGTCTTGCTATTACTGCTCATCAAAGTTGTAAGGAGCGTTCTAATATAAATTGAGGGAAGGATTAATCCGACCAATTTCCTTCTTTTCTTACTTTAGTTGGTGATCGAATGATCCAACGAATAATGCCTCTGAATCCTATAATAATAATAGTCTGCTTTGTCTCTTTGACGACCGATGTGGCGCGGTGGACGAAGATCCGCCTGCGACGCAGGAGGTTGCGGGTTCGATTCCCGCCTCGGAACAATTGTGTGCACGATCTGCAGATATTTTTTCCGGGTGTTCTGGTTGTTTTCTATGTATAATAAAAAATATCTATCTATGTAATGTATTGTATTATGTATATCAGTTATCTAGTACCCATAACACAAGCTCTGCTTACCATGGGGCTAGATAATGATGTGTGAATTATCCAGCATTATTTATTTTATTTATTAATTATCCTATAATAATAGTCTGCTTTGTGATTTTCTGGGTCAAAGCTTGTAGTTTGGAACTTGTCTGTTTAGTTTCTAGATGAAATATTTTGTTAAAACTTTTTTTGGAAAAAATATTGATATATATGTATTTTATCTTTGGACTTTATTGCTATTTATTACAATTAAATAATATTACAAATGGGAAAGTTTGCACAGGTGGATGTAGGTTCAACTACATGCTAAAACTACTGAACGGATCAGGTAAAAGTTAGATATATGTACATATAGCTTTAGGACTAGACCTGAAATAAATAAATAAATAATGCTGGACAATCCACAGAGCATTATATAAATAAATAAGAGTGAAGGTTCATCCATATAAGTTAAGTAATAATTAACCTTGTCACACTTAGTACAATATACAGATTGTCCATACCTGATACCCTGCTTCCAAACCGCCCATTACCGGATGACCTAAGCTGCCATTGTCCCATAGATAATGCATTAGCTATCGATTCTGGTTCGCTTGCGGGTAGCCCTTTATGAACCGAAATGGCCTGTCCAGGCCGTTGTATCGGATATTGCATGTTCAGCTTATTGGGTACAATGCCTTACAACTCTAGCTGGTCGTAGATAGCTTTAGTAAAATTTCACACTTTGATAAGTTTTGACATATAGGTAGGTAAATTATCAGCCTGGATACGTCCACTGGTCAAACGATGCTACGATAAGTGGTCCTGAGCCATCTTTTTGACTGTTCTTAAATAATGCCTTACAACTCCAGCTGGTAGTAAATATAAATAGTTTGACATTGAAACATTATCAGCCCGGATACGTCCACTGGTCAAACGATGCTACAATAAGTGGTCCTGAGCCATCTTTTTGACTGTTCTTAAATAATGCCTTATAACTCCAGCTGGTAGTAAATATAAATAGTTTGACATTGAAACATTATCAGCCCGTATACGTCCATAGGCCTTCTCAAACGACGCTAAGATTAGTGGTCCTGAGCCGCCCTTTTGACTGTTCTTGAAGATCATCATCAGTTCAGTCATGGATCCTAACGTTTCGTGTCTAATCGTATTAGAGACATTTTATTGTAGAAAAAGTTGTGCGATAAGCAACCGATAAATAATCTTTTAAATCAACTTCTACCTACGAAAATCCCGCGTGGTTGAAAATCAACCCAAACAATTTTCATAAAAGCAAGTTATGCGAACAAGCTGCCTCTTTGACGAAAGGCGGAGAAGGGGATGCAAGAATTTGAGTAAGAGATACCTACCTGTATCTCTTAAGGGTTTAAAAAATATATTAATATAAAAAAAGTTAGAATAGTTGCTATTTTAAAAAGATTTCTGTATCCGAATTAGACTGAGAAGTTAAAGTTAGAAGAATAAAATTGACAAGAAGTAAATATGTCAAGAAAGTCTTAAGCATTTTAACCCTCAAGTATGTACCTACATAACTTTGTCGAAGATGCCTTGATTTTTTCGCTAGTGTAATTTTTTATGTTTTGGAATGGTAACAAGCCTTTGATTTTATTAATTATTATTTTATTTTATTGTTTTTATTCCAGTTTTAAATAAACGCGAATTGTAAGACCAAAAATGTGAAGTTATATATTAAATATTTAGAATGGGACGGAACCTTAAGAAAATAAATTTTATTTCGACAAGGTTCCACCCAATTATAAAATCACGCACAAATACTAAGTATACTCCTATATTTCCGACCCACTGTCCAAGTTTGATATTGCCACGTCCATTTTAACTCCCCGGGGCGAAATGGAAATCTAACGCTGTTTAAAACTACCTCGATCGCGCATAACGCGAGGACTGACATGGCAATTGAGTAATTAAGTTCAAACATTGGCCCTAGTTTGCATCTGGTCCCGGGTAATCGGGTTAGGTGAATTATGACGACTATGGGATGTGGTGTGAGTTGGGGGAAAGCGGACCTGCCCGGCTTCGCACGGTTTTAGTATGGAACCCTAACTTTTTTGAAAATATAATATAGTCTATATTCACCGGGATAGTGTAGCTTCCCAACGTTGAAATAATTTTTCGAATCGGTCAAGTAGTTTCGGAGCCTTACAAACAAACAAACAAACAAAAAATCAAAACTTTCCTCTTTATAATATTAGTATTAGATCAACGCACGTATTACGTTACGTAAACATTGTCTTTTTAAGCTACCATTATTTCTAGTAAGCTCTTTCGTAAATAAACTCGACGTATATATGTATATATATTTTTTTTGTATCTATGCTCATTGAAACTCACTGTTGAGTAGGCCTGTTGCCAGACACAGTTTTTCCGCCACCCTGACAGTCAATAAATAAGGCTGGTTTTATAGTCACGCCGCCGCTGCGCTGGACGCTCCGCCGCCGCCGCCGCTGGGCAGCGCGCTGTTAACGTTTACTGATAAGCGTTATTACTGAACGGCGCTGCACAAGTGCGCGACTTTGAAACGCAACTACTATCCCCATACATCTCCGAACGCGCGCACTCCAACAACGGCGCGGCGCTGCCGAAACGCGTAACAAGAAAACCAGCCTAACACAATCCACACAATTATATGCCCCCAGCAAAGAAGAGCTTGTGTTTTAGGTACTAGATAATAAATAGATATTTTTCATTGTACACAGTAAATAAATAAAATTCTATTCATCCCTTGAACCAACTCAATCCAAATCTTCCAAAAAATATATTGTTACTCTCGTAATTTAGACTCGCCTTACTCCTACCACTTAAACCAGTTTAGTAAACCCACCCGTCATGTACAGTTCACACGTTGCCCGAGGCCCGCCTTCACTGAAAATAAAATACAACGTAGCTCAATCCTGTTTGTTTTTCAACATACGCCCGCGGCAAAGGTAAATTAAAAGGTTTCTTAGCTTCTCTTTTTACTTTATCGTGCGTGTTTCTGAACGCACCTTTTGCAACCGAATATGAGGGAGTCGATGAACATATGCGAATCTTTTTATACATCATCATCATCACCCTATCGTAGTCTACTGCTGGACATAGGCCTCCCCTAATGAGCGCCATAGCGCCCTGTCTTCAGCTTGACGCATCCAGCATCTCCCTGCAGTCTTTCGCAGATCGTAATCCCACCTGGAAAGAATGCTAGCAGGTGCTGGATGCGTCAAGCTGAAGAGAGGGCGCTGTGGCGCTCATTAGGGGAGGCCTACATATGTCCAGCCGTGGACAAATATCGTCTGATGGTGATGATTGATGAGATGATTTGACCTGACTGATGATTTGATTTGATGCCTGAGTTTCACCAAACAAAAATAACTTTTTCTTCGATAAATTCGATTTTCTTAGTTCATAGTGTTGTCAACGATTCCATGCAATGTTTCGTTCAGCGAGTACGTCACTTAGACAAGATTAGGCGCTATTAAGTTCCCCCTGACATCTTCAGCAAAAAGTTGTTGATTTCCATCGCTGTCCCGTAAGTCGTAATACTCGTGTATCTGCCGGGCAATTCATCTCCCCGCTCTAATCACATGGGACAAGATTGATGATACACATCGCATGTGAACTTTTATAGATCTACAAAGAGTTTAGAACTATTAGTAAAAGTAAAAAGATTTGTATATTACCATAACAGAGACGAAATACATACTTTTAATAATTAACATTAAAATAACAGAGAAACTGACGAAGTTTCTATCTTAAAATAAAGTGTACACAACTTTGTACGTAGGTACGAGTAAGTAAGACTCTCGAAATAGGTTACATAGGATATAATGGTAGTGGAGTACCATACTTACCTTTAGATCTTACTAATTAGGTACTGAGTGATCATTAGTCATTTGAGCATTTTGTAATGAGTAGGATTTGCTACCGGTACTATAGCGGTAGTTATGCTATTTTCATTTCGATACATTAAAGTATCGATACTTTGCCAAAAGTACCAAAGCTGTTCTCACGACGACGTTGCCAGCTCTCCATTCCTAAGCGTACCGACCGAGGAGGGTCACGTGCGCGCGCGCGCTTTTGCCAACTTCGTTGGTATCGATACTTTACGCGCATAATATCGGTAAATATACCGATACTCATTGAAAATACCGATACTTTATATAAACCAATGAAGTACCGGTACTTACAAGTATCGCTACTTAAAAAGTACCGGTAAAATGTATATCGATACCTATGATGGTATGGACCACGTCAAGGTCAGACGTACCGGTACTTGAAAATACCGATATTCCAAGCCCTGGTAATGAGTCATTATACAATGCTCTAAGTAACTCTACTAATTGCCATGTCTAAGCTTTCTCTAGCTCTGCGATGTATCCGATACTCCATCCGCAGCATTCATTCCTACCGCGCGAAACACCGCGGCGCGCCACAAACCGCACATTTATCAACATGACACTTTATATTATTCGATTTAGAGTTGAATTTTGAATGTAGGTTTTTATTTTATAGAGAAAATTCTATACTGATTTTTTGTCTGTAATATTAATATTCGTTTTAGAGTTCAATATTAAATGCAGGTTTTTGATTTCTATAGAAAATTATGTACCTACTACCAACTGAATTTGATAATTTTTGTCTGTAGGTATAATGTTAATGGTTAATGGTGAAGGTTGCGGAAAATCGCTACTATGCAGGCCGTGCATAAGCAGGCAATCTTTGAGGAAGATCTATGTCCAGCGGTGGACGTCATTTTTTAATCTAAATAAGTGTTGTCGTTTAAGAATTACTCCTTACAAACTCACAAACTTTACCTCTTTTTAATAATCGTATTAAAGTAATGATATATATTCAATATTCATTCATCTATACTAATATTATAAAGAGGAAAGGTTTGATTTTTGTTTGTTTGTTTGTTATGAATAGACTCCAAAACTACTGGACCGATTTGAAAAGTTCTTTCGCCATTGGGAAGCTACACTATCCCTGGTGAAAATAGGCTATAATTATATTTTCAAAAAAGTTAGGGATCCGTACTAAAACCGTGCGAAGCCGGGAAGGTCCGCTAGTAAATAATAACTTAATTAATTAATGACTAATCTTCATAGGTCTACCTATGAAGTCCGGAAAAAGAGTTTAAAACCTGCATACTTGATCATAGTTGTGCTCCTATTTTTAATCAAACATCCTTGTCACCCATGTTTCGCAAAATAAATGAATTTGAATACTTTCATAAGTGACTATTGGCGCTCAAACATATGTATATCTGCAGAAACAGAGTGAATTACGTTCATTTCCTCCGTTCGTTAGCTGAACAAAAGCAACGTGGATTCTACAAAAATAAAAATAAATAGCTTTCTCTTTTTACCCATTCAGATCGGCGTTGCACGAATATGAGTTTCGTATCAAATATTCAAATGATTCCTTCGACGCTTGAACGGTAGGTGGAATCCCAATATTGAAGCCCCTAGCACGAATTAGATGTAACGTTACTATACCGATTGCTGAGTAAAAACATACTAACATTTATATTAACGTATATACAAGTATTTATATATGTTCTGTATAGTATACGAGAGATTATTCTACAATACGCTAACGTGTTTTTGAGTTACACTACTACCTAACGACGGTTACGGCGGCGGCGGCGTGCGGGTTGTTTCATACAAATTTACGTGCACCGCGCCGCCGCCGCCGCCGCCACCACCCGGCGGTGTATGTGTAGTCTGTAGTCTTTCATATAAATTCGTATGATACAACCGGCACGCCTTCTCCTCCGGCGCACCGGAGGCGCCGCGCCGCCGCCGCCGCCACCACCCGGCGTTGTATGTGTAGTCTGTAGTCTTTCATATAAATATTCGTATGATACAACCGGCACGCCTTCTCCTCCGGTGCACCGGAGGCGCCGCGCCGCCGCCGCCGCCACCACCCGGCGGTGTATGTGTAGTCTGTAGTCATTCATATAAATTCGTATGATACAACCGGCACGCCTTCTCCTCCGGTGCACCGGAGGCGCCGCGCCGCCGCCGCCGCCACCACCCGGCGGTGTATGTGTAGTCTGTAGTCTTTCATATAAATTCGTATGATACAACCGGCACGCCTTCTCCGGCGCGCCGGAGGCGAAGGCGTGCCGGGCCGCGCCGACGCCGACGGCGGCCCGGCCACGGTTTCTGCGTGTGGCGGCTTTAAGGGTTAACTTTCGTCTGTGAACAGAAACGTTTCAGCACTCTCCTGCTTTACCCACCGGATGCTCTAACATCCGAATATGGAATCAATTCAGTATTGGATCGAAATGAGCAGGGACTTCGTAAACAGAAAAATAAAGGTTTTATTTTTATTTGTTTCCTTCAAGGGTAAGTATATCTTATCATGATAAGATATACTTGACTCATGACCTATCGAATCACACTAATATTATAAATGCGAAAGTTTGGATGTTTAGATAGATGGATGGATGGATGGATGTTTGTTATTTATTCGCACCAAAACTCCTTAAAAAAACATGCTGAAATTTTATTTAGATGTAGTTCTAAGATAGATAGATCATGCATTTATTCGACACTGCAGGACATGATATAAAGATAACAATAGTAATGGTAAACAAAAAGTTATAGTATAAAAAAAAATTAAAACTAGAGATTTAAAAATTGTGTGTAAGCTTGCCCTAAGTCTGAAATGTAACATGGTTTTAATCACAGTTCTGATAAGATAAAAATAAACTTTAAACGTTTCCATAGACACAACGCGTGCGAAGCCACGGGCAGAAACTAGTTACTTGTAAAAGTTAAAATATTTAGCCTGTTTAATTAACCGCGATTCAACCTCTACTCAAACTCTAATCGCGTTTCGTTAGGTATTTACTTGATCGTAAAAAATCCCTTCACTCGAACGAAACTTTAAATTTTTTCTCTTACAAGTGAAGAAAATGAATTGTCGTCTCAAGGTACCTCACATCATCATCAGCCTACAGCAGTCCACTGCTGGACATAGGCCTCCCCCAATGAGCGACATAGCGCCCTGTCTTCAGCTTGCCGCATCCAGCATCTACCTGCAGTCTTTCGCAGGTCGTCATTCCACCTGGTCGGAGGGCGTCCTACACTACGTTTACCGAGTTATGGTCTCCACTTAGCGAGATATGGCCGGCCAACTGCCGCTTAAGCTTGCTAATGCTTAGAGCTATGTCGATAACTTTGGTTCTCTGTCGGATGTATTCGTTTCGGTACCTCACGATCTACCTTTAATGCCCCTCAAAACATTTTTGGCATTTAACGACGATGACCAAATTAAGGACGAAGAATACCGAACTTGAGTATGTTTTGAAGGAATGCTCGAGGCCAATCAAACGAGTTTGAGTGGAGGATTAGTTCAAGACTACTAAAGAATCATTTATAACCCGTTAAAATGACCACCATGATATTTCATACCAGCTGTTTCCCGCGGTTTCACCAAATCTTACATTCTACATTTTAATTATTAGCCTAAGTTCACCGCGGATAGTGTAGCTTCCCAACGGTGAAATTTCAAATCGGTCCAGTAGTTTCGGAACCTATTCAATACAAACAAACAAAAAAGCAAACCTTTCCTCTTTATAATATTATAGTATAGACGTACAAAGGCCGGATGCATTTTCCACCGAAAAAAGGCGCAACGGAAGATTTGAAGGTATTTTCAATGCAAGCTTTTGGTTTTTTATAAAACTCTTTTTCTAATGTTAATATGTTGTCCCAGTTTTCGCATTAATCATTTCTGTTTCCCCGAAGACCGAATCGCTAAATCAATCATTTTACATGATATCAATGTAATGTAATATAGATCGATCGGGTAAAAAATACCAATCTATACCATTAAATAAAATTTGTGAATGGCTTATTCCAGTTTTCCCCCTTGACAAATCCCCCCTGAGGGGGAAAACTGAAATCGATGAAACTCAATTCCACTTTTCCCCTCATTAAATAATTTTATAAGGATTTTTTGGCAAAATTAAATGACATTCAAGTTTTATTTTTATTTTTTAGCACAATTCACACCGCATTATCTAGCCCCATGGTAAGCAGAGCTTGTGTTATGTCCTTACGGGTACTAGATAACTGATATACATAATACAATATATTACATATGTATAGGTATTTTTTACCATACATAGAAAACGAACAGAGCACCCGGAACAAATATCTGCAAATCGTACACACAATTGTTTCGAGGCGGGAATCGAACCCCCTGCGTCGCAGGCGGACCTTCGCCCACCGCGCCACATCGGTCGTCGAATTCGAAATAAGCCTTTGAAGAAAAACATGACATTTTATGATACTAAAAACACCAATTTTTTTTTTATTAATTAGAAAGTTTGTCTGACTGGTTTTAACTGACCTGCATCCAGGCCCAGCAGTAGACTAATATAGGCTGTTGAGGAGGGTAACTTAGGTTTCTTCTTTTATTTCTAAAAATAAGTTGATTATGGCCATGCTATAATTCTACACGGACGAAGCCGTGGCCAAAATCTTGTATTGAATAAATCACATTTTCATCATATCATTTGTATTTACAAATCTTTCTCCGATGACAATTGCTTTTTACAGAGTATTACATCATTTTATCTATAATATTTATTCTGATTGCTGAAAGCTTTTCATGCTGATGCGGAGAAGTAATATTAATTTCCATACAGATGATAAACCGATAAAACAGGTGCACTACTCTGTAAAACCATTGTACGAGGATAGCAACCTTCTGGAGTCGACTAACTCGCTCCAACAACATCATCCTGAGGGCTGTCTCTGACTTCCTGGCCAATCCCATATACAGGCACTGGATTTCTATCCACATGGACGGAAACAAAAAAAAGGCATCTATTTTACCTAGGTTAGCTCTAGTTTTAATATATTTTTTAATTTTTTCCATTGTTTACTGTATTTTTGTTTGTGATATGGGTCTTTTTCTGTGCCTGAAATAAATTGATTTTATTTTGTTTTTTTTATTATTATCGATTCACTTGGGAATGGGTTCTAGAAAATACTTATTATTCCGTAGCAGAGTTCTACGAACTACCAATTATTTAAATATTATAATAAAATACTATTAACTATTAATATGCAATATATTAATTTTTATATCTATTGAATACCGTTTTTTAACATGTAAATTGGTTATCAATAAATGATTTGTATTTGTATTGATTCCCTTTAGCCGCGTTAAGATATTTATTAAATAAATAAATAATCCTGGACAATTCACACAGCATTATCTAGCCCCATGGTAAGCAGAGCCTGTGTTATGGGTACTAGATAACTGATATACATAATACAATACATTACATAGATAGATATTTTTTATTATACATAGAAAACAACCAGAACACCCGGAACAAATATCTGCAGATCGTACACACAATTGTTCCGAGGCGGGAATCGAACCCGCAACCTCCTGCGTCGCAGGCGGACCTTCGCCCACCGCGCGACATCGGTCGTCTATTATATATTGAATTACCATTCGATTATGAGAGTGAGGGAATAGTGTTCCTGTGTTTGCACGTACACTTGTGCACTATAATTTATGTCCTGCATACATGGCTAGTTTTTGATGAGACTGGCCGCGGTGTTCTAAATTCTGCTAAGATGACATCATTATCAATAGGGCTTTGGTCGTTCAAATGAAAAATAAATTAAATTATGTTTATAAAATCAAAATCGACTGAATGATAGATTTGACATAAAGTCATTTAAAACGGGATATTTACCATGATTTTATTTTTGAGTTTTCCAATATTCCGTGATCATGGCGCATGAAACTGTGCCGAAATATTGGAAAACTCAAATACCAAATCATGGTAAATATTTATTTATTTATTTATTGAGATAATAACATCATTACAGGTTTTTTTATTAAGCCCTAAGGCGATGTTATAACTACTTATACTAATAATTACATACTTTTGGACATACATACAATACTAATTAATTTATAATTTTGTTTCAATAACATTTTGTGCCTTTTTCATAGCTTTCGGCAGGCAATATCTCGTTTTAAATGACTTTAATGTTTATAACCATGATAGTCTCAAAAGATTCGACCTATATCGAAATTGTTTCATGGTAGGCCCCCAGACGGTAACATGAGTGATATTGCAATCGAGATAATTGGAGGCGGAATAGAAACGCCGATGATTCAAACTGCAAATTACGATGTATATCATTTTATATCATTTCCGACAAATTTTGATATCATTTTGCATGCATGAGCTTCTTTATAATTAATGGGCAGATCTTTTACAACATTATTATAAATTAATTGTAATACTAGTTTCTGCCTGCGGCTTCACACGCGATGTTTCTATGGAAACGTTTTAATATTATTTCTATACGTTTTATTCACTTTTATTCCATTCCTAGAACTACTAACTAGCTGTATGCAAAATTTCAGACCGATCCGTTCAGTAGTTTTATCATGAAGTAACAAACATCCATCCATCCATCTAAACTTTCGCATTTATATTATGAGTGTGATTCATTGTTGATTTGATTTTATTTGATAAAGAATTTATTTTTACAGAATACACAATAATTGCTATTGGTGGTCAAGCGGGTCTTACAATATACATAATTTGTTAACATAGCCACTGCCCAGTCTCTGCGTGGGAATGCGACGCGCCGCCTGACGCAGCTGCAGACGTACGTACATGGGCGTCGTGGTCAATGAAAGTGTTAACCTACACAGGGCCAACAAACAGTGTGTTCGGAATGATATCCAGATTTGCGTGTGATCTCAGAATAATAATTATTAATCCAAGTGGCTGTAAACCTAACCTGTTACTCTTTGTACCACTATGCCAACGGAGTATCAGGTCATTTGCGCAAAAGAAAAGAAACTTCTTTATGCGAAGGGAATTTGCGCTATTAGAAATATTGTGTAAATAATCTTATTTGATAATAATTTATGGTATAAAATGTGACTTGTCTAAGTGCTTATTTTGTAAGCCTAAAGAAATAAAACATTTTGAATTTGAATTCGTGCGAGATTTGCTCAAACAAATCACAAAACATTTTCCCAGGGCTCATAATAATAATATGCTAGAAGGGAATCCCAAGCCCATGTTATGTTAATTTAAAATAGCATTTATTGCTGTTTTAAACTGGCTTTTCATAGACTTAAAATTGCAATGAAATTGCAATATTTTTTTGTAATATATTTTTTTTATTAACTTCTCAAAGGGCCTCTGTGCTGTTGGCTTCGGCCCCACGCAAGCCTTCCAAAGGACCGGGTCACTTTATGGCCCGAGATCATGGTAATGAGAGAAATAAATAAAATAAAAATAAAAAGTATTTATTTCAAGCATTTACACTCATAGGTAATAAACAAGAGAATCTTAAAAAATTAAAGGATTGATGGGAAGGTGGCGCTCACAACAGTGCCTGGTGTACGGGCAGTCCACCCTCCCAGCTATCATTGCGAGAACGCGAACATCCCTGAGTCGCTGCAATAGCGGGACAGCCCCAAGACCGCTCTCAGCGCATTATTGTACTGGACGCGGATGGCGCTGTACGTCGCAAGCGTATACTTCGCCCACAGGCTGCACGTATACAGAGAGGTGCAGTATGCTCTAAAGAGTACCTTACCTTCTTTACCTTCTCTGAGTTACGCGCAAACCTCCTGCAACCGTATTCGCCCGCACCAACAGCGCCCTCCGCTCCCGTTCGATGTCTTCATTGTCTTTGAGGTCGGTAGTGACTATGTGGCCTAAGTACAATAATAGTATCTCAGAGCTCATGATATGCTAGCCCATCAGAAGCGAAACCTGAGCCCATGAAATGTCAGTTTAAAACAGCAATAAAGTTCATTGCAACGAAATTGCAAATTTGAAAGTGCTTTAACGAGTCATCTGGGAGTGAAGGCGACACTGTGTAGCGGGCACAATAAGGTATACCAGTAGGTAAGGTCTAACTTTGATTCGCCCAGAATATATTACACAGGTAAATGGTAAACGTAGTGTAGGACGCCCTCCGACCAGGTGGGATGACGACCTGCGAAAGACTGCAGATGCTGGATGCATCAAGCTGAAGACAGGGCGCTCAACGGGGGAGGGCTATTACATAGGCTGATGATGATGATGATGATATTATACAGGATGAAGAGGAGAGACAGCTCAGAATGTATCCACCTATTCGTACTAGTGCTAATGGCACCGCTGCAGTCATTCTGTGTGCATTCAAATTTTTTTTTTTTTTTTTTTACAAATACAAAAAATTTATTTTCCAAAAGTTTATAATTATAATAACACCTTAACTTAGTTTATGTACATACATTTAAGAGTTTATTGGTTGAGGTGTTGTATAATGGTATTCAACTCGTAACATTTAGATGTGTTTATATTAATGGCATGACATGACAGACAGCTTGTGGACCGCTGGTGTGAATCTTGTGAGTTGCCATTTTGTCACTGCAAAATGTATCTAAAGATAACGATTCAAAAATGTTGTGCTGGCTGGTAGCGGTTTTGGATTAATTTGCTTTCAAGTCGCCATTTCTAGAATTCATTCATCAATTTCGAAATATTTTTTTATTGTGGGTAAAGTCCGCCAAAACCTGCGACAAAATGTCAATTACATGCCCGCAGCACTCCACGACTTGTCATCATCTTCATCAGCCTATAGCAGTCCACTGCTGAACATAGGCCTCCCCCAATGAGTGCCATAGCACCCTGTCTTCAGCTTGCCGCATCCAGCGTCTACCTGCAGTCTTTCGCAGGTCATCATCCCACCTGGTCGGAAGGCGTCGTACACTACGTTTACCGAGTTTACCGTTTACTTACTTACGCTTCACTAATAATCCAGTAATTACCTTTTTTCTCTCTTAGTTAAATAATAAACAGAGAACCTAAACCTTCACAAAATAGAGTCCTATTTTGAGAAGGTTTGTTGCTACTGAAATGTAAGCTTTATTGTGACAACGCCTAGACTTTATCTGGATCTCGCGGAAATTGCTTTCATTTCCTGAAAATTACACGAGTTATGGCTTATTCAATATCCCCACATTTTATCTCGTCATTTTCGAAGATGGGTTTTAATGATGAAGGTTTGGTTGCGAATTTTATTTTCTTGCAGGTGACAAGTCGAAGAACATTAAAAAAGAAAACTATTAAAATAATGGTGTTATTAAAGTTTTCCTTGAGAAATATTTTGATTGAAAACTTCAATCTACCTGATAACTGTTTTTTTGCGTAACTAAGGGACTGGTACGAAATAGAAAATATTATGTAATACCGCATCTAAAAATCTAATAAAAAAAATTGTGGCCGATAAACTGAATTCAGTTCCTTTCAATTAACATTATCTCTTATAATAAAGAATATAGACAAATAAAAAACAGACAGTATACATAATTAAATAAATTGATGTAACTGCAAACAATCTACAGATAGCTTAACTATCTATATCAATACCAGTTGGAAGCGGCCCTAAAACGCGCTGGCTGCTCCGCTGTATGGCAATGAGCTGAAATGAAACAGCTACATTCTAAGTTCGTTCCGCCCAGACAACCAAACTAGAAAACAGGTTGACTACGAAGAAAGAACTTTCCTTGAGGACAACCAGTTATTTCCTTGAGCGAAATGCCCCGCGTGAGGAAAGCCGCGAGTCGAAGCGAGTTCATAATATTCCTAGAACTAGACCTCAAGCTAGCAAAGGAATTAAGCTTAGCTCCAAGAGATAACAACCTAATGTCCTATTGTTCAATAAACCCACCCCAATCTCTTTATACCTCGAATTTTTATCTCCCTTATTTTTATTGCGAGTAAAATCCTTATGGGACGACGGTTATCGTAAAGGGTTGGATATTTGACCTTATATTCCTGTAACGACTTTATGATTTACGATGTGAGCGTTATAGCTTTTTTGTGGACTAAGGTTAGTTCTGGTTCCCGAAGAATTTATTTGATATCGTCTGTTTTTACTGAGCGAAAACCTTTTCGGAATGAACAGCACTAACGACAGTTAAATAATCTTAGACGACCTCTGTGGCGCGGTGGGCGAAGGTCCGCCTGCGACGCAGGAGGTTACTATGTAAATAAATAATAATGTCGGACAAATCTCACAGCCTCAAGGTAAGCAGAGCTCGTGTTATGGGTACTGCATGACTGTATTTACATCGTAAAAACATTTGCCCTAGGAGAATCAAACCCACAACCTCTTACGTCGCAGGCGGGCCCGCACCCGCGGTGCTACATGGGTCGTCCTAAAATTGAATTATTAATATTAACGTGAAGACATTATGTCAAACTTCGCGCTATAACATGATCCCTGTGAACCAATTCGTAGCAACATCCATACAACCATGCACCTACCAAAATACCTCACAGTTGTAAGCTTTCAGGCTCTTCATTAGGCTCAAAAGCCTCTATAAATAACCTCCTTATTTCGAATT
The DNA here is from genome assembly GCA_947044415.1 of Eupithecia dodoneata. Lineage (NCBI taxonomy): Eukaryota > Metazoa > Arthropoda > Insecta > Lepidoptera > Geometridae > Eupithecia > Eupithecia dodoneata. Next base: position 5,013,641 of record OX345678.1, read on the forward strand.
TCACAATCTTTCAAAGGTTTTTAAAGAAATTCACGTTGAGTGCTGCCATCTAGAGCAATAACACGAAGCTTCCGAGATTATAGCATTACTGAAAGGACTTTGCGCTGAATAGCAGCATGAATCGCCCCATTTTAACTGGAATCAACAAGAATGGGGCGTGAGAGATCTTCGCGTTGCCCTATCATGAATGTCTATAAATAGGTAGAGTTCTTTTATGCTATACTTGCTTATGTAGCTTGATTGCTAGGAGGCAGTTTCACTATGAAAATCATAATCATCACATTAGCCTACAATTCCGCTGCTGGACATATGCCTCCACATGAGGAACTGATTTATGGGATACAAAGTAGCCTATATTTTATTCCACGCCTAGAACTACCTGAATGCAAAATTTCAGCACAATCAGTTCAGAAACATCATTCACCACGGGCAAAAATAAATAAATAATAAATAAATAATGCTGGACATTTCACACAACATTATCTAACCCCAAGCTAAGCAGAGCTTGTGTTATGGGTACTAGTTAACTGAAATACATAATACAATACAATACATAGATAGATATTTTTTATTATACATAGAAAACGACCAGAACGCCCTGAACAAATATATGCAGATCATACAAACATTTGTCCCGAGGCGGGAATCGAACCCACAACCTCTTGAGTCACAGGCAGACCTTTGCCCACCGCGCCACAAAGGGCGTCAAAACTACAACGTAAAAACTAACATAAATTCTTGTGCACGGCCTACAAAGTACTATTGACCTAAGCTAAGATTATGTACTAAGCTGTATACATACGAGTACATGTACATATGAGCAAAATAAATAAATCTACTAATAGATGATTATAAAACTTTTTTTCCTATTCTATTCCTTAAACTATTATGGTTTGCTGCGTATAGAAACTGGTTCAAAGAGATTCAATTTCAAAGCATAGCGTTCTACGAGCATGTATAGGTTCTATGCACAGTAGAGGAAGAGAGACAGAGCATATCTGTCGTAAGGTGCAGACAAAAGCGATAAAGCCTTATTATGTACTAGCTGTTCCCCGCGGTTTCACCCGCGTTAAATTCGACTTTTACATTTCTAGTAGCCTGTGTCATCCGAGGATAGTAAAGCTTCCCAACGGTGAAAGAATTTTTAAAATCGGTCCATTTGTTTCGGAGCCTATTCAAAATTATCAAACCTTTGTTGTCAAAAGAGCGTTGCTAGGCAACCACGTTTATTTAGAAAAAATGGCGTATTGATATGCAAGAGGCGTACAACCTAACAAAAGAGTTTCCATTCAGTAAATTGTTATCAAACCTTTGTTGTCAAAAGAGCGTTGCTAGGCAACCACGTTTATTTAGAAAAAATGGCGTATTGATATGCAAGGAATTTTATAGGTACATTTTTCACACCTTGGGTTACATTATTGGAGTTTTAGTAAGCTTCCTTACTTTTTGGAAAATATAATATTGCCTATGTTCACCACGGATATTTAGCTTCCTAACGGTGATAGAATTTTTCAAATCGGTTCAGTAGTTTCGGAGCCTATTCGTTACAAACAAACAAAAAATCAAACTTTTCCTCTTTATAATATTAGTACAGATAAGCCTATTCAAACTGCCAGTTATGTCTTCACACTCCTGAAACTGCTCTCGATCGGGCTCTCGGTTCCTCTACTCTGTTATAACATTAAATTGTATGTTCGACTTTTGTATTCCTTCGTACGTGTATTACGTCGACAAACCGTAGTAAGAAACTAGGTATGAAAAGAAAGTATGACAGTCGATCTTATTTTAAGAACAAGACCTTATATGTATAACAAGCCTTACCCAAAAAAAAATACTAAACAAGTTATAATAATAAAGGTACTTAAACTATTTTTTAGTCTACTCAAAAACAATACATTTTCTTCGTCTTCGTACGGCAGACATAATTGCAGTGTAGCCTTAAGTTCTAAATCCTACTAATATTATAAACGCGAAAGTTTGTAAGTATGGATGGATGTTTGTTACTCTTTCACGTAATAACTACTGAATGGATTTTAATGAAACTTTACAATAATATAGCTTATACATCAGAATAACACATGGGCTACAATTTATAAAGATAATATTGTATATTATCCAAAATATCTATTACCACGCGGGTGAAACCGCGGGGTGCAGCTAGTGCATCATATTTTGATTTTAAGGCCTTTAGACTGGTAGTCTGTGACTGTGACTTCAGTTAATCCAAGATGGCGCATGAAACTGTGCCGAAATATTGGATAGCTCAAAACTCGAGTCATGGTAAATATCCCGTTATAAATGACCTTTGCCCCGCAGTTGGACGTCGATGTCTGACTAATATTAATAAAATTGCGTGAACCCTAAGATAAGGCTAGAGAAAGAGCAAAAAGAAATGCTGGACAATTCACACAGAATTATCTAGCCCCTAGCTAAGCAGACCTTGTATTATGGGTACTAGATAACTAATACACTATATACAATACATTACATAGATAGATATTTTTTATTATACCCACATAGAAAACGACCAGAACACCCGGAACAAATAAATGCAGATGGTAGAAACATTTGTCCCAAGGGCGGAATCGAACCCGCAACATTCTCCATCAAAGCGGAAATTGGTATTGGCCTTTTGGCCTAAGCGATAAAATTTCTATAAGTATCTCGGTTCTTAGCTGGATCTCTTTGGCATCGAGTTCGCGGAGTTTTTTTTTCACACTCTCAATCAATTAATTATTCCTTAATTGTCTTATGCACAATACAATACAATAACTCTTCGAATAGAATAGAATAGAAAGACATTTATTCATAACAACTTAAATTAAACTTCTGAAACTATCATGGTTATTAACACTAAAGTCATTTAAAACGGGATATTTACCATGATTTGATTTTTGAGTTTTCCAATATTTCGAAACAGTTAAATATCCCGTTTTAAATGACAACTTAAATTAACAAATAACACACTTATGGAAATAGGTACATGTAGAGAGTTGTTACAAAAAGGCTCTAACTCAGCATAATGCTGGCTAAGCTCCGCAAGAGACATTCTTCATTGCACAACCAAATAAAAAACAGATACACAAGACAGGAAAAGAAAAAAAAAACAGATACAAAATATGTATTATGTATGCACCTAAGTTTACTCACCATAATTAACAAGAAATTGGAACAATTAATAAGAATTCTTAATAATTGTTCCAAACGAGAGTCGCAATGTATTTTCAGAGTAGCAATGCGGTAACACAAGTGCCTATTGAGACTGGGACGCTTAGATACTGCATGGATATTGTTCAGCTACCCTCATTCATTATGAAAAGCCTCGGAATATCTGGGGAAACATAACGCTTGCTCGCTGAGTATGTTGCAATTTACAAGTGGATTCGGTGTGTATGTTGCTCTTGTCGTAAACAGTTGAGAATATAAATAAATATAATAAATAATGCTGGACAATTCACACAGCATTATCCAGCCCCATTGTAAGCAGAGCTTGTGTTATGGGTACTAGATAACTGATATACATAATACAAATACATTACATAGATAGATATTTTTTATTATACATAGAAAACGACCAGAGCACCCGGAACAAATATCTGCAGATCGTACACACAATTGTTCCAAGGCGGGAATCGAACCCGCAACCTTCAGCGTCGCAGGCGGACCTTCGCCCATCGCGCCACATCGGTCGTCAATATGCAGGTATGTTTCGTTTATCTTGGTGATAATTTTCGTTGTTTTAGTCAAATCCATTAAGCTATAGCTCTATGAATTAGCAAGCTGAAGTGGCAGTGGACCGGCCATATCTCACGAAGAACCGACGGCCGTTGGGGCAAACGTGTTCTTGAGTGGAGACCACGACTCGATAAACGTAGTGTTGGACGCCCTCCGACCAGTTGGGATGACTGATGATTTGTGGATGGATTTGTTATTTTTCCGCTGCGGATTGCACTTTCATGATGTAGCCACCACATATTTTATGCTGACGAGACTGATGAGCTGTGTAAATAAATAAATAAATAATATGTCACTATATACTTTGACGACCGATGTGGCGCGGTGGGCGAAGGTCCGCCTGCGACGCAGGAGGTTGCGGGTTCGATTCCCGCCTCGGACCAAATGTATGTACGATCTGCAGATATTTGTTTCGGGTGTTCTGGTCGTTTTCTATGTATAGTAAAAAATATCTATCTATGTAATGTATTGTATTATGTATATCAGTTACCCATAACACAAGCTCTGCTATGAGGCTACCTGCATGGGGCTAGATAATGCTGTGTGAATTGTCCAGCATTATTTATTTATTATTATTATATAGTTTAAAACGAAGACGCTCCTCGAAAAAATTAAATAAAAAAAATAACATTTTCCCATACAAAATATTCAAGGGTTTCGTAACTGTCAAACATTGACATTATGCGGTACGAAGTTCGCCGGGTCAGCAAAATTTATACACATAAAATTCGCTTCCGCTGTCTATAGAACGCAGCCTTAATCGTACGCCTATTTCCCAATGCACATGCATCTCTGATAAGAGCCTAGCTCGGGCTTCCATCAGATTGAAGGCGAATCCAAATTGAACTCCATTACCTACATTATGGGTTCCTCGAGCAATTTCGAACTCAGATGCTTACCTTTATTCGCTTTGAATCATTCGAGGAAATGCTTTCCTTCATTTCAAGTATTAGTTAAGCTCTTTGTAAAAGCTCTTTGGGGAAGTAATTTGTCTAACCACCGCTATTGTGTCTGTTTCAAAGTTTATGTACCTATACACTAGGCAAACTCGATGTAGAGGGTTTGTAAATTATATTCCGAACATATTTCTTATGACTCAAAATGGTGTGACAGCATTATTAACCTGAGACATTACTTTTACCCGCCTCATTAATAAAAATCTGATTTATGCTTACTAACATAGTATAAAGGAAGGTGTTATGCTGGACAACCGAAATACAAACAGCTTAATTTTTTTTATTTGATGGGACAACTGCTATATGTAATACAATACATTACATAGATAGATATTTTATATTATATATAGAAAACGACCAGAACACCCGGAACAAATATCTGCAGATCATACACACTGTTGTTCCGAGGCGGGAATCGAACCCGCAACCTCCTGCGTCGCAGGCGGACCTTCGCCCATCGCGCCACATCGGTCGTCAAATTATTGCACATCAATCACAGAAAAAAAAACAGTAGAGAACTAACAAACAAAGATACAGATGCACAATGGGCGGCCTTATCGCTAAGAGCGATTTCTTCCAGGCAACCTTTGTATGGACACGTAGAATAAAATCCTTTTTTATATTAATTTAAATAAAAGGGGAGAACTGAGTGTGTGTGAATCTTTAGATACGGCGAAGTTTCTCTTCAAATATTGTATTTCCGTGGTATTTTCTCTAACATGGTTGATTATATTAAGCTTCGTCCTCGGGATAATAGAATACAATGTAGTAACGCCTCTAGTGTAAGCCATTCCGCACTAAATTTGAGATCAAAGCACAAAATAAATCAACACTATCCCACCTAACCCTGCGCACCCATTCGTTTTTTAGTGCTCGCCAAGTTCGCACGGTTAACACTTAATTTCAGGTGTTTAAATAATTATAACAATAAAGAGTGAATAATCATCGTGATCATGCCTAAACATAAGAAACAAGAAGATTATGAATACATAAGGAGAAAAATTAAAAAGTACAAGAAAAAGTTAGAACGGCGCCGTCGTTCTAGTAGTTCGTCAAGCAGATCGGAATTGGAAGGTCAGTGATGTGTAAATCATAATATACCTATTTTTGTGTGTACCTATTGTGTACCCACTATCTACTTATTTTGGTACTTATACAGCCTATTTCAGAAAATATTATTTTTTGTCCCTTACATAATAATTGGCCGTACATGGCCTAAACAATGACGCTCCTTATGATCGGTGTTTACATTTTAAATTCTGGGACTCGAATAGGGGCCGATGTTGGGTAGCTACATACCTACCTGACCTTAGCTTGCCCTAAACAATGGCATTACTTGTGGTCGATGTTTATATTTTAAATGCTGCTGCCGCTGCTGGGTTTGCGTCTCTCTCTTTGGAGTTATGACTACCCATACCAGTTTTGCGAATAGTACTTTGGGCTATTTCTTAACTGATAAGCAGACATATCATTTTATAAGATACCTATATTTACATAGGTTATTTCTTACCTACCTGGGATTGCGTCCTTCTCTTTGGAGCTGTGACTTCCCAATAAATAGTTTTGCGAACAGTACTTTGGTCTGTTTCTTAACTATAGTAGGAACACTGTTGATTACAAGATACACAAATAAGAAGCGAGGTCCATGTACTTGTTGAGAATGACCAATCGGATTTATCAGTGAAACCCAAACCAGCCAACCAGATGACCACATCATGACACTCCCGGAACTGAGTGTGGGCGCCATACAGGAAGTAGTCCAACCTTATTCTCTAGGCGCCAGTGCTGTCCTCAATGAGGACTTACCGAGTTCAGAGTCCATGCGGTGAAGAGTCCACCAATATGATATTGGATAGTATTTTTTTTTGAACTGTTAGGCGAGGACCCTACAGTTTCATGCTCATATGGTCCGGAAATCCAGAAAGACTCAGCGGTGCGACTGGAACACATCGCTACTGTGTAAGGGAAATTAAGAAAGAGTTATATGAAAAGTACCTGATTCCAGATAACTGCAAGATTATTGACGCCCCAGCGATGAACCCGGAAATGAAAGTGGCTATGAGCGATGTTGCGGCAAAACGCGACAAAAACATTAAGTTTCGTCAGAAACAAAATGCTACAGCGATATCCTGCTGAGGTCAAGTAATGACCAAACTTTTCGCTTATGAAAATACTGACCCTTTCATAACCAAGATGATTATGGATACCCAACGTATCATATGTGACATCCAGTACCACGATTCGTCAGTACGAAGAAACTTTGTATTGACCGCCTTAAAAAAGGAAATTAAGGACCAAATACAGAGCACAAAGCCCGATAGTTTGTTATCCGGTCAAGAGCTTGGTGAAATATTGAAAACGGCAAAAGCCGTAAGCAAATCTGGAACCGAACTTAAAGTCCCAGCAGCTAAGTCATTTCAACACAACAATAAGAGAACGTCTGATATGCGTCAAAATCCGGCAAAACATTTAAACTGGAGGGGCCCTTATCCTCCCCGAAAGCCACCCAATTATCCCTAACATCCGAGGGCGAAAGCCATAGTCGAACAACAATTGGCCATACAGCTCATCGAAACCATCGCCAAGACAGCAACAACAACAGCCGCGCAATCACCGGTAGATGTGGTAAAGTACGCAGGCAGATTGTCCTTTTTTTATGACCAATGGTCATAAATTACTATTGACCCGTTAATACTTTCTTGTATTCAGGGATATGAGATTCTATGTATTTTCACATTCGGTGGTTCAACTGTCTTTTCCGGCAGTACAAAATTATTATCACAAAGAGAAACATTTATTTCATATTGCTATTAGTGATTTGTTGTCAACTAGAGCTATATCTAAATGTCAACCCGTTGAGGTCCAGTTTCTATCAAGTATTTTCTTGGTACCGAAACTAAATGGAAATAACGGTTTATTTTAAACTTAAAAAATTTAAATAATTTATTACCACACATTATTTTATGCTAGAAGATTTACGTACTGTTGTATCATTATCAACCAAAGAATGCTATATGACGAAGATTGATCTTAAAGATGCCTATTATTTTATCAGAATACACCCCGAATCTAGGATGTATTTAAGGTTTCAATTCGCTCAAACAATGTATGAATTTTATGGCTTATGTACATCACCATTTATCTTTACTAAGATTATGAAACCTATTGTCAGGTTACTACGTTCTGCTGAACTAATATCCACCAATTACCTTGACGATTTTTGGCTAATGAATGGGACAATCTTATAATGAATGTTTGGACAACACGAAGTTAACTACAAAGCTAACCTCTCTTGGTTTTCTTATAAACGAACAAAAAAGTTGTTCGATTCCCGATAAAAAATGTTTATTTCTGGGATTGATACTAGATTTTTAAAATTATCAGATAACATTACCCACAGAAAAAATTAAGGGTTAAAAAAGAAATACAAAAATTTACAACAATCAAGTCATGTAAAATTCGTGAGTTTGCACAATTCACTGGGTTACTAGTTTCCATTTGCCCCGCAATAGATTACAGTTGGTTGTACACAAAATATTTTGAGCGAATAAACTAATAAATAATACTTAAATCTTCAACCAGATGACAATTATGATAAGATTATGAAATTACCGGAAACATTACAACCTGAACTTAATTGGTGGTATGATGCATTGCAAAATCCTTTTAGTAACATAAAAGAGGTTTCATATGCACTAGAAATATTCTCAGATGCCTCAACTACTGGGTGGGGGGCAGCCTGCGGACAGGAGACGGCCAGCGGGTTGTGGAATGTGCAAGAACGTACACAACATATTAATTATTTAGAAATTCAAGCGGCTTATTTTGGGTTAAAAGTTTTTGGTAAAAGCTTAAGAAACTGTCGTATTTTGTTGCTTGTCGACAATACAACGGCCATCTCTTACATTAATTAAATGGGTGGCATTCAATTTCCACATCTCACTGATATAACCAAACAACTATGGCAATGGTGTGAATGTCGCAAATAACATGTTATGGCTTTTTATATTAAGTCCTCAGACAACTCAATGGCTGATGCAGAATCAAGACGCATTCACCCAGATATAGAGTGGGAATTAGATGAAAGGGCATTCCAAAAAATTTTTTCATCTTTTGGAATACCTCAAATCGACCTTTTTGCTAGTAGAATAAATAAGAAGTGTAGTCAATATGTTTCTTGGCATAGGGACCCAGATGCTATGACTATAGACGCATTCACAGTTTCGTGGAAAAAATATTATTTTTATGCGTTCCCCCCGTTCTCAATGATATTAAAAACATTGCGTAAAATTAAATTTGACCAAGCTAGAGGTGTTATGATTGTACCACTTTGGCCCACACAAGCTTGGTACCCTTTATTTAGAAGTCTTTTGATTGCAAGTTATTACTTTTAAAGCAATTAACAGGCCCATTGTTTCTTACCATTCCAGCAATCACAACATACACACCAAGATTACCCTGGTGGCAGGAATGTTATGCGGACGGCGTGGTTAAAGAGGAGTATACCCCCGTCGACAATGAATATTATGATGGCCTCTTTATCTGAAAATTCTATACAACAATATAATGTCTACTGGAGGCGTTGGTTCCAATTTGTAACGGAGCTAATAACTGTAATTTCTATAATGCCTCAATTCCACAAATATTATATTTTCTAAATGTACTTTATGAAGAAGGTGCCCAATTCGGAACACTGAATAGCTGTAGATCTGCACTAGCTCTACTCATGGGTAATAATAATATAGGTGAGGATGATAGAGTCAAACGTTTTTTCAAAGACGTATTTCGGTTACGACCTCGATTACCCAAATATTCTATGACATGGGAAAAATCACGTGTGTGGTATGGTGGGCTTCAGCCTATTTTAGTTTTGCCATTTTTTGAAGAAAAACCAGAAATACGCCCGGGAAAAACATTAATAACATATTTAGAGAAAACATCTTCTCACCGCAATAATGTTAACTCTCTTTTCATAAGCCCTAGAAAACCACATAAAGCTGTGGGCTCACAAACATTGAGTCGATGGATTAAGGACACCTTACGTGACAGTGGAATTGATGTGAATATCTTTACTGCTCATAGTACTAGACATGCTTCCACGTCTGCAGCCCATAATTTAGGGATTCGTTTGGATCAGATCAGAAAGACCGCCGGATGGAGCGGTTCTTCGGAGACATTCTTTCGATTTTATAATAGAACTGCTACTATAAATGATGTCGATTCCTTTGCTAAAGCAGTTGCTAGTGGGTTGCCTTTATGATAAGCTTATTATATTACATTATCTAAATATAAGTATAATTGTTGATTCTTAATTGAAAGAGAATGACATGATTATGTTACGTTTAGCTTTTATAAGGATTGAGGAAATATTCCACAGTAAAATATATCTCTATCTCTAAAAGTCTACATTGTATTCTATTATCCCGAGGACGAAGCTTAATATAATTAATGATTAAACGAACTTACCTGTACGTGAAGTTCTATCATAATTATATGAAAGCTTCGTCCGAAGGGATAAGCAACCCTCCCTCCCTATCTATTGGTAGTCACCAGTAGACCCATGATATTTTCTGTGAAATATTTTATATAGCAGTGCTCTAAACTAGATGAGTGCGCAGGGTTAGGTGGGATAGTGTTGATTTATTTTGTGCTTTGATCTCAAATTTAGTGCGGAATGGCTTACACTAGAGGCGTTACTACATTGTATTCTATTATCCCTTCGGACGAAGCTTTCATATAATTATGATAGAACTTCACGTACAGGTAAGTTCGTTTAATCATTAATTATACTCGCTCACTGTTGAGAGCAAACTTATGATTGCGAGTCTAGCATTCGACCATTTAATTCTATTTTTATTAGTGGGAACGATTAAATGGGATATGATTTTGGGTTGTTATTTTGGACACATGTTTGTAGCTAGATTTACAAAGAAAATTACAAATTAAAGATACATCATATACGTATTTTGAGGTAAAATACATAAGCTATTTGTAGACTGTTTTAAACAGTCTAGAGCTGATTCTTCTAAATCAACTGATTCAATTTAATACACAAGTAATCGGAAGCGTCCCTAAGACGATTTTTTCATAGCCCCGCTTTTTATCTAGCTAGATTTTATTGGTTTTTTTAGTCTTCTGCATTGTACAGTTTTCTATTCAAATATTAAAAATGCGAAAGTAATAAAGTCTGTCTGTTACCTTTTCACTCCTAAATGGCTCAACGGAACTTAATTAAATTTTACAAGGGGATATTATGATGTCCCAGGGAAGCACATTTATGTGCTTCCCTGGGACATCATAATATATAATATATATATAATATATATTTTTTTTAAATTTATTTATCAACTTAAAGATATTGTTACATAAAAATACTTAAAAATAACACGAAGGAAACCACAAAGGTTTGTATAGATGTGTTATTAGCTGAGAGTCAGCTGAATAAAAAACTCATGGGTTTAACAATAAAATTATTCAATTTCCGGGCAATAAGATTATATTTCTGATTGTATTTTATTTTGCTTATTGACATCTACATATATTGGATTATTTTTGCTCATTGACATATGTACTGTATGTACCTATATTGGATTATTAGTTTTATTAAATTCGATGCTATTGATTAATTAGGTTGACTACACTATTGTATTAGGGTATAACTGCAAAAATAGGTGTAATGCATTAAATAAATTTAAAAAAAATGTACGCTTTTTACGTTTAACGTGAGGAAATCTATTAGGCGGCGTTATTTACCTTTACATATACTCGTAGTTTAGCAACACTTCACCTGAAGTGGCTGACAACCCAACAACTCGCTGAATAGGCCCTCCATTCTGATTAATTTCGAACAGAATTCCTGAATGTAAGGTAAGACATTATTAGAAATTCATTATCCTCAGAAGCCCTTGGGGGTTGCAGCTGAATCCATAGAAATTTACTAATGAGAAAATAGATTTTAAACATTTAACACCTTGAGGCGAGAATGACCTAGTTTCCAAAAACAAAAGATTGTCTCTCACTCCATCTTTGTTAACTGGTAATACCTATTTTAAAACTTTAGAATTTTCATGGTTATTAACAATAAAGTCATTTAAAACGGGATATTTACCATGATTTTATTTTTTTGAGTTATTCCATGATCATGGCGCATGAAACTGTGCCGTAATATTGGAAAACTCAAAAAAAAAAGGTGAATATCCCGTTTTAAATGACTTTAGTGTAATATTTTTTTAGTAATTAGTCAGACGCTACACGTCACAATGAGTTTATGCAAATAAACTTATGTACCTACTACATCAACACACTATAACGTGTTTTTGAGTGGAGACCGCGACTCGGCAAACGTAGTGTAGGGTGCCCTCCGGCCAGGTGGGATGACGACATGCGAAGGACTGCGGGCAGATCCTGAATGCGGCAAGCAGAAGACAGGCGCTATGGCGCTCATCAGGTGAAGCCTATGTCCAGCAGTGGATATGATGTATGTATACAGGGTGGCACATTTAGAGCGGTCAGTATGGGAAAGTCTAAAACTATAAGACATACGAAGATCTCTTCTAAGGTACCATGTCATCGATTTTAGTAAAAAGAAAAACTGCATTCATACATTTTTAAAAAACCTGTACTCAGCTCGGGAATCGAACCCGGATGTTTTGAAAATTAAAACTAACACTATTTATATTTAAATATTGTTACTATGAAACATGATGTCCAAAATGAATAAAATGCATTGTTTTGTTTGCATATCCTTTAATTTATTATAGTAAATTTTCGAAATGACCACCATTTTTTTCAATACAAAATTCAACACGTTTAGGTAACAATCTTACTATTGCGTTTTGTATCTTCAGGTGGTGAATTTGCATTAAAATTGACTCTAACGCTGCTTTTAGGTCTTCAATGGTATCGTAGCTTGTTTTGTACACTTCATCCTTAACGTAACCCCACAAGAAATAGTCTAGTGGGGTTAAATCGGGTGACCTCGCGGGCCATTTGATAGGGCCGTCCGTACCAATCCATTTTTGAAGAAAGTTCTCATTTAAAAATTCTCTAGCTATGTGACTATTGTGAGCCGGTGCTCCGTCCTGTTGAAAATAAACTCGTTCTTTTACTTCTGCTGGCATTTCTCCTAGGACCTCTAAAAGATCTACTAAGATTGCAAGGTACTTAAATCTGTCCAAACGTCCATCATAAATCTTAAGCATGAGAACCTTATTATGAAGTAGGCCAACCCAGCAGTTGAATGAGAATCTAACTTGACGACGTCTTCGTGCACTCGGTATGTTTGTACGAGTAACAAGTTGTGACATCAGCAAAGAGTTATAAACAACCATAGAGACAATTTTACACACCTAAGCGCTTTGAATGTTGTATTGAAAAAAATGGTGGTCATTTCGAAAACTTAGGTACTAAAATAAACTAAAGGATATAAAAACAATACATTTTATTCATTTTACACATCATGTTTCACAGTAACATTTACTGCTTATAACCTACACAATCGATATCTAAATATAAATAGTGCTAGTTTTATTTTTCAAAACGTCCGGGTTCGATTCCCGAGCTGAGTATAAGTTTTTTTAAAATGTATGAATGCAGTTTTTATTTTTACTAAAATCGATGACATGGTTCCTATGAAGAGATCTTCGTATGTCTTATAGTTTCAGACTCACCCATACTGACCGCTCTAAATGTGCCACCCTGTATATGGATATGATACTATAGGCTGATGATGATGATGATGATGACCTACAACAAACATAAAAACCTTACTTCATAATAGTATTAATAGGATCCGAAAGTATTAAATAGTGAGATGATAAAACATTAAAATTTTCATGGTTATATATATTACCACACAATTATAGATATTTACCTACAACGGGATATTATATGCTATATGATCAAGTCAATATAATTATATTCATATTCATATATACATAAAAAAACAAAGTTGGGACTAACTCGAGAACGCAAGACCAAATTTCATGGTTTTTGGTTTGTTGTATTTGTGTTCGTCCCGAATATCAGAATAACTATTAAAAAGACATTGGAAAACTGATGAAAAATAAAATAAAAGAAAAAACATTTTCTCACACACAAGTTCATCATAGGTTTCGTAACTGTCAAACATTGACTGTTAGGCGGTACGAAGTTCGCTGAGTCAGCTAGTATTCATATTTATTTATTGCATACACGTACATACATTGTCACATAATATTTATTCATACATATTTCATAAGTTATTCTGTAATCATGGCGCATGAAATGCGCATGAAACGGTGCCGAAATATTGGAAAGCTCAAAACATTTACAATGGGATACTTGCTTTAATTCGATAAAGCAAGTATCCCATTGTAAATGACTTCAAAAGGGAAATGTTCTGTAATTAGAAAGGAATTACCGTTTATCAAACAATTTCAATAGAATTTACATTCCTCGTTGTTCCTGTGAAATGTCAAGGTATTATTAAAATACCTAGTGTTGAATTGTAAATTTCTAAATTATGGCAGCGTAATTCGGACTGTAGGTACCTATTTGTTAATATCTGATATCGTAATGAGCTTAATAGTGCTTTGATTCGATAAATTTCTATTATTTTATCAAGATAGGGGTATGATCATCATCATCATCAACCTTTGTTAGTCCACTACTGGACATAGGCCTCCCCCAATGAGTGCCATAGCGCCCTGTCTTCAGCTTGACGCATCCAGCATCTACCTGCAATCTTTCGCAGGTCGTCATCCCACCTGGTCGGAGGGCGTCCTACACTACGTTTACCGAGAGATATGATGTTTTATCGAAACTATTTGTGTCTCCTAAAACTTTCTTGGCCTACGACGTTAAAGGGAAATTGTGACACTAATCTCTTAAAACGTAAAAAAAAACTTTTTATTAACAAGATCTACGAGTCTCTAGGAAGTGCTTGAGAAGACTAAATAATCCAACGACCACCAACTCAATATAAAACTTAGTACTTTTGAAACTATCAAGGTTATTAACACAAAAGTCACTTATAACGGGATATTTACCATGATTTTCCGTAAACATGGCGCATGAAACTGTGCCGAAATATTGGAAAACTCAAATATCAAATCATGGTAAATATCCCGTTATAAGTGACTAATACCTATTTATAACATTTATTATTATAAAATGTTATTGTGAATCATTAATAAAAATAAGAAACTTCTGTAAACTCCTGTGTGTGTGTGATTTGTATTTCGTTATGTATTTTTTTGCTACTTATGTATTATTTATGTTTGACATATAAGAATATTCTTATACATTGTACATAATACATTGTACCAAGGGTTTCAATATAATATTCAAAGTAAATTTTCTCATAAATGTAAGTCAAAACGCTAAATTAAGGTTTCTCCTTATTCTTGGTTTAATTTTGAATTTGTGATCGGTTCGTGGAAACTTGTCTCGTATAGAGAATCTAAATATGGGTAATACAAATGTTAAAAGTACTTACCTAAATAAAAAGTTCGAACTAGGAATTTTACTTAAAATGGATAGGTATCAATATCTTGCTAAAGATGTCCGATTTAAACAAATTATTTTCACAAAAGTAGCTACATAATTTATGATTCGTTCATACTGAGTTAGACTTACGTAAAACTAAGAATTTAGGTATAGAATTCTATATGCCAATTTTATACATAATATATATTAACCAATCGCCACGCGAGCGAAGAAGCGGGCAGCGGCTAGTAGGTAGATACCTCCATTAAAAATTAGAAACCAAACTACATTACGTATTTTAAAAAAAGTAACCCACGTCACACCCTGTAGTTCATCAAGAAAAGAAGCTATTAATCGTTCATCGAAACAGAATATTTAAACGTTTCCACACCACAGAATAACCCTAGAAGAGTTATTATGAGCATACATATAATTTTGTTAGTCATCGGCATCACAGCAGTTGTTTTTAATAGTTTGCCTCCGTTTTGTCGCCTCATGATTTCAGCACTAGTGCCATGATCATGACAAGGCGCAAAGTCGATGATGAGTGATGATGTTGACTTCTTGACTTCTATTAGGTATTCCGTGACCAACAAAAGTGAATTCGATTATGTGAACACTACCAACACTGAACCACGCACTGTGCCAAAATAAAGTCTCAAAAAACCATGGTCAATGTAAAATTATAATACTTTTAAGATGATCGATTTGAGTTGCCGTAAGATAATAATAGTGTCACAGTATTATGTAGCTCCAAGCTAAACAGAGCTACGGAGCAGAGAAGTGGACACTCACGGTAGGGCTGGTCTACCAGTTCGAAGTCGCTCAGCGACCTATGGAAAGAGCTATGCTCGGGGTTTCTCTGAAGGATAGGATTCGCTACGAATACATTCGACACAGAACCAAAATCGACATACCTACTCGTAGCTTTGAAAATTAGAATGCTGAGGTGGCAGGCAGTGGGCCGGCCAAATCTCGCGAAAAACGTCGGTTCTTGTTTGCCCCATGCTGGGGCAAACATGTTCTTGAGTGGAGACCACGACTCGGTGGGATGACGACCTGCGAAAGACTGCAGGTAGATGCTGGATGCGTCAAGTCGAAGACAGGGCGCTATGGCGCTCATTGGGGGAGGCCTATCTCCAGCCGTGGACTAATATAGGCTGATGATGATAAGCAGAGTTTGTGTAATATTATGGGTACTAAATGACACAAATCATTTTACCTACTTGGGTACTAAGCGAACAGAAATGTGGTTATGCAATTGTTTTAGAAATAACAATTGCGAGCGGCAATCTAAGCAGCAAAGGTTACTCATCGTTTTTAATTCGGGATTCACAGGATCTCGCTGTTAATCATTTACCCTGGAATGGATCACATTGTGACTCGACAGAATCTTTTATTGTGTTGTCCGCCATTGTGCTTTCGGGCCTTTCTGAGCAGGCCGTTGTAACTACCGTCTAATTATAAGGTCCAATTACAAGCTTGTTCCAAGCTTGGTCCGTGGACATGCTGGCAAGTCATCACATGTATGTATAGTTTGTTTTATTTGGGTTGACAACTTAAACAAGGCAATCTATACTTTATTTATGTCACTGTCATAATGAGCGATTTTTTTGTTGAATTCGTCCCCTGGCCTGGCAATAAGGACACCATAGTTCAAAGTTTAAATTTAAATTTTATTTGATTCCTTAGTATTTTTTAGATTAATTTCACCATGAAAGGAAATGGCAATTTTAATAATACTAACGTACCTATTTTTTTACGATTTATTATCAGCCAGCATTCGAATCCTTTGATGCAAAAATACAGGGTGTAATATTTTATGAAAAATCAATCATTTCGATTTCCTCCAAAAGTAATGATTGCATTCTTTATTGTCATAAATCGAGGTTAACTCTCGTGCTTTCTGATTTACTACTTACAACGATTTGGCTTTCCACTCTTAAAGCCATCTTACCAAGCTTGTACCTATGTATGGTTAAATTTTACAGGTCTAATAATTTTATTTAGTAAAAAGAACTCAAAAATCGATTAACGTCAGGCTTTTTATAGATTTCAATATTTAATAATAAAATCGACAGTATTCAGTTCCTTGAATGCTCGGCTATGTACTTTTCTACCGAAGAACCGACGGCCCCTGGGGCAAACGTGTTCTTGAGTGGAGACCACGACTCGGGTAACGTAGTGTAGGACGCCCTCCGACCAGGTGGGGTGACGACCTGCGAAAGACTGCAGGTAGATGCTGGATGCGGCAAGCTGAAGAGAGGGCGCTATGGCGCTCATTGGGGCGGGCCTATGTCCAGCATTGGACTGCTATAGGCTGATGATGATGATGATGACTTTTCTACCACCATTATAATATTTATTTAGGACAATGTAAAGGCACTTTAGCCTGGAAATATGTTTGTCGATCCATCATTTTGACGAGTTGAGTGCCCAGTCATAAAGTTACTACGTAAATTGATGAAGCTGCGTTACTTAACTTATGGTGACGGTAGAAAATTTCCGAGTAACAGAAAGTAATTAGTTATTCATCATCATCATCAATACCTGGCCTATAGCAGTCCACTGCTGGACATAGGCCTCCCCCAATGAGTGCCATAGCGCCCTGTCTTCAACTTGCCGCATCCAGCATCTACCTGCAGTCTTTCGCAGGTCGTCATCCCACCTTGTCAGAGGGCGTCCTACACTACATTTACCGAGTGAGAGAGACTAAACAAACTTCCTAACACCACACATTCGAGTTTTGATAAAATCTTGTTCATTAAAGCACCAATTGCTTCAGCAACATCCGTACCGTAACGTCTACATCTTTCCGGTAATTAATCATGGGAGTTTAACCCTTATGTGGCACAAAATAAAGCATACATATAAGTTGTCTAAAATCATCACTACTTTGTAATTTATGGCAGCGCTCCAAAGGTGAGACAGTTTTGGTAGCAGGCCAAATTTAATTTCTTCTGATTTTCTGGTAATTATGGCTTAACATCAACTGGCCTGTAATGTGTTGATAAACTGATTAGGATGATGGTGATAAAGATTGATAGTGGTAATTATTTTAATTTAATTTTAAATCATTAACGATTAGACGACCTCTGTGGCGCGTTGGGCGAAGGTCCGCCTGCGACGCAGGAGGTTGCGGGTTGGATTCCCGCCTCGGAACAATTGTGTGTACGATCTGCAGATATTTGTTCCGGGTGTTCTGGTCGTTTTCTATGTATAATAAAAAATATCTATCTATGTAATGTATTGTATTATGTATATCAGTTATCTAGTACCCATAACACAAGTTCTGCTTACCATGGGGCTAGATAATGCTGTGTGAATTGTCCAGCATTATGTATTTATTTATTTACAATTAATTTAGTGAGATTTGAATTTTGCAACAGTTTTAAACATTTTCTTGGGTAGTCCACCTTATTAAGTCTAATTATTTCCCAGATCAGAGGCTCTCTGTAATCACGCAGCACAAAAATGTGCAGTCTTGGACGTGATTTAAATCCCTTGGCCAGAGATTCTGAGTTGTCATTGAATTTCGGGATTCAATGACGATTCCGTGTCGTGTGACTCTGCTTTGGACAGTTGTCTCACCGCGCCGGCGAGAAAACGACTAACTATTGGATATTTTCTCGCTCAAGAAACGTACAGTTAAATATACATTCCGTGTAAACAAAAGAGATGCATATACAAATAGTTGATCGCTGACTGTTCACACTGCCGGCGAGGACTCGCTACACTAGTTTGTCGCTGGGCGACAAGAGCCAGGAAAGATAACACTCGCTCAGCGATACTCGCTCAGCGATCAGAACTCACGCCGAGAGAGCAACCAGAGCGGTCATTTCTCTACAATGCGGACTGTCGTTTGACCGCCGCCGCGAGCGAGTGATGCGAGTAATCGCTCGTATAACTCGCACACTTGCTTATAGCCGAGCTACACAACTATCGCAACTACTTACTCGCTCCCCGCTTCACGCCTCCGCCGCCGCCGACTCGTTTCTACATTCTAGCTCTGCTCGCTACTCGTTCATCGTTCCCGGTGAGACAACTGCCTTACGCCCTCGATGCCTAATCTAAACATTTGGTTGAAAATCAATACTTCCAAAACGTTATCAATTTGCGGATCATGATTCGTTCATACCAAGATGTTACCAAAATTACAATAATTGAAAACGAAAACCAAAGTTTATCATATAAATTCTTGTTGGTCTTATCTATGAGGCAAAGGGCATACAAAGTTTTGTTATAAATTAGTAACACTTGAGACCTGATTGCCGACAGATATAACAGTTACTTGTTTTGCCTAACTTGTAAGAGAAAGGTAACAATCTTATGTCAGAAATCATTATGATTGAATTTCATGAATTTAATACATCGCTAGATTTCGACAAGAAAATAATTTCGCATTAAAGAATTCACTAGGGGGACAGATAGAACTTTTTCAATGAATATAACAAATATCTGCAGACCGTACACACAATTGTTCCGAGGCGGGAATCGAACCCGCAACCTCCTGAGTCGCAGGTGGACCTTCGCCCACCGCGCCACATCGGTCGTCAAAAATATCCAGGATTTTGAATCGGAGTATACAAGTTGTAAAAATATTTATTATCTCCATTAATATAATTCTATAGGTACATAATCCTAATAAAAACAATGCGTCAGCCTTATAATCTTATCAAAGCTATAAAACATCGCAGTCACCTCTATATAATCTGTTATTGTCTACTCTGCCTAAAGAAACAAATAACTGCGTTTCTATTCAGTATATTTTCGTTCTGAGAAATTCGCCAGTCGATTTTTACCCGCCACATTTCAAGACAGCTAGCCGGTTTTAGACTGGCGTACGTCAAAACATACGGAACTTTTAGATTTTTTTCTAAAATTAGTCGTTAGTTTAGTGCTTTTTGTAAACGAATACCACTACAGATGAGACAAAGTTAGGTAAAGAATTTTACAAAATGCCCATGTATTCACGCAGCCTTATTACCTAGCCCCAAGCTAAAGAGAGCTTGTGTTATTTATGGGTATAGTTTGACCGAAACTGCTGTACCGCGCCTGAGGTATGCGAGCGGCGAGACGGGTGGGAAATATCGGCCGCTCCGATCCATCAGTCTGCCGCCGTCAACGCGTACTCTTGCTCTTTTTTCCTCGCCCCCCACCTCGCCGCACTTTTCTAAGGAGCGGTACAACGGTTTCGGTCAAACTATACTTGATAACAGATATAGGTACATAATACCTATACAATTCATGACATACCTTAACCAACGATATATAAACAAAAATAAACCATTGACGGTTATAAAATAAACACTTCCGCCAACAGCTTCGCACGCGTTTTTTAGTAGCTTAATGTCCCTAGAATACCACCTCTAAAGTTACCAAATTTCATTAATTATATTAAATAGGTACAGTAATGGCTACAAGACGAATCGCTTATTTGATAAAAAGCGAGATGAGAAATCCCGTTTTGGACTAAATGCTAACAAATTGGCTAATCATTTATTTATTTATTTATACTTTTACACGATAAACTATATACAAAACCTAATAATTTATTTTCTTTCATAATTAATGAATTGAATGGCTTATTTTATTTATGTTTTTTTATACTGTGTACTGTGGTTTTTTATGTGTGTTTACTACTTTAATTGTGTAGCCTGTTTTCTTTGGACAAATTAAAAATTTCTTATTCTTATTCTTAATTAACATGATTAGACAATTTTAAAACAAAGAAAATTATCGTCACACCAAGATAATTTCTTTTATCTCAAATTAGTTAGAGATTGTGTGAATAAATCTCTAGGTACCGACTGATATCAATAATATTATTATCTAGCGATATTATCACGGCGATAATTCATTATACATAATCTCACCGCACAGAAAATTTTGATCGTTTTGGATAAACTAAAAACTGACTTAAAATTCTGAAAAACTTAGGAAACTGTGTACCTAAATACCCAGGTATTTACACAGTTTCGTCGGGTCAAATACAGGCTTGATGAAACCAATTTGGAATCATTTTTTTCAATTAGCAAATTAATTATCCGAATCGGTACTTAAAGGTGAAATCGGTAAACATTACAGTCATAATAATGTTTTTATTTTGTGCGTGTTTTTTTTACGAGTAACTATGTATATTCGTCGATTTTTCCGTCAATTATGGGCCGATTTTGTTTTTTTTTCAGCTATTGAATAGAGTAAAATTCCGAGGTAGTCCCCATTAAAACGTTATTCCCGAGAGATTAGTATTTATCCTAAAACTTTAAAACAGCATTCTACGTATAAATAAAATATTAAAAAAATAAATATTTTATTTATTTAATATTTGCAAATACTATTTGTATAGCTTGCTACTGCAATCATAGTGTTGCACGGGTCCAAGAAGGTCCTTTTTTGCATAGCTAGCTCCTGAAAAATAGTATTATTATTAAATACTACTATTTAGAATTATTATAGATATTAAATTGTAAATGTCCAGTCCATCCCAAGGTTGCCTGGAAGAGATCGCTCTCAGCGATAAGGCCGCCCTTTATACCTTTATTCTTAGTTTTTATCTCTGTATTATTTTCTGTTTTTGTGTGGTGTAATAAAGTGTTATCTATCTATCTAAATTTCACTACAGATGGCCTCTTGCCGGGCAGCGACCAAAATAGTCAATTCCAGAAATGACATTGCGATTCAATGCGGATTGGCGGTTCTCCATAATTTCCATTAACATCAAACAGCTTTGCATTTTGACCTTCGTCACTATCATCATCTGTAATGCGTTGATTAGCTAATTCAGTTGAAAGGCCCCTAAGCAAAGAACAACTATTGTTCTATATAAAACTTTTGAAACCATCATGGTTATTAATACTAAAGTCATTTAAAACGGGATATTTACCATGATTAGATTTTAGAGTTATCCAATACTAGCTGCGCCCCGCGGCTTCGCCCCCGTGGAAATCGATTTGTCAAATGGATTTTTTTAATATCCTATGTTAGACTCCTGGTTCTAACCTACCTTCTCACCAATTTTCAGTCAAATCGGTCCAGCCGTTCTCGAGTTATAAGTGTTGTAACAAACACGACTTTCTTTTATATATATATAGATTTCGGCACAGTTTAATGCGCCATCACGGAATAACTAATGAAGAAGAAGTGATGTACCAACCGCGTCGCGTTCTGATACCGTCAGTGTTGTGTGTCGTGATCGAGCTGCGTTCGATAATAATGAAACAGGTGGTAGTGGTAATGCTCGTAGCAAAAGACAAAAAATTAGGGTAGATCGGTATGTCTGCCCATAAAAACTTACTCGCAGTCGCAGTGCCTTCAGTTATTCCGTAATCATGGCGCATGAAACTGTGCCGAAATATTGGACTCAAAAATCAAATCATGGTAAATATCCCGTTTTAAATGACATTAGAACTATTGTTCTTGTTCTTCTAAGAATGAATCAGCACATTCATTCATTCTTCATTTCACAAATACATCAATTTAATAATTCTCAGTTGGAATGCCTTTACTCTGAGCGAGGCGGACACGGGGACGATAAATTAATGGAATTTTTAAACCTTAGAATATATAAGTGAAAAACTTAACGTCCTAGGGATTCCAGCTTCACTGCGAAAAAACCCATCATCCAAAAATCATAATTATGTTTTTAAAGGATATTTTACACATTATATTTTGTCTAGTCTAGAGTATTCTCATTTTTTACCAATCAAAAAGGTATAATCTATATATGTAATCTCAAGCTTGATTACGATGATTGATGATTATTGATTATATGTAATGATTATGTTATACACGGTGCTTGGCATATTTTGTTCTCATAGTTTTGACTGAAGAACCCTCTTTGTAATCCAGTTTTCCTATCAATAAGAAAATTAAAGCAAAGCATAATTAATATAACCAAAGTTACCAAAGTTAACCAAACCAAACCAACGTTATCGAGAACGTTAGAACCAAAGTTATCGACATAGCTCTGAGAATTAGCAAGCTGAAGTGGCAGTGGGCCGGCCATATCTAGCGAAGAACCGACGGCCGCTGGGGCAAACGTGTTCTTGAGTGGAGACCACGACTCGGTAAACGTAGTGTAGGACGCCCTGCGACCAGGTGGGATGACGACCTGCGAAAGACTGCAGGTAGATCCTGGATACGTCAAGCTGAAGACAGGGCGCTATGGCGCTCATTGGGGGAAGCCTATATCCAGCAGTGGACTAATATAGGCTGATGATGATGATGATAATTAATATAAATCGAAGTTTCTACAAAGCTGATCTCAACTCATAAGTATTATAAATACGAAAGTGTGTTGGTTTGTTTCTCCTTCCTTCACGCCCTTAATAAGCTACCAACGACTTGATAATTGCATAGAGTTAGTTTAGTTGAAAGAATGAAGAGTAACATAGGCTACTATTTGTCCTGGTTAAACATCAAATTCCCATCTGAGATTTAAAGAAATATTAGTATTTTTATATGACAATTATTCGACCTTTCTTTACTGCGTAACAAAGCTACCAATCGACTTGATTCTTGGCATAGCGACAGTTGAAAGGACGTGAAGTAACATAGGCTCCTTTAAGTCCTGGAAATTTGAAATTCTTATTTAACTCAGATAAAACCGTTGGGAACAGCTAGTTTTAAATATTTACCGAGTAATGCTCAAAGCTGGCCGGTTGCTTGCAGGCTACAAAACGGAAACAAAGAGGAGGTATAGCGGAAGATTTTACATCGACACGATTTGATCTAACCGTAAACCTTTTCGATCCGATCCATGTTGTCTGAAACTTGCCGAGTCATGGCGAGCGTGCATTGTTGCCTTATCATGGCAAGGGCGTGCACATGATCATGATGATAGCCTCTTAAGAGCGTGCCATACCTCAGCCAAAATTCGAATTTCGCTTCAGTTCAGAGCAGAATGACAAGATATGATTTTCTTGTGAGTGAGAAGCACAGAGCGATAGACGTGCGCTCCGTATTTTTTATCGACGTAAGCGCCGAAACTGTTTTGCCTAATTACAAGTTATTTATACAACTAATCTAAAAATTAAAAAGACGAAAACGAAGAAATTCTACTACGTTTCTCGACTAAACAAAAATCCAACAAAAAAATTAGGTGGTTCCTGAGATAAATAGCAAAATGTGTGCAAAACATGTATTTTTCATAAAATAAAAGTAACGAGAAAATTTTCACCAATCGTGTTTTCGAAAAGACGGAATCCAAGATAAAAGTTCGAATTATCATTTACCTAAATATGAAGGAGGTAGCTTTCACAGATTCTGAGATAAATAACGATTTCTAACTATAAAATTACATAAGGTATACTCTTAACCGAGTTTAAGCCGACGATGGTCTGAATCATCGACTACGTACCAGTCGATGGTCCGAATAAACTATTTAATTGATGATGCTGTGTGCGGATTGTCCAGCAATACTTTTTTATTTATATTTTAATCTAACCCTAGACCTTTAGGATCTGTTCCATGTTGTCTAAAACTCAAGTCAAGTCATGGCAAGCGTTCATTGTTGCCCTATGGCAAGGGCGTGCACATGATGATGGTAGCCTCCTACCCGAGTTTAAGCCGACGATGGTCTGAATGGAAACTAAATAAATATTTAATCGCTGATGCTGTGTGAATTGTCCAGCAATATTGATTTATTTATATCTTAATCTAACTTTAAACCTTTACGATCCGTACCGAATACATCCGACAGAGAACCAAGGTTATCGACATAGCTCAAAGAATTAGCAAGCTGAAGTGGCAGTGGGCCGGCCATATCTCGCGAAGAACTGACGGCCGATGGGGCAAACGTGTTCTTGAGTGGAGACCACGACTCGGCAAACGTAGTGTAGGACACCCTCCGACCAGGTGGGATGACGACCTGCGAAAGACTGCAGGTAGATGCTGGATGCGGCAAGCTGAAGACAGGGCACTATGGCGCTCATTGGGGGAGGCCTATGTCCAGCAGTGGACTGCTATAGGCTGATGATGATGATCCGTGCCATGTTGCCTGAAACTCAAGTCAAGTCATGGCGAGCGTTCATTGTTGCCCTATCATGGCAAGGGCGTGCACATGGTCATGATGGTAGCCTCCTAACCAAGTTAAAGGCGACGATGATCTGAATGGAAACTAAATAAATATCTAATTGATGCTGCTGTGTGAATTGTCTAGCATTTTTATTTTATCTATACTAATATTATAAATAAATAAATAAATAAATAAATAATGCTGGACAATTCACACAGCATTATCTAGCCCCATGGTAAGCAGAGCTTGTGTTATGGGTACTAGATAACTGATATACATAATACAATAGGTACATTACATAGATAGATATTTTTTTATTATACATAGAAAACGACCAGAACACCCGAAACAAATATCTGCAGATCGTACACACATTTGTTCCGAGGCGGGAATCGAACCCGCAACCTCCTGCGTCGCAGGTGGACCTTCGCCCACCGCGCCACATCGGTCGTATAAAGAGGAAAGATTTGATTGTTTGCTTGTTTGTATTAAATAGGCTCCGAAACCACTGGACCGATTTGAAAAATTCTTTCACCGTTGGAAAGCTGCACTATCCCCAGTGAACATATTATATTTTCTAAAAATTAGGGATCTTTACGAAAACTCCAATAATGTAACCCATAATAGGCGTCAGTCACTGGGGTACGGGTACGGGCAAAGTTAAGAAATAAACGGTCGCAAATAAATTATGAATAATAAAAATAATAAATACCCGTGCGAAGCCGGCACGGTCCGCTATAGTTCGACCGAAACCGCTGTACCGCTCCTTAAGAAAGTGCGTCGAGGTGGGGGGCGAGGAAATAAGAGCAAGAGTACGCGTTGACGGCAGACTGATGGATCGGAGCGGCCGATATTTCCCCCCCGTCTCGCCGCTCACATACCTCAGGCACGGTACAGCGGTTTCGGTCAAACTATAGTAAATATTATTTTTGTATTCGGCTTTCAGTCTGCCGATTCGAGCGGCTGGACTATTCAGAATTTACTTGCCATCGTATCGTTGCAAGTAAATCTCGCGGGAGGTCAGACTACGGGAAACTTTAAATAAAACAATCAGGGCTGTATTGGCTTGTGAATCCGCCGCATTATACTATGGAAATTATCTTTGAAGCTTTTTATCCGACTCGAACAATGAAAGTAACAATAAATAAATATTACTGGACTTACGACCGATGTGGCGCGGTGGGCGAAGGTCCGCCTGCAATGCAGGAGGTTGCGGGTTCGATTCCCGCTTCGGAACAATTGTGTGTACGATCTGCAGATATTTGTTCCGGGTGTTCTGGTCGTTTACTATGTATAATAAAAAAAAAACTATCTATGTACTGTATTGTATTATGTATATCAGTTATCTAGTACCCATAACATAAGCTCTGCTTACCATGGGGCTAGATAATGCTGTGTGAATTGTCCAGCATTATTTATTTATTTATTCGCAGAGCAGCATTTAGCAACGAATTAAGCTAAGCTAAATTGGCGTTGATCATCATCATCATCATCAGCCTATGTCAGTCCACTGCTGGACATAGGCCTCCCCCAATGAGCGCCATAGCGCCCTGGCTTCAGCTTGACGCATCCAGCATCAACCTGCAGTCTTTCGCGGGTCGTGATCCCACCTGGACGGAGGGTGTCCTACACTACGTTTATCGAGTCGTGGTCTCCACTCAAGAACACGTTTGCCCCAGCGGCCGTCGGTGTTGATAATAAGTACTAAATACATTACCGACATTCAAGACAAGGGTGAATAGGTATCTTCTAGACCTTCGTGATACATCGTCGCCTCGTCGCTCGGCCACATCTTCGCATTCCATCAGGTGAGATTGTTTTCATAGGAAGGTCTATGGACTATTAAAAAATATAACCATAATTTGTATAAATGACTTCTGTGATAATAGCCATGATAGTTTCAAAAGATAATATAGATAATCTTCTATAATGGCCATTTCTTCGGTTGCGCTATTTATAAATACGCTTCGGTTTTAAGTTCACTATTATCAAGTGAGTAGGTAATTATTATTTAATATTCTTTCCGAACTATCCAAAACATATTCGAAAGGTATGAATACTAAAACTTCATGTCATCATCATCATCATCAGCCCATAGCAGTCCACACAGTCCACTGCTGGACATAGGCCTCCCCCAATGAGCGCCATAGCGCCCTGTCTTCAGCTTGCCGCATCCAGCATCTACCTGCAGTCTTTCGCAGGTCGTCATCCCACCTGGTCGGAGGGCGTCCTACACTACGTTTACCGAGTCGTGGTCTCCACTCAAGAACACGTTTGCCCCAGCGGCCGTCATTAACACTCTCAACGTCATTAAAATTTCATGTAACTGTTCGTAAAGAAAAAAACATATGCTAGACATCATCTATGTAGCTCCAGCCAAAGTTATCAGTCCGAATATTTACCATACTGTGTGTATACTCTTCAGTTTTCGGTTTTAGTACATTTTTCTAATCACTCAACATTTTCGGCATTCCAGATTGAACCAAAACATCCGTATATAAAATAAAACAACAAAACACGTGAACATTGATTGATTCCTGATAGAAATTGATTAAGGCGTGGAACCATTGCTTCGCGCGCACGAGATCTGTTTTTTTTTAAATATTTTTTGCAGATGTTTTTTTGTTTTAAGTTAATCAAGTTATTTCTATACAAAATCTAATAACTAATTAGTTTATGTTTTTTACTGCAGCAGCAAATAAATGAACGTGGAACCATTTCTTCGCGCGCACGAGATCTGTTTTTTTTAAATATTTTTTGCAGATGTTTTTTTGTTTTAAGGTTATTAAGTTATTTCTATTCAAAATCTAATACCTAATTTGTTTATGTTTTGTACTGCAGCAGCAAATAGATGAATGTCTATGTCTATGTTTGAATATTGGGGTTCTGGCTTGCATACGTAATATTATAACCAATATCAAAATGCAAGAGTAACGCCCGTTGGCATTTCGTGAGAGCGGGGTACAAAATATGATATAGGTAAACTTTTGCATGAATATCTACATCATGTACTTCAGGCTCAGACTTATGTATGCATTTTGACATTGCGAAAAATATATTTTTACCTAGTAGATTACTACCTCTATATTAATTACTAGCTGCGCCCCGCGGTTTCACCCGCGTGGTGATAGATATTTTGGATAATACGTATATTATACAATATAATATCTTCATGAATTGTATATTCTGATATGTAAGCTATATTATTGTGAAGTTTTATCAAAATCCATTCTGTAGTTTTTGCGTGAAAGAGCAACAAACATCCTCACAAACTTTAGCATTAATAATATTAGTAGGATAGGATAATAATACTTATTATATAGATCTCCCTTGATGCAAATGTATTTGACCCATTCTACGTAGTATGATGTAGTGATCGTCTGTAATACTGTGCTGCAGTTGATCCACAGCTTAACCGTTGTTCCGGTATGCGAGATGGATTGAATGATTGGATGACGATAGTAAATTAAACGCATCACCAGCTGTAGGTAAATAACAGCCGTGTAATTGAACATGGAAATTAATAAATACGAGATATTTGGAAATACGTCCAGTTCCAGTCAAACACATCTTTTGTAAAAAGGCTTATTACAAAATATGAGATTATCTAGACGATAAGAAAGCTTGGGACGAGCTTTGCTCCAACTCGAAAACTCTCAACAAGGTAAAGGATCAAATTGGTCACTTTATTCTAGTTTAACTTATGCAAATAAGCAAATCAAATGTATTAGACACATAAGATGAACATACTAGTGGTTTCTTTTTCACTTCTTCCACAGGTGGACAAATTTCTTTTGTTATAATAGTATAAAATATGAATGTGTTTATTTGTAAGTCTAAAGAATATAACTTTTTTGATTTTGTTTTTTTTTTGAGATCTTAATGAGATTCCAGTTCAAACTATTACGGTAGCCTCAGTTGCTTTTTATAAAAGTCTGTTATATCGGCAGCTGTGTTCTTTTATAACGATATACTTGTAATAAATCATCATCATCATCATCAGCCTATAGCAGTCCACTGCTGGACATAGGCCTCCCCCAAAGAGCGCCATAGCGCCCTGTCTTCAGCTTGCCGCATCCAGCATCTACCTGCAGTCTTTCGCAGGTCGTCATCCCACCTGGTCGGAGGGCGTCCTACACTACGTTTACCGAGTCGTGGTCTCCACTCAAGAACACGTTTGCCCCATCGGCCGTCGGTTCTTCGCGAGATATGGCCGGCCCACTGCCACTTCAGCTTGCTAATTCTTTGAGCTATGTCGATAACCTTGGTTCTCTGTCGGATGTATTCGTTACGAATCCTATCCTTCAGAGAAACTCCGAGCATAGCTCTTTCCATAGCATTTCTTGTAATAAATACAATAATATTAATATTACGTTTTTAAAAATCTTGATTTCTTTACAAAATAAGCTCAAAGTGCTTATTTTGTAAAGAAATGAGGATTTCGGCTTCGTAAACTTAATTCACCCGAGCTAATTCACCTATAGGTGTACTAAATATACTTTTACTAAACTTAAAAATTTTAATATATAGGTATAGTATAGGGAATGAACCCAAAGGCGCTCCTATAAAGAGAGAGATGGTGGTGCATGTAATGGGGCTGGCTGTTTATAACCGTCTTCCAGCTACGGTATAAACCGTATAACCGTAACAGTGCCTCCACAACGCAATCGTTCAAAAGAAAACTAAAATTCTGGCTCATTGAAAAATGACAATTTATAGTAAATTTAGTGAAATATTTGATTTATTATTTTTCAATTTTTATTATTAATCAATGTATTATGATAATGTACACTAATTATCAATTGATAATTAAATTATAATTTAAGAAATGACATGTGACGTTATAAACGTTATAAATAATCTGAATCTGATCTAAAAAAAATCGAGTGATTTGTATTTATCCCGCTAAAACGATTTCATTTTATAAATCGAATTATATTTCTTGTTTTTGCAATGACGATAAAATGACAACCTCAGGTCTAATACTAATTAAAACAATACAATTCAGTTCCAGAGATAAAAAAAACCTTTTCAATATGAATACCCCATACAATTGCAATTAGCCTTCTCGGTCGGATGAGCAATCCAGGGCTCTTGTGTTCGAAGATACTCACTTCATAACATTCAACGATACTGCTGGCAAAATTCGATTTTATGTTTGAGTTTCAGATTATTATGATATGGTGCGTCCCGTATGGTGATTATGTAACTCGCGACCGGTTTGCAACAGGCGTTAATTAAGCAATCAGTGCTGTCAAACGCCAATTTTGACCAATTTTGACGTTGTAGCTGGTATCAAACTAATACAAAATTGACGTTTGACAGCACTGATTGCTTAATTTACGCCTGTCGCAAATCGGTCGCGAGTTACATAATCACCCGGCCGGCATCGCCCGGGCATGCGGTGAAAGACATTTATGGTAAAATAAATAATACCTTGGGTTACATTATTGGAGTTTTAGTAAGAGCCCCTAATTTTTTTGAAAATATTTTAGCCTTTTTCACCCACTGTGTGCTATATAGTGTAGCTTCCGAAAGGTGAAAAAAATATTGAAATATTAAAGATTTGATTCTAAAGTCATTTAGAACGGGATATTGACCATGTGCCGAAATATTGGTTAACTCAAAAATCAAATCATCTATCATCTGATGTCATCTGATCATCATCAATCATTATTATGATTTCATCATAATAGGTAAATATCCCGTTAAAATAACCATAATAATTTCAAAAATTTTATCAACACATTCTAGTTTATACTAAAGTCATTTAAAACGGGCTATTTACCAAGATTTGATTTTTGAGTTTTCCAATATCCCGTTTTAAATGACTTTAGTGTTAATAACCATGGTAGTTTCAAAAATATTCTAGTTTTTTCCAAGGCTATGTTGAATAAGAGTTACAAACTGTCTAGCTACAAGGAATCATTTCTCCAAACAAACTGCAACATTAATGTACTTAAAATATGGCTCTAAGGTTACTTTAGAATATTAAAACAGTTCGTCGCATAAATCTTAGAAGAGAGCAAAAAGTATGGAGGATAGGTACCTCGGAACAATTGTGTGTACGATCTGCAGATATTTGTTCCGGGTGTTCTGGTTGTTTTCTATGTATAATAAAAAATATCTATCTATGTAATGTATTGTATTATGTATATCAGTTATCTAGTACCCATAACACAAGCTCTGCTTACCATGGGGCTAGATAATGCTGTGTGAATTGTCCAGCATTATTTATTTATTTATAGTAGTTGGAGCTTGAACAATGGCACTGACTTTGAAGTCAGTGATGTGCAGGAAATAGAAATAGATAATAACCATGATAAACAACCTAGGGACAGGTTGAATCAATCTCTTTCTTCTCTTCCTACAGACCTAAGGTTTTAGAATCGTCAGAATTTACTATTAGATCGTTCATCATCAACCTATAATAGTCCAACTGGACATAAACCTTCCCTAATGAACGACATAGCGCCCTGTCTTCAGCTTGCCGCATCCAGCATCTGCCTGCATTCTTTCGCAAGTCGTTATCCCACCTGCTTGAAAACTTTTGTTTTCAAGCATTGCCGTATGAATGACGAGAAGACTCCAAATGCTGCCCAACTCAGCTGGATCCTCCTCATGGCCTCCTTCTCGAAATAGTTTTTACCCACCTGCAGAATCTGCCCAAGGTGTACTCAGAAATAATTTCGAGAAGGTGACCATGTACGACCACCACATTAGATCGTTCAAGGTAAGTAAATAAGAAACCTATATTATTTCCTAAGACTATTGTGTTTTCATATTTAAAGTTATATTATGTGCAAGTACTTATAGTTGATTAGAGTAGTAGGAGTCCCAAACAAAGTACCTATAATTTTTTGTTTAATTTTTAAACAGAAAGAGCAAGTGTAATTGGTGAATTTTAAATGTTCTAGTAGTAGTAGTTCGACAGGGCGCTATGGCGCTCATTGGGGGAGGCCTATGTCCAGCAGTGGACTGCTATAGGCTGGTGATGATGATGATGATGAAACGTTCTAGTTATAAATTAATAAAACATTTTTTTTAAAGTACATACTAGTCTTTACTTCGGAATCAGTGCCCAGTTTTCTTCTAAATGCTCGAAGGTAATAAGATAAATTTCGTTTAAGTCGACGAAAGAAAAACGATAGAAGATAACCTTACTACGGGTTTTCATTACATTCTCGAATGGATGCTATCATTGCGTTTTCCAATTTTCCTTTTTCATAGATTTGCACGTGGTTGCTCAAGCAAGTAAAGTATGAAATTCCTTAGTTAATAACAAAGGAATTTCATATTTGTTTTTTTTTTTAATTCAATATTTTCAGTTAGGTGTGGTTGGTGATTATGTTTTGATTTTAATACGAACTGCTCGAAAACAGAATATGGACTTTTGAAACTATCATAGTTATTAACACTAAAGTTATTTAACACTTTGACTGCGATTTTTTTTCGACGACTACGATCTTTTTTTGCACATGCGTTTCGTTCGAAAAATATTACGGCTGTGCTGAGTCACAAAGATCTGTATTTTCTCAGCCGCTGCGCTAGTGTGGATTTACGCATATTAGTCACTTGTAGAAAATACATACCGTGTGATTTCAGCAGTCAAAGTGTTAATACGGTGACATTATTGGATAACTCAAAAATCAAATCATGGTAAATATCCATATGAAAATATCTATATAAATATATATATGGTAATATTGACGACCGATGTGGCGCGGTGGGCGAAGGTCCGCCTGCGACGCAGTAGGTTGCGGGTTCGATTCTCGCCTCGGAACAATTGTGTGTACGATCTGCAGATATTTGTTCCGGGTTTTCAATTTCGATAAAAAATATCTATATATGTAATGTATTGTATTATGTACATCAGTTATCTAGTACCCATAACACAAGCTCTGCTTACCATGGGGCTAGATAATGCAGTGTCGATTGTCCAGCATTATTTATTTATTTATTATTATTTATATCCCGTTTTAAATGACTTTAGAATATGGACTGTCAAAACGAGGTCTCAATATTTTCTGTATTCAGCTTTTTCACCAGGTAACTACTAGTATAAACAAAGTATATTTTTCAGACAGCGCGGGAACTATAGATTTCCAGGAACGGTTTATTTGCAGTTTTCAAAGGAAATATCGCGCAGGGAAAACATTCCACTGAAAACTGTCTCGCTCTCGCTGATCCACTGAAAACTTACTGCAACATCATAAAATTGCTTTAGAATGCAGGTTTAGGATTCTGTGTGTGTGCAATCCTTTGTTTACTATGGCAGTCGCAGCGTAAGACGATTCTTTACCCCACAACCCAGTACTCGGATGTCGTAAGAATTGACTAAGGGAACCTACCAGAGTCATCATCAGCCTATATCAGTCCACTGCTGGACATAGGCCTCCCCCAATGAGCGCCATAGCGCCCTGTCTTCAGCTTGCCGCATCCAGCATCTACCTGCAGTCTTTCGCAAGTCGTCATCCCACCTGGTCGGAGGGCGTCCTACACTACGTTTGCCGAGTCGCGGTCTCCACTCAAGAACACGTTTGCCCCAGCGGCCGTCGGTTCTTCGCGAAATATGGCCGGCCCACTGCCACTTCAGCTTGCTAATTCTTTGAGCTATGTCGATAACCTTGGTTCTCTGTCGGATGTATTCGTTACGAATCCTATCCTTCAGAGAAACTCCGAGCATAGCTCTTTCCATAGCTCGCTGAGCGACTTTGAACTGGTGGACCAGCCCTATCGTGAGTGTCCACGTCTCAGCTCCGTAGGTCATAACGGGTAGGACGCACTGGTTGAAAACTTTCGTTTTCAAGCATTGCGGTATGGATGACGAGAAGACTCGACGTAGTTTCCCAAATGCTGCCCAGCCCAGCTGGATCCTCCTTTTGGCCTCCTTCTCGAAACTGTTTTTACCCAATTGCAGAATCTGCCCAAGGTAAGTGTACTCGGAAACAGTTTCGAGAAGGTGACCATGTACGACCACCGGCCTTGGATCAATGTGACCATTGATCATGACTTTGGTTTTATCCAAATTCATGCCAAGACCGATACATCGGGAGGCTGAAGCTAGGCCGTCCAGCATCCGGTTCAGTTCCTCAAGCGACTCCGCCATTAAGACTATGTCATCAGCGAATCGCAGGTGTGAGATGTACTCGCCGTTTATGTTGATGCCCTTTCCTTTCCAGTCCAGCAACCCAAACATATCCTCCAATGCGCAAGTGAACAGTTTCGGGGATATGACATCCCCCTGCCTCACTCCTCTACGCAATTGGATGGGATTAGACTGCTGGCCCTGTACTTGGACACTCATGGTGGCGGCCTCGTAGAGACATCTCAGCACCTCGATATAACGATAGTCTACTTGGCATCGCTGTAAGGAATCCAGAACAGCCCAGGTTTCGATGGAGTCAAATGCCTTCTCATAGTCCACAAAAGCCAGACACAGGGGCTGATTATACTCTTCGGACTTCTGTATAATCTGCCTCACTGTGTGTATGTGGTCTATGGTGCCATATCCTCCGCGGAACCCAGCCTGTTCCGGTGACTGGAACTCGTCGAGTCTCCTGGCGAGACGGTTCGTGACTACCCGTGAGAACAGCTTATAGACGTGGCTCAAGAGTGAAATGGGTCTGTAATTTTTAAGAAGGGTTTTATCTCCCTTCTTAAAAAAGAGCACCACCAAACTCCCGCTCCACGCCTTTGGAGTTCTCCCACTGTGAAGGACGGTGTTAAAGAGGTTCTGCAGCTCCTGTATTACAGGAGCTCCTCCGGCTTTAAGAAGCTCTGAAGTAATTCCGTCCTCACCGGGGGCTTTTCCATTTTTAAGCTGCCTTAGAGCTAACACGATCTCGTCTTGACTGATGTCAGGCAGTTCGTCGGTATAGTGGCGTGTCAGGGTGGCTCTGGAATCTCGGTCATCTCGTCGGTAACGAGGGGCATGTGCAGCGTATAATCGGCCATAGAAATCCTCTATCTCGGCGGATATCTCCGGCTTTGACAATACGGTCCTCCCGTCGTGCGTTTTAAGCTTTGTCAGGTGGCTCCTGCCAAGCTGCTGAGTGAATACTTTGGACCCTCGGTTTCGCTCTATCGCCTCTTGAATGAGGCGCGTGTTGGAGCTCCGAAGGTCGTGTCGTACCATCTTCGCAATCCGCTTGTTCAGGTCTGACCTCTCTGACAAAGTCGCTTGGGTGGTCTCCCGTCTTTTTGTCATCAGCACAAGAGTCTCATCCGAGAGTTTGGACTTCTTGCCAGTACGCTGCTTTCGACAGAATTTGATGCCCTCGTCCCTCAACGTTTCAACCAGATTGTGTAGGGTCTCGTCAGCGTCATCAGTGGGTTCCAAGGCAACAAATCTATTCCCGAGAAGCTGCTGAAACTTCTCGGTGCCCGCCATGATTTGGATTGGGTCAGGTCGGAGCGTGGACTTCATCAGACGGTTTCTTTCAAGCTTCAAGTTGATATTCAGAGAGCCTCGGAGGAGTCGGTGATCAGATCCGGTATTGAACCTGTTGATCACAGAGACATCTCTGAATATGTGCTTGCTATCCGTCATGATGAAGTCGATCTCATTTTTAGTCACAGTGTCGGGGCTTTGCCATGTCCACCTCCTTTGAGGCTGTTTCTTAAAGAATGAGTTCATTAAGAACAGCCCCTCCTTCTCAAGGAAGTTGACAAGCATTTGCCCCCTGTGATTCCTGACTCCATAACCATGCGGGCCTATTCGGGATTCGTTGCCAGTCTGGGTTCCCACCTTGCCGTTAAAGTCCCCCATAACAACGTTGAAGTGGGCCTTAGTGGTGTTATGTAAGGCTTTGGATATGTCTTCATACATATCCTCCACTTCATCATCCAAGTGTGCCGAGGTCGGTGCGTAAACCTGAATTACCTTCATGCTGTACCGTTCAGACAGCCGAAGGATCAGGTACGCTACCCTGGTCGACACACTGGACATTTCTTGGACGTTGTTAGAGAGGGCCTTATTGACGAGGAAACCTACGCCACCCTGGGATGTTTTATCACCCTCGCGAAAGTAGAGAAGATGGCCCGAGTCTAAGGTCACGGTGTCCTCCCCCTCTCTACGGACTTCACATAACCCCAGAACATGCCATTTAATGTTCTCTAACTCCACTTCCAACTGCGCTAGATGGTGGTCAAGCCTCAGAGTGCGTCCGTTAAACGTAGCCAGGGTCAAATTTTTTACTGAGTGGCAGCCTAGTGTAGCCCGGGGATTCTTAGCACCCCCTGCCCCGCCGTTACCGTGGCCGCTGCCATGGCCAGGAATAGCGAGGCGGCCGGGAACTGGGGGCCACTTTTTCTTGGCGTGTCTACTCATATGGGGGGGGGAATGCCCATAATCCCCACGCTGGGCATGCGGGTTGGGGATCGCAGTGCAATTTAGTGTGCTGCAAGGGACGCTGCTGCCCGCCCCCCGGTGTATGTCCCTTAGTCGCCTCCTACGACACCCACGGGCAGAGTTGGGGTGGTGCTATTCTATCTAGGCCGACACCACACCTACCAGAGTGTCAAGTGTCAAATATAATACACAGAAGGTCCTGTGCCTTCGGTGTATTATATTTGACATCTCCACTCCGATCACCATTCGCCTGCCAAGCGTAGTCATTGTAGCAAACCACCCTTGCTCTCAAAAAAGATGGGTTTTCCCTTACGTTAAGGAATTAACAATATGTAGGTATTTTTACCGACGGCCGCTGGGGCAAACGTATTCTTGAGTGGAGACCACGACTCGGTAAACGTAGTGTAGGACGCCCTCCGACCAGGTGTGATGACGACCTGCGAACGACTGCAGGTAGATGCTGGATGCGGCAAGCTGAAGACAGGGCGCTATGACGCTCATTGGGGAGGCCTATGTCCAACAGTGGACTGCTATAGGCTGATGATGATGATGAGGTATTTCTTACACCTCGCGTCACAAATCATGATCACTTAATAATAAGTAATTTTTGTTTTAAGATAAAAAATATATATCAAAAACAATTAGTAGGGACGTCCGGTTCCGTTATAAATTTTTACGGGCGTGGGTAAGCATGTGAAATGGCCACGTCGGAAGGTATAACACTATATTTACTGGATGTTTGGCTCTTGGCTCCATGAGGGACCGACTTTTGATAGAAAGTTCTAACTTAATCAATTTATTGATTCTGTTTGTACTAAATGCGGAACTATTGCCTTCCATTATTCAGTACCGCATTTCTTTGCAAGTATCGGGCCATGTAAAGTAAGCAAAGTAAAAAGTTAAATTGTATTTATTATAGCAAAATTATGGGTAATTTAAAACTTTTGAAACTATCATCGTTATCAACACTAACGACATATAGTAGGTATAGTTAGTTATTCCGTGATCATGGCGCATGAAACTGTGCCGAAATATTGGATAACTCAAAAATCAAATCATGGTAAATATACCATTTTAAATGACTTTAGTGTGGTGGGTAATTTAATAATATTGTTACCTGATTCACAATTGTTTTATACATATATACTTAACTAGCTGCGCCCCGCGGCTTCGCCCCCGTGGAAATCTATGTGTCAAATAGTTTAAATGATAAAAAGTATCCTATGTTAGACTCCTGGTTCTAAGCTACCTCTCCACCAATTTTCAGCTAAATCTGTTCAGCCGTTCTCGAGTTATAAGTGTTGTAACAAACACGACTTTCTTTTATATATATAGATTAAGAATGTGCACCTAATATTATTAAATTACCCACCACACTAAAGTCATTTAAAACGGTGTATTAATTAAGAATGTGCGTGCACCTAATATAAAAAACGGTTCAGGAATTAACAATATGTAGGTATTTTTACCGACGGCCGCTGGGGCAAACGTGTTCTTGAGTGGAGACCACGACTCGGTAAACGTTTAATTGTGAATCAGGTTATTTACAATACTTATTTTAGATCGCTGGATACAAAAAGATAAAGACAAGAGCAACTAGCAACTACTTTTGGTTGTAAAACTTTTGAAATTATTATGGTTATTAATACTAGAGTCATTTAATTTTTTTCACCATTTGAACATGGCGCATGAGACTGTGCCGAAATATTGGAAAACTTAAAAATCAAAACATGGTAAATATCCCGTTTTAAATGACTTTAGTACTTTTGGGTATATAATATGTAGATAATGACGAGAATAATCGATATTATCCTTAGCTTTGGATAGTTAACATAGTATGGGAAGATGAGCGACTTGTGACACTTTGACTGCGATTTTTTTTCGACGACTGCGATCTTTTTCTTAACCTAAAATATTCGTGTTGCCGCTCTACACAGCGGTTGTGTTGCGCCGCACATGCGTTTCGTTCGAAAAATATTACAGCTCTGCTGAGTCACAAAGATCTGTATTTTCTCAGCCGCTGCGCTAGTGTGGATTCACGCATATTAGTCACTTGTAGAAAACACATACCGTGTGATTTCAGCAGTCAAAGTGTCCTTAATATTTCTTTACCCTCTTTTCAGTCTGATCGATCTATTTTGGAAAACACTTCATTGCGTGACTGAAAGAGCATATTAACGGTATTATTCATGAATATGTGCGCGACATTTTATCGGTACAGTTTGATTTCACGTGATAATGTGACCAAATTACGGTTAATATACGAGTTGCATGTTATGAATCTTTTGTTGGTGTGCAAGTGTTTTCCGGTTGCGGTAATGGGCTTTTTTTGTCGAATATTAGCTGTTTTTAATGGTCCGACCTATTTTGATGGCTTTTAATCCTCAAGTGTCTAATAATAAAGTTATCTGAAGGAGTTTTAACAGTAGATACACACTTTTTTTTTATACGGTCTGTTTGTCTGTTTTTTCTTTTTCCTATCAATCACTGGTGCAAACATAACTAACCAGTTACGTCTGCACCATTGATGGGGCAAATCAATGGTGCAAACGTAACCGCGGGGCTTTTTGGGGGCAAAGTCCAACTGGCGACTTGTGGAGAATGTTATCAAAATGAAATCAAATCAAAATCGTTTATTTGTAGTTAAACATAAATAAAACATACAAACAGAAAAAATCGTTACCTTAAAGAGAATACGACATAAGTCTTTTTACAAAGGATGTGTTTGACAACTCGTTTGAATTTATTTATTGATAATTTTTGCAACTCACTTGGAGTTTTGTTGTAAAAGCATATTACCCTTTAAAAGATACATTTACCTTTTAAAGGGTATATATATGTATTATATATAGGTGTAAGAGTTGATTCTAATCTGATTTATGGATTGGATGGAGTTGGATGAATTAAACTTTTTAAATTCACACACTTGCTTTATTGTTCGACTCATAGATTGGATCACAGAGAAAGGTAAGTAAGAGCTGCCCACAGACAACTTAATTTGTGTTGCCAGCCCAATCAGTCAGGTATGTCATAGACAATAGGGTAAAATAATATTTATATATTTTCGCCATATTATAGCGAAAATATAATATTGTTACGTTATCATGACATCATACTAATATTATAACTTTTAGATGGATTAGGACTAGGATGGACTACACAAGATAAATGTATCTTTTAAAGGGCAATGTATACGCTTCTACAACAAAACTCCAAGTGAGTTGCAAAAATTATCAATAAATAAATTCAAACGAGTTTTCGAACACATCCTTTGTAAAGTAAGGCTTATTACAAAATATTGGATTATCTAGCTAGACGATAAGAAAGCTTGGGACGAGCTTTGCTCCAACTCGAAAACTCCAACAAGGTAAAGGATCAACTTGGTCACTTTATTCTAGTTTAACTTATGCAAATAAGCAAATCAAATGTATTAGACACAAAAGATGAACATACTAGTGGTTTCTTTTTCACTTCTTCCACTGGTGGACAAAAAATGGAAGTGAACATTAAAATATTTTCATAATAGTATATAATATGACTTGTCTAAGTGCTTATTTGTAAGCCTATAGAATAAAACTTTTTTGATTCTGATTTTGATGGATGGATTAACTTCAACCCAGCCATATTTTTTGTTGTATCTGTGGTCTGCCACCCGTGTTGACGCGCCAATTGTTCTGTCAAAAAACCAGCGTTGCTCTACCTACTGCTTGTGGAGAAGTAGAGCAACATTATGCTGAGACAGGACCTATTGGTTCGCTTTGTGGAGTCGCTTGTTGCTTTTATATAGATACCTAGTTAATTTTTACTTCTTTATGTTCTTATTTATTTTATAATATGTAGTAACAAGCTGTACCTACTTCAGTGAATCGATAAATGTACCTATTATATTTTATGTCTTTCATTTCTTTTCAGCCCATTCTGTTCAGTAGTTTTGGCGTGAATAAGTTACAAACATCCACCCATATATCCATTCATCCATCTTAATATTCAAACTTTCGCATTTATATTATTAGCGTAAGTAAAAGTAAAAATATTTTTATTTCGTCAGAACTCTTATAAATAAAAAGCAAACGTGCAAAAAAAAAGCAAGCGAGCGCAAATAAAGCGTGTAGTAGCGATGATGTCATTAGTTACTCAGTAAATGTTTTCCGGTTTGTAAGTAACTAACTGTTTTTTCACTCTCGAGTGGTAAAATTATAAAAGAATAAAAGCAATTTTGAAATTTTTGCGCCTTTTTGATTTCCTTAAGGGGCCAAATTTCTACAGGGTTAACTGTAGAATTTGCAATAAAACTGCATAAGAGAGAGAGGAAAATGTAAAAATGATTCATTTTCTTTCATAGCCTGCAAGAATGTGATCCTACTAGCATTTACTAATACTAATACAACAAATACTTTTTTGCTGCTGTAACACACATCAGTCTCTTTTTTTTGATATTTTTTGCTTGTATGTGTGTGATACCTAGGTACTTTGTTTATGTTTTAATAAATAAATAATAAATAATGCTGGACAATTCACATAGCATTATCTAGCCCCAAGGTAAGCAGAGCTTGTGTTATGGGTACTAGATAACTGATATACATAATACAATATATTACATAGATAGATATTTTTTTATTATACATAGAAAACGACCAGAACACCCGGACAAATATCTGCAGATCGTACACACAATTGTTTTGTACTGCAGCAGCAAATAAATGAATTTCTATGTCTTTTTATTTTGTTCTCTAAGTACAATGATTTAAAAGAAATATAAAATATTTATTAGCATTTCGTATAAAACAATAAAAATTAAGAACTAATAAAGATTTTCACACTAATATTATAAATGCAAGAGTTTGGATGTTAAGATGGATGGATGGATGTTTCTTACTTCTTCATGATAAAACTTCTGAACGCATCGAACTGAAATTGCATTTGCATACAGGTTCTGGGCCTGGAATAACACATAGGCAACTTTTTATATCATAAACTAAACTTAAAATAAACTTATTACACCAGTTTCCATGAGATAGAATTAACCTTAACATTAAAACGTTTCCATAGAATCAACGAGTGAGAAACCACGGCCAAAAACTAGTGATACATAATATATTAAAGCCTTATTTTAAGTATCTATTAATTAGCGTAGTACTTTTACTAAATCTCGTACTTAGTTACATTAGCCAGAATTTAAAAAAAAAATCTTCAGTACCTACAGAATTAGCCATTAAAAGTCTGCAATATAATTTACGAAGTAATATCTGATATAGGTAATACATAAATAATTAGTAAAATCGTAATGCGACTGCTACTTTATCTATTAATTACGACTATGTAGCTACAAATCTAAATCTGAAGAGCTAATTCGGATCACACTGCCCAAAGGACCCTACCCTACCATCATAGAGCTATGTAGTTTCGATAGCTATTTCACTAATCTTAGCGACAGTCAAGTTCGTCCCGCCGCCATTTTATCTTTATTTATCATCAAACAAAATGATAGTAAATGATTACATTTTTATTAAATAATCATAGTTTAACATTGTATAGAGCCACAGGTGCGCAGTTATTCGCCGCAGCAGTCGACTCTCGGCCTCCGTAGAGGATGGACGTATCGTGTGGTAGTCAGTGAAAACTCACAGTGAAGTGAAGTGACTGTTCGAAATAACGGTTCCGAAATCTTGTGCCTGGATGATTGTGAGTGATTTTACCCTATTGTTGCAAGGGTTGTGTTTTCTTCGAGGAAGATTGGATGGATTTAAAATGTAAGTGTAGTTTAATATTAGTATTTAGAATAATTATAGAGTTGGTGAAAAGTTCATATGAATATAATACCGCGGAGATTTTTTTATTACATAAAAAAAATGCGTTTATTGCTGATTGTTTTATTTAAAAATAAACAATTGTAATATTTTATTTTATTATTATTATTAATATGGTTAATTCGTATTTTCAAGCTAACTAAAGCGTTTATATTCATTGTCAATATCTATTATAATGATGGATATACAAAAAATTTTTTAACCGTCTGATTTTTGGTAAAAGCTTCAATGGATTACTATCTGACTTAAATTTCTTGCTTTTTATATAGAGTAGGGTATTGGGCCAAGGGTTTTTCGAGAATTTGCCTTTGGAGAAACTGCGAAGTCTAAGGAATTTTCTTGTATCAAGAGCTCTTTACGCGGTATAAGTGGGATATTCTTTACATTTTTTCGAGGTTTGTGGGTTTTTCATTGACGCAAAATCTTATCTTCATAATTATTATACTTTTACCTCTTAAGCATAGAATTAGTACGAAAAGATGGGACGAAGTCAGGTAAGAAATTAAATAAATAATGATGGACTTCTAACA
Organism: Eupithecia dodoneata; assembly: GCA_947044415.1. Classification (NCBI taxonomy): domain Eukaryota; kingdom Metazoa; phylum Arthropoda; class Insecta; order Lepidoptera; family Geometridae; genus Eupithecia; species Eupithecia dodoneata. Next base: position 5,056,507 of record OX345678.1, read on the forward strand.
AATAATGAAAGTGAAAGACGGTCAGAATATCTGTAAAAATCAGCCATTTGCAATTATATAAATAGTTTTAATTATATATAAGTTGTTATCAAAAATTTCATTGCTTGAACTACCGTGGACTGAAGGTAAAAAAGTAGGTCCCTTCAGACCGGGGTGTAGACTTTACGTAACTGATGATGTGTTTTGTCTTCTACAACTAGTAGAACCATTATGAATAGCTAATCGGAAGTATAACTACATTTTTGCTAGTCATTTAATGATACGTTAAATGATATTTTAACTGTAGGCCTACATTAATTGTGATCGGCATCGAATCGCAATTTTTTCAGAAAGTGTTTTCTTTTTTCAAATAATCGTTTGTTTATTGCCTGTTTTAACTTTCGCACTATTTTAAATAAAAACTATGAAGATATTAATCCGAAAATAGTATTTACTATGTTTTAATGTAAAACTTTAATTTGATGGTTTTGAATAAACTTAAAACCGACTTCAAATTCCACAGTCTTAGTATTCCTTGTACTGTTCTCCAAATTTTTTTGGACTAATACGAAAATATGTACGGGAAAAATATTTCCGAGGGATAACCTCGGGAACATCAAACAATAGCGAATAATTTTCCAAATCGGTCTATTATCGACGGAGATACATAAAATAAAACAAACAGCCGAATATAGAAACTACTCCTCTTTTGTCTATCGTCGGTTAAAAAACTCTACTTTTTCATGCTTCGGGTAGATCTTTTTAATGTGTACATTCAGTTTTTACATTCATTTTTAAATTATCCATTATAAGTATGTTTATAACCCACGACTACTACTTAGTTTATGCATAGATATAATAATAATATTATACTAGTAATAGGTATTCCATACAAAAATTATGCTACTGACTTTTGACCTACAGTATTTAGTTGAATATCACAAAATGTCAAAGCAAACGACCATGTTTTTTTGCAATTAGAGGTGCCTTTTTGTCAATAACTAGTACGTAGGTATACAAAAAACTACCTCATATAAAAACATCGGTGATCCATACAAAACTACTTTCCATTCAAAAAAAGTGGTGTCAGTGTGTTTTCCATAGAATTACTTACCTCGTGAGTAAACTAGTGAGTACCTACCTACCACTCAAAGATTCGTTTTGCATACATTTGCTAAGAAATTAAGTAAATCGGCTATGACGTAGTTCTGTGCTAACAAGGGATTCATTTCTTTGTGATTACGTTTGTCTGTTTATTTTTGTAAACCAGCAGTACCATGTTTTGGTGTTTGTGGTGCAACGTTGTGCTAAGACAGACCTTTTAGCCAAAAGAATACTTTTTAATATAATGAGACTTAATTCCCCGCCGCATCTGTTTGCATGTCAGGACGATTTTTTATAGGGTGTAATTGCCTGGGAGTTTGTAGCTGCCTTGTAGGATGTTTTCAATGATAAATCTTCGTTAAATTCAGGAGTTTATTCAGTTTTTGTAGTTTCAATCATGGACGCACGAGTTGGTGGCGGTCAAGTCAAGAAGGAATTACAAGAAATGTCAAAAAAAGGGTCAAGTGTGAGCACTAATCAATTTGACATTGACAATTATAAATTTCTAGACTTCTTGGAAGGTTTTCGGCAATGATTGGAGTGATCTTTCTTCAAATTCTTGAAATTTCAGAATGAATTTGACTTTTTTTTGTTTTTAAGTTATTTAATAGACTATTAGAATTAAACCGAACAATGTATTAAAAATATGATAAGAAAAAAAAATACACAGCCATATAACCAGTAAAAACTCTGATAAAAACTGTACCTTGATGTGCGTACTTACATATACTTATAGTTGAAAACAAAAAAAACTAGTACTTATCTACCATGCTGATCATACAGGCCCATGTCATGTAGACATTCTTGACCTTTGAGTTTTTGCTTATCTAGCAAGTAGCTCGGTAAGCAACTAATTTGATTTTTTCTCACACGCACCATAACTATAAAATGGATTGGACTGCAACTTTGCACAGTCATAGTTTTAGACCTGATAACTATCATAGATATCAAGTTGGTACATTTGTACAAAAAAATACGATTCTTGAATAGCAGTTTAAGTTAAGCTAAAATCAGTGTTGAAGTACAAAAGTTAAGAGCTTGTATTTTTCAAATATGTTTTTACGGTTTTGGGTTAATACAAACAAAGAATGACATACATTATTACCCTTAGTTTTGGATAGTCAACATCGAAGAGTGTAGTAGTTAGCTTCCACGTTTGTATGGGAAGATGAGCGACTCATTTAATGAAGAATCAAATCACAATCTGTAAGGGGCAAATCTACTTTTAAAAACTTTCCTGTCTATATACGCGAAAATAGTGAGATAATTCTAAAATCTCGAGGGAAATGAAGAAATGTAAAAAGGTAAATTTGCCATTTCTTAAACTAAAATTCTCTTTTCAAGCGAAAACCTCCAAGGAGCATATCTTATTAAAAAATTCTACTTAAGCTTGGTAATTTATTCCACGTTTTACCTAATGTTACGGATTATGCTTTAAAAGAATTTACTCAGTGAATGTTTACACTTACTTTCGTTTTGATATTTTAAAGCAATTTTCTTGGGGTTTTTTTAACGAAATTCACTTACATCGCAATAAAGAGTCTTTTAGATCAGTTTCTTGCATTTTATCATTCAAATTTATTTAAAATAATAAATAAATAAATAATGCTGGACAATTCACACAGCATTATCTAGCCCCATGGTAAGCTGTGCTTGTGTTATGGGTACTAGATAACTTATATACATAGAAGAAATATGTAGCTCTACAGATCACATGTCCCAGCTACGCTCAATGACGGAAGACTCAATTGATCTGATAAGAAGCATCAATTGGACTGCTACTACGCGTTTCCATCCATCATGCACCGTCCAGAAATATCTGGTACCTAGTTGACAACTGGGTACAATTAGAGTCTGTTTCTATTACAATGTAGGAACACTTGCAGTGCTTCTCTTCTCATCAGCATCACACTTCACTACATCCTACTAATATTATAAACGCGAAAGTTTGTAAGTATGGATGGATGTTTGTTACTCTTTCACGTAAAACTACTGAATGGATTTTAATGAAACTTTACAATAATATAGCTTATACATCAGAATAACACATAGGCTACAATTTATAAAGATATATTGTATATTATCCAAAATATCTATCACAACGCGGGTGAAACCGTGGGGCGCAGCTAGTAGTATATAAAACAAAGTCGCAATGGTCGGTAACACAGATCACAAAATAATAAAAACTGTCTCAAAGGTTTATCTTTGTTACCTTTGAAGAGGACAAAGAAAAAATTGCCTGAATGAATATTTACTTCCTGATTATCGTTTCGTAACAAAATTTTAACAAGCATAATTAAAATATCGTTTGAATATTTTAATGCAAAATAAAATGTTGTTCAGTGGATAATCAAAATTAATTACATGTAGACCTACTGTCTATACGTTCTAACTCTTCATGTCCATCCAAAGGTTGCCTGGCAGAGATCGCTTTAAGCGATAAGGCCGCCCATTGTACAACATTATTTTGTCCTTTTCCTGTCCAGTGTATCTGTTTTTATGGTGTGCAATAAAGAATTATTGTATTGTATTGTATTGTGTAGAAATCCGTGTGTCAAATGGTTAATAAGCCTTCCTCTTGAATCACTTTATCTATTAAAAAAAACCGCATCTAAATCCGTTGCTTAGTTGTAAAGATCTAAGTATACATAGGCACAGAGAGACAGCGGGAAGCGACTTTATTACAGAAATACGGAAATAAATTTATTGGTAAAATCATTGTACATGTCAGGTGTTCATCAAACTAGTTAATAATAATTATATAATACAAATTGTATTTTTTACAATGAAATGAAATGAAATGAAATGAAATGAAATGAAATGAAATGAAATGAAATGAAATGAAATGAAATGAAATGAAAATACATTTATTCAATTAGTACCATAAGCATGATTTAAATTTAAAAAATATAAATGAAAACAAAATAAATAAATGGAAAAATTTATATTAAAACAATTAGATATTATTTTATACTTTGTAGTGAAGATAATTAACAATAGTACCTATTAAATATCATCATCCTGTGCCACATTAATAAAAAAATTATATCTAAATTAAATAAAACATATCATAAAAAAAATCTTATTCTTATATCACAAAAGGTGACCTTATCGCTGACAGTGGTTTCGACCAGGCAACCTTGGTTTGATTCGTAAAGCAAGAACTTAGTTCTTTGTATGTAGCAACATTATTTCGGGTTTTGACATCAGCTTACGTCATGCGTGATAGTGCATTATTGTGCGAGTATAGACAGAGAGACTCATTCAAGAGGCGATAGAGCGTAACCGAGGGTCCAAAGTATTCACTCATCAGCTTGGCAGGAGCCACCTGACAAAGCTTAAAACGCACGACGGGAGGACCGTATTGTCAAAGCCGGAGATATCCGCCGAGATAGAGGATTTCTATGGCCGATTATACGCTGCACATGCCCTTCGTTACCGACGAGATGACCGAGATTCCAGAGCCACCCTGACACGCCACTATACCGACGAACTGCCTGACATCAGTCAAGACGAGATCGTGTTAGCTCTAAGGCAGCTTAAAAATGGAAAAGCCCCCGGTGAGGACGGAATTACTTCAGAGCTTCTTAAAGCCGGAGGAGCTCCTGTTATACAGGAGCTGCAGAACCTCTATAACACCGTCCTTCACAGTGGGAGAACTCCAAAGGCGTGGAGCGGGAGTTTGGTGGTGCTCTTTTTTAAGAAGGGAGATTAAACCCTTCTTAAGAATTACAGACCCATTTCACTCTTGAGCCACGTCTATAAGCTGTTCTCACGAGTGGTCACGAACCGTCTCGCCAGGAGACTCGACGAGTTCCAGCCACCGGAACAGGCTGGGTTTCGCGGAGGATATGGCACCATAGACCACATACACACAGTGAGGCAGATTATACAGAAGTCCGAAGAGTATAATCAGCCCCTGTGTCTGGCTTTTGTGGACTATGAGAAGGCATTTGACTCCGTCGAAACCTGGGCTGTTCTGGATTCCTTACAGCGATGCCAAGTAGACTATCGTTATATCGAGGTGCTGAGATGTCTCTACGAGGCCGCCACCATGAGTGTCCAAGTACAGGGCCAGCAATCTAATCCCATCCAATTGCGCAGAGGAGTGAGGCAGGGGGATGTCATATCCCCGAAACTGTTCACTTGCGCATTGGAGGATATGTTTAGGTTGCTGGACTGGAAAGGAAAGGGCATCAACATAAACGGCGAGTACATCTCACACCTGCGATTCGCTGATGACATAGTCTTAATGGCGGAGTCGCTTGAGGAACTGAACCGGATGCTGGACGGCCTAGCTTCAGCCTCCCGATGTATCGGTCTTGGCATGAATTTGGATAAAACCAAAGTCATGATCAATGGCCACATTGATCCAAGGCCGGTGGTCGTACATGGTCACCTTCTCGAAACTGTTTCCGAGTACACTTACCTTGGGCAGATTCTGCAGTTGGGTAAAAACAGTTTCGAGAAGGAGGCCAAAAGGAGGATCCAGCTGGGCTGGGCAGCATTTGGGAAACTACGTCGAGTCTTCTCGTCATCCATACCGCAATGCTTGAAAACGAAAGTTTTCAACCAGTGCGTCCTACCCGTTATGACCTACGGAGCTGAGACGTGGACACTCACGATAGGGCTGGTCCACCAGTTCAAAGTCGCTCAGCGAGCTATGGAAAGAGCTATGCTCGGAGTTTCTCTGAAGGATAGGATTCGCAACGAATACATCCGACAGAGAACCAAGGTTATCGACATAGCTCAAAGAATTAGCAAGCTGAAGTGGCAGTGGGCCGGCCATATTTCGCGAAGAACCGACGGCCGCTGGGGCAAACGTGTTCTTGAGTGGAGACCACGACTCGGTAAACGTAGTGTAGGACGTCCTCCGACCAGGTGGGATGACGACTTGCGAAAGACTGCAGGTAGATGCTGGATGCGGCAAGCTGAAGACAGGGCGCAATGGCGCTCATCGGGGGAGGCCTATGTCCAGCAGTGGACTGATATAGGCTGATGATGATGATGATGATGATGATAGACAGAGAGAGTAGTGTAGGACGCCCTTCGACCAGGCGGCATGACGACCTGGGAAAGACTGCAGGTAGATGCTGGATGCGGCAAGCTGAAGACAGGGCGCTATGGCGCTCATTGGGGGAGGCCTATGTACAGCAGTGGACTGCTATAGGCTGATGATGATGATGATGGTGAGACAGAGAGAGAGAGAGAGAGAATGCCTTACTTCCGATAGGCGCCTAGTTACAGTGTGTTATAGCGTCATACCTTATCATTATGAAAACAATTCCAATCGTTGATTCTAAAGATTACTATCGCGTTAAACTAGAACAAATATTTATGATACATGACTACCTACAAGTAATATAATAACAATACGATTTATCTACAGGTTTACGTATTTGCTACAATCTTATCTGTTTCTGGTGAAACAGATTGTGAAGACTGAATGATCCTAATTGTAGCCGAAATAAGCCATATTTTCTAATGATGCCACATTTTCTACGACGATATTTTATAACGTCAATGTATATTGTTGCCAGCATTCGAAAATATGGCTTGATTTAGCTATATTAAATTCATACGGTCTTCACCATGTCCGATCATACCCCAACAGCTTACCTTACCTGTTTAATTTTAACGAAAAATCGTTATTTTCTTTTATTATGAATCAGACTCCAAATGTCAACTATGTATAATTCATCATCAATTCCTATTACGATCGTAACGTATAGTTCAAAATGTATAAAATATTAACATATTTATATGATACATAAATAAATATATAATGCTTAACAATTCATGCAGCTAGCCCCAAGCTATAGCTCAATATTATGGTATGTTCGTACTTTTAACACGAAAGCAGTGTTTATCAGGCAAACATTTGTATTGAGAATTTATTTTAATAAATCAGTGTCAAAATAAATTTATATCACCCCGAATTTTTTATATAGAGTTTATTCGAATACTCCGTTATATTATCTACCTTATCAATTCACATCTACAATTCTCTATTCTCTCATCTCGAATTTTTGTTTCTAGAATTTATCTTCACATCTTGAAATAATGAGTCTTGAATTCTTTATACAATTCTTCGTATCAAAAATGATATCGAATGGCTATCATTTATCTTGCCTTTTTACAAACGCTCGCGAAACGTATTCTGATAAAACGACATGACATCTATCAAAAAAAGTCTTGGGTTTCCCAATAATGAATGATCGATTGATTCTTTAGATACCTACATAAGAGTAAATGAGATTCTGTCTCATTCGGAGCTAACTGAAGAATCATCTCAGCGCAATAAAATTTTACGTTCAGCGATTTCATTAATTTTTTGTTTAATATTCATTTATTCTTATTATTATTATATTAGCCCGGGGTGTCCCACTGCAGAGCAAATGCCTCCCTCCCCTTCTTCCACTCATCTCGGTCCTCAGCAAGGAGAACCCACTCTTTAGTGTATAGGTCGAGCTCATCCCGCCATCTCCGCCTAGGCCTGCCACGTGGCCGTCGTCCGTCCGGGACCCAGTCAGTGGCGATCTTCGCCCACTGCTGGTCTACTACGCCACACATTTATTCTTAAACATACAAAATTATATAACGTCACTTACAGGAGAACAGGGTTCTTAGGTTAAGTATAGATATATACATAGGTTGTGGTCGTTCAATAGCAGACTCATAATAATGTGGTCACTTAATGTATGAAGTGAATTACCTATCACTTATGAATACAGAGCTAATTTTTTCGAGCTTAAGGCAGGCGAGAAGGGCAAATAATCGTAAAGCTTCACATAGGTAGTAGGTATAGTTATTTTTCCATAGTTAGTCCTAGTTTTCGTTAGAATGATAAATAATTTTGTAAATTGTAGGTAGGTTACAATTCATTAGAGACAATAACTTTAATACTGAACATTCTTTCTCTTCTAGGCTGTAATTTCGCTGCTGCTGAGAAGAGATTTAGTCAATACCTACCTACGCTCCGAGATTTAATAAAAACTTTGTAGACACTCACTAAGCCCTGTTGGTGGAGAGCCTTACCTTACGTTCAGCAACAGAATAAAATGTAGCAAAGATTTCAGCGTTCAATTTAAGAATTTTCTATAGAATCCAATTTAGTTTTCTATCTGCTGCCCGTGGCATGTGCAATTTTATGCACATATCATGAAAATCCTTTTTATTTGATATGTCTTATTAAATATTTGTTTTAACTACGTTTGATAATTCAAGGCGGATACACAGTGGGTCTTGGAAGGGGGCTTGCAAGTAGATATAATATAATAATAAATAGCTATTAGCTATTCTTTTTTACTAAATCGCTACTAGCTTTTTAAAAGTAAAAGTATATTTATTTCATAATTACATGTGAGAAGATGGTTCATAAAATAATAGTGTCAATGTAATTTGCCCTTTATGGGCGTGCATGCATTTTTAACAACTTAATTATAATAAAATAAAAAATAACACTTTAAAATCAAAAATAAACACAGTACACAAATGACAATTATATATAAAAAATAATAGAAACAAAGTATCAGTAAATTAGCAATAAAAATATTAAAAATTAAAAGTTTTTTAGTGAACGTTTTTTATTTAGTGTAAAATAATGATGTATGTTTATATTGTTTATTTACCCAGCACAATGCTGAGTGAAGGCATATTTGCCATGAACACTGCTACGCACAATAATTTGTAATATAGGTAGTAATAATTTGCGTAGTTTAAGTTTGTGGGTAAATAAAAATATTTTCTTTCTTTTATATTACAAACAATAAATATTTTCTTTCTTTTATATTACAAACAATGCAGCAATGGTGAGAATTTATTTAAGTTTCTAATAAATGAATGAGCATATTCATGAATATGTATTATATGAATGATGATTTTTGAATTTTATGATATATAACTATTTTTAAATGTATACATGAATAAGTACCTACACATTTTTAAACATTACCTAGGCGTTGGAGTGGAAATAATTCTGCAATTTTATTGTTTCATTTATTATGTTTAGAAACAAAAATTCTAACTTAATCAATGAATAGAAACAAATTACCATGAGTCCAACTATTTCATACAATCTACAGGTCATCATCATCATTATCATCAGCCTATAGCAGTCCACTGCTGGACATAGGCCTCCCCCAATGAGCGCCATAGCGCCCTGTCTTCAGCTTGCCGCATCCAGCATCTACCTGCAGTCTTTCGCAGGTCATCATCCCACCTGGTAGGAGGGCGTCCTACACTACGTTTGCCGAGTCGTGGTTTCCACTCAAGAACACGTTTGCCCCATCGGCCGTCGGTTCTTCGCGAGATATGGCCGGCCCACTGCCACTTCAGCTTGCTAATTCTTTGAGCTATGTCGATAACCTTGGTTCTCAATCTACAGGTAGCTCAACTGATCCATATCAATACCAGTCGGAAGCACGTTTATTGTTAATTGTGAAAATTGCGACTTTTTTGAATAAACACAAAATTACTTAAACCTACCAAAATGTAAGTATTAGGTATAGTATTGAATATATATAGTATTAGTATAGTATTTGAATATATAAATATATATATATGTATATATAATAATAATAAATAATGCTGGACAATTCACACAGCATTATCTAGCCCCATGGTAAGCAGAGCTTGTGTTATGGGTAATAGATAACTGATATACATAATACAATACATTACCTACATAGATAGATATTTTTTATTATATAATACATAGAAAACGACCAGAACACCCGGAACAAATATCTGCAGATCGTACACACAATATATACATATATTAAGTATAGTATTGAAACAAATATTGTATTTTGCCATAATATTATTGTGCGCTACCTGCTACTGACTATAGGAATCGGCGGAAGATCAGCGCTGCGTGTATTGGTTCTACCAGTAGGTATCCGTAGCATTCATGCTACGGGTACTGGTAGATATGGTGATGGCCTATTTTTTAGCTAAAATCCACCACATAGATACGAAATTTACTTTTATAATCTTGTATGTGTGATTGGTTGTAGTTAAAAATAAAATGTATTTCTTTCTTTATATATACTTATTATACACTAGCGGACCTTCCCGGTTTCGCACGGTTTTAGTACGGATCCCTAACTTTTTTGAAAATCTAATAGGTATAGTCTAGGTTCACCGGGGATGGTAGCTTCCCAACGGTGAGAGAATTTTCCTATTCGGAGCCTATTCATTACAAACAAACAAACAAATAAAAAATCAAACCTTTCCTCTTTATAATATTAGTATAGGTATAGATTATTACCTGGACAAAAGACACGGTTTGGATATCTGACTATTCCACATCAAAGCTATGGGCTGTTTACGTCAAAGTGACAGGCGGGTTAGCTTTGATCACTTTTTCCAAAGAGATTTTACATATAGAGACGTCATACTCATTGTAAAGAAATAAAAACATTGCGATATTTTACTATAGCTACATACTAGCGTCGACGTTCGAACATACAACGCCGCATGGCATTATCTCTGTCACTCATAAACTTAACGCATTGCTTGTTTCGTTCGTGTTCAAAGCGGCAACGCCACGCGGCAATGATTTTTGAGTAAAATAAAATTCACCATTTTACATTTTAACATATTAAACAGTACTTACGTATGAAAAGATACACCCTTTCTGGTTTTTATAGTCCTTGTGTAGTTATTGCACTTTCGGAACACACAACTTGGCATTTTCGAGGTTTATTTAAGTATATTCCGTAAGTAACCTCGTGTTCAAGAAACGTGCGCGTCGCGGCCAGGAGCAGGACGGACTGAGTTTAATTAGGATACGTACCTGATTTTCGTTTTGTAAGGCAGACCTGGATACAACGTATCTACGTATATATAACATCATTGACTTTTTCCTAAAATGCTGCTGTAAATGCTACTCAAAACCTTTGATATTTTTCATGTAGTTAAAGTATACTGAACGAAAAACGTAGATAAATATAAATATGTGACGTAGCTAACGATTGGGATTTAAAATGAACTTACACGAATAGTTTATATCCCGTTATAAATCACTTTTGACATAGTACCATGTCATTCATACCTACAGACTACTACTTAACACTTTGACTGCGATTTTTTTCGACGACTGCGATCTTTTTTTTAACCTAAAAAATTCGTGCTGCCGCTCTTCACAGCGGTTGTGTTGCGCCGCACATGCGTTTCTTTCGAAAAATATTACGGCTGTGCTGAGTCACAAAGATCTGTATTTTCTCAGCCACTGTGCTAGTGTGGATTTACGCATATTAGTCACTTGTAGAAAAAACATACCGTGTGATTTCAGCACTCAAAGTGTTAAGAAAAAGGCCTATTCCAGTTTTCCCCTTGACATTTTCCCCGAACGGAGAAAACTGGAAACTTGATAAAAATGTCTAGAAAACCCCCTTTACGTTTTTTCTTATTCCATTTTCCTCCTTGAGAAAATTTGGGGGAATGGTGGCAACGGAGAAGGCTGGAAACTTATTTTAGGAATGTGCATATTTTCCCTTTTAAAGTTTTCTATTTCTATTCCGCAATATTAAATACCATTGAACATTACACCATCATCAGCCTATTAGTAGTCTACTGCTGGACATAGGCCTCCCCTAATGAGTGCCATTGCGCCCTGTCTTCAGCTTGCCGCATCGAGCATCTGCCTGCAGTCCTTCGCAGGTCGTCATCCCACCTGGCCGGAGGTCGTCCTACGTTACGTTTGCCGGGTCGCAGTCACCACTCAAGAACACGTTTACCGCAGCGGTTGTCGGTTCTTCGCGAGATATGGCCGGCCCACTGCCACTTCAGCTTGCTATTTCTTACAGCTACGTCGATAACCTTGGTTCTCTGTCGGATGTATACGTTACGAATCCTATCCTTCAGAGAAACTCCGAGCATAGCTCTTTCCATAGCTCGCTGAGCGACTTACACAACCTACACAACTAATCATGATCAATCCAAACAATAAAGCGGTATCCCATTATTGTTTTAACGTTCGTAATCAGAAACAGACTTCCATAAATCATAACATTTGTTAACCATCTTGGTTTATTTTTCATTTAAACGAGGGCGATCTTTATTTCATGTTATTTTTATATCTTGCCATTAAATTGGGTTAAAGCAACTAATCTGAGTAGAGTAATCAAGTTACGTTAACCCTGGTTAAATAGAAGAATAAAAATATATATAAGTCAGATAAAACCACCATCGTTTTTAATTTTGTATCGACGAAGCTACAACGGATGATTGTCACTAAAGTTATTTAAAACGGGATGTTTATCATGATTTTATTTTTGAGTTTTCCGATATTAGTAGTTATTATTGTTATTCCGTGGTCATGGCGCATGAAACTGTATTTCGGCACAGTTTCATGCGCCATGATCAAGGAATTTAGTGTTAATAACCATGTTAGTTTCATAAGTTTTCATTTCATGTCATTTTTCAATTGTAGCAATGCACAGGGGTGCCGCGTTACATGTATGTATGTAGGAAAAAGTCTTATGGTTTCGAAACTGTTCCGTTCATAAGTAATAAAAATTTCTAATAATCTTGATTATGTGAAATCTACAGTGTCCCACGAAACTTAAGTAGGTACTAAGCCGAAACGGGTGATTCTGGACCTGATTTTTTTTATTTCAAAATGATTTTTTAAAATAATAATACTGTAAGAACACGTACAAGGACTCGAATATGAAGAAAAAAGGTTACACAAAAAAGTTAAAAAAAAACACAAGTTGATACCAAGAATCACCCTCTTTCGGCTTAGTACTTAAGTTTCGTGGGACCCTGTAGATTTCACATATTAAGATTATTAGAAATTTTGAAACCATAAGACTTTTTCCTTTGAAATCTTAACTCTTATTAGTAGCTAACTATAAAATCCTAATGAAAGAATTATAATATAATAAAAGAAACCACTTAGATCTTTCTTTCTTAGGATTCCAATTATCCAGGAAGACAACAGACCCACTCAATTCTTTTTATAAATAAAGAAAACAGATATTCTGCTAAATTATACCTTTTGACGTTTTTCTTTTACCCCTATGATTTCAGCATGACCCAGATTAATATCTGCGTTATTTTTATATTATTTCGTTATAGGGTTAAGGTCTAGGTTAAGCCAGGTGAAACACACCTGCGGGGTATACCCGGGTGAGTTATACCCACCTAATTTCTTCAATAGCCACGGCCATGTGACGTGACCCGGCTACGAACCACGGTTTTGATTAGCTACGTAAACTATATGGGGTTGGCAGGTAAAAGTTTACGACTTGTAATAGGGTGCAGAAAATCGCGTGATTCGTAAACCGAATTTCTAGCTTCTTAAAAACAAATACACTGCCGCTGGGGCAAACGTGTTCTTGAGTGGCGACCACGACTCGGTAAACGTAGTGTAGGACGCCCTCCGACCAGGTGGGATGACGACCTGCGAAAGACAAGAAAAGCAGGTAGATGCTGGATGCGTCAAGCTGAAGACGCTATGGCGCTCATTGGGGGAGGCCTATGTCCAGCAGTGGACTAATATAGGTCTTATTGTAAAATTACACACACGGATGGGTGAATGGATGGACGTATATAATATGTTTGTTACTTCTTCACGCTAAAACTACTGAATATATGTTGGGCTGAAATGTAGCTATAATCCTGGTCTCAAATATAGGTTACTTTTTATCCTATAAATCAGTTCCCATGGGATAGAAATAACCTCGAAACGTTTCCATGGAAACAACGCGAGCGAAGCCGCGGGCATTTAAACGAGTAATTTTATTAAAGCTACTTGTACATACATAGTTGGTTTAACTTAGATCTTCTTGTATTAAATTACTAAGTTTTTATTTTGTTTGTCTTGAAGTGAGTTATATTTTTTTTGCAAACTCAATTATAATGTGAAAGCAATATTAAAATATTCCATCTAACCTCGCATCAGTCAAAAAAATGTTTACTCTAAAAGAAAATAAATGATTGAACGTTATTATTACATTATTACCCAAACTTTTAATATTCTAAGAACAAATTACAAAACTCTTCCCATCAAGTTAGAGTAGGTAGTGCTTAAAATGCAAAACAAAATAAAAAATTCAATTCAGCCGAGCAACAAAGCTAATTCTTTCCACTTAAAACTGCAGCATACAGATTGCTTTTGTAGTGTTCACCTTAATTTTGTGAAATTTCAGCAGAGTTAATTTAAATCTGATTTAGAAAAACTGATTAACGAATAATTTAAATCAGTTTTTCCAAAACTTGTAGAGCTTCGTTCTTCTGTAGGGTTCGCCAACTCGTTAACGACTGCTTGTGTCGGCTCTTGTCAAAAAGCCAAATGACAGACAGCCGAGTTGAAACTTTTTTCATTTGTCTGACATTGGTCACGAAAATGTCTACTCGGTTAGCTTTCGCGTTTTTGCTATTTGCCCCCTCTTGCGGACACTAATTGGACAAGTCAAACAAAAAGTAGCAGCGGGCCTCATTTTCCGTGTAACTATTACATTTTATGGCACAGTGCCCACTTTTTGAAGTCGTTGATGAAAGCCCTATTTTTGGACAAAATCCTCAATTAATTGTCAATTGGAATCTTCAACATCATTGTAAGCTTTTGTTCATCTATGTAAGATAACGATAATCAAAAAGTTGTAACTAGAGGTTGATTAAAATTTATATCAATTATATCAAAATCGATAACTTTTAAATCAAATTAAAAGAACAAATTAGAATTACTATTTACAATTGAAACAATTTAGCTAACTGCAAACAATCTTAAGGTATCTCAAATGATCCATATCAATACCAGTCAGAAGCGTCCCCAAGACGCTGGCTGCATTGCCCCGCCTGTATGGCAATGCTGATGCACTGCGCCAGATATCCCATATACCAGCTCTCTCAGACGTGGTCGTCGTCATCAGCGGCGAAAATAGTATGAGAGGTACACTCACAAATGCATATTTTAATAGACCAGCTGCTTAGACATGAACGCAAGTGCTATCTCTTATAATGTTGCCGTAATAAAAAGTAATATTCGCGACAATTACTTACACCCAGTTTCAGATCTCTGTTTATTGTCACAACGAAATTCGTTCCGACAATACGGTGATACGACAGATAACAGATACGAAAGCCTTTGTCGAGAAAACATTATTATTTCAATTCTATACCCTCCACGATCGCCTTTGATCTATTCACTAAACATTCTAGACCAGTTTCGATTCTGAACAATCAGATTATGTCAACAGCCTTCAATTTATTCAGTATTCAGTTACCTGTTTCATTATGACCGCATCACGATTGGTTTAGCATTTAAAATGGCTTCCTATTATTAGCCTATGCCAATGTCAGGTGATTATTACCTACTTCTTGGAAATATAGTATGAGAGAAGACTCGTAGGTAATTATGGATATTTTTGCGTCTACATACCAAAAGGTGTGAAAGATTTCTTCTGTGATACGAGCAAAAATTCGACTCCTTTGTTATGATGGAAAATGCACTGTGAGCGTCCTATTCTTAGGGAGCATTTTCGGAAAACACGACGAAAATCCGTGCCATCCACGGACTTTTGCCATTTTACAACCTTCGAACTTCAGCCTGCAGAGCAGACAATGAAAGAAATGCACCAAAAAATTATCCCGAAAATGTATCCTGTGACTTTTTAGTGCCTAACCTAAGACGTATTTATATTGATATAAAGCTGGATTACCACTCACTTACTGACCCACTCACTGACAGAAGATTATTTGTATGCCTACATTAATTAGGTAGAAAAGCTGTCTTCCAAAGTTAAATGATTGAAAAGGTTCAGAAGATAATACGGTATCAAATCCTCCAACAAAGGCAGTGGATATTTTTTGAAGCCGACTAAGGTAACCCAGAGAATCGGCAGCAACTTCTATCTGTGTATTTAACACTTCACTGCGATCACAAATCCGCCTGTCAAGCGTGGCGATATTCGTATCGTATAACAATACTTAAATATATTGTGAATTTATGCAAACAGGTAATTGTTGGTAGATGGTTACTACACGTATCAACAACAATTACCTGTGTTATTGGTTACACAATGCATAAAATGCGCAATGTTGGGATAGAGTCCATAAATACATATATTGCTTTAATCTTACATTTAGTGGATACTGTGGTTTACAGTAGCGCTTAAGGGTCCGGCGACCCTCGCTTGCAAAAATCGCTCCGAATATCGCTGTCCCTGTTTAACCCTTGCGCCGCGCCCAATGCGTGCGCGATAGCAATATTAGCCGTTCAAAATTTGGTTTGTTCCGTAATACCAAAAATTATGACTGAAAACTTTTTGAATTCTTCACAAAAGTATTGTTATTCTGTAACTAGACAATATAAGCTATGTTCCTTAATAAATAAAATGTAAGATATTGATGTTTTTAATACGAAACAAATAGCAAGAAAACTTGTCCATTTTCGCATAAAAATGTGCAAAATGCAATGAAAAAAGAAACTACTATTCAAATACAAATAATACAATTTTATAGTGGAAATATGCTTGAATTGGAAATCATTTTGGTATTACGTTTGTATGAAGAATTCATCCCTCTGGAGGCTTAAAAGTTTAGTCCACAAGCTTTGAACTTGTTTTACTAATCTTTGCTTTATGCCCTTTTTAATAGCGCCCTAATGAGTAGGTAAAGCATAAGAACAATGAATATTAGAAAGACGCTTACTTAAAATGTTTTACGGTAGGCTTACATTATTTTATGGGATTTAATTACCGCGATGTAGGGTTAACGTTTAATGTATTTTGTTTCCTTTTTATACGAATAGTTTGAAGATGAAATTATATAGTGATATTCACACTGGGCACTAAATTTGTATTTGTATTAATTTATGTCAGATAATAAAATCCATAGTAGTTACATTAATATAAACTAAATATTAAAACATTATTACAATAAAATAAATTAAAATGGCATTAGATTAAAAAAATAAGAAAAAAAATAAATAAATAAAATAAATAATAATTAACTAAAGGTATTGTCATTATTGTTATTGCTAAATTTTTTTTACTTTTTTCGACAAATTAAAAGTTATTTAGCGAAAATAGCTAAAAAACGTGGATCGAGTCGAGTTTTTATAATTTTATTTTAATTAACTCATGCGAAAAATAGTTTTTCCCTTCTTTCGTTTGCTATTCTAAGCTTTTTTGTAATATTTTAGACAAAAAAAAAACACCATTCATACTGACGTTGTGTTTTTAATAATTGTGTTTGAACTTTGAATAAACACTGACCTTTTTGCACTCCGGGGATTAAGCATGAGTTTTGCAGAGTTTACCAAAACTATAAAAGTTTACGGTTTAAACGTTTCCTTCCATATTTTTAGGCAATTGCTGTGCCCCTACTGGATACTGAGAGGAACTCAATGTTGAAATTAGTTTTACATAAATATTAACATATGTATATGTAAAATCGCATTATATTTCGATTAAGAAGAAGGCAAAACAAACATGTATTATACAGTATAAATATGATAAATTATATTATGATAAATGTACACTAATGAGACAAAAAAAATTAACTGAAAAAAAAAATTGCACCTTATTTCTTATTTGATAAAAATTCATAGTATACATATAATTTGACTTGTCTAAGTGCTTATTCTGTAAGCCTAAAGATAAGAAGTTATTGAATCTGAATTACTTTTCGTAGTATGTCACAGCTATTCCTATCGTTTCGAGTGATCTTTAGCATTTTGGCAGTAAACTGTCACGTTCTCCAAAACGTTTTCGTTTAGATATTTTGCAAACTCATAATAGACGTACTACGTTGTACTAATATCGTAAAAATTTCAACCTTATAAATCATACCAAAAGGTTTATATTTCACTGACACTAATGGTATAAACTAACTCCACTCCGAAGTAATGAGAATCTACTAGATTTACGATGGCACGAGCTGACGGGCATTTACGGAAACTATGGCTCGTAATACAATGGAATAGAACTTAAAATCGGAAGGAACTGTTCGTGTTTTATGGACCATAAAACTAGTAGGTACCTAGTTGATGTAATTTCGGTTCAAAACCGGAACTTTTCATTGGCATTCTAAAGTATTCCATCAGGGTTTTGTTTGGATAGTGGTTATCTAAAATAGGGTTTATTAAGGGTTATTTTAGGAATTAAAATTGCTTGCAGATGTTTGGATCAAAGATTTGGTGGGTAGAGAAGAAGGACTCTAGTAACAGATTTACCCCCATATCTTTAGTCATTACCTCGACTTCGATTCAAACTCTACTCAACCTCCAAAAGCGTTTCGGTATGCTTGATCGTAAAAAAATTCTTCACTCGAAACAGCCTTCGAGAATTTTTTCATACGAGTGGAATAACGAACTATCATCTCAAGGTACCTCGCTACCTACCTTGAATGCTCCTCGAAATAGTGGAGACTATCTCAATTACATTTACGACGATGAAACCTACAATTACCCATCGCGAAGGTATATAAGAGAGGTTGATATATAACCAAATTAACGACTAAGCATACCAAACTCGAGCATGTTTTGGAGGAATGCTCGAAACGCCCTTGAACAAGTTTGAGTGGAGAGTTATTTGAGGTAATGACTAAAGATATGGGGGTTAGAATCTTTCTATCTTTATAATTAGAGGATTAACACTAGTAAAACTTTCACAACTGGCTTAACTCAACAAATTGCCAAACAATGTAAAAGAACTGAAGGGTCCCTTATTCAACAGAAAGTTATTTAATTTATTTATTGAGCATTGTTTTTATTCGGTTGAAGATTACCTTAATTTTAAGTTTTGACCTATCGAGTTCTACTTTAACTGACAATTTATAAATATTTGCGATTATCTGATTTAATTAATGACAGCCTATTTTATTTTACTTTTTTTTATATACACGTGCCTGCATTCGGGCGAAATATGCAGCTCTACTGTGTTATTCCGCCAATGTATTAGTATGTACTTGTACATACCATGTCTTTTGTGAATAAATATTACTGAATTAATAAATAAATAAATAATGCTGGACAATTCACACAACTTTATCTAGCCCCATGGTAAGCAGACCTTGTGTTATGGGTACCAGATAACCGATTTACATAATACAATACATTATATAGACAGATATTTTATTATTCTACATAGTTTTCTATTTCGACCAGAACACCCGAAAAAAATTCTACAGGGCTGTTGATTTTGTTGAAACAATAAAAATTAAAATAAATAAGACATTTGTCCCGAGGCGGGAATCGAAACCACGACCTCCTAAAAATATATATTAATTTTCAACATTTAACCTAAGCCATTTAGTCACTGAAACTTGATTTTATCTAAAAATTACGAAACGATAAAAATTTAAAACAGAAGCGAAACCCAATTCATGTCTGTAAAACTAAGGTTAGTGGGCTATAAACGACTTATGGTCGTAAAAATAAGGTCAAGCGATATGCCCATAATGTCCGATATATAGGATGATATCATTAGTATTCTATACATGAGGTTTTGTGAACTTGAATTTAAATTGTTTGTCGATGGTGTTTCGTAACCACTAATCAAGTATTCATCAATAGAAATTTAAACTGTTTTCTTTTCCCGCGCGTGATCTAATTATTGTATTTTTTTTCTTATTTTCTACACGTTTTGTTCTTATGATTCTCAGTATGCACATAATTTGTGAAATGATCAAGTTCTAAACTCTTTATTATTAAAATTCTGTATATTTTATGATTATTTTATGTTTTGTGCGTTTAAATAAATAAAAAAATAATAAAAAAAAAATTGTTACCAATTATTTATTAACGTGCCACCACAGTACATCTATACTTATACTGACGTGCCACATGTTCCTTCATGTCCAGTCCATCCCAAGGTTGCCTGGAAGAGATCGCTCTCAGCGATAAGGCCGCCCCTTTTTCGCCACCTTTATTCTAAGTATTTATTTCTGTGTTGTTTTCTGATTTGTATAATAAAATGTTTTCTATCTATCTATCTAAATGGCATGGATCCATTTAGAACTGAAACTCGTCTGTTTATGTTCTAAATTGTATCATCCCATTTTACCACTTGTTTATACAAGGGTTCATCCCATTTTGTGAACGGATTGTATCAGAAAAAAGACGTAAATTAATATTTACTTTGACAAGGTTCTGTCCCGTTCTCATCACACGTAGTAAATTATATATAATAATGCCGCCCTCCGACCAGGTGGGATGACGACCTGCGAAAGACTGCAGGTAGATGCTGGATGCGGCAAGCTGAAGACAGGGCGCTGTGGCGCTTATTGGGGGAGGCCTATGTCCAGTAGTGGGGGCTTCTATAGGCTGATGGTGTAGGTAATAATAGTCAATTTATGTCAATTAATGATAGTCATGTCATTCGGGGAATGACTCGCTCAAACTATTTTCGCTGGTCATTGTTCGTGACGTCACCTGTACGGGTTCTAACGGAAGACCGGCGCTGGCTAGGTCTCTTACGGAGCTTAGCCAGCATTATGCTGAGTTAGAGCCTTTTTATAACAACTGTAATACATGTCCCTATTCTATAAGTGGGTCTTTTGTCATCATCATCATCAGCCTATATCAGTCCACTGCTGGATATAGGCCTCCCCCAATGAGCACCATAGCGCCCTGTCTTCAGCTTCAGGGTCTTTTTGTATGTTGTTATGAATAAATGTCTTTCTATTCTATTCTATTGGTATTTAACAGAACAAAGTTGGTTTCTTCAGAGTGTTCAAAAGAACTAAAACGCGCTGCGTACTTTTTTCTTCATTTTCCATCATACAATATTAATCTTACGAAGAAACATAAAAAATAATTAGAAAAAACCCTTTCTAAGATTTATTTTCGTAAGTTTACGAGCTGATTCGGCCTTCCTACTTAAAAATGTAAATTATGGACCCGGTTACCATTATTTACTTAATAAAGTAAGAAAAATTACCCTGAGGTCAAAGTTTTCTAATTAAAACCTACATCTAATAATTTCGTGTCACGGTACTCAAGTGGAGCGTCAAGATGAATAATTCAAATACTGAAAGGTCATGTTACTTTTTAAACATGGCGTTTCCACAAAAAAGCTGCATAAATCAAGCTAAAAGCCTTTAGCAACGTTAATATGTACAGCGCATGCATATTTCAAAATATTACATGCAAATATTCATAGGGCTCTCATTACATGCATACAAATTCACACTTCCAATCAAGATTATGCCTGCCGAGCGTGTCTGTAAAACAAAATAGGTTTGAATTATTATACTTAGTTGTTTAGTCTAGAAAGACAGTAAAAGGGCGTGAAGTCGTTTAAAAAAAATAGCGTCTATGGCCTCTTATTCTTCAAAGGGATATTTTTCTGTAGACACTCGACACTATGGTATATAAATACTATTTCGTATGAGTCTTATTCACAAGTGGTATCAGTATGGACAAAAATAATGGCGATGCAAGAGTTTAAAGAAGTACCTGTCACGACCAGCATACCAAACTTGGCCTGTTTAATTCAGGGGTTTTAAATTTTTGACTTTCCCGTAAAACCCCCTAGTAAGTTGGCAAAACGTATGACAAAGCGCCTCGCTTTGTCCGCCGCCATCTAAGATTTCGTTGTCCGCCGCAGTAACACGGCACGTCGTAATCTACCTTTTGGGAAAAGCACGCTTAATATTAAAAGTAATTTTTTGAATACTTGCCCGTGGTACTTACCGAAAAAACAATGAAAAATCACCTGTGGTCGTGCTATGGCGTCATGGCCTGTTGATACTAATACTTTTGGCCTATCATTCCGGAAGGGAAAAATAAATTTTAGATTCTAGTTTCAGCGCAAAAAAGTTCATTTCAGCTTGGTCTGGAGCTCAGCAGAAGTCAGAGCGCTAAATAACCAACAGTTGTTCTACGTGGAAATCGAGGGCATCTCTTTCTACACTTTGTAAACTGAGTGAGACTGCGCTAAA
Source organism: Eupithecia dodoneata (assembly GCA_947044415.1). Lineage (NCBI taxonomy): Eukaryota > Metazoa > Arthropoda > Insecta > Lepidoptera > Geometridae > Eupithecia > Eupithecia dodoneata. The sequence continues at coordinate 5,078,488 of OX345678.1, forward strand.
TACGTAAACCATTATCACACCCACTAATAATACTTCACTTAAAACAAAAAATACTATAGAAACTATCACGATTTACACAAATGAATAAAATATAGAGTGCATCATAGTAAACATCCAATTATAATGACTTTTGTAATAAAATTACATTATCTAGTCAGATAACAAAGTAAATAATATCTATTAACAATTTAAATAAATAGTTAATGAATTTACTATAGTGTTTTCATTGTCTATGTGTCAATAAGTAATCTAAGAGTCTCGCCTATCAAATATAATTTATATGCAAATAGTATCAATTCAAAAGACCTAACGCTTATTTACAATCGTTAAGTTCCTAAACAAGCATTGTCGCTAACATTGCATTGGAATGGCCTGCATTTAAATTTAATGGTGAACAACGTGCGTGATCATCTTATTTTAAAGCAACTAGGTACCTCTATCACGACCGGTGTGGTGAAACGGACTAATGTTCCTTCTGCGACGCAGTAGGCTGTGGGTTCGATGGCCGCCTCGGTAAAAATGGTTGTACAATCTGCCGATACTATTTACGGGTGATCTGGGTGTTTTCTATGTATATTAAAAATATCTATGCTCTGTATTATTAGTTACTAGATGCGCCCCGCGGCTTCGCCCTTCTGGAAATCTATGTGTTTAATAGTTTATTAACCTTCCTCTTTAATCACTAACTATTTAAAAACCGCATCAAAATCCGTTGCGTATTTTAAAGATCTAAGCATACATAGAGACAGACAGTTGGAAGCGACTGTGTTTTATACTATGTAGTGAATTAGTGGTAATAAACTAGCCAGATAATGCTGTGTGGATTGTCTATTTATTAAAAAAAATATTACTTGGAGGTAAAGTGGCCTCGATTTTATATCGTAACTAAAACATAACTAAGCAAATGAAATATCAAAAACGATGTAACGAAAAAAGATATGAATGTCCTGAAAACTAAATTGTATTCCATTCGATTCTCATCAATATGCATGAACCATACACCAAAGTCTTTTATACAAAAAGTTTTATCCCCAAAATGAATATTATTTCCAACAAAAGTCCTGCATAAGTTTCGGGGATCAGACGGTCCGTAATAAAAAGTCACTTTTCCGTCAATCAATGTGGGAAAAGGATCAAAAAGTTATAGTGACCTTATTGGGGTTCTGCCTTTTTGCGTTTTGGATTTGAAGTCTTTTTATACAACTTTTATTTCACATTTACGTACCTTCTAGACACCTTTTTAATATCATAGCATTATGCTAGATTAGTAATAAGTTGGCTTTATCAAACAGAGCGGCTCGCTTTGCTCGCTATGCTCCTTGGGTTGAAAACTATTTTGAGGGGAAAGTTTTTAAATGTGTTGAGGTGTGGTTGTGATAATGAAAAGTAGATAGGTACCTTACGCTATATCTTGTTCCCATAATACAAGCTTCAGCTAATTGTGTCGCTAGATGAAAATAAATAAATAAATTATGAATAAATAATGCTGGACAATACACACAAAGTCATCGAGCCCCAAGCTAAGTAGAGCTTGTGTTATGGGTACTAGATGAAAACATTACATAAATAGATATTTTTATCAAATAGCTAGATATTTGTAGCTACATAAAATGTTCCTATTTATATAGCATAATATTTATTTATTTTATTTTTTTAATACACAGATACAAAACTAACTCGCACTCCAAGATATGCATATCGACCGCACGATGCAATGTACACTCAAGTGTTAATTTAACCAGTTAACTATCCCATTACTCTTGAGTTTCTCTTCAACACCACTCAGTAACTACACCGTAAAAATAATAGTAACTTCGATCTGAAGGAGCTATAACAAGTCCTAGACAGACTATAATGAAAGATTAGTTGTTGAATTTATTGAGGCAGTAACAATACCCTCGTAAACTATAATGTATGGAACGTGACGTTAATGGCAAAGGTTGTGGGGATACGCGGTGCGATGCGGTGCGATTTTTGTGTGAAACCATCAATATGCTGTAAACTATTTTCTTTAGAATCCTGTTATAATACCTATGTTAAGGTATATGTACAAAATAGCTCAGATATTAATATGTAATTGAATAGGTCAGAAAAAAACATATTTTTTTATGGCTTTTAAAATTAAAGTCCTTAATTTAACGGAATTTTAGAACGGTTTACTAATGGCAGGGCACATAAATATTTGAAGCATGTTTAATTTTTATGTTCAAAAGTAATAACTAAGTATCTCTATTTCAAAACTGAAGCTATTATTTAATGCGATTAACTAAAGTTAGTCTGGGTAGATGGTTGTTCGTACTTATGATGCATGTATTTGTGATTATTATACTTATCTTACTTCGTTAACGCACCGCGTTGCGTCGCACCACGCGGTAACGTACCGCACGGCGTGACTCACAGTAATAAAGTTATTGGCTACAATATGCCGCACAAATAAATCGTAAACGTGGCTTATACGAGTTTGTCTAGTGCTAGTCGAAATTGGTGTCGACAATGTAGACAGTATGGAGCTATGTGGTAAAGTCAATCTATTATGTAGGTATTTCATCCATGTATGTAGGTATCATTGATATGAAAAACTAGAGAACCGCCCGTAACTTGGCTCATGTGTTACCTGGCATACGATAAAATAATATATTTATTAATGTTTCGTAATATAATAGTTATTATATATTATATATGTACAAGGCCCTACCGTTACTAGGTACAAGTAAACAAACATTATTGATAGGATTCGTTGTATAATTGATATGCGAGATTTGAAACGGCACTGTATAGCATGTAAGTACATATATTTATATTAAATAGAAAAAGCTAGATAGTAGTTTCGAATGCGTTTTAAATGAACGATAAAAAAGGAATATTTCTCACCCTGAACGTCATATGAAACGAAGGAATTGTAACCTAAATACGAGGCGTTTTTAGGAAAAAAAAACCATTTAAATAGGTACGTTCGCGTGTATCATCCCACACATCCTCTTCTCTCATTATAGAGATCCCTCTCTATCAATGAACCATAGATTACAGAATCTTAGAACGCAAGATTCTGTAATCTGTGGTTCCCCACGTCTGAGCCCACCACGTAGAAGAGAATGTGTGTGGGATGTTCAAATAAGTAGGATCTATGCAGGGTCTACTCTATGCCATTTTAATATGACATCCCCAAGTCAAAAGCGCCCCCTTTCCATTCTGGATGTGATTCATTCATTTTTTAAATATTACATTTTAAAAAAATCACTATCTTCTACAAAGAAGGCGTTTTCTGTACTGACTCACAATAACAAAGAAGGCAAGTCTTTGTAACTTAAAATATTGTCATTGACAAGGTGCTGTCCCATTCTGATAACGCGTGGATACCGGCCTTATAAACCCAACTATAACATAAATAATCTTCTATTCCCTTGACTCGGCGGCCATTATTCTAATTGTCTCGGAAATCGCTTTATAAAGAACACAATGGCCCTTAATCTGAGGTACGGTAGCAACAAATCCCGCGGCTGGTAGCAGTAACAAGTAGGTACCTATACTGACCAGTTACCATAATAAACAATTTAATAGCTGTTTTTTGTCTAGTTTGTTGTAGGAATAATAATAATAAAATAGGCCGAATTTTTATGAGTTGTTTATTTCCTTATAATTAGTGGGTACGTTTTAATAGGAACTCTATCTATTTACGCTGCATTGATAGGTACTACGTGGGTATTATAAAGTGATTTCTTTGTTTACCCGCTGCTGTATGTATTAGGTATATCATCATCATCATCATCAGCCTATAGCAGTCCACTGCTGGACATAGGCCTCCCCCAATGAGCGCCATAGCGCCCTGTCTTCAGCTTGCCGCATCCAGCTTCTACCAGCAGTCTTTCGCAGGTCGTCATCCCACCTGGTCGGAGGGCGTCCTACACTACGTTTACCGAGTCGTGGTCTCCACTCAAGAACACGTTTGCCCCAGCATTGTATTAAGTACAGTAGCGCGATAAACAATACAATAGCGGTTTATTGTCTACTTTATTGTAAGAATGATATTAAAATAGGCCGAATATGTAAAAAATGATGCAATAAAACAAATATGAAATAAATAATAAGAGAAACAATAATAGCTACCGTGTTAGCCTTTTGGAAAAAAAGGGTCAAACTCAGCTCTGTGCTGAACCACGCGCGGCATGGAACAACGCTGGTTTAAGTAGTAGCAGGGGAATTTTGCTCACAATTTCAATTCAGCACTAACTCAAGAACTTCTTCTAAGGTTATGAGTAAAGTTGCTGATGCCGTACCTATGAATCAAAGGCTTTAGTTCCCTTTGTGCCAGAACTGCGAAAACTCACAGGAAAGCTAGGTGAAACACTCACTGCTGATGGTTTCTATAGATTGATATTTTTTCACTTCTCTTGCTGAAAAAGTGTGTCAATAATATTTCTGCGTAATAAAAAAATATCTATCTTTGTAATCTATTGTATTAAGTATATCAGTCATCTCGTACCCATAACACAAGCTCTGCTTACCTTGGGGCTAGAAGATGCTGTGTGGATTGTCCAGTATTATTTATTTATTTCGCTTAGCGGGCGTAAAACTCGACTATACGCCTTATAGGGGATAAAATTACACCTACTGGGTAAGTAGGTGTAATTTTATCCCCTATAAGGCGTATAGTCGAGTTTTACGCCTGACTTGTTGCACAAAAAATACCAAAGCAACGCCTATCTACTCCTGAGTAGTAAGGCATTTATGCTGAGTCGAGACCTTTTTGCTGCTGTAACACACATCTGTCTCTTTTTGTTTTTTGATATATATATTTTTTGCAATTGTTTTCTTTTTCTCGTTATAAGTTAATTAGGTTACTTTTATTCAAAATGTCATGCCATACTTTGTTTATGTTTTGTACTTCAGCAGCAAATAAATGAATGTCTATGTCTATGTCAAAGCTTGTAAATATTTTTAGATCATAATTAAATTGTCACCCTTCAACTTCCTAGACCCTCGGCCACACCGTCACAGGTCGTCAAATAATTTTTTTTTTTTTTTTTTTTAAATTTATTTATTTATTGAGATAATAACATCATAACAGGTTAATAAATAAATAAATAATGCTGGACAATTCACACAGCATTATCTAGCCCCATGGTAAGCAGAGCTTGTGTTATGGGTACTAGATAACTGATATACATAATACAATACATTACATAGATAGATATTTTTATCATACATAGAAAACGACCAGAACACCCGAAACAAATATCTGCAGATCGTACACACATTTGTTCCGAGGCGAGAATTCAACCCGCAACCTCCTACGTCGCAGGCGGACCTTCGCCCACCGCGCCACATCGGTCGTCTGTCGTCGACGAAATGTTATATAATGATAAATTAATATGTAATATAAGTCAAATTACTTAGGTCAGCTCCAATTATTTAAAATTAAGCATATGTCGGTTCTCATCGCTTTATATGTATGTATATGACGTATGACGAATACATCCGACAGAGAACCAAGGTTATCGACAAAGCTCAAAGAATTAGCAAGCTGAAGTGGCAGTGGGCCGGCCATATCACGCGAAGAACCGACAGCCGCTGGGGCAAACGTGTTTTTGAGTGGAGACCACGACTCGGTAAACGTAGTGTAGGACGCCCTCCGACCAGGTGGGATGACGACCTGCGAAAGACTGCAGTTAGATGCTGGATGCGGCAAGCTGAAGACAGGGCACTATGGCGCTCATTGGGGGAGGCCTATGTCCAGCAGTGGACTACTATAGGCTGATGATGATGATGATATGACGTATTAATTGCTATTCTGTGTTATTTCCAACAGCCATAAGAACATAATTTCCATACACTCTCTGGCTTCTGATTGAAGAAAACATAACCAAATAAAAAGTCAAAATTTATACTATAAACAGCTTTATATACTTGACTATAAAAACTAGTATCGTACCTACTTTGACGAATTCATTACGCTAGTGGTAGTAAACTGCTTACATCCGTAACTAAGCCGTATACATAGTAATTATTAAATTAAATAAGAAATAAGGTTATTGATTTCGTCTTCACTTCAATTTCCTGTCCTTTTCCAGGATTTGGTATAGATCAATCGAACTCAAACTATAATATACCTACATCTATTTGTAAACACAATAAAAACTAATTACACCATCAATAATAAATGAAAGGTTTAGTCGGAAATAGGAACAGTTTCTATTCCTAGTCACTTTGTCAATTTAGCTATTCAAAGTCCAATTTAGGTTGGTATCAATACCAACTCTGAAACCGATCGATTGGTACACGGTGGATATTACGATACAGCATTATGACTAATGTAATAATAACTATATGACTAATTTTAGTGACAATTCTATATTTTGACGTGAGAAAATATGTTCAGGAAGTAAATAACTCGCGTGAGAGAATAAAACTAGCCTTGAAGCTATAACAATAGAACGAAACAAAATTCTAAAATATGTACTATGCAGTCATTATCAACTGCGCCAATTGTTATATTATTTTAGTATTCCATCCGCGCGGCTTCAACTGTGTTTTTCTGAGAAAAAAAAACATTTTTGTTATTCCGGCTTGTCTATTTCGATGTCTTCGTGAGTAAGTGTATTACCGGGTGCTGTCCGGTGTTACGGGGCGTAATGTAACTTGTTACAGAGCGAGCGTTTGTGCAGTCAGTATGGGGAAGGAAGGCACTCGCAACTTGCAACGTTTCATGTCTCGCTGCGGGCAGTACATTACACCCTAGACTATATTCCACTATATAAATCGCCTCACCATACCAATGGTATAGTCTCAGAATTACATATTTTCACATTTTTTCTTTGATGAAAAAACTACAGATGGGGGGACGCGTGTCGAAAGTCTCGAGGTTGTAACCATTATTATTATCTCCGTGCAAATGATGCACTTTCTACAGTTTATTTCATCTATGGACGATTCTGCGATGATAACACTGTCATAGTACATTGATAAGTCAGCAGAATTCGGTCCTGTATTATTGTAACACCGCACCGATGAGCACGCACCTTTACGCCTACTATTTTACTATTTACGCCGCTGCTCCCTGGTTGATTTTATTTATTTACTAGCTGCGCCCCGCGTTTTCACCCGCGTGGTGATAGATATTTTGGATAATATACTATATATATTTATGAATTGTAGCCTATGTGTTATTCTGATATGTAAGCTATATTATTCTGAAGTTTCATTAAAATCCATTCAGTAGTTTTTACGTGAAAGAGTAACAAACATCCATCCATCCATACAAGGCCAATACAGGATTTACTTTATATAAAATGTTATTTTCATCAACGTACCTACCAATGAACGACAATAGTATGAGTGATACACACTCACAAATGCATCTGAATTTACTTTTGTATCTTTTACTACCACACATTTTAAAACCTATTAAAACTCACTCCGTCAAGCACAGAAATTCCATTCACATAAGAATTGGTACAAACCTACCAATGTTGTCAACTTTGTTAAAGTGATTATCTAAATAAATAGACAAAGAAAACTCAATCTCAATTCTTTCATCCACTAGGTACCGATAATTATAAAGAACAACTCAATCCCCTTCTTAAATTAGACAAAAAATAATTCAAAGGAAAATCGCTAATCCTTAATCAAAAATCCATACAAAAAGTTCCCTTCAGAAGCCAAGGGTGACTTCAAAGGAAGTGTATCAAATAAATCAAAAATAACGAAAAGCTTTGTCTAATATTACAACGTTGACCTGGCCCGACCTTTGGCCCTTACCGAAATGTGGCTGGCTGACCCAGATTGCATTACCAGCTAGGTCAATAAATGTACCCTGTACTTCTACCAGTTTAAAGTTACCTTCACTGCCATATCCACGTTCCTATCTCATCAGCACATAGACATAATTTATTTGCCACCAATGTGTGACTTATTTATTTCCATAGCTGAACATTATCTCCCCAAAGAAGGGGGATTTGCCATAATCAACACGCTTGGCTGGCTGATTGGTGATCCTTGTGGACGATTTGTATACACAGAAGGAAGTTGCTATCGTCTAGTAGGTTTCCGTAGTAGGCCTGGGATGAGTTTGAAGGGTCGATTCAATGCGATGTCTTAAGTTTCTATGGAAATGTTCACAGGTTTTTTCTATCCCATGTGAACTGATTCATGTGATAAAAAGTCCTCCTGACTTGAGTGCGTATAGACCTTGCCTTACAAGTTATCCATGGCCTTTGCATTGATTTAATTTAAGTTTGTTTTATCTAATTTAATTCAATTTAATTTTAATCTAAGATACTCGTACTAACATTATGCTGCTGTAACAAGTGTCTGTCGACATTATTGTTTATTTTCATCTTTAGTGGATGTAAAGACCATTGATGATGCTATTTCAGGTCTTGACCTAATACATTGCATAATTTCAGTCAGATATTTTGAATAGTTTTGGCATGAAGAAGTAACAAACACACAACCATTCATCCATCCAAACTTTCGCATTTATATTATTAGTGTAGTAAAGTACTACTTTGGAAAGAACCGGTGCGAATAATGCCCTGAATCCTGTATACGTGAGTGGACTAACTCTTATAACTTCCTATTATTTTGTATCAAATATCCGTCAGAACCTCAACTATTAATTCTCTTTTACTTTTGTTGGTCCGAAGATATCGTCTTTCAGTATTGTTGAAGACATTTTTGAGGACGGATTTTTAGATTAAGGATTAATAACTGGGATCACGTTAAAAAAGTAAAAACAAGTACTTCACCGAATCGGCCAACATGGGTTGCAATTATTAAGATGACATAGAGAAATAATTAATTATGATAAATAATGCTGGACAATTCACACGGCAATCTTATCTAGCTCCTAGCTAAGCAGAGCTTGTTTTTTATGGGAACCAGATAACTGGATATACATAATACAATATATTATATGGATAGACATTTTTATTATACATAGAAAAACGACCAGAAAGCCCGGAACAAATATCTGCAGATCGTACACATACATACAGAAATATATATTATAGGCACCTACTACTAAATTGAACAGCAGAAGTATTCAGAAATTCCGTATCCGAGTCTTCGCCAGGAATCTGACAGAAATTCGGGCGAAATTCAAATATTTTTGCGGTTTTTAATATTTCCTGCGTTCCACAAGGAACATAATAGCGGAAAAGCAGTTTTCCGTTGATAAGATTAACGGAAAGAAGGCAAAAATCGAACCTGCAAATTAATTTCACATGTCACAAACTCTCGGATTTATTATACAGAAGGATATCGAAACAGTTGCAGTTTAGTTGCGACGAGAAGTACCTACTAGTGTATTTACCCTCAGAAACTTCGTAACTTGATCGAAAACTTTGTCGTTGAATAGGGTAAGAGCACTTCAGAATTCCAATTAGGTTCAAACGCCGATTTTTTCCCTGTCCTGTGGTTTGAACCTCATTGGTGACCGATAGTAGAACTAACCCATGTGGTTGTTTTTTTTTATCATGCGATGAAACAAACAAAAACTTTGAAAAACAAATGAGTAATGCGACGCATAGTGGCTTAAATATATATATTTTTTTCTATACTGCTTCTTGGCGATCTGTTTATGTAAACATTAATCCAATCTGCTCTCTGATATGATCCGCTTTTTGTGTTGTTAGTAGTTGACTCCAGTGAGTCACCTCTAGGCTTTTGTCTGTGAATCTTTCAGCTAGGTTTGAGATACTGTGTCTCTTTAGTCTAGAGAATTCAAAAGTTCCAGTTCCTTGTAGTTGAGAGGCAAGTTCATTTTTGTGATTATCTAGCCGGAGCTGATAGTTTTTGCTGAAGACTTCAATTTCCTGTTTGACTTAGTTTAGCTTGATGTCCGTATACATAAACTTGTTGCTAATATGAGGTGATATTTGTAGCATGTTTCTTATCGTTTTGTTTTGAAATTTTTCTGGAATCTCAATGTTGCTGTGACTGGCAGAGCCCCACAGCTGTACCCCGTAGGTCCGTATTGGTTTCACGAGTGGCTTAAATAGTACATCATCATCATCATCTAAGCTGATGGATGTCTACAACTGGCTAGGTAGGTATTAATTGGAAAATAAGCTCGTATCTTCGTCTTAGTGCTATCCATATAATTGAATCGGAACTAAATCTCTTGATGAGTTTTATTGCGTTTTTGTTCTAAGTTTATTTAAAATATGATTTTTGGTATTTTGGAATACTTTAGTAACTGTAAAAAAATTGTTGAGTTTCAATTTCTAAACTTTCTAATCAAATCTCAGATCAATAACTACAAATCTAATTTCCAGTACTTAAATCGAACCTATCATTGAAATAGTAGTTTCAAAAAGAAATTAAATGCTTAATGTCTTTCATCAACATCATTATTTTCAAGTGAAACTAAACAAAGAACACTTAACTTTAAAGATCTCATCAAAGTAATTAAAATCGATAAAATGGATTTTTGCAAGCACTAGTCGATGAGTTTCATCGATAAACGTCGGCGAATAAATTGGACAACTCCATAGCAACCGCAGCCATTAAAAGTTGGGCAAGCACAGTATAGTTTCATGCACAGTAAATACACTCGGGCTTTTCTTTGCTACATCATACACATTTACAGCCATAGGTACTAGTCCAATGCTGAATGCAGGCCTCCCCTGATGCGCCTTATTGGTTTTTATCTTAAGGGACTATTATTATATTTAATTTATATTATTACATTATGATAATTAATATTTATTTAAGGTTTCAGAAATGTTCTTTTTATTTTTTTAAAAGTAACTAAACAAGATTTTGTAGTTAAGGCACCCTCATTCCCGGTCTTCTTTGTGAAAAAGTAAAATATCTGGAGGAAAATAAAAAGCACCACATAAAAAAGTTAGGAGTTAGGAAACAAAATGGGAGTTTTCCACGTATTACCTTTTTTACAATGAAATATAAAAACAAGTAAATAAAAAACGTACCTACACCGAATTGTCGTCCTTGACGTCAACTAAAAATTAAGGTCTTTGGCTGAAAAACAGCGCTGAATAAAATAATGTTCAGCACACGCTGAGCCAACCCCTATGGGGGGGTCCGCAGGGTCATGGAGGTAGTCTTATTTTAGTCTTAATATCACCTATTTGTGTCGTTTACCCCCATGATAAACTTCTTTGTTTGTTTATTCTATGCCTGTATTTTGTACCTGTGTCTAAATAAATGTTTTTTCTATTCTATTCTATAAAAAAATAAATAAACATCGTTCAAAAGGCGGCCTTATCGCTTAATCAAAACATACAACGAATAAATGCACTAATCTATGATTATATTGATTATAAAGCCCGTTTACTTTCTGTTTGAAAATATCTCAATACTGTGCTTTTAATAAAGAATTCTAAACTTTACCTGTTACAACTTACAAAGGACGAGGTAATGTTTTCTATTTTCTACCTCAAATTATAAACTTTTATAATTTAATTGAATTGAATTTGTTCTACTCTCAAGTTTCTAATAATATAGTCGTTACCTTTACATTTCTATCAAATTAAAACTATTGTTTAATTAGTTAGCCATCAATATTTTATACATATTATAAATGATATTTAACTTCTTAAGTGTCGTAAATAGTCGACTATTTACGATGCTGCTGTGTCTGAAAATGAAAATGAAAAGTTTTTATTTCTTTAAGCTTACAAATAAGCACTTAGACATCTCATATTTTATAGTTCACTTAAGTTTTTTGTCCACCAGTTGAAGAAGTGAGAAGAAACCACTAGTATGTTCATAACTTATGTGTCTAGTACATTTGATTTGCTTATCTGTAAGTTGGTAGATTTTGAGTTGGAGCAAAACTCGTTCCAAGCTTTTTTATCTTCAAAGTAATCTGATATTTTGTAATAAGCTTTTTTAAAAAGAATATGTTTAACAATTTTTTTAAATTTGTTTATTGATAATTTTTGCAACTCACTTGGAGTTTTGTTGTAAAAGCAAATACATTGCCCTTTAAAAGATACATTTATCTTGTGTAGCCTAGTTGTGGACACAGCGAGTTTATTCTTATTTCTAGTATTTACATTATGTATATCACTTTTTTTTGTGAACCGATTGATATTTTTATGAGTGTACAACAAGTTTTCATAAATATATTGACACGGTACTGTCATTATGTTTATTTCTTTGAATTTTTCACGTAGGGATTCTCTGGGACCCATATTATAGATCGCACGAACAGCCCTTTTCTGCAACACAAATACGGTGTTTATATCTGCAGCGTTCCCCCACAGTAGTATGCCATTAGACATAATACTATGGATGTAGCTGAAATAGACTAGTCTAGAAGTATCAATGTCTGTAAGGTGACGGATTTTTTTAACTGCATATGCTGCAGAACTAAGTCTCTTCGATAGCTTATCTATGTGTGGGCCCCATTGAAGTTTACTATCTAAGGTTATTCCCAAAAATACGGTATTGTCTACAATTTCTAACGTTTCTCCTTTTACGTTTATATCGGCCTTAACTTGTTTTACATTAGGTAGAATAAATTTTAAACATTTTGTTTTGGTTTCATTAAGCAAAATATTATTAATACTAAACCAATGGACTACCTTTGAGATTGCAGTATTTACATCGTCGAAATTTGTGGTTTGTCGTTTCATTTTAAAAATGAATGAAGTATCATCAGCAAACAATACAATCTCATTCTTTACAAGATGAGGCAGGTCATTAATATAAACTAAAAATAGGAAAGGACCCAAGATAGAGCCCTGCGGTACACCCATTGTAACAACAGACCCTTAAGATCGTTTCCCATTAATGTCAACTCTTTGTATCCTATCACTCAAGTAAGATGTAAGAAGATCTACAAGCAGAAAGCCTTATTTACTAAACGATTCCTCCCAACAAACCATTTTTTATACCACAGAAATGTATTAGAACTATACTATTATTACATTCCTGCCAGGTGGGATGACGATCTGTGAAAGACTGCAGGCAGATGCGGGATGCGGCGAGCTGAAGACAGGGCGCTATAGAAAGAAAGAAAATAATTTTATTTGGCCAAAGACAGGTTTCAATAAAATGATACATTCAAAAAGTAAAAACACAGCAAACATAAAATAAAATAAAATAACCTACAACAATAATAAACATGCTAACCTGCTGACCAAAAAGGGTCATACTCAGCTATGTGCTGAACCACGCATGGCGCGGAACAACGCTGATTTTCAGTTTGTACCTTTTTTATTTAGTCACACCACGGACAATGAAAGAGAGATGCTCAAAACAAACAAAAAACAAATTAATAGTAAAATAAAAATAACAAACAGTAAGTAAGTAGAAATAAGTACTAGTATGGCACTCAGTAGGGAAGGACTAGGTCCAGCAGTGGACTAATATAGGCTGATGATCATTATTATAATAATTTTGTATCTAACAAATTTCTGTGTACTATCCAAACCAAATATCGCTATTCCGAGCACGAATACTTCGAATATTCCGCTGAATACCTACCGTTCCGAACCCGTTTGCGCGATTCAGCGCAGTCTTCTAATCTAATCTACAGAATTGGACTTGATAAAACTGCGTGAGGTTATGAGCCATTGAGACAAGAAGCTCTCCATTGATAACCATCAGGAATTCTTGCTATTATTGATATCTTTAGCCCCGTTCTGTAAAGGCGTTTCCTGACCGTGACCGAAAATAATCAATGTCAGATTATTTACAAACTTTACGCCGCTTTACAAAATGTGTACCTAATCATACACCATTCATTATATTGTATACGGTGTGAATTATTGTGAGGGTGTTTCTTTGTCTGCATTATAATTGTGAAATCATAACCTACTGCTGAGTACACAGGTCTTTAAACCCTTGTGCTTCTCCTTACGGTCCCGCGCCAATCTCATCCAAGTTAACCCGCGACGTAAGCGATAATCGTCCGCCCTCATTGTGTCCCACTTTTGGGCGAAGGCATACCCCATTTTACTTGTGTATTGTGGGCTAAAATAAGGCTTGCATTTGCATAGACAGACCTAGAAGAATAAGATTTTATCTCACCTCTTATCTTATGATGTCACAAAAAACTAAGAAATGTATGAACTGGACACTGGCAGAACGCCACAGTTATATAACTACTACGCGATACAGTTATATAGCTACTGCGTGTATTATCGTTTTCAAACAAGTTATCTATTTCCCTTGTATTTATGTTCCAAATAAAGTTTTTTTTTTATAAATGTGGCAAACCGGACACATTTTGGCCAAATCAAAGAAGTCAAGTGACATTTGACAGATTTCTTAGTCGACTTCAACATCTAGCAAGAAATTGAAGTCGACAAGTGTTCTCCTTTTATGTTAGCAAAATGATCTTGATGCAAAATTTATAAGTTCTTAATGATTCGTAACCGATCATATTCTATTTAAGAAGTTTAGGACACTCTGAAACAGACACTGGCAGAGTCGTAGCGAAAAGTAAGCGGCGCCAAAACAAAAAAGAAGTTGAAGAAATCTGTCAAATCTCATTTACAAAAAGAATGCGCCATGAAAGGCGAATGTATAATACTTGGCCTACGTGTACGTGAATTCGCTGGCTGGGAGGTTCTGTAATTCCCATAGGAAGACTTGAACTTACTCCTAACTATTCAAAAGATCCTACCTATCCACAATTTCCAACAGTCTCACAGAATGGTCTGAATAGGGCCTTATTCTAACTCCCGAAGTTTCGTCTACCGTAATTGTTAAACTTCATCTTAGAATATTTATTTGAGTTTCCGAATTATTTCTCAGAATCATCTCAAGTGGATACTTTGATAGGCTATCTGGATTTTGCCATCTTGGGTTTTTACGAAAACAAAAAAGATAGGATCAATTATAAACAACTACGGTATCAATTCTATTATATCTAAGTGAAAGCAATATAAAATTATCAATAGACATTCTTTGCCTTCCACATGACCGAGTTTCCTCAGCTCGAGGCGTCCTAGCGAGGGATTAGTTGCTGTTCGTGTGTCGTAATTTTGGAGTAAACAAGTAAAGTCACTGAAGGTACGTGCTACGCAGCGAAACAATACCTAAACCTTTTATCGCATTTCGTGGGCTGAGTATGCTAGAGAATAGAATTAGCAGTTGTAGACCATGTCAAAATTTTAATTTGTTTTTGTGTGAGTTTTGGTTTTAATTACATTTATAAGCAAAATCAAAGAAAACATTTAAATTGTGTGCAGATAATGGTGTTCAGCGTTCTTTGATCATGGGCATACGAAATGTCTTCTGTATTGAGATTTCACATTTTGTGGGAGGAAAATGAAACAATTAAATTTTCGCATAAATTCGCAACTGTCTCACCTCCGCAATATTATTGAAGTCACCCTAGACTTCTTTAATATTATTTTAAGACCTATTTGTACATATGTATGTAAGCAATTAAAACATTGAGGATTGACGTCACACACAGTTGCAAGTGTTGCGCAAGTGACGAGACGCGATTTTTGTAGGAGTGGTGTGAAGTCAGGCGTGATTCATTATTATCTAGGTACCTACGTAATCTCAAAGATAACGGCGAGGTAACAAAGACTGCGAACAACTAGATGTAAGATGGTATAAGTAACACAACAACGCACACGTGTGATACGTCACATTATGTCCTAAAAAGAACGGAATATCTTTTGGTTTTACCAGAGCCTAGCTCTGGTGAAAATGTCAAAGAATCTGCATAATTGATAACTCAGATAGTTTACAATTATTTTCTACTTGACACTGGCTGGGAACTGGCGCTGGCTGATAAATGTGTCCAAACAGACACATAATGTCATTAGCAAAGATAGATAGATAGATAACACTTTATTACACCACACAAAACAGAAAATAATACAGAGATAAAAACTTAGAATAAAGGTATAAAGGGCGGCCTTATCGCTGAGAGCGATCTCTTCCAGGCCACCTTGGGATGGACTGGACATGAACGAACAATATAGACGATGGCACTTTAATAAATAATTGGTAACAAATACACTACATTACAAAAATAAAATAAAGAATCATCATCTTTTTTTTTTATTTAGCCTGTTTCGTCCCACTGCTGGGTAAAGGCCTCCCCCAAACCTTTCCACTCACTACTTGATTATTTTATTACTCCTTTTTCTTTTTTAGTAGATTCCAATTATGTATGGCCATTAGCACTTATTTTAATTGTTTTATTTAGCTTTAGTTTTATTGTATTGTTACTAAAGTTTTGTTAGTGCACTTCCTTATCTTACCAGCAAACAGAAAATGTATTGATACCCCGCGAAACAGGCCTAGCCTAGTGCGGGGGTCACTGTTATAGAAATAGAAAATGTTTATTTGTGTTTTACCTGAAACAACTCAACCAAACAACTCTAAAATATAAGAATATTAAGGTGTTATTATTTGTAAACTATTGGTAAATACATTTTTTATATTTTTTTGTATCATCACCATAATACTTAAGGGTTCGGCGACCCTCACTTGCAAAAATCGCTCCGAATATAGGTGTCCCTGTTTAACCCTTACGCCCCATGCGTGCGCGATAGCAATATTAGCAGTTCAAAATTTGGTTTGTTTCGTAATACCAAAAATTATGACTGAAAACTTTTTGTATTCTTCACAAAGTATTGTTATTCTGTAACAAGACAATATAAGCTATGTTCCTTAATAAATAACACGTAAGATATTGATGTTTTTAATACGAAACAAATAGCAAGAAAACTTGAGTGTATCCCATCTGGCCCGGTGACTTGGCCCATCGCCGGGCCACATGGGAAAAAAAAGTTTTAACTGGCCCGGTGATGTGTTTACCGGGCCAAATGACACAAATCAAGTGCCATCGTCCCCGGTAAGGTGAGAAAAGAGGATACGCCTCGTAATTTATGAAATACTAAATACATGCATCTACCTATGAAAGGGACTACTTGTCCATTTTCGTATAAAAATGTGCAAAATGCGATTGGCTTTTCATTTCATTTTAGGTAAGTATTTTGAAAAAAAAATACTACTCAAAAACAAATAATACAATTTTATACTGGAAATAAGCTTGAATTGGAAATCATTTTGGTTTGTATGAAGAACTCGTCCCTCCGGAGGCCTCTTAAGCACTTGACCCATTTGTGTTTATTCCGCCAATACCCGGTCTTCAGTATTACAAGGTACTAAAGTAGATACTAACAACTGTACAAGATACTTCCAAATTACAAAAAAATCTTTAACGTTATCTTTTTAATGAATGAGTGCTAGTCGGTAGCTCGCTTATCAGATAAGAGCGGACACGAGTAGGCACCTGATATGAGGTTAATCCAATGAAGGGGGTATTGGGGTGTGAACGATCCAAATATCGATAAACACCTACGTAGGTGCTTATGTTCTTATTTGTATCTTGTGTGTAGGAAGTTGTTTTGGTGAGAAAGCTTTCAGTTGTAGCGTTTGTTTTTGTTCAGCACTTATGGTAAATGTCTCAAGTAACAGATTCTAGGATACTAGTTACTAACCGTGGTATCACACGCTTAATTTCTAAGGAAATGGTTTATGGATATTTTTGGCCCATGGGAACTGATTTATGGCATAAAAGTAGCATATATTTATACCAGGCCTCAAGTTCTAGGCTGAAATTATGCATTGAGGTAGCTACCTCTTTTATAATAATGCTAATTTCGGCATGATCCGTTCAGTAGTTTTGACGTAAAAAGTAACAAACATCCATCCATCTAGATATCCAAACCTTTGTCATTCCATAGAAGAAATAACTGTAGATAGTGCATGCTGTGCAATATCAACAAAAATATTGATAAAATGGTTTCAACCTTGACACTTTCACGACACGCCACCCTCCATCTATAGTTTCTTTCATCAAAGGTGAAATTACTTACTCCTTTCCGTAAGGATATTATTGTTCTGTGATCATCATCGATCCCAGTGTTATTAGTGAAGATCTAGTATCTATAGTAGAATTGAGGCCCATGTACAAATCCCTATGGTAGCGACGAGTATAATCACAGTTTATCTCTACCTTTTAAACAAAGATGTTTCATAGATAAATAAAGGTTGGTTATAATTAGAACGGCCTTAGATTACATAAGTTATCAGCTAAATTTATAATTCTGGGCTCGGAACGGCCCTTGTCAGGAGGAACAAATATCAGACGCGACTTTTTTACGCATTTTTGAAATGATAAAAACGTTAGTGTCTATTTGTCTCGAGACATCATGTACATGAACTTCAGTTTATAAGACACTAAGGGTGTAACAAAGCCAACTACGCTAGATTACTATTACAATAATTGTTACAAAATTTGCAAAAAACGTTAATACCTACCACATCAGGTAGGTATTAACGTTTTTCGAGACAAAAAGCCTCAAGACATCAAGTGCATAAATTAAAAACCGACAACTACCTAACACCAGGCTGGATAATTAAAAAATATAATAGTTATGGTTTAAGCCAATAGTTTATAAACCATCCCATTGAAAAAAAAAACCGCATCAAAATCTAACTCTTTTAAAGAACTAATAATACATGTTGTTAGACAGACAGCGGGAAGCGACTTTGTTTTATACTATGTAGTGATAACAAAACAATAACCACGAAAGCACTTTGTTCTATAGATATCAGCCTAGGTAGTTATTCATTTGGATGGTATGTCGTGTCCTACACAGCATTGTCAGGGTAATCCCCACCCGTATTAAGGTGGTCCATATTAAATGGCATTGTCTTGTAGGCGTTAGAGTTAGAACAAGGCCCGTTTGGGATTACTGAGTTCTAGATACGAGTAGCAGATATTCAGTGTTGTTGCGAAGTCAATTCCGAACCATCCTTCTAATTAGATTGTTGAGAGCGTGCTGGATCGAGTTATTGTTCTTTTATGTTCTTCGAATGTGCAGAGAAGTGTTCGTTTCAGTTGTTTCAATTCAATTCCTGAAATGTTTAAGTTGATTTTTACTCCGACTTACGGACGAACGACATATCTATTTATAACGTATATATATTTTTTTAGATTGTCCTTATTACCCTTGATTATTTTCATTATGAGTATATTAAATTTGTATCTGCCATCTTTGAAGAAACAGCGAGAACTTATTCAAGGTCCTAATATAATTATTTAGTTTGTTATTTGTAATATTTAATTTTTGTTTTTTTAGTATTCTTGTTATGTTCATATTTAGATGACCAGTGGTACACCCCCTGCCTTTTCTTAAATTCATATAATTATTTCCATTCAAAGGTTGCCTGGAAGAGCTTCTAAGCGATAAGGCTGCCCATTGTACTTGTCGCATATAATGTAGTTTTGAAAATAAAGAATTTTTGTATGGTATTGTATTCATCCACAACTTACCATAGGCTTACCATACCCAACTGAACTGAAATGCATTTTCAAACAAAATTCAAGATTGTCATGATGGAAAACTCTAAAAAAATTATCTCAGAAAGCATCTGCCTTAAAGAAGCTTTTAAATAAAACAAACTATAGGTGATGCTCCGAAATTCCTAACCTCTTCCACAATAACAACTTAAAGATTAACAAAATTAGGTCTTGTTATAATTAATATTACGAATTTACTCCTAACGACCGTCCCATTCTCTAAATGTCGCCGTGCGTGTTTTAACAGCTACACCGAGCACCGCTCTCCCCAGGGTTTCCACCACGTTTCCACTTTCCGCCAGACTATTTTATTAAGCGAGCGAATACTCCACTCGGATGATGCCAGCTGAATATTTTACAAGTGCCTTTAACTCCCCAGGAGGATTCGAATGAATCAGTAAAAACATCTGCAAAAGTACTCTTAGTTCTAGAAACAAATATGGAGTAGACAAAACGCATTTGTTTTAAGAAATCAAATTTTATCATTTGTGGACTTGAAATACTGACTCAGTACGGGGGGGAGACGCTTTACTCTATTATGCCTCAAAATCAAGTAACCGCCCCGAGTCGAAAATCTTTAGGATTCCGACGACTCTAGCGCCGCCGCCGCCGTTAATATTTGTTTTAGTTCGAAATGGTTCCATGATCGATTTATTAATGATAGAAAATAGCAGTTTACAGTACATATAGTCAAAGCACTTACTATCCGATACTACTTCAAAACGAATATCTATACTAATATTATAAAGAGGAAAGGTTTGATTTTTTGTTTGTTTGTTTGTAATGAATAGGCTCCGAAACTACTAGACCGATTTGAAAAATTATTTATTATGTTCATAAACATTTATACATAAAAGTACCTTCATAGGTACTTATTTAAATAGAGACTGTCAAATTAATTGGATAAATCTTAGAGTAATCCTAAAGTTAATCTTTCGATAATTAATTGAACTTTTAGACCAATCTTTTTGTAGATATTCGGGTGGAGTTGGATTGAAACTGAGTTTACTTATACTGAATTTTGCGAAATTAACGTTTGAGTCGAAAAGGTTAGAATAAATATATATTATTATATATACCTCGATTAAACAGTAGGGTATTACACGTTATTAATAAAAAATAAAACACTAGCATTCGCCCGCGGCTTCGCACGCGTTGTTTCTATGGACGTTTGAAAGTTATTTATGTCCCATGAAAACCGATTTCTGGGATAATAGCTAAATTGAAAATTTGGTAATTTTCCGTGCTGAAATTTCACACACATTAAGATCTGGACCTAGAATATAATGTCTACTTTATATTCCAAAAAATGTATGCGAAGTCGCGGGCAGATGCTAGTAGTAAGAGACAGAGAGGAATAACTCCGAACTCTAACCAAATGGTAGGTAAGCTAAGAGATTAAACAGGACTTTATACCCATATTTCCTATATAATTTCCTAAGTGATGACATAATCCCATGATACACCGCATCGCCTGGGTAAAGCTGCTGACCCACTAAATGCGCACGAACACGACCACTCGCTTTCAAGTTATAAGTTATTGCAACACCCACATGGAGAATACGGTTTTGCGTGAGGGAACATCAGTAATTAGCTATTATAAACAGATGTAGAAAGAATCGAAGCAATGTAATTTTTTATGTAAATTTTTCCTCTGTCCACAAAACATTCTCTGCTTAGCTTAGGGTTAAAAAATGTCGAGCATTTCTTTACATAGCATAAATGAAGTTGCTTCTGCTGTTCGTTTGCTTAGATACAATACAATACTATATCTGTATTGCACCATCAATACAAAAAAATAATAAAGGATTTTAATACTAACTAAATCTAGTGGCACAATCGGCGGCCTTATCGCTATAGATCTTTTAAACTACTAAACGGAATTAATGCAGTTTTCAGCAATAGATAGAGTGATTCAAGAGGAAGGTTTATGTATTGTTCTTTATTTGAAACATAGAGTTCCACGCGTACGAAGCCGCGGGGTGCAGCTACAGCTACTACTAGTAGTTATATATAAATACCGATTACCTCATTCTAATACACAAAATTCCAAAAGGAACAGTCTCTTCCCCTTGTATGAGTTAGTGTATAGCTTTATAGAGTTGTGTAGGAAACCGACCCGGTCAGAATTGCCGGATGTAGAGCAGCTACTCATATTGTAAAATCACCTGACTGACATTGAACACGCTATTGACATTATGTCATGATGATGACCAAATCATCGAAGCATACACGACCACCTTGATCGATGGATGATTATTCATATTATTGACCTACCAAATAAATCTTATATCCATAAATAAGTATACTACGAGTACTTATAGATATAGATTTTCCGCTTAGATTTGAACAGAACTTGCACAGTTAGCCATCTTACTGTGCATGTGCAAGTTACAAACCAATTATATCACTAGGTGTACATAGTATAAAACAAAGTCGCTACCCGTTGCTGTCTGTCCCTATATATGCTTAGATCTTTAAAACTACGCAACAGATTTTGATGCGGTTTTTTTAGAGTGAATTAATGCTTAAGATTGATATTATTCAACGTTGTTTAATAATTTTTGTGATTCAATAAAAAGTCCTGATTTTTTTATTCATCGTCTTTTATTTCATGAAGGAACTAATTGTATCCTATCTTATCGAAGCTTTTCTTGCTAACTGTACCAAACAATTCCATGGACCCGTTGGGAAATGAAATATTAGGTATTTTAAAATGTCGTGGACCCGCTGGGAAACGATGCATGAACCTAACTTTTTTGAGAACAATAGAGTAATGGACCTCTGGGAATAAGCCATTCAAGAGAGGGGTTCATAAACCATTTGACAGATAGATTTCCACGCGGGCGAATCTGCTGGGCGCGGCTAGTATTCCATAAACTGCTGAACATACTAAGTCAGTTTCAGAAATAAATTCTTATTAGAAACTTCCCACTGTATTTAGTTGGTAAACATGATGTAAGGGCATGCCCCTGACTTTTAGCCCAACCTATGTGAACAGTTTGACGATTGCCAAATCGGATTCAAACACATCGTGATAAGGATTATTTTAGATTACACTTTGACGAACAGTGACAGTAAGGTCAAAGTCAATATAAATCATGATTATTGTAGGTATCTATTTGTAAACACCGAATGTGGTAATTTATTCTGTGAACGTGTCGTAAAGGCAAGACAAATACATGTAGACAAACACATAAAGACTTAGTGGGTCTTGTTTCTTTTGTCACCTTGTCATTATGACAGTCAAGTCACCAATCAAACTTGACTGGGTGTAAGGAGGACTCCAACATCTCGTCTCCCAAGCCAACCTAACCTCAATGTGCGAACTCTGCTAGATAACGAACTAAACTCTGGTTAAAATATCAAATAATCTTCATAATTTGTGTCCTCCCCCTCTCTACGGACTTCACATAACCCCAGAACATACCATTTGATGTTCTCTAACTCCACTTCCAACTGCGCTAGATGATGGTCAAGCCTCAGAGTGCGTCCGTTAAACGTAGCCAGGGTCAGTTTAGGTAGAGTTTGGTAGCCTGATGTAGCCCGGGGATTCCTAGCACCCCCTGCCCCGCCGTTACCGTGGCCGCTACCTGGCCAGGAATAGCGAGGCGGCCGGGAACTGGGGGCCACATTCTTTTGGCGTATCTATCCATGGGGGGATTGATGCCCATAATCCTCACGCTGGGCATGCGGGTTGCGGATCGGATAGATTATAATATTTCTTGAAAAATTGCACTACACTACTACACACACATTAACACATAATTGTGAAAGAAGTTTGCAAAAATTCACAGCATACGCATTACGCATAGCATTGCTATAGCTACATGTGTAGCGTAACAGACTTTTTTTAAACCAATTTTTTTTTAATAAGTCATTCGCAGAAATATTAGGAAAAACTGTAAACTCAACTTTGTTTACTTACATATTTTAGCAGTTACCTCAATCAAACCTGCAAGCGACGATATACGAGGTTATTACAAATAGCATAAATAATTGCAGATCATAAAAACATTTGTCCAAAGACGGGAATCGAACTCACAACCGCCTGCGTCGCAGGCAAACCTTCGCCCATCGCGCCACATCTGTCTTACTTATTTGCGTTTGCACGGTGCAAACATTGACGCCATTGCCACGTGGTTGCTACGTCTCACCACTCAGCAGACACTTCAATAGTTCAAATATGATGAAGTTACCTACTTCACTGTCAAGTTGGTTAGGTATAGGTTTTTTACTTTAAATTATATTTAAGTCTAGTTTGTAATTGAGAAAATACCCTATCTTTGTATCTTTTTGAATTAAGTTAATGTACATCACAGGCAAGAGCGGAGTTCCCAACACAAGCAAATGTTTGCTTAAATGGAGGCTCACAAATCAATTTATGTTTGTAAAAAAGGTACTGGAATAAACGTTTTTATTTTAATTTAATAGGTGAGTTGATAAATTATGAGATTTATCTATATTTTAGTTTAAGGTAAAGAAAATACATGACAAGCAATAATTGAATTACGCACAAAAAAATATATAATTTGTAAAATAATACCGTAATTCTGTCCATCATAAGGTTGCCTGGAAGAGATCGTTTCTAACCGATAAAAATGCCCATTGTATTTGTCGCATGTAATGTTTTTTGTAATCATCTGCATCTGGTGTTTAAAATAAAGTATTTTTGTATTGTAAATATAAATAGGCTAAGTACCTAATCATGACGATGAATTCGATTCATTTCAATTCAATGCGTTTAATTTAGCTTCACACGATACAGAGATACATAATGTTAAATTCTAAAGGGCAATGTATACGCTTCTACAACAAAATTCCAAGTGAGTTGCAAAAATTTTTAAAAAATAAATTAAAAACAATTGTGAATCATATTCTTTGTAAAAAGGCTTACTACAAAATATCAGATTATCTAGAACATAAAAAAGCTTGTAACGAGTTTTGCTCCAACTCAAAATCTAAGAACTTACAGATAAGGAAATCAAATGTAAAGAGAAAATAAGTCATGAAGATACTAGTGGTTTCTTGTCACTTCTTCCACTGGTGGACAAAAAATTGAAGTGAACATTAAAATAATGTTATTATACCTATAATAACGAATAGTATAAAATATGACCTGTCTAAGTGCTTATTTGTAAGCCTAAAGAAATAAACTTTCATTTCATTTCAATGATCGGATCTTCTACATTAAATTTATTAAGTGTGCTAATTTTTCCGCATTTCTACCATAATTTAGGTCGATCAAACGTCTTTTTTTGTAAAACTCCTAAATCGCGTACAGGGTAGTGTAAATATATTTTACCACGTCCCTTACCGCTTAATTTTTTTTAAATGTTGTATTTTATTCTGTACTACTTTAAGTCGCCTCATTGTGGAGCTAGATAAGCACATGCACAGACACGTTTCGACCACATAAATATGTAAATACTACAAAAAGAATGTTGATAAAAAACATAATTTGTTTAAAATCCGATAGTAGTGGACCTTGAACTTAGGCTAATTAATTTTCTGATAATGTTATCGCGGTCGGTAACAGACGACACTGCTTTTGCTAATGCGAATGCTATTCTTGTGCATATTTTATCCAACTATTTGATGATTAAACTTATCTACTTAAAAATACAGGTCAAAAAAAGAATATTTTTATTTTTAACTGATTCTGGTGGATTCGTGCGCTTCATTTCTATGGAAACGTTATTTCTGTCGAACTAGAGAACTGAGTTATTTCTGTCGAACTAGAGAACTGATTTATTTGATAAAAATTAGCCTATGTTTGATTCTAGGCTTATAGCTACATCTATGTATGTATGCAAAATTTCAATAAGTATCCACCTAAACATTCATTTTAATTTTTCTCATTTTTATTATTAGTATGATTATATACATAAGTCCTTGTCCATTAGGAATACAAAATAAACAAAGCGATAACAATCAAATAAATAATGCTGCACAACCCACACAGCAACATCGAGCCCTAAGCTAAGCAGAGCTTATGTTATGGGTAGTACATAACTGATATACATCATAGAATACATAATATAGATATTTTTACTATAGGTACATAGAAAATACCCGTAATAATTCGAATGATGACGTCACAATAGGTAACAATCACGAAATATGGTTACATTCTAGAACGATTTTTATTGATAATCATGCTATTATTGACGGTATTTATTGATATTTAAGGTCAATGTTATGCAATATATGGCGATATCTGTTCATAGCAACAATGCACTTAGTTACAAATAATAATACAATTGTTCGTGACGAGCACAGATCTCTTGTTCATCGGATGAATTCGATTCATTGGGCTCGATGAACGTCATTTCAATGAACCAGCGCTGTTGGTAAGGGGTCACCTCAATAAGCGATTGTATCCCCAGCGATACAATAAAACTAGAATATAAAAAAAATCCACCATACAGGTAGTTCTGAGGTACTTTTCATCCCATAAATAAGTTCGCATTGGATAAAAATAACCTTAGAACGTTTACAAAGCGTACATAGCCGCGAGCAGAATTTAGTAGAAAACAAAATGATACTGATTCTTAAAAAGTTGTAATAAAATACAATACAAATATTCTTTACATACGACAAAGTACAATGGGCGGCCTTTTTGGTTTAGTTGAAGTAGTATTTCCTCACTCCAGCTACGCAATGCGCAAGACATTTCTTCGTTCCGGGTCAATTGTCAAAGGAAGGGCATTCACGTGTTCTTGCATGCCTAGCAAGAACAGGTAGGCCTAGCAGGTAAAACTGGGTACGGTACGGATTGGTGTTACGGAGCGTTATGTACCATTCGCAGCGGGTATGTTACGCCGTGTGCTGAAATCCCACTCGTTCACAGAATCCTACTAATATTACAAACGCGAAAGTTTGTATGGATGGATGTTTGTTACTCTTTCACGTAAAAACTACTGAATGGATTTTAATGAAACTTTATAATAACATAGCTTATACATCAGAATAAAACATAGGCTACAATTTATAAAGATAATATTGTATATTATCCAAAATATCTATCACCACCAGGGCGGCATAGGGCTAGTCTAGAACAGTTCTGTGGTTTCGTTGCTCGCTGCGAGCGCGTTCTTTCCCCGTTTCATACATCATTCATTCTCATTCATCATTCGTTACCAATTTAGACGGAGTTAAACTTAAATGGTCCTTGGATAGACTGGAATACGCCTTTACTGGCGGATTGTATAAAAATAACGAGGTTGTGGAGTTGCCGGCAAATATAATAATAATTGTCTCTCTGACGCGCAGCGAGATTGGGAAGTTTGCGTTACTGACGATGTATCCGTAAATTATTATTATTATTTATTATTATTATGTCTCTCATTTACCATGATCTCGGGCCATAAAGTGACCCGGTCCTTTGGAAGGCTTGCGTGGGGCCGAAGCCAACAGCACAGAGGCCCTTTGAGAAGTTAATCTAAAGGCGATGGCTACACATAGCGGTTATCATCCTCGGGTGCACAATATGATACATCCAAAAATGGTATCCGCCAGGTGTAGAGACTATTGCAAAGAAAAATGAAAGAAATAAAACCAGGCTGTTGTGATGGATGGTTGGACTGGGTAATCGGGCTATTGGGGAGATTGCGGACGTCTGCCATAAACAAGTCAATCGTAATGTTAAGAAGAGTGGCAGACGGTGGCTTGCCGAATGCTGGATGGGTATCATTATTATGTCTCTCATTTACCATGATCTCGGGCCATGAAGTGACCCGGTCCTTTGGAAGGCTTGCGTGGGGCCGAAGCCAACAGCACAGAGGCGCATTGAGAAGTTAATCTAAAGGCGATGGCTACACATAGCGGTTATCATCCTCGGGTGCACAATATGATACACCCAAAGATGGTATCCGCCAGGTGTAGAGACGATTCCAAAGAAAAATGAAAGAAATAAAACCAGGCTATTGTGCTGGATGGTTGGACTGGGTAATCGGGCTATTGGGGAGATTGCGGACGTCTGCCATGACTGAGGGGTGTCGAGAGGTGCGGCCACGATTTCACCATCACGAAGACTGCTCGTGAGCGGGTTTCCTCGCTGTTACGCCATTAGACACTTCCACCGCCGAGTCTACATCCTAAGATGCATCTCTCGCGACTCCACTCAGACCAGCCAATGAAGGCAAGCAAGAGGTGGGGATCTAGTTCTCTTGGGATGCCACTCCGCAAGCGGAAACGAGAACTAGGAACTTCCCTGGGAGCACTCGGTATCCGTGGTGTCGCTACTCACCAACAGCTCGCCACAAGCTGCCCTGCGGGCTCATTATTATTATTATTATCCGTGAGTACCTACTACGTAAACCTTCCATTCCATTCACATGCCGCTGACAAAATAAAAATCAGATAATACCTAATCGACGCGACAGTCCAGAAGCCTACTACAATTCAGAAGGTAGTCGCCCACCAAATTCGTCCGTAGAATTGCGTTCTGTGAATCTTTTCCACGTGTTACGTCATAGGACAAGAAGAATGACGGTTATTATATACCTATATTGTGATCCCAGTCTTCAGATGAAGTTATTTATTTAGTGACGCACGAAGTATTGTGCAAACGGTTTTAGACGTTATTTTCCACGCAAGAGAGTCAACGTACATCTTCTGGATGACGTAAACGCGTTAAGCTTGCAATAGGTACTATAAGCTAACGTAATGGATAATTGTTTGTTAACTCGTCTAGTCAAAACAGGATACTAAATGTAATTTAGCATACAATATGTATTTTAAACGTGTAAAAAGGGCAAATTTACGAAATAACACACAGGACAAAGTATGTCTGAATATATGACGACCGATGTGGCGCGGTGGGCGAAGGTCCGCCTGCGACGCAGGAGGTTGCGGGTGCGATTCCCGCCTCGGAACAATTTGTGTGTACGATCCGCAGATATTTGTTCCGGGTGTTCTGGTCGTTTTCTATGTATAATAAAAAAATATCTATCTATGTAATGTACTGTATTATGTATAACAGTTATCTAGTGCCCATAACATAAGCTCTGCTTACCATGGGGCTAGATAATGCTGTGTGAATTGTCCAGCATTATTTATTATTTATAAAATATTTTTTATTAATAAAATTTAAATTCATTTACGAAAAATATTTCTTGAAGCAAGTTTGTATGAGCCACCACTGACTCTGTAAACAGCAGATATTATAAGGATTAATGAGACTTTGGCATGCTAAATTAGGTTCAAACCCAAACGCGTGTATCTACTTTAGGCAAAACGCCAGCTTGTCGGCTTAGCGAGAATTAGGTACAGACAGACAGACATATTGTGCTCGTATTAGACGAAATAAATACACATGCATTTATCAAGAAGGTTTACAAATTCTACTATCCTACTAATATTATAAACGTGAAAGTTTGTATGTATGGATGTTTGTTACACTTTCAGGCTAAAACTACCGAACGGATCGGGATGAAATTTTGCATCCAGGTAGTTCCAGACCCGGAATAAGACATTCTTTTCATCCCATTAATCATCATCAACATCAGCCAGACATAGGCCTCCCCCAAAGAGCGTCATAGCGCCCTGTCTTCAGCCTGTCGCATCCAGCATCTACCTGCAGTCTTTCGCAGGTCGCTCGTCATCCCACCTAGTCGGAGGGCGGCCTACACTACGTTTACTTTGGTTCTCTGTCGGATGTACTCGTCCCATCATCGTCGTGTATTCCCATTAATCAATGAGCTAAAATTTTCAAAGTGTATCTACACTTTTTAATTTAAAATTATAACCATCTTAATAAAATATGTAGAAAAACTGAAAATATTTAATACTGTGTCTTTATTCAGTTTTCAATTTCCTCAAGCCATCCGTAAAGCGGAAACATGAACAATAGCTTCTCTCTCGATTTCTTTAAAGCTTCAGAGAATAATGGAGAAAATCTCAAGAATCTACTTCGAAACTTAAAAAAATGTTCTTCAAGGCAGTGAGATTGTTTAGATTGATAGATAGAATATAGATAAAACATTGTATATTTCAGCTATATTTAAGGGCCTATACAACCTCAACTTTGTGTGAAAAGGCTAGACATATGATTTTGCGTTCATAAGAGCGGGACAGGACATTGCAACGCAAGTCCAAAAATCAAGTTTTAGCTTATTACCTATTAATTAGGACATTATTTGAAAAAACCGAAACATATAACATTTTTATTTATACTTAATTCTATTACCACGCTTATTGTCAAGATCTGAACTTCTGTATTTATTGAGAAATTTAGGTTTTAGTAAAAATTTAGAGGTAACTTTGCGATTATTTTCTATCGAGAAAATTTTATGCAATCGTGTTTTCGAAACATATGGTCGATAGATTAAGTCCTGAACTTTACCATATATCAATTTCAAAGTTAAATATTCAGTAGTTTAGACGATATGGACATCCGGCGGAGTTGAAAATTAGCAGTTTGAGGTAGTATACACTCTTAATTTCTAATTTTATAATTCACAATTAATTATTGTTTGTGAATCAGATAATTTAGTTTTTATACTTTTTATGTTGACTATAATAACTTGAAACTATAATAGAATATTTCCTATGATAACTTCAGATTGATTATTATTTAATTGTATAACTATATTGTGTTTTAACCTTTATCTAACTATATTTTAGATTAACAGTCTGTAATTAGTATAATTGGCCTATGGCCGTTCTGATTACGTAAAATAAATAAAATAAAAAATTTAAAAAAAATTGTTTAACGACTTCAGACACACACATACAAAATACAACAATTAGATACACATACATTACACTGGAAAACAAAAACATAAAACACAATAAAACTTCTGAAACTATCATGGTTATCAACACTAAACTCATTTAAAACGGGATATTTACCATGATTTGATTTTTGAGTTTTCCAATATTTCGGCAGTTTCATGCGCCATGATCACGGAATAACTGAAGACACTGCGAGTTCGTTTTTATGAGCAGACATACCGATCTACCCTCATTTTCTGTCTCTTGCTACGAACGTTACCACTACCACCGGTTTCATTATTATCGACCGCAGCTCGATCACGACACACAACACTGACTGATTTTTGGAAAACTCAAAAATCAAATCATGACTTTGACATAAAACACAGTTGACTAAAATAAGAAAAAGCAAACAATTTTTAAATTAAAATACATGTGGTATAAATATATATGGGTAAAATGTCTGTGCTGCAGTAAAGAAGCAAAATAACCGATTTGTTGATTTGTTTAATTTTAGGTAAGAAAATCAGCCCCATAGCTCTGATAAATTATTGTGAGAATTATAAACATACGATAAAACTTTTGATACTATCAGTTAACATTAACAAAAAAAAAACAAATGTCAAAAATTAGGGTAGATCGGTAAGCCAATAAAAACTCACTCCCAGCGCCTTAGTTATTCCTAGAGGTAATGCGCAAACAGCATTTACCCATCTTAAAAAATATACCTACTCATCATCATCATCAGACTATGTTAGTCCACTGCTGCACATAGGCCTCCCCTAATGCAGCGCCCTGTCTTCAACTTGACGCATCCAGCATCTACCTGCAGTCTTTCGCAGGTCGTCATCCCACTTGTTCGGAGGGCGTCCTACACTAAGCTTACCGATACGTGTGGTCTTCACTCAAGAACACGTTTGCCCCAGTGATTGCCGGTTCTACGCGAGATATGGCCGGCCCACTGCCACTTCAGCTTGCTAATTCTTAGAGCTATGTCGATAACTTATGCTATGTCGGTTCTCTGTCGGTCGGATGTATTCGTTACGAATCTTATCCTTCAAAGAAACACCGAGCATATATTCAGTACAAGCATATTGTAATAGGACTATTACAAATACCATTGACCTGCAGCCAAAAAAACAAGTCATGGCGCACCATTAATCATAATAACGGTGATTAGGTATTCTGTGATAGCCCGTTCGTTGATGGATTTGACCTGGTTCTGCTGCTATTATGGCAACACTGGTTGGATTTCCACGTAGTATTTACTCACTCGCTAAAGGATTTTTTGTTAGAAATTAATAAATAGCCCGATGAAATGTATGCAGTCTAATTTATATATTTAATATTCATATTAAAACTAAACTTACTCAATACTCTCAATACTCTGTTTATTGCTTACATGTGTACAGATAGTTCTTAAAATAATATTATCACAAAAGTTCAACATGCACCCTGCAAGGGCATCGCAACATAAATTTGAATAAATGATTCTACAACATGAAAGAAAGGAATTTTAGTATTAAAACTAAAAAAATAATTACGGGACTTTAATAACAATGTAACATTTTTTTAATATTATTTTATACAGCCTAACAATACATTATGAGGTAATAATTTTGCACGCCCTGACGAGGCAGGATGTATTGGAGCTATTACTTTATTTTTAAGATGATTCTTCTCGACTTTCCTCGACTTTCCCACAATTAAATGATTTATGATGATTTCTGATTACTTATAATAATAACTTATAATAATACTTATATATCATATATTATTTGTTTTTCAGCTTACGTTAAAAAGAAAAATGAAAAACAATAATAGTATGAACGTCCAATCGCCACCAACCGCTCTGAAGTCAAACGCAACAACCGCCGCATTTACATAGAAAACTTGTCCAGTAAAGTTTTTTTATTTATTTTTATGACTTCTTCAGGAAAAGGGTTCTCTATCCCTGAAATAAAATATATAAATATCTGCCATTAGCCATCATCTTCATCATCAGCCTATAGCAGTCCACGGCTGGACATCGGCCTCCCCCAATGAGCGCCATAGCACCCTGTCTTCAGCTTACCGCGTCCCGCATCTACCTGTAGTCTTTCGTAGGTCGTCATCCCACCTGGTCGGAGGGCGTCCTACACTACGTTTATCGAGTCGTGCTAATTCTTAGAGCTATAACGATAACCTTGGTTCTCTGTCATTAGTAGGACCTATCAGTGCCCAATTCAAGGTAATGTTATCTATTTCCTTGCCCGAATCCTTTCCAAATGAATCCAACTCATTCGGCCGGCACATCGTCTGCCGGGTTACCAGCTAACAAAATTGTACCCATTTGGCCACAAACTCGTTACCCGTTCGTACTTATGTAGGTTCGTGCTGGTTCGTGCGATCGTATCATGTCGTAGCGTTGTTTTTGTTGGGACAGTGGGAATACGCAGATAGATAGATACATAGATGTTTAAGTATTTGGTTCACTAACATAGACAGCACAAAACGACATCAAATATGGACTTAAATTAGGTAGGTATCGGTAGGAATACAATAACATAATTTCTTAGGTACGAAACAAATACAAAAAAAATTAAGTATTAAAAAAATCAAATATTACAAAAGTACCTCCACTAAAGAACGTACGGTGTGTTTGTGTTTATAGCTTTTTTCTTTGAACAAATACTCTACTACTCTGTTTTAACACCTACTATGTTTGATTGAAGTTACTATCCTAAGGTTATCCTAAGGTTTGTTGGAAAAACCTCTTTGTCAGGGTTAAGCTCGCCTATTGTATCATAG
This sequence comes from Eupithecia dodoneata, assembly GCA_947044415.1. Lineage (NCBI taxonomy): Eukaryota > Metazoa > Arthropoda > Insecta > Lepidoptera > Geometridae > Eupithecia > Eupithecia dodoneata. The sequence continues at coordinate 5,111,309 of OX345678.1, forward strand.
AAAGTAATACAATAAAGAATTAAAGTTATTTATTTTGTTAACATTTAAAGAGTTACATCAGTACGAGTGGAGGGTATATCCACCAAATAGGGTAATGCGCTGTACGTCTGTTTGTCCTGGTGTAAAAGGGGGATGGTGGGATCAGGTCATGTTGTTCGTATAAAAATTCTCCGAAATGTCTCCTATAAAAGAACGCGACCTTGCGGCGGTGTTCGAGACTCACCTTCTTTGTATTATATATTCTACCTTAACAAAATGTTCTGTTCGATAAGGACCTTAAGGCGATCTCCATAAAACGAAGACAAACAACTCCTCAAAAAAATATTCAAACATAAAACGGAAGGTAAACCCTTCAGGACCGACCTAATTAAAAGCTCTTCCTTCCTGTCACAACAAACAAAAACAAAAGCCCTTCCAAAAAAGTCGTGCAATTTAATTTCACGGCCAGGGGCTACCTGTTCCCTTCAAAGGGTGACCTCTTTATTGTCAAAGGTTGACCCTATGCGGGCTCTCACCTTTTACCACAGAGTTACAGCTAATTGGTAATAGCTAGGCAGTTTTCTGTGTTCTTGAGTGGAGACCACGACTCGGTAAACGTAGTGTAGGACGCCCTCCGACCAGGTGGGATGACGACCTGCGAAAGACTGCAGGTAAATTCTGAATGCGTCAAGCTGAAGACGGGATATTTACCGTGATTTGATTATTGAGTTTTCTAACTTTTAGCTTCTATAATGCGAGGACAAACAAATTGTTTTGAGTTTTAAATCTGAAGTGAATGTGTGTGTAAACTGTTTGGGAACAACTTCGCCGCGTACCAAATCAAAGTTTCGTAACCAGTTGTGATTAAAAACTTTTTTGTATAATGTATAACAGCCATCTAGTACCATAACACAGGCTTTGCTTAGCTTGGGGGGAGATATCTACATGATGGGGCAACAACCTACCGGATCAGGTAGTGACAGCATCTAGTCTCTCTACATCGTGGCTCGTCGAAGAGGCGTTCTACAGTGTAGACAATTATGTTATAATTATAAAATAATAATTAATTATTTCTTTATAAAAAACATTATTTGACTTATACTATTTTGTTACCAATAAATTGATTATTCTGATGATGCTGTGTGGATTGTCCAGCATTATTCAGTGCCGAGTCGAACGAGCCACCGTACACATACATTCGTCCGCGTATCCTAAAAAATATTCGCAATTTATAATTGTTGTATTTTGTATGTGTGTGTCTGAATTCGTTAATATTTTTTTTATCTATCATCTATGTATTTTTGACGCATACGTTTGATACGCGAAAGCCCTGAACAGGGCGACTAGTTAACCAGCTGTATCGTCGTCACTGTGTCAGAAACGCTTACGATAATGGAGTTCAAGATAAAGTATCAGATCTCCTTAGCAATGTGGTTGTATTTACCTTTGGCTTTGAGTACCGTCTCCGCCGCCTCTTCTCTTCAAAAGCTCTTTGCCAGATTTAATTTGAGAGAGTAAGATGATGTGATACTGTATCACTCGACTTATAAGCCTATATACATTATATCCTATTGGTTAAGATAGGTATTCAAAGCTCACTAAAATAACATCACACTAATATTATAAATGCGAAAGTTAAAACTACATAATACTAAATTCAAAACAATTTTTTTATCTATCGATAATATCTTACAAACACTTAAACTAACATAAATAACTATCTAACCATGTTGTCCAAACCATACCACTTACCAATAACCTTACTCTCAAAGCAACTGCTAATTAACACGTAATAGAACCGCTAACAAGCAACTTGCATTGTTTTAGTTAAAGCGATGGAAAAAATATTTCAGTCTACCCGCTTTTACTTTATTATTTTTTGTACATAAATTGAATCTGGAATATTTCCATAGTTAGGATATAGTTTTAAGAATATATATAATATATATACATTATAGTATTATTATTGATTTTTGTATTGTATAAAGCAGTAAGTAAGTCAAAAACGAAGTCGAAAACATCTCCAACTGTTAGTAACATAAGTCCGCTCGGCATATTTACTTAAGTTAATCCTATATTTGTCTATAAGTGAATGTATATTCTTTTGAGAAAAATAAATTTCTAAAACCGTAAAGTTTGTATATTTATATGGATTGTTAGTGCTTCACGCAAAAACTACTGAACGGATGGGGCTGAAGGTCTAGGTCTGGAATTAAAGATAGGCGGCATATCTAAAAAGTTATCTATAATTATACATTAAATAAAAAAATGCTGGACAATCCACACAGCATTATCTAGCCCCATGGTAAGCAAAGCTTGTGTTATGGGTACTAGATAACTGATATACATAATACAATACATTACATAGATAGATATTTTTATTATATATAGAAAACGACCAGAACACCCGGAACAAATATCTGCAGATCGTACACACAATTGTTTCGAGGCGGGAATCGAACCCGCAACCTCCTGCGTCGCAGGCGGACCTTCGCCCACCGCGCCACATCGGTCGTCATTGATGTAGATTACTATACAGCGTGTATCAAGACCACTACCGAAAACAAAGGGGGGTGGTGCAGCACCCCAAAACAAAACCAATAAAAAAAACCGTTTTCCGAAAAAATAATTATAGCTGGAGATATGAATTTTTAAACATTTTTATTTGTTTTGCTAGCCAGCAATGTACGTCCACGTAAGTTTGCAAATGCCGTTATGCCGTAGTTAGTTATAGGTACCTATGTATGTAGGTTAGGTACTTACGTAATTCCGATGCAGACTAGGTCGAGTCAGAAATGGCTTGAACTGAGCTCCTCCTCGTTCTTGGCACAGCTGATTGTCGACCGAGGAGCACGACCTGTTCTTGCACCAGAACACCTACCCCTCTGCCACCCCCGCGCCTTAGGGGTGTAAAACGTTCTTTATTCAGAACTCTTTGATAAGCAGCCGTAAAGAATCTAGCATCAGACGGATGCGTCTGGTTGGGATACCTATCCCGGTAAATGCGCAAGGCTCGTGACGTGACGTAGCACACAACCATTTGTCCATACTCCCTCGCACTAAACATAATAAACTCGTAGTGAACAAAACACTAGACACACACACACACACACACTAAAACACAACAAAACTAACTGAACACTTACTAAACTAAGCTGCCTAGTTAGAAAAACTCAAAAACAGAAGAAAACACGAACGTATTGCAATTTTTATGCACCGCGCAAGTGTTCAGTGCGGATAATGAACGCGTACTGAAGAAAATGAAAACAAATTAATCAAAATATTAGTGAAATTAGGTAAATAATGTCCTTTGAAAAAAGCCGCCAACGCCGACAAGCATTGCTCTGTCTCTGTCATACTCTTATGATTATGAGTCTTATTGCACAGACATAAGATTCAGTTTCTTTTTACGCTACATTTTCGCAATATGTCGGCAAAGGTCAAAGGCAAAAGGTTACACGTGCGCCCGCGGCCTGTTTGTCGGAAGGTTTGGTGAGCTCGCGCGGCGCTTCTCAAAGGAAAGCCAATATACCTATTCTGTAGGCAGGACTATGACCTCTGAAAATAAACGCGGGTCAGCTGTTCTTTTAACAAAAGTAGGTACCTACTTTACTGACTTACTTTAGACAGATTAAAATGTATTTTAAGTTTTGATGTTTCTAATAAATTCTTGGTATGCTTTCAAGAGCATGGCTTATTAAATGCAAATTATTTATTGAAAAGATAAGTTCGTAGGCGCGGGAGTTTCACGTGTCGGTACCGGCCGCCGGGCGGCGGCAGGGCACTAACCTGCCCGCTGCTGCGCGGATGATCAGCTGTTAGCGTTTTAGAATACATTGCTGTTTTTTTTATTTTATTATTTTTTTGCTTATTTAAACTACATAATTAGGTAGATATGTTATTATAGTGTTGTGCTATGGGTATGTACCTAGAAAAAAAATTAAAAGAACGTTGATGGGTCAACATATTTTTCGCGTTTTTTTTTCGCTAAATATTTTCAAAATCATGGTCTGATTGCACCCCCTCAGTTTTCGGTAGTAGTCTTGACACACCCTGTATAGTTATCCCATAAATCAGTTCCCATTGGCTAGATAACCCTAAAACGTTTCCAAAGAAACAACGTGTGCGAAGCCGCGAGCAGAAACTAGTTAACCTATAAAAACTATCAAGTTCTATAGCAAAATTATCTCTTACTTTAATCTACCTACGTAGGTATACGTTCTTATGATATTTTTTTGTTTCAGGTAATTTTATATCGGCCATAGGGAATAACCTGCTGAAGTAAGTATCAAAGGATAATTAGCTTACATTCTATAAGTAAAGTGGTATTAATTGTTAGCTGACCCCTTTTATTTATTTCGGAATACAGAAATATTGTTAGCTGACCCCTTTTATTTATTTATTTATTTATTTCGGAACACAGAAACATTGTTAGCTGACCCCTTTTATTTATTTATTTATTTCGGAACACAGAAATATTGTTAGCTGACCCCTTTTATTTGATGCTGGACGGCCTAGCTTCAGCCTCCCGATGTATCGGTCTTGGCATGAATTTGGATAAAACCAAAGTCATGATCAATGTTCACATTGATCCAAGGCCGGTGGTCGTACATGGTCACCTTCTCGAAACTGTTTCCGAGTACACTTACCTTGGGCAGATTCTGCAGTTGGGTAAAAACAGTTTCGAGAAGGAGGCCAAAAGGAGGATCCAGCTGGGCTGGGCAGCATTTGGGAAACTACGTCAAGTCTTCACGTCATCCATACCGCAATGCTTGAAAACGAAAGTTTTCAATCAGTGCGTCCTACCCGTTATGACCTACGGAGCTGAGACGTGGACACTCACGATAGGGCTGGTCCACCAGTTCAAAGTCGCTCAGCGAGCTATGGAAAGAGCTATGCTCGGAGTTTCTCTGAAGGATAGGATTCGTAACGAATACATCCGACAGAGAACCAAGGTTATCGACATAGCTCAAAGAATTAGCAAGCTGAAGTGGCAGTGGGCCGGCCATATCTCGCGAAGAACCGACGGCCGATGGGGCAAACGTGTTCTTGAGTGGAGACCACGACTCGGTAAACGTAGTGTAGGACGCCCTCCGACCAGGTGGGATGACGACCTGCGAAAGACTGCAGGTAGATGCTGGATGCGGCAAGCTGAAGACAGGGCGCTATGGCGCTCTTTGGGGGAGGCCTATGTCCAGCAGTGGACTGCTATAGGCTGATGATGATGATGATGATGACCCCTTTTATTTATTTATTTATTTCGGAACACAGAAATATTGTTAGCTGACCCCTTTTATTTATTTATTTATTTCGGAACACAGAAATATTGTTAGCTGACCCCTTTTATTTATTTATTTATTTCGGAACACAGAAATATTGTTGGTAAATAATATACGTACAAAAATACGTTCGGATTCATTACTTTTACCCATCTTTTACCATACACATCGCATCTATCCTTAGTGGACTTTGATCGATGCCGTCAATTAATGTGAAGCCTTTTTATGACAATCTCGTAAAGTGTTGCCTTCAGGTCTATATACCTGAAACTTAGAATTTGTCAGGGGGTCAGCTAACGATGAACGCTATACAATTATACATTAAATAGTATATACGTACAAAAATACGTTCGGATTCATTACTTTTATACCATCTTTTACCATACACATCGCATCTATCGTTAGTGGACTTTGATCGATGCCGTCAATCAATGTGAAGCCTTTTTTCACAATCTCGTAAAGTGTTGCCTTGTAGTCTATATACCTGAAGCTTAGAATCTGTCAGGGGGTCAGCTAACGATGAACACTATACAATTATACATTAAATAGTATATACGTACAAAAATACGTTCGGATTCATTACTTTTACCCATCTTTTACCATACACATCGCATCTATCCTTAGTGGACTTTGATCGATGCCGTCAATCAATGTGAAGTCTTTTTATGACAATCTCGTAAAGTGTTGCCTTCAGGTCTATATACCTGAAACTTAGAATTTGTCAGGGGGTCAGCTAACGATGAACGCTATACAATTATACATTAAATAGTATATACGTACAAAAATACGTTCGGATTCCTTACTTTTACCGTCCACATCGCATCTATCCTTAGTGGACTTTGATCGATGCCGTCAATCAATGTGAAGCCTTTTTTCACAATCTCGTAAAGTGTTGCCTTGTGGTCTATATACCTGAAACTTAGAATCTGTCAGGGGGTCAGCTAACGATGAACGCTATACAATTATACATTAAATAGTATATACGTACAAAAATACGTTCGGATTCATTACTTTTACCATACACATCGCATCTATCCTTAGTGGACTTTGATCGATGCCGTCAATCAATGTGAAGTCTTTTTATGACAATCTCGTAAAGTGTTGCCTTCAGGTCTATATACCTGAAACTTGTAAGATTATTCTACCTAAGGTTATTCCTGCAAACTGAGGTAGGGCCTTTGTTCACATACGTTTATTTCGCCGTGAAAATCTACCGTTTTCTTGCCGTGGAAAAGCACGTTCTTCAGTGTAGTAATAAAATCTTTATTTCCGACGGCACGAGTCCTTTTTGGGTTGGATGGTTAAAAATCAATCCGTGTTCCGAGACTTTTAGTTCTTAAAGCACTAGCCACCCGCATTTTACCGTCAGGTGTTTAAATACACACTAGATTAACCCCTACAATGCCGGCATGTGTTATGTTCCCTTTTCTATACGACGTGACTCGTGACGTAATGGACCGTAAAAACTTGACGGCTTTATGTCAGCGGGATATTGTTACCAACAATGAGTGTTCGATGACTTATTGAGCTATAAAACATGCAAGGGATGTCACGTAGCAATTCTATAGCCAACAGGGAGCTTCTATCACTTTACTTAAAGTTCCCATTTCTCTTTTTAAATGACTTCAAAAAGAGAAGGAGGTAAGGTTTGTCTTATTTTAGTGCGTAAGCCCTCGTACTCGGGGTAATCTCTGAGAAATTGAATAAAATCCCAAAAAAATTCATTTTCGGCGGGACTTGAACCAGCGATGCCCTAACCAACTGATCCACAAAATCAAGTAACCGCTGAGTCGAAAATTTTTGGGACCTAGGACGGAATCTAGCGCCTTTAGCTCCACCTACAGGGGAAACATTGAAGAGATAATAAAAACTGGTAGGTAGGATGCTTCATTGACATAAAATTTTCCCAAGTCAAATAATAAACGCTGAGTAATTAATGTAAAAACCACATAAAATTCAATTAAATGAAGATCATTACCATATACTATCATTAAATGTTATTGTTATAATGCAGATTAATACAATAGAATAGGTATATACCTATTCTATTGTATTAATCTATATATATATAGGTATAACTGTCTGAAGACAATTATTTACCCTACCGTTTTCATAAATATAAACGTCGATATAATTTGAATAAGTAACGTACCGAAATTTACTTTGTAATGAACAAAACACTATCAACACCTCTGAAACCCTCATCCTGAAAGTCCCTGCTCACTCTACCTCTTTTTATGACAAATCATTCACTGTACAAGCCACCCGTCTATGGAATGCTCTCCCTCTGGACATCAGATGTGCAAAATCACTCCCTATCTTCAAAAAATTGCTGCATCAGCATTATTTATCCATATAAAATATTGATAGCCTTATCTTATGTCTATGTAAGTTTATTATAATTTTTGTTATGTAGGTATTTAGTGTATTTGTTATCAATTATTTATTAAAGTGCCACCGTCTATATTGTTCGTTCATGTCCAGTCCATCCCAAGGTTGCCTGGAAGAGATCGCTCTCAGCGATAAGGCCGCCCTTTATACCTTTATTCTAAGTTTTTATCTCTGTATTATTTTCTGTTTTGTGTGGTGTAATAAAGTGTTATCTATCTATCTATCTATCACTATATACCTACTGTACCTAGATGCAGCATGTCTTTGAATGATTACTACAAACAATTTAGTCTATTGATGTTTTAGTCTTTCCAACAGGAAGTAGACATAATACCAAAAAAGGTCGTAATTGGGTAACAAATATTAATTTTTCTTATAAATTAATTCGCTTGAGATAACTAATTTTTTTATATTATAATAAAAACAAAATAAATAAATAAATGATGCTGGACAATTCACACAGCATTATCTAGCCCCATGGTAAGCAGAGCTTGTGTTATGGGTACTAGATAACTGATATACATAATACAATACATTAAATAGATAGATATTTTTTATTATACATAGAAAACAACCAGAAAACCCGGAACAAATATATGCAGATCGTACACACAATTGTTCCGAGGCGGGAATCGAGCCCGCAACCTCCTGCGTCGCAGGCGGACCTTCGCCCACCGCGCCACATCGGTCGTCAGTCAAAATATAACTCTCCTTCGACTTCCCTGAACACAATGTAAGCAACGCACGAGCCTCACATCAGTATTTCCGCAGCCATCAATAGTTATTTATTTTATTACCTTTGAAAATCCGTAGCCTCATTTTATCGCTCACGTTGGCAACCCCATTTCTACTGTATCTATTTTCTTTGATCTGAGCTCTCTATGATAAAATATCTCTATGAATGCTTGAGTGCCAATGAATCGTAATACGTACCTGTATAAAACTTTTTCCTACTTACCTTTATGAGTAAAAATTTTTTCTGCCAGTGGTGGTCTTCTCTTTGCTACAGTGTGGGACAAGACAAATTCAGCATTTTGTACATATTATTTAATTTCATCCTCAGTTCTTTGGCATTTTCAGAAGGTAAGATTTTTTGGAATGAGGCAAGACCACTACTTCTAAGACGACGACGACACGATGGAAATAATCTGGTAAATTAATTAAGGGCGACATCTTTGACAGGATACCTAATCGGATGATAACGAGAACAAAGCTTTCCTTGTCGTACTTGACGTTAGATTTAGAGAAACTACTAACTATCAACCTATTTTCAATCCATCTGTTCGATTCTGTTGATAATTTGAGGGTAGTTTTACACTAAGCTACGAATGGACCGATACTATACACACCGCACGAAGAAAATAAAACCACTCCGTTATAATATAACTTTTTTTTATAGGTACAAAATATAACAAAGCCAGTGTTAGTCTTTGGAAAATTAAAGTAAAGTATCGATATAAAAAAAACGTAAAACTAGCTTCCAAAGCAATTTAATGTTTCCAAAGAAACCCTTTGTTTGAGTTCGTGCAATTTCAAATTGTAATTTTACTTCAATACTTTTTGTAGACTCGGTGAAAGAATCGCTGAGTTGCCAACAATTCCGTAAACAGACCATTTTTCAATTTTCTTTAGACTCTGGTACAATCGGAAGCGAAATAACGAGATTTTTGCGGAAATCTCGTTAACAACTGACTTGGTTTGTGGAATTGTCTTGCAAAGCTCGTCGACTTTATGGAGCCTTCTGATCGCGAAGCTTTCTTCGGTTGCTTCTATCTTTAGAGCTAACCAAAGGCTAGGGAATGACTTTAATGCGCATTATCATGCAAGCAGTGACGGTGACAGTGACAAAAAAAAATATTTTTTTACAATTTGATATTTTACAACCTGGTATGCTTGCCGCTAGCCAGGATATTATTAGCAGTATTTTAATCTTGATAAAACTCATTCTAAACTTATTCTTGATAAAATATCGATTCGTAAAAAAAGTTGTAAACTTACCTAAATGATATACGTATATTTCGTTAAAAACATTAACTATGTAATTTTTTCATAAATTTATTAAACCTGACTCCTATTACGACTATCTCTGACTCTCATGTTTTCGAATTTGGCCATCCACTCACATCTCAAAAAGCCACCCTGTAGGTATGCACACTTGAAGACGAATGCCCCTTCATTTTTTTTTACGATCGCCGCCACAATTTTTCCTTTCGCCGTTTTACGGATTACCTACTGTAGGTTTACGTAGCCCTCCCATTTCAGATCAACTTTTCTTGGATACCTAAACAATACCGAACTAACAATACTAACCTTATTCTTCAGTTTGGGTATGTAAGCTCTCGAAGAGCGAACCATAGGGTAAAAACCCCGTGTTGTCCACACGAGCGTATATACTTTTAGTCACGACTGTACTTAGTGCAATGTTATCACGATGCGACGGAATAAAACTATTAGGTGGAACTTCTACTCGGCAAGTTTCAAACTGTGATCGCTCAAAAAAATTGCTTTCTCTATTTTCTGCTGAAGCTCTCTGGTTTATCCGAACAATAAGATTTCCCGGAGGATTATGAACAGTGATAGCGGTTTTGTTTGTTTGTTTTTTATCGTGACTAGATGTTTGACCACTATCTCACCTGATAGTAAGTGTCGATATCTCCGATACTTACTTGCGTGGCGTATTATGTGGAACTTTTTGATTGAAATAAAATGTAGATTTAAATGATGGGGGTCCGTATTGTAGCGGCTTTCCCTACTTTACCCTATTATTTGTACTGGTACCAGACAGACAAAGCTTCTAGAGGTACGTACAAACAGACCCTTCATGAATGCGAACAAATCCGCAATCTACACCTTGTTTTCCATAAAAGCACTATCAATCTTTCCTTTCAACGTCAGGTCTATTAATAAACAACGTATACCTGTTTAGTGCGACTAAATATAATGTGTTTGGAGCAAAACGCGTGCCGTGATCCAGTGTTTTCTGTGCCAAATATGAACTGAAATGAATTTACCACAATAGAATAATTTTCTAACAAAGAATCATTAAAATTGGCCTTATAAGTCTATGCCTAAGCCTATTTAAAAACCTGGATATATTTTGTAAACAATGGGGTCCAACCAACATTCCTTGGGGATTGTAAACCCATATTGAATAATAAATAATTCTAATAAAAAATTCAAATCAAATTCTAATAATTTCTAGAAAACCGTTTATTATACAAAATCAAAGATATAAGTTTTGCCTAGACCGGAACGTAATATAGAGTCGTTGCACCTATTATTGGCCAATTAGTAAAATTTCGACTTTGAGGCCTCAGAAAAAATCTTGCCACCATGTCAGCCTACTTCAAAATTATACTAATCGGTAGTCTAGATATTTTAGTTTCAAATACTGGTAGAGTTTTATAGTTAAGCCTCATAGTTATTTTATAAAAAATATATAATGTTAAAAATAGTATTCATTTTCGATAGTAATATATTCAGCTACATACGTATAGTATCATTATGTAAACCAAAGCACAGAAGCTCTATAAAAAATTTGGGTTTGAATGCTTTTATTAATTTTTTTATTGATCTCTCTGTCGTTTTCGAATACAAATTTAAACAATTTGCGCCACATGTAAGAATTATGCGTTGTTGAAGTTTGTCTTTTAATTCATACTGATAACCTGATGGAAGATGTACCTCGAGCTCATCGGACAAGAGGCGACGTGGAAGGCCCAGGATGTGATGGCGACATCCTGGGCCTTCCACGTCGCCTCTTAACGTCAAAAATGATAGTGGAAAAAAAACATGGTTATTGACGCAAAAGTATTTTAACGGGATATTTTCCGTTAATTGGCATTATTTAAACCATCATGGTTATTGACGCAAAAGTATTTTTAACGGGATATTTTCCGTTAATTGGCAATATTTCTAAGTAGTGCATAACTTCTCGAATCAAAAATCTCTCATAAGAGTACGTAATCTACGTAGTAACTAAACATTTTAGTTAGACAACCAAACTAGTAATTTTTCTAATAAACTGCACTACTTACTATACGTGGAAAGCAGGGGCCAGTCGATAGTTGTTTAGTATATTTTCGTTACTTTTTTTGGTCACTCCGTTTTGTTATTTTTACTAAGTTTTTTGAACACGAAAAAAATGGTAAACCTTCACGAATGATAATGATAAATCAACTATTTTCGTAGCGTGGGTGAAAATGTATTTCTAGGTGTAAATGGAGTGAGCAGTAGATAATTTGTTTACATTACTCTGATTATCTTAGGCCGCGCAAACGAACCACTTTTGTGGCGGTCGGTGGTGTTGCCAGTTTGCACAGGCATAGGGCCCATATAAATAAATAAATGATTTTGGACAATCCACACAGCATCATCAATACAACACATTACATACATAGATATTTTTTATTATATGTAAGTACATAAATAACGATCAGATCACCCGGAACAAATATGTGCAGATCGTACACACAATTGTTTCGAGACGGGAATTGAACCCGCAAGTCCTGCATCGCAGGCGGATCTTCGCTCACCGCGCCACAGAGGTCGTCAATAACTTAAGTACCAAATTACTTAGGATACGGTTGTAATGTAAGGTGGGTAAAACCCGTTAGCTTCGTAATCACTATGAAGTGGTATGAAACTTCACTAGAACCCGCCTGACCTTTTACCTGAAGAACATAACTTTAAACTTTCGAGTTTAAACAGCAAGGTTCGAAGCCTCCAATTAGGAAAACTCGAACTATGAGTAAGAACTTCTGTACTCAAGACCGGGACGGTCTCAGTTAGAAACAAGACCCCCCGTCGTCTCTTACGACCAACGCGACGCACAGACTGGCAAAATCTCCTGAAACGTGAAAAAAATGTTTTAGCTCTTTTTGAAGGGCAGGAAATGACCTATTTTTTATACCTACTTAAATGATTACAACCATAGATGTAAACAAACGTATGTAAGGTAACGATGTAAGTACCTAAAAAAAGCAATTCAATTTAATTTCAATTCAAATTCTTTATTACTTATCTATATTTAGACAACAAAGGTCCATAAAAAACACATACAAAAAATTACAAAAAAGAAAATACAATTACAACGAAGAAAATAAAACCAAACTAACTAAATCTAGAGTATAAGTAAAAAGCAATGATGTTGGTGATATGATGACCGTTGATATTGTCTAATTCCCGTATGACGTCATAATAACTAAATCTAGAGTATAAGTAAAAAGCAATGATGTTGGTGATGTAATGACAGTTGATACTGTCTAATGACGCGCCTATAGTAGGCGCAATGTTATACGTTATAATGTTATTTTATACGTTAGTGGCGCTAAAAAACAAAAATAAAAATTTAAAAAGTTAAAACTTTGTATCTCTCTCTCTGCGATTCGCTGATGACGAAGTCTTAATGGCGGAGTCGCTTGAGAAACTGAACCAGATCCCGACCAGATGGGAAGACGACCTGCGAACTCAGAATACAGAAAGTCCAGAAACCGTGAGCGCGCCTAATACTGACGCTAAAAAAACTACTCTTAAATAGAGTAGTTTGACGCGCAACTGATCAGTTACTTTGTGAACGTCGTATCGCGTGACGTATTTTAGCGGTGACCAATTTAACTAAATTATGCCGTCCTGTGTCGTTCCTACCTGTAAAAATGCAGCGGGTCTAAAAAAGAAACAGGATGGGTTCACATTTCACGTGTAAGTATCGCATTTAGGTATCGTCTTATTTAAATAATGAATTAATTTCTCTGTTTTCAATTGTCATAGAGAGTGATGCGTCCATCTTGTTAGTGTTGCCAATATAAGAGTTTTGATTTACCCTTCTTTTTATTACCTTTTAAGGGCTTTTATTCGTTGTAGAATATTAATAAGTTGTGACGACCTTTTGTTTTTGGACACAGCGTGTAGCTTGCAATTACAGTTGAACGCGGTTTCTGGACTTTCTGTATTCTGAGCCTGCGAAAGACTGCAGGTAGATGCTGGATGCGGCAAGCTGAAGACAGGGCGCTATGGCGCTCATAGGGGGAGGCCTATGTCCAGCAGTGGACTGCTATAGGCTTATGATGAAAACATTGTATTGAATTTTAATTTTATCGTATTTTATTAACTAAAACGAACATTATCCGACTGCTTAAATGCCTAAGCTATCTCATAATATAATTTTAGACTTTTGTTCCCATATAGATTATTAACCTTATAAACATAGATAATTAAATAAATAAATAAATAATGCTGGACAATTCACACAGCATTATCTAGCCCCATGGTAAGCAGAGCTTCTGTTATGGGTACTAGATAACTGATATACATAATACAATACATTACATAGATGGATATATTTTATATATATATATAGAAAACAACCAGAACACCCGGAACAAATATCTGCAGATCGTACACACAATTGTTCCGAGGCGGGAATCGAACCCGCAACCTCCTGCGTCGCAAGCTGACCTTCGCCACCGCGCCACATCGTTCAAAGCAGTTTGATTCTAACCTATTATATTTTAGTTCTCGATCATCTGCCTCAGAAACCCGCACGCCGCCATATTATTACGAGTATATCTTTATAGAAGCCAATCTGCATGCTTATTATTCTCGTATATGTAATTCGTGTAAACCCACGAGCGAAAGCTAGATGTTGGCACGTACATCAATATAGAATTACCCCATATATCATCGGAGGAACGCTCAACATGAAATTTCAATTTGGATTTGAACAAACGAAGCGTAGAACATTAAATAAACTCACGAAACATAGGGGAATATAAAGTACACGAGGAGGAAGGATGTAAGACGTTCCAAAACAGAATCTTGGTCGTATATTACATGTCTTGTCGAAGCTAACGATTTATGAAGGCAACAAGCTATTATTTTGGTCTACATAGATACTTACTACTGATATTTTATTTGAGCCCTTTAATTAACTTTATAAGGAGAGTTAACATACATAGAATTAGACTTAGTTTAATAACTATAATCTAAAGGTCACTTATGTACTGTGGCTTTTATATATTGGTAACCCTCTTGATTCGAGATCGACTTGGCAAATGTAGTATTTTTCTTAGTGCCCTGTTTACTACAGTCTAGATTATTAGTAATTCTTTTTGTAATCCGGCCTCCCGCGATACAGGTTCTGAACCTAGTGCGGGGACCACCAGTAAAATATAAGCATTAATCTTGTGTTGGTAAATAAATGAATTTTGTATTTTGTATTTGTATTTGTAGTGTATGACGCCCTCCGGTCAGGTGGGATGACAACTTGCGAAACACTGCAGGCTGATGCTGGATGCGGCAAGCTGAAGACAGGGCGCTATGGCGCTCATTGGGGGAGGCCTATTTCCACCAGTTTACTATTATAGGTTGATGATGATTATGCCCTATGCATGGCCTGCAACTTGGGTATGGTCAAAATAGTCAGAACAAAAATACGTTTAAACCTACGGGAAGCCAGTTCATTCCATTATTGCCAAGATCCATCCATCTACAGATCAGCATCCATCACGAGGGATCATTCGAACAATGGATCACCCCGGTCTGGTAATATGCTACTAGTGCTCTGTGGCGTCTAGAAATAGATGGCGATATTGAATGGAAACAATGTTGGATCGCATTATATCTTACGTAATTGTATTGATTTTTATTAGCAGCACATTATGAATGTCTATGTCTTGATTCAGATTTATAGAAATACTTATTTCTGCCTGAGTTTTTTCATCAGCATCTGCCCTGTTGACTCACGGCTTGGCATTATGCCTCTTTATGTATGTATCCTGTACCTTTCGACTCAGTCCAGCACTAGTCTGGGCCAGGAAGCCACTTCTCTACTTTACGAATTTGTCGTAAGTCTATGTTTTACGTGATTTCGACCACAATAGATAGAATCTTATTATTATTTCTTTACCCTCCTGTTCTATTGATTACCTTAATTTTAGCTTGATGACATTTTCTTTTATAAGCCATTTTCATTTCAATTTTTAGTAACGCGTTTCACACTAACCAACTATTGTTTATGTCTTCGTTACGTGCAAAGCAAAGTAGGTACCTTCATACATATATGTATATGGCTAGGCTGAATAGTATTCTACCACGGAGGAATAAATCACCTTTTATATCCCACACTCACCAAGAAAGCGCTTTCAGTTCCATATTCAAAAAATAACTAAAATGTGTCTTGTAAATGTAACACCAAAAAGTTGAGACTATATGTAAGAGGACGAATATCCTTCTAATGCTTTCTAATGGCTGATGAATACAGAAAAAATGAAAAATACTTTACCTACGGTAACTCGAATCATCCACCCGCTCAAAAAGTAGCAGTTATTATAATATCAGGATGCTATAATATAATAACACACTTTTTGAGCAATTAAAATGAACAATTAATTTCACCTGTTCCGTCAATTTATAGCGTTTATTTACTCTTCACTATCAGACACGGATACTATGTTATTAGCTATTAAAGATGCAAACAACTTCCAAGCTATAAGTGCAAATACTTGCTGCCGTTTCCCTTTTCACCGACATCAGAAATTGCCTATAAGCTTTATTGTCCAAACCCTTTTAGAGATCATTTTCGGTTCACAGCGATAGGGAAAGCGGAAGCGGACTAGAGCGGATTCTTGACAGCCATTCAGCGGACAACGTTGCGGCCCAAAATTAAAAACCTCTTTTTTCGGTTCCACTTTTTTTTTCGAAAAAAGTGCTAGCAAAAGCGCGGTTTTTTGACAGCCATTCGGCGGGCAAACGTTACTGCATAAATACCTACGTAACTCTCTTTTTTTGGTTTCACTTTTTTTTTCGAAAAAGTGAGCAAAAGCTGTGCGCTCATTAATCCAATATTTCTACATCCTAGCTCAAAAATATGCATTCAATGTAGATATATTTTTTAGTGACATATTGGGTTCCCACAAGCTTCAAAGAAGTGGTCTGCGAGCTATCTATATTCTGATGTTGTCAATAGAAAATACAAAACCTATTTTGGATGCACATTTTTGTGCTTTGTGGTATGCGATGCTTTTCAGGCGTGTGGCATTGGCTACATTGGCTTTCGAATTTCTTTTAATATTTAATCCATCAAAATTTTATTAAATATAATTTTAGTTGAGCAACTCAATTATTTCAATTGTAAATACTAGTTCAATAATGTGTTTCTATTATTTGATTGTATCTTTCCTTCATAATAGAGGTTTTATTATTGTTTAAAGAAAGAGAGAAAAACATTTTATTTACCTTAATACTACCATACACAACAAACTTAAACTACGCAAATTAATACTACATATGTTAAAAATTATTGTGCGTAGCAGTGTTCATAGTGGCAAATATGGCCTTCACTCAGCATTGTGCTGAGTGAAGGCCATATTTTCCCACTAATGTGTCCACCCAGCGCTGATTTTCACATGATTATTTACGCATATTTATATTCTCTTGGACCTTCTATGTCCGCTCCCCTTCCCTCTGCCTACTGTAAACGCACCCTTAGGTTTATAACATTAACCAGATGTCCAATACCCTTCCCTTTCAAGAAGTAACGTGTCTCATACACTTCTCATATAATATTCTTATATTCTTATATTCTATATATATTCTATATTTAATATTCTTTGGCTCAAAAATCCCAGCACCTCCCCCGGGACGTCGTCGCCAGCTGTAAACAACCTTTTAAATAAATTGCTATCCTTCAGTATCGAGTTGACAGGTCAACTGTTAAACGAGGTTGGTCTAACGAATAATGGAAAACAAAACTTCCATTAACACAACAGAAAACTCAATTAGAACCCTTTAGTTCCCTAGTGGCCCTTAGGGGCTAACTTTAATTTAATTTTGAGTTCTCTATTCTCTGAAGGGATGAAACTGTGTGTTTTGATAGGTAATTATGAGTCTTTTGTCGGTTGATAGGGGTAGTGTGGTTACCAGCTTAGAATTTCAACACCTAAAACTCTTCACTCTACGGTTGTCGTAAGAGATATCCTGACTTATCCACCAGGGGGTCGGCAGCAGCGCCTCCTGCAGGACAATTTACCACGCGATGCCTAAACCACATGCCGAGCATGGGGATTATGGGCATTACACCCCATGAGATAAAAGCCAATAAGGCGTTTTTCAGGGGGATGCCTGCATCCAGCAATAGACCAATAAAGGCTGTTGAGATGAGATTATCATCATCATCAGCCTATAGCAGTCCACTGCTGGACATAGGCCTCCCCCAATGAGCGCCATAGCGCCCTGTCTTCAGCTTGCCGCATCCAGCATCTACCTGCAGTCTTTCGCAGGTCGTCATCCCACCTGGTCGTGGTCTCCACTCAAGTACACGTTGGCCACAGCAGTCGTCGGACAATGCAAACAATGCATGTCAATCTTAAAATTAAACCATCAAATAATGACTCGCTTATTACGTTTTCACCTGGTTGTAAGTGGAAACTACAAATCGTAATTCAAAATTACATATAATTGCTTATTTAACACTTTGAGTGCTTAAATCACACGGTATGTGTTTTCTACAAGTGACTAATATGCGTAAATCCACACTAGTGCAGCGGCTGAGAAAATACAGATCTGTGTGACTCAGCACAGCCGTAATATTTTTCGAACGAAACGCATGTGAGGCGCAACACAACCGCTGTGTAGAGCGGCAGCACGAATTTTTTAGGTAAAAAAAAAGATCGCAGTCGTCGAAAAAAAACCGCAGTCAAAGTGTTAATAAGCTAATTAATTAGTTTAGATACCTAGGTTACTATTACTACAGATATAATAATACTATTGTTAGTATCGTTCTAGTAATATTATTATAGATGAATTGAATTTATTGTTACGAAACAGATATAGGTAAAGGTATCTGTTTCGTAGTAATGAAAATGAAAATTGATGAATGTATGGATTGAATAGCAAACAATTCAATTATTTTGTACTCAAGGGTTTTTCATAAAACAGTGCAGATTTTTTTATGATGAAATTCTATATTGGTCGGTTAGTTTACATATACCTAAATAATATTCGATACAACTCTCCAATAACTCCATCTATTGTTATTTTTACAGCATTTTTTTATATCGAATTACCAAATCTATTTGTAGTATTACATACCAATTAAATATTTGATTTATGAGATAAAAAGTAGGTAGAGTTTTATTCCAGGCCTAGAACTACCTATATGCAAAATTTCAGTCCGATCCAGTCATCAGTTTTGGTGTGAAGAAATAACGAACATCCATCCGTAAAACAGCCAAACTTTCACATTTCTAATATACATAAGTGTGATTTTTAAACAAAAACAACAAAGTTTTAAGCCTCTGTTTGAATCCTTTGTTTAAAAAAAAATCATTGTTTTCTAGAACGTCGTAGATTTAGTCGATTATTTTGAAAAAATATTGGCAATAATTACCCATGTAGACGACCGATGTGGCGCGGTGGGCGAAGGTCCGCCTGCGACGCAGGAGGTTGCGGGTTCGATTCCCGCCTCGGAACAATTGTGTGTACGTACTGCAGATATTTGTTCCGGGTGTTCTGGTTGTTTTCTATGTATAATAAAAAATATCTATCTATGTAATGTATTGTATTATATATATCAGTTATCTAGTACCCATAATACAAGCTTTGCTTACCATGGGGCTAGATAATGGTGTGTGGATTGTCCAGCATTATTTATTTATTTATTTTATTTTATGTAGATAGCTTTAACTTATTACATCCGCTCCGGGAAGTAATATATGAATTTACGGCTCGAGAAGTAGAAGGAAAGATGCGTTAGTACCTCTGATTACCAATATCCGTTTCATGACAAATAATTAAAATGATAAAGCTACGCCCCGCGGCTTCGCCCGCCAGGAAATCTATGTGTCAAACAGTTTACAAACCTTCTTCTTGAATCATTCTATCCATTGCTGAAAACTGCATTATAATCCGTTGAGTAGTAAGATCTAACAGACATCGGAAGCGATTACATTTTATACGATTTAAAGATGAGTTAACTTTTTTTTTTTTACAATCTTAGGAAAACTTACAGCTAGATAAAGATTAGATACAAGAATATTTAACTTAAGGCCAATTAGAAGTTTCAAGAAATGATTAGGCAAGAGAAGTATGGAGCAAAAACTAACGCGAGTTATCAATATAGACACTATTTTATTGTCTTTCATAGACACCTTACGCCAGATCGATGAAACTCAAGGGTAGGGCATGCCATGGCCATAGGAAACTTCCCAGTTCCATCATTTTAAATTGATATGGAATGTTCTTCACCAAGAAGGTTTTACGACCTATTTTATGTTGTACCTATCTGAACAAAAACATAAATGTGAAATCTAGCCCACTGATAGAGCTAAGATCATTATAGAAAGGTAAAAGTTTCATCGCAGTTCCTTATATTAATTTTGTTACGTTCTTTTATTATTAAACTATCAATGTTTGACAGTTATGAAATCCATGAACATCTTGTATGGGAAAATATTTTTTTATATTATACTAGCGGACCCGTCCGGCTTTGCACGGGTGTAAATGCATGTATTATATACACATAAACCGTCTTGAATCACTCTATCTACTAAAAAACTGCATCAAAATCCGTTGCGTAGTTTTAAAGATCTAAGGGACAGACAAACAGCGGGAAACGATTTTGTTTTATACTATGTGTGTGATTTGATTAGAGTAGATCTACCGTATTTGTGTTAACACTTTGACTGCGATTTTTTTTCGACGACTGCGATCTTTTTTTTAACCTAAAAAATTCGTGCTGCCGTTCTACACAGCGGTTGTGTTGCGCCGCACATGCGTTTCGTTCGAAAAATATTACGGCTGTGCTGAGTCACAAAGATCTGTATTTTCTCAGCCGCTGCGCTAGTGTGGATTTACGCATATTAGTCACTTGTAGAAAACACATACCGTGTGATTTCAGCACTCAAAGTGTTAACGTTAGACCTGCCTAGACACATAAAATAATGAAAGAATGTATCAATATAACCTATTTAATGTAGTGTGTGTATTAAATGTTATCGACATACCTCTAAGAATAAGCAAGCTGAAGTGGCAGTGGGCCGGCCATATCTCGCGAAGAACCGACGGACGCTGGGGCAAACGTGTTCTTGAATGGAGACCACGACTCGGTAAACATAGTGTAGGACGCCCTCCGACCAGGTGGGATAACGACCTGCGAAAGATTGCAGGTAACTGCTGTATGCGGCAAGCTGAAGACAGGGCGCTATGGCGCTCATTGGGGGAGGCCTATGTCCAGCAGTGGACTGCTATAGGCTGATGATGATGATGAATGTAGTATACCTAGATGAACTCTTTTCATTGTGGTAACACGTTGTTAGTTTATTCTCTGAATAGCAACTAGATTCAAAATTAGAATTTTTCTGACACACAAGCCAATTTTGTGCCCCAAACGAACATGGCGGCTAAAATTAGGGCACTAGGGCAGTGTATGGATGGACTACTGAGATATTTTTTTCGGTGCAGTTACAAACGTTTTGAATATCCCGTACGTACACGTATATATATATACGTTTTGTTATATAATATATAATACCTTGACCCAGAGGAATCTATTGTAATTCAGTTTATACAATTTAAATCACTCCCTATCTTTAAAAAACTGCTGCATCAGCATTATTTATCCATATGAAATATTGATAGCCTTATCTTATGTCTATTTAAGTTTATTATAATGTTTGTAATGTAGGTATTTAGTGTATTTGTTACCAATTATTTATTAAAGTGCCACCGTCTATATTGTTCGTTCATGTCCAGTCCATCCCAAGGTTGCCTGGAAGAGATCGCTCTCAGCGATAAGGCCGCCCTTTATACCTTTATTCTTAGTTTTTATCTCTGTATTATTTTCTGTTTTGTGTGGTGTAATAAAGTGTTATCTATCTATCTATAATTTGAGTCATAATAACTGGCTGTGAATTGCTATACCCATAATTGACGAATCACTACGATGCCGAATCGCCACTAACCCAATAAATGATGGCTGATCTGATGGCAGTCTATCATGCTTTAAAATGAGACTTAAACGTTGGCTTGTCGCGCAGAATTTCTATTCTGTGAACAATTGTAAACCTGACTTTATTTTAATTTATTATTCTACTAGCGGACCTTCCCGGCTTCGCACGGTTTTATTACGGATCCCTAACTTTTTTGAAAATATAATATAGCCTATGTTCACCGGGGCGTAGCTTCCCAACGGTGAAAGAATTTTTCAAATCGGTCCAGTAGTTTCGGAGCCTATTTTATATATTCTACATTACAAACAAACAAAAAATCAAACCTTTCCTCTTTATAATATTGGTATAGAATATGATTTATTTTTATTTTCAATTTTAACAAAATGTATTGTAGGTACTTAAACGAAAATGTGACATGTAAAGTGGTTTTACCAATAAAATGTATTTATGTATTTCTAAAGTTATTTTCTTTGTATATAATTAAGCTCAAATATAAGTAATAAATATACACTTATACTGTTTCTTTACCTACTATAACACATAAACATATGTCTGAAATAAACGATTTGAATTGAATTGAATAAACAATCGAGGTCAAATCAATATAAAAAAATAATAATAATAATAATGCTGGACAATTCACACAGCATTATCTAGCCCCATGGTAAGCAGAGCTTGTGTTATGGGTGCTAGATAACTGATATACATAATACAATACATTACATAGATAGATATTTTTAGTATACATAGAAAACGACCAGAACACCCGGTACAATTATCTGCAGATCGTACACACAATTGTTTCGAGGCGGGAATCGAACCCGCGGCCTCCTGCGTCGCAGGCGGACCTTCGCCCACCGCGCCACATCGGTCTTCAATATGTACATATGTTGAAGTTTCATCAATAATGTTTAGCCGGGGGCATAGCATTGGTTTAGACGTCTGAATATCCACTCTCTGACGTATGAAGCTCTGATGAATTATTTACAAACGTTTCTAACGTGATTTTGACAGGTTAAATAGATAAATAAATGTGTAATTGCGATTAGCGTTCGTATATATTATATATTAATAATTTCGTACCGGTCTACGGTAGACTCGAACGAAATGCACATCAAATTGAAGAGCGTAAAAAATTAGTCCAGCCGAGTCAACAACTTCATCATCAGCCTATATCAGTCCACTGCTGGACATAGACTTCCCCCAATGAGCGCCATAGCGCCCTGTCTTCAGCTTGCCGCATCCAGCATCTACCTGCAGTCTTTCGCAAGTCGTCATCCCACCTGGTCGGAGGGCGTCCTACACTACGTTTACCGAGTCGCGGTCTCCAATCAAGAACACGTTTGCCCCATCGGCCGTCGGTTCTTCGCGAGATATGGCCGGCCCACTGCCACTTCAGCTTGCTAATTCTTTGAGCTATGTCGATAACCTTGGTTCTCTGTCGGATGTATTCGTTACGAATCCTATCCTTCAGAGAAACTCCGATCATAGAGCCGAGTCGACAACTTATAGGCGGAAAATTCGGATTATCGAGTATTTACAATATAAAAAATCTGATAAAAATAAATCAAATGCTTTATAATAATTAATATAATGTTATAATTTTAAACTGAACTGTGCAAGCTCGTTCGGTATTAGGTACGAGTTATTTAGTTAGGTGTTCTAATTATGTGAATTCTAATTTTAGATTATAATCAATCATCACTACCATCATCATCAGCCCGTATACGTCCACTGCTGAATATAGGCCTCCCCATCAAATGACGCCACAATAAACCAATTTATTTTACATGCTATTTATAGGCAGCTTGAGTTATTATTATAATTATTTATTTTAAGTCATTATTGTCCCACTGCTGGGCAAAGGCCTCCCTTTTCTCCTTCCACTCCTCGCGATCCAACGCTGCAACAGGCCATGATGGAAGATGTACCTCGAGCTCGTCGCGCCATCTCATCCTGGGCCTTCCACGTCGACTCTTAGCGTTATTATTATAGGTATGTTTTATGTAATTTATTAAATTCGTAGTATTTAGAGCAAAATAATCAATAAATAATCTTCTCTATTCAAGCCGAAGTCAACGTCGTCGCGTAAAAATAACTGTTCGATTTTCAAATTTAAAATTGGAACAGTTTCCTGACGACGAAAGCGACCTCCCACGCCGACGACGCTGTTAAATTATCATTTATTTTGCGTCCATGAAGACTGATGTATCATTAATTATACATCGCAAAGAACCGACAACCGCTGTGGCAAACGTGTTCTTGAGTGGAGACCACGACTCGGTAAACGTAGTGTAGGACGCCCTCTGACCAGGTGGGATTACGAACTGCTAAAGACTGCAGGTAGATGCTGGATGCGTCAAGCTGAAGACAGGGCGCTATGGCGCTCATTAGGGAAGGCCTATGTCCAGTAGTGGAGTATCATACCATAGGCTTATTGGTAATGGTGTAGTAATACATGTTTGTCGGTTCAAGTTATTAAATCATGTTGAAATTATAATGAACACCTCTAAAAATAACTTGAAAATTTCCCCTCATGACACCAAACACCATAAATCGACGCGCGTCACTCGACACCGTTCATGGAAAAGTTAACAAAGTGTAAAAAGTTCACGGACGGTGAATACCTACTCAGAGAATTTTCTACTTTATTTTTCAGGGGATAGAGCTCATAAAGAAATGTTGGTAGCGAACAATACGACTAATAAAGTGGTAGACACGACATAAAGACATGTTCTATTAGGTTCAAAGGGAGGAAGTTCAAAGGTTATAAGGTACCTACTTTTTAGGGTTCTGTACTTAAGAAACGTACTATTTTGGGTATTTTTAATTCGGCTGTAATAATCGCTGCTGTATCTTTAGAACCGTAATAGGCGCTGAACTCTTCTTCTTAAAGTCGACTCGCAATTTTAGTATTCAGCTACGTATTCAGTTTATTTTTATGTATTTTATAAATAATTCGACCGTTACTTTATAGATATGTAAATCTTTTTTATGGCCATCCGTTTTGAATAATATTATAGTACTTAAATACTAATTTAAGGGTTTTTTAAAGGTTTTGTGATACCAATTAAAAAATGTCTTTCATTGACAAAAATCATTATGCAATGCGGAAATCAACTTCATAGGATTGTTCGGTACTTACATCTCTTAGAAGGGTACAGGTAGGTACATTATTATTTACTACATGTACCGTCGATTTGCTACAATTATTAAAAAAATACATTTATAAAATATATAAAAATATTCGCTAAAATAATTAAAAGTCTTCCCACACATTCCATACATAAAATAAAAAAAATATCGGATCATTACAAAATAACAAAAGGCCCTGACTTATCAAACTGCCTGCCTAGGTATGTCTGATGCTCCGGCCCTTACAGATATTATTTAAACATCCCATATTCTAAAACTCACAGAGAAAAATATTAAATCACCAAATAGGAACACAAAGAAAAATATGACAAAAGATCTTTTTTAATTAATTTCACGAAAAACATCACAAAAGAGCTTCACCTCACGTTTTGAAAATTTTTCCGTCCAAGCTGCTATACGAAAAATATTATTTTTATCAGACAAGTGATGTAGTGAACAAATGGTTCTCGTCGTTTGAAAAACATTAGAGTTCTGGCTGATGGACTGGAGATTTATATGCTCCATTCTAAACATTCCTAGCTCTACGTCACTCTCACCGAGGGATCTATTTTTAGACGACAACTTATCCTATTAATATTGTAAAGGCAAAAGTTTTGTGTAGTTTTTGTCGTTATTCCATTGTAAAGATTTTTAGCTGAAGACAACGCCAAAATTACTAAATGGATCGATCTGATTTTTTGCACACACCAATGTTCTTTACATTGGTGTGTGCAAAAAATGTAGACCTGGAATAACATTATAGGCTACTTTTCTTGCTTCTTGTTCACCTAATACCACCACCCACCATGTATTTTATTATAAAGTTTCTTAGAATAAAAAATGATAAAAAAATATAATCTACTGCCCATGGGATCCAACTATCGAGTGTAGGCCTTTCACTTACACCACGGTCCTATGTTTAGTGAAAAATTTCAGAATTAACAAGGAATTCAAAACCCTTTATTGTTCATTTTCAGTCGGTATTGTCTCACTGCAGGGCAAAGACATCAACCTCTTTTTTCCATCACATTAAAAAGAAACATGTTCCACTATCCGGAACCCTCATCTCGCCAGCCTCACTCACACTTGACCGTCTTGTTCTTATCACAACCATCTTAACTAGTAAGTACAGTCGACAGCAATTATTTTAACGACATCCTCACTAATTATGGTTCTCATGATTACTCCCAATAAAGGTAGCTAGCTAAATTGGTAGCAGTAGGGCACGCTATCATAATTATTGCCAGTTACTTTGCTACTTGAATGTACTCTGAAGGTTTAATAACAAGTTATAACAGGACATCCTAGTTCCCAATTCTGCAGTATTCTGCTTTTTGTAGATCGTTTTAAACTTTTCTTACCCCTCCGATAAAACAGAAAACACTTCTCCAATCCAAACATCATTCGCCCAACATTTTCACAAAAGAAAGTCAAAAGTAAGCGAGCTTTGAAAAAACAGTGAGCACTTTCCAAAGGACTTTTTTGCTCTGACGTCACAAGGGTCTGGTCATCTATACTCTGTTGAGTATTTTTAAGCTTATTTTCAAGAACAGCTTGGCTTGAGTCCTTTTTGATTACAAAAGCCTCGTGAAACACGATTCAATGGTTTTTAAAAAGGTTTTACATTCGCTGGGTCCTGGTTTTGGAAGAACCGACGGTCGCTGAGGCAAACGTGTTCTTGAGTGGAGACCACGACCCGGTAAACGTACTGAAGGACGCCCTCCGACCAGGTGCGATGACGACTTGCGAAAGACTGCAGGTAGATGCTGGATGCGGCAAGCTGAAGACAGGGCGCTATGGCGCTCATTGGGGGAGGCCTATGTACAGCAGTGGACTGCTATAGGCTGATGATGATGATGATGGTTTTGGTAGGTATTTCAATTGAAAGGATGAACAGCTGTGAATTGAGGGGATAAATAAGTTATGAAAATGCAACCGCGTCTTGGGGACGCTTCCAATACGAATTACCTCATTTTTCTTGCAATTGTCTGCAGTTAGCTCAATAGTTTCAATTATAAATAACTAGCTGCGCCCCGTGGCTTCGCCCCCGTCCAAATCTATGTGTCAAATGATTTAAATTATAAAAAGTATCCTATGTTAGACTCCTGGTTCTAAGCTACCTCTCCACCAATTTTCAGCTAAATCGGTTCAGCCGTTCTCGAGTTATAAGTGTTGTAACAAACACGACTTTCTTTTATATATATAAATATATAATAGAAGAAGAAGATGTACTAGTTCTAATTTGTTTCTATTCTCTATTTTGTAATTTTCTTTGATAATTTTATAAGACCTTTGCCCAGCAGTGGGAAGAATCATGCTAAATATTTTTTTTTATAAAAAATTAATGTGGGTTGATGGCGATTTTTAGAAGTTAGGTGATTTTTATTTCAAACTGTTGTTAAACAATTTGCAAAATAAAAAATTATCAGTGACAATTGCTGGTCTTATCGCTTAAGAGCAATCTCTCTCAGATAGACAGTGGATGGATAGACGACAACCCGGACTCAATAAATATATAAAATTAAATTAAATTTAGTTGAATAGGTTTTTTGTTGATTTAAAAGCTTCCTTATGTACAACAAATTGATTATACATAGGTACCTTATAATATGTTAGTATTGATGACGATTCAATTGAATGCTACTCGAAATACAAAATTATCATGTTCTACTCAAGTTACTAAGGTTCTGCTCTGTTTTTTTTCGTATTATATTCCGTCATATCTTTCTTCTTAGGTACCTTAGGTACATTCTTTAGGTAACAGACCTTCTATACCAGCCTCACCCTATTTTCTGCCAACCGCTCAATTTATTGGCTTATCACTTTGTTTGCTGCTATGCTGGGCATGTGTCGGCCGAAAGGAAGCCGAAAATAATATATAAAAAGTATTTCTACTGAACATGACCTATTCATAATTATTTATACTAGACGACCGATGTGGCGCGGTGGGCGAAGGTCCACCTGCGACGCAGGAGGTTGCGGGTTCGATTCCCGCCTCAGAACAATTGTGTGTACGCTCTGCAGACATTTGTTCTGGGTGTTCTGGTCGTTTTCTATGTATAATAAAAAATATCTATCTATGTAATGTATTGTATTATGTATATCAGTTATCTAGTACCCATAACACAAGCTCTGCTTACCATGGGGCTAGATAATGCTGTGTGAATTGTCCAGCATTATTTATTTATTTATAAAGCAGCATTAGAGGATAATGTCAGTCTACATAATTTGTGGTCTTGGTAATTATATTTTCGATCTAGATCGGACACTAAAATTACTCATATTATTTGTTCCTTGAAATAATGCTTTTATTCTTAAAAACAAACACACTTATATCTAAGAAGTATATGCTGCTAGTCAATGTTAAAATATGAGATTGCCTGAGTAGGGCCCACATCAGTTTGTAATTTCTCTTCATACTGTCATTTGAAACCAATTACAAGTGAAACAATTTACAACAATTTAAGTGACAATCATGCCCTTGTAAATGTAATTCATTCAATTAATTAACAAAAGCTTGTCATACAGCAACATCATTAGTTGTAAATGTGGAGGAAAACCTACCTACACATTAGCAAATTATTATACTAGCCCGGAGTATCCCAATTAATTCCACTGCAGGGCAAACCCTATTAGTATAACATTAAATTAATGACTTGTAGTGAATAAATTGGTGCTAGGTATATATTCGCCTTGTAGGGAGACCAAATGCTTTCCCTAATTTGTATTAACATATCGTCTCGAAAGCGTTTTTATGTACTGAGATATTATTTATCACATTTTGTGAGTTTTTTTTAACAATTTCGTTGCAGGTTGAATACAAAGCATCTTTGCTTTGTATTTAAAAAACATTCAAAATGTACAGAACAAACGTGTCGTGAAAGTTGCTTTTTTTTTTTAAAATGCTGGACAACTCACACAGCATCATCTAGCCCCATTGTAAGCAGAGCTTGTGTTATGGGTACTAGATAACTGATATACATAATACTATACATTACATAGATAGATATTTTTTATTATACATAGAAAACGACCAGAACAACCGGAACAAATATCTGCAGATCGTACACACAATTGTTCCGAGGACAATCGAACCCGTAACCTCCTGCGTCGCAGGCGGACCTTCGCCCACCGCGCCACATCGGTCGTCAAATTTTATGTCCAGTTAACCCCAATGTTCGACTTAATTCGATATTTGAAATCAAGAACAAATTATTCGGCCTTACGCTCCAAATATCCGAAAACCCAATCCAGCCCTGATTACTGTCAGTGTGATCGGACTGACGGACAGACCATTAATTTGTTTCGGGATTACTTTGTCTAGTTTATTGGCGGGGTGAATTGTTTTTGCTAGGTTGGCACACCTGTTGGAAACCTGTGAATGAAGTATGCATGGGCTAACTTTTTAATTGCGGCTTTTCGAGTTTCCCGGTAAATGGGGTAACGATGGACTAACTTTTTGAAAGGTTTCGTTTTATTTTTGAAGCAGGTTGGCTACGAAAAATAAGTGCTTTGTCAAGCTAGAAAAGTTGTGCTTTTGTCGTGGTCGCATGCCACAAAACGAATGTCCACAATATGGTTTTGAAAAATTTGCAGGAGCCACTAAAAGTTATAAAAATGTATTTGAGTCCAGTCTATTAGATTATACACTTTGTAATCCGACTTCCAAAGCGGAGCTTCATGGTCCAACCTCCGCGTTTAAAAATTTAAACACCGTTCTAACCGTTGTCCATTTTAAAAATAGAATCAAATATGCATTTTCCGGCAAAAAAAATGTTTGCTCTGGCAAAACAGTTGACAGCACGCTCGAGCGCAGAAGGCCAGACCATGGCCGGATAGAAAGTAGGTTCGTTTTTCAAATACGATTTTTCTTTTCATGCGGGATTTTCCATGAATTTTTAGCAGTTTTTTATTTAAAATACGAAGAAGTATTGAATGTTGTTCAAAGATTCTCGAACTGTTCTGAAAATACATAATTTATAGCGATTGTGGTGAACTGAACAATATTTAACGACTTACTTCTTAGCTGATCATACCTACTTCCCAAGAGTTTTCAATATAAAATAAATAGACTGTTCCGTACAAAATTTATTCAGTTTGCGAGAGTCCATCCCATACAATATTCAGCCATCACAAGCCTTCATGCAGGAAAGAATACTTAATGAAGGAAAAATGAATGTGAGGCTTATATTCTCGGTTAAAACAACATTGTCAGAATGGCCGATATGATAGCGTCCTGAAACCTTTTGTAAATAAATGCAGGTGCTTTTTGTTTTGGTTATTTTTAGGATTTTTGTTTCAGAGCTAACGCTGGTTTTTCTGCCCACGAATAATTTACATTACCTATTCTATTGTAAAAAATAGACGTTTTGAAACGTTTTATAGGTTAAAGTCATTTAAAACGGGATATTTACCATGATTTGATTTTTGAGTTATTCAATATTTCGGCACAGTTTCATGCGCCATGATCACGGAATAACTGAAGGCACTAAATATCCCGTTTTAAATGACTTTAGTGCTAATAACCATGATAGTTTCAAAAGTTTTGTTTTAAAGGTTTGTTTATTTTTGATACGTTTAAATAAGTCTACGATTTATGAAATAGAATACCTTAATATCGACGCAATGGTAAAAAACGGGATATTTACCATGTTTCGATTTATGTGTTTTTCAATTATTTCGGGACAGTTTGATGCGCCATGATCACGAAATATATGAAGGCACTGCGAGTAAGTTTTAAGTCGTTTGTGTTACTAACCATGATAGTTTCAGAAGTTTGAATATAATCGGTATTTTACTAGGTCTAGGTCAAGGCTAAACTTCATACCCGCTGTGTTTAATAATCGACATAGAGAATAGAATCCATTTAATGGAACAAATTTCCATCATCGTGCCTATACCAGATAAGTACACTAATTCAAAATAAATGGGAGTTGAAATGGCATTCATTCAATAGAAATATTACTCATAGATTATAGCTATTTCTGTTGAAGACCGATAAAAGTTTTGATACACGGTTGGAGATTCAGACTGATACTGAGAAAATAAATGCGCAACGGAGCGCGTTTGTGACTTCAAATGGGACACTGACTGTCAGGTCAAAATCGTTGCTTGTCACTTGTCTCGAAGCCATGATCATTATGATTATACTTGGTACTTATGCATTTACAATTTATTTATTTACAATGTTTATATTAGATTTTCAATAAATACACTTTCGTTGTTCGTGACATCGTTCTCATAGTCTAAGGGAATTGTGATATACGCGTACCTATATATAATAAAACCATCTTTATGGCCGAAAATTAAAATTGATGTTGTGGCGAAAACACCTCAAAATACAGTTTATCGAGTTGAATTAATCATTGTTAACTTAGTGTTTTCTCTATACAATCGCTAGTTCTACAAATTTATTTTAATTTATTTTATTTTTCTTTCTTTGAGATAACAAACAGTATCACTTAAAAATTAACGATAAACTTCAATAAACTTAATTCTAGAAGTGCCATTATCCACTTATTATTTGTACAAGGGGTGATGTTAGGGAGCATTTTGTAGCAATGTAATTCACATGAAGAGTTAAGTACAATGAGTAATTTAATCGAAAATAATAATAATCATCATCATCAGCCTATAGCAGTCCACTGCTGGACATAGGCCTCCCCCAATGAGCGCCATAGCGCCCTGTCTTCAGCTTGCCGCATCCAGCATCTACCTGCAGTCTTTCGCAGGTCATCATCCCACCTGGTCGGAGGGAAAATAATATCAGTTGACAATATCAGGTTGATGGCTGATGGCTATACAAAGCTGGTGAAGCAACAAATGGATGAGTTTCAGAGAAGTACTTATTATATATAATTTACCTCCATTTTTTGGTAAAACTTAATTATTCTGGAGGAATCGGAGGAGGAGACGGATTAGTTGGATCGACCAATCACCGTGTATTCAGGATGTGTAGACCCTCGTCTCATTATACGTTCGGACCGTTTTCGCAGATATTTATGCGAATAGAAGATATTTGGAGGCCATTTAGTTTTATCA
Organism: Eupithecia dodoneata; assembly: GCA_947044415.1. Lineage (NCBI taxonomy): Eukaryota > Metazoa > Arthropoda > Insecta > Lepidoptera > Geometridae > Eupithecia > Eupithecia dodoneata. Next base: position 5,143,080 of record OX345678.1, read on the forward strand.
CGGCTTAACTTTCGAGACTTAAGCAAAAGTTATTTCTTTATTTACTTATTTCTAAATTAGCTTATTTACTAACTTTATTTTCTCTTATTTTGTTTTATTTGGAAAAGTCTTGACATCACGCAAAATAAATAAGATCGGCTTTGCACGTATTGCAGCTTAGTTCTGTATTGTGTTATTAATTAGGTATTTTACTGTTATTTCAACTTAACAATATATTATTGTGTATACTATGTAGGTAGTGGCATATAAATCATATGTCTATGTCTTTGGAACATGACAAAACGCAAACTCTATTTCATCACTTCTTAGGTGTTTCTTAATATAGTGCGTAAACCCTCACAATCGGGGTTACCTCTAAGAAATTAAATAATATCCTAAAAAAAATCTAATTCGCCGGGACTAAACCCGCGACAAAAAAAGAACAAATATCAATCGAACTTTTTTGGGACATAATTTCTTTTCTAACTCATCGTTTGTTGGAAAACAATCACAAAAAAATATGCTTGAACCGCCTCGAACATTTCGTTCAAAAACCAGAGTAATCTTCAAAACAGGCAGATGTACGAAAAGTTATTATTTCGCGTAATACTGGTATTACTACGTTTCGCGAGCTTTACAATCTTGCTTTGTACATTCCATCTCAAAGATTTAGCTTTTCTAGCGAAGTAAAATGTAAGCAACATTGTTCTTATGGGGCTACATTGCGCAAAAGAAGCGCACGTCGCTTTTATTAAAATTTGGCCTGTTTTAAAAAAACCTCTTTAATAACAAAGAAGGTTACAATCAAATAATAAAAGAAACAAATTAGAACTAGTATTTGCAGACCGTAATTGTTGCTTTAGACTGCAAACAATCTACAGATAGCTCAAGTGATCCATATCAATACCTATTATTATGTATTATTATAAATTAGTTTTTGAATTGTTCAACATTATTTATTATTTATTCCAGGCCTGAAACTACCAAAATGTATGCAAAAATTCAGCTCTCCGTTCAGTAGTTATTGCGTGAATGAGTAACAAACATCCATACATACAAACACTAGTGTTTATAATATTAGTAGGATAATTATCATCATCATTAGCCTATAGCAGTCATTCACATCAGACATAGGCCTCCCCCAATGAGCGCCATAGCGCCCTGTCTTCAGCTTGCCGCATCCAGCATCTAGTAGGAATTACTAGGATAATACCTAAATATTGTTATTTCATAAAAGTACTTGAATAAAAAAGGTACTTAAGTATTTAATGTGGACGACCGATGTGGCGCGGTGGGCGAAGGTCCGCCTGCGACGCAGGAGGTTGCGGGTTCGATTCCCGCCTCGGAACAAATGTGTGTACGATCTGCAGATATTTGTTTCGAGTGTTCTGGTCGTTTTCTATGTATACCTAATAAAAAATATCTATCTATGTAATGTATTGTATTATGTATATCAGTTATCTAGTACCCATAACACAAGCTCTGCTTACCATGGGGCTAGATAATGCTGTGTGAATTGTCCAGTCCAGCATTATTTATTTATTTATTTATTTAATGTTATACGGGGCATCACTTTCACTCTAGATGGCACCATAACGAAGGTAAGTTCTTGAAACACATAATTCCTCATCATAACTGTACAAAACACGGAGCAAGTTTGAACATTTAAAACCGGGTACCTTTCTACGTACTTGTTACTTCGTCAGCACTGTAGCAATAGTTAGAAGTTGTTTGCGAGAGTTTAACCACACTGAGTACGTTAATTAAGATGTATCTTTTAGTTGAAGAGCCGCGGGGCTTAGGTTTTATACGCTTTGAGATAGATAGATATAAAACACTTTATTATAACACCTATTATACCTTTTATGATATTACTATTAAATAATATTACTTATTTATTTATATTATATATTTCTGTTTGTATTTATACTTATAGCTATCAATAGGTATTTGTTAGTATATCCCAATTAAATATTATTATATATAACACGCCACCGTCTATACTTGTTCAAACACTTCATGTCCATCCAAACGTTGCCTGGCAGAGATCGCTTTAAGCGATAAGGCCGCCCATTGTACAACACATTCTTTATTTGTCTTTTTCCTGTCCAGTGTATCTGTTTTTATGGTGTGCAATAAAGAATAATTGTATTGTATTGTACTAGATTCTGCCCGCAGCTTCGCACGGGTTGTTTAGTTATGAAAACGTTTGGAGGTTATTTCTATCCCATGGGAACTGATTTATGAGACAAAAAGTCTCCTAAATCAGTTCCCCAAAGCCTATATTATATTTCGGGCCAGGAGCTACCTGTGTGCTAAATTTCAGCCCAGTCTGTTCAGTACTTTTTGCGTGTAAGAAACGTATATCGAAGAGTAACAAACATCTACACATACAAACATTCGCGTTTATAATAAAACAAAACTCCAAGTGAGTTGCAAAAATTATCAATAAATAAATTTAAAAAAATTGTGAAGCATATTCTTTGTAAAAAGGCTTATTACAAAATATCAGATTATCTAGAAGATAAAAAAGCTTGGAACGAGTTTTGCTTCAACTCAAAATCTAACAACTTACAGATAAGCAAATCTATGTACTAGACACATAAGTTATGAACATACTGGTGGTTTCTTCTCACTTCTTCCACTGGTGGACAAAAAATTGAAGTGAACATCAATATAATAATGAATAGTATAAAATATGACTTGTCTAAGTGCTTATTTGTAAGCCTAAGGAAATAAACTTTCATTTCATTTCATTTCATTTCATTTCATTTCAATATTATTAGGATGTATAGATACATGTAAGACTGCAGGTAGATGCAGGATGCGGCAAGCTGAAGACAGGGCGCTATGGCGCTCATTGGGGGAGGCCTATGTCCAGCTGTGGACTGATACAGGCTGATGATGATGATGGATACTTATTATAAGTAGGTACTTGACATAACCCCCTTTGCAAACCATTATAAGATTGTCCCTAAATCTCTTTTTAGTTCAGAAAGTTGGAGAAACAAAAGTTTGTTTATCAAAACAGACATTTACGCACAACTTTTATAACTCTCTGCGACAGTTTCATTACTTCTTGAGCTTGGCTGTGTTTAAAGGTTAACGCACATCTGTCACAACGCGAAGAGGGTTTTCACATATCTTATTAATAGGAATATATTCATCAGCTGCCTTATCAATCAGTTCAATAAATGTGTCATAGGCCGCCTGATGATCATTTGGTAAAAAGACCGAGGAAGCCGAAATAAACGAATATAATCATAATTTCGACTATTGTTCACAAAATTTTTTCTTCATATAATGATTGTATATCGTATTTAATATTCACAGTATAATTTAGCCGTGAAGACCTTTTTTTAGCTTTTCTGTTGCTAGGTAAATATTTATTATTTTGCACGTATTTAAGCTTATCTACTTTAAATAAATAAATATTAAAAAATATAATTAACGATCTGAGGTAATCATAAAAAAACTTGTTTTACTTTCTACCTACCTTATCGAATTACTTTCCATTCTGTTATATTTAAAACAAATATTGCATAAGAATAAAATAATATGTCTTAAAATCTTCTATTTTACTCTCTCATCTTTTTTTACTTGAAGAAATCTTCACAGCGAAAAGTTTACGAAGTTTCGTTACACGATTCATATATAAGATATATATACATATATATGTGTCGGAGATCAACCTGCCGCGATGATTCATTTGGACCACAAATGAATCATCGCGGCAAGTTGATCTCCGGTCTCCAACGCCATCTGTTAGCGCATTGAGGAGTGTGTAGTTCGTAAGAAACGTCAAGTAGACAAATGTCATTGTCACTTGAGTGATAGTAGTAGGAAACGTCAAGTAGACAACTGTCATTGTCACTTGGGCATGGTCAAGACAGAGGGTCAGTGAGGTTACGATGGACGATGAGGTGTGGCACTTTGTTGGCGACTTCCGAGCAGAGCACTGGTCCCGTCTGGCCTCTGTCTTGAACTTGCCGCGTTTCACTATCAGCGGTATTGTACGTAGCGAAGTGATCAACCAATAAACATCTGGACTACACATACGTTGCATTTCTTTATTGTGGACTTCGAGGCATGTCTGACGCTCCGAGCAGCAGGCCTCGGGACCTTTCCCCGTCATATATATATATATATAGGCCTCCTCATCGATTTCGATGACGGCGACCCTAAGTAATCACGGATTTTTTCTATCATGAGCTCTAATATGGCTCGCTAGACCGAACTTGGTCTTGAATATCCTACGGCACGCATGGCAGTAGAGTTGGCCCGATGAGTTATATTATATGTATACGTGTAGGAGGGCTTAGGTCTCTGTTTACGTATCTGGCGTCTTGCGTCCTTTGCCTCGATGCGATTTTCCTCAAACGCTTTGACTCTGTTGTAATAGTAGATCGCCAAGATGACCTACGAGAATACGATTCATACAAAGTATTCCGAAATTTGATTCCTTCGTTTCTCTCGATTGTTCGTTCTCGGAAAAGTGTGCGTTGACCTTAACAGGTTATTCGTAAAGAGGATGTTAGCAATTCGATTAATCTGGTTAGGTTAACACGGAATTAGGTTTGGTTTATAAATGGGATTACCGTACCGACAAATTTAACGTTCGCAATTCTGTACCAGCTCTAAGTTACTACTAATATAAAATAAATAAATAATGCTGGACAATTTACACAGCATTATCTAGCCCCATGGTAAGCAGAGCTTGTGTTATGGGTACTAGATAACCATAATACAATATATTACATAGATAGATATTTTTTATTATACATAGAAAACAACCAGAACACCCGGAACAAATATCTGCAGATCGTACACACAATTGTTCCGAGGCGGGAATCGAACCCGCAACCTCCTCCGTCGCAGGCGGACCTTCGTCCACCGCGCCACATCGGTCGTCCAATCCAATAGATTTCTTTCCGGCCCTGGTGGGGGCGCAGAGAGGGGCCTCGAGGCTTCGCCTCATTACCCCGGCGTCAACTCGAGGGGTGACGACCCCTCGGTCCTTGGGTTTTGTGGGAATCTTTTCATTCCCTTACTCTCAATGTTTTTTTTTGGCATCATTCCGTTTGTAATCTTTTTTTTTTAAATAAACCCAAGGACTCTATGGTGGTTCCGCAGGGATCAGGTCCCGCGGAAGGAGTCGCCATGGGCGGTCGTCTTCCTGGGGCCGGGGCTGGGGCGGGGCGATGTTGTGGAGGTGCTCGTGGTGCCCGTTGTCGGCGCGATCGTACATTCGACGCGCCGTCTGCACGACGAATTCCTCCACGGATTGGATCTGCAGGTCGCGGGCTATGACGTCGTTCCTGACGTAGCGGCCCGCGCCCGTGCAGATCCTGAGAGCCACGTTCTGCAGCGCCTGGAGCCGGTCCTTGTTGGTCTGGGAGACCAGGGCGTACCAGCTCGGCGCCGCATAGGTTAGTCGGGACCGGACGTAGGACTTGTAGACCCGCACTTTAGTCCTCAGCGGCAGCCGAGATCCCAGGACAGGTCGGAGGAGCGCTCGGGCGACGCGCGCTTGTTGTAGCGCGCGGTCAACCTGCGGCTGCATCCTCAACGACCTGTCAATCTCGATGCCGAGGTACCTCGTGTGCGAGCTCCAAGCCACGTCCTGGCCCCGAAGCTGGAGTTGAGGTGGGTGGCGGCGGCGGCGGGAGACAAACAGCGCGGCCGTCTTACCCACATTGACGGCCATGCGCCATTTGTCCAGCCATGGCGGCAGGACGTCTAGCAGCTGCTGCATCCTGCTGGCTGCGATGGTTGGGCTGGTGGATGACGAGAAGTAGGCGCTGTCGTCCGCGAACAGCGCCAACGATACATCCCTCTCCCCGGGGCGTAGGTGGCCCTCCAGTGTAGGGATGTCGTCTGTGTACAGCGCGTATAGGGCGGGCGACAGGCAACTACCCTGCGGTACACCAGCTGAGATGGTCCGGGTGGAAGAGGTGGCATCCTCGACTGCGACGAAGAACCGCCGGTTGGCGAGGAAGGATGCCACGAGCCTGGTGAGGGCTGGTGGTGTAGGAGTCTGCAGGAGCTTGTACAGGAGGCCGGGGTGCCATACACGGTCAAAGGCCTTCTCCACGTCTAGAAAGACCCCGACGGTGGATCGCCCGGCGTTGTGCTCGACTGCGAGGTGGTGCATCACCCTGGTGAGCTGTAGCGTGGTGGAATGGCCGGACCTGAAGCCAAATTGCTCTGGGCGTGGCTCGATCGTTGGGGCCAGGCGGCCCAAGAGCAGACGCTCCAGGAGTTTGGCCACTGTTGGTAGCAGAGTGATGGGGCGGTAGCTGGCCGGATGGCGGTGGTCCTTACCTGGCTTCGGCAGGGCGATGACCCGCCCGGTCTTCCATGTGTCCGGGAAGTGGCACGTCCGGAGGATTCCGTTGAGGAGCCGGGCGAGTGCGGCGACTCCACGGCGGGGCAGCTGGGCGAGTGCCATGTTGGGGACTCCGTCATAGCCTGGCGCCTTCCGCCTGGGTAGGCGGAGGACGGCCTTCCGCACCTCAGCAGGGGAGAAGAAGTACTCCCCGCCTAGGGGCGGTGTCGGGCCAGACAGGAAGTCCTCAACCGCCTCCTCGATCTGGTGGTGATGGATGAGAATCTCGAAGGCGGCATCTGCTGGAACAGGGTGTGGCGTGAACTGCTCCGCCAGATGCTCGGCCAGTATCTCGGCGCGGTCGGCAGGAGCGAAGCGCCGGACCCCGTCTCGGTCCAGCAGCGGGTAGGTGGGCGCCGGCTGGCGCGTGAGCGCCCGGTTCAGCGCATGCAGGTTGGTGTCGTGCTCAGAGGCCCGGTCGATTGCACAATCCCAGGTCTCCCCACGCCAAGCCTGCACGGCGGTCGAGAGCTCGGCGGTGAGCCGGTTGAGGCGAGCTTTCAGTCGTGGGCATCGGGAGCGCGCCCACTCGCGCCGGAGCTCGCGTTTCTCCGCGATGCCCCTTTTGAGGTGAGGTGGGAGGTCGCGGCGGCGGCCTTGGCGCCTGATGATGGGCGAGGAGGCAGCTTCTTTAGCCTCCCGGATGCGTGTCATCAGAGCGGATGCCTCGGCCTCCACTTCGGCCGGCGTCAGGATGGGGCCGACGTCCACGGACTCTAATGCCTTGACGTACGCCGCCCAGTCAGTCCTCACGCCCAGGGGCCGCGGCGCTGTAAAGTCCGCGGCCAGGTCGAGCGTTATGAGGAGAGGGAGGTGCTGTGTGTCGAATCGGTCGAATCGGTCGTCGAAACTAAACTAATACTTCTATTGCCCAAGACGCAGAAATCTTTCTCCGGCCCCGTATAACGTTAGCTGGACGGTGAATGCACTAAGTGTGCTTTAACCCTTAAACAGAATGGGTTGGTAACTTGCCCTGCAAGGCCAACTTTATAAACTTGAACCAAACTCCGAGTGAAGTCACTTGGCTCGCTCTCTGGAATGCGTTTTATCGATGTCGTGGTTGCTTTTAGTCCGTCATTATGGGTTATATCAGGTAAGTGTATATTCAACTTTATAGTAGAAACCAGAGAGTATTCAGTTATTTTCTAGTAACAACAAAGCCACATTGGCTTAACCGAGGAAACGAAAAACAAAATAGGTTCTATGTTTGCTAACCATACAAATTGTTAATTAAAAATTGAAACAGTTGAAAATAGTTTATTTGTATAAAAATATGTTACTTAATAGTACCTACATACATATTATTATTGATATTTTTTCATCAATTATATAATTGAGGTTAATAAGGTTTTTAGCGTACCTACGGGTTCTATAGAAGCGTTTGGTGAAACGTTTTTGCTCTGTAAGCTATAGAGACACTAAAGTAGCGTTACTGTACCCACTATGTCAATAGATTGTCATACGATTACCACTATATCAACTTTATAGAATAAAAATGTCACCGCTAACACTTCTACAGGTCTACTATGTCACTTTTTGGTGATATAATTGCGCCAAATCGGCTTTACTCGACCTTCTTTGGGCCTCTATAGTACCAAAAGTGGTGTTTGAGATACGTTCTATGGACTGCTATAGAACCAGAAATTGTTACTTGGGGAGTCCGTCGGAAACGGTGTAAAGAAATATTTAAGAAATAAAAAAATCACTCTTTTCGGACGTGTCGTAGAGCTACGAACTGCTACGAAGTCGCTACGAATTTTTACGATATTTCGTAGGCCTCCCCCAATGAGCGCAATAGCAGCGCCCTGTCTTCAGCTTGCCGCATCAAGCATCTATCTGCAGTCTTTCGTAGGTCGTCATACCACCTGGTCGGAGTGCGTCCTACACTACGTTTACCGAGTCGTGGTCTCCACTCAAGAACGTTTGCCCCACAGCGGCCGTCGCGTCGTCGCTTCAAATGTACAATATTAGTATAGATTTAATGTATCTCCGTCGCATCGTAATCGGAGCTTACTCAATAGGGTTTGATCCCGGGAAATCCTGTTCTGAATGTCCCGAAAATCCTCTGTTCTGATTTTCCGAAATTTTTAGTCGTTCTGAGAATTGGGAAGTCGTTAAATTATTTCTTACATCCATAACAAGATTAAATACGAAATAGATTCATGATTAATTAATGTTTTCTCTTTAAAAATTCTACCATAATTGCGTGAAATGTACTGTACACGATGGTTATTATTTGTTAATGGCAAATGTCTCACTTCTCACTGCCAGTGTCAAATATACTACTACTAATATTTTTTTGTTATTTGTCTTATTGTTACCTACTGGAAAATTATAAAACTCTCTAAATTCTTCATTATACACATTATTGTTAACATTTTGACTGCTGAAATCACACGGTATGTGTTTTCTACAAGTGACTAATATGCGTAAATCCACACTAGCGCAGCGGCTGAGAAAATACAGATCTGTGTGACTCAGGACAGCCGTAATATTTTTCGAACGAAACGCATGTGCGGCGCAACACAACCGCTGTGTAGAGCGGCAGCACGAATTTTTCAGGTTAAAAAAAAGATCGCAGTCGTCGAAAAAATATCGCATTCAAAGTGTTAATGAGCTATAATTCTGTAGATATACTTAAAGTAGGTAGGTACTAAAAATTTTTTGGTTGTTCGAAATTTACTTAAAATACTTAGCTTAAGATGCTTTCTCAGATAAATGAAATGTAATTTCTTTTAAGAAAATAAATATTCTTTAAACCGAAATATAAAAAGGACTGTAAATTATCTGAGTTATCAAATTGATTGTTTGATATTTGGCCTAATTATAATATAATATTAAGTATAAGAATCTGTAAGAATACTACATAGTACAGTGTTTCCTAAAGTGTTTTTTTTTATATGCTATAAGTTGTTCATAAAATAGTGTAAACCTAATAAGCTACCGAGGTAGAGAGCCCCTGCGTCTACATCACAAGTCTAGAACTTATAGTTAGAGCAAGGTGTCGAAACTAAGAAGTGAAGTAGGTCTGTAGACCTACTTCACTTCTTAGTTTCGACACCTTTAAAAACAAAACAAAGTAATGTATACTGTAGTATACATTACTTTGTTTTGTTTTTAAAACCTTTTTGAATAAATAAATATTATTATTATTCACTCATTTATTTAAATTCTCGTATAAAATACATTTTTTACTATAGAAAATACAATAAATTAATTTTTTTACTGTAGAATAGTTTTACAAAAAAAAAATATCAAAACGGTAGATCACCGACCGCGAAGCTAGGCTCAATTATTATTATTATTATTATATTATATTATTATGAATATATGTATTATCATGGAGTAGTTTTAAAAATACTAAGCAATTTTTAATCATGACCGAAGTAAATCAGTTTTCACTTTCAACTACCAATTCCATGTCGCTAGTGGATTATTGGACCATTATAAAAGCGTACATGAATGTTGTGTCGGCAGTAACAACGTAATCTGTCTCTACCAAAGAGATTTTACATATAGAGACGTCATACTCATTGTAAAGAAATAAAAACATTATTTTACTATAGCTACATACATAGCGTCGACGTTCGAACATACAACGCCGCATGGCATTATCTCTGTCACTCATAAACGTAACGCATTGCTTGTTTCGTTCAAAGCGGCAACAGCGCGGCAGTTTGAACAGACGAGACGACATATGTCCTTATCTCTGTCACTCATAAACGCAACGCACGCATTACTTGTCTCGTTCGTGTAGGTAGCAAAGCGGCAACCGCGCGGCATTGATTTTTGAGTAAAATTACATTAATTTTATGATTTTCCATTTTAAACAGTACAAAACAAATAGAAGACATAAAAAGACACATCCTTCTTGCTTTTCACAACCGTCCCATAGTAATATTGCACCTTCTGAACGCACAACATGGCATTTTAATATTTTTCATACTCCAAAATCCCGCTTTAACGTACGTCCGCGTCGCGGCCAGGAGCAAGACGGACTGAGTTCAATTCAGACACGTACCTGATTTTCATCTTGTTAGGCAGACCTCGGTACAACGTATCTACGTATATATAACATCATTGGTCTCTACCATGCATTATTCATTCCATCCACGTCAGTACGGCTGGCTTAGCTTTATACGAGCGTCGTTATTATTTAACTAGCAACTTTGTAGTTATTACATTTTTGTCCGACTATGATTTTCAGAGCGCAGCAACATCAAACTTTCGCATTTATAAATTACTAGTTTCTGCGCGCGGCTTCGCACGCGTTTCTATAAATAAATAAATAAATATAAATAATGTTGGACAATTCACACAGCATTATCTAGCCCCATGGTAAGCAGAGCTTGTGTTATGGGTACTAGATAACTGATGCACATAATACAATATATTACACAGATAGATATTTTTTATTATACATAGAAAACAACCAGAACACCCGGAACAAATATCTGCAGATCGTACACACAATTGTTCCGAGGCGGGAATCGAACCCGGAACCTTCTGCGTCGCAGTCGGACCTTCGCCCACCGCGCCGCAGAGGTTGTCAATAGACCGTTAAAGTTTACTTCTATCCCTTGGGAACTGTTTTATAGGGCAAAAGGCAAGGTAAATTCTAACTTGCACGCGGTACATCCTACTATAGATAACGAACTAGGCTCTGGTGGAAATATCAAACCATCTTCATAATTTGATAACTCATTAATTTTACAATTATTTTCCACTAGCTTTCGCCCACGGCTTCGCTCGCGTGGTACCACGATAAAAAGTAGCCTATATGTTATTCCAGTACACATACATGTTCCAAGTTTCATCAAGATCCGTTCAGTAGTTTTTACGTGAAAGAGTAACAAACATCCATCCATCGATCCATGCATACTTACAAACTTTCGCGTTTACAATATTAGTAGACTGCTTCACCCGTGTGGCAATCTATGTATATGTATGCGTCAAAGGGTTTCTAAATCTTCCTCTTGAATCACTCTATCTATAAAAAAAAACTGCATCAAAATCCGTTGCGTATTATATTAAAATTTTAAACAACCTTATAATTAAATTCAACTTTTGAAAAACTATGATCGAACACTTTTTGTCTCGATCATAGTTTTTAATTAAAGTTAAGTTTTTAACCTTATAATTAAATTCAACTTTTGAAAAACTATGATCGAGACAAAAGTCTTTTACAAAAAGTAACAAATACCTACAGGTATTTGTTACTTTTTGTAAAAAAAGCAATACCTACAGGTATTTGTTACTTTTTGTAAAAAAAGCAATACCTACAGGTATTTGTTACTTTTTGTAAAAAAAGCAATACCTACAGGTATTTGTTACTTTTTGTAAAACACTACGTCGTTATTTTTACGAATCATTCAATCAGTACCATTAACGCTGCTAGATAACCTACTAGCATTCATGTCCGTATGTAGATGCTGGATGCGTCAAGCTGAAGACAGGACGCTATGTCGCTCATTAGGGGAGGCCTTTGTCCACCTGTGGACTAACATAGGCTGATCATGATGATGATTCATACGTCCACTGCTAAAACTATGAAAACTATGAAAACTCCCTCCTTTTTTAGGTGAGACACGCACCTAAAAAAGGAGGGAGTTTTCATAGTTACCGCAGGAAATAATATCTTAGGTGAACCGTAAGTACAGGAAAGTCTTTTACTAAATTACCTATACCTACCCAGATTAATTTGAAAGCTGAACATAAACAAATATAAGACTCATCATCATCATCAGCCCATATCAGTCCACTGCTGGACATAGGCCTCCCCCAATGAGCGCCATAGCGCCCTGTCTTCAGCTTGCCGCATCCTGCATCTACCTGCAGTCTTTCGCAAGTCGTCATCCCACCTGGTCGGAGGGCGTCCTACACTACGTTTACCGAGTCGCGGTCTCCACTCAAGAACACGTTTGCCCCAGCGGCCGTCGGTTCTTCGCGAGATATGGCCGGCCCACTGCCACTTCAGCTGGCTAATTCTTTGAGCTATGTCGATAACCTTCGTTCTCTGTCGGATATATTCGTTACGAATATAAGACTAATTGGGAAAGAAATAAAAAGCAAACGAAATACTGCCCACGTTTTTTTTTCAATCAAAAATAATGGTATTTGAATAGCCATCTGATAACATTAATCTAAATATTCTTTTGTGCTTTCGATATCTAATAAAACGAAAATATGAATTTGGTTTATTCATTAAATCATTGTCACAGCCTAAAAGCTCTCTAGCCATATCATACAGTAGGGGACTGTTGTCTAGGCTACTGTCCGAAACCTAAATATTCTTAATAGATTTAATAGACTTAAATAGGCAAATAACCATGTATTAGACATATAAGATATGAACATGCTAGTGGTTTCTTTTTCACTTCTTCCACTAGTGGACAAAAAATTGAAGTGAACAGTAAAATAATTTTTTTTTATAGTAATTTAATGTATAAAATATGACTTATCTAAGTGCTTATTTTGTAAGCCTAAAGAAATAAATGATTTTTACTTTTACTTTTTACTTTACTTTTACTAACCGCTTTACCGCGCCTGAGGTATGCGAGCGGCGAGACGGGGGGGATATATCGGTCGCTCCGATCCATCAGTCTGCCGTCAACGCGTACTCTTGCTCTTTTTTCCTCGCCCCCCACCTCGCCGTACTTTCCTAAGGAGCGGTACAGCGGTTTCGGTCAAACTATAATAGAAATAAATTACGTCATATCGTCCTCACTGCGTAAAAACTTTCAAAATAATTCCTACAACTTCAATAAAAAATTAATTATTAGAAAAGTTACAAAGCATCGTCATCAATGCGATGAAATTTTCTTTATTCTACCCTAGACAACATGTAGTCATTACACACTGTTTTTTAAGTATTTTGAGACCTTCCTTATATCCTAAGGTCTCAAAATACTTTAAGAACAGTGTAGAATGATCATGAATTATAAACCTAAGGCTTACCGCAGGACCACTTCATGATCATTCTATATACAATTAGCGAAATAATTGTCCAAATCGGTCCATAATTGACGTATACGTATGTTTTTTTTTCAATATTCTAGTCAACTAGAATATCGACAAAAAAGACATACATACATACAGCCGAATACGAAATCTCCTCTTCTTTTTTTGCGGCAGATTTGGGTGAAGATCTCAAGAGGCGCAATTGTACAGGTCTCGACAGAGCCTATGATTTTGCTCCCTTTGGTTTATAGTCAAGATCCTAGGTCTGCGGGATACCTAGGATAAGCGACGCGTAGCATGAGAGCTGATGAATATCTGGCGCAACGCATTGCCATACATCGGGGCAATGCAGCCAGCGTCTTTGGGACTCTTCCGACTCGTATTGAGACAGTTGAGCTACCTGAATATTAAAACAGATTGTTTGCAACAGTCAGCAGTTACTTCAATTGTTTCAATTGTAAATACTAGTTCTAATTTGTTTTCTATTATTTGATAGTATTTTTCTCTGCTGATAATAATGAACAAACCATTTCGATTTGCACTGTGTTCACCTTTTCGCTCTTATCAAAATTATTTTATAATTCATTCTCGCGAATGCTTTGAGTTTTTAGATCAAAAGTTGCCAGAATATGGTAATTTCTTAATCGCCTGAATATTCATGTGGTATTTATTTAACGAAACAGAAACAATAGCTGTTTGTTTATGAAATGTGAGGGATTTAGAATGAGTCATGTTTTGTTAAAATATTTTTTATATCATGAGTTCTTTTGTTATTCAGGTTCATATTGTGAAAAGGCACATTTCATAACCGTTTTCTAAATAAATCCAGAGCATATTGCATTCGTAAAATTCTTTTAATATTAAACGTGAAGATAAATCAGATTAGACTCGCGATAAATTAATCCAAAATATTTCAGCTTTCAAAGAACATTTGAATACGAATATTATGGAATTAAATAATTTCAGAAGATCTCTTGTTTTACTCATCTCAATACCTACAGCTAATCTAGATGAAAAGGTCGAGCACAATTTATTACACGCTTAAGTAGAAAAATATAAATTGAAACTATTGCTAAATCTTGCTACCTACTCTTGCTTTTGGCGAAAATCTAACGCTAATAAAACTTTTGGAACTTATCATGGTAATTAACATTAAAGTCCTTTATAACGGAATATTTGACATGATCAAATTTTTGAGTTTTATTTTTTCAGCCCAGTTTCATGCGCCGTGTTCAGATAACTGAAGGCACTGCAAGTTCTATTTTATTGCCAGACATACCATTTCATTTTTTTGTCTTTTGTTACGAACGTTACTACCAGCGGTTTCATTATCGAACGATACGATCACGACACACAACACTGACGGTATCAGAACCCGACGCGGTTGGTACATCACTTATTCGGTTTTTGCATATTCTCATAACAGGGTTTCAGGTTTCTGTTACTTTGAAGCCTTCTTCTCGGTTGAAATTCCTCTGTTTGGTCCAAATTCCTCCTTTAGTGCTAATACCAAAAGTTGTGTTGTTAGTGCAGTTAGCTCACTAGTTCTAATTTGTTTCTAAAATTTAATTGTAATTTCCTTTGTTATTAAATTAATAGATAAAGAATATGATTATTTTATACACTTCTGCAGTTTAAGTAAGTTTATTTTCATTTAAAAAGCTCCGACTATTTTTGACTACAGCGAGTGAAAATTCGCTGTATAAGTTGGCCCAGTTTCTTTTATTTTCTTTAGTTTGTACAGTCAGCAAAAGTAAACTGGAGGACATGATCATGGTAGTATTTATACGACTCTTATTGCTATTCAATTCAATGATTCATCTATTAAAGTCCAGTGCTAGATATAGGCCTCTCATAATGAGCGCCATAGCGTAACGCCCAGTCTTCAGCTTGCCGCATCCAGCATCGGCCTGCAATCTTCGCAGGTTGTCATGCCACCTGGCCGGAGGGCGTCCTACACTACGTTTGCCGAGTTGCGGTCTCCGCTACAGAACACACTTACCCGCTGGGGTAAGCGTGTTCTTTATCGCTTAGAAGCAATATCTTCCAGGCAACCTTTGGATAGAAATAATTATGTGAATGTGTATATTATTTATGTATTTTATTTTAAATCAGTAAGTAAAACCATCAAGCTGTCTGTACCCCGAAGCGACAGCGAAATAACTCGAGCGGTTGAAACGATCTCCTTTGTTTCTGACACAGACTTTGTAATTCCTGTTTCAATTCAAATAAAGTGAGTTCTTGTACATACAAAACCCTAGTATTTTTTAAAAATAAAACTTAAAATGTAAATAGTACAAGAAAAGGAATAAAGAACCTACATAAGCAAGAATAATCACATAATATTAATAAATTCAGAAGTAATTCTGTCTGTCTGTTTGTTTCCTTTTCATTATGTAACAGCTAAATACATAGAGGAAAAAACTGCTGTCATTAATTAATAGTGTCATTAAACAAATTTCGATTTTGTAACAAATTATTTATATTTTTGACTAGCTGCGCCCCGCGGCTTCGCTCGCGTGGAAATTTAATTTTACCATGTTTTCTCACCGTTTAAACCTTCCCTGGACTACGACAAACGTTTCTGAATAAAGAATATTATTATTATTTAAAAACCAAAATCAGTAAAATCGGCCCAGCCGTTCTCGAGTAAAACTCGAGAACGGCTGGGCCCATTTTACTATTTTACTTTTGATTTTACTTTTGCGAGGCTAACGAACAATAATTGATTTTTTATATAGGTATGTATAAGATTTTGTAACAAAAACTTATCTTACTTATCTGGTTAATAAATACATAAATAAATAATGCTGGACAATTCACACAGCATTATCTAGCCCCATGGTAAGCAGAGCTTGTGTTATGGGTACTAGATAACTGATATACATAATACAATACATTACATAGATAGTTTTTTTTATTATACATAGAAAACGACCAGAACAAATATCTGCAGATCGTATCGTCGTCACACAATCGTTCCGAGGCGGGAATCGAACCCGCAACCTTCTGCGTCGCAGGTGGACCTTCGCCCACCGCACCACATCGGTCGTCGGTCGTGAATTCGTCATAAGCATATATAACTTCAGTGCTTTGACACGTGCACGTCTACGAACAGGAAATTGAGACTAAATTTGACGAAATTTATTGGAAACACAACGTATGTGTCTATTATGATTCTTAGCCTAAATAAAAAAAAGTAAATAGTGGAAATCTCTTATTGGCCGTCAGTTAGATTATTAAGGTTTAAATTATTTAGATTAAGGGCTGCTGATTTTGTTGAAACAATAAAAAAATAGCCCTCTATGGCTAAATGCATCTAAATGAAATTTGGCAAGGGTAATAGCTAGTTAGCTTAGCTCATTGGGGGAGGCCTATGTCCAGCAGTCGACTAATATAGGCTGATGATGATGATGATGATACCTAGTAATTTACTTACGCTTTCTACTCCGGAAAAAAACAAGTGTTGCCGAAGCGGCTAGTAGTAGATAAAGTAAATGTAGTTGAAGATAGCTTGTCTTAAGAGATTCTTCGCCGGCGAAGTTTTAAAATATTATATATATATATATATATAATGCTGGACAATTCACACAGCATTATCTAGCCCCATGGTAAGCAGAGCTTGTGTTATGGGTACTAGATAACTGATATACATAATACAATACATTACATAGATAGATATTTTTTATTATACATAGAAAACGACCAGAACACCCGAAACAAATATCTGCAGATCGTACACACATTTGTTCCGAGGCGGGAAGCGAACCCGCAACCTCCTGCGTCGCAGGTGGACCTTCGCCCACGGCGCCACATCGGTCGTCAAAAGACGGAAGCTTATCGTATAGAACAGAGGAGCTGAGAAGCTGTAGTGGATTCGATTTCAACATAGCATTTTCCCATTATCATCATCACCTTCAGTTAAATATATCAAACTTTTGGGCGACACGACGTGTAATAATAAATTTGTTCTATCTGCTACACACAGGGGGGCAGATAGAATTTTTTCAATTATTAAATTTTCATCCGTTTTAATTTTCAGCCTTATCTTACGAGTATGTCTATGTAAGTTTATTATGTTTGATATGTAGGTATTTAGTGTATTTGATATCAATTATTTATTAAAGTGCCACCGTCTATATTGTTCGTTCATGTCCAGTCCATCCCAAGGTTGCCTGGAAGAGATCGCTCTCAGCGATAAGGCCGCCCTTTATACCTTTATTCTAAGTTTTTATCTCTGTATTATTTTCTGTTTTGTGTGGTGTAATAAAGTGTTATCTATCTATCTATCATCTGTCTCTCCGTTGCAAAAAGAGACAGCTCGAACTTTTTTTTCCAACTGTCCCCATAATGAACAGCAGAGAGACAGATGGTAATAATTATTTATTTGATTCGACCTCCCCTATCAGCCGTTATCTTTACTTAGTTCTAAATTTATAATTCTTGATTGCACGAAATAAAATAAACTGTGATGTTTATTTTAAAAATGCATGGTTTAGATAGATGGAGGTTCGTTACTTCTTTACGCTAAAACTACTGAATGGATGCGTTGAAGTTCTGCATAGATGTAGTTCTAAGCCTGGAATTAAACATAGGCTATAATATCCCATACAACAGTAGGTACCCATGGGTCATAAATAACCTTACTTAGACTTAGAGCTGGTACATGTGTGAACGGTTCCATAGACACAACGCGTGCAAAACCACGGGCAAAAACTAGGCAATCATAAAAATTAAGAGGTAATGGCAAAGGTGAGCTAAATCCTAAAACGAGCTTACTTGTGGCCCTTTTACCCGAGATCGCTCCAACGCAAGCTCTGTCAATAATCCACGCCCTTCACAAAATGCGCCCCTCAGACGTATTACGTCAGTCTAATATAGTTTCCTTCAACGAGTTAACAGTCCGCTCAACATTATACACACTTATCGCACAGCACAAAACGTCCGCAATAAAGAAAGGAAACAAAATTCTGAATGACGAGGGTCTGTCCCTCTGACGTGCAGCACAATAAATCATGCCAGCCCTAGAACCCGTCGGCTACAGCCTTTTGAACTTTAGGTGAGATAACACAACACTGTCTTCTGTAGACGTTTAACCAGCACCTTTTTCAGTAGGTTCGGAAGCTGTCATAATGTAATAAGTATGACATCGGTTTTGATAAATAAAACGTCGTTTTTAGCCTGGTTTACCCCACTGCAGGGCAAGGCTTCTCTCTATGTATCTTTCATTATGAATAATAATAATAATAAATACATTGATTTATTATATTATTTCTCCTTTGCTACATTATTTTACTAATTCAATAAATGATAAATCACTTCTTATTAAGTGAACACATTAAATGAGCCAGCTATTGAATGACCACAACCTAAGTATTGTATATACAATACATACTTAACCTAAGAACCCTGGTCTCATATAAGTGACTTTATATAAATTGTCTTTTTGAGAATATGTGTCTAGTTAAGTTCCAAACTTTGGTGGGTGAAGCTTAACTAGATGTCGCTGCTAAAAGTGCGCGAGCGCTAGATCGTGCTAACGAAGCGTTTCGGGTTCTGATAGGGGTGAAATTTATGGTTCCGAAATAAATTGGGTTTTTACCAGTCAACATTCACAGTGTTTCATTAGAACCTACTACCTGTACCTAGGAATTAGTACAAAATGAATATTGAACTTTCCAATATTTTAGTGGACACTAAGAGTTCTATACAAGGATCACGGGGGTATACTTAGCATCACCAGTAGTATAAATATATTTTATATACAATATAGCTATTGTTTATATACTCGACTTTTATACCTGGGAAGAGCTAGCCGCAATTCCTACACAAGGCTTTATTTGAACTGGAGGTTTATTCCCAGTTTTTACCTCGTTTTGTCTCCTGAAATATGACACCTGCCAGTCACTACCACCTGTCTGTTTTTATCTCAAGGAGACTTCGAAAGTTTTGAACGTTTCGTTATATCATTTTACTAAACGTCAAATAGAAAAAAAACGTAGAGGTAGACGCTACTATGGGTAAGCCACATTAATTTTTTGTTGAAAATACCTCACCATTTTTGTAGATACTATAAAGCTCTGAGCTCTGAAGAAAAGTTACTCAATTTTTATCTTTCTCTTACAGTTAAAGCTAGAGCTTAGTTGAAAGACAGTTCGAGATATAATATTCAGTATTTTCGCGAATTTTTTATTTAGTCTCTTTTGAACTTATTTAAAATGAAATAAACGGTATGTAGTGTGGTAAATATTCCAGGCATTATTTAGTTGCAAATATCTAATTAATGTTTTTCATAGATACTTTCGCCAGCCAGCCATGTAAGAAGAATCCTACATGGATGTCATATGACGACCGATGTGGCGACCCACAGAACAGAGAATACATAGAAATAGTAAGTAGGCGGGGCCCGCGTCTCACCTAGTAGGCGCAGTACTGCGCACTTCAAGCTCCGCTTACATCAGTCGTGTTTTAATTTAGCTAGAGTAAACATACTTCAAAAAATAAACAAATAAAATATAAAAATACCGTATTGTGCCGTTTTAGAGTGTAAAAACGAAAGCCGAACCAAATATTTAACGAAAGGGGGCATATCATATCAACTGTCAGCATTATTTTATTGTTTTTTTGTTAGTTTTGTTCAAAATGCAAAACCGTCAAACAAAAATAGAAAACAGACATAGAAAAATAGACTGTGAGTCATAACACTTAAGGTCGATTTTTCTTAAACCGCAACTTTCGCTACTCAATTAGGGATGTGCCGTAATAAATACAAATGTGCTATCGATAACTGTAATGGTTATGATTTCGTAAACATTACCCATTTATGTATGTTTTAGGGCGTTAATTTTTGTTTTGTTTTTGTGATGATTTAATCTGGATGTATTTTATACTATGGAAGGGTAATAAAAAAATAATTTATCATAATGAAAATATTACGTAAGTATGTTGGAGAAAAACTGTTCGAAAATATAAACTTTCATCAAGTCGGACAGTTTCCCGTATCAAACCATGTCAGTGATTTGATAAAAGCCATAAATGTGCGTATCCATCATTTATTAAAATTAAACGTAAAACTTACGAAAAGACAGTTATTTAACAAGTACGTCCTATTTCAAGGACAATAAATTTTCATTAATTGTCATTAAAGAATAAAAGAAAAGGTAAGCTTTTTATTTCGACCACCACAAATATAACCTGACCTGACGTACCTATTTCGTTATTCATCAGTAGGTAATAATCGATATCGATAGATTCGTCTCGTATTCTCATTGGTACATCACTAAGGCAGTAGCTGTGTTTTCTGGGTAATCGATAAACAGCCATTGTATTATCGATCTTATGGCCCGTTGTTAGAGACTATAATAAAAGTCGATAGCAATAGCGCCAGCGCCATCTCTTGTTAAGTAGCTTTGTGTTGTGTATAATCAAGAAAGGCAGCCATTGTATTAGTAATCTTATTTGCTGGGAATAGAGACTATAAAAATATTTGGCAAAAGCGCCATCTTTTGCTAAGTAGACAAAGTAGATATTCATTTTTTATCGCTGTTTATTTTATTGAGTTTTGAACCATGTGTCTACGGAAATAAGGTTTAATATCAATAAAATTATTTTTATGGTTTTATGCCCTTTTAACGTACTCTTTCAACCAATAAGAATTTTTATTTCTATGTGTGTTAGTTTATACATGTGTGAGTTTAGAGACACTAGTTCTCTTAGTAAAAAGGCATCATGCTAATTCTATGTATTCTCTGTTCTGTGTGGCGACCGGTGGGCGAAGGTCCGTCTGCGACGCAGGAAGTTGCGGGTTCGATTCCCGCCTCGGAACAATTGTGTGTACGATCTGCAGATATTTGTTCCGGGTGTTCTGGTTTTCTATGTATAATAAAAAATATCTATGTATGTAATATAAAGTATTATGTATATCAGTTATCTAGTACCCATAACACAAGCTCTGCTTACCATGGGGCTAGATAATGCTGTGTGAATTGTCCATCATTATTTATTTATTTATTTATTTATATTATGCAAGTTGTTTCCTAAAACATATTTTTATTTATGCCTTGCTTTATAAATCCTCACCGCGCTGTAATTGGGAACACCAAGAAAAACCTCCCATGGTTTACACACGTTAAGTAAGTTTTCAATTAATAAATTAAAATATCTGATAACACTATGATTAATAAATAAAATGAATTAAAAATGGATATCAATTAAAATAATAGGGAAGTAAAACTTTTGAAACTATCATAGTTATTAATACTAAAGTCATTTAAAACGGGATATTTACCATGATTTGATTTTTGAGTTATCCAATATTTCGGCACAGTTGCATGCGCCATGATCATGGATAACTCAAAAATCAAATCATGGTAAATATCCCGTTTTAAATGACTTTAGTAATAGGGAAGTATTTTAAATGTTCCACAGTGTTTTAAGTTTTTCATGACATAAAGACTTTTATCTTGGGAATACAGTTTTTATGGGGCCACCTTAGGAATATAATCTGTACAAATAATAATGAAAAAAACTTCTAAATCAGCCCATAATTGTTCACACATGTGTTTTCTGGTCAAAGTCGCTCAGCGAGTCAAAGTCGCTCAGCGAGCTATGGAAAGAGCTATGCTCGGAGTTTCTCTGAAGGATAGGATTCGCAACAAATACATCCGACAGAGAACCAAGGTTATCGACATAGCTCAAAGAATTAGCAACCTGAAGTGGCAGTGGGCCGGCCATATTTCGCGAAGAACCGACGGCCGCTGGGGCAAACGTGTTCTTGAGTGGAGACCACGACTCGGTAAACGTAGTGTAGGACGCCCTCCGACCAGGTGGGATGACGACTTGCGAAAGACTGCAGGCAGATGCTGGATGCGGCAGGCTGAGGACAGGGCGCAATGGCGCTCATTGGGGGAGGCCTATGTCCAGCAGTGGACTGATATAGGCTGATGATGATGATGATGATGATGTGTTTTCTGGTCGGCAGGTAGAAAATGCCTCGGCATTAAGCGTCTCGGCTCTTTTAATTAATTTATGACCGATAAATTGTAGATATTACATTTATTTTTCTGTTTTTTTTTTGAATTGTTTGTTTTGTTATTATTATTTGTCTGTGAATTTTTTGTATTTTTTTTTTTTTATAGTAACTAATTATTGTAAATTTTATAACAGCAGAATACATTGTGACCCATTACATTATAAGAACATGTATTTCACGCAATAAACGAATTTTGATTTGATTTTGATTACTCACCCTTTGTACTTTTTGTATTTTGTACTACACAGTTCTGAAAATAATTAAGTTAGTTTTCAACGTAATAAACATAATAGACGGAAAAATAGACGAACATAAAAAAATCTTTCAAAAGTACACATCTTCATTTCGTCGGTTATAATACTGTATTTCAGCACTACGTTTCATATTTCCACTTTGCTCTAGCCGTGGTTACACAAAGTTCCTTGGCAAAAACTTTGAAACCTGAATAGAAAATTAGGCTTTCCTTCATGAATAATGTAGATGTTAGTCAGCATGTTGCTGGTCAACTTTAATCCCTATCTCATATTAATAAGGTCGGGTTTAGCTGGAGAAGGGTATGCAGGTCATATGGCGAAGGTTTTGATGGCAGGCGCTTCAATATTGAAGCTTCTGTTAAGGTCACTGCACACTAGGGCATTAAATTTGTAAACAACGAAAACTTTGACATGCTCTTGTGTACCTTTTAGCAAATCGATTATATTGTATACTAGCGGCCCGTCCCGGCTTCGCCCGGATAGTCATTTGTTTCAGGCAATTTTTTCAATTTCTCCGTAAGAACCATCCTCGTACTTCAAGGAATATTCTAAAAAAAGAATTAGCGAAATCGGTTCAGCTGCTCTCGAGATTTGCGCTTAGCAACACATTCAGCGATTCATTTTTATATTATAAGATATATTTAGATTTACCTTTAACTTTGATAGTTGAGGTGAATTTAGGACTTATTTATTTATTTATACTTTTTGCACGAAAAACGTAACACAAAACTTATTCTAGAAAATACAAAGGCGAACTTAACCCTAAAAAGAGTTCTCTTCCAGCAAACCTTATT
The DNA here is from genome assembly GCA_947044415.1 of Eupithecia dodoneata. Classification (NCBI taxonomy): domain Eukaryota; kingdom Metazoa; phylum Arthropoda; class Insecta; order Lepidoptera; family Geometridae; genus Eupithecia; species Eupithecia dodoneata. The sequence continues at coordinate 5,166,486 of OX345678.1, forward strand.
GGGAGAGAGAGACAAAGTGAAGAGAGAAGTGACTTCCAGTAGGCACTATACTACTGACTGATTCTAAAATCTGGCGAATCTCAAAAGTAAGGTAAACTAGAGTTAAATTGAATATAAATAAATATATAAATAAATAATGCTGGACAATCCACACAGCATTATCTAGCCCCATGGTAAGCAAAGCTTGTATTATGGGTACTAGATAACTAATATATATAATACAATACATTACATAGATAGATATTTTTTATTATACATAGAAAACAACCAGAACACCCGGAACAAATATCTGCAGTACGTACACACAATTGTTCCGAGGCGGGAATCGAACCCGCAACCTCCTGCGTCGCAGGCGGACCTTCGCCCACCGCGCCACATCGGTCGTCAATATCAGGATCGCCTATAACTCATCCCCTATCATTAGTTAGGAACTTCTTCCAACTGATAATGTTGGCTTTACGGTGAATCCCTAACTCCCAAATTGTTAATCAACTGGCCCGTGGGCGTTATCTCTTATCAGTGGAAGCTATCGCAACGATTATTAAATTAGGTTTGAAGTATCCTTATCGCGTTCTTGTTTCAAGTGGGGTATTATTACCTACGTTCGCAATTTTACGAGCTTCGAAGAAATGCGGTTTTTGACCTGTCTGTTGTTTTGGTTGAAATTTTACGAAGACTTTTTTTTATACGAATAAAATCAATGAACTTCTTTTTGTACCTGAAAAACGCATACAAAACCGCGGACAAAAGCCGGGTGTAACTTGCTTCTGTCTGCTGTTTTGTATCTACCAATTTAAATTTTAACTTTTTATTATTTAAGAAGGAAGGAAGGAAGGAAGCCGCCAGCGCTTTCTTGGCCGACCTCGCCCGGTCGGCCAAGAAAGCGCTGGCGAGACGACCTTAACGCCTTCCTCGGAGATTGGTGGGAGATCGCACGTGACCGCACTGAGTGGAAAGATTTGGGGGAGGCCTTTGCCCAGCAGTGGGAAGAAACAGGCTAAATAAAAAAAAAAAATTTAAGACACATACACCTAATACGTCTTGTACAATAACCAGTGGTAATAATTTGAATGGGAAACATACTCACTACCAAACCACAAGTTATTCTTAGAATAACTTATATTGGTGATGAGAGCTCCAAATAAGTGCCATGTACTTTTTATGCGATAAAGTTTTTTTTAAAGTGATAAAAAAGAGTTAATTTATGTTATTCGTGTAAAATAAGTCTATGTAAAATTTCATTTATGTATTCAAAGAAACTCTTCGTTGAACGCATAGGTACTCTTCAGGGCAGTGGGAGCCCGTTGGCTTGTGTGGGAAAATCTTAAGGTAGATTAGGTAAACATCATCAGCCTATAAAATGAAATGAAATGAAAATATTTATTAAAAAAGAAATACACAATAACAATGGATAACTCTATGTTAAGCTAAAGTCAGGTGTTATCAGTTTCTCGTCAATTAAATTAATTATAATAACATAAGTTCATTTGAATTAGGCATGTAGAGATCAGGAAAGGTTCGTCTTTGAGGAATTGCAAATTTTGTATAATCATTGTCAAGAAATTCGCTTACAGAGTATAATAATCCACTGGACATAGGCTTCCCCCAATGAGCGCCATAGCGTCCTGTCTTCAGCTTGTCGCATCCATGATTAGGTAATGGTTCTAAATAATATACGTATTAAAGTTTTAGTATTAATAACCATGATAGTTTCAAAAGTTTGAATATACGATTTAATCGATATTCAAAATCTCCTCTAAAATTAATAAGACATAAAAGACGTATAAACAAATGACGGTATAGAATTCGTCCCGTTCGAAGATGCGACTCATATCCGTATTTTCCACAAGATAGTCGTAGACGGCTTTGGCTCCATATCCATTCTGTATCAACATTACAAATAGCACAATTAGTAAACAGATACAAAACATTGGCAGCCGCACAGTCATAAATAAAGCAAATAAATTATACCCCGAATAAAATGAATGACCAACTCGTAATTGGTAGCATTAATTTTGTCCTATCAAATTCGCTGATGTAGAAAGAGTATCTTACGCGTTCGTAATATTAATGACAAATTTCTGATATTTTTTTTACAAAATATTAAAAATATCTTTTTCTTTTTTATAAATTGTGGTGACTATCTTGAGACGCTCAGCGCAACTTATCACTTTGACTGCGATTTTTTTTCAACGACTGCGATCTTTTTTTAACCTAAAAAATTCGTACAACCGCATTCGTTCGAAAAATATTACGGCTGTGCTGAGTCACACAGATCTGTATTTTCTCAGCCGCTGCGCTAGTGTGGATTTACGCATATTAGTCACTTGTAGAAAGCACATACCGTGTGATTACAGCAGTCAAAGTGTTAAGGCCAACGCCGCGCCGCCGCGCCGCCTGTACCACCCAGCACAAAATGTGCATTCAAATATAGGGCTTAAACTCGTTATCTTTTTTTTGCTATCAGAATAACTGTAACTGTGGTAAATTATAATTATTATAAGTACTATTTTCATGGAAAAATCACCTAGAATCGTCTTCGTTACATACTATGTAACGACAACCATGAAGTATTTGTACCCATCTAAAAACCATTGATCGGATAGAGCTGAACATTTTCAAAATTCAACATTATATCTAGTACGAGCGGACCTTCCCGGCTTCGCACGGTTTTAGTACAGATCCTTAACTTTTTTGAAAATATAATATAGCCTATGTTCTCCGGGGATAGTGTAGTTCCCAACGGTGAAATAATTTTTAAAATCGGCCCGGTAGTTTTGGAGCCTATTCATTACAAACAAAAAATCAAACCTTTCCTCTTTATAATATTAGTATAGAAAACTGCGTACAAACCCGCGTACGCTAGTGAAAAAAACAGACCCAGTAACAAACTGGAACTCCAAAATGGATCCAACATAATTTCCCAGCAGATGGTAGATAAAGCAGAACGTGTATTAATGTCCCCAACACGATGTTTCACCTGAAAGCGACCTCTGGAGGGCGTCAAGCCATTACTCACTTCTAATAGCTGCCATCCATCCATCCATTCATTTACTTTTGTTATTATGTAGATAGATAGATTCGTTGGAGGTTCATTCTTACGTCTCTCAATTTCGGTCGAACAGATCTAGAGATACATTTTTTGCAAAATGTATTCTCGGATATAGATAGATAGATTATTTATTCATACAAATAGGTTACATCATTAAGTTAGTAGTGCCTTAAAGCCTGTGTTAGGTTTGTTTTAGCACTATAGTTCTCACTTAATTTAAAAATAAATTGATAATCTAGGTACTGTAGTTAACGAACGATTTGACAACAATACAAGTTAACCTATATTAATTATTATTTTAGATCTTACATTTAAAAAACTCATTTATACCTAAGTATGATAAACACACTCACACTTACCTAATGCATAAAATGTTTAAAAGAATGCTGCTAATTGTTTAGCGTGAACCTAGCCGCTTGTTGATATAATTCAGGAGCATGCAAATTTTGTCGAAAAACCAACAATTAGGGCAGAAAGAAAGAGATGGTGGCAATAATAATGATGGATAACTCACACACTTTGAGAATTCAGGTTGGATTCTCAAAGCTCACACAGCATAATCTAGATCAAATGAAATGATAAATCTATACGTATATCAGTAATTTAATCACCTACCCATAGGTAGGTGACTAGATGACTGATATGTATCGATTTTTTTATTATACGAGTACATATAAAACGTACAGAACACTTAAAACAGATAATTGCAAATCGTACAAACATTTGACCCAAGGCGGGGATCGAACCTGCAACCTCCTGTGTCGCAAGTACACCTTCCGCCCTCCGCGCCACACCGGTCGTCTGCCGAAAATACAAGGTTTACAAACATTGTATCTTCAGTTTAGCCAAAGCATAAGGCATGACGTGTGTTTACCTACAGATTTCATCACAGCAAAATGTTTTAAATAGAATTACTCTCCCTGCCAATTCATCAATGCCAAGGCTCGTGCCACGGCGAATATTTCATTTTTAACTGAACAAAAAATTACGAAAACAAAGTGCCCGACTGCCTACGCATAAATCGTCGTATGCTTAGTATGAGTGTTGGTAACAGAATTACGAAACAAAATTTGATTATTTAACTTCTATCTCGCTTAAAACAGGAATGAGACAATAACATATTCGGTGAAAATAGTCTCTGACACATAAACTACGAAAAATAGTTCCTCTCTATCCGGTAAAGGCGGCGCCAAACGTAGGAAAGAGACGAAAACTTTTTCGATGCACAACCTACTATGTACTAGTACTAAGGACTCAGTATAATGCGTGGAAAGCACAGTCACAGATTATTAGAGTATTTTAGTTGAATAATTATTTATTTTTAACATTTTATTGTCCCACTGCTGGGCAAAGGCCTCCATGTTTTCCTTCTACTCAATTGAATACAGTGTTTACGAATTCGATGACAATTATTACGAAATTTTTCTGTTCTCTAAAAAGTCATTTAACTTTTCCAATATTTCGGCAAAGTTCCATTCGCCATGATCACAAAGTTATACCTAAAAAGTTTGTGTTATAAACCATGAAAGTTTCAAAGTTTTATTTCTTCTCCACTCCACGTCTCCACCCTAGCAACAACCATTCTTCAACAATCACTGTGCTTGCTCTACAGGGCTCGACTTCCGCGCCGATAACTACTTTATACCTTGCTCCGTTTAACCCACTTCTATCTGGGTTACATTTCCTCTTAGCCCTTTGTGCAACTCAATATGAATATCCAATGAGTATTATGGAATAGCAAACGGATAGCTTTTCAATACGAAACTATCAGGGGTAATGGTTAGATGGAAGTGGTCACATTAACGAGGTACTTATACACGAGTATCTATATAATGTATTGGTATAGATTCTAGTATTTGTTCTTATCTGTATATCTTATTTATTTCCTTGTAATTTTTCCTTGTTTTTATATTTCTTTACTATGTAATGTGTCGTGTTATGTGTTATGTATGGTGTCAAATAAATGTATTTTCTTTATTTCCTTCTTTCTTTAGATTTATTACATAGAAAATAGTAATAAATAAGATGGGTGGGTTTTTATAAGACAGGGTGTTAGAACTGCAGTGGGACACTCCGGGCTAATATAATAATAATAAATAAAATATAGTCCGCGGTGGGCCTAATATGTCTAGCAGTAGAATTACTTCATCATCATCATCATCAGCCTATATTAGTCCACTGCTGGACATAGGCCTCCCCCAATGAGCGCCATAGCGCCCTGTCTTCGGCTTGACGCATCCAGCATCTACCTGCAGTCTTTCGCAGGTCGTCATCCCACCTGGTCGGAGGGCATCCTACACTACGTTTACCGAGTCGTGGTCTCCACTCAAGAACACGTTTGCCCCAGCGGCCGTCGGTTCTTCGCGAGATATGGCCGGCCCACTGCCACTTCAGCTTGCTAATTCTCAGAGCTATGTCGATAACTTTGGTTCTCTGTCGGATGTATTCGTTGCGAATCCTATCCTTCAGAGACACTCCGAGCATAGCTCTTTCCATAGCTCGCTGAGCGACTTTGAACTGGTGGACTAGCCCTATCGTGAGTGTCCACGTGTAGAATTACTTATAGGTTGATAATTATAACTGACTAGTTTCTGCCCGCTTGCTGTGAGCGTGCGAGCGTTGTTTCCATGGAGACGTTTTAAGATTATTTCTATCCTATGGGAACTGATTTATTGGATAAGGCCTGGAATTACCTGTTTGCAAAGTTTCAGCCCGATCAGTTCAGTAGATTTTGCGTGAAAGAGTAACAAACATCCATACAAACTTTCGCGTTTATTATATTAGTAGGATATATAAAAATGTGTTGTTGAATTCGATACATCAAAGCACAGCTCTAGTTACCTCATAGAAGGTTGATATTACATCTGTGTAAATTGATATAAAGTCATCATTATTTCGAATCGAAAGACGTCCATTGTATATCCAATGCCTGGGTTACTCCAAAAGTCTTAAATGTTATTACTGTTAAAATTTTAATAAGTGTATTATGTATATATGGCCTATTGGAAAATACGACAAAAAAAACTAGATATATAAAGAATAATATACAATAAAGAACTATTGACGACCGATGTGGAGCGGTCGGCGAAGGTCCGCCTGCGACGCAGAAGGTTGCGGGTTCGATTCCCGCCTCGGAACAATTGTGTGTAGGTGTACGATCTGCAGATATTTGTTCCGGGTGTTCTGGTCGTTTTCTATGTATAATAAAAAATATCTATCTATGTAATGTATTGTATTATGTATATCAGTTATCTAGTACCCATAACACAAGCTTTGCTTACCATAGGGCTAGATAATGCTGTGTGGATTGTCCAGCATTATTTATTTATTTATTATTATTATTGACAATTTAACTTTATAGCACTCTTCAAAATACATCAATCAAGATATAAAATGACAAAATATGTGACAATTACAAAAATTGGCAGTCGCATATCGCTCAAGAGCGGTCACTACCTAACTAAATGTCTTATCAGTTTTTGTTTCAATGAGAATATAGGGTTTAGGTACGTAGTTGAAGTAATATAAACAAAATTATGAAGCATCGAGAAGCTATGCATATTGCCTTAGCAGGATATAAACCAGGGACGGTGAAATATTATTTTGCTAGGTTAAAACACAATGAACGAATGCTTAAAACACATGGCTTTTTAGAACTAGTTTTTGTCTGCGGCTAGGCACTTGCTTTTCCTGCAAAAGTAGACAAGTCTATGTTATTAGTTAGTAGAGTAGTCTATGGTTATGTAATTATAAGGTCTAGAACACCATCTACCTACCGATGACTATCGTTTTTAACAGAAAAAAAGGTCTCGTCGTCATCGAATGCGTAAATTTCACTTTTCTTTTATTAGATTTTTCTTACAAAATTAATTCATCGATTGTTATTATATGTATAAACATATTTCGGTAAAATCTACTTCGTAACAACATAGATGAAGTCCATGGTAACAACAATATACTCACTGTTTTTCTATTATTATTTTTTTTACTGTTTTTTACTCAGTTTTGTGAACTAAACTTCAGTGACAGCAGTAAAAATAAAAACCAATCAGTTGTAAATTCACCAATTATTCTGTATTTTTGGTGCGAAAACACTCATTCATCCAAGTTTTTCTTTCCAATAGGTAACCATTACCGTGATGAATCTTGATAGCATATTAAATATTTAAAAGAAACATTGAGTAATGTTATTAAACGATTCAAAATGTCTGTTTAACTGCTAACGATCGCGGGGCAATATCTCATCACCTTGTTTAATATTTAGAGGCGTAGGAACAGAATATTTCATCTCATATTTAAACAATTTAATTTTGGCTGGGATGCTTCAAATATTCTACCGTCACTAAGCTACTAAAATACACATAAAAAATTACGATTAGATTCTCACGCGGTTTTGCACGCTTTGTTTGTTGAAAGGGAATTTGAGATTTCTAAATCGCTGCGCACAAGTTAAGTTATATAATATATTTGAATAAACACTTATACAAATAAAAAAATTGTACAAACCAACATTCGTGCTTCCAAATACGTGTATATAATCCAATTTATTAATTATAGTATGATATGATAATCAGGAGAATGAACAATGAACGTTCAAAAGTTGAATTAAACCTATAATTTGGTTTTCAACGTGCTTTGATGCATAAAATTATTCGATTTTAAATAAAGTGAATAGAGCCCTATCCCTAGGTACATCAAGTTACAACATTAGCTCTGCCTTCTCCCTGTTACTTTACCTAGATCAAACACAATGTAATTGTGCCCATCTACCTAGATGAAATCGAGAGATTTCTTACAATACAATGTCATGTCATAGCCAGGGATATACCCCTCTTTTACCCTGCGATGAAAGTTAATTGTGATCATTCATCCGCGTACAAAACGGATTCAACGAAAATATATAGAAGACCAAGTATTTTCAGGAATAAATCCCAGATTATCCCATAAGCCCTTTCTTTGATTCCGTTTTACTGAAACTCTACTAAATTACTGTTTCTTTTTTTGCAGAAAACGTTCTTCACCAATCATCGGCACTAATGAAGCAATCCACAGACGGGATATTGGAGTAGACGCTCGAGCCGCCTTCCGAGCGCAATAAAAGAACCCGTCGATTCATACCAAAGACACAGCCAACCGATAACAAACTGTATAACACAAGACGCAAGAACGAGTTTTCCAACAGCAACCCCACAATCCAATGGCTCTGCTCCGAATCGGAAAGTCGATCCAAGCAATATGTCAATTAAACTCCACACTCGATTGTAATCAAGCCCGCCATTCCAAGACCAAAAAGCTTCACGACGAAGCCGTGTTTCAAACTTGACTCGACATTCACTGGCCTTTGTTCTCTGTTCAAATAGACACGATCAATGTATGGTTACGTTGGGAAGCCGAGACAATTGATCGCCCAAGCCAGGGACTCGTATGGCGACCCCGGGTCAAAACTATCACCGTTCACCGCCTAGCTTTGTTACTTTACCTTCGTGTCTTCTAACATTGGTGTCTCTTCTGTTGCTCTCCGAGGCGACTCTAGCAGCGGTCGACTTTAACGTATCCATACCTGAATTCAACTTTACTAATTCAAACTCCTCAGGAAACTGGACGATATTTGAAAGCAATTCGACTGAGCCTTCGTCACATTTAGAACACTCTTGGCCTGTTACGATATTACTCGTCACGATATTTCTAATTGTCATAGTCGGAACGACAGTTGGCAACGTATTGATCTGTGTTGCTGTAAGATTAGTGAGAAAACTGAGAAGGCCTAGTAACTATTTGATCGTATCACTGGCGGTGAGTGATCTCTGTGTTGCTATTATTGTGATGCCAATCGCTACTGTATACTATATAATGGGAACGTGGCCATTTGGACCTGTTATATGTGATTTTTGGGTGTCCAGTGACGTCTTATCGTGCACGGCGAGCATCCTAAACCTCTGCATGATCTCTGTAGACCGGTACTATGCGATCACAAAGCCTCTTGAGTACGGAGTGAAGCGAACTCCTCGAAGAATGTTGTTTTGTGTGTTCCTCGTCTGGATTAGTGCTGCGTTCATCTCCCTCCCGCCCGTTTTGATACTTGGCAACGAAAAGACTGAGACATCCTGCTCAGTATCGCAGAACAAGGTCTACCAGATATATGCAACTTTCGGGTCGTTCTATATACCATTGACGGTGATGATTGTGGTGTATTATAAGATCTTCAGTGCTGCTCGGAAGATTGTGAAGGATGAAAGAAGAGCGCAGTCGCACTTGGAGACGCATTGTTACTTGGAGATCAATGTAAAGAATGGAGGAGCTGCTGAGGCCAAGCTGTTGGGAAACCAGCCGCCAGCACAACCTCCGCCGAGGGGATCGACTGCCAGTACTAATACAACGGTAGGTGTCACTTATCTTAGCACTGACCTTTGCTAGTTCTACCCATAATTTCCCAAAACTATTAGATAGCTTATTTATATGCCTAAGAGTTGAGTATTCTAAAATCATGTTAACCAGAATTAAATTTGTCTTACTTTTGGCAGGCTATTAAATTTTACTTCGAACTAATTTGATTCTGCCTATGATTCGTCAAAACTCTTACTACATGATGGCAGAGTCATCGAGCTGAGCAATCTTTAACATATGGATTGGGTGTTTGTCATTAGGTACATCCTGTCTGACTTCTGTATCAAAGTTCTATTTCAATCTCATTCTCGTTGTTACAGATCAGCGTCGACAAAACAGAAAGCAGCATTGGCCGGTGCTTCTCCAGTCAACGGAAATCCAACGAGTCACAATGTCCCATGCTCCAGAACAATCAGAACAAAACTCCGACCAAACCCATCCACACCATCAACAAATCACCTACAAAACTAGTCCCTAGCCAACCGCAAGGCAAAGAGCGAAGGAGACTCTCATCCGAAAGCAGTCAAAAACTAACGACGAATAGAATTCGCTCGTCCCTTTCAAACTTTGCTCAAAAAAGCCACATCGCCAAAGATTTACTTCACAGCAATTCCCCGCATCAGAAAAAACTCAGATTTCATCTGGCAAAAGAACGCAAAGCGTCCACCACCCTCGGAATCATCATGTCAGCATTCGTTATCTGCTGGCTTCCTTTCTTCGTGTTAGCTTTACTGCGGCCGTTTGTCGCGAAAGACGCCATCCCCGATGACATAAGTACCCTTTTCCTTTGGCTTGGCTACTTCAACAGTCTCCTGAACCCTGTTATATACGCGACAACGAACAGGGACTTCAGAAAGCCGTTCCAAGAGATTCTATTCTTTAGGTGTGGGAACCTGAACCATATGATGCGTGAGGAATTCTACCACAGCCAGTATGGTGACCCCGACCAGCACTTTTGTGTCAACCACCAGACAAAACTGCACAATTACGAGGAGGGTGTCGAGATAGTATCCGCCGTTGATAGGGAGGAGACACGCGCCTCTGAAAGTTTTCTATGATCGTCAATCACCGAGGTCCACGAAGACCTGGATACTGTGATCTAAATAAGACTTTTGATAGAATAAAAATGTCTATACAGTGTAGATTACAAAATAACTCGTGTATTATAAAAGGCTGTTTCAAATCAACTAGTCGTTTATGTGTAAATTACTTATTTATCGGCGTTACGAAGGTTACCAGTAATTAATTTGTTTTTATTTTATTTAAATTTATTAATTGTATTTCAATTTTATGGTACTAAAATGGCGTAAGTTTTAATGGTGAGTTAAGGGTGTTTTAGAATGACCAAAGAGGTAAATTAATTTTTAAGTTAAGTAGGTACCGGTAAGCTGTTGTGAATTTAAAAGTTTAACATAATGATTATGTATTGTTATATTATAGTATCATGAATTGACATTAATGTTGTAGTCAGAAGTATTAATCCATGTGATAGTAGGTTTAGACTTCATTCACTGTCTCTTGCATGGTGTTTTATCCCTTGTCGTTTCGTGCAATACTTTATCATGTGTCTTATTTATAAAACAAAACCCAAATTGAATCTGTTGTACAAAACTCTTCTCAAATTATAATATTTAATAGAACAAAAGAGGCACTGCCAGATAAAGTAATAATTATCTTCAAATCTATATATTTACATAAATTATACTGAGTAATTAAACGTACATTAAGCTTAATAAGGCCTACGTTTCATAATTTTAATATAATATAGGTAGATGAGTATATATTAGTTGATAGATCCAAGGTGGTGTTTTCAGTTTATGTAATGTATATATATATATATGTATTTTAATTCGGTTGTTTGGTTTTTAATAAAATTGTACTGTATTTATAAAATATTTGTTACTAGCTTGATTACCTAATTAAATTAAATCGTTGTAAATATCGTTCATATAATTGAGAAAATAAGCTAGGATATTAATTATAATAATGTAAATAAAATATAATTGATAACAAATTGCAGATAACCGTGTGGGGAAACTACGCTTGGAAAAAAATAATTTGACATTTCGATTTGATGTTTTGAAATAATAATTGTGAAGTAATAATTTCTTTGATGTAGTTTCTATCCATTATTGTGAGTATAACGTGGTTGTTTGTGTGTAAGTACCTTAGTATTTGAAACAAATGTACTTTTAAGTGTAGAGTCATGTGGGGTAAACGTACGCGGCGAATAAGTGTCCGCAGTGAATATTGTGCGTATACCACGGATAGCAGTTCGAGACCTGTCGTGTTTCGTTCGCGTTTGTCCACCAATCTAGAGGACTAAGTCACAGGTTTGCCGCACAATGCCATGGAAACTTACGCGACAATATTGCTTTTGCACGAATTTCCTTTTTATTTCTTTGAAATTGATTTGCATGCGAAAGTCATATTCTTAGTTTGATAGAATAACAAAGTGACTAGGAACAGAAGAAAATTACCAATATTTTGTGTGAATTTACGCGTTAAGGCTAAGGTAAGTCATATTTAGAAATTTTATTTAAAAATGCGTACGTTTACCCCACATGACTCTACTATGTAAAATAATTTTAGTTGTCTTGCCCTATACTTGTACTTTACGGCTTATATGATTAAATTTATGATGCGAGTTTAATGATAAATGATTTGGAAAATGTTTGATTCAAACGATGTTTATAAATCATAATTTTGCATAATTCATAAAAATTCATAAAATTTTGCATAATTTATTTACGTTTCACTTTGAAATAAGTTTTGAAAACGTTTTGATATTAGAAAAAACGAATTGGTTATAGTATTTTGTATAAAATTTAACTGAACATTTAAGCAGCTCTAAATGAAACATACAATTTTCGTTTTTCTTTACATTTACCATCAGAAACCTTTTCATAATATTTTTGTATAAATGACTGTGATGTTTCTGCTTGAATTAATAAATATGTACAGCATAATTAATTTCTGTTTGTATTACTTTGCGAAAAAAAATAACCTCTTTATAAAGGAGCTTTTCATTATAATTTAAATATGGTAGTAAAAATCTATATCTAACTTAATATTTATACTTACTACTAGAAAATAATTTCTTATCTTGGCATTAATGTATTTTTCATAAGTAGTAGGTTCTAAAGAGAGACGAAATAAAATTAGATTTCGGTAATTTTGCTTTTAATTTACTCTCCATAGACGATTAAGGCCCTAGACAGACGGACTGCATTTCAACTGCAATCAGACTGAAATTTGCAGTTGGATTGCAGTTGAAATGCAGTCCGTCTGTCTAGAGCCTAAGAAAAACGTGTTCTTGATTGTAGACCACGACTCAGTAAACGTAACGCCCTCCGACCGATGATGACGACCTGCGAAAGACTGGGTAGATGCTGGATGCGTCAAGCTGAAGACAGGGCGCTATGGCGCTCATTGGGGGAGGCCTATGTCCAGCCGTGGACTAACATAGGTTGATGATGATGATGAGACGATTAAGTGTTTTTAAGACTACTTCTGCCCGCGGCTTCGAACGTGCTTTTGCGACATAAAAAGGAGCCTATGTCGTTCACTGGGATACCGTCTAAAAGCTATATAAATATATAAGTAAAAAGGTATCGTATGTCTGTCTCCTGGTTCAAAGCTACCTCCCCACCAGATTTCAGTCGGTTCTGCCGTTCTTGAGTTATAAATAGTGTAACTAACACGACTTTCTTTTAAATATATATAAATATAAATGGACAACTCACACAGCATTATTCAGTCCCATGCTAAGGAGAGCTTGTGTTACGAGTACCAGGTAACTGATATACATATAATACAATACATTACATATATTATAAATATACCTATCACCGGATCATACAAACGTTTGTCTCGAGGCGGAAATTGAACCTGCAATCTCCTGCGTCGCAATCGTCGGTTGAAATCAGTTGTTAGTTTTTCACATAAAAATGATTATCTAGATACCGTGTATGCAAAACCGCGGGCTGTAGCGAGTTCGAGTTAATTATAGTTTGGCCTTACACAGTTGAGGTCATATCGCAAAATATGTGACTAGTGACTGGCTAGAGAGTTTAGCTTCAGCATTTAGCGGAAATTCAATGACACATTACGTGTTCTTGAATATTCATCTTCGTGTCAGCGACTACGCTGTGGGAGGCGGAGCGAGAAATACTGTTATAGTATAATATATTAGTTAAGTACTCACGATTTCATTCGTGTAAGATTTGTGACATAGAAGAAGTTACTTCTATCAATCTATTAGTTATTTGTTTTTTAATTATTATCCCTCAATGCAATCTTTGAGACCTACCCATTCTTAGTTTTCGATATTTGAAATGTTTTGGCGGTTTTCAAAAACTATCAACCGACTTCAAATTCCTAAATAATGAAAATGATGAGTTATTCGTCCATTTGTCGCGCACATACTTAATGCAAATTTAATATTAATATGGTTTTCTCATAGATGCTATTGTCAGAACTGGACCAAATTGATATGGGACCACATGGGAAGTACCATCAAAATCAGTTCACCCAGTCAAAAGTTATATGGTAACAAACATAAAAAAACAGTCGAATTGAGAACCTCCTCCTTTTTAAAGTCGGTTAAAAACCCACCAACCCTAGTGTACCGTAAAGAATGTTCTATCGTGGTTCTATCCATAAGAATAGACAACAACGTTATTGTCTATTCTTATGCCATCTTTTCAGTCATTTCACAGTTCATCGAACTATTTTGTAGGCAGTAAAGAACATAGGTCAAACCAGTCCATCAACCGCTACGCGACTATCTAGTATCTACTTGATTATTATATTTTACCCACAGGCTGTCCCATTTTTACTGGGGCAAACGTGTTCTCGAGTGGAGACCACGACTCGGTAAACGTAGTGTAGGACGCTCTCCGACCAGGTGGGATGATGACCTGCGAAAGACTGCAGGTAGATGCTGGATGCGGCAAGACTCATTGGGGGAGGCCTATGTCCAGCAGTGGGCTGCTATAGGCTGATGATGTGATGTGTTCCATTTTTAGAGGATCAAAGAAAGTGGGTTCGATTGTCCCAGTCTAGATCGAATAAAACGCTTTTAAGTAAGCTGTGAAACCCTTTTCGTATTAAAATTCGTATGGAACTTATTTTATTCAGGATTTTAAAATATTTCTTGCTATCGTAAAAACCAGATTCTTGGAATGACAGTAATTCGGACTAGAATTTTCGTGGATTACTTTATCGATAAAGTTTAAAGATGATCACAAAGTATTAAGTAAATATAAACCTAGGCCAGTGCTACTTGTGTTAGTACCTGCCTTGGTTTTGATACATTTGATATTAACTTTTCTGTTTTATCTGTATTACGTGTTATCTAGTACTAATAAGTCTTACATTCGTATATTTAAGTTTGTTTGTGTGTGGTGTCTAATAAATAATTTTCTTTCTTTCTAAGCAATATATTGATAACATCTTCAAAAAGAGGGTTATAATCCTTTGTACTATTTCGTTTTCTTTGCACTATATCATAACCTTACCTACTGCTAGTGTCGTGCTACTGCTGGTGCCGGCTTAGTCCATGACAGCATATACATCCAGAACCTAGCTACCAGATAGCTTAAAAATAAACATACTAATATAAGTTTTAGTTCTTAATTTCAATCATCAAAATTATGTATTTTAATAAAAGTTGATCACCCTGTATTCATTTTGCTTATAACCCATGACCGTGCCAGGAAGGAACGTACCAGGCACGGTTTGGATCTATAGAAGGTATAGTCACATAGGTCATGATTGGTTTGTACCACGGAGAATTTCCGTAATTTCGTCATGGTTTGTACCATACGTATCCATTAAATATTGTTATAAATAACCTTTTTGTTCTAATAAAATGCTATAGATTTGAAATAGATTCGTGCCACAGAACTAATATTCGTATAAAGATTTAAAGATATATTTATAAAAATACAGCAGTTAGCTTACAGTCTAACACCAAAAAACTAAGACTTAAAAAAGACATAAATTAAAAACAATATTACAAATAAGTAGATATACATAAACACAATTTATTTAAAAGTAAGGTACGATCTTAAACTTAAGTAAGTAAGTTGGAACTGTTGTACGAAATCGTGGAGTAGTGCGAGTGCCCTGAGTGTAGGAGCGTTACCGGCGTGTTGCGTACGCGCTGCTTGTAGAGCAAAGAGCCGATGGAACCAGCGTCCCGTTCTAATGTAATTATTAGGGACGTAAAGGGTAACTGCACCCAATATCACAGGACTATCTACTCTGTTACGAAGAACTAGACAGTAGTGCATGGCTAAATACAGTTTGCGTCTCAACTCTAGTGTATCCAGACCAAGCATATCGGTAACAAATGGTAAAACCGGTTTAGTTTTGATTTATCCTTCAAAAGAAAATCTAATATTTATGAAACAGAATAAAAATAACGGTGACATCAAAGTCTAAGTCTCTAGAAAGACGGACTGCATTTCAACTGCAATCCAACTGCAAATTGCAGTTCAGTTGCAGACTGCACGACGACTGAACGCAACGACTGCACGCGAACTGCAATCGGATTGCGCGGTTGGTTTGCCGTTCTATTGCAGTCGTCAACTGCATTCAAACTGCAACTGAAGTGTAGTGATTTGTAGTGTGGCATTACACACTACAAAGAGTTTCGCTAACTGCTAAAAGCCAACTTGCTTAGTAACTTATCCTCCTACAGGCATAGGTGCCTGTAGGAGGATAAGTTACTAACTACTAAACTACTCCGATTGAAAAACCTGGATAATTTTTGTATAGAAAGGGGTTGCAAAGCCCGAGGACTATTGGTGGAAAATATATAACGACATTGGTATCATCCAAGCAAAGTATAGAAGCTCGAACAGTTTTTGATTTTGAAAGTTTTCATTCATCATTTATTTGATATCTCTTTCATTTTCGTATAGTAAATCTATTTCGCTCCACATGTGAGATTATGTATTGTTGTATTATGTATTGTAGTTTGTTTGCAGTTTTTAGTGATAATTTAGTGAAAAAGTTTTTAGTTATCGATTTTTGTAAAGTTTTCTATACTAATATTATAAAGAGAAAAGTTTTGATTTATTGTTTGTTTGTAATGAATAGGCGGCTCAGGCGAAACTACTGGACCGATTTGAAAAATTATTTTACCGTTGGGAAGCTACACTATCCCCGGTGAACATAGGCTATATTATATTTTCTAAAAAGTTAGGGATCTGTACTAAATCCGTGCGAAGGCGGGAAGGTCCGCTAGTAATTCATAAATGTCTTTGTTGACATAAATTATCTAGGATTCTAAATCGGAGTTTAGCTAGGCGCCTCGCTCGCATTGTGGCCACTGCTGTAATCAATACGTCGTCCTTTCAATAGGATACTAAGCGAGTCGCTTAGGTCTTAGCAGTAAGCGAAGCTTTTTGTAGTGTGGCATTAGCCTTAATTGTCTTTTTGCCTTTGTTACTTTCAGGTTGTGTTAGTTGGACTAAAAATGGTGTAAGTATACCGAAATCATTTTGTATGATTATCTGTAGAAAGGTTTTTTTAAATAATAACCTTAACGTTTATTTAATCTACCGAAAATACCATTTTGCAAAATCAATTCGATACATACATATTACGAATACATATTTATTTATTAGCCCGGTGTGTTCTACTGCTGGGCACAGTGTTCATGAAAACTTAAATAATTATGTAACTAGTGTCCACCCGTGGCTTCTTATGCGTTTACCGGGATAAAATAAAAGCTATGGTATCTTCTCAGATCTATCGCCTTGTCAATTTTCATTAGAATCCGTTCAGCCGTTTTTGCTTGTAAATACAACATGAAATAATTATATTCATACAACGGGTATTTATCGCGTAATTATGTGTTCAGACCGCGTAAGTTTTAAAATCCTACTAATATTATAAACGCGAAAGTTTGTAAGAATGGATGGATGGATGAATGTTTGTTACTCTTTCACGTAAAAACTACTGAATGGATTTTAATGAAACTTTACAATATTATAGCTATAACACATAGGCTACAATTTATATAAATTAAAGATATATAAATTGTATATTATCCAAAATATGTATCACCACGCGTGTGAAACCGCGGGGCGCAGCTAGTATTAAAATAAAATAAAGCAAACAGGTTTACTAACAACCCTATAGTAAACTAAGAAAGACTAGAAACCAAAATTCGCTCATCTTCCTACCACATTTCAGTCGGTCATCCGTGCCAACTTCTACTAACGATTCCCAAGCTTTCAACGTTTCCTGTAAAGCTATAATGTGGCAATAATGACCTTAGTTCCTGTCAAGTCAAAAATAGCTGGACAGAACGTACCTACTCATTAGCATAACTGAATTATGTTCACTCAAATGCTGGTTGTGACGTCTATGTCACGCCTTGTTAGAACTGACATTCATGATTACTCTGATCCGTGACACGTCTTACCATTAATTTACTAACAAGATATAAGGGGGACTCCAACATCTCGTCTCCCAAGCCAACCTAACCTGCACGTGGTACACCCTGCTAGATAATGAACTAGGCTCTGGTGAAAATATCAAATAATTTTTATAATTTGATAATGAAAAACTCATTAATTTTCAATTATATTCCCATACTTGATACCGGCAGAAAAGTGTCCAACCAGAAACAGTTGCCATTAAGAAATAATCAACATCATTAACAACATCATTACCATACTTATAAAGGCTAGAAAACCAAAGCCTCAAGCCCATGCCTACACAATGCCGACCATAGTTTAGCAAATAGTTTGAACTTCAACTTCTTCCTAGACGGCTCTGCGTCTGGATTGACGCGATTCCGCCAGTGTCCGTCTCATGATAGCATCGCAAGCTTTCTTTATGGATAACATACTTGGGTAGTTAAACATATAGAAATAATATTTACAATAAGGAAAAACATTAACAGTGAATCAGCAAATATTTTCAAAACCTGAAAAGACTACTGTCACCTTTGAAAGGTTGTCAGACTTAATTTGCCGCCGAAATATAGGAAATCTCGAAAATCTAATCATTAATAAATATCCCGTTAAAAATGACTTTTAATGTAAATATTAATAAACAATATATGAAAAAACTATTATAGTTTCAAAAAGGTAGTTTTTTTTAATTAAAGTTTCATGAAAATGAAAACGAAAATGAAAATAACCAATATATAGAAAAACTATTATAGTTTCAAATGTTTTATCAGTCATCTAGTACATACCCATAACACAAGCTTTGCTTATTAGGGGAGGCCTATGTCCAGCAGTGGACTAACATAGGCTGATGATGAATACTGTGCAGAAGAGAATAAATAAAAGTGGTAGTACGTCCCAAATGGCGTTATGCAAATAGATTGACGTCCATGGCATTACATGCCTAAAAATTATCCTTGTTTGAATTGTTATCGACGTTGAATGTTGTTTTCGTCACGCGATGTCTCTATTGGTAGAACAATATTATGTCTCTTCGTAACGTACCGACACATTATCACATACAGGGTAACTAAGATCCAACTTCCTACTAATATTATAAACGCGAAAGTTTGTAAGTATGGATGGATGTTTGTTACTCTTTCACGTAAAAACTACTGAATGGATTTTAATGAAACTTTACAATAATATAGCTTAATCAGAATAATACATAGGCTACAATTTATAAAGATATATTGTATAGTATCCAAACTATCTATCACCACGCGAGTGAAACCGCGGGGCGCAGCTAGTACTAAGTCTAGTACTAGTTCAAACGTGGTTTTATTATTACAATAACCCAGGTTTAGTGGTTCTACAGTATGCCAAAAGAAATATTTTTGGGATATTTTCGACGACCTCTGTGGCGCGGTGGACGAAGGACGCCGAATGTTGCGGTTTCGATTCCCGCCACGGAACAAATGTTTGTACGATCTGCAGATATTTTTTCCGGGTGTTCTGATCGTTTTCTATGTATAATAAAAAATATCTATCTAGGTAGGTTATGTATTGTATTATGTATATCAGTTATCTGGTACCCATAACACAAGCTCTGCTTAGTTTGGGGCTAGATAATGCTGTGTGGAGTGTCCAACATTATTTATTTATTTATTTTTACTAACCTAATGCACACTATGACCTATTGAAACTTCAGCTGCAATTAGTTCCATGCTTAATTTTTTTTAATTAAACTATGTCTGAGACCAAAGAAAGGGACAAAACCATGTTTATGTCAGTAACAAAGCCATTGTAATCCCGGAAAAGGCGTTAAAAGTCGCGGGCAAAAGCTTGTGGTGTGTGTTAAGCGTATAAAAACATGAATAATTAATTCCCGACAATTGTTGCAAAGAAATTCCGCAGAATAATTATTGAAAAAAAGTAAGTGTACACTTAACGTGTTACCACGGACACGTGTCTTCCACCTTGAGCTATGGTCTGCTCCTCTGGGGTAACTCTGTCGATGCTCAAAGAGTCTTTAGAGTACAGAAGAGATGCCTTAGAGTTATAAACAAGGCTTGGGTTCGTGACTCTTGCAAGCCTCTGTTTAAGATCTGTAATATCGTGCCTCTACCTTGCATGTACATTAGAGACATATGCATGTTTGTAAAATCCTACCCACAACACTTTACCAAACGTAAGGATATTATCACTCGACAGAAAAGAGCAAAATTTGATAATCTGTTATATAAACCGCAATGCCACAAACAAATCTATGAAAAAAATGTATATAATATGTGCATTACTATATTCAATAAGTTACCAGAGTCTATTAAAGACCTCAATGGTAATTTATTTAAACAAAAATTAAATAAGTGGCTCCTTGACCAATGTTTCTATAGTGTAAATGAATTTATTAATCTTAAGTAGAGAATTTATTATGTTTTGACGATTGTGAATTAATTTTAAAGTTAACTATTTATTGATTGTACCAATTTATTTATTTTCATTGATTATTTTATTTATTGATTAATTTAACGCCCTTAAAACACGCTTTAATATTTGCACACCTGCTTGCGGGTTGAGCACATTTGACTCCACTCTAGTTATAAGACCTGACATGTACCTGTAATAATGTGTTCTGCAAATAAATGATTTGATTGATTGATTGATTGATTATAATAAAATAATAATAATATGTTATTACAGCGCTCATAAATTACAAGACGCAAATAGAAATAATGACAGACTTCACGGCTATTGTAGAACCAGGGTTGGCATGATTAAAACAAGTTGTTTTAAAACACGTGTTTAAAACAGTTTGAAATAAAACTATGTTTTATATTAAGAAAAAAAACAGGGTTTAAAACTACCTTTAATTGCAAATGAATGTGTATAGGTAACGTCCCTATGTCGGCCGTTTTATGCACTGCACACTGCATAGGTAACTCCCCGCCAGTAAAGTCCCGCAGGGAAAGTCCCTATGTCGGCCGTTTTATACACTGCACACTGCATAGGTAACTCCCCGCCAGTAAAGTCCCGCAGGGAAAGTCCCTATGTCGGCCGTCGAAAGAAAGTAATTCACTGGATTAGTGGGTACGGTACCTATTCCCCGCTCTCTCTCTAGTTCTCTACCTACCTACAACACTACATACAAGGTGTATGTTAAGTGTTTTCTATTGATTAATAATAATAATAATATTTTTTAATAATTAGATTATTTAAATGCGCAAGTTTGCATGGTTGGTTGTTTGTTACCTCTTCATGCCAAATCTACTGAACGGATAAGGTTGAAATTTTGCATACAGATAGTTCGAGGCCTGGAATAAACATAAGCTTTATTATTTATTATCCTATATATCAGTTATCCATGGGTTAGAAATAACCTTAAACAACGCTTGCCAAGGCGCGGGCCGAAACTATTCAGAAATAAATACGCCCATCAAAAAATACAAATATAGTAAGAAATCTATTCCACTCTCATAAAAAAACACCCCCTGTATAGTTCGATATATACCATAGACAAGAACTAAGCTATTAGAGTTTCTATGAACTAACACAATGCCGTGTTTCAACGTAAGCACCTACCTACCTATTGATTTGTTGCAACACTGTCAGTAATTGTACCATTCCAGGTTTTAGCCTACATGAGGTAAATCTAGGCTTGAAGCTAGAATTAATTTGCATGTTTTAGCATTTTATGTAGACCGAGTGGTGGTTCAATGGGCCGAAGAAATCCGGAGGCGGATTGATTAGAGATTGCTTGTCGTGATAGTGATTTGTAATTGCTGACAGTTTTGCAACTATTTCTATAAACTAAATGATTGATTGATGTCAATCGCCTGGATGTATGGAAGAATTATAAAAAATCTGTTTTAACCATAGGGTTGTACCAATCAGATACTATTATCTGATTGTCTTAAGGTTTTACCCTATGGTTAAGACTAAAGCTGATCAAATACCAATCAGATACTGATCTGATTGTCTTAAGGTTTTACCCTATGGTTAAGACTAAAGCTGATCAAATACTAATCAGATACTGATCTGACTGTCTTAAGGTTTTACCCTATGGTTAAGACTAAAGCTGATCAAATACTAATCAGATACTGATCTGATTGTCTTAAGGTTTTACCCTATGATTAAGACTTAAGATGATCAAATACCAATTAGATACTGATCTGATTGTCTTAAGGTTTTACCCTATGGTTAAGACTAAAGCTGATCAAATACTAATCAGATACTGATCTGATTGTCTTAAGGTTTTACCCTATGGTTAAGACTAAAACTGATCAAATATCAATCAGATACTGATCTGATTGTCTTAAGGTTTTACCCTATGGTTAAGACTTAAGATGATCAAATACCAATCAGATACTGATCTGATTGTCTTAAGGTTTTTACCCTATGGTTAAGACTTAAGATGATCAAATACCAATCAGATACTGATCTGATTGTCTTAAGGTTTTACCCTATGGTTAAGACTTAAGATGATCAAATACCAATCAGATACTGATCTGATTGTCTTAAGGTTTTACCCTATGGTTAAGACTAAAGCTGATCAAATACTAATCAGATACTGATCTGATTGTCTTAAGGTTTTATCCTATGATTAAGACTTAAGATGATCAAATACCAATCAGATACTGATCTGATTGTCTTAAGGTTTTACCCTATGGTTAACACTAAAGCTGATCAAATACTAATCAGATACTGATCTGATTGTCTTAAGGTTTTATCCTATGATTAAGACTTAAGATGATCAAATACCAATCAGATACTGATCTGATTGTCTTAAGGTTTTTACCCTATGGTTAAGACTTAAGATGATCAAATACCAATCAGATACTGATCTGATTGTCTTAAGGTTTTACCCTATGGTTAAGACTTAAGATGATCAAATACCAATCAGATACTGATCTGATTGTCTTAAGGTTTTACCCTATGGTTAAGACTAAAGCTGATCAAATACTAATCAGATACTGATCTGATTGTCTTAAGGTTTTATCCTATGGTTAAGACTTAAGATGATCGAATACCAATCAGATACTTATCTGATTGTCTTAAGATGATTTGATTTGTATCTGAATTTTTATCAAAATAAATCGGAACCCTCGCCGCCCAAGCTTCTGGTCAAACTAGTTATTCGTAAGCTTTATCTATAACAATGGCCCCATTTCAGCGAAATAAACCCCTAAAATGTGTATTTAACAGTAGCCGAAACACTATTCGTTCAGGTAGTTATGTCCGCAGGCTAATTTGAATGTTATGGGGGTCGAATATATGGCTGTGAGATTTACTGAAACTGATTACGTTCTTGGAATAGGGCGACATTAGGTTGCCGTTTTATTTGCTTGCCAAAATGGTCACTATAATTTCCGTAGTTTATTTTACTGTTTGCTGGTTTATTATTAATGCCTGAAAAAAACGAATGAAACAATTTATATTCCCTAAACCTTTAATCTACTACACAGCACATTAACCCTCGCCTTTCCAACAATCCCATTAGGTAGTTTTTAACTAAGGTTTTTAAGGTTTTGTGCATTTTTTATTATGAACTGCTTGATATAAATCCTTATTTTTTTATTAACAATAGTGTTCTGGTAAACCGACAACGCAGCGGATATGCATTAAGAGTGTATAATACCTCAAACTGCTAATTTTCAACTCCGCCGGATGTCCATATCGTCTAAACTACTGAATATTTAACTTTGAAATTGATATATGGTAAAGTTCAGGACTTAATCTATCGATCATATGTTTCGAAAACACGATTCCATAAAATTTTCTCGATAGAAAAAAATCGCAAAGTTACCTCTAAATTTTTACTAAAACCTAAATTTCTCAATAAATACAGAAGTTCAGATCTTGACAATAAGCGTGGTAATAGAATTAAGTATAAATAAAAATTTTATATGTTTCGGCTTTTTCAAATAATGTCCTAATTAATAGGTAATAAGCTAAAACTTGATTTTTGAACTTGTGTTGCAATACCCTGTCCCGCTCTTATGAACGCAAAATCATATGTCTAGCCTTTTCACACAAAGTTGAGTTTGTATGGGCCCTTAAGCTGCGCTTGTAGTCGAATGCGTATTTGCTCGCGGTAACCTAAATATACCTACTCAGTTCGCGATCGACCGCCTTCGTCGCGGGTCCAAACCATCAAACCATTTCAACCACATTTACCATAAGTTTGCGGCTGTAGATTAATAACCAGTGTCTTGTGAATGTAGTCCATAATAGTCCTTTATTCGTAATAAACATTACAATGTCGACGACCATTGTGGCGCGGTGGGCGAAGGTCCGCCTGTGACGCAGGAGGTTGGAGGGTTCGATTCCCGCCTCGGAACAATTGTGTGTACGATCTGCAGATATTTGTTCTGGGTATTCTGGTCGTTTTCTATGTATAATAAAAAATATCTATCTATGTAATGTATTGTATTATGTATATCAGTTATCTAGTACCCATAACACAAGCTCTGCTTACCATGGGGCTAGATAATGCTGTGTGAATTGTCCAACATTATTTTATAATATAAATACATAATATAAAATTAAATACAATTAAATTAAATGTCCTGGGTTTTTATAGGTTAGGTACCATGTAAGGTTTAAGATATTTATTTACTTCTCAAAAGATTAATAATCTTTGGTGAGAAACAAAATAAGCTTATTATTATGTTAGTAGTTCGGTACGAGCTATATTATTAAAATTATGTGGGTAGTTAGCAAAAATACATAGCAAAGTAAAGGCGCGCACACTCTATACACAATTTCTGAAATATTAAATAACATATAGGTAATAATGTAAGCTTGACCATGTACCTAAGAGTATTTAATAAAAAAAATGTAACTAGATAAAACTAATTATTTAGTACTGGTAGTATTAATTAGTACATGATAATCAATTATAACTATCACATAATATTAACTACGAATTCGTGGTAGCTGTAGAAAGTTTGCTCAATAAGCCTTACCACCAGTGACTATTTCCATGACAACTAACCAAACACCATACCAGTGACTATTTCCATGACAACTAACCAAACACCATACCACTTACCACATCTTAAATTTCATGTTGTATTTAACTACATAATAATGCACAAATCCCCTTTTTCAATTTAACGAACCTATCCATCTACGGTTGTCTGGTAGAGATCGCTATTGAGCGATAAGACCGCCAAATTGTCACATATCTTGTATTATTATTTTTTATCTTATTTGTTTTATTTTTAAGTGTGCCATAAAAGTATTATATCCACCACTGAAAGGGCTGTTTGGGGATCAACCAGCACCATCCACCACCTTATACCGACCAGCTTTATACCATTTGTAACATGTGTGTCCTGAACCTTACCTTCATTGCGCCCGTAATGAACATGATTGATAGTCTCTAATGATGTGGAAATGGTTGATAGTGGCTGTGGAGAGCTGATAAGATTGACACGTCACGGGACGCCTGTTTTATAATCAAAAAAAACCTAACCTAACCTGACCTATCCTAACCTAACCTAATAAAAACCAAAAAAAATAAACCCAACCTAACCTGACCTAACCTAACCTAATAAAAAAAAACTATTTTTGTATTGATTAAAAGCTTGTTTCGAGTGTTAAGAGGTCTGATCTACCTACACCTAAGATTTTCTTAATGATGAATACATCAATTGTAAACTATTTTTTATTCTATAATTTAGATCAATATAGAAGCTTTATCATATAAAATTCATATCACTAGTGGCACTTATATTTTTATAAACGACCTTGGAAGGGATACCTACAGAACAAGTCGTCACAACTTAGTGCAGGATCTGCAATTATCTAATAAATAAATAATGCTGGACAATTCACACAGCATCATCTAGCCCCATGGTAAGCAGAGCTTGTGTTATGGGTACTAGATAACTGATATACATAATACAATACATTACATAGATAGATATTTTTTATTATACATAGAAAACGACCAGAACACCCGGAACAAATATCTGCAGATCGTACACACAATTGTTCCGAGGCGGGAATCGAACCCGCAACCTCCTGCGTCGCAGGAGGACCTTCGCCCACCGCGCCACAACGGTCGTCATCTAATCTAATAGATCTAACAAGCCTAGTAACTCTCCTAGTTATATCGTAGTTTATATTTATTTATTGTTATTTATAAGCTACTGTTAAAATAAATAAATAATGCTGGACAATTCACAGAGCATCTAGGCATAGCTTGTGTTATGGGCACTAAGACTTTTCATGATGGCGATGACTTAAAACAATACATTACATACATAGATAGATATTTTTTATTATACATAGATAGCGACAAGAACACCCGGACCAAATATCTGCAGATCGTACACACAATTGTCCCGAGGTGGGAATCGAATCCGTAACCTTCTGCGTTGCAGGTAGAACTACGCCCACCGCGCCACAGAGGTTGTCAAATAGTTCTTGCATAGGACTTAAATAGTTCTTGCACAGGATTGTCAAATAGTTCTTGCATAGGACTTAAATAGTTCTTGCAAAGGATTTTCAACTAGTTCTTGCATAGGAACAGTCCAAACCCTCCGGTTAGGCTGTGGTAAGTTAAGTGAGGTGTTCTCGGAAAAAATCCGACTCTTCACAAAAACAAAATGGTGGTTCTTTAAAATGTCTGTTCTTCAAACAGTCATTCATTTTGCGCTGATAAGATTGTCAAAATGAACAACAAGTTGCGCAAAGATCGCTTCCCCTTTTTGTGTTTTGTTTTGACAGCAATGATGTAGTAGTAGTTGGTTACTTTTAATCGTTTCGGTTGCTCCGGTTGCTTTATACGGCCACACTCACCATACTACGCAGTAGCGACGCTATAATAAGTCATTGAGACAGCAATGAAAGGCTAATAAGATACCAAATAAACGAAAGACTCAATAGCCACCACAATTGTAGGGGTAGATTCCACTATTATTAAAACGAATACCACAGTAATGGTATTCGTTTTAATAATAGTGGAATTGGGTCCTCGGTGTTGTATTAAAACATTATTTAAAGACCTCCGATGTGTTCCTACTGTTTTTTTTTTATTAGATTAGGTTGTTTTCGACTATAGATTTGAAAAATAGCCGTTGAAAAACGTTGTGCCGAACCTCCTGTATTATATAGTAGTAACAAAAGTAATGGTAACCCACAAAAAATACAGTTTGTGGTGACAGACATTGCCCGTGCGAGGTCTATACAAGAGTTGAGAGATGAGATGAAGATTCATCCAGCCTTAGTCTATTCAGTCAGATGTACGGGTATTTTTGCCGCTGCGTATTTTTGGCTGCATTTTAATTCCATTCAAAAACAAAAGAAAAATAACCAGAGAGCGGCACAAATAGTATC
This sequence comes from Eupithecia dodoneata, assembly GCA_947044415.1. Taxonomy (NCBI): domain Eukaryota; kingdom Metazoa; phylum Arthropoda; class Insecta; order Lepidoptera; family Geometridae; genus Eupithecia; species Eupithecia dodoneata. The sequence continues at coordinate 5,193,684 of OX345678.1, forward strand.
TCTTGGCGCGGTGGACAAATGTTTGTACTGGGTGTAATGTGTGTTCTGGTCGTTTTCTTTGCAAGTATAAGCTACAAACTTGTCTACAACTCCTACATGAGAAACGCACCGTAAATGTTCAGATTAACATTTTACGAGCACGTAAAACCGTTTAAATGAGAGGAAGTAAATAAGTACATTACGAAGTTACCTGAGCACTGCTCAACTCTACCATACCCGTAATAAGGGCTAAATTGCTACTTTCAAATTCTCAAGTTTGGGTGTAATAAGGTAAAGTTCTCTACATTACAAGCTGGTTTGTACTTTTCTATATTATATTTTTATGAAGAGTTTATCTCGACATGTTGTTCATATCGACGGTGGAAAGGAATAACTTTTTAAGCAACATTTTTGCAAAAATAAGTAATAAACTTTCGTTGGATATTAGAGCTGTATGCATTATCTTATTAGTCCGCTGGATCCCACTGTTGGACAAAAACCTCTCTTCCTTCCCGTTGCAGGACAAGCGAGATTAGAGCTTTTTTGTTTTTTAATATTATAAAGGTTGATAAAGCTTTTGAAATATCATATTTATGTTCATAAAAGTAATTTATATTGGGATATTTATATGTTTTGAGTTTTGAGTAAATTTTTGAATTTTCCAATATTAAATAATGTATAAACTCGAAAATCCCGTAATAAATAAATAACTTTAGTATAAAAATTGAATTTATCAACAGCTGTGAAGGAAAAATTCTATAAAAATTTATTGAACTGGATGAAAATAATTAGTACTAAGTCACCTTAAGACATCACGCCCAAAGAAAATAGAAACACTCCGTTAGTCTCTTCGACCGAACGAGAGCCCGAGTGCACCTATTATATACTCGTACTTGTCCTGTCTCGTTGCTGCGCGACAATTGTGTAATCCCGACTAAAGACCGCCCCATCACCGCCGTACGCTTGAGACTGAGACGGCTTTGAGCCATGGGATGGACGCCATCTTAGTTTAAAATTTGACTTGTTGAGCGGCCTCGGGACAAATATTTGTACGATCTGATAGTACATACTCGCCGCTCGCGTACCGAAGGGTTGACTTTGGGTTGGTTGGTCACCATTCTTATCGATGGTAAGTGACGTTGTGGCCTGTAATGTGACGAAGGTCTAGCTCCAAGTCAAAATTCAGCGGTTAGTTTTCCCAAATCCATCTCAGCTCTTTCACAAAGATCAGAATCTTATTAGTAATCATCATCATCATCAGTCTATAGTCCACTGCTCGATATGCCTCCCCTAATGAGCGCCATAGCGCCATAGTCATAGCCTGTCTTCAGCTAGCCGCACCCAACATGTAGAAATATAATTACTTAATTCATAAGGGTGACATAATTATTTAATAGCCTGTATAAAAATAATAAGAGATTTAAAAAAAACACTGTGTGATGCCCCAGGCCGAAGCTGGTTTGCATGTAATTCGCATGTTCTCCGCCAGATAGCGTTTTATTAGAGCTATAAATATTTAAAATGTGTCCCTTGACGCCATACGAGGCTGTAAAGTTAAATTCTGGGTAATCTTAAAAACCTTATTTATATTCTTATGCCGGTGTGAGCTTCGTGGTATCGATACAAATAATTATGTGAAAAAGTGGAAAACTAGATTTATTTTATTCGAATAAACGTGAGTGCAATATTAGGTAAGTAATGCGCTTGAATTTTGAAAAATTCCTAAGTACATAAATAAAAGTAATAAATTAATTTGCTGTTTCGGTATTCTCATAAATCGAGGTCACGACTTCTTTCGCGACTTTTCTTTAACTCTCATGGTTTTGGATTTGACCATCCACTCCCACCCTTCGACATCTTAATGTCGATGCTCCCACCTCATAAAGCCACCCTGTACGAGTATAGTTATTCCGTGGTTTTATCCAGGTACTTGAAACGGATGGGCAAAAAATGTGTAAATAATTTGGCGTTTCTAAAAACTTAATTTTAAATTTTTATAAAATACAACTTCCTCGCGTCATTTCATTCTGTATATAAAACCGGAGAAATCATTACATCTGACTACGATTGGCGAAGATATGGAATAACATAGGCATACACATAAAACAACATACAGTCAAATTGAACGCTCTTTACTTTTTGTCAGTTGAAAATGAGGGTTAGTTCCACTATGCACGAGTCCCGCTTTGCTCGGATTCTAAAATACCTTACAAAAAGTGCCGCTATGCTACGAATTTCTCATCATCATCATCATCATCATCATCATCAGCCTATAGCAGTCCACTGCTGGACATAGACCTCCCCCAATGAGCGCCATAGAGCCCTGTCTTCAGCTTGCCGCATCCAGCATCTACCTGCAGTCTTTCGTAGGTCGTCATCCCACCTGGTCGGAGGGCGTCCTACACTACGTTTACCGAGTCGTGGTCTCCACTCAAGAACACGTTTGTCCCATCGAATTTCTCAGTTCTACCTTAAACAATGGAAGGTACAGTTCGTTAGAAAAGTGATTCTAAAGAATACTCTTTAAGCTAGCTTTTTGTCAGTTGAAAATGAAAGGGACCGGAATGAACGTCGCCTATATATACTCCACAGGAGGGGGGAGGGTCGAAATGGGCTTAAAATGCCTCTATATCACGGACCCGTCCCGTCACTGCTCTGGCTACCCCGACACTGATAAATAGGCGACAAACCACTCGTCATCTTGTCCAGGGTTAGTTTATTACGTGGAAATTGCTTTTGCCTCGAGGTCAGGTTGTACGATCAAGTTTGTGACGCAGAAAGTTCTAATTGAGGTACCTACCTATGTACCAGCCAATTACGTAAGTCCCGGTGGGACATATAGGTAGGTAAGTAGGTACTAGACATGAGCGTACGTACGTACCTAGGTGTACATCTATGTATACATCTGACAGAGAACCAAGGTTATCGACATAACTCAAAGAATTAGCAAGCTGAAGTAATAATAATAAATAAATAATGCTGGACAATTCACACAGCATAATCTAGCCCATGGTAAGCAGAGCTTGTGTTATGGGTACTAGATAACTGATATACATAATACAATACATTACATAGATAGATATTTTTTATTATACATAGAAAACGACCAGAACACCCGAAACAAATATCTGCAGATCGTACACACATTTGTTCCGAGGCGGGAATCGAACCCGCAACCTCCTGCGTCGCAGGCGGACCTTCGCCCACCGCGCCACATCGGTCGTCAAGTGAGACCGATTTCTGTATTCTATTATTCGAAGAACCGATGGCCGCTGGGGCAAACGTTTTCTTGAGTGGAGACCATGACTCGGTAAATGTAGTGTAGGACGCCCTCCAACCAGGTGGGATGACGACCTGTCGGGCTACACTACGTTTAATAATAGAATACAGAAATATAATACAATACATGCAGTGGGTATTTAACCCTAATTCCTACCACAACTTTTCTCTACCCATTAAAAACATTTTTATTCAATCTCATTTTACTTAGACACAACCACAATGCATCGTTCACATAATGTGTGCCGTCTCTGAGCGCTCCCATTAAGAACACACACATCAAGCTCTCATGAATAGAGCAGGAGATCACGGTACAAAACTTCACCTTATCTAATACCTTTTCGATTCTTTGTCTAACCACAATGCATCATATACTTTTTATTTTAAATTTGAAAGATACAAAAAACAATTAAAACACAGCAATAACTCAGCCCTAGAACAAGAGGTCAGAAAACTAAAACCTTACCTCATGGATTTTTTATTCTTACGAACCCTTTATTAAAACGTTATTTACTAAAACGGTTGCTAAGTAGTGTTTCAATAGTAATTCATCGTTTCACTTAGCTAGTAGGTATTCAGGTTATGTGAAGTAACGCCCTCACGAACACTTAGGTACCTATACAATACAATACAATTATTACTCTTTATTGCACACCAGATAAATAACAGATGCACAAGACAGGAAAAGAAAAAAAACAAATACAAATATGTTGTACAATGGGCGGCCTTATCGCTATGAGCGATCTCTGCCACCATTGGATGGACATGAAGTGTTAGAACAAGTATAGACGGTGGCGTGTTATACAGAATACCTATAGTATTTACGAAACATTTTTAATAAAATTTCACGTGATAAAACAGCGTGAGACTATAATGAGTATAGTCCCACGCTGTTTTATCGCTTATCCCTGGCTGGTTTATAATGAGGTAAGAATGCCTAACGCGGCCGTGACTCTAACATACAGTTCTAGATTCCACGCTCATATGGGAGCCCCATTCAATGGAGTGCAAACAACGGATGCAGTAACGTGTTAGAGATGGACCTGTCTTTCTTTAAATAGAATTTATGATGAGGTAAGAATGCCTAACGCGGCCGTGACTCTAACATACAGTTCTAGATTCCACGCTCATAAGGAGCCCCATTCAATGGAGTGCAAACAACGGATGCAGTAAAGGGTTAGGGATGGACCTGTCTTTTTTAAAATAGAATTTATTTGTTTATATGCAGGGCTGCGCACGCGTTTTTTGTAAAATAAATAGACTATTTATTAAACCGCGAATATCCATGTCTCAGCTTCGTAGGTCATATCACATCTACGGAGCTGAGACGTGGACACTCACGGTAGGACTGGTCTACCAGTTCAAGTCGCACAGCGAGTTATGGAAAGAGCTATGCTCGAGGTCTCTCTGAAGGATAGGATTCGTAACGGATACATTCAATAGAGAACCAAAGGTATCGACATAGCTCTAAGAATTAGCAAGCTGAAGTGGCGGTGGGCTGGCCATATCTCGCGAAACCGACCACCGTTGGGGCAAACATGTTCTTGAGTGGAGACCACGACTCGGTAAACCGGTGTAGGGTACCCTCCGACCAGGTGGGACGCTGCGACAGACTGCAGGCATATGCTGGATGCGTCAAGCTAAAGACAAGACAAACAATTTGATAGTATAAATTACTATCAAATAAGAAATATGTAAAGTGTTTTTGATTTTCTGTTCACTTCAATTTTTTGTCACTGGTGGAAGAAGTGAAAGTAATTAACTATGGATGGTTTATTGCTATTTTCCAAAATAAGCGTCTAAACTTTATTGTTTTTTTTATAAATAATGTTTCTATTAGTTAGTGGCATCTTGATTGCTGTATACATAGCTCTATATACCTATAGTTACCTTTAACACTTTGACTGCTGAAATCACACGGTATGTGTTTTCTACAAGTGACTAATATGCGTAAATCCTCACTAGCGCAGCGGCTGAGAAAATACAGATCTATGTGACTCAGCACAGCCGTAATATTTTTCGAACGAAACGCATGTGCGGCGCAACACAACCGCTGTGTAGAGCGGCAGCACGAATTTTTTAGGTTAAAAAAAAGATTGCAGTCGTCGAAAAAAAATCGCAGTCAAAGTGTTAAAATAATTGTAAACTGTTTGTGAAACAATAAACGAAAAATTAATAAATAAATATGATACCCGCGGGCTACAACTACATAATGGAGTACATCTATTAAATTAGTAGATTACCTGCGTTGCAGCAGAAATTTATCTCGTTAAATTTTCCTTTGTTACGCGCGACCACTTAGAGCTCCTGTGGTGTGTAGCAGCCTTTACCCTTCATCTGCCAACTGAATTAATTACATTTAACGACCCTTGCAGAAAGCTTTTGTAATGCATAATGTTATTACAGGCCTAGGAGAGGCCACAGCTATGAGCGTTTGTACGCACTAGCAGCTATTCGAACTGACATGGTTCGAATAGCTGCTAGTGCGTACAAACGCACTAGCAGCTATTCATCATTATAATCAGCCTATAGCAGTCCAATGCTGGACAAAGGGGAGGCCTTTTTCCAGCATTGGACTGCTATATAGGCCAATGAAAAAAAATCGAAATAATGAAAAAGATAAAGAAATCGATGAACAGAATCATGCACTCGACAAAAATGTTCAACCATGCGCGCCACGACAAATTGTGTCGTCGGTTTTGTCGTGGTTTTGTGTCATATTTGTATTAATAGAACGAGACAAAACTATCGCGAGCAATGTCCATCTTTGTTCGGATGGACCAAGACTAAGGACTATCTCTTGAGATCTTTCAGGAGTTAAAACTGTCTAGATTAGACTCTTGGAATTACGCGCCAACGCTGTAAGCCAAGAAAAGGAATAAAACCATGTCAAGAGTAATTGAGACTAAATCATCATCAAAATCACTATTGGCTTATCTATGACATTGACAAAATATGGTTGGTTTATTAGCCAACCACCCTTTGTACACATTAATGGTTTTAGTAAAATATTATAATTAGATATATAACCAGTTTATGCCCGCGGTTTCACACGCCAAGTGTTAACACTTTGACTGCGATTTTTTTTCGAAGACTGCGATCTTTTTTTTAACCTAAAAAACTCTACACAGCGCTTGTGTTGCGCCGCACATGCGTTTCGTTCGAAAAATATTACGGCTGTGCTGAGTCACAAAGATCTGTATTTTCTCAGCCGCTGCGCTAGTGTGGATTTACGCATATTAGTCACTTGTAGAAAACACATACCGTGTGATTTCAGCACAAGTTTAAAATATCTATGGGAACTGAAGTATAAAAAGTACATGGCAAACTATGTTTGATTTCAGGCTTAAAGATACATCTATGAAAAATTTCAGCCTGAACCATTCAGTAGTTTTGGCGTGAAGAAGTAACAAACATCCATCCAAACTTTCGCATGTATAATATTAGTGTGAATCACCAAAATTCAGTGCCTTGCACCAAAGTTTGCCATGACTAAGTTAGAGGTGACGCCATATTTGTTTCAAGCCATTTCTCGAAACAAATATGTCGTCACCTCTATCGTCTCCTATCGCCACGAAGTGTTGGATAAATTCGGCGTCGGTTTCGGTTACCCGCATAGAAGTAAGGTTATCAGAAAAGAGATTATGGATATATTAATGATCATAATTTACATAATTTTATACCATTTGATTTTTTTTATTTAATTTTATATATCTTACATGATTTGTTTTAATTTAATTTTATGTTATTTCATTGAATGGTGATCGAATTTGAATTGAGTAGGCTGTAGTAAGAATACTAACATTTAATTTAAGAGATATTTCTGCCACTTACAAATAATTATGAATAAATTTTGATTCATTATAAGAATTTTATTTTATTTTTTTATTTATATTATGTACGGCAGCCTTACCTACTTGCCGCGTACCATTTTATTAGCAATAGCCTTCAAAACGCCTTCAAGAATAAACTCGTCAACTGGTTACGAGACAAAAATAACAAACTAAAAAAAAGTTACGCAATGAATAAATACAACATCATAATTATGCTATAGACACATCAGCATGTGACTGATGTGTCTATAGCACACGCTGCTCGTCTATTAACAATAATAAATAAATTTTGGGCCGAAAACCCGAATTAACACCAATATTCAGCCCAACACTATTAACATAATCCGCACTATCAAGAGTTTTTAGCAAATTAGTACCGAGAACCCGAATGTACCCCAAAATTCAGCCCAACACTATTAACATAATCCGCACTATCAAGAGTTTTTAGCAAATTAGTACCGAGAACCCGAATGTACCCCAAAATTCAGCCCAACACTATTAACATAATCCGCACTATCAAGAGTTTTTAGCAAATTAGTACCGAGAACCCGAATGTACCCCAAAATTCAGCCCAACACTATTAACATAATCCGCACTATCAAGAGTTTTTAGCAAATTAGTACCGAGAAATCGAATGTACCCCAAAATTCAGCCCAACACTATTAACATAATCCGCACTATCAAGAGTTTTTAGCAAATTAGTACCGAGAACCCGAATGTACCCCAAAATTCAGCCCAACACTATTAACATAATCCGCACTATCAAGAGTTTTTAGCAAATTAGTACCGAGAACCCGAATGTACCCCAAAATTCAGCCCAACACTATTAACATAATCCACACTATCAAGAGTTTTTAGCAAATTAGTACCGAGAACCCGAATGTACCCCAAAATTCAGCCCAACACTATTAACATAATCCACACTATCAAGAGTTTTTAGCAAATTAGTACCGAGAACCCGAATGTACCCCAAAATTCAGCCCAACACTATTAACATAATCCGCACTATCAAGAGTTTTTAGCAAATTAGTACCGAGAACCCGAATGTACCCCAAAATTCAGCCCAACACTATTAACATAATCCGCACTATCAAGAGTTTTTAGCAAATTAGTACCGAGAACCCGAATGTACCCCAAAATTCAGCCCAACACTATTAACATAATCCGCACTATCAAGAGTTTTCAGCAAATTAGTACCGAGAACCCGAATGTACCCCAAAATTCAGCCCAACACTATTAACATAATCCGCACTATCAAGAGTTTTTAGCAAATTAGTACCGAGAACCCGAATGTACCCCAAAATTCAGCCCAACACTATTAACATAATCCACACTATCAAGAGTTTTTAGCAAATTAGTACCGAGAACCCGAATGTACCCCAAAATTCAGCCCAACACTATTAACATAATCCGCACTATCAAGAGTTTTTAGCAAATTAGTACCGAGAACCCGAATGTACCCCAAAATTCAGCCCAACACTATTAACATAATCCGCACTATCAAGAGTTTTTAGCAAATTAGTACCGAGAACCCGAATGTACCCCAAAATTCAGCCCAACACTATTAACATAATCCGCACTATCAAGAGTTTTTAGCAAATTAGTACCGAGAACCCGAATGTACCCCAAAATCAAGCCCAACACTATTAACATAATCCGCACTATCAAGAGTTTTTAGCAAATTAGTACCGAGAACCCGAATGTACCCCAAAATTCAGCCCAACACTATTAACATAATCCACACTATCAAGAGTTTTTAGCAAATTAGTACCGAGAACTCGAATGCACCCCAAAATTCAGCCCAACACTATTAACATAATCCACACTATCAAGAGTTTTTAGCAAATTAGTACCGAGAACCCGAATGTACCCCAAAATTCAGCCCAACACTATTAACATAATCGTGTTGAAAATGCAGAATTTTGAGATTAAAAGCTTTAATGGTACCTTCTATTGTAAAGATAATTATCTCTTAAGTGAAAATATCTTGCTATTACGCTATGATAGATATGTAGAATTGGTGAAGCACCTATTTAATTTATCTTGTAGATTATTAAAACCAGAGCTGGCAGACGTAATGACGTAAAAAATAAAATTAAAACCAGTCTTAAACAGACTCTAGGATTTCTAGTATAAAAACAACTCTAAAGAAGATTCTTCTTCTAAGAAATGCATCACATATTTCTTATTACTTAACAAAACGTACTTAACAAAAATCTCAGAATCTGTGCATTCGAATTTTTAAGTGTTTAGATAGCTATCCGACGATTAAAATACGGGGTGTAACAAAAAGTAAGGTCCAAACTCTCAAGGGGTTCAGTTTCGACAATTGACCACGGTGGTGAACGACCCGCGAGATCATTCAGAGTTGGAGACGCGCCTTGGATGCGCTAGGTACAAATTCATTTTTCCTCGTTTCTATAATAATAACGCACATGCATCAGTTATTGCCTAGACTAGTACCATTTATTCGAAGACTAAAATTCGAGATATATAATATATATAATATATATATAATATATTATTATATATTATATTATTATTATTATATTATATTTGTCCCGTTTTCTGTGAGTGAAGCTGAATCCCCCTGAAAGTTTGGTCCTAACTTTTTGTTACACCCTGTCACAGAATCACTATATAGTAAGTACTAATAACGTACATCGGAGGTTTTAGAATAATAGTATAAATATGTTGTTCTGCATTGTTTTGTTTGTTTTGTTGGTGTTGATTTAATTATATCAAAATTAATTATGACTAACATAATAATTACGAGATTTGGATCCGCTGATGCCATAATTAATATTGGAGTCCATTGTTCTCGAATGTGGGTTTGAATGTTTACTATTCATTCCTTTGCCAAGCGAATTCTGAAAGTTCAGCTCTCATCGTCTCCTACACAATACATTGACGTGAATGTATCTATCACAATGTATATATAAACAGTATAGACACTTATTACTTATTATAAATTATCAGAGCGTCTGGTAGAAGCGACGCGTGACATACCAGCTCAAGAACTGGTGTGTATCTAACGCAACGCATGAGCATTGCCATACAGCGCAGCAATGCAGCAATGTATGCGGAAAATTCGCCGAGAACAATTTGTCGAACACAATTCGTCGAGAACAATTCGCTGAAAACTCAGGTTAGGTAAGTAAGTTAGGTTAGTTAGAGTATGTTAAAATTAGGCAAATTGTGTTTTCGGAAAATTGTGCTTATACCGATACTTTAGTACCGATACCAATGAAGTACCGGTACTTACAGGTATCGGTAAAATTTATATCGTTACCAATGATAGTATCGGTACTACTTCAAAATCGGATGAACTGGTGTACTTGAAAATATCGGTATTCCAAGCTCTGCTTGCAAGTAACGAGCAACACATCTGCTAATTTGTGTTGTATTGTGCGTAGCTTCATGCCCTTGAACCATTGTGTGGCTTGAAGGTTCCCTTGTCATTGACAAATGAATCCCGCTAAACAATGGAAGGCTTTTTACGTACTATCATACAAACTTGTCGACATGGTGTCGTCATTTCTAATTTTATAAAACAAGAGCGACAAGCCAAAGACAGCAGATCAGGCAAGATATTGATAGGGCTACGCTTCAAAGGGGACTTCTACTAAAGTGACATTTTAAATATTTTTCCACAGTATAGAAATTAGCGTGGAAGGCCCAGGATGAGATGGCGGGATGAGCTCGAGGTACATCTTCCATCATGGCCTGTTGCAGCGTTGGATCGCGAGGAGTCGAAGGAGAAAAGGGAGGCCTTTGCCCAGCAGTGGGACAATAATGACTTAAAATAAAAATAAATAAAATAATAGAAAGTAACTAGCTATAAATTAATAGAACTTTGGCATCTATTGTAATATTAGTTGTAGGATAAATGGCTAAAAATCGAAACCTTTGGTTTAATCGTCATAGCTAAGATGATTAGATATAATATGTTTATAGTTTTAACTTGAAATAGTAAATTAAGCATATTATTAACTTTATTGTATATAGCCACCTAGCATTTAACTTTAAATTTATGTTGTAATACCCTTGCAGGGTGCATGTTGGACTTATATATATTTTTTAAGAACTTTTGTACACATGAAAGCAATAAATCATTGAGTATTGAAACATAACTTGATTGTGTAAATAAAACTAAAAACCTGACGGAACTGTACTTGGGATTAAAAACCTATGTTTGACGACCGACGTGGCGCGGTGGGCGAAGGTCCGCCTGCGACGCAGAAGGTTGCGGGTTCGATTCCCGCCTCCGGATAAATGTGTGTACGATCTAGATATTTCTTCCGGGTATTCTGGTCGTTTTCTATGTATAATAAAAAATATCTATCTATGTAATGTATTGTATTATGTATATCAGTTATCTAGTACCCATAACACAAGCTCTGCTTACCATGGGGCTAGATAATGCTGTGTGAATTGTCCAGCATTATTTATTTATTTATTAGAGCATCATAAATTATGAATGCGAAGTTTTGAATGTTAGGTGTTATACATGTTGTATATGATATTACCTAACAAAGGTAAAGTAAATCATATAACACAATAAAATTAGTCGCCAGCTTTTGGCGTCAAAATAATACTCATAACAAAAATATAGTATATAAATAAAACTCCACGTATAAAACTCCATTAGAAGGAGAGAAACCAAAGTTAGCTTCAACAAACCGGAATATGGAAAAATAATATTGACTTAGTATTCGTAAAAAATGGTAAGAAATGTGTCTCTCGCTCTGAGGGCGGCATTGAGCACTACGGTGCGTATATTATCATAATGTCTCTGCTGCGGCCGTCTGAAATACTCCTAATACAATAAAGTGGATAAGAAAGGGTATTGATAAAATAACACGAGTTCCGTAGGTATTATTTCGTTGGTATAACTCAATGTATTACATACGTAAATCGAGTTAGTTGCAAAAATTACCGACAGTCGGTGGATGGAGACGGCTCAGGACCGCTATTTGTGGTGTTGTATGGGGCTATGTCCAGCAGTGGCCGATTGTGGGCTGACATAATGATGTTTACGGCTAGTGTAGGCCCGTAGCCGGTCAATTGTATTTTATTTACCTATTCATGTATTTTTGATCAAATAAATTATTATTCCACTCATTTAATTAAATTCTCGCATAAAATACATTTTTTACTATAGAAAATACAATAAAATATTATAAAACTATTCTACAGTAAAAAATATATCAAAACGGTAGATCACCGACCGCGAAGCTAGGCTCAAGCGGCCGGTGACTAGGGCTGCAGAGAAAGGAACTTCCTGACGATACGTGCCGAGTCCAAGAGTACCGCCTTCTGGATCTGGCCCTTGATCCAACTGCCTAGCGAGAGTCTCTTCAGGTGTTGATCGAGGCTCTTCGCTATTACGCCGTTAACCGAAACGACTATCGGGACTATAGTCGCTGAATCTACATCCCACATGCTGACAACCTCGTTAGCCAAGTCAAGATATTTGCTAAGTTTATCTTTCTCAGCTCTAACGAGGTTAGCATCATGCGGTATGGTGACATCAGCGAGCACCGCCCTCCGTTCTAACCGATCTATCAGGACAATATCAGGCTTATTCGCAAGAATAGTCCTGTCCGTAATGATAGATCGGTCCCAATAGAGCGTGGCACGGCCATTTTCAAGAACTGGCGCCGGTGTGTACTTATAGTACGGAACTTCAGGACCAGTAAGGCCATATCGGAGAGCAAGTTGCTGGTGTATAATTTTGGCTACTTGGTTGTGTCTGTGCAAGTACTGAGAGTTAGCAAGGTGCGAACCACCCGAAAGTATATGACGGAGGTATATGTCGGGTCTCCCCAGGAAGATGACACGCTCGACAAATATCGATCGTGCCGTCTTTCATGATATACTTTCGATAATTGTTCGTCTTTACCACCTCGTCCATAATTGCACAGACAAAACCTTCGGTTTCCCCAAAGAGGTCACCAAAGCGTAGCCAGTTCACTGAGCTTAGGAGATCTACATCAGGTCCTGTGAGAACCTTGTAGAATCTCCCATGCAGCTCTTTGCTCTCCCATATAGTCTTCCGGTCCTGGATGCTCATCACCACAGGTTTGCGCCAGTTCTCGTTAGCCAAGGAGAGAGGGGTAAGGTTCTTATCTACTGCAACCACATCGCGATGCATCTGGTATTCAACTTGTAAAAAGTGATTTCTGAGATTGCATACCTCACGGTTGGGTAGGGTCTTGGCGTTTAAAAAGCCTCGACCACCACATTTCCGTGGGATATACAATCTCATTACCGAAGATCGAGGGTGTCGCATGCGATGAGTGCCTAAAAGTTGACGAACCCTACAGTCCAAGGCTTCTAGTTCAGTCTGAGTCCATCTTAGTATGCCAAACGTATACGTGAGCAATGGCATAACCCAGCCGTTGAAGGCTCGCACCTTGTTGCCGCCTGACAAAAAGCTATTTAGCACTTTTTTGAGGCGACAAAAGAAGCGCTCCTTCACCGACTGCTTTATGTCTCCGTCCACAATACCCAACGCTTCTGGCATACCAAGGTACTTGTAAGTTTCGCCCTCCGAGAGTGATTTCAGGGATATTGTCTCTGAAAGCTGTAAATTATCAGAATTTACAACTTTCCCTCGCTGTATTTGTATGACCGCACACTTATCGACACCGAACTCCATGTTAATAGCACTACTGAATATCTGTGTGATATTCAGAAGGGCCATTAACTGTGTTTTATTCGGCGCGAACAGTTTGAGGTCATCCATATACAGCAAGTGAGAGACGATCTCACCATCTCTCCGAGGGCGATAGCCTATTCCCGAATCCTTCAGTAGAGTACTGAGCGGATTCAGAGCCAGGCAAAACCACAAGGGACTCAGACTGTCGCCCTGGAATATACCCCTCTCTATCCTTATCTGATCATTGTTGGCAGGTAGGTCCACTCGGCTCCCTGGATGACGAAGAACAGTGGTCCACTGTCTCATACATGATCCCAAGAATGATCTTAGAGTAGTATCGACTTTATACAACTCTAAGACCCTCTCAAGCCAAGTATGAGGCACCGAATCATAAGCCTTCTTATAGTCTATCCAAGCAGCCGACGTTCCGAAGTTCCCTCTGCCACGTTTGACCTGTTGACTAATGGCCATGTCAATGAGGAGGAGCTCCTTAGTACCACGGGACCCAACCCTACATCCATTCTGAGCAGGTGCCAAAATATTGTTTGTAACAATATGAGTGTTAATTTTGGTGGTCAAAATGGATGTAAGCAACTTGTAGATGGTGGGTAAGCACGTTATGGGTCTATAATTCTTTGGTTCCGCAGTACTACCAGATTTATGGAGCAGGACAGTTACACCCGTCGTCATAAAATGTGGGAGTGACCCGATCTCAATCGCTTCTTGGAATTGTGCAGCCAAAACCGAATGTGAGCACCGAAACCATTTCAACCAAAAGTTATGCAATCCATCCGGGCCAGGACTTTTCCAGTTTTGAACCGAGCGGATTGCATTACTTATATCTAACCGTGATATGGTTATAGCATCCATGGTTTCGATGTTTTCACATTCAGCACTGACCACATTCATCCATTCCGCTTCCGTGTGTCCAACCGGTATGGACCAGATGCCTCGCCAAAAATTATTTCCGGTTTCGACATCCGGTACCTGCCCTTCAGACACACGTAGATCAGGTTTCTCCCAGTCACGGTAAACTTTCCTTTGATCACTTTGAAAGATGCGATTCTGCCAAAATCTGTTAACTCTCTTTCTAAATCTTTTTATTCGGCTCGCCCACGCATAGACTTTCTGCTTTAGGTAGTCTATGCGCTCTGTGACAGAGGCTAAATAGTCCTGAGGTTGAACTTCAGTTCCGTCAAAAGCTTGTGTCACAAAACGCATAACCCTAGGTCTATGGTTACCCTCCCTAAAGCAGATTAGTTTAGCTATGAGGGTCCTGAACCTACAAATACGCTTCTCTATTCTCTGTTGCCAAGTAGGGATACTGCTAGCCTGGCGCGGAGCACGGTTAGAGTCCGGAAACTTTACCCGCGCAACCTTACAAGCCGCAATAGCCCCACAATAGAGAATAGAGTGCGTATCAGTAAGATCATTACTAGTCATTAGATATGGGACTAGTAATGGGTTCAAGGCCCCCACTACAGCTAAAGCACTTCTATGGGTAGGAAAGCGAGGCAGACGTGGCCTTAAATTTGAATTTCTATAATTTAGAATCGCCTCTTCCAAAGCCCTCCTCCATTGCTCATTATTTTGGGTACTTACCTCAATACTCTCGTGACTGACCTCTTCCACATTGTAATCAGGTTAGGAAATTACTGGTGTTGATGTAATGTGTCGCGGTGGCGACGTACCAACCTGGTTGCACTGCGGATGGTCCACCATTAGAGCACTGAGCGCTTCACGCCGGAGTTGATCAAGTGCAGCGTCATCCAACATTTTTGAACGTTGTATGACCCGTACCTGATCAGATAGTCGCTGCACGTTACAATTGACTGTCGGTTCAAGGACCTGAAACAACGGCAGTATCTTGGACCGGTATGCGGTCAGGTAAGTTCCACCCTCTGTAGCCCTATAGTACGCGCGCATGACGTTCTCGTTTATTTCTTTTGTCCATTTGCGCCGCACTCTTCCATCAGCGGCGGGGGCCGGTCGCGTGGCTGTGCGCCCTGCAGGTCCCAAGCCAGCTGATAGTGGGGGTCGGCCTCGCCGCACAGATGTTCGCGGCGGTCGAGGCGACGGTGGCAGCTCGTCTTCGCTGCTCAACACATCACTCGTCTCAGGCGGCGTTCTAAATTCCTCTTCATCTGAAGACGAGGATGTGGAGCTAGCCGAAGCGGGCTGCGGTGGTGGTGTTTGGTGCGCTTGTGCCGCCCTTGTACGCGCTCTTGTGATCATTTTGTGATGAATTTAGTTACATTCACGCCATTATTAAATAAAATATAAATAAATGTAAAAATTTTCACAAAAAGACGTTTTTTTTTTATTATTATTATTATTAAATTATTATTATTATTATTCGTCATTGTACCAGTTATATTATTATAAGCGCTCATTGTTTTATTTTTTGTTGTATTTTAAACATTATCTGAGATGATGTACAGCGTTACGGGCGATTACCTTCAAAGTATAAGCGCTTTAAAGTAACTCACTAATTAAGTCTCAAATTCAAAGCGACAACTTGCGTCGCTCTAAGTTAGATGCAAGCTGCGCGCTTTTAGAATAGGTCAAAACAGAATAGTTCGTAGGAACCATGTCAAAGTAAATATTTTACGTCACCTTTCTCATACAATTCAATATAAATGAATAAAAATGTCCGACCCCTGTTATGATAGTTCGAAACGGTTATTTCTCATTCATATCGCACTCGTGGAATATACAGTGTGTCCTGTTGAACAATTCTGCGGTGAATCCTGTGATTTTTTAGGGCGGTAAGGTCTAAACCTAGTTTTCACTTCACACAATAATTCACACCACAACAATGGCTCTGAGCCGATTCAAAGTCAGCCAAATCTGTGTAGGTAAATGTTATGAATAAAAAAAAAAAAAAAATGCTGGACAAACACAGCATTATCTAGCCCCATGGTAAGCAGAGCTTGTGTTATGAGTACTTGATAACTGTTATACATAATACAATATATTACATAGATAGATATTGTTTATTATACATAGAAAACGACCAGATCACCCGGAACAAATATCTGCAGATCGTACACACAATTGTTCCGAGGCGGGAATCGAACCCGCAACCTCCTGCGTCGCAGGCGGACCTTCGCCCACCGCGCCACATCGGTCGTCTAATGAATAGTTCAAGTTAAGATTACATCTTATTTCTAAGGTCTACCGTGGAAAACTAGCGCATGACACCCCAACCCCCAAAAATCCCATAAGTCCAGTTACTAAACATCCTGTATATAAATGATACAACAATGTGTCTCTGTAAAAAGAAGAGAAGAAAGAGCTGCCTGGAAGAGCACACTTCTAAGCGATAAGGCCGCCCATTGTTCTAGTCGCATGTAATGTATTTTTATAATGATATCTTATGTACAATTACGTATTTTTTTATTTTGTATGCCTTACTTAGCGTGTTTCTTGAATGCTTTCATAACGCAAGTGCAGCTTTATATTTACGACTAAAGTTTTGCAACCTTCGGAACCATGAAAACTAATAGTAAAGTTTTATGGCATTATCCGACTACTGAAACTATTACAGAAAGGAACCCTAAATTTTAGGTACCAAGGTTAGAACAGATACTTTATCTACCAAAGTCAGAGGCAGAAAAATATCACCGATTTTACTTATACCTTTGCGGAGACGCGGAGTTCGTACTATATACCTTTGTTTTGGCTAACATTTTGTCTTGGCCAGGGTATGTGATCTTTTGTCCTCTAGCTAATAGAGTTGTTGCATATATATTTCTTCTTTTTCATATTAAAATAATCCCAATAATATTATAAACGCAGAAGTTCGTATTTTTGGATGATGAGAGGCCCAGAATAAGACATAGGCTAAATTTATCCCAATCAGTTTGCATGGAATGGAAATAACCTTAAAACTTTTTCATAGAAACAACGCGTGCGAAACCCCGGGCAGAAACTAGTCTTTAATAACCGAGAAAATTACCTTCGTGATACACCGTCAGGCACATCGTCTCCATCACGTGAGATTCTGGTCAAAAGAAGGGTAAACCTACTGATTTTACTCATAGACACAAGCAAGACATTCATTTTGTTACTGCATGGGTTCGTAGCTTTAGCTACGCCGCCGCGCCGTGCAAGCTACGTAGGAGCTACTCTCGTAGCACGTGGAAAGGAGAAAGAAAGAAAATTAATTAATTGATTCACTATGAAGTTACAACTTGTTACTATTATAAACTAAATACAAACTTAACGAAATCAAAATTAACTGTGATTTATAAAAGCAAAAAGTGACTCCATAAAGCGAACCTGTCCAATATGTCCTGTCTCAGCATAATGTTGCTCTAGATCTACACAAGAAGTAGAGCAACGCTGGTTTTCTGACAGAACAAATAAAAAATATATATTTAGATAGAAAATACTTTATTATACCACACAAAATAGAAAAAAAATACAGGAATAAGCAACAGAATAAAGGAAGTATAAAGGGCGGCTTATCGCTGAGAGCGATCTCTTCCAGGCAACCTTAGGATGGAATGGACATGAAGGAACAAAATAGACGGTGGTACTTAATAAATAATAATATATATTTATTATAGAAAAATAGAAATAGAATCGAACAACATAAGATTAACTTAAACACATTATCATAAAACAAAAAAGGGACTAATCTAACACACCTCTCGTTTCCTATAATGTGTATCAAAGCAAACATTCTCATATTTGATTTGATACACGTCTAGGAAAATACACCTATCTTCAGACAGCTCATAATCTGGAAGCCATTAATTTTGCCGCTTTGAACCAGTTTGTTGCTGCACGGATTTGTACCTTGCTACGGCGCAGGCGGGCTTTGGTTACGGCGTAGCAAGCTACGAGAGAGCTACGAGAATGTTTGTTTTGATAGACATTATAGGAAAATACAGAATAAGGTAGGTACCTACATATTAATATTTAGGATTAAAATAAATTAATATTAAATACTGAGTAATTATACGTAAAAAAGTGTGTTGTATTGTGTCTCTATTGTTAGTTATCCGTTGCATTCGAATAAAACATTTATTGTGAAAGAAAAAAAACGCGTATTGTTGTACTTGTATTAAATAAATAAATAAAGCTGCAATCCACATATCATCATCTAGCCCCAAGCCACCCCAAGCTAAGCATAGCTTCTGTTATGGGTACTAGATGACTGATATACTTAATATAAATACCTAAACATAGATAGATATTTGTATTATTCTTACTAAAACAATTTGCGGCCACCATTTCCTACTTCCGATGATTAGTGTGAAAGAAATCTCGTACAAAACCTTCCGCAAACGTGTGTTAGGAATAAACCAGACAAGTGAGAGTCTGACTTGCGTGATGGGTTCTTTACCTCTCCATTTAAACTTGTAAGGCATTTTTATTATCTTGGATTCAATATCTAAGGCGACTCTCATGGACCTCAAAGGGTACCGATGAGACAATTTTGATGATGATAGATAGAAAGAGATAGAGAAACTTTACTGACCAAGCACGGTTACAGCACGGAACAAAAAAGGAGAAAATTGTATAAGAATAAAGAATAATTATTATAAGACTTAATACTTAACAGTAGGAGATATACACCTAACCTGACCATCCACAGGTGGGTGAGTAGGAGGTGTATTATAACTACAAGAAGGTACAGAGCATTAGTCTACAGGTACAACAAACAAATAGTTCAGTAGGCTACTCAGTGTAGGTATGATGATGTTCTTCTAACTGAATTTCAACTACGGCAGTCAGTCTCAACTGAAACTAATGTGCGCAAGACATAATATAATATTATAAGAAACTTTGATTAGTGTGATACCTGCTTATCAATAGACCCATCCACATCTATCTAAGAAACATTGCTTTCCTGGTGGAAAGCGCCGTGGTTGTCATTCGAATTCTCCCGTGCAAGTGTTAAACTGTCGAACGCTTAAAGGTCGGTTTATATCTACAGACATGCGTGCCAGACACGTGCCTTAGCAGACAAAAAAGTATTATACAGTACAGTGTATATAAACGTATTTCTATCTACAGTGCATACAGCGACAGACACCGGCCGTGCTGGCGGAATGAATATTTAGTCTGCGCGGGTCTGACACGCACTGTGCCGGTAATCTTATATTTTATTTTTTTAAGAAGGCATGTCTGTTCGCTTTTCTTTGCACAATGCCCTATGGTGTTTCCTTTGTCAAAAGTTAGTGTGTGTTATAATAAAAATGTAATTTATCTTTTAAACTTTATAGTATTTAACGACATCAAGTGTACCATGTGTACCTACGGTGGTAATATAAACTGAAAAACTGAAACTGATAATCCCGAATACTCAGACGCGACTCAGATTTAAGTCCATTTAAGTTATGTGTTGATTTTATTGACTCATTTTTATTGAAAATTGTCAAAACGCGACTTAAGACGAGCTTAAATGTAAGCGCTGAGTATTGGGTTTTTCTCATATTTATTATTTTCAGGTACCCTAAAAGGTCCAAAATACGAGAGGATTTGTAATAGGGGACATCCGGTGAGCGCGTGACAATGGATTCAAACGAAAATGGAGTAATGTCGAACGCTCGACAAATAATTTGGCAAAAACGTGATGAGAATGAGAAAAAAATGAGAGACAGAAATAACACCGAAGAAGAATTTTTACAAAGGAAATTATAATCAAATGGGTCGGTTCGCTTCAAAGATGATTTAGGTGTGATTTTGTAGTGAGATTGATGTCATTAAAAGTTATTCAACGAAACACGATTAAATCTTTATCATTAGATTTAATTGTTGTTTAATTGTTAGATTGTTGTTTAATTGTTAGGTTGACTTAATTTTGTAAGGAACTGAATGACAATAATTACAAATTCTAAGTGTTTTATATTTGTAACTACTTTAATACTTCTTTGGCTTTATTTATAACCCTCGGACAAGCCGCATAATATTTCAAATGACGTAAGTAAATGTAGAAAACAAAGTTGACTGAAGTAAATATATTGATGAGAAAACGAATTTGAAGAACCTTTTAAAATTAGTCGGAGGTCGATAACGTTAGGCTTATCGGTAGGTACCGGGGGGTGATATGCAAAACACCTATAAATCCCTTGGCAAACCAAATCACACACGGTTTGAACGTATCGAAGCATCCAATTCAGAAATACAATCCAAATTGAACTTTACGTACAGGTAGTTAAGTCTATAAAGTTTACACGTGAAATCTAGGCTGAAAAGCCAACCCACAGGCGTAATTTCGTTGACATGACCTCACGTTGCCTCGTGAAATGGGCCAGAAAACTGACCACTTACGTAGAGCCCGGATTTGTGGCGACATTTCGTCGTATTCACCTTGGTACCACGTATAGGAGCTTACTTATAAAGGGTGTCTTAGAAATGAATTCATTTCTATTTCATTTAGTGGTAGGACGCCCTCCGACCAAGTGGGATGACGACCTTCGAAAGACTGCGATAGATGCTGGATTCGTCAAGCTGAAGACAGGTGCTAAAATTAAAAAGCCGAAATTATTTTGGTTTTTTTATATTTTAAGTTTCGTAGTATTAGGTTTTATGTTCTGTTTATTTCCCAAATAAATGCATAACATGTTTGGGGAGACGTTTAACTTGTGTGCTAATTTGTAGGGAAGGAAGAGAAGTTTGCGATTTAGAAATAAACTCCTCAAATACAAAGTAACCACAAAATAAGTCGTTAGATGTATTATTCAGAGAGAGCTTGTAAACTTTTCAACCGTAAAATCTTTGTGTAAACTGCGATAAGAAATTAAAGGCTTACCTACCCGAATCTCCTTAAATATTTGCAGAGGGAATCTACTTGGTAAAAATAAAGGAAAAAAATAAGGATAAGCGTGAGTATTGAAGTCTTAGACTTGGGTTTTTTTGCTTACAAAATTAATCGTGATTGTATTAACTAAGAGCAGTTTTGGGACTTGGCATGCATGTTCTTCGCGGAAGAATATGACATCACATATTGGTTCCATACATGATACGCCTAGTTAACCGAGCTGTTTATTGTCCAACAAATATTTTATTCATCATCATCATCATCATCATCATCATCATCAGCCTATAGCAGTCCACTGCTGGACATAGGCCTCCCCCAATGAGCGCCATAGCGCCCTGTCTTCAGCTTGCCGCATCCAGCATCTACCTGCAGTCTTTCGCAGGTCGTCATCCCACCTGGTCGGAGGGCGTCCTACACTACGTTTACCGAGTCGTGGTCTCCACTCAAGAACACGTTTGCCCCAGCGGCCGTCGGTTCTTCGCGAGATATGGCCGGCCCACTGCCACTTCAGCTTGCTAATACATACACAAAAAATCGTGTCAACTGCATTCAAACTTAACTGAACTGCAATTTGCGGTTGGATTGCAGTTTAAATGCGGTCCGTCTGTCTAGAGCCTAAGTAATGCCTCCGGCCCTAGGATAAGTTTTGCGTAGTTTACGAAATATTAAAAAGTTTTCTTTTCTTCCATACATTTAGCGCCTTGCAGCGCCCCTACCGGATACTGAGAGAAACTACTTGTTATACAGATGATAGAGTTCCAATAGTTTCATACGAACATGGGCACAGACATGGGTGTAGTTTTTGCATGAATTTTAGTTATTAGATGCATTTTAGACAACTTCTAGAGCAGTAATAGTAAATGAAAACTATTTCCGTTTCAAAATTTAACAAACTCATACCGTCATACTGCGAAAGACTGCAGGTAGATGCTGGATGCGTCAAGCTGAAGACAGGACGCTCTGGCGCTCATTGGGGGAGGCCTATGTAAAGCAGTGGACTAACATAGGCTGATGATGATGATGTCATGCAAAATAAACAACAAAATACCTAAATCATTAAAAGATCTTGACGATAATATATTTTAGGACTAAATTGAAAAATGCTATTATAATATTAACGATTTTATGACAGATAAATTTTGACATTACCTTATTTTACTATTGCGCCTCTCTTACTATTATTACTTTAAAATTTTTGACATCCTAACGCGATGTGGTCATATCGAGATTTAGTCAGAAAGCGATTTAGTCTTAACTGCTATCTAGTCAAATCAATATGTAGTCTTAAAGCTTCTAACCCGTATAAAATTATTTACAATATACCTAGGTTAGAACATTATAAACTACTGTGACATTTGCATGCTATCTTAATTTCGCCCGCCTCGATGAGGCAGGAATGTATTGGAAATACATTCCTGCCTCATCGAGGCCTCATCGAGGCCTGCGACGCAGGAGGTTGCGGGTTCGATTCCCGCCTCGGAACAATTGTGTGTACGATCTGCAGATATTTGTTCCGGTCGTTTTCTATGTATAATAAAAAATAATGTATTGTATTATGTATATCAGTTATCTAGTACCCATAACACAAGCTCTGCTTACCATGGGGCTAGATAATGCTGTGTGAATTGTCCAGCATTATTTATTTATTTATTTTTATTAGGAACTTTTGTACCTACATTACATCAAATAAATGATTTGATACCGTCATACTAGCCTCTCGCACTGAACCCTAGAATAAGAAAAGAACGGTTGCGTAGTTTCCAACGATGTTTATATGTACAAATTCCACTGGGAGCTCACCTTATTGTGTTGTCAGTGCTTAAACAACTTTACTTAATCATGACCTTTCGGCTTTTCCAATTTTAAATGCGTGAAGCACCCTTTGTTGTTCGTTTTCTTTTCTTTTGAAGTTCTGTGCATAGGGACCTATTTCGAGCAGGGTTTATTTATTTTTGCGTGATTGTAAAATGTTCGTTCATCGTATTTGATTTAGGAAAAGATGGTAGATTCTAAACTTCTTAAAGTTGATGCGCACATTTAGATTTTGCTGCTGAATCATAAATTATAGGTCATTATTTACATTAATTTATGATTTTCTCTTAATCAATAATCATTTATTTCGTAACTTTCTTAAAATACACGTCACATTCGTTTTGGCTACACGTAGCAATTTCTTACTTTTCATCATCATCACCATCATCAGCCTATATTAGTCCACAGCTGGACATAGGCCTCCCCCAATGAGTGCCATAGCGCCCTGCCCCTAGCTTGACGCATCCAGCATCTATCTGCAGTCTTTCGCAGATCGTCATCCCATCTGGTCGGAGGGCGTCCTACACTACGTTTACCGAGTCGTGGTCTCCACTCAAGAACACGTTTGCCCCAGCGGCCATCGTACTTACTTAATTTTAATCAATGTATAGGTAATGTGTTCACATTATATGTACATACAACTATCTTTCTTCAATTCTTTCCACTTAAACTACCAGTTGTGTAGTTTGGTTGTCTGGGCGGAACAATCAACGACATTAAATATTCTCCCATGAATGATACATCTACTGATTCCTTTTTTCTGGAAAACGCCTCATTATGTCAACAAAAGACTGTTCGTTTGTAAAGAAAGATTTCTCACTCTTGTTTGATTTTCGTCGGTTATTTGGCAATACATTAATTTAGCAACTAGGTAGCTATATTCAAGTAATTAAAAAGGTAACTTCATAATAATTATACAGGACAATTCACACTGCATCATCTAGCTACCAAGCTAAGCAGAGCTTGTGTTATGGGTACTAGATGGCTACTTAATACAATATATTACATAAATATATATTTTTTATTCTATCAAGATAACGAACAGAACACCCGTAAGCAATATCTGCAGATCGTACGCACAATTGTCCCGAGGTGAGAATAAACCCGTAATCCACTGCGTCGCAGGCAGAACTTCGCCCACCGTGTCACAGAAGTCGTCAGAGACTAATAGGTACTTGTAATTTGGTAAAAATGTTTTCAATCAGTCTGCGGTTCACGGACCGATAATTACGACATGGTCTGGGTGATATTTTCATTTCGGAAATTGCTTTTCATTGTATCTTGTTGACATGTCTCACAAGAATGTTGTCACAGGCTGTCACAGACTGTCACAGTGTTGGCTCGATGTCCACCATGAGGGTAAACACACAGGTATTGACGATGGTCGATTTTGTATCAAAATATTGTAAATATGTGTTTTAATGTAAATCGATTCTGTGTGAACATCTTGTGTGATCTTTATGAATTTTATTTCAAGGGAACTGATGAGTTTACTGGGATCCCCTGGGGGATCGGGTTGGGGGATTCTGGTGGCCGAACCCATTTTTGTTTACCGTAATTATTATTATTAAGTTTAATTGAAGGTCGCTTTTTGTCTTACTCTTATTATAAAATTTTAGAGTTGAAAGAGGCGGGCGATGAAGCTTCTGTTAAACTAAAAAATATAAAATAGTTTAAAAAAAAACGAAAAAACCACGCTTTTATAAATAAACCGATCTAAAAAGTAGAAAATAATTCAAATTATGGATGAGAGTGATAAATAAAAGAAATTATTTTATTGTAAAAAAGCGTGGGGTGCTTTCTGAAAATATTTCTTCAATATCGCTTAGGTACTCCTATCAGTATCTAGTTATGTGAGGCAAGCGTGCGCTGTTGGCAAGAGAACGCAAATACATGTTATCCATGCACCCCACGCTTTTTACATTAAAATAATTTCTTTTATTTATCACTCTCATCCATAATTAGAATTATTTTCTACTTTTTAGTTCGGTTTATTTATAAAAGCGTGGTTTTTTAGTTTTTTTCAAACTATTATTTATTACGTATTAATTTGATTTATTTATGAATCAACATGTATTTATAAGGCGCGGACTCAAGCGCGACCAGAATGTGATGGAAACAGATTTCTAACTGAAACAAAAAACGGTCGCACGTTCACTTTGGCATGGTCTCATCCAATTCTAATCATACACTGACTATACTACCACTAGCTGCGCCCCGCGGTTTCGCCCGCGTGGAAATGTGTCAACTGGTTTATAATCCTTTCTCTTGAATCACTCTATTTAAAGAAACGGCATCAAAATCCGTTGCTTAGTTTTAAAGCATATGTACATAGGGACAGACAGAGCAGGAAGGGACTTTGTTTTATACTACATTTAAGTACATAGTAATAGTATATAATATTTAATAGATAGATAGATAGATAACAGTTTATTATACCACACACAGAACAGAAAAGAATACAGGAATAAACAATAGAATAAAGGAAGTATAAAGGGCGGCCTTATCGCTGAGAGCGATCCCTTCCAGGCAACCTTTGGATGCTTAATCTTCAGCTTACTCTTTTTGGCTGTAAAGCCATAACAACATATTATTGTAAAATAATAAGCTACAACACGTATTTTA
This sequence comes from Eupithecia dodoneata, assembly GCA_947044415.1. Taxonomy (NCBI): domain Eukaryota; kingdom Metazoa; phylum Arthropoda; class Insecta; order Lepidoptera; family Geometridae; genus Eupithecia; species Eupithecia dodoneata. The sequence continues at coordinate 5,219,653 of OX345678.1, forward strand.
AGATAAAATTACTTACCTAAATTAAATTATTAATGAAGGAAACACGGTTATAAATCGAACCCGTATGTTTTCAGATTAACAAAATGGAAGAAAAGCAAGTGTCCGGGCGATACACTGCCTCCTGGCAGTGTATATCGGGGAGTCAATATTTGTGTCCAGTCTGCCCATGTGGATTTTGTATTTTTAGGTTATCGACATAGCTCAAAGAATTAGCAAGCTGAAGTGGCAGTGGGCCGGCCATATCTCGCGAGGAACCGACGGCCGATGGGGCAAACGTGTTCTTGAGTGACCACGACTCGGTAAACATAGTGTAGGACGCCCTCCGACCAGGTGGGATGACGACCTGCGAAAGACTGCAGGTAGATGCTGGATGCGGCAAGCTGAAGACAGGGCGCTATGGCGCTCGTTGGGGGAGGCCTATGTCCAGCAGTGGACTGCTATAGGCTGATGATGATGATGATGATGATTTATGCTAAACGAGCTTCGACCCGCAGCTTCACCCGCGTGAAAATCTATGTGTCAAATACTTTATAAATCTTCCTCTTGAATCAGTATATCTATTAAAAAACCGCATCAAAATCGGTTGCGTAGTTTTAAAGATCTAACCATACATTTATTAATTCTTAGAGCTACGTCGATAACTTTGGTTCTCTGTCGGATATATTCATTACGAATCCTATCCTTCAGAGAAACTCCGAGCATAGCTCTTTCCATAGCTCGCTAAGAGATTTTGAACTGGTGGACCAGCCCTATCATGAGTGTATAATTATTACCATGGACGAATAAAATAAATTCATCATGTTATTACTAATTATTATAATTATCTATCTCGACTCGTCTATTCCAAAACCAAAGTCACAGAAGGAACCCCCAAATAATCCCAAAGTGAAATTAAAGAAATTGATCAAAAAACGGTTCCTTCTAAGTCAGTGCCCGGAACTAAGCGGATTTCCGGTGAACGCTAATGTGACCGTTGACTACTTAGAAGGGTTCCTGTAACGTAATGTGGAAGACAGAGGAACAGGGCGCCGGCGTAGAGAGAGCTGTGCTATAAAATCCTAGGGGTTAACATACCTAGTACCTACAACACAATGTCCACGCTATAAAAGCCTCGACCTTGATTTCACCATGTCCATCAAAGCCTGCAATGCTGACCACGCCGTTGTTAAACACAGCGCCATCTATGACACTGATGTGGCACTACGTACCCATTGAGCTTTCTTAGATCGATTGCTTACGTGGTTCGGATAAACGCCAAGGAGGTGTAACTATATAATCAGGCATGGACGGGGGGGGGGGGCTTTTCTTTTTCTTTCTAAACAACCTTAAATAAGTTTTTTATATTATAGCTGACAGGCTTTCTTTCCCTGCATTTTACACCGCAGTGACCTAGACCAACAGCGGCACTTTCAACCATCACCATCGCAGCCAGCAACCATTACTAAAGTAGTCATACTACATAATTGGGATAGATAGATATATTTATTTATTGTTATAAAGTTATAGACGTCGTAATCCTAAATTAAATCTAGACACTACAGTTCTCTTAAAATAGGTACCTACTTAAAAAAATTAAGCTAGTACCTATCGGAAATGAGTGCGTTAGACAGTCACGCACACAAGCACAGTGCCATCGCTGTCGCTGCATGGCTTGGCAACCGCACACAGGCGATCCACCAATCATGAGCGATCAGCAGTAGGGAATAGGGAAATGTCCTGTAATCCAATATAACCTTGTATAATATGTCCTCCTGTCATATTATTTCCTTATTTTCCCACCCTCAGAGTAATAAGACATAGAGCGATAATTTCACAAAACATTCCGCTCTAAGTTGAAGCCAAAAAACAAGCAATGTGTGCGTAAGCGGCACGTCATTACAAGAGCCGACACGCACACAAGTGCACAAATAATGTTGCAAGCTATTAATATTTTCCCCATAAGGTAGGGAAATTATAACATTTTGTAAGGAGTAAATGGTTATCATATTTATCACTTTACTTTTAGATGATATTTCATTAACAGAAAACTTTCTGTAAATATTATATACTCTATGGGTGTTTACATACAGGGGAGTGTTGAGTTAGCGAATTAGTTAAATAGATAGAAATAAATATTATGGCCGAAACATTTTCCTACCTTTGTTGGGATAGCACCCTCTCGTAATTTGCATAAACCACCTTTCGTGATATGCTTGTCATTTTCTTCAAAATTTTTAGAACATAATCATATCTTAGTGTATTTAGTTGGCTTGCAAAACTTTTCTTTGTAATTCCGTCTAAGTTTTTCAACCAATCGGGAAGCAACAGTCTATTTTATTTTTCGTGTTATTTCGTTATGTTTTTTTTGTTACCCTACATATGTATGTATTATTTTGTTTGACATAATGTCAAAACAACATGAATATTCTTATTAATAAAGAACTGAACTGAAGTCGGATCAGAAGGAAATCTAAGAACGAATATAAAGACATTAATAAAACTAGGGTTCATCGTCTAATGAAACCAATGAAATTTTTATATTTAACGCTCCGACTACATCAACATCCGGATAGTCCGTAACAATCTATTTCCTTGCCCGTGAAAATAAAACAAAAGTTTTTGATTTTTATACCAAGCTTAATAGAACATATTATTATGTAGGTACTTATTTCACTTAAAAATCCAGGTAAGTTAATAGGTAACCCTAATTATATCTGGCAAATAAAAGTCCTACAAGTGTAAAGTAGAAATACATTAAACAAATAGGTACTACTATGGGGGACAATATTTTTTCTAATAGCTAGCAACATTTTTATGTAATGGCGTCTGTTATGTTTACGATTTATTTTTGTGCTTATACCAATGTTTTACTCAAGAATATAAGATGCCAGGTTGTATTTACCCGTGAAATAGAATCTTCTATTGTTTCTGATTATTATGAGAAGAGTTGTTACACCCTTTCACTGCACAATAAGTCATTATTATTAAAAAATTACGGAGCTCTTCCCAGTAGGTCTTGACCTTGAGCACTGACGTGTCGAGCGATGTACGTAGCCTTTAAAGGCTAACTTGAAATTGCGTCACTTCGCGTGCGCCTACTGCGGTTCTAAGCCTAGTTATTCTAAGTTCCCACCGATCTTTGATGATCAATGCTTGATAGACCTTTTATTTATATATGAAGATAGACTTGAGATACCTACCTATTAGTTTCTACCTATAAAGGTGTTGATTTTTATTTTCTTTCATCATTGCCATATCCATCTACAAATTTATACCCACTGTTATGTTACTTGTATGAATAATAAGCTGTTAAACTAACTGCGATGTGAATGGTCCTTGTTAACCCTTGCATATGCCCATGACTGGATTATACAGGCTGATCAAACAGTCGACTGTCAATACTGCTAAATTATTAACGTAATCCGCGAGCCGGCGGTTGATTAATTATGTTTACTATTCTAATTTTGGTTGTGTCATACATATCAACTCGACAACGGATCAACATTGCCAGAATGGCTGAGAAATATAAACCTACATGAGAAATATAAATCTACATGAGAAATATAAACCTATATGAGAAATATAAATTGGATGCTATATTCAAATAATTAAACAAAATCAATTATTTATTTAACATAACATCAAAACAGGTTTTTGTTAATTTTGCTACCATACCTAATAGTAATAAATATTAATAGAAAAAAAAACTACTTAAGTTTACGAAAACTTAAAAGATACTCGTCTAATACAAATGCAGTTCTTAGTTTTTAGAGTTTCATACAAACAATAAAGCACGGTCGGAGTTGGGCGCTGATTATCCGTCTAAAAGTTCTGGTGATCGTTCTAAAAGTTCTGATGATCCGTCTAAAAGTTCTGATGATCCGTCTAAAAGTTCTGATGATCCGTCTAAAATTTCTGATGATCCTTCTAAAAGTTCTGATGATCCGTCTAAAAGTTCTGATGATCCGTCTAAAAGTTGATAGGTGTGAGACAACCTCAAAACTTGTATTGGTTGTTACAAACTAGCTGTTGCTATTGGGTTAGATTCGAAGAATATTAATATAAGAAAGACAAGGCGTGAATATAGGTACAAAAATTGCAACAATAAAGTGTTGCCTACCATTTTTTGCCAAATATATAAAAAAACAAAAACTAGGGAAGATGCTAACTTCTGAGGAAAATTATACCGTCATTAACAGGACGCAAGATAGATAAACAGAAACATTTTGTTATTGTAAAAAACTATAATAGTTGTATGTCCATTAGAAATAGAGAGATAGAGAAACTTTTATTGGAACAAGCACAGTTACAGCACAGAACGAATAAGAATAGAATTATATAAAAAAAAAACATTATTATAATACTTAAAATTAGGAGGTATACACCTGAGCTGCCCACCCACCACAGGTGGGTGAGTAGAAGGTGCATTTTAACTACAAGTAGGTACAGAACTACTGGTACAGCAAACAAATGAACTAAATATACCTAGTTCAGTAGGCTACTACCATTTGTACGTGTATCCCAGTAATGTAAGTTATCGCATGTAATGTATTTTTTATAATGTCGTAAGTAATGTCTTTGTGTATAATACAGTATTTTTTATTATATTTTATTATATTGTTTTGTAGTTGCGAGGCCAGTTTAGTGGACTATTGTAAAATATTGATAATAAAATAACACGTACTTTAAAGGTTCACATGGCTATTTGTGTTCGCTATTGGGTGTTTGTTGTATTTGGCAAAATATATGACGTTCAGGTGAACATGCAAAAAGAGGCAAATACGACCATCCACACATAGCACTCAAATAACAAACATTTGGCAGCAGACTGAGCAGAGCGCAAGGTGCCAATACGGCCATTGTGTGGACGGCTTATTGCGTATTTGCCTATTTGACTGCTTTGATGTGCCTAGAGAAACCGACAAGCGCACGGTAACGCGTATTTGGTATTGGACTTATTTGTCAAATAGGCAAAAAAGGCGAACACTTTGTCGAATAAACTGTCCACACATGGTAATTGTTTGCCAAGTATGCCAAATACACAAATACAAATAGCCATGTGAAGTGCCACCATAACAAAATTGCAAGGAAAGTCTTCACAGCTATGTGGCCTCGCTAATTCTTGCTGGTTTTATTTTTAACCTCTGACAAAAAAGATAAATAAATAAATAATTCTGGACAATTCACACAGCATTATCTAGCCCCATGGTAAGCAGAGCTTGTGTTATAATAATAATAATTCATTTATTTTTCAGATTACAATAGATCCATAATGTTAGTAAGAATAAAAACAAAATCTTAGACTAAGTTAGTTTTAATTTAATTATCATAATTCTATTTAATTAATACAGAGATGGAGTGCTTATTACTCCATCAAATTTACCGGCTACTGCAGCCAGGATGGTGTTGGTACTCCCACGTACTCTCTAAGCAGTGAGGCAGCACTTTTCCTCATACAGGCGGCGAAGCCGTCTACGCGGGCCTCCGCAAACATGCCAGAGGCACTGCAAAATCGTGTGAGCCCCAACAGCATCCTGAGTTATGGGTACTAGATAACTGATACACATAGATACATAATACAATACATAGATGTTTCTATTTTAAACGTGTACGTGTATATTGTTATTTTGGATTTCGTTTTTTTTATATAGAAAGAGGATCAAGTCGACTTTCGAACATAAAAAGGTTTGAGAAAAAGTCGGAGCAGTCGGTAAATTGTAAAGTCAAAACTAAAACATCGTCTCATAAAGTCACCAATATTATGACTGGGTCAGAACTTAAACTCTATCACCATGCACTACAGTTGAAGTTACCTTCTGTGGCTCCGCTCTAGTACAAATAAAAATTATGTGGATTTGGAAAATGAAAATGAGACTGTTCTGTCTGTGTGTCAAAATTAAGATTTTGACAGACTATGTTTGAAAAAAGTCAAAGTTAAAAATGTTTTATAGTCGCATAGGATAGTGAGCTTTGGTTTATACTGTAAACTCCTATCTTCTTAAATAAATAAAAACAAATAAATTAATTAATTAAGCAGTCGGTAAATTGTACAAATTAAAATGGTTCTTGAAAATGACAACCATCTTGTAGCTTTTTCTGTGACACAAGCCTAAACAACCATCTAAGTATAGCAACATTATGTACCCTCTGGGCAAGTATGACGTAGCTCCCTTCGTCAGGATTTTAGTTCGCAGTAATCGGATTAGGAGCTTTTACTATTACCTGCTTGTGCGTGCTTATAAATAAAAATGAATGTGTGGGATTTTCGAGTTATACGAACACTTTTTGAGGTGAAAACTACTTTAGACGCGTTGAGCACTTTATCAGCCTATATCAGTCCACTGCTGGACATAGGCCTCCCCCAATGAACGCCATAGCGCCCTGTCTTCAGCTTGCCGCATCCAGCATCTACCTGCAGTCTTTCGCAGGTCGTCATCTCACCTGGTCGGAGGGCGTCCTACACTACGTTTACCGAGTCGTGGTCTCCACTCAAGAATACGTTTGCCCCAGCGGCCGTCGGTTCTTCGCGAGATATGGCCGGCCCACTGCCACTTCAGCTTGCTAATTCTTGCACACTATGGGTGAACAAAAATCATGGAACTCTCATCATCGTCTAGGAATGCTTTCCTGTGTATTTATGAGTGCTTTTTGGGTGAACAAAACGCGAGTTTCACGCGTTTTGTTCACCCAAAAAGCACTAATCAAAAATAAAATAACTTCGTAGTCAAAAAAAACATGCAGGGCCGTAAGTCTTTGGACTTACGGCCCTGCATGTTTTTTTTATAGTCGTCGTCAACATAAGCCCCTAGTCGACTGCTGGGCATAGAGTAACTCTACTCTAACTGATGTGAGCGCCGTAGCGCTCTATCTTCACTATGCCGCCGCCGCTTCGAACATCTGCCTGCAGTCCAAATCCCTGACCGGAGGGCCCGTCTTACACTACGTTTGCCGAGTTTCGCAGTCTCCAATCAAGAACACATTTATGAAAAGTAGATATGAAAAATAATTCCGATGTGGTCCCATAAACATGTTATACATAATCATAATTTATTTATTATTTGTCTCGAAATACTTAAAAAAACAGTGTAAATATTAAGATATTTAAAGTCAGTTTTAAGTTTTTATTTAATCAATCAAATCATTTTATACCATCATGAAATATATACTTAAAAACAGTGTAATTATATTAAATAAATAAGGTAAGTTTTTAGGTTTTTTTACAATCAAATCATTAAAATACCTACGCGTAAGCATGAGAAAGTATTGCAAACTTTAGTAATTAGAATTCATTTCTAAACTAGCAGTCAATACTCGGCAAAGACAATTAATCTTTCCCAACCATAAGGTATACCTTGATTCAGCATCATGATAGAGGGGCAGACTCGAAGACCTTTCATCATCATCAGCCTATAGCAGTCCACTGCTGGACATAGGCCTCCCCAATGAGCGCCATAGCGCCCTGGCTTCAGCTTGCCGCATCCAGCATCTACCTGCAGTCTTTCACAAGACCTTTAGGTGTCATCAATAGTCACACATAACTAACTACAACCAAAGAGATTTTACATATAGAGACGTCATACCCATTGTAAAGAAATAAAATCATTGCGATATTTTACTATAGCTACATACCTAGCGTCGACGTTCGAACATACAACGCCGCATGGCATTATCTCTGTCACTCATAAACTTAACGCATTGCTTGTTTCGTTCGTGTTGGTGGCAGTGCGGCAACGCCGCGCGGCAATAATTGTTGAGTAAAATAAAATTCACCATTTTACATTTTAACATATTAAACAGTACTTACGTATGAAAAGATACACCCTTTCTGGTTTTTATAGTCCTTGTGTAGTTATTGCACTTTCGGAACACACAACTTGGCATTTTCGAGGTTTATTTAAGTATATTCCGTAAGTAACCTCGTGTTCAACGAACGTGCGCGTCGCGGCCAGGAGCAGGACGGACTGAGTTCAATTAGGATACGTACCTGATTTTCGTTTTGTAAGGCAGACCTCGATACAACCGTATCTACGTATATATAACATCATTGACTACAACAGCCTGCGATCACATATACTATCTAGTCTAGATGTTGGGTCGGCGCAAAAAATCCGTCTCCGTAAAAAAGAGCGCAGGCATTAAAAGCAGCTCTATGAGAATGCTTGTTGCTCTACGAACGTTCATATTATGAATTCCCCGGGTATAATACTTCAAACCGTCAGACCTGTGTCAGTCCAAATATTGCTTGTTATTCTGCAACTGTGTTCATTTCACGTGTCGAAATGTTGCTTTAATATTCCACTTAATAATGGCAGACCTATCTGCCAATATTATGTCCTAAATAAACGACGCCGACGCTAAATATTTACCTACCAAAATAAATTATTAGTAGGTACGCGTAATCTATACTAATATTATAGAGGAAAGGTTTGATTTTTTGTTTGTTTGTAATGAATAGGCTCCGAAACTACTGGACCGATTTGAAAAATTCTTTCACCGTTGGGAAGCTACACTATCCCCGGTGAACATAGGCTATATTATTTTATCAAAAAAGTTAGGGATCCGTACTAAAACCGTGCGAAGCCGGGAAGGTCCGCTAGTTATTAATACGTGTATATCGAGTATTAATTATAACCAGCATGTGGATATAAGGTAGGTGTTTAATATTGGCTACTATGGCGCTCTTCATCGTCATCATCAACAACCTATATATAATTTAACGACCGATGTGGGTGGCGCGGTGGGCGAAGGTCCGCCTACGACGCAGGAGGTTGCGATGATGGGTTCGATTCCCGCCTCGGAAAAATTGTGTGTACGATCTGCAGATATTTGTTCCGGGTGTTCTGGTTGTTTTCTATGTATAATAAAAAAATATCTATGTATGTAATGTATTGTATTATGTACGAGTATATCAGTTATCTGGTACCCATAACACAAGCTCAGCTTGCCATGGGACTAGATAATGCTGTGTGAATTGTCCAGCATAATTTATTTTTTATTTTTAATTCTCCACAGCTGGACATAGGCCTCTCCTAATGAGCGTCATATAGCGCCCTATTTTCAGCTTGCAGCATCCAGCAAATTACATACCTGCAGTCTTATGCAGGTCGTTATCTCATCTGGCCGGAGGGCGTCCTACACTGAATTCATTGAGTCGCGGTCTCCACTGAAGAAAACGTTTGCCCTATCGGTTGTCGGTTCATCGCGATATATGGCCAGCTCAGCTTGCTAATTCTTTGAGTTATGTCCATAACTTTGATTCTCTGTCGGATGATTTCGTTATTAATCCTATCCTTCAGAGAGACTCCGAGCATAGTCGGTGACGAGGTGCGGAGTGGCCAGCGCATTGGCTTCTCGACACTCAATCAGTGAGGTCGACCAAGGGAGGTGTTGGGTTTGTGGTGAATATAGAGGTGTGAGTATTACCTTGTTAGTATTTTGGCTTTAAACCATTTGCCATGAGAAGGTAAAGTAATTTTGAGATGGACCGTTAGTAGAGAGGTAAATTGCTAACAGATTCCATAGCTCGCTGAGCGTCTTTGAGCTGGAGTACCAACCCTGGCGTGAGTGTCCGTCCGTCTCAGCTCCGTAGGTCATGACGGGTAGCAAAAATCAGAAGAAAGAATCCATACATGTAATAATAGTACATAAAATTATTATTTATTATATACTTATTGCGATGTTGTTTTCCTCAGAAATAATATAGGTACTAAGAACCTATGATTTCTTTTTGGAAACAATTGCTGGTTCATTAATTTCCCGGCCTCACTCACAAAAACAATGGGTTATGTTCATATAGCAACCCTTCCTACATGTAAAATATCCTCTAGGCTACTAATTCGGGCAAAGCCAGGAGCACAAACCAATTACGATGTAGAACCTGGATAAAGGCCAGACCCCAGTGAGTAGGTTCCTTAATTAAATTACAGTAGAATACCCTTTTATAAACAAGGAAAGTATGGCCTATATGTTTGTATGGTTTTGTTGAATGTGTTTTATTAGGTACGTTAGGATTTTTCTATTTATTTATACCTGCTACATAAATAGTAGCTTTACTTTAATATTGACATGTAGGTGTATAAAACTACATTATATTTAGATTCGGGTAGGCAAAACAAATATGTATTGGACGCATGAATGATTATTGAATATATACTAGTAGTTATATACTAGTAGTATGATACTAGTAGCTTCTTTTTCACTTCTTCCACTAGTGGTCAAAAAATTGTTTTCTATTATTATATGATTTATTTTTTATTTGATTATTACCATATCATTAATCAAATAGGAAATAAGGTGTTTTTTTAAAGTTTTTTCTTCACTTTTAGATCAAGCGTGCTCGTGTTAACTCTATACTAAGATAGTTTTATATATAAAAGCCCGGGAAAAATACAAACCTTTTAAACATACACTGCTACTAAAGTTATAATAAGTACCTCATCATCATCATCATCATCAGCCTATAGCAGTCCACTGACATAGGCCTCCCCCAATGAGCGCCATAGCGCCCTGTCTTCAGCTTGCCGCATTCAGCATCTACCTGCAGTCTGTCGCAGGTCGTCATCCCACCTGGTCGAACGGCGTCCTACACTACGTTTACCGACTTGTGGTCTCCACTCAAGAACACGTTTGCCCCAACGGCCGTGGACACTCACGATAGGGCTGGTCCACCAGTTCAAAGTCGCTCAGCGAGCTATGGAAAGAGCTATGCTTGGTGATTCGTAACAAATACGAGTACATCCGACAGAGAACCAAAGTTATCGATATAGCTCTAAGAATTAGCAAGCTGAAGTGGCAGTGGGCCGGCCATATCTCGCGAAGAATAAGTACCTATAGGTTTACAAATATTTCACATGCTAGAAGGATGAGTATGGATCAAACAGAGCTTCGTTAATACTGTGTTTTGTTTTTATCCACTGGACCATATTCCTTTCAAAAGTTATCTACAAGAACTAAAGGCAAAGGTATCGCTGCGAAGAATTAATTCATAATTTCCGGTTATTTTCGTCGAAATTTGATCAAAACACCTAATCTAAATGAAACTCTACGTAGTAAGACAAAAGGTTCATTTTCTCGTGAATGGAATTAGAGCTATCAAGTGGATGAGATTATTGCCAGCCGGGTGCTTTGATTCAACGTCATAAGCCGAGATGTATTTGCTTGATGGCTTTATTTATGCTTATAGAGTACCTATTTTACTGAATTGTCAACAAGATGGCCGTGATATTTTGACAGCTGCCACTGTCATTATGAAGGTTTGCAAACAAGTTTAGGACTCTTTTGACATGGCCACTGGTAGTTCGATTTTAACCGCATTTTGCTCGAAAGACAAAATGTTGATCAAGACCTTGATGATGGCCACTGGTTGGAATGTTTATTGTAGTACATCTTTATTAAAACAAAGAAACAATCAATTCATAAAAACAAATTAGAACTAGTATTTGCAATTGAAATAATTGAGTTAGCTTCAGACTGTTTTAAATAATATGCGTATACGTATTTGTATATTTAAAATAGAATATATTATTATAGATATATTTTTTATTTAGCACGCACAAAACTATAGGAATGTACAACCAAAAAGAAAAGATAAGTTATGAACATACTAGCGGTTTCTTCTCACTTCTTCCACTCGTGGACAAAAAATCAAAATAATGTTATTATAATAATAATGAATACTATAAAATATGACCTTTCTAATTGCTTATTTGTAAGCCTAAAGAAATAAACTTTCATTTCAAAAACATACATTATAATAAATAAAACAAACTGAAACAATACACCTAAAAGATAAATTAAAGAAAACTCTTTTTGTAGGTAGAGTCTGATAAAAAAATATTAATTCACCATTATAGGTCTTGCTATGGCGCTCAGTGGGGGAGGCCTATGTCCAGCAGTGGACTAACATAGGTTGATGATGATGATAATAGCATCGGAAATCATGTTTTACAATTCTCTACAAACTGTCTAAATGTACAGGGTGTTTAGTTGATTGTGTGTTTGGACGTCTGTTACCTCTCCACGCAATGAAAATGGTAATAAGGCATTTTTTTTACAAATTTTTATATACTAGAAAAATGTAAGCAGTGTTCAAATTAAAAACCACTATTATCTTCATTATAAAACCGCCGAAGCTGCTGAATAAGCAGAAGTTTTATAAATGCAATGCGTTTTCCCACAAAAATGCAAGCTTTAACTCCCTTTGAAAAATCAGAATCTCTGCATTGTTGCAATAAAAATATGAATTCATTGTTAGTTTGAATGTTGGTAGTATTTTTCTCACGTATTATTTATTTAACGAGGAACGGTGATATTTTTATATTTTACTAGTTTGTGCCCGCGGCTTCGCCTGCGTTGTTGGTAAAACGTGAAACGTTTAAAGAACTATCTTTAAAAACATGCCTATGTTCGATTCAAGGCTAAACAACATTTCTGACAGCGGATTCTTAGTAATAGGGTCCCGTTTTACCCTTTGGGTATAGAACCCTAAAAATACAGAGTATACAAGCAGAGATATATCGGACTGTGCTGAATGCAGCTCAATAATTGAAAATGAAAACGTTTTAAGTATCGTTGAATACTGTAGTTGTATCTGGAATCCTCATTACTTAACTTATATTAACAGAACACATAAATTCAAGAATTCAAAATAAATTTATAAAACATAATTGATTATAGAAAATATTATTACTCCGTAAGCTATAAAGATTCATGCAATTTTCATTCCCTTATAAGGCTTCAAGATCGACGCACTTTGATGGACATGTCATTCCTACATGGTCTATGTAACGGGTACATAGACTGCCCTGAACTTACTGCTAGGACTCTGCGTATATGGGCCCCAAAACGACGCACAAGACATACCAATACAAAACTCTTTGCCACTACAACGTATTCGACTAACTATGCACATTACTCTATTGTTAACAGGCTACAAAGACTCTTGAATTTGCAATTTCACACCACTGACATATTTCATGCCAGTAAAGTGGGATTTAAAAGAGATGTTTTAAAAGTTCTGCAGGAGGACTCTGTATAAATAATAGTTTCAGTAATTTTTTTCTTTATGTGTTTTTATTGTATCTAATTTTTCTCATAAAAATAATCTTTTTTCTAATTAACTGTACCTGTCTTATAATCTCTGTAAGTTGTATTTTGTTTGTTTGTTTGATTTGTTAACGTTAGACTGTTGGTATTTTGTTAGTTTATTTTATATAGTGTAAATCTGTTATTGGCCGTCAGTTAGATTAATAAGGTTTAAATTAATTTTAGATTAAGGGCTGTTGATTTTGTTGAAACAATAAAATAAAAAAAAAACTAAAAAGAAAATGAAAAGAAAATAAAAATGAAAAAATTAGTAAAAAATTAGAAGTAAATTAGTTCACTAGTAGCTCACTGTGTGAAACCTTTTTAGTTGACCAAAAAAGATTTTCAAAAGCCACAAATTGGATTTTTTATTATCAATTTAGACCACAAGTTCCTACCTACAGTCAACGCCAAACCATTATGCCTGGAAGAGATCGCTTCTAAGCGATAAGGCCGCCCATTGTACCTGTCGCATTTAATGTATTTTTGTAATGATTAATTTGATTATGGTGTACAATAAAGAATTTTTGTATTGTATTGTATTGTATTGTATTATGCGATGAACAAGTACAAAATTCACAAATGGTTAACACACAAAACAGCAACGACAAACTTGCGCTTTACAAAATTACTAAGCATGCAAGACAAAAGAAGACCCTGAGCTTTAAAGTATAAATTTAATTATTTTCCGACTAGTTTTTGCCCGTGGCTTTGCATGCGTTGTTTCCATGGTAACGTTCAAAGGCTATTTCTATCCCATAGGAACTGTCCCATGGGATAGAAATAATAAATATCATAGATATAAACTGATATCCCATGATGACTGTATCATGGGATATCAGTTTATTATCCAAGATAATATTATTTTCAATATTAGATTAGCCTATGTTTTATTATATGTGTGTTTATGTTTTATATTGACGACCGATGTGGCGCGGTGGGCGAAGGTCCTCCTGCGACGCGGGAGGTTGCGGGTTCGATTCCCGCCCCGGAACAATTGTGTGTACGATCTGCAGATATTTGTTCCGGGTGATCTGGTCGTTTTCTATGTATAATAAAAAATCTATCTATGTAATGTATTGTATTATGTATACCAGTTATCTAGTACCCATAACACAAGCTCTGCTTACCATGGGACTAGATAATGCTGTGTGAATTGTCAAGCAATTAAAAAAATAAATCTAGAACCTAAACTATATACCTATACCAAATTTCATATAAATACGTTAAATACACGGAGATACGTGGAAACAAACATTCACATAGACTTTCACACATTTATAATATTCTAGGATAACATATTTTTATTGATAAGGCTCCGCACAAATGGGCCACCGGCCACCCACAGCCACCGGTGGCTGTCGCGCGCTACCACCACATACGATATATACGCTGTAGCGAGTGGCCGCCACCGGCTATATACACGTATGCGGCGCATCTATACAAAATATATGAAAAAGTATGTTAAGTGGCTGTCGCTGGCCACCAGTGGCTGTGGTCGGTGGCTCGTTTGCGCTCTGTTAAGTCTGTCTGTTAAGGAAAGTCAGTGGGGCTGAATGGGACTTACGGTCTTGTGTGGTGACGTTCTCCGCATCTACGGTCCACCGACGATTTCCCTGAACACTTGGACTTCCTCAGACGCTGGTTTGGCCAGATCTTCTTAATTGGTGTGTGCTGGTGGGATAGATAGATAGATAGATAACACTTTATTACACCACACAAAACAGAAAATAATACAGAGATAAAAACTTAGAATAAAGGTATAAAGGGCGGCCTAAATCGCTTAGAGCGATCTCTTCCAGGCAACCGTGGGATGCACTTTAATAAATAATTGGTAACAAATACACTAAATACCTACATTACAAACATTATAATAAACTTACATAGACATAAGATAAGGCTATCAATAATTCATTTGGTTAAATAATGCTGATGCAGCAGTTTTTTGAAGATAGGGAGTGATTTTGCACGTCTGACGTCCAGAGGGAGAGCATTCCATAGACGGGTAGCTTGTACAGTGAATGATTTGTCATAGAAAGAGGTGGAGTGAGCAGGGACTTTCAAGATGAGGGTTTCAGAGGAACGCAAAGAGAATGAGTGAGAGTTTGAGAGGAATTCGAAGCGCTCCTTGAGATAAGAAGGGCTTGGAGAATAGAATAAGATATTGTACAAGAGGGATAACATATGAGTATTCCTGCGAAGTCGGATGGGTAACACGACACTAGGGGGGGGGTCTTTCCCGAAAAGGGATAAGCAAGCCCGGACAGAGGCGATCGGCAAGGCAAGTAAGAAATGCGACCGCGCTCCTCTTGTCGCGTTGAAGGACTCGTTGTCTTGCAGCCAGCCACCCTCCAATGCAAATCGTCGTTTGCGCTTGGTCACGTGGTTTGACCGCCCAGTCAATTACAAAGCAGTAAAATTAAGTCAAGATTGAGACCTCCTAACCTATGCTAACCTAAGAGAATTTAAATTGGAAAATCTATTCCGACACGGAACACTGTCCAAATCAGTATCTCTCAGTGACTGAAACTCGTTTCAAAATCAAAAGCATATTTCCAAAACTCATTTAATTGTGACTTTCATCTCGCAACGAAATGTAATATTTTTAAATTGAAAAACTTTTTTCTGGTCCAATTTTCGTGTCAATATATACACGGCATTTTCATGCCCAGTTAATTTCCATTTAGATGGAAATAAATGAGTTTTTCATCCTGAAATAACTTTCGTGAAAGAGGGTTGACGGAAATTTTTACTAACGGAGTACGTACTCTATTATCTACGTAACTCTATTATCTATCATCATCATCATCATCAGCCTATAGCAGTCCACAGCTGGACATAGACCTCCCCTAAAGAGCGCCATAGCGCCCTGTCTTCTTGAAAATGAGCGCTATAGGTTGCCGCATCCAGCATCTGCCTGCAGTCCTTTGCAGGTCGTCATCCCACCTGGCTGGAGGACGTCCTACAATACGTTTGCCGAGTCGCGGTCTCCACTCTAGAACACGAACAATTATCTATGCTATTCGTCAATTTTTAAGAGCCGGCGCGATTGTTTTTTGTTATTAATTAGCTATAAATATGTTAAAAATGTAAGTGTGACTTATCCAGGAACACTACTCGTATATTATTAGTGTCAAAAGATAAATTAATTATCAAGTTGCGTATGCATATTTTGGATCACAAACTGAACCTAAGTTACAATTATTGATCTTATGATTGTTTTCTGTTTTGCATATTTACAACCCTGGGTCCCACAAGGAAGCCGCGGGCGAGGTCGGCCAAGAAAGCGCTGGCGAGACGACCTTAGAGATTGGTGGGAGATCGCGCTTGACCACACTGAGTGGAAAGATTTGTGGGAGGCCTTTGCCCAGCAGTGGGAGGAATCAGGCTATTATAAATAAATAAATAGCTATATTAATCTGATTTTACAAATAGCTCGTGTATTTGCTCCCTAAACGATCTTAATACAATTAGCATCAAAGACAAATTGTAATTAAAAACTCAGAAACAACTAAAGAAATAAAGTATTTTTTGCTAATGGTGTCATCAATTAATTAAAAGGGACGGGAAAGTTAGGACTAAGGATAATATAATTAATTTGTTTTCAAAGAAATGCGAATCTTTTAACATAAGTCAGTCTTAGTACATTGGGTCCGACTAAAAGGTGACAATGCGTGGCAGGATATTCTTCATCATCATCATCAGCCTATGTTAGTCCACTGCTGGACATAGGCCTCTCCTAATGAGCGCCATAGCGCCCTGTCTTCAGCTTGACGCATCCAGCATCTACCTGCAGTCTTTCGCAGGTCGTCATCTCACCTGGTCGGAGGGCGGCCTACTCTACGTTTACCGAGTCGTGGTCTGATTATATGATATACTCTAATTTATCTACCGATTATTGATCATTTAATTAGAATTTGGAAAATAACATGTAGGTAACATATAAACGTTATTAATAATATGAATAGGCTCCGTAACTACTGGACCGATTTGAAAAATTATTTCACCGTTGGGAAGCTACACTATACGCGTTGAACATAGGCTATATTAAAATTTAGAAAAGTGAAATTTGAATTTAACGCGGGTGAAAACGCGGGAAACAGCTAGTTTTATATAATATAATAGATAGTGATTCAAGAGGAAGGTTTATATGTATATTGCATCCGTGTGAAGCCGGGGCGGGTTGCTAGTAAGATATTTTTTATTATACATACAAACAAAATACCCAGAAAACCCGCAACAAATATTTGCAGAACGTACGAGTACTAACATTGGTCCCATCAACATCACCGAGGCTAACAAAACGCTTACTAAATATGAATAGATTGGACCTACGTGTCCTTGTGGGAACACTAACAGGACACTGTCCACTAAACAAACACTTATTCACCATCGGAGCGACGGACAGCCCTCTCTGTAGAGGATGCCTCATCAACGACGATACAGCTGCCCACGTAATCCTGGAATGCGAGAGAGTATTAGCACAACGTATAGAAATCCTCAACTTGCCGAGGTCGCTTAGCGAAGCCTGTGAAGACCACAGGAAGATTCTGCGCTTCTGGACGGAGCTAGGCTGGCTATGCTAGCAAACTACCACGCATAAAGGACCAACAGGAGTCCAAATGCGGAAAATGGAGTACCCCTACCTAACCTAACCTAACCTATTGGTCCCAAGAATGATTTATAATTTTACAACCTTATTTCCAACTTGGTCAATCACCAACTGAAACCAACAAACTCCAAACTCGGAAGCTCGAATCCCTTCACGCCTGAAAGCCTCCTTCATTCTAGTTGAAATAATTATTTTATTCAGGACATTTACAGCTAGAACTTAATTTCCCGTTTGAGTCTACGAAGCAGAACAGACCCAACGGGGAAGAAAATCCTTTATGCTCAAACGATCCACTCAACAACCACTTTTTCCTCTAGCATATTATTGCAATTAATACTTACAATACAATACAAAAATACTTTAAAGTACACCAGATACTTGTCGCAGAGAAGCGAAATAGAGGGAGACAATTCAAAAGATGGGAGGACGAGCTAAGAGACGTAACAGGGAACACGTGGATAAGGTTGGCGAGAGATAGAGTAAAGTGGAAGGGGTTGGAGGAGGCCTTTGCCAAAAGAGGGCAAACAGATAATATAGATGTACCTAGTTTAAGCAATAGTAGTTAAGTAAAACCATATACTGTAAATATTTTCTGAATAAAAGGTTTAAAAAAAAACAAAAAAAGTTACTTGTCGCATGTAAGTAATTTTGTAATGATCTGTTCATGTACAAAATTACTTACATGCGACAAGTACAATGGGCGGCCTTATCGCTTAGATGCGAATCTCTTGCAGACAACCTTTGGATGGGTATAATTATGTAAATTTAAGAAAGGCAGGGGGGTGTTCCAAAACTCATAGCTATTTACTTGATAAGCTATACACAATTCCACCGCCTCTTCGCAGATTCTGCGAAGAGGCGGTGGAAACGCCTCTCCATCTGCTAGGAGAGTGCAAAGCACTGATGCAATAATGTAGCATTCACCTCAGCCACCACTCATCACCCTGAAGAAAATCCTACAGTTCCTAGCAGCTGCAAGGGTTAGTGGCGAGTTATGAACGCTACAGCTTCAGGGTTGAACGTATTAAGTGCTCATCACAATTAGGCCTATCATGGCCGCAGTGACACCCAAAACACAAGGGAAAATCTTTAAGTTAGTAGTGCCTTAAAGCCTATGTTAGGTTTGTCTTAGCACTATAGTTCTCACTTAATTTAAAAATAAATTGATAATTGATTGGGGGAGGCCTATGTCCAGCAGTGGACTGAGGTGAGACTGATGATGATGATGGATGATGATATATATTCTTATATAACAGTCAAAATTACGAACAAAATCGACTCTATTGCAGTTTTTTTTTTTAAATCTTTTATTATTTTTTATACAGGGTTTTTAATTATTATGACACCCTTATGACTTAAGTCTAACATAGCACTAATCTGATTCTAATCTATTTTTAACAGACTCTATTGCAGTTGGGCAAGAATTTGACGTTTACGCCAACCCTAACACTGGCGATTTGTCAGCAACTTCAAAGCGATGCAATGGCACAGTGACTGCGCCGCGCCCCGCCGCCCGCCCCCGCGCCGTTACATCGCTTTATTGTCGCTTTTTTTGTTACGGTGTGCTGTCTATGCAACGCAATCGCATCGCTGTGAAATCGCTCGCAAATCGCCAGTGTGTTCAGGCTGTAAGAAAATTGGTCGTATCTTTGAACAAGTTCGGAGCTGTGGTTTTCTATTAGCGAACAAAGTTGGAAGTAGCAAGTTAGTTTGTGTGCTAATGACTTATCCAGCCGGAACATTCTGGCAGTTATCTACAGAGGTATGTATTTATTGTTGTAACGTCTCTGTATATTTATTTTCAATTGGATCTTATCATCAGTGAAGGTTTTACGCAGAATTATTAGGTTCCTATTAAATATTTTTCATTGTAATAAAATCGAAAAATAATTACTAATATCTATAGTAAAACTTTTGAAACTATCATGTTATTAACACGAAAGTCCATACACTTTGACTGCGAACTTTTTTCAACGATTGCGATCTTTTTTCAACCTATGCCATTCGTGCTGCCGCTCTACACAGCGGTTATGTTGCGCCGCACATGCGTTTCGTTCGAAAAACATTACAGCTGTGCTGAGTCACACAGATCTGTATTTTCTCAGCCGCTGCGCTAGTGTGGATTTACGCATATTAGTCACTTGTAGAAAACACACACCGTATGTGTTTTCTACAAGTCAGCACTCGAAGTGTTAAAACAGGATATTTACCATGATTTGATAGTGATCATTGGGCATGAAACTGTGCCGAAATATTGGTCTATATCTAACTCAAAAATCAAATCATGGTAAATATCCCGTTTTAAATTCCTTTCGTAATATCATAAGTTTTTCGGCAATTTGATATTTGCTCCAAGTCATTTCGAATTTTTTCCTGAGAAAATGTTTTCATACTAATGAAGAAATTTTTTGACGACCGATGTGGCGCGGTGGGCGAAGGTCCGCCTGCGACGCAGGAGGTTGCGGGTTCGATTCCCGCCTCGGAACAAATGTGTGTACGATCTGCAGATATTTGTTTCAGGTGTTCTGGTCGTATTCTATGTATAATAAAAAATATCTATATATGTAATGTATTGTATTATGTATATCAGTTATCTAGTACCCATAACACAAGCTCTGCTTACCATGGGGCTAGATAATGCTGTGTGAATTGTCCAGCATTATTTATTATTTATTTATTTATTTAATTAACTGTCATCTTAAGGTACCCCGCGACCTACCTTGAATGATCCTCAAAAGAGCTTGTTGTTTATAATGGATTTGGAGGCTATCTCAATGACATTTTTGACAATAAAACCTACTAAGCATACCGAACTCGAGTATGTTTTGAAATCTAGAGGCACAAGTTTGAGTGAAGGATTAGTTGAAGAAGATATGTGGTTATACTTTTATTTATATACGTATAAAGTACCTATATAAATACTTATCTACTAAAGTATTTAAACCAGCCGAACCCAGCCAAAAACAAGTCGCCAAAAACAACAGGATCACTTGAAGCAACCTCAGTGATTGGTGAATTAGTAACTTGAGATCATCCGAAACCGTTCCATTTGCCGCCTAGTGGATACGAGCCCGCTCTATGACCATTCAGCACGTATCTGGACTCAAACCAAAGCCAAGGACGACCTCTGTAGTTCGGCAGGCGACCTTATTCGCTGCGCACATATAGAAAGGCCAGTTTTTCTTACTCTTGGGACTCTACTACACGCTACATTATGTTAAAAAATTAAATCCCTACGACTTATGTGATTCTGTATTTTTGTGTTTTCCTTTTTTTGTAACTATGTATAACATTGAGTGTGGCTATCAGTAAATTATTTTATTATTTTCTTATTATTCTTTTATATAAATAGGCAACCTCTACCCAGTCTTAGGAGGACGAGCCGCAACAGGGGCGGGCGGCGGCGGCGGCGGCGCTGACCAAGCAGTTCAGGTAGGTACGGTGTTATTTGGACGACAGGACTTAGCTTTTCTAAAAAAACTCGAGAGCGGATAAGCTGGATAAGCAATCTGTTCGATAGGGAACCAATAGGTTTTATATACATAGATCAATTAAATAACAGATCGGTGTATATCTCTACATTTGGGCACCTGTTTAACCAGGCAACCCATGTTTTTCTGGTTTCTTATGTCCATCTCAGCTAATGCTCGCTCTTTTTCATATAACACATGAGGATGTTGATAAAAAAATGCTTTAAATTTATTTATATTAATTTAAAGATTCTGTGTGCAATTTGGCTAAGCAACCTACGTGCGATAGGTATATTAATTAGTTTATTATCTGCCATTTATTTAAACCTCGACATTATCAAATAAGATACCTAATAGGTGAGTTTTTTAATTAGAACGAATCTTAGACCATAATGTTACCCAGTATCTTACTTCTTTCAAAGCAATCGTCGTGTCCAGAAGAAATATAGTTCTGTGTCCAAAGTAAATGTGTTTGCAGACCCTTATCTCAGCCTTGTGTGGTTAGTTACCCGTTTTTGCCGTCATGTAAAATGATCCCATAGTGATGGACAGGGTATTTCGGGACTTGGCTTGTAGATTTATGATAGAGGCAGAGTAACAAGAGCCAGATAGGCCGTTACGCGGAGATCTATGGTCCGTCCTGTATGCCCGATATTGAAAATGCTTGCCTTGTGCAGCCTTTATTAGCATCATATCCAAAATGACAAATCTTTCACTGCACAAGCTACCTGTCTATCGAATGCTCTCCCTCTGGACACAGATGTTCAAAATCACTGCCTATCTTCAAAAAAGTGCTGCATCAGCATTATTTATCCTTATGAAAACATTGATATCTCTATCTTATGTCTATTTAAGTCTATTATAATGTTTGTAAATTGTAATGTAGGTATTATGGTATGTAGTGTAGGTATTTGTTTTCTTTTTTTTCTATATATTTATTAAGTACCACCGTCAATTTTGTTCCTTCATGTCCAATCCACCCTAAGGTTGCTTGGAAGAGATCGCTCTCAGCGATAAGGCCGCCCTTTATACTTCCTTTATTCTATTGTTTATTCTTGTTTTGTGTGGTAAAAATAAAGTATTTTCTATCTATCTATCATATCCCGTCCCTGATGGACGCAGGCCTCCCCCCGCAGAAATTGTGCAAAAGGGCGGGCTAGGATGAAATACACAATGATTCATTCATAAAACGACGCGTAAAAAAATGTGAACAGATCTGTATCACAAGGGTTATTTATTATAGAAAAAATATTGAGTGAATCTTTTCAGAATACATGTATTCCAACTTTTGCATAGGTAAACTATGTCGGAACGGGCTTACTTAACTTATTTAAGAGTTTTCGCCCTAAGTTGGGCTAAAATTTGTGTTGAAATACGAAAGTTTATACAATTGTATTTTTCAAATGTATATTTTTTACGGTTTTTCGTGTATACAAACATAACGATATATTTTGTTTTTATTATTGTTCTAGGTTTCGGATGGTCAATATCAAAAAGTGTGGTTGCTTCCACGTTTGTAGAGGAAGATGAGATTTGTTTAACCTTAACCCTTTCTACGATAAACAGTAAGTTACAGCTAGCTGTAAACATAACTTGAAAATAGTTTTATGTTTGGTGAAAACCGGCCTTTGCCATCAGCGTTTGAACGTTTTAAGTGGTTAAAAGTCCCTTCAACCCCTGACTAATTGAGTCGTCCATTAAAGGCACGCCAAAAACTCAGGATTGATTCACAAAGGGGTGAACAGCACGGAAACAATTGCGTACAACGCGAAGTGTACTTCTGACAAGGCAGTCATGTTGAGAGCTAATTTAACTCCTACGCTATATGAAGTCCTGGTACCCTGAGTTTTTGAAACACGTTTTAAGCTGTGGTTGCACTGAGCTTTTAAGCTGACTGAGAGATTTTTTAAATCGCTCTACAATCTTATTTAGGCACCACTATCTGCTAGATTGAGCTTATCGAAATAACTCTTGAAATCGAGCAGTGAAACTGTTTATTATTTTTTATTTGATAGTTATTCTTCTATGATATTTTTCATTTTGTCATTCAGTCTTCATTCACTCACCTGTCGGCAATAAAGAAACTTCATAGTTGTGCATATACCACATATAAAATAAATTCGTGGACGGGGTATACCATTATCGAGTGCACGGAAAGCTGTAATCAAACCAGCAAGCAGTATTCTATGGGTACCTAGATGGGGTAAGTGAAAAGCTTAAGGCGGTGGTACGCCTAAAACTAGTGCCCACCTATTTTATAACCGATTTAGATAAAGGAGAAAGTTATATGTAGGTATGTTCGGCTGTACTGTATGATTTCTTTTTTATTTTTAAGATAAAAGATAAGATAAAAATCATTTATTACAGCAAAACTAATAAGTAAATACACTTCAATCTTATAATTAGCACTTACATACATGGTGAGAAGTTATAAGAGAAAAATATTAATAATCATTGAAATTTAGTGTAATACATTGTGTTATTGCCGAGATGTACCTATCTACAATGTTATGTAATTTCTGATGGCACCCTCACTAGGCTAGGCCTGTATCGAGGGAGCCTATACAAGTACGACAATTCAAAGTTTAGTATTGTTCAGGTTACGGATATTACTGAATATAAAAATACCTAAGGATGAATGATGTGATGATAAGTTTTATATATAAGTACCTATAAGTTTAGAGGTACAGGTAAAAACCTATACAAATTAATGAAATTCATAAAACAAACATAAATAAATTTACAGTGCTTACGTTTAATATAAAGTAAAGATTATGTAAAAAATAAAAAATAAAAAAGAATTGTAAGAAGTAAATAAAATTAGATAAACCATTGAGTACCTACATCTACGATAAAGCCATTAGGAGTTCCTCTGTCTTGTCATATGACAAGGCAGCAAGCCACTTTTGTATGATAAGTTTTGCTTCAGTAATACTTTTATCCTTGATGTTACAGTTTTTAGCTACATTATTGTAAACTCGAACTTTCATAAAACTGCCTGTGCGTTGTGCAAACTTTGTTTTAGTAGAGGGGGTAATCAATCTGTAAACTCTACGATTGGACACGAACTCAGAATCAGGGGAGGAAATATGGGATTTATGTACTGAAAGAGCAGTTTTCAGTACATAGAGTTGGCGAACAGTAAGTACACCAGCGTCTTCATAGAGGGCCGAGGTAGGATATCTGAATGGCTTACGGAGCATCACTTTTAAAACAGAGCGCTGCGCTCTCTCTGCTTGGATGATGAATGATTTAGCTGCACTACCCCAGCAGGAAATACAATAAGTTATTAGCGATTGACAAAGAGCTAAATATACCAACTTAAGGGTGTCGAAGCATGCTACATAACGAAGGTTTTTCATTATACCTATAACCTTTCTAATACGGGTTGTCAGAAAACTAATGTGAGTTTTTGGTCAATATGAACTCCCAAATATTTTATGTCTTGTGTACGGGTAGAGCTTTTATGTATGTATGCTCTTCGATTATTCAGTCCTTTCTAGACCAATTGTCCTACAAAAGCGATTTTTAAGTCGGTTTTAAGTTTGACTTGACGAATCTTGTTTTACTTGGTCCAAACTTGGGCCTGTTTATTACTTAGGCCAAACCCGTGATTGGGTGCATTTGTCTGCAATGCGGGAATAATGGCCTTCGCCCATAAAACCGATATGGCTTATCCGATCCCCCATAGATGCAATCTTCAACTTCCGTACTACTTTATTTGGAATTCATATCTAGCTTGGTATGAATTCCAAACAAAGTAGTACGGATGAATATTTTTGAACTTACGTGATCTGAATACATAATTATAAGTATCGATACAACGGGTATTTATCGCGTTTATTGGAGAGAGGCGGTTAACTCCAGTAGGTACCTAATCTAGTCATCCCGTGACCACGACAGTGTGTAAATCTGTTGAAACGTCTCGGAAAAAATAGGTAAATAAACGCGATAAATACCCGTTGTATCAATACTTATAATTATGTGTTCAGATCACGTAAGTTCAAATATATTCATCCGTACTACTTTATTTGGAATTCATACCAAGCTAGATATGAATTCCAAATAAAGTAGTACGGAAGTTGAAGATTGCATCTATGGGGGATCGGATAAGCCATATCGGTTTTATGGGCGAAGGCCATTATTCCCGCATTGCAGACAAATGCACCCACTCACGGGTTTGGCCTAAGTGGGCCTAAGTAATAAACAGGCCCAAGTTTGGACCAAGTAAAATAAGATTCGTCAAGTCAAACTTAAAACCGACTTAAAAATCGCTTTTGTAGGACTATTGGTCTAGAAAGGACTGAATAATCGAAGAGCATACATAAAATAACAGGAATAGGTATGCGGCAAATTACTTTTCCGCTGTTTTATGTATGCATCTACATAGTAGAACGCAGAATAAATTAAAAACCACAACCTTACATTGAAAAAGTGGGGACCAAGTCTTTTATTTATCTTTTTTTATATACATACTTAGGTTGGTTTTTTTAAGATTTCAAGCGTGTCCGGTTAACTAAGTTAACGGTTCCTAAAATTTCAGTTTCGCTTTCGGGTGAAAATCCAGTTTCGGTCGGACACTAGTTTTCTGTTAATTACTTTTTATGGTATGGCGCTCATTAGGGGAAGCCTAAGTCCAGTTGTGGACTAATACAGGCTGATTGATGATGATTCTGAAGATTTGATAGGTAACCCGATAACGGAGCAGTTCCCAGATAGCCGCATTCTGTCTGATTGCCTCTACCTGATAAAAGATGTAATATTTACAAGGAGGTAGGTAATTAAAGTTCGGCTAATTACTTTCTAGGCACCAATGCAATACTTGGATCTGTTATCGGAAATTACGATAAGGTACCTAGGTAAGAGTAGGTAAGTAAAACTTTTGAAACTATTATTATTATAACGGAACTTTTACCATGATTTGATTTTCGAGTTTTCCAATATTTCGGCACAGTTTCATGATCACGGAATAACTGAGGGCACTGCGAGTAAGTAGACATACCGATCTATAGGTACCTACTTTTTTTTTGTAGTAGGTA
Organism: Eupithecia dodoneata; assembly: GCA_947044415.1. Taxonomy (NCBI): domain Eukaryota; kingdom Metazoa; phylum Arthropoda; class Insecta; order Lepidoptera; family Geometridae; genus Eupithecia; species Eupithecia dodoneata. Next base: position 5,245,836 of record OX345678.1, read on the forward strand.
ACTTTCGTAGCAACAGACAGTTTCATTTGGGAACAAATACAAAAAATATAATTAATTCCTGGGTTGGTCATATTCCATGCGGCCGTATGCTCGGAGCCACCTCGACGAGTATCTCCAGGTTCGGCGACGGTCACAGGTACCCTACTCGTCACGCACACAGGCTGAAAGCTGTGCAGTGACATCTCACGAAATCGTCGAAGCTGGCACAGAAGCTGGTGCATGGGGGCCGGCTGTTTTTATCCATCTTCCAACTATGGTTGTCAGTGCTTCCTCAACGCAATCCTTCAAAAGCAAACTAAAATGCTGGCTCATTGACGATAACGATTTGGAGTTACCTGTAATGTTATGGTCTTTATGTAAATTAACAACATGAAATTTGAATTTGAATTGATCAATGTAAATTTAGTAAACTTTTTATTATTTTTTATCAATTTATTATAAATTTATATGATATATGCTAATTATCTACCGACAATATAATAAGAACTGAAACTGATACAAAATTATTTATTTGCCATTCATTTGTAGGGCTACTTACCTCTTAAGAGTAATTCTAGATTACCTACTTTTATACATCGACATCTTACCCTGCTTTTATAATTGACTAGGTAGTTACTTGTTCATTCGATGCAGTGGACAGGCAACGTGTTAATTTCCAATCTAATTTTTAAATGATCTGCCTTATCAGTGCTAATGAGATTTTAGAAATGCTTATTTCAGTCTATAAATTGCAAGACATTACAAGGTTTCAAGCATCATATCCGTAGTGGCTTGTCCATCTGTTCTTACTTGACTTTACAAAAATTGTCTAAATATTATGTATCCCATAAAGCTTTTGATCCAATTTTCAATAATTCTATTATATACAAACGTTTCTTTTCAACAATCACTAACAGCGGCCCAAAAAAAGTTCCTTTTAGCGGAGAGCCCGGATCGATATATGGTGACAGGTAAGGAAAACTTGCGTCTTCAAGAAACAAAAAACACCGCCTGTTGCTTTTTCTGCCCACGGAAGCCTCTGGTATCTGAAAAAAGTCACCAGGTCTCTACCTAACTCTAGAGTTAGCAACTTGAAATGGCAGTGGGCCGGCGATATCTCGCGAAGAGCCGACAACCGCTGGGGCGAACGAGTTCTTGACTATAGACCACAAGAGTCAACGTAGTGTAGGACGCCCTCCGTCCAGGTGGGATGAGGACCTGCGAAAGACTGCAAAAAACTGCTGTATGCGTCAAGCTGAAGACAGGGCGCTATGGCGCGGCGCTTAGGTATTAGGAGAGGCCTATGTCTACTAACATAGGCTGATGATGATGATGACTACCTAGGCTGATTGTTGAAACGAACCTTCTTACCTCTTTACCGTAATCCTCCGTGTAGGCTTTAAAACAGAGACAATATTAAGGTGGTAGCTTTAATATGTTTATGCTAACCGAATTTAAAACCGTACAAATGCTAAACTCAGCGCTGGGCGTGGCCCGGCACGCACATGACGATAATATAGCGGCGTGTTGCAAAAAACTATAAACCTAAACTTAGATAAAAGAATCTTTCAAATCGGTTGGCGTGATATTGATTTATTGGTCCATTTGTCGCGCACATAGGTACGTAATGAAATACCTATCTGTTCTCATCACACTGCACAGTCATTCATTCGATTGTATTCAAAATATTATGCAATCGCAGATCATTATCATGTCAGTGTTTCGTTCATCGACTACGTACCGTTTCGTTCTTCTGGTCGCCTCAAAGGGTAATTCTGAAATTCAGTGTTTTGCTCTTAGAGCAAAGCCGCAGCACGCACACAATTTTTAAATCTCTACTTTTTATTTTTTTTGTACTATTACTATTGTTACCTTTATAGCATGTGCTGCAGTGTCTAATATATGTATTATCTATCTATCTATCTATCAAATGCACATCTAAGACTTATGTATATGGTTTTCTCATGAATGCCATTGTCAGAACTGGACCGAATCCAACCACCATTGAAATGGAACTACACGGGAAGCACCAGCGCGTTCAAATAAAAATCGGTTCATCCAGTCGCAAGTTAAGATGATGTAACAAACATTTAAAAGAACGGTCGAATTAAGAAAAGAAAAAAAAGGGGGAGGTTTTGATGAAGCCACGAGCTAGTTATTAATGACATTACCTAATTATTTTGCAGATGACCCGTACGATGCTGAGGACAAAACAAATCCAACCAATCTCGATTTTATTTTGAATGTTGACTCTGGCCGGTACACCACTATGTTATTCGATTACCACAACTTTCAGAATTCCTACGCGACTGTTAATTATGTAAAAGAGACAAATGATACGTGCATCGATAGTTACATTGCTTGTCTTATTTCTGCGTAAGTTTCTACTTAGGTTGGTACCTAAATAGAATAGAATAGAAAAACATTTATTTGGACACAGGTACAAAATACAGGCATAGAATAACAAACGGCAAATAAAGTAGTTTATCATGGGGGTAAGAGAAATGAAATGTAATGTGATGTGGTATGCCCCAGAAGGGGGAGTGTTCGGGACAAAGTGCGTAGGATTTGTAGAGTCTGGAGTCACCCTAGTGATACTTTTCTCACAGTTTCGGTCCGTGTAACCGCAAGGTTGGCAGGACCATGGGAAGGTTGGTGACATGGGAAGGTTGTGACACATGTAGGTAGGTGGAAATAAGACTACCTCCATGACTCATAAATAAACTGCTGAATGCCGAAAGCACAGGTTTTGTAAGAAGTTTTAAATGAAAGGATCTAGCTTACAAAGCTTTACAACAACAGCATTTATTGCACTTATTTTACTTTAGCACAACTACAATCCCGTTTTACCCTTTGGGTACGGAACCCTAAAAACTAGTTTCTGCCCGCGGCTTCGTCTGAATTCTTTATATGGAAACGTTTTAAGGTTATTTCTATCCTATGCGAGCATAAGGGGTAAAAAGTATCTATGCCTATGTTTTATTCCTATTTATTTATGGCAGTCAGCCCACTATTGTACCCTATACTATAAGTCTCTTGTTTCGAATAAAGATTTTTTGTATTTGTATTTTGTATTCCAGGCCTGGCACTAGTAGATATGCGAAATTTCAGCTCGATCCCATCAGCAGTTTGGCGTGAAGTAACAAACATCCAAACTTTAGTAATTATAATATACTGAAGTGTCTCAAAAAGATACAATTCTACTAAAGAACTTAAAATACAATTAAGGAACTCTGTAACCCTGTATTCGTTAATGCACGCGACACAGTTACCTATAATATAACAACTGCGTGTATTATCCTTTTTCACACAATATGTTATTTATTTTCCCTTGTAGGTATTTATGTTCCAAATAAAGATAATATTGATTTGATTTGAATTGAAATTAGATAGGTAAAAGACACATCATTAGCCATGCAAGTTAGAGATTACCTCGTCAGTGCGAGGGCTTAAATATCTTGTTTATGTTTTAGCACAACGCGAACTTTCGTCTGTGCGACAAACGATATGGGGTACAAGGATTCCACATATACTTTTATGACATACTGCGAAATGTATTTCGATAATTGTAGAAGAGGATACCGTGAGTATAACTACGACAGACGGACAGACGGACAGACGGACAGACGGACAGACGGACAGACGGACAGACGGACAGACGGACAGACGGACAGACGGACAGACGGACAGACGGACAGACGGACAGACGGACAGACGGACAGACGGACAGACGGACAGACGGACAGACGGACAAGCGGACTCTACCTGATTGGTTACCTACCTAATTTGATGGTCTAACCGCTAAAGAAAACCGATGTCGTACAGACAGACAACGACGATGTCAGAGTATAAAATTATTCAATTTGATTTTTTATCTTTTTCAGGAATATGGCGTGTAATTTCACATGGGTATTGCTTCTGGAAAGATACTGGAGAAAAAAGAATATATGAATTTCCCACTAACGAATTCATTGATAACGAAGAGCTGAGCGAGAAATATGGAGGCAATCCACCTGGACATACGTGATAGCAAGCAATGTGTCGAAGTACCGAAAGTCCACACAGGAAACAAAAATACTGTGCGACACCTTCGAATACACATAGTTTAGGGCACATTATACCTACTGTTATTTCTCATTTATAAGGTATCTACATTGATTATATTAGGTTTTGACGACCGATGTGGCGCGGTGGGCGAAGGTCCGCCTGCGACGCAGGAGGTTGCGGGTTCGATTCCCGCCTCGGAACAATTGTGTGTACGATCTGCAGATATTTGTTCCGGGTGTTCTGGTCGTTTTCTATGTATAATAAAAAATATCTATCTATGTAATGTATTGTATTATGTATATCAGTTATCTAGTACCCATAACACAAGCTCTGCTTACCATGGGGCTAGATAATGCTGTGTGAATTGTCCAGCATTATTTATTTATTTATTTATATTAAAGATTAGATAAATTGCACATGTGTCAGAATAGGTACAATTTATTAGCTAATTTTGTGTAAAAAGAAAAACTATAATGCTTCAGGAAATAAGAAAAGGAATATTATGTACTTATTATTAAATATTTTGTAAAATCTTGAAATATGCGTCAATTCCTTTTGTATCAACTGATAAAATACCCGAACCTAAATCTTGAGCGCCCGTTTTTTGGGTAGATCTTAACCGACTTCCAAAAGGTGAGGTTCTCAATTCGACTGTAGGTATTTCGTTTTTTTTAAACAAGCTCCGAAGATGCATGGTTGTCATGGGGCGTTTATTTTGACGATATACTATAGAAATCTAAATAAGTCAAGTCTACTCGAGAGCTCATGTAAAAGTCGCAAAATAGTGAAATGCCCAAGTAGACCGACGATGTCGGCAGCAATGTACACGACCGTCGCGGCGACACGCAGCAGGACGAGAGATAATAATATTGTTGCTCGGAATAAGATTCAATATTTCTACTTTTTTTTCTTTTTTACGACCTCTGTCTGTGGCGCGGTGGGCGAAGGTCCGCCTGCGACGCAGGAGACAGAAACTGATATAATACATACATTACATAGATAGTTATTTTTATAGACAGTTATATTAATATATCCCTTACAATAATATGAACACAGTTAAGCTCTATGGACTTGTATATTTGGACTCTACATGGAATTGTATATTTACATAAAGATACATAAACTTACAAAGTTACAACTTACAATTAAAACCATGACTTAAATCCTCAGCTTAAACTTAATCAATGATAAGAACTCTGTTTTTATCAACTCTCACATTTGGCAGGCTTTTCAATTTTTTTATAAACTTGTCAGCAATCCTATCATCGACTTCTCTACCGGTAGTCTCTGAGTATTCTCCTAGAACTTTCTTCTGCAGTCTTTTGAATGGCAGTTCATTACCTTTCTTCTCCAAAACAGATAAAATTACAGCATGCCAGTTAAACTTGTCACTCATGGCTAGTTCACCAATTTTAGCAACATTCTGTTCATGAAGACACATGCTTTCTTCTGCTATTTCTTGTTCATCTACTTTACCTTTTTTCTTCTGTGGTTTTTCACCATTTTGCACATTTTCTACTCCATTTTCACCTGTCTCTACTACTCCATTGTTGCTGTTAACAGTGTCTTGTCGTTTACGCTTATTCTTTTTGCTTTCTTTATCCTCACCCTCGTTAGTAGATTTGGTCCTATTCTTTTTCTTACCTTTCTTTCCTTCGGTTTGTTCTTCTTCCTCTGGAACTGGTTCTTCAGCTTTTTGTATTTCAGCTTCATACTTTTCACGCTTCTTTTTTTCTTTTTGCTGTTTTTTAGACAGAGGCTTTTCTTCTTCTACATTTATATCAGTAGTTAGCAGTTGATTTTTATCTGCTGCATCATCGTTAGTTCCATTTTCTTTTTCATCTGTGTTGTTGTTGTCGTTTTTATTATCATCAGTTTCTTTTGATGTAGTTTGATTCTGGTTCCTGTTATTAGCATTTGAAAGTGCTGACAGTTTAACAGATATCAAATCCCAAGCCTGATCAATGTCAGCAGGATTGGTTTTATGACCGCAAACATTTTTGACAAAGTTGACGAACTTTGGCTTCTTTCGTGGAGTATTTTGATGCTTGCTGATATTTTCAATAATTCTTAGTACATTTCTGGGAGCAGCTTCCTGTTCGTCAAGTACAGACTGTACCAAGTCGACCCAAGTGTTTTGTTTCTTTTCACCTTTCTTCTCCTTGGCTACAAAGCCCTTACCTGAGTAGCGTTCTGCCTCAGTTATGCATTTAGTGTGCTCTATGTATTCTGATCCTCTATAATAAAAAAATTAAGCAATTTTATTAACTAATCACATATTTTCAAAAACGGCACCTAGAAGTAAACTCTAGTGAATTAGATCATTTGTTATCACCTATGTATTCCTAAGTCCTTTTGCAAAGAAAATTCAAGTTGTTATAGGGCTGTCAACCCTGTGCTTTGCCAAGTTATTTACATTATATTGGCCATGGCTATTTTAAAACAGAAAAAAGCCCATGTGCTCTTTGTACCTATATCTAAGTGTTTTATGAAGTTACATAATAATGAGTACATTGCCCTTCATATTCTTACAGTAGGTATAGATTCATTATACTCACAAGAAATCTTTGAAACAGTCCATGCATGATAGGTTTGGGGAACGGTTCCTACACTTAGTCGTCGTATAATGCTTCTCCACTTTAGGCTTCTGCAAGGACTCGCCGCAATAACCGCAAGTAAATACGACCATAATTTTACTATGTATGTTAGTATTATTCCTCAATAAATCTAAGAATAGATTGGATGCAAAACACGTGCTAGAACGAAATTATATGTGTGTAATGTACTCGCTTGCTTGCTTTTGTTTGCTTTGCTTTTTTTGCTTCGCTAATATAATTTCATTCAACTTCAGCTTCTTGTTAGGTGGCTCTGTCTGTATCTGAATTGACGCAAATTTGGCAAATAATGTGGTAGCATCGCAAGAATTATTTATGGGTTGCGCTGCGCATAAGAATAGTAGGTAAACATTTAGAAAGAGTTTTTATAATAAAGAAAAACATTAACTATGAACTTTGAGAATTCAACCACTATGAATCAACAAAATGTATACCTACCTACCACAAAACTTCAAACCATACAAAAGGAAACAGCGCTAAAATAACTCAAAACTGCAAGATAACTACATAGGTAAAATGCACTAGTTATAAGTATACCTCATAGAGTCTATGGGGTTATACTCTTCTCATATAAATAAAGGGGCGAATCTAAATTCTTAAATTTAATACGTCTGAGCGTGTAGTGTAGGACTTCTCAGGTAAGATTTTTACAGTAAATCCTTTTTTAGGTGGGATAGGTGAGACGATCGGAGTGGGAATCTGAAAAGCCTGATTTGTGTTATCGATGGCAACATAAGCTGGTTTGATTCTATCAATTTTCGATTCTATCACAACAACTGCCTTCCCTTCTAAATCTAAAATGTAGGTCTTTCCATCACGTCGGTCGGGGTCTCCAATATGGGATATATACTCTTCCCATATCAAATAAAAGAGCGGATAAGCACTACAGTTTATTGGGGATGAATATATTCCTCAATTACAAAATATAACATGGCGTTTTTTTATTGAATGTAAAACAACAAGAGAAAATTCCCACGGGCAGGTCCAGTAAAGATGGGACACTCAATAGTATATTACTGTTATGACGATCGATTTATCGATTCGCCACAGCTTCTTATTATGGCATTATAATATCATTTTTTGGGTGTATGGGTGGAAGCCCCACTATATACACCGGTTAGAGACCGGAGGGTATAAGTATTTTTTCTCATTTTTGGGTAGGTAATTGAAATAAAATGCCGAGAACCCGTCATTTTAGAGTCTAAAGTTCTACATAACAAGGTTACATGACACATATAGACACAGTGTCATCGCTATTCAAAATATTTTATAGGAGGTTCTACGCGTTTTTTGTGAAAATGACAGCTAAACTCTTTGCCACAGACAGAGACAGACAGAACATGATCTGTTACTTTGTAAGCCAGTCACTGAGGTCTGAAAGAGCAGCTTTCAGTCGGGTACTTGTCTCGTCAAGGGAAGAGGATATATAGTAGGTACCTATAGAGTGAGATCATCAGCATACTGTAATACATTACAGAAATAATCAACAGACTGGTTAAGATTGATCAATGTTCCGCCATGACAGACAACAAAGTCATGGGCCTAAGACTAAATGGATCCGAAGGATCTTTACCAGGCTTGAGAATATTCATATTCATATTTATTTATTCCATAAAACAATATACATTGTGTGCGGAAACTTAAAAATAAATTATATTAACTACAAGAGAAAAAAGAAAAAGTATCACATTAAATTAAATTATTGAATGATTATCTTCACATACACAAAGTTTATACATACTATTATATAATCAAGGTTATAGTTCGTCAATGGAGTAGATGCACTTTTCCAGAAGATAACATTTTAGTTTATTTTTTAGAAGTGTTCTTCTATGTATGACTTCTTTTATTTCGAGCGGCAATTTATTAAAAATTCTAGTAGCTTGGTACCGTGTCGAGTGTCGCATAATGTTCAGTGTATATTTTATTTTTTATGTAAGTATTTGTTTCTGCTATTGACGCGCTCCCTATTTTCGTCAGGTGTTTCGTACTCGTGCAGATATTTGGAAAGAAACATGATAAGTACGTGAACGTAAATGCTAGGCACTGCCAGTATACCCAGAGACTTGAAAAACTCTTAATATGCAATGTAATTTGTGTCTTTCACTGATCTGAAACTAATCCAATATAAAAAACTTATTTGCTTTTAGTTATACCTTGATCAAGGCGCATGAAATGAAACTATGCCGAAATTTTGTAAAAAAAATCAAATCATTTTTAATATAAAAGATTTTTTACAAATCGGGACCCATAAAAATAACATGACTGATCCTCATTGCTCTCGAAAAGTACGTTCGCTCGCTTTAACACGCGTTCTTCGCTCTAAAATTAGCGTAAACACATAACGAAGACGCTGATAACGCGAGTAACGTTATGTGCTAAATAGTGTGATAGCTTTGTTGTACGACCACACGGTGCGTGCGACCTTTGACCGTGTTGGCCGTTGAAAGTACTTTGGTGTGTGACGTGACACTGACACTTACAGACAGAAAACCAGTGCCCCGCCCTCCCGCCGCCGCGCCGCCGGCGCCGCCCGGCGGCGGCGCTGCGCGCCATGACTTGCTTTGCTTGCTTGCTCGCTCTATCCTATCCTTCATTCATTACATTACATTACCCATCTTTCCTTCCCCGCCCCGTACAATTTGTTTTGTTCATCAAGTTATTTATTGTATTCTGATTGATTTTGTTTACGCAATTCAGGATTGTTCCTGAATTATACTTCTTCCGGTTTTTGGTGGTTTAGTCCTTGCTTACTTATCACAATTGGTTTATTACAGAGGACAGTATTAATATTGTTTTCAGCCGTTACATACAGTCCATTTTCTGGGCTATCCCAGCATATAAGCTAAGGCTCTCAGGCTAAGGCCTATGGCTATTTATTGGCCTTTAATAACAAAGGAGCTCTAATCAAAATGGAATTTTACCTCGAGGCCTTTTTTCTATGTGTGTTAAATGGTAAGTAATTATAAATATTTCTTTTTGAATAAGTTTTATCAAAAATTTGAAAATAGTTGATATATACATGGTACCTCTGTACTGGTTTATTTGCGCACAAGTTCACAGCAGGTTAAGGCTGGTGTTCACCAAAAGATAACTTTTCAATTATCAGTTTTCTCTGTTAACTTTGATGTTGTATAAAAACTACTCTCAAAAGCCTTAAATTAAAACGCTAACCTAAGCATATCATCAGATATGAACATCTAAATATTTTTATAGCTTGTGAGACCATCCTCACCAAAACACACCCACCCCAAACCCTCTTTCTTGAAGGATGCATGTTATATAGTTTTACCATAATCAACACTTGGGAGTTGGATAGGTGATGATGATTCATCTCCATTCATCACATTTGCTAAACTGTGATTGTAGTTAAAACAGAGAAACACTCATATATAATGATATATAGGTAGTAACTATGCAATTTGTTGAATCAAAGATTCAATTGGAACATGTTGTGCTATTATTTGTCTGAAGTCTCCACATCTTTCTTTTAATACATCAAGTAATTATCAACTAAGAGCTAAAGAAATAGCTATATAAATAGTAATAATAATAATATACAAAAGGCGGTACTCTTGGACTCTGCACATAGCGTTAGGAAGTTCCTTTCTTTGCAGCCCTAGTCACAGGCCGCTTGAGCCTAGCTTAGCGGTTGGTGATCTACAGATTGATATATTTACCTTGTCTATAAATTAAACAGGATATCCTGCGTTTTCACACTCGACACCTATTAAACCCAATATTTTATGTTTCAGTGGCAGCTCCTGGCTTAACACAGAGGATAGATGACCAGAACACTGCTGTATGGTGTACAACATCACTGTTGGAGCAAGAAAAATGTGAAAAGCTAGCTAATACTAGTATGCTGGATCGGGGACTATTTCAAAATGATTACATTGAGCTACATTGCAAGAGGGTAAGACAATCCTGGCTTGGGTAGTGAATCATATTAATGCAATCACTGCCCAGAAGTGGCATTATAACCGCAAAATTGGCAGGACCATAGGAAGCTTGGATGGATAGCCTAGAAGTATCACTCCACAGCTGCCCTTCGGCATGCATGTTATGGGTTACTAATCTGTTGAGGCAAGAACTATTATCTACACCTAGTGAGTTACAGTAATGTTGCTGTCAAGCACTGTCTTGCTTCCCTTCTATATGGAGATAATATTTAAAACCGGCAACAGTCTCGCACAAACAGGATTTATATTAACAAATTAACTGTAAAACGACCTTTTTGTAAAGAGAAAATAAATGATTTATATTTGATGTGGAGTATGTCTTTATCCACGGCATTTGATGTGGAATATGTTTGTATTCCAGGCATTTGATGTGGAGGAGTGCATGACGTGGGTGGACAGAGGCGAGGCCTCTCTTCTGGCCTTGGATGCTGGCGAGGTGTACGTCGCTGGAAGATTTCACTCCCTGGTACCGATAGCTCAAGAGGTAATTCTACCTATATCTATGTACCTTTTAAACCACCAAGAGAGATGCAAGTGTGACATGACAATAAGTAAATGCTGGACAATCCACACAATATCATCTAGCCCCAAGCTAAGCAGAGCTTGTGTTATGGGTAATAAGATGACTGATATACTTAATACAATAGATAACACAGATATATTTTTTATTATACTTAGATAACGACCAGAACAATCGGAACAAATATCTGCAGATCGTACATACAATTGTCCCGAGGCGGAAATCGAACCGGCATCCTCCTGCGTCGCAGGCGGAACTCCCACCGCGTAACAGGTTGTCAAATTACTTATATTCTAACTTATTTTTTCCAGCTGTACGGTCGAAGTGAAACATACCAGTACGCGGTAGCAGTGGTCCGTAAGGGCGGTTTGCCGTCGCTGCTGCCAGGGTCGGGGCTCCAAGCGTTGCGCGGCGCGCGGGCCTGTTTCCCTGGAGTCGGGGCTTTGGCGGGCTGGGTCATGCCTATACATGTGGTTAGTTATAATAATACATACCAGTACGCGGTAGCAGTGGTCCGTAAGGGCGGTTTGCCGTCACTGCTGCCAGGGTCGGGGCTACAAGCGTTGCGCGGCGCGCGGGCCTGTTTCCCCGGAGTCGGGGCTTTGGCGGGCTGGGTCATGCATATACATGTGGTTAGTTATAATAAAACAATGTATTATTATATTAGATGTCATCTAATAATAATGTACAGACTGCAGGAAGATGCTGGATGCGTTAAGCTGAAGACAGGGCGCTATGGCGCTCATTGGGGGAGGCCTATGTCCAGCCGTGGACTAATATAGGCTGATGATGATGTAATAATAATGTAAATGATCTAACATCTGAAGAGACTCGCTAGGAAGTTGGGCCAGATCCAAAAGGTCGTACTCCTGGACTCTGCACTGCACGTATCGTCAGGAAGATCCTTTCTCTGCAGCCCTAGTCACCGACCGCTTGAGCCTAGCTTCGCGGTCGGTGATCTACCGTTCTGATATATTTTTTACGGTAGAATAGTTTTATAATATTTTATTGTATTTTCTATGATAAAAAAATTATTTAATAGCGATAATTTAAATATATGAAGAGATGATATTCGGAACTGCACTGCAACATATGTCGATCTCAGCGCAGCGTATAAATAAATAAAAAAATAATGTCCCATTTTTTATATACACGACTTCTACAAACAGTTATCCTGAGGCGGAAATCGAACTTGCAACCTCCTGCGTCGCAGGCGGGCGGACCTTCACCCACCGCGCCACATCGGTCGTCATCATAGTTCATAATTCGGTATCAATCCAGCATAATAAATAAATAGAGTTAAGGTAAACAACTGTGTGTTCTAATGTGATCATATAAATAATATTTACAAGAACTATTTTTTATTCAAAGCTCATGCAAGAAGGGGGGCTCAAGATAAAAGACTGCAACAACCACGTGAAATCGGCTATTGAGTTCTTCGGAGACTCCTGCGCACCTAACTCCCTCAAAGATATGTACAATCCAATCGGAGACAATTCTGACAAGTAAGTAGAAATAATAATAAATAAATAATGCTGGACAATTCACACAGCATTTTCTAGCCCCATGGTAAGCAGAGCTTGTGTTATGGGTACTAGATAACTGATATACATAATACAATACATTACATAGATAGATATTTTTTATTATACATAGAAAACAACCAGAACACCCGGAACAAATATCTGCAGATCGTACACGCGCTAGGCGGGAATCGAACCCGCAACCTCCTGCGTCACAGGCGGATCTTCGCCCACCGCGCCACATCGGTCGTCAATATAGTATAAGAAAATATAAATTTAGTATAAGATAAAAATAGTATACATTTTTAATAAATGAAGATGTACAATACAAAGTGGTTTACATAGTTTATGCTATGAATAAAGATTATTTCTTTTCGTTTTCACGTTAGCACAAATTAAAAGAATATCTTTGTATATCTTTTAAAAACAATCAATTCTCTGGCAGTTCAATTGTTTCTTTTTGTGCTTTAACTAAATAAAGTGTTGCTTGATTTAAATGTAAACAAGTAAAAATTTAATTGTTTATATACTTACTTAATTATCTTTAAGATAGACGCGCTGCAAAGCGAGACCCTTTATCACAGGTATTACATTACTTAAAAGATGGTATTGTTAAGTACAGTCAAGTATATTATTTAGTCAACACGGCGGTTCTCACGAGCCGCTGCCATCATGTACCTAGCATAAGTATCTATACTAATATTATAAGGTTTGATTTTTTGTTTGTTTGTATTGAATACGCTCCGAAACTACTGGACCGATTTAAAAAAATATTTTACCGTGGAAAGCTACACTATCCGCGGTGAACATAGGCTATATTATATTTTCTAAAAAAAAATTGGGATCCTTACTAAAACTCCAATAATGTAACCCAAGGTAAAAAAATTACCTTAAAAATTCCAATACCCGTGCGGTCCGCTAGTCAGTAAATAAAGCAGTTCACGTTACGACACGGACTCGGGTGGTTCTTATTTGCTCCCATCCTTATTATCATTTATCACGAAGTGTAGGGACATTCACCCTACATTTCTTTGGTCCTTCGGGGTCATTGGACGCTAGGACGTGTAATTTTTGGCCATCATCGAGCGCGAGGTCATAGTGGGTGAACATTACCTAAATTGCGCGTTGTGCGTCGGAGGACTGGATTGCAGTGTAGTGCATTTTATTTTATCATCTACTAGGGCTGAATACCACTGAAATGTATTAGATTAAGTAAAAAAAATAGTTTTTTATATTAGGTTATTTTTTTCACTTTTAAAAATTTCAAATGTTGTTTTCTAGTCTATGCAAGCTATGCACGGGCGGTGCAGGCGTGCGCTGCACGCTAGCGGACCCGTTTGCCGGGTACGAAGGCGCGCTAAGATGTCTCCTCGGCAACAACTCGGGTGACATCGCTTTTGTACGGGACACCACTATTCAGCACGCATTGCTGTCACACAAGATATTGGGTGAGTTTATTGCAAAGCTCTAGTAGTTCAGATCTGCACGCTAGCGGACCCGTTTGCCGGGTTTAACAATTATTGTAAAACTGTTACAGATTTTTTTTATTTGATTTGACTAAATTTTGTTTTGTGTGATTCGACATCCGAAACCTGATGATCTTGAAATCGAAACTTCGTTTGTCATTTTTCATAGTAAACTATCGAACCACCATCCTTACGTTATTTTGTTTCAGGTGGCGTAACCGAAGACCAATTCGAGTTGATATGCCGCGACGGTTCGCGTGCCGCCGTGACTGCGTGGGAGAGTTGCAACTGGGGCCGCGCACCGGCAGACGCAGTGGTCACCAGCAGCGCGTACTCAGCCGAGCAACGCCGCAGGTCACTGAACTGCATAATACATAAATAATACATTACTTGTGGTTGGTTCAAAAGAAAAATAACATTAATCTCTATGTTTCTCACAGGTTTCAGAACTACCTAGGAAAACTGGTCCAACTATACGGAGAGCCGAATCCCTACAACAAGTTGTCTAACCGCACGGCTGACTACCGCGGGAGTAGTAACTACTACAGCTCTACGACCGAGCAGCCGCGGTTCCCTTACCGGGACCGGTTCTATGGACAGAGCACTGACGGGGATAACAGGTATGTGTGTCTTATTGCTATTGAATTAGAGTACAAAATGCAATAATCGCACATCAGACTATGATGAGTATAGTAACTACTAAAACTATACCACCGAGCAGCCGTGGTTGCCTTAACGGGAACGGTTCTATGGATAGAGCATTAGTTTAACAGCCTGTCATTAAAAGACCCACGAATCGATTTCCGAATTAATCTAACATTTCAAGCGCTCATTCTGGCCCGATTGGTACAGATTTTCGTGTCTTTAACTACGGGGGAAGCTTACAGCACAGTTGTTATTGTGTTGAAAAAAAAATCAAACCCCTCTGCGTTTAAGTAGGTGCGTTGCCCACTCTGTATTTAACCAGTAAATAGAAGGAATATTCTTGTATTTTTTACAGAGTCAGCACTCTATCACCATTCCAGCCAAGAAATGACAACTCTGGCAGGCGGATAGAACTGCCATTTCAGTTGTTTGTGTCCAATGAGACAACTGATTTGTTGCTACAAGTAAGTGAAATAATAGTAATATGCACATGAAGCTTAACAGCTATACCTGCTCTACCAGGTTAAGGCGTACGTAACGCATTCTAAAGGGCGTTTTAACAAACTGTTGAGGCGTTTTCCAAAAAAGAATAAACCATTACCCACACATTGGTTAACCACATTGTCCAGCGTAATTTTTTCACTTATATTTGTTTGAACCAATTTTGTTTGCGATTTTATGACACAGAATTCATACTTTTTGACGACCGATGTGGCGCGGTGGGCGAAGGTCCGCCTGCGACGCAGTAGGTTGCAGGTTCGATTCCCGCCTCTGAACAATTGTGTGTACGATCTGCAGATATTTGTTCCGGGTGTTCTGGTCGTTATCTATGTATAATAAAAAATATCTATCTATGTAATGTATTGTATTATGTATATCAGTTATCTAGTACCCATAACACAAGCTCTGCTTACCATGGGGCTAGATAATGCTGGGTGAATTGGTGAATTGCCAAGAATAAAAATTAAAAAAAAAAAAAAAAAAATTAACCGACTTCGCCGAACTATTTTGAGGATTCTTTTATTTATTTGAAAGCTGGTGCTTTGAAGTCGGTTTGTAGTTTTTAAAAACACGCCAAAAGTTTTACATATATTTGGTCTGAAAATCATGTCAATGAAGCGAGCAAGAAACTAATATTACCATTTATTTTCTAGGATGCCACAATAAACTTCCGTATGCTCAAAGAGGAGCAGCAACTAGCCAGCCACATCTTAAACAACGAGTTTGTTGGCGATCAGGCAGAGAAGGCAGTGCTAGGACTGAGAGACTGTCCGGTGAAACGGGCTGTGTTGTGTGTTACCAGCGATCCAGAGATGGAGAAGTGTACTAAAATGAGGGTGAGTTTTGTGACGTATGTAGTAGTAAGCATCTACGCATGTGTGCATACCTGCACCAGCCCACGCCACCTCAGTGCAATAAACCAGTGTGTAACCATCCGGCGGTCATTTCACTCACGTCCATGAGCTCCCTAGATCGTACAGTGGTGACGAGGATGGGATCCAAATATCGTAGTTTCAAAAAATATTTTTTAACTTACGCGATCTGAACACATAATTAGTACACATAATAAGTATTAATACAACGGGTATTTATCAGAATAAATACCCGTAAAAAAGAATTCAACGGATTGAAACGTCGGATTGTCTGTGTTACAGACTTGTGTTACCTATTGCGGTAACACAAGTCTGTATTGTAAGCCTGCGTTGATCTTTCAAGACCATTTATTCTAGAGGTGTGTGTGGACTTAGGCTTACTGTGATATGAATAGTTGTGTTCAGATGGCGCTGGCGATTGCGTCAGTTGTCTGCGCAGATTTTTTGCTTATTTATATTTTTACCTCACAATGAGTCGTTATTAATGTCAAAAAATACTTTTAAACACTGAAGACTGGCGCATTTAGTTTGGTCCTGTAAAAATTAAATGGCATGGGCATATTAATTCTAGATGTGTATCCATGCAGGTGCTGAAACCACGTAAATTTTCGGTGTGCATGTGTATGTAGAAAAAGAAGTCGTGGCATACGATGTATCACAAAGATTTAGGTATAGGCTGATGATGATATCTACTTCATATCTATGTGGACTGAGGCAGACACACTGCTTGACCTCTAGACCGTAGTGAATATAATACGAATGTTTTCCCGTAGGTGGCGCTAGCAGCGGCATTCCTCCAACCCCCGCTAGTGTGCTGGCGCGGACACAGCACGCGGCACTGCGCGCGCGCCGTCGCGGTCGGCGGCGCGGACTTCCTGCTGCTGGACGCCGGGGACATGCTGCACGCTGCGCAGGCGCACCGCCTCGTGCCATTCATGCAGGAGGTACTGTTAACTAGCTGGTAAACAGCTGGATATTTGCCGACTCCATTATGCATCGGCCTTGGACCGATCGCATCTAGTAAGCTTATCTACGAGCATTCGTATCTACGATATTTTCAGCTTAATATACCTTTTTTACTCTATAGTGCGAAGCGTCTTGGAATACGGAATTCCTATTTGGTCTCACACCCTATATTCTACCATTGGACCGCAAATACATATATCTATTTGTCTTAAAATAGTTAAAATACATATTTCTTAACTTTCAGGTGTACTCTAGTGGCGACAACTTTTACTACGCGGTAGCGGTGGCCAAGGAACAGGATGCGGATACGGATCTGACTTACCTGCGGGGGAAGAACACTTGCCACACTGGCATCGGAATGGCAGCCGGGTGGATCTACCCGCTCGCTTATCTCATCTCTAACGGATGGATCAGGTAAGTGCTAAATAAAAATAGGGTGTGAGCTTGTAAATAATAGATTGCGGATACCGATCTGACTTAACTGCGCGGGAAGAACACTTGCCACATGCCTTGCTTGCACCTTGCCGATGCCAGGAATGGCAGCCGGGTGGATCAGGTAAGTGCTAAATACTTAGGGTATAAATGCTTGGGTATGGTGCTTATAAATGCGGCATTACTTTGCGAAAATTCATTTCAAAATATAAGAATTAAAATATTTAGTATCAATTCCGCGCAAAACCTTTTCCGAATAAATCTGGTGCCGAACGTAGTCGAAAGTTTGAATGTGCAGTGTGTGTGTGTTTGAGGAGTGAAATTTTTCATCATGGTCAATTGATCGAACCCCGGTTTATCGTTCATTTGTTCAGTACCTATTAGTAAAAATAAACACACAGCTCTGTTTCTTACTTTAAGAGTTTATTTTTCAACAAATATTAACGAGGGTCATTCAAACAAGGATCCTTGACAATGCAGACGACGACAGTACTGTACAGGGTCCTTCTCTAAACATAGGAGAGGTTAAAACCTGAACTTAAAATTTTAGACATTACAACGTTCGGTCACCCTATTTAAAATAGATTGTAATTTGTAACACTTTCGTATTCTTTATTAAAATCTTAGCAGATACGATAAGCTTACTTTCAAAATCCCCGCGCCTAACGCAGCTGACAGCGCTACTGACAGCGACACCTGACAGCGTTACCGGACAGTTTTGAGCCAAGCAAGCGACCATCGACAACCAACAATGTATCGGCTTTTTGGATTGTAACTGGCGAGACAAAACGCTGACTTGAGAAATTGCTACGACCGATCGTAAAAGGTTACGATATTATAAACATTACCTTTTTAATTTCAGATCATACGGATGTGACGGCGCGCACGCAGCTTCAGAGTACTTCACGAAGTCCTGTGCCCCCGGAGCTCTCAGCTCTGAGTATGTGGACGCGGGCACTGTACCTCACGACAACCTCTGTCATCTCTGCCACGGGAACTCCTACAGGTATAACAACAAATAACAAACAGTATATGGCCAGGTGAGTTGACGATCTGCAAAAGACTGTTAGCAGGTGCTGGATGCGTCAAGCTACACACAGGGCACTATGCCACTCTTTAGATAATTCTGCCGTCCAGAATAAGATTTGCTTAGACTGATGATAGTGCAGGGCATCGCGCGGCAAGTGAGTCTTGAGGATGCTATTTGATTATAAATTGGATTACAGACGCTGCCGCCGTGACGCCAGCGAGCCTTACTACGGGCACGTGGGCGCCGTCCGCTGCATGGTAGAGGGCGGCGGAGAGACCGCCTTCGTGCGTCACACCGCGCCGTTCGAGGTCTCCTCCGGCCGGCGCAGCGAGTGGTGGGCGCGGGACCTGCTCGCTATAGACCTACAGCTACTCTGTCCGGATGGTAAGACTGTGGCCACGTGGTCAAAAATAATCGAATCGGTGTTACTGTATCATCGACGCAGCTACAGAGGATATTCTCATTTCTCTTGCCGCACTGGGATAGCGTGGCGATTGCAGTGAGTTGCGCTATACCACGCTATGCGGGGTAAGGCCCCTCCTTACCCCGCAGCGAACACCGGACTAGGATGAACATGACCTCTGCCGAACGCGTTCTCGCTTGAATCGATCATTGCATTGCTGAGTTATCATTAAGTAACATTAGTTTAACTTTATTGTAGTAAATTAGATTATAACGACATCTACTGTATAAAACATGTACCTACAGTGAAATAAAATTAAATAAAACCTTACACAATAAAACCTTTATTTCCAGGCACTCGCGCCTACCCTCACGAATACGAGCGCTGTAACCTCGGAAAAGTCCCCGGCTCGGTGCTGATGGGCCGCGCTAACCACACCGAGCTCGATACGTACGCCAATCTACTGCTGTACGCGCAGCAGTTCTACGGAGCTGTCACGACTGATGACTTCAGGTATTTATCACATCCTAATGTTATAAACACGAAAGTTTGTATGTATAGATTTATTTATGTTTGTTACTCTTTCACGCTAAAACTACTGAACGGATCGAGCTCTGCGTACAGGTAGTTCCAGGCCAGGAATAAAACACAGGCTACTTTTTATCCCATAATTCAGTTGCCAAGGGCTAGAAATAACCTTTAAACGTTTCCATTGAAACAACGCGTGTGAAGTCACGGGCAGAAACTTGTGTACAATATTTAACGTTTAGTAGCACGGGCACAAAATTTAGAATGTACTTTTGATAGCTAAAAATATGTTTTAAAAAGCTTTTTTTACAAGACTGATTGATTTGGCCTGTAAAAGAGTCATATCGTTACGCATTAGGCCTGTTCTAGAAAGAAACATCGAGAACGCGGCCCTTGTGAATGAAAGACATTTCACATCAAATGCAAAATTACATCATAATGAAAACTTTAGAAGAATGAAAACTTAGAACAAAACTACCTAAACTTCTCCCGGGGCTTTGTGTGTCTTTTTGTGGCACCTTGTATAACAGTTCCTACTCTGTACTTTCGTTGTTACCGTCAGAAACAAAATCATTTCTTACGCTACGGTATGTAACGGTAAGAAAATACTGACACAATACATTTTTTATTATGTTTTTCACCATCTTGGGTCTAGGGCTCGTATTAATTTTGAAATAACTAAATTATAACAGTATTTTTGACGACCGATATGGCCCGGTAGGCGCAGGTCCTGCGACGCAGCCGGTTGCAGATTCGAATTGTTAATTGCATAGCATATTTAATTTTCACACCGTCATTTAGCCGTGAAGGCCATTTGTTAGCTCTTAAGTCTCTCTCTGTTGCTAGGTTAATATTACTTATTTTGTATTTATTTAAGCTGTAAGCCTTCCTTAAAATAAATTAATAATAAACCTGTAATGACGTTAATATCTCAGTATTAATACAGTTGTAAAGTATATTTTTCTCCAGTTTCAGCATGTTCTTCTCGCCATCTCCGTACTCGGATCTAATCTTCAGCGACGTAGCCGTCCGCCTGCAAGCCATTCCGCACAAGCAGCGGTCCGCGGAAATCGTCGCGGGCCCCGCCTTGGTCCGCGCGGCGCGCATAGTGTCCTGCGACGCGCCGCAAGCGGCTTCCTACCTCGCTTCGGACCCTAACTTCTTGTCTAGTGCTGATAGACATGTATCTGGGGTATATTGGGTAGCTCTGATGTTGTTGGCTGCTGTTTGGTTCTAAGACAAAATATTTATAATAACGCTGTCGTCGCCGCCGTTGACCTCAAACCGCATTATTAACAGTTTCTGGTATATTCTCAGCAGTTCGTTCATCCGATAACATTTGCTTTTATGCGGGTAAAGGCGACATAACAGAACAGAATTGTAGCGCTATAAGCTGCTTCCTACCTCAAGTCTGGCCCAAATATCTCGTCTAGTGCTAATACGAAAGTTACTAGTGTTACTACTGTAGCTATGATGTTCATTAGTCTACTTTGGTTCTAAGATTATTGAAAGAAGTCCTTAAAGACGCCTTCAGGTTCCAACCGCGTTCACTTAATAGTCTGTTCAGAAAAGAACGAGCTAATTATACTTAATGCAGTGCAACACTTGGTCGAAACGCGATATGAATACCCGTTGATTTAGTCATTATAATTATGTGTTCAGTAACACTTGGTCGCTAACGCATTGTTACTGCGTAGACTAACTGCTCTAGATGCGACAATCATAGACAAAGAGGTTTGTTCTTCGTAAGTTTACGGCTAATTTTGTGTTAAAACAAAAAAGAATCTCGTGCGATCTTCAAACAAACAAGCTAAGTTTGTGTCAACATGTACAAACAGAATCTCTAGTAAAATAATCATATTGTAACCGTGTGTAAGGTTTCATTCTTACTTCAACTTAGTATTCTATTATTCATATATATACATATATATTATATTATTTACTACTTCTATAATTTTTGGGTAAGCTCTCATTCCAATTGTAATGTTATAGTGTACTTTTTGTGTGTACTTTGTATTTTTATGACAAAACTTGCACCTATTTTTTTATAATATTAAGTATCCTAGTTTTTAAGTGGAAATAAGGTAGCTAAACTCTTGATTTATAAAATGCAGCTATGTGTCTCTGATAAAATTATGTTTATATACATTATTTGGGAAATAAGTACATAAGCTAAACTCGATTACGAATTCCAAAATGCAGCTATGCATCTCTCATACAATTAGTTTTATACAACATTTGGGAAATAAGATAGCTAATTGTAAACATGATTTATAAAATACAGCTTTGTAATTACAATTTGTATTTAGTAGCCAATTATAATTTTCTTCCTCAGAAATATTTTAGATTTGTCGAGCACGTACATTGTGCATTGCCCTAATTAACGCCAACCTCGTTTACGCGAGTCATCAATTTTAGCAATACTTTTTATTGTATTCAGTTCGCGATCACCTGTCAATCGACACACGCGTCTCACTATCATCTCATTAGTAACTACAGTTTATCATTTGTTATCAGTTTTTAACAACAAGGTAATTGCTGAAAAATAAAACAGAATTTTATCAACGCATGAGGAGCGAAAGATGTTTAAATTAAAAAAAAACGAACGAGTGATCAATTAATTGACCAATGAAAGCTTACAAAATCTAATTGATTCGAGCTTTTCTGTGCTTTGCTTCTATGATACCAAAGTCGTTATATATATCCCAGTCGTTATATCAATACCCCTTTGTATGCAAAAAATATCCAGGTTTTTTAATCGGAGTATAGGTATGTCCTTCCTTGGAGATATGCTATATAGGTATATGTAGTGTGCCGAGTCTATAATTTTTAATAATTAAAATTAATTAATTAATCTTCGACATTCAATATTTTTAATGTGTGCCTTTGTACCTTGAAGGTACTTAATTTATCCGTCCACTTATGTAAGCTTTAATATTTTGTAATAAATCACTTTTTAAATAATCTCCTGTTTTTTATTCGATGGCTTTAAAATCCCTTGACTAATAGTTTTAGTAAAATTATGGGTAATTGAGAGAATTATTAGTAAAGTTGTACTTAATTTCACAATTATTATATTTTTAGACAAGAAGATGTAAGGTACCTTACATCCGAGCCTTTCATTAAACTCTTCTGATGATGTACGACGGTGCATCACTCGGTCAATGTTAAGAACGAGTGACAATTATGGCCTTCGAGGGTCAAACACAGAATAAACAATTTTATTGATAAAAGGTCAGTTTAAAAGTCCGGAAGTTTTAGCTACATTTATGTAGGTGACATACAATACAGTAAAAATTCAAATACGATACTAAATGATTACATTATTAGGTATCTATATGATTTGCACTAGTAGGTACTCTGGCGCCGCCGCCGCTACGCTGCAGCGCTGGATTGGCACCAGTGTCAATGGAGCATTTAATGCTGAGCCGGTAGCCAGTCTGTGTTCTCGTCGTTAATTTCGTAAGCTTTGTACTTTTTCGTAATTGAATTGTAATTTATAATTACCTAGTTCCTACTTTATATTGGTTTATATTTGGAAACGCAAATAAACATTTTCTGTTTTATTCTATTTCATATTAAGAACATATTAGAACGCCTTCTGAACAAGCCAAGAATTCAGCGTAACCTTGAAACTGGCCAATGTGGTGAGTGGTAACATCGCAGCGCAAGTAGAAGAAAAGGACATTCGGGGTATGTGCACACTGATAATAAATTAGCTACCACTCCAATTAATGTAGCCTTTTAACAATTCGATGTTTTTCAAGTAGGAAATATAACAATCTAAAAGACCAAATTAATCGAAGCTTGTGTTCATAAAATCGGTTTTTATGTGTCGCATATCTTACCTATATTCGCTAGCAATGTTATAAAAGATGAATGTGAAGTGCAACACTTGAACAAAGAGGTTTACTATCAGTCAGAGGAATCAGAGTGTTTTCTGAATAACTACTCAACCAGGTGGGCATAGCAGTTGTGCCGTGGGTCTGGGTGGAGACGTTGGTACTTGGTACCTTAGTTGTGTAGAAGGGAATCAAAAGTACCCGGCACAACCAGTAGAGCATAGTTATTGTGCCTTGGGTCCGGAAGGAATGTTACCGACTTTTGGAAAGCAGAAAATAATTTAGATCAGAAAATATTCGCGAAATTCGAATTCGAATTTCGCGCCACATTGCACTGTTACTGCGCTCTATGAAGTTAGATACATGTCATGTGGTTCCTACGAATAGATTCGTGTTACATTACGTCAAGAAGATTAAGAAGCAATGTCGCATTATTTAGAGATAGTAGGTTACATTACTTAGCCCGTGACATAAATGTAAAAATAACGTATTATTTATTGTACTTATCTTGACACGAGATTTGTCGAAAATAAATAAGATCGCACTGTCAAGGTTACGCGACGTTTATCATAAACAAGTATCGCCGCGACGCCGGCGTGACGCCATTTTAATTATTTACGAGTTTTATTGTGAAGCAGTCAACATAAATGTGTTTTGGTTATACCTGTCAATTAATATTTTGTATTCTTTCGTGTAAAAGGTGTGTTTAAAAACTAGTTAACAGCTTATACCTAACTGCAAGTACAAGATGGCGTTTACACGCCCAGTTGTTTACAGGGATTTATTGCATGCCTTTAAAGCAAGCTATGCAGCTGTCATGCCTCAAAACATTGTAAATCAACATATCAAATACGACAAAGATGTTGATATATTACGAGTTTCGGAGAATAACATACCGCTCGGTAACAGAAAATTATATTTGGTGGGTGCAGGCAAAGGAGTTCAATTTCTGGCAAGAGAAATAGATTCAATGTTAGGATTGAGAATCGAAAAAGGCATCGTTAGTATTCCAGAAGGCAGTCTAGATCCAACCACAAAAAGTAACAAGATTGAATATTTTGAGGGAGCAAAGAATAATTTGCCTGACAAGAAAGCACAATCAACAGCGAAACTAATAATGGAACTGGCAAAGAGCCTGACCTCGAATGATGTCCTGATGGTCTTGATAACTGGTGGTGGCTCGGCTCTTCTACCTTTACCGATAGAACCCATAACTTTAGACGAGAAAACTACATTGATTAAGCTACTGGCTAATGCCGGTGCTGATATTACAGAGCTTAATGTCGTCAGAAAAAGATTATCAGATATAAAAGGCGGTAAATTAGCAGAATGTACTGCCGCGAAAATCATCACGCTAATAATTTCTGATATTGTAAACGACCCATTTGATTTAATAGCTAGTGGTCCAACAGTGAAGAACAATGATGACCCACAAATGGCGCTAGATGTTCTGAAAAAGTATGAACTCTATGAAATTCTTCCGAAATCTATAAAAAAAGTTTTGGAAAAGAAGTCTGATGGAATAGATAAAACATTATCAATTAACTATCATAACATAGCAGCTGATTCAAAAGTAAGCAACATCAAAAACGAATTGGAAAAAATGGGAAATGAAGGAATTTTAAACGCTCAAGTGTTGAACTTTATACTGGCTTCAAACCGCATGAGCGTTAATAGTGCGAAAGAATATTTCTTAGTGCTAAACGAAAAGTTCAATGATAATTTTTACATCCCCATAATAATTTCACGAAGTGTAACCGGCAATGTAAAAGATGTTGCTAAGGAATACTATGCATTATCCAAATTATTTGAAACTTATTTGAGAGGAAAGCTGAAATACGAAGATGTAATAACGCAAATGCATAATCTTAACATACAAGGAATCAATCGAGACGATATTCCAAAAAAACTAGAAATAAATGAACCGAGAGCTATATGCCTGATTTTAGCTGGCGAAACGACAGTTGAAGTCAAAGGTTCTGGTATAGGCGGTAGGAATCAACAGCTTGCACTGGAATTTTCTGCATTATTACATAAACATAAAGCTGAATCGGATAAACAGCTGATCTATATGCTGAGTGCAGGTACTGACGGAATCGATGGGCCAACAGATGCGGCCGGAGCAATGGCCGACACTAACTTAGTCTCTGAGAGTGAAAAAGCAGGACTAGACATCAAACAATACTTGAAAAACAATGATAGCTACAGTTTCTACAAACAATACAAAGATGGGGAATATCATATCAAAACGGGACATACTAATACAAACGTGATGGATATACATTTGATCGTGATTCAGAAGGATTAATGTGAAGAATTGCGAAATTTGATTACGGTTAATATTGTTCGTAATAAATCTTTATATTTATATGTAATTGGATTTTATTGAATTCGTTAGGTATATGTATTATTTAAATCTAGGACCAGATGAATTAGATGTACTTCGTCTAAGACTGATGATGATAACAGGACTGTAGAACGTTTATGAACGCTGGCCTTTCCGGCAGAGATTTATTTGTTCTATTGGCATAATTATATGGAAAATTATCATTGAACTTTTGTATTTAATCAGGGGTCAATTATATTTAAGTTGATGAATATATCTACCGATTCTGTCGCGACAAAAAGACCTAGATTTAGTTCTTTAATAAAGATATTATTAAGATATATTTACATAGATATATTTAAAGATTAATTAATTAATGATTTTATGATCAAATATCAAGTAACAGTAAAAAAAATTAATAGTGTAGTAGTCCGATTTTGAAGTTTCTCTTACAAAATATATTTTATTCCTGAGTGACTAAAGGTTTTATGACGACCTCTATGGCGCAGCGAGCTTCGCTCGCTCGTCCGCATGCGTTCGATTCTCACCTCGAGACAAATGTTTGTAACAACATTTGTAAACATGTACACACTGAGAAAATGTATTCTGGGTGTTTTCTATGTATAATAAAAATAATTAGGTATCTATGTAGTTATATGTCAGTTATCTAGTACCCATAACACAAGCTGTACTTAGCTTAGCAAGCATTATTTATTCTTTAATCCGCTGGCAGATGCTAGTTGGTATTAATAAACGAATACACACTAGTCCTTACAAAATATATTTTATTGAAACGATCAGTTGTTCGATCCTTACATTACGGGGACACATTTGCTATTATTTTAATAAAAAAATGGAAATAAAAATTATACAGTAAATAAAAAAGTTATTTGGTTCATAGATCTTAACTGTAGACAGAGAAAACAAGAGTACGTATCTTAGTTTCTCTGTCTATGGCTTAGAACCGGGCCAGCCGCTGTTTTCTGTAAGGATTGCTCGTCGTAATTGTCTTTTGGGTACCTACTAGAACATTTCTCTTTTAATATAGGTTTCTGACAGCAATCTTTATAGAATAGCGGCGCGGGTGGACTGCCGTACTCAGAATTCTGAGGAGTTTTGACGTAATTGTACGCAACTGCGCCGTAGTCTTACGCCGCTTCCCCAGTGTCGGCTTCTTCCTCTCCGCTGGCTGTCAGCATACCAATCAGTTTCGCCGTGTCTATCATGCCAGCATCATCCATAAACTCCATGGAGTCGTAAATCTCTTCGACCTCCTTCTCGGTAAACCTATCGCCATACGTCATTAGCGCGTGTTTCAATTTCTCAGAGTTGATAACTCCCTCTTCATCGAAGGTTCTGAAAGCGGCGATTACGACGTCGTCTTCATCAGCCTCGCCTGACATGCGTTTTGCGAAGAGTGTTAGGAGTTGGGTGAAGTTGATTGGTCCGGATGCTTCGTTGACCATTTCATCAAGTTCTTTCTCTTGGACCAGTCTGCCGAGGGAATCCCATGTGGCTCGGAGATCATTCTTGCCTAGGATGCCGTCTTTGTCGTGGTCCATCAGTTGGAAGGCCTGTAGGAGAGGAAGAGTTAGAAACTGTTACGGAATACCGGCCTTGATTCTGTTGATACTAAAACCTAAAGCAACCAACCTCAAAATGTAGTTGCCGTCGGTTTTCTCCGATCGTAAAAATATAGCCGTTTACTATATTTTTAGGCTAGAGTAGGTTTTGTGCCAACAGAATTAATACCATTCGATCAATTAGTTAAGCGGTAAGCATTTATTCAGATTATTATGATGTGCGTTAAATTCGTCGCTAATAGGATATACATTTTTAACTGAATTGGAGGTTCTGTTTCACGGGTCTTTATACCGTTTGCTATGTAGAATGTCTACGCGAGCGACATTATCAGTAGACCTACAGTGCGTAGCAGTCTACACCATGTAGCATGTCTACGCGATGTAGCGGTCTACATAGTCTAGCGTGTCTACGCGACATAGCGGTCTACATAGTGTAGCATGTCTACGCGACGTAGCGGTCTACATAGTGTAGCGTGTCTACGCGACGTAGCGGTCAACAATAGTGTAGATGTCTACGCACCGTAGCATATCCTGCCGTTTTTACGACAGCACCACCTTTCTACAGGTTGTAATTTGGTACCATTTAAAATTTGTGACACACGTTAATTTAGTTTTATTGCAGCAAAAAACTTAACACTACATAAATGTAATGAAGTTTTAATTTCTACGACAATTTTTTGCATTATTCGCCAAACGTTCTAAATAAGCAGATTAGATTAAAATTGTTACAATTAGATTGCGATTACTTCTAGCCTAATCGTGTTTGGTTAAATGAGCATTAGGTAAACTAGTTTAAGTTAACTACAGTTAATAGCATTACTGTGACAAACTCGTTATGTTTAACTGGCGAACTTACGTTTTAGCATATTTTCGGGTTTTCCTCGAAATGGCCTGTAGTAGGCCAGGGCAAGAATTTTAATTATCAGCTAAGTTTGTACTTTGACTAGCTCTAGTCTGCAGCTTTGCTCACGGGATGCTTGGGTACCAGGCACCCATAATCCAGTTACCTATAGATAGCTTGTGTGGTAGATTTATAAATATCTTTCATAATGTTCTGTATCTGGTGTACAATAAAGTATTTTTGTATTGTATTGTATTGAAGTTTTAACAATACCAATTTTACATGCCATGCTTGTATTTTAAGAGCTTGGTATGTGTATATTATTGTAAGGTAGCTAGCGACAATCTAAAAATAAGAAACCCTGACTGAGATATTTTGAGCTGCTTATTTCAGTATTGCGTAAGTAGGTTAGGTATATGACTTCGTGTTGGTAAAACTACCCTAAAAATAAAAAATAAAAATTGGACTTAAATCTGTGTTGCGTTGTGGTATTCGAAGGTAACCTCTTCCAGTGTTGTTTAATTCTCGTATTCTTAGTATGTTTTTTCTACTGTGTAGTATACCTACTTAATGTTTCTTACTTTTCATGTTAGTTACACGACTGTGTCGTAGTCGAGAACTCCCGAAATTCTCTGGTTATTTAAGACTTTCCGCGACTACGACACGGTCGCGTAGTCTTAAATTACCAGATAATTTTGGAAGTTCCTCAGTAGTCTAAGCCAGCTTTGGTTAACATCTCGGTGATCGTAAGTCTGTAAACTAAATTCTTTATATTCAGGCTCCAGTTATACTAGCTTTTGTATCATTGTGTACCTATTTTGTATCTAGTTGTAGGGTGGTGTTCGTGTTGGTGTAATGTAATGACAAAGTCAACGTTTGTATAAAACTGCGACCCACTGGGCCCGTGTCATTTCATTCAGACTTCTTTATCATTTATTTTTTGTAACAGAAATAATATGAATACATAGTATTCTTTACAAAATATATTCACGATCAGCTGTTCGATCTAACAAAAGTACAGTGTTTTTATAAATAGTACTATATTTATAATTAAAAAAATGGAAATAAATTATTTAATAAATAAAAAAGTTGTTTGGTTCACGTAGGTTTTAATGAACCGTCCGGTCGGGTGGTGCGGCGACTGCTTGCGTTAACGTTATAGAGTGACGGAGCTGGCGAAGCTTACGCAGCCTCACCACCTTCCTCTTCCTCAGCGCTGGCGGTCAGCATGGTGATGAGCTTCTGCGTGTCAATGAAACCCCTGTCGTCGATCTCCATCTGGTCGTACGCCTCATCAACCTCATCAGCGGAGAACTTATCGCCCCAGGTCATGAGCGCGTGCCTCAGCCTCTCTGAGTCGATTTTGCCATCGTCGTCGAACGACTTGAAGGCGTTGATGACGACGTCGTCATCGTCAGATCCACCGGACATGCGGTTGGCGAAGAGGGTCAAGAGCTGGGTGAAGTTGATGGGACCGGAGGCCTCTCCGATCATCTCATCGAGCTCCTTCTCAACGGTCAGGCGGCCGATGGAGTCGAAGGTGGCGCGGAGGTCGTTCTTGCCGATGATGCCATCCTTGTCGTTGTCTATTAGCTGGAAAGCCTGGAGGGAGAACATATGATCAGACAGGGTCATTCAGAGGATAGTGGGGAAAGGGCAGATGCAGGGTTTTTAAATCATGCCATATATGCTTCTACGCTACGTAGGGATGTTCATTATTTGATTCAATTAATTAATTTGTTGGGTTAGGGTAAAGACGGGTTACTACGCTTACCTTAGCTTGAAAGCATGTTTATTAGTTGCTTTATTAGTCGCACTAGTCATTATTGATGTTTAGCCATCTCCAAGTTGTTTTCGATGAGTTCGTTGAGGCAATCCTGCGTCTCTATGTTAATTGAAGCATTAATTTCTCTGTCAGTGCCTTGTTAAGTTCTTGTTAATCCTTGACCTTGAACTAATTTTTTCAAATATCCTCGAGAACAACATTATAAAAATTGTTATTAAATAAGCATTATTTTGACACAGTAATTTATGGAGCCAAATCAATAAATATGTAAATATCGTTGATTTGATAATAATGTACCTATTATTTTAGTTAGGTAAAGTTAGAAATTGTTAATTTTGTTGATTTTGGTACCTCAATGTGTCTTTCTACTATTCAAGTTTGTTTAGATAATCTCAAAGTAATGACGTCATAATGGCATAATTTTGAAATTGAAAACAGCATTGCGATGAATGTTTACAAAATATGATTGAACACGAGCTAAAGCTAAACAAAGCTTGACACAGTGTAGATTTCGCTCGAAATGATGCCATTCACTGAACCATAATAACGATGAAACAGTGGTCGAAGAGTCGATCACTGAGACATTATTCGAAAATAAATACGAGAGGTCAACAGTGCGATTCCTGTGCCACACATTGAGAATTGGTTTCAAATATTAGATAAACTGAATTAGATCTTTAAATGCAATAAAAATACAATACTTTCTCGTTTTTTGTTGATTCTGCAAGTTTAATAAAAATAAAGTCCGTCTTTAAAGTCTATTTCAATCTCATCGAACGAACTTTATTGATTCCAATTATTCAAATTACCTCTTGTTTCCTTATTATCGTTTTTTAATCAAAAGCAAGATTTTAGGTTTACAGTACTTGAAAATTATTTCAAACAAGGTAATTCAATATAGTGTTTAATTCTGTCCTTGTTATAAATAACTTTCTTGCGATAATTACCTCTTTGAACTCAGCGACCTGCTTCTGTGAGAACATAGAGAAGACATTGGATCCAGAGCGCTTGGCGGCCTTGCGGCTGCCACGGGAGGACGTGCGCTCAGCAGCGGGGGCTGCCGCGGGGGCTGGGGCGGGGGCTTCTTCAGCCGCGGGGGCACCTTCCTCCTTGGTGCTCTTCTTCTTCTTGATCTTCTTTTCCTTATCCGCCTGCGAATTAAGATTTTCGTATAGTTCTCAAGTCATTTTGAAAAATATTCTATCGTATAGTATCTATCCAATGTGAAAGTCGTTTATAGAATACGAAACGGACAGACCATTCATTTTCTGTTGTTGTCTAGTTTCCAGCTTGATTTCATTTCATTATTTCTAAATCAGTTTTTCGAATTCGGCTTCTAATTTTAAATCTTTCATATCAACATTTTTCTTGGTTTTTTTATTTGAAAATTCATTTTATTTAACGTTTAATTAAAAACGATTCCAACTCTGATTGATTTTCCATAAACTACTATGAGTATTATCGCGTGAATTAACATTTTGTTTTTTTTTCGATTTATTTTTGCTCTATTTTTCTTTAAAACAAAAATTAAAGATGTTTATTTATATCGTAGTTTCGGGTTGTTCAGATTTCAGCGCTTGTGGCCCATTTAGGCGTGGCGCGCCCGCCTCTATATTTAGTCCGGGCGTCTGCTTACAGACCAACTATTTCGTTGCGTACTAAAACTTATTTATAGATTGCTACCTCGTTCCAATTTCTTCAGGTTTGTTTGATTTCATACAATCTTTAGGATTTGATTTATTATTGAGTGTTCGTTATTTGAAAATAACTTAAAATGCTTTAAAGTTAGATGACTATTATACCTAAGATTTTCTTTCTGAATTTGCATTATTATAATAGAATTTTGTTTTAGGTTTGTTCAATTTCAATTGGTTTTGTTTTGATCTACAATTATAATGGGTGATTAATAGCTTTGTTTTAAATTTTCACAGCTAAGTAACCGTGTTGAACTCCTCGGTCATTTTCGTCTATATCCGTGTTACGATAACACTTAGCCACGTTTGTTTTCACTTCAACGTATGCACTTCCGATGCACCGTGATAATGTCCTGTACCAAGTCCGTTTGTTAGGTCTTTCGTCACGTTTAAGTTTTTTCACTTTCACATTTCACTGTCACTTCACGAACTTACCATTTTGTGCTAGTGTTGGATCGACGAAGGAGTGACTGTTTCGCTCGGCAGTCCCACCCTGACTCCGAGTTTTCGTTCCCTCTCCCAGGTCCAGACGTTCCCCCCACTCCCCTCTCCCGGCTGATTGCTGATTCCATATTTAGTTCGACAAATGCGGGCAGAAGCCGATACGTCTTCACAATCGTTCCGTCCTCCCGTGGGGCTGCTCGCTCCGATTGTTTTATTTTTATAGTATTCGGCTCACCTGCACCGGTTTTAGTTTTCTGGGTTTCCATGCCGGCCGGAATGCTGTCGATGTATTTTGGATTTACTGCTGCAGCGTCGCGCTTCGCTGAAGTCACATAATGTGGGTTGGCCTCGCCAGCACTGACTCGTCTTCCGTTTTAGTCCCCTGAAGAATCTCTTACAGTACCTACATTATCTTTGGTGTTTTTATTCAAATCCACTTGCATAGGCACTTCATCTTTTTCCTTTTCACCAATAAGTTTGCGGCATAAAAACTATGTAGATCTAGGTTAATCTACGATACAACTGGCTTTTACAGATATGTTTTGCACTTTGATGTTAGTGATGTGTTCTTACTTCCACTTCATGATTCTAGTTTACCTCCACGCGAGTCTTCCAGCTTTCTACTATGTATTTTATTGTTTGTAGTTGATTTCAATTAGTTTATATTGGTTCTAATGTAACATCAAGATTTTAAAATGTGATGTAAAATTTATTTATTTTTTTGATAATAAAGGTTGAAAATGAAAATGCGTAGGCGCTTTGAAACTACTGCACAGAGAATATCTTAATGTTAAGTGATTCATCGTTGCTATGACTAAGTTTATGTTTAAAAACTGGTATTTTGATTGAATGGGTACTCATCGCATATTGGTAACCAGTGAAAACGAAATCTTCTAAAGTCAATTGCCTTGAAGATTATATCTACCTATAACTCCTCTCATCGTGTATCATCTGTTTTGTTTTCATTCGTCAAACTTCGCAATGGAGATTTAATCTTCTCTAGTCTCTTGTTTTTCTAGTTCATAAATTATCTATACTATACTACGTCGATAAGTTTCCTCAGCCGCGAAGTTTGTCTCGTATATCTACCTATAATTCCTCTCATCGTGTATCATCTGTTTCCTTTTCATTCGTCAAACTTAGCAATGGAGATTCAATTTTCTCTAGTCTCTCGCTTTTCTAGTTAGCAATTTATCTATACTATACTACGTCGGTAAGTTTCGTCAATCGCAAGGTTTGTCGTATGTTCGTCATCGGTATGCGTGAACTCGGATCGAATTCTTGGCTCCGACATCATATTCATTTGGCTACTGTAGCCAGATGAGTCAAACAATACATTGAGATATGACGTCAAACTAGACTTATATCCAACCTTTTGCTTTAAAAGCTTTTGCTTTTAAGCTTTTGCGATTTTTTAACGTATTAAAGATTTTATTATTTATCGGGTAAGTGTAGGGATAAATAAAACGAAAAGATAAGCGTAAACACCTGATAAATAATCATTATTAGCCTATACCCATGGTATTAGTAGGTGCATATATCGTTCTTTGGAAAAATGCTAGGGTAGATGTTGATTGTTCTGCAATGGGGATAGTAGAGTAAGAATTTGTAAGCACGAGTATATATTATGTCCGTTTTCCAAACACACAAACATACATGGATTTGACAAAACATACGTATGATGACAAATGTCTTTCATTAGATAGTACCTTACCTACCTACCCTACGGTGGTTGTTCGTTCTTCGCGAGATATGGCCGGCCCACTGCCACTTCAGCTTGCTAATTCTTTGAGGTATAACGATAACTTTGGTTCTCTGTTGAATGATTACGTTACGAATCCTATCCTTCAGAGACCGCCTCCCATCTGACTTGCGTGAGGTTGCGGGTTCGATTCCCGCCTCGGTACAATTGTTTATACGATCGGCAGATATTTGTACCAGGGGTTCTGGTCGTTATCTATGTAGGTATAATAAAAAATATATGGATTTATGAAAAATAAAAAAACCCTACATGTTTTCTTTAAATATTTTATTTAATAAATAAGAAGCAAAGAATTAATTGATAATTAATTTTTTATTACGAAGTGCCCACGGGCAGCATTTCGTCCAATTTGGTCGATGTCCTTTTCGACGGGCTGAAACTAACCTGTTTTTGTTGCTGACATTGTAGGATCGATCATATTGTAAGAACGATCATATGGCATTCCTTGCCCACCTGATCGCAAGGCCGCCGTTATAAACAGAGCTGCGGGAGTTCGACTCCCGCGCATGATCGCCGCTAAATATAGCGCATTGACTCATAACGACAGAAATAAGGTCATTGTAATCCACACCCGCTCGGTCTGGGTTCGATTCCCGGGACGAGGCTTATTGTCCTAAAAGAACTTTCTGATTTAGGTGATTACTTTTTCTTCGGTCCCATAGGCCCAAGCATGGCCCAAGCAGAAAACCAGCGCAGTTGTATTTTTTTACCACCAGCTGAGTTGGGACCATTTTGTAGCTAAAACTAAGTTTAATAATATTATAATACCGTCGTATATCGTGTTGATTTTAGTAACGGTTTTTTAAATGTAGGTACACCTATTTGAGTACTATTTGATTTGACGACCGATGTGGTGCGGTGGGCGAAGGTCCGCCTGCGACGCAGGAGGTTGCGGGTTCGATTCCCGCCTCGGAACAATTGTGTGTATGATCTGCAGATATTTGTTCCGGGTGTTCTGGTTGTTTTCTATGTATAATAAAAAAATATCTATCTATATAATGTATTGTATTATGTATATCAGTTATCTAGTACCCATAACACAAGCTCTGCTTACCATGGGGCTAGATAATGCTGTGTGAATTGTCCAGCATTATTTATTTATTTATTTATTTGAGGTGAAATTATAGCATGCCAGAAAGAG
Organism: Eupithecia dodoneata; assembly: GCA_947044415.1. NCBI lineage: Eukaryota > Metazoa > Arthropoda > Insecta > Lepidoptera > Geometridae > Eupithecia > Eupithecia dodoneata. Next base: position 5,280,744 of record OX345678.1, read on the forward strand.
GCTTGGGATTGCCTTAAAGTTATTAAGTAAACAGTTCCCTAAGATTTGATATATTATGTGCAGAAGTAAGACAGGGTGCTATGGCGCTCATTGGGGGAGGCCTATGTCCAGCTGTGGACTAACATAGGTTGATGATGATGATAGTTTGAAATATATATATAAATAGAAGATAGGGTCGCGGTACCCCGAGGCACTTGACACAGGCCTACCATGTCCAGCAGTGGACTGCTATAGGCTGATGATGATGATTTTAATCTGTGACTCTATCATACAAAAAATCCATATCTAAAAGCGATCTAGCGTTACTGCAGAACCATTTCAGAACAGTGCCAATCCATACTAATATTATAAAGAGGAAAGATTTGATTTTTTGTTTGTTAATTTTGAATAGGCTCCGAAATTAATGGACCTTTTTTTGTATTTTTTTTAATATCTCAAATCCTAGGGAACTTTGTACTTAACTCTAAGGCTATTTCAGGTCTCTTTCTGCCATGCTATAATTTCACCTCAAATCAAATGCATTGGCTGGCAGTCCAAAGATAAGTTGGTCGAAAAATATGCGACTCTCTAGCAATAGACTTTTGTTAAAATTCTTTATGAATTTAAGCGAGTTAACTATGAATTCCGTTTCATTTTTTAATGAGAGACATCATCATCAGAATTTGTGTGGTTCTTATGTTTAATCCAAAGATCCTATACATCCACGGTTGTCTGGTATAGATCGCTCTCAAGCGATTAGACCACCAAATTGTCACCTAAAGTATTTTCTATTTTTATCTGTTTTTTTAAGTGTACGATAAATAATTTTCTTTCTTTTCATGTATATATATATACATGAAAAGATTGTGCCACTATATAGGAATAGTTAGTATTAAGTTCCTTTTTAAAATAGTTTCTGTATTCATGTGCAATGAAGTTATATTCTATTGCATTATATCTTAGAGTTAGATATTTATAAGAATTTAAAAAATCCAAGTTTATCGGCCACTAACAAAACGACAGTACATTCTTCCCTTTTCCTACTAACACAGCATGTTTGTCTGTTTGTATTGTTTACATCCTCCAATACCGGAACCAGTCGAGTATCAAGAACCGGCCTTCATGACGTCACAGTCTACCGTCCCGTTCCCCCGCAACCTCGACTGCCTTTCACTTAGTAAGTTGAAGTGAAACCAGAGATATGTGTCCGCTTGAGGCTATTGTACGAAAAAATGTGAAGTAAAGTTACAATGTGTTTGAATAGTCAGATTATACCAAAGTTATTGTGCTTATTTTACTTGTTATTATTATTTATTGGTGAGTCGATCAAATTCCTATGAAGTTGTAGATAAACCATTGATTTGGTGCGCAAACTGTCTGTTTGTTTTGCTTTAAGACGTATTTATCTTTAATAACTTATGATTATGAATAGTAAAATAAGTCTGGATAGGTTAAGATTTTTATTAATTTTTTAATCTTATTGGGGAAATGAAAAGCTTATACTATTAAATTTAACTATTTAAACAAGGAATCGGAAACAGTTACTGCTTATGGTAGCAAGAATAACTGAACTTAAAGAATAATAATATATTAATTTTGGTAGCTTTTAAACTCTGAATAAGGCAATTTGGCTGAGTCAGATACAGTGATTAACAAAAGTGATTGAATAGAAAGTTTCTACTGCACAATAGTGCGTAACAATCTGTCAACTTTCTGTTTTGATTCGTAATGCACCGTTCTGCAACGTGCACCGTACGACGTATCTTTACTTTGGTCCCACTTTTGGTATCTTTTAGATACAAATGCAAAAGTAATTCAGTTCGTCTGGCAGTTACTTTTACGGCTTGGAGAAATGGCAAAGGTATAGATGGTAGCTTTATTTTTATCCCGAAAAAACGCATCAGAAGCGGCGGGTACAAGCTAGTAATAAACAGATTTCTGCGCTTTAATCCGATCAATTTTGCGTGATCTGTTTGGTAATAACTAATAATGGATGAGTATCAATTGCTCGTATCTCAAAACCACTAATGGATTATGAACTTCGTAAGAACATAAAACAAGTATGTAATAAGGTATAGTTACATTTTTGTACGTAGGTACTACGCCTGGCAGCGATCACTCATAGCGACAAGGCCGCTCATTGTACAACATATTCTGTATTTGTTTTTTTCCTGTCTTGTGTATCTGTTTTTATTTGGTGTGCAATAAAGAGTAATTGTATTGTATTGTATTAAGTAGACTATATTATTGAGTTATTAAACTGTTTATTTTCCAGAAAGTTCAAACCCGCTCGTCCTCCGAGCATACGTCTCTCAGCATGGCCTCCACGGAGAGATCGAGTTCTCCCACAAAAACGAGTCCCTCATCAGCATACGAACCAACTTGAAGACCACGCTTCAATACCCCGATGGGGTCTTCCGATGGACCATCCACGAGTTCCCGGTCGACCACCGGGACCTATCTTCCGACCGCTGTGCCGAACACAACCTCGGCAAAGAAGTCATAGACCTGACAGAGGAACTAGGCTTCCTCATAATCCCAGGAAAAGACCACACGGAGTTTGAGAGCAGCAACACCTTAACAGGACCAAATGGTTTCTGGGGAAAGAGCATAGTGTTCGAAACAGCGGAGCGCGACAGAGTAATATGTGCGTCCATTCTATCAACAGAACAGACGTATGAAAAACACGCAGTTGCGAAGTTCACAGCTCCAGTTGCTGGAACATTACACTTCCGATGGCTCTCAGCTAGAGAGTTCGATGAGACAGACTCATACATACACGCGGACTTATACCACGCAAAGGCTGTGACGGATAAGACAGAATACACGCAGCATAACTGGAAGCTCTTCGTGACAGACATCTTCGATTCTGATAAAGGGAATCATGAAGACAACTGCAACGTTCTCCAATTGGTATTCGATCCTGAGAGCAGCGGAGACGGCATGAGTGTTGGAGATCTCGACAGTAGACTGGGCAAAGTGAGGGTCGCGACAGATGCGAACGTGAGGAAGGTGAAGACTCTGTATAAGAATGAAGTGATCAATATGTTAAGGACTGATATGGAGGTTACCAAGAGGAGTCTGTACGTGGTGATCTATGATAATAAGCATTCGGACAGCTTCCTGGCGTGTGCTAAGCTAAGGCTGCTGCAGCCTAAAAGTACAAAGTAAGTTACAAGTTTTTCATAGACTGTGGCAGTAGAAACTGATATTTTACATTATTCAATATAATTTTCGTTTGCGCTGCGCTTGTGCACAATATTTTATGTAGAACTTATTACTCCTCGCGGCTTTGCACGCGCTGTTTCTATGGGATCGATTTAAGTAATTTATATCCCAAAGAAACTGTTTTATGGGATATAAAGTAGACTGTAGTAAGTTTTATGCCAGGTTTAGGGCTACATCTTTGTAGATACGAGTAAGTACATATTTTAATTGAAATGTTTTAATTAATAGAGACTAAGGAGCTTACGGTCAAACGGGATAACCGTTTAAGTTAGCTTTTAGATTAATATGCAATTATTGTGAAATATAAATAAAAGAATAAAAAAAAAAAAAAAAACTATGCAAATTTCAGCCCGATCCATTTGTGTTTATTAGTTTGCTTCAGGTCTTGATGTTCACCGGTTATGCCCAAGTCAATTAGAACAAATTAAAAATTTCCTTAAAAGTATTATTTATCTAAATGAACTTGCAGTAACAAGCATATCATATGTAAAACTATATTCCAGCCCATAGCTAGCAATCTAGTCCATTCCAATTTACTATTCTAAATTATAATTACCTACATATGCCACAATGTTCCACATTGTACAAGAATCGACTTTGCCGACGGGTTCTAAGCAGCAGAGGGACCATTTTCAGGCGAGATCGGTGAAAAGTATTATTTAGCTTGTTTTGCATTGTTTCTATAATGTAACTCTTTCAGAGTCCTCGTAAACATGGACGGCATTCGTGGCCTAGTGGAGTTTTCCCAGCGGTCTCCCTTCGACCCCACATGGACGAACTTCCAACTCGGCACCGCAGATCAGGACTATGAATCAAACCTGCGCTTTGTCAGCTCCGTGCTTAGGTATACCATCAGAGAACTGCCAGTACGGAGCGCAGATGTGGGGGATCTGAGGAAGTACTGCAATTCTTCGGGAGAACTGTTCAATCCTACGATGGTTGATTTGAAGACTGTTCCACCGCCGGGTGAGATTATATTTTGTATATTTGTATGTATTCACCACTAACATCGGAAGTCATACAAGCTAAGTCATGTTGTACAATTAATAAATAATAAATAAATAAATAATGCTGGACAATTCACACTGCATTATCTAGCCCCATGGTAAGCAGAGCTTGTGTTATGGGTACTAGATAACTGATATAGTACAAAATACAATACATTACATATGTATGTAAATATTTTTTATTATACATAGAAAACGACCAGAACACCCGGAACAAATATCTGCAGATCGTACACACAATTATTCCAAGGCGGGAATCGAACCCGCAACCTCCTGCGTCGCAGGCGGACCTTCGCCCACCGCGCCACATCGGTCGTCTAATTAGGTACAGGGTTCTTAATCAAATTCTATAAAGTTAATTACCTCTACACAATTTTATCAATACTACACAATATTCCATTCATAATAATTCAATTAATTAAATTTTTATTACACTTCTGTCTCGTAAGTTACGATTTCGTTCCGAATAGATAGATATGTATAATCGCTGCTTTATCTACTCAAAAATAGTTAGAAAAACAATACAGAATGTAATTCCGGGAATTGCGGAATGAATGAATGAATGAACACAAAAAAACTGATATAAGTACTAATAAAAACTACACAAAATACAAAAGGCGGCATTATCGCTAAACTAGGCAACCTTAGGATGGAGACAAAGATATAAGAGAAAAAAGGCCTAATAGTGCTCATACTGAACCGTGTTTTAGGGTATCATACTCTAAAATGTGGTTCCTCGGATATCTTACATTTCGTAGGTATGTAACCACACAAACTTGTGCGCGCCGAGGCGGCCGAATCGTCATAATTCATTTGTTTCAACTCATTCCTTCGACTTACTAAACTTCCTTCAGTTTGTATATAGCAACAGCTTAATAATAACCTCGTTCCCTAGTTCTACATTAATACATCCATTGTCAAGCAAACAGCTACAAATAGCACTTAACGAAATTCCTGCAGCTCAGTATTGTCCGATAGCGTAAACACGCCTTGGCGTTTTACCAAGAAACATCGAATGTTGATACGAGTACGAGACTATCGTATGTTAATACATATGCTCCAAATTAAATGTTTAGAACATAACACTTGTTATTTTGATTAGTCTTACCATAATTATTATGATAAATAGAGATATAAACACGACAGTGAGTCAGTAAATCTCGCAAACCTCATTAGTCTGTTTATAGTACGTCATAGTGCGTAATTTTACACACCTTATTATATTTCACTAGAGAATACAATCCCGGGATCCCGAATCTCGGGATCTCGGGATCCCGAACGTTTTCTGGCCCCGAAAATCCCGGGACTATACTTGGCTAATCTCGGGATTTTCGGAATTGCCACAAACAAGTCTAGTTTGTTATCCGTAGTTCGTTGCGCCTGGACTTGACTTGATAGCCCTACCTTAGATGATACTATAAATGAACCAGCTGTGGCTGTTGATTATATAGATAACAGCGATGATGAACACCATTTAGAAAACTAAGACTGTCCAGAATCAGGTTTAATCGTTGCAAAAGTATAGTTTTTTGTTTTGTCTTTTTTCTTTTCTTATTATATTAACACCCTGGGTCCCGGAAGGAAGCCGCGGGCGAGGTCGGCCAAGAAAGCGCTGGCGAGACGACCTTAACGCCTTCCTCGGAGATTGGTGGGTGATCGCACGTGACCGCACTGAGTGGAAAGATTTGGGGGAGGCCTTTGCCCAGCAGTGGGACGAAAGAGGCTAAATAAAAAAAATAAAATTATATTGTGATTTGTGTTGTGCAAAGACTAAAAACATTTTTTTTATTACTCAAGTTTTTTTTCATTTGAGCCCAATTAGAAACCACATAGTCTAATCCCGGGATAGGCCCGGGATCCCGGGATTACACTTCAAAAATCCCGTAATCCCGGGATCGAAAAACATGCCCAGGATTGTATTCTCTATATTTCACACACATTATCCGTACGGAACCATCCGTGTGCGACTCGACTCGCACTTGGTCGGCATTATTTGTAAGAAAAAGGCGCGTGCGATGCCGCGGGCTGTAGCTAGTTTTGTAGGTATGTTACACTGCCACTGCTTTGGTAGAGTCCGTTAACCAATGCTCAAGTTATTGTTATGCAATGCACCGTTGCGGTACAGACGTGTTGCCTAGCATATCAATGAGTAGGTATATTTAAATCGGCCAGAGGAAAAGCACAATAAATAAATAAAAATAAACATAATTTTTTCTAGCATAACATCATCATAACATCGAATGTTCCAATCAGACTTATAATTATAAATAATAAAGTTTGAATATTTAGATGATGGCAATTTCCATTGCTGGCCGCAAAATACCACAGTTATGGAAATTGCTAGCGCCTTCTCGGGTAAGCCCCAAAGGTCGACTATGCCTAAAGAAGGTTGTCAAAAAAAAAACATCAGATTACATTAGGTACGAGTACTTACTACACACATATGTTCACGGATGAATGTTTGTTACTTCTTTATGCGCAAACTACTGAACGGATCGGGCTCAACTTTTATATTATGTAGATTGTAGATGTAGCTATATGCCTCGAATCAAACAAAGTGTCCGTCAACCAATCCATCTAAACATCCAAACTTTCCCATTTATAATATTAGTATGAATATTAGTAGTTATCTGTGTTCGTCGATGGCGTTTCTCCATTTGTCAGACGCACTTTGTATCATTTCTCCATTATGATATTGACTGTTTCTGACTATATCATGTTTCTCCCTTTCTAGGCCTAAGCACCCAAGACCAGTACCCCGTGGGGGACCTATTTGGCAAGTACAAGGAGCGTACAGAGTACCTGAACCACAAGTACCTACTGCCCGGGCTGGCGAACGAACTAAGCGGAGCCTATTGGGACGTGTACCTGCCGCTGCAAGGGATACATAGTGTCATGTACCGCACGCTGCTTGTAGAGAGGTGAGGACAAATTATAAATAATACTAGACATTCTCAGACTAAAATGGTAACTTTTCCGTTTCGTATCGAAAGGATATTTAAGTAGAACGCGCTATTAACAGAACGTCCTTTAAGGAAAATGGCAAATTAGTATAACGTCCTATTAGCAACATGACCTACTAGCAAATGGGACTAATATGAAAACGATATGTACAGTCTTGTACACGAGAAAATGAACATTTTTATTGGAGACCAAGACACTTCGGCTATGGTCGTATTGGTACGTTAAATTGGCAAGCGCAAAATTTGAGTACAAATAAAAAAAAGGATATTTCCTCGCTAAATAAGCCGACTAACGATTTCTCCTTTTCTTCTTTCAGACGACATCCAAAACCTAACCTCTGCGGCACGATCTTACCTTACGAGTATGGTACAGAGTATCAGGTGCGCATGACGTCAGCGCAGGTTGTGTTCAGATACCCCATCGTGGGCCGCGTCATATTCCGGCAGCCGCAGGACCGGCCGTGGGAGGACACTACCATCATTATTGAGAGCATGGTGAGTAGGGTACAGATCAGGTGCGCATGACGTCAGCGCAGGTTGTGTTCAGATACCCCATCGTGGGTCGCGTCATATTCCGACAGCCGTCGGACCGGCCGTGGGAGGACACTACCATCATTATTGAGAGCATGGTGAGTATAGGGTACAGAGTATTTGTAGTGTACAGAGAATCTGTATGATACAGAGTATAAGGCGGTTAAAAGACTGCCACGCACCACGCTGCATGTGGCGTGTCGATGCACCTACGTTCTACGCGTGTGGATGCATTTTCTGTGTGTTGGACTGTGCGTGTTTTCTATACAGTTTCTATACAAACGGAGATACTTACAAAGCAACGTTAGAACACGCATTCATGCAACATGCAGCGTGGTGCGTTGCAGTGTGTTAATCGCCTAAGGTGCGCATGACGTCAGTCACAGATACAATCCCAGTATTGTTACTCGATGCCTAAAATATACCTATACGGGGAGTGCGCATCGAACTCATCCGTATTGTTCTTTGATAGAAGATGAAACTTTGGTGTTTTTGCAACAGTTACTATGTTCTTACTTAACCTGCTTATGTTTATAGATCGAAATACTTGCCTACATGATATTTATTTTTTTATTCTTTCAAAAGCACTATTATTATAACTGAGCTAGTATAATTTACTTTTTCTTTTTAATATTTTGTAATCGCAGGGTCCTGTGATTGTTCTTGTCCTGGTGTAGGCAGAATAACAGCGCCTTCTATATCTGTTGGCATTAAGCTGGGCCTTATCCCATTTGCTACTGCAGCACACATTGGTCACCTACTTAATTATTTTCTACATATTGTTATTTCTTTTGTTTTCATAAGTACTTTATTTCCAATTAAAAAATGCTAATTTATATTGTGGTTACATGTAGTGGCAAATAAATGTAATGTCTATGTCATAGATCCACTCCGACGGAGCCAACGTAAATACAACCCACGGTCACCGCTGGGCGCTCCACGAGCACCCCCCGGGCGCCGACTACTACAACTGGACGGGGCGCTGCCTCAGCGCGGGTGCAGTACTGGAGCCCTACAAGCTGGATGTGGACCTGCGCCACCCGGAGCAGTACTGCCGGCCCGGGATCGAGGGGCTGTGTCGGTTAGGTGACCTTACTACGAGGTGAGTCCGGTTTGATGTTCATATTGGCTCACAATTGTCAACAGCTGGACATAGGCCTCCGCCATTCGATGCCACAGATAGCGACGCCGCCTCTATCCATCGACTCCCTGCGAACGCTACAATGCCATCTACATACAAATAAATATAGAGGGACATTTTCTCAGCAGTAATCTAGCCCCGAAGAAAGCAGAGCTAGAGTTATGGGTACCAGATGACTACTATAAGTTAATTAGGAGAGTATTTACCTAGGGGAGTGGGATTAATAAATTCCATGTGCGAAAGAGTGGAATAGTACTTTATACCTTTTCGGATGTTTGAATTATCCTACTAATAAAAGAAAAGCGAGAGTATGTGATATTCAGTGTTTCATTCACAAACACTAAGACAACAGCACGGATTGATATTTTGCACGTAAAAAAGATCAGGATTTGGAAACTTATAGGCCACCTTAATGTCGAAAAAACCTTCAAATCCGATAACAGAAGCTTTAAAGTTTATTTTTTATTTCAGACACGGCACGCTCTCCGTAGCTGGTAGGAAGCGGGATAGCGACCGTCTCACTCGCCGTCTGTTCACTGACTCAGCCCTGGCGCTAGGCGGGCGGCACACCATTCTTAGACGGACGCTGCTTATCTACGACGACCATGGACCTGTTGCTAGGGGGGAGCGGATGGCATGTTCTATGTGAGTGCTCCTTTATGGCGGCATGTCCTTTCATTTTCCATATGTTGTTCTAACGTGGCCACATCTATAATAATGAAACGATACTGTTTAATATCGGTTTTCAACAGACTAGAAAACTTTTATTGAACGAACCTGTAACTACATACAATGACACTAGATGGCACTACTAGTGCTTAAATAAACATTTAGAAATTATAACAAAATACATAGGTATGTATTTTGTTATAATTTCGACAATATGGCATCTACGTGCCAATCCTGGTGTTTATGGCAAACCCCCTTTGAGGGAGGGGGGGTCTTTGTTCAGCAAAAGATGAATTATGGGCTGATATGATGATAATTACTGAATGTTAAAAATAATAATAAAATAATTTATTTCAGACCATAGAAAAATAAGAGATATTTTTGAACTCTTTCTACGGTACATAGACATGTATACCTTAAAACTAGCATACATAAAATATAAAAATACCTAATTAAAACACTCTTTTTAATGATTACGGCATCAGCGTGTAGATCGTAATCAGCTGACGTCGGTGCACGACGGTGCAGCGGTGTCCCCTTGCAGGCGGCCAGTCAACCTTCGAAACTTGACACCCTTCGGCCAAAACTCTACGCTTAAGTAGGTCGAGCGATGATGAGTTGGTACTCTCTCCATAAATGAATTGAAGCTCACATTATGGCGAGAGTTTAGCTTCTCGACGCGCAGCGTGAGTCCAGTCTTCATTTTCACTCCTACTTAATGTTATGTGTTGTAGAGTGAGTGGATACCCTCCGCGCAAGGCGGTGGTACGAGACTGGTCCGGCAACGGGCAGACAATCGCTATGAAGGGACGGCTCGAGATGACACAGCAGTCTGAGTATGACATCACCAATGTAGATGTGACATTCGACGGGTTGGATGATGTCGGAAACTATAAGATACATGTTGTGAGTATTCTACTTCCTGCTAATGTTGTAAAATCTATTAATCGTAATCTTGTGATGGAAATGCATCTTCAAACTGACGCTAGTTTGAAGATGCATTTCTATTACAAGATAACGCTAACACTATTGACACACAAAGGTATAGAAAATGCTTAAATTTTGTATGCATGACTCGGCCTCTTATTTTTATCCCAGAAAAATGCATGCGAAGCTATGGGCTAAAACTGGTTCTGATACAAAATATCTCTAGACGCAATTTCAGAGACCAACAGATAAATTAAATAAATAATGCTGGACAATCCTCACGCAATCAACTAGTCCCAAGCTAAGCAGAGTCTGTGTTATGGGTAGGTACTAGATGACTGATATACTATACATACTTAATACAAAACATATCATTAATAAATATAATTTTATTATAAACAAAAACACCCAGAACACTAAGTTTAAATTGTTCTGGGTGTTTTTTTTATAATAAAAATAATTAATAATAAACTTAATTTTTGATTTTTTGACAACTTTTTTATACATTAATAAAATAAAATCAAATCAAAGCGTTTATTTGTAGTTAAACATAAAATGTACAAACAGAAAAAAGAAAACGTTACCACTTACAGAAAATACGACATACTTGCTGCCTAATTATTCAACTATCTCGTGGTGAACACAGGGCTTTAGTAGCTTAAACTAGTACCAGATTATAATTTTGCAGTGTCTTGTTATAGCTCCCAAAGTTATGATAGGACTGTTTTACAGACCCAAGTACAAGACAAGCTAGGTTTTTCTCTCGGTATTGAAAAAGATCAAGAAGTAACTATTATATTCTGTCTATTTCACCCTCCCGCCTTCAGGCTCCCGTGGAAAAGAACCTGGAGTTTCCTTGCGAGGCGCCAACGCTCTACGATACGTACAATCCATTTAATGTCAGCAAGAAGCATCCTCCTACTCTCAAAGGTAAAGTATAGAACAGAGTGATTATCAAACCTGTGAGCGGTACAGGTAGAACACTAAGGTTTTTAGGGTTATGTACCCAAAGGGTAAAACGGGAACCTATTACTAAGACTCTACTGACCGTCCGTCCGTCCGTTTGTCTGTCTGTCTGTCCATCTGTCACCAGGCTGTATATCATGAACCGTGATAGTTAGACAGTTGAACTTTTCACATATGTTTTTCTGTTGCCGCTATAACAACAACTTATCCTTACAGGAACAGCAGACCAGTATCAGCTAGGAGACCTCGGCGAGAAGTATGGTCTAGTAGAGTCCAGGAGTTTCACCACTAGCTACAACGAAACGCAGGTCTCTCTGTTCGGACCTTACAGCATCCTGGGACGGTCTGTCGTCCTGCACAGGAAGGTGATTTATATTTATGGTGACGTGTGAGATCTAGGTGAGAAATACGGTCTAGTAGAGTCCAGGAGCTTCACCACTAGCTACAACGAAACGCAGGTCTCTTTGTTCGGACCTTACAGCATTCTGGGTCGGTCTGTCGTCCTGCACAGGAAGGTGAGTTATATTCATGGTGACGTGTGAGATCTAGGTGAGAAATATGGTCTAGTAGAGTCCAGGAGCTTCACCACTAGCTACAACGAAATGCAGATCTCTTTGTTCGGACCTTACAGCATTCTGGGTCGGTCTGTCATCCTGCACAGGAAGGTGAGTTATATTTATGGTGACGTGTGAGATCTAGGTGAGAAATACGGTCTAGTAGAGTCCAGGAGCTTCACCACTAGCTACAACGAAATGCAGGTCTCTTTGTTCGGACCTTACAGCATTCTGGGTCGGTTTGTCGTCCTGCACAGGAAGGTGAGTTATATTCATAGTGACGTGTGAGATTTAGATGAGAAATACGGTCTAGTAGAGTCCAGGAGCTTCACCACTAGCTACAACGAAACGCAGGTCTCTTTGTTCGGACCTTACAGCATTCTGGGTCGGTCTGTCGTCCTGCACAGGAAGGTGAGTTATATTCATGGTGACATGTGATATCTAAGCCATTTTACTGAAACGAGCGTGAGAGAGTTAACGTTGATAAAGTTCCATCCAATTTCGACAATGCATAGATAAACTAAAATTTAGTAAATTACATATGACAGCACGGCAAGTTACAATAACCGCACTAATGTGCGACAATCTCTGTGGCGCGGTGAATAAAGGTCCGCCTGCGACGCAGGAGGTTGCGACTGTTGAGGGTTCGATTTCCGCCACGGGACAAATATTTGTACGATCTGCAGATATTTGTTCCGGGTGTTCTGGTCGATTTCTAAGTATAATAAAAAATATCTATCTATGTTATCTTTTGTATTAAGTATATCAGTCATCTCGTACCCATAACACAAGCTCTGCTTAGCTTGGGGCTAGATGATGCTGTGTGGATTGTCCAGCATTATTTATATTATTTACCTAAAACGCATCTCTTAAGTCTAAACTTCCCCCCAGAGTCGCGAAGGCCGCTGGTCCTGCTCCTCCATCGAGCGCGGCTACAGTCCTTCCGAGGCGCGTGAGATCCGAGGCATAGCGTCTTTCCACCACCCCGGGGGATTCGCCTGGGGGTACGTGCGCCTCACGCAGCTGATCCACAACGATGGCTCCGCTAGCGACACGGTCATTGAGATGAAGCTACGGCACCCGGGGTCTAAGGATCGGAACCTGGTGAGTATCCATTGACTGCTGATTATAAAGGGACCTGTACCGCGATTACGGTGTTAAAGTACCAAGGTGATGATAACTCTAACGATGATAGTTCATCATCATCATCAGCCTATAATAGTCCACTGCTGGACATAGGCCTCCCCCAATGAGCGCCATAGCGCCCTGTCTTCAGCTTGACGCATCCAGCATCTACCTGCAGTCTTTCGCAGGTCGTCATCCCACCTGGTCGGAGGGCGTCCTACACTACGTTTGTTGTCGTGGTCTCCACTCAAGAACACGTTTGCACCAGGCCGTTGGTTCTTCGCGAGATATGGCCGGCCCACTGCCACTTCAGCTCGCTAATTCTCAGAGCTATTTCGATAACTTTGGTTCTCTGTCGGATGTATTCGTTGCGAATCCTATACTTCAGAGAAACTCCGAACATAGGTCTAACGATGATAGTTCGCAACTGGTTTATTATATTTATTTAGGTAAACATGAAGATGTGATACGGAACATTTAATAATGTATAATAATAAGGCTCACGTATTACACGTACGGCATTGCTGAGCTAGAACTGTAGGAAGTGAACTAGCTCTCGCACGTACCTTCGCCCTAATGACATTGTACTTTGTTTATACGGTTTTCTTAAACTGCTACTACTAACAAACTAACTAACAAAATCTGTGTTAATCGAGCCGATTAACATTGATCTCTTTAAACGTGGAGGCCTGAACACCACCCGGGCTCTCCGCAGTAATAAACTAGCCCATCTTCTAGTCGCACCAACCCACAAACTATGCAAATCGGAGAGGTCCGTGTACTGAGGTCCTGTCATGGGTCTCTCGCAGTATATAACAGGCTACCGGACACAATCCGGGTGATGCAACTTCCACGACTTGCGTATACGCAAATGGCTCCTAGTAATCTCGTTTTACTTTATTAACGAGTTTTACGAACCGCCTATTTGTGAATATATATTGCAAATATATAACCACAACCGGGGCAAACGTGTTCTTGAGTGGAGACCACGACTCGGTAAACGTAGTTTAGGATGCCATCCGACCAGGTCGGATGACGACCTGCGAAAGACTGCAGGTAGGATGGCTGCGGCAAGCTGAAGACAGGGCGCTATGGCGCTCATTGGGAGAGGCCTATGTCCAGCAGTGGACTGCTATAGGCTGATGATGATGATGAAATATATAACCAAATCAATAATTAATCATAAATCATGATTATTTCAGACGCACAACCACAACTGGAACATCTTCGTGAACCCCGTGGGTGTCGACGCAGCAGTGCAGGTCACTGGCACTCGCTGCGTGGCCGGCGGATACCGGTGGAACCCCTACTTCACGCAGCTCGCAGATCCCCTCAATGTAAGTCATATCACGCCGGCGCGTATGCAAGTCCACTGCCAGCAGTGTTTTATTGCCAGACGTAGGCCTCTCCAACTCAATAAACGCCTCTGATCTCTTATTAGGGAGTAATATCATAATCTCAACGCTGGGCTGTTCTGCTAAGCGCGACTGCGCGTCCCTCGGTAGATATCCCTTGTGCTAATGTCACACTACAAAGAACTTTGCTTACTGCTAAAATCCAAGCGACTCTCTTAGTGACTGATCCTAGCGAACAGACGTATTGCATATATAAATAAATAATGCTGGACAATTCACACAGCATCATCTAGCCCCAAGCTAAGCAGAGCTTGTGTTATGGGTACTAGATGACTGATATACATAATACAATACATTACATAGATAGATATTTTTTATTATACATAGAAAACGATCAGAACACCCGGTACAAATATCTGCAGATCGTACACACAATTGTTCCGAGGCGGGAATCGAACCCGCAACCTCCTGCGTCGCAGGCGGACCTTCGCCCACCGCGCCACATCGGTCGTCATATAAGTGACACCATGCCTTTAGGAGGATCAGTCTCTAAGCGAGGTATTAGCCTTAGTGTCTTCTAACGACATTCGCGGGAAGAGTTAGATTGCTGCAAATACTAAGTCAGGACGAAGCGACCACTTATGAATTACTGCATCACAACCACATGTTTTTGAACCCAATGGGGGTTTTTGAACTCATCGAAACTCTACGGATCGCTGATGGCAGTGCCTGCAGCCTGGGTTCCTTTAGTCGACTCTTAGTACATCCACGGCCTAAGTTGGCGGGTTCAATTCATTCGCCGCGACCGTTGCGATACCTTTGTAATGTTGTATTCGTTTTCAGAGAGATCTGTATGAACAAGAATGCGGTGCCGACAATCCACTCCGGTGCGACGTTGGCGACATCACGGCGAGACTTGGACCTATCAGTAAGTGGTGGTTATTACGAATAACTTTGAGAGAGGATATCTCTCTCTTTAGAGTTAAAGCTAGATGCGCCCTGCAGCTTCCCCTCGTAGAAATATATGTATGAAATAGTTTATAAGCCTTCCCCTTGAATCACTCTATCTTTTAAAAAAAACGCATCAAAATCCGTTGCGTAGTTTTGAAGATCTAAGCATACATAGGGACAGACAGCGGGAAGAAGGAAGAATACTTTGTTTTATACTAACTATGTAGTGATGAAAATAGTTTTATTCTAGAATTGAAAAGATCTTTTACTTGACAAAACGCTGTATAGCATCAAAGAGTTTTTGGAAAACGATTACCTACAGTCGATTACGTAAAATCTGTAGTAATATCACCTAACCGAGATTGATAGGTCGCTATTATAATTTCGAGAGACTTTAACGTGTCCCTACAGTAAAATAATAATTGACTCAGAATAATTAAGGTACCTTTACATTGTACATTTGTATATGTTTCATTTATGACAATAATAAATCGGAATCTTTTCCTATTTGGGTTTTGTAGATAGGTAGGTATATCAATCTTCTAGAACCCATAACTTTGTACGAGATGATTTCTAAGAAAATGTACAGTACCTATTATTATTTTATTTATTTTAAGCCATTATTGTCCCACTGCTGGGCAAAGGCCTCCCTTTTCTCCTTCCACTCCTCGCGATCCAACGCTGCAACAGGCCATGATGGAAGATGTGCCTCGAGCTCGTCGCGCCATCTCATCCTGGGCCTTCCACGTCGCCTCTTAGCGTTGTTACGTAATTATAATATTCATTTATTTTTTCAGGCATAGGCGGTCCTCGCCAAGTATTCATGGACAGTAACTTCCCGTTAGAAGGCACCGTGTCAGCCGTGGGGCGGTCGCTAGTCATCTTCGGCCCCGAGAGAAGCTCAGAGCGGTTCGCTTGTGCGAACATCGAGCCGGATAAGGATATCATCAAGTTTGTTAATATTATGAAGCCTCCGAGATTTGTGCTGTAAGTATATATAGGTACTATCTGCGCCCCGCGACTTCGCGCGCCTCGAAATCTGTGTCAAATGGTTTATAAACCTTCCTCTTGAATCACTCTATCTATAAAAAAAAACCAAATCAAAATCCGTTGCGTAGTTTTAATGATCTAAGGATACATAGGGATACACAGAAAGCGGGAAGAGACTTTGTTTCATACTATGTAGTGACTAGGTATACCTAATGGAAAGACTTTTTTTACAAATTTTTCTACCTTTGTTACCTTTTGGTACGGTCACAAAGTTTAAATTACATAGGTAAAACTAGGAATTTCAATATTTGTAAGGTAAAGTGAAGTAAAAAAGTACTTACTTTACCTTACAAAGATTGAAGTGAACAAAAAATCAAAGTTTTCCTAGTTTTACTTGTGTAATTAGAATTCCTGAGAGTCTATTAAAAGCATTTTGATATTTCATCATCAATGTTAGTCCACTTTTGGACATAGGCCTCCCCTAATGAGCGCCACAGCATCCTGTCTTCGGCTTGACGCATCCAGCATCTACCCGCAGTCTTTCGCAGGTCGTCAACCCACCCGGTCGTCCTACACTACGTTTACCGATATTTGATATTTATTAAAAGTTTATCTTATTTCCAGTGGTCAGTTCCTGTCAGAGATCCGGCACGTGATGGGCGTGCCCGAGTGGATGGTGTCTGTGGACGCGCGCCGCACTCGCACGCTGCACCACGCCGCCTGCGTGCAGCTCCTATTGCACTTCACGGGCCCGCAAGCGAACAGGCTCGAGCTGGACTTTACCAAGTATATATCATATCATATCATAATCTTAAATTTTTGGAATAGAATAGAAAAACATTTATTTGGACACAGGTTTTTTAAATCAAATACTCTTACATCATAAAACAGTTTTCAAGTAGCTAGTAAAGATACAATTTTAGTAGTTATTTGTTAGTCTTTTGATACCACATTAAATCTTCAAATCAAGGCCTACATTATACCATGGACGAAAAAAATAAAAGTTTCCTTGATATATGATTATACGAAAAACAAAAGGGGATCGCTCCAGCTTTCAACCTCTCCCGTTTTCTGTTGACGGGAGAGTGACTTGCGTCATCAGTATTAACAAAAAACTCTTTCATGTAAAAACTGTTTATAAATATTTCTTTATTTGTCTGTGATTTCTCTTGTAGATCATAGGTTTTCGGCCTTCTTTTATTTCAAATTATTGCTTACATACCAATTAGCATAATGAGCCAAAACTGAAACTACGGACCTAGCAGTCTTGGTGGTGGTTAAATTCGCGGTGACCTGTGTGCTACCTACACTATGATGCTACCAAACTCTTCAATCCAACGTCTTTCTCGGACATCGTGTTTGTAGTTAGTTTTTCTGTTTTTCAAAATAATAATGGATTTTTTATGCGTTTATATACTATTCTCCCATATTTTGTTTGTATACTCGGCTTATTACGTTCTCTATATTAATTCTGGAACATCTAGGCCCACCACACAAATGCGACCGTCTTCAAGTAATGTTAGCCATTTTGTTACAGTGCTGTCTTAGTCCTGTTATATCATGAAATTTGTACATATTTTAACTAACGCGAAAATTATAACACCTTTAGCTTCAAATATAGTTAACGGTTGTTATTATTGGTATTTGCAATATATATTTTCATTTCACAGATTATTAGCATCCGGCAGACTAGACTCGCCCAGTATTTTCATCCCCGGCTACCTGAATATAAAGCGTCGATCCACAATCTCCTACCGTCCCTGTGGTGTCACAGATCATAACGAAAAAAAGAGTAAGTACCTTTAAAGTGAACTTGTGAGTTAGGATCAGAGCGGGATCCCACATGCTCCTTGTGTTACTCCAGTTTGAAAACCGTTGCTTTCGAATTTTCAACCGCTTTTTAGAGAAATTGTCATAGATTTTTTTTTTTAATAAATAAATATCTATTTAAATTTTGTGAATTGTCCAGTATTATTTATTTATTTATTTTTATATCACATTACAGCACAAGTGCTATCAAATGTTTTTAGATTCGGTACATCATTGACGGACTACGCTTCTAAGCGATAAGGCCGCCCATTTTACTTGTATCATGTGATGTGTTTTATAATGATCTGTAACTGGTGTACAATAAACCATTTTTGTATTGTATTGTATTGACTACGATCACAAACATGCCTCAAGTGCGCTCTTATTTAACGGAGACGGCTTTTGGCTTTGATTTTGTATCTGACCCAAAATCATATACGGAGCTGAGACGTGGACACTCACGATAGGGCTGGTCCACCAGTTCAAAGTCGCTCAGCGAGCTATGGAAAGAGCTATGCTCGGAGTTTCTCTGAAGGATAGGATTCGTAACGAATACATCCGACAGAGAACCAAGGTTATAGAAACATAGCTCTAAGAATTAGCAAGCTGAAGTGGCAGTGGGCCGTCCATATCTCGCGAAAAACCGACGGCAGCTGGGGCAAACGTGTTCTTGAGTGGAGACCACGACTCGGTAAACGTAGTGTAGGACGACCTCCGACTCGGTGGGATGACGACCTGCGAAAGACTGCAGGTAGATGCTGGATGCGGCAAGCTGAAGACAGGGCGCTATGGCGCTCATTGGGGGAGGCCTATGTCCAGCAGTGCACTGCTATAGGCTGGTGATGATGATGATGACTTTTCTATGATCTGAAAGAAAATATTTATATATTTATTTATTTCCTTTAGACGCCTTTTCCTCACAGGACTCTTGGACACGAAAAACATAGAAACTCCTAAATTTTTCGAATTTTATTAACAAATTATCTGGTTGTTGTTTCAGAAAGCAGTTTCTTTTCATCGCAAACATCATCGTCATCAACCCGACTGTCTCTTAGCGCGCTCCTCACATTCCTATTCGTAGTTAGATTTCTATTTTTACAAGAATAAACTGTTGTTATGAATCCTTGTTTATTTATTGAGCCTATTTTCCTGTACTCCCTACCTACTACTAGGTTGATCCTAACTATATTATTCAATTGTAGTTAGGTACTTATTGAAATCAGAAGTGGTTGAAATGAAATGAAAAATAATATGTTTATTACTACATCTAAACAGAACTAAAGTTAATACAGATTTGGTATGGTTTAAGTAGACAGAATTAATTAACAAAAGTGCTAATGATTCCCACACTAGGCTGGGCCTGTATCGTGGGAATCAATATGATTACCTGGTAAGAAGTGCCTCAATTTAATTTCAAATCTATGCAGAGTTATACAAAATAAAGATTAGAAGAAACAAAAAAAAGTACAGATATTACACTATATAAAGATTAGAAGAAACAAAAAAAAGTACAGATACACTTTGACTGCGATTTTTTTTCGACGACTGCGATCTTTTTTTTAACCTAAAAAATTCGTGCTGCCGCTCTACACAGCGGTTGTGTTGCGCCGCACATGCGTTTCGTTTGAAAAATATTACGGCTGTGCTGAGTCACACAGATATGTATTTTCTCAGCCGCTGCGCTAGTGTGGATTTACGCATATTAGTCACTTGTAGAAAACACATACCGTGTGATTTCAGCATTCAGTGTTAAAAAAACAAATAGGCAGTAACTAAAACAAAACTAAAAATAAATTAGGAACTAATACAAATTACAAATTAGGGGAAGAAAAACATGCATTAGGAGACCTTTGGTATACTTTCGGTTTCATCGTACTTTTTAACCGCGAGGCAAGGCTTATTTTTTGAGTGCTTCTTTGCGGTTAGCGGAGATTATAATAACTCCTAGCATCAAAACGGCTGAAGCGATTTTGGCGAATGAGGTATTAAAAAGAGTAGAGGTCTAAATTCCAAATGTTCTTAACTACCTATATTTTAAGCCTTTCACAAAATGTACTGTTATTTATTTAAATCATTTATTGCATTATCTTTAGAATGTGTGTACATACATAGGTGTTGAGGATCTCGGTGGCGCGGTGGGCGAAGGTCCGCCTGCGGCAAAGGAGATTGCGGGTACGATTCCCGCCTAGGGACACGATCTGCAGATGTTTGTGCCCGTCGTTCGTGTGTTCTGGGCGTTTTATATTAGATATAATACAAAAATATATATCTTTGTAATGTATTTTATGTTGATAATGTTTTGTGAATTGTCTGGCATTATTCATGTTATTTATTTATAACTTCACAAAATATAATAACACGAATTTACATATTTATCTCATCATTTACATACCTCATCCAGTTGTAGGTATTAGGTATTCCCGCCATTTTCCCTGTCAGTCGCACCCAGCTTACGTAACCTCGCGCATGCGCGCCATAAATCAATACTCACCCTCATCGCCATTCACTGGCACGTATCACAAAAACTTATCAAAATGGGGTTTTTACCGAATATTTTGTTGCTATTCTGCACTTTATACCTAGCCCAAGGCAACTTAGAAGGACCGTTTTTGTTCTTCGGACCGAAAACACTAGAGAAATATCGAAGACCAGCACTGAAGTACTTGGAGCAAGACGATTTGATGAAGATCTATGAGGAGCAGGCAGCGATTGTGGTGTTTAATAACCAGGACTCTGTGCCCCTGTCGAGCGGATACTTTCCAAGGCTGAGGAAGATGGTGGAAGGCCAGCCTACACTGGTTCTTCCTCAGGACTTCCTGGATGTGCACCCTGATTACATCAGTAATGAAACTCAGGTACTTATGTTGCTGATGAACCTATTGTTGTTTGTTTGTTTGTGATGATGTTTGTTTCGCAACAAATATTGGTCCAATCCTTAATTATAGTTAATGTTTCTCAAAAAAACCTTTCGGACGCGACGATGTCATGCTTATTTGTAGATATTGTCTGTGACTAAAATATGGACACTAACTACGCGAAGAAAGTATGATGCGAAGAATGTATGATGTTCATTGCTACGTGGAAACTGTAAAGAGGGGCGGTGAGGGCCCGATTCCTTCTCTATGCACCGGGGCCCTTGTCCACCTAGCTACGCCACTGCCTACTCTTATGTGTCTAATAGGTACATGGTTGTTTTGCCTATCTAAATGTAATGTTATTTTAGAAAGTTTGGTATAATTATAAGAATCATACTATAACCTCTTAAAACACCTTGTAAAACAGATGTTAAAAGCCTGTTACCCTTTCTTATAGTAAATTGCATACTGCAGGAGCTAGTACACGACCTAGCATCAACGTCGCATATTTTTGTTGATGAGATCGACTATACCCCTCGTATTTCTTGAGTGGACTGTATCAATTTAATGTCTTACTTACCGCATAGTGATTGCGTAATGAAATGATACAACGCTATAGACCCGAATCAAGGAGCGCGCGTGCAGTGTGATAATTAGGTATTATGCTTATCTGTGACCTCCACTACGACCGTAGATAACACAGGACTGGTTGCACAAATTGATTAATTAGTACATAGAACGTCAGTGTGTGCATCTAATGTTTTGATTGAAGGCTCAGCCCATAGAGTAACTTTTTTATACGCTCAGCCTGTGTGGGGCGAACAGCAACCCGGTGATGATTATTTGCTGTTCTTTGTTAATGGCAACTGTGTCAGTGTCTGCTTGATACTTTTATATAGGTCTACTAATCTAGTGAATAATGCTGCGATCACAATACTGCTAGATTTCGGGTCACATACAAAATGAAAGCTAAAAGCCGTCTACGTCTTAGTCTCAATAAATATGTCATATCAGTGTCATGGTTGTTTGCAGGTGTTAACCCTCCAAGGTCCGTGGTCGGAGCGCGACGCGCAGATGACTGAGACCTTCGCAAGGCTCCAGGATATCTACGGAGCTGGAAAAGTTCTGGGGATTCTGGGTAAGAAATGGGCTTGATCTGATAGATAATTTATTTTTGTAGCGTTGGTTGAAGTTCTTAAAAATCCAAATCACAGAAAAATATAATTACAAGTACTATTTAACGGGTATTTATCGCGTTTATTTACCTATTTTCCCGACGTTTCAACAGGTTTACACTCTGTCGTGGTCACGGATAGTACCTTCTTGTAATTATGTGTTCTGATCACGTAAGTTTGAAAATATTTATCACAGAAAAAGTCGAACAAATGCATGGTTTATCACGTCGGTTGCTGAAATCACACCATATGTTTTCTACAAGTGACTAATATGCGTAAATCCACACTAGCCCAGCGGCTGAGAAAATACAGATCTGTGTGATCAGCACAGCCGTAATATGTTTTCCGAACGAAAGGCGAAAACGAAATGTTCCTTACATAGAAAGTGATTAGAATGGAGCCTATAAAAATACGCTGAGCAATAAATTACTTACGTAAGTGAGCGATTTGCTATTCGATTTGTATCAGGAGTCTCGCACATTACATAAATCTTTTCCCCAAAGCTTTAAGTAGTTTAAGTAGGATAAAAATAAATACAAGTTATTAAAATTTTATTTATGCATAATAAAAATATTGTATTGATATCGTGCCAGATGATGCTATATGGAGATGTCCAATATTTTTTATTTATTGTTCTAGGTAATTCCCAAAGCCAGAGCGAGTACACAGACGGCGAGTGGAACCGAGTGCGGCGCGAGGTCGACGACAGCACGACGACATCCGCTCCAGAAGACGAGAAGCCTGCCAAGGCGGTGCCGAAATATGCGCTCTATAACGCTACCGGTAAGGTTGCTTATTCTTTCTCTCAAGATCTTAGTAATTGATGTTTATTTCAAGTAGATATCTCCACACATTCCTAAAAAAAGAGGGTTGAAAGACGGACAGACGGACAACAAAGTGTAGGAACACGTTAGGGTTCCTTTTTTCCATTTTGAGGTACGGAACCCTAAAAATAAAGACCGATTGAGAAACTCCTCCTTTTTAAGGGTTATTGTAGTGTGTGGTTACAGAGTTTTTGTGGCCTTTAGGTAGTCAGTTCTGGCACAGATTGAGTCGCAGCTAAATGCTAAAATCAATGATTCCCCCAACACAAATACTCCGTAGGTAATAGCAACGCTTACAAGCATTAAGTTATTTGCCTAAAGCTGTGTCCATAAATGACAAAATCAAAGATCGTAGCAGCCTACATCCCATGACACATTTAATATTCCTGTTACTTACCTACTTACCTATTTATAAGTATATTAGATGCGCCCCTGGAAATCTATACGTCAAATGGTTTATAAACGTTAGTTTTAAAGATCTAAGTATACAAAGGGACGGACAGCGGGAAGCGACTTTGTTTTATTTGTACTATGTGACTTATACCAACACGTTTACATTCCAGGACCCCCCGGAAAAGGCGCCCTCCTCTACTCCTCCGGCTGGCCAGAACTCCGCTTCGAGAACGGCTCCACCATCGTCCTCAGCACTCCGGTCGGCGAGCCCACCGTGAAGCCCACTCGCTTGTACACTATCCTGGTGGTTAGGTTCGCGGGGCCCGACGCGAGAGACAAGGTAACACTGCGCCCATCAAATCCATCCATCAGAGGATAATCGCTGTTATAGACGATTGATTCGGTTCGCGGTCCCGACGACGCCGCTAGATACAAAATAAGTTAGAGCCCATCAAATCCACCCACCTTGTGGACCTACAAAACTGCTGGCCACAACTCCGCTTCGAGAACGGCTCCACCAGCATCCTCAGCACTCGGCGAGCCCACCGTGAAGCCCACCCGCTTGTACACTATCCGTGGTTAGGTTCGCGGGGCCCGACGCTAGAGACTGAATCTGAAGACTGATCCGTTGCAAGCAGGACCTATCATGAAGGACGGGAAGTCCTTGATAGGTCCTGCCATATATGTATACCACCATTTGTATAGGCTAAAACATATACGTGATCGATCTCATCAAATCCATCCGTCTGTGCTGTACAGCAGGCGCTTTCGCGAAAAATATCGATAAAATAAGCAAAATGGCGGATAATCGCCGTTATAGACGAATGATTAGGTTCTCGGGGCCCGACGACGCTATACAATATAAGTTAGATCTCACAAATAGAGCCCTGTGGACCTATAGACCTGTTGGCCGGAAATGCAATTTGAGAACAGTTCCTCAATCGTCCTTAGTACGCCGGTCGGCGAGCCCACCAAAAATATTGATGTAATGCGTAAAATGGCGGATAATCGCTGTTATGTTTTCATTCATTTCATTAAATTTTTTTCACATGTTGATACACTTAATGTCGTTTAATCTACTTTACAAATAGAACGTCTTCACTACCGGGTGGAAGTTGGTCCTTTGTTCATTTTTCATAGATGTTCTTCTTGCAGATAACCCTGGAGTTCAGCTTCAAGCTGTCTGCAGGCTGGTGGACCGCTGTGGGCGTGGAAGTCAAGTTCGGACTCGCGAGCACTGGTGAGGACTAACAAGAGATATTTAGGGACCAACCCGTTATTTTGACCGAATATGCGTTGAAGGAAACGGAACATAGGTACGCTGTACCGTCGAATCACTCGAACAAAACCAAACTCAACGCATCATCAGTTTAGTGTTAAAGGTTGAATGTTTTATATTTGTGTGTTCTGGCGTTACGCGACCATAAGCGACGCATTTTCCGTCAGATATGTATATATACTCTAAAGTGTTATGTCAAGCTATGACATACAATATCTTTCAAACTAAAAGTGCCACGTCGAACAATTTTCGATATACATACACATTATGCTCTTTGTTAGTCGAATGTTCCTCACTCGTGTGTTGCGCTCTGCGCCTACCATGTCTTCTATTGAATATAAAAGTAAAAGTACAGTTTTTATTTAGCCAGTACAGAGTTGAGTACAGTAGGTATACATACTTGTATAAGTTAACAGAAGCTGACAAAATCGGTCCCCACTCAGCAAGTGCTATGTTAGAGCAGATCATACCATAGCGCTGGTCTTCCGTGGAGGCCGTGGTGCGTAAGCTAATAAAAATATGAATTGCAAAGTCAGTAAATCAGTAATATTTATTCACATAAGACATGGTACATAATACATTGTTGGAATAACACAGTAGAGCTGCATATCTCGCCCGAATGCAGGCACGTGAATATAAAATCAATAAAATAAAATTAAATGTCAGCAATTAAATAAAATAAACGCAAATAAATTGTCAATTAAAATAGAACTCTCTAGGTCAAAACTTAAAATTAAGGTAATCTTCAACCGAATAAAAACAATGCTCAATTAATAAATTAAATAACTTTCTGTTTAATAAGGGACCCTTTAGTTTTTTTACATCGTTTGGCATCCAATAGCTAGTGGTTTCTTTTTCATTTCTTCCACTGGTGGACAAAAAATTGAAGTGAACATTAAAATAATATTATTTGATAGGTAATAATGAATAGTATAAAATATGACTTGTCTAGTGCTCATTTGTAAGCCTAAAGAAATAAAAACTTTTGTTTTTTTCTAATTTGAATGAATACCTTTCCAGGGTTGAATCTGCAAGCCCCCGCGCCCCCGGAAGCCCCCGCCGCTGTCCTGGGCAAGTCGTACCACTGTCCACTGAAACTCGTCTACAGTTCGGATGACGCTACGCTCACGCTGCCCGATGTTCAGGTAAACATGATTTATTTTGTATCCAGTAGTCCATATCTTAAACATCTCGGCGTAGTTTCTCAAAATCAGTCATCATGCTTTATATATACTATCTGCGCCCTGCGGCTTCACCCGCGTGGAAACTTGTATCAAATGTTTACAAACCTTCCTCTTGAATAATTCTATTTATTGCTGAAAACTGCATTAAAATCCGGAAGCGGCTTCATTTTATTCTACGTAAAGATATTTGATCTGAAAGTCGTAGGTAACACCGAGCTGATACTGAGATGAGTGTGTTCTGTTTCAGATGCAGGTCTTCATGAGCAGCACGGAGAAGTTCTCAGATGCTTTCGACTGCATCACCTTCACCTCAGTGCCTATTTGGTAAGTACCACTTTTGTGGGGTTATCTCTAGGGCTGGTGAGTATCAGCGCATCAGCTACATCATTTACTCTTTAACACATAATGTTCCTTCATGTCCAGACCATTCTAAGGTTGCCTGGAAGAGATCGCTCTCAGCGATAAGGCCACCCTTTATACCTTTATTCTAAGTTTTTATTTCTGTATTGTTTTCTGTTTTGTGTGGTATAAATAAAGTGTTTTCTATCTATATTTCTCAGAAATATCAAAAAGTGAATTTTGTAGATAAAAACAAAATAAATTGAAAACTTTAGGCGCAATTTTCTCAAAACTAGTACCCATGCACTTGTGGCTCTTACCCTTTACACAGCAGAGCGGACAGCGGATCCCTAGTAATAGGGTCCCGTTTTACCCTTGGGTACGGAAAACCATAACAAAATTACAACATTTACTACGCTGTATGGCAATGCTGATAGAAGCTAAGCACAATTACTCTACTAGACATCGTCATCGACTAAAACTACCCAAAATAAAATTTGCAAAAATGAAAAACTAAATTGACTATATTATATGTAGGAGTCAATCAATAGGTTTCTTTCCGGCCCTGGTGGGGGCACAGAGAGGGGCCTCGAGGCTTGGCCTCATTACCCCGGCGTCAACTCGAGGGGTGGCGACCCCTCGGTCCTTGGGTTTTGTGGGAGTCTTTTTTTTCCCTTGTTCTCCATGTTTTTTTTGTATGTGGAGTGTACTCCATGTAAGAGTGAAAATTTACAATAAATCTACGACATACCTACATAATGTATAAGAAAATTCAATAAACAACTGAACTGAAATATTTTTGAACACTCCACATACAAAAAAAACATGGAGAACAAGGGAAAAAAAAGACTCCCACAAAACCCAAGGACCGAGGGGTCGCCACCCCTCGGTCCTTGGGTTTTGTGGGAGTCTTTTTTTTCCCTTGTTCTCCATGTTTTTTTTGTATGTGGAGTGTACTCCATGTAAGAGTGAAAATTTACAATAAATCTACGACATACCTACATAATGTATAAGAAAATTCAATAAACAACTGAACTGAAATATTTTTGAACATGCCGAATAATTAACCGTAGAGCTAGATTTATGAATTAGGTACATTGATGGGAATTATTTTTATTTTTTTTAGTTAATTTCTCATTCTAATTTTATTATTCGTCATGACGTTCTAGTATTGGTACCACACGGCACACTTAGAATGAGAAAATAACTAAAAAAATTATGAATTACAGAGATGGGAATTATTTTAACATTGCCGCTTTGTATTTCTTCCAGGTCTGGGCTGATGATATGCGGACTATTGCTGGGCATGCTATCCCTGGCCCTCATAGCGATCATGGACATACGAATCATGGATCGCTTCGAGAACAATCGCAGCAAACAGCTGACTATCACTGTTAGTGAATAAAATCTCTTGCAGTCATCTGTGCGCCTGGTACTTCAAGCTTGCAGTCGAAATATTTTTTGACGTTTTTGAAGTAACTAGCTGCGCCCCGCGGCTGCGCCCTTGTCCGAAATCTATGTTTCAAATAGTTTGCTTTTTATTAGAGGAAGGTTCCTCTATTAAAAAAACCGCATCAAAATCTGTTGCGTAGTTTTAAAGATCTAAGCATACATAGAGACAGACAGCGGGAAACAACTTTGTTTTATACTACATAATATGTAGTGATTTGGGAAAACTTAATTAATTATGTGAAGCCAAGAGGAACTTAACAGGAAATCATTCATAACTAACTGCGCCCCGCGGCTTCACCCGCGTAGAAATTTCTGCGCAATTTTACCATGTTTTCTCACCGTTTAAACCTTCCCTGGACTACGAAAAACATTTCAAAACCAAAATCAGGCCGTTCTCGAGTTTTAGCGAAACTAACGAACAGCAATAGATTTTTATATACAAAGAAAGATAATTGATTAATATACAATTTCATGTACTCAGATAACTAAATTATCTGAGATTGTTTAAGGAAAACATTATTTATATCTGATTTATGATGAAGATAAATTAGAGAAAATCTATAATCAATTATTAAATACATTATCTTGTTAGTTACCTACCATATTATATTAAGTAGGTACTTACGTAGTATCTAATAGAAAGGTTAGTAGAGTTTCTATTCTATATTCGTAGTTTTTCGGAGTTGCGGGTTCGATTCCCAAACGACATATCGTTCGCTGTAATGGACATCTAAAAAAAAAAAACGTATTACAAGTAAAAAAGTAAATATCAGTGTTTTAATATCAATATTGTAACAATGTACTTTTAGCTCGTTTTATTATAAATAGAAATGTTATGAATTCTGAATAAAGGCATATCTAAAGCATACTTGAATTTCATTTCTGGTAAATGTAAGAAGCGTAGACTTTTTAATCGACATCTCATCTGCATCATCCTTAACACCCTTTAATTGTCCACTGCTGGACGCAGGCCTCCCTCCAGATGGCGCCTTATTGACTTTGATCTCATGGGGGGTAGTTCCCATAGTTCCCATCACGGTGGGCATCATCATCACATGTTAAGTCCACAGCTGGACATAGGCCACCCCCAATGACTGCCATAGCGCCCTACCTTCAGCTTGACGCATCCAGCATCTCCCTGCAGTCGTCATCCCACTTGGTAGAAGGGCATCCTACACTACGTTTACCGAGTCATCGTCTCCACTCAAGAACACGTTTAACCCAGCAGTTGTCGGTTCTTCGCGAGATATGGCCGGCCCACTGCTACTTCAGCTTGTTAATCCCCACGCTGGGCATGCGAGTTGGGAATCGACATCTAGCTTCGTCAAATTGAGTCGATGTTCATTTCCAGCGAATTTATATACAAGTAGCTGCACCCCGCGGTTTCATTCACCCGCGTGGTGATAGATCTTTTGGATAATATACAATATATCTTTATGAATTGTAGCCTATGTGCTATTCTGATGTATAAGCTATATTATTGTAAAAATCCATTCATTAGTTTTTACGTGAAAGAGTAACAAACATCCATCCATACTTACAAACTTTCCCGTTTATAATATTAAGTAGGATTTTTGAGGCCGATAAGCTATAACCACTTTTCATTCTAATACCTATAATATAAAATGTTCAAGTAAGGTAGATATCAAAGAAGGTTGAGGTCAATGGAACTTTCTATCACATTATTAATAATAAATACTTACGAAATTTCGGACGTTTGGATGGATGGATGTTTGTTACTTCTTGCAAAGAAAAAAATAATATTTTTTTAAGAAGGCATGTCTGTCTGCTTTTTTCTTTGCACAATGTCATATGGTGTTTCCTTTGTCAAAAGTTAATAAAAATGTAATTTGTCTTTTAACACTTTGACTGCGATTTTTTTCGACGACTGCGATCTTTTTTTTAACCTAAAAAATTCGTGCTGCCGCTCTAAACAGCGGTTGTGTTGCGCCGCACATGCGTTTCGTTCGAAAAATATTACGGCTGTGCTGAGTCACAAAGATCTGTATTTTCTCAGCCGCTGCGCTAGTGTGGATTTACGCATATTAGTCACTTGTAGAAAACACATACCGTGGGATTTCAGCACTCAAAGTGTTAAAATAGTATTTAACGACATCAAGTGTAACATGTTTGACCTACGGTGGAAATAAATAAACTAAATAAACTAGAGGCTACTGAACGGATTGGGCTAAAATTTTGTATGCAAGTAGTTCTGGACCAGAAATAAAACAAAGGCTACTTTTATTTACCATAAATCAGTTCCCATGGGATAGAAATAACTAGCGTTTCCGTAGAAATATCAATAGAATTTCTACGGTTTTCCGCGGGCAGAAACTATAGTATTATAAGAGCGAAAGTTTGGATGGATGTTTGTTTCTTCTTCATGCTTAAACAACTGAATGGATCGGTCTGAAATTTTGCATAAATGATGTAGCTCTAAGCTTGGAATCAAGCATAGGCAGTTCCCGTGGGATAGAAGAACCTTAAAACGTTTCCATAGAAACAACGCATGCGAAGCCGCCGGCAGAAACATGTACAGTAATAATTATAGAGAAACAGATTCCATATATAGTAACTCTATATATAAAAAACGTCTAATTTAATTAAGGATTCTCGAACTAGTCTGGTCCGCTTTTACTTTCGCAAATATTTATGACACGAATAAGTATTTAGGTAGGTATTTGTTGGACAACCTCTATGGCGAGGCGGGCGCCATGATCCGCCTGCGATGCTGGGTGTTGCGGGTTCAATTCCCGCCTTGGGACAAATTTTTGTAAGTTCTGCAAATATATAAATAAATAATGCTGGACAATTCACATAGCATTATCTAGCCCCATGGTCAGCAGAGCTTGTGTTATGGGTGCTAGATAACTGATATACATAATACAATAAATTACATAGATAGTTTTTTTTATTATACATAGAAAATGACCAGAACACCCGGAACAAATATCTGCAGATCGTACACACAATTGTTCCGAGGCGGGAATCGAACCCGCAACCTCCTGCGTCGCAGGCGGACCTTCGCCCACCGCGCTATCGGTCGTCATATGTTCCGGGTGTTCTGAGTATTTTCTATGTATTACAAAAAAGTATAACCTGCCCATAACACAAGCTCTGCTTTGCTTGGAGCTAGATATAATGCTGTGTCGATTGCCCAGCATTAGTTATATATTTATTTATTTGCTTCGATGATACCAATGTCGTTAAATATTTTCCACCAATATTCCTTGTGGTGTTACCCCTTTGCATACTTACAAAAATAATCAAGGTTTTTGAATCGGACACATAAACATAACAGCTATTTTATCAAAAGTAAAAGTTATCACAAATTGCTAATGGAATAAATTGAGATCAAGTATCAATGAAAAGCTAGATTAGAATAAAAGAAATCAAAATTTAGAAAATAAAACGACTGGGTAGATGAGCTTTTGTTTATTTTTGAAACTGATATAAACGCACGTATGGAGGCGCCAAACATTAGAAAGATAAACAGCTTTCTTCTTTGTCGTAGTCTTCATTGCTGAAGGTGCCCGTCCTGGAAAGCTTTCACGGTGACGCTGATGAACCGCTTCCACACCACTCTGTCTTCGGCCTGTCTCAGGGCTGCAGGTTGGTAACCGTCCTCTTGGTATTTTTCCCTCTATCTTGCCCATTACCACTAGTTTTTCGAGGTTTTCTGGTTGCCTTCTGGCGATATGGCCAAAAAAGCTGAGAACTCGTTGATAGCAGGTCGTCGACAATCTGGTTCTGATATTCAATTGGTCGAGAATGGATCTGTTAGTTCGTTTTGCTGTCCACCGTATGCGTAACATTCTCCTGCAACACCACATCTCAAAAGCCTCGATCTTTTTTCGGCTAACACAAACAAAAACAGCTTCCATTGAAAAAGGAATAGGTGCGTAACTATAATTAAAAAACCTATAACTTGATTGCACCTTTACCTATTACATAGGTAGGTATAACTTGTTTAGCATAGTTTTTGCACCATATTGGTTGCTACTACTACTGTAACTATTGACTACTGATTGATATGATTTTATTTATTGTTTTAACACTTTGAGTGCTGAAATCACACGGTATGACATGTGTTTTCTACAAGTGAGTAATTATGCGTAAATCCACACTAGCGCAGCGGCTGAGAAAATACAGATCTTTGTGACTCAGCACAGCCGTAATATTTTTCGAACGAAACGCATGTGCGGCGCAACACAACCGCTGTGTAGAGCGGCAGCACGAATTTTTTAGGTTAAAAACAAGATCGCATTCGTCGAAAAAAAATCGCAGTCAAAGTGTTAAGCACTTTCTGCTTAAAAAACAAGTAATTTAACCTAGTACAGGCAAATGTTTTAGAACATAATGATAATTGATTTAGTCCTAAGTGGTTTTGACTATTTACCTAGGTATATATTTTATTTTATTAGATAGGTACAAAACTTCTAAGTTGTTGGTAAAGTTATTGATATTATATTTTATTAGGTAATCAGGGCTTGGCCTCTTCGAGCTTTCCAGCCGAATCGAGCATAGGTAAGTATCAATGGCTATTGGAGTCGGACGCCATTTTGTAGGTAGCATTTAAGTTTTCTAATTAGTTATTACTAGTAGTTTTTTTTTTTTTTTTAAATCATATTTATTGTTAAGGACTTTTACTTCGCAAAAGTATGCCAGTCCTATCATAACCTAAACTTATAACTAACAAACAAAACAAAATAAACAGCAAAATAAAAACATATAAAGAGGCCTATTATATATCTGTTCAATACTCTACTAATATATCAGTAAATAACGGTAGCTACCTAGTGTGTCAGTTGGCAACGACTCAAATATCGCTCGTGTTCAAAATAGCGCTGAAACTCGAGTCACCGACGAAGTCTGGGGCGCAAACTAGAGACGAAAATAGATACACCTAGGAAAAAAGATTCGCTTGTAAGCACCTATAGTTAGGAGGGTACTTTAGAAAATAGGAAATCTGCTTTAATTATTTAAAAAGAGCTAAAAAGTCCCTAAGTTGGGATTCTGTTGAATGGCTGCTCTAAATGAAATCTGAAATATTTATTTCATGTTTTTTTTTTGTAATTTTTAACGTGTAATTTATGTACAATGTCTGATATTTTTTATTATACATAGAAAACGACCAGAACACCCGGAACAATTTATCTGCAGATCGTACACACAATTGTTCCGAGGCGGGAATCGAACCCGCAACCTCCTGCGTCGCAGGCGGACCTTAGCCCACCGCGCCACATCGGTCGTCTGAATGGAAACGGTCTTCATGTTATGATCGGCATCTGGTGTGAAATAAAGTATTTTTGTATTTTATTGTATCAATTTTGTAATACAAATACACGTATAATAAATGTTATAATACACGTATAATAAATGTATAATAAACGTTCAAATTTGTATATTTGCGTATATCTAAATCTTATTTAGAAAAGGTAGAGGCACATGCAAATCCTCTTCAGTAAATTGAATTGTTAGTGATAATTTACATTTCTCTAATGAACTTGCGTTCACCGGCACGACTTGACTTGAACGTGCTGAGATGGAAGCATTAGGCACGATGCACACGCGATGCACTGAGATCGGGAGAGAAAGTTCTGGGCCCTTTGAGAGTGCCTAGGCATATCCTAATTGACAACCTCTGTGGTGCAGAGGTTGTCTTTGGATATTATAATACTTTAGACTTAGTAGATATATCGACATAGCTCTGAGAATTAGCAAGCTGAAGTGGCAGTGGGCCGGCCATATCTCGCAAAGAACCGACGGCCGCTGGGGCAAACGTGTTCTTGAGTGGAGATCACGACTCGGTAAACGTAGTGTAAGACGCCCTCCGACAGGTGGGATGACGACCTGCGAAAGACTGCAGGTAGATGCTGGATGCGTCAAGCTGAAGACAGGGCGCTATGGCGCTCATTGGAGGAGGCCTATGTCTCAGTATAACTATGTCCAGCTGTGGACTAATATGATGATGACGATGAGATATATTAGCAGAAATATGAATAACTTTAAGTTGATGTGAACACTCACATCAACTTAAAGTTATTCATATTTTACCTACCACACGGTACTAGGTACTATTATGCATATTATATTTGTGACCAAGTAAATAAATTATTATACTTAGTTAAATTTTATATATATATTATTATACATACATAGGCTCCGTCGACGCAGAAGGTTTCTGGTTTGATTTCGGCCCTGTGGGTGTACAGGCTGTGTGCGTGATATTTGTTCGATCTGCAAATCTATTCGGGGTTTTCTAGGGCTTTTTATGTACATTAAAAAAATACATTGTAATTTATTATAAAATCTACATAAGATGAGAACATGCATGAACATGCAATCACGATGTAGTACTACACGCGATGCACTGAGATCGCGAGAGAAATGGACCCTTTGAGAGTGCCAAGGTAGGTAAGGTACTATCCGAATCGACAACCTCTGTGGAGCAGCGGTGGAAGGTCGACGCAGGAGGTTTTTGTTTTGATTCCCACCTCTGTACATCCTATTTTTTCAATCTACAAAATGTTTTCTCTTTATTGTTCTTGTGATTGTAATAAATGCTAAACAGAGGTGGAGGATATATCCCTCTATCGCTTTGGCCATTTCTTACATAATTTTACAAATGAACACGCAAACAGACCGGCTAAATCAAATTTACATTGAAACCTTATCTACACCCTAGTGACTACTAGTTAACTTTCACTCTAGCTGGCCCACTACTGGGCTAATGCGATTATACCAATATTATCGGAATGGCCCTCGCGACACCGTGGCCCACAAGTGGGTGTGGGCGTGCGTGACCACTGACGTCACCGATTGCATTGGCCAGAAAAACTAGTGTATTTTGGACTTAAGAGGCCTCCGGAGGGACGAATTCTTCATACAAACGTAATACCAAAATGATTTCCAATTCAAGTATATTTCCAGTATAATATTGTATTATTTGTATTTGAATAGTATTTATCTAGGTTCCTAAATAGTTTTTTTTTTCAAAATACTTACCTAAAATTAAATGAAAGCCAATCGCACTTTGCACATTTTTATGCGAAAATGGACAAGTTTTCTTGCTATTTGTTTCGTATTAAAAACATCAATATCTTACGTTTTATTTATTAAGGAACATAGCTTATATTGTCTTTATAGTTACAGAATAACAATACTTTGTGAAGAATACAAAAAGTTTTCAGTTATAATTTTTGGTATTACGGAACAAACCAAATTTTGAACGGCTAATATTGCTATCGCGCGCGCATGGGGCGCGGCTAAAGGGTTAAACAGGGACAGCGATATTCGGAGCTATTTTTACAAGCGAGGGTCGCCGGACCCTTAATAGCCATGTGGTACCTACCAGCTACGGTATGGGCACAGTATGGGCAAGTTAAATAGCTGGTGCTTACCGTAAGCATAGCGGTGTTTTACGGCTTCGCTCGTAAAGCTAGAGGTATGAGGTTGAGGTGACTTAACATACCTGTGGTTTTGATGACATTGTGGTTATTAACAAAGGTGGCCATGAACATTAATTTTGTTGGAAAAATGTTAAAGAATTCAGAGCGAAATTATTTCTCATTTTCTCGGAACTCTATCAAAATCTATAATAATATTGAAAACCTCTGTGGCGCAGAGCGAAGGTCCGCCTGCGACGCAGGAGGTTGCGGGTTCTATTCCTGCCTCGGGACAATTATGTGTACGATCTGCTGATATTTGTTCCGGGCGCGGCGCGGCGTTCTGGTCGTTATCTAAGTGTAATGTAATGTGTATTGTAATAAGTTATTAGTCATCTAGTACCCATAACGCAAGCTCTGCTTATCTAGTTTGGAGCTAGATGATGCTGTGTGAATTGTCCAGCAATTTTTTTGGAGGACCTTTTGCTCTACTAGACTAAAAAACCAATTAGATATAAGAAAAAAAAATAAAAAAATGTAAATATTTGACAAAATATTTTTAAATTTGCTGCGAGAAAAAAACATTCATAAATAAAAGAATTACCTATTTAAAATATAATAATAAGAATAGCTGCAGAAGAAAATTATAAATACCTGATAGGTACGAAGGAATCTAATTAAAAAAGATGATTTAGTGTGAGAACTACAAAATAAAACGTCAGCGTAGAATTAACCACTTTCTTAGACAAGGGACAAAGATGAACGTCGCGAATTCGCAAAGCTATAATTACGTGATATCAATAGGGACAGTCGGGTACAAAAGCGGGTCACCACAACGAACGGCATTCAATAGCCGATGGAAAAGAAAGCTGATATTGTTATTGCTTATTGCTGTGATTAGTACAGGCGTGTACATAAATCTTAACGACGAAGAAGAAGGATTAATCAACCGGAAAAATCAAAGGTTCATCAGAATATTTATGTAGTTTTTCTTATATTGCTATTTAACGAGCTCTAGAGGTTCCTTGTTTCTCACGAGCAGTATAAAATTACAAAATATCATCCAGTGATGGGCAGTAGCATCTTCTAGATAAGCTATTTCTGTCATTTTTGGGTTTTTTTTTATTTCGTGCATAATGTAACGACTTAGCTTTAAATTGCTGTAATGTTAAATTTAAGACTATTTACAATAAACAATAATTAATTATTAACAAGTTAAGTTTGCCAGCCAAGTTCAGATAATTACATAACTATAGTTTTCATAATGTAAGTAGCAACTTAAAATTAAATTACTCCGACAATAGCACTTTATAATTTATCTATACTAAGTTATAAGGAAGAAAGATTTGATTTTTTGTTTGTTTGTTTTGAATAGGCATCGAAACTAATGGACCGGACCGATTTAAAAAAATTCTTTCAATACCGTTGGGAAGCTGCGCTATCCCCGGGTGACATAGGTTATTTTTATATTCTCTTTTCCCCTAGAAATGTGAAATTCGGGAAACTGCTAGTAATAAACAGATAGGTAG
Source organism: Eupithecia dodoneata (assembly GCA_947044415.1). Taxonomy (NCBI): domain Eukaryota; kingdom Metazoa; phylum Arthropoda; class Insecta; order Lepidoptera; family Geometridae; genus Eupithecia; species Eupithecia dodoneata. The sequence continues at coordinate 5,317,357 of OX345678.1, forward strand.
ATTAAGATCCCTTCTAGTTATAGAAAATATTTATTTGCGTTTCATATAAAATAATACAGATTAAGAAATAATAAAGATTACAAATTAGGAACTAATAAAAATAATTTAAATACGAGAACAGAAAAGCCTACCGGCTCAGCATTAAATGCTACATTGACACGGGTGCCACTGAAGTAAAATCCTTATAGTAAAGTTCACAGAAAGAAAGCACATTCTCCACTCGACTGTACTCAATCAATACCATCTCTATCAGGTAGCTAACAATGGCACAATGAGAACACGCGTACAGTTTTATCATACACAATCATACTTACAATCATACAATACAATCATCCGTAGCTTCTTGAGATGGAATCAGCAGTTTTTACACCGCTACAATGACTTGATGAACTGATGAACCTTGATGATAATGACTTACGTACCTGCAGCCTTTTTAGATGTCTTTAGTGATAATGACTTAGACTTAACTATACACTAGCAAACCTTGATATATAATGTTGGTAAACAAACCGCCAAGACAAGGACAAGTACTTGTCCTAAAATTCACTCATGTAATGCGAATCATAAAAAGACGCGCAACAGTTTTTTTTAAATTATTATCATCTCAAAACAACATGCAATTCGTATTACATGTTGAGTTGAGATAATTCCTTCAAAAAATATCGTTTTCAATGATATCTGAAATTCGACGCCAAGCACGTGAGTTTTAGTTACTTCTAGTCAAAAGGATGGATGGTGACGACTAGGTAAGGCTACCTATACATGTGACAGGCCGGGACAGGTTGGAGGTGGAAGTAAATTCTTCTGCCTCTTGAATCCAATGATAATGATGTCTTCATTCACGAGTGACGACCTCTGTGGCGCGGTGGGCGAAGGTTCGCCTGCGACACAGGAGTTTGCGGGTTCGTTTTCCGCCTCGGGACAAATGTTTGTACCATCTGCAAATGTTTAATTTTGTTCCGGGTGTTCTGGTTATTTTTCTATACATCATCATAAAAATATCTATCTATGTAATGTATTGTATTATGTAGGTACCTACATATATCAGTTATCTAGTACCCATAACACAAGCTCTGTTAAACTTGGGAATGGATGATGCTGTGTGGATTGTCCAGGATTATTTATTTAATTAGGTATATTTGTTAATTAATTTGATCGATATACCTACATGATATTTTTTGACGACCGATGTGGCGCGGTGCAGGAGGTTGCGGGTTCGATTCCCGCCTCGGAACAATTGTGTTTACGATCTGCAGATATTTGTTCCGGGTGTCCTGGTCGTTTTCTATATAATAATAAAAAATATCTATCTATGTAATGTATTGAATTATGTATATCAGTTATCTAGTACCTACCCATAAAACAAGCTCTGCTTACCATCGGGCTAGATAATGCTGTGTGAATTGTCCAGCATTATTTATTATTATTATTTATTAATACAAAAATGTATCTCGTCAAAAACTCGACAAGACCTTGATGTGTTCATTCACCAGTGTAGTGTCCAGTCGAAAGGATGAATGGTAACGACTAGGTAATCTTACCTATACATTAGTGACAGGTTGGAGGTGGAACGGCCGAGGACAGGTTTGGACGTGGAATTAGTAATTACAATAAATCTGCAGTGAAAGTCGATTGAGTTCAGATAACGCGCGGTTGGGAGGCATGTGGAGAATGTAGGTAGGTGCTTACCTAGATATATATAGGTACATATACCTTCTGTTCGGTGTAGGTAGTTACAGTAGATTACTACCTACATTATACTTTTTTTTACGACTGTCCATCAATGCTGTCCATACTTGGAAGGTTGTCGCGCACAATCAGAATGGGATGGTGCTGGTCGATTCAAATGTATTTGTGAGCGTACATTATAGTCACATATTTTCTATTCTATTTTCTATTCTATTTCCATTCTATTTTATATTTCTTTATTTATTTTAGGAAAACTTACGGCTAAACATAACAAAACAGCTTATTTTATTTTCTATTAGGAAAATGTGTCGTGGAATATTTACTTTGACAAGGTTCCGTGACTCTCTGATCGCGATCTGTCATAAAAAGAAACTGCCGTAACCAGAATATGACCTAAACAGAATCTGACTTTAAGCGAACAAGGGCTAATTACCACCTTCATGGCACATTCCACCGTGTACAGTCCATCGGGAGGTGCATCGGAGGTAGAAAGTGGAGGTCGCCGTGAGACGTGAGCGCAGCATCCGATCTCGATAGGGTTCCGTGGCCGCACTAGGAAACGGTCATGCGAAATGAATTATGGCCGAATTCTCAAACGTAACTTTACATTCTGGTAACAATTTGTATGGATAGTACGCTGATTTAAGAAAACTTTCTCAACTACATGTGGTAGATAGATAATTAGTAAATGCTTATAAATCATTAATTTTAATTTCTTATAATTTAATTTTTTTTTTGTATAATTCTGATTCAATTTTAAATTTATAAGGTATCTGCGGTATCTGCTAATTAAAACACACACAACTTAAAAAATAAACAAAAAAATTAAACATTCATATTCAAAGGAATTAAACAAAATGATATGACATTTTGTTTAATTCCTTTTATGATGTATTATTGTGTAACTTATAATCTATGAATGTTTAATTTTTTTGTTTATTTTTTTAAGTTGTGTGTGTTTTAATTTTATACAGATTTTTTGATAATCTGAAATAAACGAATAATAATAATAATTATAAATATGCTTTTAAAAATCATTAATATATGGTACCCATAACACAAGCTCTGCTTACCTTGGGGCTACATGATGATGTGTGCATTGTTCTGCATTATTTATTTATTCGTATTTATTAAAGGTAATTTTTTCATTGAATTATAAACATGTACAAACAATTGTACATGTTTATAATCATTTTTCATTTATTTTTTGCATTTTTTGTCATTTGCGGCAAGCTGAAGACAGGGAGCTATAGCGCTCATTGGGGGAGGTCTATGTCCAGCAGTGGACTGATATAGGCTGATGATGATGATGATGACAAACAATTGTTTAAATAAATATGATGTTATTTATTTCTTTTCATTTGTTATTGCTTTCTAAAACCGCAGATGTGAGACTACAGAGAGTGAGCACTATTTTTGGGGTTAACTTTTTTCTACAGAAACTATAGTTCTTAGTATCTTTTTTTACTGAAGAGCTCTTTTTTGACCAAAAAATATTTTATCTCCAGTGTTCAACATCGTAAGGAGATGTATAATGATAAGTAATGATAAAATAATCCAGAAAAATCTGGTTGTTCGCTGTGTACACAGCAAACAACCTGCGACAATTTTAATGCCGTTAAACTGGGTAAGCTATGTTTTATTTTATTATTGAACTTCTCTGTCCACGGAACCTATTAAAAACCTTTGACTCACCCTTGGCTATTACGTAATCAGTAAACCGAAGTTTTAAACGAAAGTTATTGAGTAATGGAACTTCAATCATTTGTATAAACACTTCTAGTGCCTTACCCGACTGTTGACTGAAGGACGGTTATGATTGTTAGATGTCATATTATGTAAGTATTAGGTTGGTAAAATTTAAGTTACTTATTAGCATTAATACTTACTCAATAACAGAGAACAAATTGTTCTGATGACTTTTCACAAGAGGTTTGCGGGTTCGATTCACATCGTGGGACAAATATACAATACATACTTAGTTCATTTCTGTATAAGTAATACAGGGTGGTTATTAGAGAAGGGCGGTGATGGCCAAGTCCGAGACTACAAGAGTTGGAGAAAAATTGTGAAAGGAGTGACGTCTTCCATTTATAAGAAAACCATAACTGCATATTTAGTTTCTTTTACATCTTTACATAAGACGGAAATCGATTGGAACGATTTAAAAAAGAAACATCCTGTATTATTGAACCAATTAATTCCATTGCTGATAAGAACTAATCTTTAGAAATAAATGTGTTACTTAAAATGAAAGGAAATATAAAATTGACACTGTTTTATTATTGTCATCCGGTTTGTCACCTTTGAGAATTCAATTCAAATTTGTTCTCATGAATTTCTCTGCTCAGTTTGATGCTGTTTCACAAATAGTGACAGACTTCGATTCAAACATATATCTAAGATACTTTTTATATACAAAGGGGTTACACTAGGCTGGAACATCGCCAACTCCCTGACTTCGGGCGGCTGTTGTGAATTGAAAGATGGATTCCAATGTGAAAGACCAGCGCTATGGTACGATCTGCTCTACCATAGCACATGCTGAGTGGAGACCGAGTTTTGTCAGTCTCTGTCGTCTGTTAATCTAAGTTTAGTTTATAAGAGTCTCTGTTCTGTTCTGACAAAATAAAAATCTTTTTTACTTTACTTTTACTTAAAATAATTTTATTTCTTAAAATATCCCTAATTTTGCCCCAACCCCAGATTTGCAGTCGAAATAGATAAATGCTAGACTAAAGCACGGGTGGCACGGGGCAAATACCTTACGACACTTACATAATTCACTTTCCTAGCTTTTCCGAGGTCACTACACTTTACACTTTATGACAGACAGACAGACAGCTCTTACTTAGACCCGTCTGCACAATGTGTTGTATTGGGAAAGTTGTTTAGCATTGGAATTAGCACCTTGCTTTGTCCATCGCATCGCTTCGTTCGAGCGAGTACCTAACCTATGAATTGATTTTAGGTGCACTTTACCATAAAACATTTTAAAATTTTCTTAAAATATAAAAAGGAATACTAAAGTCATTCAAAACGGGATATTTAGTAAATACAGTAGACGAAGAACATCTTGTTTTGCCTACGATAACAACTCAACAGGGTAAAAAGACGATTACTTTCGAAGGGGCCCAGTTCTATAACAGGCTACCTGAAGACGTTAAAGGTGCTGGAACGTCTGGCGTGTTTAAAACCAAATTGCATAGATTAAAATAAATAATGCTGGACAATTCACACAGCATTATCTAGCCCCATGGTAAGCAGAGCTTGTGTTATGGGTACTAAGATAACTGATATACATAATACAATACATTACATAGATAGATATTTTTTATTATACATAGTTAATGACCAGAACACCCGAAACAAATATCTGCAGATCGTACAAACATTTATTCCGAGGCGGGAATCGAACTCGCAACCTCCTGCGTCGCAGGCGGACCTTCGCCCACCGCACCACAGAGACACAATACACCTATGGTCAATATGGTCATATGGTGTACTGCGACTGTGACATAGATTAGTATGATCCGTTCATTAGTTTTTACGTAAAGAACTAACAAACATCCATACATCCATCTAGACATCCAAACTTTCGCTTTTATAATATTAGTGTGATTATCTAAGTTATTTCTCAAGAACACGTTCGGAAGCGTTAACCCTGCTAATGCCGGCGAAGCGTGACATTACATAAACTTAAATAAAGCATAAGGTACATACACACAAAGGGGGTAATTCTGCTAACCAATCGCTTTAATATGACTATGATTATAATCGAAGAAAAATAAAGTCAATAGATTTTTTTTTTGTTCTATATTATTTAAGGGACTTTGCATGGTAATGCTAATGACTATGTCAGTCCCGTATTTAATCAAATTAATTTCAAACTTGACACTTTTGACACGCGTCCTTCCATCTGTAGTTTAATTTGTCAAAAATAAAATGCTAAAATGTGTCATTCTGAGTCGATACCGACCGACTGACGTGGCTGTGACGCGTAGGAGGTTGCGGGTTCGATTCCCGCCTCGACAATGTGTTTTACCGCTCCGTATCAGAAGGTCTATCAAGGAAAATGACGTAGTTTGCAGAACGTCGGCATATTAAAACGTCTATATGGTGGCAATGTCTTGAGCGGCAAAACGACTTACTAGTAAAACGTCCAAAATTTTCGCTACGATCTACAAATATTTGTTTCCGGTGTTCTTGGTATTTTCTATGTACATATAATAAGCTAATATCTATCTGCGTAATGTATTTTATAAAGTTCACCATCAGTCATCTAGTACCCATAACAAGCTCTGCTTAGCTTGGAGCTTAGATGATGCTGTGTGGCTTGTCAAGATTAAAGACTTGTTTACTTGCCAGAATATATGTCACAATGTTGGTTAAAATTATAATACAATACAATACAATACAAAAATACTTTATTGTACATCAGATACAGAACATTATGAAAGATATTACATGTGACAAGTACAATGGGCGGCCTTATCGCTTAGAAGCGATCTCTTCCAGGCAACCTTTGGATGGAAAGAATTGTGTGAATTAAAGAAAGGCAGGAGGTGTACCAAGGATAGAGCTAGAATAAAAATGAACATAATAACAAAATAATACGTTCAGTTACTCTAAATAACATACATATTCTACATAACATAGGCATGCAACATCGACCACGTACCCAGTCGATGGCATGCATATATTAATTTTTCGATTTAAACAATGAAATAATATAAGGGCGCTAATAGCGCTCATTAGAGGAGGCCTATGTCCAGCAGTGATCAAGTCAAGTCATGTCAATAGCATTTATTTATTTAGGCTTACAAAATAAGCACTTAGACAATTCATATTTTATCCTATAAATTATTATCAAATAAAATTATTTTGCTGTTCACTTCAATTTTTTTCTACTTCTATATACGACTAGGACTACGATATAGGACTTCTATATAGGCTCATGATGAAACAATATAAAAAAATACAGCATTATTATATTTTATTCATTTTGTAGGGGTATTATATTTTAATTATGATTTATTTTCCATTAGAAAAACTATATCCTTGCCTGTTTTTAAAGCTCACGTCAAGGAGTTTTTCCTGCCAAAAGAATGAAAAGAATGAATATTGGTACTTACTATTTATTTATTTATGTATTTAAGTTGTGTATTTATTTTGGAATTTGTAATATTTATTATTTGTTTTTTAGTATTCTTATTAAGATAACCTGTGGTACACCCCCTGCCTTTTCTTAAATTCATATAATTCTTTCCATCCAAAGGTTGCCTGGAAGAAATCGCTTCTAAGCGATCAGGCCGCCCATTGTACCTGTCGCATATAATGTATTTTTGTAATGATTAATTTGATTATGGTGTACAATAAAGAATTTTTGTATTGTATTGTATTTTATGTAAATTTAATTTTAATTTGTTTTAATTTTATGTAAGTATGCAAAAATATGGACACTTTTATTGTTTCTGTACTATAAACTGATTGTCTGAAATAAACGTTATGAATGAATGAATGAATATTTATTTATTTTATCTACACCACACTGTTGTGGTGAAACTAATTATTTAGTGGAATTGGGCCTCAGGTACTAAGTACGTAGTTTAGTTAAGAGGTACGTATAATAGGTAGGTATACATAACCTCGTTACGAGGCTATGTCAGATGAGGATTACATACAGATAAATTATGATGTGTGTTCATAAGGTTGAAGTGTTTGATCATTTCCTGATATCATTAGATTTGTTTGTTCCACGGTTTCCTATAACAGAAACTTCTGAGATAGATAGATAGATATAAAACACTTTATTATACCACAGAAAAAAGAAAACAATACAGAAATAAAAACTTAGAATAAAAGTATAAAGGGCGGCTTTATCGCTGAGAGCGATCTCTTCCAGGCAACCTTGGCAATTTCTTGTGGGATTTTTATAGGGTTACTCAAATTTGATAATACAAAACAAATACGATTTATTGCACATGAAGACAAAGTAAAATAAACAGAAAATAATAAACAAAGATACAGATGCACAATGGGCCTTATCGCTAAGAGCGATTTCTTCCTTGCAATCTTATCATAATTAATTGGCATAATACTTAAAGAGAGAGATATTTATGTAGTGGCAAAAAAATTATGTAAATGTCTATGTCTATATTTTTCTACTGAGAAAATAATAAAATTAGGTCAATAAATTTTTTTTTTTATTTATCGATAAGCCAGAAGTTTCTACCGACACTTCTCAGTTCACAAATCACCGTATTTTTGTAACGCAAGGCAAAGTAAAGCGATTTGAAAACCAACAGAAGTCAATAACACCAGTCACAGATGGGAATCGAACCCGCGTAGATCGATCTGTGCGCGCACGCAGCGTGAATCAATCAGGGAAATCTGTGCGGAAGCTCGCCTCGCCACCTGTCGCTGGACGGTAGTATGCGAGATGCAGTCAATTGAGTTGTGGCTTAATTTTAGAGAAGTTTTAGAGTTTTTTTTTATACTTAGTACATCAGAACTATTTAGAACGTAGTGTAGGGTGGGAGGACGACCTAAGAAATTATGGTAGATGGTGGATGCGTCAAGCTGAATGTTATGTCTAATAGTGCTCTACAAAGCTATGTCTAGCAGCGGACTAGTATAGGCTGATGGTGTTTATGAAGTAGATTTAATTAGCATTCGTATTTATCATGATTTCTGTGATTTTGCTTTTTCCATTATTTAATTCCGTACAATGGCTTGCGCTAACTTGATGGACTTACTACTTTCATTCAATTAATGTATTGAATTAACGTTGTTTGAAAGTGTTTTATAATATTATTCTTTAGCGTTTTATATGTAGTTACCTTTTTAAATTTGTGATTCCAGTGCTCAAAAGAACTACTTGTAGCCACAGAAATAAGTAGTTGTCTCAATAGATTTCACGAAAAATATACGAAGTGGATACTTCAGATAATAATAAGGGGATGATTCAGTTTATTATAATTGCTATAAATACCATCGATGGATTTTCTTAAAACAAAGCACGTACGTCCATCCGTGGTATACGGTAATCAAACGAACGTGTGTTTAGAAATTTTTTGATTAATTACTTTATTTCCGCATACCTACAATGTTATAAACTATTATAAAACCTATTAAGGTTTTTGTTATTATAGTGCGTACGTAAGCCTCATACTGGGAGTAATTCTATTTTGATTAAAATCAAAGAATAAATGTTTCAGTCATGGTATAAATACAGGAAGACGAAAAAACACATACCGAGTTATGTTAGTCAAAGTAAATGTTAGTTAGTTAATAATGTTAGTTTTTGTTCTTTTAGTTATGTTAGGTACTCAAATCAAATTGTATGTGATTTACTGTACCTACCCGAAAATATGTAGCTATTTTAAACGTTTTCAGTAAAATAAATTTAAATAAATCTCTCTCTCCTAACATGTAGTGTTCAAAAAGAAAAAAAAACACATTTTTACTTAATTTTCTAAGATTAGCTCCATCTCGCACAGCACCATCCAAGCTTTCACAGAGCGTGTATTCTCCAGAAGCTTCACATTTCCCGCGTATTCGGCCGGCGGCGCACGTGTCTGCGCGTGTTAAACAATACCAACCTTATCTTATACATCATAAAGACGATAATTCCACGAACTCCGAGGATTTACTTACAACTGGAAATCGTTTGAAGGAATTTTGAACTGTGTGTTGTTGTGAATAAAAACGGTTTGACTTTGGCAAAGTTGTTCTGGTGTTGTGTTTGGATTTTTGTGTTTGATTGGATTGCTTTATAAATGGTGAGTTTTAGTTGTAGGTAGTTTTATTTGTATACGTACAATATTATTAAACAGTTGGTAGCCAAGTCGAGCGACCACTGGGATAAAAATTGTTCTTGATTGGATATGGATACAAACGTAATGTAGGATGCCCTCCGACCAAGTGGGAGGACGAATATTTAAGTTTAATTATATAAGATTTTCTTTAAAAACATGTGTCATTATTAAGTGTGCAACAAAATAATTGTCTATCGATCTATCTATTTTTCCTCTGAGCCTAAAGAATCTAGTAGGTACATTATGAGGCCATAGAGGTCCTTTTCTTAGGCTATATTTTATAGTGTTTGTGCTTGGTCTACGCGGTGGGCGAAGGGTTGCTTGCGCTGCGACGCAGGAGGTTGCGGGTTCGATTCCCGCCTCGGGACAAATGTTTGTACGATCTGCAAATATTTCTTCTGGGTGTTCTGGTCATTTTCTATGTACCTATAATAAAAAAAAACAGTGTAATGTATTGTATTATGTGTTTCAGTCATCTAGTAGGTACCCATAACACAAGCTTATTAGCATTATTTATTTATTTTATTATAATGTTGCCTTCCTGTACCCATAACACGGATGCCCCTCAGGTAGCGTCGTGACCGTCATGACTTCTCAAGCATGTCCTCCACGCTCCATTGGAGATGCTGCGGTGAACATTATTGGTTTACCAGCTTCTGTTGCTTGGATTAGACGGATATTTGATAGGATGCTTATTTGTTCCGATAGATGGACATTCTAGTGTGTTATTTCATTATTTCTTGTAGTCTTTAACACTTTGACTGCTGAAATCACACGGTATGTATTTTCTACAAGTGACTAATATGCGTAAATCCACACTAGCGCAGCGGCTGAGAAAATACAGATCTTTGTGCTGCCGCTCTACACAGCGGTTGTGTTGCGCCGCACATGCGTTTTGTTCGAAAAATATTACGGCAGCACAGCCGTAATATTTTTCGAACAAAACGCATGTGCGGCGCAACACAACCGCTGTGTAGAGCGAATTTTTTAGGTTAAAAAAAAGATCGCAGTCGTCGAAAAAAAATCGCAGTCAAAGTGTTAAGATGGTAAAATTATTAAACCTACTAGACATAACGATTTGACGTTATCTGTAATGTTATGGTCTTATGTAAATAAATAATTTGAATTTGAATTCATAATACCTACCTATGTTTTTTTGTTTCGAGTCCCGTTGCCGCATTCAGTTCTTTTTTAACAAATAAATTAATTGAAGATGTAGTTAGATGTAGTAAGATACCATCTTAAGGGTCCGGCGACTCTCGTATATCGCTGTCCCTGTTTAACCCTTGCGCCGCGCCACATGCGTGCGCGATAGCAATATTAGCCGTTCAAAATTTGGTTCGTTCCGTAATACCAAAAATTATGACTGAAAACTTTTTGTATTCTTCACAAAGTACCTATTGTTATTCTGTAACTAGACAATATAAGCTATGTTCCTTAATAAATAAAACGTAAGATATTGATGTTTTTCATCATCAGCCTATATCAGTCCACTGCTGGACATAGGCCTCCCCCAATGAGCGCCATAGCGCCCTGTCTTCAGCTTGCCGCATCCAGCATCTACCTGCAGTCTTTCGCAAGTCGTCATCCCACCTGGTCGGAGGGCGTCCTACACTACGTTTGCCGAGTCGCGGTCTCCACTCAAGAACACGTTTGCCCCAGCGGCCGTCAGTTCTTCGCGAAATATGGCCGGCCCACTGCCACTTCAGCTTGCTAATTCTTTGAGCTATGTCGATAACCTTGGTTCTCTGTCGGATGTATTCGTTACAAATCCTATCCTTCAGAGAAACTCCGAGCATAGCTCTTTCCATAGCTCGCTGAGCGACTTTGAACTGGTGGACCAGCCCTATCGTGAGTGTCCACGTCTCAGCTCCGTAGGTCATAACGGGTAGGACGCACTGGTTGAAAACTTTCGTTTTCAAGCATTGCGGTATGGATGACGAGAAGACTCGACGTAGTTTCCCAAATGCTGCCCAGCCCAGCTGGATCCTCCTTTTGGCCTCCTTCTCGAAACTGTTTTTACCCAATTGCAGAATCTGCCCAAGGTAAGTGTACTCGGAAACAGTTTCGAGAAGGTGACCATGTACGACCACCGGCCTTGGATCAATGTGACCATTGATCATGACTTTGGTTTTATCCAAATTCATGCCAAGACCGATACATCGGGAGGCTGAAGCTAGGCCGTCCAGCATCCGGTTTAGTTCCTCAAGCGACTCCGCCATTAAGACTATGTCATCAGCGAATCGCAGGTGTGAGATGTACTCGCCGTTTATGTTGATGCCCTTTCCTTTCCAGTCCAGCAACCCAAACATATCCTCCAATGCGCAAGTGAACAGTTTCGGGGATATGACATCCCCCTGCCTCACTCCTCTACGCAATTGGATGGGATTAGACTGCTGGCCCTGTACTTGGACACTCATGGTGGCGGCCTCGTAGAGACATCTCAGCACCTCGATATAACGATAGTCTACTTGGCATCGCTGTAAGGAATCCAGAACAGCCCAGGTTTCGATGGAGTCAAATGCCTTCTCATAGTCCACAAAAGCCAGACACAGGGGCTGATTATACTCTTCGGACTTCTGTATAATCTGCCTCACTGTGTGTATGTGGTCTATGGTGCCATATCCTCCGCGGAACCCAGCCTGTTCCGGTGACTGGAACTCGTCGAGTCTCCTGGCGAGACGGTTCGTGACTACCCGTGAGAACAGCTTATAGACGTGGCTCAAGAGTGAAATGGGTCTGTAATTTTTAAGAAGGGTTTTATCTCCCTTCTTAAAAAAGAGCACCACCAAACTCCCGCTCCACGCCTTTGGAGTTCTCCCACTGTGAAGGACGGTGTTAAAGAGGTTCTGCAGCTCCTGTATTACAGGAGCTCCTCCGGCTTTAAGAAGCTCTGAAGTAATTCCGTCCTCACCGGGGGCTTTTCCATTTTTAAGCTGCCTTAGAGCTAACACGATCTCGTCTTGACTGATGTCAGGCAGTTCGTCGGTATAGTGGCGTGTCAGGGTGGCTCTGGAATCTCGGTCATCTCGTCGGTAACGAGGGGCATGTGCAGCGTATAATCGGCCATAGAAATCCTCTATCTCGGCGGATATCTCCGGCTTTGACAATACGGTCCTCCCGTCGTGCGTTTTAAGCTTTGTCAGGTGGCTCCTGCCAAGCTGCTGAGTGAATACTTTGGACCCTCGGTTTCGCTCTATCGCCTCTTGAATGAGGCGCGTGTTGGAGCTCCGAAGGTCGTGTCGTACCATCTTCGCAATCCGCTTGTTCAGGTCTGACCTCTCTGACAAAGTCGCTTGGGTGGTCTCCCGTCTTTTTGTCATCAGCACATGAGTCTCATCCGAGAGTTTGGACTTCTTGCCAGTACGCTGCTTTCGACAGAATTTGATGCCCTCGTCCCTCAACGTTTCAACCAGATTGTGTAGGGTCTCGTCAGCGTCATCAGTGGGTTCCAAGGCAGCAAATCTATTCCCGAGAAGCTGCTGAAACTTCTCGGTGCCCGCCATGATTTGGATTGGGTCAGGTCGGAGCGTGGACTTCATCAGACGGTTTCTTTCAAGCTTCAAGTTGATATTCAGAGAGCCTCGGAGGAGTCGGTGATCAGATCCGGTATTGAACCTGTTGATCACAGAGACATCTCTGAATATGTGCTTGCTATCCGTCATGATGAAGTCGATCTCATTTTTAGTCACAGTGTCGGGGCTTTGCCATGTCCACCTCCTTTGAGGCTGTTTCTTAAAGAATGAGTTCATTAAGAACAGCCCCTCCTTCTCAAGGAAGTTGACAAGCATTTGCCCCCTGTGATTCCTGACTCCATAACCATGCGGGCCTATTCGGGATTCGTTGCCAGTCTGGGTTCCCACCTTGCCGTTAAAGTCCCCCATAACAACGTTGAAGTGGGCCTTAGTGGTGTTATGTAAGGCTTTGGATATGTCTTCATACATATCCTCCACTTCATCATCCAAGTGTGCCGAGGTCGGTGCGTAAACCTGAATTACCTTCATGCTGTACCGTTCAGACAGCCGAAGGATCAGGTACGCTACCCTGGTCGACACACTGGAGATTTCTTGGACGTTGTTAGAGAGGGCCTTATTGACGAGGAAACCTACGCCACCCTGGGATGTTTTATCACCCTCGCGAAAGTAGAGAAGATGGCCCGAGTCTAAGGTCACGGTGTCCTCCCCCTCTCTACGGACTTCACATAACCCCAGAACATGCCATTTAATGTTCTCTAACTCCACTTCCAACTGCGCTAGATGGTGGTCAAGCCTCAGAGTGCGTCCGTTAAACGTAGCCAGGGTCAAATTTTTTACTGAGTGGCAGCCTAGTGTAGCCCGGGGATTCTTAGCACCCCCTGCCCCGCCGTTACCGTGGCCGCTGCCATGGCCAGGAATAGCGAGGCGGCCGGGAACTGGGGGCCACTTTTTCTTGGCGTGTCTACTCATATGGGGGGGGGAATGCCCATAATCCCCACGCTGGGCATGCGGGTTGGGGATCGCAGTGCAATTTAGTGTGCTGCAAGGGACGCTGCTGCCCGCCCCCCGGTGTATGTCCCTTAGTCGCCTCCTACGACACCCACGGGCAGAGTTGGGGTGGTGCTATTCTATCTAGGCCGACACCACACAGCCCAGCTCTGCGTCTGGATTGACGCAATTCTGCCACACACCCTTATATTCGGAGTAATATAAACAGCGCCTCACGCAACCCTAACATAAACAAAATCCCTATATAGGCACATCCTCGACCGCCGCGTCCTATCCTTTGACACGAAACAGAAATACTGCAGACAAAAGCAAGGCCCTAGATTATTATATACAGCACTGCTTAGATAGACCTATGTCATAACATTTCACTTATGGCTAGGTGTTCACTCGCATCACTCATAGTGACTTGGTTCATGCACTGGGCCTAGTCGGGCCTGTAGATGGGTATCTTGGGTATGAACTCCACGAGGAGCACATACTCCATCATGGAGGAGGAGTCGCAGTGCTGCTTCGTGAGCCGCCAGCGGAGCCCCAGCTTGTTGTACAAGCGACTGTTCTCCCACTCTAGGAGTTTGTTCAGAGAGTGTTGAGTCCTTTTACTAAGACAAATCACAGGCCAAAGAGAGCATCCCAAAGTGCAACAGCAGCAAACACAGCCGCAGAATAGCCACTTGACGTTAACTGGCAATGTCTTCTTTAGTACACTGTTAATACGGCTTATAGTTGCTTGGTACTCCTCGGGGGCTATGCGAGACTGGAGACCCGAGGGGAAGTCATTGTTGAACTTGTTGCTGAGACCAAAAACTGTCATGTTACCAGCACCCCGAACTACTATGGGATCTGGCACTAAAGTCACATGTGTTTCTTCTATTTCCTCCGGCTCTATCTCATCTGGGTATATTGCATCGAAATCTGCCATTTTCAAACTAAATCACTAACTAAAAAAACACTTTTTTGTATTGAGTAAACACATCACAAAATATCACAAAGCAAAGCAATGTTTGTTGGACTTTCGTCTTGATGTTTTTAATACGAAACAAATAGCAAGAAAACTTGTCCATTTTCGCATAAAAATGTGTAAAATGAGATTAGCTTTCATTTCATTTGAGGTAAGTATTTTGAAAAAATAACTATTTGGGAACCTAGATAAATACTATTTTAATACAAATAATGCAATATTATAGTGGAAATATGCTTGAATTAGAAATAATTTTGGTATTACGTTTGTATGAAAAATTCGTCCCTCCGGAGGCTACATCTTCATTTATTTATTTGTAAAAAAACAGCACTTTCTAAAGTGTGTGAAGGTGGTCAAATGCTTTACCATCCTAAATAAATAACAAATACGAAAAACCGACGTCTTAAGTTTGTGTTAAAGTTAAATGTAAATTTACGTCACACTAATAATTATAATATGCGAATGTTTAGATGTATGGATGGATTTTGTTGCCTCTTTCAAATAAATAATACTGTACGTAATTTTGCATAGGTACGGAAATTCTAGGCCAAGAATCAAACATTTATTAAATCTCATAAATCTGTTTTTGGTACCTAATTAAATTGTTTATATATAATATTCACAACAAAATAAATACCAACAGCCGAATGGAGAACCTCATCCTTATTTGAAGTTGGTTAAAATAATCTTTCAATGCTTAATGAACCTCATTTCCCATGTTAGTTCGCATGTCAACGCATCCCTTCCTTCCTCATACCATAAACTAACTGCTGCTTAATCAGCAGTTACAACAATAATAATCATAATTACTTCCCTGCAAACCAAGAAATACTTTGCAAGCATTAACATTCTTGCATTTTCTAGGAATGCAAGAAAAACTGCACTTTCTTCAGATATTTGTATAATCCGCGCGAACCTTGTCACCTATACTAATATTATAAAGAGGAAAGGTTTGATTTTTTTGTTTGTTTGTTTGTAACTCCGAAACTAGGTATTGGACCGATTTGACTGACTCTTTCACCGTTGGGAAGCTACACTATCCCCGATGAACATAGGCTATATTATATTTCCAAAAAAGTTAGGGATACTTACTAAAACTCCAATAATGTAACCCAAGGTGTAAAAAGATCACCTAATAAAGTGAAATTCGAGTTTAATGCGGGTGAAACCGCGGGGGACTAGTAGTAAGATAAAATTGTTGAATAAATGTCCGACCGCGCTACTGTCAGTTATGTTTTATCGGTAAATCCGAAATAAATTAGTAAATAATAATAAATTGTAGTACTACATTAACACAATTCAATGAAAATATAATTTACTTTGCTTTTATTGATCTTTCGAGGTAATGTAACGACCATCGACGAAACGTACCGTCGAGGTAGAGACCTGTCGAGGTAGAAACCCTTCGAGGCACTGATCATTCGAGGTAACGACCCATCGACGGAACGCACCGTCGAGGTAGAAACCTGTCGAGGTAGAAACCCTTCGAGGTACTAATCTTACGAGGTAACGACCCATCGACGAAACATACCGTCGAGGTAGAAACCTATCGAGGTATAAAACCTTCGAGGTACTGATCATTCGAGGAAACGACCCATCGACAGAACGTATTGTCGAAGTAGAAACCTGTCGAGGTAGAAACCGAGTGACGTCTCGTTCGAGAACTGATCCACACTCTGTCCGTGATTGAAAATAATTATTTAAAGTTTTAAACAGAATTAAGTCTTGTACATACTGCCCATAGTTCGGCTGTCACGTCGTGCGAAAGTGTCAGTGTTTGTGCGGTTGTGCGGACATCGGGAGACCTATAAACTCGGTAATAAAGTCTAGACTATTTGTTCTCTTTTTCTGTTCGAGGGTACCTCTATAAACTTGAAGAGAACCTGACACCTACTGGTATAATACGTGCGCCCATGTAATCGAGAACAGACTTAAAATAGTGGTGCCCTCTGTTGTTGAGTAGCAGAACCTTTGCTGCTCGCGGCGGATTATTTGTCGAACCATAGACAGCCAGCGCCATCTACGCTCCCTTTACTAGCGCCATCTCGTACCTGGTAGCGGAACTCAAGTGCAATCGACTTTTGTGTAATCGAGAACAAACCAAAACGTGATTTCGTTCGTCGCGCTAATGACAGACTTTTAGCTTGGTCATTTATTGATAGAGATATCTAGACTGTTTACTTACTGTAGACTTATTAACACCCATTTCCTTAATGTACCGGGTGAGGATTCTGTGACTATTTCTCAATTAACTTTTTTTGAATACCACAGATTTAACCAGGGATCAGAAACCTTTTCTTTGGATACTGTTGATGAGGCGACTGTTTTAAATATAATTAAAAAGCTTAAATCGAATGCTCAGGGCATTGATGGTATGAGTCTGGATATGCTCATGCTGACTCTACCCCAATCTTTGCAAGCTATAACAGCTATCATCAACGGTTCTCTTACTACTGGAATATTTCCAGAGTGTTGGAAGGTAGCTGTAGTTAAGCCGATACCTAAGAAAACAATCCCTGAATCCCTCACTGACCTTAGACCAATAAGCTTGCTGCCCTGTTTGTCTAAGGTTCTTGAGAAAGTTGTTAGTTTACAGCTAACTCAATATCTGGATAAGCACAATATTTTGCCGCAGTCTCAGTCAGGTTTTCGCAGGGGCCACAGCACTGCAACTGCCCTGCTGGATGTTGTGGACAATTTATTGTTTGCTCAAGATCGTGGAATGTGCAGTATGTTGGTTTTGTTGGACTATTCACGTGCTTTTGACTCTATAAATATATCACTGCTCATTTCAAAACTTGCATTCTACGGCTTAAATCCTAGAGCGATCAAATGGTTTGATAGCTATCTCAGTGGAAGGCAGCAATGTGTAGAGCTAAAAATGACTGATGGTAAAACTATAAGGTCATCCTTCCAGCTTGTTCCTAGGGGTGTTCCCCAGGGATCAATCTTAGGACCTATTCTTTTTATTCTTTATAGTGCCGACATCATTAAGAGCATCACTCATTCTCAATTTCATCTTTACGCGGATGACCTGCAGCTGTACCATTCTTTTCCTCCGTCTGACTATATAAGTGCAGTTAATAAAATAAATATTGATCTTGAAAATATATATCAGTGGTCCCTCTTGAATTCACTGGTATTGAATCCTAAGAAATCACAATTCCTCCTGACTGGATCTAGAGTCAACCTGCTTAAACTAGATAAAGATAACTTAAAAGTCATCGTTGGCGGTGAGAATATTAAATATGTATCGGAGGCTAAAAGCTTGGGCCTAATTGTTGACGCACAACTCAAGTTCGAAAGTCAAATAGCGGAAAGTGTACGTAATTGTTTCTATAGACTAAAAACTCTATATAAAATTCGTCCATACCTGAGTGAGGCGGTCCGAATCACATTATGCGAATCACTAATCCTATCTAAACTTAACTATTGCGATGTAGTATTTGGGCCGTGTTTGCTCAGCCGTACTGAGAAGCTAGTTCAAAGAGTTCAGAATGCTTGCGCAAGATTCTGCTTTAACATTCCACCTCGATCACATGTTACACCTTACCTGAACTCATCGGACTTACTGAAGATGAAAGCACGCCGTGACTTGCATTTGGCAACTTTATTGTTCGGTATTATTAAATTTAAATCTCCCCGTTACCTTTACAACAAGCTTGAATGGTCATCTGAGAGGAACTCTAAATATCCACGTAGAGCCTGCTCCAATTTAATCTTACTGACACAAAAGCATAGAACTGTAGCTTTCCGAGGTTCATTTCGATTCGCGGCCTCGCGCTGTTGGAACGATTTGCCTCCTCCACTACGCGACACCAAGTCGTTATACATATTTAAATCTAAGTTCAAAAAAATATTATTATCCAAACAAAAAAGCTCCTAAGTCAATACACCTACCCAAAAACACCCTTAATTTTCTTCATTTTCTGCATGTACTTAATATGATTATACTTATCACATCTATTTGTTTAATTATACATTTTAACCTCTTATTGTACCATTGATTTTTCTAATCTCTAACTCTTGGTTTTTATTCTTACTTATCCTATACCTACATATGAATGTAAAACTTTGTTATGTTTAATCTGTGGACCGTTACTCGAGACACGACGTCACCCCAATTTAAGGTCCAGCCTGAAAACCAGTGTCACTATCGTCCTCTGTCGATAATGACAACAAGCTGAGATTGGACCTTATTAGCCGCGCACATAGGGAAAGACCAGTTATTCTTATACTTGGGACTCTACTACCACGCTACATTATATAAAGTTTAAATCCCTACTACTTAAGTTGTTTTGTATTTTTAATGTGTTTTCCTTTTTTTTTGTAATTGTTTATTTTGGTGTGTGGCTATAAATAAATTCTTTATTCTTTATTCTTTATTCTAAACCCTTCGAGGTACTAATCTTACGAGGTAACGACCCAACGACGAAACGTACCGTCGAGGTAGAAACCTGTCGAGGTACTGATCATTAGAAGTAACGACCCATCGACGGAACGTACCGTCGAAGTAGAAACCCTTCGAGGTACTGATCATTCGAGGTAACGACCCATCGACGAAACGTACCGTCGAGGTAGAGACATCGAGGTAATGAACATCGAGCTAACGTCATTCGAACTAGAGTAGGTACGAGAACCGTTTGAAAAGGTCCCATCCCATTCTGGTCACGCGCAGACTAAACCTTTATATTTATTGTTTACGTCCCAAGTATAAGGTGTAATAAAACAGCTTGCGTAAATTGAAGTGGCAGTAAAGTTCGAGGTGAAACGACATCGCTCTCTGAGAAATTCAGAGTTTACGATCGTCTCGTGTGGAAGCTTCGGATGATTATGCTTTGCGTTGTTTAGAGAAAATGTTTTATCATTATGACATTTCTACAAGGATAAAAGACAACACATAATAATAGAGCAAGATAAATAAAACATTTAAAAAAACACAACTACAACACAACATCATCATAGACGTGCAGACATAAAGTCATGGACTGAGGTTCTTGCCTATTAAGCAAAACTATCTAAACGCAACTAAGCGCATAAACGAAACTTAAACCTACCAAATATTTTTGCCCTAATTGCAAAGATTATGAGGCAGTAAAGATGAATTCTAGCTGTGTCAATCTTATACGATACGATATATATGATAAAATGATTGAAGAATGTATATATTAACTTTATATCTAAATGCGATACTATTTAAAGCACCTAGCTACCGGCTGGAGTGAAATCAATGCGTGCAAACTAGTCCTACCTAGCCACTTGACGTGTAACTTGTCTAGCTTGAGAAATTTTATTGCAGATTTAATTTAGAAACGTCGGTGTTTAGTTATCTTGCTTTGAGTGCGTTGACCTAGAATGACTAATACCTGTGTGTCAAAGAATAATACGGAAGTGCCTATTTTCAATGAATAAATGCCTTTTTATGTGATAAACGCGTCTGGCTGGTTACATTAGAAATTCGCGATGACATCAACAACATTTCCAATGATACCTCATATACCTTACATGATTTTTGGGTCACCTTATGTTTGCGAATAAAGAATTTGTTCGCATAAAGATAAATTGTTTGGAGTCGTTTTCAGTGCTTAATAAAATTCTGAAATGTAATGTTATGACTGAATTATTTAATAGGTAATCAAAATACTGATAAGTAGGTTACTTCAGATACTATTTTTATACCTAATACTTTTGCTCTACTTTTTTAAGTTTAGCACAAAGGTATTAGTCTAAGATCCCTTGAAGAACGACCTTCACCGAGATGCTTATTTGATGAAACGTATTTTATATTAGATTTAATATATTAATAAATACATTGCATATCGGTTGCCTAACAAATTTCAGTCAAGGATATGATTAACTAAAAATTTAAAAAATTAAAAATTTGGACCACCTTCACCGGTTTGCTTATTAGATAAATTCTATACCAATCGAAAGTACGAAGCCCATAGAATATGGAAACGTTAGTTTCCCTATTCTTTTCCAGTCACAAGTCTCGGGTTGCCAGCTCTAAACAGGTCAATCGATAGAGAATTTTGCAACGGTCTGCTTATTGAATGAAAATAACATGAAAATGAAGATTATTTCATTATGAACACAATGGAGTTTTCGCAACCAACCCAACAGGTTTGGTTGCGAAAAATCAGTCACGAAGTGAAATATTGCCAAGTTAAACCTTCATAAAACCTAATCTAAAAATATGTATGTAATAATAATATTAATATGTAATAAGGTATGTAATAATATTATTCGGCCAAAGCCTCATAAATTGTCATTAAGGTCAGTAAATTTAAACATTTTACTAAATTCATAGAATCATATCGGTCCGATCTCTACATTGCGTCACTAGATAGCTAGAAAGCAACGTGGGAATATTCCAACCGTTTGCATCACGGCGACATCTAAAGTCATATTACTTTAAAGTTGCTGACGGGTCTCGGCTGTTGTTCTGGCACTATTGTTTAGTTATAACCAAAAGGTCTACTTTGTAAAACAGAATAAGTTGACGGATCGCACGAAACGAAGGACGACTCATCCGTTTTTACGTTGACACTAGGTACTGTGAAAGTAACTCTGACATTTAATTTTATTTCTAAGAGATACGAAAATTACGAAATTAAAATCAAAATATTTTATTTATTTAGGCTTACAAAATGAGCACTTAGACAAGTCAAATTTTATAATATAAATTAACTATGTATTATTCAAATAAAATTATTTAGAAACGTATGATTGGTCAGTTCATTGGCGACGAGTCCGAATCCGAAGGAACTTGGTGGTTCGTTTTGTGTGCTCCATAACCCGAAACTGCGTATTTCGTTTTTGACGTAAGCCTCCACCAGATCTATTTGATATTAGCAACCTAAGAGAGGCACCGAATAAATTAAAATTTAAATACACTTTTTTGCGCTTTGCGGCAGTCCAGATCTGCGACAACCTTTACTCGTTTAAGCATATCACGGTACTTGAGGTTAATGTCCATAGCGGGCATTAAGTAAATAAAGCACATACTCGCCTACTTTAGCTAATCGAGTCGGACACCACAGTGACCGAACAGTAGGCCGATATACCATCAAGAATTATAAGCAGACAAGTTATCTAGTTACGAATCATCAAAATCTAACAACTTACAGATAAGCAAATCAAATGTACTATACACATTAGTAATGAACATACTAGTGGTTTCTTTTTACCTTCAAAAAAATAACAAAAAATTTAAGTGAACATTAAAATAATGTTATTTGATAATAATTAATAGTATAAAATATGACCTGTCTAAGTGGTTATTTGTAAGCCTAAAGAAATCATAAACTTTTCATTTTCATTTTTCATTTTCATCATCATCATCAGCCTACAGTCCACTGATGGAAATAGGCCTCCCTAATGAGCGCCATAGCGCCCTGTCTTCAGCTTGCCGCATCCAACATCTGCTTGCAGTCCTTCGCAGGTCGTCATCCGTCTCATAGTTACGAATAGAAAGGTTTATATATAAATAAATAATGCTGGATTGCATCATCTAGCTCTAGTTCAGCAGCTCTAAAGTTCAAAGCTTATGTTATGGGTACTATAGGTAGATGACTGATATAGGTACATAATACATTATAGTAGACGACCGATAAGGCGCGGCGCGGCGGTCGAAGGTCCTGCGACGCAGGAGGTTGCGGGTAGGGCATGGCGGTATTGGACCTATTGGCAATACCGGTATTTTTTCGGTATTAATATTTTTAAAACCGGGATCCCGGTATTTCGGTATTGTTTCGGTATTTCACTATAGATATTAATATAGTAGAAAAATATACATATTTTCTACTTCATGTTATATTTTTTCAGACTGAATTAATATAAGTTCCTCACTTATAATAAAAAAGGTTCTTAAAAAGCATTATTTTTGAATCACACAAACTCGAAAGTACTTCCAAACATCAAAATAATCACGATTAAATCAAAGAGACAATTAAAATGTTCAAACTCAAGTTTTTTTCTTCTAACACGATAAAAATTCAATGTAATTAACAAGCTTTATTAATATGTAAAGGACGGTTAAATTTATATATTTAATTATAATTATGTCCGAGAAGATCCGTCCTTCTTACATATTAATGAATTTTTAAAATCTCTCCGCCATTTTCGTATAGTTTCATTTCCATGCGTAAAACTGTCAATAATGTATCATCATCAATAGGATCAGATTCGTTTTCTATACTTTGGTGTAAAAAGTCCTTAGATGTATTTTTCCGGCACCCTCATCGTCGTTGCTACTAGTTTTACCACTATCTACTGATATTGCCGATTGGTTACGGAGTTGAGTTGACTGAAAACGGTTTATGAGACTTGTTAAATTTGAAGCAGTTCATCGCTTTTCATGTTCCAAGTTAACCCTTCTTCTGTACGGGACATTTGATTTTCAAAATAAGCTTCAGGGTTATGTAAATATTGTAGTATAGATGTCAAAGGAGTACGTCTTTGTAACACGCGTCTACGCATTGACTCTGCCAGTTGTGTTGCGAGGGTGGTATTTTGTTTTTCTAATTTTTTGAACGAAAATTTTAGAGTTTTGTATACTGTCAATAAGTTGAAGTTCTTCCGAAAATGAAATATTAGAGTCCACAGGGAGTTCTTTAACGATACATGGTCTGAGACGGTTAAATCTTTCTACCATGTTTGCCATACTGGACCAGCGAGTCTTGCAGTCTAAAACTAAAGCAAGTTTTTTGTTTTCTTGTTGTTTCACATACTTTTGTTCGTCGTTTTTTGTGGGAGACTTCGTGAACAACTTCACTACTGCTTGAACTTTAGTGATATCATCCTTTTAATGTGGATTAATCGTGTAGCGGATTAATTTAAACGTATTATTCAAAATACCGAAATACCGGGATTTGCAATTTCAATACCGGTATTCAGAAGTGCCTTAAATATTACGGTATTACCGGTTTTTCGGTAATACCGAATACCGGTATCCATGCCCTAGTTGCGGGTTCGATGTCCGCCTTGAGACAAATGTGTGTACGATCTGCAAATACTTCTCCCGAGTGTTCTTGGTACTTTCTATGTATAATATTATTTCCAACTTTGTTCGTAAATTCAACGTGTAGTGTTGATATCACTTGTTCCCCTGGAAACTGAAACCTCATCCATCCATGTCAGCCACACACCCACAGCGCTACAGAAGTCGTTAATGTCGTCTCATTAAAAATGATATTTCTTTCTAATGATGCCCACCTGAGGCCATTTACTATTCGTACTTCCATTCCAACATATCACTGCAATGACTACTAATATCTATAATGACTAAGTATTACCATCTCGCCACTTGCCCCACTGCCCTGGGCGAATTGGTCACTTTGGGCGGTTGAAGTGTTGAATCCAGATGAGCCGTTATAACGGACGGACATACATACTTGTCTGAACAATGAGTGTGAAATAAGCTTAATTCTGTAGGGTTGGCACGGTGAAGCGAACTAAGCTGATAAAATAAATCAACTGCGTATTAAAAATAAATAATGAACGCTATAGGAAATAAAATGGATGTGACTTGTTTCGAAAATCCCTCTTTGAGTTGACTTAATAATGAAAAGTTCTTAAAAGACTTCATCATCTTCATCATCAACCTAAAATAGTCCAATGCTGCATATAGGCCTACCATATAGCAGCGCCCTGTGTTCAACAAGCCACATCCAGCCACCTGGCCAGAGGGCACTACGTTTGCCAAGTCGCGGTCTTCACTCACAGAACACGTTTACCCCAGCGGTTGTCGATTCTTCTTACAAGACTTAGGTACCTACTCTTTAAACAATTTTTGCAGATAAAATAAAATAGCAGCAAATGAGGGACAGCCCTAAATCTAACTAAAACATTTTAAAAATCCACATTGGAAGTGTGACAAAAACTGGATTCCACTAGATTTAACTCATTCTATGCACTTTGGGATTAGAAAATAGGAAGGCGAACCGGTTTTAGAAATAATGAGGTATTTTTGGGTTAATAGCTTCAGTTATGAACTTGTAGTTTTGTTGGCCTAGTGAGAGGTAAATCGAGGCCTACCTCGCCTAGATTCAATGCTTTAGCATCGAATTTCTACAATAGAATTTTAATTTATATTAGCCGAGAGGCATACACCTAACTTTTTAAGAGTTTCCGTAGGTGCTAAGCGAGCAAATACAAAATACCTACAAACTACACAGTTTTTGTTTACTTTGCCAAAAATGTATGAAACTGGATACACCTATCACTTTTTGTTCCTCTGCTCTTCACTGAATTGTTTTACGTATGATCATTATAACTTAAAAGACACTGATGACATCCAATGGGGGGTAATATTTAACAATCTTAGAATTTGAATTTCAAGTGTGCAGGTGTAGGCTCAGTTTCAACTTTCCAAGGGAGCCTGGACTTGAATTCGGTACTTTAGTAATAAACCTATCACATGCACTTGTTATCGAATTCATCAGTTTTCAATTCGATCCCTTCGGCTAAAGCTGAACGCGCATCTGTCCGCCATAGTCATCGTATTTTCTAAAACCTTATATATTATTACTATATGTAGGTAATGAAATAGTATGCAACATCGCGCTATGTATATGAACGCACCGCATTCCAGTAAAATCGATTGTGAAAAATATTAGTAGACTCCTGAGGCGCAGACAGGTGCACGTTCAGCTTTATACGGTACCTTTTGTCTGGTTAGCGTTCAATTATTCGAAGCTTCATCAAATATTCCTCAAGCTACTAAAAACTCCACAACTACAGTCAAGATAAATTGCTAAATTCCGTTGGATGACACTTGATGGAAGCAGTTGGTGGTCGCGGCGCGCTTTGTCGTCAGTAATAATGCGAACAGTTATAATCACTAGATGAGTGGTAAGAGGTGCAAGAGAAGGCGTGGTGTGCTATGTTATTATTTTACTATAAGTTATACTATTTGTTCTATTAATAGAAGTAGTTTGAAATCTTGACCAAATTGTTGCTTTAGAGTTCGGTGATCCCTGATACATTCTAGTGTTGCTGCTAAGTTGATTCAGCTCAGTAGTTATTAAAATTAAATATCGTCGACTATCTCTGTAATCGTCTATTCGCTTAATTTTGTAAGGTTCGTACTTTGCAATTGCTGTCGCATTCGTAATCAGTAGAAATTAAGAGTAGAGAAACCTAATCCATACGTACAATTCAGTAATCATAATGGCGGCGGCGCGGCGACGGCGTCGCAACGGCAAGTTCCTGATCTTGACCGCTTAACTTCTGTTACTTGCACCAAATCTAAATCAGACCACCTGTCTGGTCTGGTCACCTCTCGATGAGGAATCTTTCTTTGTCAGGTTCTGTCTAATCTGTAACGGTGGGCATCCATTATGAAACGAGTGCAATGACTTCTGAGTTTGAAGCATAATAATTAAGTTTTGGGTGTCTCCAAAACAGAAACTCCGTCAGACAGTACAGTTAATCTTTGAAAGGCTTCCTTATTTAAATCTCATATTGTTGCATGTAGGTCTACACATAAAAAAATAAATAATAACATTATCATCAATTAGAACTCCTTGTTTTACTGCGCCGAATTCTTTGACGACTTTTTTTACGACTCTCCGTGTAAGAAAGTGAGAGAAGGTATAACTCTTTTCGACTTTAAACAAAATATGGTCAATTCAATTCAATCAATTGAGGATAGTCGGAGTGGATTTTTGGAACGGTTAAAGCAATGCTTTGGGTTAAAAACTCCTTTGTGAATTTTGTGATGTATTTTTAATAATTTCCTAGACTAGATGTTTCCACTTCTAACTCCACTCTTTCTCCACAGAACCGCAGCATGGGCTAACCCCCACCATGAACGAGAGTCGCGAGCGTATCCGACGGGAGCGAGAGAGAGAGAAGAACACTTACACCTCTCCTCGTCTCGCTCTACGTCGCGTGCTGCTACTGGCTGAGGGCCGACAGTTCAGGGAAGCTGCCGCCATCTTAGCCAGGCTAGGACCTGGTGTTCTGCAGAGCGTGGCCTCAGAACTCCCTATTGATCTGCTGGTTGAAGCGCTTCCCCACTCGGCAAATCTTATTGAGACGCTGCTGAATCGGTGAGTTTTTATATTCAGAATATTAGCAATAGACAGGCTAGAAGTGAAAAAAAGGAATTGGTGATTTGTTTCACCTATCTCCATTGTAGTTTATCTGATATTTTGAGTAAATACAGTTATAGTGGGTATTTAGTACCTCTTCTTCTCAATCGTAGCGTTCTTGGCAAAACGGTCGTGGTCGTCATGACGAGTCTTTTGTTGTATGGGCTGATAAATAAATAATGCAGGACAATTCACACAGCATTATCTAGCATAGATCGTGATCATTTTGGATCTTGTGTGACAACTTTTTGACGACCTCTGTGGCGCGGTGGGCGAAGGTCCGCCTGCGATGCAAGAGGTTGCGGTTTCGTTTCCCGCCTCGGAACAATTGTGTGTACGATCTGCAGATATTTGTTCCCGGTTTTCTGGTCGTTTTCTATGTATAATAAAAAATATCTATCTATGTAATGTATTGTATTATGTATATCACTTATCTAGTACCCATAATACAAGCTTTGCTTACCATGGGGCTAGATAATGCTGTGTGAATTGTCCAGCATTATTTATTTATTTATAACTGCGTGGGTTTAAGTGTGGTATACAGTTAAGATCGGCTATACACAACAGTCGGTGTCGATTAAACTATCTCCACTGTATTCTAGAATGCGATAGCATGACACCCTTCCCTTCTCACCAGTCTAAGAAAGAACTGGTTATAACTTGATATTCATTTTCTCGTTATGTCAAGGTTAACTCACATAAAAGTGGTAATGGTAAGGAATAAGAAAGTGGCCGGGAGCCGGTTAAGCTTTCACATGATTTATAGCTAAGGACAATATCCGATATATTGTTCCACCATGAACTTAATTACATCTGGTTGTCACTTGTGGCTTTCTGGAATTATGTGGACCTACAGCTTTACCTACTTTCAATTAATAGATAAATAACATAAGATAATAGATGATATCCGCCATGTGCATCTTGCCTGTAGATTAACTCTCTCGGGTATCTGTGCTGTTGGTTACGGTCCCACATACGTACATTATTAAAAACCGTGTCTCTCGATAACTGCAGGTCATAGTAAATCACAGCTTTACCTAAATATAAATACATCACTTTTAATGAAGCTAGAGAAGAGATATATTTTATTACTAGGTAAATATTAGGTATGAAATTGCCGTTATGCAGTACTGGCCATTTCAAATCAAAATATTTTTTGTTTGGCTAAGAATTCTAATTTCAAATAAATTTTATTTTAAAAACATGGAATTCTTTTTCCAGAAGTAGTCATTTGTTTATTGATTAGTGTTACATTTTCATCGCATTTCAATCTTTTTCGTCATCATGGATACGTTAAAAATTCGAGTAATTATGGAATATGAGTACCTACCGTCGTGGCAGCAACGCGGCACAAGCGGCACGCAATATCAACGACCTATTATTAGGTTTATTCACAAATGGTAGAGCGTTATATTGTTAACCTACATAGGTACTATTAAAGATATGTTTTTTTACAAGGCTTTAATAAATTCGTACAAGGATACTCAGTTGTTTGTGTGTGTGTGTGTGTACTGTACGTACGTGTGTAACTGCTCTCCGTATAGTACACAGTTTTAAGACTGAATAAAACTGATGAACTACTCAACAGAAATCAAAATAAAGTCATCAGATAGTTACGCCGACAGTCGACGATAGTTACGCCGACAGTCGACGACGATGCATTTAATTATGATAATAATACAATACAATACAAAAATTATTTATTGTACACCATAATCAAATAAATCATTACAAAAATACATTATATGCGACAGGTACAATGGGCGGCCTTATCGCTTAGAAGCGATCTCTTCCAGGCAACCTAATACTTACGATTACGATTACGTTTGTTCCCCGTGACACACAAATCCCTGACACATAAACAGGGTAGTGTCTTGGGGTATATTTCTCTCCCACTCACACTAATAATAAGCCAATTGGGTATAGGAAATTAGATTTCCTGTGACTCTATGCAGATGCAGGCACAAACCCAAAAGAGCTATCTTGTGGGTCATACAAGAAATAAGCCTTTAGCGATATAAAAATCTAGTATAGAGGTAATATGCTATTAAAAAAACGTCTTTAAAACGAATCCCATACCTAATCGGAGATTAGAAACTGAGCACTGTTACCTAACACATTACGTGCATTTTGGCGTAAGCAGTGTCGGGGGTCAAGCCTCTTTATTGTACAAGCATTTTGGCTTATAACACATGCTCATGTAATACCGTTAACTCATCAAAATGCTTTGCTATTTATTATTATTATTCGTTTATTTCAGATTATCATAAAATCCATATAAAATTAAAACACACACAACTTAAAAAATAAACAAAAAATTTAACATTCATAGATTATAAGTTACACAATAATACATCATAAAAGGAATTAAACAAAATGTCATATTAAATTTAAAATTGAACCACAATTATTATACAATAAAAATGAAATTATAAGAAATTAACATTAAAAATTTAATTTAATTATAATATTTAATATATATTTAAACATTATTTGTTAGGACGTAATTTGTTTGGTATTTGCAAGATTCTTGAACTCTTTCTTTGAATGCGAATTTGACTACGCATAGCGTTGAAACATACATAATGAGCGATAATGTCACCCTCAGGGATTCGATTTCTTTGAATTTTACGTAAACCTTTCGTAGGATTAAACATAATACCTATAATAAAAAAATTCAAATAATACTGGACAATTCACACAGCATTATCTAGCCCCATGGTAAGCAGAGCTTGTGTTATGGATACTAGATAATTGATATACATAATACAATACATTACATAGATAGATATTACTTATAGAAAACGACCAGAACACCCGGAACAAATATCTGCAGATCGTACACACAATTGTTCCGAGGCGGGAATCGAACCCGCAACGTCCTGCGTCGCAAGCGGACCTTCACCCACCGCGCCACATCGGTCGTCAAATGTTATGTAAGTTACGAATAACAAGATGTTAGGGTATATTTTTCCAAGGTCAACAAGTAAAAGGTTAAGTAACAGTTAGTATAACTAATTGTACTTAATTTTCGTATCGAATATTCTCTATTACCTACCGTACTGTAACTATGTTATACAAGAATTGCATAAATACAATAACACCATGTGAAAGATTACTTCGCCATGAAACCTCGCCAACAATGTAGAAAGCTTAATGGTCATACGATTAATTACATTTCCACGGTCGGCTGATGTCCGATTAATCTTAAAATCCGCCGCCTTGATTAATATCCGTTCGTTGACCCCGACGTATGTATGCGCTTGAATTCTGCCAAGTTTGACAGCTGTCGAATTTCACTAATTTATTTATCAGCAAGGACTCAACCAACGCTATGCAAGTTGATTTAGAGTTCAAATTTGCTTGTAATGCGCTGTAACTTGATAAGTGTTTGTCAGTTCAGCTTGATCGCACATTTCTGCTTGAGTGGTTGAAGAAGAAATATCTACTTCCGCATCCGACGTGTTATTATATGAATCCAGGACGAGCGAGGTATGTGAGGTAATAATTTAATTTCTATCTGGTTGTTTGTTATGGTGGCACTTCACATGGCTATTTGTATTTGTGTATTTGGCATATTTGGCAAACAATTACCATGTGTGGACAGTTTATTCGACAAAGTGTTCGCCTTATTTGCCTATTTGACAAGGTTCAGGTTCAGGTGGGGGTACTCCATTTTCCGCATTTGGACTCCAGTTGGTCCTTTATGCGTAGAGTTTGCTAGCATAGCCAGCCTAGCTCCGTCCAGAAGCGCAGAATCTTCCTGGGGTCTTCACAGGCTTCGCGGAGCGACCTCGGCAAGTTGAGGATTTCTATACGTTGTGCTAGTACTCCCTCGCATTCCAGGATTACGTGGGAGGCTGTTTCGTCGTTGCTGAGGCATCCTCTACAGAGAGGGCTATCCGTCGCTCCGATGGTGAATAAGTGTTTGTTTAGTGGACAGTGTCCTGTTAGTGTTCCCACAAGGACACGTAGGTCCGATCTATTCAGATTTAGTAGGCGTTTTGTTAGCTTTGGTGATGTTGATGGGAGTGCCGTCCTTGCTTGTCTGCAATTGATTTGGCTAGTCCATCGTTCGTTATGTGTATTTCTAGTTCTGAGCTTGGTCCATGTCTGGAGCAGAGAAAATGGCAGGGGTAGGAATGGCGGTGGTCCTTCTATGGTTGTCGCCGATCCTCTTCGTGCCAGTTCGTCCGCAGCATCATTTCCTAGCGATCCACTATGTCCTTTGATCCATTGTAGGATGATCCGGTTTTCAGTGGATATCCTTTCCAGAGCAGAGTGACATTCGTAAACGAGCTTGGAGCTACAGCTGTTTCCTTCCAAGGCTCTGAGTATGGCTGCGCTGTCAGAGAGGATGCGTACACGTTGGTCTTTGATTCCTCTCTTCTGTACGGCTGTCGCTGCCTGTGTTATTGCTACGCATTCGCATTGGAATATAGAGCTATGCGTTCCTAGCGTTATTGATATGTTAATGTTGAGGTCCAGTGAGTGAACCCCGGCACCCGTACCGGTTTCGGTTTTGGAGCCGTCTGTGTAAATTCTGACTTCGTGGGTACCTGATTCATCTTTTTGGTCCTCGTATAGTTGTATTTGGTAGTGTTTGTTTAGTATTGGCTTGTTGGCCATTCTGTCACAAGGGGCCTCTGTGAGTGGTTCATATGTTATGGCCCTGTCCATGATCTGCGCATGAGGACTACTTGTGACTCCCCAGAGGCCTGTGTTGTGTAGTCTTAGAGCCGACATCGTGGCTTCTTGTTGTATGTAGAGGTCTAAAGGTGCTACATCTAGAATTATATCTAGGGCAGCGCCTGGTGTGGATCTCATGCATCCTGTTATCACGGAGCATGCCATTCTTTGAAAGCGTTGTAGTTTAGTTACCACGGTGCTCAGTTCCGTTCTAGTCCACCAAACTATCGCTCCGTAGGTTAATGTTGGTCTGATGATAGCAGTGTAGAGCCACTTGGATATTTTCGGTGAAAGTCCCCAAGTTTTCCCTAGCATTCTGCTGCATTGGTAGAGAGTAGCGGTCGCACGCTGGAGTTTGTAGTCAAGATGTTTGTTCCATAGCAGTTTGCTATCTAGTATGACCCCTAGGTACTTGACTTCTGTTTTTAGCGTTATATTTGTGTTGAATAGTTTTGGGATTTTTATATTACCCAGTTGTCGTTTGTTTGTGAACATGATCAGTTCCGTTTTTGTTGGGTTTACTGTCAGTTCGTGATCGTTGCACCATGTTTCAATGGTTTTGAAGGCGATTTTCATCAGGTCGCATAGTGTGTGCTCAAAACAGCCGGTCGCGAGGATCGCGAGGTCATCCGCGTATCCTACCGTGACCAGACCATGACCGTTGAGCTTACGAATTAGCTCGTCTACAACTATGTTCCATAACAAGGGCGAAAGGACGCCCCCCTGGGGGCAGCCTCTGGCGACTACACCTCTTGTGGTTTCGTTGATTTTGACTTGTATGGCTCTGTGTTGGAGCATGTTGTTTATCCACTCGGCCAGCGTCGGCGCTACACCATATCTGGTAAGGGCTCTGTATATGCTGGTGAAGTTGGTCTTGTCAAAAGCTCCTTCAATGTCTATAAAGGCAGCCAGTGTAGGTTGTTTTGATGATAATCCACCTCCTATCCGTGAGACTACGCTATGTAAGGCGGATTCTGTTGATTTGCCTTTGCTGTAGGCATGTTGTTGAGAGTGTAGAGGGTTGTGGTAGAGTGTGGTGTCTCTTATTTCTCTGTCACAAAGCCTTTCTAGTGTTTTTAGGAGGAATGATGTCAGGCTTATAGGTCTGAAAGATTTCGGTTGGGTGTAGTCACTCCTTCCTGGTTTAGGTATGAATACTACCTTCACTTCCCTCCATATGTGAGGTATATATCTATGGGCAATGCATGCCCTGAATATCTTCACTAGGTGGTCTGCTAGTAAGCCACTGCACCAGCTGAGCATACCTGGAAAGATCCCGTCCAGTCCTGGTGCTTTGAAGGGAAGGAAGCTGTTAATTGCCCAGATTACCTTTTCACGGTTTATCATATTCTGGGCTGTTATCCAGTCTTGGTCGGTGGACGTGCGCTCTGATATCTCCTCCCATGTGTTGGTGTCTGTGACAAGACAGCCTGGGAAGTGTGTATTCAGAAGCACTTCGCTGGTTTCAGCGTCTGATTTGGTGTAGGTATTGTCAGGTTTGATGAGGCACCCAAGCGTGCTTTCTGGCACGTTTGCCAGTATAGTTCTTATACGGGAGGCCTGATTGTTGTTTTCAATGTTGGTGCAGAACCTTTCCCAACATTCGGTTTTTCTAAGGCGAATTTGTTTTTTGTAGGTTCTTTTCGCATTGTAGTAGTTCACCCATGCTTCGTCTTGTCTAGTGTTTATGGCTCTGTTGAACAGTTTCCTTACTTTGCGACGCAGTCTTTGCAGTTCAGGACCCCACCATCGTCTGTTTGTCCCCTGTTTAGGTATGACTAGAGGGCAGGATTGTTCATAGCTGTTGGTAAGAATATATGTTAGTTGATTTGTGTAGTGGTCTATTTCCGCTACTGTTATGTTATCAGGTATGTTAGGCTTGTCTGTAATTCCTAATTTGACTGATTGGAAGAATTTAGTCCTATCGGTTTTACGTGGGACACGCCTAGGTTGTGGGCTGGGTAGTGACAGTTCCAGAACATACCTTATCCATCTGTGATCTGAGCATGAGGCCTCGTTAGAGACATGCCAGTCTTTGATGAATTCGGAAATGTCTGGGGTCGTTAGTGTTAGGTCTATTATTGTTTGGGCTCTGGATGTTACAAAAGTGGGTTCAGAGCCCCTGTTTTGAAGGAGAAGGTTAGTAGAGATAAAATAGGTTACCAGTTCTTCTCCTCGGTCATTGCACCTGGCGCTATTCCATAGCGTGTGGTGTGCGTTGGAGTCGGTGCCGATGATGAGCTCGAGTTTCTCCCTCTCGCAGTACTCGATCAGGGACACCAGCTCTGGTGTGGGTGTTGTTTCGTCGATTGGTTGGTAGGCTGATGCTAGGACTATCTGTGTTAGCGACTTGTTGGTGGGAGATAGATATAGCCTAGCAGCTGTTAGGTCTCTGGAACAGAGTTCAGTTATTAGTAGTGTTTTCGCACTTCGCGGAACAACTATGCAGGTTCTGAGGTTGCTTACAGTTGTGTTTGCGAGGAGCTTGCTACCCGGTAGCTTTAGGCCGCAAATCTGGCCTTTCCTGATCCACGGTTCTTGGATAAGGGCCACGGTGTTGGGGTTTTCCTCCAGCATTCTGCGTATGGACGCGCTAGCTGTAAGGCTGTGCTGGAGGTTTGCTTGGATGAAAGGAGTGGCGGGGAGTGGTGGATCAGGAAGTGGTTTGTGTGTTGGTTTAGGAGCGCTTGATAGGAGAGGAGCCGGTGTCGCTCTCGCTAACATCGCTCCCCTCCGTATCGAGAAAGCGCTCCTCAGATAGTGGGGATGGTGGATCCTGGACATCCATCAGGTCCAGCCCTTGGGATGAATGCGGGGCTGGAGAAGAGTCCGCTGCGTACCCCGAACTGGGGCCAGGCTGCGGATCGTGGTCAGCCTTGGATCCTGTAGGGGAACCAGGCTCTGGACCAGGGTTGGGTCCAGGATTGTTTGCTGAGGCGTCCTTGTTCTCGTCCTTGGGTTCATCTTTTTGGATGATCTTTAGGTAGATATTCCCAAGGAGCCAGTACAGGCGCCGATCGTGTTGTCGTGCTTTTTCAACCTCAGACTCGGGAACGAGGAGAAGCAGGTATGTGCCGGGACCACCCTTATCATCCCGCCTCTCCGTTCGGATTGGGTTCCACGAGTCGATGTTGACGTGTGGGTTATAGCCCGCCAGAATCGTGCGGATCTGATCGGTTCTCATTGGCATGCTTGCTGGTGTCGGAACGAACAGACCACACATGATTCTTCGCTCGAGCTCAGACTGTTTCTTGACCACCAGCTTGGTCTCGGCGATGGGTGATTTGAGGTTTTCTACGTTTGTGCGGAGCCACGCTAGCGAGTTGTCGTCGAGGCACCAGAATTTAAGGACGCCATTGCTATAATGCGCACGGCCACGGAATCGGACCTTAGAGGTATCAGGTCGAGTGGCTGGATCCAGCATCTTCAGCGCGACCGTCACCTCTAGTTTTTCACGTATTTCCGTGGCCTGCTCCTCCGTTAAGTCCTGGCACGGCTCAACTGTTATGGCTACGCAGAGGTCGTGCGACCTGAAGGCTTCTGCGTAGCTCGTTGGTTCGGGCTTGTTTCCCATATCCGACCTTTGGCGCTTACTATCACCATAAGGTGTAGTAGTGTCGTCGGGTCTGGGACGTTTGACGCTCTGAGGTTGAGCCGGTGGGGGCTTGTTTTTGCGGGCCAAAGCAGCCAGCCTCCCTGCGCGTTTCCCTCTGGGTCTGGGTCGCTGAATAGGTGTCTGGCTTCCGTCGACAGGCACTGGCGCTGCGTTCGGCTGCGCCGGTGCGTGGACCTCT
This sequence comes from Eupithecia dodoneata, assembly GCA_947044415.1. NCBI lineage: Eukaryota > Metazoa > Arthropoda > Insecta > Lepidoptera > Geometridae > Eupithecia > Eupithecia dodoneata. The sequence goes on from OX345678.1 coordinate 5,352,889, forward strand.
TCGGCGGGACGAGTCCCACCTACTTCGGTCGTGGACTTACCGGCTGCACTAAGCAGCTGTTTTCGTCCACCGTCGGTTACCGTTAGCCTTTTCTGCGCCCGCGCCTTTTGGGTCTCGCCCGGAGGGTGGCGGGGCTTGTTACTCTTCCTCCTGCACTTCCTGGAAGGAACAAGATCCCAGTTCGGCCCTGGGTCGGGCATAGCGGCCCTTAGTTCTGAGAGTTCTATGACCGTCTCATGCGAAGAAGCCCCGAGGGGCGCTTCGACTTTTGAGACGGTCCGTCGGACCGGTGTAGGTGCTTCTGAAGCATTGGCCCTTGACGTCGTTGGTAGGGGCGGCGCAGATGCAGCCGCGAAGATGTTAGGCTTAGGCGCCTCCGAAGATGCAGCCCTAGCTTGTTGGTTCGATCGTTTTTTGAGCTTATTGCTAAGCTTAGGCAGTTCTTTGCCCCCCCCAGAGTACGAGGGGCGGCCCGAGCTAGGCTCGGGGAGGGATTCTCCGGTAGAACCGGTACCCTCCTGGGGAACATATTGATTTTTAAGACTTGCCATATTTAATAATTTGAGGGTTATCATCCCCTTTTATCTTTTAACTATCGTCTGGTGGTTTTAGTTACGTCTATTTCTGAGGGAATTAGACCGATAACAGGGGACAACCGCGTGAAGGATTCCCCACCAGGCTTGCCTTAGGGATCGGCGACTGTTGCGCTACTCTCCCCTAAAAACCATTTGCGCCTTACATTTCTTGAAGAGCTATGCAAGGCAGGTCTGTATCTATCCTAAGCAAGCAGGCAGCTAAACTAGGTGACTAGGGAAGCAAGCAAGCAGCTAGGCAGTGCAACTATTAAAGCATAGACACAACCCCCCCCCTTTTGCCTATTTGACAAATAAGGCCAATACCAAATACGCGTTACCGTGCGCTTGTCGGTTTCTCGAGGCACATCAAAGCAGTCAAATAGGCAAATACGCAAGAAGCCGTCCACACAATGGCCGTATTGGCACCTTGCGCTCTGCTCAGTCTGCTGCCAAATGTTTGTTATTTGTGTGTCATGTGTGGATGGTCGTATTTGCCTCTTTTTGCATGTTCGTCTGAACGTCATATATTTTGCCAAATACAACAAACACCCAATAGCGAACACAAATAGCCATGTGAAGTGCCACCTTTATGGTTCTCGCTTTGTAACGAGCAAAAAGTGTGGATGCATGGAATGCGCTGGCTTTTACTGAGCATAGAAAACTATGCAAATCGTCAGGCAGACCTATCATTATTTAGATCTTTCTTCACATTTCTTACATAAATAAACCATTAGGCACTACATTTACTCAAGTCAGAAGCTTGGTTAAGTACTCATAACTTGTGATTTCTTGGTAAAACGTCGGTGTCTTGTCTTGTAAGCTAAAAGTAACTTGTGGTGTATCTATTCTATGTCCATAGACTTTAAGTATATGTAGTCTATGGCTATGGGAGTGTGCAGTTATGCTTTTACACATAGATGTTTATGGTTCATGCTCCGGCTGCCATTTTTCGAGATTGCCTCTCCCGAATAATAATGATGTAATGTTCTCTCCTGGCAAGGAGAGAGAATCACCGATGGACCAAAGCTATCACGGAATGGTGGCCTAGGGATATGCGGCGGCGTCGAGGCAGACAGCCTGCCCGATGGTCAGACGACATTGTGGGGGCTGTAGGGAAGCAGTGGATCCGACTGGCACAAGACTGCCCCAGGGGTGGCGAGATAATGAAGAGGCCTATAGCCTACACTCAGCAGTTGTGTACAAACAAGTAAATAAAGCCTGTGTACAAACAAGCAAGTAAATAGTGTCTCTTTCCTCAACAATGTCTTTATCTATATGTATACTTTGTGTGTACTGTATGTCCTTATCTATCTTACTACTCATCATCAAAAGTAGTTGTGAGGGCAATAAGGAGTACTTATGGAAGACTAGCTGCGCCCCGCGGTTTCACCCGCGTGGTGATAGATATTTTGGATAGTATATATAAATATCTTTATGAATTGTAGCCTAGGTATGTGTTATTCTGATATGTAAGCTATATTATTGTGAAGTTTCATTAAAATCCATTCAGTAGTTTTTACGTGAAAGAGTAACAAACATCCATCCATACTTACAAACCTTGACGTTTATAATATTAGTAGGATTTAAGACGGTTAACGTTACACATAACACATTCTTCACACCTGTTATGAGAGTCGACATTATCTTATGTCATAAAGTTTATTATAATGTTGTTTGTTACTCGTCTCTGCAACTTTGTTTGACCTCACGTCGCGTGCATGTGAAACCGACGGTGTATCAACGTGATTTCGATTTCGTGTGTCTCATGATAATGACCACGAGATTGCATTTCAAATAGGATCCTATGAATGATCAATGCTGTTAGACAGAAAATGTATTGGATTCTCATAGGATCCTATGAATGATCAATGCTGTTAGACAGAAAATGTATTGGATTCTCATAGTATCCTATGAATGATCAATGCTGTTAGACAGAAAATGTATTGGATTCTCTTAGTATCCTATGAATGATCAATGCTGTTAGACAGAAAATGTATTGGATTCTCATAGTATCCTATGAATGATCAATGCTGTTAGACAGAAAATGTATTGGATTCTCATAGTATCCTATGAATGACCAATGCTGTTAGACAGAAAATGTATTGGATTCTCATAGTATCCTATGAATGATCAATGCTGTTAGACAGAAAATGTATTGGATTCTCATAGTATCCTATGAATGATCAATGCTGTTAGACAGAAAATGTATTGGATTTTCATAGGATCCTATGAATGATCAATGCTGTTAGACAGAAAATGTATTGGATTCTCATAGTCATGAAAGCCATGACAAACTAAAATTTGCAATGTTAAAGAATATCATAGAAAATATTTATTTGCTTTTCAAAACTATTAAACAATACAAATTAGGAACTAATAAAAATTAATTAGAAGGAGAAGTGTGCTGTATAATTGCATAAATGTTTAGATTATCGACATAGCTCAAAGAATTAGCAAGCTGAAATGACAGTGGGCCGGCCATATCTCGCGAAAAACCGACGGCCGCTGGGGCAAACGTGTTCTTGAGTGGAGACCACGACTTGGTAATCGTAGTGTAGGACGCCCTCCGACCAGGCGGGATGACGACCTGCGAAAGACTGCAGGTTGATGCTGGATGCGGCAAGCTGAAGACAGGGCGCTATGGCGCTTATTGGGGGAGGCCTATGTCCAGCAGTGGACTGCTATAGGCTGATGATGATGATGATGATGTTTAGATTCTTATAAATCAGTCTCATTAATCACAATTCAGCATTAAATGCTGGTACACTTATACCTATAATGGTAAATGAAAAGCTAATGATCGAGTGAGTAAATTTTACTCAATCGATTCATTTACCATTTGAGCCTTTTTATTAATCACACGCATCACCAAGGTAGGGATCGCATATCGCCAGCACGCCGTAATTTAAGTAACAATAAACTTATAGAAGGTGTTGTAAGTTAAAAAAACATAAATACAATACTAATATTATAAAGAGGGAAGGTTGATTTTTTGTTTGTTTGTTTGTAATGGATAGGCTCCAAAACTACTGGACCGATTTGAAAAAATCTTTCACCGTTGGGAAGCTACACTATCCCTGGTGAAAATAGGCTATATTATATTTTCAAAAAAGTTCCGATCCGTACTAAAACCGTGCGAAGCCGGGAAGGTCTGCTAGTTAGTAAATAAAGTTATTATCGTTTCAGTAATCAACTTAATATCGAATCAATCAAGGTTCAATACTCAGAATCCTGATCATCATTATTCATGCTGAAAGAATGGAACCACTTTCGACCTAAAGACAGACAAAAATCAAGTTCCAAAACCACAACCTTAAATAGCCCTTCAGGGAGAGGAGAGTCCCGACCGGTGGGGCCACTTTCACCAAATTAATACACGCGTGTTATGCCGATGATAAACCATCTGACATTGTCGTAAGGTTTATGCACATTGATGATAGATAAATTGCACTTGTTATGTGCAATTTAGTGCAAATGACGAGTGGATGAGTTACTTGGAAATACGGCTGTGTTGCGGATAGGTAACTAGCTAGTGTGATTGCACTAATTGTATTAGCACACTAGATTTCGTTTAAAAATAATTTAACACATTGATTGCTGAAATCACACGGTATGTGTTTTCTACAAGTGACTAAATTGCGTAAATCCACACTAGCGCAGCGGCTGAGAAAATACAGATCTGTGTGACTCAGCACAGCCGTAATATTTTTCGAACGAAACGCATGTGCGGCGCAACACAACCGCTGTGTAGAGCGGCAGCACGAATTTTTTAGGTTAAAAAAAAGATCGAGGTCGTCGAAAAAAAATCGCAGTCAAAGTGTTAAAAGCCAGTTGTACTTAGTTTCTTTCAGTCATAGATTTTAATGTTAATAAATTGCAAAACATTTGGTTAGTCCTACATATTATACAATTACAATAGATAAGCTCGAAACGTTCGACGGTCATGCAAAGGCCCTAATAACTCTAAGTAATTACGAGAAATCCCAGGATAAAGAAAGTCCCAGAACAGATGCTACACCAAGTCCTGCAAAAGTGTAAGAGTAATTCCAAAAAGTGAGTCAGAATAGGTAGGCATAGAACAATTAATTAATTCAGTAAACACTGTAAGCTTCCCACATCACGGTTTCTGTGGGAACAGGCGCGAATAACATGGCATCTGGGCAGGTACAGTCAGCTGTGTAATTGATTTACCACTTAAAGATAACAATAAAAAAGAATTGCGTAATGTAGACCACTTAAAGATAAATTAACACGTTAACTGTCCCAGAACAAAAGTAAAAAGTATACGGATTACGTCCAACTGAAATTACGTTATAAGCTAAACAAAAAGGATCAAAGGATATAAAATTATGCTAATTTGGCCTGAAAATTAAAAGTTTTACATGAATATCCCAAAAAAAATATGACTCCGGACGGAGTCTTGGACGTCCAAACATGAACCGTGTGACTTGGTGGCAACATTTTACGAAGGCTCTTTTGAATACTATGTTGCCTAGTTATCTAATCATACGTCCATGATATTGCTTTAGCTCTTATTCATACGTCCAGTGAAATAAGTAACATTCAGTCGACCCACGTATTATGATTCCAGTCAGAGTCATGGACTTACGAACTTGGTCCATATGCGACTCCGTTTCGAGTCACTGGACAGTAGATGAATTACATTACATAGTAGTGTAGAAGGCAGAGATGAAAGAGGAATTAAAAAATTTATTGATTTAATACATAGATAAAAAAAAATGTTTATGGATTTATTAAAATACAGCCTACTTTGGTACTTATTACTAAGATGCAAATCGGTGAATTCTCGCTTCTAAGCCTTATGGCTACTATCAAAAATTAATTAAATACATAGATAAAACATTGTTTATGGATTTATTAAAATACATAATCATCCCGTGACCACGACAGAGTGTAAACCTGTTGAAACGTCGGGAAAAAAGGTAAATAAACGCGATAAATACCCGTTGTATCAATACTTATAATTATACCACATCTAATTCATCCATCCAACTGTACCGTCTGTATTTGGTCCGTACTGTTATTCTTTGTTTACAAGAAGTCTTCTCATCTCTAGAAATGAACTTGCGGGACCCCAGATTCATAGAACTGGTAGATGCGTGTGAAGAATAAAGACATCAAACGCAAAAAGACATTCTATACTCCCATTCAAAAACCTGGATATTTTTTGAAAGGGGTTGCAAAACCCAAGGAATATTGGTGGGATATATTTAACGATATTGGTATCATCGAAGTAATGCGCAGACGTTCTAAACAATTTTAGGTTTAGAAAGTTTTCATTCATCGTTTAATTGATATCTTGTTCGTTTTCGAAGTCAGATTTAAACATTTTCGCATAAGCGCATCTAAAAAAAGATGTTATAAAACAGGAAATCATGTACTTAGGTAGATAACGGTTTTGTAAGAATCGAAGCCAAAATAAAGAAATACTGCTTGTATAGGCATTTTTTTGAAGCTGGCGTGATTGTCTTTTGTTTTTTCATACAATTATCCACGCTGATGACGTCACTAGCTATCACTTTATTCTGTAATCTGTGGCCTCCAGTACACGAAAACAAGGTAGTTCCACCGCGCTCCAAGAATGCGTTCCTCCGGGTTCCAAGTTTTTATTACCCATTGTATTTTAAAAATTATAAGCACCAAAATGATTCCACAGCGCTCTCCGGCTTGTAAAAACTTATTTTATTTTTGTATACGACCACTACGCAAGTCATAATTAGTAATGAGGTGCATAACCAAAATTGTAGCAATAATTTTGAACACCCAAATAAAAAAATAATAAAAAAAATAATGCTGGACAATTCACACAGCATTATCTAGCCCCATGGTAAGCAGAGCTTGTGTTATGGGTACTAGATAACTGATATACATAATACAATACATTACATAGATAGATATTTTTTATTATACATAGAAAACGACCAGAACACCCGGAACAAATATCTGCAGATCGTACACACAATTGTTCCGAGGCGGGAATCGAACCCGCAACCTCCTGTGTCACGGGCGGACCTTCGCCCACTGCGCCACATCGGTCGTCGGTATAAGAGATTATGATCGTAACGAAAGGTTGATGATCTGAACTGTATATTCTGAACTGATGGGAAGTTATGTAACATGCGGTGCCTCTTGTGATGTTTGTGGCTTTCGGCATTTGCCAATAATTCGATAATATATAATAAATACGACGACCGATGTGGCGCGGTGGGCGAAGGTCCGCCTGCGACGCTGAAGGTTGCGGGTTCGATTCCCGCCTCGGAACAATTGTGTGTACGATCTGCAGATATTTGTTCCGGGTGCTCTGGTCGTTTTCTATGTATAATAAAAAATATCTATCTATTTAATGTATTGTATTATGTATAACAGTTATCTAGTACCCATAATACAAGCTCTGCTTACCATGGGGCTAGATAATGCAGTGTGAATTGTCCAGCAAATAAAAAAAAAAAAAATTGGCTTTATAATTTTTTATGCAGAAAAATGTAATAAAATAAGTCTGAGATGAGCTACCGACGACGCACTTATGATTAAAAATTTCCTTTTCTACATAGTACCTAAGTCTTATTATCTTGCTACAGTTGTCTATTTCGGTTGTCTGGCCAGAATAAACCAAAGTTTTGACGCTATCATGGCGTAAGGTTAATCTGAGACTGGTAACAAATCTTTCAACGGTAGTTACGTCTAAATTACCGTAAGATTTATCTCACAGTCTCTAACCTAACTCATTAACTACATTTTTGTGTTCTTTTTGACTTTATTTGTTTTTTTTATTCGCATTTGGTTCACACATGACAATGAAACCGAAAAAAACAAAAGAATTCCGATGATTTGTTCGACTTGGTCTTCTATCTTTAGTTTTATTATGATTTCATATTCATATAACGAACTAGCGGACCTTCCCGGGTCCGCACGGTTTTAATACGGATCCCTAACATTTTTGAAAATATAATATAGCCTATGTTCATCAGGGGTTAGTGTAGCTTCCCAACGGTGAAAGAATTTTTGAAATCGGTCCAGTAGTTTCGGAGCTTTATAACAAACAAACAAAAATACACCTTTCCTCTTTATAATATTAGTATAGATACTCAGTGCGGTTGGTTCAGAACGGTGTTTCGTGCAGCTCTAATGTTTTCTTAAGTATAATACTTTACTTATAATGATAGGCTTGGTCAAGCTATTGCATCGTTAATTACAAAATATTTGAGTTTGTTTTCGTCGTTATTCGTATTTCGTAGTGTTTGTGCAAGGTCTGTCTGTCGGTCACGCTTATGATTCTCTGTAATTAGGTTGCGGAAGGTGATGTGATGACTGAGGCGTCATCTGTCCGTATTCACGTCAGCGACATTAGACTGCCTGTGGCATTTGAGGTTTACTGAAGATATTTTTAATCTATTTTGGAACGATGAAATCCAGCCCCTAAATCATATTTAGCGAGATATTTAGTGCTTATTCAACGTCTTTAAAAAAATACTCATTATCGCTAAATATGATTAAGGCGTTGTGTTCGGAGTCCAACGTTCTTTTGTTTGAATCCGAACCCAAACCCATTGACATAAGTCAATCAATAGGTTTCTTTCCGGTCCTGGTGGGAGCACAGAGAGGGGCCTCGAGGCTTGGCCTCATTACCCTGGCGTCAACTCGAGGGGTGGCGACCCCTCGGTCCTTGGGTTTTGTGGGAGTCTTTTTTTTCCCTTATTCTCCATGTTTTTTTTAGGCAGCAAAAAAAAAACATGGAGAATAAGGGAAAAAAAAATTGACATAGGTAAAAAGTGGGATGACTTTCGCCATATCAGATAGGTAGCACTAAATGTACCTAATAGTATCTGATGCACTTATACAATACAATACAATATAAAAATGCTTTATTGTTCACCATATGCATATATCATCATCATTTATGTATGTCTTATCTACGTGAATGTGCGATTAAGTATTTATAAATAAGTATTAGATATCTTAACTTATTTAGTTTGATTTCGGGCATTAGAAACTTAGATAGATAGATTGATAGATAGATAACACTTTATTACACCACACAAAACAGAAAATAATACAGAGATAAAAACTTAGAATAAAGGTATAAAGGGCGGCCTTATCGCTGAGAGCGATCGCTGCCAGGCAACCTTGGGATGGGCTGGACATGAACGAACAATATAGACGGTGGCACTTTAATAAATAATTGGTAACAAATACCCTAAATACCTACATTACAAACATTATAATAAACTTACATAGACATAAGATAAGGCTATCAATATTTCATATGGATAAATAATGCTGATGCAGCAGTTTTTTTAAGATAGGGAGTGATTTTTTTTGACTTAGAATATTAGATGTTTTTTTTTGTTCTTAGATTATGGACAAAACAAGAATAAATTATTTTGTAAGCCAACTTAAATATCTTTCATACATCCAAAATGGCCTAAGATGGTCGCTAACGACCTTAACCACTGTTCTTTTTCCTATACTCTCTTGATCTAATAGTCCTGCTTACTTTGAAGCTTAGATGACCCAAAGTAAGATTTTTGTAAATAAATCTGTGTGATTTTTTACCACTACTATTCTATATTTTCCCCCCACAGATTGGTATCCCTCGAAGTATCTCCCCGTCCAGAAATCCCCTGCGACACAGTAGCATGGAGGCTAGTGGGTCTTCTCGGAGTAGAACAAGGCACGGGCCTTCGCGCCAGGACAGCTCGTCTGGCCAGCGCGCTTGTGCAGTATACCCCGGACTCCAGAGATACTATTGATGGAAGAAGACGGCAACTGGATGCTGCTGTTCAAGGTAGGGATATAATCTTCCACTGTTAAACCTAAAAGGGTATTTCTTTAATCTGTGGGTCACCATAAACATGTTGACTGAGTCCCCTGGAACAGAGGAGCATGGTCGCTAGTCATTGTCCTGGTAGTAGCACCTACAAGGCACGCGCTGGTGCAGTATAATTTGGACTCCAGAGATACTATACTGCACTCCAGACTGGGCTACGAATGCGTTAAACTTAGGTGTAGTAAGTAGCATTGTAGGGGCTCGTCGAAGGTGTAAGACTTCAACTAGGGCTGGTCGGGAGTGATGATCGAGTAAAACTCTAAAGACGGTAAACTCTAAAAACGGTAAATCCAATAAATGGGATAGCCCGTTCCTCAAGCACTGCAACCAAGTAATGATGAAATAATCACTTTCATCATTATTTGATTGCACTGTTTGTAATAATTTACATTAATTGTTAATAACTAACATAGTATTAAGTAATGTTTGCTACTAACATGATATGGACCTAAATTTAATTTTAATTATGATTTGTCGTTGTCCGAAATAAATGAATTTTATTTTTTTATTTATTTATTTTAAAACACTTCAGAACACTTAATGTCTGTTTATTCTACCGAATACACACAACTACGCACTTATTACAAAGTCACTGCACTGCTCTTCACTATTTAACTATTTACTTTCCTTTACTTTCCTTAAAACGTATTCACTTCGTCACTTGCAAAATCAGAACTAACTAAACCCGCTATACCTATCTCTTTTTTTTTTCGGGCTATACCTATCTCTTTCTTTATTCCAGAACATTTCTGCTTTCCCTTTCTATCCTTTATATTCATCGTAGTCGACGTTTATATTCATTCGAGAACATGTACTTAGCTAGTAGGTATATACACGAGCCGGTCCCTAACAACTACATCCTAATCTGTGGCGTAATCGGCATAATGTCGTCGTCGCTAACAAGCATCTTCTGTTGAACTTTAGTCCAAGGATCGAGCTCACCAATCGATTGACAGAGCGGTAGTGGTAGGTGTATGGCACAACACCTAAGAGTGCAGCAGTGGTTGCAGGCTGATCAACATTCTGACCGTTCAGTCATTTTTAACAAAGAAAATCGAGCCCGCACTTGCATTTAAGGCATCCAATCGCCTACTGTGCCATAGAAATCATCGTACGCCTACGCCTACGCATATAGTTTTTATCGATTGCGAGCCCACGACATTTCATAACTCGACCGAACAAGATCTTAGATTATTTACATTACCTATCTGCTTTCTCGAGCGGAAGTTACAGCAATTACATCAACTCCTGCTTTATCTGTGTCCTTCCGCCTTCAGATCTGATCAGCGTATCCGGAGGAAACTTTGTTAATGTGTAGTTCCATCATTTTGTTTATGTTTATCTAAATCATCTCCTCTAAGGATGTACTTATGATGGAAATGGGTTATATTTGTCACGGTCATTCTTGTTTATATTATGTTGAAGCCTTGATTTTATGCTGTGATCGTCATCGTCAGCTGGGTTATACATTTTCATTGCTGAGTTTGAGATTCCTTTTGCGCTATCTTAGTCATTCTTTGGCCGCTTTTATTAGATGTTGAACCGAATTAGCAAATCATATTATGGTTAAAATAAATAATGATGTCAATCCACACAGCACTGATGACTTATCAACTTAATACAATACATAGATAAGTAGATATTTTTTATTACATAGAAAATACGCAAAACACCCGGAACAAATACTTGCAGATCGTAGAAACATTAGTCCCAAGGCGGAATCGAACCCGCAACCTCTTGCATCGCAGGCGGCCCTCACCCGCCGCGCCACATCGGTCGACAAATCATATTTTATGATTTTATTTATTAATTTTATTTAAAAACTATATTGCACTACAAAGGGTACAAAGGGTACAAAGGGTGGGCTCAATGCCGAGGCATTTTCTACCATAGTGTTTTAGGATACTATCCGTTCATTCAATTTTAGATTGTATTTTTTTTACAAACCTTTCGTTTATCAATTGTTTACATTTCCATAATATCCGACATGCTCACAAGTTGACAGAACACTATTGACTGCGTAGCGTACCAAATTTCATACACTGGATATGATGCACAAACTCGCCGGGCTGTGTCGGCGGGTTCTGTGAGTAGAATTCATAAAATCTACATAATACCACAGTACTATATACTTATACTGAGATAATACTCTACTCTTCATTTGTTAAAATAACGCCTAAATGCATAGGCCGTGTTTAGCGCGCTGATTACGCTAAACTCTCTGGCAATGACAATGAAAGTTCATGCGCTACTAAGCCATGAAAGCACCAATTCGCAGGTTCATTTTAGACTTTATAACGACGCGATAAAGACTACTACCGACAAGGCTTCGAGTTGACCGAATAAAGTCAACGGCGTGGATCAGCACTGGCTTATCTAATGGTAATGATGGAGTGGCGCTAATCTTCATCGACAACGCTATTGTTCTCAGTTCATGACATCGTTGTGGAAAAAACTTCGATATGACAGTTCCTGTCAATTAGAATTGTTAGCAGTTCGTCCAAAACGCGATTCTTCCAATTATGTAGGTACAACCTACTCGTTATACCAACTCGTTTCGTACTACTCATTTTTTATTGATACACATGAAATGAAACGATATGAAACGAAATGAAACAAAGTGAAACGAAATGAAACGAAATGAAACGAAATGAAACGAAATGAAAAGAAATGAAACGAAATGAAACGAAATGAAACGAAATGAAACGAAATGAAACGAAATGAAACGAAATGAAACGAAATGAAACGAAATGAAACGAAATGAAACGAAATGAAACGAAATGAAACGAAATGAAACGAAATGAAACGAAATGAAACGAAATGAAACGAAATGAAACGAAATGAAACGAAATTAAATGAAATGAAATTTTATTTCTTTAGGCTTAGGCTTACAACTTACTTCCTACATAATCGGAGAGAATATGAGACTGCGAATCTATCCATTCCATTTAAATAATAATTATAATGCGATATTAACTCTTCTATTACCTTAGCACAAAAAGATCTTGTTGTTTGAAGATATACTCTCAGGAAATATGAAAAACGTATTATCTATATCAATATAAGATCAGCTCACACTATTGCTGTAAACTCTAATAATAAACAGTGATAAGAAACCCAATTTTTGATGTCATTCATTAATAAAATATAAATTTTATTTCATTTTGAATTTACAAAAACCTATTGGTTGCTATACACAATGCTGGCAATACAGCTTGGTACTTTTACAGTTGGGCCGAGCCGAGGGTAATAAGAAGTTGAAGCCTCGAACTGGCAGAACGCGCAGTGGTTAACTTTTTATCCTGGTTTTTCTTGTAAAATTACCAATTGCCCAAAAAGTGGATTGTTTACCTACTTGCGTTGTTATAATATACTGTCAAATCGTGCCTGAACTCTTTCAATCGACTCTATCTCTTTAAATCCCCTAAGAATATAAGCCAAGTGAAGACCATCCTTACAGGTAGTTGGTATTTGAAAATAGCATAAGCCAAGATATCTTATTATTATGTCTTGGCTTATGCTATTTTCAAAACTGGCGTTAGATTTACCTGTCTTGCTCTGACATACATATATAAATTGTAACAGGTTAAAGCGAGATGCATGTATTAAAAGTGAAAGAAAGAAAGAAAATACATTTATTTGACACCATACATAACACATAACACGACACATTACTTAATAAGAAAGAATACAAACAAGAAAAAAAAGTGTATCTTTGTCCAGGTCTAGGCACCCACGGACTGACTGCAGACACCACGGGCACTCTGATCTCTCTGCACGTGGCCTTGAAGAACGAGCTGCAGAGGCATGTGGAGGTCTACAAGCAGGCGTTGCATAAGCTGGAAGAGCTGGTAAGTCTCAGCATTCTTCAAGCTGGAAGGTTGTCACACATGGGTACACACACACACTCTCTTACTCTTACTGTCTGGAACATCTACCCTGAAGTTATTAGCCATAGACATTTTGCAACTATCTAAACATGATCAAAAGTAATGTAACTTACCAAAAAAAAATCGTAGAACCATACACGGGCCAGTAAATCCTGAAAGGGTTTATTGTGATTGTATGATATTGTATTGATATGTTTGACATTTTACATGGACGGTTACGTATGTCTCTCGCTATTTATGTCTAGTACACGGTCATAAGCTTCGTCAATCTAGCTGGAATCGACTCCACACAATGACAAGACATACGCCTTCTCAAATTCCCGATCTTCCTCAATTCTGAAATCATAATTAAAACGCTTCTGTGTTCCAGTCTCCAGTCACAATAAACCAGGACCCTGCATCATCATCCCACCAGCGGCTCTTGGCCCTCTCTCACGCCGACGTGGAAAGACGACTCATCGACAACAAAAGCCTCCTTACCATCGTCGACAAGCCGGCGTTGCGGCAGTTGCCGACGCTGGTGTCTTCGCTTGCTGCTAGAGTGGAAAGTGATAAGGCAGTACTAGCATGCGTGGGCCAGATCAAAAGGAGCGAACCTACTTTGGACCTTAGTGATACGAGGTAAGGTTCACAGCTGTTGTAGATATTGGTATCTCCAGTTGCTGCTAGGGCGGAAAGCGATAGTTTCAGGATGTGTAGGGCAGATCAAAAGGAGCGAACCTACTTTGGACCTTAGTGACACGAGATAAGGTTTTCTCTTCAACTTGATAGATTTAGTTAGGTGACTTTATTTTTCTATAAATACGATAAAAGTTAGGGATAAAAGTAGAAATTGTTATGTCATCTCAAAAATTCAGAATTATCCATCGAAACTTTGAAATTTATAATAGTACCATGATAGTACCTATGATGAACTTGGCTGAGTTTTTTCCATATTACCTATACATACGAAATTATTACCTACCCTATTTTTTTCGATTGTACGATGCTTTACCATTAACATAATTTAGTTTACCCTTGACGATGAGTAAGTAATTAAACGCGAAGTATTTCCCGAAACAGCTGATAACATCGTACGCGCAGGAAAGGGAAATTTCTCGCATTATTCTAAAAGGCGCGTTTCCGGCTCACGTTTAAAACACGCGGTGGATTATGATTTGAATAATCGTTTTTAACAAAATCTCTAAATAGGTATATTAGATAATTAACAAAGCTGGTTTTTTTTACAGAAATCTTCATTTCTCAAAGTAATACCTACTTTTACGATGAAATGCCTTAAAAATTTTAGTAACTGCATAATTTTTTTTGGCCGCTGTGGTACCCAAGCCACCCTAAGAAAATTAAAAATAAAACTGCATAATTTGACTTCAAAAAATTGATGAGAAAATATTTAATTACAGTCATTGCGACCTGCGACACAGTATTTTACTTCTGCAGGTCGCATCGCTTCATATTTTAGTTCTAGCACCTAAGTATGTTTCATATGTTTCATGTCTGTGAGCCATTGAAGGATTTCCGTCTTCAATAGCTTCAATCCTTCAATAGCATTGGTACCTAAAATTAAATACCTACGCCTCTTCGTTCAAATTCCTCTTTAAACAATTTGCTGGCCAATTTATTTCAATTACAAGTAAAAGTTTACAATTACCTAAACGATCGTTATTTCAAAATTGAGATGAACGTAACAAAACCGCTATTAGTGGCTATTAATAACGGCTATTGCTATTAAATAGTTGTTTTAAACGTTATTGTAATAACAAGTTGTGCATGTTACAAGATGTGAAACTGTCTTAGACCCTCAATTAAAATAATATGCTTCAGCAGTAGTGTGAAATAATTTAAATTTAACTCAGAAGATTTTGACTCATGGTACTTACCACGAAACATGACGTGTACTAATCTGAAAGGAGGTTATTATGGATCACGAGGAGATCAACTTTTTTCTAAATTTTGAATTTCGATTATCTTTAGGTATATCTTTTTTTTGTAAAAACGATTGGTTAGGTTAGGTTAGTTATTTTTTTCTTTATAAGTACTCGTGTTTTTACGTGTATTCTTTCATTATTTTATTGTTATTGAAATTTAAAAGGTTTTACATCGTTTTTATGTAATAATATCATGGACATAACACTGGTTTTGCTGAAAATTACACAAGCCAATTATTTGTGAATAATGTTAATTATTGCAAGAGTGCATTTAAAAGAACACGAATTTGATGAAAAAAAAATATCCTATTTTTTATCAAAATTTATCAAAAAAGTATATCACAAGTTATTGATCACTTCGGAGCCCAGAATTACCCCTTTTCGGCTTTGTATACATGTAACGTGGCACCCTATACACATATTTCCGTTAGACGAATTTATTCTTACATGACTCAACTCGAAAATTAATGTTGTTAATGTTAACCACACGAACCGTTTTGGAATTTATGAATATTTATCTATCCTGGGGTACAGCCAGATAATCAGAATATTTATTTAGATTCGTCGTGCGATTTTGTGTCAATAAATCGATGTTGACAGTTTGACAACATCAAAGTCATCAACTGACAATTTATTGTATTTGTGACGCAATTTGGGTGAAAGCAAACTGACAAATATTACGTAATATTCATATACCAGATGGATGTGTAGAGAAATCAAGAATTTGGTTCGTCAAGTTAATTATGTAACTTTATTTGACATTTTGCATAATTAATTTATTTCTTTATTTATGTGTGAACTGAATGATTGATTCGTTAGATTGTTTATTGTTGTTAATTAGTTAGAATTATTTGATCAGGTGAAAACAAACAACGTTACATTTTGGTTAGAACTGCCTTATAGCTGTGCTTATATATATATATATATAAATAAGGTTTAACTAGACACATCCTGTGTCAGTTGGCTTAGTGGAAGATTACGCCGACTTTCAATCTAAGCTTGTGGGTTTATATCCTCTACCCTGTATTGAGGATTTAGTATTATCTACCGTCTTCGTCTACATATTACTTAGGTACTGTTACATATATGTATTTCCGTATTTAATCAGGTGAATGAAAATTATTACCACCAGAAAACCGATTAAAAATATTCCCACTAAACCTGGCAGTTTATTGCGCATTGAAATTCTAAAACAATAGGAAATACCTCAAATTTTCTCCATTACATCAGAATAACGTTACTGAACAAAGCTCAGTAACGTTCCCACATTTCTCGAAAGCAGTTATGTAACAACACTTAAAATATAACGATACCTCAGACGATACCATTACCTACCTGTGTTCCGAAGTCGTAAAAGTTATAAGCAGGAAACACAACACTTGTTACTTACTTTATCACTAACGCAGACTTAACACTTTGATTGCTGAAATCACACGGTATGTGTTTTCTACAAGTGACTAATATGCGTAAATCCACACTAACGCAGCGGCTGAGAAAATAGGATCTGTGTGACTCAGCAAAGCCGTAATATTTTTCGAACGAAACGCATGTGCGGCGCAACACAACCGCTGCTGTGTAGAGCGGCAGCACGAATTTTTTAGGTTAAAAAAAATCGCAGTCAAAGTGTTAACATGTCTGGGTGAGGTATGTATCTTTAAAGTAAAGTAAAATTTTTATTTATTGATAGAATACACAGTGATACAGGCAATACGAGTCCATAGCCTCCTGAACTAGTAAAAAAACTGTGTTTCAGGAACCAATGGCTTCTCCAACTAATGTTTAATACAAATATGTCTATGCAACTAAGGATATCTTATAACTACACTAACTTTGATTATTAATAATATGTGTAGATAGAGTGTCGCTGCAACGCAACCATATAAAATTGGCAAAATTTCGTTTGCTAATTTCGGATTCGACAGCTAGGTTTTAAACACGGGATATACCATTATTCTTTACTCTCTCTAGGGTGTCCTTCTGATATATCAGATAATACATAACCTACGAAGCCGAAAATAGCCAATTGTCTAAAGCAAAAATCTGTGCAAAATGTATTGCCGGGTAGATATTTGTGGCGCGGTGGGCGAAGGTCCGCCTGCGACGCAGGAGGTTGCGGGTTCGATTCCCGCCTCGGAAAAATTGTGTGTACGATCTGCAGATATTTGTTCCGGGTGTTCTGGTCGTTTTCTATGTATAATAAAAAATATCTATCTATGTAATGTATTGTATTATGTATATCAGTTATCTAGTACCCATAACACAAGCTCTGCTTACCATGGGGCTAGATAATGTTGTGTGAATTGTCCAGCATTATTTATTTATTTATTTTTATTTATATACTATAGCTTGCTTTTGTGCAAACAAACAGCCAGACAACCAAATTGTCATAACGATGATGATGCATAGATTCGCAGTTCGCACTGAAGTTATGATGTCCCATCATTGTATTTGGAATCGAAATTTTACTGCTCGTGGGAAAAGTTTTTTACGACTGTAACAAATTTATGGTTCCCTCAGAATACAGAAAGTCATGGTTCCTTACGTCGCCGTGAAAGAATAACTTGATTTTAAACTGAACTTTCGATTTTATTTGATTAACAAGTCGTTTCGAATTGATGGGGCTTTGATTGCAGGTTCGATTCTCAAGAATTATTAACTATGAATTTTCAATGCGTCTAATAATGAGGGTTTATACTTTCTAGTGGAGTCGTTTGCGCTTTATTTGATAAAAATTAGTTATGACGTTCTCATGTTATATGTACCTATGTATTTTAATGGAGGTATTTGCAATTGCACCACCCCAACAGTCTACATTAGTCCACGGCTGGAAATACATAGGCATATACTATACATAGGTCTTCAGCTTGCCGCATCCAGCATCTGCCTGATATCTCTTGCAAATGGTCATCCCACCTGGCCGGAAGGCATCTTACATACTACGTTTACTGAGTCGTGGTCTCTACTCAGGATCACGTTTTGTGTTGTGGACTGTTAATTATCGTGGTCATTTTTAATTGTGGGCCTAATCCACTGAAACTGTAATATAATGAACCGTATTTCTATTTCTGTTAAAGCATATTTATTAAACTGAATTATCACTAGCTCGTTTGTTCTTTCCAGGCCAGTAGCGGGCGTGCTGATGAGCTACTCGCGCGGCTGCGCAGCCGTGCTGACGCAGATGACAGATGGGGAGGAGGGAGGAGCTCCTCTCCCCCGCTCTCCCACAGACTCCGCCAGCGATGGGTATCACTCCGACAGTGACGACTCTCAGCATCCCGACAGGTGAATACAAACAGTAGAGATTTTGGGTGTTAGATGGTATATCATAACGGCAGCCGTGCTGACGCTGATGACGGAGAGGGAGGGGGGAGCTCCTCTACCCCGCTCTCCCACAAACTCCGCTAGTGATGGGTATCACTCCGACAGTGACGACTCACAGCATCCTGAAAGGTTTATACAAACAGTACAGATTTTGGTTCTTAGATGGTATTTCAGAACGGTGCTGAAGCAGTTGGCCGCTGGACGCTTAGTTGGCTCTGAAAACATCGACGGTAATGGACGAGTCGATTCTTAACTTACAGTAACGAAGCGACGACGCCATGGTCAATAATGGGACTGGTATCCCATAAATAAATAACATAATAGCATACAATACACACAGCATTATCTAGCCCCAAGGAAAATGCCCTAAATGAAATGGAAAATTAAAAGTTACATAGAAAAACTAATACTTAATACATTATATATTTAAGAATACTTTTTATGCATAGAAAACACCCAACACACGAAGAACAAATATCTGCATATGATACAAAAAGGATGGTTTTGTCTCGAGACGGGAATCGAACATGCATTCATAATAATAATTGGTTACCTTTATTTCCAGGAGTAAGCTGGTATCCCAGTACGCTGCAGTATGGTCACGCGCAGCTGAGGAGGCTCTGCCGGCGCTGGCGGCGCTAGAGCCTCTGAGGCAGACGCCACATCTTAAATACAAGATCGTCTTCTCGGTCGTTGTGGTGAGTACTTGGGAATAACGATATCCTTGAATGCAATACTACTAATCCTACTTTCTACAATAGTACCTACTAAAGGAGTTTTACACGAGACAAAGCCAAAGGAATTGAACGTATCTGAAATTTTCAAACATGAAGTTCTGGACCTGGATTAGCATTTTGCATTTTTCGGAGTAAAAAGGTTAAAGCTTTTTATTCCGAAAAAATGCATGGTGGGGGCGGGCAGAAACGTTTGCATAACATTCAAATGATTCATACAGCTCCTGCCTCTAGTGAAGTGTATTTCGCGATAGCTATGGCGTGACACACTGTGTAGACTTTTGAGAGCGTAGGTCCAACTGGCTCATCATCGTGTTGTATTAGTATCACGGACAGCGTTTGCACAGTCGGATGTGTCTAGCGAATTTAAATTGCTTCAACATTCATAAACAAAATGTTATATTTCTCACCTTCGAGACTTAAGAGGCCTCCGGAGGGACGAATTCTTCATACAAACGTAATACCAAAATTATTTCCAATTCAAGCATATTTCCACTATAATATTGTATTATTTGTATTTGAATAGTATTTATCTCGGTTTCTAAATACTTACCTAAAACTATGTGAAAGCCAATCGCATTTTGCACATTTTTATGCAAAAATGGACAAGTTTTCTTGCTATTTGTTTCGTATTAAAAACATCAATATCTTACGTTTTATTTATTAAGGAACATAGCTTATATTGTTTAGATACAGAATAACAATACTTTGTGAAGAATACAACAAGTTTTCAGTCATAATTTTTGGTATTACGGAACTAACCAAATTTTAAACGGCTAATATTGCTATCGCGCACGCGTGGGGCGCGGCGCAAGGGTTAAACAGGGACAGCGATATTCGGAGGGATTTTTGCAAGCGAGGATCGCCGGACCCTTCAGAGGCGAGGGTATTGTAGGATAATCCACCTTTTGAGCGTAATATGGTGATCCCACGGTGATGATATGTTATTGATATATATGTTATTGATCCTATGTTTGTTCGTCAGCTGATAATGTCTTTTTTGTAATGATCTCATGCAAGTTTTTCTCATCCAATGATTCTACGTGCCGATTATCTGATGCGATAAGTATTCTTCTCTTCTTTTCAGCTCTCATTCCGCGCCGCCATAAGCCTGCGCGACCGACGCCTCAGCGAGACCAAGGCCTTACTGGGCGCCGGAGACTCGAACAGCAGCGAGCCGGCCGTCGCACGACTGCTGGCTGCCGCCACGCGCCTGCTGACAGAGACTGCGCTCAGCTTCCCTCTGGGGGAAGCTGAGCGCACGGTCGTCAACCAGGTATGGACACCAGCTCTCGAAACAGACACATCTGCGAGACCAAGGCCTTACTAAGCGTCGAGCCGGAGACTCGGCCAGCAACAAGCCGGCCGTGGTGAGAAGAGACTGCTAGCCACTGAAGAAACCATACTTTGCAACAAACCTAACCTAACCCTGTCGACATAAAACTTTTGAAACTATCATGGTTATCAACACTAAAGTCATTTAAAACGGGATATTTACCATGATTTGATTTTTGAGTTATCCAATATTTCGGCACACCTGTCGACATATTCTCGAATATGCATTTTCTTTCAAGATTTTTGTCGACGTCGTTTAATTGAGAACATAGGGTATTTTTTTATTAGGTGCTTCTTGGTCCACGATGCGATGTAGAAAATTATGTTAACGTAGAATTCTTAAGTGCAACTTTATACGTTAGTTAATAGCGATTTATTTGCAAAGAGATTTATTGAATATGATTGAATCAAAAATCTATTTTCTCATTAATTCCAATTCTCATTCTGATTTATTTTATCTTATTTCCCAGGTGCTGAGCACACTCCGCGAGTACCCTTGCCTAGGCGGCTGCGCAGCCCTGCACGCGCTGGTGGCCGCAGCCTGCCGCGCCGCCTGGACCATCAGTCTCCACTCACCACCGCTACGGATTGACACCGATTTCACTCCAGGTGAGAATTTTGCTATCAGACTAACGCTTGCCTTATAGAGATTAGCCGAGTTCAATCGCTTTTAGTGTTTCCTTCCTACACATTTTTTTTTTATATAAATAATATAAGTACATGCGCTGGTATTTACCGGCATGTACTAAATAAATAACTATTTTTAAGACCTAGTAAGTTTCCCAAATTTTAGAAAATTAAATATATATGTATAATATGATTATAATTAAGTACCTACCTAATGTGTATAATAGTAAAGTAGATTAAACGACATCAAGTGTATATTACTTAGCGATAAGGCCGCCCATTGTACTTGTCGCATGTAATGTCTTTTTTACTTATCTGTATCTGGTGTACAATAAAGAATTTTTGTATTGTATTGTATCAACATAATGGTGGGATAAATAAATGAAATGTTTCAATTCTAAATACTAGTTCTATTTTGTATCTATTCTTTGAAATTTTCTTTGTATGTTGATAATACTTTAATGAAATGATACTATATGTTCTTCTGTTCTTCTTTTCCAGTGCTAATGAACCCCGACAAGCACGTCCGCTTCTCCTCTTCGGGCCGTGACCACCGCTCCGACCTCATCAAGTCCTTCGTCTGGCCAGCACTTATGGACGGCAACCGATGCGTCTTCAGGGCTGTCGTCCTCACGTAGAGGGCAGTAACTTTTAGAACCTTTGCTTTCATACAAAGTATTCCAGAACAAACTACACGTCTTATTCTCGTCTTCTGGTCGTGACCGCCGCTCCGACCTCATCAAGTCCTTCGTCTGGCCAGCACTTATGGACGGCAACCGATGCGTCTTCAGGGCTGTCGTCCTCACGTAGAGGACAGAAAGTTTTAGAACCTTTGCTTTCATACAAAGTATGAAACAACAAGCTTCACGTCCGTTTCTCGTCTTCGGCCCGTGACCGCCGCTCCGACCTCATCAAGTCCTTCGTCTGTACTTATGTACAGTAATCGATGCGTCTCATGGCAGTCGTCCCATTTTGCTTATTAGTAGCAAAAGATTCTTGTCTACTAGACAGGACAGTGGCATTTTCAGATGACTTCCCTTTAACCGATTTCACCAAAAGAAATACCTAATATATAATAGGCGTTTATTGCGTCATTAGTTTTTATCTTACTTCAAGGGTCATTAGAAAATTGGATGTTGTCGCTTGAAATCAAATGACTTTCTTTTGTTTTGTTTACCTTTCCCTCATTTGTTTGCACTTGAAGCAATTTGGAAAACAAATAATTGATTCGTCTTATTTGTGAATAATTTTAATATTCATAGTAATCGTCATTAAATAATCATAATTATAATGCGTATTTAATGTAATTTAAGCCTATATTACTCATAAGTCTGTACAAACATTCCATTCTTAGATTTAATGCTAAATTATTTTGTAGTTCCAATAAACTTTTATCGATGACTCGTTGTTTTTGTGAATAAGCTATGACTCAAACATTATCTGATAAGATAGCGCCTATCACTTAAGGTACCTATCACTGGCCCTTTTTAGTACCACACTTTCATCATATTGAATCAGTCTTGATAATTCAACTATTTCGTTCACGTCTTTGTTGTCTTTTCTTAACTTAAACTTAAATAAATACCAACATATTTCAGAGTATTCCAGAGTAGAATAAATCAAACTTCAGAGTGTTAGTGTCGAGTGTTGAAACATGAGTGGTCACTACCCAGGATATCCCGGCGGTCCGCCACATTACGGCCCCCCACCGCCGTGGGGTCACCACCCACCACACCACTACCCACCACCGCCTCATATGTATCCACCTCCGCCAGACGGCGGCCAGACAACCTACCCTCAATTAGACGGAGGACAAGTCACCGCACAGCCCCATCCGTACCCAGGATACTACCTACCAGCTATGATGCTACCGGTTCCAATGGCCCCAATGCCAACACCACCAACTGCACCTGTGCCACCAGAAACCAACGCCACTTACGTCACAAACTACATCTACCACGGACAAAACGTTTCTGAAAACAACACCGTTTCTGTCGTCGAAACGTCTGGAGAATTCGATTGGCTTCCTATAACGGCTACCACAGCGCACACTTTAACCGGCAGAGCGGTCGTGGGCGGCCATGAAGGTTGGGACGGCAGTCCTCTATGGGTCATAAGGGCTTGGCACAACGGAGACTTGATCCCTGGGAAGCTATCTGTCAGACACAGCGCAGCATCCATCATGTACGACGGAAAGGAAATCTCGAAACAGAATATTGAGGTTCTATGCTCTTCTCCTGAAAGTCTACGCTGGGTGCCGGCTTCGAATGGCAACGTACCGCCTGGAGCAATCCCTGGTGGAAGGACCACTTCAGGAGAGACGCTGTACGTCGGAAGGGCGAGGTACCAGCTGTCTATAACTCCTGGGAAGGTGCATCCGAGTCACAATTCTTGTTATATAGGATTTGCTGGTCAGGAGGTGGCTCATAAGATGTACGATGTATTGTGCAGGATAAGTTAAGGGGGACACTTGGCTGCGGATATGGAATACGATTTGTCATTCAGAATTTATCGTGAAAGTTCAGATATCTCCAGTGGAAAGTTACGGATAGGCTCGTGTGGTTTATAAGAGTTTCCTTATTGAATAAATACCTTGTACTGCTAGATAGTAGGGACCTTTACTTACTCATCAGTGACCTATTAATATTATAGTGCGATGGCTTGCGATTAACGTCTTGAAAATGAACTGTATGACTGCTATCTGCTCTCCACTACTGTTCGATTGGTGCTAAATAAATGTAGGAATCTTTATCTTCTCCTAGCCAATAGGAGACTATTGGTTGGAGCCACTCGGTGATCGCATATTTATGTCTGGACCTACTAAATATACTCAATTATACATATAATATTCTTATTATAAAGGTACTCCTTTGTGTTTTATTTATCATTGATGACGTATAGATCTTCTGATTAACGCTATCAAAGAAAATGTTATTTTCCCATATCTATAGAACGAGGTTAGGTAGGTAGGTATCTGATAAGTATTGCATTCTTATCTGTGAGTTTCTGCAAGTGTTAGATAAAATGAAATATCTACATAATATTATACAGAGTTTTCTCAATTCATCAAGGACGTGCTGTCTAAGGGAACCAAAGAGATTTTACATATAGAGACGTTATACTCATTGTAAAGAAATAAAATCATTGCGATATTTTACTATAGCTACATACCTAGCGTCGACGTTCGAACATACAACGCCGCATGGCATTATCTCTGTCACTCATAAACGTAACGCATTGCTTGTTTCGTTCGTGTTGGTGGCAAAGCGGCAACAGCGCGGCAGTGATTTTAGTTCGAACAGACGAGACGCCGCACGGCATATGTCCTTATCTCTGTCACTCATAAACGCATCGCACGCATTACTTGTCTCGTTCGTGTAGGTGGTATAGCGGCAACCGCGCTGCATTGATTTTTGGGTAAAATTACATTTATTTTAAGATTTTCCATTTTAAACAGCACAAAACAAATAGAAGACATAAAAAGACACATCCTTCTTGCTTTTCACAACCGTCCCATAGTAATATTGCACTTTCTAAACGCACAACATGGCATTTTAATATTTGTCACACTCCAAAATCCTGCTTCAACGTACGTCCGCGTCGCGGCCTGGAGCAAGACGGACTGAGTTCAATTCAGACACGTACCTGATTTTCATCTTGTTAGGCAGACCTCGGTACAACGTATCTAATTGAAGGGAACTAATAACTACACATAAATAAATAATGCTGTTCACACAGCATTATCTAGCCCCAAGCTAAGCAGAGCTTGTGATAAGGGTACTAGATATAGACCTATATGCATTACATAGATATATATATTTTATTATGCATAGAAAACGACCAGAACACCCGGAACAAATATTTGCAGATCGTATAAAAAAAAATCCCGAGGCGGGAATCGCACCCGCAACCTCCTGCGTTGCAGGCGGACCTTCGCCCACCATGCAACAGAGGTTGTCAAATGGGGGAGGCACGTCCTATGCAAGCAACAGTAGCACGGCCCTAATTCCACTAAATTAATCGCTTTCCTATAACAATGTTATCGACTGCGAATGACACCTTTTGACAATAATAATTAACCTTTGATGAATGAAACTACAGATAAAGGGACGCGTGTCAAAAGTGTCAAGGTTGAAAACATTCTATCAATCCATCCGTGCAAATAGCACTGCACGCACTATCTAGATTTTTTTCATCTATGGACGATTCTGTCACACTACTGTCATAGTAATGCGATTGGTTCGCAGAATTTGGTCGCAGTATGGCCGAATCGACCAAAGTACCTAGGCAGCCTTGGCGCAGCTGATGCCAAATCAGACCTTCTAGGTCTGATTTGGCATCAGCTGCGCTTGCAGGACTTTTGAGGAATCTAGCAATCATTTGATAGATACGGGTTAACCCAGATAATCCTGAAACTATTTTTCAGCTTCGATCATATCGAATTTTTGATATGTTGCTTAAAATGCTCTATTACGGTTAGGGAAAGTCGAAAAAAAATCTAACTTTTCTAAGAAAGTTGGAAAATGGTGGCCTTTTAAAAGGCCTGTAGTAACATGGGGGGTCGATTGATATGCAATCCTAAAGTAAAAGAAAATATCGAATAATTCGTTTTTATTTATCAAATGAATAATGAAATACAAAGAAATATGTTTTTTTAATCTTTAATAATGGTAAGCCAAAAAATATGTTTAGGGTGCAGCTTTTTATTTTACATTGCACCTTAGCTGGAGTGCTCTGTATTCGGTCAAAAGGTCTATTCCGTCATATCGAGATGCTTTTCGATAGGTAGTAGAACGAACAGACCCTCTACTATGTCCCTTTTTATAGGTTTCAATATACTAGATTTATATTGATAATTATATACCTCTGTCAGGCTTTTTGAAGTCCTTGTTTGTCGGGAGCGGGCACATACATAGATATCCTGTTTTCGCGAATAGTACCTGTTGCTTTCAGGCTTCAGTTATGAATCTCATGAAATAGCGGGAAAGATGAGAAATTTTAATTTTCTACGAACAGGTGGAACCATAATGTCTGATTGCAAGCTTGGAGAACCTCAGAAAATTGAAAAATCACTCTTCCTCCTAGACCAAATTGTTTCTAAGCTTCCAGGATTGATGACGAATTCCCCTTTCATTTCAGGAGGAATAAATTGAAATATTGCTCGGTAATAAACTTTCTTCATCAACACGCTCCAACTCATCGAGAATCTCATGATATTGAGATTTTTCTGGTCCCAGTGTACAACAAAAAAAATGCTCGGATAAATTCTACAGGGCTTTTAAAAGTCCATCAACTTCAATTGTAAAAAGTGTTCAAAGAAGTTTGCTAACGAATTTAAATAATAACTCTATTCTATAAATAAGACATCCAAAATAAAATATCAAAGTGAAACACCCTCAAATTCTTTGAAAAAATATAAAAAAATCTTACTTTTTTGCAGCCATGGTGAAAAAAAATTACAGGATTGTTTTCAAACACCAAAAACTTTTAAAAAAATGCGTCTAATTTTTAACGTTACTGTTAAAAATTAAGCATGAATATGTACTGGTTAACATGACTGTTAAAAATATATATGTCAACATACAAAAAAACGAAGAAAAATGCGCGAAGATTTTATTAATTTTTTGGGGCTTTTATAAGGCCGGACGCTTTATCTGGGTTAATATTGACAATGGTGAAGAAGAAATAGGTTCAATACAAATTAACTACCTAATGCAGTCCCAGAACAAAACAAAAATACCAAATTGATACGTTCACAATAAGCTTAACAAAAACCAACCTTCTCACTACAACACAGAATCCAATATCACATCAATAACAGCCGAACACCACGGTCAGAAAATTCACTCATCAAACTTTGAATTGTAAACCTTTGTAATAGGGTTGAAAGTCGGGACGTTGTAGCAACAGGTAGTAACGTAAGATGTTTTAATGTGTATTTAACCTCGTCAATGCGGTCCTGGCGGGCACGGCGGGGTGAGAGTGGTAGCGGACGCATAAGCAGAGCGAATTAGTATTATTTTATTAAAAAGAGTTGTGTCACGTATCGTTGTGTCGCATTTAAAATCATAAACATTGTGTTTCCATAAATAAAATAAATATACATTTTGAAAAGTCCAATTTTTTAAATTAACATCATCATCATGGCCTATGGTAGTACACAGCTGGACATAGGCCTCCTCCATGCCCCCCTAATGAGCGCCATAGCGCCCTGTTTTCAGCTTGACGCTTCCAGCATCTGCCTGCAATCTTTTGCAAATCGTCATCCACCTGGCCGGACGGCGTCCTGTACTATGTTTATCGAGTCGTGGTCTACACTCAAGAACATGTTTTACTCAGATGGTATGTAACCAGAATATGGCCGACTCACTGCCACTTCAGCTTGGTAATTCTTAGAGGTATGTCTTAAACTTTGGTTTTCTATCGTTAGTCTATCCTTCAAAAAAACTCCGAGCATAGCTCTTTCCATAGCTCGCTGAGCGACTTTGAACTGGTGGACCAGCCCTACCGTGAGTGTCCACGTCTAAGCTCCGTAGGTAGGACGCCCTGAAAACTTTCGTTTTCGAGCATTGCGGTATGGATGATAGTATAAAAATTGATAAGATTTTGAAAAAAAAACTATTTTTTTAGCCGTAGACGCGAAAACGGGTGTTCTGTTCTGAATGTTTTTCGTAAATTCCAGAATCTATGATCTATAAGAAGCCTATATTTGAATGCTTGTTGTAATACTGTGCGGTAGTGATACTCGCTGGGTACATAATGTGCTAAATAAATAAATAGGCCTAGACAATTCACACAGCATCATCTAGCCCCAAGCAGAGTTTGTATTATGGGTATGAAATGACTGATATATATTATAATACAATACATTACATAGATATATATTTTTTATTATACGTAGAGAACGACCACACGAAACAAATATCTGTAGATCGTACACACATTTGTCCCGAGGCGGGAATCGAATCCGCGAACTTATGCGTCGCGGGCAGACCTTCGCCCACCGCGCTACAGAGGTCGTCACAGTCGTAAATAGGTAGGTAGATATTTTTTAATTATAAATAGAAATACCCAGAACGTCCTTTAGTTCTATCGATGACGACCTGTTCACACCTAAATTGTAATTCTTCGGTAAACTCTCCGAGTTAATAATGCAGAGTAGGTATGATATACCTACACGATACCTAATCCTTACTTAAGGGCAATGTAGCCCGTCCGCAAACTCCAACTATTTAGGGTATCACCTTACTAATACGCTAAATAACTTTACACAGTTCATAACATTAATCGGGTTTGAAACTTTCCACTGGGTTTGGTCCATGTTACAGCGGAAAATGTATGAAAATGTTGTGTGCACAGTTCGAGTTAAATGCGCCGAGCGAGAGAGCCGAAGGAGTCTAGTTATAAGATACTTTTTCTCGTGTAGTTTTGTATAGGATTTTTTATAGTGGCCCTGAAAGAGACGCATCAAGGCAAACAATTACAGAACTACGTAGAAAACTGCAACCAATTGAATTGCGAAATTGCGATTAAGTGCAATTGTCGTAGTTACTACCTAACCATACCTTTAAATAATTGATATCATCTCTTTCTCTGTATAACTCGTTTATTTGTAAGTTCCTTTATTAGTTTGTAAGTAGGTAGGAGTATGTTTTGCCTTATCAAATCAATCTTTTTTATGTGTCATCTGTATCTACATACATATTTTCTGTAGTTAATTGTTCCTGTTTTTTTTTGTGTATTTTGCTCTATTTCTATTCTATATACGTTCATATGATAAATATTAATTATTGTATATGTATTATCTTCAATAAATACGCCACCATCAGCTTTAATACGTATCGATCCTATCCATCCAAAGGTTGCCTGGAATCGCTGTCAGCGATAAGGCCGCCGATTATGCCACTAGACTTAGTATATAGATCCTTAATTTTTTTTTTTTTGTATTGATAGTGCAATAAAGAAATATTGTATTGTATTGTATTGTATAATATCCTTTGTTGGTAGTATTACCCAAAAAGTAAATAAACTCCTTCTTATAAAATAATTAAAGCTTTCTTAAGTGCAATACTAAGTACTTACCTGCGCATTCCATGCAACAAATAGTAGGCAGGCCAAATTCGAATAAAAGTAACCTACATAGGTATTTCTAAGAACATGTACCTAGTACTTACCTATTAGGTTTGTTGCCAGATATTTACTTATTTTTTGCCCTTTTTGGACGTAATTTGTGTATGCCAATAACGTATTTAAACGCTTTCAGTCAAACCATCTCTCACTTCATACGAAATTTCATTATTATTGCCGAAGAAATCAAAACTATGCAAGAGTCAAAACCCCAATACAGATTTGACCTTACTAAGTACTGTGGCTCGGCGACCTAAAATGGGTCTTGTCCTCTGAGGCTAGAATTCTCCTGACATCTCAAGTTTGCAGTCTCTCACCAGAGGGAAAAGAACTAGGTTCAACACTCAATATTGTTATTGCAAACAGGTTTTTTTTTTTATTCTAACTTAATTAGGGACTTTGAGTCTAACAGTGACTTAGTCCATAGGATATCTTATAACTAGTTAATCAATATTTACAAGTATCTTATATGTGAACTCATATACATAGAGTGACAGCGGCAACAAAAGTTTGTTCCGCCAGTACACTCTGAAACGAACCATGTGGGTTCGTTTCAAGGAGATTATTATTACATTTTGCTATCAACCTCTTCTCTCATGGATGGCGCTACGGGAACACTCCACTAAAAAGTGTGTACAGGGGATTTTAAATACAAAAATGTTTCAAACATGCATCCTGCTAGGGCACGGCAATATTACTAGGTGGCTAATATTCTACTATAGTATAAAGTTAGATTACCACTGACTGATTCACTGACTGATTGACATAATTGTTCGCCTTGATGGTGGATGGGAAGGTATGTTTTTTTTTACGGTATCGTATAGGGGAGGTAAAAGTCTCCTAGGGAAAATTCCGACTTTTTGAGATTTGCCCCCCAAGACCCCCCCCAGTGGGGGGGCTCCTACTTGGAGCCATATTGCTTAATTTTTTTATGGGGGTTGTATAGAGGGGGACAAGTAATTTTAATTGCATAGAAAATTTTGCCCCCCCCCTGCCCCCAGGACCCCCCTTTTGAGTGTGCTACCAGATGCCGTCGCGATAGAGGGATTCTGATTGCGGGGTCGTATAGAGGGTTTCTTTTCGTTTTGGAAGAAAAAAAATTGGAACCCCCCTTTGACCCCCTTTTTTGCCCCCCCTTTCCATCGCCCAAAACGGATAGACTTAGAAGAATTTTTTTTTCACAGTCATGTAGAGGAGGACAAATGGTTTTGAATGAGAAAAAAATTTTGCCCCCTTTTGCCCCTTAGACCCCCTTTTTTTAGGAAAAACCGGAAATTGGTCTATTTTTTACCTTTTTTTTCGGGTGGAGCATCGCGGCGAGCGAAGCGAGCCACGATGCGACCGGGGGGAACAGCACGGCGAGCGAAGCGAGCCGTGCTGTGACCCCCCCCAATGACCCCCCGACGACCCCCCAAGACCCCTCACCCTTAACCCAGGGGAGCATTGCGGCGAGCGAAGCGAGCCGTGCCGTGACCCCCCCCACGCCGCCAGCCCCCCTGTACCTCCTCCCCCAACCAAAAAATCTGATATGGGTATCGTTTTTGAATTACTTGGGGTGAGGATTTCGATTTCGATGCGACCAAGGGGAACAGCACGGCGAGCGAAGCGAGCCGTGCTGTGACCCCCCCGACAACCCCCAAGACCCCCTCACACTTAACCCAGGGGAGGATGAATGGAGCAATGCGACCAAGGGGAACGTGCCGTGACCCCCCCACGCCCCCAGCCTCCCTGTACCCCTTCCCTCAACCAAAAAATCTGATATGGGTATCGTTTTTGACTAACTAGGGGTGAGGATTTCGAATTCGATGCGACGACCCCCCTAAGACCCCCTCACTTATAACCCGGGGGAGCATTGTGGCGAGCGAAGCGAGCCACAATGCAACTAAGGGGAAGGGCACGGCGAGCGAAGCGAGCCGTGCCGTGACCCCCCCCACGCCCCCAGCTCCCCTGAACTTCCTCCCCAATCAAAAAATCTGTTATGGGTATCGTTTTCGAGTAACTTGAACTCGTAGATTACGAAAAAGATGTCCATTTCCAAATCCAAGATGGCTGACATTTTTTCATCGAAAAATTTTCTCATGGCTATCGATTTCAAACAAAATAATACAAGGTGTAGGTCACGACAAGGGGAATACAATAAAAAAAAACTCAATACCTATACACAACCCCCGCGAGCTGCTTGCAGCTCGCGCACATCTAACAACTAGTTTATAATATAACAACGTATTCTAGGCACAAAATATAATTTAATCATAGAGTTTAAATTAATCTTAATATTATTGAGATCTTTACTGAAAACGTAATGTTCTGCCCGCCTTTTTATTAGGTAAGGTTAGACCTTTCCTGGTATGTGTACCATATCTTAGCCCATATAAATGATATATATATATATATGTCTACCTATTATGATTGATTCAGGACAATTCACACAGCATTATGTAGCCCTAAGCAGAGCTTGTGTTATGCAGGTATGGGTAGGCAGCTTTAAAAGTAAACATTAAACGAAAAATCAAAACCCAATAGATTGTCAATTTTCAGTCGAGTTATTGGAAATCTGAATATTCCTGGAAGCCCTATAATTGGCACCAATTATCGTCAGATCGACATTTTAACCAAATTATATTAATTTGGAACAAGGACATCGAGGGTTCTAGAATTTTATTGAGTGCGATTCTTTCAGTTCAAATGCTTGAGGCAGGTTTTACTGATTGACCTTTCAAGTCTTTGACTGGTAGAGATAACGTAGCTAGGTATTAGGTACCTATGTATATACCTAACTGGCTAAGTTACAGACAGAATATACAATCAGTTTCTAACGGTTTCTAACTAAACTAGGTCTAATCTTCAAACCTGTGGCCATTAATGGTCACAGGCTTATATGTCAATAATTAATTAATGTAATGTGTTCTTTATAGAAATAACACATTACATTAATAGGAATCTAAGTTATAGAACTTATCGCTGACAGACCGTTTCAGAATTCACCATTTGATTCAAATTGAGAATTCACCTATTAATGTAATGGGTTCTTTATAGAAATAACACATTACATTAATAGGAACCTAAGTTATACAACTTACCGCTGACAGACCGTTTCAGAATTCACCATTTGGCTCTTGAGTTTCCTACACCATTGTGTGGGTAGAAGAGCTCAGGTTTCCGCAAACCAACGGTGTATTTATTCAAAAACTGGTGAATAATTTAAGCATAATGCATATGCATATATGGGCACTCACGATAGGGCTGGTCCACCAGTTCAAAGTCACTCAGCGAGCTATGGAAAGAGCTATGCTTGGAGTTTCTGAAGGATAGAACGAATACATCCGACAGAGAACCAAAGTTATCGACATAGCTAAAAGAATTAGCAAGCTGAAGTGGCAGTGGGCCGGCCATATCTCGCAAAGAACCGACGGCCGCTGGGGCAAATGTGTTCTTGAGTGGAGATCACGACTCGGTAAACGTAGTGTAGGACGCCCTCCGACCAGGTGGGATGACGACCTGCAGAAGACTGCAGGTAGATGCTGGATGCGGCAAGCTGAAGACAGGGCACTATGGCGCTCATTGGGGGAGGCATATGTCCAGCAGTGGACTGCTATAGGCTGATGATGATGATGATACAAGTCCGCCCCGACAGAAAGGTAATTTTGAAATTTGCTGAACCCCTGAATTTAACCGGACCAATTTTCAAATAATTACCGTCTGTCTGATTCGCAACCATTTAATAATCTCAATTAAGCTTTGTCGACTCATCAGATGGACTCGACGCTCGGGCGATTCACAACGTTTATTCCTACAAAGTTAACGAGACAGATATACAAAAAAAAAGCAAGTTAAAAAGAGAAAAAATAAAGCGTTTTCCACGTTTTGCTGACGGTTATCGTGATAACTGGTAATTAACGCGGTTTTTTGGTCAATATCAGCTGATGAGTGAGTGTGGGTGTGAGTGTGGACATTTGGACACGTGGACAGGTAAAAATTTTACTGGCTGTATTAAATTTAATTTTCACCAAGCGTGCAAATTTATTCTAATTTACTTAGGAACCGGGAATTCTAATTTTGAAAGGGTAACATTTTGTTTTTAAGCATTGAATAAAATGTGCGTCCAAATTGACGTTGTTATTAGTTTTTGAATTGTAAAACTTTGCGAAGGCTTTAATACTATTTGGGATGGAGTTGGCGTCTCGCAAAGTTTAAGATGATGATGAAAATGAGTTGTCCTTGCCAGCATGGCAGCCCTTAATAATATTTTTAACTCTAAAAATCATCCATCCATCGTAATTAATCCTTAAACCCTGTGTGACTCACCAATTTACCTAATGTTTTTATCAAATTTCGCATTAGGCCCAAAATAACGTACCTAACGAACTGTCAAAATGAACTACGTGCATTAATTTTGGTCCTTTGGGTCGCTTGTTAGTCGTGTAAATAAGGCCTTATTAGGGTCCGGGTCAACAGACGGGTCAGTATAATTCCACCTGTTTTTGTGACGCAGGAATTTAACAACGTCATTGTAATTTTAGCCTGAAACGCTGTCTTCACTAAAACAGTAAGTTATTAATAATCAAAAAATATCGCAATTTTTATTTGGGTATAAGTAATTAGTCTGTTACTCCCCTATCCTTTCGTTAAAATGTTTGCCATGTTAAGCAATGGTAGTTATAATTTAAACGAAATGAAACGAAATGAAATACCGCTGAAAATGCCGCTGGGGCAAACGTGTTCTTGAGTGGACACCACGACTCGGTAAACGTAGTATAGGACGCCCTCCGACCAGGTGGGATGACGTTTATTTCAGACATCAGTTTATAGTAAAGAAACAGTAAAAGTGTTCATATTTGAGCTTAATTATATAAATTAAATTAAATTTACCAAGGCAGCTAGCGTACAAATATAAGTCACAATTAAACACATAAAATCACAATCAAAAACATAAAATAATTAAAATAAAGTACCCATACAAAACAATTAAATATAAAAACTCAAAATACAATGCAAATTAAAATCATAATTAAAATTAAATAAACCCTTAAATATCGAACAAACTCAAGAGTGTACAATATACGCTCTTATCCAGTGTTCCATAAAGAGAGAGTCAGTGTCCAGCCTCCCAGCAATGAGCTTCAGGTAGCTGTTGGAGCTGTCGCGCACCCGGCGCATCAGGGACGCCGATCTTTTGCGCATTATCGCCGCGAACCCGTCTACTCGTGCGTCAGCAAACATTCCTGATGCGCTGCAGTAGCGCGGCAGAGCGAATGCAGCGCATTATGAGATGTGTTGTATTTTAAATAATTTGTAGAAAAATCAGCTGTAGATTAGCTGATAAAAATGAACAGCGCAGACAGGAGGATGTGGAAGAAGATAGAAGAGCTGGATAGTAACAGCATCCAGGACCTGCTGAGGAGGAACGGCTTGGAGGAATTCCAGGAGTTTGCCCGGGATAAGGAGTTGGATGGACGGAAACTGATGGTAAGCTGTGCTAAATTGTTAGCTATAATTAATATAATCATAGGAACTACACACAAAGTAAGAAAATTCAATACAATACAATACAAAAATACTTTGTTATGTATTTTTTTATAATTCATTATTAATACATTACATGCTACAAGTACAATAGACTGCCTTATCGCGTAGAAGCGATCGTTTCCAGGTAAACTTTGGATGAAAAGAATTATGTGAAATTTATGAAAGGCTCTCTGCCTTTCATAAATTTCACGTAATTCTAAAAGCTTAAATTATATGTAATTATAGACAAATTAATAGATAATAAATAAAAGAAATACTATTATAATTATTATTATAAACTAGGTATCTACTAATTTTGAAAAACGCTTATTCACTTCCATCAGCCGTCATCTATAAATCAGCCCATTTACGTCCAATGCTGAAAAAAGACATTTCCACGACGATACCACGTGTTCCTTAGTGGAGATCGCGACTCGGCAAACGTAGTGTGTGAAGACAGGACGCTATGGCGCTCATTAGGGGATGCCTATGTGCAGCAGTGAACTACTAATAGGTAGATGATGATGAAACGATACAACGAATAGCGGTCCTGAACCGCTTACACTTACTTCCTGAAACTATTTGAAGCACACCCTAAGGGTCGGTACAAATCTGACGGAAAATGCGTCGCGTATTATCGGTCACGTAACAGCGTCTTTTCTGTTTCCGTCAACACACTGTCGGTCGACATAACGTATCGCGCGCTACGTGTATTTTGATTGATGCATTCAGACTAGGCGTAATATGGCCGGAGATCGTTTGTGTACAGGCCGTTCGAATTGACTAGACGCGTAGTGTGACAAGTCTGATTTGACCGAATAGACGCGACCGATGATAAGCTCGACGCATTTTCCGTCAGATATTATTCAGTAAATTCAATTTATTCACCATTACATTATCACTAATATTGGCATGTCATTAAATACTACAGTACAATGAATAATCTTAAATTAAATTTAACCCTAAATTATAATGATATAATAATTAAAATAATAAATAAAAATAAATAATGCTGGACAATTCACACAGCGTTATCTAGCCCCATGGTAAGCAGAGCTTGTGTTATGGGTACTAGATAACTGATATACATAATATATAAAAAAATTATCTATGTAATGTATTGTACATTACATAGATTTTTTTTATTATACATAGTAAACGACCAGAACACCCGGAATAATTATCTGCAGATCGTACACACAATTATTCCGAGGCGGGAATCGAACCCGCAACCTCTTGCGCCGCAAGCGGACCTTCGCCCACCGCGCCACATCGGTCGCCTGTACTAATTATATGTAAGTATAAACAATAATAAACTATCACAAACTGACAAATGAGCACGTTAAAAACTCGTTAATACTATAAAATAGGAAACATACTAAAAAAAACTTTATTTTTGCTTGAAATTCCTGAAAAGGAAGTAGAGTTAGCTCTAGTGGTAACTTGTTATATAAATCAAGCTTTAGGGTTAAACCCTGTTTATGTGTTTTTACCAGTCTAGTAGTAGGTACGTGTAACTTTTCTTTATTATTATGTACCGACCCCTATTCATCAGTTCATTTGTCACTATCTAACTCCCTAAGTTATTTCGTCACTACCCTCAAGTTCCGGCCAACTGTCCAGCGTGGAAGGGCAGAGTGACGTGGCATTAGTAGTTCCAACTTCAGCAGCTTCCCTTGAGGACCCATCATTAAAAGTTGGTTCCAACTATTCGCATAGCTTGTGGGAAATAGCTGGTGCAGTGCGGAGAAAGTTTTGCAATACTTACTACTACTGCTAACAATATAACTAGTAGCGACCAGTCCCGGCTTTGCACGATTTCCGATATATATACGAGTACATAATTATAAACTTCTTCTTGAATTTATTTCTGAAAACTGCATTAATAGACTGCTGAACAGACAGCGGATGCGACTTCATTTTATACTATGTAAAGGTAAAGATTATAATTTTGGAGCGGAATAAGAAACGTTCGAAACCGTAACTTAATGCTACAGTGCATTTTGGTAGGCAGTGAGTATCAATAGCGGATTAACTGTTAAAATACAATTAATAGAAATACAATTTATTGATAACTCAAAGTTAGAAGTTAGACAAGGGTTAATAATAAGTTATTATGTTAACTTAACATAACGGTACTAAATTATCTTTTGCAAATTGTTTGCTGCTATTGAAAAAAAATCCATGATCTGACTCTCGTGAGACGTTGGGAATAGGATAAGTATCTCGTCAGAAGCTAGGAATAGACATGCTGGAGACGTTGGTAATAGGAGCGTCTCTCGTGCGACGCCGACGGTGGAAATAGACACGCATGTGATGTTTGGAATACGAGCGTCTTCGCACGTAAGACGTTGTGGGTTGGGAATTATACTCATAACTAAATCAACTTTCCTTAAACTCACTGTAGGAGTTAACTGGATATTTCCCGAGGTATACGCTTTCTAAGAAAACAAGCAATTACTAAGCTTCACATCTTCTCCAAGTTAGAAACGTGACGGCAATACTGGCTATGGGGTTTTGATTCTACAGTCCCAGCAAATACTCTACATAAAGTGGAGAAGTGCTCACCAATAATAAAATCATCTGTTTTTATATTTTTATTCATAAATACTCGTATTTCTTCGTTTGACCTCAATTTCATTGCATTTATTTCTTCCACCGTAGGTAAGGTACATGTTGATACACTTATGGTCGTTATAATCTAATTTACTTTTATTCATATTGGCTGTAAAGAGGTCTAGAATAAATAATAATAATCTCATTTTATCTTCATCTAATAATATAAAAATCTCTCTTATAATATAACAAATTATATTAATAAAATACATGTCGAGGAATATCATAATAATGCAGAATAATAATATGCAGTATACGGGTAATATGGGCATTCTCACCTGATAGTAAGTGACAAATTGGTGGAGACCACACGAAGGTCTAGAAAACCTCTTTTAACTCTTGTCTTGAAGATACCCAGGTTCTTGTTGTTAGTACTTATAGTAGCAAACAATAAATTGAATAAAATATAGTCCACATCTTTGATTCAAAAGCCACATTAAAATACGACGATTTGAATTATGAAATGTAAAATCGTTATAAAGTTTAATTATTTCAAGTACATTACTTAAAGATTTGTACTCTTCGATTGCTTCATAGTAGCCCATTTAATAATCTGTTCTTTAGACTTCCACTTTCCATTTTCCAAAACATAGTTTTTCGCTCGCTGTGTAATTGGACGTAAACGCTCTAACGATGATGCGATAAAACTGCCTAACAACCTAACTTTTTTTAAGCTGACTGCTCAAAGCTACCTAAACTCTTAAACCGTTAACACAAAGTCCAAATTGCATTGCTCATACTTCTCTTGAACTTTCAGGATGTCACAGAGGGCATAGTTAAAATGTGGAAGCCAAAAATAAATGCAAATAAATTGGTATTATTCATTCAAGATCTGAAAAACGATCCACACAAGTATATTTTTAAAATAAAAGAAGATGGTGATGAAGAAACCGATTGCAAGATTCCTAAAGTTTTCACTATTGAAGAAACGGTAAGCGAAATGATAGACGAAGAAACAGAAACTAGAATAGTAACACAAGAATTGATCAATATTGAGAGTCAATACCAAACTGTAAAAAAAACTAAAGACATAACTTTGAAATTAGAAGAAAACAAAGTTAAGGAGTACCAAACAGTTAAGAAGACTAAAGAAGTTAACAGTTTTAGTAATATAGAAGAGCTTTTAAAGAAAATAGTGCCTGCGAAGAGCTTTTTATACAGAAATCAAACTAAAAAGACCGAAGCCACTTCTTACTTGCCAATGGACGCAGGCCCTGTAAAGAAAAGAAAACTTTTCAGAATAAGTAACTACGACTATCCGACCTTTGATCTGAAAAGATACTCTAAGCCCGAAGGTGATAGGGGCTACTATCCTATGAAAAGAAACAGCAGATTCTTTACACAGAAAACTAAAACGCATGATTCAAGACCAAAATACAACTCTATATCAACAACTGAAGAATTAAAATACCCTGACGATCATTTTTACGAAGATCTATGTTATACAAATAATGACAACGAAAGAAGTTCTGTATCAAGTGCACAATCCAAACCATACAGATTGAAGATTCAAGAGCTATTTACGTCGTTTAAAATGCCATTCTTCAAAAAGCCCGAAGAAGCCGAAGAAGCAAAAAATGACGAAGTTCAGAAACGAAGAATAGTTGTAGAAGAGAAAATAGATAAAGAGCCGATGTACGAGAATGATGATAGTGTAGCGAATATGTATGATTCTGTGCACGTTCGTAATCAAGACGAACATGTAAAAGAAGAGAGTAAGGTAAGAGGATAAGAAAAATGTGACGCCAATACCTTGCAGTCGGTGATCCCAAGTTAGAATGATAATAATCATGATGAAAGTATCAATAAAAGCAATGATTATTTGGTAATCATTGCTTTTATTGATAATGTAAAAAATCCTAAAACCCTCTCGCCAAATAGAAAGAGACTGTACCTTACTCTTTTATAACTTCTTTTCCATTACAGACGAAGCTGCCGGTGGAAGACTACTTGGAGCCAGTACAACTGTCCAAAGACTACTGTGACGTCACGTATAAACAGAAAGATGATTCTCTTCTGGGGTACATCATGAGCATCTTCGAGAGTCGCTTCGGTATCCGACGAGGTAAGGTTTTTTATAGATTAAGTAAAGTATTTGTAGCGGCCAGATATAATGTTTTAATTAGCTTAATGAGATACGTAAAAGAGATTATTCCTATCCCTATCACACTAGTGATTAATCTTTTATTGTCTCTTTCCCACTCCTTAACTTACCTACCTAAGAAAAACATGGCGATCTACAACTGAATCAAGCAACAACGTCTCGTCGGTCATCATTATCATTCTAGTCCCGTTTTTTCACTCCTGGCTTTAGTATTAGATCTCATTTTGCTCTTGTCAGCCTTCTAAAGTACACTGTATACTTGACAGTGGTGTCAAGTATATAGACTTGAAGCTCAAGACAAGAGGGTAACAAAGTTCAAGTTTCCAAGCATGTTCGGAATAACAGAAGTATTTTCTGCAATCAAGTCATAGGTAGGATTGATGTGGTCCTTCGGATATGACGTTACTCTAGACACGTCACAGTCATCATAGTAACGAGGAATCTCGTCGAGTATCATTTCCGGCAGCGATTTAATGTCGGATGTCGTTACGTCGAATTGAACGTCAACTGAATCTGATTTGGCGGTTAATAGTGAAGCAGTTTAAGCTGCGATTTAAACAAGAACTATATAGGACAAGAAAAAATAGCGTCACGATATGGATAAAAATATTAAACGCCATGACGCCTGACGTAGATGTCACAGCAAGTACCTTCTACGAGCTCATTACAAAATTTTCAAAATGGGGTGTAAGGGTGACTCCAACATCTCGCCTCCCAACCCAACCTAACCTGCACTAGGCTCTGCTGAAAATATCAAACAATCTTCATAATTTGATAACTCATTTATATTGCAATTATATTCCATTACTTGAAACTGGCAGAAAAGAGTTCAAACGGATGCAATTGCTATTAACAATGAATCATCATCACAATTACAAAATGGATGCGCAGTTTTGAATCTAAACTTTGTGCTTACAAAAGACTAGATTTCAAACGGGTATCTTTGTATATATTTTTTTTAATAAATAAATAATGCTGGAAAATTCACACAGCATTATCTAACCCCATATTCACGCAGGTTTTTCCATATCTTGGATAAAAATAATGCAATTGGATTAACAAACAGCGGTCTTGTTACAAGACAATATACAAGCTAAAACATACAATTTTGACGTGGATGGTTACCTTAATCCATGCCTAAACATTTTTATGAATAACATAGACAGTTTCGCTGCTTTAATTAGGTTTAAACAACGACCTTAACGTAAGTACTTACTCGAAGGAAGCGTCTTCTTATCATAGAAGATCTCTAAGTATCATAACATCATAACCATCAAAGTTAATACGAAAGTGAAGTCGGATAACAAAATTAAGCTCTATAGGTGTGACAGACAGCTGCAATTCCAGTGGCTGCAATGAAATTAGCAAATCCAATAATAAGTTTGGATGGATCGCGATGGACAAATTAAAATGATCGTGTGTTCGACAGGTATGATGCTTATGACATTTATTGTTTGTGGACATTTTAAATGGCAATTCATTTATACCAACAAAAACAAAGTACGTACCTAGTTCTCGTTCAGAAGAACTTTTTCAAAATACAAGTATTCCTCTGAGACTATTTTATTATGGCACTAACGTTTACGCAATCTAAGCCACGGGCACAAGCTAGTATCATCATAATGTGTGGCACATTGTAAAATTCCTGTACTTTCTCATAAAACTTTAGTTTGTGGTTTATTTTTCAAACATGTGTATGTAGCCCGGTAGAGTTGTGACGGTGTCGAGTGCGACGTGTCGTCGTTTTTATCGATATTTTTATATTATAAGATAGTTTTTTACGTGAAAGCAATAAGCAGGTAATACATAGGTAATAAAATAGTAGTAAGTACTTGATATGACTCGTGTTGTTTTGAGTTTTGTAATATTACTAGTTTCTGCCTTCGGCTTCGCACGCGTTGTCCTTGGAAAAGTTTTAAGGTTAATTCTATCCCATGGAAACTGATGAAAGGGATAAAATTTATAAATAGCCTTCATTTTATTCCAGGCCCAGATCAAACAAAAATTTCGGCCCAATCCGTTCAGTAGTTTTGGCGTGAAGACCTAACAAGCATGCATCCATACATCCAAATATTCGCATTTATTATTATATATTAGTGTGATTACTTTGCATAGTTATTCTGTGATCATGGCGCAAACAACTGTTCTATAATATTAAATCACTTAAAACTACACAAATCCCAGTAATTATCCTTTAAAACTATAATGAATTTACAATAAAGTTATTAACTTTAGTGTTAAACAACGATGTAATGAATATTAATAATAAAGTTATTAACTTTAGTGATAAACAACGATATAATGAATATTAACACTATAGTTTTAGTTTTAATCTTTATAAGCTTTTGGTTTAGAATTTTCACCACCGCTATAACTAACCGCGAGTATCGTAAGAGGCGACTAAGAGGCAACACTTTTACGAATGAATATCTATATTATCGATATTTAACTCTATCGACTATATCCCATCACTAGTTTACCCTGCATTTTATTATTGTCAGGACGGAAAAAGGAGTAAAAAGCAGTTTCGTGTGGGACTCTTCACTTTCTATACTAGTCACATAGTGTTGCCCGCGTCGGTTTATAATTTTAATGCTGGGAAAAAGAGTTTTCAGCGAGAATTTAAGCGAATTTAGAGAGTTTTGTGCGAAAGTGTTATATTCATTTTACTGGATTCAAAGCTTTTAAGTTCCACGTGAAATCTCCAGCGTTGTTACTTGGCGGCAGTTGAATTTTAGTGTGAATAAAACAAACATGCAGTCAACATAACTAAGTAGGTACGAAGTACCTATTCAATTCAATACGTTTATTTCAGTTCAGTTTATAGTAAAGAAACAGTAAAAGTGTCCATATTTGAGCTTAATTATTTGACGACCAATGTGGCGCGGTGGGCGAAGGTCCGCCTGCAACGCAGTAGGTTGCGGGTTCGATTCCCGCCTCGGAACAATTGTGTGTACGATCTGCAGATATTTGTTCCGGGTGTTCTGGTCGTTTTCTATGTATACTAAAAAAATATCTATATAATAATATGTAATGTATTGTATTATGTATATCAGTTATCTAGTACCCATAACACAAGCTCTGCTTACCATGGGGCTAGATAATGCTGTGTGAATTGTCCAGCATTATTTATATATGCATATTTATTTATTTATCATATAAATTAAATTTACCAAGGCACCAAGCGTACAAATACAAGTCACAATTAAACACATAAGTCGCAATCAAAAACATAAAATAATTAAAATAAAATATCCATACTCCGACACAATAACTTCGATATATTTAGTATATACAAAGGGGTTACAAAACCCAAAGAATTTTAGTGGAATATATTGACATTGAATTTTTCAAATATAAATAAAAAAAAATCCGAATATAGTTGTTTTTAGTCGTTTGATTGGTTTTTTTTTACAATTTAGAAAGATATGAGTAAATACAAAAAATAAATAATATGCCAAAATAGTGAATATTATAACGACAAAGTGAACTAAATTGTTTGCGAATAGGTTAGTATCTAATTACTTACCTATTCACAG
The DNA here is from genome assembly GCA_947044415.1 of Eupithecia dodoneata. Lineage (NCBI taxonomy): Eukaryota > Metazoa > Arthropoda > Insecta > Lepidoptera > Geometridae > Eupithecia > Eupithecia dodoneata. Next base: position 5,396,035 of record OX345678.1, read on the forward strand.
TGAAATTGTATTTTGATTTTGGTAGTTAAGTACCTGAGTAAAAACTTACTCGTTAGATAAGTAAGTACTTAAGTAAATAACCTACCTATGTGTAAGTAAGTACTTAAGTAAATAACCTATTAAATAAGTAAATAACTAATAAGTGAACTTGAATACTAAAAAAACACCCATCTCTTGTTTTATAATTAGAAATCACAAATAACAATACAAGGATGAGTGTCCCAGTGAGTCAAGGGGAATTAATATCAATTGAACTTAAGAGACGATGACACAACTGGTCAAATGGTCTAGTGGGAATTAGTCCTGACTTTCAATTGTGAGATCTGGGGTTTGAAAATGTTCAATTTTATCCTATATATCAAATACAGCCTTGGAAATATAAATAGAATTAACAGGTTATACATATCTGATGTCTGATCGGTCTCTTGAACTTCAAGATATTTGCTAAATCGCATTTTGAGACTGCAATATTTTCTATAAAAACATCTGTACTCAGTACATAGGTAGGTTATTTACTTAAGTACTTACTTATCTAACGAGTAAGTTTTTACTCAGGTACTTAATGTAAATCATTTTAATTACTTTCTTTAATAATCCTGTTTTTTTTTTCAAAACACAATGCCTCGTGAATATCCCAGATACAACTTGTAATTAATATTCGGAACAATTATGTGTAATGTATTGTATTATGTATATCAGTTATCTAGTACAGTAGCTAGATAATGTTGTGTGAATTGTCCAGCATTATTTTATATAAAACTAGCGGCCCGTCCCGGCTTCGCCCGGGAGGTCATTTGATACAGGCAATTTTTTAAATTTTTCTCTTTTTCTCTCCGTAAAAACCATCCTCGTACTTCAAGGAATATTCTAAAAAAAGAATTAGCGAAATCGGTGCAGCTGCTCTCGAGATTTGCGCTTAGCAACACATTCAGCGATTCATTTTTATATTATAGATATAAAATACGATAGAAAACTGAAATATTGAATGAATTAACACTTTATTTTACTTGAAATTAATTTATTTTTAAAAATTAATTTATAAATAGAAGAAGAATAAGAACGTTTTAAAAGTTTTATGAAACTATAATAATCATGTCCGAACCATGATGATCCAATTATGAAAAACGAACGAACACTTAAAACAAATTGAGAAATCATCAAAATTCAACTGAAAATGAAAAGTAAACGGTAGAAATGTGCTGGTGGGTAGAAGTGAGTGTGTCACTCATGTACAACTTGGGACGGAGAGTTGGGGACTATGCAGCGGACGTAGTATACCGGACGGTGAACCGTTTCACGGATGTCATGACAGGTAAGTCCTGTGAGAGGGCTGGTCCACCACTAATCCATATAGGCCGCCATTGCGTTCCTATGTTGATGAAATAAAGTCAAAGAACAAATTAAACGAAATAAGGTGATTTTATTTTTTGTTCACTTGACTACCGATGTGGCGCGGTGGGCGAAGGTCCGCCTGCGACGCAAGAGGTTGCGGGTTCGATTCCCGCCTCGGAACAATTTTGTGTACGATCTGCAAAGGATATTATACAATATAAATTGTATAATATCCTTTACTCATCCACATGTGAGCAAAACCCGATTTCTCATCTCTCACTTGCCCACTGTTTTGGAGCAGCAAAGATTACCATTTTCGAGCGGAAGTGGGGAAAATAGTATTTATTAATAGGTATTAATTTAGTTTAAAGTAGTAGGCTTGCAAAAAAGTCTGTGAGCTTATTTTGCAAGCCTACAAAAGAAAACATTGATTTATTTTAAGTCGGTATCAATTTTGGGGTGTGTGTGTGTGACTGACGACTTTAGAATTGTAACTTATGGTATTAAACACTAACCTCACGGTAAAGGTTTTTTGTTCACTTTACTTCTCCTTAAAAATATTGAAGAGAACAAAAAATCTAAGTGGTCACTTTATTTCCCAGTTTTACTTATTTAATTCTATATTTGGGAGGCCTATGTCCAGCAGTGGACTGATATAGGCTGATGATGATGATGATGATGATGAAGAATTCTATATTTATGACGTGTCCAAAAGTCCTTTTAAAAGAAAATAAAGCACTTTGATACAAAACATTTCCTATTGTAAATGTAGATGTGTAGGTATCTTTGTAATCTTTGTAATAATAAATTTAATGTATTTTTGTATTGCATTGTATTGTATCTTTGTTCCTAACCCAATTTAAAAAAAATGTATCTTTTTTCCAGAAACAAACGACGTCCAAACCGAGGACTCCGAACCGGAACCAGCAGACACCAAATGGGTAGAAACCCCGCACCACATGGCAGACCGACCACTACCCGTGCCAGTGGAGAATGAACCTTACTACATGGACATAGACAGGCTTGAAGCAGAGAACTTGCTGAAGGGACAGCCTGATGGGACCTATGTGCTGAGGCCGTCTAGTCAGGTGAGTTAAATTAAAATAAAAACAAATGAAATTATTTATCTATACTATTATAAAAAACCGGAACCGGCAGACACCAAATGGGTGGAAACCCCGCACCATAATTATAGCAGGTCGTCCACTACCCGTGCCAGTTGAGAATGAACCTTACTACATGGACATAGACAGGCTTGAAGCAGAGAACTTGCTGAAGGTACAGCCTGATGGGACCTATGTGCTGAGGCCGTCTAGTCAGGTGAGTTAAATAAAAAAAAAAACAAATTAAATTATTTATCTATACTATTATAAAAACCGGAACCAGCAGACACCAAATGGGTAGAAACCCCGCACCATAATTATAGCAGGTCGTCCACTACCCGTGCCAGTTGAGAATGAATCTTACTACATGGACATAGACAGGCTTGAAGCAGAGAACTTGCTGAAGGGACAGCCTGATGGGACCTATGTGCTGAGGCCGTCTAGTCAGGTGAGTTAAATTAAAATAAAAACAAATGAAATTATTTATCTATACTATTATAAAAACCGGAACCAGCAGACACCAAATGGGTAGAAACCCCGCACCATAATTATAGCAGGTCGTCCACTACCCGTGCCAGTTGAAAATGAACCTTACTACATGGACATAGACAGGTTTTGTGCTGAGGCCTTCTAGTCAGGTCAGTTAAAATATAAATAAAAACCGACTAAGTGCGTGTCGGACGAAAATCTATAAAATCGGCAAAAAAATCATGTCTGTTGTACCTATGGGAGCCCCCCTTACATATTTGTTTAATTTTTATTTAATATTAATTTTTTTTAGTGAATCTGTAACTAAATGTTCTGTGAATATTTCACTGTGCCGTTACCTGTTGTCTACCTGTTGCCGTTATCAATATCGACAAAAACGAGCAAAAAAAAAAATCACGTTGGTTGTATGAGCCCCCTTCAATATTTATTTAATTGTTTTTTACACACGTTTACCCCAACGGTTGTCGGTTCTACGCGATATGGCCGGCCCACTGCCACTTCTGCTTGATAATTCTTAGGCTCTTGCTAGACAGACGGACTGCATTTCAACTGCAATCCAACTGCAAATAGCAGTAAAGTTGCAGTTGAAATGCAGTTCGTCTGTCTAGAGCCTTAGAGCTATGTCGATAACTTTGGCTCTCAGTCGGATGTATTCGTTACGAACCCTATCCTTCAGAGAAACTATGAGACAAAGCATTATGATACATTTAATTTAAATATAGAAAGTAATGTAATATTAATTAATCAATCGTGATATTTGCAAAGAAACAATGTTATTTATAATTTATAAACCAAGTAAAAATAAACGAGAGAGAAAATTAAACGAGTTTATTATTATTTATTTATACTTTTTGCACGAAAAACATAACACAAAACTTATTCTAGAAAATTTAAACAAAGGCGAACTTAACCCTAAAAAGAGTTCTCTTCCAGCAAACCTTATTGGGAGAGAGAGACCAAGTGAAGAGAGAAGTGGGTACATGTATACGACATTATATTATTAGATCTCTGACATGACTGAATGAAATTACCGGGAAGCCCACATTATGTAGATTTTGTTAAGAGACTCAGATAGGTAGGGGATTAATATTCTTGTGTTCAAATATCGTTTATTTTTATACCCAATTACCTAAAACACAAAACAGGTAATAATTTCTTCATTATTATTTAAACTGTTTATTTGGTAGTTTACAATTTTCGCGATTATTGATTTGTACCTATGACTTACTTATATAGCACGCTGTCTTACGGAAACTTGTTTTTCCCAATCCGGTAGGGGCGCTGTAAGGCGCCAAATTTATGGAAAGAGACTTCTTTAATAATAACAAAGCACAACTGATTGATACTTAGGCCCTAGATAAAACCAAATAGGTTGGTATTGGTGGCAGAAAAATCATTAGATATAATATAACTCTACCAATCCCTGTATTTTCTAACAAAATACTCGCGCCACGTATCTTCCGTCGTCACATGGGATAATCACATGTAATCTCCCAATTTTTCGCGCAATGAATATTTCCAATAAAGGGAGGGAACCTTATATCCACAGCTACCTTTTAAAGGGCTATGAAAGGTTAATGGTTCCGCATAATTTTACGGTAGATTAGTTTTTAATAGAGCCCTTGGGTAGGTATAGGTACTGTAGGGTATGTATGTCAGTCTCGGAAATGTTTTCAGGGCGTAGCTTTTTGATGGCTGCAGGTTTGTAAAAATATTCTCTGCTTTTAATAAGGGCTTTAATGGTGTTCTGTTTTGATCAAAGTTTTGATTGATAGTCTTGCCTTCCAAGAGCGTTTTGGAGGTATACGTGTGTACACGTATACTCCAAAAGGGGGGGGGGTGAAATACGGTAAATTATATCGACAAATCACTATCCCTATTTTTTTCCTCTCCATGATAAAATGGCAGCCATTTGGTTTTCTTTGGCTCGAAGCACGGGTGCTTGTACTGATTAAGCTATAGCTACCCATGTAGGGGTCCTAGGAAGACGCTTCTTTATTTGGCTTATTTCAATTCGATCCTTCCTAAATCGATTAGTCTCACAATGACACATTTTGTTTGCAGGCAAACCATGCGTATACACTGAGCGTCTCGTGCGCGTGTTCCGTGCACAATGTCGGCGTGCGTCGGCGACCGGATGGACGACTTGCACTTGGCTTTGCGAGGAAAGGTAACCTACGTATTTATTGCGTACCCACATAGAAATCTATGTGTCAAATCGTTTATAAATCTACCTATTGAATCATTCTATCTATTAAAAAATCGCATCAAAATCCGTTGCATAGTTTTAAAGATCTAAGCAAACATAGGGATAGGGACAGCGGGAAGCAACTTTGTTTTGTACTATGTAGTGATACTTTGTGTCTCATACTATTTCTTCTAGGTGAACGAAGCTTCCCCGACGTGCCTTCTCTTTTGCGCCACCACAAACGTCGGAGGCTCCTGCTGGTGGCCCGCACAGGCGTCCTAGGTGCCACCACGCTGAACGAGAGCGCTCACTACTACCAAACTCCACGTAGCCTGCACTGACATACCCCTCCTCAGTAGAAAAATGGTTAAAAGAGTGCTCTAAAGTTGGCGCGCAGGCTGCGGTAGACAGCCGTACATTATGACGGTATAGAAGCCCGTGGGCTTCTATAGTTCTTACTCAGCCACGAACTTTCTCAAATATTTCGATCGCCGCAGACTGCTTAGTGGTAGTGCAATAGAAAACAGTTTTTATATAAATGGTTTATAACACAGTTGTCTGGTAGAGATCGCTCTTGAGCGATATCTTGTTTTTTTTTTTTTAAGTGTGCAATAAATTAATTATCCATCTATTAACTGTATTGGGAGAGTGTGCCTTCCAGAGCCACTACGCTCAATGACTTCTTTGCTGTGTCTGGTGGTTTGCCACTTTTATGCCAGTTGGACACTGGCATTTCATAGAAGATTTTATAAGCAAATGAATTACAATAATAATGAGCGGTAAAATTTGAAAAACCAATAAGATTTTTACCTCTTTAAATAATATATTTAATCATTTGTAATTAGATAAAGCAGATATTTATCTAGAATAATGTTTTGTATATGCATTTCCTGCAATAAAGCTCTTAAGTACTTATTTGTTTATGCAACCTTTGTTCACTGCATGCAGCTGGCGGTTCCAGCATTACAGGAATATTACAATTCAGAGGTTTTGAAGCACTAAAACTATAAAGTTTTTAGAGCTCCGGCCTTTTGCGAAATGTGGAACAATCTCGTTTCAGTTTTAAGAGAATTTTTAAGCAATTTTTGTTCGAGCTCTGAGCTCGGTAAATTCACTAAGTTATGATTATAAAGATTTTTTTATTTGCCAAATACAGCATAGTTTTTTTTTGTTAGCATAGTTTTTGACATTATGTCGGTGTTACATTCGTTACCCTTCTTAGTTAAATATCAAAAATATATTATTTCCTGTTTGATAGGGTCCATGATTACTTACAAAACTGTCCTTAATATCTTTGTCATGCAATAAAATACTGCAAAAATATTCTACGCCTGATAAAAACTGTTAGCAACAAGTACCTGTTGCAGCACGTTTCTCGTTAGGAGCTTAATTTAAAAGCTTAACAAATTTACTTGTCTTGCTATCTAACGCTTTCGAGGCTTGCGCCTCCAGTATAATAACGGATTCAGAGTGCTACTGGGTGGGACTGACCCACTTCTGTATCGCGTTGGGCATGCGGAATCTCGCCTCACTATTTTGCCTGGGAGAAATAGCTGTCGGCGATAAGGCCGCCTATTGTACTATTCGTGTGTAATATTTACATACTTAAGAATTTTATAAGTTGTTATTTTGTTATGTCTTAAGTGCAATAAAGTGTTCATTCATTCATTCAATCTCGCGTTGACAACTTTTACGCAATCACCCGCAACAGAACAGCGTCCCTGATGCGCTGGGTGAGGGGCGGTAGCAACCGTAGCTATCTGAAACGTATATCTGGAAGGCTGGATACGAAATGCGCTTTCATGGAGCACTGGACGTATACATACGTAGTGGCAAGCATTTGGGTAGGCACATTGTCTCTTTTGAGATTTAAAGTTTTTTAATTCTGTATACCTATGTACCTTCAATTCAGTTGAAATCTGCGACGCCGGGAACGACAGGGATTGACCTCAAATGAGCATAAGATGAAAGGAAGCCTATGCCAAGCAGTAAAAAAATAGTTTGTTACTACATCTAAACAGAACTAAAGTTAGTACAGAATTGGTATGGTTTAAGTAGAGATAACTAATATAATATATTCATACTCGTAAGTGCTAATGATTTAGGCTGGGTCTGTCTGTATCATGGAAACCAAACTATTAACAGGTACGGAGTAAAAATAGAAAATAGGGTGGGTGACATAAGTAAGGGGCTGTTATGATGATGACTAATTAATGTAGATCTTCATGTACCCTTATCAAGCTGAAATTAAGCGGTTTTTCTTTTTGGTACTATATACCGATATACCGTTAGCTAGATGGTAACCAAGTGAAGAGGCAATCATAGCTTAAGCTACCAACAATAATCAGATTCTCAACGACTGTAGCGCAGTGATATTTTTCATCTGCAAATATTATACAAGGAGATACAAGGCTCTTTTAGATCTTGCAAGGCTGTTAATTTATCATACCTAATTATTTTTCTTCTTTGTTACCATAATGTCTCATTTCTCTCGGGGCTGTGTAGCCAACTCTGTCATGAAAGATTGTTTTTATTATGTCTTTGTTTTGGCGGAATAATGCAATGATTAAACGCGAAGGCATTGATCCCTATTCCGCTCTGATTAGCTTTCCCGCCTCATTTCCCCCCTGGCCGTCTACTGTGATGGGACGGACTCAGGATCCGAATTATTAGGGTTCCGTCTACATAAGAAACGAACTTTGTGCATAAAGCGGATACACAATAGTAAATAAGAACCTACATAATTATTTAAAGTCGTCCCTTTTTTGTTTTCTTGTCGTGAATCGAAAACTATACGTTGGCGCCGTCATTGTTTCGATTAACATTTCAGTATCCTTGATCATAGAAGAGTAACGCTACTAATTAACAGTGAACTTTGCAAAGAAAAAGAAAAAAGGTAATTTTACAAAATTTTAACCGGCTTCTTAAGAAGTTGTAACAGCTACTTCTGTGAACATCTTCGACAACAGACTCGACCACTCACTACAAACGCACAATCTGACCAGAATCTAAGAGACAAACTAGTGTAGTGTTTTTAAAAATGTTCAAACTTTAAAAACACTGTGATATAGACATACATATAATCTCTCAGCTGCTTGTCTATAATCCGTAATAATTTATTGACATTGCGATCCCTAACACGTACAACCTGCAAAACACCATCGTAGAGAAACTAACAAAATCCGTAGTCCTGAAAAACTCATAACTCGTATGTCATCATCATCAGCCTATATTAGTCCACTGCTGGACATAGGCTTCCCCCAATGAGCCCCATAGCACCCTGTCTTCAGCTTGACGCATCCAGCATCTACCTGTCGTATTTCGCAGGTCGGAAGGCGTCCTACACTACCTTTACCGAGTACTCGAATAACTCGTATGTGGCGCCTTCAAAAGGTATTCGTTGTCATCAACGTTTCATCAAAGCCTACTTTTTCGTTAATTTGTCACGTACCTATACTGAATGACACAAAGCGTGTATGCAAATAACTAAGCAAGTACCTACACAATCAAAATCTTGCGTGTCATCTAATTTAATTCAAACTTTATTTTCTTTGTAAACTTTGTCGCAAAATTACGAACACCTACATTCTGTCTTATTTCGTATCCAATCAAGAGTTTAAAATAACCTGATTGTTCAATTCGTCCCTGTCGCGCACAAAGACATTCCTAATTAGTAATTGAAGGCGTTGGAATCCGCCCTGGTTGCGGCCCTGGATCACTGAGTTTGAAAATCGATGAATTCTGATCTTTAGTGCATTGTAATAAGGTAGAAAATGATATGGCAGTGCATAAGGTGTAGAAACGTGGGAATTGATTTAGAATATGAATATTGTTTACAATATAATATAGGTAGGTAAGAAATAACAAGTTAGAGAATTTACAAACTAGCAATTTAGAGCAAATGCGTGAAATTCCGATAGTAACTACAAAGCTCTTATAGCTATGACCGATCTCCTTCAAGCAACATTAGAAACCTTGAAAATGAGAAATTCCGGTAGTACAAAGGTCGGTCTTATAGCTATGACCGATCTCTTTCAAGCAACATGAGAGACCTTAGTCACTAAAATTTACCAATACACGTCATGTCATTATTGTGTCCGAGAAATTCCGGTAGTACAAAGGTCAGTCTTATAGCTATGACCGATCTCTTCCAAGCAACTTAAGAAAACCTTCTCTAAATTATTGTGTTTGTTTGGGACTTTGCTAAAAGTGAATTTGTAGTAAAGCTAGGTACTTTGTAGATATTCTATGCCATTTCGTCCCTAACTGAGCTATTCTATACCTGGTATTCAAATTCAAGGAAAACAATTAAGAAGGCATTAGTTAAATAGAGGTAAAGGTATCTTTTCTTGTTACGAAAGCGTTTCGATTCGTAGCTTTTTTCAACGTTCTATTTGCAAGAAACTTGTAATACCATTTATGAATTACTAGTCAACTAGGAGAGGGGTGTCCTCAAGGCATACCCTCTAAGCGATAAGGCCGACCATTGCATTTGTCGCATTAAATGTCTTTTGTAATGATCTAGTAAAGTAAAGTAACAATTTTATTTTATTTTGTCAGAACAGAGACTCTTTTAAATTAAAGTTAGATTAACAGAGGAACTGACAAAATCGGTCTTCAGGATGGAGACTGATCTGGTGTACAATAAAGTATTTTTGTATTGTATTGTGTTGTGTTGCGTTCCGTTGCGTTGCGTTGCGTTGCGTTGTGTTGTACGAGTGATCACCGAGGGGGAAGGGGGATGTAAAAAAATTTGATAAATAAAAATAAAAAAAAGGAATAATCCAATAATCCTTGAAAAAGTCTATTTTGATGTAATGAATCTTGGGCCACAACAGCCAGTCAGCGCATGACATTATAGTGCACAAGTGTGTGAATAAACACAGGTGCACCTGGTGCACCTGTGTTTCTCTCTCGTTTCTCTCTATCTCTCTATTCCCTTATGCTTATTATACGATCTTTTTTGAAGTGGGTTTTGAGACTTGACCTTTCCTGATCTCTACATGCCTTATTCAAATTTATGTAATTTGTACTTATTTTAATTTACGAGAAACTGATAATACCTTACTTTAGCTTAACATAGAGTTAACCATATAAAACCATGGAATTAGCAAGCTGAAGTGGCAGTGGGCCGGCCATATCTCGCGAAGAACCGACAGCTATTGGGGCGAACGTGTTCTTGAGTGGAGACCACGACTCGGTAAACGTACACTACGTTTACCGGATGCCCTCCGACCAGGTGGGATGACGACCTGCGGTAGATGCTGGATGCGGCAAGCTGAAGACAGGGCGCTATGGCGCCCATTTGCATGGAGGCCTATGTCCAACAGTGGACTGTTATAGGCTGATGATGATGAAAGTTAACCATTCTTATTGTGTATTTCGTTTTCAATATTTTCTTTTAATTTCATTTGAGGTGTGCAAAGAATACTTCAACCTCGTGTCGACGACGAGTTTCAAATAAAATCCTTCTCAAGACATCAAAAGGTTCTCGTAATTAACTATTATTGCATTATTCATTTTCCATCATCATGGACACCGCGGTTATTTTGGCGGGAAAAACTCAATCTAACTTGGGCGGTAAGGAGTTTACGAACCTCGAGGTTTAATAAATGAACGGCAGTTAATTTAAACCAGGCGGTAAAGCTGAACTCGTAGGTTAGGTACCGGTCCGAACCGCATTTGCCGGTTTTGCCGCAGTCATCGCATTTCTTAAATCTTAATAATATATTAAACTAGTTGTTCCCCGTGGTATCATCTACGTTGAATTCAAATTTCACATTTCTAGGGTATTTTATCTTAAAGGTATTTTTATTTTTTCTTGTTCAGTAGTTTTTTGTGTATGAACCACCTCTTTCCCCTAAGTCTGATAAAAGTGTCCTATAACCTATTTCAGGAAATTTTAACCTGTGTGCCGATTTTCAAGCAATTCCGCTAAGTACTTTTGCGTTAAAGATCAATACCAACAATCAAGACGATGGGTTGCTTAGTTTGGACAAACATACACACTTTTGCAATTATAATATCCTTCAGGTGTTGGTATTTTATTTCCAAAGGTTTTGCATGATACTGAAACTGATATACTGAATACATTATTTACTTCAAGTTAATAACCTATACACTAGCCAAACTCGGTGTGGAATGTTTGTAAGCGAACCACCTCCATCAACTTTGATAATTAAGGCCCGTATTATGAAACTATGCTCAGTCATCAATCCATGCTTGAGTAATGCTTTTGCCATATAAAAGCGATAACTGAGCAAGCTTTGATACGGGCTTGAGACTAGCAAGACAAAAGATAAGATATTCTTGTATTAACTGTACGTTCCTAGTTTCATCTAAATCCGATTTCAGTGCCTAAAACCACGCTCTAGTTTAGAGTCCAACTAAAACTTACTAACATAATAAAATAATGTATCTAGGAAGCCGATTAGAACTAAACCGCGCAGATTAAGGTCTCATACATTTATACCACACCACTGCCGTACAGCAAACGCACGGATCCTACTCCGCACTGACATTACGCTGTCTACGCACGGATAAGAAGTAAGTAAATCATTTATTTGATACATAAAACACACGCATACAATAGGCTTAATCATAACAAGTAAAAAATTAAAACAAAACATAATTATTAAAACTTATAATACCTATTTATAATATTTATTATAATAAAATGTTGATATGAATAATTAATTATGTATTGGTAAAATTACCAAAAAAAGAATTATAAAGTTATTTATAAGAAACCCCTGTAAACTCCTGTGTGTATGATTTGTAATTCGTTGTGTATTTTTTCGTTACTTGTATTATTATGTTTGACAAATAAGAATATTCTTATCAATAAATTACTGAACTGAACTGAACTAAAAATGCGTGTGTGTTGCAGTGTCAAATGGGTAATAGCTCAGTGATAATATTGCTCTATGAGCAAACACTGATTTTCAGCTATCACCTTCAAGGTGACGAGATAAGGCGCGGTGTTTCTCTTATTATGTTATCGCTGTGAAATATAAGTATTTGTATTTATTTGTTACTATTTATATCAAAAAAGTAGCTCAATTTTTAGGAAAAACTTAATATAATAGAAGAAGGTGGATATCTAAAAATGAAGAGCCTATTTTTGTTCCGTGCGGGACCGGTGCGGTATAAATAAGCTACAACCTTAATGGTCCTCCAGTGGCGAGAGACGAAGCTCTATAACAATGGGAATAAGAACGAAATTCCCTTGCGAGTCCCGAGATTTTAGTGGCGGCTACCGTTAGTGGCCATAGATTGGAATCTACGTGTTTATTGCTACATGCGTTGTGCGATAGTAGGTAATGTGGCTGTAACTTGTACTTAGCCACTCAACAGGGCCGTTACGGCTTAGTGGAGGGTAGATGGGTTTTGATTCGGAATGTTCCAATCCTGTGTGCGTAGCGAATTTTTGTTAACACTCGTGTGAGATACTACTTGTAATTAAAGGGATTACGCCGAAGCTACCCACACGTCACGCTAGACGGCGCTAGACGGTCGGCGCGTGCGGTGGTCTCGAGTGCGATCACAAATTATATTCCTGAGTTTCTGTTCCCGGTCCCACCCTTGAGGGTGTGACTGAACCCCACATTGGCGACGAAGGATAAAACAGTATGTACCTAGTTACCTAATCAAAACCCCAAAAAGTTTCCCCACCAACTTATTAAAAAGGAAGGGTAGATGCGTTGCGTGGTTGAGGCAATTTTGATGACAAAAGTTTTGTTTAGATCACAGTACGTAGTAAGCTTCAACCGTACCCGAACATGTTCGAACTTGAATATCTACTCGCTCACTATTTGCCTACGATGACGCATTCTACCCCAACTTTTGCAGTTTCTCGTGGTGGTTATTACAATGTATAGATGTACCTACTTATCTAAACATTGATCGAAGGGTAACTAAATTGACATTTATGTCAAAGAGATAAGGCATAATTTACCTGTTCATAGCAACTATTTACTAATTGTAAAATTACTTATGACGTAATAAGTATAAACTGTACCATTGCTATGAACCAACTCCATGGAATGGACACAAGTTTTTACAAGCCTTTATATTGTTCCACAATGAGTCAATAACAACTTTGGGTCAATTCTTCAGATCTACATACAATGTAATGATGACATTATGATTGTATGTTATGTACCTACCCTAAGTTGCCTGGTTCCTACTCATTGCTATTGTGCCACGTATTATGAAATACGTTATTTTGCCATATTCCAAAGATTGATAAGGAAAATTAAAAATATTACTAAGATATATATTGTTCCACAATGAGTCAATAACAACTTTGGGCCAATTCTTCAGATATACATACAATGTAATGATGACATTATGATTGTATGTTATGTACCTGCCCTAAGTTGCCTGGTTCCTACTCATTGCTATTGTGCCACGTATTACTTTGCCATATTCCAAAGATTGATAAGGAAAATTAAAAATATTACTAAGGTACGTAGGTACCTACCTGCCTAATCTAGTGGTTCTACTCATTGAAAATTGCCTAACAAGGTTTTGCTACTTTGCCGTAATCTAGAACTGTAGAAAGTTAATTATTATTAACTCATTTATTATCAGATTTTCAATCCATATACAAACTTAAAAATAAAAACATACAAAATTAAAAATAAATGTCATTAAAATAAATCAGTCATAAAATCAAATAAAATTAAATAAAAAATAGAATAATATAACTAAGGGAAAAAATAATAATAATAATAATATTAATAAAAACACAAAATGAAAACTTACTAACCTAATAGGACATTTATATGGATATCGACCCCATCAATATTTTCATCCATTTGTATTGGATGGGACAGTCCAGACGTGAAACAATCATTTTCAGGATGCCGTTGCTAAGACTGATCAAAATATCTAGGGCGTAGGTGCTGATAGTACACCTACCTAAAAAGTAGTTAGGCATTTCAGGTGATAGCATCACCGAATCCTGTCTCATTCATTACTGATCGTCCCAAATGGCTCAGTTATCCATTCTGGAACTATTGGACTGTGAAGAAGATCTGTCTTCATTGGGATCGCGTTGGGAAAAGTGGAAAAGGGCTCTAGAAATCTCTTTGTTAGCTATAGGTATAGAAGATACTATAAAACAACGAGCTACTTTACTAAACTCAGTCGGGCTAAAATTACAAGAAATACATAGTTATATTACAATATTCCACGTACGCCCACGTTGAAACTCAAGATAAGTCTTGATGGCATCAAAGTAGCAAATGCAATTTTTCAAATGAGAATGAGAACCTAGTAGACCAAACAACCGAAAAATGTATCTCGGCAAAGCTATGTAAAATTATTCTATTGATGGGTGATACTGTTGACATAGAAAAATTGAACCTAACAGAAGCGAACGCGCTTGAAGTCGTCTAAAGGCAAATTAACAGTTTTGAAGGTCAATCAATGGATAGCAACACTCACAAAATTGAGATCAAAAATAAAGGGTCAGAAAGAAGCAATGAAACTGATTGCAATAGGTGTGGTAGCAAAAATCACAATTCTGATTCGAAAGCTTGCCCCGCGTTAGATAAAACATGTAGGAAATGTGGCTATCGAGGACATTTCCAAAGGCACTGTCCCATTAGACCCTCCAAAAGGAAAAATACCTTGGTTTCACCCGAAAACAAAAAACAAAACTTAGCACTGCAAAGGCAAAATGCTCATTGATTCTGGAAGTATGTGCAACATTATAACTAATGAAGTTCGGGAACTTTAAAAAATCGCGAGCATTCATTACGAATTAAAACAAAGTTCTTATGGCGTATGGCTCAAAAGAACCATTACAAATTATGGGTTAATTTGATGCATCGGTTCAAATTGGATCAAATTACCAAACTGCAACATTCTATGTGAGAGAAATGGTAAACGAAATTTAGATAGTCAGATAGTCATTTTATTAGTAAAATAATTTACATACTAAAAATTAATTATGTATAGAAAAAATTATAAGCTATACTATGGTAAAATAGTATTAGTAATATAATAACTAATAATTCACAATAAAAAAATCATAATGTTCTGTCGAGAAAACCCTCGACTTTGTAGTACGCCCTCTCGATGAGCCAACGGTTGTAGATAGCAGGTCGCAGCACATGAGTCAGCCTGCCAGATTTGGCCAACCTGTGCTGTACTGCGGCGAGCTTGTCAGCCCCGCGGGTCCTGTACCTGTGTGTGTCCGTATCCACGTGTTGCGAATGCTCCATAGTTTGCCCGCATGTACATTGCAACTTGGTATATGACGTATGTATTATTATGTTTGACATATAAGAATATTCTTATTAATAAATGAACTGTATTGACAATACCTGGCCGCGTGAGTATTCCCTTTACCGGGTAAAGAGACATCACTGGCTTTGGATGTCTTGAAACGAGGCGTGAGTATTAACACCGTCACAAACGATTCTAATTTCCCTAAATTTAACGACATTGCATTGGATAACTATTGATTCATAACGATTGGTTACTAACTTAAACCCGACGGTGATGTAAGACAACGTTTTGATTCTAATAAAGTGATAGAAAATGATCTATCATGATAAACAAATCCAGTTACTTGTTCATGCACTGTCAGCGAATGGCATTAAGCCTTTAGACAAATATACTGACGGGATAAAATCGAGCCTAAGTCGTTCAGATCTTTTTAGGACTAGTAACTTACATCGGCAAATGAATCCCAAATCTAGCGACTCTAACCTAGGGTAGGTAAGAGTTGACAATCAGACAAGTACTTCGACAGAAGCTCCATTCGCATGAGATACTTCAAGTTATTGGGGCAGTAAGCAACAGACTGCGTTTAAAGCAATATAGCACAAACTTGGAGATTTTAAAACCCTGGGCTATTATGGCCCAAGCGATAAAAACGTAATAGCTGATACAAACCCTGTTGGACTTGGAGCTATCTTAATTTAGATTGACAGTAATGGACATCGTTTAATTGCTTATGGAAACAAAAGTTTAACAGATGCAGAGAAGCGCTACTGCCAGACAGAAATAGAAGCCTAGCTCTGGTATGGTCCATTGAACATTTCAGGATATAACCTCTAGAAGTCATATTTGGCCTACGATCGAAACCAAGCGCCAGAATTGAGCGGTGGGCTTTACGCCTCTAAGGCTTAACGATATACCGTCCTGGGAAAATAATCTGGCTGATCCTTTATCTAGACTATGTGAAAGTAGAAGCACACAACCATTCGAAGAAGACTGTTGGGCGAATCATATAGTAGAATATGCTGGACCAGCCGCGGTGACTCAATGAAATAAAGTCGGCCGTACTTGAAGATCCGGAAATAAAATATGTTTTGAATGGACTGTTTCAAAATAATTAAGATATTAGTAACAATTACTAAAAAGTGTTTCAACAAGAACTTAGACCATACGAAGACATTCTGTTGAGAGGTACCAACATTGTGGTTCCTGTACAATAACGGGACAGAATTTTAGCAGCTGAACGAAGGCCGTCGTGGAGTAGTTGGCATGACATCCAGACTGAGGACTAAGTTTGGTGGTCTAAATCGATTGAGATGTAGAATCATGTGCTAGCTGCAGAGGTTGCATTACCTTACCTTAGTATAAGGACCGAGTCCACCAAGTTTAATGAAGAGACGCTAACATCCATCACAACCCTGGGTTGATATCGCTAAGAATTTTCTTGGTCTACTACCAAGTAACCACTACCTGCTGGTAGTTATTGATTATTTCAATAGATATACAGAAATAATAATCATGGAAACTATAACGACAAAAGACCTGACGTCAGAGTTAAAGAAAAAATTTCAAGACTGGGAATTCCTGCCAACATCACTGCCGATAATGGGAGACAATTTGCATTGGATGAGGTTAAATCATTTTGTCTAACTAGCGATTAAGCCGTATAATACTATTTCGTTTTGGCCACAGCAGAATGGAGAAGTGGATTGTCAGAACTCATAACAAGGCAATGACCGGAAAAGCTACCTTCTAGAATATTTAAATATGTATAATAGCACTCCACACAGAACAATCGGAAAATTCCAATCCGAACTTTGCTTAAACAGGCCGTTTAGAGACTAAATTCCGTCTGGCACTGATTTGGAAAATAAGAAAACAGAAGGCAAAGCTTGTGATATGAAAGAAGATTGTCATGAAAGAAGAAGGGAAAATACACGAAGATAGAAAAGAAAAGCAAAAGAACCTGAATAACATAAGTGTTATAGAGAAACGTAATACACTTGAAAATAGTTGAAGGTTGAAAGAATTGGAAAGGCCTTAATGATGATGATGATGATGATAATAGTAACTACAAAGAAGAAGCCGAAGAAGAGATGAATTTGTCTGATTAAATATAAGGCTATTTTAACTTAGTTCTTTGAATTTGGAAGATTGTCTTTGAGAATAGAGTTAGAAATTTTAGTTTATTTCGTAGCGATTTGTTTTAGTTTGGAACATAACTTGTCATAAGAATTGTTAATGCTTCATTCATTTTTGTAAAAGGAAGAGATGTGAGATACTACTTGTAATTAAAGGGATTACGCCGAAGCTACCCACACGTCACGCTAGACGGCGCTAGACGGTCGGCGCGTGCGGTGGTCTCGAGTGCGATCACAAATTATATTCCTGAGTTTCTGTTCCCGGTCCCACCCTTGAGGGTGTGACTGAACCCCACAACTCGCATTTAGAATAGAGATCGTTTTTAAAAGGCTGATTTTAGTAGCTTAGCTTGTTTATGTATTTGATAAAAATTGTGCTGTCGTTTTAGCTACAAAATCACGCTAAATTAATTTGATTTTCTTAGGCTTTGATCTCTTGGTTGGGACGCAATACGCTGCGGTATGCGGCACAAAACGTATCGTTTGACGCAACGTCGGCGTCGTCTCTCTGTGCGGAGAGGGAGAAGTAGTTAAGTATTTCATTTTCACTCTTTCTGCAGCGTTATAGCTAGGTAAGGTACTTGACAACGCTGACGATGACGACGCGACGACAACGATGCCGCGTTATGCGTTATCCCCTCCTCAACATCACCACACTGGCTTCTCACCGTTGATGCGGACTTCTACGGAACATAATAAAATATCACTCTAGACGTTTTTCCTATGCCTATTTTGTGTCCGGCATCGCATACTGCAGCGTACTGCGTTTTGATCAAGAGACCAAGGCTAAACCACTAAAGCTTCGTGTCCCTGACGGACCTTCGACTGCGTCATCATTGATTCATCATTGATTTCTTTCCGGCCCTGGCACAGAGAGGGGCCTCGAGGCTTCGCCTCATTACCCCAGCGTCAACTCGAGGGGTGACGACCCCTCGGTCCTTGGGTTTTGTGGGAATCTTTTCTTTCCCTTATTCTCAATGTTTTTTTTTGGCATCATTCCGTTTATAATATTTTTTTAAATAAACCCAAGGACTCTATGGTGGTTCCGCAGGGATCAGGTCCCGCGGAAGGGGTTGCCATGGGCGGTCGTCTTCCTGGGGCCGGGGTTGGGGCGGAACCACCATAGAGTCCTTGGGTTGTTTGGTTCTTCACGTTCACCGACACGGTGCTCGTGGTGCCCGTTGTCGCGTCTGATTAGACTTTCTATCATATGTATGGGATTTATATTTTCCAACTAATTTCGTCTCACTGTGCACTGCTGTCAAATGCCTCATAACGTGAACCCATATGGACAGCGGGTTTTGTCCGAAAGGTGTCATTTTCAGGAAGTTCATTGGGCGTTTCTATGTTTATCTGAAAGGCATTATTAATATGGGCCCTAATTAAATTACTTTTTGTACACTTTCTTTGTAGCCTGAAATAGAGTTTATTATTGTAAAAAAATCTAACCTCCTTTTTTGAAGTCAGTTAAAAGAATAAATGAAATAAAAATATCAAAATACTCACTAATGTTGCTTGCTACTCTGTCATAATGATGAATACATACCAATTACTGTTGATAATAATCAATGCTTACCAACTACTATTGATAATCAATGCTTACCAATGACTGTTGATAATCATTGTTCACCCTCTCCTCACCTACAAGTCTACAACGTTAGCATTCACGGTAAACGAATTAGCGAGGCCATTCGCAGCGAGAATCAAGTGCTAATACAATACGGGATACGGGTGCGCCTGCTTTACTGCCGCTTTACTGCTAGAGACGGGACGATGGGTCTGTTGCAAGAATGAGACTGGGCGGGATAATGAGACAATAATGGTGCGAATCAAGTGCTAATTAAAAAAAACAAATCAACAACGTTCATATATTTTCATCGTAAACGAATTAGCGAGGAGTTGGGGACTGAGTTTCAAGACTGGGCTTAAACAAACGAGGCCAGTTGGCAGTGAGAATCTAGTGATAACACAAGGGGGCGCCTGCTTACATTCTGCGACTATTTTACAATGGGACTTCAAGACTGGAAGGCAGAATAAGGCCGTGCATTAAAAAAAACCCTGCAATCTGATCTCAATTTCAAACACATTAAAACATTATATTGTGGTTCAAAAAAACCGAATCCTTAGAGAATTTTATTGAATGAATCCTTGAATGAATTTGATTGTCGATAAAGTGAGAAAAAAAACTATTTATATATGGGGTTTTGATCTTATGTTCACTACAAGAGCTAATAACTTCAGGATGAAGTCTTAATCTTACCTCGGTCTTGAAATTTCAGCCTTTGTCTTCCATCTGCGGTCTTGTTTTAGCCCATCCCTACTGATCCAATTGTAAGTCAGCACGCATTCGTGTTTTATGTCCGTCGATGGAATATTCGGAATTGGGATCCGGAAGCCTTTCATATTCAATCTTTTTGAGAAATAGATAAATACATAATGATTCTCGCCAACACTATTTTCGGTAACTTAATTTAAAGCCCTGATTTTTAGAGTACCTTATTCAAATATGCATTATTTCAATTTCATTTATTAAATAGGCATTCCACAGTGCACTTAGAATAGTGAAATATATAATAGTATCAGTATCTTTTTATTTATAAACTAGATTGTGTATCATCATCATCATCATCAGCCTATAGCAGTCCACTGCTGCATAGGCCTCCCCCAATGAGCGCCATAGCGCCCTGTCCTCAGCTTGCCGCATCCAGCGTCTACCTGCAGTCTTTCGCAGGTCGTCATCCCACCTGGTCGGAGGGCGTCCTACACTACGTTTACCGAGTCGTGGTCTCCACTCAAGAACACGATAACACACACAAGAACACGAGATTGTGTATAACTTATCAACTTTTGAAAAACTAAACTACCTATGTTGGAACGGGCTTTGTTTTAGAGTTTTTTTTCTTCGTATATTATTTATTGCAGCCCAAAGTTGGGCTAAAATCAGTGTTGAATAAATAAATAAATAATTATGCTTGACAATTCATACAGCATAATCTAGCTAGCCCCATGGTAAGCAGAGCTTGTGTTATGGGTACTAGATAACTTATATACATAATACAATACAATACATAGATAGATATTTTTATTATACATAGAAAATGACCAGAACAACCGGAACAAATATCTGCAGATCGTACACAATTGTTCCGAGGCGGGAATCGAACCCTCCTGCGTCGCAGGCGGACCTTCGCCCACCGCGCCACATCGGTCGTCAAAAAGTCGAATTACGAAAGTTGTAGCTCGTACTTTTTTCAAATGTATAGTTACTTTTTATGGTTTTAGGTATATACAAAGATAGATTAATGACGAGGTAATTAGATATTAGGGAAAGGCGTCATGACTCTTGAAAATCTACCAACTTACAGATAAGCAAATCAAATGTACTAGACACATAAGTTATGAACATACTAGTGGTTTCTTCTCACTTCTTCCACTGGTGGACAAAAAATTGAAGTGAACTATAAAATAATTTAATTGATAATAATGAATAGTATAAATATGACCTGTCTAAGTGCTTATTTGTAAGCTTAAAGAAATAAAAACTTTTCATTTTCATTTTTCATTTTCTTGACTTTTTTGGCACTTAACTTAGGTCTTAGGTCGGTTCTTGATAATTGTGTTTTATTCTGTTTAATGTTTTGTATTATTTTTATCACTAGTTTAAGTACGAGCACTTTATGGTTTCCCATAAAGTGCGGTTTTTTTGTCACAATGTTGTTAGTGTTCACACATAAATAGCTTATTTAGATTTTAATAGTGAATACCTATTATTAACTCTCTGTTGTGATTTATAATTATAATAGACATTAGTGTAGCTGATGGTGTTCCGAAATAAATAAACTACTATTATTATTATTTATTTTAAGCCGTTACTGTCCCACTGCTGGGCAAAGGCCTCCCTTTTCTCCTTCCACTCCTCGCGATCCAACGCTGCAACAGGCCATGATGGAAGATGTACCTCGAGCTCGTCGCGCCATCTCATCCTGGGCCTTCCACGTCGACTCTTAGCGTTGGGTGGGCTCCACTCTGTGGTGGAAAAAAATAAATAAATATTATCTTTAGTTTTGGATGGACATCAAGCAGTGTAGTATTTAGCCTTCCAAGTTTGTATAGGAAGATGAGCGACTTGATTAACTTAAAGCTGTTATATATCCACTGAGGCCACTGTAAGCAAAGTTGAAAACAAACTACTTTACGGAAGGCGGGTTCAAATACATTCGTATTACGGCAGAAGTTGTTCAAAGAGATAAGTTAAATTGATATTCAGACGGACGGAGTTGGGTTACATTTTTTAGTTCATCTTCAAGCTTGGAGCGAAGTTTACGAAGCTGATTGAAAGATTTTGTATTCGTTAGCAGGTTTGGCTAACTTATGAAACATTTTATAAGTAAATCGTTTTCAAGACCAAGTTTGTAAACTTCGTAGTTTTCAAGATCAAGGTTAGCCGACATGCGCTGGGGTAAACGTGCTCTTGAGTGGAGACCGCGACTCGGCAAACGTAGTGTAGGATGCCCTCCGGCCAGGTGGGATGACGACATGCGACAGACAGGCATGCTGAAGACAGGGCGCTATAGCGCTTATTAGGGGAGGAGTATGTCCAGCTGTGGACTATTAAAGGTTGATGATGATGTTGAATATCCTACACTACGTTTGCCGAGTTGCGGTCTGGAGACTGCGACTCGACCAACATAGTGTGTGTGTGTTTTAACCGCTGGGTTAAAAGTGTTCTTCAGTGGACTCAAGAATACTTCTACGTTATATAGGTATACATACATAATGTATTCGTCAAACTACTATAGTTAGAACAGTGGAAATACTGGTACCAAGTGAAGTGCCAAAGACAGAAGTCGTGCTAAGTCGGTTTTGGCAATAATGATCCGTTCGGAAGAGTTGGCCATTGCTCAAACTACTGTTGGACTTTCTTTGACCCTTTTCTGGCGGGTTGTTTGTAAACGTGGTCCTTTATTTTTTACTGTGATAAAGTCTGAAAAAAGATTCAGATTAGACCAGTGCAGACCAACGAGTTAAGGATGATTCACGCTACACCGTGTCGCGAACGGGCCGTGCCCCGGCCGGGGCACTAAACAATACCCACCGACATTTCAACGCCGCCGCCGTGCCCCGGCCGAGCCACGGTCAGGCATGAACCACTTCATACAAAAAGCATACCATAATGTTTGACCGTGCCCCGGCCGGGACCGGCCGAGTGATTATGTAACTCGCGACCGGTTTGCGACAGGCGTAAATTAAGCAATCAGTGCTGTCAAACGTCAATTTTGTATTAGTTTGACACCAGCTACAACGTCAAAATTGGTCAAAATTGGCGTTTGACAGCACTGATTGCTTAATTTACGCCTGTCGCAAACCGGTCGCTAGTTAACATAATCACCCGGCCGATCATACAACCTCCTCCTGAATTAGGTAAAGAATCAAATCACCCGTCGGTCGCGACACGGTGTAGCGTGAATCATCCTTTATTCAACCTTTTGTTCATGCAATCGTTTCAAACTGCTACAAGCGTGGTCAGATGTTTACTTTTACAAGATTTTTTGTACAATCCGCGTTTGAATTGTATCTAACAGTATTATTACTTACTCATATGTGTAAAACATATTTGACAAGGTACCTATCGTTAGGACTACCTTAATTATAGATGATGATTCTTTGTTAATTGCAACTGTGTCAGATTGGACACTTTTCTGCCAGTGTCAAGTAATGGAAACAATTGTAAAATCAATGAGTTAGTAGATTGATTGATATATACACCAGAGTTTAGTTCGTTATCTAGCAGGGTGTACCACGTGCAGGTTAGGTTGGCTTGGGAGACGATATCGCACGATATACGTCAGAAGAGGGATATGTTGGAGTCCCCCTTACACCCCGAACTACGTTAAAGGTGTCTATGAAATATTTCATTCTTTCATTCGTTCTCCATTCACTCACCTGTCAAAAATTAGGGAAAGTCATAGTCGTGCTTATACCAACAAAAAAATTGCGCGAGGACGGGGTCTAATTCACATGCCTTCCCTGTTTTCGTTGACATTTTCTTTTGGACCTATTAAGCCCCTTTTATGAATAACCAGGCAGCCGATTTGGGTCGTAGACAAAGATGTTAAGTATGTCATTTTCTTTATAGCCTTTTTCTTGTGTTTTCTAATTTTCTTCTATCGACCTATATTGGTGAAGGTATTTCTTTGTAATTATGTAGGTTTGTATATCTATATATATAAAAGAAAGTCGTGTTTGTTACAACACGTATAACTCGAGAACGGCTGGACCGATTTAGCTGAAAATTGGTGGAGAGGTAGCTTAGAACCAGGAGTCTAACATAGGATATTTTTATTATTTATATATTATATTATATGTTTTGTATGTACCTACCTGTTTAAAATAATTGTGAAGTGATTTGGTCATTCGTAACAAAAGATCTTTTCAAGATATTTTTGGGTACAAGCTAGGTACCTAATGCATTCGTTCATAATGCTGTATAAATGTCATCAATGTGATTTACACCATTATTGTTCTGAACCAAGTGCGGGAGGGGGGGGGGGGGGGAGGGGGACCACCAGTAATATATGTATAAGCAAGTTTTGTATTGGAAACGAAATGAATTTTGTTTTTCTTTTTTTGTATTTTTGTTGTGTCTACTATTAGCAAGCTGAAGTGGCAGTGGGCCGGCCATATCTCGCGAAGAACCGACGGCCGCTGGGGCAAACGTGTTCTTGAGTGGAGACCACGACTCGGTAAACCTAGTCGGACGCCCTCCGACCAGGTGGGATGACGACGACCTGCGAAAGGTAGATGCTGGATGCGTCAAGCTGAAGACAGGGCGCTATGGCGTTCATTGGGATATGTCCAGCGGTGGACTAATAGAGGCTGATGATGATGATGATAGTGATGTGTCGCTCTAAGGCGCGGTGTAAAGTTGCACAAGTGACCCACTAATCACACTTATCAGGTCAGTAACCACTTAACCAGTAAGAGTCAAGGCTGCGCTCGAGCTTAGCTACATATGTTTTTTTTTTCAAATTCTTGTTCCTTTATCAATCAGAGACATTATGTATCCATATTTTATTTTGATGATAATATAAAATGCTGGACACATTCACACAGCATTATCTAGCCCCATGGTAAACAGAGCTTGTGTTATGGGTACTAGATGACTGATATACATAAAACAATACATTACATAGATAGATATTTTTTGATTATACATAGAAAATGACCAGAACACCCGGAACAAATATCTGCAGATCGTACACACAATTGTTCCGAGGCGGGAATCGAACCCGCAACCTCCTGCGTCGCAGGTGGACCTTCGCCCACCGCGCCACATCGGTCGTCAATGCGCACGGTTTCTTCTGTGTCGGTTTCACAGATCCAATAAGGGCTTACTTAAGTATACTGCTAAGCTGAGCCCTCAGTCAGAAGTGGATACATCATCATCATCAGCCTACAGCAGTCCACTGCTGGACATAGGCCTCCCCCAATGAGCGGCAAGCTGAAGACAGGGCGCTATGGCGATAGCGCCCTGTCTTCAGCTTGCCGCATCCAGCAGTCTTCTGCAGGTCGTCATCCCACCGGGTCGGAGAGCGTCCTACACTACGTTCACCGAGTCGTTATCTCCACTCGAGAACACGTTTGCCCCAGCGGTCGTCGGTTCTTCGCGAGATATGGCCGGCCCACTGCCACTTCAGCTTGCTAATTCTTAGAGCTATATCGATAACTTTGTTTCTCTGTCGGATGTATTCGTTACGAATCCTTTCCTTCAGAGAAACTCCGAGCATAGCTTTTTCCATAGCATAGATGTGGATACAGTAGGTATCATTCCATACATGCCGTGTTATGTTGCACCGCTATCTGAGGTCAGTGCTTGAGACTAAACAAGCTGATACGGTCCGTATCAAAACATCACGAGTGGTCAGTACATAGCTCATAGGTACTATGATAGGACTTTTATAGCCGGCGCCTGTTTCCGGCTTTTGATGACTATAGCTTCTGCACATGACTTCGAACGTGTTTTACGGGATAAAATTAGCCTAACTACAGGCAGAACACATTTTTGTTAAGGTCATGCGGCTGTTTTAACATTCTATTATTATTATTAGTTCTTAAGTTGTATTATTTTATATGAAACACAAATAAACATTTTCTATTTTCTATCCAGAGAGCTTGATATGGATATTTTCATTGATCCTCCCACTAAACTAAAAATAATAGTGAGTGGTAGATTTTTTGGTATCCTCTTCTTGATTATTTTCTTAAGTAGTAGAGGTATAATAAACCAAAATTGGTAGAAATTTATATTTATATGTGTACAAACTTTTAGAACTTATTTTATTTTATTTTATTTTAACAATATTCAGGAAATTAACAGCTAACTTAATGAGTAGGTATCTGACTTAATACTGAAGGCTAATTAAAAATTTCCGCAAAAAGCTACTTAAATTAATGCTAAACAAAGTTACAGGAAGACTACTGATGGTAAAATTATTTTAAAGTTTATGTTTGTTGTGTAGCTGTTTTTGGTAGCATCTTGCAGAAATAATTTGTAAGAATTTATGTATTAATTTGACTTGAGCACTCGTTGGTCTGATGATGATTCCATCATTTCCATCCACCTCACAGCAAGCAGCGGTGTTGGTGGCGCGGTCCTGCGATAGCCATTTCCATTGAAACTCCGTTTTCCTTTTGTTTTCGCCCGCCGACGGCCGCCAGGGCAAGGCGGGCCACCTACCTATTTACCCCAGAAAAGTTCCATGTATCACTTGTACAAACAATCAAAAAAATCGAAATGTTTGTATACGAACTATCCATTCTTAATATTACTGACAGTAAAATTAATCTTAAGCCCAGCTCATGAATTTTAGCAGGGACGGGAATTATCTCGACCCTGAATTTTAGTTTTTTGTTGTGGATGTGGTAGAATTTGAAACATGTGTGTTAAGAAGAAATAAAGAAAATACATTTATTTGACACCATACATAACACATAACACGACACATTACATAACAAGAAAGAATACAAACAAGAAGAAAATATAAGGAAATAGATAAAACATACAGATAGGTACAAATACGTGTTACTTATGGGGCCAAAAAGGTTCCTGTCTCAGCATTGTGGGGCCAAAAAGGTCCCTGTCTCAGCATTGTGGGGCCAAAAAGGTCCCTGTCTCAGCATTGTGGGGCCAAAAAGGTTCCTGTCTCAGCATTATGGGGCCAAAAAGGTCCCCAGGTGTTGTACACCTATCTTGTAAGAGGCATCGTAAAGTATAGTATTGCTATATCTGTGTTAAAGTTCTTATTGAAAAACAAGTTTTTATTGGCAAATTAAGGTGTTAACTCTAATTAAAATTAAATAAATAAATAATGTTTTTATAAGATAACGAATATCTAAAAGCGATTAATATAAGCAAGTGAATGTTTGTGAATGGATAAGAATGTGTTATTGAAATAAGCAATAAAAATTGCAGAAAATAGATAAATCAAAATGGTGTGGAACCAATATGGAACCATTTCGAAATGCCATGACGACCGATGTGGCGCGGTGGGCGATGGTCCGCCTGCGACGCAGGAGGGTTCGATTCCGCCTCGGAACAATTGTGTGTACGATCTGCAGATATTTGTTCCGTCCGGGTGTTCTGGTCGTTTTCTATGTATAATAAAAAATGTACACTGGATATGAATTACTATTATATTTTGTTATGTTTATAAATAAAGATATTTAAAAATTGAAATTATGTATAATAAAAAATATCTATCTATGTAATGTATTGTATTATGTATATCAGTTATCTAGTACCCATAACACAAGCTCTGCTTACCATGGGGCTAGATAATGCTGTGTGGATTGTCCAGCATTATTTATTATTATTTATTTATACTTACGTGTCTTTAGAGATCTCAAGTCTTCCAATAAGAAGAGATAACAAAATGTTTCCGAGATTTTGTTGCCATATCACCGTTGGTTTTCAAAAACATTTTCTAGTGGATATTATTTTAATATCTCCCTGAAGCCATATTGTCACTTTATCTGGTGCCTTCAGTGTTTTCGTCTTCAGAGAGTATGGTCCGAAAATGTCGATAAAAGTATTGAAAATGTCACTTGAGGTGTTTTACGGTGAAACATTTGCAAGAAACAAAAGCTTAGTATTGTATATCTATTAGTATAAAGATAATATTATTCAGTGTTTTCGTCTTCAGAGAGTATGGTCCGAAAATGTCGATAAAAGTATTGAAAATGTCACTTGAGGTGTTTTACGGTGAAACATTTGCAAGAAACAAAAGCTTAGTATTGTATATCTATTAGTATAAAGATAATATTATTTTTAAGCTTAGAGAAAATTAACGCAATTAATTGGACTAATTAGGACGCGTAGGGCGTCCAGCGATTTTCGAGTGTAGTTAACCCATAGAAATCGCTTTTGTTTAGTTCTTTTTACTAATTTAGAATCTTTTTGAGCTTTCCTTCTGTTTGAATATTAAGTGTTGTGTCTGTTTTGTCCCGTTTATCTCAACGAAAAAAAACATTGCTTATCTCAACGCAATAGGGTTTATTATGCGAAGATAAGGCAGATAAATTCTTAGGGACTTTTGCTATTTAAAACTTTAACTGTGTTTTGTAAAGTTGAAAGTGATTCTCTTTTTTTGCACGACTTACGCCATTCGTCTCTGTCAGCTTTCAATTTGCATTTTTTAAACGGCTTATATTTTATTTGTTTTGTAAAAAAGGTTTATATTTAATAGGTTTAGGTACAATTGGACGCACTTAGATTTATTGTGTTAATTGTTTTGTTTTTTTTTTTTTGCTCGTTTTTATAGATGTTGGACTCGCTCTTGGCTGGTTTGTAAAGAACACCTCCTGGCCTATGAATGACACGCAGAAGGCATCGGCCCATCTCACACCTACTTGCAGTATTATCCGAAGTCGGGGTCGCGGCCGAGGTCATTGTTGGGCCATCAAACAGGGGTACACAACATTTGGATCTAAGACTATCTGATAGATTTTTGTTGTTATCAGGAGCTAATTGAGGCCTAATGACAAGCAGAAGGGTAATTGAGACATCGGCCCATCCGACACATACTTGCAGTACTATCGGGCAGAGGTCGGGGTCACCCGGCGGGCCATCGAGCTGGGGTACACAACATTTGGATCTGACACTTTTGGTAGGTACCTTTTGTATTTTTTACGGTAAAGCCGACCCATAGGTTATTTATTTCGGGTCCGTTACGACTGAATTTCATAATTTTAAATATACTAATTCGTTAGTAAATGTTCTGAAACATTTGTTAGTAGGTACAGTCTCTTATTTGTAAAAGTATCTTGTCAATAGTTTTAATCAGTTACACATAGAAGAAAGACTCACTCCGTTAAAGAACACGATTCTTAAGATTAAGATGCTCCATAAATCTATATTTGTATGCCACATGTATGAGTCTGTAAATTCATACATACAAACCTCTATTTCTCGTAGATCATAACTAAAATCGGCGCGCGTCGCAACGAGTAGAAGTGTAGCGCGGGATCCATAATAATATTCATATGTTGTTGTTTGAAGAGGCTGCACATGCTGAAATTGAGCTTTACGGGTTCTGTGAGAATAATTTTTATGTGAAAGTATGTTGGTCCACTGCTATACATCATCATCAGCCTATGTTAGTCACTGCTGGACATAGGCTTCCCCTAATGATCGCCATTGCACCCTGTCTTCAGCTTGATGCATCCAGCATCTACCAAACCTGCAGTCTTTCGCAGGTCATCATTCCATCTGGTTGGAGGGCATCCTACACTACGTTTACCGAGTCGTGGTCTCCACTCAAGAACACGTTTGACCCAGCGGTTGTCTTCCCCAGGTCAGGTTGACAGGTAGAAAATATCCCGACATTAAGCCCACCCTTTGTATTTTAGTGCAACAAAGTTTAAAAATAGATACAGAGAATTTAAAAAAAAAAATAACATTTAACACGTCCATTTTAATTACACTACATTATAATTTATGAATTAGGTACTAATAAGAGAAACCACTGTTGCTGTTGCCGCGTAAAAGATTTCCAACCTTACTGGTTGGTTTTGGTATGGTACTTTTTGGTCTATGTTTATTATGTCTCTCTTTATGTGGGAACACTTTGTCAGCTGGAGTTGAAGCTACACTGATGTTGACATGAAGCGGCTGGCAAACACGATCGAGGAGGAATGCAGGCGGGTTGACTTGCGCGCAAATACTGGAGGTCGTTATTGGGAACCACAGCGATTTACATACAGGTTTATAGGATACCTATAGCTAGATATAATTTCTGTTGAAGCTGCTTGTTTGGTTCTCTTGGGATTACTAGACGTTTGGTTTATATTTTCAAATAAAAACTTTAGAAATCTAGCTTCTTGAACTTGGATATCCAAGAACGAAATGAAATTGCAAAAAGGTTCCAAAAACGTACAAATTTAGTACATAGATCCTAACTAATGCAGTTTATGGAAAGTAATTAGCAATTTTTTCTTAAAATTAATGTATTTTAGCTACAGAATAATTAATGAAGTCCTATTACAAAGTTGATTTTGGCCTCCGGCAGCAGAGATCGTCAGTTGTCCCCTGCCTATTCAGCTCAGTCCACGGTGAGACGAAGGCCCGAAGAAATAATTAGAGACAATTAGTTAATACACCACAATTATATGAGATTAATACAATTTTAAACGGTTATTTTATTATGTTAGGTAGGTATCTACTATATTTTTAAATCTACTAAAATACAAACATCTATCAAGCCTGTTTGATTCCAACATGAAATCAATAAAATATCTAATGTCTTTATTCTGTCAAAGGACCCGATTAGTTCGTGTTCGTGCCCCAAAGCGAAACAAGATGGCCTCTTCAACTTTAAACATAATTAAATGTATGGATTATTTTTATAAATCTGTAACCGTGAGATGAAATCATATAATTAGAAATTCAAAGAAATGAATGAAATTCAAGACAGTTGCTGTAGCAAGCTTAAGCTTCAACTAATTATATGAATGGCCCATGGATGGCTATCACAGGCGTTACTATGCATGCATAGCCATGGTAAGTAGATAGCACTGGAACCTTTCCAGCATTCAATTGGTTTTTAGCCTTCATGTTTGGGTGCTAGCTTCGTCTCCGGAAGCTTAAAGAGACTCAACTCTAGCTATGATATTATGCCGTACAATCGGGTCATAAAATCATAGCTATTGGTCAGTGGTCAGTCGAATAAACAATAAACAAGACATACTTAGTGAATACAGAGGCGTACTCGAGTACCAACAGCACGTTGGTCCGATTGTACGGCATAAAATCATAGCTATTGGTCAGTGGTCAGTCGAATAAACAATAAACAAGACATACTTAGTGAATATTAACAGAGGCGTACTCGAGTACCAAAAGCACGTTGGTCCGATTGTACGACATAAAATCATAGCTATTGGTCAGTGGTCAGTCGAATAAACAATAAACAAGACATACTTAGTGAATATTAACAGAGGCGTACTCGAGTACCAACAGCACGTTGGTCCGATTGTACGACATAAAATCATAGCTATTGGTCAGTGGTCAGTCGAATAAACAATAAACAAGACATACTTAGTGAATATTAACAGAGGCGTACTCGAGTACCAACAGCACGTTGGTCCGATTGTACGACATAAAATCATAGCTATTGGTCAGTGGTCAGTCGAATAAACAATAAACAAGACATACTTAGTGAATATTAACAGAGGCGTACTCGAGTACCAACAGCACGTTGGTCCGATTGTACGACATAAAATCATAGCTATTGGTCAGTGGTCAGTCGAATAAACAATAAACAAGACATACTTAGTGAATATTAACAGAGGCGTACTCGAGTACCAACAGCACGTTGGTCCGATTGTACGGCATAAAATCATAGCTATTGGTCAGTGGTCAGTCGAATAAACAATAAACAAGACATACTTAGTGAATATTAACAGAGGCGTACTCGAGTACCAACAGCACGTTGGTCCGATTGTACGACATAAAATCATAGCTATTGGTCAGTGGTCAGTCGAATAAACAATAAACAAGACATACTTAGTGAATACAGAGGCGTACTCGAGTACCAACTGCACGTTGGTCCGATTGTACGGCATAAAATCATAGTTGGTCAGTGGTCAGTCGAATAAACAATAAACAAGACATACTTGGTGAATACAGAGGCGTACTCGAGTACCAACAGCACGTTGGTCCGATTGTACGGCATAAAATCATAGCTATTGGTCAGTGGTCAGTCGAATAAACAATAAACAAGACATACTTAGTGAATACAGAGGCGTACTCGAGTACCAACAGCACGTTGGTCCGATTGTACGGCATAAAATCATAGCTATTGGTCAGTGGTCAGTCGAATAAACAATAAACAAGACATACTTAGTGAATACAGAGGCGTACTCGAGTACCAACTGCACGTTGGTCCGATTGTACGGCATAAAATCATAGTTGGTCAGTGGTCAGTCGAATAAACAATAAACAAGACATACTTGGTGAATACAGAGGCGTACTCGAGTACCAACAGCACGTTGGTCCGATTGTACGGCATAAAATCATAGCTATTGGTCAGTGGTCAGTCGAATAAACAATAAACAAGACATACTTAGTGAATACAGAGGCGTACTCGAGTACCAACAGCACGTTGGTCCGATTGTACGGCATAAAATCATAGCTATTGGTCAGTGGTCAGTCGAATAAACAATAAACAAGACATACTTAGTGAATACAGAGGCGTACTCGAGTACCAACAGCACGTTGGTCCGATTGTATGGCATAAAATCATAGCTATTGGTCAGTGGTCAGTCGAATAAACAATAAACAAGACATACTTAGTGAATATTAACAGAGGCGTATTCGAGTAATAATTGTTGACAATGATCATGATGGGATCTGGGTGCTTTCTCTTGAAAACGGTTTGAATATCAATTTTAATCCAAAACTCTGTAAAATTATATGAAACGATGAATGGTGTTCTCTCGTAGGATTGGAATTATCTAAAAAATTGTATGAATCTAAATGTTCGATGAATAATATTTAGGTTGATTACTTTCTTGGTTGTTTATTTTCCAATAGGTCTTCTTTAGATTTTAATAAAACTTTGCAATAATATAGCTTACACATCAGAATAACACATAGGCTACAATTTATAAAGATATATTGTATAATATACAAAATATCTATCACCACGCGGGTGAAACCGCGGGGCGCAGCTAGTATTAGTATATTTTTGAAACATTAACAAGACACTACAGAAATATAATATCGAGATATATTGCTATCTATTCAAGACATCCAAAACACCCAGTACAATTCATTTTTGTTTCCCGAGGCGGAAATCGAACTCGTAACCTCCTGCGTCGCAGGCGGATCTTTACCCGCCGACAGAGATCATCGTATTTCTATGAGGTTTGAATTTAATTATGTTTGATTTTTAAGTTTCGATTATCTATCAACTGGTTTACTATTTTAAATAGAATATAATAGAAAATGTTTATTTGAGTTTCATATAAAATAATACAACTTAGGAACAAATTAGGAACGAATAAAAGAATTAAAACACGAGAACATAGAAAGGCAACCGGCTCAGCATTAAATGCTACATTGACATAATCCAGTGCAGCGCTGGTTTTTTTTAGGTACTGGCTTAGATTATCTATGCAAGTACCTAATATTAACATTGGAGGATTTTCAAACGAATTTATCTCAGAGATTGGTATTCAAAGGGCTCCGAGTAAACATAATTACGTCTACGACTTAAGAACAAAGGAAACGTTATTATCTTTGACGATGCGACCAAATTGTTTTAACTTTATAGTTTAATATTGACTAAAGAAACATCTTTCACGATGAAAACGTAAAATCATGTTAAATTTGTAGAGTTTTCTAAAGATTCATAAAATTCTTATAAAATTATTATTGGGCTTTTTACTTAATTATGTACCTACGAAAGACTGCAGGTAGATGCTGGATGCGTCAAGCTGAAGACAGGGCGCTATGGCGCTCATTGGGGGAGGCCTATGTCCAGCAGTGGACTAATATAGGCTGATGATGATGATGTACCTACATTTTTAATATTGGATTTTTATAAGAATTAATACAACGGGTATTAATCGCGTTTATTTACCTATTTTTCCCGACGTTTTAAAAGGTTTACACACTGTCGTGGTCACCGGATGACTGCCGTTCAGACTGATCAGTCATCCCGTGATCACGACAGTGTGTAAACCTGTTAATATTATATTATATATAATATTATTAATACTTATAATTATGTGTTCAGATCGCGTAAGTTTAAAAATATTTACTGGATTTTTGTACTTATGGACATTGGCTTTGGACATTAGTGGTGCATATCAAACTGGTCAGTATTGAGGTGTAGTATGTAACTACTATGTCCTAAGCTAGATAAGATTCATTAGTAATAAACAAACAGTAGTCAGATGCAGTCGTTTTAATTGAAACCATACCTACCTTCAGTATCTACCCTACACCAAGACTTTGTGTTCCTCATTAGTAGGTAACCATAGACTGATAATCTGTTACAGTCACCTTACAAACTATACAAAAATTCAGCGCACTGCGCAGCGTGCCAATAAATAAATAATGCTGGACAATTCACACAGCATTATCTAGCCCCATGGTAAGCAGAGCTTATGTTATGGGCACTAGATAACTGATATACATAATACAATACATTACATAGATAAATATTTTTTATTATACATAGAAAACGACCAGAACACCCGGAACAAATATCTGCAGATCGTACACAATATCCCGTTTTAAATGACTTATCTCGCGAAGAAACGACGGTCGCTGCGCGTGTTCTTGACTCGGTAAACGTAGTTTAGGACGCCCTCCGATCAGGTGGGATGACGACCTGCGAAAGACTTCAGGCTGGATGCTTCAAGCCGAAGACAGGACGCTATGGCGCTCATTGGGGGAGACATAGGCCTCATCATCAGCCTATATGATTCTCTCACTGCTGGACATAGGTCCAGCAGTGGACTCATATAGGCTGATGATGATGATGATGAAATGACTTTAAATGTCATTCACTAAATGTTATGGATCCCTGGTATTTTTATTTTCGCCGCCAGCTGATAAGAGATGTCGAGATTCAGTGCGTCTGACCCGCATGCCCGGGGTGTTGTGTTTCAAGTGAACCAGTCACTGGCTACTCCCAGTAAGTGGATTTATATTTTTTATTGGTTATCCATATAACTTTTTGTAAAGCAGGAATAGTCGCCATAGTTTTTTATTTTCAATAATCTAACAGAGGTTCCACGCCAACTCACCAAATCCTTAAAT
Organism: Eupithecia dodoneata; assembly: GCA_947044415.1. Classification (NCBI taxonomy): domain Eukaryota; kingdom Metazoa; phylum Arthropoda; class Insecta; order Lepidoptera; family Geometridae; genus Eupithecia; species Eupithecia dodoneata. The sequence goes on from OX345678.1 coordinate 5,430,850, forward strand.
TTTTGATGCGTGTCTAAATTGGAATAACAAAATGAGCATCGAGTAGCTTTTTCCCGTGGTTCGAAACGACCCATTTCAAAAGAATCAAAAGAAATCTTGGGCGATTAGCACCACCGCCGGTTTAACCACTGCGGTGCGAATAGCCCCATTCAGAAACCAAGCACTGCGCCGCCGCGGTTCGAAACGCGTGTGGTACGAAACAACTAAAGACTAAGACGGCCCGCTCTGAAAAATTTGTGACGTGTCCAAGAGTACTGTTAGGTCTTAAGGAAATAAAGCACTTTGAAGTAGGTAATAATTATGTTAACAATCTAAGAAAAACGAACCCAAAACTTTTTGTGCCCTGACAGGGTTTTTATGCATTGTGTAGCTTACCTACCTGTATACTACACCTTAGAACTATTACCTGTATGCATAAAATCACAATGAATGAATTAAGTTTGAAGTTAAATGGGAGGACTGAAACAAGATCGGATATTTACCTTGACAAGGTTTCATCATCATCATCAGCCTATATCAGTCCACTGCTGGACATAGGCCTCTCCCAATGAGCGCCATAGCGCCCTGTCTTTAGCTTGCCGCATCCAGCATCTACCTGCAGTCTTTGGCAGGTCGTCCTCCTACCTGGTCGGAGGGCGTCCTACATTACGTTTACAGAGTCGCGGTCTCCACTCAAGGACACGTTTGCCCCAGCGGCCGTCGGTTCTACGCGAGATATGGCCGGCCCACTGACAAGGTTTATCCCATTCTAATTGCGGGCTTTATACATCCTGATGGGCCCTTTGGGTCAATCGGGTATCGATATCAATTCCAATCAACATGTCTAGAGCAGGCATGTCAAACTCGCGGCCCGCAGCAATTTGCTGACCTCGCCACTTGTCTGCGGACCGATACAGTTGTAACTTTTGGATACGGCCGTGGAATATTGTAGACATTTTGGAGACAGAACCATCAGTGTTGTTCAACTTAAACCTCCCGAAGACATTTTGCGTTTAGACTAAGATGTCTTTCATTGGGCATTTAGCGGTTAGGATATTTCGCGTGTTGGCTAAATACATAATTCATTTTCATTTTTATATTTCAGTCACTGATCTATGTCTATCAATTTAGTACATAAATAAATAGGTACAATTTATTTACCCACTAAACGTAAAACTACCGGCACTGAAATTTTACACAGATCTAGTTCCAAGCTAGGAATAAAAAATATGCTACTTTTATTCCATTAAATAGTTCCCATGGGATAGAAAAAACATTTAAACAGTTCTTAAATAAGAACTTAAATAAAATAAGAACTTATTACCTACCAATTCGAGCCTTATTATCATCTAGTGGCGTGATTATGACGTAGTAGAACAATATTATAATAACAACAGTAGTAGGTGTGTCTAAAATAGGGTCGCAGATAACTGCGTTCCGCGGACGCCGCATAACCGCATGCCCAGCGTGGGGATTATAGTCAGATAGTCATTTTATTGGTAAAAGAAAATATTTACAAGTCGCATAGTAAAAATCAATGTTAGTACATACTAACAATTAAATACAATTTTATATATTAAAATATATAAATAACAATTTGTCAGAGTATGAAACATAGATTCAATTAAATTTGCAGAAAAAATATATAACACAATATAACAAGTAATAAAATAATTCACAATCATTAAAATAAAAATAAAAAATCATAATTCGAGAAAATCCTCGACCTTATAGTACGCCGTCTCGATGAGCCATATTTTTAGTTTATTTTTGAAAGAAGCTAAGCTGGGTGCGGTGACAACATGCTCCGGTAGGCGGTTGTAGTTCCCACCACATGAGTCAACCTATTACGAGCACTACCTGCCCTCTCTTGACCTGATAAGCCAATAATGCACTTATCAGGGCTTACTTTGGGGCTAAATGATACCAATGAGTGCGTGGAGGGTCCACCGTTATCTTTTTATTTTTTTAAATTCCAAAATAATGATAACATTTATGGGATAAAACATTATTATGTACGTTTTACGAATGTACCAATTAACTTTAGCTGAGACAGGGACCGTTAAGCGAGTTTAGCCAAAAGATAATTTTAATTTTTTTTTTTGTTTTAAGTTTAAGAAATAAACGTTTCTATTATATTCTATTTTATGTATTTATAGGGATGTCGATCGCAGAATTAGAAACTATCTCAAGATTACAAGTCTCTCCAAGTCAATAACTATGTCTCTCCAAGTCTCTAATGGCGTGACATTAGAGACTTGGAGAGACTTGGTTATTCAATCATTTATTTGCAAGAATACATGTCATATGATAACCAATTACACTAGTTCATTACAATAACCAATTTATCATTAAAAATATGTAGGCGTGCTAAATATGGTGTAAGTCATATTGTTACAATTAAAATTTTAGTAAAATTATGTTACAATTCAAATTTCCAAAAAAAATATTGTACAATAAAGAAACATTAAGCATTTATTTACATACATGAAATGTATGATTCGCTGTTTACTGTCTATGATTTTACTACTAATCTGATATATGGTACAAAGATTACTTTAGAGGTTAGAGGTGGCATATAAGTGTTTTCCACATCTACATTTCTAATGCACACGAGTCACACCACACATGATCGAAGCCAAGATATTAACCAATGAGAAGGTCAGCGAACAGCGAATAATCAGGAACTTCTTACTCATAATCAGCCCATAGACTTCCTAGAAAACGATGCACGTTTAGTTTTTAGTTAAAGCAAATTGGTACCGACCAGAACTAGAATATTGATGAGCCAATTCTAACCGTCTTAGCTCTATTAGCAGACCTTGAAAAAATGGCTCAGAATTAGATATAATTTTGCTTTAGATTCAATTTTCAGAAATAAGCAGGGAGCTCAAAATCGTTTTAAGTCGGACTTGCCTAGTTGGCGGAAATGCTACATGCACCATCAACATAGAATTATGAATGTGTTAGAAGTTGCCCGCTTAGTTCTTACTGCTAGGTTTCAAAAACTAGACGTGAAACTGTTTTTATTTAATGATTCGTTTTAAGAGATAAAACTTTTCATTCTGGCTTAGGCAACTCAACTAGTATATACGTGATTTAATTTTAGTGGGTTGATCAGGGTTTATTCGGCAAGGCATGCATAGTACTTCCTTATTCTCGGTTTGCGTAAATATGATCACGTCTCAATGTTCAGAGATCAGTTAAAATGGGTTCCAATCCACCGCCGGCGTGATTTGCATGTTCTCTCACTTCTTTATAACATTCTGAACAATCCTCTCTCCACCTTCTTACCTCCGAGAGCGTTTTGAATTTCTTTACCCTCGTGATAGACCATGTAGATCATCTTTGTCCCTTCTCCTAAAATTTCCTGCTCACTCATCCAGTCGCTACGGTGGCTCCTTTACTGTCGAATCAGTCAGGATGTGGAATTCTCTCCCACACCAAATTCGTGCTCACTCTTCGTTTTCAAGCGTAAAGTCAAAGAGCATTGTCTATCTTCATAATTCTGTTGTATTTTATGTATATTATATGTAAGTATTAAATTTATTTTTTGGAATTTAGGTTATTTTTTGTTATTGTTATATAGTATATATTAGTATAATTAATAAGCAAGTTAAAATTTAATCTTTTGTCTATTTCTTATTTCATTTATGCACATTTACCCACTTCTCTCTTCACTTGTCTCTCTCTCCCAATAAGGTTTGCTGGAAGAGAACTCTTTTTAGGGTTAAGTTCGCCTTTGTTTAAATTTTCTAGAATAAGTTTTGTGTTATGTTTTTCGTGCAAAAAGTATAAATAAATAAAAAAATAAAAATTATTTTCAAAAAACTTTTCATGTTCATTGTCATCAGCAAGCTGAAAAATCTGAATTTACCCCGATATCTTATCGTTTTTGCAGTTTTATTTTTAAAGTCGTTATCAGTTCGGGATTGAGTGCAGTTGCCAACCACGTATGATTTTATGTTTTGTTATTAACGTACATTAAGATATCAAAAATATAAACAAAACTGTAAAAAGTCTTATCTCTGGGGCTCGTCTGTCTTTATAAACATTTTTCTTTATATTGTGTAATACAAATGCCTACGTGAATAATTATCTGTGTAGATGTTTTATTATTGTCCACGTTACGTGCGTTGATTGGTCTACATAATTCTGTTTTATTTTTATTGACTTATGACCGGGTATATACCAAGGTTTTACGCCGGTTAGTAGATATTATTGCATCTTTTGACAAACGTGATGCCGTTTTTTAACAATGACAATTTTTGGTGTCCTTGTTACAGAAAGTAAATCTGATTAATTTATTAGTACAGAATAGACCTACATACAAACATACATTATTACATAAATTGAACTGAGATGCCTTGAGAAGTCAAGATATACTTTTGGTCGCCGAGCCACAGGAGTAAGGTTAATAAATTGTCAATCTTACATAATTAAACTAAAAATATTCTATTTGAATTTCTACAGTAAAGCAAATCAAATAAATTTTTTCAAAGAATTTCTAGTATATTTATAGCTCTGCAGCGGCAGAGCGAAGCCACGTACGCCGTGCAATCTGCGGCGTCTTTGTAGCAAATACTCGTAGCTTCTCTACCCCTCCATGTACATACTTACTGGTTCTTTACGTTTGCCGCCGCTTGTCCAGAGACGAATTTTTCTTCATAATGTAAAAACTGGTCTCTGTTTGCGACTTATCTGTGCGATCATGCATAATTGTTAGGTTTAGGTATATGTAATAAGATTAAGTTGGTTTTAAAATTAAAACATAGGTACATACTCATTGGCTCAGCATAATTTTCCGCCAGTTCTCTCTTTCTAGTTGTAGCCCACAACTTTCCCTCAAAATAAATGTATTTTTACTTCAAACTTTATTTTACGGGGTAACTGAAACTACATTATATAAAACATGCAAAAATATCAACAACAAAAATTACTTCGTAATTTTATACCTACTTCAATGGTCAGAATGCTATGCTTCTCCTACTCCGACAAAATATTTCAGGCATCTTGGTTCTTGAGGCCTATTATAATTTCCAATACTGGTGGGCAATGGTTTTGACGACCGATGTGGCACGGTGGGCGAAGGTCCGCCTGCGACGCAGGAGGTTGCGGGTTCGATTCCCGCCTCGGGAATCGAACAATTATTGTGTGTACGATCTGCAGATATTTGTTCCGGGTGTTCCGGTTGTTTTCTATGTATAATAAAAAATATCTATCTATGTAATGTATTGTATTATATATATCAGTCATCTAGTACCTATAACACAAGCTCTGCTTAGCTTGGGGCCAGATGATGCTGTGTGAATTACCCAGCATTATTTATTTAATATATGAATAAATAATTTAAACATAATACGCAATTATTTGTTTCGTTTGGTTGAATGTTAGTACACTAAAACACCGAAATAGAGTACAACAAACTAAACAAAACACGCGATTGTTTTTTGGAGCGTTAAAAAAAGCGCCTCCGGAGCTCTGAAGTTTGAAGATCTGATTATTCTTTTTTGATCCAACGATATTTATGTGGCAGCCGACTTGTCTATGCCTTAATGGTTTACCCTAATACGCCTTCGGGTACTATTTAATATACTTTAGAATTAATAATTTCAATTAACCCTTTCCAGTGGACGAACAAAGCACTTCTACGCTCTCTGCCGGAGGCAGCACAAGCGCTGCCGAAGACAGTACCAACAGCAACCATGAAGGCAACTTCAACAACGGGCATGCACCTAACAAGACGCTGCGAAGATTGGATACTGTGCCAGACATCAAGAGAGATACATCGGGGATCACCACGCAGTATATTGCTACTGGGATTGGTAAGAACTTCAGGCTTTAAAGTTACAGTTAAAATCCAAAAACAAACTCCTTCTAGTTAATGTCGAATAAATTATTAGTGAAGTTTAGGTACTGCTTGAAAACAAGCACAGCCTAACGTTATGATGGCTTGGCTACCATCGACGGATTATTATAATTTCGTTTGTCTGTCCGTCTGTTACAACAATTGCGCTTTTTATACCTTACATGAAAAAAGTTTCCTTTGCTCTATTTCTCAGTGATGAATACTAACATTTCAATTTAGGCACCCATAGAAACAATAGCTACAAAAACTCTTGTTATCTAAAATAACTAATAGGTAGCATTTTTTCTTTATTCTTAATACATACATTATATAAACCTAAAACAATGTATGGCAAATGCGAACTTAACCCCTTAAAAATATTATTATTATTTTGATTTCAGTAAATCTTGGAGCCTTTGCATCCGGAGTATGCATAGCCTGGTCCTCATCAGCTCTACCTCCCATGATGACAAAGGCGGCAGTCCAGGTGCGTAGACCCTAGTTTATATATTTGTTTATAAAAAAAAACCACAGCCCTTAAGAACTAAAATTTACATACTTAATCACTACAAAAGGCCAATACAGGATTTACTTTATGTATTATAGATTCCTGATTGTATTTTGCTAAATGCATAATTTCTCAAGTATTGAATTCAAATAATTGAATTCAGAAACATCTTTCAACGCGGGTAGTTGCTTTACAAAATCTATAAATCTGTTAACGTTACCCTAACGTAGGTAGGTATGTCTGTAGACGTGTGTTTTGTTAGTGTTTTTTTGTATTACGAATTTTGTTATCACTGTTGGCCATGTTTTAGGGTAGAGAAAAAGAGGTTTATTTCACGAGTATGTGAACAAATTGCAATAAGATACTCGTAGGTAATCAACAAAATGGAATGATAATAAATCCTGCACAGTATGCTAGCCTCATACAACTAAGATAAGGTTCAGCTCGGAAAGTTATATAATATCAAATTAAAAAAAAAAAAAAAAAATACCTATTTCAATATTATTCTTCTATTTTTACTCACCAGCAAAGGATATTGATAATAATATGGAAGTGGATAACGATACTGTGGAAGTTATGGATAATGATAATGGGGAAGTTGGGAGTTCCTTTCACTACCCTGACGCGCAAACTAAATGGCGTGATGCATTATCACAGGAAGTGCAAGTGATAACGCAGCTGTGTTGTGTAAAATTATCACTTTCAAGGATACACATTTGGTGTCATCGTTCATCGGATAAATCAAGGACAATGTCAAAGCCATTGTATTATAGGTTCGTTATACGTAGATAATATATCATTATCTAAATATCTATCTATGCATAACAAATCTATAATACAAGGAACTATAATTATTCTAGAGAGCTTTATTATACTTCCTTCACTTTTATGCTAACCTAGAGGGGTCACATATTTTGTGGTGGATCCAAGACAGCATTAATAGAATAATTGTCCCATCCTGACCCTAGGAGTACTGCCAGAATTCACCAGAGACACTGATGCAGGACCAAAAAAGTGTGGAGTCCTAAGTCAGTTATTCGACCCAGCTTCACTAGACTAGCTATGCGATAAGACTAGCGACTAGCTATGACTACCAACAACACGGGAAAATCTTGGTTTTAAAGAATTAACATGTTCCTACAAATGGTTTTAATGATGATGATGATAATCCAATTAATAAAAACCTACGGGATTATGAATCAGGCGCTAGGATTTTCTATTAATATTTTTATTGCTTGAAACAAGAATTTAACAGCTTTCAAAATATTAGTTTCGAACAAAGCGTCATAAAAAGTAAATAAAATATAATTTTATGATGGTAGTAAATGTCTGTTTATCGTTATTTTTTTAAATTTTATATGCAAACAAGCTGTGAATGAGTGGCCAATATTGTTTAGAATTTATGAGATCACTAGCTATTGACCGTGATTTCTCCTCTATAGAGAATTAATAAATAAACGTATGGTATCTTGCGAGATGTCGACTTCAAGATTGCGTTGATTCCATCTTGCGGTTCCAGCGCGGTTATTTATACATTAACTTTATTGATATTCAAGCGTGCTAGCTAAGGTGGAGCACATTTCCCATTTTGGACTCGATTATATACCTCATCCTATCGGTTCCCGAAATTAGAATCTGACGGTGATGGAAGAATAATTTCAATAGAATTCATAAAAGGCTTAATACCGCAGAACATAATCCAATCAAACTCTACGATCTCTTTCATACAGACAAACAGACCTGTAGTCGGCTTACGTAATCTTTTGTATTGTGTACAATACAATAAGAATTCGTAAAAACGTCGCATTAATACCCAATCATATTATTCTAATCATAAGGGCAATGGTACGTAATGGTACCGAATGGAGTCAGGCCCTTATAGAATAGGAAAGAAGATTTAAATTTTACGTCATTCAACACCTAACAAATCTCATTAGTAAATTATAAAAAGGTTGTATGGTTTCACCGTACATTTGCCAATTTGCGCACGCGGCGACTTAGGTACTCTGTGTCGCACGCGCGTTGCAATTTACCTAGATTCCTTATACTTTCACACCAGTAAGAAACCTATAGATATATACATTACAAAGTGAGGTGCTGGTATAGGCAAACTACCTACAACTACGTCTCTACACCACAAGGGCCTTTACTTAGGTCCTTATAAAGTTCTTTGTATTATTTTTATATTGATACTTCATGAACGCTATCACTTTCTTTCTTTAAGTATCTTAACTGCACTGATCTCAATAAAATAGCAAGCTATTTTTCTAACCACCTTGGGATTTTTTCTAAACGGGTAGAGAAATAGCAATGTGGTCTCGCTTCGCTCACCGAAATACAAATCCTCTCGTGCCAAATATGATGGCAGTACGGATCTATACAATTTATCACAGGTTTGTTACATCTCGGTTTTCATTTCTAGCCCTTCTATCCCGATATCTCCAACTGTAATAGTATTTTTTTGGGTTCGTGGGTTAGGCCCCCGGTGTGTGACGCCCCCGTTGTGGAGGCCCCCGATTTTCAATTAAGTTATAACAGCCGATTTCGTTAGAATCAAAAGTCATTTGTACCAGATACAGTCGACGAAAAAGTGTTTTAGAACTAAATAATATAGTAATTTTAACACATTTCCTTTTACCATATTAGGTATATTTCTAGCATCCAAGTTGCTTTATAATTTTTTCAACCCACTCGTATCTTGCCAGACAACGACCCGGATTTATACGGCCTAATCTTAGGTACTTAGTATTTATAATTTAACCGGATCTTTAATTTATTACTTATCAATTACTCTTATCGACTCGATGACACAGAAATGGCACACTTTTTTCGTAAAATTTACTAAAATGGTTTTCTCATCACAAATCTTGTTGGTTTTGATATCTTGCAGAAGTTGAGATGAGTCAAGGTTCAACATAACTTGATAATAAATGAAAATTTTAGACGGGGAAAATCCCCCCCTTGGTCGTAGATCAAAATGAATAAAACTCTCTCTATATCTAACTTCTTCACGCCTATACAGCTAAACGGATCATAATGAAATTTGACATGGAGTAATAAGGTATTATATGAAACTAGGGGCCCATCCCGGCTTCGCCCGGGTGGTCAATTGTTTCAGGCAGTTTTTTTAATTTTTATCTTTTTTCTCTCCGTAAGAACCATCCTCGTACTTCAAGGAATATTCTAAAAAAAAGAATTAGCGAAATCGGTTCAGCTGCTCTCGAGATTTGTGCTTAGCAACACATTCAGCGATTCATTTTTATATTATAGTAGATGAATCTGGTGTGAAACCGCGGTTTGAAGCAAGTGTATGACGTAATAAACACGCCACCGTCTCCAAAGCTACCTACAATGAAATGGGCCCATTAAGTGGGTCGACCTCTCAGATAGGGCGCAGACACGTCTGCCTAGATAAAGACAAATAAATAACTCCAGATAAACTTATTGCTACATGACAGAAGGGAGTGATTGATTGCACTCATTTGTTGAATGAAATAATAAGTCTGGGCAGGGATTTTGTTGAGACCAAAATAAGGGTTAGAATGAACTGTGATTTTTAAAATGTACCATGCTTAATATGTTGTCTAGACTGACGTATTTGTTTTGACAATATTATTTTTGGAGTTTGAGAATAACCACCTACCTAAAATATAGCAACGAAAGTCGCCAAATAGGTACCTACTCGTTAAAGAACCTACTTGTCAAAGAATCCATAAAATAAAATTTAAGTCTATATCAAACCTCTATTCAAAAGATTTTAAAAGAACAACTACTTTGATCAAAACTAAGGTTTAGAAAAATTTACAGAAAACAAAAGCATCACGCTAATATTATAAATGCGGAAGCTTGTATATTTAGATATATATATATAATACGTGGATTTTTTGTTACCTCTGCACGCACAAACAACAGAACGGATCGGGCTGAAATTGCATACAAGTAGTTTTAGGCCCGGAATTAAATGATTATCAAACTATGTTAGTCCACTGCTGGACATAGGCTTCCCCCAATGAGCGCCATAGCGCCCTATCTTCAGCTTTATGCATTCAGCATCTACCTGCAGTCTTTCGCAGGTCGTCATCCCACCTGGTCGGAGGGCGTCCTACACTACGTTTGTTGTAAAAAACCTGTCGTAACATTCGCAAATACTTGCTGAAGTGCTAGTGGGCCGGCCATATCTCGCGAAGAATGGACTGCTGTTGGGGCAAACGTGTTCTTGAGTGGAGACCACGACTCGGTAAACGTAGTGTAGGACGCCCTCCGACCAGGTGGGATGACGACCTGCGAAAGACTGCAGTTAGATGCTGGATGCGGCAAGCTCAAGACAGGGCGCTATGGCGCTCATTGCGGGAGACCTATGTCCAGCAGTGGACTACTATAGGCTGATGATGATGAACATTCACAAAATAATATTATACAACAGGGTAGTATGGTATCATCCCAAGTAACAATTTCTGGTTCTATAGCAGTCCATAGAACGTATCTCAAACACCACTTTTGGTTGGTACTATAGAGTATAGAGGCCCAAAGAAGGTCGAGTAAAGCCGATTTGGCGCAATTATATCACCAAAAAGTGACATAGTAGACCTGTAGAAGTGTTAGCGGTGACATTTTTGTTCTATAAAGTTGATATAGTGGTAATCGTATGACAATCTATTGACATAGTGGGTACAGTAACGCTACTTTAGTGTTGTAGTAGCGTTCGTGTTACCATTAAATCGCCAATTTGTTCTATAGTAGACTCCGTAATTACAATACATCACAAATATCTTTCTTTCGGCATCGGCAGATGGCACGGTCGAAAAAAAAATTATCTGTCTAAAGTGATTTCAGTTCAAGGATTGTAACTGTGTGATTAGTTTATATTATCTTATTTTGACATTAAATAAATCGTTCAATACTGCAAAATTTTCGTGCGATAAAAGTTTTACCGATAGATTAGTACTATTTTTATTTAGTATTTTTAACGCGCCTCCGGTTTATTGAGTTTTGAATAAAATAAAATATTAATATAATATTAAAGGTACCGCAGTTTTGTACTATAGAGCAAAATGGTGACTCCGTAACCCTTATTGGCCAACTATAGTACTCATGACAAAGTTTCCGGCGCCATCATGAGTAAAATTATCCTATAAAGGTGATGAAATATCCGCTATAGAGCAAAAATGCTCTATTATGGCATCGTTAACACTACTAAAGACCATGGACTATTGCAGTGATTTGTGGAACCACGATGTCACTAAATGGTTCTATTGTTGGATATTCATCACTGCTATAACGCAATATATAAAACGGTAATCAGGGAAACCTTATAGAGCAAGTTAGATACGTAAAGGTGAATCAAACACTACTATAGAGTAATATCGCTCTGTACTGGCATATTTGAAACGTTTATAATACCTGTCTATAAAATGGTGAAGTAAACCTTTACATCGACAGGTAATAGGATAATTTGGCTCTATAGCTTACAGAGCAAAAACGTTTCACCAAACGCTTCTATAGAACCCGTAGGTACGCTAAAAACCTTTATACGACGTTTACTCAACCTTTTAGTGATATAAACCTAAGTTATAGGTCCAAAATGTTACTTGGGATGATATTAAAACTATACAAAGCATGTGCCTACTTCTCAACTAAACACTCCTTCTTAATTGAATTATGAATATTGCAAAAGTTTACTGCGGAAGCCTACAAGCACTACTTAAACTATGTTGTTTATAGAAACAACCGATGTGGCGCGGTGGGCGAAGGTCCGCCTGCGACGCAGGAGGTTGCGGGTTCGATTATCGCCTCGGAACAATTGTGTGTACGATCTGCAGATATTTGTTCCGGGTGTTCTGGTCGTTTTCTATGTATAATAAAAAATATCTATCTATGTAATATATAGTATTATCGAACCCGCAACCTCCTGTCGCAGGCGGACCTTCGCCCACCGGGCCACATTGGTCGTCCTAACCAAATGCCTAACCTGCTCTTATTCAAACTTTGTTACAAAAATAACTTAGCTAGTCTACCTGTTAGTTGTACTATCGTGTCGCGCACTACGCCGAAGTTTCCCGAAGTTCTGCGTGACAGCTGGTTGCATGCGGCGAAAACCTGACTTATGATACTGGAACTTTCCACATACTGTGCAGTTCTTCAATACCTACCTTATCGTGTGAACCATAAAGTGGTATTCACTTTGTAGCTGTTATGCGCAGTGCAGTTTTGTTTGGGCTAAACAGAGCATAGATTAAACTATGCACTGTTTTTCATTTTCTCGGTTTATGGAGAAGGTAACATGATTCAGTGCTTCTGGGAACATTTTATTAGCATTTTGGCTGTTGAGGTTTTGAGGTTTTATAAAACATGTTGAGTATTTTAGTGCTTTGCCCGTTGTTGTTCGAGCAATGTCAATCAAATGATAGAGGAGTCAAAGGTTTTTGATCTCTCTCTGTTCATATAGGTAAATTAACTCTAAACTATGGTTATGGTAGAAAATCATGTGGCTTCATGGAATGCAATGATGTTATATATACGTAGATACGTTGTACCGAGGTCTGCCTAACAAGATGAAAATCAGGTACGTGTCTGAATTGAACTCAGTCCGTCTTGCTCCTGGCCGCGACGCGGACGTACGTTGAAGCGGGATTTTGGAGTATGAAAATATTAAAATGCCATGTTGTGCGTTTAGAAAGTGCAATACTTACTATGGGACGGTTGTGAAAATCAAGAAGGATGTGTCTTTTTATGTCTTCTATTTGTTTTGTACTGTTTAAAATGGAAAATCATAAAATAAATGTAATTTTACTCAAAAATCAATGCCGCGCGGTTGCCGCTTTGCCACCTACACGAACGAGACAAGTAATGCGTGCGTTGCGTTTATGAGTGACAGAGATAAGGACATATGGCGTCTCGTCTGTTCGAACTAAAATCACTGCCGCGCTGTTTCCGCTTTGCCATCAACACGAACGAAACAAGCAATGCGTTACGTTTATGAGTGACAGAGATAATGCCATGCGGCGTTGTATGTTCGAACGTGGACGCTAGGTATGTAGCTATAGTAAAATATCGCAATGTTTTTATTTCTTTACAATGAGTATGACGTCTCTATATGTAAAATCTCTTTCATGGAATGTGTATTGATTGAGTTCAGCAAGTTCAAAGTCGTACTATACAACAATGATTTATAATAAATAATAAATAAATAAATAATGCTGGACAATTCACACAGCATTATCTAGCCCCATGGTAAGCAGAGCTTGTGTTATGGGTACTAGATATCTGACATACATAATACAATACATTACATAGATAGATATTTTTTATTATACATAGAAAACTGAAGCACCACTGAAGTAAAGACCGAATAAACAAGAAATGGTAAGTTGCGTGTATAAATTCATGGCAACAAAGGGAATTTTAGATTAACCTAACAAGTAAATTAAGGGTTTAAGGGTGGGCGGTTTATTTAAAAATATTTTACATCGAATTTGAATTCAATTGAATTTCCTTCAAAGAATTGAATTGAATTTTCTTCATTTCTGAAGTCTAGGAGAGTGGAGGACGTTGTACTGACGTAAGACTGAAATTAATTACCCGAAAAATAAAACATTTGAACATTCTACCTTTCTGTCAAAACTTTATTACAAAGGGCCTAAAGCCAGTGGCCCGAGACCGCAGAGAATTTAAACTAAACCTCAAACGAAACCTACTGCGGGCTGGCGTCTATTACTTACAAAGGTTTTTATCGCGGTCCAAACTTCGGTTTAGCGGTGCCGGATTCAAATTTATTTGAATTTCAGTGTTTAAAGTCAGCTGGTTCACTACAAGCTTATTTTATTTTATTTTTTTGAGGTTATACAGGTTAACGTGTTCTTGAGTGGAGACCATGACTCGGTAAACGTAGTGTAGGACGCCCTCCGACCTGGTGGGATGACGTTCTACGAAAGACTGCAGGTAGATGGTGGATGCGGCAAGCTGAAGACAGGGCGCTATGGCGCTCATTGGGGGAGGCCTATGTCCAGCGGTGGACTAATATAGGCTGATGATGGACACTAAGTTACGTACACTATTTAACTGTATGTAACTTTTTGTTCTTAATGGTATATCTATGGTGTATATTATTTAATATTAATATGAAACTTAAACAAGATAATTTAATTGCTTATTCAAAACTAAAAACTGAGCAATTAGTTCAAAAAAATCTTAGTTTTAATCTGGACTATATCTGCAATAAACGTGATTTGATTAGAAAATGCAACCATTCTATAAGAATGTCGATTTCCCAGTGAACTAGCTGCCTCTAATCCCGGAACTTCCCCGAAGGCGCTCTAGTTCAAATTTACGGCTCCGCGCGATACGGGGGTTTATGTGACACATGTTAATTTCCGATTTGTTATTTTAAGCTTAATTTATACTCTGAGAGACAGTTTATAAGTTATTATTCAGATCTTTTTAGTCCGTAATATACCTGGGTAGTTATATTTCTTGGCTCGCGTAAGGACAGATCGGCGTCTTCGTCTATGTGAAAATAGCGAGTTTGACGCGCAGATTAGGCGAGGCCTTAGACTTTGTGCTGCAACCATTTTACTATTTGACCTCCTTTAAAATAGTTTAGGCGATTTAGCTCTTAGCTATTAAGGGTCCGGCGACCCTCGGTTACAAAAATCGCTCCGAATATCGCTGTCCCTGTTTAACCCTTGCGCCGCGCCACATGCGTGCGCGATAGCAATATTAGCCGTTCAAAATTTGGTTTGTTTCGTAAAACCAAAAATTATGACTGAAAACTTTTTGTATTCTTCACAAAGTATTGTTATTCTGTAACTAAACAATATAAGCTATGTTCCTTAATAAATAAAACGTAAGATATTGATGTTTTTAATACGAAACAAATAGCAAGAAAACTTGTCCATTTTCGCATAAAAATGTGCAAAATGAGATTGGCTTTCATTTCATTTTAGGTAAGTATTTTGAAAAAAATAACTATTTGGGAACATAGATAAATACTATTTTAATACAAATAATGCAGTATTATAGTGGAAATATGCTTGAATTAGAAATAATGTTGGTATTACGTTTGTATGAAGAATTCGTCTCTCCGGAGCCCCCTTAAATGTTCTTCTCTCTAGCTCATCATATTTATTTCCATTAATATTTCATTGCTACCCACACTGCACTTATTACATAATCTAATTTCATATCTGTTTATTTTCAGTTGTCGAGCGGACTGATGGCCACAGAGAACGCGACCGCTGCCTTCTTCTCTAACCAAAAACAAGTGGTGAGTGGTACTATACACTAGCCGAACTCAATGTGAAATGTTTGTGAACAAACGACGAAACAAAAAACTTAAATTCACTTTTGTAGCTTCAATTTTGTATATTAAGGCGGGAATCAAATCTGCATCACAGGCGGACTTTCACCTACCGCGCCCATCGACGTGTTGGGTAAAACGTCGATGACCGCGCCACAGAGGTTGTCAAAAGATATGATGGATGTCTTACACCGGCTTCCCACGGTGCGTGATATTGCGGACGCACGCGCACCAGCCCGCACCACGCACCGTGGGAAGGGTCTCGTCCGTCGTCGCAGAGGACGTCTGTGGCGGTGCGCCGGTATCCATCGCGAGGCGGTAACTTCAAAGGTGCGGTGCGGCGCCTCGTTTCACTCGCGTGAACGCGTTCTCTTTCACTTTGCATTTTGAAATGAAGTTATCACAAGATCCACACAGACCGCACACACCGTTGGAAGAGCCCTGTCTGCGTGCGTTGCCGTCCGTAATCATCGGCTGTGCGTGATGATCCGCAGAATCGCGGACCGTGGGAAGCCAGCTTTAGATGGTCGTATAATACCACACGAGACATTTATCACCACGATACTTGCATTGTGGTGATCATTGTCATTGACCTGCTAGCTGAATTTAGACCACCGTGGTCCATCGCGACGAAGACGTCGTGTGCGTATATCAGTCATGTGCGTATTGTGCGCAGGATAATATAAAAAATTAATTTAGTATCGTGGAATTTAACAAGCGAGTCACATTAAAAAACACCTGTTCAGGTTTTGACTCATGATGATGACCAGACTATTTGTTCCAGCACTTGACGGGATCCGAAGCGTCCTGGGTGGCTTCCCTGCTATGCCTCGGTGCTCTCTTCGGCTCCGTACCAGCTGGTCTCATCTCCGAAAACTTTGGACGGAAAAAGACGCTTCTATACCTGGCCCTGCCGCTTCTTGTGTCTTGGATCCTGGTTGCTTCTAGGTGAGAAATTGCCACATTTAAACACATTCAAAAAATAAATATTAAATAATGTTGGATAATCCACACTCGAACAAATATTGATGTCATCTTAGACAGAAGGTGGGTAGGTTTGTGACACAGACTGGCTCAGTTCGGCTTAGAAGATAATGCTATAAACGAATGGAAGCTGAGCATAGTACGTCCAGATTCTACCGAAGCGGAGATGTGTGACAATATCCATAGCAGAGTTAAGAGACGCTTTTCAGCTAGTACGTTTCCACAGAACTGATGCGTCCTGGCTAGATTGGAGGGTAGATGTTTTTTAGCGTCTTACTAGCGTAACTTCAATCTTAGATCGCATCTAATAAAAGACAGAGCAAAAGCTTATGATATTTAAAATAATATCTACATAATTCCTCTTCTATCCTCAGCCCCAACGTATACGGACTTTTCGTCGGACGCTTCGTGGGCGGCGTTGCCCTAGGAGCATTCAGTGTCGCCATTCCTCCCTATGTAGAAGACATCGCAGAACCACATACTCTGTCCACGCTGGCTAACTTCTACCATGTTCATCTCAGCTGTGGGGTTCTCTTCGGGTATATTATTGGTAAGTTGAACAAACATGGTGTGGCATATATGAGTTTTGATTGCTGGTTTTGTTTTGTGGTTTGTGGGTTTGAGTATCGGTTGATTTGGATTTATTTTGATTACCACACCATTAGCCAGATCGCGGTTATAAGATAGAGGAAAAAGTCTTTATGAACAGAACTTTTTGAAAGCAAAATTTTTTATACATAGGTATCTACCAATGTTTGTATAAATCTTATCCATTGTAAAATCGGAATCCAAATGTGTAAATGGTGATTAAACATTCTGGAGCTACAAGGCTAACAGCACCTTTGTATATTTCCAGGTATGATAGAAAACACGACATGGTTCTCCGTACTCTGCGCCAGCATTCCCATAGCATTCTTCGTCGCGTTCATCTTCCTGCCGGAATCCCCTGCCTATCTCATGTCCCAGGGGAAGTTCCACGAGGCCAAGGATGCCCTTCGCTACTTCCGAGGAATAGACAACGACGTCGACGCAGAAATAAAATCACTTAAAGAACACATGAGAAACGCAGCCAAGAACAAAGTCACGTTTGCAGAACTCTTCAAAACAAGAGGAACGATCAAAGCTCTAGTTGTCTCTTTCGGCCTCATGATCTTTCAGCAGTTAACTGGGATATACCCCATCCTTTTCTACGCGAAGACTATCTTCGAGAAGTTCTCCACAACTCTTAACCCTGGATCGCCCATAATTCTCGGATTCTGCTTCGTATCTTCTACTTACTTCTCGACTATGTTGTTGAAGGTCGTACGGCGAAGATTGTTGCTGTTAATATCATTTTTGACGATGGCTTTATGCTTAGGCTGTTTGGGGATCTACTACCATTTGCTGCAGACAATGGAGGTAGAAAGTGCCTGGATTCCCCTTTTTACTCTCTGTGTCTTCGTCAGCTTTTACGCTGCTGGAGCAGGACCCATCCCATGGCTGATGCTGAGGGAAATATTCCCCCGAAACGTCACCAGGAGAGCCACCGCCATAACAGCTGGATTCCACTGGTTGCTGGCCTTTGGTGTGACCAAACTATACCAAAACTTGGTGGTGTTGGTAAAACCTGGTTGGGCGCTGTGGCATTTTGCTGTTGTCTGCATCATAGGGTTCATTTTTGTCTATTTCTTCGTTCCGGAGACTAAAGGACGAACGTTGGCGGAGATTCACGACGAGTTTGATGGGATCCATAAGAAGAAGAAGCATCGGCATGTTATTGAAGTGGAAAGTTTGTCGGAGGCGTGATAGACGTTTTACACTAAATTATTGTGGTCCGTCTACATGTTGGCCAAGTCAAAGCGAGGCAGTTTGTAGCTGCTGTCAAATCTATCATCTTAATTGCCACTTACTATTATTTGACTAACATGTGGGTTTAAATAAGCATAACATGGTTTTGTGATTGAAGATTGAATGAAAGGCGAATGAACGAATCACTTGTTAGCGCAGAAGATAAGTCATACCATGCAGAGGAACAAACCAGTGATATGTAGTGGTCAAAGATAGAATGTAAGAATAACTCTTAAAACAGCTGTAAGATTAGAAAGAGTTAGTGCTCAATAAAGGCTAATTAGTTATAGGGTATTTTGTATTTATTAATTAGAATAAAGTTTATTTAATGTTTCAAACACTGTTTTATTTGTTACTTATTAATGATAAGATGGGTCATGAAGTCGGTAACTATCATAATAAAAATACTTGAAGGTTATTTGATCTTTTAAAAACTTTTCTAATTTGCATGACCTTGGAATTTAGTCATTCAGCTGGCTAATCCTTTGTGTATAACACACAGCGTATTCTAGTTTTTGAAAATAAAAAATTAATAATGGACGTCTACGCATCATCATCTAGCGGCAGAGCTTGTATTTTGGGTACTAGGTAACTGATATACTTATAGTATTGTATAAAATTGTCATAAAATTGAAGTTGACGACACTCAGTGATTTATGTACTTACGTAGTTGACAATATCTAAAAATCTTTTAACCCATTCAATGCCTCAAGTTTTTTATTTCTTTTCATTATGACCCATTTTTTTGTTATTTTTTTGGGTTTTAAATAAATGTTATTGATTGATTATTAAATTACTCAAAAAAAAAACTTAAAAAATTACATTACTTAAAAAATTACAAGTACAGATAGCCAGCAACGCATATGGCGCGTTGCTGGCACAAACCAAAAAATGTGTAAAACGCGAGGAGTGCGTTGCCGGAGCTGAATGGGTTAATCATAAAGATAGATTATAAAATTCTTCCCACGTTACAAACCCTACGCAGAAACTCAGACACAGCCTTTGAACCATGATTAGTTTATTCCCAAAGCTAAATCCTGAAGAAGGTACGGTTCTAAGGTTCTTCGCACGTACTCGTATGTTATCTGATTAGCATGCCGCCCGAGGCGGTACCCCTTTCTGTTAAGGGGGATCGACATCGGTCGCGCGGGAAATTTAATTATTTTCTAGTTTTTTTGTATTTTTTGCGTTTTAAAAGTAATAATGACTAGCAAGTAAGCACTGAGTTATCTGTGTCATCATCAGCTTATGTTAGTCCACTGTGGATCTATAGTAGTCCGAAATAAAATAATTTTATTTATTTTATTTTTTTATAAGCCTCCCCCAATGAGCGCCATAGCGCCCTGTCTTCAGCTTGACGCATCCAGCATCTACCTGCAGTCCTTTGCAGGTCGTCATCCTACAGTCGGAGGGCATCCTACACTACGTTTATTTCGCGGTTCCCATTCAAGAACACGTTTGTCCCAGCGGTTGTTGGTTCTTCGCGAGATATGGCCGGCCCACTGACACTTCAGTTATACATACATATGTGTACGTAGTACGAGTACATTATATATCGATGCAAAGTAAGCCATTTTGTGAGTGAGTCCCTCGTGTACGGTGTGAAACTGATGATGTTATGAGTCTAGCCATATTATTTGAACGCACATATTTATGTTGCGATGCGGTAGCGGTATTGTAAATGTAAGCGCCACCCTGTGGGAAACGTTTTTTATATTCACATGATGTTGGCTTAAATTAAGTTAATCAAGTCATAATTATAGGTATTATTAGCCTATTATTATGTCTTTGTTTTTGTCAATGGCTTTTTAAGTGTTCTTATTTAGTTTTTACTATTACTATATTTTTTTATTTCATTGCGTAGGCCTGTTCGTGACGTCACCTGTACAGGCTCTAACGGAATACCAGCGCTGGCTAAGTCTCTTACGGAGCTTAGCCAGCATTATGCTGAGTTAGAGCAATTTGTAACAACTCTCTACATGTACCTATTCTAAGTGTGTCTTTTTTTGTTAATTTAAGTTGTTATGAATAAATGTCTTTCTATTCTATTAATAATAATAAATAATAATAAATAATGCTGGACAATTCACACAGCATTATCTAGCCCCATGGTAAGCAGAGCTTGTGTTATGGGTACTAGATAACTGATATACATAATACAATATATTACATAGATAGATATTTTTTATTATACATAGAAAACGACCAGAACACCCGGAACAAATATCTGCAGATCGTACAAACAGTTGTTCCGAGGCGGGAATCGAACCCGCAACCTCCTGCGTCGCAGGCGGACCTTCGCCCACCGCGCCACATCGGTCGTCAAAATTCTTTTTATGAACCGAAAAAGTATTTGTTTCTGAATTCTGTTCCAGTGCCCAATAGTAACGAAAACAAAGCTCTACAAAATGGCATCGACTAAATAGAAAGTGGAAGTCATGCTTACAATTTTATAGATTTAATAAAAATAAAGCCCTTTTCCTATTAAAACCCGATTTTCAGCAAACATAAAACTGAAGTTCAGCTTAAAGTTCTTTGAAGTTCTCAATGCCGGTAAAACGCATGCAGTTGAAAGTAATTTATAGAAATTGCCAATGAAAGCTTTCACAAGCCATTTAGAGTTAGGAATTTAGTGTAAACGGACTTACACTAGGTTCTAGAATCCAAGATATTTTTTGTAACAAAGGGTAACAAAGAAACAAATATATTAGTGGAAATATTTTACGACAGATCATCACAGCCGATAGCAAAAAGTCTAAGTGTTTGGTTTGAAAGCAAAAATGCATAATTTCATTCATCTTAGCACTCTCATCCGTTTTAGAACTTGAATTTGAGAGTTTTTAACTGCCCGATGTGCAATTATGCGTTGCTGAACTTAATGTTTTAACCAACTTCCAAAAGTAGGAGATTCTATGTTCGGCTGTATGATTGTATGATTCGATTTGAACGATTTCTTGCAATTTTACCTATAGAAGAAAATCCCAAGGAATAACTTTTTTTATTACTTTTGTGATAACTTTGTCCTAACTTTGTTGATGTCTATCATACTAATCAGTTTTTCTTAAGTTTTAATTAATAATTGTCTTTGTTGACATAAAATATATTCGATTCTAGAACCGAGTATAAGTTCCTAACTTTAAGACTTGAAAATCGTCGAATAGCAAAAGCTTTGTGCGAGTAGATAAAGACTATTGAACAGATTATTGTCTCAAAAGATTCTTGGAAACTGAAACTAGAGTGGTGTGAATTATTTATGGCTTTGTTATTCTTGTGTAAGTTACGTATGCCCTGTCTCTTTTACTCCGAGTGGCTGGGAAAGCTTACTGTGATTTTATTTCCTATACAATGAGTTATTGTCAATGGACAAGAAGTGTTTTATGCTAATTTCAACTAAAAGTAATTAATTAATAAATATAATATGTATATTATTAAATAATGGTGGACAATCCTTATAATCTAGCCCCAAGCTAAGCAGAGTTTGTGTACAGGGTGCCACGGAAAGGGTAATAATGTAAGAGTACACCTACACAAGACGAATAATGAAGAAAACGTTTTATCATAATTATGATATAGGTACGTACTCGTATAAAGTAAAAAATAATTCGACATTCGAAAACTCGTAGAACAAACGTAGACCTTCTCAATGTCCAGAATCACTCCCTTTCGGATGAGAATCTTCCTTTCCGTGGCACTGATCTGTATACAGAATACTTTACTATACATCTTTTTGTATACATAGAAAAAACTAAGAACACCTGGAATAAATATCGACATTGTACAACAGTAATCCCAACGGAATCAAACCCGCAGCCTCCGGCGACACAGGCGGACCCTCACCCGCTGTGCCACAGAGGTAGTCGAAATGCGCTCGGTATAAAATAGATCGAAAATTCGATTTAATTGTTCAAGTTTAAGATTGGAATTTGCAAATCCCATATTAAAAGTGCATGTAAACTCATTTATTGTGTTCAAACGCAAATTAGCTCGACACACACACACACATACACAAAAACCTACAAACCATACTGTCTCATATGAAATTTGCAATAGCCAGATAAAAAACTCATAATGTACAGTTATAATTAACTTTTTAATTTTCATATTAGTTAGTACCTAATTTATATGTAATTTTTAATTTAACTTATTTAGAAATCTAGGAGTTGGGCGTTGACATTACCACACAGTTTGTAAAGCTTCGGTAGTGTCATCGTTTCAATATGTATCTATGATCCTATGTAAACATGTTCTAAATAAAGATTTTTATTATTATTATTATTTATTATAATCATGAATGATAATTCACTTACTTACTTACTTGTATATTATCTAATTTTGTACAATATTTTTAGTATAGTTTGACAATGCCCTTATACAGCAGATTACTTTGACATTTTATCTAATTTATTATTCCATTTAACTTATACCATTATTTATTATCTGTTTTATTGTGACAATTTATTATAAATGAATTTATTTTAATTTTTTAAAGAAGGCATGTCTGTCTGCTTTTTCTTTGCACAATGTCCTATGGTGTTTCCTTTGTCAAAAGTTAGTGTGTTATAATAAAAATGTAATTTGTCTTTTAAAATAGTATTTAACGACATCAAGTGTCACATTGTGTACCTACGGTGGAAATAAAAAAACTAAACTAAACTTCTTATAGGTAAAGAACACATCAAATGAGTCAGCTAATGAACAACCACAATCTATGTACTATCTATACTAACCTAAGAACTATGTTCTCATGTAAGTGACTCAAAATAAATTTTCTTTTTGAGAATAAATGAATATTAGAAACCACTATTCTCGGAGTTGCTCAGAAGGATAGGATTCGTAACGAATACATCCGACAGAGAACCAAAGTTATCGACATAGCTCTGAGAAATAGCAAGCTGAAGTGGCAGTGGGCCGGCCATATCTCGCGAAGAACCGACGGCCGCTGGGGCAAACGTGTACTTGAGTGGAGACCACGACTCGGTAAACGTATTGTAGGACGCCCTCCAACCAGGTGGGATGACGACCTGCGAAAGACTGCAGGTAGATGCTGGATGCGTCAAGCTGAAGACAGGGCGCTATGGCGCTCATTGGGGAGGCCTATGTCGAGCAGTGGACTAATATAGGCTGATGATGATGATGACGATGTTAAACCACGTCCTGGTCTCAGTGTAGTAACTACTAGGTATACTTAGCTTTGCTGAGTTTGTAATCCAGTATCGAATCCTCCTAGGGTGTGAATCCGTGGCTAGAATGGCAAGTTCCAAGAAATTAACCATTCTCTGGAGGTAAACTTTCGTACCGTGCGCGCTGACGGCATACCGAGCGGGGGACTGCTGCCACACTGGAGGTTTCAGGATCGCATTCTAAAACAAGATGTCTTCGTTCGACTTATTAAAATAATTTGATGCTTTTTTTTACAAAAATAAAAAAACTGACTTCGCATTTTGTTATAGTATTTACACTTTTTTTAGGAACAAATCACAGGTGGAACAAAGAGTAAACCTAATAAAGGAAATAATGGGAGATAATTAAATTTTTTAAAGTTTCCCTGAGTGTGGGTAAAAAAGCAACAAAAAAACCTTGGATAATAGTTATCCCTCGGGAATAATACAACCCTGGAATCATTATTTATATAAAACCAAAAACCATCAAAATCACTATATAATTAAAAGTACTTACCTGCCTATGACATGATCATGACTCAAGTCGTAGCAAAGGGCCAGCCATATCTGACGAAGAACCGGCAACCGCTGCGCTGGGGTAAACGTGTTCAACAGACCGCGACTCGACAAACTTAAGTCATTTAAAACGGGATATTTACCATGATTTGATTTTTGAGTTTTCCAATATTTTGATTTTCCAATATTTTGTGTGTCGTGATCGAGCTGCGGTCGATAATAATGAAACCGGTGGTAGTAGTAACGTTCGTAGCAAAAGACAGAAAATGAGGGTAGATCGGTATATCTGCTCATAAAAACGAACTCGCAGTGTCTTCAGTTATTCCATGATTATACTATACATTACCGTGACTTGTGCGTCGATCACATGAAAGTGTCAGGTACCTATACCGTATATCTATGATTTGATAAATGACTTGTCTACCTTGTGCCCCGGTGTGAATTTGCCCTAACTCTGGGCACGTAGTGTGCGTGCCTCGCAAACTATTGAAAAGATTTTCCGAGTCCCGAACAATGTTTTGTATCGCAGGAATTTTGACGTTTTCCTAAATATTTCTCTACATTCTAAAATATTTATGAAAATGCTCTAAGAGGCTTTTCTTGAATGGAAGGAATAAAAATATTACCCTGTGCTATTTAATACGAATCCTCTTACGAGTAATCACTACATGGTATAAAAGAAAGTCGCTTCCGAGTGGGAAGCGACTTTCTTTTCACTCTCTGTCTGTCCCTATGTATGCTGAGATCTTTAAAACTACGCAACGAATTTTGATGCGGTTTGATTGTCATAAAAAATCGAATCAGTAAAGCCAAAAAAGTAAAGCCCAACAACAAAAAATAAAATATCGTTTCATGGAATACTACTAGTCAATATCAACTTTACTAGGTAAGTAGGTATATAGTTATTCTGTGTCAATATGACCGATGTGGCGCGGTGGGCAAAGGTCCGCCTGCGACGCAGGAGGTTGCGGGTTCGATTCCCGCCTCGGAACAATTGTGTGTACAATCTGCAGATATTTGTTCCGGGTGTTCTGGTCGTTTTCTATGTATAATAAAAAAAACTATCTATGTAATGTAGTACCCATAACACAAGCTCTGCTTAGCTTGGGGCTAGATGATGCTGTGTGAATTGTCCAGCATTATTTATTTATTTAATATACCGAAATAATAAACTTTAAGATTTCGATCTATCAAGACCTTAAGTGAAATCCTTCAGTAATATTCTTTTAAGTATTTGATCAATATAACTCCAACTTCAGTCGACGCCTACGTAAAAAGTTTGTTTAGATATATTTACTGCTCTCAACAGCATTGCTAGAGTTGGGATAAATCGTTGAAGACAGTGTTGGCATTCGGCTTAAATGTTTGGTCGTTTTGACTCATTTTAACTAAGGAACTAGTTCCAAAATAACATAAGTTAATAAATAAAAAATAAGAACCATTTTGTATCAGCGGCCATCTTGGACCGATTTTCGTCAAACATAGCTAAGAACACTTTCGACTAATTCCTTTCAAACAAAAAACAAAATCAAAATCTATTCATCCGTTCGGGAGCCACTCGATGCCACAGACACACTCACAAAAACACGACAAACACCCTGTCGTTTTTGCGTCAGGGGTTATAATGAATACACTATATCTATATAAAATTAATTAATTAATTTTTTCACTATAAATTACAAGTACAATAAAGTAATAATAAGTAAGTCTACGTAACTTGCAAGTATTTAAATATAAATGAGAATATAACAAAATAAAAAAGCAATTAATGGCCTATGGTATCAAAAATATGTACCTATATCTTAAACATGGAATTTTTAGAAATCAGAACAATATTTATCTGAACAAAAGCTACTCACTTATCGACTTTGAGTTAAAAGTTTTGAAAATCCGTGATTGAGAACTCAGCTTACGATTGATGGCTGTACTAAAGTTACGTTGATTTCCCTCGAGCAATGGCTATCAATAGTATACATTGATTTACATACTTTTGTAAAGTTTATTCAGGGTTCGGCAAAGCTGGTAAATTCACAATGGCAATGGTCTATTGGGTATTGCGTTATTATCATTTTCAGCTTTATTGTTATCACTCTAATTAAATTTGATAATATGCCAAATAACCCGAGGGATTTCAACCCGCGCACTAAAATAAAATAAAAACTGTTTATTTCAAGTTTATTTGTTTATTTATTTCCACCGTAGGTACACAATGTTACACGTGATGTCGTTAAATACTATTTTAAAAGACAAATTACATTTTTATTATAACACACCCTAACTTTTGACAAAGGAAACACCATAGGACATTGTGCAAAAAAAAAGCAGACAGACATGCCTTCTTTAAAAAATTAAAATAAATTATGGTATAAGTTAAATGGAATAATAAATTAGATAAAATGTCAAAGTAATCTGCTGTATAAGGGCATTGTCAAACTATACTAATGATTTGTACAAAAGTAGATAATATACAAGTAAAATACAATCAAAAAGAAGAATAAGTAAGTCAGGAAGAAGAATAATTTTAAATTTACATTTAAATCATGATTTAAATATTAATAATGCTGCTGTATAGGGGCATTGTCAAGGAACTAAACATAAATACAATTATACAATGAAATAGGTACACAGTCAATTAAAAAATAATATATATTTGGAAATGGGAGTAATAATAATGTCTGTGAATGACTAACATGACTATAAAGGAGAAGTTACTGTTAGCAGAGTTAAAAAAATTACAATTGTAAATTGTGAAGCAGAAATAAATAATATAGTAGTTAATATAGTAGTTATTCCGTGATCATGGCGCGTGAAACCGTGACGAAATATTGGAAAACTCAAAAATCTAATCATGGTAAATATCCCGTTTTAAATGACTTTAGTGTTAATAACCATGATACTTTCAAAAGTTTTATAACTACATTGTGATATACATAGTAACCTTTAGGTGCAGTATAGTTTTTATTATGCTAGTAACACAGGTTTTAAAATCTATCACTGGCACCTGTCTCTCACAAACAGGTGAACTAATAATTTATTTATTTATTATTATTTATTTTAAGCCATTATTGTCCCACTGCTGGGCAAAGGCCTCCCTTTTCTCGACGACGAGCTCGAGGTACATCTTCCATCGTGGCCTGTTGCAGCGTTGGATCGCGAGGAGTGGAAGGAGAAAAAACTAATAATTTAATTGATAATAATGAATAGTATAAAATATGACCTGTCTAAGTGCTTATTTGTAAGCTTAAAGAAATAAAAACTTTTCATTTCTTTTCATTTGTATGAAAAGGTGATAAACGAAAAACCAATGCATATAAGCCGAAATCGTTTCAACCAGTTGCAATGTAAATTGACGTTAACACTTCACGTTTGCTAATGACTTACCTTTTTGAGGAGATATTATTAGCATGTCATGCCTATGTCCACCAGTGGACTGCTATAGGCTGATGATGATTATTAGCATGCGAAACGTAATATTACTAAATAGGGTCCCAGGACGAAGGCCAATTTCCTTAAATGAAGTCAAAGTGCACAACTTCTGACGTAAAAGTCAAAAGGTCATAGCCAATCAGAACTTAGAAAACAACCTGTCAAACATGTAGGTTGGATTTACCCCGTGGGAAATATATCAACACTAGTTTCCACCCGCGGATCGCGCGCGTTCAAGGTAAAATTCACCCGTACATATTATACAAAATCAACCCGAAAAATAAAAAGACTTCTCCGTGGTAGTCGAATTTGCAAAGTAAATCGGAGAAAAAGCGGTCGAAAGAAAAATTGTTCTGCCTTTGGACAGCAGTGGACGTGTATGGGCGCTGATATGATGAGGTAACAAAAAGACGGCATAACTTCTGAATTTATAATAAAAATAATAGTATGGATTTCCAACTTCAAATGAAATTCGCAGACAGATTCCCGGAACTTAATTTGTCAAGTCGTATAAGTTCATGCTTGTTTTAAAGCTACGGGGAAGTTGTAAAGTAAACTTTAAAATCATACGGGCAGCGTCAATATTTCCGAAACAAAACTTTTAAATAGGGATGGGATGAAGTTGGAAAGTGGTTACACTGAAATCGAAACGATTTTCCATGAAGCTATTTGTGACTTACTTGTTACTTATTTCTGGACTGGTTTCCGCAACTTGGCCGCCGCCGGTTGGCCCTTTGGAAAGTCAGCTCGCTGATGCCGGTGCATGCCTCCCTAGGCGTTCTCGGCTATTAAGCTATTTGTTTTTACAATACGGAACCAAAAAGAAGACTAGTTCTAGCCACTATTTAATATTTAATTTGATATGACGACCACTGTGGCGCGGTGGACGAAGGTCTGCCTGCGACGCAGGAGGTTGCGGGTTGGATTGTTTGTTTGTATGATCTGCAGATATTTGTTCCGTACACAATAGCTTTTTCTTTTTAGAGCGAAATTAAAATTGCGTTTATTTTTCCTACAGAATAGTCCATTATTTTCTTGCAGAAATATGTATTATTTATGTTTTATTCAGTATTCTTAAAACATCAGACGACCGATGTGGCTCGGTGGACGAAGGTCCGCTTGCGGGTTTGATTCCCGCCTCGGAACAAATGTGTGTATGATCTGCAGATATTTGTATCGGGTGTTCTGGTCGTTTTCTATGTAGGTATAATAAAAAAATAATATCTATCTATGTAATGTATTGTATTATGTATATCAGTTATTTAGTACCCATAAGCCATAACACAAGCTCCGCTTACCATGGGGCTAGATAATGCTGTGTGAATTGTCCAGCATTATTTATTTATTTATTTATTTATCTCTAATAGCTGTTTCTCTTTAATCATCATGCCCATTATAAAAATTAAGCTGCAGACTATTGTAATACACCTAATTTAAAAAAAAATACAAAAAAAATATTTACCAAAAGTTTACAAATAATAACACCTTACTTTATGTAGGTACATATTCTTACATTTTAGAGTTGATTGGTTGAGGACCTCAACCAATCAAGGCTAGGCCTGTTTCGCGGGGTATCAATACCAATTGTAAATTGTAGCCATAGATTACGATATACGTTACTATTATATATTTTGAGCTAGATTTAACATTATTTTGATCAAATAAAATAATAAAAATGGCTTTAAAAGTTCCAAAAACATGTTTAACTGTAATGACTTCACATCACTAGTTCAACTCATCTTCCAACTAGCAGAAACCAGTCGCTAGATCAAGTTCCGCATTAGGAACTCTACCTACACGAATGGAACTCAGGCAACCAGAGTAGGTATATACACTAGCTAAACTCAATGTAGATTGTTTGTGAACAAACCGTTTATACTTAATCTGAAATTTTGCTGCCTAAAACTCTGTTGCCGCGTCTTTTATACGCAATTTACATTACTTGTCGAATTGAGATCCTTCAATAAATATATACAAATATATCTGAAACTCGACGCTAAATAAGTGAGTTTCAGTTGTTTGTGTCGTGATTTGTATATAACCATTCTACATTTAGTTTGGCTATTGTATAGCTACCACTAGCCAATCTCGAGCACCTAGTCATTAGGCTTAAGCTTTGGACAGAAGAGAAAACATTTATTTCAACACGGACATTAATCGAAAGTCTACCTGCGTGTTGCGAGTTTGATGCCCCGCCGTCGGGAAAAATATTTGCATGATCCACGAGTACCTACAGGTATTTCTATTCACAATCATGCCCCGGTGGTATGCCTGTAATTTCACGGGCCTCGGCAAATCGATAGACAGCCTTGTTCACTAGAGGAGTCATTTCTCAGACAATTTTAGTCAAGCAGCAACATGTAAATAAATAAATAAAAACGCGGACCTTTGCCCACCGCACCACTGAGGTTGTCAACACAATGTTTACGTTTAAAGGTAATTTTTATTCCACGGAAACTTATCGACATAGCCAAAGAGATTTTACATATAGAGAGGTCATACTTATTGTAAAGAAATAAAAACATTGCGATATTTTACTATAGCTACATACCTAGCGTCGACGT
This sequence comes from Eupithecia dodoneata, assembly GCA_947044415.1. Lineage (NCBI taxonomy): Eukaryota > Metazoa > Arthropoda > Insecta > Lepidoptera > Geometridae > Eupithecia > Eupithecia dodoneata. The sequence goes on from OX345678.1 coordinate 5,460,956, forward strand.
TCGAACATACAACGCCGCATGGCATTATCTCTGTCACTCATAAACTTAACGCATTGCTTGTTTCGTTCGTGTTGGTGGCAAAGCGGCAACGCCGCGCGGCAATGATTGTTGAGTAAAATAAAATTCACCATTTTACATTTTAACATATTAAACAGTACTTACGTATGAAAAGATACACCCTTTCTGGTTTTTATAGTCCTTGTGTAGTTATTGCACTTTCGGAACACACAACTTGGCATTTTCGAGGTTTATTTAAGTATATTCCGTAAGTAACCTCGTGTTCAACGAACGTGCGCGTCGCGGCCAGGAGCAGGACGGACTGAGTTCAATTCGGATACGTACCTGATTTTCGTTTTGTAAGGCAGACCTCGATACAACGTATCTACGTATATATAACATCATTGGACATAGCTAAAAGAATTTGCATAATTTGCAATCATACTCATGCCTATGAGCCATCCAACAGCTTTTGTGCTTCTTCTTTGAATAAAAACAAGCTTTGTTTAATATTCCCACAAAACATCTTTATCATAGAAAGTACCTTTTTTACTACCGAGAGTATTCTTTCCACTTACAACATTGTTTTTGTCTCTAGAGAGGATGGAAATAGATTACCTTTGCCTGTACTAAGAAGTTTGTAAGTCTGTAAAATAAATAAATAATGCTGGACAATTCACACAGCATTATCTAGCCCCATGGTAAGCAGAGCTTGTGTTATGGGTACTAGGTACTAGATAACTGATATAAAACATCTATATATGTAATGTATTGTATTAACAATACATTACATATATAGTTGTTTTTTATTATACATAGAAAACGACCAGAACACCCGGAACAAATATCTGCAGATCGTACACAGAATTGTTCCGAGGCGGGAATCGAACCCGCAACCTCCTGCGTCGCAGGTAGACCTTCGCCCACCGCGCCACATCGGTCGGCAACATTTCCTTTGCAGAATATGTTTAGTAATTTTAGGCATTGTTCATAAGTACGTTTTGCGTTGGTTTTGCTGTCGAAAAGCATTATCTCGGGGAACTGCCTACGTTTTATTCCAAGCACAAAACTACTTGAACTTCCTGAATGCAAAATTTCAGTCAAATCCGTTTAGTAGTTTTGGCGTGAAGAGGTAACAAACATCCATCCGTCTAAACTTCCACTTAATATTAGTAACTAATTATAGTAGGACATCCAGTAGTATTGACACCCAGCCATAGTTGATTTGGATCTAAAGTAGCGCTTATTGTGTGTAGTGTAATTATGCTTATTGGTCCATGCGATTGAATGTTGTTTTAATGACGATCGTCGGCCAAACATACTTCAATTCGTTTGTAAAGCTGGCTATTCACATAGCGTTTCTGTTGACATGTATGAGGGGTGAATGCCCGGGAACAATTAGTAGGGTTTTATGCCCGCACCAAAAGAAAATGTTATGATATGGGAAGTTTTAAGAATTTTTATTGATTTTCAATTTAAACATCAAACAAGTGCTATATATCATTAAGAGCTTACAGGATTGTTGGACACGTAACAAATTTCAAATTGCATAAGTAACTAGGAAATAAAGTGATCACTTCGATCAGGTCTAAAGAAGCCAACAAAAAACCTTTTTAGTAATGAGATTTTACAAATAGAGACGTTATACTCATTGTAAAGAAATAAAAACATTGCGATATTTTACTATAGCTACGTCGCTCTAGCGTCGACGTTTGAGCATACAACGCCGCATGGCATTATCTCTGTCACTCATAAACGTAACGCATGCATTACTTGTCTCGTTCGTGTAGGTGGCAAAGCGGCAACAAAAATCCAAACTTTCGGATTTATATCTATAGTGTGATTTTAAGCGCCCTTAAACCCTACATCTACATTTTTATTTAACGACGACGTTCATAAAGCCGCACTATGAATATCTACACAATGTAAAAGACTGTATAGCATTGTTTTCAGCCGCGCTCGTTTTTTGTGTAATGGACCATGAAAATTACTATAATCAACTCCAAGACAACGATTCTAGCACGATTTCAGTAAGTCGCAGGTGTAATGTACAGGTGGAGTCAGTAAGTAATCTTCTGTTTAATGAGCCTGAAAAGAAAATATTACTAGACTAAACATTCTACAAACCAATCACATTACTATAAATAAATAAATAAATATAAATAAATAAATAAATAATGCTGGACAATTCACACAGCATCATCTAGCCCCAAGCTAAGCAGAGCTTGTGTGGTAGATACAAGATGACTGATATACTTAATACAATACATAACATAGATAGACATTTTTTTATTATACAGATTATAGATAACGACCAGAACATGCGGAACAAATATTTGCAGATCGCACACACAATTGTCCCAAAGCGGGAATCGAACCCGCAACCTCCTGCATCACAGGCAGACCTTCCACAGCGCCACAGAGGTCGGCGATTGTATTGTTTGAGTTTATTTGTTAAAAAGTATATCATATCGGATTTCTAATATGATTTGTCCTACTGTATTATATCTACACCGCCCGTGCGTGTGCGCCCTTATCGGTACATTATTGTAACGACGCACTTCACAAAGTGTTCCAGTAATTAGCAGCGGTACCCTAATTTATTGAAATCTTCGCCGTAATGCTTGTTTATGACTGCGGTTTATGAGACGACATAATTATTTACTGAGGTAATTATGGTTTTACTGAGTTGTGGTAGTTATTTATACTGGCTAGGTATACTGTTCCGTGCTTCGGAGAGATTGTTAAGCTGTTGGTCCACAGCCTGACCTCTCCTCGGCCAGCAAAATGAAAAACGTAAAAAACGTTTTTGGTAAACGTAGTGTAGGTCGCCCTCCGACCAGGTGGGATGACGACCTGCGAAAGACAGGTAGATGCTGGATGCGTCAAGCTGAAGACAGGGCGCTATGGCGCTCATTGGGGGAGGCCTATGTCCAGCAGTGGACTAATATAGGCTGGTGATGATGATGATGATGACATGGCTGGTCGAGATTGGCTGTTATGACCAAAAATTCGACTATACTATGACGACATCGAAGTCAGGTGCTATTCGATAGCATTTTTCCACAAACGTAGCTTGAATGAACAAGTGTTCTTAAATGTAAGGATAGGTTTAACCACCCTTTAGGTTTAAAGAACTTTATTTTCATACAAACACATGGTTCACTTATAATGAGATACATAAGAAAAAATTAATCTATGTTTTACAATTGACGACCGATGTGGCGCGGTGGGCGAAGGTCCGCCTGCGACGCAGGAGGTTGCGGGTTCGATTCCCGCCTCGGAACAATTGTGTGTACGATCTGCAGATATTTGTTCCGGGTGTTCTGGTCGTTTTCTATGTATAATAAAAAATATCTATATAATATATTGTATTATGTATATCAGTTATCTAGCACCCATAACACAAGCTCTTCTTACCATGGGGCTAGATAATGCTGTGTGAATTGTCCAGCATTATTTATTTATTTATTTAAATTTATTTTAAACTAGCCTCTGGTACTTAAAAGTAAATTATAACTAAATATTATTTATAACTACATACTACTACTATTACCATTACATATACAAATACCAACATTATACCAGCTAGAACTAAATCAATTATGTAATAAGGTATGCTTGTGTTTCGGTATTACTAAATAGAGTGGAGACCACGACTCGGTAAACGTAGTGTAGGACGCCCTCGACCAGGTGGGATGACGACCTGCAAAAGATTGCAGGTAGATGCTGGATGCGGCAAGCTGAAGACAGGGCGCTATGGCGCTCATTGGGGGAGGCCTATGTCCAGCAGTGGACTGCTATAGGCTGATGATGATGATGATGATGAAATACTAAACCGGTAAGTATTTTTGCTATATCCGATTTCAACGCAATGAATACGTACTTTTAGTAGGGCATGGCGAACCACATTTTTTTTAATATAGGTTGTATTTGCACATTTTGAGTTACCAAGCAAAAACTGATTTATACCAAAACATTAGTGGTCTCAGTCTCACGAAAAAAACGGGCCCGTAATTTGATATTCCATACTCCAAATGTCGGTTTGCCCTCGGTTTTTCTGGCTTCTTTGTTCTAACCAACAATAACTGTATGAATCCATAGGCTGGCATAAATATTTGCATAGATTTTTGGGGAAAATATCAAATGGGTTTTTGTGCTTCAGGACTTCGTTAATATTTTTTAGCCTAAACAAACACTAGGCACACGATTCTTCAACTTCAATAGCATATAACCTACGTACTCTTTTGTCATACTTTTCGCCAAGCAAAATTATGCACTTGACCGTTTAAAATAGAATTTTGCCGCCAGTTCTCAAAAAGGGGTTCGCGTGGAAATTTATTTTCCGATAATAAGACATTATTATTAAGCTTTTAATTATTCAGATGTTTAAACTGTCCAATTATCATGAAGTAAGGAAATTGCCGATAGGCATTCATAATGCATTAACTCATTGTATAGGAATTGAACCGTCTTCAGATAATACAACGACGAAATCATAAATTGAATTGTTTCGGCAACTTTCGTGTCCCGTACCCAATGTACAGGGGCGTTCACCGTTCGCTGACCCTCTGGAAGATTCCAAGTCCAAGTCTCTCCATTACTTCAGTTTTTGTTTTATATTAAGTTTGTTAATTTAACATTTAAACTAACGCGATCTGAACGCATACGTCTTGAACAGCCATCCCTGACCACGACAGTGTGTAAACCTTTGAAACATCGGGTACTACTGACAGGAGTGACCCTTAAGATAGGAAGAGTAGAAAGAAACCGAATGATGAAAAGAAAAGGATAGCATATACTTACCTCAAGATAAGAAAAACAATGGTAATCCTTACCGTTATTGATTGGATTATTCTATGGTACATACAATAAGTTCTCCTTCTTAAATTTTTCTAGGAATTGCACGTGCACTCTTTTGAAGAGATCATATACGATTATTACCTCCATATTGTAGTTACAAAATTTGAAGTTACTGTGACTGAAGATATGAAGTTCGATTTTTTTATAAATATTACGGTGTCTGTACTATTTAGAATACAGATTTTTGCTTTGGGTAGAACGGAGCATATGTTTTGGGTTGAACGGGTAAAAATAATATTGGGTAGAAAAATCTTGGGTCGAACGGGTAAGCACTCAAAAATAGGTAAATAAACGTGATAAATAAATAAATAATACTGGACAATTCACACAACATTATCTAGCCCCATGGTAAGCAGAGCTTGTGTTATGGGTACTAGATAACTGATATACATAATACAATACATTACATAGATAGATATTTTTATTATACATAGAAAACGACCAGAACACCCGGAACAAATATCTGCAGATCGTACACACAATTGTTCCGAGGCGGAAATCGAACCCGCAACCTCCTGCGTCGCAGGCGGACCTTCGCCCACCGCGCCACATCGGTCGTCGATAAATCGCCGTTTAATATTATTTACATTTAATAAATGTTGTTTTTATATAACGGCTTACTATCTTCATTCAACAGCAAGATTCTAGTTTAAAATTGTTCCCTGTTCATAAAAATAGACATGAAATGGGTTCAGCTACCAATGAACGGCATTGTAGCCATAAGTTATTTGATTTGTCACTAACCTTTTACAAAAATATTGTTAGTACAGTGATAGGAACCCTTTGTGTGACTCGCATACAGCCGGGTTTTTCTAGTCAATTCCTACAATACCTTGCTGATTTATCTTAACAAGCAGCCACAATGTTTAGATATCTAGGTCAGTAGGTAGATAAAATTACCTAGTTTCTCGAATACAGCCGGGTTTTTCGAGTCAATTCCTACAATACCTTGCTGATTTATCTCAAAAAGTAGCCATAATATTTAGGTATTTAGGTCAGTAGCTAAAATTATCTAGTTTTTCGAATACGGCCAGGTATTTCTACTCAATTTATTGAATACCTTACTAATTTATCTCATCAAGCAGCCACAATGTTTAGGTATTTAGGTTTGTAACTAAAATTACCCAGTTTTTTGCGACGTGGCCTACGGTGTGGGGTAGTGTGAGTCGGTTATAAAGGCTCGCTTAAGGTACTGTTTCTAAGAACTAAGAAAATCGCGCGCCGGGAAGTTAAAGGTTCTTTATGTCCAGCTGTGGACTGCTATAGGCTGATGATGATGATGATGAGTTCCAAAGACATTTTCGTGCATACATTTACTCTACGTTCATCGCAAAATATTTATGAAAAAAACGATCACTTGGGCGAAACCAGGACGGGCCGCTAGTTTATAAATAAAGGGCAGTAAAATTGCGCGCGAGCCGGCCGATATGTGGCGCGGTGGGCGTAGGTCCGCCTGCGACGCAGGAGGTTGCGGGTTCGATTCCCGCCTCGGAACAATTGTGTGTACGATCTGCAGATATTTGTTCCGGGTGTTCTGGTCGTTTTCTATGTATAATAAAAAATATCTATCTATGTAATGTATTGTATTGTGTATATCAGTTATCTAGTACCCATAACACAAGCTTTGCTTACCATGGGGCTAGATAATGCTGTGTGGATTGTCCAGCATTATTTATTTATTTATTCATTATTATTCCGCAGCTCTCGCCTCCTCTTTTCTCCTTCTCCGCGTGCCGTTTATTCATATTCATATTTATTTATTCCATAAAACAATATACATTGTGTGCGGAAACTTAAAAATAAATATTTATTTTTAAGTTTCCTTTTGTTACTTTTTTTTCTCTTTTAGTTAATATAATATTATATTAACTAAAAGAGAAAAAAAAGTATCACATTAAATTAAACGATTATCATCACATACATACATATATGTATTATATAATCAACGTCATAGTTCGTCAATGGAGTAGATACACTTTTCCAGAAGATAACATTTTAGTTTATTTTTTAGAAGTGTTCTTTTATGTATGACTTCTTTTATTTCGAGCGGCAATTTATTAAAAATTCTAGTAGCTTGGTACCGTGTCGAGTCTTTGTTTGGTCGTCCTTGTCCGGCAAAACTACAGGCCACCGTTATCTATCGAACAGGATTTTAACAAAATGGTTTTTATGGTAAACGATACAATAAATTGGTTTGATGATTGTACCGACTATAAAAAAGCTTTAGTTAAAAAGAACTCGTGTGAATTTTAATTTTTAATTTTAGTTTTTTTCTTGGAAATTAAGCAATAAAATAAAAATAATTAATCAGATGATCTAGGTAAGATTGGCATTTTGGATTATTATATTGTACAAAATAGATGAAAAAACAATACAAAAATAAACCTTTCAAATTTATTTTAATTAGATCGATTTACTTTGGCCCGATGGCTGTGTGGTGTCGGCCGTGATAGAATAGCACCACCCCAACTTGGCTGTGTGGTGTCGGCCGTGATAGAATAGCACCACCCCAACTCTTCCCGTGGGTGTCGTAGAAGGCGACTAAGGGACATACACCGGGGGGCGGGCAGCAGCGTCCCTTGCAGCACATTCCCTATACTGCGATCCCCAACCCGCATGCCCAGCGTGGGGATTATGGGTATCAACCCCCCCATGGATAGACACGCCAAAAGAATGTGGCCCCCAGTTCCCGGCCGCCTCGCTATTCCTGGCCATGGTAGCGGCCACGGTAACGGCGGGGCAGGGGGTGCTAGGAATCCCCGGGCTACATCAGTATCAGGGCGCTATGGCGCTCATTGGGGGAGGCCTATGTCCAGCAGTGGACTGATATAGGCTGATGATGATGATGATGACTTTGGCCCGATAAAGATTATACCGAATTTTTGTTTGAGTTGTTTTGTTTTGTCCCCGCTGTGCACACAATCCTCCCACATGTTTATATAGTCAGATTATGATGGCCACACTGGCTACAGTTACTATTTGTTGGTATAATCATAAAATTAACAATAAATTGACTAAATTGTATTAAATTACAAACATTATTCAGATAGCAGTATCGTTTAGATAAACTTGAAGCAGATTACTGTATAACAGACGCAAGCAAGCAGCTTTACTTGCAATAAAATAAATAAAATAAAATCAGTTGAATGCAATAAAAGACCCATATCATAAACAAACTGACAATGCACACATAAGGAAAATATAACTAACGTTAAAGAATCTTGGTTTCCAACATAAAACTTCTCTAGGCCCGTTCTGAGCTACATATTTCTCGCCAGCTAGTAGCGTCAATTTTACCCAAAACTAACCCAAAACAATTGATTTCACCCACTTTTAAAAAGAAAATCTTATAACCCAAGTTTTGTTTCATTCCTGAAACATTACGATCGGCATATATATAATAAAATTCATACAGTCATGCTGTTTGTCTGTCAATGATGGACGCGGCGCCGGTTGTGGCGCGCCGCCGAGTCTGAGGTGGCGGCCAATAAGAATGGCTTTAGTAGGGACTTGGGACAAAAACGCCATTTAATTGTAGGTCTAGAGGACATCCAGCCCCGTTACTACCACCACAACAATAAGTTTTCGAATATGTAAACTGACTTAAACTCGTCATTTTTAGATACATTTTCTGGTGACATAACTCTATCTATTAAAAAAACCGTATCAAAATCCGTTTGCTTAGTTTTAAAGATCTAAGCATACATAGGGACAGACAGACAGCGGGACGCGACTTTGTTTTATACTATGTAGTGAAAATGTGAATTCAAATACAAGCTTTCCTAATTGAATGCACATTTTTGTGCTTTTCGGCCATGGTGCGGTCCAGATCTTCGACAACCTGAAAATATGTCTATTTTAAGGCTGTCGATAAGAGAAACAGTCGTGGCAGTTTCACCTTAAGATTCGACCCCTCTAAGCTAGATGTTGTGAGTTTTTGTACCGAAGTGCACAGTTTACCTAGTCAGTCTCAAGATCGCTGTTACAGTTGATCTGGCGGCCCATTTTGGAAGAGTGCCACCGCCCAAGGGCACCATAGAACATTGTAATGGGCCACTCGACCTTCCAGAGATATTGTTATTGAAATAACTGGACGATCACCATGAAATTGATTTTGTAGATAGAAACATTAATTTCTGCTTTGAAGACCATTAGAAGATCTACTTTTTAAACTTTCGCGAAAAAATTAAAGATTATTTATCGCGTACCTTTTGTTTTATTTTACCCTACGTTTCCATAACGTTATACTGCTCGTGGTCACGGGTCGTATCTGGCATTTTGGCACGTCCATTGTCTCTAGGCGTTTTTCCTCAAATGCTTTGACGGACTTACATAGGCTGATGATGATTGGATGGCTTTTAACACTTTGACTGCTGAAATCACACGGTATGTGTTATCTACAAGTGACTAATATGAGTAAATCCACACTAGCGCAGCGGCTGAGAAAATACAGATCTTTGTGACTCAGCACAGCCGTAATATTTTTCGAACTAAACGCATTTGCGGCGCAACACAACCGCTGTGTAGAGCGGCAGCACGAATTTTTTAGGTTAAAAAAAGATCGCAGTCGTCAAAAAAAAAATCGCAGTCAAAGTGTTAAGTATTAAGTTAGTCTTATACTAATGATTTTTATTTTTATATAATTCGCACCTAATTTGTTCTATGCTGTACCTAACGGTGCTTGGTCTATTAAATGTCTCTTTACCTCTATCTATGATCTGATATATGTCTCTTTATCTCTATGGTGATGATGAACTAGGTTGTGCCACTAAAAAACATTGCTCAGGTACTGCATTACACAAATATTTTAAAATTCCAACTACTTAGTATTTCCGAAAGGTTAAAATTATCCATGAAATTTCCCTGAAATCCTTTCGATCCTCAATAATGGTCTTGGCATGTAAGTAATTACTTAGACCCCGAGGCATAGTATCGAATTCAGAACTAAGCTATTACGTATAAATACGTAGATATTACTACGTATTAAGGAGTCTACACACCTATATAGGCCTCCTCATCGATTTCGATGACGTCGACCCTAGATATCTCGGATGCTTCTATCATGAGCTCTAATATGGCTCGCTAAACCGAACTTGGTCTTGAATACCCTACAGCACGTATGGGAGTAGAGTTGGCCCGATGAGTTATATGTATAAGTGTAGGAGGGCTTAGGTCTCTGTTTTTGTATATGGCGTCTTGTGTCCATTGTTTCGAGACTTTTTTCCTAAAATATAGACCTAAGTGGAGACCGAAGACCCACGCTAGTGATACATACCGGCGGTTCTGTAACATTTAACGGACTTCAACATTCAAAAAAGGAAGAGGTTCTATGCTTGACTATGTTTTTTTTTATGTGTGTTCGTCGATCACTCCATCAAGTATCGGGCCGATTTTAATATTTTTTTGTTTATAGTATTGTGTATTTATGATGATTCTATTATTTTAACGTTGCCGACATCGAACAGCCGCGCTGTGTCGGCAGCTGGCTTTGGTGTGTAGACTCTATTACGTAGTTATTATGTTTCGCGGATATACAATTGACGACATTTACTTTTGTCGTGGAATTATCGCAAGAAATTGGAGGGCACGGTCACCGACATGATTCTATTATTTGAATGTTGCCGACATCGAATCGCTCGACTGTGTCGGCGGCTGACTTGGGTGTGTAGGCTCCATTACGTAGATATTGGGGTAATTGGTAGCTTGGCTTTCAGATTTCTGTGTAATCTTCTAATTTACAAATGCCTTCCTGTTTCTGAGTTGTTTGTAATAGCAAGTTTAAAGGGTAATTTAACGTTGAACATTATAGTAAGGTATTTTGTGATATAGGTACAGGGTGCCACAGAACATGTGTAGCCGAAAGGAGTGGATTCGGACCTCGACGGAATCAACTTGTGTTTTTATTGTTATTACGTTTATTTTTATTTTATTGAAAATAATTAAGTTTTTTCTACCTATTCGTGTTCTTTTACACATACTCTTGCATTATTTAACATTTACAATATTTCATAAATGTTATTTTGCCATTTTTTTTCAGCAAAACCAGTGTTTTTCCCAGTGTTTTTATCAATTTAGAATAAGTCTCAATTTGTTTGAACAGAATACAAAATATGTTACAGATATAAGACAGAAGAAATATCAGTAAAAAACGTATTAATGAATGAGACTGACTTATTTGAGTTGAAGGAATGAATTTCAAATATTATACGCATTCGATGACGATGTGACGTCATCATCAGTCTTAGCAGTCCACTGCTGGACATAGGCCTTCCACTTATGAGCGCCATATCGCCCTGCCTTCAGCTTGCCGCATCCAGCATCTACCTGCAGTCATTCGCAGATCATCATCCCGCCTGGTCGGAGGGCGGATATAAATAGCCTTCCTAAAGGTTGTCGTAGATCAGAGGGGCACTGCTACAACGTAGCACAAAAATGTGCATTTAAATATAGGCTTTACCTCGTAACATTTACATGCATTTTGTATTGACGACATCAGATGACAGGCAGCTCGCTGGCCACTCGTTTGAAGCTTGTGGGAAGCCTTCCCACATGCATTTTACAGTGTAAAATGTTATTAAAAATAACGAGCTTAAAGCCCATTTTTGAATGTACTTTTCGTGTCGTGTGGTATTGGATAATAAATCAATATGTTTATTTTTGATATCACATTGTCTTATAAGGTGCGTAGGTCATACATTATTTTATGTAGTATAAGTACGAGTAAGTATCACAATGTGAGCCCTATTGGGTGTTAACGCGCCCTCGACGACTTTCTCGAAGCATAGCCCAGAAAGGTCAATGTAGACGGCTCGTTACCGTCTTAATCATCATCATCATCAGTCTAAAGCAGTCCACAGCTGGACATAGGCCTCCACCAATGAGCGCCATAGCGCCCTGTCTTCGGCTTGCAGCATCCAGCATCTACCTGCAGTCTTTCGCAGGTCGTCATCCCACCTGGTTGGAGGGCGTCCTACACTACGTTTACCGAGTCAAGACAACACGTTTGCCCCAGCGGCCGTCGGTTCTTCGCAAGATATGGCCGGCACACTGCCATTTCAGCTTGCTAATTCTTAGAGCTTTGTCGATAACTTTGGTTCTCTGTCGGATGTATTCGTTACGAATCTTATCCTTCAGAGAAACTCCGAGCATAGCTCTTTCCATAGCTCGTTGAGCGACCTTGAACTGATGGACCAGCCCTATCGTTAGTGTCCACGTCTCAGCTCCGTAGGTCATAACGGGTAGGACGCACTGGTTGAAAACATTCGTTTTCAAGCATTGCGGTATGGATGACGAGAAGACCCGACGTCTTGTCGAACCGTCTTAATACTGTCGAGAAATGTGAATTATTTGTTTTGTTCAAAAATGTTCTTAACACCGCCTAATTATATTTACCGCCCAACACCCATTACCCAACTCCAATCCTTAGAGTTTTCATTCATAACGATAAGAATCAACAACCTTCGGATTGAATGTGACCTCCGCAGACCACAAGCTCATTATGAAAGGTTATAAATTACCCCCCTCTCCCCTCGTGACGTCACGTGAGGTAGGTACGCGAATGTGTTTGTCTCCCGCTGGTTGGCGTCGTGAGGCATACATCATGGGATGGATTTAAGAAGCGGGGAGTTGATTTTTGGATGCGATATTTTATAAATATTGGATGCGGGCATAGTTAGGGCCATTCGGGATAGGTTTCGGCCCGCACGCGGACTAGATCCGCAAGCCGGCGGAAAATCGCGAAGAAAAAAAGAGAAGAAGATCCCTTAGTAAAAGTCAATTTACGACATCCGCAGACTCAGATTTTTTTATCGCTCATTGGTTATTTTTGTGCACGTTAGTACGCAGAACGTGTCAAATAGGTGAATTATTATCACAGCATAGTATATATATATATATCACAGTCAGTATAGCTTTGGTCTCTTGATCGGGACGCAATACGCTACGGTATGCGGCACAACGCAACCTCGACTGTCTGTGCGAAGAAGGGTCATTTGATTTTCATGCCGCAGCGTGATCACAAGACGTCGTATTAAATTATATATTTATATATTTCGACACCTTGGGGTAGAAAGGTCGTATAAACCATTTTGGCCAAAATGAGTTATGAATGCAGTCTTATTCAGAATTTTCCGCTCTATCGATTAGTCTATGTGACGCATTCCAATTCGCATAAAAATGGTTTTTACAGCCCAGACGACTTCAACGTCTAAGCAGAGTTTTAGTTGGAACTTATGATGTAAGAACCAAAAAAAAATTATTGCTATGACCATTTGGAGTAATGCTATAATTTCTTACTAGTTCAGGTTGTAAAAGATAGTAGATTTGAGTCAAGTATGGTGTACTACCAAAGTAATAAATTGCGCTTGGTTGTAAAAACCAAAGTTCAGTATGATTTCGTTTTAAAGCCTTTTACCTCCATACGTTTAGTACAATTTGGTTTTTACACCCTAAGCTCAAGAAGAGCAACTGACGGTAAAGTATTTACACCCATCCAGAACACTTTCGTGAAGGGCAAATTGGCTTTTACATCATAATACATTTTTATCATTATCACCTTTTTATTTATCAAAGAAGTATTACAAACTCACAAAACGACGTCAATTATATGGCTATTTGCTTACAATTGAAAGAAGAGTACTTCAATCACTATTAAAACTACGAAACCGAACGCCAGAAAGGTAAGCTACGTTATACCTACATATTTTACTTACTTTGGCACCCTTAGTGCTTTCCTCCCGTTTTTAATAATAAGTATTAATTATTAAGTACCGATGTGTAATACCTTGTTACTAACTTATATAGCCGGTAAAATTATTGAATTTAGTGTTAAAATAAGATGACAGTTATTTCAATAACGGCGACATTTAGTTCCAATTATAGCCAATAAAAGTTTTTGTCTTTACAGATAATTAGTTTAGTTACTGAAAGTTTTATCAATATTATAGCACCTGTCTAATAAAAATATGTGTAAGTATAATAATTTGAATAGGTAATTTTATTGAACAATGTATACCTACCCAGATAGTCGTGGTCGTAACGAACACCAGCCGAAATACATGGTATATACACCCATTTTGCTTTCAATATTTTCTTTGGCTTTGACGGTATAAGTGGCTTATACGACCCAGTTTACTATTTTTCAAGGCTTTTACTTCTTACTCACTTTTTGCCTTCGAATGAAAAGTGTTTTCAAGTGATACTTCATTTTCCTAATTTTCAGATGAATAAATTGAAACAATTTAGTTGGCACCTACTGGGATCGTAACCGGGATACTCCGACTCTCTTTCCCACCACTCTCTCACTCCTGTTAGAGGAAGTATCTGCAGTGGATACCATGAATGACAAAAGCACACTCTATTATAATTATTAAGATTAGGTATATTTTTTAAGATTGAACCACGAACGACAAGGTGAGATAAGCAGATACAAAAGTATTGATAAAAATAGCAATGATGAAAATCAGAGCACAGACATCATAGAAGACAGTGATTCAGAAAGCACACCAAAAAGAAAAAAAGTAAGAAAAGAAAATATCATAATACATAGCAGCAGCGAAAGTGATTTCAATACTTCTACAATATTTGTACCCCGATCTAATACGTCTTTCTTTGGAGACGATGTTGGAGTTTCGAACAGTCCATTAAAAAGTACTGATGCAAAGAAGCAAAGTCAAGTTAATATTATTTCTATCGAAGTAATAAAACACGGGAACTACTCACCTGCTGCTTCCGAAGATCCTCAGGCCTCAGCTTCGTGCTCCCTGCATCCTGATGAAACCCCGTGCTCGTCGACGACCTACTCACCAGCTGCTTCCGAAGATCCTCAAGCCTCAGCTTCGTGCTCCCTGCATCCTGATGAAACCCCGTGCTTGACGACGACCTATTCCCCTGCTGCTTCCGAAGATCCTCAGGCCTCGGTTTCGTGCTCCCTGCATCCTGATGAAACCCCGTGCTTGACGACGACCTACTCACCTGCTGCTTCCGAAGATCCTCAGGCCTCAGCTTCGTGCTCCCTGCATCCTGATGAAACCCCGTGCTTGACGACGACCTATTCACCTGCTGCTTCCGAAGATCCTAAGCCCTCAGCTTCGTGCTCCCTGCATCCTGATGAAACCCCGTGCTTGACGACGACCTACTCACCAGCTGCTTCCGAAGATCCTCAGGCCTCAGCTTCGTGCTCCCTACATCCTGATGAAACCCCGTGCTAGACGACGACCTACTCACCTGCTGCTTCCGAAGATCCTCAGCCCTCAGCATCGTGTCCCCTGCGTTCTGACGAACAGGGAACTCCAGAAATGAAGAAAAATACAAAACGTAAAAGATTATCTTTTAAAAAGTCCTTGTACGTAGAGTTTTTGTCAGAAGATGTTGTCAGTTGTCAGTGATGTTTGTCAGAACTAGGTATTTTGCCTTAACACCGTAACATACCTACGAGCTCATTGCTCATTGCACTTAACAATAATGTTTTTGAAAGTTTATAGTTTTTATTTTATTTGTTATGTCGTCAAACTTTCAAGTTTATTTTATGCTATGTTGATTACCTAATCATTAAATCTAATAAACTACAATGCAATTGTAATACTACCGCTTATTCACTCGGATAAAGAACTCAGTAGTTTATTCCTTGCTTAGATGAGTCAAAGAACAACTCAAGTACAAGAGAATTACCTTTCTAGATTTTAATATTGACCCGCATTTATAGGACTTAATTGTAAAGTTGAGACTGATGATAGCCTAATTTTGAACTTAATGATAGTTGTTAGAAATTAATACACTCTTTTTATAGTTAGGTTAGGTTAGTTACCTATATGCGTCCTGGCAGGTTGCCTACCCTGGGACTTGGATGCTGAGACTCTCGCGGGAATTTATTACTGGAGGGAGGAGGAACTTGAACGGGGTCAGCGCCCAGCACAGAGGGAAATTGAAGCACGACGGGCGGAGCTTCATGAGGAGATGGTAGAGGTGTGGCAGAATAGGCTATCACATCCAAGTGCCGGACATAAAACCGTGGAGGCGATCCGACCAGTGCTGCTGCAGTGGTTAGGAAGACAACACGGAGCACTGACATTTCGGATAACGCAGGTCCTCTCCGGACATGGTTGTTTTGGGAGGTACCTGTACCGTGTTGCCAGAAGGGAAGAAACAGAGAGATGTCATCACTGTGACAATCCCGAAGACACAGCTCAGCATACGCTTGAGTCATGTCCCGCGTGGGAACAGCAGCGGCAAATCCTGGTGGCTGCAGTAGGCGAGGAACTTTCCTTGTCAACCATAGCTAAATTTATGGTTGAGAATCAGGAAAGTTGGCGGACAATGGCTGTGTTCTGCGAAGAAGTCCTCCTACAGAAGGAAGCGGCGGAAAGGGAAAGGGAAGATTCCTCCACTGACCCAATTCGCCGAAGGCGGAACGGGCGAAGAAGAAGGGCCTTTGGTGCCCTTGTTCAGCCTTAAAAACGACTTCGATGCTGGTCATAGGCGATACGCGTGCATCACACGCGAAAAAACCACGTGCTCCCCATCTCAGAAGGGTTCCACAAGTGGAACATCACTGTTGGGGTTCGCGGAAGTATTCCCGAAAGTCCCCGCGATCCCTAGCATATGTGCCCGGAGAAATTCGTGAGGTTTTAGTCAGTAGGAGTCTGTCATAATCTTCCACCGGGGATGGAAGATATCCATGATGGATTTCCTCACAATAAAAAAAAAAAAAAGGTTAGTTACCTATATGCATTAAATATAATAAAATATTTGTGAAATACGAACGTATTTTTACAGGTATTATTATATTACCTATGTTCCACTGAATCGTGTCATTAACGTTGTGTTTACGTTTTTTTGAATAAAAACAATTTGATTGAACAATACAAAATGTTTTATTTTGTGCATTATTTTGAATAAATGCCTCATTTCAAATATTGACTGCATTTTGTTTCATCTGATTAAAATTGTAATTAGTTCACACATAGGTACTGGTAGGTAAAGTGGTTATGATGGTTTTTGTTACCCAAGTTTATAGTAAGGTATGTAAAATTACTTCAGTAACCATAGTTACGACTCCCACCATTCGAAAGGTATTGATTTTACGACTTTCATTATTTTATGTAAGTAGTTTTTAAGCCCAATTAAAACGACTTACATCTAGTTACGACTCATTACAATGTAACAACTCAAATAATTATAGGATGTAAAAACCATTTTGAAAAAAAATCTTGGTCGTAAATCCACGCTAACTTCTAAATTAAGAGACTGACAATAAAATAAGGTTTTCCATTGCAAAGAACATAAAAAACTAATAAATCTCACGAAATAGGGTCAATATAACCATAAGAACAAAAAAATTATTAGCCAAAATGTTTTTAAAATTTTGTTTTTTGCTCGTCCTGTAAAGTAGGGTTTTGGTTTTTACGACCTTTCTACCCCAAGGTAGCGATTTGTTTATTTTATTAAATATTTCGTCCTAATACATTTTGTGTATACTTTTTTAATTATAATTGTTGTGTCCACTTTATCTGTCTCATTGGGTAGAGATAATATACACAAAACAACCACATCCATTTTTTTCAATCCCTGCCTCCGTTCCACTTTAGGCCTTTCCGTTGGGCTGAAGACAAACAAGAAAATATTTCACTTGTATCTGCCTCTGTTTGCAGATGCCTTAACATATCTGTTTCAGCCTTAAATATACAGGCTGTACTACAATTTGCTCATATTGTAATGTTCTTCTATTTAGGTATAGTACCTACATAATTATTATTATTTTCGCCCGCTTACTTTCAGGTGGACCTCAGAGTTGACTTGCACATCATCATCAGCCTATATCAGTCCACTGCTGGACATAGGCCTCCCCCTATGAGCGCCATTACTTGCACCTTACGTGGTATTAAAAAAAATCTCATGAACTTCTCCTTACTCAAGATAAGCCTAAATAATATTTTTTAGGCAACGATCCGTCACTGCAAAAAGTTTTCTAATTGGTCACAACATGGATAGTGGAGGTAACGGGTATTAAAAAAATACTAAATATGTTTTTTAGTATTTTTTTAATACGCGATACCATTGCCATTTATAGTTCCTCTTTCTAAGTATTTATTTACTGTTTTGATTTCTGTTTTGTGTGGTAATAAATAAAGTGTTTTCTATACATCTATTTATCTATCCATCTATATATCTACCTATATAGACATCAATATCAATCTTATAAAAGATAAAAAAAATCTGACACCACAGTGCTACTAGTATTACCCTACTTGTGTGGTTTCCCATTTTTTATCAATTATATGATTGATAAACTAAGAGACAAAATTAGGAACACGGATATAAGAAAAAAAACTAAAGCAAAAGACGTGGTACAAAAAGTTCTATCTTTAAAATGGAAATGGGCGACATCCAGAGAATGCAAAACGAGAGATGGTCCAAAGCTATAATGAATTGGTACCTAAACAAGAAACGAAGAAAAGGAAGACCTGTAAAACGATGGGACGATGACATCGTAAAAATAGCAGGGAAGACATGGAGTAGAGTAGCTGGAGATCGAGGAAGATGGAAGGAGCTGGAGGAGGCTTTCACCGCTGAAAGCGATACTCACATATGTATAGACAGAGATAATAATTAGTATTTAAGTTAAGTGTGAGAAATAAAAGCTGTTTTATTTATTTTATTTATATGCTTGATATTGATATCTATACGTCAATTCAACAATTGAGCATTTCCAGAAGTGGTGATTATAAGAACTGGGCATTTGTTAAAGTGTATGTTTCAAGAAAGTAGTCATTATCAGAAATGGTTGTTTTTCAAAGTGAGCATTGCTATAAATGGGTAATAATAGTAGTAGACATTTTATGTAGAGGTCATTTTATGAAGTGGGCATTTTTCAAAGTGGGTATTATGAGTAGTGGAAATAATTATAAGTAGTCATTTTAATTTGTGGTCATAAACAGCCGAAACGCTAGTGTGGTTTCATAGTATTGTAAAATGTGATTGTTTATTTGTGTAGTCTACCATTCCCTCCCATAACTTAGACCACCCTGTATGAATTGGCCTTAAACATATGTGTTAGCGCGTTAGCCTCCTTTATTGGGCATCAATTTCAATGATCTTGCCTTTTGACGGGCTCTTTCGTATTTGCAAGATAAATGCGTAATTTTATCTACATGTTTTATTAGTAACCGTACATAAATCAAGTTTGTTTTGGTGAAACTTAGGCGCTGAAGAAAACATCTCACTAATTTACGAATGGGTAAGTTTTGAAAACTCTTGCGCTGACAGAGCTAAAGTAGTCATAGAAATATTTATTATTTTGCAATAACAAAGGAAAAACTTTTTCTACTCAACTTGTTTGTGCTTGCTGCTTTGCACGCGTTGTTACTATATAAATAAATAAATATAAATAATGCTGGACAATTCACACAGCATTATCTAGCCCCAATGTAAGCAGAGCTTGTGATGGGTACAAGATAACTGATATACATAATACAATACATTACATAGATAGATATTTTTTTATTATACATAGAAAACGACCAGAACACCCGGAACTATCTACAGATCGTTGTGCGCGGTGGGCGAAGGTCCGCCTGCGACGCAGGTGGTTGCGGGTTCGATTCCCGCTTCGGAACAATTGTGTGTACGATCTGCAGATATTTGTTTCGGGTGTTCTGGTCGTTTTCTATGTATAATAAAAAATATCTATCTATGTCATGTATTGTTTTATGTATATCTGTTATTTAGTACCCATAACACAAGCTCTGCTTACCATGGGGCTAGATAATGCTGTATGGATTGTCCAGCATTATTTATTTATTTATATTAAAACGTGATCAGAAGCAAGTATAGGTAAGATTGTACAAAGAAGTGAAATAAAGCTCTCATCATGTCCCGGGACGCAGCTCCATTTGTCTCCGCCCCCGGACCACACCCATCTTTCACACATCTCATACATTTTTCCTCATCAGATCACATTTCATCCACTGCTCTACGCTTGGTGCGGTTGTACACGACTGTGGAATGCTGTGAAAAAATCATTTTTTTAAATTATAATTTTACGTTTCTCTTGCTTTTTGCAAGACTTAGGTACTTATTATATTTTTTAGTAAATATGTACCTACTATCATCACGCTTATCTGACTGACTTATTTCGTGAAACGCAACGATTTTTTTGAATTTCTAAACTTGTAAAATAGCACGAATAACCAACTTTATATTTTCAATGTTACTAAATAGAAAAAGTGAAGCCCTTTAAAACGCCTTGCGAACCCTTTGTTGCAAGACAAAACACGGGAACAAGGCGCGAGCGCGACGTGAAGCTGCGAGGAATAATCTGAATTGGACCCCATATTCTACGCTCATGGTTCGCGACTTATAATAAATAAATAAATAAATAATGCTGGACAATTCACACAGCATTATCTAGCCCCATGGTAAGCAGAGCTTGTGTTATGGGTACTAGATAACTGATATACATAATACAATACATTACATAGATAGATATTTTTTATTATACATAGAAAACGACCAGAACACCCGGAACAAATATCTGCAGATCGTACACACAATTGTTCCGAGGCGGGAATCGAACCCGCAACCTCCTGCGTCGCAGGCGGACCTTCGCCCACCGCACCACATCGGTCGTCTAATGATGTGTCTACACGCTTTTAGAACTTATGATGTGTCTACATGCTTTTAGAACTCTGTATCTTGTGGTAGATATCCACAACGTAGCCACAGCTATGTTATGGATATTCCAACTTGCGATACATCGCAAAATTTACCGTGTGAAGCTTATTTAGAATTACAAAGCGCGATTCCCCAGCACGCCGCAACCCTCGTGGCATCGTGTACAACAGCTCATACTTTACGACTTGACACTCAAGTCATTACATTTGTTATTCTAAGGAGATAGGACGGAACGAAGATATGCCGCTGCTGCCATCTTGTGGATTAAGGAAGCGTCTGTGATATTAAGGTGCTCGTTATTCTGTAATATACAAGAGGCTGGTGTTAAGGTATAATGCGCACAGTGCGTGTGATCAAAATGGGAAAGGAACATAACATTCTATTACTATTTTAACAATACTTACAGAGGTTTTGTAAAACGTAAATTATAAATAAAAATACATATAAAACTTATTACAGAATGGGACAAAACAGAAATGAAAATGTATTTTATTTCTATTTTTAGCTCTTCTTACAGAGGTTTTTTTCAAAGAGAGATTATAAATAACAATAAATAAAATTTATTATTAGACCACCCGGAAAAAATATCTGCAGATCGCACAAACAATTGTCCCGAGGCGCGAACCGAACCCGCATCCTCCTGTGTCGCAGGCGGACCTTCGCCCACCGCGCCACAGAGGTCGTCTTGATACCTGGTTATGAATGTCGTTTTATTCAAAACAACTTGACCCTTTAACAGTTCTTACTATTATAAATACCAAGTTGCTTCTTAATAATCCCCACCCTGACAGCTACCCGTCAGATAAATGACTTGGCCCCCTTGGTAGACAAATACAACAGTTGTCATATAATAAGCATAATCATTCGAACATCACGGAGAAAGCGACCCGGTGTACTCGATAACAAGGTGAGGAACCGGTAGAAGTAATATCATATCAGTTTATTTATGTATTGATTTTAAACCTTCGCGATTTGATAACGTCATCAAGACTCAAAGTGTTTTTTATTTTGCTTGGACACGTAAGAAGCTGGTCATAAATGGTTCACGCCTAAAGACCGTTCTAAAGACAAATGTCTAGTCCTAGACAAGCTATGTAGCACCTCTACGCGGCTACGTCGTAGCACCTCTACACGCCTACGCCGTAGTGCCTCTACGCGGCTACGTCGTAGCACTTTTTAACACCTACGCCCATGCCTAGATCACATACCACCCACTGCGAAAAAGCAATGACAGAAAATCTATTGCATTCGACTAAGAAAAAGTTATGGAATAAAATACGGGGCCTCCTTACAATATGAATTTTCCGAGGTTAGGAACCTGCGACTACAAAAACCAAGCATATTCTTTTCAAAGGAGGTTTGCAGAGGTGTTAGTAAATAAGTTGTTTTGTGCTACAGTTCCATCCATTCTACATTGTCTATGCGCGGATGGTACCAGAAATGTGAATAATTTATTTTGAGACGCGTCCCTCCGATTTGGAATCGCGGGTAAAAGCCCAGTGAACTCCGTACAGCTCCACGCTTTCAGCTTTTACACCAAGTTTCAGTACTTAATCATTCTCTAAATTATAAATCCCTGTTTACACCGCTGTTTACGGGTTTACAAGTAATTACCAAATGAAACACGTCAAGTAATTAAGGCTATGTTTAATTCACTAATTACTGACTAAATGAGTTTCATTGAATCTCTCATGACTTTCTTGGAAGGAAACGCTGAATAATTGAGCTTATTTAAATATACTCGTATCTGCCAAAGTTTATTTAATGCTTCTCCTACTTCTGCTGACGTAGAATAATTTTAATTTTATAATTGTTGTTTTGAGACACAGAAAGCGCTCTGGTCTCTAAAGCTGATTTTAGTGTCACGCTGACCATCAGAACTGACAGCTCAGCGCGTAGCAGTCTGTATGGACGCTATAGAAAGCTTTTAGAATAACGCCGACCGTTCAGCGCTGACCTGACAGTACGCGCGTCCTACGCACCGCTCGTCAGCGCGCTGAGCGGTCGGCGCCGACCAGCGCCCGCGCGTTTCTGTCTTTAGTGAGCATTTTAGTGTCGCGCTGATTGCACGCGCCGGTTGCGTACAATCATGTCGAAAACGATTCAAAAATTTTGTTTCGTCATCCTTCAACTTGCCGTATAACTTGACAAATTCTCCCGCGACTTATCTCTGATCAATTAATGGATGAACATGTAATCTTCTTCTTCGCATTTTTTTTCGTAGGTAGTACAAGGCTACAATAATTAATGCACTCCTTATTTTTCTATGCGTCTGTACTCCGCAGCGATCAGCAGAAGACTAAAACGACCCGCGCTGATCGTCGGCGCTGACGAGCTACGCGCTGTGCTGTCAGCGCTGATGGTCAGCGTGACACTAAAATCAGCCAAATTCTCAATGTCCCAAGTGTTTTCAAGGCTTCTACTATGTCTCAAGGTCGATAGTACATTGTAGAACATGTTCGTAGTCCGTGAACTTTATTATGAATATGTAAAGTAAAGATAATCCATACAATCATTTAGGGTAAAATTTAAGAAGTGGCTGATATCCCAATCGATATATAACTATAATGAATTAATGATTTTAAAATGTAATTTATAATATAACAATTGAAATTGAAAATGTATTTATTTAAGACAAAACATCAATTTTGTTAGTAACACACTATAATAAAAATTGAGAGTGGTTAGTAGGAACACAGAATTAACTAATAAGAAATATTTCACCAATCGATAATTTCAATTGTGACGTCATATTAAAGATGTGAATAATTAAATGAGCAAATTTAAATCTAAATGAGTCAACTAATTTTGTCATAGACATAGAGACATAGACATTCATTCATTTATTTGCTGCTGCAGTACAAAACATAAACAAAGTGAGAGAGTGTCCCTAGTGGGGCGAGCGGCCGATGGTGTATTTTAATATGATGTATGTAGGTTTTTACATATGGCATTACATTATAGTATAATATGTGACCTGTAACAAATGTTATCAATAAATGAACTATGATAAATGGTTGGTACTTAATTTAACATACACAAAAATAGGAGAAATAAGCAAACGTAGTTCACGTCGTGCCAGCTTTATCGTTCTTCTGAAAACTCGGACTAACTATGGCAAAAAAACGATACTATGTGAAGGCGCACAGCTTTACAATACTTTACCCTCCCAAATTAAAAGTGTAAGCTCATTCAATGTGTTCAAACTCAAATTAGCTCAACATATCAAAAATGACAAGTCACTTATTATTAAGTGAACACGTTAAATGAGCCAGCTATTGAATGACCACAACCTATGTATAACCTTAACCTAAGAATCCTGTTCTCATGTAAGTGAATTTAAATTGTCTTTTTGAGAATAAATGAATATTAAACGATTTCTTGGTGGGGCAAGTTGTAATGCCATGTGATGCCGGCTTAGAATGTGTACCACCCCAACTCTTCCCGCGTGTCGTAAGAGGCGACTAAGGGATATCCGTCGGGGAGCGGGCAGCAGCGCCACCTGCAGAAAAAGTTACCACTAAACTGTGATGCCCAACCTGCATACCCAGTGTGGGGATTATGGGTATTAGCCTCTCTGTGGGTAGCGGTGGGACAGCGACTTAATTCAAATAAATAAATAATGCTGGATAATTCACACAGCATTATCTAGCCCCATGGTAAGCAGAGCTTGTGTTATGGGTACTAGATAACTGATATACATAATACTATATATTACATAGATAGATATTTTTTGTTATACATAGAAAACAACCACGATACCCGGAACAAATATCTGCAGATCGTACACACAATTGTTCCGAGGCGGGGATCGAACCCGCAAACTCCTGCGTCGCAGGTGGACCTTCGCCTACCGCGCTACAATTTTCAGTACATGGATGTCATAAGAGTTGTTATAATGACGTCATTTATCTCGTATTCGTGCGTGTTCATGGGTTGCAGTGAACGTTATTCCGTATATTTTCTTGCCAACCGAAGCTAGTGGACTCTGAGCCTGCGACTGCTAGACCTTCTTCATTTTGTAAAAGCTGAGAGTTTGTCAGCGTATGACCCCAAAACTGGTAGGAACGAACACCGATTATGAAGTTTTGATCATAGTGGCTTTTATTTATTTTATACTTCTTGCACGAAAACCATAACACAAAACTTATTCTAGATAATTTATACAAAGGCGAACTTAACCCTAAAAAGAGTGGCTTTTGCAGACATTTGCTTACAAACACTTTTTGGGGGTAGATGTGAAACTCTGCAAAAGTTCTCTCTATTTGTTTTATTGTAAATATTATAAATAATACAAGTTTCGCAATAATTAATGCATAAAATTAATCAATAAAACCACCCACCTGCCATACAGTGTTTTCCACCCAAAGGAAAAACTCTACACTACATTTTACAACTTTCTTCACTTGTCTCAGTATTTGTGTAAAACCAAACAAAATGGAGGATATCAGAAGCACTATGTCTGACTTGGCCAAGTCATTTGCCCAGAGGATGGAGCACTTTGAGAGTGGGCTACCTAGGAGTCCCACACCTTCAACCCTGGCTGGTTTGTCTGCAGATTACTTGGAGTTTAAGTCCTTCATCACTGGGGCACTGAGAGCACTTCAAGGCCAAATTGAGTTCATGGCTAAAGAACTCGATAATCTGGAGATGAGAGGCCGGCGAAAGATACTGTTGTTACATGGAGTGCCGGAACATCAAAAAGAAGATGTAGCACAGGCAGTTGTGGAGACCTTGGTGGAGCGGGTAAAGCTGCCTGGTGTTATAGCTAATGACATAAGCCGTTGTCATAGAATGGGTCGTGCGGTGGCCTCCGATCGCCCACGGCCCATACTCTTCAAGCTTCGTGACCTGTCACTCCGGAGTAAGGTTTGGGCAGCCAAGACTAGTCTAAAGGGCTCAGGCATAACCATGTCTGAGTTCCTTACGAAAGTCAGGCACGACACATTTATGTTAGCTCGCGAGCGCTTCGGCATTTCAAAATGTTGGACGATGGACGGGACCGTCTTCGTCATGGGAAACGACGGAAAACGCCACCAACTTCGCTGTCCTTCGGATCTGAGCATCGTCGAGCCTATGGCTACTGTATCCGGAAGCCCACCGCCGCCGGCGGCCACTGAGAAGCTCACGGCGGTGACCAAGGTGTCGAAGGCAAGGCGTGTTGCGCCATCGTCCAAGAAGTCCTAGATTGTCTGCATACAATTAGCATATTTAGCATTATGTGGCTATAAACTGAAGTGCAGGTTGATTTCACTTGTTTTTCCCCACTCTGCTCAACAAGTCTGTCCAAAGTCCAAAGTGTCCAACCCTCGTACACAAAATAACTTTATAATTTTTTGTTTACAATTTATTTTGTTTCAACTTCTTGCTAGATGTTATGTACTGAGCAGTCAATTCAATTCAAATGTCACTTTGAACTCAGACTGACACTTACTTCTTCTTTGTTACCCACTTTTTTATGGCCACACGAATTGCCACGGCTAAAATATTTCTTATTATTTAGTGCTACAGTAGTAATTAGAGTTTTTATAATGGTTCCTTTTGTTTTAGACACAATTGGCAGATGGATAGGTGGTTTGTTGAGTGCGCAATAAGAAATTTTATAGTGTTTTAAATAAGGTATATTATTATATTATATAGGTATATATTTTAATTAGGTACACTTTTTTATTCTTTTTTTATTTTTTTATTTTTTTTCTTTTTACACTGTTATTTTTAAATACTCTTATTAAAGCATCAATCTGATGCCGCTCAGTGTTGAAAGTTCTGACAGCGATGAATACGTGTCTTTCTGTGACTCGGATTCTGGTAGTGACGACAGCTTCTGTAGTATTCCCTCTCTCTCTGGCTCTATCTCTTCTTTGTTTTCTGATGTTCCAAAGAATCTTAATGTCCTTCACATAAACGCTCAGAGTATCCCGCAACACTATCCTGACTTACTTGCTTCTTTCGATCATAAGAACATTCACGCCTTACTTGTCTCTGAATCTTGGCTCAAGCCATGTCTTTCTTCTTCTTCTTATGCTATTCCAGGCTTCAAACTTATTCGCAACGATCGTGTTGGATCAGGTGGTGGAGGTGTTGCTATATATCTCCGATCCCATATACCTTTTAACAAAGTAAGTGAGTCTGCACAGCCACCACCCACCAAAGCGGGAGAACACCTCTTCATTGAAGTCGTCCTTTCGCATGCCAAGGTACTACTTGGAGTGTTTTACTGTCCTTCTTCAAAAATTAACTACTTCCTCTCTTTTGAAACTCTCCTCGAAAATCTGGCTCCATCTTATAATCATTTTATAATTATGGGCGACTTCAACACTTGCTTACTCAAAAAAGACAGTCGGTCCACTTCTCTTGAAACTCTTGTTAAGGGGTGCAATATGTCTATTCTTCCTTTAAACGCTACCCATTTCTTCCCTCATTCTGCTCCCTCTCTTTTAGATCTCATCATAGTTTCGTCTCCTTCGAGCTTTCTCCTACCATGACATGTTATACATGTCCTATAAAATTCGTCCCCCTAAGTCCAAGCCTCAGATAATTCTGCAGAGAAATTTTAGCGGCATTAATTTGGAGGAATTAAGACGTGATGCGGACGGTATCGACTGGTCTGAGCTTTTTGATGTTCCAGATATTGATAGCAAAGTAGAGGTATTCAATAGTATCATTACCAACCTATACGACAAACATGCCCCGCTCAGGAAGATCAAACTGAAGCACCTTCCGGCGCCTTGGATAACTCCTGAGTTAAAAACACTGATGAACCGAAAATGTTTAGCCAAAGCCAAACTACAACGAAAACCTTCTGAGGTTAACAAACAGAGATACATCGATCGACGGAATCACTGCAATAGAGCGTGTCGTGACGCGCAACGCCGCTATATCCATACTTCAGTAGAGAACTCCGACCCTGCTAAGGTTTGGAAGTTCCTACGGTCATTGGGAATCGGAAAATCTAAAGAACGTACCAAAATTCCTGCACAATTCAATCTCGATTCTTTAAATAAACACTTCACTTCAATTTCCGATCTCGATATACAACTGAAATCGACAACTTTGGCTCATCTTTCTTCTACGCCGATTCCCGACTACTCACCTCTTCATTTTAGCCAGATCACTGTCTGTGACGTAAAGAGAGCAGTAACATCTATATCCTCTAAGGCTATCGGCGATGATCGCATTAGTCGAAACATGATAATCCCCATCCTTTTCCAAATAGCACCTGTAATCCAACACATACTTAATTACTCTCTGTCTACTGGCTTTTTTCCAACTGCTTGGAAAGTAGCTCAGGTTACTCCTCTCCCCAAAAAATCGAAGCCTGATTCTTTCTCAGATTTCCGTCCTATATCCATTCTTCCTTTCCTGTCCAAAGTTCTAGAACGCCTTGTCCATCAACAACTTAGCACCTTCCTCTCCAGAAATAATCTTCTTAATCCCTTCCAGTCCGGGTTTCGTCCAGGCCACAGCACCGTATCCGCGTTGGTTAAAATAACCGATGATATACGCTCTGGCATGGAAGGCGGAAAAGTAACTGTCCTTTGCTTGCTGGATTTCAGCAACGCTTTTAATAACGTTGATTTTGATTTTCTCCTTGGAATATTGCGCTCTCTAAACGTATCTCCAGCAGTGGCTGACTGGTTTCGCAGTTATTTGCATGGACGTCGGCAGCGTATTTGCATTGATGATGTTTGCTCATCATGGTGCGATATTTCTGCGGGCGTGCCTCAAGACGGCGTTCTTTCACCTCTCCTTTTCACTATTTTTATAAACTCTATATCTCATAATATTATTTCATCGTACCACCTCTATGCAGATGATCTCCAAATTTACACGCAGGCCTCGGTAGATCAATTATCGAATGCCATAGCAACAATAAATGGAGACCTGGACCGTATCCTTGACTGGAGCAAAAGGTTTGGTCTCAAAGTCAATCCTTCAAAAACGCAAGTGATCACAGTGGGAAGCTCGCGAATGATTTCTCGGGTAAACTGGGGTAGTCTGCCAACTGTGGTCTTTGACGGGACCCCTGTGGATCAAAGTGAAACGGTGAAAAATTTAGGTGTCCTCATTGACAGGAATCTGTCATGGGGACCTCAGCTTTCTGAAATCAGCCGTAGGATGTTTGCATCAGCTGGCTCCCTTCGAAGACTACGAAACTTTCTCCCAATCGCCACTAAAATTTCTCTTGCCCAATCTCTTCTCCTTCCAGTTCTTGATTACGCTGATTCTTCTTTTCTTGATATTACTGAGCAACAACTTGATAAACTTGAGCGCCTGCAGAATGTCGGGATAAGGTTTATATTTGGCTTACGCAAGTATGACCATGTCTCGGAATTTCGCAGGAAGCTCAAGTGGTTACCAATACGGCTTCGCCGTAATAGTCACATCCTGTCTCTTCTCTATAACAGTTTATTTTTCTCTTCTGCACCCCCTTATCTCAAGGAACGTTTTACTTTTCTCCACCATTCTCACGCTCTTTCTCTCCGCTCTTCTGAAACACTCATGCTTCATGTTCCAGTCCACTCTACTTCCTTTTACAACAACTCATTTACCGCCCGTGCTGTACAACTTTGGAATACATTACCAGTCACAGTAAGGCGTGCAAAGTCACTACCAATATTCAAGAGTATGCTAAAGGAACACTATTTGTCCCTATGTCACTGAACACACCCTTGTTTCCCTTTATAAAATTAAGAGTATGTATTTATATAAGTAGGTATATAATTAGTTATATGTATTTATATTTATTTTATTTATTTTTTAGTAGGAACGTAGTTTCATGCAATATTTTATAAATTAATATAATGCACACAGACCCCCATGTACAATCCAACGATCCTATCCATCCACGGTTGTCTGGTAGAGATCGCTCTTGAGCGATAAGACCGCCAAATTGTCACATTTTTGTATGTTATTCTGTCTTGTTTGTTTTATTTTGTAAGTGTGCAATAAAAGAATTTTCTATCTTCTATCTATCTATCAAACAAGTACATATTTGTAGCACCCAAGGTGGGAATTGAATCTGCAACCTACCGCGTCCAAGGCGAGAACTTCGCCCACCGCGTCACAGAAATCGTCTAGTATGACTGCTTACTAAAAATTCATTACAAATTATGGCTTGTGTATTACTCGTACATTTGGTATTCTCTTCTATTCGGTCGCCCATTTATTATTTAACGAAAAAATCTTTATTTACAGCGCCGGTAAAAAATCCAATTGTTTTCTTTTTCATAAATCCTAGGGGAGACATTTCTGGGTAATGCGAATTTCTGAGTTTTTCCATTTTCTAATTGAATTTTTGTATTGTTCAGAGTTCTGTGGTTTTGATATCGGAACGGATCCTAAGGTTTATTTTAATTTATTTTAAGACTATCATTTAACATTTACCATGATCTCGGGCCATAAAGTGACCCGGTCCTTTGGAAGGCTTGCGTGGAGCCGAAGCCAACAGCACAGAGGCCCTTTGAGATAATCTAAAGGCGATAGCTACACATAGCGGGTATCATCCTCGGGTGCACAATATGATGCACCCCAAGATGGTATCCGCCAGGTGTAGAGACTATTGCAAAGAAAAATGAAAGAAATAAAACCAGGCTATTGTGATGGATGGATGGACTGGGTAATCTGGCTATAGGGGAGATTGCGGACGTCTGCCATAAACAAGTCAATCATAATGTTAAGATCACTTATCATTATTATTATAGTTTTACAAATATTTTCATAAATACCTCTTACATGTATTTCAAAAGATGGTGATTTCGTTAGTATATTCCTAACAAAATACATTATACAGAGAAACATCCAAGCTTTGTGAAATTTTTGCGCAATTTTACCATAATTTTTCAAACTTTCCTGGACTACGACAAACATTTCAAAACCAAAATGCAGCTAAATCGGCCCAGCCGTTCTCGAGTTAGCAGGACAAATGAACAACAATTGAGTTTTATTCAAATATAACCTAACACGAAATTGATTATACAGTACCTATATGAACAACTACACAATTACGCTGGTTTCCTAAAATTATTTAGTTTGCAAATTATTACTAAAGTGGCGAAAAGAACAGATTAAGACATAATCTTACCTTAACCAATAAATTTCAGTACCTTATTCGCAAAAACGCCAACAAAACACCGTATTTCGACCAAAAAGATAGAAAATATTCACCATTTTTCAGCCAAACGTGAATACCCAAGGCCGTTCTCTACCGTCTCATCGAAATTGTACCCCGAAAGCCTTAATAAACGAGTCCAACCTTTCTAATTGAAATATTAAGCAGGGGTAGAGTTACCTGCCTACTTATTCATAAGGCCCAATCGATGGTAAGGTAGCCAATGTTGCTTATATCTCTTCATGTTTTGTGAAAAGAAACGTGATCATCACCCTGCCTCTGGCCATAGGCATCCCCTAAGTTCATTTCAGTTAGTTTATTGGTAATGTTTATAATTTGTAACTTAAATAAGAAGAAGAAGAAGAATTAAGAATATGGACAACCGACCACTGGGGCAAACGTGATCTTGAGTGGAGACCACGACTCGGTAAACACTACGATAACCGAGCAATAAAAAAGTTTTAACAGTTCTATGACGTAACAGTCCTATAGAACAAATGGGAGTTACTGTAAGATGTCAGTACAAATAGCTCTCCCTTGTTTTACATGGGTCAAAGGTCAAATACACGAGACGGACATAAAAACTAAGGTAAGACAATAATCGTATAAGACTACTATTGTACCGTTGTTCAAACATTGTGATAGAATATGCCTATACCTTAGTACAATGTTTGAACAACACATCATCATCATCAGCTTATGTAAGTCCAGTGCTGGACATAAGCTTCCCCTTATGAGCGCCAGAGTGCCCTGTCCTGAGCTCGACGCATCAAGCATCTACGTGCACTGCTACAGTTTCGCAGGTCGTCATCCTACCTGATCGGAGGGAGTCCTACACTACGTTTCGAGTCATGGTCTCTAAATTATAATGTATTATTTTATTTAAGTTACAACTTATACCTAAGCTTTATCAGTAAACTAACTGAACTGTACTTAGGGGATGCCTATGCATCAAGCATCTTAAAAATCGTATAATAAATGTATTGCTGCGTTTACTATCCTAGACAAGTGTAGGGTGGTGGCAGCGAGAAAAAATGCTGAGCATTTACAATTTTCTAAAACCGGTATACAACTGAAACGCTGTTGCGAAATAAACCTTGTTCAGCGACTTTGTCGCCAGGAACTAGGCAGGTAGGCCGTTATCTGACTTGAAAATAGTTTACGACGGAAAAAAATGGCTTTCTCATAAAACTAAAGTAGGATGCGATTTATAACCGCCATGTTTTCAATAATAGAACGAAACGATACGAGCCGCCATCTTGGACCGAGGCAAATTGGAGGGAAAGTTATTGAATGGTGCTGGAAAAGTTTATTGGACGATTATGGGAAGTTTTATTGAATGTCGTGGGTTTTCGTAAAAGTTTTTGAGGAAGATAATGAGAGTAATGTGTAAAATCTCAGCGAAATATGGAAAGAGCTATGCTCGGAGTTTCTCTGAAGGATAGGATTCGTAATGAATATATCCGACAGAGAACCAAAGTTATGGACATAGCTCTGAGAATTAGCAAGCTGAAATATTTAACAAGACGATTTGACCATTTGGGTTGTCTTACGGGTACACACAACACCCAAATGCCTTATCAACTTACGCTCCAACGAGCGGTGCGGCCTATGTTTATAACAACCTTTATACACATCATCATCATCAACCTATGTTAGTCCACTGCTGGACATCATCATCATCAGCCTATAGCAGTCCACTGCTGGACATAGGCCTCCCCCAATGAGCGCCATAGCGCCCTGGCTTCAGCTTGACGCATCCAGCACCTGGTCGGAGGTCATACACTACGTTTACCGAGTCGTGATCTCCACTTAAGAACACGTTTGCCCCAGTGGCCGTCGGTTCTTCGCGAGATATGAATGAATCTTCGAAAGTCAATAAAGAATAATGCCCCAGTGTTTCAATCGTATGTACGTGTTGGAACTAATATTTTTGATTACTATTCAAAAATAGAACATCCACTCAACGCTTATTCAACCCTCTGATTCAGGGCAATGGTTGCTAAGCTGTTTTTAATGGTTCACGTTGACGTGCGAGTGCTTAATGATAATTTGGGAAAAATCCCGACTTTTAGGCAGAATTGTTTGTTTTGGAAGACAAGCGGACATTTTTTGAAAAGTTTACCCGTCTAAAACCTTTAGAAAATTTTCACTTGGACTAGTAAGTGAGGAATTTTTCTAAACTTTTCTGAAAATTTTTTGGAGCTTGTGCAGAACCCTTATATTTGTGAAATGATTGAATGTTGAATGCTGTTCGACTCAAAGAGATTTTACATATAGAGACGTCATACTCATTGTAAAGAAATAAAAACATTGCGATATTTTACTATAGCTACATACTAGCCTCGACGTTCGAACATACAACGCCGCATGGCATTATCTCTGTCACTCATAAACTTAACGCATTGCTTGTTTCGTTCGTGTTCAAAGCGGCAATGCCACGCGGCAATGATTGTTGAGTAAAATAAAATTCACCATTTTACATTTTAACATATTAAACAGTACTTACGTATGAAAAGATACACCCTTTCTGGTTTTTATAGTTCTTGTGTAGTTATTGCACTTTCGGAACACACAACTTGGCATTTTCGAGGTTTATTTAAGTATATTCCGTAAGTAACCTCGTGTTCAAGAAACGTGCGCGTCGCGGCCAGGAGCAGGACGGACTGAGTTCAATTAGGATACGTACCTGATTTTCGTTTTGTAAGGCAGACCTCGATACAACGTATCTACGTATATATAACATCATTGGTTCGACTCCATTTTCTATGAGGTGCTGTCATGTCTCCGGTTACAGGTTGATGGTGAAGCTAAATTTCCAGCTCTTACGCAAAGGTTTTTTATAACTTAAGTACCTACAAGATTTTGACAAGTCTAAGCGTGCAGCAATCGCTATGTAAGAAAATAACTTCATAGCGTTGAGCTAAGACGTACTAATTTTTATTCCAGTGTCCAAAAAGATATCTCTGCC
Source organism: Eupithecia dodoneata (assembly GCA_947044415.1). NCBI lineage: Eukaryota > Metazoa > Arthropoda > Insecta > Lepidoptera > Geometridae > Eupithecia > Eupithecia dodoneata. The sequence continues at coordinate 5,494,567 of OX345678.1, forward strand.
TAACACTAATACAGCGTAAACGTGCGCTTAACACTCTGACTGCGATTTTTTTTCGACGACTGCGATCTTTTTTTTAACCTAAAAAAAATCGTGCTGCCGCTCTACACAGCGGTTGTGTTGCGCCGCACATGCGTTTCGTTCGAAAAATATTACGGCTGGGCTGAGTCACAAAGATCTGTATTTTCTCAGCCGCTGCGCTATTGTGGATTTACGCATATTAGTCACTTGTAGAAAACATATACCGTGTGAATTCAGCACTCAAAGTGTTAAAGTGTAAAACCACTATAAGCCATCCTGCTTGACACGTTATTTTTACCTCAAAATAACGTGTAATCACCACAAGAACAATACATTTTACCTTGATGGGATTGATCACGAATAAATCACAATGACTGTGTCCTGTTGTACAAAAAACATCTCCCACACACATAATACAAAACTACCCTTTATGCCAGCAAATAAATATTTCCCAGCGGAGCAGCGAAACATTATTACACAACGAAACAAACAATACAAGCAATGAAACGAAAATATTAAGCAAAGCGGCTCCCAGAGGTGTGCCGTAAAATTGTAGCTTAGTGCTGCGTTTACATCACTCGCCTTTCCAGTGAACTCATTACGTAAATTACTTACTTACTGGCCGAGGCGGTTGTGGGGAACAATCCTATTTCCTACTCCTACTAATATGTATTAAAAACATGAAAAAGTATGAGCTGTCAATATAATAAAATACTTACCTACATACATGTTTGTAAAAATCGGTCCCAAGCCTCTAGTATACATAAAAATATAAGAAGATTATGTCAGTTTAAAAAAACTATACTACCTTCTATCATGGTAATTTTAACGTACCACCTATTTTAAATTGTATTATTATTTTTTATTAATATTGTAATCGTCAATTTTTCCCCACTTAACCAAGTGGGGAACATGAACGTTGCAGTTTCAAGATAACGCAAAAATTGACGATGTAGCTACGAAAATTTAAAAATATACACCTGATTCATCACTAGGTTTAACCAAATAATCTAACCTAACCTTATGGTTAATCGCCTTTGACCTTGTTTCTAATTTGGACTCGGTCAAATGTCTATAAAACAATATTTACGTTTTGTTTACATCTGTTACCGCCCATAAGTCGCTCCAGTAAACAGAATAGGTAGATGCTATTATTATCTTGCGAATTATTTGAAACGTTCGTCGACCTCATTATTCAGACAGAATTCTGTCAGTTCGGTTGTTTCTCAGGTGCTGTTTGTGTCGAGCAGAACTCTAGTGGTGATTGGTATATTTGAAATTATTGCATCCGTTGTGTAGGCGATTTAATAATGTAATGGACACAAATTATACACTCATATGATTCTTAAATCTTGCAGATACTGTTTTGAAACTGATGCAATAAGAACCATCGTTCTTGTCAACTAGGTTCGGAGTATTTGATTAAAACAAAAACCTTCAGATAGGTAGGTACAGTTAACCTGAGGCGAACAAAACGGACTTAGTGATTTCATAAATTCGATCACGCAATCAAACCACATAAACACTGCTTTAATCTGTAACAGGTACTACTCACTAACATATTACTATGTAATGTACATAGATACAAGATATTAACATAGTTATGATTTTAACATTTATTATATTGAAAGTTATACATACCTACTAATATTTTCCCGAGACGGAAATCGAACCCACAACTTTTGCGTCGCCAGCAAACCTCCACCCGCTGCGCAACAGAGGTCGTCATAATGATGTTTGTATGATAAATTAATAACAGTAGAAGCATTCATGGTTTTACTTTGTATAAAGTATAAAACTCTTTATGCGATTGTTTGACGAAGGTTCGTCGTTTGTTAGGCGCGTAACCATTTTTTCACTAACGTTTTTAGGCACTGGGTCCAGTGGCCCCGTCTAAACGCTCCTTACCTGTAAGACATTATCCATGGCTACAATAACAAACTGCCGTAAAGCCAGTAACTGCCGTTAAGTAACTGGGGCAAGTCGCAAACGGGCGCTTGAAACAATACTTTTAGGAACGATAGATGGATGGTTGAGGAAGTTGTATGGCTTGGGTTTTGTTAAACACGTTCATCGTCAAGGTTTGAATGTTTAATAAAGCATCTAGACTTTGCCAAATTCATACGCGTTCTTCGCGGATAGATCTTAACACTTTGAGTGCTGAAATCACACGGTATGTGTTTTCTACAAGTGACTAATATGCGTAAATCCGATCGAGAAAATACAGATCTTTGTGACTCAGCACAGCCGTAATATTTTTCGAACGAAACGCATGTGCGGCGCAACACAACCGCTGTGTAGAGCGGCAGCACGTATTTTATAGGTTAAAAAAAGATCGCAGTCGTCGAAAAAAAATCGCAGTCAAAGTGTTAACCTGTTCGTATTCCAGGTTTTCGACTTCATCTATGCATAATTTTTTATATTTTGTTTTAGGTAACAAACACCTAAAGCTCTTTTTATTTAGGTACTATATACTAAATACAACTTTTGTACAATCCTACTAATATTATAAACGCGAAAGTTTGTAAGTATGGATGGATGTTTGATACTCTTTCACGTAAAAACTACTGAACAGATCTTGATGAAACTTGGAACATACATAGTATGTGTACTTGAATAACATTATAGGCTACTTTTTATCGTGGTACCACGCGAGTGAAGCCGCGGGCGAAAGCTAGTAAAGTATATTCTATCTATCTATAAAAATTATCGTAGTTCGACGAGTTTAATACGGATATAAAAATCTATCCAAACACTATACATACATATATTCATAACTTTACTGCAGACTCTAGCGGGGCGATATCTAGATGGCATATTAGAAAAGGAAGGTAATTTACCCTTTAACACATACATTGCCTATGACGTACATGTCTGCCTTGCAGCCGTGCGGTTCAGAAAAGTTTTAGCAGTGGATGCGTACCTGCTATTAAGTTCCCTGTACGTGTAGTTCCACGTAAAATAACGGCCACCGTTTTTCAAAAACCACACTTCGTTGTTAATGCGTTTACTTTTGAACATCGTCCGTCGAAAAAGTTAATGTTTTCAAACACGTGTTTTTTATCGTTTGTTTAGAATTTTCTCAATAATTTGAAGTTCGTAGAAGGTAAAGCTTTTTGTGTATATTAAAATGTTGGATTGTGTACTACCATGTATTTTACAACCATCTGGCAGTTTACAAAACGAACATAATCAGTATTTTTCGCTTCGTCTTGATGCTCGTCAATATCAATAGACTTCAACTTCTTGCTAGATGGCTCTGCGTCTGGTTTGACGCAATTCTACCACTTACGCAAAAATACCTACATACATGTTTCAACCCAACAGTCTCTGATCCAAAGTCATGTTACCTTCATCTTTAGATGAGATGACTAAGCCAATAAGGGACTAATCAAACTAATAAATAATAAATAAATAAATAATGCTGGACAATTCACACAGCATCATCTAGCCCCAAGCTAAGCAGAGCAGAGCGAGTCAGTGCAACGAAGCAGCATGTTGCTGTAGACGAAGCCATACTCCAAGCGTTTAACGAGGATCCCACTACCAGTACTCGAAAGGCAACGAAATACCCAAAATAACAAGGAAATTTAACCTATATAATTTGAATCCTCTAATAGACATATCAATCTAAGATTAAAGAAGTAAAAAGGTTTGTTAGGTAAGTAGAAAAACCGGTTTATTTTTTCTTTTGTACTTTTACTTCGTTTTCCCTTTCAGTGTTAATTTTTGACAAGTTTATAGACTTTTCGGCTACATGTGGTATACCGTTGGAATAAGCGATGATAAGACACATTTTTAAAATCATTTTGAACTCCCCGATCGCTTTTAGTTTTTTTTTAAAACGATGTAAAGTTGACATTCTTAACTCAGTTTTTTATTTTTTTTAACTTTGAGAGCGTATAACTAATTATTTACTCTATTTTTAAAATGAATAATGCCTTCAATAGATGAAGGATACATCTGGGACCAAAACCAAATAAAAAGAACAATCGAAAACATGTCCAAAAAAAAAATTGTAGGGGAAAAGAGTTAAAATTTCGGAAAATTATTTAAAAATACAAAAAACAGGATTAAAATTGTTTTTAAAGAGTTAACGTCTTCTACTTCAATTTGTATTTTACTAATAGGTCCACCTACACACCCACCGAGTTTGTCTAACCTGGATAGCTAGCGAGATAGCTCTGAGACTGGAATCAAATTAATATTATAAATACTAAAGTTTAGATGGATAGATGAATGTTTATTACTGTGTCACGCTTTTACTAAACAGATCTCGCTAAAATTTTGCATTGGAGTTCTCTAACATTGGCTACTTTTTGTCCCAAAGACAGTTCCCATGGGAAAGAAAAAACCTTTATATAACGTTTCTTTACACACAACGCGTACGAAGCCGTGGGCAGACACTAGTAGCTCTACAAGCCTATTTAAGCAACCTACACTAGCTGCCTTTATAGATATTGAAGGAGCTTTTGACAAGACCAACTTCACCAGCATACACAGAGCCCTTACCAGATATGGTGTAGCGCCGACGCTGGCCGAGTGGATAAACAACATGCTCCAACACAGAGCCATACAAGTCAAAATCAACGAAACCACAAGAGGTGTAGTCGCCAGGGGCTGCCCCCAGGGGGGCGTCCTTTCGCCCTTGTTATGGAACATAGTTGTTGACGAGCTAATTCGCAAACTCAACGGTCATGGTCTGGTCACGGTAGGATACGCGGATGACCTCGCGATCCTGGCGACCGGCTGTTTTGAGCACACACTATGTGACCTGATGAAACTCGCCTTCAAAACCATTGAAACATGGTGCAACGATCACGAACTGACAGTAAACCCAACAAAAACGGAACTGATCATGTTCACAAACAAACGACAACTGGGTAATATAAAAATCCCAAAACTTCTCAACACAGAGATAACGCTAAAAACAGAAGTCAAGTACCTAGGGGTCATACTAGATAGCAAACTGCTATGGAACAAACATCTTGACTACAAACTCCAGCGTGCGACCGCTACTCTCTACCAATGCAGCAGAATGCTAGGGAAAACTTGGGGACTTTCACCGAAAATATCCAAGTGGCTCTACACTGCTATCATCAGACCAACATTAACCTACGGAGCGATAGTTTGGTGGACTAGAACGGAACTGAGCACCGTGGTAACTAAACTACAACGCTTTCAAAGAATGGCATGCTCTGCGATAACAGGATGCATGCGATCCACACCAGGCGCTGCCCTAGATATAATTCTAGATGTAGCACCTTTAGACCTCTACATACAACAAGAAGCCACGATGTCGGCTCTAAGACTACACAACACAGGCCTCTGGGGAGTCACAAGAAGTCCACATGCGCAGATCATGGACAAGGCCATAACATATGAACCACTCACAGCGGCCCCTTGTGACAGAATGGCCAACAAACCAATACTAAACAAACACTACCAAATACAACTATACGAGGACCAAAAAGATGAATCAGGTACCCACGAAGTCAGAATTTACACAGATGGCTCCAAAACCGAAACCGGTACGGGTGCCGGAGTTCACTCACTGGACCTCAACATTAACATATCAATAACGCTAGGAACGCATAGCTCCATATTCCAATGCGAATGTGTAGCAATAACACAGGCAGTTACAGCCGTACAAAAGAGAGGAATCAAAGACCAACGTGTACGCATCCTCTCTGACAGCGCAGCCATACTCAGAGCCTTGGAAGGAAACAACTGTAGCTCCAAGCTCGTTTACGAATGTCACTCTGCTCTGGAAAGGATATCCACTGAAAACCGGATCATCCTACAATGGATCAAAGGACATAGTGGTTCGCTAGGAAATGATGCTGCGGACGAACTGGCACGGAGAGGATCGGCGACAACCATAGAAGGACCACCGCCATTCCTACCCCTGCCATTCTCTCTGCTTCAGACATGGACCAAGCTCAGAACTAGAGATACACATAACGAACGATGGACTAGCCAAATCAATTGCAGACAAGCAAGGACGGCACTCCCATCAACATCACCGAAGCTAACAAAACGCTTACTAAATCTGAATAGATTGGACCTACGTGTCCTTGTGGGAACACTAACAGGACACTGTCCACTAAACAAACACTTATTCACCATCGGAACGACGGATAGCCCTCTCTGTAGAGGATGCCTCAGCAACGACGAAACAGCTTCCCACGTAATCCTGGAATGCGAGGGAGTTTTAGCACAACGTATAGATATCCTCAACTTGCCGAGGTCGCTCCGCGAAGCCTGTGAAGACCCCAGGAAGATTCTGCGCTTCTGGACGGAGCTAGGCTGGCTATGCTAGCAAACTACTACTGTTGGTGAACGGCCCTGGGGTGAAACCGTCCTCCTACTTTCTTCTCTGGGCTTCTCAGGTAGCCCGCCGATTCTGGAGATGCCGTGGCAAGGAGTTCCGCCACCAGAATGAAGATCACGGGATGAAGGGAAACACTTTTTCTCGACTTGTTACTTCGTTTTATTGAACTTCTTACTTATCTCGAACTGAACTGGACTGTGTTTAACACGGTCGCGCAGTACCTTACCCGGCACAAGGCTATACCGCGTAGAGGACGGCTTATTTTTCTCTACGCGGCGTCTCAATTTTCACTATGCCGGGCTCGGTTTTCTGCCTATTTATTCTTTATTTATGTATTTATTCCTACAATTTACATCATATTCTATTCTTTAATACTATATCTACCTATACAAACAACTTTCTTAAACCTATAAGTCTTAATTCTAGCGGGATAGGCGTTTTATTCTCAAAATTCTCTTATAAACAAAGCGTTGTCTACAATCTCCCCCCGAGTGCCCGGTGCTCCTGGTACTCCATCCTTCGGGAACAACGCTGTCACGATCAGTCTCGATACGGGTCGCCTGATGATGCCGCCTCTGGTCCTCACGTCGACGATCCTCACTCGTCCGTCTGGTCCCGGGTAGGTCCTCTCGATGACTCCACGCGGCCATGTGTTGCGCGGAAAGGTGGCGTCGGCAATGATGACTACGTCGCCTTGCCGTAGTCCTGCATCCTCTTGTCTCGATCTGATGGTTCTTGGCATGAGGGAGGGTAGATATTCCCTCAGCCAACGTGCCCAGAAGTGGTCTGCCAGGCGCTGAGCGGTTCTCCAACTCGGCGTGCCAATGAGTGTTCGGTCGTTGAACGCCCCCAGTATAGCTGCTCCACAGGATCGGCCAATCAGGAAGTGATTTGGCGTGAGACTCTCTTCTTCTCCTGGGTCAGCGCTCAAGTGCGTGAGCGGCCGAGAGTTGATGGTGTGCTCCACTTCTGTCAGGTAAGTGTGCAGGACTTCTTCAGGTGGACTTCTTTCTCCAAGGACGGCGATGAGCGCGGTCTTTACGGATCTCACCAGGCGCTCCCATGCTCCCCCCATGTGGGGCGCACCAGGGGGTATGAACTTCCATGAAAGCTCCTTTGCTGCTGCGTCGATGTACTCGTTCGGGCTGATCTTCTTTATTTCTTCTCTCAATTCCCGGTTGGCTCCGACGAAGTTGGTCCCGTTGTCGCTGAAGAGAACTCGTGGGCTGCCGCGGCGTGCGGACATCCTCCTCAGTGCCATGATCATGGAGTTGGTGCTCAGCGAGTTTGCCAGCTCCAGGTGTACTGCTCGTGTCGTTAGGCAAGTGAAAAGCGCTCCCCAGCGCTTCTCGCGACGGCGGCCGATGGTGACCTGCATGGGACCAAAGTAGTCGACCCCAGTGCAGGTGAACGGCGGTTGGTGGTGTGTCAGTCGTTCGGCTGGTAGGTCTCCTTGCGGTGGAATCCCCGGCATGGCTCGCTTCACGATGCACCATTGGCATTGGCGCACGACTTTTCTCACTTCATTTCTCAGGGATATAATCCAAAACTTCTGTCGTAGCTCGTTGATCACCGTAGCACTGTTTCCGTGGTGTAACTTCCGATGGTAGTGATCTATGAGCAGTGTGACTATTCTGCTCTTTCCGTCCAGGATTGGAGGCTTGGGTTCTTCTGTGATCAGCTTCGAAGTTCTCACATTCAGGCGTAGAATGTCATTTTCATCGAGCTCTATGTCGATCTTCTTCAGGCGGCTGGGATTTTCGATGGGCTTCTTTTTTCTCAGATTCTCTATCTCGTTCGCGAAGGCTTCTCTTTGGCTCTGTTGGACGAGAGCGCGCTGAGCTCTTCGTAGGTGGCCTTCGTCGAGGGGTAGTAGTGCCGCAGTCTCTTTCTTCGTGCATTTTCTCCGGGGGTTCTTACGGCGGCATAGATCCATGAACATAAATATTCTTGCCGTAGCACGAAGCAATCTAGTCCAGCTGCTGAACTTACAGGGGTTTGGCAGGCTTGACGGCGGGATCGTTCTCGCAGCGCAACATGTTTCTTTTTTCATTTCATCGCAAGGTTCCTCTGCATCCTTCAGCCTCTTCACCGGCCATTCTGCTTCTGGCTGGTATAGAAATGCCGGCCCGTTGAACCATCTTGATGTGCTACCGAAGTCCGTGGGTACCTTTCTTGTGGCGTCGTCAGCGGGATTGTCTTTAGTCGGTACCCATCTCCATTCAGCCGGCTTGGAAAGTTCCTCGATGCCGGCCAACCGGTGAGCAACGAATGTCTTGAATCGCCGTGGGTCCGCCTTCAGCCACTGCAACACTGTCGTGGAGTCCGACCAAAAGGTTTTAGATGTTGCCCTAAAATCTGTTTCTCTGCAGATATTATCTGCCAGCCGGGCTCCCAGTAACGCAGCTTGAACTTCCATGCGCGGAATCGATGTTATCTTTACCGGCGCCACTCTCGCTTTTCCCGCCACGAGGGTGATGCGGATCCCTTCAGCTGATGATGTCCTCCAATACGCGGCTGCCGCGTACGCTGTCTCACTGGCATCCACGAATGTATGTAGCTCTCCGATTCTCGTTCCGTCCGGGGCCAGGCACCTTGGTATCTTCAGTTCTTGCAATGCACGTATCTGATCCAGGTAGTCTCTCCAGGTGGTGTTGTGCTGATCACGGACCTCCTCGTCCCACTGCACGCCGGCTCGCCAAAGTTCCTGTACCAGTTTCTTTCCCTGCACCAGTATTGGGGCGATAAGTCCCATTGGATCGAAAGTGGACATTACCGCAGCCGTTACTTCTCGTTTTGTAGGGAATCTGCTTCCTGACGTTACTTCTGGTGGTGTGGTTCTCAATCCGACGTTGTAGGCCAGCGCGTCCTTGTTTATTAGCCACCGCATGCCCAGCGTTTTTTCCTCGCCGAGTGTCTTCTCTTTCAGCTTGGCGTTGTCAAGTTTGGCCAGCGTCTTGTTCTGGTTGCTGGCCCACTGCCGTAGCTCGAACCCTGCTGCTTTGTGGATCCTGGATACTTGCTCTGCGACCTCGGCTGCTTTCTCGATGCTGTCGAAGCTCTGCAAGTAATCGTCCATGTAGTGATGTCTTGATATCGCTCGTGCCGCTTCAGGAAAAGTGTCCGCATGTTCTTCTGCATTCTTATTTTTCACGAAGATTGCCGTTGAAGGTGATGACGCAGCGCCGAATATCACAGATTTCATCCTGTATTCTTTTGGCTGTACTGCTTCCTTGTTGCGCCACAGGAACCGCAAGCTATCTCGATCTTCTTCTCTTATTCTTATTTGCAGGAACATCTCTCGAATATCTGCAACGACCGCGACCGGGCCCTCTCGGAATCTCAGAAGTACTCCAAACAGAGATTGGAGTAGGTCGGGCCCCGGCAGCAGTGCGTCGTTTAGACTCTTTCCCTCAAACTTTGCTGCGGCGTCGAACACGAGTCTTATCTTTTTCTTCTGGGGATGCATGACGGCGAAGTGCGGTAAGTAGAACGTCCTGTTTGGGGTGGAGGTGGCTGGAGCTTCTTCTGCATACCCGCTGTCCAGCAGGTTCTTGATCTGCTTCTGGTACTCCGTCTTGAGCGTTGCGTCCTTTCTCAACTTCTTCTCTATGCCTACCAGTCGGTTGTAGGCCTGTCTATAATTGTGGGGCAACGATTCATCATCAGTTTTCCAGAGGAGTCCAGATTCGAAGCGTCCTTCCGGCAGTCGCTTCGTTGTCTTCTCCAGCACCTCCAAGGCTCTCCCATCGGCGTCGTTGCTCGGTCGCTTTGGCTGGATCCCGATCGACTCCAGGTCGAAGTGCCGCTTCATCATCTCGTCCATCTTCTCTTCTTCTTCGAGTCGGCAGTGGTACATGAAGTTCACTGCTGATGCTGTTGCTGTGGCTCTTCCGTGCAGCACCCATCCTAGGCTGGTAAGAGAAGCGACAGGTTCGTTGTTATTTCCTTTTAAAACCTTCCTTGAGATGATGAGGTCCCAGTTGTCTTGACCGATGAGTAGGGCCGGGCGTTCGCTGTCGTATAGCAGCTCCTTCCTTATGCTTCTCAAGTGGCTGCATTTCTCTATGATCTCTTCGTCCAAGTGCTGTGCTGACAAATTCAATTCTTCTACAGTGCGAGCGCCGCGCAGAGAGCACTTGGTTCTTCTGTGTGCCCCTTTTAGCTGCAAGTCCAGTCTCTGCGAATCACATTTGGTGACCTTGCCTCCAACAGTCTGCAGGATCAATTTCTCTTCCTTTCCTTTAGCACCGATTTTCTTTGCCACACCGGCTTCCAGAAGGGTGACCGTTGATCCCTCGTCCAGCAGGGCGAGGACTCGTGTTGATCCCTCCGGTCCGTACACGTCGACTGGCACCATCTTCAGGTAGGCTCTTGTTCCGATGGCTGCTGCGTAGACGTTGGTCACCAGGTCCTTTATTGCAAGCTCTGTTTTCTCTGATGCTTCTGTCTTAGGCTGCTGCTGCTGCATGGCCTGTCTCTCTTGGTGAAGCAGCACGTGATGCGGTCGTTTGCACTTGGGGCATGGGCGCGCTCTGCAGGTAAATCCCGTATGTTTGCCTCTCAAACACTTGAAGCATAGCTTTTTCTCTTTCGCCACCATCCAGCGTGCGTCAACCGTTGCTTTTTTGAATTTCTCACACTCTTTAGTGTAGTGCGCTCCATCGCACATGTGGCAGCTCGGCACGGTGGTATTGGCAGCTTGTTCTCTGCTCTCATCTTCTTCCTGGCCGGCGCTGACGATCTGCCTTCCTGTTCTCTTCTGGGGTTTCTCTGGTCCTACCGCAGACCCGCAGATGTCAGCTTCTCTATTAAGGAACCTTTCCAGTTTCGCCAGGATCGGCTCCTCCTCGGGGATGGTCACATTGTAGTCATACCATCGGAATCTCATAAGTGTGGAAAACTTCTCAATTATGGTTTTACCCACTTCTGGAGAGTGCAGCAGGTATGGCTTTTTGAGCGCCTGGATCGTGGAGACTGTGTTGCTCAGGCGGCTGGCGAAGATGATGGTTTCTCTCGGGGTGTCACCAAGCTTCGGTAGTCCTTTCAGCTTCTGCAGCTCCATCTCCACGATGATGTCTGGGCGGCCGAATCTTCTCTCGAGTGTCTCCATGATGAGACCTGGATCGTCTGTTGCGTAGAGAAGACTTCGGACAGACTCTCTGGCGATTCCTTTCAGCACTTTTCTTAGGCGCGCCATGTTCTGATTGTTCGTATGGTTCGGTGCACTCTCCTTGTACGTTTTCATAAAGGGCAGCCACTCTTCCGCAGTGCCGTCAAAATCCGGAAGAGGCCAAGAGTTTCGAGATGAATCGTTGTTTCGTAGCGTAATGGCATCGGCTAACGCCCTGATTGTGCTCAGGACGCCTTCTTCCTTTTCGGGTGGCGGCTGCGGCAGGTATCTCTGTTCCGGTTGTGGCTGGACCTTTTCTTCCACAGGTGGGCGTGGCGCTTCTATCATAGTTGTCTCGTTTAGCCAACGCTCGACTTGTGTGGACCTGTCGAAGTCCTCTTCTGAGGCGCATTCTAGCGCCATCTCGTATTCTGACTGCGCCAATGCAGTCGCGAGCTGAGCCTCTTCTAATTTCCGCCGTTGTAGTTCTAGGTACGCCTTCCTCTCTGCCCTCGACGTCTTCTCAGATCTTGCCTTTGTAGCGCGCGGCGCGGTTGCCGCCAACTCGATCGGTGCCACGGTCATGTTGCGCACAGCGGGCGCGCGAACAGTCGTAGCGGCGGACGAGGTGTACGCGGGGTCCGCGGCGGGTGCGGAATACGCGGGGTCCGCGGCGGGTGCGGAATACGCGGGGTCCGCGGCGGGTGCGGAATACGCGGGGTACGCGGAGCGCGCGGCGGGCGCGAGATACGCGGGGTCCGCGGCGGGTGCGGAATACGCGGGGTCCGCGGCGGATGCGGAATACGCGGGGTACGCGGAGCGCGCGGCGGGCGCGAGGTGCGCGGCGGGCGCAGCGGTCGCGAGGTGCGCGGCGGGCGCAGCGGGCGCGAGGCGCGCGGCGGGCGCGGCGGGCGCGGCGGGCGCGGCGCGCGCAGCGGGCGCGGCGCGCGCAGCGGGCGCGTGGTACGCGGCGGGCGCAGCGGGCGCGTAGTACGCGGCGGGCGCGGGGTGCGCGGTGGGCGCAGCGGGCGCGGCCGGCGCAGCGGGCGCGGCGGGTGTCTCGGAGCGTGCTATGTTTCTGCAGAGTTCGCGGCCGCTGACAACCCGCGAGTCGTCTGGCCCAGAGGTGTGCCGGGCGCAGAGTTCGCGGGAGCCGCTGGACGGTCCGTTCCTTCGCTCGTCGTAGTGCTGGTCGCTGGCGTCTCCAGGGACCAGTCGGTTTCCGCTTCATCGGAGCTCATCTCCGATTTTCTTGACCGTGGTGATCTTGATTGGTGACTGCCTGGCATTTCCTCTTCTAATCCGGCGCTCGAATGGACCAAAAATTGTTGGTGAACGGCCCTGGGGTGAAACCGTCCTCCTACTTTCTTCTCTGGGCTTCTCAGGTAGCCCGCCGATTCTGGAGATGCCGTGGCAAGGAGTTCCGCCACCAGAATGAAGATCACGGGATGAAGGGAAACACTTTTTCTCGACTTGTTACTTCGTTTTATTGAACTTCTTACTTATCTCGAACTGAACTGGACTGTGTTTAACACGGTCGCGCAGTACCTTACCCGGCACAAGGCTATACCGCGTAGAGGACGGCTTATTTTTCTCTACGCGGCGTCTCAATTTTCACTATGCCGGGCTCGGTTTTCTGCCTATTTATTCTTTATTTATGTATTTATTCCTACAATTTACATCATATTCTATTCTTTAATACTATATCTACCTATACAAACAACTTTCTTAAACCTATAAGTCTTAATTCTAGCGGGATAGGCGTTTTATTCTCAAAATTCTCTTATAAACAAAGCGTTGTCTACAACTACGCATAAAGGACCAACTGGAGTCCAAATGCGGAAAAAGGAGTACCCCCACCTGAACCTGAACCTGAAAGCCTATTTAAGAGCCCCATAGGATTTTATAAAGCCTGAAATTAACGCTAGAATAAAACCTCGGCTGTTTTATCATGTCTATTGTTAGTAGGCACTTTATGCTGACGTCATAGGGCGGGCGGGCCGCCCTCCGGTCAAGGCCGCCCAACTCTTAGTTATAGCAATGATATATGTATATGTTTGTGAGATTGGCTGTAGCAAATAGTAACAAGTTGTTATATTTACAGGATGCCATAGAGTCATTTGACTTGTGTTTGAATTAAAACGAACAAAGGAGATTAAATATGAATAAATCAATCAAGCCTGACTCAGCAACAAGCTGAGTCAAGACCTGTTACACCGGCTTCCCTTGCACGCGCACCAGCCCGCACCACGCACCGTGGGAAGGGTCTCGGCCGTGGTCGCAGAGGACGTCTGTGGCGGTGCGCCGGTATCCGTCGCGAGGCGGTAACTTCAAAGGTGCGGTGCGGCGCCTCGTTTCACTCGTGTGAACGCGTTCTCTTTCACTTTGCATTTTGAAATGAAGTTATCAAAAGATCTACACAGACCGCACGCACCGTTGGAAGAGCCCTGTCTGCGTGCGTTGCCGTCCGTGATCGTCGGCTGTGCGTGATGATCCGCAGAATCGCGGACCGTGGGAAGCCAGCTTTAGACATACACACGCGCGCTCATCTGTTTGCTGAGAGGGCTACTTACACTTAGATAAAATAGATAAAAACTCATCGTAAGCTTTTTTATCGTCTAGATAATCTGATATTTCTTAGCAAGCCTTTTTGTCAAACATATGTATTTGTAATACATATGTTTGACAATTTTTATAAATTAATTTTACGTAATGATAAATAAAATTGTTACAAATATAATTAATGCAATTAATTATACATTATCCTATTAATACATGCGAACGTTTGTATGACTGTCTGTCTGTTTGGATGTTTTTTCATGCCTAAACTACAGAAAATTTGTATTCTTCTGGACCTGGGTTAGTATTATTAAAGGCCTATTAAGCCGGCGGCGTATGAAGCCGCGAGCCAAACCTTAGGAATAAATAAATACTCAATGGACATTTTCACACGGCATCTAGCCCGTGATCTAGCCCAATGTAAGCAGTGTATGAAACAAATGTAAATAAAATATACCCGAAACAGTACATCTTTTAAAAGAAATAAACTAATAAATGAGCAAAAATTAAAAAACGAAACTTATAATTAAGTCACATTTTTGTTGAAAAACGTGCACAGGCCACTTATTTAAATTGTATTCCAATGTCAAGGCTCAGCGTCACTCAATAATGGCTGACATTGACAGCGGGCGGTGACGTCACACATCCAGGCGTCCGATAATTAACAAATGAAAATTGGCGGTAAGCAAGACTGTCAGACAAAAAGCTTGTGGAAGAGCTCACAATCATGATGGTAATCATGATCGTCACCAGCCTATAGCAGTCCACTGCTGGCCATAGGCCTCCCCAATGAGCGCCATAGCGCCCTGTCTTCAACTTGACGCATCCAGCATCTACCTGCAGTCTTTCGCAGGTCGTCATCCCACCTGGTCGGAGGGCGTCCTACCCTACATTTACCGAGTCGTGGTCTCCACTCGAGAACACGTTTCCCCAGCGATGCGTGCCGAGTCCAGGAGTACTGTCTTTTGGATCTGGCCCTTGATCCCACTTCCTAGCGAGAGTCTCTTCAGATGTTGATCGAGGCATTTCGCTATTACGCTGTTAACCGAAACGACAATTAAACCTTTTGAAACTATCATGATTTATTAACACAAAATTCATTTAGAACGGGATATTCCTTTTCTTTCATTCGTAGCATAAGACAAAACTTACTATTGAATAATTACGACAATTATTTTATATTATACTAGCGGACCGTCCCGGCTTCGCACGGTTTTAGTACGGATCCCTAACGTTTTAAAATAGAATAAGAATAAGCCTATGTTCACCGGGGATAGTGTAGCTTCCCAACGGTGAAAGAATTTTTCAAATCGGTCCAGTCGTTTCGGAGCCTATTCATTACAAACAAACAAAAAATCAAACCTTTCCTCTTATATAATATTAGTATAGATTATTTTATTATTAATTAGCACGCGTAATTCTGAACATAATTAATATAACTAATTGTTGGCACAAAAACTTGAATGCTCAATAAAATTACCATGCGTTTTATATTGCAAAGGGAATCACAGTTTATTTGTGGTTTGGGTACTGTTGATTATAATTTACTCACTGAAATAATACAGTAGCTTGCATCCAACAATTAATTTTGCAAATTAGCAGTCCACTTTACTGCTAATTTGCAAAATTTATTGTATTGAAATTAAACTGGTTTATAACCACAGGTATAACTAAACAGTGCAATCATGTGGCTATACTCTCACAAGTAATTTACTAGTGTCAACAAAGTAGTATGAAAAAAAAACATTAGTTTTTTTATTTAAATTATTGAATTATTGAACTTTATAATAAAATAATAAAACAAGTTAAAAAGCCAAATAAACGAGAATAATGTAAACTAAAATCAATATTTTTATGTTCACGGGTTTGAACCTGCATGCTACTGAATGACACTATTACATATTCTGTGAGGGGGTTACCAATTAATGCTTCTGTCTGTACATTTATTATTTGTGATCCAAATAGATCACAACTCTATTTCAAGTCAGATTTAACTATTCATCATCGTCACCATGAGCCTATATTAGCCCACTGCTGGACATATGCCTCCCCTAACGAGAGCCATAGCGCCCTGTCTTCAGCTTGACGCATCCAGCATCTACCTGCAGTCTTTCGCAGGTCGTCATCCCACCGTATAATTAACTATTGTATTATAATTATTGATTTAACAATCCCAGTGATTGTACCTACTTCAACACAACCAACCACTAAATATATAAACGAAAATTTTATTTTGTGTTGTTGAGGACAATGAGTGATTATGTGGAGGAACTCGAATTATGTGGAGAAAAATAAGAAGTCAAGTTCATTCGGTAAAGATTGCGAGTATATTAATTAGAAATTACAAAGATCATGGATAGTGGGGTGTGGGAACAAAATAACCAATCCGCGTGCACCACACGACATTTTAAAGCGCTCCTATTGGTCGTTGATGACGCGGCTGCAGTGTAGTAAATACTATACGATGCACTGTGGCACGCTGTGTGATAGGTACTTGCTGCTGCAGTTAGATGGCGCTCCAACATGCCCGCGGCCTTGAAAGCACCAGCTTACAACACCTTCATTCGATGTCCAACAGTGGGCAAATTTTGGCGTATGCTCGTCTCACCATCCCTGATGAAGTCCTAATGTCTGCGACTCGACATATTCCGTCTTTGCCAGGTATCGTCTTCACAATACGCCCCAACTGCCATTTCAACGGCGGAAGGTTTATGTCTTTAATAATTACTATCGTATCAGGCTTGAGATCTGAAGTATTATCTTTCCATTTCTTTCTGGTTTGGAGTTCTGAAATATATTCCTTGGCCCAGCGCGTCCAGAATTGCTGGCGAAGCTGCTCCACCCTCTTGTAGCGAGTGAGACGAAGTGCAGGCAGGTCTCGCAGGTCATCGTCACAGACAGGCGCGGTGAGGGGCCGGCCGATCAGGAAATGGCCAGGGCTGAGTGGAAGATAGTCTCGAGGATCTGAAGATAGGGGTGGTCGCCAGCGGTCGAGAGTTAAGTACAGCTTCAATTTGTGTGAGTAGTGTCGTGTATTCCTCGAACGTCAGGTGTGCGTTGCCCACGACACGGCGAAGATGGTACTTGCACGATTTGACCCCCGCTTCCCACAAGCCACCAAAATGCGGAGAATAAGGCGGAATGAATGAAAATTCAATTGATTGATTTTTAACGTATTCGATAATGTCCTTCTTACAACGTGATAAAAACTGAGCAAATTCATTATTTAAACCGACAAAATTACGACCGTTATCTGAAAATATTTTAGACGGTTTACCGCGCCGTGAGACAAAGCGCTTAAGTGCGAGTAAATATGCATCAGAAGAAAGGTCACTGACTAGTTCCAAATGTATAGCGCGTGTATTGAAACATATAAATAAACAAACGTAAGACTTAATTAATTTCGCGCCTCTGCCTTTACGAGTTAATATGAACACTGGACCCGCGTAATCTACCCCAGAATAATAGAAAGGAAAGCTTTCAGCAATCCTTTCTTTAGGCATGTTGCCCATGAGTGGGCTTAACGTTTTACCCTTAACGCGTGTACAGACAACACATCGACGAGTCACCTTCCTAGCCAGGTTCCTGCCCGACAGCGGCCACCATTCCTCGCGAACCTGGTACAGTAATGCCTGCGGTCCGCAGTGTAAATACTCGTTATGTATGTGTCTAAATAATAATAGCGTGAAATGATGATCGGAAGACAGAAGGATGGGATGTTTTTTATTATAATCAAAATTAGTAGAATTATTTAATCTACCGCCTACACGTAAAACATTCTCGTTATCTAAGAATAAATTTAAACTTGCGATTCGATTGTTTGATTTTACATTCTTTCCGTGTTTAAATAGATTTAACTCGTTTGCGAAACATTCCATTTGAGATAACTTAGCGAGTAAAATAATCGCCCGTTTCAATTCAGTAAGTGTAATCAACCCGGTCAGCTGATGTGCTTTGTCGCGCGCATTGTGTATAAATCTAAGCACGAGTGCAGCGACATGAGTCATGCGTTTAAAACTCGAGAATCTATGAAACGGAAAGAAAGTTAAAACCGGTTTGTTATTAATTGAAGTTAAAGAGCTTACGTTCAACTTAGTTTCTGGTAATTCATTAGGTATAACTTCATTTAATTGCGAAATATTGCGTGAATTGTTTTTATGAAAATATACAGAATCCTTTAGAAACATTGGTCCTTCCCACCACAACATTGATTTTGATAAATCTTCAACGTAAACGCCTCGCGAAATCAAATCGGCTGGATTCTCCTTCGTACCTACATGACGCCAGGGACAGTCACCCGTGAGTTCTTGTATCTCAGCGACACGGTTCTGCACGAATGTTTTTAATAAGTTTGGTGCCATGCGTAGCCACCCTAAAACAATTGTGGAATCGCTCCAAAACATCACTTCATCAAATTCTCGAGTCAGCGAACTGCGAATCTTATCGTAAAGTCTAGCTCCTAACAACGCACCACAAAGTTCTAGCCTAGGTATGCTAACTGATTTTATTGGAGCGACTTTACCTTTAGAAATTAATAACTTTACTGTCACCTGAATATTACACATAGTACGCACGTACGCGCAGGCACCGTATGCAGTTTGCGACGCGTCTGTGAAAATATGTAGTTCGGATCGCGTTCCGTTGCACTGAAAAGCATAGCGCGGAACCCTAATTGTGTGAAGATAAGACAGGCTATTAGTAAACCGGTTCCAAGTACGTTCAACGTCGATGGGCAGCGCATCATCCCATCCTAATTTTAATAACCAAAGCCTTTGTAACAAAACTTTGCCTATTATGACAAGCGGACTTAGCAATCCTAACGGGTCAAATATCTGAGATATTATCGATAACAATGTGCGTTTAGTTATAGGATTTTTTAAGTCGAGTTCGATTTGTGTGTTAAAATTAAATTCATCAGCCATGTTACACCAACTCAAACCTAAGGTTCTAACCTGGCTATGATCTCCTAGGTTTAAATCGCGGAAAGTATTCTCTAGCGGTGCCGATGACTCATCGTTGAGGTCAAAGTTGAAAACCCACTTTCGTAGTGAAAAACACCCTGATTGAAGCACTTTGACTGTTCGATTGCAAATTCTTATCAAATCTGGTTTATCCTCACATGAAGTTATTAAATCGTCTACGTAAAAGTCATCGTATATAAGTCGTTTTACCTCGGTATCCGTACATTCTTCGGCTAATTGTTTCAAACACCTGACACTGAGGAAAGGCGCCGATGCTGTGCCATATGTGACCGTGTTAAGTCGATATAACTCGAGCGGGCTGGTCGGAGTGTCACGCCATAGAATGAGTTGTAAATCGCGTTGCGATGGATCAACTAGCACTTGACGGTACATTTTTTCACAGTCAGCGTGTGTATTTAAACTGCCTGAAGCGCAAAAGAATACCGAGTAAGTCCCCTTGAATAGGAGGCCCTATCAGCTGAATATCGTTGAACGATTTTCCACTACTAGTTGCTGCGCTGGCGTCGAACACAACGCGAAGCTTCGTAGTAGTGCTGTGTTCGCGAAACACGCCGTGGTGCGGCATGAAGTAGTGAGAGTCCGTGTAAGAACTAACCTTAGTCATATGACCTAGATTAATATATTCGTGAATGAAATCTGTATATAGTTTTTTATAACTATCAGGTGCGCGTAATAGTCTCTTTTCCAAGGACAGGAAACGTCGCTCCGCCTGAGAAAATGAGCTACCTAAAACATCGGGCGATTCTTTGAGTGGGATGCGAACGCAGAATCTTCCATCACATTCGCGTGTAGTGGTTGTGGTGAAGGATTCCTCGCAGGCCCGCTCCTCGTTCGTACGTATATCCCGAGGTTTCTGCAGCTCCTCTAGCTCCCAGAACGAACGTAGCTGGCTGTCCATGGACTGAGTGAAGTTACATTGGACACGTCTATCATTGTGCGTAATATGATTAATAGGACCCGAAATTATCCAACCTAACTTCGTATTTTGTAAGTGTGGACCACTGGGTAAACGCATCCTGCCATAGATAAGCAAGTCCCAGAATAAGTCCGCACCTATTAAAATATCTATAGTTTGTGATTTTAAAAATTGCGTGTTTGCTAGCTGTACGTTGTTCGGAATCTTGAACCGTGCGTTTATTTCTTGTACAGCTGGCAGCGTTGCCGTTATCTCCGGCAGAACAAAACATTTGACGCGCGTTGAATAGGTATTTATGCGTGATGTAATAATAATATCACACGATTGCGTAGAGTGTGATACAAAATTACCTACCCCTCGTATCTCATGAGTGGACTGTATTAGCGGAATATTTAGCGATTTACATAAGGAATGCGTAATGAAACAGTTTTGACTACCGCTGTCGAGTAGTGCACAAGCGGTATGATAATTATTATAATTATCGCGGATCTCAACCAAAGCAGTAGACAGCAAAACATGTTTCATATCTAAGCTCTGTGTATTTGTGTGCGTATTGGTGTGAACATTGCTCACTTGAATGAACTGACTTTTGTCACATGACGTCTCCGCCCTAGACTCAGGATCAATGACCGCCGCAGACATCGTACTATTATTGTTTTTATGAATGAGCAAGTTGTGTTTTAAATTGCACTGTTTGCAAGGCCCGAATAAACAGTTTTCAACAGTATGCCCAGACCGCAAACAATTCTCGCATAGTTTGTGATCGCTAACAACCTTTAATTTTTCTTGTAAGGGCATGTTAATAAATTTAAAACATGTGTAAATCGGATGCTTTCCTTTGCAAACGACACATTCAAATTTTCCTGACTTGCGGTCTAAGGAGTGCGCTTGCTGCGGCTTGTTTGACGAAGCGTTACATTGTGATGAGTTAACTGAACTAGTTCGCTTTTGTTGCGTATTATTATTGTCGTTAGTGTGGGATAAGGCCAATGTTTCCAATAGATCGGCCCTGTTTTTGAGAAATTTAATTAAATCGTTCACTTTTAAAGCACCTTTCGAATGTGAATCGGACAGTAACGAACCTTTGTGTTCTCCCCACTGTCTTTCGGTCATCTTGTCGAGTTTGGAAGCAACAATATAAATTATCAAAGTGTCCCATGACTCTGTAGGCTCACCAAGTGATTTTAAAGCGCGTAAATTATTAATAATCACATCTATCAGTGTCCTAATTAGTGAAGGTGACTCTTTCGACAGTGCCTGTATTGAAAATAATGCCTTTACGTGGCTGTGTACTAAAAGTCGTGTGTTATTGTACCTGTTTAACAGAAGCTCCCATGCAACGGAATAATTTGCTGATGATATTTCTATAGCATTTATCACCTGTTGTGCACTTCCCTTTAGCGAAGATTTTAAGTAGTGCATTTTCTGAATATCACTTATTTCAGCGGAATTATGTACCAATGATAAATATGTGTCCCTATACTCGAGCCAGTGTTCATATGCACCGTCGAAGGTAGGCAAAGAAATTGTAGGCAACCTAACTGACACGGATTTGTTTGAATGATGACATGTGGAACAGTTAGGTACCTCTCCACCTTTGGTAAGAATAGATTCAGCTTTGGCAATAATACTATAGTAGCTGTCTTCGAACAGTTGACGCTGATCGAGCTGTTCGTCGATTTGAGAGTCGGGCACAATTTCTTCTATTTTCGATTGAATATCATTAAATTCGGAGAAAAGCGTCCCAGCCCCATTTATACGTAACTTTAAATCTACTAGCGACTCAGAAGTAAAGGAGGTTAGACTATTTAAATGAATAGCGAATTTAGTCAACCTGCCTTTGACAATACCGCGTTTCCTAATGAAATCGCGCATGATTTGCTCAGTTTTATCATCACTTTGTTTATAAGGCGATTTATCGCGACTTTTACTAGTTTTACTAGTACTTTCCTCCACATTCAAAGACGTCAACGACATTCTAGTGGCTTGTGAAAATAGGAGTACTCACGTGCAAGTCCTGTCTGCGTGTGATGGCAGCTGGAATCAATAGATCCAGCTGTTGTATCGATTTGCTCCGTGAATAGCACTTGTCTAAATCCACCTGACGATAATCCACCAAATCACCTCGTGGCGTCTTGAAAAGCTTGGCTCGGCTGTGTTTCGTGCGTGGTCCAGAGGTCGCGTACGAGGATTTGGCCGTAATTTACCAACACCCTCGATACATCCGGCGTAGATGGATCAAATTATGTTGAGGACAATGAGTGATTATGTGGAGGAACTCGAATTATGTGGAGAAAAATAAGAAGTCAAGTTCATTCGGTAAAGATTGCGAGTATATTAATTAGAAATTACAAAGATCATGGATAGTGGGGTGTGGGAACAAAATAACCAATCCGCGTGCACCACACGACATTTTAAAGCGCTCCTATTGGTCGTTGATGACGCGGCTGCAGTGTAGTAAATACTATACGATGCACTGTGGCACGCTGTGTGATAGGTACTTGCTGCTGCAGTTAGATGGCGCTCCAACAGTGTGTTGTAACTAAGAAATTTGTTATTGTATTCCGACCTACCTACTTTAAGTGTATGTTTGTGAACCAAATAAACTATCTATCCAATTGTCTGCCTGCCTGTCGGTTTGTCGGTCTGTCGGTCAACCACAACCGGGACCTCCTGCGTCGCAGGTGGACTCGTCCACCAAGCCACAGAGGTCGTCTATTTATATTGAAGTGAAACTTAGAGCATTAAACCAAGTGAAACCTCCATTTTACTCACAGTTTTCAACTCAAGTTAAAAATAAATATTGCGTACGAGGCCACTTAACAATTGAAGGCGTCCCGAGATTTTCCGAAGTGGCCGCATCTAATGAATTATTGATGGCCTCAATGCCCACGCCATAGAATTAAATGGCTTCTTAGGGCCTGGCTACACGCGGCCTTCCCTTAGGTACGATAAAATATCATGTTGCTTGTGCGTCTAGTTTTATTTAATATTAGGGCTACTGTAAAAATAATAGCGATAACAATTGTGGTTTTTTCCCACATTATAACGGATTTTTTAACGGATTTTAGAGCTACTGTAAAATTAAGTATAATACAACTGTGGCTTTTTTTCGTATAATAAATAAATAAATAAAAATAATTTATTGCCGCTTCACCAACTTCTTAACCTAAACTAAAATTAAATTACTGATAACAGGCAAAGGAAGTGTATTCAGCATTGTGCTGCATGCCAAGACATGCGGCGCTGGTTTTCAATACACTCCCGTCGGGCAGGCGGTCACCGATGGGATAATACGTGCTTTTAAACGACGAACATCAAAACTTTAACTCTTTGTTCGGTTGTATGTATTTTTTATATTGTTTGCCGATTTATCAATAAATTATGGACCGATTTGGAAAATTATTTCGTTATTATATGGAGTATTTAATTAAAAGTACATACTAATTATAACGGCCGGGTGTTTATGTAACTCGCGACCGGTTTGCGACAGGCGTAAATTAAGCAATCAGTGCTGTCAAACGTCAATTTTGTATTAGTTTGACACCAGCTACAACACCAAAATTAGTCAAAATTGGCGTTTGACAGCACTGATTGCTTAATTTCCGCCTGTTGCAAAGCGGTCGCGAGTTACATAATCACCATACGGGTATTTATTGCGTTTATTTACCTATTTTCCCGACGTTTGAACAGGTTTACACACTGCCGTGGTCACGGGATGAGTCATCCCGTGACCGGTAAATAAACGCGCTAAATGCCCGTTGTATTAGTACTTATAATTATGTGTTCAGATTGTGTAATTTTACAAATATTATATGAAGTATTGTCCCTATTGTTGTCTAAATAAAAAATAATCCTCAAAGGATAAGTATTACATAAAAGTAACACACTAACTACTCTATACATTTTGTTTCAATCACATGTTTGTTAGTTCCGTCTTCTAATTATAAAAAAAAAATCTTCACTAATTTTAGTTTAGATGAAGAATTTTAGAGGCAATAAATACAATACAATACAATACAAAAATACTTTATTGTACACCAGATACAGATCATTATAAAACACATCACATGATACAAGTACAATGGGCGGCCTTATCGCTTAGAAGCGATCTCACCAAAAAAAATATGCAAAATTTGTTCTTTTTGTAAAAAAAAAACAACAAAAATTACTTATAACAGGCAAAGGAGTATATTCAGCATTGTGCTGCATGTTCAGTTCAGTTCTTTATTAATAAGAAATATTCTTATATTCCATGCCAAGATATGCGGTGCTGGTTTTAAATAGGTAGGAATATATAATTATAGTTATACCTATATAAAAGCTCTGAAGAATCCTGAACAAGTATTCCACAGTTTTCTCAGTAGATGTCGCTGGTGTGTCACACTCCTAGCCTGGAGTGTGGATCGGGTGAGAGTAATTGGTTTTTAGAGTTTCATGTCCAACTTGCATTATTGAATTCATTTACTGACTTTCATACTTGTCGTTTGCTTCTCCAAACGTTTTCTCTGCTTGATAGAAAGATAAAACGTTTTATAATACCACACAAAACAGAAAACTCTGCAGAAACTAATAGAGTCATGTGGGGTAAACGTACGTATTTTTTAGTAAACTGCTTCCAGAATAAAAGATGTTGTTAATTGAAAAGAAAAAACTTTCATTCTAATGTTAAAAATATCTGTGAAGGAAAACAAAACATAAAATTTCAATTCTAACAATAATTGTTTCTTCTACTTTATCATTAAAGTAGCAAGGGAAATGCGGATTTTTACCCGCATCGGCGGGAAAATGTCAGCACGCCTTTGGTTAAGTGTACGCAAAGTAATAAACCAATTTTCTCATTGCTTTCAGAGTAAAACCGCAATATTAAATAAAGTCGTTGCGGCAAACCTGTGACGCAATCCTCTAGCTTGGTGGTCAAACGCGAACGAAATATCGCCGCGTACGTTTACCCCACATGACTCTACTTAGAATAGAGAAATAATAAAGAGCGACCTAAACGCTGAAAGCGATCTCTTCTATTTCTTCTTGATGTTTATTGAACTCAATAATTAAAGATACCGGAGTTTTTTTAGCAATGGTTAACCTAACTATAAAAACGAACAAAAATATCACGTCTGTTGTATAGGAACCTCCTTAAATATTAATTTTATATTTTTTTTTATTTGTTGTTATAATTTCAACTATTTAACAATCACGGTTCATAAGCCTGGTGACAGACGGACAGACAGACGGACGGACAGCGTCTTAGTAGCAGGGTCCGGCCGGGTGATTATGTAAGTGGCGACCGGTTTGCGACAGGCGTAAATTAAGCAATCAGTGCTGTCAAACGTAAATTTTGTATTTTGTATAGTTACACCAGCTACAACGACAAAATTGGCGTTTGACAGCACTGATTGCTTAATTTACGCCTGTCGGAAACCGGTCGCGAGTTACATAATCACCATACCGTTTTACCCATTGGATACGGAACCCTAAAATAGTTTATATTATTATCCTAGCATGAAGCTAAACAAAGTAATTTAACATTTAGAAGTCTTTTCAAGTCAAAGAATATTTCATCACGGCCCTAACAATAGCTATTAAAAACCAGCTGCTGAGTTATTTGCCGAAATAAATGGTAATTAGCCACAACGCACAAAAGGGACAATTAACCACCCGTTTCGTTACGTTTTCTCTAACAAAGGCGTTTTGGGAACGCTTGCGAGATTCTGCCAAATCATTAATCTATTGATTTTTTATGTAATCTCCTTCCTACCTAAAATCGCCCGACGGCCGCTGGGGCAAACGTGTTCTTGAGTGGAGACCACGACTCGGTAAACGTAGTGTAGGACGCCATCCGACCAGGTGGGATGATGACCTGCGAAAGACTGCAGGTCAGGTAGATGCTAGATGCGTTAAGCTGAAGACAGGGCGCTATGGCGTTCATTGGGTGAGGCCTATGTCCAGCAGTGGACTATCATAGGCTGATAATGATGATGATGATGATCTAGAATTGGATGGCACCTTGCCAAAGTAAATGCTTATTGAAAGAGTTCCATTAATTATTGATTGCTAGTTACTGCCAGTAGCTTCGCACGCATTGCTTATATGGTTATTTCTAGCCCATGGGAACTGACTGACATATAAAAAGCAGCCTATGTTTTATACCAGGCCCAAAACTTCCAAAAGTTCAGCCCAGTCCATTCAGTAGCTTTTGCGTAAAAGAGTAACAAACATACATACCTACAACTTTCACGTTTCTAGTCGGATTTATTTATTTTGTTATTTTATGTCTTATTTGTATCGACAATATCACACATTACAAGCTAGTAGCGCCACTAGCGTACTGTATCTTTCTACAAATAAAGTTTAGTTCTTGTCTGTGAATCGAACTAAAGATGAAAGAAAAATCTGAATTGAGATGAAAAATCTGAGCACGATAAACGTGCTCAGATTTTTTAGTTTTCTCGCAATTTTCTTGGACATTCCTAGTGGAAAAAAACTTTGCAGATTGAGATAAACTGTAATTAGCGCTGTGACAGTGAAAATGACGACAAACTCTGTACCTTATCAGTGTGCCTAAATTGAAAGGGCGAGAGAACTACAGTAAGTGGGCTTTTGCGGCTGAGAATTTCTTAGTTCTGAAGGGAATGTGTGATTGCATCAAGTCGAAGACTGTACCAGCAGAAATAGGAGCAGCAGGTGACGCGAAAACCAGAACCAAGATTCGTGCACATAAAAAGTGTACAAACAACCAATGAGATGTGAAAAAAATTATTAGAATTTTATAATTGTTATAGCGTTTCATTCATTAGATTTACGCACATTATATTACAACCTCAAAAAATAACATTCTTTTACGTAAACAAAACGATAGAAGAAAATGTGTACTATTCCAAAACAATTAATATGTACAAGGCGATTTCACATGACTGAGTCCTAAGCATTTCATTTTCTGAGAAAAACGTATAGTAAAATGCTCACGCAAAAGCTGTTAGTTCTACAGAAAATATCTTGGATTTTTAGTAAACAAAGATTTAGGTATAAAATCTTAAAAGAAACTAATAACAGAAAATTATGCAAATATATTATACAGTAAAAATTATATCAATACGGTAAATAACTGACCGTGAAGCTAGGCTCAAGCGGCCGGTGACTAGGGCTGCAGAGAGAGGAACTTCCTGACGATGCGAGCCGAGTCTAAGAGTTTTTGCCTTAGCCTTTTGGATTATCATTACATAGATAGATAGAAAACACTTTATTATACCACACAAAACAGAAAACAATACAGGAATAAACAATAGAATAAAGGAAGTATAAAGGGCGGCCTTGTCGCTGAAAGCCATCTCTTCCAGGCAACCTTAGGATGGACTGGACATGAAGGAACAACATAGACGGTGGTACTTTAGTAAATACATATATAGATAAAAAAAGAAAACAAATACCTACACTACATATTATGTATCAACATTACAATATCATAATATATACATCTGTATTTGGATTATCATTATTAAGTATAATTGGTTAAAATCGACGAACTTGTTTTGACGGTTTTTTAATTACAATACAGTGGTAAATTAATAATAAAAATATAAAAAAACTCCTTTTTTAAAATAAGTTAAAAAACTCAAAGCTAGATTAATCTTCTCTGCTTAATAATTGTCTAGAACGGCAATCATCAGGAGCTTACAGCAATTAATTAAAGCCCATGTTTATTTGTTTGTCACGTCTTGTCTTATAGCGGGTGTTTGATAAACTGAGGGGCCAGGATAAAGTACCCTGTTAATGAGGCAATGGGCCTTTTAGTTTTCAGGTATGCGAAAAGTTTCAAGGGCTCTGGGGAGGTTCTATTGTAGACCAGGTTGATGGTTTCCTTCTAGCCGAATATCGACTTAGGCGAGGCCTATGTCCAGCAGTGGACTATTATAGGTTGATGATGGTGAATATCATTGCGGTTGGTTTCAAAGCCTAGCCTATATACCGCATGACATTATTATATAGACAGTTCACAATAATTAGTGTGTGCGCAATCACAGTTGGACTCTGTTTTCCCACACTATTATAACCGAATGGGTCGGCACACCAATACGACTAGGGAGAAGTCAGGCGCAATTATCTAAAGATCGTACAAACATTTGTCCGAAGGGGGGATCGATCCGGAACCTCCTGCGTCGCAGGCGGAACTTTGCCCGCCGCGCCGCATCGGTCCTCATATGAAATTCAGTGCAAAAGCTACATTACATCTATAAAGAAGAATTTTTGTGTCGCTTGCCTTCTCAAGCCTAATCAACTGAACGAGTCCTGACAAAATTTTGCAAGGAACTAAACTGTTTTGCACCAAGCGGCACAAACAAGTTTCTGCGTAAGTAAGCAACAGTAGGAATAAGTCTCAATTACGTGACTTGGGCGCGTCATCATTGCTTATTCAATAAACGACGGTTCAGCCCTTTCCTCATCTGACATCTCCCGGGGAATGTTCTTGTAGTTCAGGAGAAAAGGGTATATTGCTTCACCTCAAACTATAAATAAATAGTAAATAATGCTGAATAATCGATAAAACAACATCTAGCCCCAAGCTAAGCAGATTTTGTGTTATGGGTACTAGATAACTGATTTACATAATACAATAGCTTGCAGTTATGTATGTATTTTAAGTTTTATTTTAAGCAGATCGTAAAAAATTGTCCCGAGGCGGGAATCAAACCTGCAACCTTCTGCGTCGCGGGCAGACCGCCCACCGATCAGATACACACATTTGTTCACGGTGTTCTGGAGACTTTCTAGTACTAAGTACCTAAGTCATCTAGTACCCATAACATAAGCTCTGCTCTGCTCAGCTAGATGCTAGATAAAGCTGTGTGGATTGTCCAACAATAATATTATTGCATTTTTCATCATCATCATCAGCCTATGATAGTCCACTGCTGGACATAGGCCTCCCCCAATGACCGCCATAGCGCCCTGTCTTCAGCTTGACGCATCGAGCATCTACCTGCAGTCTTTCGCAGATCGTCATCCCACCTGGTCGGAGGGCGACTACGTTAACCGAGTCGTGGTCTCCACTCAAGAACACGTTTGCCCCAGCGGCCGTCGGTTCTTCGCGAGATATTGCCGGCCCACTGCCACTTCAGCTTGCTAATTCTTAGAGCTATGTCGATAACTTTGGTTCTCTGTCGGATATATTCGTTATGAATCTTATTCAGAGAAACTCCGAGAATATCTCTTGTCACAAGCTCGCTGATTGCATTCTTATTATTACTAATTAATTACAACTTCTTATAAAATCTCGATTATATAAAATCGAATGGGTAAAGCAGTAGCACTTGGTTCACTCGAGCTTTTTAAAGTAAAATAAACCAGTGACCGGCAGCCTGATTATGTAACTCGTGACCGGTTTGCGACAGGTGTAAATTAAGCAATTAGTGCTGTCAAACGTCAATTTTGCATTAGTTTGACACCAGCTACAACGTCAAAATTGGTCAAAATTGACGTTTGACAGCACTGATTGCTTAATTTACGCCTGTCGCAAACCGGTCGCGAGTTACATAATCACCATATCGGTCTCCTGCCCTACAGTGGGAATTAACCCGCGAGCTCGATGTTTAGTTGCCGTAATTTGGTGCAGCTTGTTTGTTTATTTGTTTGTTTGTTTGCGTTGCCGAGTGACGGCAAATAGTAAAGGAGTAAAATTGTTATAGGTGCAACAAGGTAAATAGAGGCGGTTTGTGAACGTGATGAAGTACAATCAGCGTGTGATTGGAATGGGATGGGAACATATCGAACTGAAAGAAGCGCCGGATATTTACTAGGGCAAGCGTCCAGCTTATTCCCAGAGGTCCATGAGTCTATTGTTCTCAAAAATGTTAGCTTCATACATCGTTTCCCAGCGGGTCCACGACATTTTAAAATACCTATTATTTCCTTTCCCAACGGGTCCATGAAATTGTTTGGTACAGTTAACAAGAAAAGCTTTGATAAGATAGGATAAATATTAGTTTATTCGCGAAATAAAGGACGATGATTAAAAAAATCAGGTATTTTTATTGGATCACAAAAATTATTAAACAACGTTGAATTATATCAATGTTAAGCATTAAAAGTCACAGTTTAAGTATAATCAAAATAAATCACTTAAGGCATTAAACGACAAATTTATAAATATAAATCTAAATATATATAAACGTATATATCTCCTATTTTGACGTGACGACGTGCATATGAGTTCTTTGAGTCTGCCTTCTTTTCGATCGTGCGTCCCAATATTTCTATTTTTTGTAACAGATATAAAACGACAAATTTAGATACTTACTTTGAGAAGTTTCCTTCCCTTTTTCCCTTATTCTGTAGCTGCAGAATAAAATGAAAAGTTTTCGTTTACAAGCGCTGAACAGTTAAAAGCCAAGAAACAAATATCTAAGAAGAGTTTATATAAAAATATGACAATCTAAGAAGAGTTAATAGATACGTAGAACTACTAGCGGCCCGTTCCGGCTTCGACCATTGGTGGTCATTTGTTTCAGGCAATTTTTTTAATTTTTCTCTTTTTTCTCTCCGTCTCAGAACCATCCTCGTACTTCAATATATCAAGAATATTCTAAAAAAAGAATTAGTGAAATCGGCGGCCCGTCCCGGCTGCGCCCGGGTGGTCAAATGTTTCAAGCAATTTTTTAATTTTTTCTCTTTTTTCTCTCCGTCTCAGAACCATCCTCGTACTTCAATATATCAAGAATATTCTAAAAAAAGAATTAGCGAAATCGGTACAGCTGTTCTCGAGATTTGCGCTTAGCAACACATTCAGCCATTCATTTTTATATTATAGACATATGTAAATTGGATCGTTGTCATACTATGAAGAGTAGGTTCGTAGTTCCTGGGATGGAATTCTGCTAACTAATAATATATATATATATATATATAAATAATGCTGGACGATTCACACAGCATTATCTAGCCTCATGGTAAGCAGAGCTTGTGTTATGGGTACTAGATAACTGATATACATAATACTATATATTACATAGATAGATATTTTTTATTATACATAGAAAACGACCAGAACACCCGGAACAAATATCTGCAGATCATACACACAATTGTTCCGAGGCGGGAATCGAACCAGCAACCTCCTGCGTCGCAGGAGGACCTTCGCCCACCGCGCCACATCGGTCGTCAATCGGTTGACTATGACAATAGTATGATTACAAAATCATCGCAACACATTCTTAACACACATTTTCGGTTCGAGGTCTATGTCCAGCTGTGGACTGCTATAGGCAGATGAAGAAATTTTTTAATTGGTAAGTGTATTATAATAGTGTGAGAAATGCGACGTAAAATACAGGAATACGTAAACAGACAGGGTCCATCTCATGTTCATTGCGCGCGAACTACTATATATCAGTTCCAGTTCTATGGTTACACGTAGCAAAAGTGTGATACAAGTTTCCCAGGGGTTCGCTGTGGTGTTTATAAGCAGGTTGTGGTCGTCGTGTG
This sequence comes from Eupithecia dodoneata, assembly GCA_947044415.1. Lineage (NCBI taxonomy): Eukaryota > Metazoa > Arthropoda > Insecta > Lepidoptera > Geometridae > Eupithecia > Eupithecia dodoneata. The sequence continues at coordinate 5,525,967 of OX345678.1, forward strand.
GTTGTGGTACGTGTGAATTGACCCTAACAGCTCTATGTTTATACGTAGCAAAAGTGTGGTACAAGTTTCCCAGGGGTTCGCTGTGGTGTTTATAAGCAGGTTGTGGTCGTCGTGTGGTTGTGGTACGTGTGAATTGACCCTAACAGCTCTATGTTTACACGTAGCAAAAGTGTGGTACAAGTTTCTCAGGGGTTCGCTGTGGTGTTTATAAGCAGGTTGTGGTCGACGTGTGGTTGTGGTACGTGTGAATTGACCCTAACAGCTCTATGTTTACACGTAGCAAAAGTGTGGTACAAGTTTCCCAGGGGTTCGCTGTGGTGTTTATAAGCAGGTTGTGGTCGTCGTGTGGTTGTGGTACGTGTGAATTGACCCTAACAGCTCTATGTTTATACGTAGCAAAAGTGTGGTACAAGTTTCCCAGGGGTTCGCTGTGGTGTTTATAAGCAGGTTGTGGTCGTCGTGTGGTTGTGGTACGTGTGAATAGACCCTAACAGCTCTATGTTTACACGTAGCAAAAGTGTGGTACAAGTTTCCCAGGGGTTCGCTGTGGTGTTTATAAGCAGGTTGTGGTCGTCGTGTGGTTGTGGTACGTGTGAATTGACCCTAACAGCTCTATGTTTACACGTAGCAAAAGTGTGGTACAAGTTTCCCAGGGGTTCGCTGTGGTGTTTATAAGCAGGTTGTGGTCGTCGTGTGGTTGTGGTACGTGTGAATTGACCCTAACAGCTCTATGTTTACACGTAGCAAAAGTGTGGTACAAGTTTCCCAGGGGTTCGCTGTGGTGTTTATAAGCAGGTTGTGGTCGTCGTGTGGTTGTGGTACGTGTGAATTGACCCTAACAGCTCTATGTTTACACGTAGCAAAAGTGTGGTACAAGTTTCCCAGGGGTTCGCTGTGGTGTTTATAAGCATGTTTGTTTCCACTCGAGACGCATCCACTTTGTAAGATAGCTCAAAGCGGGAAGAAACTCTGGGCTTGTCCCATTGAGTCACAAAATTGGCGTTAGGAGGGAAACACGAATTACAGTTGGATAGAATAGAAAATGTTTATTTACGTTTCAAAATATAAAACAATATTAAGTAGGAAATAATGTTGGCTTCGGCCCCACGCAAGCCTTCCAAAAGACCGGCCCCCTGATTATGTAACTGCGACCGGTTTGCGACAGGCGAAAATTAAGCAATCAGTGCTGTCAAAAGCCAATTTTGTATTAGATGACACCAGGTACTACGTCACCCAGCAATCGAGCACTAGGTTTCCCTCTGCCGGACAATCGGTGAACTAAAAATTGCTTGCTAAAATTGCGGTCGCGGTCGCGTCGCTGTTGCTGTTGCTTTTACATAATCAGCCTGCGGGTCACTTTATGGCCCGTGATTGTTTTTTTTTATTATTATTTGTCTGTCAATTTTTTGTATTTTTAAGAATTTATAGTAGCTAATTATTGTAAATTTTATAACATTGCACGCCCAATAGGGCAGAATACATTGTGAACCATTAAATTATAAGAGCTTTATAACATGTATTTCACGCAATAAACGAATTTTGATTTTGATTTTGAGATCATGGTAAATGAGAGACTTAATAATAATAATAACAATTATTAGCTATTACGCCACTTCCACCCCCTAGTCTATAGGTATCCTAAGAGACATAACAATTAAATTATGAAATAGTATAAAGCTAACAAAATGAACAGCGAGAACATAAATATGCTTTTTCAAATTTTGTATTTGCAAATCATGATTCAAATTAAAATTTTCTATATGTGCAAACAAAACAAAGAGTATTTAAATTATCTTTCTTTCAAACGAAAAAGTTCACTTTAGTTTATCATATTTACACATAGAAATGTAAAGATATAAATTATGAATACATTTCTGTCCTCTATCCTTCATTATAAGAATGCATACCAAGTATACTCAATAGATACCATCCTTCTATTCAAGCTTGCCTCTATCTTCCAAAGAACATGCCATCTCTCCTCTTGCCAAACATTCAGATATAAACGCTTATACGTAAAAAGTAACAGATAGACAGAGTACATTACATTCGCATTTATAACGTTTAAGTACCTTCCGACAACCGATGCGGCGCGGTGGGCGAAGGTCCACCTGCGACGCTGGAGATTGCGGGTTCGATTCCCGCCTCGGAACAATTGTGTGTACGATCTGCAGATATTTGTTCCGGGTGTTCTGGTCGTTTTCTATATATTATAATAAAAAATGTCTATCTATGTAATGTATTGTATTATGTATATCAGTTATCTAGTACCCATAACACAAGCTCTGCTTACCATGGGGCTAGATAATGCTGTGTGAATTGTCCAGCATTATTTATTATTTATTTATTATTATTATTTACCTATGGATCAAGAACGGCCATTTATCATGTAGGTATCTAGCCTTAACGGGACAGACCCGTGTTCTCGCGAATTGCAGTCTAAAGGCGCGTTGGTTTAGCTTTGTGGCCGTGGGCAGGCGCACCGACAAGTGTTGGAGCCCGCAAGCTTTGAGGATTATTCTTGAACTTCGCATTTCCATTGCTATTTTCAGGAAATGCTCGTTATATGGTGTGTTTTAAGCACGTTGAATACTGAAATCACATCATATGTATTTTTGACGAGTGACGCATGTACGGGCGCACACTCATGCGTGTTTGCCATGCGTATTATGCGTTAACGAATAATGCACTTACGCAGTGGTTGAGAAAACACACATCTATGTGGCTGACACAGTTGTTACATGTTTTAAAAAAAAAACGCGCTGCGAGGCGCAACACAACCCCTGTGTAGAGAGGCAGCAAGAATGGCTTATGTGAAAAAAGTTCGCAGTCGAAGTGAACTTGACACACATTTTGATCGTACGGTTAATACATTTGGTTAGTACGATCTGCCGGTCATGTAGTTCCTGTGAGTATTCTCCGAAATATAAAAGATCTTACGACAACGACTTACGAATAGTGGCGGCGCGGCGGTACGTGACGATCGTATTGTGGTCTAATAATATTTATGGGAAAATCTGCTCCTATTTTGTCGTGGATCAAAACAATGACTAATGATAAGCATAATAAAAATATTAATGGTACACTGAGAATCAAATGATTGTAAATATAACTTGTTGTATTAATTAATCCATAAACAGTTGATTATACATATAAATATTATCGTAAACTATTTGTGGTCAAGTGTGAGCTAAACACTATTGTTCCTGACTGTCCCCCGCCGCGCATCCGCCAGGGCGGCTTCCCACACTGCACAATGCGCGGCATACGACAAAAGGACAAGTATTTTTAAACTACAAACAGCTCATAACTTAAATTGCCTGCTGTAAAGTGAAGTGTAAATACCAACAAACTGTTTAGTTTAACTTAGCCAGTGTTTTGTTTACAATACAACTTCACTATTAGGTACAAGTAAGCTACTATGCTTAATGAACTACCACGCAAACTACTAGAAGAAGTTAACACAAAAAACGATTCACATAAATACAAAAACCACTTCTTAGATAATTTATAGTGAAATATGTATGACTTTAAATGTATAACTACCTAATTGCTTTTTAAAGTGTAACACAATGTTAATTTTCTACCTACTACGATCAATTATTTATTTATTTTTTCCATATAGCGACCGCTAGTCACCCTTTACTGTTAAACCTGTATGCAGGTAGCTATTGAAACTAACTTATGAATCCAAGTGCTGATATTGCTAGTAGGTGCTTAGACTCTGTATTTTTTATGTACGTGAGTTAATGTGTGGCATGGCAACACGCTGTAACAGACAAACCTTATCTGGTTTAAAGTGTCGTAGAAATAAGATTAGAATAAGTTTTTATTAATAAAGAAATACAAATACAAATAAAAAACTTTTGCGTTTATAATATTAGTAGGCTATACGGTAATATAGCCAATAATATTATAATAACATATATAATAATATTATACAGCAGATCAAAGTCATACCAGGTCCTAAACCAGGTCGTACCTGGCTTTAACCACGCATTAGCACTAACCTAGTCTCAGCCTAGTACATTAACAGCGCGTCTCACATTAGAGCTCAAAGCCGAGTCTTAAGGCGACGTATTCAGACCGCGTAGGCAACTACTTACATTTCACTGAGGTAGTTACGTTGATGACGATGCGTTTAACACTCTGACTGCAACCGACGCCGACGCACACTTTTATCATTAGTGTCCGTTAGTAAATAATTCATTAAAATTAAAATGTTTCGATTTGGACAAAGTGTCCGAAACGTTGGCTAGACGATATAAGACAGCTCGTTGCGAAAAGACTACGCGACGACGACGACGACGCGCCGCCGCTGCCCTCGGCATCGCAGTAGCAGTGAACGCGTAAGGCGATCTGAATTCCGCAAGCTGTTTTTATATGTAGGAGAAGAAAAGAGGATTCAAGTAGGCAAAACAAGCACATACATAAAGTGGAAGTATTTATTTTTCAATTGTTCCCCTGCTAGAGATAATTATTTCTAACATAGAAATATATTGCTTTCTAAGGATACTCAATATCGTGGTCACATTTCAACAATAATGGTTTTAGACAAACATGACATATATCTCTTGATCTTTTCAAGATTTTTTCGTATTTCTTCAAATCAATTTATCTGCACTTTTTTTCTAGGAATTCTGAATATTATTCAATATGTCCCTAAACCTCGTGTCAACAATACGAATACCCCCACTCAACAACATAATATGCAAAGACGCTCCACACTAAACACATTATACACCCTATACCCCTTACCATAAGATCCAAAGTAGCTCATCTAATCTTATCGCCTTACATCCGAAACGATCATTTGCACCGCATGCGTCTAATGTCCTACTTGCTTTTTATTACTTGGATTTTCTCAAGTAAAAGTAAGAAGCTGTCCCAAACTTCCACCAGCAGCTACTATCCAGATGTACATATTCCTGAGTGAATCACTCATACTATTTTCGCCGCTCATTAGTTGACTTCCTTTTCCGTACTTACACTGACCAGAGTGTTACTGTGGCAATGGACATATTTTTCGTAATCACTAAATAGGTACACAGTCGAGTTTATCGAAAACGATACCCCTATTAGTGTGACTAGTGACTAGGCTTAGAATTATTTCCCCCCCCCCCCCCCCCTTCGATCTAGGGTCGGTACATATCTGACAGAAAATGCATCGCGTAGTATCGGTCGCATTACGCCAGAACATGCATTATTATATAAATAAGTAAGTACTAAAAAATGCTTGACAATTCACACAGCATTATCTAGCCCCATGGTAAGCAGAGCTTGTGTTATGGGTACTAGATAACTCATATACATAATACTATATATTACATAGATAGTTTTTTTTTATTATACATAGAAAACGACCAGAACACCCGGAACAAATATCTGCAGATCGTACACATAATTGTTCCGAGGCGGGAATCGAACCCGCAACCTCCTGCGTGGCAGGCGGACCTTCGCCCACCGTGCCACATCGGTCGTCAAAACTAATAAAAAATAACTTTCAACCTTTCACCCTATGCCGATGACGCGTAAGTGCGTCGAGCGTATATCGTCTGTTCCGTTTCCGTTAACGCATAGTGGGTCGACGTAACGTGTATTTTGAATTTGATTGATGCATTCCGACTAGGCGTAACATCAGCAGAAATCGTTTGTGTACAGACCGTTCGGACTGACTAGACGCGTAATGTGGCAGGCCATATTTGACCGAATGGATGCGACCGATGATGGTATCTATGCTCGACGCATTTTCAGTCAGATATCTTAGAATTATCGATTTGATGGTCCAAATTATGTCGATTACAGTAAATGTCATGGTATCCTAATGAGACACGTCCTCAATCAAACTTTAGATGAATACCTCCAAAAGCAAACTAAACACGTCTCACGTAGTGGTTTGACTAGCGAGCAACTAATTACGAAGCACTACCGTGAAAGTAATACGCAATTTCCTGTTTCGTAACGTATGTGAATACCAATGCGTTAGTTATTTTGTGGATAAAGTGTATAGTTATGACGACCTCTGTGGCGCAGTGCGCCTACGACGCAGGAGGTTGCGGGTTCGATTAGATTAATATTATAATTTTATATCGAAATAAAGAAAGAAGACAAGAAAGCGCTGGCGAGACGACCTTAACGCCTCTCTCTCATCTCCTCAGAGATTGGGGAGATCGCGCGTGACCTTGAGGTTAGCATGTTTATTATTGTTTCCCTGTAGGTTTTTTTATTTTATTTTATGTTTGCTGTGTTTTTACTGTTTTAATGTATTATTTTATTGAAACCTGTCTTTGGCCAAACAAAATTATTTTATTTCTTTCTTTCTATCTGCAGTCTTTCGCAGGTCGTCCCACCTGGTCGGAGGGCGTCATCACTACGTTTACCGAGTCGTGGTCTCAACGAGGATGAGAGAGCTGAGCCTCAATTGTGTCAACAGTCCACTTCAAACTGTGTTCTCGTACAAAAACCATAAACAGCTCATGAATGTTGAGCGGCTATTTCCAGGTGATAAATACATAGTTATTCTTATATTATGGTTACACGTGTTCCAACACCAACCATGTGTTTTTGGTGGACCGATAAAGCTGAAGCTGAAGCGGGGGCGGATTTTTAAAAGTTTTTAATGAAATCGGAAATCACTACATAGTATAAAGTAGCTTCCCGCTGTCTGTCTGTCTTTATGAATGCTTAGATCTTTAAAACTACGGATTTTGATGCGGTTTTTTTAATAGACAGAGTGAAAAGAGGAAGGTATCTATGTGTCTAAAAATCTTTATAAAAGATTTTTAGACACATAGATTACCACGCGGGCAAAGTGGCGGGTCGCAGCTAGTTTTATATGTATAAATCCTAAACTACAGTCAAATACTTGGATTACTTGTATTGTTGTAGGTTTGTACGTTAACTACACAGTAGATATAATCAATTTATGTAAATTAAGTGTGAAACCAAGTGCCTAGCATAGTATTTAAGGCACTTTTAACTTAGTTGTGTAACCTCATCATCATCATCAGCCTATATCAGTCCACTGCTGGACATAGGCCTCCCCCAATGAGCGCCATAGCGCCCTGTCTTCAGCTTGACGCATCCAGCATCTACCTGCAGTCTTTCACAGGTCGTCATCCCACCTGGTCGGAGGGCGTCCTACACTACGTTTACCGAGTCGTAACCGTAGTGTGTAACCTACTTGTAATTAAAAAATGATCTTGCTATCTATCTACATATTTTATCGGTGCGAAACTGAGCTAGATTTGGCCCAGCATTAACATCATTGATGTAATCATCCATGGAGTGGAAACCCTTCTTGATGAAATTTTGTTAATAGTCAATAGACCTTTCTTTGACCAATTGTGAATCTGAGAATATATGAGTTAATACGACGACCGATGTGGCGCGGTGGGCGAAGGTCTGCTTGCGACGCAGGAGGTTGCGGGTTCGATTCCCGCCTCGGAACAACTGTGTGTACGATCTGCAGATATTTCTTCCGGGTGCTCTGGTCGTTTTCTATATATAATAAAAAAAATATCTATCTATGTAATGTATTGTATTATGTATATCAGTTATCTAGTACCCATAACACAAGCTCTGCTTACCATGGGGCTAGATAATGCTGTGTGAATTGTCCAGCATTATTTATTTATTTATTTTATTTAATAATAATATCACCTTAACTCAGTGTAATTACTATTCTTAAGAGCCTTTATTCCTAAAATGCGCAGAAACAGTACTTTTCAAACCCATTTATATCATGAACCACTTATCTTATAGTATATGTTATTTACTAATAATTTTAGGAAATTTTAGTGTCCAACGAGTTTGACTATAAAATATTTCGATTAATATAGTATGTACGCGTTCTATCAAGATAACTTGTAAGAGGTTTTCATAATTTCCCTTTCAGCATCAGTTTCGAAGCTCAAAATAATAGAAAATACTGACATATCTAATTAAGAAAAAAATATAACCTACTGATGAGATCCTTGGCTAAAAACTTACTTAGAAAGATGTTTGGTTTTGGTATCCTACTATGAGAAATTAAAATTCAAAAAATGTGAAATATTACGAATATTTCACATTTTTAATTGATGTTTTTACCGATATACCTTATTTAATTTAATATAATAATAGCCTACCAATAAAGTGGAGCATCTTTTTTAAAATCATACATTTAAAATTTTTATGATTTTGTTGCTATTATTTTTCTATAAATATTTAATGAGCGACGTGACCACACTCTAGAAAGCCTCGCGGCGGACTGATTTTCGCGCAGCGTTTTATAGTAGTTTTAAAATATTTATAGAAAAATAATAGCAACAAAATCATAAAAATTTTAAATGTATGATTTTAAAAAGATGCTTTACTTTATTGGTAGGCTACGTTTGGCGAGTCGTGGTCTCCACTCAAGAACACGTTTGCCCCATCGGCCGTCAGTTCTTCGCGAGATATGGCCGGCCCACTGCCACTTCAGCTTGCTAATTCACAAAAAAAAAACACAATTTTTTTTTTAACAAAAATGTACTCAACCATATTTGTAAAGCCCAAGTACCTACGACCTAAGTGTGCGAAAGCTATTGTATTCCTTATTAAATTAACCGAAGCGGATTTAAAAGAACATCAAGAAAGGACAAAAACACATTAATTTGTAAGTATTGTGTGGGTGCAATAATTGAGGTTGTTGCTCTGAAATTACACATCCTACCTAATTTACTTTAACATGTAGGTTTAGGTAACTTACATGTTAAAGTAAATATATTACCGACGACCGATGTGGCGCGGTGGGCGAAGGTCCGCCTGCGACGCAGAAGGTTGCGGGTTCGATTCCCGCCTCGGAACAATTGTGTGTACGATCTGCAGATATTTGTTCCGGGTGTTCTGGTTGTTTTCTATGTATAATAAAAAATATCTACATAGATAGATATTTTTTATGTATTGTATGTATATCAGTTATCTTATCTAGTACCCATAACACAAGCTCTGCTTACCATGGGGCTAGATAATGCTGTGTGAATTGTCCAGCAATATTTATTTATTTATTTATTACCTAATTTGATAATATACCTTGAAAAATTTCGTGATGACGCCGTGTAAAAAAATAATGATTTTTTATGGAACATAATCAACTACACAATACAATACAATATAGCTTTATTGCACCATCAAAATGCAAAGAAAAAAAATAAAAGATCTTAATACTAACTAAATCTAGTGGCACAATCGGCGGCCTTATCGCTAAAAGCGATAAGGCCGCCGCATTTCTTCCAGGCAACCTTTGGATGGATAGGATCGGTACGTATTAAACACACTTAAGAATAAAGTCTTGGTAATTCTATTTTGTCAGAGAATAGAAAAGTTACAGATATTATTTTATTTATTCTACTTTGGACAGTATAAAAGTAACATAATGTATATATAAAAACTAATATAATGTACACGTTTTATGCGATTACGGCGACGTGATGGTAATCAGGGTGACAGCTGACGACGATGCATGGCAAAGTCTCCTTGCAAGCTGCCAGTGAACCGTCGGAACTTGAAACCCTTCCTCCAAAACTTATTTTTAAAATCTACGTCGAAGTTTACACCTTCTAGCTTGATCTTTGGCAGACGCTGAATCACTGCAACACGAGCCTTTCTAATTCTAACCTAGTACGTCTAATCCACATTGGATTCCTGTCATTATCATCATATAGTAGTCCACTGCTGGACAAAGGCCTTATAAGCGCCATAGCGCCCTGTATTTAGCTTGCCGCAACCAACATCTACCTGCAGTCCGTGGCCGGAGTGCGTCCTACACTTCGTTTGCCGAGTCTCAGTCTCCACAAAAAAACTAATTTCCTGTAAAAGGCCTAAATGTAAAAAGGCCTCAGATCCACTCGTCCATTACGCAGCACTCTTGGAGCTCCGCAGTAAATCCGAGGGCAGGTTAAATCTTGCGGAAGAATTTTGGACTCGTTGTCAGTGGGCCGATAACGGAATGTGTGGACGGGCGACTTCGAAGCAATTTTAGTGGAACCACGGCGTCGTATGTTCGAAGTTTCTATGAAGGATAGGGTTCGTAACGAAAACATCCGACAGAGAACCAAAATTATCGACATACATAGATACTCTATACTCTAAGAATTAGCAAGCTGAATACAGGGCGCTATGGCGCTCATTAGGCGAGACCTACTTATGTCCAGCACTAGACTAAGACAGGCTGATGATGTTGATGACAGCGTCACAGTCTGTCAGATCAAGGTGTAAGGGCATTTAGTGAAGTGGCAGTGATTATCTATGTAGTTGGTACAAACAACAGCTATTGTTTCGTCCTACAAAATACTTAAAGTCGTAGTAGCATTTTACACATTGGTATGGCAGGCATTTTATTTTGGAACTCCTACAACAAAGTAAGTTGATTATAATGACCCTCATGTTTACGCAGTCGGGTGAAAATAGGGACTCATGTAATAAATGAAAATTACGTAAAAATTGCCTATGGCATAATTTTTAAATAGGCTGATTTGAATTTTTAAAGGCCAATTATTATTATAAACTCTGACGATAGTTACGAAACAAATTTTTTCAAAGCGTTCATTTGTCTGTTCAAAATTATTAAATTAATTATTTGTATTAATGAATTCATTTGTTTTAATTCGATCTCTTAAGGCTATGTAGGCTCATTTGTCTCGAAATCTCGGACAGGTGTGCTACTAGCATCGAATGATCGTACACGTTTAGAAAAATTCGTCCAGTTTTAGTTGCCCGTCTGCTTCCCTAATGTAGCAGGTATGTAGATACTTAAGTTATAAAAGGTTCTGGCGACAAATCATACCAACGTGTACACGAGGGAACGAAACGTTGTTATTGCACCCCGTGGGGTGTAAAAAGGGGTTCTGTCACCCTATGGGGGTCAGACGTGACGATTCCTCAGGATAAATGATGGACTGTCAAGTTCTTACCCATTTCAGCAGTGATTTGAATTCGGTCCGCTAAGTTTTTGGGTAGAAATATCGCTAAGGAGTGGAAACGTGATGTTTGGTGAGTTATGTTGGAAGGAAATAGGTAGTTTGATGGTTGAACCCATGTTAAACTACTGAACGAGGTTGAACTACATTTGTTCGGCAAATCTCAGTTGCCTCTATTCGTCCAAATCGCAGTCCTTCTACACCCACTTAAACTGTTAAATAGGTTAGAATGGATAATATATTTTTATAAGTATGATTATTTAATTAAAACTTCAAAACCTTTATACACTACACATGTAATTCATGCAATAAAATATACTTTACTTTCATCATCATCATCAGCCTATATTAGTCCACTGCTGGACATAGGCCTCCCCCAATGAGCGCCATAGCGCCCTGTCTTCGGCTTGACGGATCCAGCATCTACCTGCAGTCTTTCGCAGGTCGTCATCCCACCTGGTCGGAGGGCGTCCTACACTACGTTTACCGAGTCGTGGTCTCCACTCAAGAACACGTTTGCCCCAGCGGCCGTCGATTCTTCGCGAGATATGGCCGGCCCACTGCCACTTCAGCTTGCTAATTCTACTATATATATAATATTATACTTTACTTTACTGGTACTATAATGTATAACTATGATGTCCTGTCGACCGGGACCCTCTGGTATTCACTGAATATATCAGCGCTGGGTGGACACATTAGTGCGCACCCAGCACAATGCTGAGTGAAGGCCATATTTGCCATAAACACTGCTACGCACAAAAAAATGTAACATACTTGTATGTAGTATTATTTAGCGTTGTTTTAAGTCTATTGTGTATAGTATATACTATACACAATAGACTAGATATAGAAAACACTTTATTATACCACACAAAACAGAAAACAATACAGAAATAAACAATAGAATAAGTATAAAGGGCGACCTTATCGCTGAGAGCGATCTCTTCCAGGCAAACTTAAGATGGACTAGACATGATGGAACAATATAGACGTATGTTTTAAGGTAAATAAAAATAAGATTTTCTTCCTTTGGTAATTATTATTTTAGCCTGGAGTGTTCCACTCCCTGCAGTGGGACACTTAAAAGTTACGACCGCCTAATATTTTTTTTTGGATAACCGTTTAACTCCTACTATTTTAGTAATAAGTTTGTACTTAGCAATCCTAATGTTTTTTAAATGTACCTAAAGTGTCGTGTCAAATAAATTATTTAATTTAATTTACTAAGCATGTGAGCGTTATTGTTTGTATTCCTAACCTGTTAAGATAAGACAGAATAGGCACGTAAAAATCAAACACAAATAAGAATTCATGATTTCTATAAGGCCCTACAAGAGACCGTTAAACTTAACCAGCTTTACAAAGACAGTATCGATAATTTCGAAGCTCAATTCAAAAGCTGTAACCATTTCACGATCATTTGACTAACAAAATCTCCGCGAATCCAAGAACCAGCGTAAAATCAGTTGAACCCTTCCAATACATACATCGAATGCTAAGCTGGAGCTCAAAATCAAGGCACGATTCTTTTCTACCCTCGAGAAAAAAGCAACTCTATGTTATAGTTGCACGGTTTATTTTTACTTACGGGAAGCCTGCTTCGGCTTTCTGCAGAGTATTCGAAGTGAAAACGAACTTTGCATGTACGATTCAAGGTATATTTTCAGTTGGGATGACTTGAAAGTTAAATATGGCAGTGTGATTCACAATCTGCCCGCCAGGGGGCGGATAACGGATTCTTTGAATAAAACTTTGTGCCGTATGCTTTATTACGTCTTTTCGATGGAGATACGAAACGATTTTTTAGATTTTATGGGTATAAAATAAATGAGGCATTTCAAAGAACTTCCCAGTATTTAATTCCCCACCTTATTAACAAACTACCTATAGAAGTTAAAAATAAGAAAAATATAAAAACAATTCTGATTAAACACTTTTTAGGAAAAACCATTAGTTAACTTGGAGTACCCTGTAGAAATAGATGGTGAACGCACGCACACTTCCATACTTTTTCAACGCATGCATCAGTGGCGATAAGCGGCTAGGTTCACGCTAAACAATTAGCAACATTTTTATCCATTAGGTAAGTGTGAGTGTGTTTAGGTATAAATGAGTTTGTTAAATGTAAGAACTAGGATAATTATTAATATAGGTTAACACTTTGAGTGCTGAAATCACACGGTATGTGTTTTCTACAAGTGACTAATATGCGTAAATCCACACTAGCGCAGCGGCTGAGAAAATACAGATCTTTGTGACTCAGCACAGCCGTAATATTTTTCGAACGAAACGCATGTGCGGCGCAACACAACCGCTGTGTAGAGCGGCAGCACGAATTTTTTAGGTTAAAAAGAAGATCGCCGTCGTCGAAATAAAATCGCAGTCAAAGTGTTAACTTGTATTGTTGTCAGATCGTTCGTTAACTACAGTACCTAGATTATCAATTTATTTTTAATTAAGTGAGAACTATAGTGCTAAGACAAACCTAACACAGGCTTTAAGGCACTGCTAACTTAATGATGTAACCTATTTGTATGAATAAATAATCTATCTATAAAAATATAAAGAGACGGGGCTGGGCTTCCTTTAAACCAAAAAAAGTTTTCAACATTTGTAAGATGGTAACTTATATTTGTGTTTTTTATTGCAGGCAATATAAAATAGTTCAGTAATTGACTTATTGTTTTTTAAACAGCTAGGTATAGGTTAGTTACTGAAACCTAGCGCGATTCCCTTTTGTTTTTCTTATACTGGAGGCCTACTTTCATTACGAAATTACGTATTGTTTCGTTAACGGAAATGTCGTATAAAGTTGAGCTTTTCACTTTGGAATATATGAAGTATGTTTTTATTCCACTTAATAAAACTAAACTGTAATTTTGGTTCTTACATTGATTTAAAGTCGAACGTCAGAGTCAATATCCCTATACCTCGTTATTAAATGAAACAAAAGTGTCTTCAATGGCTTTTGACACTTTCGTATGAAGATACCGAAAACAAAAAGATTATTTTCATCAAAGAGATTTTACATATAGAGACGTCATACTCATTGTAAAGAAATAATAACATTGCGATATTTTACTAATGCTACATACCTAGCGTCGACGTTCGAACATACAACGCCGCATGGCATTATCTCTGTCACTCATAAACTTGACGCATTGCTTGTTTCGTTCGTGTTGGTGGCAAAGCGGACGGACTGAGTTCAATTCAGACACGTACCTGATTTTCATCTTGTTAGGCAGACCTCGGTACAACGTATCTACGTATATATAACATCATTGATTCTGATTATTCTGAGGTTGACACATAAGGTAGCTCTCCCTCACACACACTCACTTACACTAAAAAATCACACCCTGGTAGCCCCGTTGCCCGGACTCTCTAGAGACCGGTGTCCTCGGAAGCATCTCATCTAACGCACACAAACACACACACATATGTACACTAGACAATCCCACACACAATACACAGCACTCGTGCACACAGACTCAAACATACCACACACTCTAAGATACACTATGTACAAAATTTGCCTAGTACCTATAAATTCATTCTAGTACTAACTTGTAAACACCTATTTTTAAAATTTAAAATACGAGTATGTCTTTGTAATCACTCTTTGATATTTCTGATAGTTCTTTTTAATATTTACTTTGCATGTTAACTATATTATATTACTACCTATACATTAGTATTGTAAACACCCTAATAATAATAACTATGACATTTACTTTACGACCTAAGCTCTACAATAATGTCATGTCAGGAGGCGGGCGATGAGATTACGCCGCAGTTTTTAGCTTTTGTGGTCTCCTCGTTCAACATGTAACCTGTTAAAACTGTTTACTTGTTCAAATAAACGATTTTGTATTTGTATTTAATATTCGTCCGAAAACTACCCTTTAGTCCTCGTTAGTAAGCAAGAGTAGCTAGACCGCAGCTACACATTGAGTTTTTGGGCCGTTATTTGTGGATCACACACAATCGACAGATTTATGACGTCATGTCAGCGTGGTTAATTGTATGTAATAAGTAATAACAAAAGACAATCGCGTCAGCTTTTAAAAATGCATAATTACTTAAAATATAAATCATTATAATACTAAGTACATCAAAGACTTCGATTAAATTGATACCTACTTGCACTAAGGCAACTAACTGACTGAAACTGGTTTGCACAAAATAGGTATCTAACCTACCTACCTACATATCCATTGATAACGAGCAATTATGCGATCTTTATAAAAATCTATTGTTTTCTTATCTTGCGGGCATCGGCGCTGGTTGAATCTACATAATAACTTCCGCACGAATGCAAACTTGGGTTTTTCACAAGATAAAGGTTTATTAATTTTCTTTTGCCATAATTATTTAATTTTTATTATATTTTGTATCGAAATCCACAGATCATACTTTGTCGATTCCTGCCCGGGTTGTTCTACTATAGAACGCATTGCCAGTTTCGGTGAGGCGTGCAAAGTCGCTACCAACCTTTAAAACTTTGTTAAAGGAGCACTACTTGTCCTGCTGTCACTAACGCATACCTGAGTCTCTATGTATACTAAGTAGTATAAAATGTATAATAATTATATTCCTATATATTTTTTTTATCTATACAGAGGAGGTGATGGAAAAAAAGATTTAAAAAAAAATAAAAAAAACTTCCAAGAGTTTATTATAACCCCATAGTATTTTCAGCTTAGTTTTTCAATTAGTTGTTATGTCAGCTTAGTAATGTAGAATTCTTCAAAAGAAAATAAGATGCTCAACCTTGTAGGAGTTTTCCGAAAAATTATAGTATTTTTTTATGTTTTTCTTTATTTTTGCATGTCGCCTTCAAAATTCAAATGGTTATTCGTAAAAATACCTGTAACAATTAAATATGAATGTAATTAAGTATCAGAGGATTATTTAGACTTGACTTATACCCATAGCGATAAACTGGACTAGCTAGCTAGTGATTAGTTAGCCTCGGCTTTGCAAGCATTGTTTATGGAGGCTTGTAGATAAGCTAATGCAATACAAAATCCAGGTGCGATGACGACCTGCGAAAGACTGCAGGTAGATGCTGGATGCGTCAAGCTGAAGACAAAACAAAAAGATTATAACCGAATGCTGCCAAAAAAAAACATTGAGAATAAGGGAAAAAAAAAGATTCCCACAATACCCAAGGACCGAGGGGTCGTCACCCCTCGAGTTGACGCCGGGGTAATGAGGCCAAGCCTCGAGGCCCCTCTCTGTGCCCCCACCAGGGCCGGAAAGAAACCTATTGATGCTGAAGACAGGGCGCTATGGCGCTCATTGGGCAAGGCCTATGTCCAGGAGTGGACTGCTACAGGCTGATGATGATACAAAAACGATGTAAGTAATAATTTTTGTCTTTGAAAAATACGTAAGATTATTAATTCCTCGAGAACAGATTTTGGGGATGTCACCGTAATAACCCATAGGTATACTTTATACTTTTAATTAAATAAATCAATAGGGCTTGTAGCACTTACAATTTAACTCATTTAAACACGTAAATTTAGGATGTTATGAAATCTTTAAGTAAAATAATAAACAAATGAGTGACGAAACGCTTTTAAAGTTTTATACCACGGGTCAGCTTCCAAAAATTATAAATTTACGTGTTTAAAGATAGATAGAAAAATCTTTATTGCACTTTAACTATAAACTATGTAAGTAAAACTTAAAAATTAAGTACAATTGGCGGTCTTATCGCTCAAGAGCGATCTCTACCAGACAACCATGGATGGATAGGATCGTGGACAGTACCAGGGGATCTGTTTGCTTGTAAGTTATGGGATAATATAAATAAAATACTTATAGTACTTACATAGAAATATACTACTATATATAATACATATACTACTTGTAAACGTAGGATCTCAGGTATGCGCTTAGTGACAGAAAGACAAATAGTGCTCTTTTAACAGTGTATTGAAGGTTGGTAATGACTTAGCACGCCTCACCGATATTTGCAACGCGTTCCATAGTTGCACAGCCCGGGCAGTAAAGGATTGGGCGAAGAAGGAAGTAGAGTGAGCAGGTACTTGAAGCATAAGGGTTGCAGAAGAGCGGAGAGAAAGAGTGTGAGAAAGATGAAGAAAGGTGAAACGTTCTTTGAGATAAGGGGGTGCAGAGGCCAGAAATAGAATATTAAAAGTATTAAGAGATAGAATATAAGAATTACGGCCAAGCCGTATAGGTAACCACTTGAGCTTCCTGCGAAATTCCGAGACATGGTCATATTTGCGTATTGTATTATTGTTCATATTTTTTTAACGCGTTAAATTGGAAGTGCTAGAGTCCTGTTGATTATTTTTCGGAAAATTATAAGATTAGTAAGATTTTTATAATTTAACGAGTCTTACTATCTGACGGTGATTACGCGAAACTTTAATAAGTTTTTCAACCTAAAAATACTCAATATTTCAGCCCGATCTATTAAGTAGTTTTGGCGTGAAGGAGTAACAAACATACATCCAAACTTTTGCATTTATAGTTACAATGTGAAGTATGAAGTATACTTCATCATCATCAGCCAATAGCAGTCCACTGCTAGAAATAGGCCCCCCAATGAACGCCATAGCGCCCCGTCTTCAGCTTGAAGTCTTTGGTCTAGCTTGGTCGGAGGGCGTCCTACACTACGTTTACCGAGTCGTGGTTTCCACTCAAAGTTTCCACTCAAAAACACGTTTGCCCCAGCGGCCGTCGATTCTTCGCGAGATATGGCCGGCCCACTGCCACTTCAGCTTGCTAATTCTTTGAGCTATGTCGATAACCTTGGTTCTCTATCGGATGTATTCATTACGAATCCTATCCTTCAGAGAAACTCCGAGCATAGCTCTTTCCATAGCTCGCTGAGCAAGAAGTATACTATGAAGTATACTTACTGGTGTTCTTTTTCCAAGCCTTGTAGAAACTCATCCCAAGTAAAACGTAGAAAGTTCAAACATCTTGTGTAGGGTAATAGGGGCATAGCTATCAAATGATCTTCCTCGTAGCCGAATTTCGATAAACACTAGATTGAAAGATTGAAAGAAAATTTATACAAAAAAATATACATTTGATTTAAACTCCATCAAAGTACTCAATTAATTTAACACTATTTTGATAGAATTTACATCAAATTTATTATACTACAATAACACAAAAAAAAATACGAGTTGTTTCGTCGTACATTAATTGAACCGGTGCACCTCACATCCGCTTGTATGAAGTTATTTCTTAAGGATTAGTAATACAAACTATAGCCTTCTCTAAAATCTATTTTTATGTAACGAATTTAAGGCCTATATAATAAATTAAATAAAGTTTGAGTTATATTCCTGTTGTCCAAATCACTTTACATTTAAACTATTTATTTTAATGTGTAGGTAGAACTCTAACACAACCTACAATATTCTGCTTTGCAAAAATATTTAACCCGAGTATTTTATAAATAAATTACTTATTTATTTTATCTTTTTCTGAAACATCAAAGTTTAGCAAGCTAAGTATGTAGGAGTACGAGGAGGTTTCTCGAAACTCTCATAATTTGGCCCAAAATACCCATAGGTGCTATCTGAGGATTTTTTTTATTTTTTCTTTTATTTTCATTTTTATTTTGTTTATTTACTTTCATATCTGATAAATTTCTCGCTTCCGTTTTTGAGGGTTCAGTTAAGTCGAAAGGTTCTTCGAGAAAAAATCTGCAAAAAAGTGCAACGTATTAAAAAAATATAAACTAAAATATAATAATATTGCTTTGGTAGGTACTCACTGTTGCTTTTTTTCTATGTCTTGCAAAAACTCTTTCCACGAAGAACGATTTCTCGATATTGAGGGTTCGGGGCGTTCAACTATCATATTGGCATCCGCATCGGATTCTTCTAAAGTCTTCAAATTCAACATAAACGGTACACCTCGTTTTACTTGTGTTATTTCTTGTGTTCCACTTTTCAAAGAATCTGTTTCAGGTTTAACTATCGATGAATTCTTTAATGAGTACTCATTGGAAACTGTGTTGCTAAGAGATTTTTTTGAAGGGTCTTTATTTAATTCCTTTTTCTTTTTGCTTTCATAATTCAAATATTTTTCAATATGCTCCGTTGAGGGTGTCTGTTCATATTTATTTTCTGTTTTCGTATTGACTTTCGTCAGAGCGTGTGGAGCATTTGCCGAAATGTTTTTTGTTTCGAATTCATTTACTTCTTCTGCTGTCGTTACTAGTTTCTCTGTAACATATTTCAAAGATTCTGTTTTCTCGGGAAAGTTTGTTATAGATGGACCCTCCAATAACACATTATCAATGTTTTCTTTTGAATTTACTTTACGAGTGGATTTTGACAAATTTTCGTTGAAATTGATCTTTGATTGTTCTTCTCCGTTTTTTGAATATAATGTTTGCTCAATTTTTACCTTTTTTTTGTCTTTGTTTGCTTCCGATGAAAATTTTTTGTAATTTTTCTGTAACTCAAGTTCGTCTAATTCTTCTGTCCACCACGCTGGTAACAGATCCTGTGCTATGAATTCCCAAGGTTCTGTCGTCTGATTTAGCGTGGATGAATTATTATTCTTGTTTTCTTCCGAAAGTATGTTATTTCTTTTTTTTGTTGACTGTTCTATTTTACATTCTTTTTCCTTTCCACATTCATCTTCCATAGAATTATTTTTAGGATATGTTGGTGATATACGGTTTTTTATTACTTCTTTGCTCATTTTTTGTTTAAATATCTCAAGATCATCTACTTCTTTTGCTGACAACGGCAGAGCTATATTTTCTGGTTCAGTTATAAATTCCGCAGTTGCTGCAGTTATGTTAGAGTAATTTTCTCTCGGAAGTACAACTTTCTGTTTCGATTCTTTTTCCACCACGCGTTCAAGATCTAAATATTTTTGATGGGTAAACATTGATGAAGACTGTTCATTCTCGGCATGAATAATTGGCTCAAGGTCATCTTTAACTTGTTCTGCTGACAATAGTAGATTTCTCGTTGTAGTTACTATTAGATCCGGTGTATCATAACTCAAAGGGTCTTCTATTTTGAGTGAAATGGCATCATACTTTTCTGTGGATGGATTTTGTTTAGCCAATAATGCTTGTAAAAATTTTTGTAAAATTTTTTTCATTATATCTTTCTTCGTTGGTTTTTCTTCCTCATCATCTGGATTGGGATACGTTGGAGAGGTCTGTTTATTTTCAACTTGTCTATCCATACTATGATGTAATGAAGTATCACTCAACCTTTCTTCGAGATCAACACCTAATTCTTTTAAATTAGACGACTTTGTGGTCAATGTATTTTGCGTTTGCAGTAAGTGTTTTTTTAAAAGTGCGAATAGAACTGGATACTTTGGTTTTAAATTAATTGACTTTATTTTTTTTGTCCGTGAGTACGTCGGTTCTAAGTTTGTTGGATCTGTATACGTTGGTTTTGTGTACTTTCGTCCGTAATACGTTGTCTTGGAATACTTCTGCATGTTTTTTGGTTCTGAGTAAGTTGGTGTTGAATAATCGAACATTAACTTTTTCTTTCTTACTTCCATTCTCTCAGATTCGATTATTTGTTCTGGAATTGGTTTCATTTCCAAAAGTGTCTCAGGATCAATGCCATCGGATGTATCAAGGCCATAAGGTACATTGCCAAATTCACTTTCCTCTATACAGTAAAATGGTGATAATGTCAGGAGACTTAGAAAAACTACACATTGGAACTGAGTTCCTATAGAAAACATGGGCAAATGTGCTAGCCAAATCACAATCACTGAAGTTTTGTTATACGTAAGTTTTAGAAACATTGTTTGTAAAAACTGGAGGAAAGCAACCGTAATTCAATCTATGTACAAATCATCTCAAATGTATGAATTCTTTTTGTAAAATTTTTGAAATAGAGTTATCTGAACTTTGTTTATGTGATTTTTTATTCAGGTTAAATCTTTAAATGGTATGTCGTTTAGCGACAGAGCGATGCGTGTGCTCACTGATTCAGAAGTTGTGAACTGATATTAGATCTTCGATGTTATTTCATGTCATTGAAAACTGTGTTGATATAATAAGGTAGGTGCTCCCTGTGAACCTGCTTGTTTGTTCTGAACGCGGATCTCGTGACTTGCCAGAGAGATATGATAAACGTAAAACGATAATAAAAGACCTGTATTTCTCGTCTCTGCTTCGGACAACTGCACACATGACTACTATGTATGTAATGTATGTAATAGACACCGGAGTCTGGGCTCCACCAAAGCGGAGATAGACAGATAGATAGATAAACTCTTTATTAACAACTTCAGACACACACAAACAAAATACAACAATTATACAGTACACAGGAAATACGCTCAACGGCTCTTATGAGATTCACGGGCTGAGTTGGAGGGACCGATTCTTAAAAAGTATGCTTATTATTCATCGATTCGAAAATAACCAGCAATTTTATTATTTTCCAGAGCCGTCTCTAACTGAGATCTACTCTCGATTCGCTCGCTCGATCAACCACAATACCAATTGTTTAATGTTTACCATTACTATTCACCTTAGACAATTCCCTTAAGATTCTTTACGTTCACCATTATACACAAACATAGAGGGTGTAATGCCCTTGTTACAAAAATAAGCACGCTAACATAGATGACTACTTGCAAAGAAATCTCTGAATCAAAAAACTATCTTCCCGCACTTGCAAAATTTGTAAATGACCTGCCAACTATATCTCTTATTTAATTTATGGCGGACAGAGAGAAGGCTGCGACTTTACCAGCCATGTATTACTTCGCCAATCCTCCGCATATGTAACTGTAACTATGTATTTTCTTCGTGTGAAAAAAACGCCACAACGCATGACAACGTACCTCGCAGTGTCAATTCAAATAGTAGTATACTTAGGTACACAGAGCTTCCAATTTACATAAGTAAACAGTTTGTTTTCGATCGCAAAACAGGAGTGGATTAATTCTAGGTTTAATCACGGGAGTGCCTTGTTTTGGCTGGGGATGTACTTAGGCTAGGGGCAGGAGCTAGATGGGAAATAAGTTCACCAGCTAAGTAAACTAGGCTAAGAAGAACACTGGGGATCCAAATGGCAATATTCAAGGGCGCAATCGGGCCAGACGCAACGGCAATTAGAAGCACGTTAAAACTTAAATTTGTTGCACATTTGAATAAAACTGTGAACTATTTGTTACAACTTGAATGACATGAACATTGAACATATTCAAGTGTGAAAGTTCGAAGGTATTAAAAAAAAAAAAATATTCCGGCGACCAACATAACGTCTTTAATAGGGTTTTTTCTCGACGAATGGCAACCTCTTAGACGATGAATTGTTCGCTCAGAGGTCAGATTATTGATACAATGGGCTACCCCACCAATTAAGTAATAGCACTTGCCCCCGTTTACCACCTTGCTACAACCCTGCGTACACCCTTGTTTCGCGAGGTGTTTAAATCAAATTGTGATAATGGCAGGCAGAGGAGGCTGAAAATTTTGTCTTTAGATCTATTTTCGGTGTTGCTTGGGCCTGCGGCTTTCCTCGCTAAATGGGTAATAATAATGTAGAGCTTAAATTTAGATATCCAGTAGATAAATAAGTATTTTTATTGATGTCCTTGGTAGAGTGTGCGAAAATATTTATCTAATAAAGTGGGCGAATAGCTATCGGTTATTAGCTTTATGTTATCTGGTTCTCACAGCTTCGCTTTGCGGTTGTACGAAAATAAAACAATAGAGGAACTTGAGATAAGAATGTGTGAAATCATCCTAAACGTTTAGTAAAAAAATCATTACAAATGAATTTATCAAGGTAAAAATTACCGATACTCTTACACTACAATTCAAAAAAAGAATCATGAAACTGATAAAAACGGGCTCGGTCCCCACTTTTCACCTTTCTTCGTACCTGTAGTGTATAGTGTAACTTGAAACATAAGAAGTCCAAAAGAGATAATTTATCAAAATACTAGCCATTTTGACGCTTAGAGGCCGTTTCAAGCGACTTTGCCAGGATTGGTCCTGACAAAGTCGTCGAAGCTGACTAATATTCTTGGCCCACAGGTGTACAACACAGGTCACCAGACGCGATCAAAGAGGCTGCAAATAATTTTATTTAGTTATTGGTTCTTTATCTACCGCCTAAAACGCTGGCTTATCGAGCAAACTTTTACAGCTATGACGAGTTCATAGGTTCAAAATGTCATATTAAATTGTATTATTTTTAATTTATTTGCCTTAAAGATATCTTGTATGATATTTTTCATTGTGTGTAGCTAGAACCTATATAATTTTTTAGCATAATATGTACATAATCTAAGACCGAGTTACTAATAGTACTTATTTATTTATTTTAGTACTACTAAAATAAATAAATAATGCTGGACAATCCACACAGCATTATCTAGCCCCATGGTAAGCAAAGCTTGCGTTATGGGTACTAGATAACTGATATACATAATACAATACATTACATAGATAGATATTTTTTATTATACATAGAAACGACCAGAACACCCGGAACAAATATCTGCAGATCGTACACACAATTGTTCCGAGTCAGAGAATCGAACCCGCAACCTCCTGCGTCGCAGGCGGACCATCGCCCACCGCGCCACATCGATGGTCGTTTTTCTATGTATAATAAAAAATATATATCTATGTAATGTATTGTATTATATACATATATCAGTTATCTAGTACACATAACACAAGCTCTGCTTACCATGGGGCTAGATAATGCTGTGTGAATTGTCCAGCATTATTTATTTATTTGGTAATTTGTTGTATATTTTTACGCATAGAGTCAAACAACTTTTGGAAAACTTGGCTGAACGCGGGGTATCTTTTAGAAAAAGTCTATTCGGGTCTCTACATAGTCTAGGGTGTTTGTCACATGCTTCTATAAATAAGTTAAAATTATTTATAACAATATTTGATACTTCATAATATCTTATACATATAATTTTTGCACGCCAAAGCTGTTTCAGCTGGTAAGTCATCGCATGGGACGTTTTAGAATAAGCATACTAACTTATAACCCGTTTGACTGCAAATAAATGATTTTGTATTTCATAAATAGAAAGCGACGGTACAGGTAATAAACCAAGTGTTCGCTAACCACATAATAAATACTCGAAAAACGCAAATAACGTGGGTTATTTGCGTTTTTCGAGTATTTGCTTCACCCCGTAAAAAAACTATAAGTAACCAATAAAACCCAGGTGCCAAAATGACTAACGGCCAAGAAGACAAAAAAATTAGGCTGGAAAAATGGAATTCGTGAAAAAACTGTTTTAAAAATAGTTTTAGTCTCTTCCGCCTCGTTGGCCACATCCGTTGGCTTCTGATCTCTTTGATGTAGGTACTTACGTTTTTCGATATTTTTGATGAGAGAAATCCTATCTTACGAATATTATAAAGACGAAAGTAAGTGCCGTTGTAAAGACGGTTATAAATATAGATAAATAAATATTAAATATTGCTGGACAGGACATTCCACACACCATTATCTAGCCCCATGGTAAGCAGAGCTTGTGTTATGGGTACTAGATAACTGATATACATAATACAACACATTACATGGATAAATATTTTTTATACATAGAAAACGACCAGAACACCCGGAACAATTGTGTGTCCTATCTGCAGATAGGACACACAATTGTTCCGAGCCGGGAATCGAACCCGCAACCTCCTGCGTCGCAGGCGGACCTTCGCCCATCACGCCAAAGAGGTCGTCAAATGAACTATTAATAATTATTAATAGTTTATTTATTAATCTTCAACGTTATATTTCAGCCTATTTACTCAATCTTTACCTTTTACTAATACTGAATCACCCGTTTCTTAGACAAATCTCTTTATTCATTTTCAAAACGATATTTTATTATCTTCAAGAATTTCTTCAGGTGAGTAAAATTTCCAAGAAATCGCCTAATTGTATTTCCGTGAATTTTATCATTGTTGGTTTAGCGGCGAATAATTAATTGCTTCGGGGCATTTGGCTTTGGGAATTTCATAATTTATTTATACTACCAGAGGTGGGTATTTAACGTCCCAAAATAATATTAATATTCTGTTTCCGGTCATTTTATCAAGAAAATTAATATCTCCCATTTAAAGTTAAGCTGAAAGTTCATCATCACCATTCACCGTAATGAACGCTGTGGCTCGGTGGGCGAAGGTCCGGTTGCGACAGGTTGCGACGTAGGAGGGGTTCGATTCCCGCCTTGGGACAAATGTTTGTACGATCTTCAAATATTTGTTACGGGTGTTCTGGGTATTTTCTATTTATATTATTATTATTATTCGTTTATTTCATATTCATTAAGCCATATAAAATTAGGACACACAACCTAAAAATAAACAAAAAATTTGACATTCATATGTAAATTACACAATACACATCATAAAAGGAATTAAACAAAATAACATGTATATAATAAAACATATCTATTTATGTATTCTATTCCACTTCGGACCCACCATACCCCTGGCCATATCCCTGGGGGTAGGGTGGGACGGAACCACACCCCTATATAGAGATGTGACCTAAGGACTTCGACGTATCTTTGAAAGTATTTAATCAATTATCATTTATTTCATAAATTACTAGAATAACACGTCATAATCGTATTCAAAAAAATGATAATAAAAATAAATAAAACTTTTAAAACTATCATGGTAATTAACACTAAAGTCATTTAAAACGGGATATTTACCATGATTTGATTTTTGAGTTATCCAATATTTCGGCACAGTTTCATGCGCCATGATCACGGAATAACTGAAAGCACTGCGACTGCGAGTAAGTTTTTATGGGCAGACATACCGATCTACCCTCATTTTTTGTCTTTTGCTACGAACATTACCACTACCACCGGTTTCATTATTATCGAACGCAGCTCGATCACGACACACAACACTGACGGTATCAGAACGCGACGCGTTTGGTACAACACTTCTTCGGTTTTTGCACATTCTCACCACAGGGTTCCAGAATCCCGATAATAAAAATAAAATTCTATAATATGTACAATACGCTTTAATTCTATCAAGTAGGTATATCATCATGTATATAACCATGAAACATAAGATCTGCTTAGCTTGCAGCTAGATGATGCTGTGTGGATTGTCCAGCATTATATGCTACTAGATGCGCCCCGCGGTTTCACCCGCGTGGTGAAATATATTTTGGATAATATACAATATAACTTTACGAATTGTAGCCTATGTGTTATTCTGTTAAGTAAGCTATATTATTGTGAAGTTTCATCAAAATCCATCTAGTAGTTTTTACGTGAAAGAGCAACTTACTTGTTACTTGTTTCTGGACTGGTTTCCGCAACTTGGCCGCCGGTGGGCCTTTTTTGCGTGTCGGGTGGGGGGGCTGCTAGTCTAACCACCCGATGTCCTCCAGGAAGGCCAGCAGCTCGCTGATGCCGGTGCATGCCTCCCTAGGCGTCCTCGGTGTCCCAAGGTGATGCAGTCTTTGAGAAGCCACGCTGTCGCAATCTACAAGCACATGCGCTGCCGTCTCCTCTGCATTCATGCACCCTCTGCAAAGGTCTCTTTCACCTTTTTAATTTGGGTATCACGGACAGCCCGATACCCAAATTAAAAAGGTGAAAGAGCAACAAACATACTTAAATAAATCCTCACAAACTTTCACGTTTATAATATTAGTAGGATTTATTTAACTGCTTACCTATACCTAACTCTTTTTACGTTTTTACTTTCAACTAGCGGAGCTTCCCGGCTTCGTACGCATCCCTAACTTTTTGAAAATATAATATTATTATAGCCTATGTTCACCGGGGGTAGTGTAGCTTCCCAACGGTGAAATAATTTTTCAAAACGGTCCAGTAGTTTCGGAGCCTATTCAATACAAACAAACAAACAAAAAATCAAACCTTTCTTCTTTATAATATTAGCATAGATAACTTTAAGCTCAAGAGAAATGTACTTATATGCTTACGATGTATGTTGTGTGAAAGAGGGGGGCAATGACGCTGCTCCATATTTTGTATTTTAATTATATAGTTTTCTATACTAATATTAGAAAGAGGAAAGGTTTGATTTTTTGTTTGTTTGTAATGAATACATAGGCTCCGAAACTACTGGAGCGATTTGAAAAATTATTTCACCGTTGGAAAGCTACACTACCCCCGGTGAACATAGGCTATATTATATTTTCAAAAAAGTTAGGGATCCGTACCAAAACCGTGCAAAGCCGGGAAGGTCCTCTCTTTATAATAGTGTGGGTATAGTAAGTCCAGTTTTATCATATGAAAAATTATAATATCGAAATATGAACCAAAATCGTCCAAAAAGTTTGATCCATTATGATTTTTACCGCTTACACCGCAAAACTTAACCTTGAAATAAATACACCAGTCCTTTACCCCTACCTAGTCCTTCATCGTATTCTTGAGTGTGACCATGACTCAGCTAAATTTGTGTAGGACGCCCTTCGGTCAGGTGGAATGTCAACCTGCGAAAGATTGTAGGCACATGCTGGATGCGGCAAGCTACAAGGCGCTATGGCGCTTATTATGAGAGGCCTATGTCGAACAGTAGCCATGGCGCTCGCGACGTAAGAATGGATCTCCCAACTCAGCCCGTGGATGTCGTTAGTAAATAAATAAATAATAATATTTTATTTCGAATAACAAGATCCATATTTTGTTTGTAAAAATTTTTATAGAAGACTTAAAAATAAAGGTTAGTTAGAACGTTACACTAATTAAGAAAAACAAAAAATATCAAATTATACCTATTTTATAAGTGACTTTAGACTTTTTTAAACCTAGGTTGCCTGATAGAAATCGCTGTCAGCAATAAGGCCGCCTATTGTACTGTTCATGTGTTCATCATTTAGATATAAGTGTTCATTATTTCTTTAGTAAAAGTTAATAATGTTCATGATAAGCCCTTAACCCCTAACACTTGCATCTAAGGCCGCAGGTACACTCGTCACTAAAAATACATGGCGCATGCGTTTCAGTCACATAAGTCCAACGGCCAGTGGCGGCAAAGATTCCGAACCGAACGCGCGCTCGGAACGGCTCGCGAAAACTTTCGCACGTTCGATATTCAAAATCAGTTCGAAATTAAAACGTGTGGTTTTGATTAAGGAGTTTTTATGCGACGGTTGAATTAAAAGTGGTGATTTTGAAGCGGATTTTAAGTAGTTACAAAATTTTTTTTTATAATTTTTTGGATAAAATAAAGTGAATAATAAGTTAGGAGGAATGTTTTATTGAATTAAAATATTGATTGTGTTAGTGAAAAAACATGTTGTAGTGAGTTTGGGTGATAGTGCTTAAAGTGTTTTTTTTTATTACATCACAAGGATTTTTTCAAGGTAAGTTGACTAGTATTTATGATAACCTATCACTACTATTGACTGAAACGGAAACTAAATATATAGATATAGCTTCTTTATTGCCTGATAGAAATCGCTCTTGAGCGATAAGACCGCCAATTGTATCAAATTTTTTTTTTTTTATTTTACATTGTTATTACAAACTATGCAATAAAGATTTATCTATCTAGTTATATATCTATCTATCTTTATGAAGAAATTATAAATAAGTACTAGTTTCCGCCCGCGGCTTCGCACGCGATTTTCAAGTAGCTAACGGACATAACCTGCCCTGGATTATTGTTTACTACCCTACAAATTTTATCTACATCCATTCAGCCGCTTAGGCTTGATAAGGACAGAGTTACTTTCGCTTCGATATAGAAAGAAGAAAAGAGAGAAATATATTTATTGATTCACTGTAGTATGTACAACTTGTTACTACATATTATAAAATAAATAAGAACATAAAACTATAAAAATTATCTAAGTATCTATATAAAAGCAACAAGCGACTCCACAAAGCGAACCAATAGGTCCTGTCTCAGCATAATGTTGCTCTGCTTCTCCATAAGAAGTAGAGCAACGCTGGTAATGCTGATATACATATATATATGTAGATTCTTTGATAGATAGAAAGAAGATTGAAAATTCTTTATTGCACTTTAAATAGAAAACTATGTATGTACAGAAAAACTTAAAAATAAATAACAACTGGCGGTCTTATCGCTCAAGAGCTCTACCAGACAACCATGGATGGATAGGATCGTGGACAGTACCAGGGGATCTGTGTGCTTGTTCTCTTATGTATGGCACGAGGTTCGTTAAAATTATATTACGATGTTTTTATAATTACTTGAGTTTTCCTTTACATTTCTCGGGCACCTATAAATTTATATATAATGAGACTTAATAGTTATTATTAGAAACGACGGCCGCTGAGGCAAATGTGTTCTTGAGTGGAGACCACGACTCGGTAAACGTAGCGTAGGACGCTCTCCGACCAGGTGGGATGACGACCTGCGAAAGACTGCAGGTAGATGCTGGATGCGGCAAGCTGAACACAGGGCGCTATGGCGCTCATTGGGGGAGGCCTATGTCTTACTATAGGCTGATGATGATGATGAATAGTTATTGTTATTAAAAACGCACTAAAAATGAGAAGTAAACTAATACTATAAACAGTAGTTTATTAAAACAGTACTATAAGGTACTGTTCATTTCATACTGCTATTTTTAGCGCGTATTAAAACGCGACGTATTAACCAATATTTAGAACTCTAATCTAAATCTAAATTTAATTTTAGTTCGACCATAACCATTTAGTAAAAGCACCATTAGAATTATTATTATGTGCTATATTTTGTGCCACGTTCTACGGAAATTGTCCCATATTCGGAACATTTTCAGCGGCAATTATACCATATTCGGAACATTCTCGGTGAGATTAAACGAACATTAAGGCGGTAAGTGGTGTCATCGTCAAACAATCCGTTAAGGGGAGTTTACACTGTCAAGCAAAAATAGTGTGTAAGTTTTTATTTGTTCTGATGTTTCTAAAAGCTTAAATTTTGGTTCTCATTTTCAGTGAGTACTTTACAGTGCCTCATGTGGCCTCCGTGCTGTAACATTTTCAGTGGGTACTTTACAGTGTCTCATGTGGCCTCCGTGCTGTAACATTTTCAGTGGGTACTTTACAGTGCCTCATGTGGCCTCCGTGCTGTAACATTTTCAGTGGGTACTTTACAGTGCCTCATGTGGCCTCCGTGCTGTAACATTTTCAGTGGGTACTTTACAGTGCCTCATGTGGCTTCCGTGCTGTAATTTACTTGTATTATATTTGTCGGTCTCGGAAAACGTAGTGTAGGATGTCCTCCGGCCATGTGGGATGACGACCTGCGGGCAGATACTGGATGCATCAAGCTGAAGACAGGGCGCTATGGCGCTTATTGGGGGAGGCCTATGTCCAGAAGAGGACTAACATTGGTTGATGATAATGATATATTTGTATTTATTTAAAACAATTACATCTATGTATTACAGGTATGACCTAATACAATAGTCAACATTATACATTACAAGCAAAATAATTAGTAATCCATTCATTATACATTATATATTGTATTATGTATAATATTAGTTATATAATATTAGCAACAAATAAGTCTTAATAATGCCTTCACACAGGTTATGAAAGGCCACAGTGGGTTTTCCGAATAGCTTTGGTTTAAGAGTTTTTTTTTAATTTGCTTTCGTATCACGGCGGCCATGATAGGCCTATTGTGATCGCCACTGGTTTAAGTGTAAGGAAAACCCTTCGTGTATCTGTGAACCCGACACAGAAGAAACCGTGCCACATATCCTTTCCGACTATCCTGTTTTGGACCGCGAAAGATTCGACATAGAAAACGAACTGGACATACAAATAAAATGCAACAATTTACTTAATATTTGACGACAATTAATCTACGCCCTAAGTTTCTAAAATATATTATATGAAGATATTTATTGAAATAGCATATGTATGCTATATTATTTGTATATTTTAATGCCTCATTAAAAAGATAATATAGCATAAATATAATATGTAAAGTTGTTAGATGAGAATAAGTAGAAGTCGACGTGTTCTTGAGTGGAGACCACGATTCGGTAAACGTAGTGTAGGACGCCCTCCGACCAGGTGGGATGACGACCTGCGAAAGACTGCAGGTAGATGCTGGATGCGGCAAGCTGAAGACAGGGCGCTATGGCGCTCATTGGGGGATGCCTATGTCCAGCAGTGGACTGCTATAGGCTGATGATGATGATGATGATGAAGTAGATGTAAACAATGTACCTATGTATGTAAAATAGTATAATGTTTATTTGAAATAAGAATACAGGGCTCTGATTAAATTAGATGAACAAGATATATAATAAATAAATAAATAAATAATGCTGGACAATTCACACAGCATTATCTAGCCCCATGGTAAGCAGCGCTTGTGTTATGGGTACTAGATAACTGATATACATAATACAATAGATTACATAGATAGATATTTTTTATTATACATAGAAAACGACTATATATATTAATATTTATTATTCATGTTATTGTGTAACCTGCTTATGGCCAGTTAATTTATTTTTATCTTTATTTTGTAGGTATCTTTATTTGAACAATGGTGATGAATTAATCAAATAATGGAACATTGGACCTAAAGAGATCTACGTCTAGGCTTATGTCGTCACTTTTTTTGTGTACCGCACTCAAAAAGTTTCAACGAATGTTTACAACAAGCCCTAATCCTACATCTATCTGTCTGTCTGTCACATGCCTTTATATCAATGGCCGTAATTACGCAGTGAGTTCAAAAGTACACACATATATGTAGGTTCTTATGTATGTATGTACTTTTGGAGTTGTTGTTGGTTTTGGAGTTGTAGGTACAACTTAATGCGCAATTCCAGAGGCCGAATTCTACTAAGTAACCGTATTACTATTACAATGGTAGATATCGAATAATTATAATATAATTTACTAAGTATAGCTGTACACACATATCTTTACGTTACAATGTAGATTAAAATTACTTTTTTATGATTATTTTAGATAACATTGTAATGTGTTTTGTGTGTTTAATAAATAAAATAAAATATCGTCCCAAAATGGTCCATACAGAAAGAAACTCTATCTAGATAGTGCGTGCGGCATTTGGATGTACAAATTGATAGAATGCATTCAATATTAACACATCCCTCCATCCTGTATTTACTTTCATCAAAGGTAAAATGCCAAATGGAAATGGTAAATAGTTACTACTACTTATATTTGTATGTAATGTTAGCACGCCAGCCCTTTATTTAAAACATGTGTTTCCTGGTTGACAGGTAGAAAATGCCTCGGCATTAAGCCCACCCTTTGTACCTTTAATAGTGCAATAAAGTTTAAATAAATATAGGTGAAATGTCAAATGTGAGTGTATCCCATCTGGCCCGGTGGCTTGGCCAGGCGCCGGGCCACATGGGAAAAAAAAGTTTTAACTGGCCCGGTGATGTGTTTACCGGGCCAAATGACAGAAATCAAGTGCCATCGTCCCCGGTAAGGTGAGAAAAGAGGATACGCCTCGTAATTTATGAAATACTAAATACATGCATCTACCCATGAAAGGGACTGAACTTATAAATCAAACTGCTTGGTAAACAAAATTTTATTTTGAATATAGAATTTTTGAATTTTTCTGAGATGCCGATTTAATGTGTATATATATATTTTTTTGTTGTATCTGTGGTCTGCCACCCGTGTTGACACGCGCCAATGGTTCTGTCAGAAAACCAGCGTTGCTCTACTACTTGTGGAGAAGTAGAGCAACATTATGCTGAGACAGGACCTATTGGTTCGCTTTGTGGAGTCGCTTGTTGCGGTTTTTATAGATACCTAATGATACCTAGTTACTTTTTTTCTTTTTGACGACCGATGTGGCGCGTTGGGCGAAAGGTCCGCCTGCGACGCAGGAGGTTGGGGGCTCGATTCCCGCCTCGGAACAATTGTGTGTACGATCTGTAGATATTTGTTCCGGGTGTTCTTGTCGTTTTCTATGTATAATAAAAAATATCTATCTATGTCATATATTGTATTATGTATATCAGTTATCTAGTACCCATAACACAAGCTCTGCTTACCATGGGGCTAGATAATGCTGTGTAAATTGTCCAGCATTATTTATTTATTTATTTTATAGTTTTATGTTCTTATTTATTTTATAATATGTAGTAACAAGTTGTACCTACTACAGTGAATCAATAAATATATTTTCTTTCTTTTTTATACCATTGTTATGTAGGTAATGGTGATCGCACTTGACGGGTTTTGAATAGTATTTGTCAAAGTCAAAAGTTAATTATAATCCTGGTTTCCTTGACAGGCTTAGCCTAGTAAAAAAGCCGATATACTATGTATTCTTCACCACGAACATTCCGACGCTTCAGCACGTCTATGAGCTACCGTGAATGCATTTTCGAAAAAAATGTTGTTATTCTAGCTATCCCAAAACACAAGGCGTTTGAAATTTTTTGGAAAGAATAAAATTCATGTTTTCGTTTTTTTTAAATTGTGTTATTAAAAGCTAAAATGTTTACCTAACTGTACAGATTAAAAAAAAAGTTACAATATCAAACAGAAACCTATAAAAAAATTATTAATTCTGAAAAATAAATAATAAATAATGCTGGACAATTCACACAGCATTATCTAGCCCCATGGTAAGCAGAGCTTGTGTTATGGGTACTAGATAACTGATATACATAATACAATTATTACATAGATAGATATTTTTTATTATACATAGAAAACGACCAGAACACCCGGAACAAATATCTGCAGATCGTACAGACAATTGTTCCGAGGCGGGAATCGAACCCGC
This sequence comes from Eupithecia dodoneata, assembly GCA_947044415.1. Taxonomy (NCBI): domain Eukaryota; kingdom Metazoa; phylum Arthropoda; class Insecta; order Lepidoptera; family Geometridae; genus Eupithecia; species Eupithecia dodoneata. The sequence continues at coordinate 5,559,657 of OX345678.1, forward strand.
AACCTCCTGCGTTGCAGGCGGACCTTCGCCCACCGCGCCACATCGGTCGTCAAAAATTACTAAATTATTCTGTTATTCTAAAACTAGGTCATTGAAGTAGACTTTCTGTAGTTTTTTTTAAATTCATGAATTTGAAAAAATGAGTCTAAAATAACTTTGTTTACCGATTTATCGATAATTTGTAGTCGCTATTATGAAAATAATCTGAATTCGCATATTTCGTTTGATCGAGCTTCGTAAAAACGTACCATATAGACAAGACCTTACAAGAATTAATTGTTCACAACAGTACCGACCAATTTTATAACGTAGTTACAGGCACTTTAGATTAAAATGTTTTGTTCAAGTGGCGGCGCTTATCCCGCCATCTTGATTAGGTAGTAAATGAAAACAAATTGCCAAAAGTGTTTGAGCAAACACGTGAACATAATCATCATCATCATCATCAGCCTATATTAGTCCACTGCTGGGCATATGCCTCCCCCAATGATTGCCATAGCGCCCTGTCTTCAGCTTGACGCATCCAGCATCCTGCAGTATTTTGCAGGTCGTCATCCCACCTGGTCGGAGGGCGTCCTACACTACGTCTACCGAGTCGTGGTCTCCCCTCAAGAACACGTTTGCCCCAGCGGCCGTCGGTTCTTCGCGAGATTTGGCCGGCCCACTGCCACTTCAGCTTACTAATTCTCAGAGCTAAACAGGAGAACAGCCACGTAAAAATATATTACAGATTGCTTGTAAAAGCAAATATTTGGTTCCGCGTATTTTTTATATAATAATATTATAATAAAAAATATCTATATATGTAATGTTTCACAAAATAATGTACATTATATCAGTCATCTGGTACCCATAACACAAGCAATGCTTAGCTTGGGGCTAGATGATGCTATGTGGATTGTCCAGCATTATTACTTATATGTTTTGCTTCTATGGAATCGTTTAAGGTCATTCCTATCCATGGGAACTGATTTATGTTTATTTTAATACATTACATAGAAAACGACCAGAACACCCTAAACAAAATGATCGCAGGTCGTTTAAATATTTGACTTGAGGCGAGAATCCAACCCACAATATCCTGCATCGTAGGTAAACCTTCGCCCACTGCGTCACAGAGGTTATAAAAAGCAGATAAATTCATTTTATTTATTTTAACCACTAAAATCGTAATGGCCCGTTTGCACCGACATTTTTTTTTTGCAATTTCCGCAATCATCAATCACATCAATTTGTCGCGTTCTACGTATTACAACGAGTCATCAATCTCTCGTGTAATAGCTTCAACAAACACGAATTTACATGTAATGAGATTTGGAAGCTGTCCATCATGTGCTGCAACAGCGGTGGACGCCGATACTTTGCAGTGATTTAAAAAAAAACCTTTTTTTATTTAAATTAATAAATAATGCTGGACAATCCACACAGCATCATCTAGCCCCAAGTTTGACTAAAAAGGTTAACAACCTCTGTGAAGTGGTGGACGAAGGCCCACTTCTGATGCAGAAGGTTGCGGGTTCGATTCCCGCCTTGGGACAAATGATTGTACCTATGATCTGCAGATATTTCTTTGGAAAAAAAAGGAAATTTCAAAAATTTTATTGGCCAGTTTATGACGCCTACCTTTTTTGAATGCTTTTATTATAAGTATGTAATTATGTCTTTCTGTTACAAAATAATTATAATTATTTTGTATAGTTTAGGCAGAGATACGACATTCTACTATTTTCTTGTGCAACGTTTCGACGACCGCTGTGGCGCGGTGGGCGAAGGTCCGCCTGCGACGCAGGAGGTTGCGGGTGGTCAATTGTGTGTACGATCTGCAGATATTTGTTCCAGGCTTTCAGGTCGTTTTCTATGTATAATAAAAATATCTATCTATGTAATAATTGTATTATGTATATCAGTTATCTAGTACCCATAACACAAGCTGTGCTTACCATGGGGCTAGATAATGCTGTGTGAATTGTCCAGCACCATTTATTTTATTTATTTATATTATAACGGGGAGTTTTCGTATTATGTATACAAAATGTACATTTTTGTGTAGTTAATAAAGTAAAAGTAAAAAATCATTTATTTCTTTAGGCTTACAAAATAAGCACTTAGACAAGTCATATTTTATACATTAAATTATTATCAAAAAAAATTCTTTTACTGTAAAAAAATACTTTGAGATGGCGCGACGAGCTCGAGGTACATCTTCCATCGTGGCCTGTTGCAGCGTTGGATCGCGAGGAGTGGAAGGAGAAAAGGGAGGCCTTTGCCCAGCAGTGGGACAATAATGGCTTAAAATAAATAAATAAATAAAAAAATACTTACTGACCTTAAGTTTAAATATAAACATAAACCTATAGGTATATCATTATTGGCATTGTTTGACTTTGCTAATATGTAAAGTGTCCATTGTAAACAAAACAAGCTAATGCTCTAATAATATTATGGTAATCATCGCTTATGAATTATATGAACCATCACTACACTGGTCACGCATAGCACCTAACGAACGTGACCTACCATGGACTCCCATTGACAACAATAGCCTAACAGTTTAGGAATGTGTTCTTCGATAATAATATTTAGAGTTACATATTAATTGATGTTTTTGATACTAATAAAATAGAGAATAGTTCGCGTGGGATCAGAATGGGACGGAACCTTGTCAAAGTACGTAAACTTTTACGTCATAATTAATAATTGCAATAATGTATTCTAGATACCCATATCTCGCGAAGAAACGACGGCCGCTGGGGCAAACGTGTTCTTGAGTGGAGACCACGACTCGGTAAACGTGATGTGGGACGCCCTCTGACCAGGTAGGATGACGACCTGCGAAAGACTGCAGGTAGATGCTGGATGCGGCAAGCTGAAGACAGAGCGCTATGGCGCTTATTGGGGGAGGCCTATGTCCAGCAGTGGACTGCTAATAGGCTGATGATGATGATGATGATTCTAGATACTTAGCCGGAAAAAAGAGGTAGTAGATATTATTTTACCCATCAATAATTGAATGGCTCATTCAGAGGTAAGCTTTTTGGGTGTGGGTATACCCCACTGAGGTTACTATTACCCATGGCCGTTTATGAACCTACCTGATGATTAGTTATGGCTTAGAAAGGTTTAATTTTGTTCTAGAAAACTAACATGTTAAGTTAAACTGTACTAGAATGCGGTAAGATTTAATTTTGTTCTAGAATGCGACCGTGAAAAGTTGAGCCCTACCGTTACTAAAGATAGTATAGTAACAACGTAAAGCTCAACATATTTCATTTGAAGTCCCTTTTCTACCTACTGGTTGATTCAACGCGGCTTTTTAACACGGAACCCTAAATAATGAACCCTCGGGACTCAATTTACAGTCGCCTCAACCGCCGTCCATTTGCGGTCACATTGGGCCATGCTCGCGGTAACGTGCTACCACTTACAGAATTCCTGATCACCATCCCGCATGAAACGTAGTGTAGGACGCCCTGCGACCAGGAGGACTGCAGGGAGATGCTAGACGTGTCAAGCTGAAGACAGGGCGTTATGGCGCTCAATGACGCCTATGTCCAGGAGTGGACTAACATATGCTGGTGATGATGATAATGATCCCGCGTGCTCAGCGAGAAGATTATAGCATTTCCCTCTAATGATCTTTAGCAGTGGCATATGTCCAGCAGTGGACTAGTGTGTAGGCTGACGATGACTGCCCAAACGTACGCCATGTTTTGTACACATTTGTGATATTGGCGTGCACTACATAATAACGAGTCCATAAGACCTAAAGAAAATCAGAGCAATCGTTATTCGCTCGCCATGGAGTCTTGCTTTCCGGTCTTTTACGCGATAAAATTAGAGGTAAAATATTATTTGGATAAGTGAAAATACCGACCGAAGATAGTTTTATAACCGACAACGTAAACTCTACGGAAGAAAAAATTGTTTTAGCACTTTTATTGGCCATGCTCGTATTCCCGGTGCTCCTACGACGCCGACGACGCGCTTCTTCGAGTGACGAGGCTGGTTACTGAATGCGTTATTTTATAGTTTTATTGCAAACAAACCGATACGTCGCGTCAGTGGCATCACTTTACCATTCCCAGAATTTTTGACTTTAGATCAAACCTTCAATTTTTTATTCCAGCTTTTCACCCCCGTAATAAAGTCCATCTTTCATCGCGATGGATTCTGTAAATCGTTCGACCACAAATGAGGGTAGGTTATTCAAGAGCGCGGATTTTAACGTTATTTTAAGGGTGGAAAAATGTAAATTGAAGAGATATTTATGACTTTAGATAGTGGTTTGGGAATTTTTAATGAAATATTTCGAAAAATGTAAATGACGGCCTGTCAGAGAATTTATTTATGTGCGTTCATTTTTACTTCAACTGACCATAATATACCTACGTTATGTAACGATTATAAATTATACTAGCTCCTGGCCGAGACTGCACACGCGTTTTTCTCTGATAAAAAAATAGCCAACAGCTAATTTCAAATGTAAATAAACAAATCAAGCAGAGCTTGGAGTTTTTATTATAGGCTATCTTCTTCCTCGTAAGCAAAACCACTAGCTAGTTAACGCTGATAGCTTAAAATAGCCTGTAGATGTTTTAATACTTAGCAACATACTTGTAAAATTATGCATTAGTTAGACAGGTCTGAATGGAGGACCAATCTTCATAGCACCTCCAATCGCGTGCGGCGCGCCCTAACTTAGCTACTGTGAGGGCAAAGATCAGGTCAATGCAGAAAGGGCTTTAGGTTTACTGAATGACAGGCGCTAAACGCACTAACGGCTAAGGTCGTGGCCAAGCAATGCGGCCAAAACCACGGTCACAATCGTCAGTATATCTAAAAAGCTGCTATGGAAAGAGCTATGCTCGGAGTTTCTCTGAAGGATAGATTCGTAACGAATATATCTGACAGAGAACCAAAGTTATCGACTTATCTCTAAGAATTAGCAAGCTTAAGTGGCAGTGGGGCGGCCACATCTCGCGAAGAACCGACGGCCGCTGGGGCAAACGTGTTTTTGAGTGGAGACCACGACTCGGTAAACGTAGTGTAGGACGCCCTCCGACCAGGTGGGATGTCTGCGAAAGACTGCTGGATGCGTCAAGCTGAAGACAGGGCGCTATGGCGCTCATTGGGGGAGGCCTATTTCCAGCAGAGGACTATCACAGGGCGATGATGATGATGATGAATCGTCAGCAGCAAATGCAGTTCGCTTCAGTTTTATTAAGATGATCTCTTTGGTGCTCCATAGCGATTTCATTAGTACTATAAATACATTAGTTATAAATTATACATTCGTTCTAATTTATGTCTCGTATCTTGTAGGCCACTGTCACCTGACCCCTATTGCGCGGTTGCCCTAAGAAAAAACAAGTAAAATATTACATTTTATTTAAATTATTGCTTTTTGTGTATTTACATGCCTAATAATCAAAAAAATTTAATCATTAAAATGGGACGGAAACTGGCCGAAGTAAATATTTTACGACGCATTTCCTGTAAAAATCGCAAATTTTCATATACTACATATAACGGAGTCTTGTGTAAATTTTAAATATTTTTGTCCATATTTAATTTGGTATTCCATATTAATTGAACATAAATATTTTTGAACTTACGCGATCTGAACACATAATTATAAGTATTAATACAACGGGTATTTATCGCGTTTATTTACCTATTTTTCCCGACGTTTCATCCCGTGACCACGACAGTGTGTAAACCTGTTGAAACGTCGGGAAAAATAGGTAAATAGGTAAATAAACGCGATTAATACCCGTTGTATTAATACTTATAATTAATTGAACATGACCTTTTATAATAAAAATTTTGAAACCATCATGGTTATTAATACTAGTCATTTAAAACGGGATATTTCCCATGATTAGATTTTTGAGTTATCCAATATTTCGGCACAGTTTTTTAGACTTTAGTGAAATGACTAGTGATCTTATATAAGTGAACGTACGAAATAAAATAGTAATCTTTGATTTACTTTGAATATAGCCTCATCTGAACCAATAGGTCTTTGACACAATACGGTAGATTTAAGCACGCAATCAAATCGGTGGTAATCGATTGCAGCGCGCTGAATGGTGGTACGCCCCCGCAGCGACTGGGCCTTTTCTGGCTCTACCGCTATTTGCTCTATTCTGATAATTTTACGATTACATCTATACTAATATTATAAAGAAGAAATGTTTGATTTTTTTTATTTGTTTGTTTGTTTGTAATGGGCTACGAAACTACTCAACCGATTTGAAAAATTATTTGACCTTTGGGAAGCTACACCATCGGCGGTGAACATAGGCTATATTATATTTTCAAAAAAGTTAGGGATCTGTACTAAAACCGTGCGAAGCCGGGAAGGTCCGCTAGTTAATAAATAAAAAGTAGTTTCTCATGTAAGTGATAATTGTGTCTTTTTGAGAATAAAATTTCTTTAAACCGAAGTAACAAATAAAGCTAGAAAAATGCTGGCATTCCTGCGATTGCCACGTCAAGCATTTTTCTAGCATTCAGACAAGCTTTTTGATAGGAGAATCAAATCCTCCAACTCAGCCAGTGGATGCCGGTGCTACGAGAGACCAGCACTGCAGTTGCCCCTCGAGCCCTTTTGGTCTTCAGTGTTTCACTTATCTGCGCTTATGAGTATTGCTTTAGGGCTAGACGATGCAATGTAGACGAGTCATATCCATGGGACACATAGTGCACAAGTGTGTGCGCAAACACAGGTGCACGCAAACACTTCCATAGTCCAAAGGGACCAACACGATCGAGAGAGTAGACTTTGGGCCAAAATAAGGGTATAAGTAACTACAAGAAAATATAATTATTATACACTTTTTTGTACTAAACATTGAAAATACATAGAAAGTTTTGTCCTGCGCCGGGAACTTAATCTTTTATGTCAAATGTTCGCCCCATGCGCCACCGTCTTAACCGCTACACGTCGTCGATGCTACGGCGTTTAAGTTAACCCCTTTCAGCTTTTTCTAGTCACGTTTCTTTCTTAACTACTTGAAACTTTTCGGTCTTATCGATTTCGGTAAGCTACTTGCCTGTATCCATTCTAAGAGACTTTTGTTGAATTTTTATATAGGTATTGTACCAATTTATAATTTGTTGAGCATTCTGGTAATCGCTGGTATAAATAAAACTTAACAATGCATTATAAATATAGTATTATATTTTATTTTTATTTAACTATTATTATAATATAGGATGACAGGCAAAATTGATTTTAAAAAATGTATTATTTATTATATATTTGATTACAAAGATCCATAATTTTTTAGTGATGCTCTTATTATAAATGTCCTAAAAATTTAATTAAAAGAGATAGGTAGATATATTTATTGTTACAAATTTGTTACAGTTTGTTGATAGCATCTTAAATCCTAACATGTAAATTAATTAATTTAGAGATGTCAATTAAATTAAAATTTATGAAAATTAATTTTTGTCATGCTGTAATAGGCGACATGGTTACCCTATTTTCTTATGGGATTACTAAGGATGCCAAAACTTTATTCACATTAAATAAAAATACTCGCGTATTGCGACAAAATGTAACATTGTCGTAACCATTGAGCGGATTTGTTAAATAAATCTCATAGAATACCAACACGAACGTGCCAAAAGGTAGATCGGATAGCTCCGAAATAGACGCTATAAAATTGAGTTTTATTTTCAGTCGAATTTAGAAAACCGCAGGTTTTTACGACTTTTTAATAGATAACACGTTTAACTCAAAGAATGCCAAGTGGTTTCCGTCTGTACCTACTAATATTATAAGTGAGAAGTAGCTTTGTCTATCTCTATCTGTCACCTTTTCACGACAAACATCCTGCACGAATCTTCTGAACATTGTAGGTAGGTACCTCCTTTTTATCCTAGAAAGCGCTTGTAAAGGCGCCGTACCTACTAATATTATTAATAAGTGGGAAGTCGCTTTGTCTATTTCTATATCTGTCACCTTTTCACAAAAAAAATCCTGAACGAATCTTCTGAAATTTTGCTGAGGACATTATATTCAGAATCATTGTAGGTACCTTCCTCCTTTTTATCCGAGAAAGCGCGTGTAAACCCACGGGAGAAAAGAAATTCTAATAATATTAGTCACCCACCTTTCAATAATATCACCATTTCACCGACCCCTAGGAGAAATAGGCTAATGTTTATTTCCCGCGCGATCAGCAGGTCAATTGAGATGTATTCGTGAGTGACTCATACAGAATATTGACACCGCTCGTTAACAGTTTTTGATACCCATTAAAAATCAAAAGGTCAAATCAGTGAGCAGCGAAAAAAGTACGAGTAATACACGCACGAATTCAAAATTAACACGATATACACCAAAACCTACACATAATATACGGTCAATAAACAAAATACACTGACCAGGTAAAAGAATACATGCAGATCATACAAACTTTTGTCCCGCGCCGGGAACTTATTAACCTTTTGTGTCAAAAGTTCGCCCGATGCGCCACCGAGGTCGGTCGAAATCAGGGCGTTATTGGGGGAGGCCTATGTCCAGCAGTGGACTACTATAGGCTGATGATGAATAAACAAAATATGGTATCGATAACTTCAAGACTCACCATTAATATTTTCAAGGTAAAATTAATGTCCTCAGGGTTTTAGGATCAATATCAAATTAGAAAGACCAAAAGTTACATTTTCATTTTATCAATCAAGTGGATTTAATACCAGTTACATTATTCGAGAATATTTTATTTAGAGCAGCCAAGATTGCTGATATTCAAAGAAAACATAATTATACACGATAACGAGGCCCTGACGTTTCACCATTAACCGAATTTGTGGAAATTGTACGAAATGATCCAAAAAGTATTCAAAGAGAAATAAACCAATGTCAAAGAAATTAGAGTTCAAATCACTAAATCTAGATAACTCCGAAGCGCAAAAACTAGGCGTGAAATGAAAATCATTGGTCAAGCAATATTTCACGAAAATTCTTTTAACATGAAAAACATCGTAAGATGTTTTTTCTCGATAAATCTTATGAATTGAATAGTGGTGAATGTATGAAAGGGCTAGATTGTCAATGTTTTATAAATGAAAGTAAAATAAAATCTGATATACTTGTAGGTATGTGCTTATTACTCTTGCCAAACTCGAGATAAAATTTTACCAGCGCGCTGCTAAATATTTTCCACCTATTTTCTTTTGTTTTTTGTTATCCATTACTTACTTAGTCCACCGCTGGAAATAGGCCTCCCCTAATGAGCGCCATAGCAGCTGTCTTCAGCTCGACGCATCCAGCATCTGCCTGCAGTCTTTCACTGGTCGTCATCCCACTTGGCCAAAGGGCGTCCTATACACTGTTTGACGAGGCGCAGTCTCCACTCCAGTTAACTAAGTACTCACGTTTACCCTAGGGGTTATCGCTTCTTCGCGATGCCACTTCAACATGCTAATACTTTGAGCTGTGTCGATACCTTTGGTTCTCTGTCGTATGTATTCGTTGCGAATCCTATCCTTCAGAGAAACTCCGACCGAGCATAGCTCCTTTCATAGCTCGCTGAGCAACTTTGAACTGCGAAACTAACCCTACCCTTAGTGTCCACGTCTCAGCTCCGTAGGTCACAACGGGTAGGACGCACTGGTTGAAAACTTACGCGTTCAAACATTGCGGTATGGATGACGAGAAGACTCGACGTTTACCAAACGAAGCCCAGCGTCGTTTGGTAAACTACGTCGAGTCTTCTCATCTCTGTTCATAGCTGGATCGCAGAACCGAGTATAAGTAATATAATGTACATATAATAAGTCACTTTTTTTTACACAAACGTGCTTGTTTGTCGGTGCGTTCACCGATGTTGGCACGGAAATTGGTCTGAAGTGGTACACTAATGCAGTTCCGATTAAACTCGAGGTCTGAACTAGTTAGCTCTAACTGGACTAACGGCACGGATATCGGTGCCAGGCTGTTTTTTTATTTAATTTGAATCTTGTGTTCTATTCACTAAGGTTTTGATAGGTTTTTGTATATGTAAGCTTGCATATATATAATAACTAGCTGCGCCCTGAAAATCTATGTGTGAAATGGTTTATAAACCTTCCTCTTGAATCACTCTAACTATTAAAAAAACGCACTAAAATCCGTTACCTAGTTTTAAAGATCTAAGCATACATAGGGACAGACAAACAGCGGAAAGCGACTTTGTTTGATACTGTAGTGATGTTGGACAATATACACAGCATCATCTAGCCCCAAGATAAGCATCAGAGTTTATGTTATGGGTGATATACTTAATACAATAGATTACATAGATAGATATTTTTTATTATACAAAGATCCAGAACATCCGGAACAAATATCTGCAGATCGTACAAACAATTGTCCTGAGGCGGGAATCGAACCAGAACTTCCTGCGTCTCAGGCGGACATTCGTCCACCATGCCACGGAGGTTGTCATCGTATTTAGCTTGCATATTGTGTATGTAAGCAACAGCTTGGACCTCACGACACAGGCTTGGCCTAGCGTGAGATCAATCGGTAAAATCATAGTCCCTCAGTAATTACTTTTTCATCGGTTTCAGAGGCTTACCTATTTAATTATAACGTACAAGCGACCCGCCCCGGCTTTGTACGATATACAAGGTGTAACATGAGGGGTGGATCATCGGTGGATGAGGGGTGGGGGACGTCAGTACCTAGTTATCGATTTATAGATAGGTATACTGAGGTCCCCCACCCCCCATCCACCGATGATCCACCCCTCATGCTACACCCTGTATATACATAATTATAAACGTTCCTCCTGAATCATTCTATCTAAAACTGCATCAAATTCCGTTGCGTAGTTTTATAGATCTAAGCATACATAAAGACAGACAGACAGCGTGTTTTATACTATGTAGTGATTTCCTCAATATCTACGTATTTCCTAGTGTTACCACAGTCTCATATGACGACCAATGTGGCGTGGTGGGCGAAGGTCCGCCTGCGACGCAGGAGGTTGCGGGTTCGATTCCCGCCTCGGAACAATTGTGTGTACGATCTGCAATATTTGTTCCGGGTGTTCTGGTCGTTTTCTATGTATAATAAAAAATATCTATCTATGTAATGTATTGTATTATGTATATCAGTTATCTAGTACCCATAACATAAGCTCTGCTTACCATGGGGCTAGATAATGCTGTGTGAATTGTCCAGCATTATTTATTTATTTATTTATATGTGTCTACTTTGTTGTTTTGTAATACAATCGCAGCAAAATATCATGGAGGTGTCATTAGCAACTTCGTAAGCTAAGTACATACAACCTTCTTTTAATAGCCGAAGAGTAGACTTGCAAAGGGATATTATTGTCCATTGCATCTACAAAGTTGCACGGTAAACTAAACACAGCAATATCTATTGAGTCGATTTCATCCACCTGCAGTTAGCGATCTTTTCTCTGTTTCGCTTTGTACAGGCTTTTACTTGTTTGCTTTTTAGAGTTCAGTACGCGAAGGATGCCAACGGGGGGCTATTACAAAGCTTCTGTCTGTCTATCTGTCTTTTGTCAGAGGACGGATAGTGACCCTTTGATTAAAAAGGTTACTGGTTTACAGGTTACAGTGCTATGTGCAACATGCATGTGTTCAAACAAACGCACGACTTTGCTTTATATATTAGGATATATACATTGATAAAATGCAGAAACTTGAGTATATGAAGACCGATGTGGCGGGTCAAGGTCCGCCTGCGGCGCTGGAGGTTCGAATCCCGCCTTGGGACAGATATTTGAAATACCTGAAAATATTTTTTCCGGGTACGACGCCCTCCGACCTTGGGATGACGATCTACGAAAGACTGCAGGGAGATGCTGGATGTGTCAAGCTGAAGACAGGGTGCTATGGCGCACCCTGTCTTCAGCTTGATACATCGAGACACATCCAGACACTCATTAGGGGAGTCCTATGTCCAGCAGTGGACTAACATAGGCTGATGATGATGATTATGAAAAACATATCATATGAAACTTATAAAAAAACTTGCTGCAAGTTCTTTCTTTGCTACTTATATTATGTTACTTTATAGTGATTCTCAGATGTATCATATTTTTTCGGCACCAGAATGTTTTTGCGGGACATCCGATATTTTATTTGTGTGATGTTTTTGTTGTTGTTGTGCCGATGAATACGCTCGGATCAAATTACAAGTGAAATCCTAAAACAACAACCAACTTAGTGGGTAGGTAGGTTCAAGAGCAACATAACCCTACCTAACAACTTAGTTTTTTTTAAATAAATCTTCAGTGTAAATCAGATTATGGATAAGAGTGACAAATAATTTTTAAGACGTGGACACTCACGATGGGGCTAGTCCACCAGTTCAAGGTCGCTCAGCGAGCTATGGAAAGAGTTATGCTCGGAGTTTCTCTGAAGGATAAGATTCGTAACGCATACATCCGACAGAGAACCAAGGTTATCGACATAGCTCTAAGAATTAGCAAGCTGAAGCGGCAGTGCGGCCATATCTCGCGAAGAACCGTCGGGCGCTGGGGCAAACGTGTTCTTTAGTGGAGACCACGACTCGGTAAACGTAGTGTAGGACGCCCTCCGACCAGGTGGGATGACGACCTGCGAAAGACTGCAGGTAGATGCTGGATGCGGCATGCTGAAGACAGGTTACTATGGCGTTCATTGGGGAGGCCTATGTCCAGCAGTGGACTATCATAGGCTGATGATGATGAATCTTTTTAAGAATGAATGAACTTGAACTTGAACAAGGTTGAAATTAATAGGTATCACCGCACGCACCAGCTAGATTTTATTTCATCTACAGTTTCTGCAACGAGACCATTATCATAGTAAAGCGGTTGGTTACCAGAATTCGGCCCCTGAACCCATCTAAAAAGTTCAACCACCTCATCAATTCTTCGAAGCAACATAACCTCAAAACCGCGTGATACAAATCAAAACCACAAAGCAGTCCCAAAGTGTACTATAGGTAAGTCAGCAACAGCTGAGCCAAAATGAATGCAATGCAGCTATGAGACGTAGATTGACATTGTATAACCGCCCTGTCTGTGTGTTTGCCAGTTTTAATAGTGAGGGGATATGAAGAGTTCGAAAGCGTGGAAATGAAAGAGTTTAAAAAAAAAATACGAATAGACTGAATAGGGGATGCTGTCAAATTAAAGTGGTATAGACTTGACATCATCATCATCAGCTTATCCACCTAAGGGCACACGCAGCATTATCTAGCCCCATGGTAAGCAGAGCTTGTGTTATGGGTGCTAGATAACTGATATACTTAATACAATACATTACATAGATAGATATTTTTTATTATACATAGAAAACAACCAGAACACCCGGAACAAATATCAGCAGATCGTACACACAATTGTTCCGAGGCGGGAATCGAACCCGCAACCTCCTGCGTCGCAGGCGGACCTTCGCCCACCGCGCCACATCGGTCGTCAAATATGAAACTGATTCGAATGCTATTTCAGCATTGTTCGAATACAGTGTCTCAACATTGGACTGTCCTATTTATCGGACGATGAGCTTGGGATGCTGTTGGAGCTCTCGCGCCACCTGCGCATCAGTAAGGCTGTTTTAGTTAGTGCATATCTACTGGAAGTCTTTTAAGAAAAGGAACACATCAGTGTTCTACATAAGACTTCCAGTGTGCTAATGTGTTCCTTTACTTGTAGGACGAGTTGGTCTAAAACTAATTATTTAGACTAAGGTAGGTTTTAGAATCAACTTGCACACGGAGATTGGAGATTATTTCGTTGGATTTCTTAAAAAACCTATTTTTTGATATAATTTGTTTCTACATGTTTTTTATTGTTGATGTGATTGAAAAAATCCAAAGATACCTATTTAAAGATTACTTTATTTTTTTTATTTGGATTTCCCAAACCAAATCATTTTTTTTTCATACATAGCACAGTTCACCTACACAGACCATATAACGGGAATTATTCAATAATCAAAATTAATAAGAAATAAAATGTCGTATCAGGACAACCCTACCAGCTAAATCCGTCTCGTTGCGTGGATTGCAGACAGAGGTTTGTGCAAAGCGATTGCTGTATTGTTATCAACACAGATAGTGCCGGCTCGAACCAGACAATCTGTGCAGATAGCCGCACACGCGGCTTATAATGCTGGGGTTTATCGAGGTCTATGTTAATGGGTTTATCGTTATAATCAAATCAAAACATATTTATTTCAAAATTTATAGCACAGTTAAAACAGTCCATAAAAAGAGAATTATACAATTTATACATCAAATACACAGAGATAAAATTACAATTAATTTATGTAAACAATTGAATTATAATAAATCGTAATTAGTTGCTCAATTGACGACCGATGTGACGCGGTGGGACAATCCACACAGCATTATCTAGCTCCATGGTAAGCAGAGCTTGTGTTATGGGTACTAGATAACTGATATACATAATACAATACATTACATAGATATATATTTTTAATTATACATAGAAAACGACCAGAACACCCTGAACAAATATCTGCAAATATTTGTCTCGAAGCGGGAATCAAACCGCCAACCTCCTGTGTCGCAGTCATGTTTCTGTCGTTATTTTCCTAATACATAGAATATAAAAAAAATAGCACACACAAAAGACTGAAAGAAAGTACAGAAAAAAATATACAATAAAACACAAAATAAACTGACATAATAAAACAAGTGCTATGTATATATAACATAGCTTATCTAACTACTACGTAACAGCATACACGCCCACAAGATCGCTTCAAGTAATTGAAAGCTGCAATATTCCCCGGACATCCGCTACAAGATGCTAAACTTGTACCAAGCATCTGCCCAGATAGATATACCTAGTACAGTCAACTTCAAAATCAACAGATATTAGTATGGCGGTAAATCTCATCATCATCCCCACGCTGGGAATCGCAGTTCAGTTGTAAATTGTTCTGCAGGAGGCGCTGCTGCCCGCCCCCCGGTGGATATCCGTTCGCCTCTTATGACACTTGCGGTAAAATTGGGGTGTTATTTATTTCCCATGGGAACCAATTCATGGGATAAAACTACCTGTATGCAAAATTTCAGCCCGATCCTTTCAGTAATATTTACGTAAAAAAGGACCAAACATCCATCCATACATCGCTCCATCCATCTAAACATCCAAACTTTCGCATTCATAAAAGTGTGATTAGTGTGGTACATTTAATCACCTGGCTTATGCCGCCGAGCATTTGCATAGCCCTTTATACAAGATTATTTTACTGCTTTACTGTTCACTTAAATTTTTTTTCCACTAGTGGAAGAAGTGAAAAAGAAACCACTAGTATGTTCTTATCTCTATATGTATCTAATAAATGATTATTTGCTTATGTAAGTCTCAATATAATATGATTCGATACATGTCAATATTTAAGTAAAGCTATGCACAACAACAAATTACTTACATATAATTGTCGGTGCGAAACTGAGCGACATCTGGCCAAGCATTAACATCATTGAGATAATCATTTATGGAGTAGTACCCAAGCCACCTAAAATAAAATAAAATAAATATGCCGCCGACTGTACCCTCCAGCTTCCATGAATAATGCAATGGCTCGCGTCCGAGCTACCTTCCACTCCTCAATTGAAAGTCTATGTTTTTGATTTTCCCAAGGCTTTGGAACGCTTTCATTCTGAACGGTATTCAAACCTGTTCATTTCTAAAACGTTATTTTTTATGAGACGGCTAAAAAAAAACGATACTAAAATATAATGAGACGACCGAATTAGTGTGGCGGGCGAAGGTCTGTCTGCATCATAGGAGATTGTGGGTTCGATTCCCCCTTGCGACATATCTATACTAATATTATAAACAGGAAATGTTTGATTTTTTGTTTGTAATGGCTCCGAAACTACTGGACCGATTTGAAAAATTCTATCACCGTTGGGAAGCTACACTATCCGCGGTGAACATGGGCTATATTATATTTTCAAAAAAGTTAGGGATCCGTACTAAAATCGTGCGAAAGCCGGGAAGGTCCGCTAGATATGGATAAAGATATATTACTTCCTGAGATATTACTAAAACTAAATCTAAAACAGGGTGAGAGAACAAGGAATATTAATTAACTGTATCTACATATGTTTCTAAATATTCTATTCACATACTCTTTTAGGGCCTTGATGCTGTGTGGATTGTCCAGCATTATTTATTTCCTTGGCATTTTCTTTGCACTACACAATTCGTGATTATTTCGTAACCCTATTCCCCACCCGAAGCACAACCTAACTCAGGTACGAACCACAACCTCATGCATAATTCATTCTTCGTGTCCGAACCTTAACTTCTAGCCACAGCCTTCAATTCAAATGCCTTTGCTTTATTTTCTTTTTTAAATCCGAAGTTTTAGTATAGGTGTTGCTAACTCAGAGCCTTACGAGGATATTAACAATCATCATCATCAGTTAGTCCACTGCTGGACATAGGCCTCCCACAATGAGCGCCACAGCGCCCTGTCTTCAGCTTGACGCATTCAGCACAGGCCTGGTTTCGCGGAGGATATGGCACCATAGACCACATACACACAGTGAGGCAGATTATACAGAAGTCCGAAGAGTATAATCAGCCCCTGTGTCTGGCTTTTGTGGACTATGAGAAGGCCTTTGACTCTGTCGAGACCTGGGCTGTTCTGGAATCCTCACAGCGATGTCAAGTGGCCTATCGTTATATCGAGGAGCTGAGATGTATCTATAAAGCCGCCACCATGAGTGTCCAAGTACAGGGTCAGCTGTTTAAACCTGTCCAATTACTTTTCTATCATCATCATCATCAGCCTATATTAGTCCACTGCTGGACATAGGCCTCACCCAATGAGCGCCATAGCGCCCTGTCTTCAGCTTGACGCATCCAGCATCTACCTGCAGTCTTTCGCAGGTCGTCATCCCACCTGGTCGGAGGGCGTCCTACACTACGTTTACCGAGTCCTGGTCTTCACTCAAGAACACGTTTGCCCCAGCGGCCGTCGGTTCTTCGCGAGATATGGCCGGCCCACTGCCACTTCACCTTGCTAATTCTCAGAGCTATATCGATAACTTTGGTTCTCTGTCGGATGTATTCGTTGCGAATCCTATCCTTCAGAGAAACTCCGAGCATAGCTCTTTCCATAGCTCGCTGAGCGACCTTGAACTGGTGGACCAGCCCTATCGTGAGTGTCCACGTCTCAGCTCCGTAGGTCATAACGAGTAAGACGCACTGGTTGAAAACTTTCGTTTTCAAGCATTACTATTCTATGGTCTGAAATAAATAATAATTATTATTTGATACAAATACAACGTGACTTCTATAAATAAATACCTACAACCCTCACTGTACATGGTCCGACATGCCTTTATAATTTAATTTTACAATAAAACCCGCAACACGTGTAACAGAATTGCCTGCATAAAATAATGGGCCGTATATCCGTTCTGAATAAAATTGAGGAGTCTTGAATAAAAATCTTATTGGTTTCTCACGCATCCGAATCTTTTATACCTTTTCTGATGTCATCAGTGATCAATCAGCTAGGTCACTCCTAGGGTATCACTGCATAGTATAAAACAAAGGCGCTTCCCGCTGTCTCTCTGTCCCTATGTATGCTTAGATCTTTAAAACTACGCAACGGATTTTGATGGGGATTTTTAATAGATAGAGTGATTCAAGAGGAAGGTTTATAAATTAGTTGATACATAGATTTCCACGCGGGTGACCCCGCGGGGTGCAGCTAGTCATGATATGAAAAAGTTAATAAATAGAATAGGTACATCATCAGTCTGTTAATATCCACCGCTAAACATAAGCAAATATTATTTAATTCTATGTTAGTTATATATAGCAAATATTACTTAATTCTCTATATGTATATACAAACAGTGCAACCAAGTAATGATGAAATAATCACTTTCATCATTATTTGATAGCACTGTTTGTAATAATTTACATTAATTGTTAATAACTAACATAGAATTAAGTAATATTTGCTACTAACATGATATGGACCTAAATTTAATTTTAATTATGATTTGTCGTTGTCCGAAATAAATGATTTTTATTTTATTTATTTTTTCATAGGGCGACGATCTCTGCGGCGCGGTGGGCGAAGGTCCGCCTTCGACACAGGGGGTTGCGGTTTCGATTCCCGCCTCAGAACAATTGTGTGTACGATCTGCAGATATTTGTCGAGGGTGTTCTAGTCGTTATCTACCTCTATAATAAAAAAAGTTTATCCATGTAATATTGTATTAAGTATATCCGTCATCTAGTTTACCCATAACACAAGCTCTGCTTAGCTTGCTGTAAGATGTTGCTGTGTGGATTTTCCTACAGTATTTAGTATTTATTTATTTATAGGTCTCCCCCAAACGACGACGCCACGAATAACAGTCCTGAAGGTCTATTTTAATTATCTGAAATTGACAATTGCGTGCATCGTTTCGGAAAATTGCTAAATAGTCGTAAATAATACGTAGAGGTATGTAGGTACCTCGCACTGCATTGTAGTGCAGTGACCTAGCTGCTTTCCGGCGTTGCTTAAACGCACGGCGAATGAAAGAGCGCCAATAAAATAGTGGGTTCGATTCCCTTTGATTTATGGCTCGTAAACGAACAAAGAGGCATTGTGATTGGTTACAGTGTTGCTAATTGGTCCATGGGAAATCGCAAGGTTTTTGTGGGATTGGTAATAATACTAATACTTACCATACTACAATGGTTTGTTGTTTACCCACCTTGGCTTAACACTTTGACTGCGGTTTTTTTTCGACGACTGCGATCTTTTTTTTAACCTAAAAAATTCGTGCTGCCGCTCTACACAGCGGCTGTGTTGCGCCGCACATGCGTTTCGTTCGAAAAATATTACGGCTGTGCTGAATCACAAAGATCTGTATTTTCTCAGCCGCTGCGCTAGTGTGGATTTACGCATATTAGTCACTTGTAGAAAACACATACCGCGTGATTTCAGCAGTCAAAGTGTTAAACCCAATTGCGGCCTTCCCTTATTTTATTACCATCATTACTGGAATCGTCAAGTATCCACCGTTTCGACCATGTCACTTGACTGTAGTTTACATTTTTACAATTATATTACAAAAAAGTTAAACAGCTGTTGAACGCGTGTTTAATAAAAGCGATGAACGAATGATTTGCAATATGACCGAGCTGATTCAGATAGACGTTGTCTAGAAAGACACGCGCTAAACACGGTTTTGCGCGAGAGTTAAACTCTAGTTGAACCCTTGCCTAAATGTTTCGGTAATGTTTAGCTAAACACTTGTTAGACCAGTGTTATAAGTTTGTTTTTGTAGTACAGCTGTTAAAGACGGCTTACAACGGCATAAGATATCTGCTGATCGTACCAAAGTAGTCCTGGTCGGGAAGCGAACCCGCAATCTCCTGCTTCACAGCCCGCAGCGCCACATCTCAGTGCAGTCGACTGTATTATCCGATTGTTCCTAAGCCCCTATAATGTCCCCTTACACAGAATGCGCAGTAATAACTATGTAATCCCTTACCACTGGCATGGAAAACGATAAGTAGGCTTTACGAGAGGGATATTCGAATACCCATAGAATTACTTTATTTCATCTATACCTCCCTAATTTTCGGTAGAGTTGATTCTATACCGATACCTCCCTACCGACCCTGGGGTCAAAGTTTTCTCAATAAATTGTTTTCAGCGTGCCAAGGTCGTAAATTTTTTTTTTTTTTGCGAATTCGATGAATCTTAATATAAAGTTAAACATGGAATTAAAACCTTAGAAATGAGATCACATTATCCAGATTCCAGATCGCTATGACCTGCCAGTAATGAAGTCCTGATCATGTAGAAAGTCTCGCTTGAGACAGTTTCATCGGGATTTGAAAGATGTATTTTAAATATAGATTTTAAGACAGCTCTATAAATCATCATCATCATCATCAGCCTATAGCAGTCCACTGCTGGACATAGGCCTCCCCCAATGAGCGCCATAGCGCCCTGTCTTCAGCTTGCCGCATCCAGCATCTACCTGCAGTCTTTCGCAGGACATCATCCCACCTGGTCGGAGGGCGTCCTACACTACGTTTACCGAGTCGATAATCAATAGACAATAATCATCATTGCCCCAATTTCTATGTTCGGTATTGTTTACAGATTTTTTTCGTGGTAATCCTATAAAAGTTTGGTCATAAAGTATTTCTCTGTTGACATGATGTAAACATAGATTCGAAGCCGACAGTTACACTTAAGGGCCCATACAACCTCAACTTTGTGTGAAAAGGCTAGACATATGATTTTGCGTTCATAAGAGCGGGACAGGGCATTGCAACGCAAGTCCAAAAATCAAGTTTTAGCTTATTACCTATTAATTAGGACATTATTTGAAAAAACCGAAACATATAACATTTTTATTTATACTTAATTCTATTACCACGCTTATTGTCAAGATCTGAACTTCTGTATTTATTGAGAAATTTAGGTTTTAGTAAAAATTTAGAGGTAACTTTGCGATTTTTTTCTATCGAGAAAATTTTATGGAATTGTGTTTTCGAAACATATGATCGATAGATTAAGTCCTGAACTTTACCATATATCAATTTCAAAGTTAAATATTCAGTAGTTTAGACGATATGGACATCCGGCTGAGTTGAAAATTAGCAGTTTGAGGTAGTATACACTCTTAAAGTAAGAGCTCGCCGCAGTACCACGAAACTAGGTAATTTGGACGACAGGTGTACACAACGACAGGTGTTAGTATACGTGCCCTTGGATAGCTATAACTAAACTATAGAGGTATAGGGTGTTCCATGGATGGATGAAATGGGGTGTTTTGGGGTTCGCTGTAGGTATCGTATGATGTCTATGTACCTATATAAGCATGGGGTTTATTTGATATTGAGTTGTTTTAAGTAAGTAAAGTAAGGAAAAATTAGAAACAACAGATTAAACCAAGAGATTAATGGTATTTTTTCTTTTTAATTATTGTCTGAAATCATCAGCTTTTAGCGATTTTTTGGTTTTCCATTTTCAAGGAACATACATTTAATTTGAATTTATCTTTGAGTACTGAAAGCGCCTTTTTATAATAGTTGGCTCATCATCATCTATGATAGTTCACTGCTGGACATAGGCCTCTCCCAATGAGCGCCATAGCGCCCTGTCTTCACCTTGACGGATCCAGCATCTACCTGCATTCTTTCGCAGGTCGTCATCCCACCTGGTTGGAGGGCGTCCTACACTACGTTTACCGAGTCGTGGTCTCCAGTCAAGAACACGTTTGCCTCAGCGGCCGCCGGTTCTTCGCGAGATATGGCCGGCCCACTGCCACTTCAGCTTGCTAATTGTTGATAGTTGGATACACTCACTGTGGTGATACTAGTTTCATACAGAAGCATGCATAATAAAGTGTTAATAAGTGTCATACGAGTAATTAAAAAAGTAGGGTTACTTTTTAAATTATGACACTTAATGTGAAAATTATAATAATACTTAAAAGTTTTTACGTCATTTAGGTAAGGAAACCTAAATGTCTAAAAACTTTCGGTTTACCTATAGGAATAGAACCCGCAATCTCCATCACCATTCATCAAAGCAGGCAGGCTAGGTGACCTCAGCTTATATCCTGACCCAGCTCTTATTTCGCACTCCACTGGTTTTTATACGGCCTTGTCTTCTTGTGAGATAATGATAAATTTGCACGCATGGGATGGTCGTGTGGGCGAAGGTACAAGAATTTCTCGTATTACATTGTTCCCGCTGTTCCTATTGCGGGTAGGTAATATGGGAAGATCGCGCCTTGCCTTGCCCGGACTTTATCAAAGCGTAGATCTAGGGAGATGTCCAAAGAGGAGACGAGATTGGTATTTCATCTAAGGTGTATCCTCCAAAGCTGTGCCTTGCTGTGTAGTGTACTTGGTCCCACCAACCCCAAGATTATCACTTGGAGTTGGTGGGACCAAGTACACAGCAGCAAGGAAAACTCCAAGTGAGAAACTTGGGGTTGTTGAGACCAAGTATAGCAATAGCTTGGCTTTCACTAGCGAATAATCAAAACATGGGGCTATTATCGAAAACGTTAGGTGCTGGAGGCTTAAAAAGCCACCATACAAATAATGTAAAAAAACCTCTGTTATTTCCATTATTTAATTATATTTGTTTTAATATATTTTTTTACTAAAAACCTTGTGCTGACCGCGATTTCATTTCTTAAAAAGGACCCCGAGCGAAACGAATTGGTGAACCCTGATATAGAGGGTTGAAAAGGCCACCAGAGTAATTGCAATTGGTTCTCAGTGCAGCAATAATGACAACGTAGATTACAAATGTTACTTAAGACAAAAAAACTTGAAATATACTGCTGATTTCAAAATAAGAGACAATAATCTTGAGAATCCAATATTTCGGCACAGTTTCATGCGCCATGATCATATTTCATATTTATTTTATTACTTTATATCTTAGTATCTAGGTAATGTATAAGAAACACAATGGTACCCAAGCAGGGTGTGGCAATATGTACCTACTGTGAATGGAAGTTCATTTCATACATTTCATGTGATCATACATTATGTATATCATGATATTGGATAACTCAAAAATCAAATCATAGTAAATACCCCGTTTTAAATATAATAATAATAATAATCGTTTATTTTCAGATAACACAGATCCATAATCGGGTTAATTTATATCTAAGTCTTAGGTCTATGTTAGTTAGGTATAATAGAGGTAGGTGTAGTTATTTAGTTAGTACAGCAATGCAGTGTCTGTATAGCGGGCCATCAATCTTGTCCGCTATCATATGCAGAATGTTGTTGGTGCTCCCACGGACTCTGCTCAGCAGTGAGGCTGCCTTTTTCCTCGTGCAGGCGGCGAACTCGTCTGTGCGCACCTCGACGAACATGCCGGACGCGCTGCAGAACCGTGGCAGCCCCAGCAACATCCTGAACGCATTGTTGTATTGTACGCGAAGAGCATTAACGGATTTTTTTGTGTATGTAAACCACAGGCTACTCGTTTTAAATGACTTTCTTGTTAATAACCGTGATAGTTTCAAAAGTGTTATCTTGAGAACTCTTTTCATCTCTTTATCTCCTAAATTGTACCACAACCAGCCAAGACATTTTGTATCAATTTACTGGAGCAACGTCAGCTTTCCAACCAACAGTAGCTCTGGGAACACAGTATTAGGTTCTTATAATATGTGTTTCTATAGCTTTAGGTATTAGTACGACTATGGATTATTGAGATAGACCGCGGACGAGGAATTTTATTTGAATACCGAGCATATATAGAAAGTACTGAGAAAAACCCATTTTATAAGCACATTATATACTCTTAATTCCGGTGTCAGTAGTTTGCCAAGATGACCCACGAGAAGCAAGCTCCTCCCAACACCCCGGGTCAATATCGCAAGCGGTGAGGTGACGTTTGAACACATCCTTGTAGCGCAGATGCTGACCGCCGCCGTGTTGTCGATTACCCTCTGCCATCTCCGAATAAAAGACAGCTATTGTAAACGACGATCTTCCCTGCGGAGGACATGTCCGTCCACACCACCTAAGTTTCCGTTGCTTCAGAAGCGCTTCATGCCGTACATTCCGGACGCGAAACCTCAGAGCGAGTCATATCAAAGCTCATGCATGATAGAATGATAGAAAATCCGTGATTATTTAGGGTCGCTGTCATCGATGAGGAGGCCTGTATAATAATTATATATAGGTACTCTAATCGCAATTATTTTCAGTTAAAAGATTAGTCAAAAATTTCTTCTTTCACGTAGTTTCAAAGTGGTTAAAGCTTAAAAGACTGGTTTTCGCCAGTAAGTAGGTACTTATAGTTAAGAACAAAGACACTCGACTAGCTGTGAACTAGGGGCGGTCCATAATGTTTATGTAAGAGATTTTTAAACTTGATACTGTTGCAGAGTTCCCCACTTCATTATCGGTACCATTTAACGGGTATACAAAAAAAATAGAACCTACTTATAATTGCGTGACTTGAGATTAAAAGTATTTAGTATAATTGAGTGGTGACCTCGACTGGGCAAACTTAGGCCCTCCGGCTAACCTTTATAGGGTCACTTTGTTGTCCGTCTGTCCGTCTGTCAACCCTCTTTTCTCAAGAACGCGTGGTATCGAGATGAAATTAACATCGAAATACCCTCCTGGAGCCTTGATATACATCAAACTTATAAGTCAAAGCTATGGCGCTCATTGGGGGAGGCCTATTTCCAGCCGTGGACTATCATAGGCTGATGATGATGATGATGATAATGAGATGAGATCTTGTCAAAGCAGTCCAAAGTTAGAGTTTTTTATGCCCATTTTTTTCCAATCATACGCACACAAAACCTATACCTAGAGTACTTCTCGTTGACCTAGAATCATTAAATTTGATTCGAAGCAAGGTGCAAGTTCTTATGGTAAATAATAAATATTAAGGTAATTTACCTATATTATTATTATTTTCCAAAAGGCATGGATGTATAAAGCCCGTTGTGTTGCAAAACCCCGGTTTGTAGTGAACCGCGTTCAATTTATATCTTAGTTCTACCTACTGTGGTTTTGTTTTCAACTTTCTCCCGGGAACTTAAAGTCTAAAGTTGCTGGTCGAAGTTGCGAGTTACAAATTGTGTTAGCAACTTCGGAGTTCCTTTAGGATTTGTTGCTTGTGTTGTTAAATGGGGTATTTAGGTAGCATAATATTGGTATTTACGGTAATAAAGGTATAGGGTGCAACGTACATGTTAGTACTCATTATTTTTTTACCATGATATCGGGCATAAAGTGACCCGGTCCTTTGGAAGGCTTGCGTGGTGCCGAAACCAACAGCACAGAGGTCCTTTGAGAGTTAATCTAAAGGCGATGGCTACACATAAGCGGGTATCATCCTCAGGTGCACAATATGATACACCCAAAGATGGTATCCCCCAGATGTAGAGACTATTGCAAAGAAAAATAAAATAAATAAAACCAGGCTATTATGATGGATGGATGAACTGGGCTATAGGGGAGATTGCGGACGCCTGCCATAAACATATCTCATAACTGTTAAGAATGGCAGACAGTGGCTTGCCGAATGCTGGATGGGTTCCTTGAAAAGCCAGCGCGGCGTAAATACCGGAGAGGAACAACATCGGTGCAAACGACTGAGGGGTGTCGAGAGGTGCGGCCCCGATTTAACATCACGAGGACTGCCCGTGAGCAGGTTTCCTCGCTATTACGCCATTAGACACTTCCACCCCCGAGTCTACATCCTAAGATGCATCTCGCGCGACTCCACTCGGACCGGCCAATGAAGGCAAGCAAGAGGTTGGGATCAGGTTCTCTTGGGATGCCACTACGCAAGCGGAGACGAGAACCAGGAACTTGCCCGGGAGCACTCGGTACCCGTGGTGCTCGCCACAAGCTAGTCCCATCTTTTATTTTTTTAGCTTTTGGCTTAGGTTAAAAAATGATCGCAGTCGAAGTGTTAATATTATTGTTTTCGTTCTATTCGTGCTTTGTTGAAACTAGCTCTTGCTTTGTAAACTATTTCTAAAGATGTTTTTATTTTTTAAATGATAAAATTTAATATTGTTTATCAAACTCAACATCATTGCCCTACCAATTACTTTTTGTCTAAATATTTTATGATATATTTTTAAAAAGTACCTACCAAAGTACTTACCTAATGTTCTGTAAGGTGTTATTGGACATGCTAAAACCCTTCTTATCTTTTCAAGTTTATTAGTTTATTTTGGTTGATCAATTTATCTGTCCACTCTAGATGAGCTTATTTGATTGTTTTGTATGTTTTCCTTGTATTATATTTTTAAAGACAAAACAAAAAAATACGCTTGGAGCAAATACTGCGTAGATCTGAACATGTCTTTAGGTACCTCTCACAAACAAGGTTCAGATTTCAGATTTTAAAAATATTATTTCTTTAGGCTTACTAAATAAGCACTTAGACAAATCAAATTATGTTCATCGATATAAAAAAGAAAAATATTATAAATTATTATCAAATAAGAAATAAATAAATAATGCTGGACAATCCACACAACATCATCTAGCCCCAAGCTAAGCAGAACTTGTGTTATGGGTACTACCTACATAAATAACGACCAGGACAACCGGACAAAAATCTGCAGATTGAATCTGCCATGTTTATGACATTTGGGAAAGCTTTCGCGGCACCCAAGTGTGCATAAACATGGTTTCCTCCTTGCGCGACAGGCTACAGGCAGTGATTGATGCTGGAGGGGGCTACACAAAATACTAAATGATGATTATTGTTATTATTCTGATTCTGATTATTATTATTATTCTGATTATGATTATTATTCTGATTATTATTATTATGTATCCATAATGATTATTATTATAGCATAAAATGTGATTAGTGTGAAAAGAGTTAATAAGATTAATAAAAAAGTTGATTTATGTAATTGTTGTTTTTTTATCCCCATGCGTGAGTTCACTCACTTTGTCACTAATGAGGAGCTAGTTATACTACGTAAAATGCACATTTACGTACATTTTTATGACTATCAGTTATGTATACATAATTTTGGCCTTGCCGTGGATACATATTTATGATAATTTGTAGGAATTTTAGTAAAAGGCGTTTTTGTAAAATGGGACATTTTATACATGTCAATGAAAAACATCGTACAAATTGCTGTATACATTTTTCTGGCCCTTCATTATGGATACATAATTAAGGTCGTATTATGACGACTAGCAGGATTTTAAGTAAAAAAGCCTTTTTAATAACATATTTAAGACCAAATACTGAATAAATTTTTATGAGATTCTTTTTTGCATAGATTGTTAAGGCGTGGTCTTGACTACATTAATTTGTTATTCGATGGTATACAATTATTTGACTTAATAGTGTATACATTATTATGATAAACTGTATACCACGTTTTGACAAGTACCATGACTACATCAATTTGAAAAATTGTGGCATATACTTTAATTTGAAAGGTTCACGTATACATAAATATGAAATTTTGGGAGTGTATACATATTTGTGCAGCTGACTGTACATACAAATATCCCGAGGCGGGAATAGAACCCACATTCATCGTAGGCGGACCTTCGCCCACCGCACCATAGGAGGTCGTCGATAAGGCGAAGAGATGTTGTAAAAGTACAACAGCGCTAGGTTTATTTTGAAATAGTTCCATCCCATTTTGTTCCTGTTCAACCCGTTAAATTCCTAATTAATTCGTCAAACTATGATAGTTTTCATAGTAAAATAGGCCCGTAGTGAGTCAGCCTAGCACTTTCGCCGCCCATCTTCATAATATACAGAGAGCTTTGCGATGTTGTCCCACACTAAAAGGCATGTACGAAAACATGACCTCACGACATTTAGCGCCGAAAGCTGTGCTAAAAGCAGTCTATCACTTTACGTGTAGGTACAGTCAGCGTAATATTTATCTAACTAGATGTAGGATGATGTGGGCTGGCTATATCTCGCGA
Organism: Eupithecia dodoneata; assembly: GCA_947044415.1. NCBI lineage: Eukaryota > Metazoa > Arthropoda > Insecta > Lepidoptera > Geometridae > Eupithecia > Eupithecia dodoneata. The sequence goes on from OX345678.1 coordinate 5,587,118, forward strand.
AGAAAAAAAAGAATTGGGGGAGGCCTATGTCCAGCAGTGGCGTAACATAGGTTGATGATGATGATGTATGATGACGTCGTTATGTTGGGTCGATGACATTGAAACCTAACAAGCCACTGAATTAAATAAGTAGCCTATCAATACCTACTCTATAGAGTAAATTTTTAGTATAGCGTAACGAGTACATGTTCTGTAATAATGTTAGGAAATATCAAATAAAAATCTGAAATTTAATTCAAAACTTGTGGTAGGTATATATATTTTTTAAGCATCTTGAAATTGTAGGCGCGATTTTTTTACGTCACACGGCTGTGAATAACTGAAAAGTATGATGAACAGTCATTAGCAGCATCAATGTATTTGTTTAGGCACCTGCATAGCCAACTCATGACCACAAAGCAATATGGTGTCCCTTTGGAAACCATATTGCTGCGCCAGAATGAACAAGAATGCTGTCATTCTCGTCATATTAAATTATGCAAGAATGTGAACTTGAAATTGTAAATTGTAAATAATAAAAATATGTATTTTAATGGTTTACAAGCAATATGGAATCAAATTGAGACACCTTTCAAAAATCAGTATAATTCTTTATTTATGCGGCTGAGTGTACAAATCTTGCACTGCATACATTAGCATTTCCGAAGAGTCTTCTCTGTATAATGTCGTTACGTGCACTTTACTTTAACTTATGCGACGAGTGACGTCACAGAAATGTCTTTAACTTGTACTAGGCTATCTGCAAAAATATACGGTTCCTAAAGTACATACCATACTCACATTTCTGGTTCAGTCTGTGCATTGAGATGGAACTTTGTCAAAGTTCAACCGCGCTATTTTGAAATCATCATCAGCCTATATTAGTCCACTGCTGGACATAGGCCTCCCCCAATGAGCGCCATAACGCCCTGTTTTCAGCTTGCCGTATCCAGCACCTACCAACATTCCTTCGCAGGTCGTCATCCCACCTGGTCGGAGGGCGTCCCACACTAGATAGATAGTGGGACCACGAGAAAACGACCGTGTAAAATAAATATAGAACTATATCCCCATTAGCTACTTGATTAGTTTAACAACAAACCTTCCAACTGATAAATGAATCCCGTAGTTCACGTGGTACCCTTTTTGCCGTCAGTAGCAGGCCGCCCAAGGCACAACTGAGATCGGTGGCGCGTGGGCGGCGCGGGGTGGGCGTAGTTACAAACCTTTTTTTTTTGCAAAATACACATAAAATGGTATAACTATCTCTGACGCAAACTACATATTTGATTACCTCTGTGACGTGGTGGGCAACTGTCTGCCTGCATTACAGGAGGTTGCGGGTTTGATGCCCGTCTTGCGACAAATGTTTGTAAGATCTGTAGATATTTGTTCTGGTCGTTTTCTATGTATAATAAATAATATCAAACAAATATCCGAAACAAATACAGATCGTACAAAAATTTGTCCCAGGGCGGGAATTGAAACCGCAACCTCGTGTATCGCAGGCGCGGACCTTCGCCCACCGCGCCACAGATGTCGTCAAAAATATCAATTGGAAGCGTATCCTATCCAATCCGCTAGCTGTATAGCAATTCTGATGCGCTACGTGCGTCAGATACTCAATAGACCTTATATCTAGCTCTATTTTATTAGATAGAAACGCAAACATATATTCGCGCGACCGATCTCAGAAGATATCATGTAACTCCATAGATGAGATGCTAATGCTTGGCAAGATCTCGCTCAGTTCCGCCAACAATTGCATGTAAGAATTCAATGTTGTGCTTCATCATCATTATGCGGCCTATGTTAGTCCACTGTATGTTAGTCCCATGCTGGACATAGGCCTACCCTAATGAGCATCATAGCGTCCTGTCATCAGCTTGACGCATACCGCATCTGCCCGCAGTCCTTCGCAGGTCGTCATTCTACTTGTATCTATGAAAATTACGATTATGACAACCGTGGACATATTTTCTCAAACTATTCATTCTTTAATCGCTTGTGATAAGGAGCAAACATAGGAATCATATTATTTTTCTAACAGCTAATTTAGTCTATGGTTAGCCATCACCATTGTAAGGCGGTAGAGTCTATGAAAAAGAGAAGTTTCTTAGGAATGGAGGGCGCGCATGTGCCAATGTACTACTTTTGTTGCGTTAATATGTTAGTTCACCGTTTCGCCACGAGACTTCTCTTTTTGCACAGACTCTACTATGGTTTTTGTTTTAAAAATAGTGGAATTATGCCCCAGTCAGTTAATCAACCTACGTTATAGCCTTTTTGCTGTCAGTCGCAGCCCAAGGCGCATCTTTGATCGGCGCGTGGGCCGTGTAGGGCGGGTGTAATTACGCCCTTTCAACCTTGCTAGTGCTTTGTTGTGGTATTTATATAGAGGCGTTTAACATTTTTGATTAGATCATTATCATCGGTGTAAATGGTACCTGTCGTGTTTGTTCAAAAATGTTTAACGTTAAATTAATTCCTTATTTTTGATAGTAGTATCACTCCATGGTATAAAACAAAGTCGTTACCCGGTGTCCCTCTGTCCCTATGTATGCTTCGATCTTTAAAATTACGCAACGGATTTGGAAATGGAATGCGGTTTTTTTAATATAAATAGGAAGGTTTATGATCCATTTGACACGTATATTTCCACGTGGGCGAAGCCGTGGGGAAGCATAATGTGTGTGAATCACTGCGTAGTGCGTAGCAGCGAGGGCTAGTCCTTTGCAGCTAGTCTACTGGCTGTTTAGGTAAAAAAAAATATCAATATCAGTGCCCATAATGCACATATACATGTTGTGCTGACGCCACGGCAGCGCTTGCCCTTCCGGCTTACACTGTAGAGGAAAGGCATAGATTTTTTTGATCCTTATAAAAGCTTTTGTCCCTAACCCCGCTCTATACTTGTCGCATTAAAAGAACCAGGAGCCTCAGCATGACCAAGCAGCATTTTGCTATAGCATATTTTATTGCTAGCAATCTAAATGCCATTTTATTTTAAGGCATTTTTCAAAAGGTAAGGCTTTCGAACTTAAGTAACAAAGTAAATGTATTAATTTCGTATTCCCAAAATCAAAAGAAATGCAAGAGGGAGATTTCGTGAATCAATATTCAGACGGCGTGGCGGCGGCAAAAAGCATCGCTTGGGATAATCCGATCAAAATGATTTAGTTAGTATGTTTAGGAGCGGGCTAGGAGGCAGAGAAAACTGTTTAGGTATAAACACACATTTTGTTTATTTATTTATTTATGTTATATTTCTTGCATGATAAACCATACACAAAACTTATTCTAGAAAATTTGTTCGATACATCGACCACGGAGGTATATTAGCAGCATCAGCAGTTTGGCCTAAGTACCCTGTGCCGCAAGCGCGGCCCGGTCGCCTACGGGGGTCAGTGCATCACTAGCAGCCATTCAAACCGCACTCATTAGTCGTAGTTTATAAAATATAGCTATTGTTCCTATACTCGACTATTATTACATCAGCATCCTGGGAAGAGCTAGCCGCGATTCCTTCAAAATTAATAAAATAATAATCAATAATCAATACAAAGGCGAACTTAGCCCTTCCAGCAAACCTTATTGGGAGAAAGAGACAAAGTGAAGAGAGAAGTGGGTACTTTTGTGTCAACATAAAAGTTTGTGCGTAGGTGATTCTTGAAGTAACTACCTCTCTATATTTCTGGCGTAATCATAATGTGATAGAACCATTTCGAACTCACACAACCATGGTTGGACATTTAAGTACTATATACAGTTAATATAAGTGAATATTAGTTCCTACTTTTTTGTTTGATATTTTAAAACGAAAATAAATATTTTTTATTATATTTTATACAAAGCTCTGTATTATTTCAATAACGTACATATTGAACCAGACATGTAAAGTAACATATTTACTCGGCTACCCAAAATTCTGGACAAGACTTTAACATGCATCTTAATTCAATCTCTAGCTAGCAGCGCACAGAGAAAAATCGTCAAGATCGCCTTTCACTAAGGGACTTGGAGGACTTTGAATATGTTCATTGACATTCATTTTATTTAAGACTATTCTGAATTTTATTATTATATTAATCCATTATTTTTATTTTTTATTTGTAACTTAAAAATAGTAATTTTAATATTGTTTTAATTGTAAAATAAACATTTGCATGCCTATGTAAGGTAGAATATAACTGCACATATGATAAATTTAAGACCTACATTGTAACATATATTCTGGCAAATAAATATCTTTATATAGACGACCGATGTGGCGCGGTGGGCGAAGGTCCGCCTGCGACGCAGGAGGTTGCGGGTGCGATTCCCGCCTCGGAACAAATTTGTGTACAATATCTGCAGATATTTGTTTCGGGTGTTCTGGTCGTTTTCTATGTATAATAAAAATATATATCTATCATATCAGTTATCTAGTACCTATAACACAAGCTCTGCTTACCATGGGGCTAGATAATGCTGTGTGAATTTTCCAGCATTATATATTATTATTTATTTATTTTATCTTTCTCTTATCTAATACAAACTGGGTAGGTAGACCAATCGGCCCACTCACTGGCCGATTGGTCTACGCCCCGTTGGTTTCCCCTAATCCGCCTTCTTGGCAGTTCCAAGAAAAACGACGGATTAAATAAAAATACACTCGTTTTATCCGCATCAAGTTTATCATGTCTTTATTCCGTGATTGATGATAATGATGATAATTCAAAGGACTCATGATGACGCGTACATTTTACGCTTTTCTTACTTACCTTTTCTTAATAAAGTTTGATGTTTTCTTTTACACTTGCTTCTTGCCGCCGCTTCGCATGCCTTTTGATACGAATACCCAAAAAAAGGAAAATGCTTCAGGCTTCAGGTGTGTATATGAGTTTCTTTTTTCCACAATAAATTGAAATGCCTAACCAATTATGATTGTATGGGATATCGTTGCAATTCTTATACATCATCACGAGTGACATACAGGCTATTATAGTATCAATACTTATAATTATGTGTTCAGATCGCGTAAGTATAAAAATATTTAGTGAGATTATCGGTTGTCCTAACGTAAATACCAACGTGTGTACAGACCGTACCCTTGTTGCTTTGGCAATAAACTTGATTTGCGAACGGTACATTGAGTTTCAATGCTGAGAAAGAGCATTATGAAGCCACATTTTCATTCGCTTTGGAAAACTTGAAAACTGTCCGGAGTTGATTTAACCTATAAGGAGTCTACTATTATTTGGAAAATCTAGATGGATTCTAGACGTTCTTAGAAAAATTCAAAGCATTTCTATTCATTTTCATTCATGCTTCTTGCCATTACTGTGTGGTAAGGTTAAAGTTGTAATACTAAAAATAAAATAAATCAGAAAGTTCTAATGCTAAAATTATGTTAAAAATATGTAAGAAAAAAACGAAAAGCTTGCACGCAAGGAGGGTTTTATCATTCAAGGTATATTACTTATATACATACTTAGTTGTATTCCACATAATTATTGCAGTTCGTGAGTCAGGCTAGTGACCATAAATAAATAAAAATAAATAAATAAATAAAAATACTTCTTACAGCTGTAGCCCTTTAGGTTTTCCTTTCCTTTTCTTTTATTATAAGTAATATGTGGTATGTAGTAAATCCTAAAATAATAATATGCATGATTAATACATTTTTTTTAATTAATATTAGTATTATTATTGTTTTAAAATTGTACCTACTTTCAACTACTTTGTGATATGGAATAAAGCTATTTTTTTTTGTATCTATTGTTCAAAAAACGACTTTAAATCTAAAAATCACAAATCTAATCATAAAAACAAAAAAAAAAACACAGAACATAAATAAATTCTAAAGCCCTATAAGCAAGCAGGGGGGCTATTCTGCTAGGCTTATCGCTTCACTATGACAAGGGTGTCGTCATTCATTATAGACATTTTGGTATTCTACTTTATATGAGACAAACTATGTACAGACGAGTCGGGGTGAAGATCTCCTGTATTAAATAAATAAATAATGTTAGTAAATCCGCACAGCATCATCTAACCCCAAGTTAAGCAGAGCTTGTCTTATGGGTACTAGATGACTGATATACATAATACAATGCATTACATAGATAGATATTTTTATTTTACATAGAAAGTACTCAGAACGCCCTGGACAAATATTTGCACATCGTAGAAATTTTTGTCCCAAGGCGGGAATCGATCCCGCAACCGGCTGCGTCGCAGGCGGACCTTCGCCCACCGCGCCAAATCGGTCGACAAAATAATAATAAAAAGCACGCGTGTATACACACGCACTATCTTCTATAAGTTTATCTACGAGCTTCTTTGATCTAAAGATTCAAGGAGGCAAAACTGTAGCTGAATTTGTCATATTACAGCGATTTAGCAGAATATGATTTATTTCATTTTATTTATGCTAAAGTGGGCCGGCCATATCTCGCGAAGAACCGACGACCGCTGGGGCAAACGTGTTCTTGAGTGGAGACCACGTTTCGGTAAACGTAGACGCCCTCCAACCAGGTGGGATGACGACCTGCGAAAGACTGCAGGTAGATGCTGGATGCGTCAAGCTGAAGACAGGGCGCTATGTAGCTCATTGGGGGAGGCCTATGCCACAGTGGACTATCACAGGCTGATGCTGATGATGATAGCCCCTATTGCACTGGTCCAGGCTTCATAACAGGTAATAAATTAATTATTGACGTAGTCGATGGCGTTATAATTCAATGAGTCGTGAGTGCCTTTGACGAGCTTTGACGAGCGTGAACGTAGGGTTCAGCCTAATTGATTATGTGGGAGTAAACTAACCAACGTTGGTTACGGATGGCATGGCACATAGTTGCATCCCATCTAAATAATTCAGTTAGGTTGGTATCCTTTATAAATCCGTGTTTTTTGTTATTATTTTTATATTAGCCCGGAGTGTCCCACTGCAGAGCAAAGCCTCCCTTCCCTTCTTCCACTCATCTCGGTCCTCAGCAAGGAGAACCCACTCTTTTTGTTAAGTTTTTTTAAATTATATCATTATGTAGTCTCAAACAGAAACACTTTATCCATACCTCACAAAACAGAAAACAATACAGAAATAAACAATAGAATACAGGAAGTATAAAGGGCGGCCTTATCGCTGAGAGCGATCTCTTCCAGGATTTTCTAATATTTAATTTAATCAGATTTTACTGTGACATTTTAATTATGTTTGCATGTTGAATGGATTGTAAATCAGATATAAATGAGTTAATTAATTGTAACAAAATAAAACTTGTAAGAATTAACGTAAAGTATATCTTTATTAAATAAATAAATAATGCTGGACAAATTCACACAGCATTATCTAGCCCCATGGTAAGCAGAGCTTGTGTTATGGGTAGGTACTAGATAGATATACATAATACAATACATTACATAGATAGATATTTTTTATTATATGTACATAGAAAACGACCAGAACACCCGGAACAAATATCTGCAGATCGTACACACAATTGTTCCGAGGCGGGAATCGAACCCGCAACCTCCTGCGTCGCAGGCGGACCATCGCCCACATCGGTCTTATAATATTGATTGGATGGTAGAAAATTATAAAAGAACTTTGTCTATGATTATTTACACGTATAATTACTAAACAAATTCTTATTTTTGTTTCAGAATTTAAAAAGGCATAGAACTGTTTACTTGAAGGAGAAGTAAAATCAAAGTCTCGAAGCAATTAAGGTAAGAAAATAAGTATAAGGAATCGAGAAATGAATGTACCAATATATTAACAGGTCTTCCACTTGAAGCCAATGCTGCACCAAATGCAGCCAGCCAACAAAACCCAAGGACCAAGGGGCCGTCACCCATCGAGTTGACGCCGGGGGGTAATGAGGCCAAGCCTCGAGGCCCCTCTCTGTGCCCCCACCAGGGCCGGAAAGAAATTTATTGATTGCGAAAGCCTGTACTGCTGGAACTGACCGGTGTTATTTATTTATTTAAGAAGATAGGAGTTTACACTATAAACCAAAGCACTCACTATCTTATGAGCTATAATAAATTCATCATCATCATTAGCCTATATTAGTCCACTGCTGGACATAGGCCTCCCCCAATGAGCGCCATAGCGCCCTGTCTTCGGCTTGACGCATCCAGCATCTACCTGCAGTCTTTCACAGGTCGTCATCCCACCTGGTCGGAGGGCGTCCTACACTACGTTTACCGAGTCGTGGTCTCCACTCAAGAACACGTTTGCCCCAGCAGCCGTCGGTTCTTCGCGAGATATGGCCGGCCCACTGCCACTTCAGCTTGCTAATTCTCAGAGCTATGTCGATAACTTTGGTTCTCTGTCGGATGTATTCGTTGCGAATCCTATCCTTCAGAGACACTCCGAGCATAGCTCTTTCCATAGCTCGCTGAGCGACTTTGAACTGGTGGACTAGCCCTATCGTGAGTGTCCACGTCTCAGCTCCGTAGGTCATAACGGGTAGGACGCACTGGTTGAAAACTTTCGTTTTCAAGCATTGCGGTATGGATGAAGAGAGTAATAAATTGCTCAAACTTAAATATACTAACAGATTTTTTATAATAACATTGAGCTTGTCGTGAAATATATCTACATGCTGGAACTCGTGCACGAACTCATTCAGAAGTTGGAGTGCGCGAACCGTTGGTGCGTTGTTTCCATGCTTTGTTATAGGGCGTAATGTACTCTAGAAGCTTTTCATCATCATCATCATCATGATGACCAACATATCTAATAGTCCACTGCTGGACATAGGCCTCCCCTAATGAGCGCTGTAGCGCCCTGTCTTCAGCTTGCCGTATCCAGCATCTGCCTTCAGTCACAGTATACGTCTATATGTGTACTGTGCTGCAGTCTTTCGTCTATCCCACCTGGCCGGAGATGCTGGATGCGTCAAACTGAAGAGAGCAGCTACAGCGCTCATTGGAAGAGGCCTATGTCTAGCAGTAGACTAACATAGACTGATGATGATAACAATAGCTCTTGCAAATAACGGTCATACAGGTCACGGGAAACAAAATCTCTACAACATGGCCCGGTAAAAATCGAGCATATTCCAAAATTACCTGAATATCTGGAAAGTCTTTGATGCTGATGAAATTAGGGCAGTAACAAGTAGCCCCGTAACTTCCGGCCACCGGAAATGACCGGCGAACAGAAAGGTGCGTGTAATTCTGCCACCTTGCAGCATCAAGATTAGTGAATGAACAAATTTTATTTGTTACTAGCTACGCCCCACGGCTTACCGGCGTGGAAATTCGCAAGTTTCTAAAACGGTTTAAGAGCGTTTATTCCTAAAATGCGTGGAAACAGTACTTTTCAAACCCGTTTATATCATGAACCACTTATCTTATAGTATATGTTATTTACTAATAATTTTAGGAAATTTTAGTGTCCAAATAGTTTGACTATAAAATATTTCGATTAATATAGTATGTACGCGTTCTATCAAGATAACTTGTGAGAGGTTTTCATAATTTCCCTTTCAGCATCAGTTTCGAAGCTCAAAATAATAGAAAATACTGACATATCTAATTAAGAAAAAAATATAACCTACTGATGAGATCCTTGGCTAAAAAGTAAATTAGATAAATGTTTGGTTTTGGTATCCTACTATGAGAAATTAAAATTCAAAAAATGTGAAATATTCGTAATATTTCACATTTGTTTTTACCGATATACCTTATTTAATTTAATATAATAATAGCCTACCAATAAAGTGGAGCATCTTTTTTAAAATCATACATTTAAAATTTTTATGATTTTGTTGCTATTATTTTTCTATATTTAGGTAAATAATCTAAGTATAATAATAAAGATGAATCAAATCGGCAAAGCCGTTCTCATGTTATAGGATATTTTTTTACAATAGGTAAGACTTACACAGAACATAATAAACTTTTAAACTAAGTGAAAACATGTAAGTGTGTAAGGCCAGTAACAAAATGGCGTTGCCTCAGCATGAGTTGGATGACTAGCAAGTTAGCAACCAACGCTGGTCTTCCTTCAAAGCAACTTGTTGGCTTAGGCTTCTGGTTTAACTCAAGAGCAAAGCGAGGGAGTTACATAAAATATTTACTAAGGATATCCGTATCCTGAGATTTTCTTCGAAATCTGAACTAACCTCTGTTCAGACGGTGGAATAAAAACAATAGATTCTGCCCGTGGCTTCGCAAGCATTGTTTATATCATCGTCATCATCAACCTATAGTAGACATAGGCTTCCCCAAATGAGCGCCATAGCGTCCTGTCTTCAGCTTGCCGCATCGAGCATCTACCTGCAGTATTTCGCAGGTCATCATCCCACCTGGCCGGAAGGCGTCCAATATCAAAATTAAATCTAATCAATATAATCTAAGGCCCGTTTTATAAAAGCTTGCTTAATCATCAATCTATGCATGAGTAATACTTATGCAATACAAAATTGTTACTCGAACATCTATGACTGAGCAAACTTACTCATCAACTCGTAATACGAGCCTTAAACTTACTAAAGGCTAACAGTTCAAATAAGGTCGCATTAGGTCCGCTCTATTGGTCTAACACTAGGTCTATTGTATTTGATAACCTACCTGTACCTACATGTACAAGAAATGCGGGCTCTGTGCCAACATAAGATCTAGACTAAAGCTCTAGACTAGACGATCTAAGAGTAGAAATAAGATACGTACGGATCTTTACCTGAACTTTCCTGTTCATGGATGGCTACAAGAAGGTTTATATATTACGCTACGAGACGTTACGTTAGATATTCGTCGCATTTTTTACAATGTGTTATCGTTTCTACATATAATTTATAAAGTTTTGAGGGAAAACTTGTAATTAGCCCTAGCATAGCATGCAGCCTAAATAAGAAGACAATATAATAGTAAAAACATAAAATGTCTTTACTTGAAACATACTTAAGGTGCTAATAACAAAATATGAAGCGATGCGACCTGCAGAAGTAAAATACTGTGTCGCAGATCGCAACGCCCACCTCCGGGATTAGAGTTCTATGAGTTTCAACAAAGTGTAGGTACATAACTGAAGTATTACATACAAGTTAATTATTTTTTTTGTTGCAAACTACTCGTAGTAAGACTCATCAGACCACTGGATCTGTAAGTACGCTAGTTTGCGGTTACTCTTAAAATCAATAAAAAACTGTTGCTATAAATGCAACATCATTTTTGACTTCATACAAGGAATATAACTAGTAATTGGTCCAGCATTATTTATTTATTTATTTAATTGGTATTATTACTTTCAATAATCACACACACACACCATACATACATTGTAAACAACAAGTTAACATTAGATTTGTACCTATAAAGTTTATAATAACTTGTTCATAAAATAACGATATATGCAATCTAGTACCCATTACACAAGCGCTGCTTAGCTTGGGGCTAGATGCTGCGTGAATTGTCCAGCATTATAAACAATCTAACTTTCCATAACCACCTTGTCATTCCTCTACCAACCCATTCAACCTTAAGTTTACAGGGTAGCTGCATTGTACACAGGTATTGTAGCGCCTTTACGCTTGAATACCCTCAAGAGATCACGGGAATCAATGCACTGAATACATCATCATCATCATCATCAAACTATGTTAGTCCACAGCTGGACATAGGCCTCCCCCAATGAGCGCCATAGCGCCCTGTCTTCAGCTTGACGCATCCAGCATCTACCTGCAGTCTTTCGCAGGTCGTCATTCCACCTGGCCGGAGGGCATTGAATACGATGGCGTGCAAATAATCACACTTTCATCACTACATAGCATAAAACAAAGTCGCTTCCCGCTGTCTATCTGTCCCTGTCAGGGCGTCCCACGGATATGCCACATGGAGGAAAAGTACCTTGAATATTGTAGATGGAACATTTTACTGAAAGAAGACATTAATTGAATTTAAAAAAAAATTTAAACTGCATTCATAGATATTTAAATAATTACATGGTTGAACCGGGAATCGAACCCGTTACACGAGAAAAATAATTATTCTGTAGCTTTATCATACCGATCGAAAGGCTTCATCATAGAATTATTTTTTGCTTAATAACATAGTGTCAGAAATAAAAGGAAGACTAGGAATTTTAACATTTTTAATACAAAATCGATCAATGAAAATCGATACTTCTCAAGTGGGTTACCAGTTGTATGTCTTTACGGCAATGCCAGCTTTTCTGAACTAAATTTCACATCAAATGTTAAAATTCATAGATAATTTCCCTCCATGTGGCATAGCCGTGGGACACCCTGTATATGCTTAGATCTTTAAAAGTACGCAACGGATTTTGGTTAATTTTTTTTTAATAGATAGAGTGATTCAAGGGGAAGGTTTATAAACCATTTGAAACATAAATTTCTACGAGGGCGAAGCCGCGGGGCGCAGTTACTTAAAATATAAATGTGAAAATTTGGATGGATAGATTATGTAGCTTCTTCTAAACTACTCAACAGATCGGACTGAAATTTTTCATGGATTTAAAGATAGAACTGGATTAAATTATATCTTATTACATAGTATAATAAATGAAGTGGCTTCGTTTGTCTGTTCGCTTAGATCTTTAAATACTCAACAGATTTTTATGCAGTTTTGAGCAATAGATAGATATTGATAATAGATAGTGTTCAAGAGGAAGTTTTTTATTGACGACCGATGTGGCGCGGTGGGCGAAGGTCCGCCTGCAACGCAGGAGGTTGCGGGTTCGATTCCCGCCTCGGAACAAATGTGTGTACGATCTGCAGATATTTGTTTCGGGTGTTCTGGTCGTTTTCTATGTATAATAAAAAATATCTATCTATGTAATGTATTGTATTATGTATATCAGTTATCTAGTACCCATAACACAAACTCTGCTTACCATGGGGCTAGATAATGCTGTGTGAATTGTTGTCCAGCATTATTTATTATTATTATTTTATTTTATTTATTAATTACTCCACACTACCCTACATTAATAGCTACATTGCACCCGTGCGAAGCCGAGGCGGGTCGTTAGAGAATGATAAAAAAATCTCTCTAAGTGGCGGGCAGAAAGTAATTACTTATCCACTCCATAATGAAAATACACACCTCAGTTCTCAGCTTATCAGGCTTTTCAACAAATCCGTGATGATAGAAACCTTTTCAGACCTGTCCCTGAGCATGTTCTATTAACTCGGGTTCTGTACAAAGGGTTCCGCGCTCTTCATAACGCTTTTTAATCAGGTTCAAGGTTTGGGTTAAATTGGCCGTTGGCTTTTAATCGCCGGGTTAAATACGTTAGGGGTTTTACTAAGACCCTGACAGTGATTCTACTTAGTCTCGGTTTGGAAAGTAGCTCTAACTATACTCGAGTCATTCTGAAGAAACAATGATCGCAAACAAGTCTCGAAAATTCGAAACGTAATTGTCAGCATAACTCCCAACGTTTCTACTTTTTTGATTTTTGTTTCTGCTTGGCCTTGTCCCCATAACACACCAAGGTTATCCACGCATTACGAGACACCCTGTTTATTCAAAGATGATAATTACATAGAATTCTCGCGAAGAACCGACGGCCGCTGGGGCAAACGTATTCTTGAGTGGAGACCATGACTCGGTAAACGTATTGTAGGATGCCCTCCGACCAGGTGGGATGATGACCTGCGAAAGACTGCAGGTAGATGCTGGATGCGACAAGACAGGGCGCTATGGCGCTCATTGGGGGAGGCCTATGTCTGACTGCTATAGGCTGATGATGATGATGATGAATTAAAATAGCTTTTATAATATATTTCGTGAAAGAAACACGAAGAGGCATAAAAACAAACACAATTAAAGTAATTTCGCTAACAAAAGGCCATGTCATTTGTAAATAGCCCCTACCAAGAAGTGTCGAGTCGAGGCTTCTGAAGGTTCTCTATAAGAAATACTGTGAGGGTAAAAATCATTTGTGTGTTGTTAGAGTTGTATGGATTACAGGTGACATAATTATCACATGAACATAGTAGATAAAAACGGCGAGAAAAACGTGTGTCAAAAATGGCCATTATGGTACATTTCGCGCGCTACCTGGGACTGAATCTTGTCAAAGTAAATATTTTATGTCACATTTCTGGTACAGTCCACGTGATATTGGATGGAACCTTGTAAAAATAAAAATATGGCCGCTCTTGTATGTCGCTTTGAAATGTATGATTCTGAGGCGCAATTGGTTGGTGTGCGCGTTCCACTGTACTCAGTGAAAGGTTGCGGGTTCTAGTCCCGTCTGAGTCTTCTGATACAATACTCCCGTTTTATTGTCGAAGCGTATACATTGTCGTTTAAAATATACATATATTTTGTGTAGCTTAGTTGTGGGTCCGAGTTTATGTTTATTTCTAGTATTTAAATTATGTATATCGCTTTTTTTTAATTAATTTCTATGACGTCATATTTTTTGCCATCGCTAAGTCACGAAACGTTTTCAAAGAATCCCACAGAACTCCAAATACCTAATGACCTGTTATAAAAAGAAAAATATTCTTTGTAACAATGTAACAAGGAAAATTAAATAATCCGATTCGAGATAATCCGGGGGATGAAATCTTTTCATCCCTCACTTTTCACGTAAATTACGTGAAAGGGCACAGAAATATATATAAAAGGTTTGTCTACCTAGGTCGTAATGAAGCAGGTCTTATCAAAAGGGAAGAACCTACAAGGTAATAGAATTTTATTTGAAACCAGCCAGCGGTGCCCGCGGCGTCGTCTGTGTACAATATATTTATTTGTTTGGCACACAAAACAGAACAAAATCAGCAAAAATAGGATATGTGCCATTATAGCGAAAGTGACTCATAATGCCTACCGTTGAAATCGACCTTTTGTACACTACCAGTAAAATGCAAGACAGGACATAACGACGTACATACTTTTGTACACTACCAGTAAAATGCAAGACAGGACATAACGACGTACATACTTTTGTACACTACCAGTAAAATGCAAGACAGGACATAACGACGTACATACTTTTGTCAGTATTTACTCGTTATATTTCCGTTATTTTGTGTTAAAGGCATACCCACGTAATTTAAGTGACATAGGTTACTAAATTCTACTGAGTAGTTAAACGAAGTAACTCGAGGAACAAACGTTTTTCCCGCGCAAAGTGGAACCCTAAGCAAATAGAGCAGATAGTCAACAAAAATGCCTACGAGAGATAAAAAGGTAGAACTAAAGTAGACTACACACTAAGATGAATAGATAAAAATAAATAAATAATGCTGGACAATTCACACAGCATTATCTAGCCCCATGGTAAGCAGAGCTTGTGTTATGGGTACTAGATAACTGATATACATAATACAATACATTACATATATAGATATTTTTTATTATACATAGAAAACGACCAGAACACCCGGAACAAATATCTGCAGATCGTACACACAATTGTTCCGAGGCGGGAATCGAACCCGCAACCTACTGCGTCGCAGGCGGACCTTCGCCCACCGCGCCACATCGGTCGTCAATTCTTCATTTCACTTTAAATAGAAAACTAGGTAGTAAAAACTTAATAATTCATTACAATAGTTAGTTTGCTAGATACCCAAATGAATTAAATAGTTGAAAAATAATATATTATAGCCACCAGTATTATAGCCACAAATAACTATATTAAATTCATCATCAGCCTATAGCAGTCCACTGCTGGACATAGGCCTCCCCCAAAGAGCGCCATAGCGCCCTGTCTTCAGCTTGCCGCATCCAGCATCTACCTGCAGTCTTTCGCAGGTCGTCATCCCACCTGGTCGGAGGGCGTCCTACACTACGTTTACCGAGTCGTGGTCTCCACTCAAGAACACGTTTGCCCCATCGGCCGTCGGTTCTTCGCGAGATATGGCCGGCCCACTGCCACTTCAGCTTGCTAATTCTTTGAGCTATGTCGATAACCTTGGTTCTCTGTCGGATGTATTCGTTACGAATCCTATCCTTCAGAGAAACTCCGAGCATAGCTCTTTCCATAGCTCGCCGAGCGACCTTGAACTGGTGGACCAGCCCTATCGTGAGTGTCCACGTCTCAGCTCCGTAGGTCATAACGGGTAGGACGCACTGATTGAAAACTTTCGTTTTCAAGCATTGCGGTATGGATGACGTGAAGACTTGACTTATATTAAATTACCTTCTATATATTAATTCAGTTGGTGTTGATTGATGTGAGTAATTTGTATATTACAATATATATTTTAATTCTATTGTTTTTATGTTTAATAGCTTTAATTTTATGGTCAATTTGACGACCGATGTGGCGCGGTGGGCGAAGGTCCGCCTGCGACGCAGGAGGTTGCGGGTTCGATTCCCGCCTCGGAACAAATGTGTGTACGATCTGCAGATATTTGTTTCGGGTGTTCTGGTTGTTTTCTATGTATAATAAAAAATATCTATCTATGTAATGTATTGTATTATGTATATCAGTTATCTAGTACCCATAACACAAGCTCTGCTTACCATGGGGCTAGATAATGCTGTGTGAATTGTCCAGCATTATTTATTTATTTATTTAATTGTTACATCTTTATAATAAACCAACTGAATTTAAATTAATTATGTTGTCATTATTGCCTTGAAGTCTGTTATTTATTATTATACTCCGTTGATGTTCGTAATAAATAATAATTTTGATAAAACTAGCATCACCTATCAGCCCTTACAGATATGTACATACATCCTTACTCTACCATCGCTCTATATTTACGAAACGGCTATGTTTGTCAAAAATAACCCTGATTTATGTTGTCAGCTTTCCAATGCTGTTCCTCGAAATCGACGTGATAAATACAAAGTCTGCATGCCGAACTCACGCACTGCTTTGATGCGCAAGAGTATCTTCTGCATGGCCCCTTCTATTTACAATAAACTGTCAAATCACTGAGAGAACTACCTCTCACACTGTTTCGGAGAAAGATAAAAGCCACTTTGGAAGCTAAATGCTACTATACATTAAATGATTTCATGACTGACAAACATTTTTTAGATTTAAGCAAATGACATCTCTAGCTTTTCATTATTTATCAGTTTTATTTAAATTTATTAATTATTATATTCGATTTATTTACTAAGTATGTACAAATTTAAATTAAGTGACAATTATTGTAACCAGATTTTGCACGCCACAAAGGCAGAAATACATTGTGTCTTATTTAAACATACACCACCTATGTACCCTATTTACATGTATTTGATGCAATAAATATTTACTTTACTTTACATAGATTGAGGTGTGTCGTGATCGAGTTGCGTTTGACTAGTGAAACGGGTAGTAGTGGTTTTTTTCGTAGCCAATGATAGAAAATGATAGTACCTACTACCTACGTATCATAAAAAAAATAAACCTATTTGCGAGTTCAGTTATTACGTTATCAACATCATGCATGGCGCATCCAACTATGCCGAAATATCGGAATACTCAAAACAACAAATATCATGGTCATCATCAACCTATAATATAGTCCACTGCTGGACATAGGCCTCCCCTAATGAGCGCCATAGCGCCCTGTCTTCAGCTTGCCGCATCCAGCATCTGCCTGCAGTCCTTCGCAGGTCGTCATCCCACCTGGCCGAAAGCGTGCTACAATACGTTTTCCGAGTCGCGATCTCCACTCAAGAACACGTTTACCCCAACACGGTTGTAGTTTCTTCACGAGATATGGTCGGCCCCTATGTTACTTATGGGGCCAAAAAGGTCCCTGTCTCAGCATTATGCCGCTACAAGCCGAAGTTAGTAGCAAAATCTATCTCGTTGAGCGCCTCCTATTCCCATACTAGCTAGCTGTGTAACACGTTACGTAACGCCGCACTCGCTCTGTAACACGTTACGTAGAGCCGCACTCACTCTGTAACACGTTACGTAGCGCCGCACTCGCTCTGCGACACGTTACGTAACGCCGCGCTCGCTCTGTAACACGTTACGTAGCGCCGCACTCGCTCTGTAACATGTTACGTAACGTCGGTCAGCAACTACCTTTACTATTTCCCAGCGTGCTTACCAGGGGTTAAAAGGGTTAAAATTGTGGTTATATATTTCAGCTATCTTTAATACTCTAATAAAATTAAAACCTGAGCTTATAGAGGTAAAGTCCCGTACATAATACAGATGATGTTACGTTGTCACGTAAGAGCTAGGTGGAACGTTATTTTGTGAATTTATTTCGCGTTTACGTGTAGGTCCTATCGGCTGTAAATGTAAGTTTATAACTTAGGTGGGTTTGATATTTAGCCTGCCAAGGGACTAGATAATTCGGTTTAGATTGAGGCATGTTCGTAAAAAGAAAAAAAACTACTATTTACCTTAGATCTCAGTGGATTTTGACGCTGTGGCGCGGTGGGTCAAGGTCCGCCTGCGACAGGAGGTTGCGGGTTCGATTCCCGCCTCGGGACAAATGTTTGTATGATCTACAGATATATGTACAATTAAAAATACCTATCTACATAATACATCCGACAGAGAACCAAAGTCATCGACATAGCTCTGAGAATTAGCAAGCTGAAGTGGCAGTGGGCCTGCCATATCTCGCGAAGAACCGACGGCCGCTGGGGCAAACGTGTTCTTGAGTGGAGACCACGACTTGGTAAACGTAGTATAGGACGCCCTCCGACCAGGTTGGATGACGACCTGCGAAAGACTGCAGGTAGATGCTGGATGCGTCTAGCTGAAGACAGAGCGCTATGGCGCTCATTGGGGGAGGCCTATGTCCAGCAGTGGACTAATATAGTTTAATGATGATGATGATCTACATACATATGTAATGTATTTTATTAGGTATACTAGTTAACTGGTAAACACAAGCTCTGCTTAGCTTGGAGCTAAATGATATTGTGTGGATTGTTCAACATTATTATTATTATTCTTATAATAACTATACATATGTACAGCGTACCGAGAAGACGAGATATCGAATTTAAACCAACAAATTATGTCGATTCGATTACAATATTATTCACGTGAAATAAAAGATGTTTTCAGTATATCATGTTATGACGAGTCCATAGCCTTATCATTTAAATTAAGTAACATTATTGTTATTTTTTTTTATTTGTATGAAATATGAACATAAAGTGAGTGGAGACCACGACTCGGTAAGCGCAGCGTAGGACGCCCTCCGAACAGGTGGGATGACCACCTGCGAAAGACTGCAGGTAGATGACGGATGCGTCAAGCTGAAGACAGGACGCTATTACGCTCATTGAGGGAGGCCTATGCATGGCCTAGCATAGTTTGATGACGATCATAATGCATGACAATCAATTATCTGAATCTATTATTATAAACTTTTAAATATAGGATTCAAATTTTTTTTCAAACGTTTAGTTTTTGTCATGCATCCTAGAGCTAGCAAAGTATTTACCCGACCAAGTTAGTGAATAGCAAAATGCGTTTAGTTCCAAATGCTTTCAAGCTATATCGAGTTTCAACGATGTGAGTAAACCACTCCAACTTGGACATTAATATTTACGTTATAAAGTTTATATTCCTGTGAAAGTTGGAGGACTTCGATTCTGAAGTAGGTATTAAGTTGACTGAACTTTATCAAAGTTATGATTGAATTTAAGAGTGGAAAAAATGATGGCTTATTTATAATAGACGACCGATGTGGCGCGGTGGGCGAAGGTCGCCTGCGACGCAGGAGGTTGCGGGTTCGATTCCCGCCTCGGAACAATGTACAATCTGCAGATATTTGTTCCGGGTGTTCTGGTAGTTTCCTATGTATAATGAAAAAAAACGATCTATGTAATGTATTGTATTATGTATATCAGTCACCTAGTACCCATAACACAAGCTCTGCTTAGCTTGGGGCTAGATGATGCTGTGTGAATTGTCCAGCATTATTTATTTATTTATTTTATTATTTTAAGGAGTGTTTTGTACTTGATGTGAGTTCTTGAGATAGAAAAATAATATTTGTAGTAGTGTGTATTGTATGTTTTTTTTTTATTTGCTTTGGTGTGGCTTTCGTATCACGGCGGCCATGATAGGCCTATTGTGATCGCCACTTATACGTTTCAGTCCCGAAGCCGTGGCGTTCATAGTTCGCCACTACAATACAATACAATACAATACAATACAAATACGCTTTATTGCACATTAAACACAGAAAAACAAAAACAGTAAAGAACAAAGATACAGATGCACAATGGGCGGCCTTATCGCTAAGAGCGATTTCTTCCAGGCAACCTTTGGATGGACACGTAGCTAAAGTACAGGTATGACGCCACTAGTATTGTATGTAGGTATATACCAAAAACAATCTCGGTCTGCCTTCCACTTGTTGGTCACGCCCAATAGGGGTCACATTGTGATACTTATATATACATAATGACCTACCAATTAAGCCAATGTGATGAAAACAATAACTAAATAAATAAAAAAAAATTGTGAAGCATATTCTTTGTAAAAAGCTTATTACAAAATATCAGACTATCTAGATGATAAAAAGGCTTGGAACGAGTTTTGCTCCAACTCAAAATCTACCAACTTACAGATAAGCTCCCCCTGGACATCAGATGTGCAAAATCACTCCCTATCTTCAAAAAACTGCTGCATCAATATTATCTATCCATATAAAATATTGATAGCCTTATCTTATGTCTATGTAAGTTTATTATAATGTTTGTAATGTAGGTATTTAGTGTATTTGTTACCAATTATTTATTAAAGTGCCACCGTCTTTATTGTTCGTTCATGTCCAGCCCATCCCAAGGTTGCCTGGAAGAGATCGCTCTCAGCGATAAGGCCGCCCTTTATACCTTTATTCTAAGTTTTTATCTCTGTATTATTTTCTGTTTTGTGTGGTGTAATAAAGTGTTATCTATCTATCTATCTATAAGCAAATCATATGTACTAGACACATAAGTTATGAACATACTAGTGGTTTCTTCTCGCTTCTTCCACTGGCGGACAAAAAAAAAATAAGTGAAATATAAAATAATTTTAATTGATAATAATGAATAGTATAAAATATGACCTGTCTAAGTGCATAATTGTAAGTTTAAAAAAATAAAAACTTTTCATTTTCAATTATACTGAGTATTGAGTAAAAGTTTGTCACAATGCGGGAAACGAACTGCCTGCTTTCACCGGTCGTCGTCACACAGAATAATTAGGCACAATAATTAGGCCTAATTATTGTGCCTAATTATTGCCTAATTATTCTGTGTAGTGTGTAGCCCTATCGTGAGTGCCCTATGTTTTCTTTTTAATAGAAAAAAAACATAGGGCACTCACGATAGGGCTGGTCCACCAGTTCAAAGTCGCTCAGCGAGCTATGGAAAGAGCTATGCTCAGAGTTTCTCTACAGGATAGGATTCGCAACGAATACATCCGACAGAGAACCAAAGTTATCGACATAGCTCAAAGAATTAGCAAGCTGAAGTGGCAGTGGGCCGGCCATATCTCGCGAAGAACCGACGGCCGCTGGGGCAAACGTGTTCTTGAGTGGAGACCACGACTAGGTAAACGTAGTAGGACGCCTTCCGACCAGGTGGGATGACGACCTGCGAAAGACTGCAGGTAGATGCTGGATGCGTCAAGCTGAAGACAGGGCGCTATGGCGCTCATTGGGGGAGGCCTATGTCCAGCAGTGGACTAATATAGCCTGATGATGATGATGATTGAAAAAAACATGCTGGAATAATCCCAAGCAGCATTAGAATGTCATTAGATGAATAATTTGATTTGGTTCTAAATTATTTCCAGCCTAAATATTAAATAGATCGTTTTTTTTTTAAACTTTCGCGATTTGTTGGCACGAGTCAACACAATGTTACCTCTTTAAATTTCGTTATTTGTTGAAATTGTATGTGTTTTATGTAACAATTAAATTAATTTTACTTACTTACTAAGTCCGAGCGATGTCTGGAATAACTCAATAAATATACTAACACCATAACAAATATGTAAGTACCTAAATAGGTTTCATTTTTTCCTTATGTAAACTCTCCTTAACAAGCCTCACCTAAGAGGATAAAGCATTCTTCGTGTTGTTCCAAAGTTGACAGTTTCAGCCAATCAGCGGGTGTTATACGGGCCAATGGGCGGGTGACACGTCATAGACCTGGGGTTTGTTTGTATTGGATCCGGTGTTTTTGGAGGTTTAGTTTCAATCAACATCAACAAATGGGTTTTCCTTCTGTTTGTATAGAAAATATATTTTCATTACAGAAGAGATTTTTCGAAGATGAAGTAAATTCAAATTCATTTTCAAAGTTCTTTATTTCTTAGGCTTAGAATAGTGTTTCGTTTCGGCTAATTGGTGTACTCTAATAAACCGAATTAGAGTACTTATTTTCCTAAAAAAAGCGAAACGAAACAATCCATTACGTATTTTGAAGTATTAACACTTTTAGTGCTGAAATCACACGGTATGTGTTTTCTACAAGTGACTAATATGCGTAAATCCACACTAGCGCAGCGGCTGAGAAAATACAGATCTTTGTGACTCAGCACAGCCGTAATATTTTTCGAACGAAACGCATGTGCGGCGCAACACAACCGCTGCGTAGAGCGGCAGCACGATTTTTTTAGGTTAAAAAAAAGATCGCAGTCGTCGAAAAAAAATCGCAGTCAAAGTGTTAAAGCAACACACAAACTAAGCACTACACCACTACAAAATAAGCACACCGACAAGTCAATTTTTATACTATTAATTTGAAACACCTCATTTCTACCTTATTCTTATAATCAAAAAAAGCAATAAGGTTTCAGTAAAATTTACTCTAATTAAGCACCATTAAATATTGCTTGTTGGATTTAAAGATTATGTCTGGATATTTAAATGTATACGTTTTTATACTTCTTCAACAACCCTGGGAAGAACTTTCAATTTAATTACAAATTAAAAGTTTCGACTACCCTCTTTCTTATAAAATGCAAAACCAACTGTTCTGTTTTAAGAGAATAGGGAGTAACAAAGTTAATTAAACACAATTAATTACCATTTTAATTAATAAAAATTAATTTGCATGTTAATTAATCAAAATTAATTATTATTGATAAATAATGGTTTATACACTGTCGTGGTCGTGATAACACTGACCCCGTGACCACGACAGTGTGTAAACCTGTTGAAACGTCGGGAAAATAGGTAAATAAACGCGATAAAAAAATCTGTTAAAATAGTACTTGTTTGTTTAGCAATACTGTACTAGCACGGAGTTACGTGTAGTAGATAAGTAATACAATACATACATATAAAGATATTTTTTATTATAGATAATGACGACCAGATCACCCGAAACAAATATCTGCAGATCGCACAAAATTTGTCCCGAAGCGGGAATCGAACCCACTGTGCCACAGAGGTTGTCGGTCATCGTGTTAAATTGGCAAAAGAAATTTACCCAGTTATACATAGGCAAAGCCAATTGCTATAAATATAAAGTTGAACCTAATTTTAGTCATCATCATCATCATCAGCCTATATTAGTCCACTGCTGGACATAGGCCTCCCCCAATGAGCGCCATAGCGCCCTGTCTTCGGCTTGACGCATCCAGCATCTACCTGCAGTCTTTCGCAGGTCGTCATCCCACCTGGTCGGAGGGCGTCCTACACTACGTTTACCGAGTCGTGGTCTCCACTCAAGAACACGTTTGCCCCAACGGCCGTCGGTTCTTCGCGAGATATGGCCGGCCCATTGCCACTTTAGCTTGCTAATTCTCAGTATTAATTTTAGTCGCTTTTAAGTATTGTCAAAGGAAAACTATTAGGTACCTTTATAGCCAAGTGCTGTATATACAGTTGGAACGAGTATTCATTGTCGTTTTCAAAGGAAAACTAACCACTCATTCATACCAATGCTATAAATACAGGGTGCACTTTCTTGTCAGTTAATTAAGCCCGGCGTGGTCGAGTGGGCGACGATTTGATGACGTTGCTGTGACGTCATTCTTTCGAGGTGATAGAAAATAAGGTCTACATTAAAAAATAATGCTGGACAATTCACAGCATTATCTAGCCCCATGGTAAGCAGAGCTTGTGTTATGGGTACTAGATAACTGATATACATAATACAATACATACATGCATGTAGATAGATATGTATATTTTAGATAGTTTTTTTTTATTATACATAGAAAACGACCAAGACACCCGGAACAAATATCTGCAGATCGTACAACAATTGTTCCAAGGCGGGAATCGAACCCGCAACCTCCTGCGTCGCAGGTTAACATTCGCCCACCGCGCCACGGAGGTCGTCGCATTAAAAAATGATATAATTAAATTGAAGGCAGGGAGGTGGAAAGCGTTTCGCAAAAATAAGCACTACAGATTCCATTCACCTATCGATGAAAATGAAAAAAATACTATGAAAATGACGTTTCTTTGAGATCCGCAACGAAAATGCATCTTCGTTTGATGGTTTGTTTCGTGAGATCAGTCACCCGAAACTTCATATTTCGTGTTTCAAAGTAGGCTGCCTGCACTTGTCAGTTAATTAAACGCGGCGTCGAGTGGGCGACGACGACGATTCGATGAAGTTGCTGTGACGTCATTCTTTCGAGCTGCTAGTAGTACTGCTATTAGAAGCTAGATTGCCTTTTTTCATCAGCTTGCATAAAGTAGAGATTTGCATAGGTATTATAACGACAATTGAAATAAGTTTAAGTTTTTTTAATGTCTCTGAAATCGTTTTTTAAAAGCTAACATAAGATATAACACCATCCCCTATGTTTTTTTTTAATATTTCCTTTGTTCAACTTAAGAATAGGACAAAATAGGTGGCGCTAGCACCGCCCCCTATTTTGTCCTATTCTCAAGTGCCTCGGGGTACGACCCTATCTTCTATTTATATATAATGTATATTTCAGACTATCATCATCATCAACCTATGTTAGTCCACAGCTGGACATAGGCCTCCCCCAATGAGCGCCACAGCGCCCTGTCTACAGCTTGACGCATCCAGCATTTACCTGCAGTCTTTCGCAGGTCATCATCCCACCTGGCTGGAGGGCGTCCTACACTACGTTTACCGAGTCGTGGTCTCCACTCAAGAACACGTTTGCCTCAGATTGTACCTTAGCTTTAATTAGTTTGTACCCTAGATAGTAGTAGTGGGTCTAACTTCAGTAGTCATCGATGGATCGATGTGATTGGTAGGCATTTAACCCTAGGTCACTAAACATATTTTCGAGTTACACAGTCACTACACATTAGTCGTTCTAACTAACAAAATTAAACGCCAATATTTTACTGCGGAAGTAATGCGTCAGCATAGGGTACTAAAACACTAAATTAGAAAAAAATAGGGATCCTTACTAAAACTCAAATAATGTAACTCAAAGTGTATAAAAATTACCTTAATTTCAATACCCGTGCGAAGCCGGGAGAGTCCGCTAGTAATAAATAGATGTTAGGTTTCTTTTTGTAATAAATAAATGTCTATTAAATTACGGAAACGCGTCGTATTTATTATATTTAATTCGTTTGTTTTTCTTCTGTTAGCGCTACAAATAACAACTACTTATCCATTAGAAGTATCGCTCTTTGTCTTTCATAGGACGTCAGACAAAGGTTTCTTTCGTTTCTCACTTTGACTGCGATTTTTTTTCGACGACTGCTTTTTGTATAACCTAAAAAATTCGTGCTGCCACTCTACACAGCGGTTGTGTTGCGCCGCACATGCGTTTCGTTCGAAAAACATTACGGCTGTGCTAAGTCACAAAGATCTGTATTTTCTCAGCCGCTGCGCTAGTGTGGATTTACGCATATTAGTCACTTGTACAAAACACATACCGTGTGATTTCAGCACTCAAAGTGTTAATAGGTAAGATATATCATGTTATGGTTTATAGTCATGGTTATATAGATATATATATTTATTTATTGATACAAATTTGTTACATTTTGTTTATAGTATCTTAAATCCTAACATAGGTTTATCTAGAAACTAGAGTTCTCTAAACAATAATAAGGTTAAACATTAAAATTAAAGTAATTAGCGCGGTAGGCAGTAACGCAGCAAGCACAGTGACTTCGCTGTCCGCTGCATGGCTTGGCAGCCGCACACAGGCGATCCACCATGGTTGTCTGGTAGAGATCGCTCTTGAGCTGATAAGACCGCAAATTGTAATTTATTTTTAAGTTATTTTTGTACATAGTTTTCTATTTAAGTGCAATAAAGAATTTTCTATCTGTCTATCTAAGATAGGAGTAGAGTGTTTCCTCTATCATGCATTATTGTATAGGGCCAATAATATAGACAGAGGTAATAGAAGTGAGATTCGCGATTGACGATTCCAAATTTGAAGATTTTGTTGGTACTGAAATACAAAATACGTAATTATTTATTTGTTATTTCACTTATGAGATAGGTTATACATAGATTTATCTCATGAGGGTAATGAATTACAAAATACGTAATTATTAATTTGTTATTTCACTTATGAAATAGGTTATAGATAGGTTTATCTCATGAGGGTAAACAGGGTAATACCCATAACCCCCACGCTGGGCATCCAGGTTGGGAAACGCAGTTTGGTGGTAGAAATGTTTTTCAGGAGACGCTGCTGCCCACTCCCCAGTAAGTAATATGGGTATCCCTATTCCCTATTGTCAAATCTATGTGATATATATACACCTATAACTAACTCGCTTATACGAGGAGCACTCCTTTACAAACCTCTGTGGTTTACTTAGGCTTATTAGAAGTTTTCTTTTTTGTAATATTATTTTAAATTGGTAAACAAATTAAAATAAAAAACGCATTCATATTAACCAAGCTGTAAAACGTGAAACCATAATAATATGCAAAGCCGTGACTTCACCTATGATATAAAGGGGCTCACACACGGGTCGAGTGTCCGGACGTAAGATATGGCCTTATATCCCGGGGTGGTGTGGTTTGGCCCTAAGTATCGACTGAAGCGGGTTTTTTTATTTAAGCTCAAGGCATCGAATTCATCAAGCGATCGCACTGGCATACGTTGCAAAGTAAAAGTCCTTAATAATAAATATGATTGACTTGTTTTTGGCAGGCGTCCGCAATCTCCCCTATAGCCCGATTACCCAGTCCACCCATCCATCACAATAGCCTGGTTTTATTTTTTTCAGTTTTCTAGTCTATACACCGGCGGATACCATCTTTGGGTGTATCAAATTGTACACCTGAGGATGATAACCGCTATGTGTAGCCATCGCCTTTAGATTAACTCTCAAAGGGCCTCTGTGCTGTTGGCTTCGGCCCCACGCAAGCCTTCCAAAGGACCGGGTCACTTTATGGCCCGAGATCATGGTAAATATGATAAAAAAAGTATTAAAAAAAACAATTTATATAACAAAATGAACATTCATGTATACAAGTTTGTACGAGTAATAAGTTTTTAGGTAGGTTCTATTTCGTGGACACTCACGGTAGGGCTGGTCCATCAGTTCAAAGTCGTTCAGCGAGCTTTGGAAAGAGCTATGCTCGGAGTTTCTCTGAAGGATAAGATTCGTAACGAATATATCCGACAGAGAACCAAAGTTATCGACATAGCTCTGCAAGAATTAGCAAGCTAAAGTGGCAGTGGGCCGGCCATATCTCGCGAAGAACCGACGGCCGCTGGGGCAAACGTGTTCTTGAGGTGGGATGACCTGCAAAAGACTGCAGATAGATGCTGGATGCGGCAAGCTGATGACAGGGCGCTGTGGCGCTCATTGGGGGAGGCATATGTCCAGCAGTGGACTGCTGTAGACTGATGATGATGATGATTGTGGTGAGGTTCTATATTAGTGGGTATACAATACATAAAAACCCTATCAGGGCACAACAATTTTTGCGTTCGCTCTTGTACCTATAGATAATAATTATATAGGTTATCCAATAACAATTATGCCATATCATGGCGAACGCATCCTTTTCGAACGAAAAAAGTAAAAATAACATATCATGCTCTTAATTACCATCTCCAAAAAATATTAGATAATACTTTTCTTACACCATCCCTTAAGCCCATGGCCTGAGTGATGGCGCATTGCGTAAGCGGATTATGGAGCGTATAGGCGGATAGCTCAGCGTGTCCGCTCGCACTCAGCACAAGCATGGAGTAGCGGACCAAGGTCCACCTAAGTGGGCTGCGAATTTTGTTCCCGCCTCGGGATAAAAGTTTCTGTATATTATATTTGTTCCGGGTGTGTTTTTGTACTTTAACTTAGTGTCGCTAGATGTAAAAGCTACATGTTTATGTATCTATGTTAATAAATAAATAAATAATAATGCTGGACAATTCACACAGCACTATCTAGCCCCATGGTAAGCAGAGCTTGTGTTATGGGTACTAGATAACTGATATACATAATACAATACATTACATAGATATATATTTTTTATTATACATAGAAAACGACCAGAACACTCGGAACAAATATCTGCAGATCGTACACACAATTGTTCCGAGGCGGGAATCGAACCCGCAACCTCCTGCGTCGCAGGCGGACCTTCGCCCAACGCGCCACATCGATCGTCAATAGTTAGATATTCAAAAAAGTTCAATATTTAATTTAGATGCCACGCTGCAGAGCGAGACCCTCTAGCACTGGTATCGTATTACTTGAAAGAGGGTCCCATACCACTGAAGATCCGACAACCGATGGGGTAAACGTGTTCTTGATTGTAGACCGCGACTCGGTAAACGTAATGTAGGACGCCCTCCAGCCAGGCAGATGCTGGATGCGGCAAGCTGAAGAAGGGGCGCTCATTAAGGGAGGCCTATGTCCAGCTGTGGACTATTATAGGTAGATAATGTTTATGAGGGATTATTTCATCCGCCGTGGCTTCCGCTTGCGCCATGCGCCACCACTTAGGACAAACTTCCATTAGAATTGCTTGTGGCAAGTCACGGGTTAAAATTGGGATGAAAAATCCCTTGTTATAAATTGGAGGGTATGTTTTAAGTATTCCGAATAAAGGCCGGATACGAATGAGAAGTTGGATTATTCATATTTATAGATAAATAGATAGAAAATACTTTACACGCACTAAACAGAAAACAATACAGGAATAAACAATAGAATAAAGGAAGTTTAAAGGGCGGTCTTATCGCTGAGAGCGATCTCTTCCAGGAAACCTTAGGATGGACTAGACATGAAGGAACAAAATAGACGATGGTACTTAATAAATATAGATAAAAAAAAGAAGACAAATACTACATACCATAATACCTATATTACAATTTACAAACATTATAATAGACCTACATGGACATAAGAAAGAGCTATCAATGTTTTCATAAGGATAAATAATGCAGATGCAGCAGTGTTTTGAAGATAGGGAGTGATTTTTTTTTTTTTTTTTGCACATTGATCCAAGGCCGGTGGTCGTACATGGTCACCTTCTCGAAACAGTTTCCGAATACACTTACCTTGGGCAAATTCTGCAGTTGGGTAAAAACAGTTTCGAGAAGGAGGCCAAAAGGAGGAACGTTGTGTAGGATGCCCTCCGACCAGGTGGGATGACGACCTGCGAAATACTGCAGGTAGATGCTGGATACGGCAAGCTGAAGACAGCGGGCGCTATGGCGCTCATAAAATAAAAAATATCTATCTATGTATTGCTAGAGGCTAGATATTGCTGTGTGAATTATCCAGCATTATTTATTTAATCTAACCCACAACTTGCTGCGTTGCAAGTGGACCTTCGCCCTCTGCGCCACAGAGGTCGTCTATCGAAAGGTTCTGTTTAATATTTTGATTGGGGATGAAAAGTTGGGTTTGGATTTATCTAAATATGTATATTTTCAAAAGAAAATCCTATTCCAATGTTTCCTTTTCTTTGGTAAAAAGGAAAATAAGGAAAAACCTTAAATGAGGTAACTAATTAAGAAGATTTATTGAGGTATTTTATTTAGGTACTTACCTGTTTAAATAGGTATCTTTTTCGTAGCTCGTATTTTAAATTAAAAGAGAATCTAATATTAAGAACGTAAGTACTTTTATCAACATAGTTTAAGATTTAGCAAGCCGAAGTGGCAGTGGGCCGGCCATATCTCGCGAAGAACTGACGGCCGCTGGGACAAACGTGTTCTTGAGTGGAGACCACGACTCGGTAAACGTAGTGTAGGACGCCCTTCGACCAGGTGGGATGACGACCTGCGAAAACTGCAGGTAGATGCTGATGGATGTGGGAAGCTGAAGACCGGGCGCTATGGCGCTCATTGGGGGAGGCATATGTCCAGCAGTGGACTGCTATAGGTTGATGATGATGATGATGACCCTGTGCCAAAATAAGTGTTGGTTTAGCAAATGCTGAGCGGTTGACGCTCAATGCTGTTTTTCAGCCAAAAACCTTTCTCCTTTAACTCGCGACCGGTTTGCGACAGGCGTAAATTAAGCAATCAGTGCTGTCAAACGCCAATTTTGACCAATTTGACGTTGTAGCTGGTGTCAAACTAATACAAAGTTGACGTTTGACAGCACTGATTGCTTTATTTACGCCTGTCGCAAACCGGTCGCGAGTTACATAATCACCCGGCGGCTATTTGTAAAGACATACCACTTTTTATTCCATTTAAAAACCAGTTATCGAATAAGGAATAAAAAGTGTTTTTTCTGAACTAGTTGTCAAATTTGTTTTTGAAAGTGGACTAAACGAAACCTTTACGTTGTTGTGGCATTACGACTTCTCGAAGCATCTAATACCGATTGGAAAGCATGTCAGTTTTGATTTCGATTTCACGGCCACCCAGAACATTCTATAAAGTTATTATCTCCAAAATTAGTCGAAGTACTTACCTTATCATTTCATCAGGGCTGGAGCCGTCCATGGAAGGTGTTTCCAGAAGGTCCTTTAAGATAAAATCGCCTAAGACTTTACAGCCTATACGTTTTCCAATCTCGCGAGCGTTATCGGAAAATGTAAATGGGAACTGATTCTAAAAGTCATTGTTTGATTTTAGATGTCGCATGAGAGATGATTTCGATATTTCATATTTATTTATTCCATATAAAAATATACATCGTGTGCAGAAACTTAAAAATAAAATAAAAAAATGTGTAAAAAATAAATTATATTGTACTAAAAAAAACAATTTAATTTAAATTAAATTTTTGAATAAATTATCAGATAGTGGTAACAATTCAGATAGAGATTTTTTCGCACATATCTCTATTCAGCGAGAGAATATGAGTTATGTGCGAAGAAATATCGTGTTCGGATGCAGCGACTCGTGTAATTATAATCAAACACTAGTACAGCTAAGGTAAGTTTGTTTTACATTCAATAATATGATGAAAGTTAGCTAGAAATCTAGTTTGTGTAAAAAAAATAGACTCCGAGAATATCGGATAAAAAGTAAATTATTTATAAGAACTTTTATGAAATTCTATACATACATATGTACGTATAGAATTTCACCATATAAGAATAGTACAACCATGGTGCCACCTGTCACTATACATTTTAATAATTTTAATTTATTAAATTACAAAACGACGTTTGTTTACTAAAACAACGCATTTACAAATTAATTTAGATGACCAAGCAAAACTGTTTCATATTATTTTAATTTTGTTATTTGAGACAATTTAGGTGTTTTTCTACCCAGCTATTATTGGTTCATCATTATTATGCAGTGTTACTATTTATTTTCATAACTGATAATAAAATCCCTAAGGTACCTACTAAAACTTACAAATTACTTGAGAAACTTATACTTAGGTATAACTTTTACAGTCATTTCAAAGACCTGAAAAGGTCATAGAGATACGACCTTTTCGATATAATATCGCATGAAATCCTCCATCCGACATTATATCGAAGGGTCTTATCCGATACCCGCCTAGAGGCGTAAAATTTTCAATTTCAAGATACGAAGACGATGATTTTAACGTCGTAAGGGTCGACGTCGATTTTCTGAGATGCA
The DNA here is from genome assembly GCA_947044415.1 of Eupithecia dodoneata. Lineage (NCBI taxonomy): Eukaryota > Metazoa > Arthropoda > Insecta > Lepidoptera > Geometridae > Eupithecia > Eupithecia dodoneata. The sequence continues at coordinate 5,618,925 of OX345678.1, forward strand.
GCGAAATGTATATTTTATGGAATACACCATCGGATAGGTAAATTCAAAGTAAATACGGAGGAAGGTTAAAGGTTAGCGCTCACGTTTCCAACACCGGTACCGCACTACACATAAAAAGACTATTCAAATATGGGCTTTAATCTAAAGCTTGATTAAAGCCCATATTTGAATAGTCGTAATTCAAAAGTCATTCTCGGTAGTAGATGTACGTTTATTAAGTAGTTTCTTACAATAATTACGGGCTGAGTTTGAAACTAAAATCCAAGCGAATAAGGGTCAAATTTCGCTAAAAAATTGCTCCACTTTGATAGAATAGAATAATAATAATATAATTTGATAATGGAATCGTCTTAGAATGACACATTTTGGCATTTTGCTTTTGAGGGAAGAAACAAGGACACGCGTCAAAAGTCACGATTAACCATTTTAGCAATCTGCGGCAACTCTGCTACGAATTAGTAAAGCAATTCGTTTGCAGAATTTGGCCCCTTTACCCCAAAATCATCATCATCATCAGCATTAGTCTTTTATATTAGTCCACTGATGGACATTAGACATACTATAATACCAATTAAAACTACAAGCATTCAACTGAAAAAGAGGCGGATAAAATCCAGTCAATTCATTCGATGTCCATAATAAAGCTATTGAACATATCCACTTAAAGAAATCTCATTAGCGTGGGCTTAGCCGTTCATTACGAACTACTTTTCTTGGTACTTGAGCGCAATTCTGAACTCTATTCCGTTGTAATAAGCCAGCTAATTTATCGGGAAAGTTACATAACAACTACTCTAAACTTTAAGAACTGAACTGAGCTTAGCTTTTCTTGTTTCGAGTTTCTTTTTTCTTGGACTGTTGGGGTAAACAGTCGTTAGACTTGAAACTTGGTTATTGTTATTATTAGAAGTGAACATTTTGAAGTGGGCATTTTGTGTAGGTACATTATGAATTGTAGTCCTATACCGTCGAAATGTTGTTATTATATTATGTTAGGAAAGCAATTCAAACGTACGTTTACGTAATTTTTATACTTATGACTCAATATTTTTGGCTAGGCAACTTATCTTAAATATCTTGCCGGATATAGATACAAATGTCTGCCTTTATAAATTCCCTATTAAATATCCTGTCCTCTGTCACGAATTTCAATACTTTTCGTTCCAGCTACGGGTATTTCTCAAAATAAAGATACACATCGGTATAAAAGAAATGAAATAAATTTATTGTAGAAACTGTGTACAAAAAGATCTTAAAAGCTAGGTGAATCAACAGTTTATCCATTAATTATGGACGTACAATATTAAACTTATATAACTAGGTAATTTAATGATTAAAATGTTTAATGTCATAGTTCTTTAATGTCATAAAAACATTTTTCTATGAGCCACCTACGGAGTTTTGTCTAAAATTTACAAGTAAGCAGTTCTTTTATGTCTCTAGGAATTTTATTACATACTTTTATAGTCATGGTAGAGCAATTTTTCGCATTCAGTGCTGTTTTGTGTGAGTGCAATATAAGCCTCTTGGGATCCCTATTTTTTAAGACAGAGTTGATTTTATCTTTAAAGAAGACTATTAAAATCGTAATTCATCATCAAATCATTCACCGCGAAAACCAATTAAGCAGGTTGGTACGCTACAGGTAATTGTTATCTCTGATAGGTCTCTTAAAGATTCGGTTGTGTAGATATCACTTTTTTTAGACAACAAATTTTATACTAAAATAAATATAGATGTAATGAGGTCTCTGTTGCCTTTTCGCGACTAAACATCTAAACAGATTTAAAATAAATTTGGCGAGAAAATAAATTATAACTGGGGAAAGTATATTGAGTATTTTATATGTGAAAAAACGGTTACAAAGCTGTGGCAGAAACTATTATAATTCATGACAATGACATTTGGAAATACATTGTATTTCACATAATAAATTACCTTCATAAAGAAGGAAACACAATTCACTGTATTGAAAATATTTAAATTGTAAAATTCGATATATAATGAAAGTTTTCCCCGACAGTACCTCTAAAGAGTCCCTCGTTACGTGCCCTGTTATATCTGTAATGAGACTCGGATAATCGCTTTTGGGACATAAAATAATAAAGCGGCCCAAGACCGTGGCGAGCCTTGCTTAGCTAAGGGTTCCGCGAGGGTTTTGATAGCTACGCTGTAGTTGTATCTACCCATTTCAAATGTTCCAAAATTCATTTAATTTAAAACGATAATGCGAAAAACATAATTAAATTTTACATGCAACGAAGAATTCATCTTTTACCTTGTTTTTCTGCTTAGTTTGGGTCTGGATAATTAGTATGTGTGAATTTAACTTTACATCATATTTTCATATACATACATATTTTAAACCTTATTTATATTGTAATCAACAGTAAAATCTTTATTAACAAAGAAAGTTACAATTAAATAATAGAAACAAATTAGAACTAGTACTCACAATTGATACAATTGAGCTAAATGCAGAATTTTGCAAACAATGTACAGGTAGCTCAACGGTACCTTTTAAAATAAATAAACCATGTAGTCATAACGTTTTCTTGCATATATTGCTTTCTTGTCCCATCCCGATACAATCAATATTTCAAAATAATTTCAAATCACAATCAGATCATAAACGAAAATGTTTTAATATGGAAGAGAAAATTGGTTCCTTTTGAGCATTTTTTATTAAGGAACCCTGATAAAAACACTTGGAACAAGGGCAAAAAATGTGTTCAGCAACTGTTGCTAACTTGGACACTTTGGATAATAACATTCGTTTCGTATTTTTATTGTACGTTTATCATTTTTATAGCTTTCAAACTTATTATGAGTATTTAGAATCAATATAAAGTAGCAGTGCTATGCTCGGAGTTTCTCTGAAGGATAGGATTCGTAACGAATACATCCGACAGAGAACCAAAGTTATCGACATAGCTCAAAGAATAAGCAAGCTGAAGTGGCAGTAGTCCGGCCATATCTCGCGAAGAACCGACGGCCACTGGGGAAAACAAACTAAACTGATTCAAATCAATACTAATCAGAAGCGTCCTAAAGACTTTAGCTGGTGATGATTGATGTGATATCATAGCTGATTATGCTATGAACCCCGTTGTGAGAACGACCAAAAACCGAAGATGTGATATACCAACCGCGTCGCGTTCTGATAACGTCAGTGTTGTGTGACGTGATCGAGACGCGTTCGATAATAAAACCCTTATGGTGATTATGTAACTCGCGACCGGTTTGCGACAGACGTAAATTAAGCAATCAGTGCTGTCAAATGCCAATTTTTGACCAATTTTGACGTTGTAGGTAGCTGGTGTCAAACTAATTCAAAAATTACGTTTGACAGCACTGATTGCTTAATTTACGCCTGTCGCAAACCGGTCGCGAGTTACATAATCACCCGGCCGGTAGTGGTAACGTTCGTAGCACAAAAAATTAGGGTAGATCGGTATGTCTGCCAATAAGATTTACTCGCAGTGCCTTCAGTTATTCCGTGATCATGGCGCATGGAAATGTGCTGAAATATTTAAAAACTCAAAAATCTAATCATAAGTAAGTAAATCATAGTAAATATCCCGTTATAAAGACTTTTCGATTCATAGAACATAGAGTAAAACTTGGTTTAGTATTTTTTTTGCTGCAGGATGAATTCGTGCGCCACTGTCAAATCTGAATCAATCTATATTTAAATGTGATTTTGTAGAAATTGAGAATGTCGGCAGTTGGGCACGTTTTTGGCACGTGTCACTGCTGATATGGCTACTATCCAGAGTCTCTATACTAAATTCAATTTAATCGGCTCTTTCGACCCGTTCGGCCCGAAACGGTAGCTTATTTTCTCTTCTTTGGCAGTCGGGTAAAGTAACCTTGATGTGTTGCAAAGGATCAATACTTTGACCAGTTTCGCAACTTATTATAAACTTTTTCTTTGCAAAAATCTCTTAAAACACCAAGTAACTTTTTAATATTTTCCTAAAAGTTCCCCGTTAAAAACCTTTATAAATAAAACCTTACAGCGTGTGCCAAGTTAGGAAGCCTGATTCTAAATTAGTTTGGGTCAAGTCCAAATGAGTCCGTTGAATTATAAAACATAATGGCACGATAATGGTTTGGTGGAGAGGCATATCTTATTGTTATATATGGTAAGTGCTATAGGTCGTCATATAAAGGTTGTCGCAGATCTGCACCATACCACTGCCGTACAGCATGAACATGTGCATTCAAATATGAGCTTTAACTCGTTAGTTTTTGGACGACCGATGTGGCGCGGTGGGCGAAGGTCCACCTGCAACGCAGAAGGTTGCGGGTTCGATTCCCGCCTCGGAACAAATGTGTGTACGATCTGCAGATATTTGTTCCGGGTGTTCTGGTCGTTTTCTATGTATAATAAAAAATATCTATCTATGTAATATATTGTATTATGTATATCAGTTATCTAGTACCCATAACACAAGCTCTGCTTACCATGAGGCTAGATAATGCTGTGTGAATTGTCCAGCATTGTTTATTTATTTAATTTTAGATGCATTTTATATTGATAGCATCAGTTAGCAGAGAACTCGCAGGCACTCGCATGAAGTTGCACAAATATTGCAAGTGATTGCAGAAGGGCTGCACATAGCCTCCCTTCATGCATCACTAGACATACATATTTTACAGTGTATTTTAATGTTTTCTGTATGTGTTTGGGCTATGAGGTAACGGTTTTGAATGAACCTATGTATGTGATATGAAGTACCCGTACCGGACTGATGGAGGGCTATGAATATCAATATTTTATAGATAGTGATAAATTTGCCACCTGGCCCTCCGTGACGACTGACGACAAAGGGATGAGAAGCGAAGTTTGTGCAAAGAGTTCCGACTATAAGTTATCTCTTGGGAGTCCCATTTATAGCGTAGCCATTAACGTAGCCAAGAAATAACGTCATTCTGGATATTTTCTGTCAATTGATCAAATATTAGGTCCTTTACATATGAAATTGGCGTTTTGTCGTACTGGCCACTTTGATCTCAAATATCTCCTCTTTGGTTAGGAATTCCAATTTCAAATTTATACAGCTATTTACTCTTTTGTTTTTCAAAAACCGTAATCCATATGTTTTTTCCATCTTTGGTTTTTTCTTTGCGATGGAAAACTTAAAATATCGCGTTATTTACGAGTACGAGTTCCGCCGTGGCACCAGTGCTGCAGAAACGGCTCGAGGGATTAATGATGTGTATGGCGGTGGTGTCGCAAAAGAAAACACAGTGCGTTTATTAGTATAACAATTATTACAATAAAATTGATAAGTTGATTAAACCAGTTAGGCAATCTAGTTTAGCCACGAGAAAATCCCCCTCGAGTAGGGGTAACTTTATGCATAATACCAATTGTGGGGGCTATTGAAGTACTTTTTTTTCGATGGCCACCGGTAGTGTCAAAGATTATGGTGGCATTGTTGGTCACTGCCAACAAAAAAATCCCCATGGTCACTAGTAGTGGCAATTATTGTGGTGGCCAATGGGAATAGATAACGCTTTCATTGTTGCTACGTACGTGTTATGAAGCAGTACGGCTGTGGAATGACTTACCGCTGGATATTAGAAAAGCAGATACACGTGATACTTTCAAGAAATCGGTGCGAAGGCTTTTTCATGAGATGTTATACAAGCATAGCTCTTCATAAAACGTTTCTATTTTTTTTTTTCTTCTTTTGATTTGATTTGATACTTATGCTATATTTGGAACTGTATATTTATTGTTTTAGTTGTTTTTCTTAGGTATATAGATATGTATAATATAATATGTATTTTAGGTATATATATATATAAATTATAAAATGCCATAAACATAGTTACTACTACTTATATTTGTATGTAATGTTAGCACGCCAGCCCTTTATTTAAAACATGTGTTTCCTGGTTGGCAGGTAGAAAATGCCTCGGCATTAAGCCCACCCTTTGTACCTTTAATAGTGCAATAAAGTTAAATAAATAAATAAATCGCGTCTTGTATAATTCGTTCAGAAAAAGACGGAACCTAATCAAATTAAATATTTGACGTCACATTTTCATACAATCCGCGCGTTAAGTAACATTGAACTAAGTCAAAGCAAATATCCTAACGCTTTTGATTCAGTACAAAAAGGCTCTACCACATTAAAAGATCTCCTATGAACTAGACGTAGCTTATATCTAGATGTAGATTTCGTAGACCGGCAGGCTGATTATGTAAAAGCAACAGCAACAGCGACGCGACCGCGACCGCAATTTTAGCAAGCAATTTTTAGTTCACCGATTGTCCGGCAGAGGGAAACCTAGTGCTCGATTGCTGGGTGACGTAGTACCTGGTGTCATCTAATACAAAATTGGCTTTTGACAGCACTGATTGCTTAATTTTCGCCTGTCGCAAACCGGTCGCGAGTTACATAATCAGGGGGCGGGTCTACGGTGCGTAGACCGTAGACCCTCTACGAACTGCGTAGACTTTTTACGGGAAACGGTGCGTAGACCCTCTACGAGAAGATTAAAGTTTTGATTATAAATAATTCTGCAAATTATATACCACTTATGTATAAGCGCAAGAATGAATGAATGAATGAGTTAACACTTTATTGCACTTAAAACTATAAAATAACACCTTATATCTAAATATTACACATAAAAAGTACAATAGGTGGCCTTATCGCTGACAGCGATTTCTCCCAGGCAACCTAGGCATAGAGAAAAAGATATAAATTAACTAAGAGTTGGTAGATCACAAACAAACAGATAGAGAAATATCAAAAATAAAAAAGATACAAACTATATATACATTGCAAGCTACATACTTTGACTGCGGTTTTTTTTCGACGACTGCGATCTTTTTTTTTACCTAAAAAATTCGGGCTGCCACTCTACACAGCGATTGTGTTGCGCCGCACATGCGTTTCGTTCGAAAAATATTACAGCTCTGCTGAGTCACAAAGATCTGTATTTTCTCAGCCGCTGCGCTAGTGTGGATTTACGCATTTTAGTCAATTGTAGAAAACTCATACCGTGCGTTTTCAGCACTCAAAGTGTTAAATTAGAATCTAACCTAACAGATAAACAAGATCTAGGTCTACAAAAGGGATTATAAAGCCCTAAAGTCTTTGCATACTAATTATTTCGTAAGTTGTTTGGTATTGACGACCGATGTGGCGCGGTGGGCGAAGGTCCGCCTGCAACGCAGAAGGTTGCGGGTTCGATTCCCGCCTCGGAACAAATGTGTGTACGATCTGCAGATATTTATTCCGGGTGTTCTGGTCGTTTTCTATGTGTAATAAAAAATATCTATCTATGTAATATATTGTATTATGTATATCAGTTATCTAGTACCCATAACACAAGCTCTGCTTACCATGGGGCTAGATAATGCTGTGTGAATTGTCCTGTATTTTTTTTTATTGGTGATTTATGGAATTCTATGGTTTAAATTTTTAGCTGATGATGTTAATTTGGTCTTGCCAAAGGTATTTAAGTTTTCTCATATTGTTTGTATTTTACTTATTTATTAAATTAACTAGTTTCTTAAGTTAAGCGAGATAAAACTAATAGTTTTAGATTTGTTTATTTCACAAAGCTAAAGTCGTTGTCATTTTACACGTTCAAATCTCTAAACTTTCATTAAAACTAATTTTAAGTTTGATCTAAGCCTAAGATTCAAACCTAATTTAAAATACTTTAGTTAGAGGCTCTCGGGATTTTTATTAAAAGAAGTTTATATTTGAAAAAAGTAATTAAAGGTATAGCCGCAGACAAATATTATAAATAGGTGCGGGACATAAAATGATCATCAAATTATATTATATATTATTTATTTATTTATATATATATATAAATAAATTAGGTCAAAGTATAAATTTTCGGAAAAATAATTGGTTGTATTGACGTAGTCCGTAGTTAATTATTTTATACATATTATTATCCTAAATAATTACGTCACTGTCAGCTTTAATACGTACCGATCCTATCCATCCAAAGGTTGCCGATTTGCTGGTACTACTTGCTGACTTCTTGCGAGTTACTTGCTGACTACTTAACGATTACTGACGACTACAATTTTGTATCCAAATCGGCGCTTCTTATGTTATAAAATTACTCCCTCCAGCGCATAGTGGTAGGGCGAGCAACGATTCTTACATACTATGAATTTAAACAACATACTAATTTATATACACGAAAGCAAAAGTGAGACGGGGATACATTGCTTTCCTTCTCGAAAGGGCTACAAAGAGGACAATGATTTCTTCAGCTCCCGGCTCCGTCTGTCACAGACACTGTGTACCTTTTTCCACCATTTTCCTCGGAGCCTTCACGAAATTTGACCGCGGCTAGGTTGCGACCTCCACAGCTGATTGGGGTAAGCCTTTCTCATTTAATTCAAGTGCTAAATAGTTTTGGATGACATTTTAAATATAGATGTAGAATGTGAGAGTAAAAATAAACTGGCTGAGCTAGATATATAGCTATGAACAAAAATATTAAATAATAGTAACGCTGAAATCAAAATAAAATATTGTAGTTAAAATATGCTAGCCAATCCACACAGCATCAAAGCCCAAAGTTAAGCAGAGCTCGTGTTATGGGTACCTGCTAGATTACTGATATATCATACTCAATATTCATAGTTAAAACACACACGGTTGTCTGGTAGAGATCGCTCTTGAGCGATAAGACCGCCAAATTGTCACATATCTTGTATTATTATTTTTTACCTTGTTTGTTTTATTTTTAAGTGTGCAATAAAAGTATTGTCTATCTATCTATCTATCTATCATACTTAATACAATAAATTACATGGAAAGATATTTTTTTATTATACATAGATAACGACCAGGACACTCAAAACAAATGTCTGCAGATCATACACAATTGTACGTTTTCCCCCTTAGTCCCCCTAAGGGAAATTTCTGCAAAATCAACATCCTTTCCGAGATAAAACTATTAAGCACTAGCGGACCCGACAGACGTCCTGTTTTAACTATGATATATTGAGCATTCTGTCAATGTTATGTCAAACGCCATGTTACATCAAAAAAGTGGTTAAGTATTCTTAAATTTTCTATTTTCCGCGCAATTTTCGTAATTCTCCTGACAATAACAAACACAACAAAAAATAATTAGCGAAATCGGTCCAGCCGTTCACGCGTGATGCCGTGACCAAGGGAAATAGGGATTCATTTTTATTATTATATAGATTAAAAAAGCTTATAATTGGTATCAACCCAAAGATGTTTTTTTATTTTTATTTTCTTTGTTTCACGTATTAATCACATAAGATAGGCGGTGGCGGCGCGCCAGTTTACCTTGGTGTACCGCCATAATTGTACTCAACTGTTTCACGTGTACATCCTACTAATATTATAAACGCAAAAGTTTGTAAGTATGGATGGATGGTTGGATGTTTGTTACTCTTTCACGTAAAAACTATTGAATGGATTTACTGAAACTTTACAATAATATAGCTTATACATCAGAATAACACAAAGGCTACAATTCATAAAGATATAATAGTATATTATCCAAAATGTCTATCACTACGCGGGTGAAACCGCGGGGTGCAGCTAGTTGACCATATAGCAAAGATGTCTTGTACGTATTTGAAATATCTCTTTTTTGATATACCTTACTTTATTATCTATTGCTGTGAGGGCTACTTAGTACCAAATGCTACTTGTGTTAGAACTTACATTTTGTACCTTTTCACTTTTTTTTATATTTTGTCTGTGTTACGTGTTTTCTAGTAAGTAGATACTATGTAGTCTTATATTATAATATGTGTAACTAACCTTGTTTGTGTGTTGTGTTAGTGTTTAATAAATAATTTTCTTCTTCTTCTTTCTTCTACTTTTGTCGATATTTGTTCATAGCTCAACACAAAAGGTATACAAACGTCGTTTCCTAAAGTTCGCTCGGCATAGCTCTGTTCCAAGAAACCCGTGAGGCTTTTTCACATTCAGATATTTAAATCGAATGCGTACGCTCTTAAAAAGCTTTTAGTTTGACTCCTTTATAAAACGGGTTAACAGAGGTCTTTTTAGTAGGATAGGCAGGTATAACGTAGTGTAGGACGCCCTCCGGCCAGGTGGGATGACGACCTGGAAGGACTGCAGGTAGATGCTGGATGCGGCAAGCTGAAGATAGGGCGCTATGGCGCTCATTGGGTAGGCCTATGTCTGATGATTTTGGCCATATCGCCAGAAAGCAACCAAAACTCTAAAACTAGTGGTAATGGGCATGATAGAGGGGAAAAGACCAAGAGGACGGTAACCAACCCACTGGGCTGATCAGATTAAGAAAATAACAGGACTCACTTTGCCTGCAGCCCTGAGACAGGCTGAAGACAGAGTGGTGTGGAAGCGGGTCATCAGCGTCAATGTGAAAGTTTTCCAGGACGGGCACGACCTTCAGCAATGAAGACTACGACAAAGAAGAGAGTTGTCTGATGAGGCAGATATAGTGAATTTCTCTAAGAATTTTACCTGCTCTTTGAGTATAAAGTACATATAGCGATTCTACGATATCATAGAGCGATTCTACGATATTATGTAGCGATTCTATCTAACTATACCAGTCTCCCAAGGCAAGTAATTAATAAAAACGTATAACGCTCTTTTAATTATCTTGTAATTTTTGAAATAAATATTCTTTGTTCTATAAACATTGTTCTTCGTCGTATAATTTAGGACGGTTCGATGCTTTTTTGTTTTTCGTTCACCATTTGAGGCTTGAGAAAGCTCAAAGAAAAAAATATATTAAAGGCCGAAAATCGGACTTTGAGGCTATATTACTTCGTTAAAAGCCGGGAACGCCCTAAGAGCCCTCGTTCAAGACAATTTTTCTTAAACCGTACGGCTAGAAAACGCGTTCTGATTTTATCCTGTATTATGTATATATTTGGACCTGTAATTAAAGTGGCACTTATGAGATGTTCAATTTTAAGAAATGGCCTACAATTACTTTTTTGTTGCGAACTGCTTTGATGCAGTTTTAAATGAATAAAACTGTACCTAACCGTCAAAATGTCATTTACAAAACAAAAAAAAAATTAATCATTAAGATTGGAAGTGGGCGGGGCACATTAGCCGAATGCACCCCGAGAAGTGGGTCCCGGAAGGAAGCCGCGGGCGAGGTTGGCCAAGAAAGCGCTGGCGAGATGACCTTAACGCCTTCCTCAGAGATTGGTGGGACATCGCGCGTGACCGCACTGAGTGGAAAGATTTCGGGGAGGCCTTTGCCCAGCAGTGGGACGAAATAGGCTTAATAAAAAAAAATTAATATGTCTATTCGTTAGGCAAATGAGTTATATCTTTTCTCGCAAAACAACAGAAATTTCCTCATAACGTTAAAACCGAACTCAAAAACACAATCACTTTAACTAAGCAGGCAGTAATATAAACGATCCGTTGAAAAGTAAACCTTTTCCAATTGGAATATAACTCAATTTCGAGCTCGAGGGGTTTTGCGCAATTCGTTTTTTCATCGGCCCTAGAGTACGAGTAATTAAATTTCAATGAAAATATTCCTAAGGCCACTTGAGCGCCATAACTCTTACAGCTACAGGTAGCTAGGGCGGTGCTCCACTGGGGGATTAGAGGATCGGAGCGATGCATTTTGTGGAGCAATTTCTTTGGGAGTACAAATCTTTTTCGTTGAAATTGTAAAATTGAACAAATCTTTACATTCTATTTGGTATTATTACATAATACATTTACATATTTTGTTTTTGGTTTTATCAAATCTTGAGGTATCGTAAATGGTGTGAGCATAACGGACTATCTATACAGCATTTTGGCAGCAGCCAGACAAATCTAAAATAATAAATGGGATATTAAAATCTCTAATATAATAAACTAGCTGTGCCCCGCGGCTTCGCCCACATGGAAATCTATGTGTCAAATGGTTTATGTTTATTTATTCGTCTCGTTGTTGGCAGAGGCGGGGACTTTCCATTTAAAGAAAGACATTATATACGGAGACCATAGTTTATTGTGTTAACATACGACATGAATGAACAAGCAGTAATGAGAGCTCAGTGACAGATGACACTGACACTTAGACTCTAAGACCATAGACTACAACAATTTATAAACCTTTCGCTTGAATTACTCTATAAAAAATAAATCAAAATCCGTTGCGTATAGTTTTTAAAGATCTAAGTATACATATAGGGACAGACAGACAGCGGGAAGCGACTTTGTTTTATACTATGTAGTGAAGAATTTATAAAAAAACAATGTCTTGAAAGTTTTCGTCTCATAATAATGCATACCTACCTACATAGATATTCAGGGATGTAATTCTGATAACCCAAAACATTACTATAAAAAATGGTGTCGTGAAAGAATTGTCAATTAGAATCCTTAGATGAAAGAAACACTACATAGTTCCGAGCGGTGCAATTTTACGAAGTGATTGAAAGAATAGTTTCAACATTGATACTTTGAATTTTTTTTTTGTTTATGCGCTTCCCTCCATCTGTAGTGTCTATCACCATCATCATCGTCAACCTATGTTAGTCCACAGCTGGACATAAGCATCTCCAATGAGCGCCATAGCGCCCTGTCTTCAGCTTAGCTTCTATGATCAACGGTGAAATTTCAAAATATTTATAAAGTCGATACCATAGTTATGCTGAAGTGATCAGTTTCGTGTCAATTAGAGCGTTGGTTGTCTGCGTGAACAACGGTGGACCGAAGGCGAATAGACTTATGTGTCTACGTGTTATGAAGTTGGATTTTGTCAACACCGACAATGATGCGTTCCATTTTTAACAAAAATAACAGAAATAATGTAATTTTTGGTGCTGTCAATTAAGTTTTTGTGCCATCAGAATCGACACCAAACACGTTCTGTTAGAAATATTCAACATCATCATCATCAGCCCATAGCAGTCCATTGCTGGACTGGACATAGGCCTCCCCCAATGAACGCCATAGCGCCCTGTCTTCAGCTTGCCGCATCCAGCATCTACCTGCAGTCTTTCGCAGAAATATTAATTAAGTGTAACATCGAATAAACTATCTATTGTTTGTCTCTGGTTCCGGTTCTGTATAAACTACTTGTAATTTATTTATTTATATTGTCATTCAATAAACGACAGCAGTCAGTTTTATACAGAATAATACAAATTAGCGATTTTTTTTCAGTATATATTCATTTTAATATAAAATGTAACGGAGAATGTTGTTAGATTCCACGTATGGACTAACAAGATTTTCAGCTAATAGTCCTCCCGTTCTGTATTAATAACAGCGCCTCCAAGACTGTCAAGAACTGAAGGCTGCTTGCCAATCTTGTACCCGGTAACCAACCAGAGAATTATGCAAGGTGCGAAACACAGTACAGCCAAAGGAACCCACCATAAATCGCTTCACAAAGTTGACAGTGGACGCTAACCGTCATCTTCGATCATTATAAATTGATTGCCATTCAAATTAATTTATCCCTATCTTGATATCGTGGCCGTTATTGTGAATATAAAGTGCTATTTATTGCCTTTATTACCACGCTGTCGCTTCGCTCTAAATGGAAGATCGCTTTTATTGGAGATGGCTTTTTTGGACTAGTGGTGCAATGCATTTCATGTTTTCACTTCGTAATTTTTTTGCAATGTATCTTATTTATTGCTTTTTATTAGAAGTACCCTATGGCTAAGGTTATCGACCAAAGTTAAAAAGGAACCAAAGTTATCGACATAGCTCTGAGAATTAGCAAGCTGAAGTGGCAGTACGCCGGCCATATCTCGCGAAGAACCGACGGCCGCTGGGGCAAACGTGTTCTTGAGTGGAGACCACGACTCGGTAGGTCGGGAGGACGCCCTCCGACCAGGTGGGAAGACGGCCTGCGAAAGACTGCAGGTAGATGCTGGATGCGTCAAGCTGAAGACAGGGCGCTATGGCGCTCATTGGGGGAGGCCTATGTCCAGCAGTGGACAAATATAGGCTGATGATGATGATGATGGCTTAGGTTAAACACAGTGAGTCACCAGTAGCTATGAAGCTGGTCAAACTGCGCGTTACTGGCCATCCAGATGACACACGATGACAGAGACTAATACAATGATACGCACGTGTGTCTAGCTTCGCTTTGCAAGAAAATGTATGTGATAATATCCACTGCAACCCACGAACACGCTACGTGAATCCGGATCATCCTACAATGGATCAAAGGACATAGTGGATCGCTAGGATGCTGTAGATGAACTGGCACGGAGAGGATCAGCGACAACCATAGAAGGCCCACCGCCGTTCCTACCCCTGCCATTCTCTTTACTCCAGATATGGACCAGGCTCAGAACTAGAAAAAAACATAACGAACGATGGACTAGCCAAATAAATTGCAGACAAGCAAGGGCGGCACTCCCATCAAATCAACTCACAAAACGCTTACTAGGTATACCTGAATAGATCGGACCTACGTGTCCTTGTGGGAACACTAACAGGACACTGTCCACTGAACAAACACTTATTCACCATCGGAGCGAGGATCATCTGCAGAGGAAAGAGGAGCCCTCTCTGCAGAGGATGCCTCAGCAACGACGAAGCAATTGCCCACGGAATTCTGGAATGCGAGGGAGTAATAGCGCAACGAATAGAAATCCTCAACTTGCCGAGGACGCTAAACCTGCAAAGACCCCAGGAAGATTCTGCGCTTCTGGACGGAGCTTGGCTGGCTATGCTAGCAAAGAACACGCACAAAGGACCGACTGGAGTCCAAATGTGGAAACAGGAGTACCTCCACCTTAACCTTAACGCTACGTGAAGAATACGAGATTGATGACGTCATGGTTTACTCGAATATGCGCGACGCAGCTCAACGTTATCAACGCTATGCAAGTTTTAATAGTGTTTCCTGCAATGGAAACGTACACCTACGTTGTCAGCAAACTTACCCACATGGCTAATTTTAGCGTGAAGAAGTTACAAACATCTATCCATCTAAATATCTAAAACTTTGGCATTTATTATAAAAGTGTAATTAAAGTAGATTATTTGAGTAACTAAAAAATGGACATCTAAAATTATTTGCTAAAATATTGTTTAAATTTTTTAAACGCTCATTCGTTTAGAAACTAAAATATGGAGTTAAAATTGAATATAAATACGTAAATCTGTTTTTATTTAACTAAGCGTTTTAGCGAGGGATCGTAATTTCATTTCAAATAAAATGACTACCAAATATGTTTGCTTTTAGAGCAATCTAGTTTAATGTTTATGGTTTTTAAATAATTTAAATTAAATATCTCTAGTGTTTTTCAGATGATTTTTAGGCGGGCCGAGGTCGTCGCTAATGATGAATCGCGTTATATGATTATATGTAAAGACTAACTACCACAGTTTGTGCCAAAGAGTAACTGAAGTTCTCGACTACAGTAGGTAACTCCGTGTAAGTGGCAGGTGAATCCGTGCCAGAATAGGTATTGGAAAACTCTAAACGCCGCAAATCATGGATAACGATCTAGTGAAAATCCAGTGCTTTGGAAACACAAGTACAAGGTCTGCTTAAACTTTTGAAACTATCATGGTTATTAAAACAAAACTAACTAGGAGTCCAATATTTCGGCACGGCTTAATGCGCCATGATCACGGAATAACAGACATACCGATCTACCCTAATTTTTTAATTTACTCAGCTGATTTATTCAGCGTTATTATTAGGGCCGTGCAGCAGAATGCCTGCAAAACTATCCACCACCAACCCGCCTGCCCTGTGTGGGGATTATGGGCAATAAGCCCCCCCCCCCCCCCCCCCCTATAAGGCGCTTATCAGGGTGAGGCCTGTGTCCAGCAATGGACCAATGCAGGCTGTTGAGGAAGAAAGTAAAGGTAACTTATTCTATGACCCAGAGAGTAAAAACTCTCTGTTTTCTCATTAAATAAATACTACACATTAATAAAATATCAACCTACATAAATTAAGTATAAGTTTTGACTGCCGTGACGTGTGTAACGTATGACACAATCACGCCTTTGGCACATGTCGCTTATTAGGAAAGGCCTATGTCCAGCAATTGACTAGGAAAAGCATGTGGTTTTGACTACAATGAAAAAACAAGTGAAAATTTTCACAACAACTTTGTAGTAGATTGTGCAGTGCTTTGTGCTTTGAATGAGTCGTTGCTTTGTATCCGTATCTAGCCTAGTTTTACTCTTTTAAATTGTACATACACGTATAAAAACAGGTTTTATTTTCATACAAAGTGGGTAAATAGCTTTTGTATTAAGATATCTATCAGAGTTCTATCATTTCTATTGTTAATATTCGTTCTAATTGGTTTATTTTCTATGACTAATATTCTGCATTAAAAAGTATATTAAGCAAGGTAATTGAATTTCTCTCCATAATTTAAATTCTATGGCACTTTATAAAAAAATACTTTCTTCATCATATCAGCTCATACACGTCCACTGCTGAACATTGGCCTACCCTAAACGACGACGTCACGAACAGCGGTCCAGTGCCGCCTCCATCCATCGACTCCCTGCGACCGCTACAATGTCGTCGGTCCATCGGGTGGTCGGTCCATAATTGCTTATTGGTAATATTATGCGGTCCCATCGGATTGGTTACTGTGGACGAAATTATCAATAGCTTATGTCTGTCTATATCTCATTATATATCCATTATTTAACCATATGAAATATTGATAGCCTTATCTTATGTCTATGTAATTTTATTATAATGTTTGTAATGTAGTTATTTTGTTTATTTGTTACCAATTATTTATTAAAGTGCCACCGTCTATATTGTTCGTTCATGTCCAGTCCATCCCAAGGTTGCCTGGAAGAGATCGCTCTCAGCAATAAGGCCGCCCTTTATTCTAAGTTTTTATCTCTGTATTATTTTCTGTTTTGTGTGGTGTAATAAAGTGTTATCTATCTATCTATCTCAGTGCTTTTCTTTTCACTACACTAGTTTGTCTCTTATAGCAACATTATGCTGAGGCAGGACCTATTGGTTCGCTTTGTAGAGTCGCTTGTTGCTTTTATATAGATACCTAGTTAATTTTTATACTTCTATCTTATTTATTTTGTAATATGTAGTAACAAGTTGTGCCTGTACAGTGTATCAATAAATATATTTTCTTCTTCTTCTTTTCTTCTTAAAGTGGTCAGATAGTGCGTTCGTAACCAGTGGTCGAGTCTGTTTTGTCTGTTGCTCACAGAGGGAGCTGTTACAACTTCTTCAGGAAGCCCATTCCAATTATTAACTAGTCGAGTCGCCTTCTGTACCCTAGTACTTTATTTCCTAGTTTTGATTATGTAATTTGAAATTTGTGACGTGTTTATTGTATTTGTGACCTAGAGTCCTGTGGAAATAAAGCACTTTGAAGTACTATATTTTATTTTATGTGTGTCCCAATTAATTATTATCGACGATTATATAGATTATATAGACGACCGATGTAGCGCGGGTCCACCTGCGACGCAGGAGGTTGCGGGTTCGATTCCCGCCTCGGAACAATTGTGTGTACGATCTGCAGATATTTGTTCCGGGTGTTCTGGTCGTTTTCTATATATAATTTAAAAAAATATCTATCTATGTAATGTATTGTATTATGTATATCAGTTATCTAGTACCCATAACACAAGCTCTGCTTACCATGGGGCTAGATAATGCTGTGTGATTTGTCCAGCATTATTTATTATTCTGTATAACACACCACCATCTATACTTGTTCTAACACTTTATGTACATCCCAAGGTTGCCTGGCAGAGATCGCTCATAGCGATAAGGCCGCCCATTGTACAACATATTTTGTATTTTTTTTCCTGTCTTGTGTATCTGTAATTTATTTGGTGTGCAATAAAGAGTAATTGTATTGTATTGTATATAGTTATTATGTAACATTACTATATATGTAAAAATGCGAAAGTTTTAGATATATAGATGGATAGATGTTTGTAACTTCTTCACGCTAAAATTAGCTAATAAAACGACTTTCAAGACCGGACTTGATCTTACAAAATATCATGTATGGGGTGAAATGGTACCTACTATTAATAAATTTATTCTGTTTTCACCAGCAGCTGTCAAATCACCCTGCCAGTTTCCTCGTCTACACCCAGCCTTACACACCTGTAATCCCACCTTATTCCGTCCCTGTAATCCGGGATTATCCCTCCCTGGGTAATTAAGCTAAGTAGGAAGCGCAAGATTCCGGAATTACAATTAGGTGTGACGCTGCTAAGGATAATTCCGTCTTTACGCTTGTTAGATTGAAGATTATTAGAGGTACCTATACCTACCTATAATTGAGTTTAGATTAATCAAGATTGAGAAAGCTTATAATTCTTTAATTCTTTATTTTATACATAAAAAACTTAAAAATAACTTAATTAAAAAAGATATGTACATGGGCGAGCTTAACCCTGAGTTAGAGTTTTCTTCCAGCAAACCTTAGGTTTACAGGAGTGGCGATGGAATAGATAAATAAATAAATAAATAATGCTGGACAATCCACACAGCATTATCTAGCCGCATGGTAAGCAAAGCTTGTGTTATGGGTACTAGATAACTGATATATGTACATAATACAATACATTATATAGATAGATATTTTTTATTATACATAGAAAACGACCAGAACACCCGAAACAAATATCTGCAGATCGTACACACATTTGTTCCGAGGCGGGAATCGAACCCGCAACCTCCTGCGTCGCAGGCGGACCTTCGCCCACCGCGCCACATCGGTCGTCATAGATAGAGGAAGTGTACAACAAACAAATTAGACCAATAATACAATACGGAATGAGATTATAATATAAATACATAAATTAAAAAATAATAGTTCGATAAACCTAATAAATACATTTAGTTCAATATAATAATAAAAAATATATATAATGTTGTATTGTATTAAAAAAAAACGAAAAAAACAACGTCTTTTTGGTTGTAATTTTCGCATTTAATATCTTGTAATGATCTGATGTATAATAAAGCTTTTTTGTATTGTATTGTTATCGAAAGTTTTACACTGATTTTTGATGTTTGCGGTATAAATACCTTCAGGACTAAATTTTGTATGGGTCCACTTCGAAAATAAACTCTATACGACTGCAAAACAATCAACCAAATCGGTCCATAGAAGAGGTGGAAATCGACGAAAATTCTTTAGAAATAGAAATAGAAAATGTTCATTTGTGTTTCATATAAAGTAAAGTAAAAAGTCTTTATTTTGAAACATACTTAGGTGCTAGAACAAAAATATGAAGCGATATAAAATAATACAACCTAAGAACTAATAATAATAAAGATAACAAATTAGGAACGAATAAAATAATTAAAACACGAGAACATAGAAAGGCTCAGCATTAAATGCTACATTGACATAAGCCAGTGCAGCGCTGGTGTCCAGCGGCGCCAGGATATATTATAACCAGCCGATACAGCCAAACATAGAACCTTCTTTTTTCGAAGTCCGTATAAAATTCATTGAACCTCCCAAAAGCCGAACTCGCTTCCGATAAATCGCATTGCACCATAAGCGCACACCTAAAAATATTTACAGGTATAAAAAAACGCGTTTATCTTCAAATAATACGCGTTTTAGAATCCAATTATTTTTTTGTAAACAAAGGGTTTATAATATCGAAGAGACATGTCGTCATACTATGCATTATCAAAATGAAAAAAAATCTTTTTTCATTATTATTTCTATTTCATTATTATGTCTCTTATTTACCATGATCTCGGGCCATAAAGTGACCCGGTCCTTTGGAAGGCTTGCGTGGGGCCGAAGCCAACAGCACAGAGGCCCTTTGAGAAGTTAATCTAAAGGCGATGGCTACACGTAGCGGGTATCATCCTCGGGTGCACAACATGATACACCCAAAGATGGTATCCGCCAGGTGTAGAGACTATTGCAAAGAAAAATGAAAGAAATAAAACCAGGCTATAGTGGAGATTGCGGACGTCTGCCATAAACAAGTCAATCATAATGTTAAGAAGAGTGGATTGCCGAATGCTATCATTATTATTACTATTATTTCAAATAGAACTGGAAACAGTTTCGAGAAGGTGACAAAGACACTAGCGGTGTTGAATAAAATTGTATCCTTGTGTATGAATTCGCTTACTAAAGATACCATAGGTCACAACCTAAGGTCGTGTAGCACACCTCATAGAAGATAGTCTATGGCAAGGTCGTAGGAATCGATACCAGGTGGGTTTTAATGAGTGAATGCGAGCTTGTAGGCTGCTACATACCATGTACATACCACCCGTTAATTAATCATTGATTCAGCCTCAGAGTATTTATTTTTCAGAAATTACAAACGGGTAAATTATTTATAAAGATAATTACAACTTGCAAGCGCCCCGCGGCTTCGCACAATAAATAAACCTTCCTCTTGAATCACTCTATCTATTGCTGAAAACTGCATTAAAATCCGTCGAAGAGTTTAAAAGATCTAAGAGAACAGACAGCGGAAGCGACTTGATTTTATACCATGTAAAGAGAATTGAGACATATCTATTTCTTTTTATTTAACCCTTAGTCCTTATAGTCCTCGGGCTCACGCAATATACAAAGTTCTTACAATACAAGAGTCCACGGCTAATCGTTATGCTGGCTTTTATTTCGGTCAACGAATAATTTTGTGTTAACAAAGCCAAAAACATTAATGAGAACTTCGCAAAAACTTATTATTAACTTATTACGATACAGTAACAAAAAGGTTAGCAGCCAGGTACCTAATCTCAGTAATCACAAAAAAAACTAACTTCAACAGTGCCTAGTTGCACAAACAGCGCCCCTGCAATTTTCTATTAAACTGCGATCCCCAACCCTTATGCCCAGGGTTTTTCCCCCAACCCTATGAGGTAAAAACCAATAAGGCGCCTATCAGGGTCCTACATCCAGCAGTGGACCAATATACTGCTGAGGTAAGAAGGTGAAACACAAAATAAATTCCAACTCACTAAATTACGTTTAAATTTCACCAGATAAATAAATGTCCAAGTTCCCACTGATAATTTATGAAGCCAACGTTTCTAAGTTTAATTAGGGAAGTAGGTATATCACGAATAATAAATATCATCGCTCGAGTTGTTGAAAACTTGCTTATTTATGGGCAATTTAACGCTTGGTGCGGTTGGCTGTAGTGATAGCGTGCTGGAGGACTGCCAGTTTTAAATTAGGTTACTTTTGGCATTTTAGTTCTACTATGTGGCTTGTTTAAGTAAAGAATGACCTGCGTCTTTTGCACATAGCAGAGTATTAGGAACCGCTTAACTTAATCGCTAACTCATCCGCAAAATATATACAAACGTGCTGATCTAATACAAATACAAAAAAAATATTTACCAAAAGTTTACAAATAATAACACCTTAACTTAATTTATGTACATATTCATACATTTTAGAGTTGATTGATTGACGTGTTGCAGTTAACAGTGACCCCCGCACTAGGCTAGGCCTGTTTTACGGGATATCAAAACATTTTCTGTTTGCTGGTAAGGTAAGGAAGTGCACTAACAAAAACTTTAGTAACAATAGAATAAAACTAAAGCTAAATAAAACAATTAAAGCAAGTGCCAATGGCCATACATGTGACCTGTAACCAAAAAAAAACAATAAATGATCTATAAGTAAGCACGGTTGTGTGTCTTCGTAAACGAACTTTCCTTGCACATGGCGCACGCACACTCGTGCACCATTCACCAGAAAACAATTGACATCTCGCTGAAATCTTGAAAATGTATTGTCGAGTTGGTTTCAGGTAAAAGACAGTTCAATCAGCAACAAGGCGATCCCAGAACTTTAAAAACCTTTTAGCTACCATACTACAAAAATACGTCATAAGACCTTGAACTTCTGTAAGAACTGAAAACCAGGGATTTTCAGGGAACATATTGTTTCTATTCTTCCCTGTATTAGTTAGATAAAAATAGATTCGGAATTGGACATATTCGTTTAATGAACATTCCGTAGAGGACAGTATTTGAACAGTTTAACAGAGGTTTCACACCACCGAGTTCAACAATGATTTATTATATTTTATTCTTCTAACAAAATCAACAGCCCTTAATCTAAGTAAATAGCTAAAACCTTAATATCTAACTTACCGCCTATAACAGCTTTACGTTTTATAAAAGAAACTTTAGTATTTTGAAAGTTCTTTGATTCAACAGTCTAACATAAACAGAATCAAACTCACAGAAATTATTAGAAAGATAAAAATTTAACATTTGATACAATTCAATTAACCTGCCGCATCCATTTCTGGATGCAGCAAGCTGAAGTCAGGGCGCTATGCTCATTGGGGGAGGCCTATGTCCAGCAGTGGACTACTATAGGCTGATGATAATGATGAATTAACCTGAGCAATAGTTCAATATGTTTATGTTGCAATCAATTTTTAATCAAGCTTTATAGATAACACTTTATTACACCACACAAAACAGAAAATAATACAGAGATAAAAACTTAGAATAAAGGTATAAAGGGCGGCCTTATCGCTGAGAGCGATCTCTTCCAGGCAACCTTGGGATGGACTGGACATGAACGAACAATATAGGTGGCACTTTAATACATAATTTTACTTTATGTCACCTCATAATTGAGTGAGTATGTTTTAGTGCGTTAAAGAAATGAATGTATGTTTATATTTATATATTTAAATGATGACGAACCAACGGCCCTAGAGCCCTAGAGTAAAAGTTTCGTTCAATGTTGTCACTGTCTTCAACAATACAAACCGCATATTTCGTATATACAAAATGATACTAAACCATGCAGCTCAATGATATAAACGCTTAACGCCTTCACTGCGTCCAAGCCCGTTAGAAACAGAACAGAACAAGTTGTAAGTAACACCTGCGCTGCGGTAGGTATCAATAAAATAACCCAGCGCCTCTTCCACTCTTTGATCATTTGTCTTCGAACTTTCGTTGCCAGATGGTTGGTTGAATTAATAACTGACTAGCAACTGTGCGCGAATTTGGATGAAATTATTTAAGACTAGCGGACCTTCCCGGCTTCGCACGATTTTAGTAAGGATCCCTAACTTTTTTGAAAATATATCGGGGATAGTGTAGCTTCCCAACTGTGAAAGAAACACAAATGGGTCCAGTAGTTTCGGAGCCTATTCATTACAAACAAACAAACAAAAAATCAAACCTTTCTTCTTTATTACATTAGTATAGACTCGTTTAAAGATAAAGCTATTTATTTGCCAAAGACATTCTTTAATTCTTTAATTCTTTATTGTACACATAAAAAAAAACTTAAAAATAACTTAAATAAAAAAGATATGTACATAGGCGAGCTTAACCCTGAGTCAGAGTTTTCTTCCAGCAAACCTTAGGTTTACAGGAGTGGCGATGGAAAAGATAGAGGAAGTGTACAATAGACAAATTAGACTAATAATACAATACGGAATGAGATTATAATATACATACATAAATTTAAAAAAAAAATAGTTCAATAAACCTAATAAATACACTTAGTTCAATATAATAAAAATATATATGTGTATATATATATATATATAGCTAATTAAATATATATATAAATATCTCTAGATAGATAATTTTATGGTGATAGGAAGTGCTCTTTCAATTTGATTTTAAATATGTTATGCGATGGACTGGCTCGAATATTATGGGGGATAGAGTTCCATAATCTAGCCGCTTGCCCGGCAAAAGAACCTCCAGGAGTACTGGAGAGACGGAGTGAAACTGCCGTTCTACATGGCACACCGCGGGGGACAAGGAACTCAAATCGTTCACGCAGGTAAGACAGCGAAAGGGGATTATAGAGGATAAAGTAGAGATAGGACAGAATGTGAAGATCACGCCGCCTTCGTATGGGCAGCCATTTCAGCTTGGATCTTAAAGCAGAAACATGGTCGAATTTACGTAATCCGTATATGAATCGGATGCCCAAATTCTGAAGGCGCTCGAGCTTATTCCACAGTTCCTCCGTCGCGTCCAGGAAACAAACATCGGCGTAATCGAGAAGAGGGAGTAGAAGACTCTGGGCAAGGATGATTTTAGTCTCAAATGGTAGGAAGTTTTGTAAACGTCTAAGTGAATGAAAAGTGTAATTGACCTTTTTGCTGATGTTATTTACATGGCTAGTCCAAGATAAATTATTTTCAAAAATTACGCCCAAGTTCTTAGCTTTCACGGAGAGTGGGATGATATTGTTGGCTAAAATAACAGACGGAATTGTAGTCAGAGCTAAGGATTTCAACATAAAAGGACTACCACAGATCATAGCTTGCGATTTAGAGGGATTGATTAGGAGACCATAGGTCTTCGCCCATGAGTTTATATTGTATAGATCCAGATTAATCTGATTAATACCTTCAGAGATCTCATCCACTTTAAAATGATAGTAAATTTGCAGGTCGTCCGCGTAGAGATGATAGCTAGAAGAAATGACTTTAGTAACAGAATTAATGAAGATTGAGAAAAGGAGAGGGGAAAGGACACCACCTTGAGGAACACCTGCAGAAACGTTACACCAATCCGAGTATGAGTCATCAAGGCGCACACGCTGCGAGCGACCTGAAAGATATGAACGAAACCAAGTGACTGCTGAGGGAGAGACATTGAGAGAGGAAAGAAGCTGCAACAAGGATATCATGATCGACATGTGCTATGTAAGGTGATATGTACATACATTTTGTAGATCATGCTTGACCGTTAGTCGGTATGTACAGTTTCTGCCCGCATTGTGTCTTTTGAAATATTTAAAGGTAATTTATAATAATAATAATAATAAGCGACACCACGGGTACCGATTGCTCCCGGGAAAGTTCCTGGTTCTCGTCTCCGCTTGCGGAGTGGCATCCCAAGAGAACCAGATCCCCACCTCTAGCTTGCCTTCATTGGCCGGTCTGAGTGGAGTCGCGAGAGATGCATCTTAGGATGTAGACTCGGGGGTGGAAGTGTCTAATGGCGTAATAGCGAGGAAACCCGCTCACGAGCAGTTTTCGTGATGGTGAAATCGGGGCCGCACCTCTCGACACCCCTCAGTCGTTTGCGCCGATGTTGTTCCTCTCCGGTAATATACTCCGGCTTTTTAAGGAACCCATCCAGCATTCGGCAAGCCATCGTCTGCCACTCTTAACATTATGATTGACTTGTTTATGGTAGACGTCCGCAATCTCCCAGTCCATCCATCACAATAGCCTGGTTTTATTTCTTTCATTTTTCTTTGCAATAGTCTACACCTGGCGGATACCATCTCGTATCATATTGTGCACCCGAGGATGATACCCGCTATGTGTAGTGTAGCCATCGCCATTAGATTATAGCTTCTCAAAGGGCCTCTGTGCTGTTGGATTCGGCCCCACGCAAGCCTTCCAAAGGACCGGGTCACTTTATGGCCCGAGATCATGGTAAATGAGTGACATAATAATAATTATATTCGTTTATTCCAGGAAAAAAAACCTATGGGAACTATTTCATGAACCAAATTATTTTTGATTCCAGGCTTAGACCTACATCTATGCAAAATTTCAGACTGATCCGTTCAGTAGTTTTTGCGTGAGACCGGAACAAACACCCATACAAACATTCGTACTACGTAACTAAGTTTGTGTGTTGTGTCTAATAAACAATTTTCTTCGTCTTCATCCATCCATCAATTCAGATTTATGGAATAAAAATTAGCCTATATTTTATTCCGAGCTTGGAACTACCAGTATGCAAAATTTCAGCCCGATCCGTTCATTACTTTTTGGTTGAAACCGTAACAAACATCCATACAAACAAACTTTCGAGTTTACAATATTAGAAGGATTAGAAGGATTCCGTTACTTACCTACCTTTGACAGCATCAAATAATTCCAGTAACTGTATCAGTAATGGAATTGATAGTGCTCCATCAATCCATCCATCACGGGATAATTCCTAATGGACTTGTTCATGGGGACATTCCGAAATAAATAAATAAAAATAAATAAATAAATAATGCTGGACAATCCACATAGTATCATCTAGCCCCAAGGTAAGCAGAGCTTGTGTTATGGGTACTAGATGACTGATATACTTAATACAATAAATTACATCGATAGATATTTTTTATTATACATAGTAACGACCCGAACACCCGGAACAAATGTCTGCAGATCGTACACACAATTGTTCCGAGGCGCGAATCGAACCCGCAACCTCTTGCGTCACAGGCGGACCTTCGCCCACCGCGCCACAGAGGTCGTCATAGGAGGTCGAAATGGAATCATAAATCAAAGAATGAAAAAAATAATCAAAGAATGGATGCATATGCTTTCACCAACGTTCCATTAAATCATCATCATCATCATGTTAGTCCACAGCTGGACATAGGCCTCCCTAATGAGCGCTATAGCGCCCTGTTTTCAGCTTGCCGCATCCAGCATCTACCTGCAGTCTTTCGCAGGTCGTCATCCCACCTGGTCGGAGGGCGTCCTACACTACGTTTACCGAGTCGTGGTCAGTGGAAAATAGTCTTATCAAGTTTTTAATGGCCAATATACGCCAATATTACTTCAACAAAGTCCACAAACGAAACACCTTTAACCTTTCACTGCATTCGAGCTAGTGCTGTACCCACATCGATAAGAGGTGGCCGGCCAAGCGTCTCGGCTATATTACTGCAGGTTAATTGGAAACCAGTGTTGTATAAATATGGTGGCGTTTGCCCTTTATGGATTAGATTGAATGGGGTTTTGGTTAACGTGGATGTAGGCCTTTACAAGGTCTTACGTCACAGGTGGCTTTTAATTGAATAACTTAGGTATACCTTTTGATATATGTAAGGATTTTCTACTAAAAAATACTACTAGCTTTAACAATTACTCTAAAAACGATTTACCTTAAAAATTGTGAAAGACAGACAGACAATAAAGAGGTACAATAAAGATTTACTTAACCAGTGAAGTCTCCACTATTAATTAATTATAAATCTGAAAGTTTGGATGTTTGAATGAATGGATGAATGGAATGGAGAGTGGTTTGTCTATGATTGGCTTATAATGTCAACACAAGAAAGGAAATAACTCGTTATACTTACGACAAAATAATGTATAGTTTAATTATGGAGCGCGATCTGTTTTTTTCTAAATCAATAGGTAAATTCCGTATCATCATCATCAGCCTATATTAGTCCACTGCTGGACATAGGCCTCCCCCAATGAGCGCCATAGCGCCCTGTCTTCGGCTTGACGCATCCAGCATCTACCTGCAGTCTTTCCAGGTCGTCATCCCACCTGGTCGGAGGGCGTCCTACACACTGCCCCAACGGCCGTTGGTTCTTCGCGAGATATGGCCGGCCCACTGCCACTTTAGCTTGCTAATTCTCAGAGCTATGTCGATAACTTTGGTTCTCTGTCGGATGTATTCGTTGCGAATCCTATCCTTCAGAGACACTCCGAACTATCTATCTCTTTCCATAGCTCGCTGAGCGACCTTGAACTGGTGGACCAGCCCTATCGTGAGTGTCCACGTCGCAGCTCCGTAGGTCATAACGGGTAGGACGCAATGGTTGAAAACTTTCGTTTTCAAGCATTGCGGTATGGATGAAGAGAAGACTCGACGTAGTTAAATTCCGTATAATATACAAATATTCTGCTCGCGGGTTAGCATGCTTTGTTTCTATGGAAGTGGCTTAAGGTTATTTCTATTCCATAGAATAATAAATAGCCTACTTGTAATTCCAAGAATAGGGCTATATACATATATAAATTTCAGCCCGACCCATTCAGTACTTTTAGCTTGAAAAAGCAACAAACATCCATCCATACACCGAAACAACCAAACTTTTGCTTTTATAATATTAGTCGCAAGACCTTGAACCTGTCAATCAGAGATACTAACAAGCCAGTCAATAACTTTCATGACAGTGTAAACAGATATTTGATCCCCTAATTAGTTGGCAGCCCCAACTTGCCTTATCAAAGTTACTCAACTTATCGAATTTAACTATAACTATATCGATATAAGTTATGACAACCCTAACAAGCCTGGCTTAGGTACTATGTTTAATTATTCTGACGACCGATGTGGCGCGGTGGGCGAAGGTCCGCCTGCGACGCAGGAGGTTGCGGGCTCGATTCCCGCCTTGGAACAATTGTATGTACGATCTGCAGATATTTGTTACGGGTGTTCTGGTTGTTTTCTATGTATAATAAAAAAATATCTATCAATGTAATGTATTGTATTACGTATATCAGTTATCTAGTACCCATAACACAAGCTCTGCTTACCATGGGGCTAGATAATGCTGTGTGAATTGTCCAGCATTATTTATTTATTTATTTTATTTATTCTACAATGTTGAAGAATAGTTGTAGATATAGTATAAACAGAATGATATTTTAACTGACGACCTCTGTGGCGCGGAAGTTGCGGGTTCGATTCCCGCCGCGGGACCATTGTGTGTATTATCTGCAGAAAAATGTTCTGGGTGTTCTGGTCATTTTCTATAGATAATAAAAATTATCTTATGAGATCGTACACACAATTGTTCCGAGGCGGGAATCGAACCTCCTGCGTCGCAGGCGGACCTTCGCCCACCGCGCCACAGAGGTCTTCTTTCCTTCAATACTAATACCGTAAATACTTTTAGGATTGGGTATTGAAGAAGTATCATTAAGCTAAGGCTGTTAAGGATCCCATCTCCCTATCAGCTACTTAAGATGCTAAGCGTTTTATATGGATAATCAGGGAACATTTTCTTTAGACAGATTTTTTGCTCATTTTTATGTTTTACCATCGGAATTGTTTCAATCAAGTTTTAATTTCATGAAACTTATAATGACGGTTGGCAGAGTGGTAGAGTGGAAGTGGGCCGGCCATATCTCGCGAAGAACCGACGGTCGCTGGGGCAAACGTGTTCTTGAGTGGAGACCGCGACTCGGTAAACGTAGTGTAGGACGCCCTCCGACCAGGTGGGATGACGACCTGCGAAATACTTCAGGTAGATGCTGGATGCGGCAAGCTGAAGACAGGGCGCTGTGGCCCTCTTTGGGGAGGCCTATGTCCAGCAGTGGACTAATATAGACTGATATTGATGATGAGGCAAAGGCCCGCCTGTGACGCAAGAGGCTGCAGGTTCGATTCAATAACTACTCAGCCTCAGCGGTGCGACTGCCATCTGGAGCTGATGGAAGATTTCAATTTTCAATTTCAATTTCAATTTATTTATTAAAAATGAACAAAGAATTATCTCTAAGATACAATGGAACACTGGAAAGCACATAAGTATAAAACTGTGTCGCACCTCCCAGCGCTCAAACTCAAACTCAGGGTAAGGTTAAGGCCGATCTCACCAAACAGAAAGCATGGTTTAATTTTGTACTGTAAATCTTGATTAACCAATTAGTTAGTACTTATGGCACTTTGTTTAGCGAAATCGGGTTCTAGGAGATCTGACGGTAAGTATACAAAATAATATAAAAAAAAACTAATATAAGGCAAGAAATATGAAAAAATTAAAGTAGGTAACTAAATAATGTATAACTCACATTTGTAAAAATTTTGTGCATGTAGAGTGTAGAGCTCCTGAGGATACCGGTCTCTTGAGAGTCCGGGCAACAGGAGCTGCCAGTGTTTGAACGTGTTTGTGTGTGTAGAGCTCCTGAGGGCACCGGTCTCTTAAGAGTCCGGGCAACAGGAGCTGTCGATATTCTGGAAGATATTCTTGAATACCATTAAAGTTAATTTTTTTATTGTTTCTTTCACCTTTTTTTCTCCTTCGATATGGATCAGGGATATTCTTTATTGTATTGTTTATTCCTGTATTGTTTTCTGTTTTGTGTGATATAATTAATTGGTTTCTATCGATCTATCTTTAGGCTTAACATTTGATTTATGATACAAGCGATAAAACCAGACCAATAAGCTTTAATATTTTAACAAATTGTGAAAGTTTAAAAGGTTTTATTTGATCAAAATTTTATCTGTAATATTGTTTTAAATAAACCTAATACTAAACAAGACATCCACGCACAATGGACCAATCTGAGTCTAAGTGCGGTCAAAAGAATAAACACACCATACCATACCGAAATATACAAGGCATGTTAGCTTCCAGCTTCGGACAACTAGCTCTGTTAAAATGTATCACAAAAGGCGGTCTTATCGCTATCAACGAATGACAACCCGGCCTTCGCCCACTGGCCTTGCTCTAAATTCCGTAAGCAATTTCTCATTTCGTATCCAAAACAAATTAAATTCGATAGCCATCTCTACCGAGACTCCAATTAGTGTAATAAATTAAGCATAATGCTACAATTCATATTATTATTATTGGGATCAGATTACATTGTTTGTGAAGCACAAAAGGCTCCTTTCTAATATCCCTATGTTACAGTCGAAGTTGAAATCTGTGGGTAAACATTATGGTCTAGGAACATTTTCTTTCTTCAACTTCAAATAGTTAATATTTTATGTATATAATAGTGTCTATAATCAGTATTTATTTCCATTAACGTATAAATAAGTATTTTTGTATTTGTACATGTTTTGTATTGTATATTTAAAATGTTTATGTCTATAAATATAAATAAAAATAAATAATGCTGGACAATTCACACAGCATTATCTAGCCCCATGGTAAGCAGCTTGTGTTAATTATGGGTACTAGATAACTGATATAAATAATACAATATATCGTCTATAATGCGCCACCGTCTATACCTATACTATAGCTACGTGTCCATCCAAAGGTTGCCTGGAAGAAATCGCTCTTAGCGATAAGGCCGCCCATTGTGCATCTGTATCTTTGTTTGTTTGTTCTATACTGTGTATTTGTATTGTAAATATGTATGCCCAATGCATTATTTATCAACTCGTGTCTATGTTCAAACTAAGTCTCTTCAATAACACCGTTCACTACATAGTATAAAATAAAGTCGCTTCCCACTATCTGTCTGTCCCTATGTATGCTTAGATCTTTAAAACTACACAACGGATTTTGATGCGGAATTTTTTTGTACATGGAGTAATGCAAGAGTAAGGTTTATGTGTCTATAATACATGCATTTGCACCTGTGCGAAGCCGGGATCATCATCAGCCTATATTAGACATGAGTGAACCCCAATGAGCGCCATAGCGCCCTATCTTCAGCTTGCCGCATCCAGCATCTACCTGCAGTCTTTCGAAGGTCGTCATTCCACCTGGTCGGAGGGCGTCCTACATTACGTTTACCGAGTCTTGGTCTCCACTCAAGGACACGTTTGCCCCAGCGGCCGTCGGTTCTTCGCGAGATATAGCCGACCCACCGCTACTTCAGCTTGCTAATTCTCAGAGCTATGTCGATAACTTTTGGTTTTAGGTGAATGGATATTGGTTACGTCTTCACGCCAAAATTACTAAACGGATTGGACTGAAATGGGTTCGTTCTGGGCCTGGAATAAAACATGGAATATTTTTATCCCATAAATCAGTTCCCATGGGATAGAAACACCCTTAAAACATTTCCATATAAACAACGACAGAAACTAGTAGAAAATATTTTAATTATAGTATGCTTCTATTTGATTGTATTCTGTTTTGTGTGCGAAATAAATAAATGAGTTTATTTATTTGGCTGTATTGCGATTACAAATACGCCTGCCTGCGTGAAGATTATGGGTAACGGGAAAACATGGACGTGACTAGTTTTCATACTTGCACAGCAACATGAAACTATTAGGGAAATAAAATAAGGATTCGGGTCAAACTTGTTTTGTGTATTCAAATGGGGGAAGAAATGAAATTGGAAAGGACAATCGAACGAAGGGCTCCGCCGAGTCGTAAAAATAAACTGAGAGCAAATAAAAATGGCAGCGTAACACGACTGACCGGTTAATACGTAAATAAATAATGCTGGACAATTCACACAGATCTAGACCTAAGATAAGCAGAGCTTGTGTTATGGGTACTAGATAACTGATATACATAATACAATACATTACATAGATCGATATGTTTTATTATACATAGAAAACGACCAGAACACCCTAAACGAATATATGTAGATCGTACAAACATTTTTCCCGAAGCGGGAATCGAAGCCGCAACCTTCAGTGTCGAAGGTGGATCTTCGCCCACCGCGCCACAGAGGTCGTCCTATAATGTTTCTTGCAAATAACAAAGACACTACTTATAACATTGGCTATTATGTAAGTAAAAATAATATAATAATCCAAACTCCTCTTTTCCACATCTACCCCCCCCCCCTTTTCTCCTTGCCCTCAAGCCAGTAACTCCGCTCTCCGTATACGTAATCAGTGAGTGACGCATATTTTTGCAGATTTTGTGCTCTTGATTTGTTTAATAATATTTTTTTTTTGTATCACCTACATATATAATTGATTAGTTTTATTTTCTTATTGTATTTGTTTGTTTGCCCTGTATCAGTTTCTTTAAATCTGTATTGTTAAAGTTACCTTTGTAAACAGGCTTCCCGCGACACAGGCATTTGTAACAATATTCGTAAACAACAAGGTTTTAGGTGATCACTATAAACAAGAATTTGTTTGTTCTTGATGTCTTTTATGTTTTGCGAAAGAAAGCATTTGATTTTAAACTTAGAGCTCATCATCATCATCAGCCTATATTAGTCCACTGCTGGACATAGGCCTCCCCCAATGAGCGCCATAGCGCCCTGTCATCAGCTTCCCGCATCCAGCATCTACCTGCAGTCTTTCGCAGGTCATCATCCCACCTGGTCGGAGGGCGTCCTACACTACGTTTACCGAGTCGTGGTCTCCACTCAAGAACACGTTACGAACACGTAAACTTAGAGCTACATCTATGCAAATATAAATTTCACCCTGTTCCGTTCAGTAGTTTTGGCGCGAAGGAGTAACAAACACCCATCCACCTATCGATCCATCAATCTAAACATCCAAACTTTCCCATTTATAATATTACTAGCTTCGCCATTGAGAAATCTTTGTATCAAATCTATATTATTATATACATGGTGTTTGTGGAGGGTTATACAAACTCGGTGGGTGGGTAGGTGGTTCCAAAAAAAATTGTAGGGGAAAAGAGTTAAAATTTCGGAAAATTATTTTAAAATACAAAAAAAAGGATTAAAATAAAATGTAAAGAGTTAACACTTTGAGTGCTGAAATCGCACGGTATTTGTTTTCTACAAGTGACTAATATGCGTAAATCCACACTAGCGCAGCGGCTGAGAAAATACAGATCTTTGTGACTCAGCACAGCCGTAATATTTTTCGAACGAAACGCATGTGCGGCGCAACACAACCGCTGTGTAGAGCGGCAGCACGAATTTATTAGGTTAAAATAATGGTCGTCGAAAAAAAAGCAGTCAAACTACTTCAATTTGTATTTTACAAATAGGTCCACCTACACACCTACCGAGTTTGTCTAACCCTCCACCAAACACCCTGTATATAAAAGAAAGTTGTATTAGTTACACTATTTATAACTCAAGAACGGCTGAACCGATTTGGCCGAAAATTGGTGGAGAGGTAGCTTAGAACCAGGAGTCTAACATAGGATACTTTTTATAATTTAAACCATTTGACACAGAGATTAGATTTCCACGGGGGCGAAGCCGCGGGGCACAGCTAGTGCTTTATAAAACTTCCTCTTGAATCACTTTATCTATTAAAAAAAATTATGTATTTAAATTGAGATCCATTTTTAGGTCTAAGCATACGACATAGGGACAGACAGACAGCGGGAAGCGACTTTGTTTTAATCTAGGTATTAAGTTATTATGATGATTATTACGTTTAATATTCAGTTATTCTCAAAAAGACAATTTAAAGTCACTTACAAGAGAACAGGATTCTTAGGTTAAGGTTATACATAGGTTGTGGTCATTCAATAGCTGGCTCATTTAACGTGTTCACTTAATAAGAATGACTTATCATTTATGATATGTTGAGCTAATGTGAGT
Organism: Eupithecia dodoneata; assembly: GCA_947044415.1. Classification (NCBI taxonomy): domain Eukaryota; kingdom Metazoa; phylum Arthropoda; class Insecta; order Lepidoptera; family Geometridae; genus Eupithecia; species Eupithecia dodoneata. The sequence goes on from OX345678.1 coordinate 5,652,800, forward strand.
TTGAACACATTAAATGATTATGATGTGATATAGTATGATTACCGACGGCCGATGGGGCAAACGTGTTCTTGAGTGGAGACCACGACTCGGCAAACGTAGTGTAGGACGCCCTCCGACCAGGTGGGATGACGACCTGCGAAAGACTGCAGGTAGATGCTGGATGCGGCAAGCTGAAGACAGGGCGCTATGGCGCTCATTGGGGGAGGCCTATGTCCAGCAGTGGACTGCTATAGGCTGATGATGATAGTATGATTAGAATTTACCTATTGTATCAAGGCCAAGGCAAACAATCCCTGCCCTATCCATAAAAGTAGTTCCATAGTCACCTTTTCTTATCTACATCTGGCGGCAGTGTGAGTGGCCACTAATTGGTGCCCCAGTGTGGCCCGGCCTTTGTCTAGCCATCTAATACAGCCACTTCAGACCTATTGTTCAACTCTGGTGGAGAACTGCTAATTAAGGGTAGAAATGGTGTGGATGTTTGGGTATAGAGGAAGTTTAGGGTAGCTCCATTTTCATTATTCGAATTTGGACGTTGGGAATTTGCGTTAGAAATCAAAAAGTTAGAACTTCTTTATGATGTAGATAGATAGAAAACACTTTATCATACCACACAAAACAGAAAACAATACAGAAGAAAAAGTTTAGAATAAAGGTATAAAGGGCGGCCTTATCGCTGAGAGCGATCTCTTCCAGGCAACCTTGGGATGGACTGGACATGAACCTACAATATAGACGGTGGCACTTTAATAAATAATTGGTAACAAATACACTAAATACCTACATTACAAACATTATAATAAACTTACATAGACATAAGATAAGGCTATCAATCTTTCATATGGATAAATAATGCTGATGCTGTAGTTGTTTTTTCGTCAGAATATAATAACGGCTGCAGTTATTTGCTTTGCTTTAAACACAGAGTCACCCATTAAGGAGGTACACCGCCACCTATTAAATTTTAAATACGTTGAAGGAAGGAAATTTAAAAAATATCATTGAGCAAGGTTCCTTCCGGACCCAAGGCATAACTACTATGCTCAACTTTGTGTTATAGATAAAGCAGACATACGATGTTGCCCTTGGTGGCCACAAAACTCTATTTTCGAATCTCTGACTAAACTTTACTAAATAAAACTATTTATTTTTAATTTTTCTTATCGTGTAAAGTGCCCTCTCACGTTACGCACTAGTTGTATAAGTTGATTCTACTCCAGTTTTATAGAGTTGATGGAGTTGGATAAAAGAAACTTTGTACATTCACACGTTTGTTTTATTATTATATTTCGTCATCGCGTAACAACCATTAAAATAGAAATGAAATGAAATGAAATGAAATGAAATGAAATGAAATGAAATGAAATGAAATGAAATGAAATGAAATGAAATGAAATGAAATGAAATGAAATGAAATGAAATGAAATGAAATGAAATGAAATGAAATGAAATGAAATGAAATGAAACGAAATGAAACGAAATGAAATGAAATGAAATGAAAATATATTTATTCAGATAGAGCAAAAAACTTAATTATCTAACTATAGTAAACAAATACAGCACACGACTTAAAAAGACTTAAAGTATATAATTGATAATATGCATTATTTATTTATTATTTATTTTAAGCCGTTACTGTCCCACTGCTGGGCAAAGGCCTCCCTTTTCTCCTTCCACTCCTCGCGATCCAACGCTGCAACAGGCCATGATGGAAGATGTACCTCGAGCTCGTCGCGCCATCTCATCCTGGGCCTTCCACGTCGCCTCTTAGCGAATATGCATTGATTTATATATATATATATATATTTTATTATTAATAGACATATCTAAATTAATTAAGTGTAGATCAAGCCGTGTGTGATGGTCAGTGCCGTGTTCCTGCGCTATCAGAACAGGTTCATGCTCAGCTAAATGTTGCGAGTATCCCCACAACGCTGATTTTCAGCATGTACCATTGTGATAATGACGTACGAGACTTTAAAAGCTAGAATTTAAAAGTGAAGGCAACTTGTCTATAAAAGGTAATATAGATTAAAAACTCAAAATCAACTACTTTAGAGATTAAAAACAAAAAAGGGTACACGTAATTTAAGAGCGACATCTATTTATAACAACATACAAAAGACACACCTAAAGAATAGGTATACATAATGTATTAAGTCAATACCTCTAGATCTATTCGGACAATCTACATATAACACAATCTATGAAAAAATACGTTATTGTTATAAATCAAAGTTCGTATGGGGTTGAAGGTCTAAGGTGCGCATTGATTCGATTATTTCGTTGTTTTGTATTGTGTGTGATTGACACAAACTTTAACCTTAAATTATTAATGTGATGTTCCAACTTAATGATTGTGATTATCCTCGAATAATGTCGTCGAGGATTTATCAGATTCCTTGATCAGGGCCTTCATTATTCAATACCTTATATATATAGGTATATAAGGAAAAGGTCTTCATTATTTAATACTCAGGTAGGTATTTAAGGAAAAGGCAGTAAATCTTTTTATGACGTAAACAAGTTTAACTGACGTAAATCGTAATGGACTCAGGAAAAACCTCGAAAGCTTTTCTTTCTTTTAAAAGTTTGTCTCATTTATCGACGACCGATGTGGCGCGGTGGGCGAAGGTCCGCCTGCACGCAGTGTGTACGATCTGCAGATAATTGTTCCGCGTGTTCTGATCGTTTTCTATGTATAATAAAAAATATCTATCTATGTAATGTATTGTATTATGTATATCAGTCATCTAGTACCCATAACACAAGCTCTGCTTAGCTTGGGGCTAGATGATGCTATTTGAATTGTCCAGCATTATTTATTTATCTTTCTATTTTTAAAATTTTGGAGGTGGTATTTTTTTTCCTAAGACAAATTAAGGACCAACACAATTTTTAAATAAATTTTCCGTTGGACGGCCTATTTGAAAATTGTAGCTAAATAGTCGTTGCATTTCCTATACTGATTTTATATTTTTTAACTGTAAAACTACTATTGAAAACGAGCTTTTCGCAAAAATTTACGAAAAAAGGCGAAAAAATGTGGATCCCAATGTAAATATACCTATATTTATAAATAGTGGACCAAAAGTTGAAGAGAATAGTAAAATAATATATTTTTTTAAATTATTTATAGTATAAATGTTCACTTGTCTAAGAGCTTATTTTGTTAGCCTATAAAAATAAAAGATTTAGATTTTTTGGAATTTTGATGTTGCAAGCGTCTATCAAGCGGGACCGCGTCCTTATTTACCTTTGGTATAAAAAAAATATAAAAAAGATACTCTATAATATTGAAATAAGTTAGTGCAAGAAGGCAAAAAGTAGTCGGCAAGTAATCCCTCTCGTCTCATCCATCTACATTATATTCCATTTTGTTCCAGAGGTCGGTGTGAAGATGCGAGTGCGGCGGTAGGCGGGGGGATGCGCGGCGCAGGTGCGGGCGCGGGGGGCGGAATATGCCACTGAACGCGACCGCCTGCGCGGCCCTACACGACCAGGTATGTATCAAGCACCTCTCATCATATCAGCCTATTCATACTGACTGCTGGTGATGCCCTAGTGTAAGAGCGCAAGGGTGTCGGAAGGTGAGGATGGAATATGCCACTGAACGCGACCGCCTGCGCGGCCCTACACGACCAGGTATGTATCCAGCCCTTGGTTGGCTTTTGGTTTATATCATTTTTTTACACTCTTATTCTGTTTCTATTTAGTTCACACACTTAGAACTTGCTAAAAGCCACCAGTCTCTTCCCAAGGCGGGAATCAACCTCTTGCTTCGTAGGCGGACATTCGCCCGCCGTACCTCATCGGTCGTCATCAATTAGTAATAAAATATAATAATAAAAAACATATTAAATGAAAGCTTGGTGATACAGCAGCGGGTGATAGCAGTCAATGATTAAATTAATATGATTTAAATTAAACCTTTAGACTAACTAATGACTGCCATTGCTCCCTGTCTTCATCTTGCCGCATCCAGCATCTGTCTGCAGTCTGTCGCAGATCGTCATTCCACCCGGCCAGAAAGCAACACTACGTTTGCCGAGTATAGACTATACTTAAGTTATAATAAATAGCGTTCAATTGAAAATTCGATGAGATTTTTAATCAAAAGATACAGTTTTAATTATTATATTTATTTTCCAGGTTCGCTGGGATGAAGTCTCGAGTCTAGTCAGCTTGGCCATCCTAGCCCTTATCGACGTACTTGTTATAGCAGGTAAGGACCCTATCCTGGGGCTCAATTCTGCTAACCATCGCTTTACTATGACATATTATCGTCACAGAATCGTCCATCATTGAAAGAAACTTTATATAGTTTTTGTGGTGCTCTTTGCACGAAGATTGGTTTCAACTTTGACAATTTTGACACGCGTCTCTCCATCTATAGTCTCTTTCATCAAAGGTAAAATGCCAAAATGTGTCATTCTGAGACGATACCCACCAAAAACAAATCTGCAGATCCTACAAACATTTGTCCAGAGGCAGGAAACGAACCCGCAACCTCGTCGCGTCCCAGGCGGACCTTCGCCTACCGTGCCACAGAGGTAATCAACACAGTTATTGCAAATGTAGACCACGTAATAGGTTCAATGCTCCGAACATAATAGTTGAAAGCAATAACGTAAACGTTGTAATAACGAACAGGTAGATATTGAAAACTGCACGCTTCATTCAAAGTCTATCATTCTAGCCACTTCTGACTCAAAAGGGTGGAATATCCACACGATCACACCTTTGCAAACTACTGGTAAAAAGTAGATTCGTTTGGAACAACCTTAATTACTTACCCCATGGCCGTGGTGGCGGTTATTTGCGAATGAGGGAGAAACTACTGCACGTACTACACACTTATTTGCGAATGAGAGAGAAACTACTCCACGGACTACACACTTATTTGCGAATGAGGGAGAAACTACTGCACGTACTACACACTTATTTGCGAATGAGGGAGAAACTACTGCACGTACTACACACTTATTTGCGATGAGGGAGAAACTACTGCACGTACTACACACTTATTTGCGAATGAGGGAGAAACTACTCCACGGACTACACACTTATTTGCGAATGAGGGAGAAACTACTGCACGTACTACACACTTATTTGCGAATGAGGGAGAAACTACTGCACGTACTACACACTTATTTGCGATGAGGGAGAAACTACTGCACGTACTACACACTTATTTGCGATGAGGGAGAAACTACTGCACGCACTACACACTTTTAAGTAGATATATAGAAAACACATTATTATACAACACAACACAGACAACGATACAAAAATAAATACTTAGAGTAGGAGAAGTACCTACTGATGTAATTTTTGTGTCAAATATATTAAACTAGAGGACTTTCCCGGCTTCGCACGGTTTTAGTACAGATCCCTAAAATTTAAAAAAAAAAAATATAGCCTATATTCACCGGGGATAGTGTAGTTTCCCAACAGTGAAAGAATTTTTCAAATAGCTCCTGTAGTTTCGGAGCCTATTCATTACAAACAAACAAGCAAACAATCAAACCTTTCCTCTTTATAATATTAGTATAGATACCCGTACATGTAAAGGTTGCGTAGCGCATATGATAAATAAACCCTTTGTATTTCGCCCGTCGAGAGATATTAAAACTTCCATAAACCATAATTTAAAGGTCCGTTGCTTTATGAGGAAAAAATGGCATTAGTATTTATTCTGAAAATCAAGAATCGATGTATTAGAAATTAACCTACCAACGTTTTCGATTATCTATATTCCATCTCCTATATTATTCTATCTGTTTTCTAGGAAAAATACAAACAAACCTGGTAATGTATGAATTTCAATTCTCAAAATTCATAACACCGCTGTGATTGGAAAAGCAATATCGGTCGGGCTAGGAATAAAATTCAAATAGAATTTTCTATTTGTAGTCGTAGCATATTGCTACGGCGTAGCACAATGCTACGGCGTAGAGGTGCTACGAACTTAAAGCAAATGGGTAACGAAAAAGGCCGATTAAGAAATAATGCACCTATAAAAATATTGAAACCTAAAAGCCCTTTAGATGTTAGATACCTAATTAAAAGTCATGATAGATACATAGATAGATAGACAATACATTAATTGCACACTTAAAAATAAAACAAACAAGGTAAAAAATAATAATACAAGATATGTGACAATTCGGCGGTCTTATCGCTCAAGAGCGATCTCTACCAGACAACCGTGGATGGATAGGATCGTTGGATTGAAAAAGGGGATCTGTGTGCGTTATTATGTAGTTAATTACATGGAATTTCATATTATGTTACATACAATGATTATTGTATGCTAGAATTTAGTGAGACATAAGTGCATTATTTAGAAATACATCGTGTTTGACGCAATAAATATATTAGAATTTGAATTTTTCAATGTAAACTTATCATAATTTTTCACAATTAAATCTTTTTCAATGTAAACTTATCATAATTTTTCACAATTAAATATTTTTCAATGTAAATTTATCATAATTTTTCAAAATTAAATCTATTTCAATGTAAACTTATCCTAATTTTTCACAATTAAATATTTTTCAATGTAAACTTATCATAATTTTTCACAATTAAATCTTTTTCAATGTAAACTTATCATAATTTTTCACAATTAAATATTTTTCAATGTAAACTTATCATAATTTTTCAAAATTAAATCTATTTCAATGTAAACTTATCCTAATTTTTCACAATTAAATATTTTTCAATGTAAACTTATCATAATTTTTCACAATTAAATCTGTTTCAATGTAAACTTATCATAATTATTCACAATTAAAACATTAGGTTACGCAATAGTAGCAAGGATGGAAGCATGGATGATGGTATCAGTATTTGCTTCGATAGTTTCTTTGAAATTAATTAATTTGCTTCTGCAACGCAATTAACGAATAAAAAAAAAAAAATATTAAATTCATTTATAAATTCAGACAATTACATCCATTTTAAGAGTTTAGCATAGTGAAAATTGGCAGATGCTGGATGCGGCAAGCTGAAGACAGGGCGCTATGGCACTCATTAGGGGAAGCCTATGTCCAGCAGTGGACTACTATAGGCTGATATAATTACATTCACGGTCAAATTACATTATGCACATTTACAATTACAATGAATTTGTTTAGCATAAGGGTTCATTAGACATACAGTACCTTTGCAGGCTACTGTAATGTCTGTCCACCAGAACCCTTAGCAAGCTTGTAAGTTAGATTATTAAGGTTTAAATTATTTAGATTAAGGGCTGTTGATTTTGTTGAAACAATTAAATAAATTAAACAAAAAAATAAAAATAAAATAAATAAATAATGCTGGACAATTCACACAGCATTATCTAGCCCCATGGTAAGCAGAGCTTGTGTTATGGGTACTAGATAACTGATATACATAATACAATACATTACATAGATAGATATTTTTTATTATACATAGAAAACTACCAGAATACCCGGAACAAATATCTGCAGATCGTACACACAATTGTTCCGAGGCGGCAATCGAACCCGCAACCTCCTGCGTCGCAGGCGGACCTTCGCCCACCGCGCCACATCGGTCGTCAAAAAAATAAGAAAATAAAGCTATTGGTGCTGCCCGAATCCTGTATCTGATGGATGTTATTTATAAAATAAATCCTACTATAATATTATAAACGGAAAGTTTGTATGTGTAGGTATGGATGTTAGTTACTCTTTCACGCAAAAACTACTACACTGATCGGGCTGAAATTTTGCATGCAGGTAGTTCCAAGCCCGGAATAAAACATAGGCGACTTTTCTTCCCATAAATCAGTTCCTATGGGATAGAAATAACCTTAAAACGTTTTCATAGAAACAACGCCTGCGAAGGTGCGGGCAGAAAGTAGTAAATAATAAACTTCAACGATGCATCGATGGTAGATAGGTGTGTAGCCTTATTAAGGTATTATTTATATTACCCCACACTAGCCGTTTAACCGAGTCTTTCGTTTTAATAATTACTGTTGATCACACCGCACAGTGTAACCACGAGTAAAATAAATTTCTCGTAGCCACACTGGTGTAATAAAACGGTGTGACCACGAGTCACGAGCCATCCAAATTGAGAAAACACCTGCTATAATATATGAAATGTTCTGTCAAAAGCCTATAATATACGAACTCTAGTATCTATGGCATTATTACCAGCAGGCCTCAGCAAATTAAGGCTCCCTCGCTAAACGAGCCACCAACGAATTCCGGCCAGATTGGAATCTCCTCCGATATTAGAGAAGGCTATGTTTGTCTGATTTCTATCAGATGTTTGGAATTTCCCGAGGTCTTTTAGATATTCACGAAATTAAGAGGATATATTTAATATAGAAGTAGTTTGGTTGCCACCATTTTTTGTCAGTATGTAACTCTTCTGATGACTTTTTAAAACTATTTATTTATTTTTAATTAGGCTTATGATAATAATAATAATGCTGGACAATTCACACAGCATTATCTAGCCCCATGGTAAGCAGAGCTTGTGTTATGGGTACTAGATAACTGATATACATAATACAAAATATTACATAGATAGATATTTTTTATTATACATAGAAAACGACCAGAACACCCGGAACAAATATCTGCAGATCGTACACACAATTGTTCCGAGGCGGGAATCGAACCCGCAACCTCCTGCCTCGCAGGCGGACCTTCGCCCACCGCGCCACATCGGTCGTCAACTTGATGAATTCTTAGTGTCGTAAGAAATTTTGAAATCGCGTGATTTCTTTATTCTCTGGTTAAATTCATATTATAAATATATTAACTTGCACGTGTTTTAGCCCACATCTTTATTTTTCAGCCCAATACGTCATCGAATCATCTCCGACCAATCGAAATTGTGCGCGTAGTATTTTTTTTTTTAACTTTTAAAAAACTATATCTTTGCGCAAAAAGGAGCGTATTTAATTTTTTTAAGCTGTAGTTACACGGAATAATTTTTTTATTAAAATTGAAAAGCATTCTATCAGCTCCGACCCTAAGCCTACGAAGCCTTAGTATATTCCAGGAACCTCAAAGGGACTGATAGAAACATTTTGAAATATTTTCCGTTGCCAATTACAGCTGAAAAGGGTTCCTTTCAGAGCTAGCCGAGCCTCTGCCTGTCCCTGGCGCGTATTCATATAAACAGTGACCTAGCTTACAAGGCAACAGCTAGGTTGCTTTTCAACCCGTGTATAATCAGTATAAATAGATATAGAAAAACATTTATTTGGACATTGGTACAAAATACAGACATAGAATAACAAACGGCAAATAAAGTAGTTTATCATGGGGGGTAAGTGACACATATAGGTGATATTAAGAATAAAATAAGACTACCTCCATAACCCTGCGCCGAAATGGGGTTTGGCTCAGCGTGTGCTGAACAGTATAATTATAACATCTGACTGTCTGTTTTATAAAAAACTTGCTGCGCACCGTGCCACCGCCCGCGTGGAAATCTATGTGTCAAATGGTTTATGAAACTTTCTATTGAATCACTCTATATTTAAAAAAAAAACGCATCAAAATCCGTTGCTAGTTTTAAATATCTAAGCATACATAGGGACAGACAGACAGCGGGAAGCGACTTTGTTTTATATTTACTATAATAGTGATATTATAAAAAAGTAAGTCCGTTATTGGACGTAAGTTTTGATAATTAACATTTTTGTTAAAATTAAGGGCTGGGGATTTTGTATCATAAATAAATAAATAAACACTACGACGGACAGGTTTTCCAATTATGTTGTAAATACACAAACCAAGGACACGGTAAGTATTAAACATATTTCTATATCAGCTCGCACTTATTATTATAAATGGGAATGTCCAGCAGTGAACAAATTATAGATTGATTATGATAATGATGATATTAATATTAAGGTTGGCTACACAAGAGTGTGTGCAAGCAAATAGTAACCTAGCTGTTTGTAACTTCGCTGCCCCGTATTCATTTATACGAAGCCGTGGGAAGTCCATTTGCCGATTACATCGTACCTGAATGCCTCAAGTTTAAAAATAACAGCGTGTTGGCCCAGCTTTAGTCAAACCTACTCGTATGGTAATGTAGCTACTGTGATGTAACTAGCCCTGATTTTATGGTAATTTGTTTGTAGGGGCTATTTCGTGACGATGACGATATGACGATCTCTGTAGTGCGGTGGGCAAAGGTCCGCCTGCAATGCAGGAGATTGCGGGTTCGATTCCCGCCTCATGACTAATATTTGTACGATCTGCAGATATTTATTCCGGGTGTTGTAGTCGTTTTTCGTATTATATTATGTATATCAGTCATCTAGTAGCCATAACACAAGCTTTGGCTTAGGTTGGGGCTAAATGATGCTGTGTGGATTGTCCAGCAATATTTATGTATTTATTTATACCATTTTCGTCAAAAGAGCTTTATAGTGACTATAAGTAACTTAGCAATATAGCGTTGAAAGAAGTTACTGCCACTGTACCCACTGGACAATCCACACATCAACTAGCCTCAAGCTAAGCCATGGGCACTGACAGTGTCTTCAGTTATTATGTGATTATGGCGCTTGAAATTGTGTTGAAATATTGGAAAACTCAAAAACCAAATCATAGTAGATATCCCGTTATAAAGGAATTTTGTGTTGATTTGTTTTATTTAACATTCAATTATTTTATAACCAAAATAATGACTACTCCCTTTGGTTTAAATTATCATCATCATCATCATCAGCCTATTATTTATTTATTTTGCTTTATTCGGAAGACAAACAGTTTTACACACTTAACAGTCAACTTAAATAAAAACTTATAATAATTTATGTGTCCTCGCATATAGTAGCTAAGGAATTGCTTGCTTGCAGAGGATAAATGAAAATTAAGAAATAGCTTAGTATTATAACTTACACATAGGTACATTGCATTAAAATAAATAGAACTAACAATAGACAATAAAAATATTATGATATATGAATATGCAAGTACCTACTAACAATTACCAAATGTACGTATAGTCCACTACTTGACATAGGCCTCCCCCAATAAGTTTTTAGAGATTGGTTTAAATGCTATCCGATAATAATTTAAGTGCCCTGCAACATTTAATTTAAAATCGAAATAACTATACGTACATTTGGTAATTGTTAGTAGGTACTTGCATATTCATATATCATAATATTTTTATTGTCTATTGTTAGTTCTATTTATTTTAATGCAATGTACCTATGTGTAAGTTATAAGACTAAGCTATTTCTTAATTTTCATTTATCCTCTGCAAGCAAGCAATTCCTTAGCTACTATATGCGAGGACACATAAATGATTATAAGTTTTTATTTAAGTTATCTGTTAAGTGTGTAAAACTGTTTGTCTACCGAATAAAGCAAAATAAAATAACATCTATTGCTATAGCGGTAAACCTCACAGGCTTTCTATCCTGTCTTTCTCCCCATAACCTGCCATGCTATAATTCTTCAAGCCCCCACACAATATCCAGTGCTCCAGTAGTTACATTGTTCGTATTATATATCACCTCGCGTTTTATCTGCGGTACGAAAGTGATTCTTTATCTCTACTGTCGCTTTAGCGGTGGATCAGCTGTTTCACTCTACAGTTTTGTATAAAAACGCAATCGGAATAGAATGGGACCATTGCGTACACCTTTATTCTTATACTAGCTGTTTCACCCGCGTTAAACTCGAATTTCACTTTATTAGGTGTTTTTTTTACACCTTGTGTTACATTATTGGAGTTTTAGTAAGGATCCCTAACTTTTTTGATAATATAATATATGCTTATGTTCACCGGGGATAGTGTAGCTTCACAACGGTGAAATAATTTTTCAAATCGGTCCAGTAGTTTCGGAGCCTATTCATTGCAAACAAACAAAAATCAAACCTTTCCTCTTTATAATATTAGTATAGACTAGTTTAGTGTAGGTAGCATAAGTTGACTACGCGCGATATGGCAGAGAATTATGACGTAAGAGATTGAATTTTATTTATTTATTTATTTATATTATTATAATTAATTAGCAAAATCAAAATCAGATGATTCCTATTAGCTTTTTACTTTTCAGCGTTGAAAAGTGAAGCGTGGATCGATTCAGTTCTTTTTTAATTGTAATTTAATGCATATTTAAAATGGTGGCCTTCGGTAGCCGCAACCTAGGGATGACGTAACATACCAACTGCCAACTCCAAAAATGCCCTTTTTTAAGTGAGGTAAACTGCGACATGCCCCAAAATAATTTCATGTATACAACTCTTGGCTCCATAAATTGATGTGTGTTTTCGAGTTAAAGTTAGTAGCTTATGGGATATCTGTAACATACGTTACATGACGTAAAATGCCAAATTCATGTTAACAGCGCTCGGCTCCGTGAATTGCTATCTGTGTTGATAAAACTCTGTGTTGTCGAGTGAAAAATACACTCTTGCACAACTCTCGACTCTACGCGAGGATAAGGAATAACGTAGGGCCTATTGTGTCCCGGGAGAAGCGTTGATAATTTATTGATAGTTTCACTGATGCGAGCTTTCGAGTGCTTCGGATGTATGGAAGTTTTGATACTTTGCTACCCTTTTATTATGGTAGGGGATAATCTATGTGTCCTCAGCTTAGCTATTTTAATCTTTTGATTTTTGTAGCAGATAAAAATCTTGTTTGGGATTCCCTTCCCCAGCTGGATTCTCCAGTTAGACTGAGCAGCTTTTGGGAAACTACGCCAAGTCTTCTCGTCATCCATACCACAATGCTTGAAAATGAAAATTTTCAATCAAGTGCGTCCTACCCTATACGACCTACGGAGCTAAGATGTGGACACTCACGGTAGGACTGGTTCACCAGTTCAAAGTCGCTCAGCGAGCTATGAAAAAAGCTATGAAATTTCTCTGATGGATAGGATTCGTAATGAATACATCCGACAAAGAACGACAAAGTTATCGACATAACTCTAATAATAAGCAAGCTGAAGTAGCAGTGGTCGGCTTTATTCCGCGAAGAATCGACAACCACTGGAGTAAACGTGTTCTTGAGTAGAGACCATGACTCGGTAAACGTAATGTAGGACGCCCTCCGGCCTGGTGGGATGACGACCTGTGAAAGACTGCAGGCAAATGCTGCAAGCTTGTCCCACTACCCCTCAATCCTCCCACGGGCGTTTTGTATATTAGGTACATGCTTTGAAGATAACAGGGCTATTCATGACGCTCATTAGGGAAGGCCTATGTGTACAGGCCTTCAGCAGTGGACTAACATAGGCTGATTATGATGACTGTAGCACATATTCTGTGAAATACTGGACTCGTGAAATACTTACTCAATCATTAACATAGAAGTTAGACAGCTGTTTTTATCCTGATTTAGATAGTGAAACAAAATCTAATAGCTCTTACAGAAAGCCAAAAAAGTGTACGCAAACAAAATTCTCGCTCAAGGACTTCCATAAAAGTCGGAAACGCAAAATTAATCTGCTCAGAAGAATCATCGTACTTTATTCACGAAAGTTCTGAAAAAATGCGCCGCTCGTACCCGAATAATGTGCAAAATAACAATGTTCTTGGCCAATAAGACTCCTCGCTCCTGCCACAGTAGTGGCAGGAATAGCTAGATCACATTTTTTTTTATCATATTTATTGTTAAGGACTCTTACTTCGTAAAGTATGCCAGTCCTATCATAACCTAAACATATAACTAACAAACACAACAAAATAAACAGCAAAATAAAAACGTATAAATTGTGGCTATTTTTAAAGGTAGTCACCGATGCATATAAATTTTGAATAATGAGACAGCCGCTGCTGACTCTGGTTCCGCTAAAATGTTAATGAATGTACCTAAATCAAATCTATTTAAATTAAGTTCAATCATCAGTGCCTCCCTTCGATCTTTGAACTTGACGCAATCCATCAAGATGTGGTGCACATCATCTAGGACTCCACAAACATCACAGTTCGGAGAGTCCGTTTTTTTCATAAGGAGATCAAATTGTTAGAAACTTAAAAAACATGAAAATATATATAAATAAATAATGCTGGACAATCCACACAGTATTTTCTAGCCACAATCTAAGCAGAGCTTGTGTTATGGGTACCTACTACATATATATAATACAATATACATATTACAAGTCATTACACATTATTTTTGCCTATTTTGCACCCGGCCCTGAATCGCTTTATTCAAGTTGACGATTGTAGGTAGCTAAATATATTCGTAGGGCACAGTGCTTTCTTAGTTACTGTGAAAGTGAGCAAGCCGTTGTGCTGGCGCTGCGTAAATACTTAACAAGGGATTCGGCCGTCGCTACGTAAAAACCTATATCTGCAATTTTGTCAAAATAGGTTTTTGCGAAAATTAGGTGTTAGGGAGGTCGTTTGTGGAAACCCTTTTAAGGGTTTGTAGTTTGCATGGTTCCCAAGATTGAGTTTGGTGAATGACTATTTCCTTACATTGGATTATGCGAATTGTAATCATTTGTAGACGTATATTTGCAAGGTTTGGGAGATTTACTAAACATGGAAATTTATTTTATTAAAGCGTTTGTATTCGTATGTTTCTGAATACGTAAAGCAGGTTTAGGTAGGAGTAAGGACGACTTAGAATACCTTTTTTTTTTTATAATATTCAGGATCTAGGGCCTAGCTAGATCATACAATTTCTAGGCGTTATTCACGCATAGTCCATAAAAAATATTTATTTTTCACTAAATAATATGCCTACATAATAAATACGGTAGTTACGCAGTCATTTGAACAACTAAATCTTTAAGTTCAGGAATAAAAATTGTATAAATAGGATTTATTTACAGAAAACAGAAATTGATGTTTTTTTTGTTACATGTTTTTGCCAGTTCAGTGTCGACGGGCATCTTTACTTAGTTTAATATGGCCGTCAACGCCATCTGTTGAGCGCTTTATGAAAATAATTGATTGCACCAAGTTCGTAAACTTTAATAAATGGAAGTTCCCAGAAAAACCTTCGTAATAACGAATACATCATTTAAAGGATGTTGGGAATGGGATGGAATCTTTTCTAACTGAAAAAATCAAGTGAACATAGGTACATAGAGTATGATAAATAAATAAATAATGCTGGACAATTCACACAGCATTATCTAGCCCCATGGTAAGCAGAGCTTGTGTTATGGGTACTAGATAACTGATATACATAATACATTACATAGATAGATATTTTTTATTATACATAGAAAACGACCAGAACACCCGGAACAAATATCTGCAGATCGTACAAACAATTATTGTTCCGAAGCGGGAATCGAACCCGCAACCTCCTGCGTCGCAGGCGGACCTTCGCCCACCGCGCCACATCGGTCGTCACATAGAGTATGATAGATAACTCATTATTATATCGAACTGAGAACCTCCTCCTATTTTAAAGTCGGTTAAAAAGTCCTTTTACGAAGTGGTCACAGAGCGCCTAAACGGCTTATTTCAAGCACATGCCTTTTTAACAATTTGAAAACAGCCCGCATACCATCCAAGCGATGAATTAAAACTTTCCTAGTTTGTTGCGGTTTTGTTCTGACCCAAATAACGTTGTTACCATAAAGCGGGCCTTTGAACGTTCTTTGGTGCTCTTCTCATAGTTTTATCATACTTTGGTTTAATTTAAATTTTGACTGAAAAGAGGATATCGAAGATCTCAAGAGACGCAAATATGCAAGTCTCGACAGAGCCTACTCCTTTGCTTCTTGGAGTCTAGACCCTAGGTCGGTGACGGTCCAAGCCTCCCCGGCTTTTGTATGAAATTCTCTCTTCAGCTAAATTACGAAAAATCGAGTAAAATTATTAAAAATCAAAACAATAAAATCTGTTGAAAATTCGTTTGATAGGTAGGTTTCCTGACAGGTTTCCGCTGCTTGCCCAAACCTGAAAACGTTAGCAAGTTGTAGTTAGGTACATAAACAACGAAATGGCCTGTTCGAACCTAATACCGACCAGGCCTAAGCTACCCTACGAACATGTACGCTAGGAATAGCGCAGAATAGCGCTTTTTGCTATACAGAGCGGTAGCCAAAGCCGCATAAGCACCTGTGTGGTAAACCGCTGTTCACTTAAATATCCGACAGGATACTAAAACCGAGCGAAATATACTAGCTCTGGTAGCGAATACTGGATTGTTCTGAACAGGTCAGAACAATAATCATCATCGCCATCAACCTTTTAGTAGTCCACTGTTGGACATAGGCCACCCCTAATGAGCGCTATAGCGTCCTGTCTTCAGCTTGTCGCATCCAGCATCTGCCTGCAGGACAATAATACAACTATTGAATTCTAAAACCACGACGTAAGCGCACTCCTGTAGCAAAAGTTTGAAATGTAAAGGGGGGTACAGACTGGCGATACGGGCCGTAATGTAACGTGTTACACAGCGAGCGTTCGTGCAGTCAGTACGGGGAAAGAAGGCGCTAGCAACGAGACTGATTTAAGCACAGGGCGTAACGTATCATGCTCGCTGCGAATGATACATTACGCCCCGTAACGTCAGTCAGTCGGATCAGTACCACGCTTATACATCATCATCATCATCAACAGCCTATAGCAGTCCTCTGCTGGACATAGGCGTTCCCAATGAGCGCTATAGCGCCCTGTCTTAAGCTTGCCGCATCTACCTGCAGTCTTTCGCAGGTCGTCATCCCACCTAGTCGGAGGGCGTCCTACACTACGTTTACCGAGTCGTGGTCTCCACTCAAGAACATGTTTGCCCCAGCGGACGTCGGTTTTTCGCGAGATATGATCGGCCCACTGCCACTTCAGCTTGCTAATTCTTAGAGCTTTGTCGATAACTTTGGTTCTCTGTCGGATGTATTCGTTACGAATCCTATCATTCAGAGAAGCTCCGAGCATATATCTTTCCATAGCTCGCTGAGCGACTTTGAATGAAAATTTGACTGGTGGACCAGCCCTTTCGTGAGTGTCCACGTCTCAGCTCCGTAGGTCATTCATAACATACCTAATGGTTAAAAACTTTTTTAACTTTAGGAACTTCAAAAGTTTAATATTTTGTTTGGAATCATTCACTGCGACGCCATTGTTAGCGAGCGATGAAATCGAAATATCAATTCGATTACGCTGGTCATCGGAGTCGAATGCTTTTGATTCGATTCATGGAATATCGAAATATGAATGAAAATCGGCCGGCAGAGTCGGGTGGAAGAGTTTCGTGAATGAATTGAAAACTAGGTTAAATGTTTTTGATACTAGCCTCTGCCTCTGGCTTGCATCGAGACTATTAGCAAACTGTATTAAATAAATAAATAATAAAATAAATAAATATTGCTAGACAATGCACACAGCATCATTTAGCCCAAAGCTTAGCAGAGCTTGTGGTATGGGTACCTACTAGATGACTGATATGCATTAGGTCGTTTTTAACAATTTTTGAACATAAGATCTAGACTATTGATATAGACGCGAGGGACATTTACCTCGAAATAAAAACACAATTACCTACCTTCGTAAAAAATACCCGATAAATAAATAATAATAATAATAAAACCCTATATTCAGATAGTTAAAACTAGTTTTACAAAATATGCTTAAATTTAGACATAAAATAATAAAATAAATAAATAAAAATAAAATGTTTTATTTCGGTAACTTATAAATTATATACACATGTATTGGAGTCCCCCTTTGCTTAAAGGGGGACTCCAATACATGTGTATATGACATAGGCAACCCCTATTGCATCTGTTTGCCTGGCTTTGGCAAAGGCCTTTTCTAACTGCTTCCAATCCTCCCTTGCTCGTGCAGTTCTAGACCAACTCGATAAATAATCTACATATAATAAATAAATAATGCCAGACAATTCACACAACTAATATATCTATGTACCTAATGTATTATATTATGTATACCAGTCATCTAGTACCCATAACACAAGCTCTGCTTAGCTTGGGGCTAGATGATTCCGTGTAGATTGTCCAGCATTATTTACTATTTATTAATATTTATTTATTTTCTTCCAGGAAACTGCCTGGTGATAGCAGCAGTCCTCTGCTCCTCCAAGCTCCGCAGCGTCACCAATCTCTTCATCGTGTCACTGGCAGTTGCTGATCTCCTGGTAGGAGTCGCAGTTCTGCCCTTTTCTGCTACCAGGGAAGTGTTTCAGGTAAGTCATAAGTAAAGTATATAAAAAGAGCTTTATTCCATATCACGTCATATCACAAAGTCATTAGTAGGTACAATTTTAAACAATAATAATAATAAAAACAATTAGTCAGGAAGTTCCTTTCTCTGCAGCCCTAGTCGCCCTAGCCGTTTTGATATATTTTTTACTGTAGAATAGTTTTATAATATTTTATTGTATTTTCTATAGGAAAAAATGTATTTTATAGTCATCCCAACCTGATCGAAAGGCGTCCTAAGCTCCGATTGCCAAGTCGCGGTCTCTTCTTAAGACACACGTTTACCGCAGCAGTTGTCGGTTTCTCGCGATATATTTATAGTATTAGAAGTAGCGAAATCTTATCGAAACAAATGAATTCTGATAATCTGTGTGTGATTTTTACGACACAGAAACCTGTTCGTAAATCCGAGTACTGACATAAGACAAGACAGTAAGTATTGTATATTCTTATGGTACTGGCCAGCTTTACAGGGCGTAATGTAACGTGTTACACAGCGAGCGTTCAGGCAGTCTCTAAGGCGTAATAAAACGCTTGCGATGAGCAACAAGACTGATTTTAGCACACGGCGCGGCGTAAACACAGCTAGCTGTAAATGGCAGGTACATTACGCCCCACCACACAGGTGAGTACTCAGCTTAAATTTCGTTCAACGAATGCCGAAATCCGATTCTTCGGCATCTTCCTTGAAAGGAGTTGTCTCCTAAAATTATATTATTCCGAGAAAATATACCTCCAAGACACTTTCATACAAATAATAATCCCTACTGACGTGAACAAAATTAATGGAAATTGGCGAAATAATTCTTATCCAGAATACTTTAACGTTATTCTTCTCCAAGGGGTCTTTACAATGTGGATGTGTCAACTTTTTGTCCTTCAAAACCGTAAAACGTAAAAAATAAAACCGGCCAAGTGCGAGTCGGACATGCGCAAGAAGGGTTCCGTACCATCACTTCATAGTATAAACAAAGTCGCATCCCACTGTCTGTCTGTATGTATGCTTAGATCTTTACAACTACGCAACGGATTTTGATGCGGTTTTTAATCGATAGGGTGATTCAAGAGGCAGGTTTATAAACCATTTGACACATAGATTACATCGCGGGCAAAGCCGCAGGGCGCAGATAATTATCTTTAAAATCGAGAAAAAAAGGATCACGTTTTTTTGTATGGGAGGCCCCTTAAATATTTATTTTATTCTGTTTTTTTTTAGTATTTGTTGTTACAGCGGCTACAGAAATACATCGTCTGCGAAAATTTAAACTGTCTCACTATCACGGTTCATGTGATACAGCCTGGTGACAGACGGACAGAGAGACGGACGGACAGCGGCGGTGGCGGCGTCTTAGTAAAATGTCCCGTTTTACCCTTTGAGTACGGAACCCTAAAAAAACGTGAAAAATGGTCGAGGGTGCGCGCCCCAGTTTCACGCCTAAGTAACCAACCACAGACCCAATATTTCACGCAAAAATAGCCTCTATCTTAAAACACCCCTTATCTTATAAGAGCTATCATTATTTTTTACTTTCGTTCATAAGCCCGCTTCAGTAAGCGCTTTTATAACGCCATAATATTTACTCTCTTCTACAAACCGCAATTCATAGACTTTTCACGTTCTGATATTGCTACTGAGAAGGTGCGAATCCATCTCAAAACAGACCTAAACCCTACCTGTTAGAGTTCACAATCTTCTAACACAAGTTGTGGAAATCACACCGAAATGACCCCTATCTAGCGACATTCAAAATAACTATGAGTTATTTTCTGGGTTATGTCGGTGTAAAGTAAACTTTAGCTTCTTGAATTTAAGGTTTGGATTAGTTTTGTTTGGTTTAACCCCTTCAGCAGTCACATCTGCCGTGTTCCAGAGCCTAATTAGTGGAATGGAAGACTTTGGGCACAGTATAATTTAATCAACAGAAGACACGGTAGTGCAGTGGTAACCTTATGGAGCCTTCGCAAAAGAAAAATATGCTGGGACGGCCGTTTTGGTCTAGCTTTTAAGACCAGGCGTGAGTCAAAAATATAGCTTTCCCAGTGATAGGCAAAATATCTAGTTATTTCTAGCTTTTAAGACCAGGCGTGAGTCAAAAATATAGCTTTCCCAGTGATAGGCAAAATATCTAGTTATTTCTAGCTTTTAAGACCAGGCGTGAGTCAAAAATATAGCTTTCCCAGTGATAGGCAATAGAAAGATCTAGTTATTTACTCAAAGCGAAATGAATAATACTTAGTAAGGTACAACTATTTCTTAGAAGTTCAGCAGTTGGTGCCAACCGACTGAGGTCGTTGGTGATGAAGTCAATTGAAATTTTTAGGTAAAGGATTTCTAAGTAAAATAATTATTATATTCACTTCGCTGCTCAGTGAAGTAGCCATATTGTGCTCAAGCAATAAGTCTCGCTATTTAAGATACCTCGAACCTTTGCTGTCGGCTCTGATTAAATTTTGAAAGTTAGACGGAAACTCCCTTCATTTTGTATCAACGTTTTTTTTTTGAGGTCTGTAAGAGAATATAATAGAACTAGATGAAATCCCGGCTTCGCTTGGGTATAATGTTGACTCATAGTAATATTCTAAATTTTTTTTTAAATAAAATATTGGTCAAATGTAGACGATCTTTCACACAAACAAAGAGTTTAGACCTAAGGTAGAGGTCACAATGGAGAACTTAATACGAACCTGTGACAACTTGACACGTGATGACATGACACCAACACCACATTGATGACATTGACATGTTTACTTCGCAACGCCATTTTATAGCATTCTATTCATTTTTATCTGATTTTTATGTATGAAATACTCAATAATCCGAATTTTCCGCCTATAAGCTGTCGACACAAATCAACAAATTTTTTACGCTCTTCGTTTTGATGTGCATTTCGTTCGAGTCTACCGTAGACCTACGGAATTATTAATAATAGATAACATTGCGAGTTAGGTAAGTCAACCCCTAAAGGAGAAAATCGCCAACGCCGCCGACACAATCATCTGGGGATCGAAATTCCACTAAATAATTCAATTTGTCTTCACCATAGCAATAGAATCGTGTTGTATAAGAAATTGGTGATTCAGTTTCTGATTCTTTATCACTAAAGGTTGTTACAGGTCACAAGGTACAAAATAATAAAAAATATTTTTTAAATAATTTATACAATGAATTATCAAAAATAACTATTGCTCACAAATAATAAATTCAAAGATAAATTATTATCATATAATAAAAAACTGAAATAAATTAACAATATTACAGTTAAATGTTACACTGTAAAGTCATTTTCATTAAAGAATTCATCAAACATATTGCTCCTACCCGCTACTTTGTATGAAATAAATAATCTTTAACTCTTCACGTCAAGACTCTAAACGAATCAGGTTGACATTTTGCATAGTTCTAGACTTAGATTAACATAGTACATACTTTTTATCCCGAAATAGTGTTCCAAGCTGCGGGGCAGAAGCTATGTAGTTTAATTAATGAATCATTTAATCATCATCAACCTATGTTAGTCCACTGCTGGACATAGGCCTCCTCCAATGAGCGCTATAACGCCCTGTGTTGAGCTTGCTGCAGTCTTTCGCAGGTCGTCATCCTGGTCGGAGGGCGTCCTACACTACGTTTGCCGAGTCATGGTCTCCACTCAAGAACTCGTTTGCCCCAATGAATCATTTACCGACGCTTATTTAATTACTAGATAAACTAATGCCACAATATAAATAAAACATAATTAATGCTGCACCTTAAATATTCGCGCAAATTAGATCTACGCAAAGAAGTAGAATCGTAACTTCACAAAACCCAAAAACCTGATTAACTTCAGCCAAGAAGTCACCTATCTAAATCGGTAGGTTTCAGGCAAAACCAGAGTACCGTAAAGTGACCACAAAACGCCCTTTGATACAGCTGCGCGGAACCCAAAACGTATAAAAGTCTCCCTGTATCGCATTTATCGACTACCCTCCATTTCAGTGAAACTTTTTTTCTTAGAAAATAGATCACGGACGTTTGGGGTCCAAGTTACTAGATTCTAGAGATTTTTATTCCATATCCGGCTGGCTAATTGGGGATTATAATACAAGGTGGGGTCCTAACTGTAATTAATTTTAACGCTTAAATTCAAACGAAACAAACATCTAAATAAAATTCAATAAAAAGCAACCACTTTTATCATTAAATCTGACATTCATTTTATTATAATATACATATTGTGTACATTTTATGTTTTTTTTAGGTTATGGAATAACAGGCTTTTTTATTTGTATTTAATTATTTTATTTAATACAAGGTATGAAAGTTTAATTTCGACTATGTCATTGCGAAAAGCATTACGTTTTCGTCTTGTGCCCTAACGGACGATTCAGCCGATTGCGCGCGCCTGTAGAATGTAAATCTGCACAATTACAGCCTCTATCGAAGCCTTTGATTCAAGATTACGGACAAACATACTCTTTTTGTATATGGAATATATTACGCGGCAATATTTATTGGTACGTTTCTTTTGAAGTAAGGAAATAAGTTTTGTACGGGTATCTGTCGTAGTTTTGTACTTATTGGAAAAATCTGATAGGTTCAATGATAAGGGTTGTATTTGATGACCTTAGTGGCGTAGTGCGTAAGGTCCGCCTAGCGTAGGCGACGCAGAATATTGCGGATTCGATTTCCGCTGTGGGACAAAGGTTTGTTGGTTCTACATGTTTTTGTTCCGGAGTTAATTATAGTTACTCTTTAGTTGTTGTCCTTTTAAAATTGAAAAAGGAGGAGATTCCACATAAATAATAAATTAATAAATAATGCTGGACAATTCACACAGCATTATCTAGCCCCATGGTAAGCAGAGCTTGTGTTATGGGTACTAGATAACTGATACATAATACAATACATTACATAGATAGATATTTTTTATTGTACATAGAAAACGACCAGAACACCCGAAACAAATATCTGCAGATCGTACACACAATTTTTCCGAGGCGGAAATCGAACCCGCAACCTCCTGCGTCGCAGGCGGACCTTATGACCTAGGATATGTTCGTCGATGTCGCCGTCAATTATCGACGATTTGAAAAGTTATTTCGCTATCGTATAGAGAATAACCGATTTTTGATTTATTATCTGCTTTCAAACTCTACGTAGACAGTTAGGTATGTACCTACATACTTACCTATGTATATTTTCTCCACTCGTAAGAATAAAAGTAACCTCTAATACAGTTTCCTTACAAATATTTCGCTTTGTATCTAAAAACATAAGCCCTCAGTCAAGCAAAAAGAAAATGGCCGACTCAAATAACACCCAAAGGGATTATTATAATGGATCTCTGTACTCGCGATGTCAGCTTTTCTTACAGAAAATACAAATATTTTACCAGGTTTGTTTTACTAAACAAAAAATTGGTTGTCGTGTTGCTTGCGACTTGTTGCTAACATATTTTTTCAGTTTCATGATGAACCTGTAAATTATGAAAATAACAAATCAGAGTTGAATGTATTTGATTGGATTCTTTACCTAATTCAGGAGGAGGTTGTATGATCGGCCGGGTGATTATGTTAACTAGCGACCGGTTTGCGACAGGCGTAAATTAAGCAATCAGTGCTGTCAAACGTCAATTTTGTATTAGTTTGGCACCAGCTACAACGTCAAAATTGGTCAAAATTGGCGTTTGACAGCACTGATTGCTTAATTTACGCCTGTCGCAAACCGGTCGCGAGTTTAATAATCACCATACGGCTGTATGTATTTTTGATTGATAACAAAACAAAGTATGTATTTGATTCGATTTTTAGCTACTTCAGTAGGAGGTACTATGTTCACTGTATGTATTTTTATAAGGACAATAAGGGTGATGATAATGATGACATTATTTTACCATTTATTCTAACATTAGGTACCTTGCCAGTGTTGGGTAGACCTAGGTAAGAGTGGGTTAATCCCGAATTAAAATTCATTCCAACTAATATTTTGACTTTACCCATAAAGCTTGGGTAAAACTAATTAAAACCGGGTAAGCCTAGGTTTACCCGATCTTCTAGTCTAGTATAACCCGTACTTATCTAAGTAAATAATGCAGGACAATCCACACAGCATCATCTAGCCCCAAAACAGATAAATTACATTTTTATTATAACACACACTAACTTTTGACAAAGGACAATGCGCAAAGAAACACCATAGGGCATTGTGCAAAGAAACACCATAGGGCATTGTGCAAAGAAAATCTATAATATCCTAAATCTCACATAAATATGAATTTTATAATTAAGGGCTAACATCCCAAATATAATTTCAATAATATTTAAGCCATCTCACTTCGCTTCTACAAAAAAGTTACAGAAGTAAATCGTTCAAATTTCAGGAGAAAAAAAAAACAAAAAAAATAATATAAAAAAAAATAACGCTGGACAATTCACACAGCATTATCTAGCCCCATGGTAAGCAGAGCTTGTGTTATGGGTACTAGATAACTGATATACATAATACAAAACGTTACATACATATATAGATATTTTTATTATACATAGAAAACAACCAGAACACCCGGAACAAATACATCCAGATCGTACACACAATTGTTCCGAGGCGGGAATCGAACCCGCAACCTCCTGCGTCGCAGTCGGACATTCGCCCACCGCGCCACATCGGTCGTCAAAAAAAATTAAAATAGCCATAGCATTAGCATAGCCATAGCAATAGCCATAGATAGCTTTTCGGGGTTAGAAAAACCGCCCTATTGCTCTTGATTCCACCTACCCCCATTTCCCATGACAAATGTTGTTCCGAGCACCTATCTCAGGTATATCTCAGGAAATGCGCGTATGCGTCTTTGGCATACGAAAGTAAGTATACTCTACATAACAAAGCCACGCAATCAAAATCAAATTAGAACAGCGCCAACTCCACTGAAGATTGTAGAACCGTATTTACTTAATGTTATTTACTAACTAATGTTATTTACTAAACCACGTTATTTACACGCATGTGACGACGTACCTCACCTTAATTTGACTAGTGTGGACACACTTAACATTACTTCCCACTATTTTAGGGTAATCCATAATGGAAATAAAAAAAAATAAAGACAATGTGAACACAAAAACCACAGAACTATATGGAGATAGAAGCGAAAAGTAAAAGTATATTCCTCGCGAGCCGAAAAGAAGGGCTAGTGAGTCTCTTTGCTCGCCACAAACTTCAGACCGCTCTTGAGCCGGATTTTAAAAACAAAATGCCTTGTTTTTCAATTATAAACTGTTCAAACGCCACTAAAAAGGAGGTTGGAGGAGGAGGAGCTATTGATCGAGGTATATCCTTTCATCGGTAAGTACTCTTTGTCTTTAAATATCTGATATTATTTATAAATCAAGTAATTTTCATGCTTTGTATTATTTTTATCAAAACGATAGCGGGCGATTTTGTGTCCAGTGCAATTTTTTCATTGCCGGTTTGATCTGATAGGCCAGACTGGGAGTGGATAGAAAGCCAGCAATGTAAAAATAAGCATCAAAACGTGGAGTGCCTACAATTGCCGTTGTTTCTTTACAATGACGAGTTGCTGCGGTCACGTGAAAATCTACTATGTTTTAAAAAGTTTATAGAACGTTCGATACTTTAGAATCGTTTTCGTGTAGCGTATGTTCTATATAATTAAATTACACTCGTGACGTCACACTTCCTACGCAAAAGGCGGTTACAATACAAATCTACAAACTCTTCTGCTTCTATCACGGTATAGTTCTGTGGCAACAACGCTCAACACTCCGTTACTTAGATTCGGTTTTTTAATAATCATAAACCACCAGTTCCTGCCCGCGGCTTTGCACCCTTTGTTTTTATAGAAACGTTTTAATGTTATTTCTATCCCATGTGAACTGATTCATGGTAAAAAGTAACCTATGTTTAATTCTGGTTGTTTTCTATGTATAATAAAAAATATCTATCTATGTAATGTATTGTATTATGTATATCAGTTATCTAGTACCCATAACACAAGCTCTGCTTACCATGGGGCTAGATAATGTTGTGTGAATTGTCCAGGATTATTTATTTATAATTATTATTAATTCCGGGCCTGGAAATACCTTTATGCAAAATATCAGCCCTGTCCGTTCCGTAGTTTTTAAAAGTAACATACATCCATACATACAAACTTCCGCGTTTTAATATTAGTAGGATAGTATGATTTATTTGCTTTGCGGCATTGAAGTTTTTGTTTATTGTCATAATAGTATGTTGTTCGCATGTCTTTGCTAACATAAAATATCTTGGATTCGAGAACCGAGTGGTATACTCTAATGTTATTTACATTCAGTGTCGACGTGCCTCGCTTTAATTTGACTAGCGTGTCCTTAACAATAGGGTAATCAATATGGAAACCAAAAATAAAAGACAACGTGGAACACTCGATTACCTACAGGACAGAGAAGTTAGTATGGCACAGTTCTAAAACAAAAAAGCTTTAACTTCTGAAACCATCATGGTTATCAACACAAAAGGCACTTAAAAAGGGATATTAACTTTTTTTTTTACTTTTGAAAAAGTTTTCTTTTATTTTTTCAAGTGTATAAATATCAGGTACCTACATCAGCTATACTAGTCCAGCGCTGGACACAGGCGTCGTCGCCCTTATATTCTATGTGCCCTTGTATTCTGTTGTTTCTCTACCTACTTAGTTATATTGTTTTTTTATTTTTTTATTTAGAATTAGGTAGTAGGTAGGTACACCTAGTATAGGTAATTGGGTAAAAATAAATCCCACCAAAACATAAATGTAAAAAGGAGAGCCAAGTTCAATACAAAAATTATGATTGGCTGTGGGCTTCCCCGCAAAAAGAATGGAGATCTAAATGAGTGCCAAGTCAAATCTATGTAGGTTAGATTTGACTTGGCCAGCTTTCATTACATCAGTCATTTTATAAAGTTATTCAACGTTTTAACTCTGATAAAAACTTGTATTCTATGCAATGCGGATCTATTTTAATTTAAACCTTATTCCATTGACATAAGGTCGTTGTCGCTAACACCACTTATTTTTTGACTTTTGTTTATTTTTTGATTTTTTCCTACGTTTACACACAATTACAGAGCTGGATTCCAAATTTCATCAGTCAGTCAGTGTGAATTTTTACGACTTTTTGACCTTCATATCTTAATAACCGTTTGAGCTAGCTGCATGAAATTTGGGCTTCTACATGTCCTTATGGATATAATTAAACACACGTAGTTTTAGAGGTTTTCAGTTATAGAAGGGTCAAAAGTGGCACCGAGTGGTTCGTGTAATGATACACTCGGCGCGTTCCTTTGCTTGAACTTGGCTTGGACACGCTGCCGCGTGCCCTAATATTTTTCTTTCTTTATCGATATGGAAACCAAAAATAAAAGACAACGTAGAACACTTGATTACCTACAGGAACAGAGCGGTTAGTATGGCACAGTCTCAAAATGAAAAAAAGATTTATTTTATTCTAAAGTCATTTAAAACGAGATATTTACCATGATTTGATTTTAACGGGATATTTACCGTTTTAAATTACTTTAGTTTTAATAACCATTTTCTTTTGTTTTTACGGTTTGTTGAAATCTCAGGTACCTACCACATCATCTACCTACCAGTTTATACTAGTCCACCGCTGGACACAAGCGTCGCCCTTATATCTTAATGGAAGTCCATAATCCTACGCTGGGCATGCGGCTTGGGGATTGCCGTTGGAAGAATTGTTCTGCAGGAGGCGCTGCAGAAATATTTTGTGCTGCGTGGTAGCGGCGTTGGATATATGGCGCAGAGCTAAAGCCGGCACCATACGGCCACCTATTTAATACGTATAAAATGGTTAAAATATTCACATGTTGTAAATAAGGACTTAACGCGCGTGATAACTTCCGGTGACACCTGCAAACGTACATTTAGCGCGATTTTGATATATTTGCGCTTTATGAAAATACCCCTACCATGGGATCGGAAGAGAATTGAAATATACAATACAATTACTCTTTATTGCACACCAAATAAATAACAGATACACAACAGGAAAAGAAAAAAAAACAAATACAAAATATGTTGTACAATGGGCGGCCTTATCACTATGAGCGATCTCTGCCAGGCAACCTTTGGATGAATACAATTACAATTACTTCGATTAGTATTTAAGGTTTTTGGCTGAAAAACAGCGCTGAATATATTAATATAATATAATGTTCAGCACACGCTGAGCCAACCCCTATTTCGGCGCAGGGTCGCGGTCGTGGAGATAGTCTTATTTTCTTAATATTTGTGGCACTTACTCCCATGATAAACTACTTTATTTGCCGTTTGTTATTCTGTTCCTGTACTTTGTACCTGTGTCTGAATAAATGTTTTTCTATTATATTCTATTCTACTAGCTGCGCCCTGCAGCTTCGCCCGCGTGGTTCGCTACGTGTCAAATGGTTTATGAAACTTCCTCTTGAATCACTCTATCTATAAAAAAACAGCATCATAATCCGTTGCGTAGTTTTAATGATAGGCTAAGCATACATAGGGACAGACAGACAGCTATCAGTTTAATATTTTTATCACTTATTATCACTTCTCAATATTATCTGTTTTAGATGATATTGATAAGAAATGATCTTTGCGCTGCGAGGTGCGACACAGTTTTAAACTTATGCGCTTTCCAGTGTTCCGTTGTATTTATTTATTTATTTAACAAAATCCACAGCCCTTAATTATTTTAACAAACATACTTAAAATCTAAACTTATGGCCAACAAAATTTAGTGATATTATGTCTTTGTTCATTCTAAATAAATACATTAGAAATAAAATAAATTGAAAATTTAAATTTAAATGGTATAGGGCGGAAACTTTACATAGATTAAAACACCACTGCTTGCGAGTCGCTATCGAGAACCAAGAGTATGGGCCACCGGAACCGTCAGATGTTCAGATCCAATTTAATTATAATATCTTTAATTAATTCCAGCACTTAGCGAGGATTTTAGATATTTTATCATTTCTGCGCGAAGGTGAAATATCTAAGTGATGTTATACAGGGTAACTGAATTAATGACATTCGATACTCGTTATACGAGTATCTATGGGGATGGCTAATAACGCAAAAGCTGTGACAATTTAAACATTACATAAAACAAAATCTTATGAAGAAGGCTTTCTACTCCATATATGATTAGATAGATAGATAGATAGAATATACCTACTTTATTGCACAAAAAGTTGTACATAGGTGAGCATAATGCTAGATAGCATTCTCTACCTGCTAACCTTTGGGTAGTGTGGACAACAGTTTGGTAGGTAGTGCTATATAATAGTTATAATAAAATATACTACTCATAATGATACTAAGCTACTTATATTATACTTAAACAGTAATATATATACCTATATAAATAATTAATATATAATTATAATAACGTACCGAATTATTCTTGCGAAAGAAAATAGTTATAGACTCTAGATGATTACATCAATGATGTTAATGATTAAATTAACACCATTATTTTAGTAATTAAGTTTGTGCCTAGTTCTTAGTTTTCCTTTGTGTTTTAAAATTGTAATGTGTCGTTTCAAATAAACCTTATTCATTTCATTCATTTAATGCTTGGCCAGATGCCGCTCAGTTCCGCACCGACAATAGTATGTAAGAAATTCAATGTTATGCTTAGCTTTAAATAAATCATCATCATCATCCTATATTATTCCACTGCTGGACATAGGCCTCCCCAATGAGCGCCATAGCGACCTGTCTTCAGCTTGACGCATCCAGTATCTACCTGCAGTCTTTCGCAGGTCGTCATCACACCAGGTCGGAGGGCGTTCTACACTACGTTTACCGAGTCGTGGTCTCCACTCGAGAACACGTTTGCCCCAGCGGCTGTCGGTTCTTCGCGAGATATGGCCGGCCCACTGCCACTTCAGCTTGCTAATTCTCAGAGCTATGTCGATAACTTTGGTTCTCTGTCGGATGTATTCGTTACGAATCCTATCCTTCAGAGAAAC
The DNA here is from genome assembly GCA_947044415.1 of Eupithecia dodoneata. Taxonomy (NCBI): domain Eukaryota; kingdom Metazoa; phylum Arthropoda; class Insecta; order Lepidoptera; family Geometridae; genus Eupithecia; species Eupithecia dodoneata. Next base: position 5,682,931 of record OX345678.1, read on the forward strand.
TCCGAGCATAGCTCTTTCCATAGCTCGCTGAGCGACTTTGAGCTAATAACTATTATTGGACTTTAAATAAATATTGACATGTATCTAAAATCGCACTATATTAAGATTTAAATAAGCAAATCAAATGTATACGACACATAACTTATATGAACATACTAGTGGTTTCTTTTTCACTTCTTCCACAAGTGGACAAAAAATTGAAGTGAACATTAAAATAATGTTATTTGATAATGAACAGTATAAAATATGACATGTCGAAGTGCTCATTTGTAAGCCTAAAGAAATAAAAAAAAAATATTTTGTCCTAGACAGCCAAACTCGACAACTGGTTGTCTATATGGAAATAGACGACCGATGTGGCGCGGTGGGCGAAGGTCCGCCTGCGACGCAGGAGGTTGCGGGTTCGATTCCCGCCTCGGAACAAATATGTGTACGATCTGCAGATATTTGTTTCGGGTGTTCTGGTCGTTTTCTATGTATAATAAAAAATATCTATATATGTAATGTATTGTATTATGTATATCAGTTATCTAGTACCCATAACACAAGCTCTGCTTACCATGGGGCTAGATAATGCTGTGTGGATTGTCCAGCATTATTTATTTAATTATCTGCGGAGACAACCACTTACATGGATGGAAATCGATGTCCATCTAAACAACCCTTTGGTAATGGTTTGGCTATTCCACTCAGCATGTGCTATGGTAGAGCAGATCGTACCATAGCGCTGGTCTTCCGTGGAGACCGATTTTGTCAGTTTCTGTCTTCTGTTAATCTAAGTTTAATTTAAAAGAGTCTCTGTTCTGATAAAATAAAGATCTTTTTCTGTATATAATTTTTTTTTTAAAACTAAAACGTGTATATTTGTACCTATTTCGATAAGACAAAAACGTTGATTTAATATCCTCACAAAAGCATTTAAATCTGATTTTGTAAACCCTATGAGATTGTTACCTTATTTACTTAAGGAAAGAGGGTGCGAGTGAAGTCCCGCGTAAACACTAGTCTTTTTCTACATAGGTTCCCACTTAGCCCCCGAATCGAGAACCTTTTAGAATTCGTTTGAAAATAAATTAAACATAAGCTCATTCTAAACGCGCCAAATTAAATTATGATAATGAATCCTGGAATTTTGGAGGGAAAATTATGGTTAATATATTTACTGGGCTATTTGGGAAAGGTTCTTGGAGATACTGTTTAGGGTAAGAATATTAAACACGTTTATAAAAAGCTCTCAGTATAACCAACATTTTGCTCTCTATTCTTTTAATAATAATAATAAATATTTTATTTCAGACTATAGAAAAGTAACAGATCTTATTTAACTTATTCTACGGTCCATAGTAATATATTATGTACCTTAAAACTAGCATACATAAAATATGAAAAGACTAAATTAATAACACGCCTTTTGTGACTAACGCGACAGCGTGTAGATATCGTAATCCAGGGTGTCAGCTGACGTCGGCACATGGCGCGGGCGGTTTTAAGTCTAAGTTATTGTACAAAAATACTATAATTATGATTTTCGAATTTAGATTCACAGAACGTATTTAACTTAATGTTATAATATAATTGTTAGGGCCTTTGAAAAAAATCACGGCTCGCTCCGCTCGCCAATATTACTTATGTTTTGGACGATATAGCATGTTTCGTATCAGTTCTGCAAAAGCAACGGCACCTATTTTGAGTGCTCAGTCCGCTACAGTCTTTTGCTATGAATTCAATCACAAAACCAAATGGCGCAAAATGTAACAAGTACCTCTACCGTAATGCAAAGTCACTTTGTCAAATAACGCAAAAAAAATCTAAGGAGACGGTAAAATTTTCGCGTGTATATCCACAAGCCAGTTAGAACTGTAATGTTCCTTCTGACTCGGTATAGAGAGACCCCAGATTTAAAAAAGTAACGCAAAAATCGAAAAAAGCACTAAATTTTCGCGGCTCACTCCGCTCGCTGACAATGTCTTGTCTAGTCAGGTGCTTAATACACATTTGCAAAAATACTCATTGTACATAAACCGATGATAAACAGGTCTCGCTGCCGCCCCGGGTACAAAGCTCCAGGATGGGATGACAATGACATCTCACGCACATGGCTAGATCATCAACATTTTTGCGACTCGCTTCGCTTGCTGTAGATTCTGCCGCCAAAAACGTATATACCAATTGAATATACCTAAATTATAAACGAAAATGAAAACTCTAAAGCTATTATCTAGTCGCGCCGTTTACAAATAACCCTGTATAAGAAAAGCGTTCTGGGAACTTGCTAAGACAATTAAGTCAGGTTGTGGTTACTAAATTGTTACCCTATTTACTTATTATAAATTAAAAATTCAATATTATTTTATTTCTTTAGGCTTACAAAATAAGTACTTAGAAAGTTATGACTTGTCTAAGTGCTTATTTTGTATAAAGTATGCTTTATACTATAAATTTTTTGATGACCGATGTGGTGCGGTGGGCGAAGGTCCGCCTGCGACGCAGGAGGTTGCGGGTTCGATTCCCGCCTCGGAACAATTGTGTGCACGATCTGCACATATTTGTTCCGAGTGTTCTGGTCGTTTTCTATGTATAATAAAAATATCTATCTATGTAATGTATTGTATTATGTATATCAGTTATCTAGTACCCATAACACAAGCTCTGCTTACCATGGGGCTAGATAATGCTGTGTGAATTGCCCAGCATTATTATTATATTTTATTATTAATGCGAAAGTTTGAACGTTTGTTACCTCTTCACGCCAAAATACTGTATGGATAGGGCTGAGATTTTGGAAAGATGTAGCTTCAAAATTGGAATAGGCAATTTTTTTGTAAGCCTAAAGAAATTAAAACATTTGAATTTTGAATTTTGCTACTTTTTAACCCATATAACTCAGTTCCCATGAGATAGAAACCATATAGAAACGCCTTTAAACGTTTCCATTGAAACAACGCGAGCGAAGTCGCGGACAGTAACCAGTAAACAATAAAATATGTATTTTCCGCTAAACTTCCTGAATTTTTTTGACCCGGGGTTTCGAGCAGGTATCCCTGACAGGTTATATTATACCCGGGTCAATACCGGGAAATCCAAATAGGTCCTGTGGACCTATTTAACCCTTCTCAAGGCGACACCTTATTTCCGAGGGGTCTGTGAGGCCAGTTTACGAACACTTCATGTTACGTGGATAGTGGGGCTTCAATTAATGTGATGTGGTACGGGGAGGAGGAGACCTTTCACTGGTAAAGTTCCAGAAAATAACGTATAATAGATAGTAGGTAGTACAATAGAAGTTCTTGCAAGTCTAGTGATTTCCCTGTTCTATAGATAGAAAGATAGATAGAATAAACTTTATTGCACAAAAACTGGACATAAACCTGGCTACGAGGTGGAACTTAAGAATTCCTGTTTCGTAGCCAGCTCTGAATCGGGATTATTTCTCCCATTTCGTAGCTAGCTACCAAATCTGGCTACGAGATGGGACTAAAGGGGCGAGCATAATGCTAGATAGCATTAACTACCTGGCTATGGTTCGAGTCCTACGAGTAAAAAGGTTGATTGAATTATTACAAGAAGTTATTGTGAGACTGGGCGAGGTACTGACATATGATTGCCAGTGAACTTTCGCCTATTTTAGAGCGCTTTAAAATATAATAAAGAGTATTTTTATCAAAGCCGAACTAAATGACGATCTATGTGGATGGCATGGTGAGCGAAGCTCCGCCTGCGATGCAGGAAGTTGTGGTTTTGATTTCTGACAAATGTTTGTACAATCTACAGATATTCATTAAGGGTGTTCTGGCCGTTTCCTATTCATATTAAAAAATATATATCTATGTAATTTTATTATTAATTATTATATTGTATTATGTAATCAGTTATCTAGTACCCATAACACAAGCTCTGTCTAGCTTATGGCTTGATAATGCTTGATTGTCCAGCAATATTTCTTTATTTATAATTTATTGCATTCATTGCACAATAATTGGACATAGGCAAGCATAATGCTAGATAACATTCTCTACTGAACCCATAGCAGGTAGAGAACGCGGTGTCCTCATCCCGTACCGTAGCACACTCACTTAAGACTTGTGTTTCAGTTAACGTCCTCTGATATACAGTTACTTAACACCGCTTGATTAAGTACTCCACAGGGTCTCATGAGGGATAGGTGTACCTTCTAGACGGGCATTAAATACTAAGGACACGGCCGCACTGCAAGCGTCTGGTAACGGTCGATGACTGTGGGATGACGACAGCTCTGTGAAAAATCGCATGTAGCGATAAGGCCGCTCTTTGTATTTTTTTAGTTTTTAAAACAACATGGACGTTGTCACGATAGTGCTGGTCCAGCAGTTCAATGTCACTCAGCGAGCTATGGAAAGAGCTATGCTCGGAGTTTCTCTGAAGGATAGGATTCGTAACGGATACATCCGACAGAGAACCAAAGTTATCGACATGGCTCAAAGAATTAGCAAGCTGAAGTGGCAGTGGGCCGGCCATATCTCGCGAAGAACCAACAACCCATATGCGGAAAATTCACCGAGAACAATTCGCGGAAAACCCAGGTTAGGTTAGTAGATTAGGTTAGAGTATGTTAAAATAAGGCAAATTGTGTTTTCAGCGAATTGTACTCTATTGCGGCTCTCTCTCTCTCTCGAATCCCGACAACCACTGGGTTAAACATGTCCTTGAGTGGACTACGACTCGGTAAACGTAATGTAGGATGCTCTCCGACCAGATGGGATAACGACATACGACCAAGACTGAAGGTAGATGCTGGATGCGTCAAGCTTAATACAGAGCGTTATGACGCTCATTAGGGGAGGCCTATGTCTAACATAGGCTGATGATGATGATGAATTAGGCCCAAATAATCTATGCAAATGATAGTTTCAAACAGGTTCGTTCCCTCTGAAATCATCTAGAGATATAATATTATGTAAAGCAAGGGAGCTGAGTGACACACCTAGTCTACCGCTATTAACATTTCTGAAGCAGTTCATCACTTTCAGCGATAAATCTCCCACTGCACAATGTAGGCCTGTTTATGTATGAGGGGTTTGTACATGGTTGGAAAGTTCAGACCCATAAATAATAAAACGATGGATGACCTCAGTGGCGCAGCGCGGCGGATGCGAAGGTACGCCTGCGACGGAGGAGAATCCTCGGGTCAAATGTTTATTTTTTATTAATCCAAACCACTGATGACTTCAGTGGCGCAGCGCGGCGGACGCGAATGTCCGCCTGCGACGGAGGAGGTTGCGGGTTCGATTGCTCGGGTGAAATGTTTTTTTTTTTTATAGTCAATACACCAATGAACATAATTTCATTACATTCATTGGAATGTAATGTGAATTGTCCAGCATAATTTATTTATTTTTTAAACTTATTTTTATTTAAATTCTCGTCATAAATATATTTATATATTTTAGTCAGTAGAATATACAATAAAATATCATAAAACTATTCTACATACAAGAATATATATTAAAATGATAGATCACCGACCGCAAAGCTAGGCTCAAGCGGCCGGCGATGATTATTATTATTATTATTATTCAGTAGAAAATACAACAAAATATTATAAAACTATTCTACAGTAAAAAATATATTAAAACGATAGATCACCGAACGCAAAGCTAGGCTCAAGCGGTCGGTGAATATTACTATTATTAGTGGAGCTGACAAAATCACCGTGTATCAAGGGCGTTACATTTAGTCTAGGTATACTTGCGTAAGTACTTATCGCCTGTAATTCTACTGGCAAATTCCAGTGGCGTGGTAACGTGTACCTAATTTATTGCTGAAGTTGTCAGGGTGTGTAGGGATGTTCAAATTAACGGTCCTAAGATGTAGCTGTGTAAAAGGATCGGTAGTAGAGAACTGACTGGCACAGGAAATAACGTTCTAGAATAGAGATAAATTATTGTTTAAATAATGTATTATACCTGTTTAAATATGCCAACAAATATATTTGCATTACAGCCTATAAACTCTTTTATAGAAATTAGGTACTACCAAAGTTACAAGGGGCGTGTGTTTTTTTTTACCGTTTGTAATTTTTTCGTACATATAGAAAACGATCCAACGGTAGTCCCATAAAATAAAATCTTAAAAACAATCTAAAAATTCGAAGTTGGTTTTAGCTTTTTCAAAACAGTCAGCGAGATAAGAAATAATAGAATTGACAATAATAATAGAATTTGTTCATAATATTATTGTGAACACTGACCATAATCCGCCTCTCACCCGCTTCCGCTGTCAACTGAAAACGCAGACATGCGAGGGCTGAAAAAAGGATTATATTTCATAATTCTTGACCACGATGGAACGCCATGAATAGAAGGGAAAGGCGCTCTTTACGTGAGAGAAGCCACTGACTCTTGAAATACAGTTGATTGCCTATTCAGTCAAATTTACCTGCCATGCATGCCGTAGGATATTCAAGACCAAGTTCGGTCTAGCGAGCCATATCAGAGCTCATGATAGAAAAAATCCGTGATTATCTAGGGTCGCCGTCATCGAAATCGATGAGGAGGCCTATATTATGTATATACCTGTGTCAAATAAATATTTTAACCTACTTTATTTTGCTCTAGATTTTTATGTGACCCCTTGTCTTCATTCCAGATATGGATCTTCGGCGACGTCTGGTGCTCAGTATGGCTAGCCGTCGACGTGTGGATGTGCACAGCGTCTATCCTCAACCTGTGTGCAATCTCGTTGGACCGCTATGTGGCCGTGACACGACCAGTCAGCTATCCCAGCATTATGAGTCGGAAGCGAGCGAAAGCTCTGATTGGAGGACTCTGGGTGCTGTCGTTCGTGATTTGTTTCCCTCCGTTAGTTGGGTGGAAAGACAAGCAGGTAAGAAACAGTTGACAGCCGTTCTAAAGCTTCTGAAGGACTCTGGGTAGGCAGACAAGCAATAAAGGAAAATATACTATAGATTTGGCATTCTTTACAACAGCAAGCAGCATCTAAAGCTCCTCCTGGTTCCTTCATTGCGATTAGCATAAAATCTTTAGCAACAAAAACAAGAACTGATGACATCATCGACCAAATCTTATGAGTACATTACATACCTAACTAAATGAGTCGACTATTCACACAAAAACTCGTCATCTGCTAGCCCTTATAGACAAGTTTAGCTGGGTGTCTACCAGGTTCCTACAGTGGGAGCACAAAACACATGCTATTACTTTACATAAGTATACTAACCTGTTGACTGCAAGCTACTGCAAGTAAATAATTTGATTGGATTTGATTTGGAAGTTAACAGACCCTCCTTTCTCCGCAGGTAGAAGGTCAAGACCCTCACCCCCCTTGCCAATGGACCTGCGAGCTCACCAACGACGCCGGCTACGTCGTCTACTCAGCACTGGGCTCCTTCTATATCCCCATGTTTGTGATGCTGTTCTTCTATTGGAGGATTTATAAGGCAGCGGTTAGGACTACCAAGGCTATCAACCAGGGGTTTCGAACTACTAAAGGTATGACTGCATACTGATTTACTCCCTTATTACATTATCATCGAACACCGTGATTATGTTATAAGAACGAGTAAGTCAGCTTACTGTTGTGAGCCCTATGAAATCCATGCCTAACACTTCCATGGCCCGAGACGCGCATGATTCATCTGCAGGTCCAAGATGCGGGTTGGCGCGCCCCTCCAGGTCGCGTCGTGAAAAATGCGAAAAATGCGTCTTTTTAACAATAATCAGTGTTTTGCTCTTATAGCAAAGCTTTTCGCTGAGCTACCTTTTTGACAGGTTGGAGCACACATAATTTTTAAATCTATACTTTTTTAATTGTTTATACTATTTATTACTTATTGTTTACCATTACTATTGTTATCTTTGTATCATGTGCTGCAGTGTCAAATAAATGCATCTATCTATAGAATAGAAGAATAACAAAATAGCATATCTTATCATATCTTATATAAAAAGGTGTCACAACTTCAAAAATAGGAGGAGGTTCTATGTTTGTCTGTATGTATGTATAAATGATCACAGTTTTGAATGATGTGACGAATGACTATTTTTCTCGCAATACTTTACAAACAGCACAAATATAAAGCAATTCAATGCGTGTTTTTTTGTTTTTGGTAGCAAAAAGCATCATAATTTTTAACCTACTCACTTTTTATGGATATTTAGTTAAGCCAGCAAGTTTCACGCACCCTTTAAAGATTTTATATTTATCTATTTGTATTTACCTTGCTTACAGGTAAAGGCTTTGGCAATCGCTTTGACGACAATCGTCTAACACTGAGGATACACCGGGGGCGGGGGTCCAACCGGCCCCACGGATCTCCTCTATCGACTGCTTCCAACCACTCAACCAGCACTTCGCTTAGCGCCTCACCAGAGCGGTTACGAAGGTGAGAAGGATTTTTGACCATTATCTTTTAGATCAGGTCTATATCTGATCAGAAACGTAAAGTAAACGTGTACGTAAAACACTAATTTCGAACTTTTCACACATTTCATTTCATTTATTTATTTCTCAAACAATTAACATTGTGTTAGAAATTTTCATACACAAACCGTAAAGCTACGAAAAAATTTAGAACCAAGCAAGACAAGCATGTCACCCGCATTAGGTAAACCAATAATCGTCGACTTGGAAGAAAACATCTGAATTGATGCTCAGTCTTCTGATTTCCAGGCACTCCAGTGCGAGACGAGCTCATGAGAAGGTGAAGATCTCCGTATCCTATCCATCATCAGAGCAGATCTGCACCAACCACGAGAACTCGCGTTCACCTAGCAGGTCGCCAAGTCCAAGGTTTCATTTTATTTAAACTAGCTGCGCCCTGCGGCTTCGCCCACGTGGAAATCTATTGACACATAGATAGAATCACTATTATAAAAAACCGCATCAAAATCCGTTGCGTAGTTTTAAATATCTAAGCATACATAAGGACAGACAGACAGCGGGATGTGGGAAGCGACTTTGTTTCATACTATGTAGAGATTGACGTGATTGTCAAAGTATAGCCAACATTCTCAAACCAACCGCATCAGTAGTACCTCCTCAGAACAGGTACAAGAGTTAATTGAACTGAATCGATCCTCAGAGATAGATGTTGGAGTTTTTTTTGTCATAGAATTCACGTCAAGCGGAAGTTTCTTCTAATATTTGTTGTGATATTCACCGATGATACATTTGATTGGTCACTAAATGAGCTGTTTCCGATTGTTGTCTTTGGTATTCTTGTTTGCCTAACTAAACATTACCTAATTATTCAAATGCGAAATTTTGATTAAACGGACTCTACCACAAACGATATCCTTAACAGACTGTACTGTACAACCTTCTCGATCAGCTAATTTCAAAATGATAATGTCTTCTTCCAGTCTATACGCGGTCCACTACGAGAGAGACGGTAGAGAGTTGACGGAGAGCAAGCTCAGGGTTCGCAGCCACCACCTGGCGCCAGGGCCTATGTATGACGAGTACGATGACAAGCCCAGGACGAGACGGATGGGCAAGAGGAATATCAAAGCACAGGTAGTTGTCAGACTTTTAATTTATCTTAATAGAATCTAGCTATAAAAAGTTCATGCGCCCATGCGCATTGGAACACTCAAAAATCAAATCATGGTAAATATTCCGTTTTAAATTACTTTCGAATCTAGCTAAGGGAAGAATAATATACAAGATTATTTTTGCATCGTGGAGGCACTTCAGTTCAGCCACCCAAAGAAGAGTAGATATATAAAAAAAAAAAAAAAATGCAGGACAAGACACACAGCATCATCTAGCCCCATGGTAAGCAGAGCTTGTGTTATGGGTACTAGATAACTGATATACATAATACAATACATTACATAGATAGATATTTTTTTATTATACATAGAAAACAACCAGAACACCCGGAACAAATATCTGCAGATCGTACACACAATTGTTTCGAGGCGGGAATCGAACCCGCAACCTCCTGCGTCGCAGGCGGACCTTCGCCCACCGCGCCACATCGGTCGTCGTAGATGACACAATGTAGCAAGCTCTGATCTGTTCAAAAGAAACATGTGACAGATCACAACAATCAGACTTAAACAATGTTAATTCACTTAAATTACAGATCCGATTTTAATTTACCGTTTTAAACTAAGCAGAAAATCTGTTTGAAAATTATTCGCCGCAAACATAGAGGGATATTTTCTATGAACCCATGATAAACCCAAGTTCAATTAAATTGTATTTTAGGGGCACTTAAAGACCTACCACATAAAAATAGAATTTCGCGCCACAAATCTGTCAACCTCAACAATAATCTGCTCCATTACGGATGTAAGCGGGTAACTACGAACCTTATTTATGTTAACCTGCTTTGTGATCATTAACTACGATAGTTTTTATAGTAAAATAATCTGCTCCTTTCAGGTGAAGCGCTTCCGCATGGAAACTAAAGCAGCCAAGACCCTCGGCATCATAGTCGGAGGCTTCGTCTTCTGCTGGTTGCCATTCTTCAGTGTATACGTGGTCCGGGCCTTCTGCGAGGAGTGTGTACCAGATCTACTGTTCTCTGTGCTGTTCTGGCTGGGATACTGCAACTCTGCGATTAACCCGCTCATTTATGCACTGTTCTCTAAGGACTTTAGGTGAGTGGGAGTGGGATAGAGATCTTTTAGTGTATTGCGTTTAGAATGTACGAAAGAGGTACCTACCTTAACTACCTACATCCATAGATTAACAAAACAGAAAATGTAATTAGACTATGCTACTACATACTGTAGGTACCTACCTAGCTACTAAATCCCCATGAAAAATTAAACGTCACCGTCTCACGTCTCGAAACTACGTCAACCGTCGGCCTTCTGATCTGACCAATGTGCAATACAAAATACAATAATACCTAAATGTGCGTTGGTTTTTAACGTGAACTAAAACATCTTTTATCTCCAGGTTCGCTTTCAAGCGCATAATCTGCAAGTGCTTCTGCGCCGGCGGCGGGGGAAGGCGCGAGTCTGAAGAGGGAGGGGGGTCGCGGCGAGCCAACCACAAGCCGCAGCACTCACACTCACTGGAGGAAGCTGATCCATCAAACCTTCAGGTGTCCACAGCTGCTGAGAGGTAACTACGAAGTGAACGAATATCTTTACTTACAAACAATACCAATAACTGAATCGTGCCTTTATTCCGCTTATAATTGCGAGACTCAACTGCCTGGTGGGCAAGGCACATCAAAGCTCGCAGCCTCGCAGGGTGCTATAGCCTTTATGGCTGTCGTGAAGACTTTTTGGCTAGTCCTTTTGAGTGGGATGGCAAATGCAAAGGGGTAGGTAGGTAGGTAGGTAGGTACCTAGGATGTATCATTGCATAGATCTATGGGTAGGTAGTACTTACTATAAATATGTACCTACTTATCACTATGTCAATTTGTGGGAGGCCTCTGTTTTGCTGTGGTCGACGCCGAAGTTCACCCGCACCTTGTATGTACGTTATAGTATAGAACTTTATACATGAAACTTTATACTTAGTTATTATTTTGTGACGAATTATTTATTCGTAGTTACATAGATAGGTACTTAGAAGTACAATAATAACTAAGTATAAAGTTTCATGTATAAAGTTCTATACTATAAACGTACATCGTTGAGATGAGAACTCCTTGTTTGGCTCTGACACGACACCGCCATCTGCCAACTATTTGGGAAACTTGAACTAAATATTTCAAAGTTGTCATAGTTTAGTATACACAATGCTCAATAGATGGCGCAGTCATTGAACTTGTTTTAAAACATTTTCAGGTGACGTCATGCGATGCGACGGCAAACACCACAGTTCCAGTCAACCGTCGTCGCATGTGTATAAAAAAACCTTATGAATAAAGATACGAGAAGCAAAATAAATGCTCATATTGTATCAAACTCTTAGTGATGTACTGATGTGTAAAGATCTAGTCGTCGATGTTAACCAAATAACGGGTATTAACAATGTGTTTTGAAAATAATACCATAACTATAGCATGCGTGTCTAAACTATAGGTATCTAACGTTAATATTAATCGTAGCTTTAATAAAATTCATTTCTTTATGAAATCTGAGCTATATTAAATTGGAGCTATTAGAATTATTTATGAAAGATTATTATTGAAAAGACTGTCTGAATAATATTTTAATCTACTTAGTTATTTATATTAAAATGTTTATTATGTACTATTCGTGGGTATGGTAATCGATTAGTAAAAAAAATAATGTTTAGTACCTCCTACTTCATAAATTTATTACCCTGATATTTTATAAAATGCAATAATGATTTATGTAGAATGTTGTACTATTTAATTAGCATGTGAAAGCTTCACAGCTTCAATATTTAATAAATGTCCTAAATGTCCCAGTAATAATTCTAAGTAGATAAGCTAGATTATCCTGTAGTTAGTTCCTCTTCATAAAATTCAATTATCGCCTTTTCTTCCAAAAATAGTAACTATTTTGTATGCAATAAAGATAAAAAATATTATATTCGACACAAATGTGTGATATTAGTTAAATTAGGATCTCCAAATAAGTCCAACTTTTGAGGGTTCTGAACGCGTAGGTTATTAAGGTATCTGTTATTATTTGGTATGTACTATTATAAAGTCAAACTCATTTAAAAGGTAAAAATACCTACCGGAAAACAAAAATCGGTTCCACATTAACGCATTTACTGCCCAGCCTCGGCAGTGCAACCCGCAGGGGTGCGCCTGCGGTACACGGACTGGACGTGGAGGAAAACATCTGCGCCGTAGGCATGAAAGTGTTAACTGAATTATCATCTTAACCTCACCAGCAGCTTGAGCTACCTACTCTTCTTTTCAACCTATTTAGTGATTTAATGCATTCTAGATGCATAGACATTTTAAAGTACCTACCCAAATGCCCATAACTGTTATATTCACACTATGTTTACATTACAAATAATGTATAAATAATCGCCATAATCGCTCCTAAAAATATGAAAATACTATCGTTCTTCCTATGTTAAATACTTACTTACTTGATTTTTCCAGTGTTTTAATATACGATAGGTGGAAGTGAAATGTAAAGTACCTATGTGTGAACGATAAAATTGTATGAAATATTATACGAAATGTTACGTATTTATTGAGTTTTATTTATTAGCCTCCAGTGGTCCAGTGATAGATCCCTAACCCAATAAATAATCTATTTTTTATTTTATTTACCCTATCATATTTTTTGACAAAATCTACAAATCAAGGATATACCAAATAAAATAATTCACTTCAATTAGGTATAATAAGTACATACATAACTATATACATAAAAAATATATATACAAAAATCTTTATTAGAAACAAGAAACTTATAGTATAGGGTACAATTGTGGCAGACTACCGCAAATGTTAAAAAACTGAACACCACATTAACGTCGTGATTTTTGCTTATTGCACTAATAAATTATAGTAATTAATTGTAAAAACATTGTGATTTATAATAGTATCTACTACAACCAGTCTTTGTGTGTAATACAATATTAAAGGTAAGGTATTGGCTGGGTTCATATCGCTCGCCTCAGGGCACCTAATTCTCATTCCAATGATGCATTAACGATTAATAATGAGCATAACCTCGATAAGCGTTATTTAAGTTGGTTATCGGTATAGTTTCATTTCAACGGTTATAGCACAGCAGGTTAGGTATCGGGTATCGGTAAAGCCGTGTGAAAGAAAACTTGCTACTGAATGAACGGTTTCACCGTCTGTTATCTGTCAATGCCAAATTATAATGTGCCTCTGCTCCGCTCTGCCGCTCACTCAATTTAGTGTTGTTGTGGATGTGTTGGCGAGGAATACGTGTTACATTTTTTACACTAATAAAATAGTTTCACGGGGAAGTACCAATTAAATGATAGTTATCTGAATATAAATTATTTTGTTTGAATATTTTATAACAAGTTGCTATGTATTTTGGAGGCGTGGAAGGGTGAGTGTTATTATTTTAATGCTAGCAGTAAGAGTAGAAAGGCTCGCCTTGGGGCATTCTACAAGTTTCACAAATTGACGATTGTAATTAGTGGAACAATGCTGTAGCAAAATTTTATAAATGCAATAACTAGGCATACTTAAAAGACAGTATTTGTTTACTAGACAAGTAATTATTTTATTCTAACCTCGAGTGGAACTAAACAGGACAGAAACTGTTTAGTTTAGACTAAATATTAATTATTAGTAAATCTGTAGGTACCTATTTGTAAACCGGCGCGGCGGCGGCGTTCCGGATTCCCAACCTAGTCGGAGACCACTAATTGTTAAAATACATTTCAAAGTAGTGCTTATTTCAACCATGGACGAAATAGCATTATTTCGTCCATGATTTCAATAGTGCATGGTTAGGTAAGGTAGACTCTAATTTATGTTATTTAATAAAAAGGTAATTGCATTTTGTAGGTCTTTAGTACCAAAGAAAGTTACAATCAAAGAATAGAACCAAATTAAAACTAGTATTTAGGTACCTAATTATAATTAAAACAATTGAGCTAACTGCAGACTGTTGCAAATAATCTACATACCTACCTAGTTGAACACTGATCCATAACAATACTTACTACCAGTCGTAAGAGTCCCCATCGTTTTTGTACGTATTAATTCTTCCATCTAGGTACTTTAGTACACACTGGTAAGACAGTTATTTTTTCTCATTATTATAAATGATAAGCTCTCTGTCCGTCCGTAATCCTTATAGACAGAGATATCTATTTACCTATTTTATAAAATTGTATTGATCAATTAAGATATGTAGTTGTAGGTACCTTACCTAACCTAGTTATGCAAAATACATATCGAACCAACAATACTGACCAAATAATATACTCCTTAATCAAAAATCATATACAACTCTTGGATCTTAAAGGTCTTGTAGAAATTCCCACAAGTTACAAGAGTAAGTACCTACCTAGGTACTAGGTATCAACAATATTTTTGTAGATAGGTAGGTAGATAGTTGTAGACGGTAGGTAGGTAGGTACCTACCTAACTTATCCGTTACATTGAATAAAGGCGCATGGTTCCAATCCCTGGCCAATCAGGCTGCATTATTCAATCGGCTTGTCAACCACACCAACAAAATAACATCATTTAATTCAAAGCTTTAGCTCTCTACACACAAGGTTTAGAATCATGATCTCGAAGTATTGAAGAATTTAAACAATTCAATCAATTTTGTAGGTAGTCGCCCTTGAATTTTTATAAGTTTACTCTCATATTGAATTTATGTAAATGTCAGATCAGTGACAGACAACCTGTTTTGTTGCACCCAATAAGTCGTTTGTTTTCGTTACGTTGTTAGTTATTTCATAGAGTAATTCTTAGTTTACGGTTATTTTTGTTTTTTTGTGTAACACTTTTGGAATTCGATTTCGTAAAGCAGCATGAAGGTTTTGTTTGATGCAATTGCAAAAAGTTGACGTGACTGCGGGCACTGTTTATTAATTTCTTTGTGAGTTTAGTAGGTAGGTAGGTATTCTATGTTACAAACTTTAAACCGGCTGTAATAATTTTATTTTATTTATTAAATTAGTGGGCAGTACCACCTACATCATCATCAACCTTTAATAGTCCACTGCTGGACATAGGCCTCCCATAATGAGCGGTGTTCAGTTTGCCACATCCAGCATCTGCCTGCAGTCTTTCGTAGGTCATCATCCCACCTGCCAGAGGCCGCCTTTCGAGGGCGTCCTCGAAAGGTTTGCCGAGTCACTGTCTCCACTCAAGAACACGTTTACCCCAGATTAAATCTGTACTTACTGGTAAAGTACCAAGTGTACTACACAGGTACTCAACTCAAACTATTATAATTTCTTCGTAGAAATTGATTAAGATACTTCGATTAGAACGTTATTGCGTGCTAGATTTTGCTACTAAGAATAAAACTAGCAGAAAATTATTTTTTTAATAACATGGTTTCATAGAAAATTGTTTACAATTAGCTGCAAATTATTGTCCCTTGAATTCCATCATGACTGCAAAAAAACGTATGCGAAAAAAAACGTGCGCGAATGTGTACATTATAAATCGAACGCCCATAAGGTTATTTCCCTGTTCGGCTATCAACCCACATAATCAATACCTACAACTTAGATTACTTCATTGATAAAGTATCAATCATTTTGGTAGGCATAAGTAAATTTTTTTGGCCCGCATTACTCGAAAAAAACTTGCTAGTTTTTTTTCGATGTGAAACTGTAAAAAATGGTGTAAGTATTTCTACAAAACATAACTCTGATTAATTTCAAAGAAATACTATTAAAGCACAATAAAGTTTTCCTAATTAAATAACTAGGTCAGTTATTTAATTAGGAAAACTTTCTAAAAATACTTTATGTTGTGTTATAGTAAGGGTAACCCAATACTCAATTCCTTTGAAATAATAAAAATAGAGATGCGCGTAGTAGCGTTCACAACAATGATGATAACGATACTTTATCTGATTATTATGATAATAATGCGTCGATAAGTCATGAACTTGGCCTTTACTTTTAAAATTGTAATACTTCGTGGAAAAATACCCCGTTTCTTGACGTACCTTCCCGAGACAGAATTCTGGAAAAAAGTTATAAACCGAGAACGATAATTATTGTTAAATCCAAACTAGAAATAGGAGCTAAATACCACCCATATGCGATAATGCTGTGATGGTCAACACACTAAATGAGGAACAAGCTAATTTTTCTTGAACTTATTTAATGTAAAACGAAAAATACTTATACATTTTTTTTATTTCGTTCACTAAGTCCATGTTTATCTTACACATTTTTAAGCCTGCTGAAATGAAATCTGCGTGAGTACTAGTATTCTATAGGTACTTTAAGGGATTTAAGTACCTATAGAATACTAGTACTCACGCAGATTTCGCTCAAATAAAATCTACTTGCTTTTGGAAAAAAAATATTTCATTCTTCCAATTCACCTTCCTAATATTTTGCTATAAATAAATACCATAAATTCATAATCTCTGTTATTAATATTCACGTGGATGATCCTAATGACTAGTAGGTATTTTATCTTTATACAACCAAATCGTATATTACAAGCCCAAACAATCCTTTATCTGTCGTTATTGATTCCTGATAGAAAGCAAATAAGCTTTCTAATCAATAGATAAGTAATGGCAGCACTTCTGGTGTAGGTAGGTAGGTGCTTTTGTTAGTCTCTATTTAATACCTATAATGTATGTTTATAATGTGTGTTTTAGAGCTATGCTCGGAGTTTCTCTGAAGGATAGGATTCGTAACGAATACATCCGAAAGAGAACCAAGGTTATCGACATAGCTCAAAGAATTAGCAAGCTGAAGTGGCAGTGGGCCGGCCATATCTCGCGAAGAACCGACGGCCGATGGGGCAAACGTGTTCTTGAGTGGAGACCACGACTCGGCAAACGTAGTGTAGGACGCCCTCCGACCAGGTGGGATGACGACCTGCGAAAGACTGCAGGTAGATGCTGGATGCGGCAAGCTGAAGACAGGGCGCTATGGCGCTCATTGGGGGAGGCCTATGTCCAGCAGTGGACTGCTATAGGCTGATGATGATGATGATGAATGTATGTTTACAATTTAGCAAAGAATCTAAATGTAGTTATATAGGTATATACATCGAATAGGTATATTCAATAAGCTTAACTGATAAATAAGTTAACTGTAACAGTGATTATTTTTTCCATTGCAATTTACGGAATTAGTCAGTAGGTACTGTAAAGTGCAACGTTTGGAAAAAATGGAAAAGCTAAACAATCTTTGAATCAAGATAGTCAAATTAATCTTAGGTCGACGACGGTAATGCCGTAGTAGCCGGAGGTGGGGTTTGCACCGATACTTTCTGATGGGGATCCGGTATGGCCAAATATTGGTCAGCCGCAGTGGTGACCAAGTTCGCACAAACACTTATAATGGGAGTACTATTAGTGTTGTCCCCTTATTGCTGTTTATTTTTACAGTTAAGACAAAATCAATATTTGATACATTAGTCTCATCCGGTATCGAAACGCATCCTTTATGGAAGTATTGTGCTCCTAGATACAAAAGTCACTTCACTGGCATTGTTACGTAAATAATGCAATGTGAATTAGAAGAAATTTCTTCTCAAAAGACACAATGTCACTTACATGAGAAATAAGCTATTCTCAAAAATTACAGAGGAGCAACCCACTCCAACCTCGTCATCTGCAACGAGCATGGGGTGGTGGTTGGGAAGGCGAAGGGACCAGGTACGAACCACTGGAGCATCGGCATCGATGAGTGTGCGAACAGAGTACTGGTGATGGTCAATGCTGCTAAGGAAGATGCTGGATTACCGAAGGATCGGCCTTTGGATTCATTGGTAAGAGCTTATATTTCATTTGAGGCCACAATAATGTTTACATAATTTATTATCGCTACATAGTATAAAACAAAGTCGCTTCCCTCTGTCTATCTGTCCCTATGTATGCATCGATCTTTAAAACTACCCAACGGATTTTGATGCGGATTTTTTAAATAGATAGTGATTTAAGAGAAAGGTTTATAAACCATTTAATACATAAATTTCCACGCGGGCGTAGCAAGTTATAAATAATATTGTACTAATGCACATGTAGCACTGGCTGACGAAAACAATCAAATCCCTACGGTTAGCGTTTGTATCATCATAATGATGTATGACATCTTTTGTAATTTTAAGCGAACAATAATAAATAAAAGCCGGAGACATTAAATCAATGTATCAAAAAGACGTTTCTAGCTCTCTTTGAGAATATTTCAAATAATTAATCAAATAGTAAACGTAATTATCTATTCATCCACAGGGTCTAGCACTATCAGGCTGTGGACAAGACAGCAGCAACGCAGAATTAGCAGCTCGAGTCACAGAGAAGGATCCAAACTCTGCTAAAGCCATCTACGTGGCTACTGATACTGCGGGGTCCTTGTTCACTGCAGCACCTAACGGTGGCATGGTCATAATAGCTGGTGAGTTGAAGGTCGTAGAAAAATATCAAACTGCTTTATGTCCCTTAGACCTCACAGGACTCTTTGATACGTCACAAAATTCAAATTAAATCCACGCTATCATCCTCTTGACATCTTGTCTTTACTAAAGAAGTCTTCCTTAGAACAGAAGCTATAAATTTATACTAAATTTTTTATGTATTGCATGTTGCTAATATAAATAAATAAAAACTTGACACATTACGAGTATCAAAAGTATCAGTGAGTATAAATAGAAATGAAATTCTGTCAGTAAACGTGTTAAACCTAAATGATATTAATATTAACGTACGTATAATTACCTACATAAGGTGTGGCGAAGTTTTATAAAAGTTGGGGGACAAAATATTCCATACCATAACAGTACGTACAAAAATGTTTCCAAATATCGGAAGTTGAATGAAGTGCCCTTGACTTCATTAAACTAAGCAGTCCAATGACTTCTCTCGCTACTAATATACTGATTAATTTCTAAATTGATCATGAATGTATAAAAGTAAACGATGAAGAAACGGAATACGGAGATTTATTTAATCAAAACGAGCTATAAATGGATTGGTTTCGCGGTAAAATACAAGCATTTGTAAATATTAAGACGTTTTCCGAGTCTCTAATATCGGAAACTTCGCTTCCGTTGTCAAAATTAGTAAATAAACTAAAGGTTAGTTGTTTTGTTTGACATTTAAAGGTTTCTTTGTATGTAGAAAATACCTCGATAATAAGGCGAGTTGGGGAGGAACTACTTTTAGTAAACTATTTATAAATTTAGTTTGCTTACCTGGCCTACAATAACGGTTTGAAACATGTATATAAGAATAGCAGAAAAAAACGTTCATAGACAATGAAGCCATTTGTTTCAATGCTGTAAATCGTAATCACAATTGAAAACAATCTGAAAGTAGGTCAGGAAACAGGGCCGTTTAATTAGGTCTTTAGATAACCTCTCACCTTGGAGGCTGGATGTAAACAGTTGGTAATTAATATTTTTGTAGCTTGTGAGACATCTTGTATCTGCTTAAGTTTAATATTAATTTATTCTCAAAACTGTTAAGTCACTTAGAGAACAGGGTTCTTAGGTTAAGTATAGATAGATACATAGGTTGAGCTTGGGGTCCTTCAATAGCTGACTCATGTGTTCACTGAAGAAGAAAAAAAAATTATCATAAGTGAATAAGATTTGTGGTAGGTATAGGTTTATTATGTTTATTAGTTCCATTCCATGTTTACGTTTGCCTAATTCATGATCGCTTCCTAGATAAATGTTTATTTACCTCTTAATTATATATGTATTAGCATCATCATTTTCATCTTCATATGTTACCGTAGGAACGCAGTTCAAAGCTTAAGACTTTGACTAAGATTAGATCAGTTGAAACAATGCATTTACCTACTGTTGAAGTTAATACCACTGAACAATTACTAAGGACAATTTGGCTTTAAATCGCCTGAGCCTATAAAACCTACAGAATCTTTGTAGGTAAACTGCGCAATATTTCAAGCGAAGGTGATTGTACCATTAGTAGCATTCTATGTAATATAATTTGTAGGTAGAGTATAGGTGACGGGGCGGTTAGATGACTGTAGGTATGTGCTTATCTGCGAGTTATTGCCTACTTTCTCTACACGCGCCGACAGGTATGTATGATGAATATACAGTATCTACCTACTATAATTATCTGGGTAATAGAATGTTGGAATGTACTACCAGATACATCGAAAGTCATATAGCTTTATTTTCAGTTAAGTGGATTATTACGGTGTTTTTGTAATGTTATACGTTAGATAGGTACATATTCATGGTGATGAAGATATTTAAACCAATACAAGTCATATAAAAAAATATAATACGGAATGTTAAAAGGTTAGGCCGCTTGTGCTCAAATATTTACAAAAGGTTACGTGTATGTTATGTAGATAATTATGTAAAAAATTAATAAGGCTTTTATTTAAATTTCAGGAACAGGTTCTAACGCTCTGTTGCTGACAGCGGAAGGTGAGAAGCGTGGTTGCGGTGGTTGGGGCCACTTACTGGGAGATGAGGGTGGAGGTATGTTATGTTCTATAATTAAATAAAGAACAAAAATCATCATCATCGTCAGCCTTTGTTAGTCAGATATAGGGCTGCCCTAATGAGCGCAATAGCATATCCCTAATATAATAGATACCTATTGGTACTTCGATAAGTTTGATAACTACCAATTAGTTCATGTTAAAAATAACTAGAAAGTTCTTTTCACTGCCTTTTTGTCTAGAAACATTTGAACAATTATTTGGCCTGTGTGCATCCGCAATCCGACAGAGTACCAAAGTTAGTAGAATATGGGTCTCGTGTCTGGAAATAAAGAATTTTATTATTAGCAAGCTGAAGTAGCAGTGAGCCGGCCGGTTATATCGCGAAGAACGGACAACTGCTGGGGTAAACGTGTCGTAGCGTAGGACGCCTTCCGGCCAGGTGGGATAACGACTTGCGAAAGGCTGCAGGCAGATGCTGGACGCGGCAAGCTGAAGACCGGACGTTATGGCGCTCATTAGGGGAGGCCTATTTCCAGCTGTGAACTATTATAGGTTGGTGATGATGATGATGATCCGCAAACAACTTCAGTCCGGTCCGTTCAGTAGTTTTGGCTTGAAGAAGTAACGTCAGACTTTCGCATTTGTAATGTTAGTGGGATAGTCTGATTGCATAACTATGAGTACCTAAAAAAAGTTTGTATTATTTCAGCCTATTGGATCGCCCACCGCACAGTGAAGACAGTATTTGATGAAGTAGACGACTTACGGACCAGTCCACATCCCATACACGCAGCCTGGGATCTCATAAAGGAACATTTTGGTGTGGATAACCGTGTCGATTTGCTGCCGCATGCGTATAAATGCTTCGACAAATCGAAGTTTGCTGGTAAGATGGTCTTATAAACCCTATTTATTTACTTATTTGGTTGGATATTTTATAAAAATATAGGGCAATTATTGCAAACTGTGTTTTAAATACTTCACAAAAAACATAGTTTTTTTTAACTTTTTAAACAAGTGTGTTAAACACTTTGTTTTAAACATGCCAACCCTGCTGAGGGACTTCCCATTAGATCTGGCTCTAGTGTAGGTATACATAATAAAAAATAGAAAAAAAAATTATAATAATAAATTTTTAGGGTATTCATTTTTTGAGGTTGCCTCAAAAAATGAATACCTTATTTTTTTTTTGTGGAAACATTTAAACATGTTTAAACGAAATGTGAGGAATGCTTTGCTGAAGATACCTACCATACCTACACGCTTTTATCATGCATGACTTGTGCATGACACATCCGTTAGGCCAATAACACATCACGTCTGATAAACTGCGCGCTATTCATTAACCCTTACATAAAATAAAATGTGCAAGTTCTTATTTGTTTACTTTAGTACAACTGTTGGTAGGCATGGATTCTATTTATACCTACGTTATAAGTTCATGGACAAACATGATTTTTGAGGAGTTGTAGGGGTCAACAAGTATTACATTTTCCCGGTAGACCCAATAATCGTACTAGTGTAATGGTTGTCGAAATGTTATAGTAGTTTTTAATCAACGGAAATTACTAAATTATCCCAAAAATCCACGACTGAGACGGGCTTAAGCTCCCTACGTAGATTATCATTTTAAAAAAAAATAGCCTTTTGATAATCCTTAGATGTCCAAATTTTTTTTTTCAATTTATATGCAATATACAAGTTGTTTTTTTTCTATGCCGATGTATTGGAAAACTCAAAAATCAAATCATGTTAATTATCCCGGTATAAGTGACATTTGGTTCTTTTTTTTCCAGCGTTAACCCTAAAACTATCCGAGCTAGCGTACACCGGTGACGAGCTAGCACTCCACATGTTTTCCTGCGCGGGTAGTGCCCTCGGCGCCCACGTGGCGGCGCTAGCGAGCAAGGCTAAGGCGCCGCGGCTGCGTGTCGTGTGTGTTGGATCGGTTTGGAACAGCTGGGATTTACT
Organism: Eupithecia dodoneata; assembly: GCA_947044415.1. Taxonomy (NCBI): domain Eukaryota; kingdom Metazoa; phylum Arthropoda; class Insecta; order Lepidoptera; family Geometridae; genus Eupithecia; species Eupithecia dodoneata. Next base: position 5,705,881 of record OX345678.1, read on the forward strand.
GAAGCAGGGTTTCTTGCACGAACTCGTTCAAAGAAAGGTATTTAATATTTAATAATAATGCTGGACAATCCACACAGCATCATCTAGCTCCAAGTCCAAACAAAGCAAAGCTTGTGTTATGGCTGCTAGACAACTGATATAGGTACTTATTACAATACATTACAATATTAGAATTTTTTATTATACATAGATAATGACCAGAACACCCGGAACAAATATCTGCACATCTTCCCTCCCCCAATCCATAAATCTTATAGTGAGTCATAGGGAAGGGAAAATTAGTATGTCAATTAACTGTATCTTTACTTATAGTTTCTTTTATCTTCAGGTTACAACTGAACTAGAGCTGGTGAAACTCAGAGTAACCAGCGCAGTGGGAGCTGCCTGGCTTGCAGCTAGACACATCAAATACAGTCTACCACGAGACGACACAGCCTTATGCCTAGTCTTCTACACGTACACCGCTAAATCGGATGTTAACGGAATAAATCACACTTACGGAATCGGTAAAGCAAATGGGTCTGAATGTAACGCTAATGGAAATAGTCACAATGGAGTGAATGGAAGCAGCAATGGGATTAATAGTACGGCAAATGGTAAAGCTGAGAAAATAAACGGTGGTCATACAAATAATGACTGTGGGTGTGATAAGTGGAAAGAATGGAGTTTATTCTAAATCTATTGTAATTTTTAAGACGTCATGTTAACGCGACAATCATGAATAACGTATATAATAATTTAAATATATATTTTTATATATAATCTTTATCTGAAATTGTAGGCAATCGAGATGATCAAGCAAAAATGTCAATTAAAATTTTTTAAGATTTTAACTAATGATCTGAGTTTGGCTGTTTGATGGAGAATTTTCGTACCTAGGATGTTCAGAATGGTTTTGAGTTTATTTTGTAAATATTATAATATACATGTTATCGAGTTATCAACTCTTAGAATAACTAGTTCCTATATAAATAAGATTTAGAACCTTACTGTAAATAAATAATTTAGAGATACCTGCCTGATAGGTAGGTACTAAGTATAACATTAATTACTACTTACGTGTGTTTTTACTCTACATATAAATATGTATACCTACCTACCTTAGTTAAGTACCTTACCTACCTATATTAAATAAAATGTATAATTATTTTATAGTTAGTTATAGCAATATACGTATATAACTAACTACCTTATTAAACTGTAATCTTAATCAAGTAATTTTTTTTCTTCATGAGTTCGGCTGTCCAAAATCAAAACCTAGCAAGTTTTGTTCACCAAATTTTACAGGAGAAGGAAAACAAATATTTTTTTAAATATTTACGAACACAATTTATTTTTGGTACTGTGTTTATTTTGCTTTCGATAAATAAATCTTGCTCTACATTATGAGTTTATGTACTTTATTCAATTTACAATTCTACAAGTTTTATGTGCCTTACTGCAGTTTGATTTGGGAAATCTCAGTTAAATTGCATATGTAATCCAAAACAATAACCTAGCAAGGTTACTTACTAGGTATATAAAATGGTTAGTCTAAGCAACTTATATTATTGATCGAACAATAAAACCTAGTGAAATCACTAGCTATGTTTTTGAATTTATTTATGGCATAATTAATAGCTAATGGTCATGTCAATACCTAGTGAGGTAATAAAATATTAAAAGATACTTTATTTTTATTGTCATTTATTATTATAAAAATCAGATAGTAATTATACAATGTGTATTGTCGAACCTTGATCAAACGAGATGTGCGAATACACGACATATATTTATCGATAAAAAACAAAAAATATAAAATTTTATGTTACCTATCTCAAAAATAAAGCCGATTTAATATTTTTTTTAATGAAAACTACTTTATCTGGTTTTTTCTTCGTTTCTTTTTGAGTAAATGGTGTATTTTCTTCAAAGTAGCCTCATTTGAAAGCTAGATAGTCTACCTAGCTAAAAAAATAAGAAAAAAATACAATTTCGGTACATAAGCCTAGTAAAATCAATATTATTTTAGAAATTTGCAAAAAAAATACGATTTTTATTTTATTTTTGATCTGTAACTTTAAAACTGGGTTATTGTGGTGTACTTTTTTTCATGTTGTATTTAAACTCCACAATTTAGTCTACAAATCCTCCTAAAAATTATGGGCCTATCTTTTTTTGTTGTCATGTTATTTACCATTTAAAATAGGTACTTTGCCTTGTCAAGAGTAAAAAAAACAAAAACTTTATCTTAAACAGCCGTTACTATCCCACTGCTGGGCAAAGACCTCATTCCATTTCTTCCTATCTTGCCTCGTTTTATTTTATAATTTATGTAGATTAAATCAGTTGATATTCCTGTTGATCTTTGTACAAAACAGAAAGTACCTATTTTCAATGGTGAATAACATAACAACGAAAAGAAATAGACCCATATTTTTTGGAGAATTTGTAGATTAAATTATGAAGTTTAATACAACATGCAAAAAAGTACACATCAATAAACCAGTTTTAAAGTTACAGATCAAAAATAAAATAACATTTGGTTTTTTTTTTCAAATTTCTAAAAAAATATTGGTTTTACTAGGCTTATGTACCGAAATTGTATTTTTTTCTTATTTTTATTAGCTAGATATACTATCTAGCTTTCAAATGAGACTACTTTGAATAAAATACACCGTTTATTCAAAAAGAAACGAAGAAAAAACCAGATGAATTAGTTTTGATTAAAAAAATTATTAAATCAGCTTTATTTTTTTATCGATAAATACAATGTGTTTTGTCGAACCTTGATTAAACGAGATTTGCAGATACACGACATATAGTTATCGATAAAAATAAAAAAATAAAAAATTATATGTTACCTATCTCAAAAATAAAGCTGATTTAATTATTTTTTTAATGAAAACTACTTCATCTGGTTTTTTCTCCGTTTCTTTTTGAGTAAACGGTGTATTTTATTCAAAGTAGTCTCATTTGAAAGCTAGATAGTCTACCTAGCTAAGAAAATAAGAAAAAAATACAATTTCGGTACATAAGCCTAGTAAAATCAATATTTTTTTTAAAAATTGCAAAAAAAGTACGATTTTTATTTTATTTTTGATCTGTAACTTTAAAACTGGGTTATTGTGGTGTACTTTTTTGCATGTTGTATTAAACTCCACAATTTAGTCTACAAATCCTCCAAAAATTATGGGCCTATCTCTTTTTGTTGTCATGTTATTCACCATTTAAAATAGGTACTTTCTGTTTTATCAAGAGTAAAAAAACAAAAACTTTATCTTAAACAGCCGTTACTATCCCACTGCTGGGCAAAGACCTCATTCCATTTCTTCCTATCTTGCCTCGTTTTATTTTATAATTTATGTAGATTAAATCAGTTGATATTCCTGTTGATCTTTTTACAAGGCAGAAAGTACCTATTTTAAATGGTGAATAACATGACAATGAAAAGAGATAGACCCATAATTTTTGGAGGATTTGTAGATTAAATTATGAAGTTTAATACAACATGCAAAAAAGTACACCTCAATAACCTAGTTTTAAAGTTACAGATCAAAAATAAAATAAAAATCGTTTTTTTTTTGCAAATTTCTAAAAAAATATTTATTTTACTAGGCTTATGTACCGAAATTGATAGTTTTTCTTATTTTATTAGCTAGGTAAACTATCTAGCTTTCAAATGAGACTACTTTGAATAAAATACACCGTTTACTCAAAATGAAACGAAGAAAAAACCAGATGAATTAGTTTTCATTAAAAAAAATATTAAATCGGCTTTATTTTTGAGATAGGAAACATATAATTTTTTTAAAGAATGTTAAATATGTTAAATGACAATAAGAATAAATACTGATTAAAGCCAAATTAAAAAATACTGTGTATCTTTGAAAAAAAGTAGTTTTTTTTTACTTCAAAGTCAAATTGATCCGATTCGCCTCGGTCTACCCTAGAATTTCAGACTCGCGCCTAACTTCACACTCACTTGCTATGTTAATCTGTTACCAGTAATCATTAGAAAAGTTCCCAAAACTTTCCTAATTTTGTAAATCAAATACCTATAATGATACAATTACAAGTTCGATAACCTAGTATGTGGCCCATACCAAATACGTAAACCTAGTAAGAACTATTTACAAATTCAAAAATCTAGTATGTACCGCACTTACTAGAGTTATGGACTTGGAAATGTAACTTCCTAGGTTTTTGACTTTTTTATTTTGGATTAAAACGTTCACTTACTAGGTTTGGCATTTTTGTAACTTTGGCCCTAATTGTGATAGAGATATGGTTGTTTTTACATTATATGCAGCGAAAAAAAAATATGTCGATAGGTTCAAAAAACATATTTCGGCGAAAATGTCCCTTGCTAGGTTTTGATTTTGGACAGCCGAGTTGTACCTACACTTCTACTATCAGATAAGTAGGAAGAAGTAAGGCTTAATAACCACATTAGCGCAGCATGTCGCGTTCAACATACCGCATGTTGCCGCGCGGTGTTTAATTAGTTATAATGGTTCAGTTAATAGAAAATTATTTTTACCGAACCGATCCGAGCCTTGCCTTTGTCTTGTCACTATCAAAAACGCGTGAAAAAATCGTACGCGGTTCTATAGTGAGCGACCTGCCGCGGAGAGGGGGTTTTAGCTCTAAATGTGTGTGATCTTAAAATAACGTTATTGATCAGCGTTATTTCTAACGGTTCTTACCAAAAACCGCTTTTTTTGTCGCATCCCTTCCAAACCTATCTCATTCGCAGTTGACTCGACAACGATGCGTGTCGTCTCGCTTTCGCAACATCGACAGCTGACAATCATTCACCATTCCTTTCGGTCAGTCAATCAGTTCAGTTCTTCGTTCTTGATTCAATTTTACAATAACATCAACAATGATTATTTCGAGATTTTCTCGCATTTTCAAACTAAAACCTGTGCAAAATGTGAACTTTAGATGTGTCGCACGAATAGCCCCATCACATAAAAACAGATATAGTGAAGATTCGCGGGAAACAAGACATAATTTCAGTACTGTTTTGGTGGTGGCCGTAGGGCTTGTAGGTTATTATAATTATAGGGAAAGAATATTCGCTGCTACTGTTGAATTGAAAGGAAGACGGGAGAAGTTCAATTTTATAGCTGATGTGGTCAAAGTTTCTGCGCCTTCTGTGGTATACATTGAGATAAAAGATGGAAGAAGGCTGGACATGTTTACTGGGCAGCCTATCACTCTGTCCAACGGATCAGGGTTTATTGTAAAGGACGATGGCTTGATTCTGACCAACGCTCACGTTGTCGTGAACAAGCCTAATGCTATTGTTAACGTACGACTGATGGTGAGTAAAAATTATAAATAATTATGCAATTTTCTGAAAGCTTTGGCTGGAGTTTGTAATCGTTGTGAAATATAGCTTTCATGCTAAAAATGTGCATGAAAGCTATATTCCTACATATACCAGCATAGATTCTATACCTAGTGATATAGGTATTGGCAGGCAGCTTTGCCAACTCAAAATGTTCTACCATAACAACTGTTGGCATTGCAAAAACTAAAGTTTGGCACAGTCATTTGAAACCAGTGGGACTGAAGATGACGGAACTTAGTGAAAACATTTGTGGAAATAGTCACTGCCAGTGTCTGTTTCCACAAATTAATTACAAGTCAAAGGGCTTTTTTTGAAAAAAAAGACTGTAAAGGACAAGTCCCGCATTTTAAAACCATGCTCAGCTATGTATCTATGCTTGACTAACACTTTTGTTATAGAAAATGTTACTCAAGCATATATACTGAGCAAGCTTTATAAACAGGAATAATGACACATCACAAAGAACCGACAACTGCTGGGGTAATGTGTTCTTGAGTCTGACTGACTCGGAAAACATATTGTAGGACGCCCTCAAGCCAGGTGGGATGACAGATGACAGTGTGAAAGACTGCAGGCAGATGCTGGATGCGGCAAGCTGAAGACAGGGCGCTATGGCGCTCATTAGAGGAGGCCTATGTCCAGCTTTCCACTATTATAGTTGGATGATGATATGACACATGAAGCCAGAGCTATAAATCCAGAAGTTGTTGAATATATTATACCAGAAGTTCTATAACTCATTAAAATCCGTGGTTCTAGGATGGATCCAACCACACCGGCTTCGTGGAGGATGTAGACATGAAGTCAGACCTGGCGACCCTGCGGATACCTGTGAAGGGGCTGCCAATCATGAAGCTCGGGACCTCGTCAAACATCCAGCCTGGCGAGTGGGTTTGTACAATGAGAAACAATAGTTTTTACTTCCTACTAATATTATAAACGCGAATGTTTGTGAAGATGTATGTATGTTGTTGCTCTCTCACGCAAAAACTACTGAATGGATTTGATGAAACCTTACAATAATATAGCTTACATATCAGAATAACACATAGGCTACAATTCATAAAGAAATATTGTATATTATCCAAGATATCTGTCTGAGGAATGAGTTTAAGTATTTGTAGGGCCCGCTAAATACTTAAACTCGTTCTGATACCCTTACCTGCTAAACTAATAGCTTCACTACTGATATTATAATACCATAGAATAGATAATTATGATTCTTTGTTACTGGCAATATGTGTCTGTTTGGACACTTTTCTGCTAGTGTCAAGTAATGGAAAATAATTTTAAATTATCCGAGTTATCAAATATGAAGTTTGATATTTTCACCAGAGCCTAGTTTGTTATGTAGCACCACATAGGTAGTACTGTGTACCACATACACATGCAGGTTAGGTTAACTTGGGAGACGAGATATTGGAGTCTCCCTTACAAAGACATTTTCCACTAGCTACACCCCAAATAATGATAATACCTACTATAGAATATGGCATCACTTGCATTCTATCTGAAGGACGCGCAAAAAAAATAAAGGTGGAAACCATTCTATCAAACTCTTCGTGCATATGAAGAAATTCTAGACATTGCGTGCAGCATCGCACGCAATTTCACGTCTCTAAAGATTCTATATGACGATAAAAAATTTAAAACTATCATGGTTATTAACATGAAAGTCATCTAACACTTTGACTGCGATTTTTTTTCGACGACTGCGATCTTTTTTTAACCTAATAAATTCGTGCTGCCGCTCTACACAGCGGTTGTGTTGCGCCGCACATGCGTTTCGTTCGAAAAATATTACGGCTGTGCTGAGTCACAAAGATCTGTATTTTCTCAGCCGCTGCACTAGTGTGGATTTACGCATATTAGTCACTTGTAGAAATCACACGGTACGGGATATTTACCATGATGATTTTTGAGTTTTCCAACTGAAGGCACTGCGAGTCTATATGACGATTTTACAACGATACCTTTTAGTAAAGCTATTGGTTAGCAATATTTAGCCTCTGGAAAACTTTAATTAAATACTGACCTTAAAGACATCATAAATGTTGCAGGTGGTAGCCATGGGCAGTCCGCTGGCTCTCAGCAACACGGTCACAGCTGGAGTGGTCAGCTCTACACAGCGGGGCAGCGAGGAACTTGGGTTAAGAGGTATGGAAGTCACTTTAATATTTATTTTTAAAATAACACTCCGCGTATCGACTTCGCGCTCCAAGAGGACCAACATTGTGGGTAGTGGGGACAACGACGGTAGATTACAACGATAGTAGAGTTTGGTTAACAGCATTATGCTAAGAGTACAACTAAGTGTACTCGTAGTTTAGATTATAATTAACCTAGCTGCGCCACGCGGCTTTGCCAGCGTGTAAATATATGTGTCAAACGGTTAATAAACCTTCCTCTTGAATCACTCTATTAAAAAAAACCGCATCAAAATCCGTTGCGTAGTTTTAAAGACCAAAGGAAGCAAGAAGCATAGGGGCAGACAGACAGCGGGAAGCGACTTTGTTTTATATTATGTAGTGTTTCTTTCTTAAAGTCTAACATGTATGTATTCAAACTACAAGGTAAACACTTAAGTTATCAAAATAGCCAGCTAGGGTTCCGTCAAAAAAAGTATGATCAATTAGGGTTCCATGGCCAAATGAAATTGGGAACCCCTGGTTTAGATTATAATTAATTATTAAGTCAGTCGGTTGATTCATCATCATCATCAGCCTATAGCAGTCCACTGCTGGACATAGGCCACCAATGAGCGCCATAGCGCCCTGTCTTCAGCTTGCCGCATCCAGCATCTACCTGCAGTCTTTCGCAGGTCGTCCTCCCACCTGGTCGGAGGGCGTCCCACACTACGTTTGCCGAGTCGCGATCTCCACTGTCAGTTGATTAACCATTGAATAAATAATTCCAGGTAAAGACATGGTCTACATTCAGACGGACGCACCTATAACGTTCGGCAACAGCGGCGGACCTCTAGTCAACTTGGATGGAGAAGCCATTGGCATAAATAGTATGAAAGTCACGTCGGGGATATCCTTCGCTATACCCATCGATTATGTTAAGGAGTTTCTCGCTAAGAGTAAGTGGACAATACTTTTATTATTTTATTTTTTTTATTTTATTTTATTTTTATTGTCCCACTGCTGGGCAAAAGCCTCCATTTTCTCCTTCCACTCTTCGCGATGGAAGATGTGCCTCGAGCTCGTCGCGCCATCTCATGCTGGGCCTTCCACGTCGCCTCTTAGCGTTGGGTGGGCTCCACTCTGTGGCGGTCTTTGCCCACATGACGCTGTTTGTTTTGTTTCATAATAAAACAAACAAGATAATACAAGATATGTGACAATTTGGCGGTCTTATCGCTCAAAAGCGATATCTACCAGACGTAGTAGACTTATTATATTGACGACCGATGTGGCGCGGTGGGCGAAGGTCCGACTGCGACGCAGGAGGTTGCGGGTTCGGTTCCCGCCTTGGAACAATTGTGTGTACGATTTGCAGATATTTGTTCCGGGCGTTCTGGTCGTTTTCTATTTATAATGAAAAATATCTATCTATATAATGTATTGTGTTATCAGTCATCTAGTACCCATAACACAAGCTCTGCTCAGCTTTGGGCTAGGCGATGCTGTGTGGATTGTCCAGGATTATTTATTTACTTTATTTTTATTATTTATTTTATTTTAATTTTTTATTTTAATATTCAGTTTGCGATCACCTGTTAATTGACACATGCGTCTCACTCATTCCATTAGTAACTACAGTTTATTGATAAATATATATTTGTTAAAAAAAATATTATGACAGGTAAAACCAAATCACCGGCCGTGTCAAGACGCTACCTCGGGATCACAATGCTGTCTCTCACAACCAACATCCTGATGGAACTCCGCATGAGGAATCCAGAGGTATGGCTACCTACCTATCAACACAATACCATACAAAAATGCTTTATTGTACACCATATGCAGATCATTACAAAAAATACATTACATGCGACAAGTACAATGGGCGGCCCTATCGCATAGAAGCGATTTCTTCCAACCTTTGTATGGAAATAATTATGTGAATTTAAGAAAGGCCTTCTGCCTTTTAAATTGTGTGTACCAGAGATAATCTAAAACGAACATAACATGAATACTTAAAAATAAATAATAAATAAATGTTACAAATACCAAACTAAATAATACACTACTTAAATACATAAATAAATAAATAGTGAGTACCAATATTCACTATTTTGGCAGGAAAAAACTCCTTGAGACGAGCTTTAGAAACTGGCAGGGATATAGTTTTTCTAATGGACTCTGGTAATGCATTCCACACGGGAAAGATGAGGATGAGAATTGTGGAGGAATTCAACATCATCATCAACCTATGTTAGTCCACTGCTGGACATAAGCCTCCCCCAATGAGCGCCATAGCGCCCTGTCTTCAGCTTGACCCATCCAGTATCTTCCTGCAGTCTTTCGCAGGTCGTCATCCCACCTGGTCGCAGGGCGTCCTACACTACGTTTACAGAGTCGTGGTCACCCAAGAACACGTTTACCCCAGCACCTATACACCGTGGCCCAAAATAACGTTGATAAAACTAAAAAGTAAAAATTTCAAAAATGGAATGGTTTGCGTTTACTTTTATTATTTGTTATTGTATACTCATTCTTCGGCGTCATTTTGAACATTTTTTGTCTGCTAAAAAGTGTTAAAATTATATATTTTTTGCTATGTCAGTGCAACGTGGAGCCATAATTTCATTGCATGAGCGTGGAAAAAGGCAGTGTGAGATAGCAAACATTTTCGGTGTTAGTCGTCAGTTAGTTTCTTCAGCAATTAAACGTTATAACGAGATCGGCCACATCGGAGACCGTCCTGGAAGAGGATGCAAGAGGACTGTTAGAACTTGTAGGAACCGACACATTATCAAACAAAGATTAGTCCGTAATCCACAGACCAGGGTGAGGAAAATGGCGCGAGACTTGGGGATTAGTCGCTCCAGCATACAGCGTATCGTGAAACATGATCTACAATTGGTACCATATAATCTCAGAAAAGCGCTATTGCTTACGGACAAAGACAAAAAAGTTCGGCTTGAGAGATGTCGTTTACTTAAACAACGCTCCGCAGCGTCAAATTGGGAAAATAACGTAATCTCTGACAAAAAATTATTTTCGATAGAACAAGCCCATAATCGCCAAAACGACAGGATCTGGTCTTCCACTCGTCCTAGAGCTGCTGCAATTGTTCCAGATCGCCAAAACGCTGAAACAGTTATGGTTTGGGGTGCGATTTGCGCTACTGGCAAAACTCCCCAAGTTTTTGTAGAAAAGGGTATCAAAATCAACCTGGAAAACTACCGTCGAGACATTCTTGAAAATGTGCTTCTTCCTTGGAGTCAACAGCACTTAGGTAACCATAGATGGATATTTCAACAAGACTCTGCTCCAGCTCACAGGGCCTTAAGTGTTCAACAGTGGTGCAAAGATAATTTTCCTGATTTCATCAGCTCCAAACAATGGCCACCCTACTCGCCTGATCTGAATCCGATGGATTACAGTTTGTGGTCTATCTTAGAAGCAAGGTCCTGTGCTACGCGTCATAGAAGTGTTGACGAGCTAAAGGCAATTCTTACACGGGAGTGGGTCAAAATATCGGTGAAGGAACTGCGGAAAATTGTAGAAAATTTTACCAAGCGTTTGTCTCTATGTATCCGCCCTAAATGAGGTTATTTTGAAGACAAGCAGGGATTTTTGTATAAAATAAAGTGTAGTTTTATAATTTCTAACCTTATTTAAATCATGTGTAAAATTTATTAAATATTTTATAAAAACATCTTGTCAACGTTATTTTGGGCCACCCTGTAAATAAAATGATATTTTGTTGTAGATGCCCGCTGACATTGAGCATGGTATACTCGTGTGGAAGGTCATCATTGGATCACCAGCTTATAAGTAAGTTGCATTACAGTGGTCCTGATGTGCGACAACCTTAAACCCTTGAAATAATCTTCCCGGCATGCTGATATGAAAGTCGACTATAGAAACAATAAAATTCAAAATTCTTACAAAATAACCACTTAGACAAGTAAAATTGTATATCAATACTAATAGCTATATTGTATAAAACTAAGACTAATTATGATGGTAATGAGTGCGGTTTGAATGGCTACTGGTGATGCACTGACCTCTGTAGGCGCCCGGTCCGCGCTCGCGGCCCGGGTAACCTACTTAGGTCAAAATGCTGATGCTGCTTATATATCTGCGCGATCAATAAATAAAATAAAATAAATAATGCTGGACAATCCACACAGCATTATCTAGCCCCATGGTAAGCAAAGCTTGTGTTATGGGTACTAGATAACTGATATACATAATACAATACATTACATACATAGATATATTTTATTATACATAGAAAACGACCAGAACACCCGGAACAAATATCTGCAGATCGTACACACATTTGTTTCGAGGCGGGAATCGAACCCGCAACCGCTTGCGTCGCAGGCGGACCTTCGCCCACCGCGCCACATCGGTCGTCAAATCAATGTATCGAATAACGCTACTGATTTGTCTTATTGGCCTGCTTTATTGTATATGTATAAAATATCTATCTATGTAATGTATTGTATTATGTATATCAGTTATCTAGTACCCATAACACAAGCTCTGCTTACCATGGGGCTAGATAATGCTGGGTGGATTAAAACTTCTGGAACTATCATGGTTATCAACACTAAAGTCATTTAAAACGGGATATTTACCATGATTAGATTTTTGAGTTTTCCAATATTTCGGCACAGTTTCATGCGCCATGATCACGGAATAACTGAAGACACTGCGAGTTCGTTTTTATGAGCAGATATACCGATCTACCCTCATTTTCTGTCTTTTGCTACGAACGTTACCACTACCACCGGTTTCATTATTATCGAACGCAGCCTTTGCTGTGTGGATTTTCCAGCATTATTTATTTATTTATTGGTATGTCTTCTTTTTCCAGCGGCGGTCTTCAACCAGGCGATATAGTGACTCATATAAACGGCAAGCCGACGCACGCAGCTAGTGACGTCTACGCCCTACTAGAGAACTCGAACGGTAGTCTAAAGATAGACGCGTTTAGAGGGCGCCAGCATGTAAAACTAACTGTGACACCCGAAATACATCAATAGGAGGCTGTATAATTCAGTACGATAAGGGAATTTACAAAGAATTTAGAAAAAATCGAATAATTGCGAGATTTTGCCATAATTTTTGAAAAGTACTTAAAAAAAGTACTCTGACATAAAACTACTTCTTGCTGTTACTACTTTAAAACGTACTGCTGTGGAAAAATTGGCATTTGCTCTTCTAGAAAACTGCAGCAGAAGTCTGAAGATATACGCTTTCAGAGAGCGCACGCAAGTAAAACTCACTGTGACACCCGAAATACTATAGGAGCCTATAATAGGAGCCGAAATACTATAGGAGCCTATATATAATTCAGTACGATAAGGGAATTTACAGAAAATTTAGAAATAATTTAAAAATAGCGAGATTTTGCCATAGTTTTTGAAAAGTACTATAAAAAAGTACTGAGACATAAAAGTACTGCTTGATGTTAATACTTTAATACGTACTGCTGTAATACCGGTAAAATTAGCTCTGTTCTAGAAAACTGTAGCAGAAGTGTCAAGATATACGCTTCTAGAGGGTCTCACTGATACCCGAAATACACCAATAGGAGACAGTACAATTCAGTACTTTATGGAAATATACATAGAATTTAGAACTGAATTGTAACAAAGAACTTGCCACAATCTTTCAAAACTACTTTCAAGAGTAGATAGATAGATAGATAGATAACACTTTATTACACCACACAAAACAGAAAATAATACAGAGATAAAAACTTAGAATAAAGGTATAAAGGGCGGCCTTATCGCTGGGAGCGATCTCTTCCAGGCAACCTTGGGATGGACTGTAGAGTAGTTTGATATGAGAGTACTGCTTGTCAAAACTTACTGCGGTAATATTCAAGAACATTCGATTCTGCACTTCTAGAAAACTCCAGCGGAAGTCTGAAGATTATACGCTTTTGCACGCGCGTTGAGAACCGCTCTAAAAATTGTAACAAAGAACTTGCCATAATCTTTCAAAAGTACTTTAAAAAAGTACTTTGATATGAAATACAATGTTAATTAAGATATTTTAAAACAATGTTGTTTGGTATTATTTCCTAGTATTGTTCTTACCACCTGTTGTTTGTATAGAAACGTTCAAAGGTTATTTTATCACGGGAACGGATAAATGGGATGAAAATAGCCTGTGATATTCCTGGTTTAAGACCTATATGAAAAATGAAATGAAAATGAAATTAAATGAATTTATTTGTTAAAAGACACAGACATAATAAACTTAAACTTAAATGTAAACTAAACGTGTCGGTAATCATGTAAGTCCAGTAACAAAATGGCTTTGTCTCAGCATGAGTTGGATGACTAGCATGCTAGCAACCAACGCTGGTCTTCCGGCAAAGCAACTAGTTGGCGTTGTTATGAATGCAAAATTTCAGCCAAATCCAATCAGTCGTCTTGGCGTGAGCAACAAACATACATCCATCATCCAAACTTTGCTATAAGTGTCATTTTAAAAGTGAGACTTGTTTGTTGTTTCAAACTGTGTAAATTATATGTTTTAGGTATTGTTATAGTTTTTATTATTTTTTAAGGATTTTTGTACTATATGTACGTTTTTGATTTTAATATAATATGAGACAGGAAGGTCTAAACTTTGTTTGATTTGAAAGTTGACGCGACTCACTATTTCCCAAATACCTGTATAGTTTCATTTTGTACGCAGCTTGTAAAATTAAGGGTATTTATATCCCATGGGAACCGTGGAGAATAAAGAATCAAATCCTCTATTCAAATGCGTTTGCTCGACCTTATTAGGTTTGGAAGATTCGAGATAAATGAATGCTGATTTAAAGTCTAAAGGGGCCGTTCAAATATTACGTAAGCAGATTTATTACAATTATTTACCCCCCACCACCCCCATTTTTGAATTATATTTTATGTATTTTTTTTATATTATTTGCGGGAATCCCCGAAAATGCGTTTCGTTTTCAAGCATAGACAATGTGAGGGTTGCCATTCGTGTAAAAAAGTAAATAACTACCGATGACGTAATCATCATCTAGACTCCCCTACCCCATGTCATCCAAAATAAGCAAAACAAAGACCCCCCCACCACCCCATAGTGCTTACGTAATACTTGAACGGCCCCTAAAAATGGATCCTGTGGGATGCGGGGAATGGACACTTGTTGGTACGCTGTCTTGGAAGAAAGCAAATCACCTATAATAAACGCCTTATAATAATAATAACTCTCCTCAGTTCACCACCCGTCTCTACCGTTAGATGCGTGCTTCTGGAATCGCCCTGGATTCCCGTGACGTCACTGAAATGTCCTTATTCACACAAGCGCGTTACCAGCATATGCCAGCGTAGCAGATGCGGTGGTATGCGGATTTCGTTACGAGTCCAAATTTCACGGAAGGAGACTAGAGCGGGACGCCTGATTGATGGTCAAACTTTTAGCGGAGACTGAAAGCGCCTAGATGGTGACTTTCTTGCGGACCCCAAACATGGAGCGTGCCGGTGCAATCTATACCGACCTTTGACTGATAGTTCACCAAGATAGGTTATTAAAATAAGACATTCCTAATAGGTAGGTGCAATACCATCACAAAACAGCGGTATAATTATTTACAATAATTTGTAAATAATCAAAACAAGCGTAACCAAACTGATTAATGAGATAAGTAGCCTATGTTTTACTCTAGGCCCAGAATTGAATGCAATTTCAGCCCAATCCGTTCAGTAGTTTTGGCGTGAAGAGGTAAAAAACATCCATGCATCCAAACATTCGCATTTACCTATAATATTAGAGTGATATCTGCCAGATCTGTTCAGTATTTTTGGCATGAAGAGAGGTTACAAACAATATTTTTAAACTTACGCGATCTGAACACATAATTATAAGTATTGATGAACGCTATAAATAACCGTTGTATCAATACTTATAATGGTAGGTTACAAACATCCATCCATCCATCTAAACTATCGCATCATGTCTTTGTTGACATAAAATGTCTGGCATTCTAAATCGGAGTATTAGTCTTGCTTAAAATCCAATACCTCCACATTATCATAAGCTAACCATTACGAATTCAAGATATCTACTTTTGATGGTTTCTTAGATTCGATTACACCGTGGTAATTTGGAAATGGTGTATAATTTTTGATAGGATTCTGATTGGCACGTGTAGTGTTTAGACGACGACAATGCTATGGATCTTTATATTTGTTATTTCAGCGGTAAGTTTAATTCAATATAATAATTTTCAGGATGTTGTTGGGCCTGCCTCGTTACTGCAGTGCATCAGAGATGTTCACTAATACATTCACAGATGGCTTCGTGGCAATTATTATGCGAAAGCGAGTGGCATCTCTGATGAGTAGAGGTAGTAACAACAGCATCCTGAAAGTATTACCTATCTCATAAAAATGACTGTCCAATACGACACCACTGGATGAAATTACTTATAGGTACTCTAGATTTCGTTATTTTGGTTTTATATAGTTCGTTGTAATTGTATTTTCTTTTTTGTAATTTTGTGTATGTTTTTATGGACCTTTGTTGTCTGATAATAAAGAAATTAAATTAATTAAAATAAAAAAAAATCGACGACGGTAAAAATAGGCCTATAGTGGACGTAAGGGAAAGTCGCTTAATTAATGCGGACTTGGCAGGACATATAATAAAGATTTTAAAAAGTGATGGGACATAGGGAAATAATACTTTTTTTTCATAAGGTATGTATTTATATTTATTATAATAATTTTAATTTCTGATTTGAACCTTATACCATGGGAATAATGTCGTCATCGCTGTCACTGCCCAACCCACCCACGGAATCGCAGCTAACGGTCCCTTCCTCCCCTATATATATATATATATAAATTTATACTTTTAATACAAACATAACTGGACCTATGGACCATTCCCTCTCTGGAGCCCGGACAGTTAACCTGTTAACGTGTAATAACGTAACTAATTTGGCATGGCTAACCCAAAATAAGATCTCAAATAGATCGACTAACTTTATTTTATAATTATTTCAGTTAATAAGTTCAGGAACCGGGGGTGACAGCCACCCAAGTAGTAAGTTTGTGTTTTTTTCATGTATCTATACTAATATTATAAAGAGGAAAGGTTTGATTTTTTGTTTGTTTGTTTTTAATGAATTGGCTCCGAAACTACTGGACCGATTTGAAAATGTCTTTCACCGTTGGGAAGCTACACTATCACCGGTGAACATATATTATATTTTCCAAAAAGTTAGGGATCCTTATTAAAACTCCAATAATGTAAACCCAAGGTGTAAAAAAAATAACATAATGAAGTGAAATTCGAGTTAAACGCGGGTGAAACCGCGGGGAACAGCTAGTAGCTTATACAATAAATAGGAGGTGGCGCTAGTCTGAATCGAGGGAAACCTTTACCTATACAATACAGACGAGTTATTGTTTTTGAATAATTTAATATATTAATCCAGCTTTACCTATTTTAGGTATTGCTGCAGGTTTTTTAAAGAGGACCCTTCGCATATCCTGCGTTAAATGCTTCTAGTTTAATTGCTTAACCTACTTTATCAAATAATATGCATGTACCTAAATGTATAAATACCAATGTGTAAAGTAGCTTAGTATCATTATGAGTAGTATATTTTATTAACTCTATTATATAGCACTACCTACTAAACTGTTGTCCACACTACCTAAAGGTTAGCAGGTAGAGAATGCTATCTCGCATTATGCTCGCCTATAACTTTTTGTGCAAAAAAGTATATTCTATCTATCTATAATATAAAAATGAATCGCAAAATGTGTTGGTAAGCGCATAACTCAACAACGCCTGGACCAATTTGGCCAAATCTTTTTTTAAAATGTTCGTTGAAGTTCAAGGATGGTTTTTACGGCGAGAAAAAAGAGAAAAATTTAAAAAATTGCCTGATACAAATGACCACCCGGGCGAAGCCGGGACGGACCACTAGTATTATAATACTAGTGGCCCGTCCCGGCTCATCCTCGAATGATAGGTATTATCTCCTGGTAGTATTTATTGCCGACCAAAGGCAATACATTTTTGGTTTTTTGATTTAAGCCTAACCCTATCTTTTAATATTTTTGCACAGTTTTCATGCATGGACCCAAACCGATACTCCGGATGGGTAATTCTGATGAGGACGATGATCCAGAACATGAGGAGCGTAAGGAATTTTATATTAACTAACCTATGCCGGTGGCTTCGCCTGTGTTAACATTTGGAGAGTTCCCTAGACAGATAATAGGTATATACATAATGTATGTAAGTAGCTATATTTGCTGTATACTGCACAACTGAGAGGTAGCTAAGATAATTCTAAAGATTTCTACCTCAATGCATTGAACTTAGTCGCTTCCCACTATCTGTCTGTCCCTATATGTATGCTTAGATCTTTAAAACTCAGAAACGGATTTTGATGCGGTTTTTTTAATAGATAGAGTGACTCAAGAATAAGGTGTTTAAACCATTTGAGACATACATATATTTCCACTTCCAACTAGTTTCTGCCCGCGGCATCGATCATGTTGCCATCAGCCCGACCCATTCAATATTTTTAGCGTGAAGAAGTAACAAATATCCATCCATCCATCTAAACTTGTCATTTATCATATTATTGTGATGTAGCCTAACGTTATACCAGGATTAGGTAGGTGTTCTTGGAGACCACGACTCAGTAAACGTTGTGTAGGACGCCCTCCGACCAGGTGGGATGACGACCTGCGAAAGACTGCACGTAGATGCTGGATGCGGCAAGCTGAAGATAGGGCACTATTAGCGCTCATTGGGGGAGGCCTACGTCCAGCAGTGGACTGCTATAGGTTGATGATGATGACGATGATACCAGATTTAGAAATACATTTACCGGTTTGGCGTGGTTAATTTTTGATGAAACAATGATTACTCACACAGTGCTAAAAGAACCGAACTGGGTATCGAATCTGCGATACGCAATTAATGAGCAAGTCAACAAGCTGGGCCTTAGGAGCGCAGGCGCTAAGATCAAGCAAATAATTAGCGGTAAGTACTTACAATTTCAATAGTGCGGTACTTATTTTAGTTTTTCTTTATATTAGTATGTGTTCGGGTAAACCGACCACGCAGCAGATATGCATTTAGCTGCGCTTGCAGTTGAATGCGTATTCGCTCGCGGTTCCCTAAATGTACTCAGTTCGCGATCGGCCGCCTTCGTCGCGGGTTCAAACCACATACCATTATACCATTTACCATAACTTTGGCGGCAGAAGTATTAAACCAGTAGTATATAGTGTCATGTGAATATAGTCCATACCATAAACCAGTGACTTTCCTTGACCACTAACCTACACCATACTACCTACCAACCTTTAAGGGCTGTTTGGGGATCCACCAGTACCATCTACCACAACCCTTTTCAGTATCTTTTTTGTTTGTTTGTATAGCGGTAGTGAGTACTCAGTCCGTAACGCCAACAAGTTGCTTTGCCGGAAGACCAGCGTTGGTTGCCAGCATGCTAGTCATCCAACTCATGCTGAGGCAAAGCCATTTTATTACTGGACTTACATGCTTACTAACACGTTTCCTCTCCGTTTAAGTTGCTCTATTTAAGTCTATTGACAAATATAACTTTCAATCTATGGATGAAAATATCAACATAGCTCTGAGAATTAGCAAGCTTAAGTGGCAGTGGACCGGCCATATCTCGCGAAGAACTGACAACCGCTGGGGTAAACGTGTTCTTGAGTGGAGATTGCGACTCGGCAAACGTAGTGTAGGTCGCCGTCCGGCCGGGTGGGATAACGACCTGCAAAAGACTGCAGGCAGATGCTGGATGCGGCAAGCTGAAGACGGCGCTATGGCGCTCATTGGGGGAGGCCATGTCTAGCTGTGGACTATTACAGGTTGATGTTGGGGATGTAAGTTGAGTCTGGTAATGGTAAAGGACCACCTCAGCAAACATTTTTACCGTGGTTTTAATTTACTTGCGCTCAAGTCTACGAAAGCCTAACTATGCAAGGTTTTACTATCAATAAAAAGTCAATATCAATAAACTTTATTACCATGTTGATTGATACCTAATAAATCTAGGATTAATAGCGCAGTCATAAAATTAGATACCTATAAATGTTATAGGTTAAACGAGTCACTCATCTTTCCATACAAACGTGGTAACTACTACACTGTTTGATGTTGACCATCCAAAACTAAGGATTATAATCAATATATCTCATCATTATCTTATTTGAATACATCAAAAACCGTAAAACAGTATATATTTGAAAAATATAAGTTTCTAAGCTTTCGTATTTTAAAACAGATTTTAGCTCTACTTTGCATACACGAGGGTAGGTATAAATATAGGTGTATCACTACATAGTATAAAACAAAGTCGCTTCCCGCTGTCTGTCTGACCCTATGCACATTTAGATCTTAAAAACTACGCAATGGATTTTGATGCAGTTTTTTAATAGATATAGTGATTCAAGAGGAAGGTTTATAAACCATTTGACAAATAGATTTCCACGCGGGCGAACCGGCGGGTCACAGCTTGTAAATAATATACGGAATAAGAAACTCTAAAATATCTCTGGAAGGTTCCCTAAGTTTTCTCTAACGACAGCTGCGGGCTGAGTTGGATGGGCTGATTCCCACGGCGCGACCGCCGTCGTTTTTGTAGTCTTATTTTTTATCCTGCTGATGATGAAGGTGTTTTCAGACGTGGCTGATGATGTGGAAGACATTGGTCTGAAGGGTACCGAGGAGCCGGATGCTTTTGAGTATGGTAAGTAATTTTATAAACAATTCAAGGTCGACAATTGATCCCAATGAAAGTGAACACCACTTTTTTTTTAATTAAAAAGAAGCAAAATGTTTTATTTCTTTAGGCTTACAAAATAAATAAATAAATAAATAATGCTGGACAATTCACACAACATCATCTAGCCCCAAGCTAAGCAGAGCTTGTGTTATGGGTACTAGATGACTGATATACATAATACAATACATTACAATAATAAGCTCTTAGACAAGTCGTACTTCACTTTCCAAGAGTCATGAGACAAAGTTATATAATGTTTTAGAAATACACCACTTCAAAGATACGAATGACAAAATAGGAGGGTAGTGTCCTGGGTAAAAAACATATATTTCTATTTAGTCCGTCAGTTAGATTATCAGAAGATATTGGACACGTATTTTTTATTTTGTCAATCAAACAAATACTTACAAAAAAAAGCGCGTCAAAGTTTAGGAGTGGGGACTCGTGACGTCACAACTTGCTAAAAAGTGTAGCAAGGCGTGACGTCACGCGGAACTTTAACTGGCTATATCTTCAAGTTTTAGAAAAACTACGGGGTCCAATATCTTCGAATAATCTAACTGATAGACTTAGTAGATTTTTTTAGGACACTAGCCACGTACTTCAATCTAAAACTGTGTAAACTAATTGCGTCTAAAAGGCCCTCGCAAATTCGGCTCCAAGATTATCCACTCAATATGGAACACCCTGTATAAATCTTGTGTGTTATCTGAGTATGATACCTGCCACCAAAAATAACCTAAAACGGCTGCATCAGCATTATTATCCTTGTTAAAAGTTTGATAGGTTTATTTATGTCTTTATAAGTATTATATATTTGTAATCTAGCTATTATGGTTATGTAGTGTAAGTGTACCTTAATAATGAAAATGGGTTTTAAAAAACGAATCATTGAAATCGGTTGGCACAATAATTCGTCCATTTGTCGCGCACATAGCAAATTTAAATGGTTGGTTTTCTCATGGATGTCATTGCCAGAACTGGACCAAATTGAAATGGGGGAATTGAAACACGGGAAGCACCAGCTTTCAAATAAAAAAAGTTCTGAGGTAAAAACAGCCGAATTGAGAAAATCCTCCTTTTTTGGAATCGGTTAAAAATAAATAAGTACATAAAAGTTCATATTATAAAGCTACACGAAATAATAGTAAAATTAAATATATTATCGTGAATATATTTGTCATATTTTATTATTCGTTTCATTACCTACATATATAAGATTATTTTTAAAGTAATATTTAAGTATTTCTGACCAGATCTCCAACAACCCCATATATATTATGCACTGGATTCCCCTACATATGGAGGGAAACAGAAAATGACGTGCGACAGCTTTAAGCGTCGTGATATCTTTTGTTTTAAGTATTTTAATTTTTATTTGTGCTTATTTTTAAAATTGTAATTGTATTTTTTGTGATATGGGTTTTTTGCCTGAAATAAACGAATATTATTATTATTATTATTAAAATGGCGAGGACCAAATTAGGCGTTTACAGCTCTACTAACCAAACTCTACCAATCTAAGACACTAAACAATTAAACTTTGTTAAGCTTGCGACATAATCCGATTACGAGTACATAAATCTAAATAAAGCAGCTAGATAGATATACAACATTCTGTTATATAACAGAAAACAAAATAGAAATAAATACTTAGAATAAAGGAAGTATAAAGGGCGGCCTTGCCACTGAGAGCGATATCTTCATTATCAATAGTTGGAGCATCCCATTTGCAAGTAGATGAATATATCAAATGTATATAATTTCTTGTTATTTTTTAACAGCGCAAAAACAAGGTTTAAGAACTTTAGCCGTAGCAGATGAAAATAGAAGTGAGTAAAGTACCTTTTTTATTAAATAAGGCGAAAATACTTAGTAGCTCTCACTGGCTCGGACATAAGAGAAATCTCGTATTCCCAGTTGTCCTGTGCAGTAGTTTTGTACAGAACAATTGGGATTGGCCCAGTTATGTGCACAAGACTACTGGGGCAAAAATTACGAGACGAGACTTGGCATATTGTTAATGTAGTCCATCATCTTAGTAAGTACACCTCGGAATTTGAGATCTCGAAAGAAACTCGTATAAACTAGTATTTTGACATCCTTAGAGTTGTTTCAAAACCTACATAATTGGTAGGTGTACGCGACTATTAACATTTAAGGTAATCACTACATAATATAAAACAAAGTCGCTTCCCGCTTTCTATCTGTGTATGCTTAGATCTTTAAAACTACGCAACGGATTTTGATGCGGTTTTTTTAATAGATAGAGTGATTCAAGACGAAGATTTATAAACCATTTGACACATAGATTTCCAGCTTCCGCTGCTAGTATATATTTTTATTTTATAAGTCACAAAATATATTTTTAATACGAGTTTATATTTTTTATAGAGCTTGGTATCTCAAATTTCGAGATTCTTACCTAATTTTGACTAAGGTGACGTTATATTTTTATTTGGATTATTTTTGTCAGAACCGGAAAAGCCAGTGATAACTGGAGACCCTCTTTGGATGATAGACCTAAAGTCATACGTACGGGACCTGGTCTCAACCAAAGGAAGGAATGATCTGGAAAGTTTCATCAGACCTGTTATTGACTGTAAGTTGAACTTCAGCAGGGCAGTAAAACTTTTGAAACTATCATGGTTATTAATACTAAAGTCATTTAAAACGGGATATTTACCATGATTTGATTTTTGAGTTTTCCAGTATTTCCGCACAGTTTCATGCGCCATGAGCACGGAATAACTGAAGACGGTAAATATCCCGTTTTAAATGACTTCAGCAGGGCAATATTCCCAAATTGTAATGATGTTATATTTAACTTTGATATACCAACCAACTTATACTTAAGTATAATTAAAGTACACCTTATTTGACTTGTAAACGAACTTGAAATGAACTTGAGCAAGCAAGCATGGGAATTGTTCCATATGATATAATAATAAAGTTCCATAGAATAGTAAAATTTCATCATACCTGTTTTTGACTGTAAGTTGAACTTCAGCAGGGCAATCACGGGCATTATTCTATATGATACAATAGAGAAACTTTACGTCACTTTGTCAACGAATACGTAAATTATTAGATATTCATTACTTCATTTTCAATATTGTACGCAATGTATGAGGATGCGATTTAAAAGTTGATTTCTTTTTCAGCCGTTGAAAAAAGCAATCGTGTTAAAATAAAGGACATTGACGGTAAGTATTGACATGAGGGTGGCTGATAATTGTTCCTTTGCGCGAATCTTTTTTTTATCTAGAAACGACTCTATTTTTGTGTTTAAAATTGTTTCTTTTTAGTACCAACTGAATCAAGGTTAAAGGAACCAAATAATTAGTATTTTCCTACGAATAAAACATTATATATTTATACGTACATAATTTCAAATATACATTATATTTGTTGCATATTGTATTGACTTATTCAATATGCAACAAATATACCGCAGGATTCCTGAGATCTCGAGCAAATTATGTGCGAAACAATGCACTTTCGTAATTATTTCTCTAGATCGATCCTCGATCTTCACCTTTGAGGAACTAAAGAAAAAAGGTTGAATATTATGTAAGTCGGGTTTTTTAAGTGGGAAAAATCGAATTACTCAAAAATCCCCCGTCATAGGTACTCCCGTAAGTACCTACTAGGCCTTGTTTGACAACCGAATCCATTATTAGATTCGCCCCTAAGTATACGCGGTTTGTTCACAAACTTTTTACATCAAGTTTGGCTAGTGTATATGTGCCCTATTAGGCAGTACTCATTATCTCAAGTAGCTACTGTAACAGCCTTAATAATTTACCTTTTGTATAAATTCATGAATATTTTTGCAGTTAACCCATACGGTGAGTTGGTCGTACCTACCTTAATAGCCTAAAATGACCTTGTTGAAGTGCCTAACTCGACCTTTACTGAGCACTGGCTTCTGCCCGTGACTTCTCACGCGTTGTACCTGGATAAAACGTAATAGAATGATTACAATAAGCCTGCAAGGTCCCCCTGTTGGGCAAAAGCATTCCCCTAATTACTGTCATACCCTTAATTATTCAAAGTTTATGAAATATATTTATTTTTCAGGAGAAATTTTCGTCAATTACGAATACGTACAAAAACCTAAAAAATCCTACTAGTACAGTAAGTACAGAATTAGTCAACATCAAAAATTATTTATTTCTGCGGAAGCAAAAGATACATGTAAGCGTATATCTCATCATCAGCCTATGCTAGTCCACTGCTGGACATAGGCCTTCCTCAATGAGCGCCACAGCGCCCTGTCTTCAGCTTGACGCATCCAACATGTCCCTGCAGTCTTTCGCAAGTAGTCCCCCGCCTGGTCGGAGGGTCGAAGAATTAGCAGGCTGAAGTGGCAATGAGTCAGCCATATTCCGCGAAGAAACGAAAACGCTGGGATAAACGTGTTCTTGAGTCGAGATTGCAACTCGGCAATCTTAGTGTAGGTGCTTTGGCGCTCAATAGAGGAGGCCTATGTCAAGTAGTGGACTAGCATAGGCTGATGATGATGATTTATTGATAGATTTTAAATAAATTTAAAAAAATTACAGCAAGAAGCAGTAATACGGGATCTCCAACCCGGACCCACAGACGACTTTTTCTTATTTTCGGATAAAAGACAGTCAATAATAAATACTTAAATGAAAAAGGTGAAGTTTTTTATTCCTCCTACGACATCCGTACATCATAATTTACCATACAGTCAAAACGTGGATTTTGGTACTCGCTTCACCTTAATCAAAAAATATCTTTTTGTCACTAAATTATATCAATACTGGCTGCGGCCTGCGGTTTCACCCGCGTGGTGATAGATATTTTGGATAATATACAATATATCTTTATAATTGTAGCATTTGTGTAATTTTGATGTATAAGCTATATTATTGTAAAGTTTCATTAAAATCCATTCAGTATTATTTACGTGAAAGAGTAACAAATATCCATCCATTCATCCATACTTACAAACTTTCGCGTTTATAATATTAAGTAGGAAGAAGGATAGTAACAAAACCCTAAGCATAATAGTGTAGAGGTAGGTTCAGATCTCTCGACAAAAGTTGCGAGCGGAAACTAGTATAATATTTCCTTTTAATTTTACGCGCAAAATTCAAAACTTTTCTTTGAAGTTAATACGGGCTCTTTCCTGGAAAGCCTTAATTCAAGCCTAATTACCCCAACGAGTAGCCAGAAGGGAAATACGCAATGTGTTTCATGTAAAAGAAACTTAAGTAAGGTACCTGTTTCTTGGTTTAATTTTGCTGGTAAAATAGAAGAATATTTTTCAAGGTAAAATGTGAAAATACGCGCACCGGAATAAACTAGGTGCGAGTAGGTACTTTTCTATACTAATATTATAAAGAGGAAATGTTTGATTTTTGGTTTGTTTGTTTGTAATGAATAGGCTCCGAAACTACTGGACCGATTTGAAAAATTCTTTCACCGTTGGAAGTCTAGGAAGCTACACTATCCCCGGTAAACATAGGCTATATTATATTTTCAAAAAAGTTAGGGATCCTTACTAAAACTCCAATAATGTAACCCAAGGCGTAAAAAATCACCTAATAAAGTGAAATTCGAGTTTAACGCGGGTGAAAACGCGGGGCACAGCTAGTATAAAATAAAAACTTTATCTCATCTAATAAACAGTTAAATTTATTTAGATTGAAAAGACAGATTTTTTTTTTCTGAAACGCAGCTCACTTCCAGTCTCTGTACCTATTGCCACACCGTGCTTGGGTACATTGTGTCTCTTACAAAATACATTACCTAGAAATTAAGACCTACAAAATGTACACAATTATGCAATAAAAAAAAATATTAATTCAAAAATAACTTAGGACTGAAATGATTTTAGAAGAAAACGTATTTAATATTGTATAATACTAGCTAACCTGGCGAACTTCGTACCGCCTAATAGAGTCAGTGTTTGACAGTTATGAAGGAAGATCAAGGAATTCGGAAATACGGAATCATAATAATATATTTTTTTAAATTTAAATCTAGCCAAGAAAGGTTCTAATTTCCTAGTAGCCCAAATACAGCGGTGAACACAATTTGGTAGCCCTGGTCATACAATAAATACGTAGGTCTTTATTTCGATTTTGACGAAGATTCTATCTCGTAGCGCATTCAGGTCGTAGCTCGTCGTAGCATGTCGTAGCAGTGCTACGCGTCCGTAGCACCGTAGCACTCGTAGACCCATTCTGTCGTGCTACGGAAACAGTGGACAACCCGTGACGTCATGAATGTGTATTCATTTTGCTGTACACTAGCGTGCATGGGAGAGTCCTAACGCAGTAAATGTTATATTGATTTGATTTAATTTGACGATAGTAAGTAAAAAAATAAAGATAATATTTTAATTTACAGTAAAACTACTGTACATAATATACTTTAAACTTGGCTAATTATACTACATAATTATGGTAAAAAAATTGTGTGTAGCAGTGTTTAGTGATAATAGCCTACACATACCCACTATTTTTGAACTACTATCGGATTCACGATAGTATTGAAACACGATTGTCTCGTCTCTTTCCATGGGATTTGGTATTGGAGATACTGGGAGATCATGAGAAAAACATAATATTAGAATAAATGAAGCCCGTTAATTTGCTTGCAAGTATACCTAGCGTGTCGCAGTGACAATTCAATATTGTTGTCAAAGCATGCTCATGTTCATGTATACGAGATATGACCACGTTAGCAATTTTATATTATACTAGATGTGCCCCGCGGCTTCGCCCGCGTGGAAATCTATGTGTCACATAGTTTATAAACCTAAGTCTTGAATCACTCTATCTATTTAAAAAAACCGCAACAAAATCCGCTGGGTAGTTTTATAGATAGCATACATAGGGCCCGACAGACAGCGGGAAGCGCCTTTGTTTTATACTGTAAATAGAATAGAAAACACTTTATTATACCACACAAAACCATACAGAATTAAAAACTTAGATTCGAGGTATAAAAGGCGGCCTTATCGCTTTTTCAGGCAACCTCACTATAGTTTGACCGAAACCGCTGTACCACTCCTTAGGAAAGTGCGGCGAGGTGGGGGGCGAGGAAAAAAAAAAGCAAGAGTACGCGTTGACGGCAGACAGATGGATCGGAGCGGCCGATATTTACCCCCCCTCTCACCGCTCGCATACCTCAGGCGTGGTACAGCGGTTTCGGTCAAACTATAGTACTATTTAGTGACTAAGCATACATAGGGACAGACAGACAGCGGGAAGCGACTTTGTTTTATACTATGTAGAGATCTTTATACTCGTGCATGCCGTCCATATTAATGTATGGTAGCTAACATGGCAACGTTCCAACAAACTTGCAGTTAAAATGTGAAGGCAATTTCGAATATAACGGATGTATTGTACAAGCGTTTCACACAATAACTTTAAAACCGTTTTTTGACGACCTCTGTGGCGCGGTGGGCGAAGGTCCACCTGCGACGCAGGAGATTGCGGGTTCGATTCCCGCTTCGGGACAATTGTGTGTACGATCTGCAGATGTTTGTTCGGGGTGTTCTGGTCGTTATATGTATAATAAAAAAATTGCTACATATGTAATGTAGTCACCGCCCGCCCTTCTCAAAAAACCACCCTGTATATTGCAAATATTCTCTACCTAAAGGTACAAGTCCGAGATGAGCCGCAGACTGCAATTGCGTATTGCATATTGCGGCTAGCGGCTGCGGTTGACCGCAGTGCTGCCTGCGGTCGCGGTTGCTTCTATTTTCAAGCACGGCGGCATGCAGCAGCTGCAATTTTTAAAAATTGACATTTTTGTGCTTGACATATTGTAAACTCTCTGCGGTTCGCGACCATAGAGTTACTATTTTTATATTGACGCGACACCACTTGCGCTGCAGTCGCCGCGGCCGCTGACTTGGCCATCACCGCCCTACTCGAAAAAAAAAAAAAATACAAAAAATCTTTATTCGAAACAAGAGACTTATAGTATAGGGTACAATAGTGGGCTGACTGCCGCAAAAGTTAAAAACTGTGTAGCGGAGTCAGCGCCTTCCTCCGCAAACAAAGTAAATAGGGATGTTTCTTTAAAGAAATAAAAAAAGAGATATATGTGTGTAGTCTGTGTGGTGTGGTGTGAGTGTGTGTTGTGTGTGTGCGAGTGTGTGTGTGTGTGTGTGTGTGTGTGTGTGTGTGTGTGAGTAGGTATGTGAGAGTTTGGTGCTCCCGAGGACACCGGTCTCATGAGAGTCCGGGCAACAGGAGTTACCACTGTGAGTGTGGGTGTGTGAGTTTGAAAGAGAAGGGATATATGTAGGATATCACAAAGTCATTTTTGATGTTTTAAAATTTCTTCAGTATCCTCGTAGGAGATAGATAAAAGCCAATCAGTGCATATACACTTACATTTAAAAATTGTGAGTGGGTAGATGTTTATTATTTTGTTTATTTTATTATATAAACGACTGCTCATGTAGTAATAATGACGACCTGCCACTGTAGTTTTGTGTGATATAGTTCTACAGACAATATCAGACCGTCGTTTGACAGTTGTCAAGTTGGGGTCGAAAACTGTTTGGGAGTGCTTGCGCAAGATAGTCGAAAGTATAAAAAGTTTTCGAACAGTGAGTACATTGCAGATTAGGTAAAGACTTGAGGTGCAGAAGTCTCTTGGTTTGGAGGTCATGACTTTGAGAACCGCTCTTTGTGCTCTCTCAACTCGGAGCATGAGGGTCTTGATGGAACCGCCCCATGCAGAAATACAATAGGAGAGAACTGATTGAGCCAGTGCAAAGTAGACCATTTTCATGCATAGAAAGTCAGCACTCCCTCTTAAGTTTTTAAAGATATAAATTAGTTTTCTCACTCTTGAAACAGTGCTTTCAACATGAGGTTTCCAAGACATGGTGTTGTCCAACCAGACTCCGAGATATTTCACGCAGGGAGCTCGCTCCAGCTTAGGACATTGGCAGGAATCAGGGGAATCACAAATGTGGGCACTTAGGGCAAACGATGGGGAGGGTTGCGATCTAGAAGATGGAGAAAAGGGGATATATTTAGTTTTTGAGAGGTTTAATGTTAAAAGATTTTTGGAGAGCCAGGTAAGAGCCAGTGTTAGAGCGGTTTCAGCTGCAGACTGGACTTCTGACCAGTCTCGTCCACTAACAAGAAGGGCTGTATCATCAGCATATGTGAAGATATTGCAAGAAGGTACAGGTAAATTAACTAAATCATTTATATAGACGAGGAATAGTGTAGGACCTAGCACGCTTCCCTGAGGTACGCCAAAGCTTATCGCCTTTTCCTCGCTGATTACATTGTTTATGGTTACTATTTGTCGACGATTCGTGAGATAACTTTTGAAGAGGTCATTTACACCGCCCCTGACCCCAATGGCAGAGAGTTTGTCTAGAAGTAACGGGATGGAAACGGTGTCGAATGCCTTTGACAAGTCAAGAAATATTCCCACGGTTTTCAAGTTATTATCAAAGTTTTGGACAATTTTAGTTGTGAGATCAATAACTGCATCCTCTGTCGATCTACCTTGCCTAAATCCATATTGTTGATTAGCTAGAATGTTATTTGTGTTTAAAAAGTGTACAAGTCGTCTATTAACAACTTTCTCAAATACTTTCGATAAGACTGTTAAGACCGAGATAGGGCGATAATTGTTAACAGACTTCTTGTCACCTGCTTTAAAAATAGGGTGAACAAGAGCTTTTTTGAATACATCAGGGAAGATGCCAGATGACATGGATAGGTTGATAATGTAAGCAAGTGGAAGAATTAGAATATCCTTAGAGTTTTTAATAACTGAGGTGGGTATGCCATCCCAGCCAATAGCACACTTAGCTTTGAGGTTGCCGATGATGTTTGTAAGCTCTACGTTATCAGTCGGGAAAAGGGCCATTGAAGCAGATGAGTTAGTATTAGGAATAACGGGAGAGGGGTCAGGAAGGGGTTTAATTTTTGACGCAAGATCCTGTCCAAT
Source organism: Eupithecia dodoneata (assembly GCA_947044415.1). Lineage (NCBI taxonomy): Eukaryota > Metazoa > Arthropoda > Insecta > Lepidoptera > Geometridae > Eupithecia > Eupithecia dodoneata. The sequence goes on from OX345678.1 coordinate 5,736,146, forward strand.
GCCAGCAAAGAAGCTATTAACTAGGTTAACTGAATCTACAGGGCTAGAAGATACAGCAAGCAAGTCTTCTGCTGATGATGTTTTGCGTTTAAGATTCGCAATATTCTTGACAGCTTTCCATGTGGCCTTGGGATCATTCCTGGCCTTCTCAAGCTCAAGACGCTCGTAGTCTCTCTTAACTTTTTTAAGAATACAGTTGCAGAAGTTGCGGTAGCGTGTGAATATAAGTTTAAACGATAGGTTGTCGGGGCTTTTTTGTAACATTTTGTAGAGTCGATCTCGGTGACGAATGCACTTGAGGAGGCCAGGTGTAATCCACGGCTTTAGAATGCGATTCTTGCTCGGGACTTTGATAATTTTAGAATGTTCCCGCACTGCTGATGAGATCAAATCAACAAAGTCCCGAGCAGCCGCATCAGGATCATCAGTAGCCATTATTTTGCTAAAGTCAGTTTTCTCAATTGCTTTGGCTATAGCTGTAAAATCTGGTTTATTGATTAAATTCTCCATTGACTTACGTTGAGTTCCCATGTGCAAACAAAATACTATAGGAGCGTGATCTGTAAGATATGAATCAAGTACCAATGCTACAGCTGTGTGAGAAGATCTAATCATGACATGGTCGAGGCAATTTGGACCACGCGTTGGTATTAAATAAGCAGGAAGCATTCCATGAGAAGAAATAAGATTGAGGTAATCATCACTATTGGAGTCTGAAGAGTTAGGGATGATATTAACATTGATGTCACCAGTCAAGACAACAGAGGAAAACTTATTAAGTTGCGACAGAATAGCGTCTGTACTATTTAGGAACCGATCGATGTTTTTAAAAGATGGAGAGCGATAGGCGGCTAGGACTGCTGTACTAATTTTGTCAAATTCTAATAGAATAGAGGTAGAATCTAATATATTTGGGTACCGAACATTGCAAGAAAGTGAATTACGTACGAAAGTCACCACACCATCATTCTGAGATGTATGGTTAGACGCAAAGGCATTGAAGCCAGGGATCGAAGGTAAGTTAGAGCACTTACTGAGCCAACACTCAGAAAGGATGACAACATCAAGCTGGAGGTTAACTCTGTGCATCAAAACCAACAGGGAGTCAAAATTGCAATTTATGCTTCTTATGTTTACGTGTAACATTTTGAATGAACTCTGGGATTTTATATAATGGTAGCAGCTTTCAGGTGAACAGATATAAGAGTCACAGAGAGAAATTTCTTCGATGTCATCGGCAATATTTATGACTTTATCCATATTGGGACGTAAAGACAAACATTGGTTCAAAAAATTGGGGATCGGGGACGATAACTGATACAGAAACAGAAACTTTGAGTTGTTGGCACAGAAGAACAAAATAATAGAGGAAAGATAGGGTGGCCACATGATTAAATTGAGTTGTTTGTGTGTAGTATGTTGAGTATGAGAGTGAGTTTTGTATGAGTGAGAGTTTGTGTAGTGTGCATTTTAAAGCTAAGATAACAAGATTAATAATACTATTTGACAAGACAAGACCATAAGATATACCTAAACTAATTTTGAGTGATATTTTCACGTTAATAGCTAGTCACTTGTCAGGAGACAGTTGCGTCAAGTCGGATTCCTTTTCAATCCGAATCAGAAGTCCATTCTCTCTCTCTCGAAGGAAAATCTTTCCATTGGTGGTCCAGCAGAACTTGTAGCTATGAGCCTTGGCAAACTCTCGGGCCAGGTAGAAGAGTTTTTTGGATCTAGCCGACAAGTTTTCGGATATAAAGATTGGCTTTGAAGGTCCTGGGATCTTCAGCTTCTCAGAAGAGAGCCGGCTGTGTTCCTTATTATTCCTTCTATATTTATTTAAGATAGTTTCCTTGAGGAGGACACTTGATAGATCAACAATAATTGTTTTGTTATTAGGATCCTTCGACTTGATACGGTAAACGTCTTTGATATCCGAGGTCTGTATCTCAACGCTAAGCGCTCTACCCACATTCATGATGGTATCAGACAGAGACCTCTTGGTTTCCGCTGAGCATGTAGGGATATTTCTCACCTCCAGGCAAGTGGCCCTATTGGTACGTTCCAAGCTTTCAATCTTATTCTCCATGGACTCAATGTGCAGTGAAGTTTCCTTTTTTTCAACTTCTAGTTTATCCACTTGAGCCTGGAGCGTCTCATTTTTAGTAAGGAGAAAGTCCACAGTAGAACGAAAATCTTCCACGGCCGTGATAAGAGTGTCGTACTTGGCGTTCTGTTCAGTCTTAAAGTCAGAAATCATTATCTTCATGTCATTCATCATGTTAAAAATCATTTCAGGGTCCAACTCTAGTCGCTTGTGGTTTAAATCCAGGCGCTTACGCTTAGTATTTCCGAACAATGTCGTAGGCGTGGCTCCCATAGGCGTGCCATAGTCGGCAGAGTTATCTGTAGCGAGATTGGGTTCCGAAGAGCATTGTAGTAGCTGCACAGGTGTAGCTAGGAATATGTCTGTAGCTGGTGTCGGTGACTCAGGAATGTTGGTGGGCGGGGTTCCTTTTAGGGGCATCTTTGTTATATTAATGTAAGCAAAAACAATCAATTCTTGCTAAGCAATTGGGCGTGAGTTTCGTACTCGAAAAACCACCCTATATATTGCAAAATATTCTCTATTTAAATAACAACCCCGGTAACGTTACCGTTTCAGGCAAAATGCCAAGTATTGCAAAGGCAAAATTTAATTAAAAATGTACGATTTCCTTTCCTATTCCCAACGTGATTGCAATTAACTATTAATATACGATTCGCGGAGCTACGTGATTTGGAAAGGTTCTTGGTAGCTGTTAACTTGGTGGGATGTTGCTTGGCTTTCTCTGGAGGTCATCATCATCATCAGCCTATAGGTATTAGTCGACTGCTGGACATACGAGGGCCTCCCCCAATGAGCGCCATAGCGCCCTATCTTCAGCTTACCGCATCCAGCATCTACCTGCAGTCTTTCGCAGGTCGTCATCTCACCTGGTCAGAGGGCTTCCTACACTACGTTTACCGAGTGGTGGTCTCCACCCAAGAACACGTTTACCCCAGCGGTGGTCGGTTCTTCGCGAGATATGGCCGGCCCACTGCCACTTTGGCGCTCATTGGGGGAGGCCTATGTCCAGTAGTGGACTGCTATAGGCTGATGATGATGATTCTAAATTTGTTATTTATTTTGTGTGTACATGTAGTGGCAAATAAATGATAAAATCTATTAATCAAATTAATTATACCCTACCTTTAATTAAAGCCGAATTCATCGAAACCCACCTTTTCCCACTTGATTTCGTTATTAATTGGTTATTACAATTAAACGCTCGTTTATCATTGTTAGCGAAGGCCACAAGTAAGAGTTTACAATGCGACCAACTTAACTGTCCAGTTAGCCGGGGCGTCAAGGTATTCGCTGATTATTAAAGAACAAATGTTCCGGGAACCAACAACAGATTTTCATGACCTTCGTATGCATTAGGGATTAATATAATGAATACTCGTGACCGCAGCTGCTCTCCGTGGGTGGGTTGGGCAGTGGCAGTGATGACGACATTATTCCCATGGAATAAAGTTTAAATCAGAATCCTGGAATATGCTAATTTTAATTTCTTAGCTTGAGGGTAGATAATGCTGTGTGGATTGTTCATTTTTTATTTCTCCATTGAAGGCGCGATTCCTAAACCGGACAGAGAGACATTTTTATCACGACGCTTGATATTTCAGAATTAGATTACATTATATCTGTACTTAGTGACAATATTATTCTTATTTTGTTATGATAATTTCAATTTAAGGGGGGGGGTCAAAGCTGTTAAAAAAAATCACTCAAGCATGTGATTAATGTTTATGAAATTAAGATATTTTATGCATCTTCTTTAGAAATACTAGATCTTATTTATCACTATTGTTTGATCATCACTACATAAATGCCGAGTCGCGGTCTCCACTCAAGAATACCCACTTCAGTTTGCTAATTCTTAGAGCTATGCCGATATCTTTGGTTCTCTGTCGAATGTATTCGTTAGCCTATTTCTTCTACGGTATTATCTATTAACCACTTAAAATGCCTACCTCCACAGATATCTGTGCGGCACTTAAGTGGTTGCTTAAGTGGGTGATTAGTTATAAACGACGTTTTGCCAAATGTTTCCTGAAATAGTCTTGGTGGAGATAGAATTTTACTTCTCATTTTATTTTACGTGGTAGGTATATATCGTACGTATGATGAGGTGAAGGAAAACAATGTACTAGACACATAAGTTATGTACATACTAGTGGTTTCTTCTCACTTCTTCCACTGGTGGACAAAAAATTGAAGTGAACATCAATATAATAATTAATAGTATAAAATATGACTTGTCTATTGCTTATTTGTAAGCCTAAAGAAATAAACTTTCATTTCATTTCAATTTGGGTCAATCGTCTACAGATCACTACTGTTCCACTGCTGGACGCAGGCGTACTAATAAAAAAAACGATTTATAACCTAACATTATTACAGCAACCTGTAAAACTTCAACCCGATACTTCAGTAGTTTTGGTAGTGGAAGTAACAAACATCCAGCCATATTAACTACCAAACTTTCTATAGCAATAGCAAGCTTTAGTGCCATTACCTTTTTCCTGAACCATTATTTATTTATTTATTCATTCATTCATTTATTTATTTATTTATTTATTTATTTATTTATTTATTTATTTATTTATTTATTTATTTATTTATTCATTCATTTATTTATTCATTCATTCATTTATTTATTTATTTATTTATTTATTTATTTTAAGGAAGGCCTACAGCTTAAATAATACAAAATAGGTAACATTAACCTAGCAACAGAAAAGCTAATAAATGGCCTTCACGGCTAAATGACAGTATGAACATTAAATATACGCTATGCAATTAGATTAGAAAAAATAAATATTTTTAACAATCGTCTAAACGAAAGTTTCGAAACAAACAATGACTTAATTAAATGAAATATAAAGTACCTATTACTATTAACACAATAAATGAGAAAATACAATATTTTTGTTTTAGTAAATAAGATCGTTTAAAAGTTTCACATATGATAATTATAATTAATTAATAGTACAGATAATTAACAGTAACAGTACACACAGTACATTATTGACTTTAACCTTTATTTGAGACTTCGAGCTAGCTGTATCACTTCAATGTGAAAGTGAGTATGTCTTGTTGGATGGATGGATGTTTTTTAATATATAAAACGTAAGTATCTACCTAGTTATTGGCAGTGGGCGGGCCATAATTCGCGAAGAACCGACAACCGCTAGGGCAAACGTGTTCTTGAGTGGACACCACGACTCGATAAACGTAGTGTAGGACGCCTTCCGACGGTGGATGACGACCTGCGAAAGACTGCATGTAGATGCTGGTTGCGTCAAGCTGAAGACAGGGCGCTATGGCGCTCATTAGGGGAGGTCTATGTCCAGCAATGGACTAACATAGGCTGATGATGATTCACCTAGTTCTATTTTAGTTTTCTACACAACATAGCTTTTGAGCATTTGAGTTTATGTATCCAGTAAGCTGGCCTAAACAATCGAAATCACAAATTAACTCTTGAATAATTCAGCGTTTTCCAACAAAGGGCTTAAATAATATCAGGAAGGATAATATGATTATCTATTAGCATTAATTACGCTAAATTGGTGGACCGTTACGTAGTAGACGCAATCAGATTTAAGAACCAGATTTTATTTTTATTTTATTTATTTTTATTTCTTAGGGATAACAAACAGTATCACTTAAAAATTTACTATAAACTATTAAACTTAAATAAACGTAATTCGAAGTGAACCAGCCACGTTATCCACTTATTACTTGTACAAGGGGTGGTGTTAGTGAGCATTTGCAACAATGTAATTCACATGAAGAGTTAAGTACAATCGAAAATAGTATCAGTTGATAGTATCAGTTGATAGTATCAGTTGATAGTATCAGTTGATAGTATCAGTTGATAGTATCAGTTGATAGTATCAGTTGATAGTATCAGTTGATAGTATCAGTTGATAGTATCAGTTGATTTTCAAAAACTTTGTTTATTTATTCTTACAAAAAAAAAACAATACTATACAATACAAAAACTCTTTGTTGTACACCAGATACAGATCATTACAAAAGACATTACATGCGACAAGTACAATGGGCGGCCTTATCGCTTAGAAGCGATATCTTCCAGGCAAACTTTGGATGGATAGAATTAAAATACTTGGATAATTCAAATTTTATATTATACTTACCATAAATTATTAAGGATATATATATATATATAATAGATGCAATTAAGTATATTTGAGTAAGGTAGGTATTAAAACAACAAATAAAAAATATTTCATTTTATACCAGATACAGATTGTTACAAAAAAAGACATTACATGCGACAAAAACATTGTACATTGTACGCTTAGAAGCGATTTCTTCCAAGCAACCTTTGGATGAAAAGATTTTTTCAATTTAAGAAAGGCAGGGACTATACCTAAGATAAACCTAGAATAAATAACACACTTAAAGCTCGAATAAATAACGAACTTAACATGAATATGACAAATAATAAATAAATGTGTATGAGAAATAAAACATGCGTGGAGGTTTTAAAGATGTATTAAATGAAAAAATATAATGTTACAGAAAAATGGCTTGTATCTGTATCGCACAGGAAGGGAGAGTTGACAAACAAATTGTTGCCAGTTTACAAAAACAGTAAAATGTTACCATAATAACTAACTTAAGGCTCACAACACACAATCATGCCTAATTGAATAAATAAATAAATAATGCTGGACAATTCACACAGCATTATCTAGCTCCATGGTAAGCAGAGCTTGTGTTATGGGTACTAGATAACTGATATACATAATATTATATATTGTATTGTATTTCTTTATTAATAAAAACTTATTCTAATCTTATTTCTACGACACTTTAAACCACATAAGGTTTGTCTAGTGTCGACAGTTACAGCGTGCTGCCATGCCACACATTAACTCACGCACATAAAATTATACAGAGTCTAAGCATACATAGAAAACGACCAGAGCACCCGGAACAAATATCTGCAGATCGTACATACAATTGTTCCGAGGCGGGAATCGAACCCGCAACCTCCTGCATTGCAGGCGGACCTTCGCCCACCGCGCCACATCGGTCGTCATTAATACGAAAAATTTGGCTTGGTTAAATAATTAGGCTTGCTTCAGACGATTTATGTTAAGATGGTTCTCAACAAAATGTTTCAAATACATATATTATAAAATATTTATAAAACATAAACTACTTAGAAATCAATAAATAGTATGTACCAATATTCACTATTCTGACAGGAAAAAATTAAGGCGAACTAAAAATTAAAAAAAAAAACTTTTAAGTAAAACTTCGTCTCTACAGCCTATTTCATTAGTAGTAGTATCTACGAAAATAACCTTCGTTGTTGTGTAACAAGCAACCAAGAACATTGTACTCGAATGTACGTTGTAATATCTTGCTCGTCCCGAAGTCACAAAGTGCTTTTTGCTTGTTGAGACAAACTTCTTACTTCATATGTAGGTACACTCGACGTCAGAAGCAAGTTGGGGCGTCACACATCATTAGTCATGTCATACTTCTAACTTTGTGCCTCAACATAGGTTATTTAAGCTTGTAAATAACTGTTCTATATTTGTGGGCAATTGTTCATCATCATCAGCCTATATTAGTCCACTGCTGGATATAAGCTTCCCCCAATGAGCGCCTTAGCGCCCTGTCTTCAGCTTGACGCATCCAGCATCTATCTGCAGTCTTTCGCAGGTCGTCCACCTGGTCGGAGGGCGTCCTACACGACCGAGTCGTGGTCTCTACTCAAGAACACGTTGGCCCCAGCGGCCGTCGGTTCTTTGCGAGATATGGCCGGCCCACTGCCACTTCAGCTTGCTAATTCTCAGAGCTTTGTCGATAACCTTGGTTCTCTGTCGGATGTATTCGTTACGAATCCTATCCTTCAGAGAAACCCCGAGCATACCTCTTTCCATAGATCGCTGAGCGACTTTGAACTGGTGGACCAGCCCAGGCACATGTTTCATTCTAATAAATACACTTTTTAAGTTTTTCTTTTGTGTTTGCTAGACCTGTGTATATAATATGTAGGTAATAAACATTAAAAGAATATTTTCTTGCAAGAAAAGATGGTAAAGCAAAAGTTAATTAATTAGATTCAGTAATTTATTACCAGGCTGCGCCCGTGCCGAAATCAATAGCTCCGTACATTTACCAGTAAGTTTACACCTATTCATCTGTGGACCAATAATAATTCTATACGAATAAATGCCTTTACGAGGAGCTTTCGAGACAGTTTGTTTATTTATGTCCACCGTAGGTACCACAGAACAGTAGGTACACATGTCACACTTGATGTCGTTAAGTTCTATAAGCTTTAAAAGTACATATATTATAATTTTATTATATAACACACTAATTTTGACATAGGAAACACTGTTGAGGACAATGAATGATTATGTGGAGGAACTCGAATTATGTGGAGAAAAATAAGAAGTCAAGTTTATTCGGTAAAGATTACGAGTATATTCATTAGAAATTACAAAGATCATGGATAGTGGGGTGTGGGAACAAATAACCAATCCGCGTGCACCACACGACATTTTAAAGCGCTCCTATTGGTCGTTGATGACGCGGCTGCAGTGTAGTAAAAACTATACGATGCACTGTGGCACGCTGTGCGATAGGTACTTGCTGCTGCAGTTAGATGGCGCTCCAACAAACACCATAAGGGAGTGTGTTAAGAAAAAGCAGACAGACATGCCTTGTTTAAAAATTAAATGTTGAAAGATTCCATAACATTTATCACAGTAAAATAAATAATAAATTAGTTAAATTGATTATAATAATAAAAGAATATAATGTCAAGAATATTATAATAATGCAGCTGTATAAGGGCATTGTCGATAAAAAACTAAAATAAATATAGGTATCTAGCCCACAATCAAATACGAGACAAAGTAGGTACCTTGACGTTTACGATAAAACTTTTAAACCTATAATGGTTATTAAAAGAAAATTCTAGACTTCTAAATCTACATAATATACATTTCAGCCAGGTCCGTTGCGTTATTTTGGCGTTAAGAAATAAATCCATTTATTCATCCATCATCCATCCAAACTTAAAACATCCTACTAATATTATAAAGGCTAATGTTTGTAAGTATGTTTGTTGCTCTTTCACGCAAAAACTAATGAATGGATTTTGATGAAACTTCGCAATAATGTAGCTTACATATCAGAATTACACATAAGCTACAATTCATAATGATACATAATATTGTATATAATCCAAAATATCTATCACCACGCGGGTAAAACCGCATGGGACAGCTAGTTGATAATAATAGTGTGATGGTGAAAAATAGCAAAAAACAACCAATAACTAGGTTTCTTGATTTTCTTTCAGAAATATTTCAAATATTAAAATAAACAAAGCACAATGGACAAACCGAAATAAAAGCCTTTGTGAAATAGGTACCTATCAATGCTTCTTTGAGTGACGTCATAAATTACTGCGGAACCCGACAGGTCGAGTCTTCAGAACGTTTGATAAATGAACGGGGAACCCAAATAGAAGTAGAAAATGATTTATAATGAAGAGGTATTTTTAGAAGGTTTTCAACTAGACTGAATGGACCAAGGAAGCTTATATGTATTATACTGAAGACATATTACACTCGTATATTATGAAGAAACGCAAAGAACCGACAACCGCTGCTGGGGCAAACATGTTCTTGAGTGGAGACCACGAATCGGTAAACGTAGTGTAGGACGCCCTCCGGCCAGGTGGGATGACGACCTGCAAAATACTGCAGGGATACATGATGCGTCAAGCTGAAGACAGGGCGCTGTGGCGCTCATAGTTTTCGATTTTGTAAAGCAAACGTGTTGCTGTGATGGCATTGCTTGCACCTTGTCGTTTTCTGAAAAATCGATAAGTAATAATAAATTATCGATTTTTGTTAAGTTTTCATTCATAAATGTCTTTGTTGACATAAAATATCTAGGACTCTAAATCGGAGTATAGTAAGCGACAACCATACCCGAGATGGGAACCCGCACCTCATTACATACACGTAGAGCTACTTAGCAGCTCATTATAGCGAGAGTGCATGCCATAAACATCCGCAGATAGCATGGAAGCATTACGTAGGTAACCTTTTAGCGTAATATCCGAGGAAATGTTTATTATGCTATTTAAATTCCGGAGGAAAGCACTCGCGACCAAAGAGATTTTACATATAGAGACGTCATACTCATTGTAAAGAAATAAAAACATTGCGGTATTTTACTATAGCTATATACTTAGCGTCGACGTTCGAACATACAACGCCGCATGGCATTATCTTTGTCACTCATAAACTTAACGCATTGCTTGTTTCGTTCGTGTTGGTGGCAGTGCGGCAACGCCGCGCGGCAATGATTGTTGAGTAAAATAAAATTCACCATTTTACATTTTAACATATTAAACAGTACTTACGTATGAAAAGATACACCCTTTCTGGTTTTTATAGTCCTTGTGTAGTTATTGCACTTTCGGAACACACAACTTGGCATTTTCGAGGTTTATTTAAGTATATTCCGTAAGTAACCTCGTGTTCAACGAACGTGCGCGTCGCGGCCAGGAGCAGGACGGACTGAGTTCAATTAGGATACGTACCTGATTTTCGTTTTGTAAGGCAGACCTCGATAAAACGTATCTACGTATATATAACATCATTGCTCGCGACAGTAACACTGAATAAGATGCGGGCTTCACTACATAGTATAAAACAAAGTCGCTTCCCGCTGTCTGTCTTTCCCTATGTATGCTTTGATCTATAAATCTACGCAACGGATTTTGATGCGGGTTTTTTTAATAGATAGAGTGATTAAAAAGGATGGTTTATAAACCATTTGACACGATACGATACATTCGATTTCCACGCGGGCGAAGCCACGGGCGCAGCTAGATGCATAACGAACGTTTAGCAAACATCGTTTAAGACAGCTGTCGGTAACGTGTGGCCTGCGGGCCGCTGCCCGTGGCCTCATTGTGGCCCGCGTTTGATTGCATAATTTCAGGCTGAGGATACTTCCTAAGCTTTTCACTTACATGGGACGGTAGACCGATACAACCAGGGAGGAGTTTGTCGTAGGACCAACAGCATAACGTGCTTTCCGAGGCACGGGGGTGTCACACAGTGTCAAATGGCTTAACCTTCCTCTTGACACACTCTGTATAAAAAAATCTCATCAAAATCCGTTGCGTATTTTTAAAGATCTGCGAAACATACCTACATAGGGACAGACAGCGGGAAGCGACCTTGTTTTATATATGTAACGAATTGTGTAAAACTGTTTGTCCTTCGAATAAAGCAAAACAAGATAAATAAATTACCATCTACATAATGTATTTAGTTTCGCTAAGACTACCTATACCGACATTAGAGCCAGCCGTGCCAAACGCTAATGGACCGGACACTCGATAACTTTGTTTTGGAAGCATAAGCATTTGCCTAAGCTCCCACCCTTTTAACGGATTCGATGGTGTAATGTTCTAGGTGTTACCTACAACATTATCAGATTGGAATTAGTTAAAAAAGGTCTACCAATTCTTCTTTCTATCACGAGCCCTTATATGTATATAATATACTTGTGTACAGAAAGCGTCAAATTGATATGAGCGTCTAGAGTAGCCAAAATGATCTGAAAAACATGGAAGCAATTTGATATACGCAGTTCGAATCATCATATTGTGTAAGCACCTAAAGTGTTCAAAATGTCTTACGAACCCGCAACCTCCTGCGTCGCAGGCGGACCTCGGGCCACATCGGTCGTCAGTTGAGCATGAGCAATTGACTTGGCAGGGCGCTATGGCGCTCATTGGGGGAGGCCTATGTCCAGCAGTGGACTGCTATAGGCTGATGATGATGATGATGATGATGAATTGACTTGAGTGACTGGGAGAGCGTGTGTGAAAGTGGAAAAAATAATTTTGTTACAGGCATTACAACTTTAATAAAAATCTGTTAAAAAATCACTGCTTGAGACATCTTTAAATGTGAGATGCGTTTGAATATTTCGGTTAATTAACAAAAAAAACTTAAAACTTGCGTAAAAACTAGGGTTGGCATGATTAAAACAAGTTGTTTTAAAACACGTGTTTAACAATGTTTAAAACAGTTTGAAATAAAACTATGTTTTTTATTAAGTGTTTCAAAACACAGTTTAAAACAAGTTTTAAACAGTATTTAAAACATGTAGAAAAAAACAGTGTTTAAAACTACTTTTAATTGCAAATGAATGTCTATAAATACCACAGACAGGCTGTGGTATTTATACACTGCATTGGTAACTCCCCGCCAGTAAAGTCCCGCAGAGAAAGTTCCTATGTCGGCCGTTTTATACACTGCATACTGCATAGGTAACTCCCCGCCAGTAAAGTCCCGTAGGGAAAGTCCCTATGTCGGCCGTCGAAAGAAAGTAATTCACTGGATTCGTGGGTACGGTACCTATTCCCCGCTTTCTCTCTAGTTCTCTTCCTACCTACAACACTACATACAAGGTGTATGTAAAGTGTTTTGTATTGATTAATAATAATAATAATTTTTAATAATTAGATTAGAGGTACTGAGATATGCAACAAAAGTAAATATTTATCGTTGTGTTAATTTTTACTAATGTGAATTAGGACATAGTTTAGAAATGGATTATTTTATTATTCGCTATAATTGATTAGAAATTGATACCTTTAAGGTAAAAAGTAAAAAAAAAACACTTGTTTTAAACATTTTGAACTGTTTGTTTTATAAAATATAAAAAAAACACTGTTTTTTTTCCAACCCTGGTAAAAACGAAAACATTTTGCCCAAAAACCCCTGAACTGATGACGAGTCATTCGAAAAGTTCAGCAGATTTCCCAAAACTTTCGCAATTTGCTTACAACCGTAACTGTATTAGAGTTGGAGTTTTGTTTTTACAGTTAAGGTTCTGAACGCCGGAACAACTGAAGTTTCCTTCGAAACGACACGGTCTGGCTGTAAGCCTACTAGCTAGGTACTTTTTACACGGGTTCGACTATAGTAATACAAGGTTTAAGGAGTAGGGCTTTAACTGAATTGAATAGTATTGAAAACAGGGAGTTATCGGTTTCGTTTGTTAGTTTTTTGATTTTCCTGATAATGTGTAAGGGGTTGGAGAAGGCCTTTGCCAAAAGAGGGCGAACAGTTAAAATAGATGTAGTTTAAGAAATAGTATTTAAGTAAAACCATTAAATATTAATATGAATATTTTATTTATTGTATTCATATTTTCTGAATTAAAAGTTTAAAATGAAAATGAAACATGAGAACAGTTAAGCGTCTAACCTAAGTTTAAACGAAAATTTTCTGTATGTAATTGTTAAGTCACGAACAGCCATAAAATATGGATGTTTTAATGTAGCCTGTAATTAAATTATATATAATTTTAATTTATTTACATTTGATAAGACTTCGACTTCTTATACTTACTTTAATAAAAAGCGGTAAGACCAATTGCAATAATTAAGGATTTAATGAGATACATAAATAATTAATCATTATTGATGTATTTGCTCATTAAATCCTTAATATTTGCTTAATTAATTAATAATAAATAAATAAATAAGCTGGACAATCTAGACAGCATTATCTAGCCGCAAGCTAAGCAAAGTATGCTGGGGCAAACGTGTTCTTGAGTGGAGACCACGACTCGGTAAACGTAGTGTAGGACGCCTTCCGACCAGTTGGGATGACGACCTGCTATAGACTGCAGGCAGGTAGATGCTGGATGCGGCAAGCTGAAGACAGGGCGCTATGGCGCTCATTGAGGGAGGAATATGTCCCGCAGTAGACTACTACTACTAGGCTGATAATGAATATGAAATACATATATGAAAACGTATGAGAAATTTCACGTAAAATATTTACTTATAGTTTGACCGAAACCGCTGTACCGCGCCTGAGGTATGCGAGCGGCGAGACGGAGGGGAAATATCGGCCGCTCCGATCCATCAGTCTGCCGTCAACGCGTACTCTAGCTCTTTTTTCCTCGCCCCCCACCTAGCCGCACTTTCGGAGCGGTACAGCGGTTTCGGTCAAACTTTATAGACAAGGTTTCGTCCCATTCTGATAGCGCGGACTTTATACCTATTAATATGGAAGTTTTTACGGTTATGGTTTATCGAAACGATTATTTTTATTGCCATGTCGTAAGGTTCTCGGTTGGAGGTGGCAAAGAGTACAATTAATCCGAAATCAGATACGTTAACGGGAGCTACGGCACGTACTGCTCTTGTTACAAAGTTTGTTCAAAAGTGCTACAGCCTCCGCGATGCTTGTTAGCGTGATTTACGAAGTTCGTTCGTTTTGCGGCGGAGCGGGTAAATAGTTTGCGCATAACAAAATAGTGGAATTTTCTGAGTAGTTCCTTATAAAATTTTAAAAGATTCCGATCCTATCACTCAGTACAACTGTTCTAAAATTACCATTTAGAGCTATGTTGCAGTAACATAATTATATCTAAAAAAGTAATGTATCATGGCAAATTTCCAGTTACGAGTGTGTTATTAGTCGTCGTATGATTTTTGCCAGCACGTCATCAAACCACTGTGAATCATCATCATCATCTTCATCATCAGCCTATAGCAGTCCACAGCTGGACATAGGCCTCCCCCAATGAGCGCCACAGCGCCCTGTCTTCAGCTTGCCGCATCCAGCATCTACCTGCAGTCTTTCGCAGGTCGTCATCCCACCTGGTCGGAGGGCGTCCTACACTACGTTTACCGAGTCGTGGTCTCTACTCAAGAACACGAAACACTGTGAATCTTTAGTGGATAATGATACTACGACTATGGTGGTAGGATTTCGTCCTGGCCTACCAACAGGGGTAGCCTTGGTGGTAGGACGGGTCCGTAGCGTCTAAAGTTAACGAGTTTATGTGTATTATCTTAGGTAGAAAATGATACTAAGACTATATGGTGTCAGGGTTTCGTCCAGAAGGGCGAAATCCTACCACCATAGTCTGACCTACGATCCCGGCCTAATAACTAGGTTACCTCTGTTGGGAAGATACCCAACAAAGGTAGCCTAGGTATTAGGTATTAGCGTCTAAGGTTAATGAGTTTATGTCTATACTAGCTGCGCCCCGCGGGGTCACCCGCCTGGTGATAGATATTTTGAATAATATACAATATATCTTTATGATTTGTAGCCTATGTGTTATTCTGATATGTAAGCTATATTATTGTGAAGTTTCATCAAAATCCATTCAGTAGTTTTTGCGTGAAAGAGCAACAAACATACATCCTTCACAAACTTTCGCGTTTATAATATTAGTAGTATACTCTATGATAGCACGATTTGAATGCACATTTTTGTGCTGGGCGTTAGCGGTATTGGATGGAATGTAGGTTATAGCTTTAATGTTCTAACTCCGGGCCGCATTAAACAAGTGGCCAGACACTCGTTACCGATATTAATTACAATAATGACCCGGATAATGGATGACCCGGTCTGCAGTGCGGGGTCGTAAATTATATTCCGCGGTCCAACAATGGACCTTGTTGTTGGAATTAATTAAGGCGAAATTGCTTTGAATGCTGAGAGAAATCATCATGAGAGAATATTCCATTTATTTTATAGGGTGGAACATTTATAAACTGGAATATTTAGGAATAATAATTTTAAATTACTATTTCTAGTCATTATTTTCCGTGTAGAATTTTCATTGAGTTGTCTTTCTCTCAAAAGTCTTTCAAAAATCTCAAAAATCTTTCTTTCAAAAGTCCATTCGAAAAAAAAAAATATGACACCACGTTACTTGACTTCATGGCGCAATTGGTTAGCGCATTCCGGTATCAAGGGACGGGTAGAGGGTTCGAGTCCCGACGATGTCGAAACATTTTAGGGATATTATTTGATTCCTTACATTTCTTAGAAATTAAAAGTAGACTTTGTAGTCTACTCTTTAGTCTCGTCTATGTAGATCGATGAAATCATATTATTTTGATTCAGGAGAGGTAAGTTCAGGAAGTCTACCGTCCTATAATATTATCAGAGAAAGGGAACACAGAGTGCACGTGTGTTTGTGCGCACACTTGTGCACTATATTTTTTTCTGCGCACCTGGCTAGTCATCGTTGAGACTGGCCGCGGCCGAAATTCGGCTAGGTATCATCACCATAAATTGTGATTTAGAGCTATATCTACATATGCAAAGTTTCAGCTCGATTCGTTCAGTTGTTTGGCGTAAAGAGGTAACAAATATCCAAAATTCTAATACCTTCTATGCAAGTGAAGTCAGGGGCAGAAGCTAGTAATAGATAACTAGTTTATTTTTAAATCTAACTTTGAAATTGAATGCAGTCCAACAAACAATGGAATTCACAAATTGTCTCGTGCCCTAATGGAACTGAAATCCTACCTTTATCATAGTTTCGTTGAGTTAGTTATATGGATTTTAGCCAGGTCTAGCGGCCATTTCATCATAAATACCCTAATACTTTTATTGCCCATGACGCAGATGTGGCTCTAGCGTAAGCAATATATCAGCTGTCTAGTGTAAGAAATATATTAAACCAATTTTTAAGGTATTTTCTATGTTGTCCTTGTTCTATACAAGGGCTAGTACAAGAACAAGTGACGTCATTTGAATAAAGAAAAAACATAAAAAAAATATTGCAGATTTTCAGCGGATGAAAAAGACAACGCACGCTCGAAGATGAACTATAAAATATAAATTTAGTTTTATATGAGATTATAATATTAGTATATTTTCACGCAAAAAACCTACTAATACATGTACTCTGTCATATTGCAGAACGATGCTCTCGTTCTGCAATATGACAGAGAAGAAAGTCATACTTAGTTAGTCAAGATACCTTCTTGACTCCACGGTAGTCTTCTAAGCTTATAAAAATACAACGCAAAAAAATACACGTGTAAATAGAAAAGGTTTATTGTTACAGCAAGCACAAACACTTGCTGCATTACACTGCATTTAAGCAAATTCTTTTCATTGCTGTTGCCTTCGAGTAGAACTAAACTGCTTTGTCAAATTACCAAGACAAGTTTACATCTTGCTTTAAACATTGTTATTCTTACTATAGCATTGGCCGCGCGCCAATTCCACGGTCCGTTTGGTTTGCTATTCAAATCAAGAGGTACTCGTAAGTTCGAGTTGTCGTAGTTTATCGAAAACAAACAATAATATATCTCAGCCAAATATTATGATTTTTATCTTGGAATAATTATATTAATGTGAATGTTAGGTGTCGGTTTAGTTTGTGTTTACATTACCATTAGATACTACGACGAACCTGGTTTTAATATAACTAGTTGTTTTATAATCGTCTATACTATAGCCTATACTGGTGGCCACCGGTGGACGCAGACTCCTACCTGATAAGATTGCCTTGATGCCAATTGTACGATATTCGGATAGGGGAGCTCATCGACGCAAGTGAAACGACCGCTGCTGATTAGTAGCACACTGTTTATTGCACTGAGGTGGCGCTGGCTTGTACGGGCACGCACACATGCGTAGACGCCTACTACTACATACGTAACACCAATGGACCATCTATTTAATTTTAATTATATTAAATTTTAATCATTTTAATTTTAACCGTTAGTATTGTTAAGAGAACTCTAGTGTCTAGATAAAACTGATAATATGTTAGGATTTAAGAAGCTATCAACAAACTGTTACACATTTGTAACAATAAATAAATATATCAATCAATTTTATAAAATACAAAAATGTACTGCTAATAGATCAGAGGATTATTGTGATTCATACCCTCCCTCCCCACGCTGGGCATGCAGGCTGGGGGTCGCAGTTCGATTGTTCGGTGGTCCTGCCATATAGGATAAGTCGTCTCTTATGAAACCCGCGGGAAGTGCTTAGGTGGTGCAAAAACTAAGATGGCACCACACAGTCAGGGTCAGTTTGTCAACAGGACAGAAGTTGCATTTAAGATTTAAGGAGAAAACTAAACCACATTAATATACGCTCATTTATAATTTATCGCCACCTCTCCTTGAAATAATAAACGAACGAGCCTGTGAACAAATCACCGCGTGGTTTTATGTACTTTCTATTTTATAATTTTTTATAAAAATTGCCTTTTTTCTCAATTTAATACATGTACATTGTGTTCAATCTTGTACGTTGGCACAAAATCTAAGCCCCCGCAAGTTCGTCTCGCATTTGGCCGGTTTTGTTTTGTACCTCAGTTGGCTTCTAGCCAAGGCCTACAACCATTTGGCGTCACAATCAAATATGCATTGGAGGCTTTAGCGAGTTTAGCCATGCAGTTAGCACCGCGATAGTACTGAAGGCTAATTAGCTGCACGCGATAGTACATTACAATGTTTAGGTACTTATGTACAGTCAGCTGCAACGGTATCTTCCCTGACAGGTTCCAATGTTCGAAATCAATTATTTATGTTTTTTTATAATACAATACAATTACTCTTTATTACACACCAAATAAAAACAGATACACAAGACAGGAGAAAAAACAAATAGAGATTATGTTGTATAATGGGCGGCCTTATCGCTATGAGCGATCTCTGCCAAGCAACCATTGGATGGACATGACCCGTTCTAACGGGTCATGTCCATCCACAACAAGTATAAACGGTGGCGTGTTATACAGAATAATATTTAATTGAGACATACATGAACAAATACCTACTAATAGCTAAAAGTATAAATACATACATACCTATATATGTATAATGTTTTTTAATATTTGTTGTTTTCATATTGAGCAGCTTACAAATCATCTCTTGATCACTTATGAGTACATTGCTGACATTACCTTTCTCAAATGGGGAGGGTTTTGCCATAATCATCAAGCTGGGATCGTTACCGTGTTCTTGGATTCCAGGACGCCTTTTGACCAGGTGGGATAATGTCCTGTGACGTCAGAAGACTGCAGGCAGGTGCTGTATGCGGAATACTGAAGACAGGGTGCTATGGCGCTCATTAGGGGGAATGTTATAAATGCGAAAGTTTGGATAGATGGCTGTTACTTCTAGCTGAAGTTTGGCATATACACAGTAGTGTCTAGCCTAGAATAAAATATAACTCTAAATATAGCTCCCATGGGTCCCACCAAACGTTTTCATAGAACCAATGCCTGCGAAGCAGCGGGCAGAAACTAGAACTAAACTTAACAGGGTTTTTATAGTAACCTATCGATGCAGCTCACTGTACATTATTATAATGCTTAGGTTCTTATGCACTTAACGAGTGCTAGGCAATTTGTGACCCTGTGAGTATGTAACAGGGTTTATATTGTTCGGCTTAGCTTAATAAGTTAAAAGCTTTTGTGGGCTGATGTTTGATGTTGATAAAGTGGTCAGATTTAATTGATAAATCAATGAAATAGATTACGCTGTAGGTTTTTTGCATATTATATTGCATATACGATATTAATGGGTAATAAATAATTAAAAAACGATATTAATAAAAAATAAATAAATGCTGGACAATCCAGCTTTTAGCATCGGCAGCATCTAGCTCGTAGAAGTAAAGCTTGTGTTAATGGTACTGATGACTGATATACCTACTTTAAGACTACATCTCAATAAGACTAGACAGCAGGTATGACTAGATCGCTTTAATACTAAAATCATTTAAAACGGGATATTTACCATGATTTGATTTTTGAGTTATCCAATATTTCGGCACAGTTGCATGCGCCATGATCACGGAGTAACTGAAGGCACTGCGAGTTTTTATGGGCAGACATACCGATCTACCCTCATTTTTTGTCTTTTGCTACGAACGTTACCACTACCACCGGTTTCACTATTATCGAACCCAGCTCGATCACGAGACACAACACTGACGGTATCAGAACGTGAAGCTGTTGGTACATCACTTCTTCCGTTTTTGCACATTCTCAGAACAGGGTTCCAGGTTCCCGATAATTGGAAGCCATCTTCTCGGTTGAAGTTCCTGTGTTTCGTAATCTCAATAGCTTTAGTATTAATAACCATGATAGTTGCAAAAGTTTTAGATCGCTTTAAGACTAAATCTAGATATGACTACATCGCATTAGGGCTAAATAGCTGTCCGACCATATATGCATACGCCCTGTTATCAGAATGAATAATTATTAGATAACGATCAGAACACCTAGAAAAATGTCTGCAGATCGTACACACAATAGTCCCAAGGCAGGAATCAAACCTAGCGTTGCAGGCGTATCTTCGACCGTCGTGCCTCGTCGGTCGTATTGTATTGTAATAATGATTGTAACTTTCTTTGTTAATAAAATAATAAATGACGACCGATGTGGCGCGGTGGACGAAGGTCCGCCTGCGACGCAGGAGGTTGCGGGTTCGATTCCCGCCTCGGAACAATTGTGTGTACGATCTGCAGATATTTGTTCCGGGTGTTCTGGTCGTTTTCTATGTATAATAAAAAATATCTATCTATGTAATTTATTGTATTATGTATATCAGTTATCTAGTACCCATAACACAAGCTCTGCTTACCATGGGGCTAGATAATGCTGTGTGAATTGTCCAGCATTATTTATTTATAAAGTTTTAACATAAGTACATAGAATATCAAAATAAACTAGACACAGAGAAATAGATACAGTAGAGAAGTTAACATCCCTAACCTCAAACTACATTAACACTAGCATGTAGCAAAAAACAGCCTCAGGCACTGTAAAATTTAGCCTAACCATGTTCAAAACAGCACTAATTGTAAGTAGCAAAACAGCAATTATTTTCCCCGAAACTCGGGTAAAAGGGTTGAACATCAAAGCTGACAACACCGCCCTGAACATTACCTAATTAGTAACACCTGCAAGTCGGGAGTTTGGGACGTTACTAGTTTGTTATATAGGGTGTTTGATATGGGTTATGGTGTAATGATAATGGTGGTAGAGAAAGATCTTTTGTAGGGGTTGCTCGATAATATTTGAAATTCAATATTTTTTTTACTAAACTTGAGGCATTGACAATATTTGTTTTAAGACCGAATATAAAAAATAAATTAATATACACGGTGTAACATGAGGGGTGGATCATCGGTAAATGGGGGGTGCGGGACCTCAGTACCTATCGATTTAACCCCCCTGTATGTTCAGTGATATTCACTGGTTCAAAAGTTATTTGGATTTGATGATTTATTCTTCATGAAAGCCAGATGTTTTTAAGATAAGTTGCAGAAAAAAATAATATACGAAATATTTTTTTAGAACCATATAAAGTTAATGTAAATATTAGATTTTTCAAAGAAATTTTGCAATAATTTTCATATTTGGTTTTTTATAAATCTAAGAGTCAAATTGGTATAGGGGTACCGAAGACCCACTATTCATCTTGTTTAAAAAAAAAAGACAGGGCCGCAGACCCAATATTTTGGCTGCAATTGCGAAATTAAGGATGAAATCTGATATTTTCAAAAATTTTACTAAAATCCAAATAACTTTTGAACCAGTGAATATCGCTGAACATACAGGGGGGTTAAATCGATAGGTACTGAGGTCCCCCACCCCCCATTTACCGATGATCCACCCCTCATGTTACACCGTGTATAATAAACAATGCTGGAAAATTCCCACAGCATTATTTAGTCCCAAACCAAGCATAGCTTGTTCTATACATATAAAATATACAAAAACAGGACAAGTCCGAGTCAGATTCGCGCACGAAGGGTTCCGTACCATTATCTATACAAACGAGTAAAAAGATCAGGTTTTTTGTATGGAAGCCACTGCAAAATTCATCATCATCAGCCTATAGCAATCCACTGCTGGACATAGGCGTCCCCCAATGAGCGCCATAGCGCCCTGAACAATACGCGCATAATGCGCGCAAAATACATAATATTCTCATATTTGTTGTTATAGCGGCAACAGAAATACATCATCTGGGAAAATTTCAACTGTAATAAACACAGAATAATCACCCAGGATATACATATCGTGTCTGTTTAAAAAAATAAATCATCATCATCATCAGCCTATATCAGTCCACAGCTGGACATAGGCCTCTCCCAATGAGCGCCATAGCGCCCTGTCTCCAGCTTGCCGCATCTAGCATCTACCTGCAGTCTTTCGCAGGTCATCATCCCACCTGGTCGGAGGGCGTCCTACACTACGTTTACCGAGTCGTGGTCTCCACTCAAGAACACGTTTGCCCCAGCCATCGGTAAAAAATAAATAACCCCTTCAAATTCCTTAATTATTGTACTCTGTTCGGCAAGTATTTGTGGACTAATACTATTTTTTATGGCTTCATCTCACATATACAACAGCAAATAATCGTCAAAATCGGTAAACATTTGAGAAAGAAATCGCCTAAATACAATAAAAAACATACATCTAGCCGAACATAGAACCTCCTCCTTTTTCTAAATCAGTTAAAAATAATACTCATAGGTATTAATGTTTATTCCCAAAACAATTCTTAAAATTAAAACATTATTATACTTATATCTATCAGACCATAAAAACCTCTCTAGTTACAAAATTACAAAACCATACTATCTAAAAAATCTGCTAATATACAGAAACAACGAAAAACACAGTCTTTTCCCTACCCCCAAGATTTATATTCCAATAACCAGAAAGTAAGTTAAGAAGTCACAACACACCCGTGTTAAGGTAAAACCAACTGTCGTTACCTTAACTTTCGGTTTAATATACCGTGTTGGGGCGTAAGAGATGTATAAAGCGACGGCCGCACTGTAAGAGAGATGTCTAGGTTAGCGATACGAAATAAGCACAGAGACAACAAACATAATATGCAAATGTACGTAACAGAAAATTCTATCGGACCGGAGAGGTTAGAGTACTAAAAACGCCCGAAATCGCAAATAAAAACTTTCGCCATAGTCTCCTAAGACCATTTCTCTCTAGCTACAAAGGTTAAAGAACCTCTCCTTCAGACAGTTGTCCAAAAAATCTACCCTTTATAGTAAGTACTACCAGACTGAAAAGAGGGCACTGTAGCGTTGCGAGGCGTACACAATATTTGTTTATACCAATCAAATGTCTACAATCTGAAGCACGCTAAACCGGGGTGTAAGGGGGACTCCAACATCTCGTCTCCTAAGCCAACCTAACCTGCACGGGGTACACCCTGCTAGATAACGAAGGAGCTCTGGTGAAAATATCAAACAATCTTAATATAATACAATAATTTGATCACTCAGATAATTTACAATTATTTTCCATAACTTGCCAATGACAGAAAAATGTTCAAAGACACTTATTGGTATTAACAAAGATTAATCACCATCATCAACCCTGCAAAACCGTTAAACGTTACCACCGAAGCAACTCGCTAACCTTGCTGCAAACTTGCAGTGCGGCCGTGGCCTAAAAGTTGGCTTTTGCATGGAAGTTTGTTCGTTTTTCCCCTGGGTCGGTTTACAGAAATTGGCAGGCGGAAATTACATGTTTGTATAAAAAGATTTTAGGAAACATTGGTTTAAAGTAGGAACAGGAAAATAAGCAAAAAATAGGAACTTTGCAGTTAAGAGTGGAAAATTAAATTCGAATAGAGAGCGTTTCGTGTTAATAACAAACAAGAATCTTTACTATATTTTTATTACTATATTTTAATTTCTTTAACTCAGAAATTAAAGTATTTTTTATTGTATGAAATACATGTGTTTATAGGTAATTTACCTCGCCAACTTAACTGCTTGAAGTAGGTAGGCAGTTTAAAGAATTTAATTTCTCAAAAGAACAAAGTTCACTTATATGAGAATGTTGTTTACAATATTCAGCTTACTATCTTAACTAATTAAAATATTATGCTATGATTCTTATACATGGGTGGGTATTGACACTGAATAACTATAGAATAGGTACTTTACCTTACTCCGTCTAATTCTGTACCATCATCATCAACCTATGTTAGTCCACTGCTGGACATAGGCCTCCCACAATGAGCGCCATAGCGCCCTGTCTTCAGCTTGCCGCATCCAGCATCTACCTGCAGTCTTTCGCAGGTCGTCATCCCACCTGGTCGGAAGGCGTCCTACTCTACGTATTCTGTACCTGTGCGGTAGCGAAGACCTTAACTCATCCACTGCCCGGTCAAGGCTGGTTAGTGAATGAGTTAAGGTTTTCATGAAAGAAAAACCTACTTAAAGTCCACATAATTTCGTTTTTCATGCTTAAAGAGAACAATAAATTGAATCGATCTTGGTTATTCCATGGGTTCATGGACACACAACACGCACACACATACTCCACAGGCCACAAGGAGTGACAGTATGACAGTTCCACAGACTCAAAAGTACCTTACCTATCCTGTGAGCACACTGATCCCCTGGTACTGTCCACGATCCTATCCATCCATGTTTGTCTGGTAGAGATCTTGAGAGATAATACCGCCAATTGTAACTAATTTTTAAGTTTTATTGTACATAGTTCCATATAAAATTGCAATAAAGTATTTTCTATCTATCATGATTGCCTTGACGAAACACCGAAAATACCCGGAAAATAATTAAAATTTTCGCCTCTCCCGATACGAACAAGGTAAATGTAACTTGGCTCAAGGGACGGTGTTTATAACCAACGAAATATTTTACAACCAGGTCGTTTTATAACCAAACACTTCCTTAGAGCATTTGGGCCTTTGCCGCACTGGTGTTAGGTGTATTATAGGTGTACTTACTTTGGAAATTTGGTATTAAATTTTCTCCCTACTTTAGCTGCGTTTTCGTACTCCCAGTGCGGTTCAGAGAGGGGATAGTGAGTGTTAGTTAGACAGATTGGTAAAATTGTCGCTTGGTTCATTTTGAACGTGGTTTGAACTAAAGCAAAGTAAAGTTGTTGTTTATCTGTATAACTCAGAATAACGCGTAGGTACTTAGAGCATTGTGTAATGACTAATGATTGAAAAAAAATTTTTTTTTGTCAGAACAGAGACTATTATAAATTTAACTTTATTAGATTAACAAAAAAATTGACAAAACCGATCTTCACTCAGCATGTGCTATGGTAGAGCAGATCGTACCATAGCGCTGGTCTTCCGTGTTTTTGAGTTAGTCCGTGTTATTGAGTAACATCACTTAATAAATAATTCTCTGTGTGTGGTTCTACTATGAGGTTTACTTAAAAGTAGGTATTTTTTTCTTGATCTGAAAAATAATGCACACTGTCCTATCCTGGGCCGGCCATATCAAGCGAAGAACCGACAACCGCTGGAGTAAACGTATTCTTGAGTGGAGACCGTGACTCGGCAAACGTAGTGTAGGCCGCCCTCCGGCCAAGTGGGATCACAACCTGCGAAGGTCTGCGGGTAGATGCTGGATGCGTCAAGCTGAAGACAGGGCGCTATGACGCTCATTAGGGGAGGCCGAATAACAAAGGCTGTCGATGATGATCCTATCGTAGTGTATCTTTACTGGAGTTTTCGATATTTCCATGATATTTTCAAAATATCACGAATAGAGGCTTTATCTAACCGAACAAACATTTGAACAGCATTCAGCCTACCGTGTATTAATGCAATTGACTTCATTCAAAGCTATAATCTAGAACCTACACGCCACTGGGCAACAATGCTGATAGGTCAGCGGTGTTGCAGTGATAGGCATGCAGACAGGCTACCTAATAGGTATGCTGATAACTGGAGGTATTCCTCGAAGCGCACCCAAATGAAGCGCACCTAAGTATTTCCACAAAGCGCACCCGCGATCACAAATTAATATCTAGATGTCGGGTCAGCGCAAAAAATCCGTCTCCGTAAATAAGAGCGCACTTGTAATGTGAGCTCTGTGGAGACAGACGGATAGAGAAACAGACGGACAGACAACGGACTCTTAGTACCCTTCGGGTATGGAACCCTAAAAATATCCTCCCTTTTATGAGAGTTCATGTTAACTCTTCATCTAGTTTTCTACCAGCAAGTGCCTATCATCCTCGGGTGCACTATAAAACGATTAATCATCATCAGCCTATATTAGTCCACTGCTGGACATAGGCCTCCCCCAATGAGCGCCATAGCGCCCTGTCGTCGGCTTGACGCATCCAGCATCTACCTGCAGTCTTTCACAGGTCGTCATCCCACCTGGTCGGAGGGTGTCCTACACTACGTTTACCGAGTCGTGGTCTCCACTCAAGAACACGTTTTCCCCAGCGGCCGTCGATTTTTCGCGAGATATGGCCGGCCCACTGCCACTTCAGCTTGCTAATTCTTTGAGCTATGTCGATAACCTTGGTTCTCTGTCGGATGTATTCGTTACGAATCCTATCCTTCAGAGAAACTCCTAGCATAGCTCTTTCCATAGCTCGCTGAGCGACTTTGAACTGGTGGACCAGCCCTATCGTGAGTGTGAAAACTATTAATATTAAATTTAAATTATTTCACGGCAAAGCCTTCTTCGGTATCTTAATCGCGTTCCCCTTAAAATACTTACATCGCTATTCCTTTTACCTGGTATTGCATAATCACTTTGGAATTTAAATTAGACTTATAATTTGTTTAGGTGGGACGATCTGCGAAAGACTGCATGCAGATGCTGGATGCGGTAAGCTGAAGACAGGGCGCTATGGCACTCATTATAGGATACCTACGTCTAGCTGTGGACTAACATTAAAAAAATCACTACGAGGACTAACATAACCTAATAATAATTATGATAAATTTATTCATAATCCCAGCGACTGCCCGTTTCATGTTTTTTTCCGTAATTCTTAAGTAATTTAAAACTTATTTAATTTGCTTATTGAGAATTCTGAGTTACTTAACGAAAAGTTAATCTTAAGAGTCATCAATCAAGAAAAAATACGAAGAGAGGCCTATGTTTTTTAATTACAATTACAAACTTCTTCCTCCCAATATTAATTTCCCTAGCCTTAATTTGCCGCTTAAGGCTCAGAGTGCGTGAAAAGCTGTCGGGTTAAGGCAATTTATTCCATCCTGTTTGCTGCAATTACAGTAGTCGAATTAAAACCATAGCTTTAAAGTGTTTTACACTAAAAAACCACCTGGGACCAAATGGGATACCTAACTACCTGCGAAATACTGCAGGGAGATACTGGATGCGTCAAGCTGAAGACTGGGCGCTATGGGTGAGGCCTATGCCCAGCTGTGGACTAACATAGTCTGATGATGATGATGATGATAACAGCCTTAACGGGATTGGATCATTGGATAGGAAAAGGAGATCAGTGTGGTATGTATAGGTTCGTTAACAGAAATCCACGGGCAGAAGCTAGACTCTGTGGTGCCGGCCTAGATAGAATAGCACCACCCCAACTCTTCCCGTTGGTGTCGTAGGAGGTGACTAAAGGACATACACCGAAGAGTGGGCAGCAGCATCCCTTGCAGCACACTCCCTATACTGCGATCCCAAACCCGCATGCCCAGCGTGGGGATTATGGGCATTCCCCTCATATGAACAGAAAGCTAAGTAAGTCGTTAATAATATTGATACCATGGTTTTCATATTTTGGAAGTCGAAGAGAAGCGGAATAAACCGTGCTATCCACGGTTGTAACCGTGGTCGGCAATTCGGTATTATTCGAGTGACGTCGAGTATAAATCTATGCGTAATGTTCCATAACCCAATAACCGTTATTATATGTATACCCGTTATTATTTACCCGGTATTGTATCAGCTCGTCGGATACCGATTCATTAACTTAATTGCTATACAGAGTGCCCCGGAATGAATTATGTATTGTTATTTTGTTTTGGGAACAGAATTTCATTTTAGGTGTTGGGTTTATGGAAAATGTAAGAAAAATAATGCGTATAAAAATTCACTGTTGCGTGTTTCATGTTTTCTATCGCACAGTGCTGCGTTGCGGGCTCGAGTTTTGCCTTGGGACAAGTTATTGTATGATCTACAAGTATTCGTTCCGGGTCTACCAGCTAGGAGTTTATTATGAAGCTATTTATTGGGGCTACCCGGGTTTTTTTTGAGAAACTAGGCCTACATCCCTACTCACGGAATCACCGTGGTAAAAATCTCGAATTACATAGTAAATTGCAATATTTTTACTTCGGACTGTGAAAACACGATTGACAAAAAAAAACACTTATTTCGCACATAAATTGTTCGAGATCTCAGGAACTCTGCGTTCTATTGAAATGACTTATGTTAGGATTTGTAGGTTGTTACTTATTATTTGGTTCCTTGAACCAGTTTCTTCATTTGTTTTGTAGTTTAAAAAACGTATGCTCTGTCCCGCTCCTATGAACGTGAAATCCTATGCCTATCCTTTTCACAAAATGGCGCGCTTTACACCTATTGATTAGTACAGACATAGGTGAAAAGAAATAGTTTTTCTCATTATTAAAAAAACATAATATAAGTAATTAGTTCATAAGCCACGTCTTGAAACCCTCTGCAGATAAAGTCTCGCCTCGAGCTATTTCCATACGAAATTGGGACGGATTTTCCTACAAGAATCTAATTAGAGTTCTGATTGCGGAATACTCTTGCCTTATATCGTTATATATAAAATAACTATACATAACTTCTATACCTACCTACTTGGACTTTAGATAAGATAAAGATTAATAAATTTACAGTTTCACAAGGTAACTTTTATAGTAAAAATTTATTAATAAAAATACTAGGTAATAATTTTAGATACAGTCAAGTGAGTCGAGTAATTTTTTTTTACGATTCGTCAACTCACACCAAGACAAGATTCATGGTGTGAGTTGACGAACGAACCGAGTAAATGTATATATATATAAAAATTTATGTAAAGCACAACATTGAATTTCTTACATAGGTAGGTGGTACTATTAATCAGTGCGGAACTGAGCGACATCTGGCCAAGCATTCATTGATGTAATCATTTATGGAGTAGAAAAACTACTTCATAAGATTTTGTGTTATGTAATGTTCAAACGTGCATTAAAAAAAAACTTTATATGTAACCTCTAACCTTTTTTCAAAATTAAAACGCAAACACTTACGTTTCTTCAGTAGGTAATCACGAGCTATATTTATAGCGGTTTCGCACCATAAAACTAGGCCTCAAGATATTTACTATCAGCTTCTTCCATAAACATTAAACACCCTGTATCGGTGGTACATTTACCGCGTTATTTATAAACAAAACTCTTCGATAAAATAGATTGATATAAAAATGATTTATAGGGCATTGCTCTGATGCAATAAAATCAATCAAAAATGTCCATCATTATTTATTTATATCATTTTTTATTTATTATATTTTTTTTATTTTTTAATATTGATTTTTATTTGTTAAGAATCTATAAATAATGATGAACAATCCACACATCATCTAGCCCCAAGCTAAGCTGAGCTTGTGTTATGGGTACTTGATGACTGATATACCTTATTTATTACATAGATATATATTTTTTTATTATGAATAGAAAACGTCCAGAACACCGAACGACCATATTTCGCGAAGAACCGACGGCCGCTGGGGAAAACGTGTTCTTAAGTGGAGACCACGACTCGGCAAACGTAGTGTAGGACGCCCTCCGACCAGGTGGGATGACGACCTGCGAAAGACTGCAGGTAGATGCTGGATGCGTCAAGTTGAAGACAGAGCGCTATGGCGCTCATTGGGGGAGGCTGTCCAGCCGTGGACTAATATAGGCTGATGATGATGTTGTCCAGAACACCAGATACAATATCTACCGATCGTACAAACATTTGTCCCGAGGTGGGAATCGAACCCGCAACCTCCTGCGCCGCAGGTGGACCTAAAAAGGTGGAATAAGGCAGGTGGAATATAAACGCTAGATCTGGATCTATTATTTACCTATCCTACTATAATATTATAAACGCGAAAGTTTGTGAGGATGTTTGTTGCTCTTTCACGCAAAAACTACTGAATGGATTTTGATGAAACTTCACAATAATATAGCTTACAATCACAATAACACATAGGCTACAATTCATAAAGATATATTGTATATTATCCAAAATATCTATCACCATCACCACGCGGGTGAAACCGCGGGGCACAGCTAGTATTTATTGAATGTGGCGTATTTCCTGATCTAATAAAATGTAGTAAAAATATGTTTGTTTATTACGTTTAAACAGAACTAAAGTAAATACAGAATTGGTATGGTAAGTATAGAGAATTAATTTACAAAGTGCTAATGATTCCCACACTAGGCTGGGCCTGTATCGTGGGAACCAATATGATTTACCAGGTAAGAAGTGCCTCAATTTAATGACAAATCTATACAGACAAAATAAAGTTTGAAAAAATAAAAACGTAAGAAAATTAATTTAAAAATATAGATGATAAAAAATCAAATAGAAAGTAACTAGAACAGAACTAAAAATAAATTAGAAACTAAACTAATTTAAACATGCATTTGGAGACCTTTAAAAGCAGACTTTCGGTTTCATCGTAAGATAGAGTATGTAACCATATTTGGGCAGCGGATTTCAATTGGGCGACAGAAAGAGATTTAACGTTTGTGCAAGTGCAACAGTGCTTGACAACCTTATTATAAACGAAACATTTTAAGTGATCACCGAAACGCTGCGCAAATGTCGTAGCTACTGGGGGAACTAGGATTTTGTTTGGATTGCGTTGTCTGGTCGATTGGTATTTTTGCCGAAATGAGGTTGATGCGTGTACATTAAGACAGTAAAATTATCTCACTTTTTAAATAGGATAGTAGGTCTGACCTCACTGTCTTTAGACCAATATCAATGCTGCCTACATTCAGCAAAGTTTCTGAATAACTTTTGAAACATCATAAAAAGCTTGAAGGTGGCTATTTGTGTTCGCTATTGGGTGTTTGTTGTATTTGGCAAAATATATGACGATCAGACGAACATGCAAAAAGAGGCAAATACGACCATCCACACATAGCACACAAATAACCAACACACAAACATTTGGCAGCAGACTGAGCAGAGCGCAAGGTGCCAATACGGCCATTGTGTGGACGGCTTATTGCGTATTTGCCTATTTGACTGCTTTGATGTGCCTTGTGAAACCGACAAGCGCACGGTAACGCGTATTTGGTATTGGCCTTTTTTGTCAAATAGGCAAATAAGGCGAACACTTTGTCAAATAAACTGTCCACACATGGCAATTGTTTGCCAAATATGCCAAATACACAAATACAAATAGCCATGTGAAGTGCCACCATAAAATAATAAGGGTTATTTTCGCTTATCAGATATACCTACCTAGCCCCTGGAAAAACAAATTATTATAAAGTCTCTAGTGGCAAATAAAAAACGTTGGGTTCTTTCTTAGCTCAAAGATATGCCTAATAAATATGTCAATTTCAACGAGGAATGATTTATCTGCGAATAAGTTCCAACCCTTTTTCTGGAGCTGAAGGGAACTTAAAAATAATGAGTCCGCTTTGCCTATTTCTTTTTGTGCCGTTTTTAGAGTAGATTTTTTACCACTTGAGGAAGGAATTACCCTCGGGAGGTTTATCCTACTTTTCTTTTTTATATCTATACAAAATAATTATGCTGGACAATTCACACAGCATTATCTAGCCCCATGGTTAGCAGAGCTTGTGTTATGGGTACTAGATAACTGATATACATAATAAAATACATTACATAGATAGATATTTTTTATTATACATAGAAAACGACCAGAACACCCGGAACAAATATCTGCAGATCATACACACAATTGTTCCGAGGCGGGAATCGAACCCGCAACCTCCTGCGTCGCAGGCGGACCTTCGCCCACTGCGCCACATCGGTCGTCCGGTCGACTTTATCGGTTTATATCCAAATACAGAGGTACCTAGTACGAGCGCCGTAAGAATCGACCCCTTAACTCATCAACGATGACTAAAAACTCCTTCAAATCAGTTAGTCAGTAGGTATGTATAATATATAATTATGTATATACTTATAATTCGTTAAGTCATAACATAACTATAAATCTACCCTAGTTACCTAACTAGGCTATATATTTTTGCTATAGGTATTTTACCGAAGCTGTTGGAATTATAAACTGAAACCTAAATCCAATGTATTCTTGTCTTGTTCTTTTGCTATCTCTCTCTTGCTCTGTAATGGACGTCCTACGTAGTTGAATTATCCGTTTGGATATGTTAAAAACCTATTTAATTTCACGTATAACCCATCAGACACTAGGTAGTATTTACGATAAAATATAGCAAATAAAGAGGTTACTTCTCAAGACAAAAAGGAAATTAATAGTGTTGAACCAACATCTTCACATCGAGGTCAGTTAATCGCGGTTTCCTCATAACAGGGAAACCAAAAAACCTAGTTATCCCCACATAAAGAAAAAACCGTTCCCAAACCTCCCTTGTTACGGCGTAGCAAGACTTTGAAGTGCTGCACCTTAGTCTAATCAGTCTTCTCAAAATCCAATGTAAAAATTAAATTTAAAAAGTCAAATTAAATTTAGTCTTGTCTTACCAGACAATACTTTAAATTAATTAAAAAATATTCTGTACTCTCTTATGTTTCTACCTCTCTATAAAATATCACATTAGTAGCGACCCGGCTTCGCACGGATGCAAAAGCATGTACTAAATACATACAAACCTTCCTCTTCAATCTCTCTATCTATTTAAAAAAACCGCATCAAAATCAATTGCGTAGTTTAAAAGATCTAAGCATACATAGGGACAGACAGCGGGAAGCGACTCTGTTTTATACTAGGTATGTAGTGATTCCGTATTTTCGGTCAGGCCGAACTATATTTTGACATTAAGAAAACGTCTAATTTTAAATGCAGAGTGGCGCTTGTTTATCAGCAGGCAACACCAGCGTCCAATGGGCCTTTTTATCGCGACCTCTTGCAGCTCCCTTGATTAGGGCCATACAGCGTAGTCCGCCCTTACTTTATATTGTTATTTCTATGTCCCAAATATTCAACCCTCATTTCGTCTATTTATTTGGCAACATGACTTTTGCGAATCTTGTGAAAACAACCTAATAAAGTACATTTATAAATGTTTTGTGAGGTTGGTAATTTATGTGTTTGTGTGAGTTTTTTGTAGTCTGTAAACAGCTTTTTAAATTCGCCTGAAACGTTTGGATCACACCTTTTGAGGCGTGGTTGATATTTTTTTAATTGATGCAAATTGTAGAAGAGTTGTTATCGAGCTTTGAGTTCAATAATTAATTTGATGTTTTTTACAAAACTTTAAACCGATGTCAAATCCTTGTAGAAATAATTTTACTTTTTTAAAATTTTTAGGGACAAATAGTCCCGCGAAATACTCGGTTTCTAATTTCATGCGATCACCCCGTAATAATTCTCTATATATATACATAAAACCAAAAAAATATCACCCTAAAACCCTGCTTAGCACAGTACCTATCCCTAAAAATAATTACTCCATGTTTATATCAGTCAATACCCATGCGCATCAAATACAATATTTTTTTATTTCAGTCCTCTTTTCCAAAACCTATTTTCTAAATACAAAACCTTTTTGCTTAACCCTGACCACTCGTGACGTCAGCAAAACAGTCTAACAAAAACCAATCCAAACAAACGTTCCAAAAACAAAAGCGTTTGTTTTTTTTACATCACACATTTCCGCAATCAAGGTCCGTGTTCCACCACCCTGCAGTTGGTACCAGTGACGCGATACCAGTCCACGCGGCCGCACGCTTCCGTTCGGTGTCTGACCGCACGATTAAAAAAAAACTTTGAGAGTTGTGCAAGTGGCGGAATCGTTTCGACCACAGCCACTTGACGTAAATTAAAAAAAGTTTGCGTGTTGAAATTGGCGGAATAAGTTCTGAGAAAAGTTGATGGTGAGTTTTTCACGGTTTTCTTTAAACTTAAGTTTGTAAAATAAAATTAATCGAAAGGGAAAATGCACAAACGTGTATTTCTCTTTTTGACTAAATTTATTTATTGTATTGTTTTATAGGTTAATAGGTAATCGATAGGAATTTATTTAACTGCCTGGAGTCCAATTAGCATACTTCAAAAAACCACACAGTCAATCTGTACATAACATTGAACAGTGGTTCATAAAGTAGGAACCGACCTTCATAGTACCTACCATGAGTAAAGTGCCTGGTATTCAAAAAACAAAGCGTAATATTAACATACCTCCTTACCAATCTACCTACTTACTGCATAATGAAAGCGCTACGGAGGTTCACGTAGAAGTAAATTACACATGATTTTTTGAACTTCTATCTACATAAGATACAGTATTCGAGGGTCTACTTATTCAGATTTTTCTTCTCATGTCTTTCATCTAATTATCCGAATCTCTAGGCCAAAACTCCTATTATTACGTGCCCGCATCATCCAACAAAGATAAGATTAAGGTAAGACAGAGATGAATAGAGTTATTATGGAATTAAGTAGGCACCCATCGCGAACCATAGACAAGGAAAATCAAATGCAGACTCGGAAACATCACTCAGAATAATAATGTTTTTGTGCGTATTATTTCTTCTTTGACATTTCCATAGGAAAAGAAAAACGAAATGAAATAGGCACCTTCAGCTAGGTAGGTGAGAGATTTCTTACAGAGATGTTGTGATTTAGGTACTTACGTGGTCTTCTCGTTTTATTTTTCAATTTTTATATAAAAATGCTTTTTGGAATTACGACAGAAACGGAAAATGCAAATAAATAATGCTGGACAATTCACACAGCATCATCTAGCCTCATGCTAAGCAGAGCTTGTGTTATGGGTACTAGATGACTGATATACATAATACAACACATTACATAGTAGATAGATATTTTTTTATTATACATAGAAAACGACCAGAACACCCGGAACAAATATCTGCAGATCGTACACACAATTGTTCCGAGGCGGGAATCGAACCCGCAACCACCTCCGTCGCAGGCGGACCTACGCCCACCGCGCCACATCGGTCGTCAAATGAGTACCAACTTAATAAAATTGTTACCTACACAATTACCAGTGATCCACGACTTCATAACATTCACAAGAATTAAATTAGATTTAACATCTATAACTTATAACTGGGAAATAATAGTCTAACAGACAAATGATAGACTAATATAATAATGATGAATAATAATAACATTTTAAAAAAATGAATCATATCATCAGTATAAAAAATAAATAGTTGGCAAGTTATAATGTACATACCAAAATTCAGCCGATGATGCCAACTCGTCAATGCAGGCTGACGTAGGTAGGTACTTATTCGTGAGTGTATCATTCATAATTGATTGTGATAATTCATTATCACTTTATCTTTGGTTCCGTTAGTCTTTATATTTTAGTTAATTCAATTTTTTTTTTCTTGGACTCGGGTTACGGAGTTATTATTTTGATGTTCGCGTTCGAAAATCCGAAATATTTGCGGTCGTGATTGGTTGATTTTGACTGTTCGTTCTTTGATTTCATATAAATTGATGATTGAAGAGTTTTTGACATAAACTGTTTTTTATATAGTAGCATTTTCATTAGCTGGGTGTAAGGTGCTGCAGGAAAAAAGCCTCCCAACCTATTTTTACATTAACTGTGTTTTTTTCTTTCTCTTGTAATTTTTTACTATATTTAGACTAATATATACATTAAATAAATATATCTAATATAACATCAATATTCATGGTAACAGATATATATTTTTACTATACAGAGAAAATACCCGGAACAAAGAGGTACTTCCAGATCGTACAAACATTTGTCCCGCGGCGTGACTCGAACCCGTAACCAGGCGGACCGTCATCCGCTACGCCAGAGAGGTTGTCGAGAATCATAAAGTTAGAGTATATTGGCCTCCACTTCGTGAAACTAACTCTAGGGGCGGCTGAGTGGTTTACGCCCCGATGGTTTACCCTTATACGCCTTCTTGACAGTCGGAGCCTCCTCCATTCTCTCGAAGAATTATTTATTTATATTTATTTATAGTTATCAGAAGAAATTGGGGCTCATTTTGATATATATATGTAGATACATAGAATAGAAAATCCTTTATTCATTAAACTTATATATGAAACAGTTATGTAAAAAAACGTTATACTGCGTAGGTACGAATTGGCGGCCTTATCGCATTTTTTCCAGGCAACCAATGTTTAAGATAAAATAAGAAAATAATATTATTATGAATATGTAAGTACAATTATGATTTTAATCATTGCAAGTTCCTAGCCTTCAGAAATGTATACACTAGCCAAACTCGATGTAGAATGTTTGTAAACAAACCGTATTGATCGATTTTATCGTGGTTTGTTTACAAACATTCTACATCGAGCTTGTCTAGGGTACATATGTACTTTCAGAACCTTTGATCAAGGATTTGGAGCGAACTCGGCACTTTTGATCTAAAAGTTTTTGACAAAGTTTCATGTAGGTAGTCATTGTTCGGATTTCGACCTATTCAAACTTTTTACAGAGAACCTGCTTTTCTAACTTACGTAATAGAGTCTAAACTTATGTATTATGTTGTTAGTATCCAACAGTGATAGGTATCCTCAATAAAGAATTATTCATTATCATTAGCCTATGTTAGTCCACTGCTAGACATAGGTCCAGCAGTGGACGCAACATAGGCTATAGTGGGGCCTATGCTTCCCCAAACGAGTGCCATACCTCTGTCTTCAGCTTGCCGCATCCAGCATCTTCCTGCAGTTTTTCGCAGGTCGTTATCCCACCTGGCCGGAGGGCGTCCTACACTACATTTACCGAGTCGTCTCCGCTCAAGAACACTTTTACCCCAGCGGTTGTCGGTTCTTCACGAGATATATACCTACCAAGAATTATTAATATTGTATTAAGTAGATAAACCAGTTCTACCAACTAAGTCAAATTCTACCAATAAACATCCTAAAAACAATAAAAAATCGGTGGTCTTATACCTTGCTTGCTTGTTTGGCTAGTGTATAGTTGGTTGGGCTAGGGCAATGTTCATCATAAGCCTATGTTAGTCTACTGGACAGTGGACACAGACCTCCCATAATGAGCGCTATAGCGCCCTGTCTCCATCTTGCCGCAACCAGCATCTGCCTGCAGTCTTTCGCAGGGCAATTAGTAAGTGTTTGGATTCAGAAAGTAGTAAATATATATAAGCCCGGAGGCATCTAAAATCGCCTCCCGAAATGCACCCTTTGAAAAGGCCACGTTTAGCAACTTCTAAAATATTCAACGGTCTATTCTAGGACGGTTGCTCTAGTTTAGAAGACTTTGCTTGACGATCGCGGTGGGCGAAGGTCCGCCTGCGACGCAGGAGGTTGCGGTTTCGATTCCCGCCTCGGAACAAATGTGTGTACGATCTGCAGATATTTGTTTCGGGTGTTCTGGTCATTTTCTGTATAATAAAAAATATCTACTTATCTATGTAATGTATTATTATGTATATCAGTTATCTAGTACCCATAACACAAGCTCTGCTTACCATGGGGTTAGATAATGCTGTGTGAATTGTCCAGCACATTTTTTTTTTTTTGTTTTGCGTTACTCTATGGTTTTCATACGACCTATGTGCGCGGTTGGTACCTCCTGCGACGCAGAGATGCAGGTTTTGCGTTCTATTCCCGCCTCGGGAAAAATGTTTGTACGATCTGCAGATTTGTTCCGGGTGTTGTGGTCGTTTATCTATGTATAATAAAAAATATTTACCTATATTGTATTATGAATATCAGTCATCTAGTACCCATAACACAAGCTCGCCCTAGCTTGGGGCTGGATGATGCTGTGTGGATTGACCAGCCTTATATATAATAATAATTAAATTCATTTATTCAGATAATAATAATCCATGGTGTTAAATATCTTGTTATATATCTTGCATATTATTTTAAGCAAAGAGCTTATAAAAGCTATTATAAAATGATAGCTGTAAGTTTTCTTAAAATTCGTTAAATAAAATAAAATACAAACCTCGCTCTTTTTCGAAGTTGGTTCAAATGAATAGGATAATATTCCCTAAATGTATTAAGTCCCTGCTCACTCCACCTCTTTCTATGACAAATCATTCACTGTACAAGCTACCCGTCTATGGAATGCTCTCCCTCTGGACATCAGACGTGCAAAATCACTCCCTATCTTCAAAAAACTGCTGCATCAATATTATCTATCCATATGAAATATTGATAGCCTTATCTTATGTCTATGTAAGTTTATTATAATGTTTGTAATGTAGGTATTTAGTGTATTTGTTACCAATTATTTATTAAAGTGCCACCGTCTATATTGTTCGTTCATGTCCAGTCCATCCCAAGGTTGCATGGAAGAGATCGCTCTCAGCGATAAGGCCGCCCTTTATGCCTTTATTCTAAGTTTTTATCTCTGTATTATTTTCTGTTTTGTGTGGTGTAATAAAGTGTTATCTATCTATATATCAATTTTATATTTATTGGCCCTTTGAAAAAGCATTCCTACTTAGCCTATAGCTATGCAATTAGTTAATTAACCCAAAACTTCATTCATTAATATGCAACGAGCCCAATAAATATGGCGTTTGGCGCCAAGGTGCTCTCCTCTGATTGGCTGAAGTTTCCAACTACGATAAAACTGGCCAATTAGTATTCAGGATAATTGACGTAGGTACGTAATTAGCATCGACTATTGGCACAGAGAGGGCACGGAAGTTTTTAAGTTTCAAAGCCTTTCTCCACTTTTAACTCGCTTAAAACCTTGTACTGACTTA
Organism: Eupithecia dodoneata; assembly: GCA_947044415.1. NCBI lineage: Eukaryota > Metazoa > Arthropoda > Insecta > Lepidoptera > Geometridae > Eupithecia > Eupithecia dodoneata. The sequence goes on from OX345678.1 coordinate 5,774,762, forward strand.
GAATTTTAACCGTTTAGGTTTATGTGGTGCTTTAGCTTCATCATCATCATCAGCCTATATAAGTCCACTGCTGGACATAGGCCTCTCCCAGTGAGCGCCGTAGCGCCCTGTCTTCGGCTTGACGCATCCAGCATCTACCTGCAGTCTTTCGCAGGTCGTCATCCCACCTGGTCGGAGGGCGTCCTACACTACGTTTACCAAGTTTTGGTCTCCACTCAAGAACACGTTTGCCCCAGAGGTCTTCGGTTCTTCGCGAGATATGGCCGGCCCACTGCCACTTCAGCTTGCTAATTCTCAGAGCTATGTCAATAACTTTGGTTCTCTGTCGTTCAGAGAAACTCCTTAGGAGTTTTAGCTTAGGAGTAGAGTTAAGAAGTGAAGAGAAAATAAAAACACCATTAATTTGATAATAATTTATAATACATTTGACTTGTCTAAGAGTTTATTTTGTAAGCCTAAATAAACAAAGTTATTTATAGGCCGTAACTCTTCACACAAGAAAGTTGAGAGATAACGAGTTTGAACTCTCACCATAAATGAACTGAAGATAACATTATGGAGAGAGTTCAGCTTCTCGAAGCGCAGGGAGAGCCCAGTCTTCATCTTTGACGACCGATATGGCACGGCGGGTGAAGGTCAGCCTGCGATGGAGGAGGTTGCGGGTTCGAGTCCCGCTTTGAGAAAATGTTTGTACGATCTGCAAATATTTTTTCCGGGTACTTTCTGTGTTTAATAAATAATATATAATGGAAATTTACAATTCAAATACGCTTAATTGCACATCAAGACAGAAAAAAAACAGTATAGAACAAACAAACAAAGATACAGATGCACGGCGGCCTTATCGCTAAGAGCGATTTCTTCTAGGCAAACTTTGGATGGACACGTAGCCAATGTATAGTTATAGACGGTGGCGTATTATAGACTAATGGATTATGTATATCAGTCATCTAGTACCCATAACACAAGATCTACTTAGCTTGGACCTAGATGATGCTTGCGAGAGATGACCAGCTGCGTAATAGATTCCTGCTCTGAAGTGAATGCTGTGATAGTGTTTTGTCAACTTATCTTTTGTATGTAGACACCCTTATAAGACACGAAACATCTCGTATCAGTGTTGGCTGGTACATTTCAGGTTACTCATATCATTTAATGTGATTTCATGCATACAGGTAGTTTCTTATGTGAAGACTTAGTGGGTAGGTACACAATGCTTATAAACCCTGTCAGGGCACAACAGTTTTTGGGTTGTTAGATTATATCCTAAAATTCTAAACAATCATATAATTTATAAAATTAGTTAATATAGGAATGAACTGAAAATCATGTTACAATTGATGATGTTTCTTTGTTAATTGCAATTTTGTCTGGTTGGACACTTGAGTTCTCAAATTATGAAGATGGTTTGATATTTTCACCAGAGTTCGTTATGTAGCAGGGTGTACCATGTGCAGGTTAAGTTGGCTTGGGAGACGAGATGGTGGAGTCCCCCTTACACCCCCAGGCTACCATTAACAAAATCACAAGAAAGTCAAGTAAAAACAAAAACCAACGGCCTACTCACCTGCTCTGCCATTAATACACAAAACAAACAAGTCAGTAAATCGTGTGCGGATTCCTACGCGCCGGGTCTCTTGCTTGGTCTCCTTAACCTTGTATATTTAGTTTTAGCCAAGTTGAATCAATCAGTTGAATGGAAGATTTTCGATTAAAAAAATCCAAAAACAACATTTACCTTAATTTACATTTTTATTTTACGAAATATTTGTTTTCAACTTTCTATTTAGATTGCATTTCAAAGTCTTGCCTACAACAAAAAAATGGAATTCAATGCCGTGGTACTGTTTTTGCAGCCGACGTCAAAAAAGTAGGAGGTTCTCAATTCGACTGCATTTTTTTTGTTTGTTAGCTTAGAACTTTCGGTCTTGACTGATTTTTTTATCGTTAAAACCTTCGTTTGACCACAATGTCAAGTGATGGAAAGTGTAGATGTGGCCGATGATATATCACGAGGTCTAGAATATACCTGCCGATTCACTCTTATCTTGAAGATATCCAAGTCGTGATTCACCGGAAAAACCGCAGCAGGGAGCGTGTTCCACACCCCAGTGACAAAAATGTGACATTGTTTTGAACACCATGTGTTTTTTTACAATTCTCCTCTCCTTTGCCATCGCTGGTTGCTGCATCAGCAGCACTGCGTAAAACATTTAACAGTAAAGCAGTTGATAATTCAACACGTAGGTACCATTTAATCAGTAATCTGGATACAGATGATTGTAATAATGTTTTTCGATTGAATACAAATTAAACTAATGCGCAAATAAGTTTTTAGATAGTAATAACTGTCTGATTGACCCCTGTGAACTAATATCTACCTATACAATTTCGGCATTACAAACCAAGATAACTAGAAATTCTACGAAATTGGACTAAGGTTAGGTAATCTGTGAAAATACTAAGGAAAGCTAGCAGGAAACCTAACAAACGATGTTTTCAAACCACAGACATTTAGAGCCCACTTAGAACAGTATACCTAAATGGTTCACCTGGCACTTAACCGTTACTAGTTACAAAGCATGGACATTAAACATAGTGTTAATCTTAAGAACATGCTCTACGATGCACTGTTTCTTTAGCCACAAAAACGTGAATTGATAGAAATAGAAATAGAAAAATCTTTATTTGTAGCAAGCAACTATTTGTAGTTAAAAAATTTACTAAACTAATTCCTTAACTACCCAACACCATAAAGACTACATAACTACTAACTAATTAAATATAAAAATAAATTAAATAAAATGTGTACCTACTATCTAAAGCTGTGTTTTTTGAGTAGCCTCGGAATCGGTGTGGATTTTTTTTATTTATCTGAGGTCTTTATCGTGTGAATGATACATCGCCCTTTGGAAACCGGAAAAAAATAACTACACAAGCAAATTAAAACAAAATCAAACGTATTACACTAAAGGTGCAATTCAAAGATGGACCGCAGGCCTATGAAATTATAATTTAAATATTAAAATATGCATCTGTACGAAATTGATTCCAAGCGCGGCAACACTTAAAAAAAAACAAATTGGGTTTATTTTTAAATTTATTGGTTATCAACTGATCAGTAAATAAACGGTTTTGTTCCATGATTTTTTGTTAGTCTTCAATGCCGCGCTGCGGGCCAAAGGATTGTTTTGATAATAATTACTATGTTAAAATATTTTATTAGGAGACTCTTCCTACTTACGTTGGCACCCTCTCATTTTTCTCAAAGGAACTTTCCCCGTCCCTCTTACTGTCGCAAAATATATATAAAGATTTAGTAAATAAGTCTGTCGGATACTGGCACGCTTATCTAGGGTTCCATAGTTTTATTTAATAATAATCCATCCATGTCCATAGCCTGGTTTTTTTATTTCTTTAATTTTCCTTTGCAATAGTCTCTACACCTGGTGGAAATCATCTGCGGGTGATTTGTGCACCCGATAATGATACCCGCTATGTGTAGCCCTCGCCTTTAGATTAACTCTCTTAAAGGTCCTCTGTGCTGTTGTCTAGACGACCCCACCAAAGGACCGGTCACTTTATGGCCCGAGATCATGAAAATGAGAAACACATAATAATAAATTTTGAACTATCCACACAGAATCATGTAGCCCCAAGGCAGAGCTCGGGTACTAGATGACTGATATACATAATACAATAGATTACATAGATAGATATTTTTATTATACATAGATAATGACCAGAACACCCGGAGGAAATATTTGCAGCTCGTATACACAATAGTCTCGAGGCGGAAATCGAACCCGCAACCTCCTGCGTCGCAGGCGGACCCTCGCCCACCGCGCCACAGAGGTCGTCAAATTTATTGTATATTTAAATTTGGTAGTATATTTCTTTCTACGTTTCAACGTTTCCATGTAACTCTTAGCAAATATTTTTAGATTCTATATTAAAGTAACATTAAAGTCCAAAAACAAAAGTGTAGGACGCCCTCCGACCAGCTGGGATGACGACTTGCGAAAGACTGCAGGTAGATGCTGGATGCGGCAAGCTGAAGACAGGGCGCTATGGCGCTCATTGCATTCCTATAGCAGTCCACTGCTGGACATAGGCCTCCCGCCTATGTCCAGCAGTGGACTGCTATAGGCTGATGATGATGAAAGTCCAAAATGGCTCTCTGCAGTCAACTTAAACTTTAAAATGAACACAGTCTTGCCTGTGGCATTACAACCCGCACAAAACTTCCTCAACTAACATTGCTCTATACAGAACTTCCCAATTAACTTACTATACTTTTATTATGTTAGAAGTCTAGTTTCTGTTGGTATTCTAAGTTCTATAAGGCGAAGAATATAGTATATATTATAAACACTCGGTTATCTAAGCGTAAAAATAGTAGGACATAGATAGAAGATAGACAATTCTTTATTGCACTTTAACTATATTTATGTACAGTAAAAACTTAAAAATTAAGTACAATTGGCGGTCTTATCGCTCAATGCATAATGCTAATGCTCAATGCATAGGTGCCCAAAAAATGGGTGCTCAAACGGGAATACTTCATAAATTGGCATCAGAGGTAAAATTCTAAATTCATTAACAATGACTTGATTTGATGATGTAAAGATCAAAACTCAAATCATGGTAAGTATACCATGATCTGAGTGACTAGATTGATAACCATAATAGTTTTAAGAAAAATCTACTGCATTTGACTGGAAGAGATCGCGTTGTTTCGCTATAACGCCGCCAATTGTGCCACACTGGATTTAATTAGTAGTCACTGTTTATTACCTTATTTTATAACGTGCAATAAAGCTATTACATTAGTTATTACATATTATGTATATACATTATATCGGTCAAAAAGGTTTTCTCAACTTCCTGTGGTACTCTAACGTATATCGAAGACACCGGACAATTTATCTGGACCAGAAATGATTCGATTAATCTTCTATATTGGTTTTGTCTATTGATAAATATCTCGGACACCCTTCTGATGAAAAATCGACGCCATTTTTTCCCTGTAAGTAATGATTTTCGGATCTGAAATCAGATATTGACCCTACGTCTGGACCTAAAAAGTCTAGCTTTTATTTTATTTGAACCAACATTTATTTTATATATGACTTTAATTTTTTTTCCGACTTCTGAATGTTAAATAATTTGATTTTGTACAAAAACTAATAAAACTAAACAGAATTTAAAAAAAGCATTCAGTTATTCCTTGACCATGGAGCATTAAACCAGGGACTAGTTATATAGTGCGCCATCTGGGAGTAGCCGTAAAATTTGAGCTTTTTCTGAGTCACGATTTCGTGTGCGGGACTGGGAGTCTTTTTATATAACTAGTCCCTGATTAAACTTAGCCGAAATATTGGAAAACTCGAAAATATATCATGGTAAACATCGTGTTATATTACCTATACATGATATACTTATTTGTACTAAAAATCGACTTCAAACTCCGTGGTTTATAAGAACATGGTTTTATATAAATATAAAAAAAATATACTTACATGATCATCACAGTCCACAGCTGGACATAGGCCTCCCCAATGAGCGCCATAGCGCCCTGTCTTCAGCTTGCTGCATCCATCATCTACCTGCAGTCTTTCGCAGGTCGTCATCCCACCTGGTCGGAGGGCGTCCTACACTACGTTTACCGAGTCGTGGTCTCCACTCAAGAACACGTTTGCCCCAGCGGCCGTCGGTTCTTCGCTAGATATGGCCGACCCACTGCCACACTTACACACAGCCAAACAAAGGTCCTTTTAAATACTATAGATCAAAACTTAAATAATTGAACACTTGCCCTGAGATAACTTTGTAATTATTTATTGACTGATTTAATCGATATTTATTTAGATTGGTAAATTGTTTTCTCAAATTGTTTGTTTTGTTGTTGACTGTGTCTGCTTCTCTGGAACTAACTTGGGTAGATCCCTACTTAATTATTTAAATCAATTTATGGGGGAAAAAACGTGTTCTTGAGTGGAGACGACGATCGGTAAACGTAGTGAAGGACGCCCTCCTAAGAGATGGGATGACGACCTGCGAAAGACTGCAGGTAGGTGCTGGATGCGTCAAGCTGAAGGCAGGGCGCTATGGCGCTCATTAGGGAGGCCTATGTCCAGCAGTGGACTATTATAGGCTGATGATGATAGTGATAGGAAAATATAAGCTTATAACCACAGACTAAACCACTAATTTATAAATGCCAGGAAACTTATCAGAGGTTTCATTTATTTGTTCTCACACAGAGACGGAGAAGAAAGATTCCGTTCGTTCCGAAGGGCCCGTCTTTTTATTCAGAATCAGAACCGAGATTTGAATACGTGGACATAAAATCTTTGTGGTCAATTTTTATTTGATTGCATTAAAGGCAAAGTTGTTTTTACTTTACTCGATTCTTAAATGGTTTGTGATTAGTTAAGCACTGTGTAAATAATAACAAAATAGGTGTTCTAAATGTTTATTTAAGAACTATTAGCGCCATCTGTTGTCATTGAAATTTTTTCTGAATGTGACATATTTTTGCTCTCTAAGAATAACTTTAAAAAACAAGTTTCTCTCTTAGGTTACTTTGCTTATATAATATGTATATATTTTTATAATTCATGCATGATTTGTCTATTTTGATTTGTTGTTTTATTAGTTTTCCAAATTAGCGTCTGTAACGTTGTTGTGTTTTTTTAATATAATGTTTCTGTTAGTGGCATCTTGATTGGTTTATACAAAACTATATTACTGTTAATTTTAAGAATATTGTAAACTGTTTGTGCCTTAATAAACGAAAAATAAAATAAAATAAATAATTAATATAAATATTTTATTTATTTATGTATTTAAGTAGTGTATTTATAGTATTTATTTTGGAATTTGTAATATTTATTATTTGTTTTTTAGTATTCTTATTTAGATAACCTGTGGTACACCCCCTGCCTTTTCTTAAATTCATATAATTCTTTCTATCCAAAGGTTGCCTGGAAGAGAACGCTTCTAAGCGATAAGGCCGCCCATTGTACCTGTCGCATTTAATGTATTTTTGTAATGATTAATTTGATTATGGTGTACAATAAAGAATTTTTGTATTAAATATTGTAAGATGTAGTTATAGGTTCGTTTACTAAAACGTTTTTTAGTCTGTTGAAAACCATATCTGTGTTTTATTACAAGTAAGTACTAACAAGACGCATCAAGATAGCCCCGTCAGCGCTATCTTAAAGTTTTGATACTTTCCAATAATAAAACCTAATTTGCAAAGAAATAACACAATTTTACTGCGACGCACCCGAAATAAGATAATTAGGTACCTTGTTACGCTAGAACGCGCAAAACACAAGATTCAATTAAGATCCCCATTTTGTATTTCCCAAAGTGTATTTTCTTCTGACTGATTTATTTAGACTTCTTCTGATAACGTCAAGGAGTTTTACTGGAGAGTCGCGGCATGGATGTTGTTATTTGACATTGTGCAAATGAATTGAAGCCTTTACTCTGTAGATAGTAGTATTGAATTCTGTTAGTATGGAGGCGCGCGAGGAAAAAATCTAGAAGCCTCTTCACACACAAGCGTTAATCACGGCGTAAAATCGCGGAGTGAATTGCGGTATGAAACAGCCAAGGCTTATACACACTCGCGCGCGAATCCTTTGTCGTAGGTCAAAACGACACCCTCTGTGGCGCGGTAGGCGCAGGTCCGCTTCGGTAAAATTGTGTGTACGATCTGCAAATATTTGTTTCAGCTGATCTGGTCAATAAAAATATAATATATCTATCTGTAATGTATTAAGTAAATCAGTCATCTAGTACACATAACACGAGCTCTGCTTAGCTTGAGGCTAGATGATTATGCAAATCGGATGGTTCTATAGTTCGCGGGTGGTTCGCGGCTTCGCGCGTGATCCGCATATCAAAACTGTTTAGTTTTAAACAGTTTTGATATGTATTTATGTTTTATCATCCTAACCTATACGTCACAATAATTAATTAAACAACACAACAACGGCGACACTCGATTATTCAATTAAATTTTGACTCCAAATGAAAAGGTTTATAGAATTGTGGTGAGGTCACTGAATTGAAAATAAATTATTCTGTATTTGGCAGCAATGAATAAAAGACAATAACATCGTATCGGTAAAGCTTTTGTTATCGTTATGAATCAACACCGTTATCTTACCGTAAAATCTGTTTGTTCCTCAAGGAGCTGCCAAGCCTTCTTTGAGCTTAAATATGAGCCCTTCAAATCACGGCGCCAAAGCTTTATAAAACCAAGGTGTCGACGCGAAAGCCTTATCAAGGGTCCACGGCAGCATTTACACAGAAAACGGGTTTCTTTGTTTATATAACGTTTTATAAATAAATAATAAATAATGCTGGACAATCCACACAGCATTATCTAGCCCCATCCCCATGGTAAGCAAAGCTTGTGTTGTGTTGCCCACAACACAAGCTTTGCTTCAGTCATCTAGTACCCATACTAGATGACTGATATACTTAATACAATAGACTTACTTTACTTATTTTATTTTATTTATTTTATTTTAAGCCATTATTGTCCCACTGCTGGGCAAAGGCCTCCCTTTTCTCCTTCCACTCCTCGCGATCCAACGCTGCAACAGGCCACTTTACTTTACTTATACTTATATAATAATATAACGACCAGAACACCCGGAACAAATATCTGCAGATCGTACATACAATTGTTCCGGGGCGGGAATCGAACCCGCAACCTCTCGCTTCGCAGGTGGACCTTCGCCCACCGCGCCACAAAGGTCGTCACGGAGTCGTTATATGACGTTTATTATTCCGAAAAGTTATACGGAAATGTGTCTTTAATGTTTTATCATCGTTATCAGCTCCAGTCTACCCATTCCTGGGGGTTAGCTTCCTCCGATACGGGCCACTCATAGGTCTTTAAGACCACTGTTCATTAATGAGTCAAATAAGGCTCTTCGTTCTTTCGTGTCCTTTTAAAATCAAATCACTTGTGTCATTGTATATCCCGTTTCCCAATTATTTTGAATGAATTCAACAATTCTTGTATTGAGACTTCTGTGGATAATTGGCAGAGTAGGCTGTGGTTAGATTCCCGGAAGACAAAACAAGAGGACTTGATTCCTAGGTTAAATAAGTATGTAATAAAAAAACACAAAATGTCATTCCCGCTTTCTATGTGACTGCGCCTAAGGTAATTCAACAAAGCCTTATCTGAAGGCAAATTTATAATTCACAAGTAATAAACGGGCGGGGGCACCGTGAAGACCCACTTAATTCCACCTTTTTAAAGATTTTCATTCATTTTTAGGTTCACTTGTTTGTCGACATAATTCCGGGGAATCTTGGAAAATAATGAGTTATTCCGTATTCGTCCCACCGTTTGAGTAAGAGAGATGAGAGCTCATTAAAGTAGAATGTATATACAGTACCTTAAAAAAAATATAAATTAAAATCAAGGTAAAATGTCTGTGTGTGCTGCAGTACTATGTACGTACAGTATGTATGTATTTTAACTAATATACTTAATAATAGGTAAGTTACATTACATTACAAACTTAGATAGATAATATATTATTATACATACAAAGAAAACACCCAGAACATCCGAAACAAACGTTATCACGCTCAGTCGATGTTTTTAGTGATCACAGTTTACTGTAGATATTGTTAAGAATACACAGAATCTCGACTCTTACGAAATCGTCGGGTTGAGTTGCTGGGGTGTATTCTTACGCTGCGACTGCCACAGAAATGCGAAACATTGTCTGTGAATAATTGGACTCGCTAGAGTTAGAGGCATGTGACGGATAGACAGACGGACAGCGGAGTTGGTCTCGGTAGCACCCATTGGGCAGAATTTACCTAACCCTAAAATGTTTTTTAAATAAAATGTGGCTGCAAAAATTCTAGAAAAAGGTACCGTTGCAGTGTGTTTAAAATGGGTACACGACACAACGGCCTAATGATTATTCCTACAAAAGAGACAAAACGTTTTTACGACAATATATTCCTTCCGGGAGGAAGGAAGCCGCGGGCGAGGTCGGCCAAGAAAGCGCTGGCGAGACGACCTTAACGCCTTCCTCGGAGATTGGTGGGAGATAGCACGTGACCGCACTGAGTGGAAAGATTTGGGGAGGCCTTTGCCCAGCAGTGGGACGAAACAGGCTAAATAAAAAATAAAAAAATATATTAGCATTCCGTATAAAAGACTTAGTATGCGTGTGCATGCATCTTGGTTTTATTATGTTAGCATTTGCTCGCGGTTTTACCCGCACTATCTATCTCAGAATTTCGGAGTCTTTTTAATTTGTTAAATTAGCCCGTTCTCTGTATAATTTGCAAAGAGATTTTACATATAGAGACGTCATACTCATTGTAAAGAAATAAAAACTGATATTTTACTATAGCTACATACCTAGCGTCGACGTTCGAACATACAACGCCGCATGGCATTATCTCTGTCACTCATAAACTTAACGCATTGCTTGTTTCGTTCGTGTTGGTGGCAAAGCGGCAACGCCGCGCGGCAATGATTGTTGAGTAAAATAAAATTTACCATTTTACATTTTAACATATTAAACAGTACTTACGTATGAAAAGATACACCCTTTCTGGTTTTTATAGTCCTTGTGTAGTTATTGCACTTTCGGAACACACAACTTGGCATTTTCGAGGTTTATTTAAGTATATTCCGTAAGTAACCTCGTGTTCAACGAACGTGCGCGTCGCGGCCAGGAGCAGGACGGACTGAGTTCAATTAGGATACGTACCTGATTATCGTTTTGTAAGGCAGACCTCGATACAACCGTATCTAAGTATATATAACATCATTGATAATTTGTAAGTGAACTTGATCCTTCTGTGTGTGACGCAACAACCACGCATAATTTGTCATTTGAAAGCTTTCACGTGTCCTATCTACGAGTATTATCTACAATTGCAAATGACAAAAGCCATGAAATGGCTTTCAAATGTGAATGATAAAATTGGTAGTTTATACTTAATTGCAATTTATGGTTATCGCACAGATGCTGCAGAATTATTAGTAGCAGCCCTTGCTGTATAATAAAAAATTTTATTTTATTATATAAACAACTAGCGGCCCGTCCCGGTTTCGCCCGGGTGTTTTATATTTGTTTCAGATTATTTTTATCTTTTTTCTCTCCGTAAGAACCATACTCGTACTTCAAGGCATATTCTTAAAAAAAGAATTAGCGAAATCGGTTTAGCTGCTCTCGAGATTTGCGCTTATCAACACATTCAGCGATTCATTTTTATATTATAGAAATGTCAGTTTCTCCACCAAGGGTTGCATTGCTCTAGCTAGATTAACGCTACCCTAAGCTTTCAGCCAATAATATCGCACTACCCACCCATTTCTGACGAATTCACTACTATTAATTGTCTACTTTGGCCTTTTCCCAACTGTGGGACGAATCAAGGTCATATTAATTTAAGTTATATATTTAAGTTTTTAGTAGGTATAAGTAGTTATAACATCGCCTTAGGGCTTAATAAAAAAACCTGTTATGATGTTATTATCTCAATAATTAAATAAATAAATAAATAAAGTTTGTAGTTTAGTATTTAAAGTTGCTCGTATACAACTAGGCTCAACATGTCCCAACTGACTATTCATCACGGTGGTTAACGAACAGCAATGCAAGCGGTTACCCGACGTGGCCCACGTTGCAGATAAATTGCATAATTACTGGGACAGAGGCCAGATCCTGCAAGTTATAGCCTTTTTTATCGCAGAATGTTTTACTGTACTTTACTTACGATCGTAAATATAAGGTAGGTGCAAGTAGGGAAAGTTATACTTAGGTAGATAGATATTCATTATATAGCAGATAGATACCTAGATGAATGAATGAATGAATGAACACTTTATTGTACCCAAAATAACACCTTATATCTAAATCTTACATAATAACATTACAATAGGCGGCCTTATCGCTTAAAGCGATTTCTTCCAGGCAAGGAGTTAATGGATAGATAATATTATTTATATCGCATTGTCAACCCTATTTGGTTTTGAAAGCTATGAACTTATAAAAAAAAAATATTATGCTTTTTCTATGGAAAAAACACAGAAAAGTCTATGTAGCTGAAACCTTACATAGGTTATTAGAAAAAAAAATGTGCTATAGTTTATCTATATGTTCGGCGAGACATCGTGAGGCGAATCACAACAGCCAAAAACTCGACGAACGTAACCAACAAAAACTCATTTATTCACTTCGGGAAAAACCAAAAACATTTTCTGTTAGTCCAATTCCGATACTGAGTTATCAGAGCAGCGATATCGCGAAATCAAACGTCTGCGGACCAATCTGTCGAATGACTCCCAAGTGTCATATTTAACTGCCTTCGAATTGGTCAAAATAGAAAAATATTCGTCGAAGAAAATATTATTATGTACTCAGTTCTAGATCAATATACAGGTTTGGTCCACTGCTGGACGCAGGCCACCTCCTTTTGTGTCAATGGCAGCCAGGGTGGGGATCGTAGTTCGGTGGTCAATTATGTAGAAAGCGGTGCTGCCCTTTCATGGTATGAAGATGCAATGTCATTATTGTCGTCTATCCTAGGCATAAGAATAGACAGTACGTAGGTACGTACTGTCTATTCTTACATAAGAATAGACAATAACATAGGTTGGTACCTATGTTATTGTCTATTCTTATGCCCTAGGCAACAACTCCCGCGCGGCCATAGAAGCAGGAAGAACCTATGTGTAATCCCTACTTCCTGCTTCTATGGCCAAACGAGGGTCAAACTTGTGGAATAATAATTAATAACATATAGCTAATTTTGTCATAATAACCTAAAAACTCCTCTCCTTTAGTGAGTGAGCGAAGAGGACAATTTGTAAGACAAATAGGTCCCACAGACGGTATAATTTGAAATTAGCATTCGTTCATTAACATTTGTGTGGCTCTTGGTTTTTATTAAGCTATTTTACATGGGCTATTGTTTTGAATGCCAGCCCTTTTTGGTTTACCAGACCATGTTAATTATGTAAAAACTGTGTGTTACGGACAAGCTAAGTATCCAAGTTAAAATTAAATTGGAAAAATGGATCGTTACGAAGGCTACTTTAATCTATATATCTGTTCAAAAAATTGATATTCAACAAAATAAAGACAAAATCAGCACGCTCTGTAAGAAATCCTATTAAATCTTGCTTTGAAAATAACACAAATATCCTATCCGTGTAATAATGTTTCCGTCTAAACTTTAAAACGAACAAAGTTTCACACTGAAATATTCCGTCAAACTTTGTAGCTGTAACTCACGAACGAACAAGTGAACGAATGAATGAACGATGGCTGAATTCCAACAGCTCAATTCGAGTGGCCGATTCCATTTTTAAATCCTATTTTCTAGACCTAATAAAACTTCCATACCTGATTGGGAGGTAAAGTCGGCTTAGTGCAGAGGTAGGTGTTGCCAGAAGGCTTGAATGGGTTTTGATATTGAAATTTTACTTACTATGAATTTCGACACCTTACTAATCATAAAAAATCAACACAATTTGATTTTTACGGATTACTTAGAAAGGCATGCGAAGCCGTTGGTAGAAGCTAGTGAAACAATAATAAGGTAAAAAAGAAGCCGATTTTAGGTTCTTGCCGTTATGGTTGGCTAGCTATTAAAATACTTTTGCGGCCGACTGTACACCAACCGGGCCAATTACCTGGCGTTCGTAAAACGAAGAAAAATTTAAACCGTTCATTTATATATCCGGGATATTCCGGATATTCGAAGCTCCGTATTTACCTCTTTCGATATTTCTTTGTGAGCACTTTTTGATCATTAGTAAAACCTGCTTTCAATATTCGATAATATTTTGCTACAGTATTTCTTTAAATCCTTTTTGTTCATGAAAGGCGACGCGGTAATAAAACACTGGGTATTTTGATTTTACTTCTTACAGAAGAAGGTATGTAAATACCGTTGCATCTACATACATATGTTTTATTATAATTATTATTGTTTGTAATCTCTAAAAATTTCATATACTGTGTTTTTACTACATAAAAACTATTATTCTTATTTTTACATTCATACACGACTACATTTCTAATTAATTCTCAGCCTACACGTTTTCCGTTTGTGCTCGTTCTGCTCGCTCTCAGGTTTTGGCTGAAAATCAGTGTTTTTGCTTTTAGCAAAAAATATCGCTGAGCCATGGCCTATTTGTTGTACTGCGGCACACACATGTTTACCTACAGTAAGTAATTTAGTAGCCATTTTAATTGCTCGTTTTATTTATTGTTTTATGGCAATTTAGTTTAATATTGTATCTTTTTCTATGTTAATTGTATGTGTGTGTTATTAGTACCAAATAAACGTTTTATCTATCTATCTATCTACATATAAGAGACATACCTACGTATGTATTGGATATACCTACATTACCTACATTATGTAAGTAGGTACTTATACCGAAGCAAAAAATTTTTTTTAAGTATCTTATTATTTAAATAAGTAAACTCCACCGCACTTATTTTCGATGCTAGCATTAATTTTACTATAGTATTGTTAAGAGAACCCTAGTTTCTAGCTAGATAAACCTATGTTAGGCTTTAAGACTTTGTTTTATTACTCATTTTTTCTTTTTCTTTAGTAGATTCCAATTATGTAGTTCATAGTTAGTTCATAGCTCATTTATTGTTTACTTTTGGTTACAGGTCACATGTATGGCCATTGGCACTTGCTTTAATTGTTTTATTTAGCTTTAGTTTTATTCTATTGTTACTAAAGTTTTTGTTAGTGCACTTCCTTACCTTACCAGCAAACAGAAAATGTATTGATACCCCGCGAAACTGGCCTAGCCTAGTGCGGGGGTCACTGTTAACTGCAACACCTCATCCAATCAACTCTAAAATGTAAGAATATATACATAAATTAAGTTAAAGTGTTATTATTTGTAAACTTTTGGTAAATAAACTTTTTGTATTTGTATTTGTAAGACGCTGCTGTCAACAGTAAACTGTAACAAATTTGTAACAATAAATAAATAGATATAGAAAACACTTTATTATAAAAAAAAGGAAAACCGGTTTATTCTACTTTCAGCTGAAAAATGCAGTGAAAACCGAGTGGAGTCTATTAGTTTAATTAGAAAGAGTGGATAGGTGCTCTCTTGGGAACATATTTCAGCAGCAAAAAGTATTTCAAAGCTTGTTGAGTTAGTAGTAACGAAGTATAGCTCGTACAAAAAGCTCAAGGACGAAACCAGAAACCGGCTTTTGCAATTTTAGTTTTTAAGAGGCGTCGTTGTGCTTTATTATTATTCGTTTATTTCAGATTATCATAAAATCCATATAAAATTAAAACACACACAACTTAAAAAATAAACAAAAAATTAAACATTCATAGATTACAAGTTACACAATAATCTATATCTATCTATATAAATAAAAATGAATTGTTGTTCGTTAGTCTGATTAAAACTCGAGAACGGCTGGGCCGATTGAGCTGATTTTGGTTTTAAAATGTTTGTCGTAGTCCAGGGTAGGTCTAAACGGTGAGAAAACATGGTACAATTGCGCAGAAATTTCCACGCGGGCGAAGCCGCGGGGCGCAGCTAGTACATCATAAAAGGAATTAAACAAAATGTCATATTAAATTTAAAATTGAACCAGAATTATACAATAAAGTGATGCTTTATGGACCTACAGTTACTGGTTAAACAATTTGCAGTCTTTAAGTCAAATAAATATTTTAATTAATTGCAAATAATATCTAATTAATATCTAATTAAAAAATAAATTATACAAAAATAACAATAACAATTTGATATGTGTTTCCTATTTTTTTTTTTATAATTTGTTACTCCACTTTCGCGATTTTTATTATTTAAGTACAGCCGTGTAGTGCCGACTTATTGCACCGAACTGCTATCCCCGACCCAATTTCCCAGCTAGGGGATTATGGGCATTACCCACGCATGAAGTGGCAGTGGGCCGACCATATCTCGCAATGAACCGACAACCACTGGGGTAAACGTGTTCTTGAGTGAAGACACGACTCGGTAAACGTAGTGTAGGACGCCCTCCGAACAGATGGGACGATGACCTGCGAAAGATTACAGAGATATGCTGGATGCGTCAAGCTGAAGACAGGGCGCTATGGCGCTTCTTAGCTGGCCTATGTCCAGCTGTGATGTGAACTAACATAGGCTGAGGTTGTATTTCAGCTGAATGAATACTTACCTACCTAGCTACATAATCTACCTTCTTAATTAACTGAACATGTAAACGCTACCTTTATTAAATAATCAACCCCTTTTATGGGTATAATATTAACAGAATATCACCCAAGAGGACGAACTATGTATTTCTTTATGCATAAACATTAGCAGTTACGGGCGAAAGTTTTGATTATACAGCTAAACTTGACGGGGAATTCTAATGGCATGAACATTTTAGGGACGTGGTTGGACATTAATGGCTATAGTTAATAAATTATGCTGGCCAATCTACACTGCATCAAATAGCCTCAAGCTAAGCAGAGCTTGTGTTGTGTTATGGTTACTAGGTGACTGATTTACTTAATGAAAATATATCTATTTATCGACCATTCGATAGATATATAGATATTATCATTAATATAGATATTAATCTATCTATGTAATGTACAATACAACATATAGATAGTTTTTTTTAGTATAACTACATAGGAATACCCAGAACACCCGTATGGTGATTATGTAACTCGCGACCGGTTTGCGACAGGCGTTAATTAAGCAATTGCAAACGCCAACGTTTGACGTTGACGTTGTAGCTGGTGTCAAACTAATACAAAATTGACATTTGACAGCACTGATTGCTTAATTTACCCCTGTCGCAAACCGGTCGCGAGTTACATAATCACCCAGCCGGAATATATATTTCCAATAATAAAGCAGATAAGAATAATAAGATATAAACGATATATCTCAGTAAAATTGAATAATGTTCATTTAAAATAAGGATACATAAAGTCTCCGGAAGGTTAGAGGAACAAGAATTTCAAAATAATAAAAAAACAAACAAAAACAACGATGATGCTGAGTAAAATTCCCAGTATTATTTATTTTAAAGGCGAGAGGATGCGATCTCTTGTAAAGAAGTTTTCGTGAAAACCTATTAAGAAATTTTCAAACCTAAGCAAAACAATTTTCTCAAAATTTGAGTCTCAATCATCCAAAAGATCTTCAAGCTAAGTTTCCCATTTAGGTCACAGCACCGATATCCCTGAGGAAATCACAATCACAGATGGAAGCGGGGCAGAAAGCCCCCTTTTAGGGGTGTCATCCAAACTTGAATTGGATAGCTGGGGTATAGTGACTAGCAGGTTTCAACTCTTGGGGGCAATAAATTGACGGTGACTCGGGCCTTTTTTAGCTGAAAGGAATTTGACGGTGTGTGGCTATTTTTAGGCTGAAAAGGATGCGATTTTATGGCAATAACAATGTATATACGCCGCTTTAAGAACCTGGATATTTTTATATATAAAGCGGTTTTTAAACCCAGGGAATGGTGGAAAATATTTACCGATATTGGTATCTTCGGAGCACAGCACAGAAGCTCGAAACAATTTTTAATTTTAAAAGCTTTCGTCCATCATTTTATTGATCTCTCGAACATTTTTCGCTGCACATGTGAGATTACGCGTTGTTGAAGTTTGTGTTTTAGTTTTTAGTGATAACCTTGCTATTTTACATTATTGTTATCAGGTATTGGTAAGTTTTAATTAATAAATGTCTTTATTCGTTGTCTTGGATTCATCATACTTTCTATTAGTATTAGATAATATTGTGGTATTTTACTAAGAAAGAGAGAGCAGTGCTTCTTTAAGGATAAAGAAGATACATTATATTTGCCAATAAAGAGGTGCACACAGGTTTGCTCAAGCTTCAGCTGACGACCTCTGTGACGCAGAAGGTTGCGGGTTCGATTCTCGCCTCGGGACAATTGTGTGTACGATCTGCAGATATTTGTTCCGGGTGATCTGGTTGTTCTCTATGTGTAGTAAAAAATATATATCTATGTAATATTGTGTATTAAGTATATCAGTCATGTAGTGTCCATAACACAAGCTCTGCTTAGCTTAGGGCTAGATGATGCTGTGTGGTTTGTCGAGCATTATTTATTATTCCATACTTCTACAACAAAACTAAAAATTACCAATAAATAAATTTAAAACAATTGTGAAAATTATTCTTTCTAAAAAAGCTTATTACAAAATATCAGATTATCTAGAAGATAAAAAAGCTTGGAACGAGTTTTGCTCCAACTCAAAATCTACAAACTTACAGATAAGCAAATCAAATGTACTAGAAACATAAGTTATGAGCATACTAGTGGTTTCTTCTCACTTCTTCCACTGGTGGACAAAAAATTGAAGTGAACTATAAAATATTTTTAATTGATAATAATGAATAGTATAAAATGTGACCTGTGTAAGTGCTTATTTGTAAGCTTAAAGAAATAAAAACTTTTCATTTTCATTAATAGTTTTAAATTCAACACATTTTGTTAAAAAAACCTGAAAAGTCTCCAAAAATGTCAGAAACTACCTACAAAATCTTGCCTCTGAAGAAACAAAACCCCTGAAGGAACAATCTGACATGTGGAGTCAGAGACATTGTATGCATTGTTAGCGCGCCCTCGACGCCTCTCGGCGTTGAGAATAATTACTACGTCGCTTGCTTTTAGGGTTCCGTATCCGATGGGCAAGAAACACTGAGAAGTGAAGATGAAATCATCATCAACTGCTGATAATCAATCATGAGCTGATGATGATGTCATCCAGATTTTAGATTCATTTATCAAATTAACCGTTTCGTTGCAATAGTACATGTTGTATTCATCAATTATCCATCCTCCGTGTACATGGATAATTCAACCATTTAAACAACTGATCTAACAGCAGACTGTTGCAAATAATCTACAGCTAGCTCAACTGATCCTTATCAATAACAGTCGCAAGATGCTGGCTGCATTGCTCCGCCGTGCAATGCTAATGCGCTGCGCCAGATTTCGGCACCAGATCGGGTCACGCGTCGCTTCCACCAGACACATAGATATTTTTTTAAACTCGGAGAGCCTCGGTGTTAATTAATCATAATTAAACTCCATCTATTCTTTTATTTTCTTTAACTGAATGAAATAATGCATAATGTTTACTTTCGTAGACACGTCATTCGTGATTTCGAGCTGGAAGCTTTTCCAGCTCGATAAATATCAAAACTCTTAATTCATTCAAAACAAATTCGCTTCAGTAGTTGTTAAATAAAACTGAGTTATGTCATTCAGCCAAAGAAAAGAAACACGTGCACGGGAAATTCGTTTAAAATATGTGTGTGAAAATGATGAGGGCCGGAACTCTTAGCGCGCGTGTCAGACTCGCACATGGCCAGTTTATTTTTCTACAACTAGAGCCTGCTCTCATTGGCTACATCGAGGCAGTTTCTAAAGGTACTGTTGAGATATAAAACACGCAGTTTTTATACATATAAGGCAAAAGGCAACAACAACAATGAAATGCTTACCACCGAAAACCTGGTCCAGCGACTGGTTTACAACCAGGGTTCAATTCTAACCAATCGCTTTACTAAAAAAATAATACACCAGAAACTAATTTCGTGGAATTATGGCCCAGTCGATTGTTTTTGATGGGGTACCTAACCGACAATACTTACATTAAAAAAATATGCTAAATGTTCTTAGCCTGTAAACACTGTCAATCCTCACTACTAAACTAAAAATTACTACGAACTTATTTCATATTTATGTTTATGATGGCATATATACTAACAAAAAACTATAACTAAAACTGTCAGGAATTCCACTAAAATATTAACATAACCCGTGAAATCCATCCTCCAACACATTCCTCTCCCACCATCACATCAATACTTCATTGATAAATCTCAAGACAGACAGCTGTTCTGAAGCCTTTGTAGAGCAATCACTTTGCTGGCAGTGTAGCAAGCGTAGGTAAAGGATAATGGACCTTAAGACAATGACTGAGGGTGTAAAGTGGAGGGAGTGGGTCTTGGCATGATGCCAATGGAAGATAGGACGATGCGTTCAGTTTCGCGTTCGGTTTGGAAGGACGTAAATTAGAAGTTTATTTTGGTCGCGAAGGTTTTTGTTGCGTAGTGGGTGGTGTTGCGACTTTCAGTTAAGAGGTTATCGATTTGCAAATTGCCGCATGCACTGAGCAGAGACTATACACATTGACCATTGGAACATTGACTTCTTAGTTGACTCACCTCAAAAAGACATACTTAAAGACATTATGGCTACACTAATATTGTAGACTTTCCAACTAGAATCGATAATTTATCTAAAACATGAATAGATTGTTTAGTCACTAATTTGGATAAATATGATATTGGGGTAAAACGTCTAGCCACAGCGCTATCAGACCATGACGCACAAATTAGCACGATTAAAATAAAAAACCAAAAGATTCACAGTATTAAATAATGTTGAAAAACGCTCATTAAATCCTGAAAAAATGTTTGATTTCTTTAACTCAATGCTCAGCTATGACTGGGACACAATATTCTCTAACTACAATGAAAACACTCTAGCTAGATAGCTTTTTAAATAAGATAAAATGGGAAAAACAAAAACAGCGCCAGGAATAGGCCCCCGCCAAAAATTGAGCGTCCTGGAACGGTTAGTTCCAGCTACGGTTACCCCACCGTAGACTGAACCGGGGTAGGTGCAGTGTACAAATTCGTCAAGGATTCGAGTTCAGTCCGTACGGTGTTTTTTTTTTCTTTCCTTTGTACACTTTACTGTATGACCCCTGGCCGATCTTCTTTATTATAAGATACTCATACATATTGTTGTATGGAATGATATATAGATATAGATATTTTTCAAATATTTTTGAGAATATAGACAACAGCGCTATGGGCCTGTAGCAGTCAGTTTGTTCTTTACTTCCTTTTTTAAAGAGAGGCTTTACAGTGGCAAGTTTTAGTTGCTGTGGGACCTCGCCACTTGTCACCTAGCAGACAAGCCTAGGGGGTGAGCAATCAAAAGAAAGATGAGATATTACAAAGAAACAGTATTTATTTAAAAAAATAGAGAAAGGGTTCGTGGGTAGGCCGGGTCAAAGTTCATGATTAAGGTCTACCTGATAACCGCACTCTCCTCCAGGGCCTCCGTCCGCCCTAGCGCCAGTCTTCTTCCCAGTCCGGGAATCAGCACCAGGAATAGTCCACCCGCCAAAAATTGAGCGTCCTGGTAGTAGGTGGCAGAAACGGTTAGCTCCAGCTACGGTTACCCTACCGTAGACTGAACCGGGAATCAGCACCAGGAATAGTCCACCCGCCAAAAATTGAGCGTCCTGGTAGTAGGTGGCAGAAACGGTTAGCTCCAGCTACGGTTACCCTACCGTAGACTGAACCGGGGTAGGTGCAGTGTACAAGTTCGTCAAGAGTTCGAGTTCAGTCCGTACGGTGTTTTTTTTCTTTCCTTTGTACATATTACTGTATGACATCTTCTTTATTATAAGATACTCATCCATATTGTTGCTTGGAATGATCAGATGTTCTATAGCAAGCAGCAAAAGACAGGTGACATATTCTTTCCAAGACCGTTATTGGTTTTTGAACTAAATATAAAACACGTGATCGTGGAGACCTCGACGATTGATGATTGTCCAACATTATTAATACCCGGCCTACCCACGAACCCTTTCTCCATTTATTATTATTAATTACTCGAATTTATTAAAATTTAAAATACCTTCTAAAGATTTTAAATATCCAAAGACTTTAAGCACCCAGAATAATACTCTACTTTTTGAAGTCAGTTTGAGCCAAACGTTAAATTACTGCTAGAGAGTAGAAACTACATGCACATAACATTATGTCTCTATCACTAATCTCTACATCCCTCTTTGCCCCCAGAAAATGCCGAGCTGGCTATCAATTTGCATCATCCTGAGCTTGGCAGCCGCTTCTTCAGCCATCAACTGTTGGAAATGCGGGTCGTACAGCGACGGCGTCGGGTCCATCACACCTTGCAACAACCGCACCGCTACGCGACTGGAGACATGCCCGCATAACGCTAAATATTGTATTGTACGTACGCTTCATATTGTTTCAAGTTTGGATAAACTTAGCTATCGTCTCCAAGAAATGCGGGTCATATAGCGAAGGCGTCGGGTACATCACGCCTGCAGCACAAAGCATAGGTTGATATGTGTACCAGACACACACACATATTTATTTACACATCAACAGATTTAACAAGTCAGACATGGCCCTTGATAAGCACCTTCATGGCTCTCATTATTAGTGGTTATGCCATATCCCCACGCTAAGCATGCGGGTTGGGATAGCAGTTCGGTGGTGGATCTGTTATGCTTGCAGTTTTCCTTTCCTTGCGGCAATGCTGTCCGCTCCCCGCAGGATATCTTTTACTTGCCTCTTACGATACCCACGAAAAGAGAGAAAATCAAAGAGAAAGAGAAAAAATCTAAGCCGGCACCACACCGCAGCATCGCAACCACGGTATAAGGTACTGTATATTATAATATAAATTGCTGTAAATGCGGGGTCTTACAGCAACGGCGGCGTCGTTTGCTTACTTACGTCTAACACCATGCAACAAAAGCACCGCTATGCGGCTGGAGACCTGCCCGTACCACACTATACATTGTAAGTACGCTTAATTTTGTATAGCAATTGTTTTCTACAAGTGACTAATATGCGTAAATCCACACTAGCGCAGCGGCTGAGAAAATACAGATCTTTGTGACTCGTCGCACAGCCGTAATATTTTTCGAACGAAACGCATGTGCGGCGCAACACAATCGCTGTGTAGAGCGGCAGCACGAATTTTTTAGGTTAAAAAAAAGATCGCAGTCGTCGAAAAAAAATCGCAGTCAAAGTGTTAATTAATTGTAACTTTGCAGATGAAAGGTAAAGGGTCCTTTTCTTTCATCTAGAAAATGATATAAAACGACCGACGAACTGACATACTACGTCGATAAGTATAGCCCTCGAAATGCTTTTGCCCATAGAGTGAAAATACGTTCATGCTTGTGCCACCACTTCGCGATAAGATTTTGTACTATTTTGATTTAATTGACCCACTGCAATAACCTACTAGACGGACAAGCTGCTTTACTTCCTCTGGTAGGTTCCCTTAAACGACTCTTACGATATCTACGGGCTAAGTTCAATGCTATAACTTACTAGTACCAGGGACTAGGACCAGTACTGCTAGTACTAATAACTTAGGTTACTAAAGTCACCTCATCAACTCAGCCAGAATTCCAGGGGTCGATTCATACGCGGCGACCGCTATAGCCAAGCCAAAAAACAAGCAAGTGTCATTAATGTGAATAATCTTTCTAGATAAAGTTTTTGACGAAGTTTGAAGTAATGAAAGACGATTAAAAAATCCATTTCGTTCTGCGAAGCTAACGATGTCGTCCTGACTATTTAAATAAGTAGATACCGCGTTTGTTGGACTTATAAATAAAGTTGGGCCATCCCGTTAAAACGGAATTCGTGTCGGCGATCGATCTCGAAGCTCACTCGTTAATCCAAATCCATTATCGATCTGAGATAAAACGACACTCGGGTCGACACTTTTTCGTAGTCGGCTGAATTTACACCGAAAGCCGGTATATTTGGGTCAAAGTTACTCGATCGCTTCGTTGTGACGCGTTAGCCATGCTGTAGAATCGAATACTGCTGTAGGTTTATACCAACTGCTGTAGGATGTTAATGCTTGGCCAGATGTCGCTTAGTTTCACACCGACATAGTAGTGTAAGTAATTTGTTGTTGTGCATAGCTTTACTTAAATATTGACATGTATCGAATCATATTATATTTAGACTTAAATAGGCAAATAACCATGTATTAGACATATAAGAGATATATACAAGTGGTTTCTTTATCACTTCTTCCACTAGTGGACAGAAAATTTAAGTGAACAGTAAAATAATTTTATTTGATAATAATTTATACGTAGTAGAAAATATGACTTGTCTAAGTGCTTATTTTGTAAGCCTAAAGAATAAATGCTATTTTTTGACTTTGACTTCGTTTGTGGTTCGTCCAGACGAAAAAATGTTCTCAGTAGAAAAAGTTTTTGATTCATCATGGCAGCAAAACGTTCTCATAGAAAAAGTGCTACTAGCCAAATTTCAACTAGATCCTTCGTTTTGTTGTGAAAAAGTAGCAAACATCTATTCAAACTTTCGCATTTATAATAATAGTTTGATTCTTCTAAGACTTTTTGGTTATACTTTCGTAGTTAATCCGCTTTTATTTATTCAGCATGTTTTTTGATCCAGCTTAGGTATTTATATAGGCCCACTGCAACTTTAGCTGGCTAATTCTTAGAACTTTGTTCTCAGTCGGATGTATTCGTTACGAATCTTATCCTTCAGAGAAACTTCGAGCATAGCTCTTTCCATAGCTCGCTTATGTTTACTGGCTAAAAAAAATCAGAGGATCGGGTTGCGTTGTTAACTTGGTTTATCTCCTAAGCATCTCGCAGGTGACTGTAATCCGGGGAAATCTTTTTGATGAGCTGTTAAATAAACGCTTCTAGAAGCTGTGCGGGGGCGAATTGAATTGGGGATTTTTAATCATATTCTAGCTATATCAAGAAGATTTTACGTGCTCTGAAAATACCTTGAAAAATAAATTAGATAAAAAAATATTATCATGGTCACAATTTTACAGAAAAAAATTTAAAACTTTAAAAATTAAGACCTTGATAAGAAATAAAAGTGCTCATAATCCTGTTTTTTTACTTGCAAAAACTGACAAAATATTTAATTTTAATAAGCATTTTAGTGTTTTAATAAAGAAAAAAAAATTGTTCTGTAGACATAATACATATGTACCTAAGTAATGCTTATGATATTTAGAAAGTAATGTTATGACGACGTAATGCAAGTTGCAATAATACTCGAGAGGACGAAGCATTAATACATAGCACTTTCTAATTTTTCTAATAGTGACATTAGTTACCATCTAGTAGCGATGTAAAACAATGGATGAGGTTTGTTACAATATTACTTTATTTTCTAATTCTAAATCTCAAATAATTTTACATTAATCGTTGCTTTAACCCAGTTGTCTCCAACATTTAAGGGCCCTCGAGTAATGCGGGTGACGTCACCGATGACGTCATCCTTGAGCCGGGATATCGCTTTGATTGCGAGGAATTATTGTGGAACCAGAAATGCCTCTAGGCTACTGAACTTTGCTCTGCAAATAAATAACGGGCATAAATTAATTAAAGGAGCAATCAGCGACCGAAATTGCTGAATGTGATCAAAAACTGCTATACATATTGTTATTATATATTATAATAATTTTACATTAAGTTAATAAGTTTAATTAGTGATGAAGTACCACAGGCCTATAATTACACAACTATAAATACAATTCATTGTCTTTACTTTGAAGTTACATACTCGCAGGCATACACCAAAGCAGATATTGATAAGCACCTATATATTTATTAAAATTATTATCATTTTGTCATATAACACAAAATAATAGCTGAGAACATAAACTAAGAAACTATTATTGCCTTCGCCAGTGGGATGGCACGGGCGTTAGATTATATATAATAGCTACTTATCAATTTGGTAGGTTAACAGAATTCCTATTACGGTGTACAAACACACCCTCATAACCTCGTGCCCAAAGAACAGTGCTGGTGGCTAATATTTGCGGTTGCATTTACACAGAAATACGGTTTACCGGCGCCGGAAAACGCGCAAGCTGCAACAACTATAAACGAGGGTTACTACCCTTGTTAGAGTTGTATCGCGTATAATGCTTCACATTCAACAGAAATTTAAACTGATTTTGCGTCGCCGCGTGTAGTACAAAAAGGGCCCTAGTTCCACTAAATGTGTCGTTTCACCATAACAATGGTTTCTTCTAAAATTTTACCTCTGATAAAAGAAACTGCAGGTGAAGGGACACGGGTTAAAAGAGGTTGAGACCTAAAGTAGAGAGTCATAGTAAAGTGATAGGTTAGTAGAATTTGCCTCAGGACTTTTGTAGGAAACTGAAAGGAGCGGCCATAGTTAACGCCTTAAGTTAAGTGACGCATTGCGTAAGGGCACGTTTCTTGCACTATTTACCAGCTATACGATAATTTGGCGATAGTCGACGGTATTCACAACGGCCAAAACACGTAAGTTCAGATTCGCAATCGCCTTCCCGGCTTTCGTTGTGATTGCGTCCGAAGGGTCATATTGACCCCTGCGGCTAAACTAGTTTCATTATAGATAATTAAGAAAAGGAATTTGTTGAATTTGAGAGATTATTAAAACTACAAAGTATCTTATTAATAAAGTCGTATTTTCATATCTAATCAGTTTAGGGTTTTAAAGGGAGAAGTAGTACTCGTATTTGAGGTTGAGTTACCAGCAACGAAAAAAAAACTAGACAATCCACACAGTATCATTATATAGCCCCAAGCAAAGCAGACCTTGTGTTATGATGACGTTAATAGATGACTGATATACTTACCATACATTACATATAATATATATATATACATATAATTTTTTATCATACGTAGATTCGACCATAACACCCAGGACAAATGTCTGCAGATTGTACACACAATTATCCCGAGGCAGCAATCGTACCCGCAACCTCGCAGGTGGACCTTCGCCCACCGCGCCACAGAGGTCGTCAATGAATCAAGTCAAATCTAATTACTCCGAATCTTCTATACATTCCGGTCCAGGATGTTTGTGGGTCAGTTTCCAAGCGATCAAAGGAACCACTGAATTAAGCATTTGTTAACTCAAGTATTATGGCCCGCTGCCTAATATGGCCTACTTTAGAAAAGAACAAGTTACACATCCCATCATTTAGATTACACAAGGTAGGGAAATCATTTATGGGCAATAGCGTGCGCTTTTATAATAAGCTTCCATCTGAAGCAACTGAGCTCCCTATTCGTAAATTTAAAAATTACATAAAACAAAATTTCATTAAGAAGGCTTTCTACTCCATAAATGATTATCTCAATGATGTTAATGCTTGGCCAGATGTCGCTCAGTTTCGCACCGACAATAGTATGTAAGTAATTTGTTGTTGTGCATAGCTTTACTTAAATATTGACATGTATCGAATCATATTATATTTAGACTTAAATAGGCAAATAACCATGTATTAGACATATAAGAGATGAAGGTACTAGTGATTTCACTTCTTCCACTAGTGGACAACAAATTGAAGTGAACAGTAAAATACTCGTAATTTATTTGATAATAATTTATTATAAAATATGACTTGTCTAAGTGCTTATTTTGAAGGCTTAAAAAAATACATGCTATTGACTTTGACTTTAAAAACCAACTTCCACCGACACAAAATGAGAGTAACCACCCAGATGACTGATTTGATGAAGGACGGTAAACGTAGTGAAGGACGCCCTCCGACCAGGTGGGATGACGACCTGCGAAAGACTGTAGGAAGATGCTGGAAGCGTCAAACTGAAGACAAGGCGCTATCGTGCTCATTGGGGGAGGCCTATGTCCAGCAGTGGACTGCTATTGGCTGATGATGATGATATACATTATTTCTGCTGCTCTAGCTGGATATATACCAATCTAAGTTATATCCAACGTGAGCAAAGTCAGAGGAGGCTAGTGTCTCATAAAATGAAAAGCATTAAAATGTAACTCCAGCTCTGCAGTTTTGTTTTTATCACCCAGTCACAAAATAACGACCAAAACGTCAACAAAGCTGTCCAAGCTTTGTACAGTCAGAGGTAAAAACTTCAGAGCGTTTTTATAGCGGCCGTGAGAAAATGAAAATAATTAAACATGTACCGGTACTCGATACTATACTCTACGCTATAATATCAGACTTATATTATTACTAGTTTTTGCCCGCGGCTTCGGCTTTTATGGAAACGTTTAAGATTATTTGTATCCTATGGGAACTTTCTTACGGATTTATGGAATAATTAGGAGTTTTATTCTAGGCCTAGAATACAATACAATACAAAAAATCTTTATTGTACTCCATAATCAAATTAATCATTACAAAAATACATTATATGCGACAGGTACAATGGGCGGCCTTATCGCTTAGAAGCGATAAGGCCTGTATGAAAAATTTCAGCCCGATCCGTTCAGTAGTTTTTGCGTGAAAGAGTAACAAACATCCATCCATACATACAAATTTTCATGTTTATAATATTAGTAGGATAGACAAGCTTCTTGCCCACAGCTTTGCACGCGTTTTTCCGGAATAAGGAGTAGAGCATAATTTCAAGCTGATCCTTTCAGTAGTTAGATAAAAAGCGCTTAATTACCATTGTATAAAACGAAGTTGCTTCCTGCTGTCTGTCTGTCCCTATGTTTGCATAGATCTTTAAAACTACGCAACGGATTTTGATGCGGTTTTTAATAGATAGAGTGATTCAAGACGAAGGTTTATATGTATATAATACATGAATTTGCACCCGTGCGAAGCCGGGCGGGTCGTTAGTACCACATAAAACAGGAAAAAAAATTACAATTATAATCTCACACATTTTAATTTTACGCACGCTTATTCGTAGAGCTCTCGTAGAGCCTCTACGAATTTTGTAGACAAAGTTCGTAGAGCCTCTACGAGAGCTCTACGAAAAAGCGTGCGTTAAGGGTCCGGCGACCCTCGCTTGCAAAAATCGCTCCGAATATCGCTGTCCCTGTTTAACCGTTGCGCCGCGCTCCATGCGTGCGCGATTGCAATATTAGCCGTTCAAAATCTGGTTTGTTCCGTAATACCAAAAATTATGACTAAAAACTTTTTGTATTCTTCACAAAGTATTGTTATTCTGTAACTAGACAATATAAGCTATGTTCCTTAATAAATAACACGTAAGATATTGTTGTTTTTAATACGAAACAAATGGGAAGAAAACTTGTCCATTTTCGCATAAAAATGTACAAAATGCGATTGGCTTTCATTTAATTTTAAGTAAGTATTTTGAAAACAAAACTATTTAGAAACCTAGATAAATACTATTCAAATACAAATAATACTATATTATAGTGGAAATATGCTTGAATTGGAAATCATTTTGGTATTACGTTTGTATGAAGAATTCGTCGCTCCGGAGGCCTCTTAAGGCTCTAAACAGACGGACCGCATTTCAACTGCAATCCAACCGCAAATTGCAGTTCATTTGCAGTTTGAATGCAGTTGAACTGCAATCCGACTGCGCGGTTGGTTTGCAGTTCTATTGCAGTCATGTCAACTGCATTTCTCAGTCACCAGTTATTATGAATAAATAGCCAAATATATTATTTTTATCAGAGATTAAATTATATTTTATTACAAGGTATTAAGGTTCATAGCTGAGATAGAGCTAGAAACAAACTTAAACTAGTATAATTATGACAAAAAATTACGAAATAAATCAAACGATCTGCAGATATTTGTTCCGGGTGTTCTGGTCGTTTTCTATGTTAAAAAATATAATAAAAAATATCTATCTATGTAATGTATTGTATTATGTATATCAGTTATCTAGTACCCATAACACAAGCTCTGCTTACCATGGGGCTAGATAATGCTGTGTGAATTGTCCAGCATTACTTATTTATTTAAACTTTTTGGGTAAATTGACAGTTTTCTATAAAATACCTCTGAGATGCGCCACCTTAAGACAAAGTCGAAGAATTTTTATTTATTTTAATTTTCACATTTTTTTATTGCTACATTCGTGCAAAAAATTCTAAAAAATCAAATCCGTTTAATGTATTTTTTTGTCATTGATCGATGACCCTATTACTTTATTTTTTTATCTCCTATCCCTCCTAATCGATGACTCTGTGTATTTACATAGGGTCATCGATGACACGGGAGATTAAAAAATAATTTTTTTTTTTCAAGATTCACTCCACCCTAATATGCAGCCGACTGTACCATTCTTTGCTAAAGCGCCCGCCTAATGAGAGGCGAGTCAACATGCCCGTCTTCTTTCGCCGATATTAATACAAATTGCGTTGGACGAGGTCGGTTTACCGCGGACATTATTCCACGTGTTGGGTTAGTTAGTACATTTTAATTCAAAGCGCACGTTTAATAAAAACTTGTATTTATATTAACGCTAAGAGGCGACGTGGAAGGCCCAGGATGAGATGGCGCGACGAGCTCGAGGTACATCTTCCATCGTGGCCTGGTGCAGCGTTGGATCGCGATGAGTGGAAGGAGAAAAGGGAGGCCTTTGCCCAGCAGTGGGACAATAATGGCTTAAAATAAAATAAATAAATAATAATAATAATTTATATTAACGATTTTGTATTTATTCAAAACACTTACATCTCCAACCAATCTTACAGCATATGACCTAATAATACAATAGAGTAGCCCACATTATACATATGTATATAACAGTCAAAATAAATAAATAAATAATGCTGGACAATCCACACAGCATTATCTAGCCCCATGGTAAGCTAAGCTTGTGTTATGGGTACTAGATAACTGATATACATAATACAATACATTATATAGATAGATATTTTTATTATACATAGAAAACGACCAGAACACTCGGAAAAAATATCTGCAGATCGTACACACAATTGTTTTGAGGCGGGAAACGAACCCGCAACCTCCTGCGTCGCAAGCGGACCTTCGCCCACCGCGCCACATCGGTCGTCAAAATTATACAGAATTGTCGCTGAATCGTCCCGTAGAGCGTACTAACAACCGGCTATAAATGAATTTTTTTTTTTTGCAATTGGTATAAACATTTAAGGAAGAAACTAAACTAGATACTAATTCATCAGTAAGACAGGTGCAAAAACGGTTGGCAACTTCATACAAAAAAAATAACTAAAATTGTTGTATCAGGTTGTCTCGCATCCCTTCATATAAACAAAATGTGTTGAAAATCGAGGCCACAGTTAATTTACATACATACTTACATATAGTCCCGCATCCGGATACCGGACACAGCATCCATAGTTCCACTGATAGGCTACGGTCACGCCGGACGCGGATGCGATAGTGCTTAAGTAGGGTAAAGTAAGCTAAACCCAGCGTGGCTTAGCTTAACGATAAGCGGAAAGAACTCTCTCGATAGGACTATTAGATGTTATTTGATGTCCTATAAGTCGAGAATGAGATAAGACGTGCTGTTTTATCTCCTCTTTGTCATGTAGTAATCATTATCATAAAGTCGAGCCATCAACGGACAAAATCGGACGACCGGGAATCAATTCTCTTATCGAAATCAGTGCATAAAACAATCGGAGCATTGTACTCTCATTGGAAATAACTGATGATCGCAAAGATGAGATTAAACTGACGACCGATGTGGCGCGGTGGGCGAAGGTCCGCCTGCGACGCAGGAGGTTGCGGGTTCGATTCCCGCCTCGGAACAATTATGTGTATGATCTGCAGATATTTGTTCCGAGTGTTCTGGTCGTTTTCTATGTATAATAAAAAATATCTGGCTAGATAATGCTGTGTGAATTGTTCAGCATTATTTATTTATTAATGTGCCATGATTACGGAATAACTGAAGGCACTGCGAGTAAGTAACTAGTTAGTACTAAAAACCAAATAATGGCGAATATCCATTATTATTTATGGTATATATTATATAAATTACTTTTGTATCATCATTAATAATACTTGAGCTTTGTCACATCTGAGGGTTCCGGACGTGTGACCGTCGCTGAATTTATCATAGAGGGGACCCTAAAATATCTCGGTATGTTTCCGTCACATTCGTTGCTAAGAAGCGTTTGCATAAGTTAGAGCGAGAACGAATTTTTACCAGTTTCTGTGGATCCAGGATTTTGAATCTAATAGAACATTTCCCCTTTTTTTATTTCTTGACCTTCGATTAGAAACTAGCCCATATCCGTAACTCAAACCCGCCAGAGCAATTTTGCTTCTAACTACGTGTACCGAGTTGGGGTCTCCACTCAAGAACACAGATCTCGACTCGATAGCATACCACAACAACATCTCATGAAGAAGCGACAACCGCTGGGGCTTGCTTATTCTTAGAGCTATGTCGATAACTTTGGTTCTCTGTCGGATGTATGTATCTTTACGAATATCCTTCTAGAAAGTTACCTTCAGAAAAACTCCGAGCATAACTTTTTCCATAGCTCGCTGAGCAACAATCTTATTTTTTTTATTTTATTAATCTTACCTGCCTTAACTAGGTTGCCTGGGAGATATCACTGCCAGCGATTGTATTTGATTGTACTGTTAAATTTAATGTTTAGATATAAGGTTTTATTTATTAATTTTGAAGTGCAATAAAATGTTAATTTATTCATTCATTCATTCTTACCAATGATCAACATTACTTAACATTTGAAAGTTATCAAAAATTTTCTTCTGCTTCTGTGTACTAAAAACACAGCCTTTGACTACAGAGATGTTGATCTACGTATTAAATTTTAATGCTGGGTACTCATTTACATCTTAAATGCAGTGTTATGAATAACAGAGTAAAGTACGGGTCGGTAGGCAGGTACAAAAATGGAGATCACAGAGCAACATAGGTATCAGAAATTTACAATCTAGCAAGCGGGTTGGTGATCGCAGTGATGCGTTATAAAGCTGTTGCCCTTCGGATAAGTGCCCTTAGTATATATTTATTCGTTATAAGACCTACGCAGAGCGTAATAAACTTAAACTAAGAGGAAAACATGGCCTGCTACGAGCAAAACCTACCAAAAACTAAAGGTTTGCCAACACAAAATGGAGCAAAGCATATTAAATATACGGCTATGCGACAGATGGACGACTTCAAAAATAAGGAAAAAAACAAAAGTTACCGATGTTCTACGGAAAATTTTAAATCTCAAATGGAATTGGACCGGCCACACTATCAGAACAAATAAAGGAAAATGGACGAAAGCTGTGACGGAATGGTATCCTAGGAATGGAAAAAGAAGAAAGGGACGTCAAATCAAGAGATGGGAAGATGACCTACCAAAAGGATGGAGAAGACTAGCTCGGGACAGAGACGATCGGAAGAAGCTAGGGGAGGCCTATGTCGAAGGACAACCTGACCAACAAACTGGTTGCTGAAGAATTTAGTTAGTTCATAGATGATAGGATCAATAAGATACTTACTTTTTAATAATACTTTATTTATCATTATCATACTTTGGTCAGTGAATAAAGGAATTTAGACGACCGATGTGGCGCGGTGGGCGAAGGTCCGCCTGCGACGCAGGAGTTTGTGGGTTCGATTCCCGCCTCGGAACAATTGTGTGTACGATCTGCAGATATTTGTTTCGGGTGTTCTGGTCGTTTTCTATGTATAATAAAAAAATATCTATCTATGTAATGTATTGTATTATGTATATCAGTTATCTAGTACCCATAACACAAGCTCTGCTTACCATGGGGCTAGATAATGCTGTGTGAATTGTCCAGCATTATATATAAAAAAGGCTTTTTTATTTTTATTTTATTTTATTTAAGAGGAAAAATTCAAGGTACACGGTGTTAGTGTGTATACTTCAATAAATGAATTATTATTATAATGGCTCTGCCTCAGCATGAGTTGGATGACTAGCAGGCTAGTAAGTAATCAACGCTGGTCTTCCTTCAGACCCACTTGTTGGCAATACTGACGACTCACGACTGCTATACAAACAAAAAAACACACTAACATAAAGAAAACTTACGACATCTACAGGCTGAGTTGGAGGTCGATTCTTACAAGAGCGTAAGAATCGACTACCCACAAGATCATTTCTTATAACTTTAAATAAATAATAGACATTATCATTTATTTGCCAAAACAAAGATAATAATTATATATTATCTTTGTTACAGAAATACGTGAGCGAACTGACGATTGTACGAGACTGTGTTCCGACTTGCAGTGAAAAAGGTAAGCAAATAGGTACTAAGCTCTGGGTAAGTAAGTATTACATTTATGTATATATTCGTAGAAGACATAGACATATCATTTATTTGCCACTAAAAGTAAACACAATTTTAATACACAATTTTGTAATAAAAAGAAAATACTTAGAACTATTTAACTAATAATTCTAGCACTTGTGTTTTTCTGCTACTTAAATTGACCTCAAAGTTTTGATCTTTTTACGACGTTCAGGTTCAGGTAGGTCAGGGGGTACTCCATTTTCCGCATTTGGACTCCAGTTGGTCCTTTATGCGTAGTATTTACGACGTTCATAACGTGCCACCCCTAACTAAGTGGGTTTTAAGTTTTTTTATTATAGTGCATAAGCCATGCATACGGGGTAATCCCTAAAAAAAAAATTTGTCTTAACAGGCAGACCAATCGGTGATCGCAGAAGGAAGCCAATGTCCTTCCTCCCGTGTCCAATGACCTTCCTCCAGTGTCCTTACTTAGCTTAGCTTTAGGCCATATCGCAGACGGTCTATATTAAATAATAGTCAATGTCCTTCTCTGCAATAGCATATACAAGCCAAAATGGTCAAAAATAGGTGAATAAAATCCACATATTCCCATAAAGCGAACAAATGACTGCTTGTCTCACTTTATTTACTGCGGGGACATTTATTTCTACGACCCGCGTAAAAAGGGCGTGAAAAATAATTCACTGTGTCAAGTGCGAACCTTTCTGAACTGTATAAAATTGTTAAACAAAAAACTAAAAATATACTTAAATAGTTGGTTTAATTAAAAATTAAGTATATATTATATATAAAATTAAGTATATATTAAGTTATGGCTAAAAAGAGCCTCGGCATGGTTCGAGAAAAGTGTGGCGTGAGGCTCTCCAAGCAAGTGAATTCCAGTTTGTCTTATTAGGTTTTGTTGGCATTTAATTAACAGAAAAACGGGCGAGTGTCTGACTCTCGTCGAGAAGTCTTGTCACGACCAAAGACATTAAAACCACTCTGTTAGTCATGTAGACCGAAAGAGAGCCTACGCGCGCACGAGCGCACCTGTTACACACTCGTGCTGGGCTTGTCTCGTGGTTGCGCAAAGAGTGTGTAGTGTAATCGCAATATATATAGATATAGATAATATACAATATATCTTTATGAATAGTAGCCTATGTGTTATTCTGATATGTAAGCTACATCATTGTGAAGTTTCATCAAAATCCATTCAGTAGTTTTTGCGTGTAAGAGCAACAAACATACTTACATATTACATCCTCACAAACTTTTGCATTTATAATATTAGTAGGATAATAAAAATAAACCTGTGGTTTCAGAATGGTGGGGTGCCCGCACGTATTGCTGCGAAACAGACGAATGCAACAGCGGCCCGCGAGAGGTCGCCACCATTTCCGTTGTGTTGACCGCTATCGCCGCCGCGATCGCCACTCGCTGACCGCTTTAACTCTTATTTGAAAGTGTTAAGGTTCATATTAAACGTATCAAGTGGCGCTAGTCTTCAAATCATGTCAAAAATGCCGCGAAATGTGTTTCGTTTCTTTGTCACGTTTGTTATGTTCTTATTATAAGTAATTGGAAAATTGACGGTCAGTCGGATATAGGAAGGTAGAGTAAGCTTTGAGTGCTCGTTTTATTTTTGAATGAGGTGTTATGTAAAATAGATATTATTTACCTTAAAACTCAATATATGCCGGGGATCTTTCGGGAAGTGTTGATGCATGTAATGCCGGGATCACAAACTCGTCGAGACATCTTGGGACGCATCGTGTGCACGTTCGATCAACGATGAGATCTTACGCGCGACCCTGAGGCTAAAAGAGCAACAATTTCACACTCGTGCTCGGCCTGTCTCGTGGTTGCGTGACGAGTGTGTAATGGGATGTTATGTATATAAGTATGGTCTATGATGGTGTTGCCACTCTCTCACCTCTCTTTTCTGCCAGGTCGAACTATTTGTTTTTAAAATGCCTCTTATTATGTTAATCAACAGCGCCTCAGTCATGCGAGATATTACGAGTAGATAACAATTTTATTTTAAGGGGACCCGGTGGTCTAGCGCACGAAAATGACACCTATTTTTACGATTTTTTTTTTGCTATTAAAAATTAAAAAAACGATGTTTTAACTTTTCGAGCTTATTATTACGTTTATTAATCATACAAAAAAAATTTTTTTCATTTTAAAAACAATATTTATTATTATAAAAATGCCGCTAAAGGTGACCCTCTCGAAAAATCGGATCCGGACCGCGTAGGTGATTTCGAGACTTCTACTCATCTGAAACAAAAAATCCAAAGACATTCTTAATCAAAAAGAGTGCAGTTATGGTCGGAACTAGAACAAATCGAAAAAATTGAAAATTGACAAAATGGCGGGCGTTGAAAAAAAAAGTTTGTAAAATCGGGTTTTTTTCACTAGTTTTTTAGTGTAAACAATAGGAAATTATTAAAATAAAATTATAATTCCAGTTCCGACGATAGCCATAATGTTGTGAACAACATATCCAAATTTCAAGTCATTCGGTTGAATAGTTTTTTTATTTTCACCCCCGCCGTGCCGAAAAAAGTCGTTTCGAGATAAATGAGTTTAAAGTTTGCGTTTGTACCCGCGTTAGGAGCGCGCGGACCGCTCTCTACCTGGTTAATGGGCTGTAGAAGCTATAATATTGGGAATTTCCGCATGAAAATTTCACAGTATATTTTTAAGATACTAAACTTTCGAAATATCGAAAAAAAAAAAACGATTTTTTTAAATTTTTAGACCACCAGGTCCCCTTAAAAATCGAACCTTCACTCAATCATCCGGTTCCGACGAAGCCTTCCGAAAACTTGATTCGATTATTTTCTATGACTGACAGTGTTACAATAATAACACTAAAATATATTTTAAGGCCTATCAGACATATGCGGTATTCTCTACCCAGAACGGCAGCAAAAATTATTTACATTACACTCGGTTTTGCGCGTCAACTCGCCAATTTGTGTGTACCGCAAACATAGGGCATTGGCGAAAAAAGAGTTGGTTTTCGCTACTGGTATTGATTACTGCGTAGGTCTGAATAGGCCTTTGACGGAGTAATTGGTGAACTAGACATAGTTCCACTAAAAGAATACATAGATGTAAATACATATATGTATGTAGAAGTCTCTAATTTCTTTGGAGACTTCTACATTTCTTTATCAATATGAGTTGTCAGTTTAATTATTTTGTGAAATTTGAAGTTCTTTTAATTTAAAAGGCCCCAGGGAATAAACTTTCTTCTTTGAAATGTGTCACGTAAACATGGAGGAAAAGTTTTAATTAATTTGTGTGCTCTTAATAATAAAAACTAATTTTTAATTAAACCGTTATTAGATAGCTATTTATTATGCACTAAGCAGTTATTTGGCGTTTTCGATTTGAACCACTTATTTAACTTAATAAAAATGTACTTACACAATGTACACAATAATTATAAGTGCAATTTGATTACTCAAATAATGAAGTAAATTCAATTTAACGTTAACACTTTGACTGCGATTTTTTTTCGACGACTGCGATCTTTTTTTTTAACCTAAAAAATTCGTGCTGCCGCTCTACACAGCGGTTGTGTTGCGCCGCACATGCGTTTGCTGAGTCACAAAGATCTGTTTTTTCTCAGTCGCTGCGCTAGTGTGGATTTACGCATATTAGTCACTTGTAGAAAACACATACCGTGTGATTTCAGCAGTCAAAGTGTTAAAAAAAATACTACAAAAACGAAAGAAACTGCACAGACGCTCGGTTCTACAATCCAGGATATTTATCGTCAACAAATGGACTACAAAAACGACACTGGTATTAAAGGAGCATCGACATTCCATCAGGTGAGATTGTATAAAAACGAAGATCTATTATAAAATGGCAGACTGCAAAAAAACGTAACACAGAACTGTCAATAAATAATTTGATTTTGACAGTTTTCATTAATATCCAGCTCGTTTCCGAACTCGAATGTGCATTTATTATGCTGCGCGTATTCCAATTAGGTTGTTATTAGTTATTGTAATCAGTTTTGTTTAGTTTTCCGTACGTAAATGTCTAAGTTTAAAAAATATATATCTTGGATTCTAGAACCGAGTAGGTTAAGCGCCTTAAGATTTTAAATGAGATAATAATTAATACTTTACCCAGAAAATGCAGTATATAATATCAGCTTAAAGAATATTTATTTTCTCAAAAGAAATTACATTTCACTTATCTGAGAAAACATCTTAAGCTAAGTATTTTAATTAAACTTCGAACAACCAAACAATTTTTAGTACCCACCTACTTTAATATCTACGGAATTATAGCTCATTAACTAATTAATCATTATATCTTGGATAGAAGTGAGTAAAACAATATATTTTATTTGTGTTATAAACTAGTGCGTACTATAACAATAAATGCTGTATCGATTATCATTAAATTTTTGCTATGTAGAACTAACTACCACTAGCTCCTTAGCCTTGATATCAAATTTTCTTATTTAAATTATACTACTTTAAGTAGGTAAGTCATACGACAGAATTCACTGAGCAGCCATGTTAAAACAAACAACATTATCGATATTATGTCATCATTATTATATCAACCCACACACGTCCACTGCTGGACAAAGGCCTCCCCTATAGGACGCCACAAAGAGCTGCCGTGAGCCGCCTCGACGGCGCAACTATTGTTTTAATTCTAAATAGGAGATTTAAAAGGAATCAATAATTATAAAAGCTAACAACCAATTTACTCGTTTCTCTTTACCTTCATCTTATATCATTACCTTATTTGAACACAGATTTTAAGGTTAGATTAAAAAATAACGCTTTATGTAGGTAATTGAATCAATCAAGCTAAAATATTCTAAATTAAACTTAAAGTCTATTATAGTTATAAGAACATTAATATCTATTTATATTAGTATATTTTAGTAGGCGTATTCTAGGGTAACTCTAATACCACTAATATAAGTAAACATTAGGCGTTTTCAAGCGCACGTTATAGTAACACGCGTTTTTAAAACCTGATCCTATACACACACATGTATACACACTACACAGTGCACAGCACACCCAAACGCGCATCTATACAGGCCCGCGCCGCCGCGCCGCGCGCCGGCCGCCGCCGCGCCGCGCCCTGCAGATTTCCAACGCTCCTTGTGGCGAGTGGTGTAAACGCGCGTTTCAAAACGCCTAATGTGTACTTGCTCTAAGGTATTTATCGCGTACGTTTTTATTTTTATTTCGCGACGTTTCAACCATGTCTATAACAGTTATTGTGCTGTAAAGTTGACGTGTAAAGTTACGCTTCCACTGGATCGGAATCGTCGGTATCACTACATAGTATAAAACAAAGTTGCTTCCCGCTGTCTGTCTGTCCCTATGAATACTTAGATGTTTAAAACTACACGACGGAAACGTTTTTTCCATAGATGGAGTAATTCAACAGGAAGGTTTATAAACCATTTGACGATAGATTACCACGCGGGCGAAGCCGCGAGGCGCAACTAGTTTAGAATATGCCGATCCAGTGCGCACTACTGTACTGTACCATAGAAATCCGTATAAAGCAACCAATCCTTACGCTACGTACGCTGCGATACCGATCCAGTGGAAGCGTCACTTAAACAGAGTTACAGTAATTTTATTTAGTATTTATAACATTCGATTATATTATGAAAAGTAGTGTCTCTCACTATAAAAATTAAAAAAAAAACGCGATAAATAACGAACGACACGTATTAATAAATGGAACTAACTGTAAACTCACAATGTATCACATTTCTTGCCAAAAAAATTGTAATAGCATAATAAGTTTTCAATACCCAAGTCAAATCAGTCGGGTTTTTATTATTTCTAAAAAAATTGTAACTCGATGAGACCATGAACCTATTAATATAATTATGTTATTAGAATAGTCTGTCGATCTTGTTCCTAGCTAAATAAAGACCAATATTAGTGTTCAATGCCATTGTGTTTTTTTTTATAATGCTAATAAGCACACATGTAGTAAAGCCTACAAGGAAGGCTAACAGGTCCTCATCATCAGCCTATAGCAGGACATACTAGGCCTCCCACAATGAGCGCCATAGCGCCCTGTCTTCAGCTTGCCGCATCCAGCATCTACCTGCAATCTTTCGCAGGTAGTCATCCAATCTGGTCGGAGGGCGTCCTACACTACGTTTACCTAGTCGTGGTCTCCACTCAAGAACACGTTTGCCCCAGCAGTGCCCGTCGCGTCGGTTCTTCGCGAGATATGGCCGGTCCACTGCCACTTCAGCTTGCTAATTCGCTTAGAGCTACATAATGTCGATAACTTTGGTTCGATGTTGAATGTATTCCTGACACAGCTTATTTGTGTTGCCCAAAAACCTATGGTAATTTGTGAAAAAAAGCTGGTACTCAGAACCAGTTAGAAAAGAAGACAGACACGATGACAGATCCTGCGCACACAAGTCATAAAATATGTAGTTGTCTGTCAGTTGGTTTGATATGTATTGATAGATAGATAGATAACACTTTATTACACCACACAAAACAGAAAATAATACAGAGATAAAAACTTAGAATAAAGGTATAAAGGGCGGCCTTATCGCTGAGAGCGATCTCTTCCAGGCAACCTTGGGATGGACTGGACCTGAACGAACAATATAGACGGCGGCACTTTAATAAATAATTGATAGCAATAATAAATAATAGGCATTGAGTTGGAGCGAAGACGAAAAAGCGGCAAGTATTATGATAATGTACTAGCTATACTCCGATTTAGAATCCAAGATATTTTATGTCTATATAGTGATAACATAGAGATTTTTGAATGAAAAATTAACAATACACTTTTTGTTAACTTTTCATTCAAAAAATATCTATGTTATCACTTTAACAATAACAGAAAACAACGAGGTAACAGCAAGGTTATCTTTAAACACTAAAACAAACTAAAACATGTGGAGTAAAAATTTTTTTAAATGAATTCGAAAAGTAAAGATTAATTAAAACGATGAATGAAAGCTTTCAGAAACAAAAATGGTTTCGAGCTTCGATGCTTAGTTTCGATTGATACCAGTGTCGTTAAATATTTTCCACCAATATTCCTTTAGCTTTGTAATCCCTCTGTTTACAAAAAATATCCAGGTTTTTGAATCGGAGTATAGGATTTTTATTATGTAGGTACCTAATAATTATAATAATTTTTATATTTTTAAAATTGGAATTTGAAAAACAAGTACCAAGTGAAAACATTTAAATCTAAGAACCCGCTACAGAAAAAATACACACTTTTCAGATAAGTAGAATTATTATGATTAAAAAGTTAACAAAGCGAAGACAAATTCAATTTACTAACTCATATTAATTTCTTTGAGAATTTAACTTCAATTGAAAACTTAAGGAGGCTGCGAACACCGAAACCTCCATACAAATTTGCAAATATTTAAGAAAAAGCTATGTTTGCCTTTTAGTTTTAAAATGTAATTATCGAACAATAAAAGGTACACATAACATAGTGAAATTAAATAATAAATGTGTTTGGAACCAACAAAGGGAACAAAGGTTAATTTTTTCAAAGCCTGATGCTTTGAAAAAATGTCGTGATTCCTCAAAAGTATTATTATGTTTTTAAGTATTACAGAATATGTTGCAGCTCGAAGGACCATTTGTTTGTGTTATCTTCGAATCTTTGGTATATATAAATAAAAGAATAGTGGACTGTATAGATTTGCTGTATTAAAGAGAAAATACGTGTATATTGGTCGGTGGCCCGATGTGAATGTAGGCGCGCGCGAGTCGACCCTGTCGTTCGCAGCGTCGTCGTCGGGCGGCTGGCGTCCGCGGCTCTCATGGTGGGGATGGGAACCGGTGTTCCCCGACAATAAATACCACAAAAAACCCGTCAAACATATTTTTTTAATGGAATCACCTCGGATATACAAATGAAATACATCAGCAGAATCGGTTTACCAATGGCGGATATTACAAGTTACCTAAGTACATAAAAATCGGGTTACCAATGGCGAAAATTACAAGTTACCTAGGTACATAAAAATCGGGTTACCAATGGCGGAGATTACAAGTTACCTAGGTACATAAAAATCGAGTTACCAATGGCGGAGATTACAAGTTACCTAGGTACATAAAAAAGAAAATACAACCTCCTCTTTTTTTAAAGTCGGTTAAAAAATTTGATGACGATAAAATTTTACGGCAATTCTCTTAAAATGCTATAATAGTTATTACTTGTTGATGAGCATGCTTTCATATTTTTAACCTTAGTTTAAGCCACTTTGTTTTACGCGTTCAAGCATTCGCTATTATATTATATATAATATTATATTATACTATATTCTGAGATTTAGTTACGTCAGTCACAGAGACTTAATTGAATTATAAGTGAAGTAAAAATGTTATTTATTGACAAAATAAACAGTGAAACAGGCAATACGAGTCCATAGGCTCCTGAACTAAAAAACGGTGTTTCAGGAACCAATGGCTTCTCCAACGAATGTTTACATACAAATAGTTTTTCTTAAATTATATTTCCCGCAATAATTTCGAAAAACGTTTGTTTTCAGTTTGTTTCTGGCAAAAAATCATCAATAGGTACATCAGAATCCAACACCCTGCCAGTTTATTAGAATAAAAAATGAGGACAAAAATTGTTTTTCTGATTTCAATATTTTATTTACGGACGACCATAATATTGTCTGACCCTTTGAAGAAGGAGTTTAGACGCGGATATTTTCCGAGTACACCCTCTGGTTACCATGGCGACCTTCGCGGTAAGTAATAAATAAATAAAATCTTTCAACATCTGAAATTAGTTACTCGTTTTTATTTATATTCCGTCCACGGGTTTATTATCTTTGACTTAAGGTGGTACTGTTCAGTTCAGTTATTTATTGAATAAGAATTTTCTTATAATGTCAAACATAATAGGTGTATACGTACATCGGTAAAAAACCCCCGAAACACACTAGCGCCGCCACCTTTTTTGACTTATTTTAGGACTCATTAAACAAAGGAAATTACAAATGTCATCGGGTATTATGTGATACCTATAAAAGCTTTTTTAATGGCTCTGTTATAGTTTTATATTGAAAAGTTTAGGCTAGGTTTAAGTCCACTCTTACGATCTCCACTAGTGGAAGTAAAGAGTTCAATTCTCATATTGGCATCGCCA
Source organism: Eupithecia dodoneata (assembly GCA_947044415.1). Classification (NCBI taxonomy): domain Eukaryota; kingdom Metazoa; phylum Arthropoda; class Insecta; order Lepidoptera; family Geometridae; genus Eupithecia; species Eupithecia dodoneata. The sequence goes on from OX345678.1 coordinate 5,817,847, forward strand.
TGGCTAAATGAATAATTCCGAAAAATCCACATAGCATCATTTATTACATCATCTAACCTCAAAATAAGCAGAGCTTGTGAGTTTTGCTTAAACTCGAAAACTAACAACCTAATAAGGTAAAGGTTTCTTGTTCACTTCTGTACTTTACCTAAAATAAATTATAAATAAATAAATAATCCTGGACAACAATTCACACAGTATATCAATATTATCTAGCCCCATGGTAAGCAGAGTTTGTGTTATGCGTACTAGATAACTGATATACATAATACAATACATTACATAGATAGATATTTTTTTACTATACGTAGAAAACGACCAGAACACCCGAAACAAATATCTGCAGATCGTACACACATTTGTTCCGAGGCGGGAACCGAACCCGCAACCTTCTGCGTCGCAGTCGGACCTTCGCCCACCGCGCCACATCGGTCGTCAAAAAGATTGAAGTACACAAAAAATAAAAGTGATCATATTTTTTCCTATTTTTACGCATGTAATTTGAATTTTGTTACGTGTCCAAGAGTCCTCCATGGCCTAAAGCAAATAAAGCACTTTGATATTTGATATTTAAGTACCTACCTACCTATACCTACTTGTAAGTACCTGCTGCCTAGACTACTTACATCTACTTCATTCTATCTCAAGTTTTACCAGAGTACCTATAGTTATTAATTAATTAATACAAAAAACCCCAAGGACCGCCAGGAGGAGACCAAGGTCCGGATCTATGGGAATTTACCACAGGGGAACCACGACAAACATTTGATATACAAACCCCAGAAGAAGAAGAACCGCCAACAGAAGCATGGCCCCCAGATATACCACCAGAATTCCTACTACAAGGAATTTCCCCAGGGATGTTAGAAAACACAACGCTTGGTGGTATGTTGCTTCTATACAAAATACAAAAAAAAAATATTATCATTCGCATAAGGTGCATTATTCATTGTGCATGTCCGAGACCTTTTTAAATATAAGAATTATTATTATGTAGGCTGATGATAATGATATGAGGTACAAATCATTATCATCAGCCTATGTTATTCCACTGCTGGACATAGGCCTCCCCTAATGAGCGCCATAGCGCCCTGGCTTCAGCTTGCCGCATCCAGCATCTGCCTGCAGTCCTTCGCAGGTCGTCATCCCACCTAGAGGGCGTCCTTCACTAGGTTTGCCGAGTCGCGGTCTCCACCCAGGAACACGTTTACCCCAGCGGTAATCGGTTCTTCGCGAGATATGGCCGGCCCATTGCCACTTCAGCTTGCTAATTCTTAGAGCTATAAACAATAAATAAATAAATAATGCTGGACAATTCTCACAGCGTTATCTAGCCCCATGCTAAGCAGAGCTTGTGTTATGGGCATGGGTACTAGATAACTGATATACATAATACAATATATTACATAGTTAGATATTTTTTATTATACATAGAAAACAACCTGAACACCCGGAACAAATATCTGCAGATCGTACACACAATTGTTCCGAGGCGGGAATCGAACCCGCAACCTCCTGCGTCGCAGGCGGACCTTTGCCCACCGCGCCACATTGGTCTTCAAATTTATTTCATTTTAGCTATGTCAGTAACTTAAAATTGCCGAAAATAAATTCACTTAACAATGCCTAATTTTATTCACAGTCGGTTGAAGATAACTGGTAATAAGTTACAAGATAAATACTTACTCGTACATTATGCCTACTTTATAACAATTAAGTAAAACCTTGTAAAAATGCAGTGTCGTTTGTTCACTCAGGTCCACCGGGAACTGTAGATCATAAACTGGATCGGTGAGTAAGTAATATCTGTCACCGTCAGATATCAGATACGTTAAATTAGAAAAATACTAGTCATTTTATAATTTTCCGGAAAATAATCAACAGGACCGTAGCACTACTATTTAAGGTGAAATGAGTCCCAAAACGCACGTTTTGACTTAACGGAAAATCAATTTTAAGGGATCGAAACACCTATTTTTCGAATATATTTTGATGAGGATCAAAAGTTTAGGATATTAGTTAGTAAGTTACCGGAGTCGAAACACGATTAACTAAACTTGACTCGATAGAAAAAAATGGCAAAGTTACCTCTAAATCTTCATTTCTACAGAGTTATCTCTACGGAAAAACCAGTTTTATTTGCTAATTATTTAATATTATTGTAATGAAATTTCCTCTACGTATTCCCTAATAAATACTTTAGATAATTATGGTTTTAGTTTTTTGAGGAACAGTATTATTTTAGAGCAATGACAAATTTAAAAATAAAAAGCAGTGAAATTGCGCACGGGCCGATCATTCTGCCGCTCTTGCCTCCCTTTCTCGCCTTCCCCGCGCGGCTTTCGTTTGTTCTTGTCTCGAAAAGACGAACTCATTTCGCCTTAAAACGTAGTTTCACGCTTTTTTCACCCAAAAAGTACTCAACGCGCCTAAAGATGTTTTAACTCCCAAAATGCGCAAATACCTATGTCTTATTTTAGGTTTAAAGAACTTTATTTTCTCATAAAATTATTATAGTTCACTTAAAATGAGATAAACTTATACAGTAATATGTGTAGTAAATATAAGTTAAGTAACCTAGATGAGTAATCATAACTAATTATATTATATATTAGTGTTAGATTATATCTATGTATGTAGTTATATTATTATATTGAGTAGACATGTGCTTTCAACATATTTTTATATTATTTAACTTACTACATATTTAACTCATTTAAATACCTAAATTTTTATAATTTCCCGAAGATTACCGTAATAAACGAAGTGCAGCGAAAATACACGAATTTTAATAGTATCCCGACCATAATATAAAAAACAGACTATAACGCAATTTCGGTGCAAAAGCAACTTTGCAAGTCAAAAGTTCTGCCGAAGCTACAATTACCCGGACTTCATAAACGGTGATAATTTCTACCTGCGTTGGATGCATAGGCTGATAAACTCTCAGCTTCTTTAAAATGACGATGGTCTGGGGGTCGCAGTCCACTACATTACAAGAAACATTATAAGTCTAGTCTAAGCAAATACAAGTCTAGTCTAAGCAAATACAGGTCTAGTCTAAGCAAATACAAGTCTAGTCTAAGCAAATACAAGTCTAGTCTAAGCAAATACAAGTCTAGTCTAAGCAAATACAAGTCTAGTCTAAGCAAATATTACTTAAAGTATACACTTAGGAACATTAAAAATGCGAAAGTTTGGATGTTCGTTAACTCTTTGCGACAAAGGCGTCATAAATTATTAAAACCACGATAGATTTTATTGCAAAACCTTTAGCTTGTTATTTTTGAAGAAGAGCAAAAACCATAAAACATTTTACATACCTCTAAGTAGATACGTATATTTATATAGCTATATATTTTTATAGCTGCGCCCCGCGGTTTTACCCGCGTGGTGATAGATATTTTGGATAATATTCAATATATCTTTATAAATTGTAGCCTATGTGTTATTCTGATGTATAAACTATATTATTGTAAAGTTTCATTAAAATCCATTCTGTAGTTTTTACGTGAAAGAGTAACAAACATCCATCCATCCATACTTACAAACTTTCGCGTTTATAATATTAGTAGGATTAGCACGCCAACCCTCTGAAAAAACATTTGTTTTGCTGGTCGGCAGGTAGAAAATGCCTCTGCATCAAGCCCACCCTTTGTAGTGTAATAAAGTTTTTAATAAAAATAAATAAACGTCATGATCACCATATTCGTACGTTTTGCAGCACAAAGTCAGATCGTCCAACGATGTCCACATCTGCGATCAAAATACCTATAATACCAAGAATAGACCAAAACAACCAGGAACCTTGTGACGTCATCGCTTACTTCTGTCTTAAGGCTTACAAGTAAGTATAAACCACGTGAATATATTCTTAGAAGAAGAAGGTTTAAATTAATTGTAGATACAAACGAGGTGTATATACAAAAAAGGGCAGTCTTTGGGGACTGCCGATAGAAGTGAAAACTAAGTAATTTTATATTTTTTTTATACTAGGGAGCGTTCGGTGCCGATGACACGAGTTTCACGATTTTTTCACCCAAAATGTGCTCAACGCGCCTAAAATTTTAACTTCCAAAATGCGCAAATACCTATGTCTTATTTTCTTATTCGTATACGTGCGCTCATGGGTGTGAAAGCTCTGAAGTTACACGCATAGTCTCGTTTAGGCTTTCAAAATCAATACAATACAATACAATACAATACAATACAATGCAATGCAATGCAATGCAATGCAATGCATAGCTAATGCAATAGCTTTGGCAGATTAATTCCATCAAACACTTTTTATTTAAATTAGTTTCATTTAAATCACTTTTTCATTCGTCCAAAGAGAGTGAAGGCTCGCCGTTACTTGGTTGACATAAAGCATGCGCTTTTAGTCTTAACACTTTGAGTGCTGAAATCACAAGGTATGTGTTTTCTACAAGTGACTTATATGCGTAAATCCACACTAGCGCAGCGGCTGAGAAAATACAGATCTTTGTGACTCAGCACAGCCGTAATATTTTTCGAACGAAACGCATGTGCGGCGCAACACAACCGCTGTGTAGAGCGGCAGGAAGAATTTTTTTGCTTAAAAAAAAGATCGTCGAAAAAATATCGCAGTCAAACTGTTAAGGATGGTATTTTTGCGATTATCTGCGTCACTTTAATTGGCGTTTATAGAACTCCACAGGGAACCCTAATAAATAGTTTCACCATTTCTATTTGCCATCCTCTATAATTTGGCAAGGGTTAGTAAAAACTTAATAATAAAAAAAAACAAGCCAATTTAATCATAACTGCTACTCGTATCTAGTCAAATCAAGATGTAGGTATCTTTAAGCTTTAACCCTGGGATATTAATAATATTATAACGGCGTAGGGCTGATATGGCTCGTTAAACAATAATGTAAGAGTGGAGACGGAGACACTATTTTTCGATACAAGGTTTCATTTGTGAGAAATTAACTTTTTTTGTTGGAGTCTAAAACAACAGCCTATCTAATAGTATTAAACCTCATAAAATATACGTTGATAGGTAAACAGGAAATGTTTCATTGAAATATCTATTTCAAATAAATGGTGTAGGACGCCCACCGAGCAGGTGGGTTGATGACCTGCGAAAGACTGCAGGTAGATGCTGGATGCGGCAAGCTGAAGACAGGGCGCTATGGCGCTCATTGGGGGAGGTCTATGTCCAGCAGTGGACTGCTATAGGCTGATGATGAGACATAAATGAAGTTGTTAGTTGTATAATTTATGTAAATATGTACTAATGAGTCGAGCAACTTTTGACGACCTCTTTGGCGCGATGGGCGAAGGTCTCCTTGCGACGCAGGAGGTTGCGGGATCGATTCCCGCCTCGGGACACATGTTTGTACAATCTGCAGAGATTTGTTCCGGTGTTCTGGTCGCTATCTATGTATAATAAAAACATCTATCCATGTAAAGTATTGTATTATGTATATCAGTTATCTAGTACCTACCCATAACAAAAGCTCTGCTTAGCTTGGGGCTAGATAATGCGGTGTGAATTTGTTCCGGGTGTTCTGGTCGGTTTTTCTATGAAGAATAAAAAAATCGATGCGATGTAATGTATTATGTATATCAGTCACCTAGTACACAAGCTCCACTTAGCTTGGGGCTAGATAATGCTGTGTTGATTGTCCAGCATTATTTATTTATTAATGGGAAATTAATTTAATTATAATTTTCAGAACTGGAAAAGTTTGCGGCCGTGCTTCTGCTTTTGTTTACAGAACGTTCGAAACCTATTGTAACCTTGACTATATAAACTGCAAGGAAAGAACAAATGGTAGGCAATATACAATAATACATGCCTAAAAGTATTATTATAGTTATATAATATTATCATAATTATTTGACGACCTCAGCGGCGCAGCGGGCAAAGGTCCGCCTGCGGTGCAGGTGGTTGCGGGTTCGATGCCTGCCTCGGGACAAATGTTTGTACGATCTGCAAATGTTCAGGGTATATTTTTTATTTTACGTATACGAAGTATATATTATACATACATAAACAATGTGTCTGGTCAGGGGCCGTTCAAGTATTACGTGTCGTCACCGGTGTCGGAGACTTTAGGAGGGGTAAAATACGGTCAATTATATCGACAAATCACTATTCCAATTTTTTTTCTCTTAAATAAATAAATAATGCTGGACAATTCACACAGCATTATCTAGCCCCATGGTAAGCAGAGCTTGTGTTATGGGTACTAGATAACTGATATACATAATACAATACATTACATAGATAGATATTTTTTATTATACATAGAATTTTACTTTACTTTACTTTACTTTTAGAAAACCAGAACACCCGGAACAAATATCTGCAGATCGTACACACAATTGTTCCGAGGCGGGAATCGAACCAGCAACCTCCTGCGTCGCAGGCGGACCTTCGCCCACCGTGCCACATCGGTCGTCAAAATGTTTATTGCATTAACTTAAAAGCTAAGCAAAATTTGCTTGTGTTAGGAGACCCCGCTCTTACCATTAATACATTAACAATATTTAAGTATTTACTAACTTAAAAGCTAAGCAAAATTTGCTTGTGTTAGGAGACCCCGCTCTTACCATTAATACATTAACAATATTTAAGTATTTACTAACAAAAAATACTAAATTAAAACTTAAAAAATCTCTTTCCATGATAAAAAGGCAACCGACCTTTTTAGGTTAAAAAACAGCCAGTAACTTTTCCCTTTCTCGCAAGGAGATGACTACCTCTAGTGCGATGGGTATACAAAACATGTTTTTTTTTCAGTATGGAAAATTGCATACATGGGTGAATGTATACCTAAACCAAAAAGTGTTGTTACGCGACAACCCCCACAGAGTAAGTAATTTATTCTCAAAAAGACAATTTATACAAAGTCACTTACATAAGAACATGGTTCTTAAGTTAAGTATAAATAATAGGTCTTATACGTTACATAATAATAGGACCTATGAAATTGCCGTTCTGCAGTACTGGCCATTTCAAATCAAAATAATTTTTGTTTGGCTAAGAATTCTAATTTCAAAATAATTTTATTTTAAAAACATGGAATTCTTTTTCCTAAAGTAGTCATTTGTTTATTGATTAGTGTTACATTTTCATCGCATTTCAATCTTTTTCGTCATCATGGATACGTTAAAAATTCGAGTAATTATGGAATATGAGTACCGTCGTGGCAGCAACGCGGCACAAGCGGCACGCAATATCAACGACGACGTTTACGGAGCTAACACTACAAACCAACGCACCACCTGTTATTGGTTCGCTCGCTTCCGTTCTAGGAATTTCGACCTGAAAAATGAACCTCGCGGTCGTCCGAAGACTTTGGTCGACAATGACGAATTAAAGGCGATTGTGGAAGCTGATGATACACAATCTACGGCTGAATTAGCAGCAGCTTTCGACGTTAGCGTCAAAACAATATTGGTCCATTTGCGTCAAATTGGCAAGGTAAAAAGTTTGACAAATGGGTGCCCCACGAACTCAATGATCGCCAGCGCGAAGTACGCGTCGAGACGTGCCTTGCACTGCTCAACAGACACACAAATGAAGGAATTTTGAACCGCATTGTTACCTGCGATGAAAAATGGATTCTGTTTGATAACCGCAAGCGCTCAGCAAGTTGGTTGGATTCTGGTTCAGCACCTAAACAATGCCCTAAACGAAAACTCACCCCTAGAAAAGTGATGGTCACTGTTTGGTGGTCTAGCGCCAGTGTGATTCATCACAGCTTCTTACCAAACGGGATGAGCATTACTGCAGATGTCTACTGTGAAGAACTGAACACAATGATGGAGAAACTGGCACATCTCCAACCAGCATTGATCAATCGCTCCTCTCCGCTGCTCCTGCACGACAACGCGCGACCTCATACTGCACAGCAGACGGTATCCAAGTTGCAAGAACTGGGGTTGGAAGCTCTCCGTCATCCGCCCTACTCACCAGACCTTGCGCCTACAGACTACTACTTTTTCCAGAATTTGGATAACTTCTTGGCGGGAAAAAATTAAATACCCGAGAGGCAGTACAAAATGCCTTTGAAGAATTTGTTGCCTCCCGTCCTGCTGATTTATGTAAGAAGGGTAACAATAATACTGCCACTGCGTTGGCAAAGATGCATTGATTGCATGGGTGATTACTTCGATTAATACAAATAAAAAATACATGAAAAAAATTCGTTTACATTTTTTCATACAAAACGGCAATTTCATAGGTAAAGACCTAATACATACATAGGTTATTCAATGGCTGGCTCATTTAACGTGTTCACTTAATAATAAGTGACTTGTCATTTTTGATATATTGAGCTAATTTGAGTTTGAACACATTAAATGAGCTTTCAATTTTAATTTGGGAGGGTAAAGTATTGTAAAGCTGTGCGCCTTCACAAGGTATCGTTTTTTGCCATAGTTAGTCCGAGTTTTCGGAATAACGATAAAGTAGATCTTCTATACCTCTTAAATAAACCAAAGGCAGGCATCGTTATTGATATACCTATCGCATACTAGCTGTTCCCCCGCGGTATCATTATTATCATCATCATCATCATCAGCCTATAGCAGTCCACAGCTGGAAATAGGCCTCCCCCAATGAGCGCCATAGCGCCCGTCTTCAGCTTTCCTCCGCGGTATAACCCGCGTTAAACTCGAATTTCACTTAATTATGTAGGTGATTTTTTTACACCTTGAGTTATTTTGTGAGAGTTTTAGTAAGTATTCCTAACTTTTTTGAAAATAAAATATAGCCTACTAGCCCGCGGCTCCGCACGCGTTGTTTCTACGGAAATGTTAAAGATTATTTCTATCCTATGATAATAAGGGGCCTATGTTTTATTCTGGGCCCAGAACTACCTGTATGCAAAATTTCAGTTTGATCCGTTCAGTAGTTTTTGCGTGAAAGAGTAACTAAGATCCATCCATACATATCTAGTCCGATTAGTTAATCGAACCAACAGGAAATCATAAGTTCTCGTGATCCGATTAGTGGGACTACGTGGTCTAAGAAAACGTCAGTTTCTATAGTCCGATTAGGTAATCGAACCAACCGGAAAAAAAGTTCATGTGCTCCGATCGGTAAGACAAAGGCAGGACCACGTAGCCAGAGGGATTATTATTATTAATTTTCTGGTTATATTTAAGTTATTTGTGTCATAATTTTATATGGATTTAATGATGATCTGAAATAAACTAATAATAATTATTTTCAAAATTAAATAATAATCATTTGAAAAATATAAAAAACAACATTGATTATTTTTATTAAATTACTGTTATTTATTATTTAAACATGTAACGAGGGGGCTAGACGGGGTAGCAGTAAAACACAACTCTTCGTCGAGACGCGGTTTATTCAAACAAATTCGCGTCTCGACGAAGAGTTGTTACAAACATTATTTGTTTCTTTTACAAAATATTCTTTTGATTAAATAATTATCTTCTAAAGAATTTGAAGGCAACTTCACCTAGCTGATGTTATAGCGTGTAAAATATTTTAAATATTAGGTTTCTTTATGTATCTTAAGCTTTTTACAAATTACATACATCTATATATATAAAAGAAAGTCGTGTTTGTTACAACACTTATAACTCGAGAACGGCTGAACCGATTTAGCTGAAAATTGGTGGAGAGGTAGCTTAGAACCAGGAGTACTACTTTTTATAATTTAAATCATTTGACACATAGATTTGGACGGGGGCGAAGCCACGGGGCGCAGCTAGTTTACAATAAACAAAGAAAATAATCATCAAATAATGTCAGAAAATATAATAATTTAAATTTCATATTTATTAATTGCATGCACATACATTGTCAATAATATTATTAGCTATAAGTTTGACCGAAACCGCTGTACCGCGCCTGAGGTATGCGAGCGGCGAGACGGGGGGGAAATATCGGCTGCTCCGATCCATCAGTCTGCCGTCAACGCGTACTCTTGCTCTTTTTTCCTCGCCCCCCACCTAGCCGCACTTTCCTAAGGAGCGGTACAGCGGTTTCGGTCAAACATAAGGTCTTATTAGCTTAGAGGTAGGTACATGTGCCCTGTAAGGGCGCAGCAATTTATTAATAAATAATAACAATAGTAGTTAGTATAGGTAGGTAACTTAGTAATCCGAGAATTTATACAATATTATTCACAATTGCGCAGAGGAGTGAGGCAGGGGGATGTCATATCCCCGAAACTGTTCACGTGCGCATTGGAAGATATGTTTGGGTTGCTGGACTGGAAAGGAAAGGGCATTAATATAAACGGCGAGTACATCTCACACCTGCGATTCGCTCATGACATAGTCTTAATGGCGGAGTCGCTTGAGGAACTGAACCAGATGCTGGACGGCCTAGCTTCAGCCTCCCGATGTATCGGTCTTGGCATGAATTTGGATAAAACCAAAGTCATGATCAATGGTCACATTGATCCAAGGCCGGTGGTCGTACATGGTCACCTTCTCAAAACTGTTTCCGAATACACTTACCTTGGGCAGATTCTGCAGTTGGGTAAAAACAGTTTCGAGAAGGAGGCCAAACGGAGGATCCAGCTGGGCTGGGCAGCATTTGGGAAACTACGTCAAGTCTTCACGTCATCCATACCGCAATGCTTGAAAACGAAAGTTTTCAATCAGTGCGTCCTACCCGTTATGACCTACGGAGCTGAGACGTGGACACTCACGATAGGGCTGGTCCACCAGTTCAAAGTCGCTCAGCGAGCTATGGAAAGAGCTATGCTCGGAGTTTCTCTGAAGGATAGGATTCGTAACGAATACATCCGACAGAGAACCAAGGTTATCGACATAGCTCAAAGAATTAGCAAGCTGAAGTGGCAGTGGGCCGGCCATATCTCGCGAAGAACCGACGGCCGATGGGGCAAACGTGTTCTTGAGTGGAGACCACGACTCGGCAAACGTAGTGTAGGACGCCCTCCGACCAGGTGAGATGAGGACCTGCGAAAGACTGCAGGTAGATGCTGGATGCGGCAAGCTGAAGACAGGGCGCTATGGCGCTCATTGGGGGAGGCCTATGTCCAGCAGTGGACTGCTATAGGCTGATGATGATGATGATGATTCACAATTATCAAATTAATTTCATTAATAAGGAAGATGGGTATATCACTAATTTGTTCAGGCAGTCAAACAGTTATACTTAATTTAGATATATTAAAAATTCGTTAACGGAGTAATAGCATTTAGAGATAAGATATGCTTTCAGGTTTTTAACACTTTGACTGCGATTTTTTTTCGACGACTGCGATCTTTTTTTTAATCTAAGCCATTCGTGCTGCCGCTCTACACAGCGTTTGTGTTTTAATATTACGGCAGTGCTGCGTCACACAGATCTGTATTTTCTCAGCCGCTGCGCTAGTGTGGATTTACGCATATTAGTCACTTGTAGAAAACACATACGGTGTGATTTCAGCAATCAAAGTGTTAAAGAAATGAACATGTTAGTTTGCTGTAATAGTAATTCATAACTTGTTTATTATTTTCAGTTTACGATTACCATGACGACTACTTTCTGGATGATACCTTTGTCATTGATGAAACATTCAACGAGTTTATTGATAATCTAGAACCCATCCATGTTCCCCTTGGGTAGCCCTGATCCAGCAAGTTAAATATAGCATTACATCCAACCTACAATTTTTTAAATTCATATTTACTCAAATTTTACGCCAAATTGTAAGTACACGAAACTTGAAACGTTAACGTAGCATTATGCATGATACACCCTATTATCTCATGTTACACCCTGTATAACAGGGTGTAACATGAGATAACAGGGTGTAACATGAGAGGTGGATCATCGGTGGATGGGGGGTGGGGGATCTCAGTACCTATAGATTTAACCCCGCTGTATGTTCAGCGATATTCACTGGTTCAAAAGTTATTTGGACTTTAGTAAAATTTTTGTTAAAATCAGTTTTCATCCTTAATTTCGGAATTGCAGCCAGCAAGATCCCTCATGTTACACCCTGTATAGAGTTTGTATGCAGATTCCTAAAACGCTAGCTAGAAATTAATGAGGTAGAAGTTTATTTTACCTAAATCTAAATAATAGCGAAGTTATGCACATAACAGTAACACAAGAAAATTTTATAAAAACTTTAAATTTTTACTCTTCTAATGATTTCTTACACTAATAAAATAACATAACTTAGAAACGTACTATAAACTTAAGGTTTGCTGTAAGAAAACTCTTTGTTAGGGTTAAGCTCGCCTATGTACATTTTTTTTTTGTTAAGTTACTTTTTTTTAAAGTTTTTTTGTGTACAAAAAAATAATTACAGACAGGTATATTTTATTGAACATTTGGCCTTATCGTCGTCCCTATCTTCTTATAAGGCCTATTGTAACTAGTAGGCCTAAGGTCTGGTCGAAATCAAGATGCGAACATTATTGCTATTTGAATTTCAATACTAAATATTTACAAGTTGATTCCCTGGGGTCCAGAATTACCCCTTTTCGGTATATTAGACACTTGTTTCTGCCCGCGGCTTCGCACGCGTTGTTTCTATGGAAACGTATTAAAATTATTTATATCCCATGGGAACTGATTTATATAATAAAAAGTAGCCTATGTTTTATTCTGGGCCCAGAACTACCTGTATGCAAAATTTCTGCCCGATCCGTTTAGTAGTTTTTGCATGAAAGAGTAACAAACATCCATCCATACATACAAACTTTCGCGTTTATAATAGAGGATGTTACGCGGTGACATATATTCTTGCCCCCTTTCGGCTTAATATACATTATACATGGCGCCACATTCCAGGCGGAATCAGCAAACCTTATACGAATTCCAAGTGAAACTTATCGCTGCAGCGCTGAGTAGTATTCGCTTGAATACCACGTATTTTTCAGCTGTACTTCATCATCATCAGCCTATAGCAATCCAGTGCTGGACATAGGCCTCCCCAATGAGCGCCATAGCGCCCTGTCTTCAGCTTGCCGCATTCAGCATCTACCTGCAGTCTTTCGCAGGTCGTTATCCCACCTGGCCGGAGGGCGTCCTACACTACGTTTACCGAGTCGTGGTCTCCACTCAAGAACACGTTTGCCCCAGCGGCCGTCGTCGGTTCTTCGCGAGATATGGCCAGCCCACTGCCATTTCAGCTTGCTAATTCTCAGAGCTATGTCGAACTTTGGTTCTCTGTCGGATGTATTCGTTACGAATCCTATCCTTCAGAGAAACTCCGAGAAGAGCTCTTTCCATAGCTCGCTGAGCGACTTTGAACTGGTGGACCAGCCCTATCGTGCTGTACTTCATAGGTACATTCAAAACATGAACACATAGATATAGATAGTTTATTCTACCACACAAAACAGAAAACAATACAGAAATAAACAATTGAATAAAGGAAGTATAAAGGGCGGCCTTATCGCTGATAGCGATCTCTTCCAGGCAACCTTTGGATGGACTGTACTATAAATAGATATTGAGTTTAAAATAAAATGTTTATTCTTTATTTTTATTTTACATAGTATATATAAAATGAAGTCGGCTGTCTGTTCGCTTAGATCTTTTAAGCCACTCAACGGATTTTCATGCACTTTTCAGGAATAGATATTAATTCAAGAGGAAGGATTATAGGTATATATGGCTATGTTACCGGCAATCTGTATAATCCAGTATTCTATACCAGGGATTCCCAAAGTGGTCGATATCGGTTTCCTAGGGGTCGACATAAACGAAAACTGATTTTGGGGGTCGACGAGGTCTAAAAATCGACCCCTATTAAATTAACACAAGTTCTTATTTAAAACTTTCAAGATAGGTAGGTTAGTTACTGTATTGTTTATGTTGTGTTACGTGTACTAAGAAAAATTAATATTTTTGTAGGAAATAGCATTGTTGTAGTAATGTAAAGTCTCAAGTTCGTACAAGATGAAAAACTCGGCAAGTCAGCGTGGACAAGGTACCTAGGTATTTTGTATCAATAGGAAAAAACTAAATTTAGGCCCCCTTATTCATAATAGTCAGCTAACTTAAAGCATTGCTAATTCTCACTCTGTCTTCTTCTATTGACCTAAGTCAGAATGAAAAATAACACTCTGTAGCAGCTGTTTTACGTTAGCGGACCATTATGAAGAAGGGGGTTTATCTTAAAAGTAGGTAATTTGGCCATGGGGGTCTGAGGTAACAGTTCATTTTGGAAAAGGGGTCACTTGTCCAAAAGAGTTTGGGGATCCCTGTTATATACAATACCTAGGCAATATATTGAATACCTCGGGCGCCTTGTCTTAAAAGTAAGATTTTGTGCACTTCAAAATGTCATATTAGTTCCTCATGTAAGAATAAATAATTGTTATAATTACTTAATTAAAATTTTGATTAGGCAGTAGACCTACTTATTATTTAAAGAATTGTTTTGTTTCTTAAGTTTTTTATACTTATTTTTATTTTTTGCTTATAAGTACTCAGCAAAAAATAAATTTTAGTTTCACGTTAATTTTCATAAAAAATATTTTCAATTGTTTATTTTATTAAAGTTGATTTAAAATAATAGAACATGTTTCATTTAACAGTCATTTTATAGGTAGGCCGGTTAACATGGATAAATAAAGACAAAGATCTATTAATTTTACACATTGCCGGTGGAACAGCAGGTACTGTATATAATCCCTAGGAATTGTATACATTATCTAGGCAAAGTAAGTAATAAAGCGCACGGACGACTTTCACGCGATTACTCGCAAGAAAGTCGCTTCCCTATTCCAGCGTGCGCGAGCCAGCGGCAACGGCATCCTAAAGATGATTGTGGCACGGACAGACTGCCCAATTCAACACAGGTGGATGCGGGTGCGGATGGGTTCCATCTGATCCTAATTTTTATTTTAAATCTTATAATTTAATTTTTATTATATATTTTAGTTCAATTTTTTTTTTTTTCAATTTTTTTTATTGTATAACTTAATAATCTATATCTAATCTATGAATGTTTATTTTTAAGTTTTGTGTGTTTTTAATTTTTATATGGACTTAATGTAACGACTGATAAATCTGAAATAAACGAATAATAATAAACAATAATATTCATAATATTACATACATTGCCGAGGTATTGTACACAATACCTGAATTGTACAGATTGCCGGTAACATATATACCTATCGAAAATCGTGCGAAGCCGAGGCGGGTCGCTAGTTATGAATAATGTGTAAAATTCAACTGTAGGATCTTGTATAATTTTACGCCAATTTTCGTAAACTAGCATAATAGTTATTACTTTTTAATGAAGTTGGTTTACTATTTGAATCCTTAGTTTTTAACTTAATTTGTGTTACATCGTTCAATTAATTTCACATACCAGTTTCGGTGATAAATAATATAATAAATAATGCTGGACAATTCACACAGCATTATCTAGCCCCATGGTAAGCTTGTGTTTTGGGTATTAGATAACTGTTAAACATAATAGATATATATTTTTTATTATACATAGAAAACCTCTTCAGAGGCAACCTCCTGCGTCGCAGGCGGACCTTCGCCCACCGCGCCACAGAGGTCGTCAAATAAAATATGTATTTTAGGTACTTATGGTGATAGTTCCTGCGCTATGGCTAGTGTTATTTTACTTTCAAAAGTGAAAATAACAAATAAACATAAAAAACAAATGAAACAAATCACTATTGAAGTAATTCTTTTTTCAAATTAAATTAAGTTACACGAATATGTGGCCAGTTTTAAGAAGTTCTTGTACATATTTCAGTATATTTTTTCGACTGCCAATGAACTGCAAACCAACTGCGCAGTCCGATTGCAATTGGTTTGCAGTTCTATTGCAGTCGTGTCAACTGCACGCCGACTGCAAATGAACTGCAAATTTGCGGTTGGATTGCAGTTGAAATGTATGTATCCCATAATTAACATTTTAATGCCTTTGAAAGCCATTTTAATGGCTATCAAATGTCAACATAGGATGGGTGGTTTTAGCGTAATTCCACAGCAAAGTTACCGACACGTCTCAAAGAATTAGCAAGCTGAAGTGGCAGTGGTCCGGACATATTTCGCGAAGAACCAACAACCGCAAATTTAGTCTACGACGCCCTCCGGCCAGGTGGGATGACGTGGAAGACTGCAGGCGGATGCTGGATGCGCCCAACTGAAGACAGGGCTCAGGACTCATTAAGGGAGGCCTATGTCCAACAGTGGACTATATTAGGTTAATGACTCTGGAAATTAGTCTATTACACTATAAAAAAGTTGTCATTGTGAATATTTTGGGGGTTGTGGTCTTTGTGAACCTAAAGGAATCGTTCTCGCCTAGTTTTTATACCTACTTATAGAAATATTTTCGAAAAAAACCTCTGTTTTCAGTTTGTTTACTACTTCTGGCAAAAAGCATCTACAAATCAGACACGCAGCTCAGTTAATTACAATAAAATATGAGGATAAAATACTTTTTCCTGGTTTCAATTTTTTGTTTACAAACGACCATATCTGACCCTTTGAAGAGGGAGTATAGACGCAGATATTTCCCAACTACACACTCTGGTTACCATGGCTACCGTCGCCGTAAGTATCTTTGAACAAATAAAATTATGGTATTTCCCAAATACACATTCCGGTTACCATGGCTACCGTCGCCGTAAGTATCTTTGAACAAATGTAATTATATATAGATATATAAGATATAGAAAGGCTAAGCTACTATTATGTCTGGGGTAAGTTTTCTGTCTGAGTTATACCGTCCACGCGTTTATTTTCTTTGACTTAATGAAAGATAATATTAAAATGCAATATTATGTCATAGACACATTATCTTTCAACGCGATAAATATCGAAGCTCTCTACTACTCCCATATCTTTTTACAATTATTCAACGAATCCTTAACTCAAACTCGTTCGAAGTGCCTCGAGCATTCCTTCAAAACATACTCGAGTTCGGTATTACCATATATTTACCATGATCTAATTTTTGAGTTAAGTATCCAATATTTCGGCACAGTCTCATGCGCCATGATCACGGAATAACTCCATCGATATGTCTGCCCATAAAACTTACTCGCAGTGCCTTCAGTTATTCCGTGACCATGGCGCATGAAACTGTGCCGAAATACTGGATAACTCAAAAATCAGATCATGGTAAATATCCCGTTTTAAATGACTTTAGTGTTAATAACCACGATAGTTTCAAAAGTTTTATCATTGAGATCTCAAAACAGCTTGTTATTTATAAAAATCCGCTTTAAACAACAACCTACCTCTTTTGAGGTGCATAAAAGGTAGGTCGCTAGGTAGCAGCTTGAGATGACAGTTCATTTCTTCACTCCTATAAGATTTTTTCTGAGGTTAGTTCGAGTGAAGGGATTTTTTACGATCAAGTATACCGAAACGCGTATGGAGGTTATGTAGAGATTGAATCGTAGTCGACGTAACGACTAAAGATATGAGGGTTTGTACCGAATGTCCCGATATTTTTCGAGTCGACAGAGTCTATTATAGAATAACAAACAAGCTCATAGTATCGGAGCCTTGTTTACACTTTATCTCGAGTTTGGCCGGAGTATATTAATATTGTTTTATTTTGTTTTTTAGAAGGGCCACCTGCAGGTATGTTGCTTTTATGGTTTTAGTGTATTAGGTATGTTATAAGTAAATGATTTCTCCTACACACACATAACTTATCATGTCCACTATAGAATAGGTTACATCAATTAAGCCGCAATCACTAAGTTTGAAGCTATTTTTTCAGCGCAATTGATGTGATCTAGACGCGGTAGCGTATCAAGCCAAGTTCAACCTAACAGAACTGGCGAGCAGCACCGAGTGTTATATTAAATATAACACGAACCATTTGGAACCACTTTTGCCCCCCTCTTAAGTATCTTAAAATTTATATCATAAAAAAGTGTCAAATTTGGTGATTTGCGAAACACACAATGTCCTACAAATTTTATAAACACACTTCAAACGGTCATTTAGATAATAACGTCCAAAATCGTCATTTTTAATTAATCTTAAGTTTATACGAAAGAAGGTTGTATTTCGAACATTTTGTTTATTTCATTTGAATCATTATAATCTCGACTGATTCATCATCATAGTAATTTTAGCCGTGAATGCCATTTATTAGCTTTTCTGTTATTAAGGTTCATGTAACTTATTGCATGTATTTAAGCTGTAGGCCTTCCTTAAATTAAATAAATGAATAATTAATAAAAAAAAAACTTTGGTACAGGACCCCCAGCCGCATACTCGTTTCAACTTCCACCAGGTATGTTGCTTCTATAGTTAAACTTATCTTCATATGTTATAAATAAATTCCACATTCTCAGGACACTGGTCTGGACACACTGGTTAGCTCAACTGGTCCAGAGATAACAATTTCATTTCCGATTGGAATAGAATTTAGATTGGAAGGTTACGGGTTCAAGTCCCGTTGAGGGAGTCAATTTTAATTTTAATTTAAAAAGTAAGTGTCGAGCGATGTACGTAGCCTTTAAAGGCTAACTTGAAATTGCGTCACTTCGCGTGCGCATAGGTACTATGGTTCTATGCCTAGTTATTCTATGTTAAAAAGGTACTCTGTTGCATTGGGTGTGCCCGTTAAAATAGATGTAGGTACATGTTTGTGAATAAATAAATATTGGGATCACAGATTAAACTTTTTTTTTGTTTAATCCTACTATAATATAAAGTTTCTGAGGATGTTTGCTGGTCTTTCACGCAAAAACGACTGAATAGATTTTGATGAAACTTCATAATCATATAGCTTACATATCAAAATAACACAGGCAACAATTCATAAAGATATATTGTATATTATCCAAAATATCCATCACCACGCGGGTGAAACCGCGTGGCGCAGCTTGTATTTTTTTTTCACATACTTGTATTTTTTATTATACATATAATATTAGAAATGTTTGTTCTCCACAGGTATGACTTTCCCGACACGGCAACCTGGAGAAGACCCTCGTGAAATGGAAACGCCGTGAGTATGGCGGTTCGAGAAAGATATTCCCAACGTCCCACGTCATCATCATCATCATCATCAGCCTATAGTAGTCCACTGCTGGAAGTCCCACGTGAGACGCGCCTATTCCCAATGTCTCACGAAAATTATTCCCATAACACGAGAAGTGGACCTATCCCCAACGTCTCTCCAAAACAGGGCTAGAGGATTTAATCCCGTGAGTCTGGGATTCGGGTAAACCCCGCTAGCAATCTAGTGTCCAAAGTTACAGGACAAGGTACATTTATTAGGAAAACTTGGCAATGGATTAGAAATAAAAAGTAGGTACTAAATATAGGTATTTGAAGATGATCATCCCTTGATCATAATCATAATGCACCGAACCCCTAATTTATTATATATCATATTGTATTATCATATTGTGTTTTATTTCACATTAGAGAAGAGGAGGAGGAATCTACGACATGGGGGCCGCAGCCTGCCTATCGAGAAAACCTGACTGAGCAGTGTGACTACATTGCACATTACTGCCTCAAAGCATATAGGTGCGTCATCATCACCATCATCATCAGCCTATAGTAGTCCCCTGCTGGACATAGATCTCCCCTAATGAGCGCCATAGCGCCCTGTCTTCAGCTTGCCGCATCCAGCATCTACCTGCAGTCTTTCGCAGGTCGTCATCCCACCTGGTCGGAGGGCGTCCTACACTACGTTTGCCAAGTCTCCTCAAGAACACCTTGGCGGCCGGCCCACTGCCACTTTAGCTTGCTAATTCTTAGAGCTATGGCAATAACTTTGGGTGTCTGTCTGATGTATTCGTAACGAATCCTATCCTTCTTCAGAGAAACTCTAGGTACGTACCTTTATTTATATATACGAAAAATCCATCGAGGAGCCTTCGACGATATGGGAGCCGCAGCCTAACTATAGTTATTACTCTTGAGTGGTTTATAATTCTTTTTTATTTTAGAACGGGAAAGATTTGCGGGCGCACTATATTATATAATTACCATACCTTCGAAAGCTACTGCATGATGGACTATGTGAACTGTATGCGTCAATTCGAGGGTAAGTCCCGATACTTATAACAATTATATCTATGTGTTGTCTGGAGCTACAAATAAATTCTCTTACAAAACCTATTCCGAAAGGTTTTAAAAAGAAAGGATACGATCCAGTTTACAAGCCTACAACACCTTTGATCGCACTAACTTCACATTTACATCAACTACTAAACTAACTTTAGCACAACTTCTACGAACCACCTGCGAGTCTGACCAATAATGACTAGGGTAAGGGAACATAAAGAATTACAAGTCGTACAAGAGACGTCCATTCCGTCTGAACGTCGCGAGCGAAGTCAAGTGAAAGAGAGCGCGGCGGCGGCGTGTCCAGCGCGCCTATTTACTTATGCAGCGCACGGGTGGGGTTGCCCGCTTGGATTACAAAAATATTTCTAATAATACTTTATCTATCTATTTATCTATTTCCACGTCGTCGGGTACAGAATCGGACAGCGGTTTCGTTTTTATAATTACATTGGTTTTCGTTTGCCGACTTAGAATTTGCAGCACCCTAACTCGACTAAGACTAAGGGAAGCGACTAAGGGATATCCACCGGGAGGCGGGCAGCAGCGCTTCCTGCACAACTATTCACCAATGAACTGGGTTCCCCAACCTGCATGCCCAGTATGGGGATTATGAGCATTATCCCCATGGTATAAAATCCAACAAAGCACTTATCAGTGGGAGGCCTGCTTCCAACATTGAACCAATATAATTTTGATGTTGAGGTTGCGGAGATTAAGTAACAAAACATTTTATAAAACTTGTTATTTTATAATGTGAACGTGTTATAACATAATTTGTAAAAAAAAGCTTCATACTTTTGTTATTAGCACGCAAGTAAGTTTCCAGGTTACCCTCAGGAACTATATGAAGCTGTGTCAAACATTAGAATAATAATATATGGTATATATTATTTTTTATTATATTAAAACTCTTTCAGCTTGGATGCTCTTCCACATGGGACCATGTTTCAATCTAACCTTTCCAGCTCAATACGTTCGTAAGTACAAAAGATGAAAGGTTTGTCTAGAGCCAGCTATACTAATATTATAAAGAGGACTTTATAATATTAGTATAGCTGGCTCTAGACAGACGGACCGCAAATGAACTGTAAACCAACTACGCAGTCCGATTGCAGTTGGTTTGCAGTTCTATTGCAGTCGTGTCAACTGCACGCCGCCTGCAAATGAACTGCAAACAAACTGCGCAGTCCGATTGCAGTTCTATTGCAGTCGTGTCAACTGCACGCCGACTGCAAATGAACTGCAAACCAACTGCGCAGTCCGATTGCAATTGGTTTGCAGTTCTATTGCAGTCATGTCAACTGCACGCCGACTGCAAATGAACTGCAAATTTGCGGTTGGATTGCAGTTGAAATGCGGTCCGGCTGTCTAGAGCCTAAAGTAGCATTCTGTAGCTGAACTCAGGCCCAATGGAGTCACTGCTCGCTCGTGATTGGTGGATCGCCTGTGTGCGGCCAAACCATGCAGCGGACAGCGATGCCACTGTGCTTGTGTGTGTGACTGCCTAACGCACTCACTTCCGATGTCAGCTTAATTTTAATTTTAACCTTAGTATTGTCACTGTGGTATTGTTAAGAGAATTCTAGTGTCTAATTAAACCTATGTTAGGATTTAAGATGCTATCAACAAACTGTAACAATAAATAAATATATCTATCTAAGTATAGTACTGTTAATTTTAAGAATATTGTAAACTTTTTGTGCCTTAATAAACGAAAAATAAAATAAAATAGGCACCAGGTAGTCAAAAATGTCCACAATAAAATATACAGGGGATCCCAACCTCAATGGTTCAATGGTAAATTTTTTTGGTAAAAATATGATATCTCATACGAGTAAGTTGGTAGTCGGGTAAAATTTCCACAAACCATACCTTCTTCAAAGGTTAGAGATATTCAGATATTTTACTTGCGGATGTTTTACGTACTTGCCTACGTTTGGGTTTGAAAAAAAAAACGATGTATTTTATTCGTTATTTTCAGGAAGTGAATTACAATAATTCAATTCATTACATAGATAAATATTTTTATTATACATAGAAAACGACCAGAACACCCTGAACAAATATTGGTAGATCGTAGGATTCTAACCCGCGCCACATCAGGCGTCTAAATATCGAAACAATCATCCGAACTTCCGCATTTTTTATACTTAGAGTACTATGATTTGACCTGACCCGACCCTGACCAACAAACTGGTTGCTGAAGAATTTCAGTGCTGGATATAAATAAGATAAAATTGCATTTACTTTTAATACCTATTACTTTATATCATACATTGTACTATTATATAGAGCAATATAGCTCAGCGAATAAATAAAGGCTACTTTTACACGAGCTGCGCCTAGCGGCTTTGCCCGCGTGGAAATCTACTATGTGACAAACCTTCTTGAATCACTCTATCCATTAAAAAAAACCGCATCAAAATCCGTTGCGTAGTTTTAAAGAGCGTAGTGTGATTGCGTAGTTTTTAAGCATACATAGGGACAGACAGACAGCGGGAAGCGACTTTGTTTCATACTATGTAGTGACTAATTAGTAGTATGATTTGATGTGATATAATTATTGATGTGATCTGATATGATATGATTTGATGTGATGTGTTTTTTCACAGGTCCGGACCGTGGAGGTGCTGATTTGCCGGGAGAACTCCTTAAGAATATGGTCCTGGATAAAATAGCTGCATTACAGGTTTATAAAAGTATAACCGATGATTATAAATAAAAAAAATGATTTTTGCATATATACAATAAAATATATATAAATTAAAAAATGGTGTTTGTGTGTATGTTCACCTCGGGGTTCATATCACCTGCTTTCGGTTTAGTACAATAGAATTACTGTCATTATTCACTAATTTATTTGTAACATTTAGCGTTTTAAAGTACACTAGCTGCGTCCCACAGCTTTCCCTGCGTGGAAATCTATGTGTCAAATGGTTTCTTACCTTACTCTTGAATCACTCTATCTATTAAAAAAAACGCATCAAAATCCGTTGCGTAATTCTAAATGTCTCAGCATACAGGGACATATAGGGGCAGACAGCGGGAAGCGACTTTGATTCGCACTATGTTCTATATTCCAATTTAATTTAGTTTTTATTTAATTCCCGTTAACGCTGATTTGTCGGGTTTCGTCGACCAATCAGAGGGCTGGTTTGAACAATGAGCGTTGGCGCTAGATAAAGGTAGAAGAGTTGATGTTCATAAGGGCAGTAAAAGTTTACAGGCGTGCTGTGTTAAGAAATTAAACTGAAAAAAGACAAAGTCCAACGGTGCAACTGATGGTTTTATGTTAAGATCCTGCCTTCCTTCTGAGTTAATAGTGAATTTGTAGCCTTACACATACGTAGGCAAACATAGTGTAGGACGCTCTTAAGAAAGGTAAAATGATGGACGCGGAATGCTGATGACAAAGCGCTATGGCACCTATTAGTGATGTCTATGTCCAACGGTGGACAATGACGATGATAGGTAGGTACCTACATAACCAAAGTTGAATAAACTGAGACGTCTCAATGGGTAGGTAATAGATAACGAGTCATTAGGTTCTCGTGCTGTTCAGCTTGTTAGCTTTGCAATTATTTTTATCAGAATAACTCAACTCATTGATTGTTTGCTTTTTACATTTCACCCGACGAAGATGGGTATAGCGCGCACGAATATATTTTGTAAGTAAGTAATTTTGCATGAATAATAAATCTTAGGGCGCTTGCCATCGACGTCTATGGCAAGGGCCTAACCGACCTGCGTTTTGCGGACGATATTGCCCTCTTTGCCTTCACACCAAAAGAACTCCAAACAATGCTGCAAGATCTGAGCACAGCAAGTCTTGAGGTTGGACTTCAGATGAACAGAACTAAGACACAGATCATGTCTAACAGCACGAGACGTAGGGTCTTGGTAGACGGGCAGGTTATAGAGTACGTCGACGAGTACATTTACTTGGGCCAGCTAGCTAGCTTCGCTAACAGGCAGGACAAAGAGATGGTCATAGAATCGACAACGCCTGGAAAGTAGCTCTTCCAGACGGTCCCTGAAAGAGCATATGAAGGGGAAACTTCCTGTGACACTGAAACGCAAACTCGTCGATGTGCATCTTGCCCGTCCTAACCTACGGTGCGCAGATATGGTCGCTGACTGAATTACAAAAATCCCAGCTCAAGATCTGCCAGAGGGCAATGGAGCGTAGCATCCTAGGCTTCCGGCGAATCGATCGTGTTAGGAATACGATGCTACGCTCTTTGACAGGTATTGTCGATGTGGGAGTCAAGACCGCCACACTGAAATGGAAGTGGGCGTGGCACATTAGCCGAATGCACCCCGAGAGGTGGGCTAATGCTACAACACCCTGGGTCCCGGAAGGAAGCCGCGGTCGGCCATGAAAGCGCTGGCGAGACGACCTTAACGCCTTCCTCAGAGATTGGTGGGAGATCGCGCTTGACCGCACTGAGTGGAAAGATTTGGGGGAGGCCTTTGCCCAGCAGTGGGACGAATCAGGCTAAACAAAAAAAAATTGTTTGACCACAATCGTTTCTGCGCGCTCTTGAGCGATAAGACCGCCAATGAAATAAATAATACAGGACAATCCACACAGCATCACCTACCTCCAAGATAAGCAGAGCTTGTGTTGTGGGTACTAAATTACTGATATACTATACTTAATACAATGCATTACATAGATAGTTTTTTTTACCATACCTACATAGATAATGACCAGAATACCCGGAACTAATATTTGCAGATCGTACACTCAATTGTACCGAGGCGGGAATCCAAACCGCAACCTCCTGTGTCGTCAATAATGTAATAATTATTGACGGTTTTTAATAATATGTCCGTTTTCCGTCAAAACGGACGTATTATTAATAGGCCCGTTTGACGGAAAACGGCATCTCCGAAGGATAGGGTTCGTAATGAATACATCCGACAGAGAACCAAAGGTATCTAACCAAAGAAACAAAGTATATATTTAAAAGTAAATAAAAAAATGGCTCTTAGAGAGCTCTTTCTACTCCGTAGACGAGTTCTACAATTTGTCTATTATATAAATTTTATTATTAATTAATTTCATATACAATTGTCTAATTATATTTTTTTAATGACATACCTACATACATAAATTAGTTAAGGACAATATTTTATTCTTTTATTGACGACCTCTGTGGCGCGTTGGGCGAAGGTCCGCCTGCGACGCAGGAAGTTGCGGGTTCGATTCCCGCCTCGGAACAATTGTGTGTACGATCTGCAGATATTTGTACAGGGTGTTCTGGTTGTTTTCTATATATAATAAAAAATATCTATCTATGTAATTTATTGTATTATGTATATCAGTTATCTAGTACCCATAACACAAGCTCTGCTTACCATGGGGCTAGATAATGCTGTGTGAATTGTCCAGCATTATTTTATTTTTATTTTACATTGCTTGCCTTATTATTATTACTACGTTTGACTTGTAACTTGGCGTTATAAATAAAGAATTGTATTATATTGTATCGACATAGCTCTAAGAATTAGCAAGCTGAAGTGGCAGTGGGCGCAAACGGCTAGGGTAAACGTGTTCTTGAGTGGAGACCGCAGCTTGACAAGTGTAGCGTGCCTCGCTCCGCGGAGCCGTTTCCACCAGAGCTGCGTTCAGGCTAGATAAATAAATTGATTCTTGGTTGTTACAAACACATTCCGCGCTACGCATCTCTGACGGAAACGCAGTCTAAAGGTGCAATGGTTAGTATCTAACAAATTAAATTTGTTTAATAAGTATTTATGTATTTTCTAACGAAAATTACATCGCATCAGTAATTGTTGCTTATTTGTTACAGTGCTCACTGTTTTAGTAACGGCAGAAATTTTAGCACAACATTTTCCGAGGACTATTTTTAGCCCTAAAAAAATCAAAGGAGGAAATGTTAATGTCATAGCTATTCCA
The DNA here is from genome assembly GCA_947044415.1 of Eupithecia dodoneata. NCBI lineage: Eukaryota > Metazoa > Arthropoda > Insecta > Lepidoptera > Geometridae > Eupithecia > Eupithecia dodoneata. Next base: position 5,843,781 of record OX345678.1, read on the forward strand.
AAAACATATCAAAGTCTAAGGAGACAGGCAAATGCCAATCCACCTAGAAGGTACGTAGCAGTTTTGTACCTACCCTGCTTTGGATTATATCGGCAGTAACAAAAATCATATAAATGACTTTAGTGTTAATAACCACACTAGTTTCAGAAGTTTTAAAAAATCATTTACCTAGAGGAGTTATCGACATAATTCTAAGAATTAGCAAGCTGAAATGGCAGTGGTCCGATCTATATCTCGCGAAGAACCGACAACCGCTGGGGCAAACTTGTTCTTGAGTGGAGACCGCGACTTCACTCAAGGTAAACGTGATTTAGGACGCCCTCCGACCAGGTGGGATGACGACTTGCGAAAGACTGCAGGCAGATGATGGATGCGGCAAGCTGAAGACAGGGCGCTATGTCGCGGGAGGCCTAATGTTAAGCAGTGGACTTAATATATAGGCGATGATGATAATTATCCAAAAAAAAAGTAATTAAAAAATTATATGTAGATATACAATGTGTATTGTCGAACCTTGATCAAATGAGATGTGCGGATACACGACATACATACATAATTATATTTATGACGACCGATGTGGCGCGGTGGTCGTAGGTCCGCCTGCGACGCAAGAGGTTGCGGGTTCGATTCCCGCCTCGGAACAATTGTGTGTACGATCTGCAGATATTTGTTCCGGGTGTTCTGGTCGTTTTCTATATATAAAAAAAAATATCTATCTATTTAATGTATTGTATTATGTATATCAGTTATCTAGTACCCATAACACAAGTTCTGCTTACCATGGGATACTGAGCCATGGGGCTAGATAATGCTATGTGAATTGTCCAGCATTATTTGTTATTTATTGATGGATAAATATATGTCATATCCGCACACCCTTTGATCAAGATTCGACAATACACATTGTATACGTGTTTTTTTTTTGGTGAAATAAAAAAAATTGTGTTTATTTTGACATTTTATTATTTATTTACAACGAGGCGACGTGGAAGGCCCAGGATGAGATGGCGTGACAAGCTCAAGGCACATCTTCTATCATGGCCTGTTGCAGCGTTGGATCGCGGGGAGTAGAAGGAGAAAAGGGAGGCCTTTGCCCAGCAGTGGGACAATAATCAAAGATAAATAAAGTGGTAAACGTAGTGTAGGACGCCCTCCGACCAAGTGGGATGACAACCTGCGAAAGACTGCAGGTAGATGCTGGATGCGGCAAGCTGAAGACAGGGCGTTATGGCGCTCATTGGGGGAGGCCTATGTCCAGCAGTGGGCTGCTATAGGCTGATGATGATGATGATGATGGGACAATGATGGCTCAAAATAAATTATTTACTTATTTATTTATTTGATAATGTCTTTACAGTTTTACACCAAAGCGACAAAGAAATACACTTTCTAAAAACTAACATTCATAAGATGCGCTAACACGCTACTAACTAAAGCCTAAAATTAACCTATTTACATATATATATGTGTCATATAAAATATGTCAACATCCTCCTCTGCACATAAAGTATTAATAGCCGGAAGGGCTGTGTGAACGGGGACTTGCTCAGGAGGTTAGTTCTTGCCTTCGGGATCGCAAGTAGCTTAGGTCTTCGGCGTGCGTATACATAAGGGGATAGTGTAGCTACCTAACGGTGAAATAATTTTTCATATCGGTCCAGTAGTTTCGGAGCCTATTCAATACAAACAAACAAACATTTATATTTAACACTATTTATGTACCATGGCCGCAAGGCAATCTTGTGGCGATAGTACATTAGAACAAGAGGGTTGTGTATTTTGCCTCAATCACACTAAAAATTTACGTTTTTAGAGGGCCCGATGGCAAATTAATCACCGAGGATCTAGGAATGACGACAGCACTTCCGGTAACACCTCCCTCTACACTCTTCCGCGTCTCTCTCGAACACAGATGTGATTATTACATCTACCAATGCTTACGAGCGTACAAGTAAGTGTAATAATAATAATTTCATAAAAGTAATAATAATAAATAATATAAAATAATACTAAAGTCATTTAAAACGGGATATTTGACTTTTGAGTTTTCCAATATTTCGGCACAGTTTCATGCACCATGATCACGGAATAACTGAAGGCACTGCCGAAATATAGGAAAACTCAAAAATCAAATCATGTTAAATATCCCGTTTTAAATGGCATAAGTGTAACCATGATAGTTTCAAAAATTTTAAAGTACATAATGTTTCGTTATATACCTACATTACATACATTACACTTAATTATTTAGCTACTAGTTTCCCCTGGCTGCGCACGCTTTATGTCTATGGAAATTATGGAAAGGTTGAAGATCTGGTGGACAAGACATTCACGAGTTTTTTAATCATTAATTTTCAGCCGGTTTTGGTGTTAAAGACGCACGCGCGTCTATATTAAGCGGTTTGCGGTTTGCGGTTTTAGAAATTTATTTTTCTCAAAAGAATATACATTCACTTACAGATGATAAATATAGGATTATTTTAAGTAAATATGCAGAGCGGACTTATGTTACTAACAGTTGGAGATGTTTTCGTAGGTACGTGACTTACTTACTATTAAGAAACAAAACATTGACATTAAACAATTAACAACATAGGTTATACATATAACATAGGTTATAACAACATTGTTCGTGTTAGCTGACCACGCAGCAGATATGAATAAAAAAAAATAAAAAAAATAATAATGCTGGACAATTCACACAGCATTATCTAGCCCCATGGTAAGCAGAGCTTGTGCTATGGGTACTAGATAACTGATATACATAATACATTACATTACATAGATAGATATTTTTTATTATGCATAGAAAACGACCAGAACACCCGGAACAAATATCTGCAGATCGTACACACAATTGTTCCGAGGCGGGAATCGAACCCGCAACCTTCTGCGTCGCAGGCGGACCTTCGCCCACCGCGCCACATCGGTCGTCAATTTTGCTGCGCTTGCAGTTGAATGCGTAAGGCAACCTTTGGATGGACGTGAAGTGTTAGAACAAGTATAGACGGTGGCGTGTTATACAGAATAATATTTAATTGGGACATACTAACAAATACCTATTGATAGCTATAAGTATAAATACAAACAGAAATATATAATATAAATAAAATACACATATTAATATAGGTATGAATTAACAGTTTGATGTTGAGGTAAGGAAGTGTTCATAGACCATAATATGTTTGAATATAGGGAGAGACTTAGCTTGTCGAATCGAAATGGGTAGGGTTCATTATTTATATTTTGGGTAACCATTTTAACCTATTTACCATAAGTTGGCGGCAGTAGTTTAATTACCAGTTGAGTATCTTGTGTTTAGTCCGTACTCATCGACTATATAAACTAGATAAGCAAGACAAAGATGGAGAATATCATTTTTCCATGAATTGTCGATGTCCGTACCATACCATACCAGTGACTTTTTCTTTTTTTAAACACCATTTAAATCAAAAGTCAAAAATCGTTTATTTCTTTAGATTAACAAAATAAGCACTTAGACAAGTCATATTTTATAATATAAATTATTAACAAATAAAATTATTTTACTGTTCACTTCAATTTTTTGTCCACTAGTGGAAGAAGTGAAAAAGAAACCACTAGCATGTTCATCTCTTATATATCTAATACATGGTTATTTGCCTATTTAAGTCTAAATATAATATGATTCGATACATGTCAATATTTAAGTAAAGCTATGCACAACAACAAATTACTTACATACTATTGTCGGTGCGAAAATGAACGGGATAAGTTTGTTTTTGTTCTAGCCTTACATGTTTCCACATGTCTGGTTATTGCTCTTCCTATTGAGTTATTTATAATTTCCGATTCAACTGAAAATAATTTTATTTCAGAACGGGAAATATTTGCGCACGCACGTCTTTTTATCACTACATGAATTTCACAAATTACTGTCAAATGGACTTCATCAATTGTATGGAACAATATGAACGTAAGCAAAATTAATTTAAAAAACTGTTTTTCTGTTATCTATACTGCTGTATTATATTCATAGAAATATATTGATTATTTATGTATCCACATATGAACATACAGACATACAGTCTAGGTAAGGTACTAGAAATAAACACGATGGATGGTTCCGTAGTATCGTACATAACTACATATTTCGCAGAATGAACCATAAAAAACTGATAGCCCCCATCCAAGTACTGACGGCGGCGCCCGACGCTAACGTTAAACTTCATTCTGTTAACAGTTTTCAAATTGGTTTAGACATTGAACCCCTTAATTATTAAGCACAGCACACAATTATTTTATTTAATTATTTTCTACATAATTTTATTTAGTTATTTTTTTCAACGTGCAGCATTCTATTAACAATTTTACAACAAATCATTTATTTTCCCCTACAATGTACACAAAATAGTGTGTACACGTTGTGGCAAATAAATGTTGGTTTGGTTTCAGATTGGGTAATTTCTCACATGGGATTATGTCGAAATCTTACAGGGAACATTCAACATGCACGTAAGTATCCAGACTTAAAGCTACATTTAAATGTGTTTTTTTCTGATTTGTTTCCAAAAATAGTGTTATTTTATTACCTATGTCTGTCTCTGTGTCAAACAAATAACAAATGTCGATTTTTTGCATGTATTGAGCTATGGGCGTCCAGCGGAAAATATTCAACTTTAAGATCATACTAATACTATAAATAGGAATGTTTGCATGTACGGATGCTTGTTACTCTTTCATGCCAAAACTACTGAACGGATCGGGCTGAAATTTCATATGTTTAAAATCACTCCCTATCTTCAAAAAACTGCTGCATCAATATTATCTATCCATATAAAATATTGATAGCCTTATCTTATGTCTATGTAAGTTTATTATAATGTTTGTAATGTAGGTATTTAGTGTATTTGTTACCAATTATTTATTAAAGTGCCACCGTCTTTTTTGTTCGTTCATGTCCAGTCCATCCCAGGGTTGCCTGGAAGAGATCGCTCTCAGCGATAAGGCCGCCCTTTATACCTTTATTCTAAGTTTTTATCTCTGTATTATTTTCTGTTTTGTGTGGTGTAATAAAGTGTTATCTATCTATCTATCTATCTATCTATCTATCTATGTTTATTGCGTGCAGGTAGTTCCAGGCCCGGAAAAAAACATAGGCTACTTTTTATTCCATAAATCAGTTCCCATGGGATAGAAATAACCATAAATCTAATTGTGTAGCTTTCTACTTACTAAAATCAATGATAAAACGTACAAAGATCATTTATTTATTCATTTAATTATTTATTGATTTTAATTCGCATAGCCATTCGCAGTTTTTCCAGCGTCGCCTATGGTTCGTATACATGTGTGGTGTAATTTGTTCGACCTGACTAATCAAGCCACAGTCACCGGACTGTCCAACATTTGTATTACAATATTGTTTTTATGATTTGCAAATAGTTTAGTCTTCTATTTGGGTACGTATGTATATTACTTAGGTTAGAATGAATAAGGATAGAATATATTTATATTAGTATTGTGTAATGTATAATTATAATGCAATCCTGTTTACATTTTGATGTCAACATCACGCTCCTGACGACCGTGACGTGACACGATCCCTCTGGTCTTCACTGAAAATCAGCGCTGGGTGGACACATTAGTGGGCACCCAGCACAATGCTGAGTGAAGGCCATATTTGCCATGAACACTGCTACGCGCAATCGTTTGTTTAATATAGGTAGTAATAATTTGCGTAGTTTAAGTTTGTTGTGTATAGTAGTTTTAAAGTGAATAAAAATATTTTCTTTCTTTCTTAAATCGTTTCCATAGAAACAACGCGTGCAAAGCCGCGGGCGGAAACTAGTTTAATTTAAAAAACCACATCGTTATTTCAATTAAATGGAGCATAACAATGCGGATTCATTTTTTTGAAACTATATCGTCCAAAGGTCGTTTTTCTCAATACAGTTAAGTAATATTTTTCGTATAGTTTGACAATGCTCTTATACAGCAGATTACTTTGACATTTTACCTAATTTATTATTCCATTTAACTTATACCATTATTTAGTATTTACTAGCTGCGCCCCGCGGCTTCGAAATCGATTTGTCAAATGGTTTTTTTTAATCTATATTATCCTATGTATTATTATCTTATATATTATCAATATTATCCTATGTTAGACTCCTGGTTCTAACCTACCTTCTCACCAATTTTCAGTCAAATCGGTCCAGCCGTTCTCGAGTTATAAGTGTTGTAACAAACACGACTTTCTTTTATAGATGTATATAGATTAATTATGTTTTATTGTGACAAATTATTCTATATGAATTTATCTGTCTGATTTTCTAAGCACAATGTCCTATGGTGTTTCCTTTGTCAAAAGTTAGTGTGTGTTATAATAAAAAATGTAATTTATCTTTTAAAATAGTATTTAACGACATCAAGTGTAACATTGTGTACCTACGGTGGAAATAAATAAACTGAAACTGATAATATAATAAATAAAAAAATTGTTTATTTCGTGCACAGGACTCATACAAAAGATAACATTAAAATTTACATACTCAGTCACAAATCAATGACATAAAATAAAATAAATTGAAAATATACAGACAAAAATAATATAAAAATATGCGGACGCGAGAGACCATCAGTGACCGGGGCACCGCCCCTTAAAAAGGGTTGCGTGTAAATAATAAATACCAAACAAAGAAACAAAAAACTAAATCACTCCTCTTTATGATATTATTTTAGATTTCGCGATGACTAAACTTTATAATGTTTCAGAATACAAAAATTACGACGACTTGGATTTTTTGAACCGCGACTATGTTATCCTCTCGTAAGCATGGTGGTTTTTTATTAGATAAATTGTTAAAAATGTATGTGTTACAAATAAAATATACAAAGAGTTATGTAGTAATAGCTCTTTATATATTTTATTTATGGTTATGGACCACGAATACAGAATTCATGGGTATTAACTTAAAAACATGATTTAGTGATATTAGTGTAATTATATTAATTTATTAATAAATTATATTTTATTTATTTTATTCATTATAAAGACACCGATGTGACGCGGTGGGCGAAGGTACGCCTGCGACGCAGGAGGTTGCGGGTTCGATTCCCGCCTCGGAACAATTGTGTGTACGATCTGCAGATATTCGTACCGGGTGTTCTGGTCGTTTTGTATAATAAAAAATATCTATCTATGTAATGTATTGTATTATGTATATCAGTCATCTAGTACCCATAACACAAGCTCTGCTTAGCTTGGGGCTAGATGATGCTGTGTGAATTGTCCAGCATTATTTATTTATTTATATTATTTGGAGGCCGCTGATGATGATGATGATGAATAGAAGAATCCGTAATAGTCTGTCTAGGGTTGCCGTATTCGAAATCGATGGGGAGGCCTATTATAGGTAGATTAGAACCCATAAGATTAGACATTAGACCGTGATGAATGGAAAAAGGGAACGGGAAGCTTTTGCCCAGAAGTGGGATCTGATGTATCATCAGCTTAGGCTTTTACTAACGTACATGAAAATTTTGACTAACATTATGTGTGAATAACAGCCTTAATTTTATGTTTCAGTGAAATTTAACTGATGATGACAATGATGAAGCACTGCCGCAACCACCTATCGCCAAAGGAAGATCCTTAATGAAGTGGAACATTTGATAGAATTCCTACTTTATCAATGATTTAAAAGAAACGTAGGCTATGACAAAAGTTTTAATACAAAAGTCATTTACCATGATTTGATTTTTGAGTTTTCCAATATTTCGGCACAGTTTCATGCGCCATAACATGATAAATAAATAAAAATAAATAAATAATGTTGGACAATTCACACAGCATTATCTAGCCCCATGGTAAGCAGGGCTTGTGTTATGGGTACTAGATAACTGATATACATAATACAATACATTGCATAGATAGATATTTTTTATGATACATAGAAAACGACCAGAACACCCGGAACAAATATCTGCAGATCTTACACACAATTGTTCCGAGGCGGGAATCGAACCCGCAACCTTCTGCGTCGCAGGCGGACCTTCGCCCACCGCGCCACATCGGTCGTCAAAAAAAATAATTTTAAAAGTTTTAATAAATACACAACAATTGTTGGCTATATAAAGACCTTTTATTTGTTATTTAAGTTGGTAAAATGCGGTGCCAAAATGAATTTATATCATGTTAACTGTTTAAAAAAACGAAATCCCATACATTATTATATTAATCTTCCTTCATAAAAGTCAAGTAGGTAAATAATATACTTTTCCGTTCCAAGAAATAGCATCTCAAGCATTTTACGATGTCAGAAAACATAATCCATCTTCGGATTTCCCCTGGCTGCGACTGTCCTTCTCAATAAGTAAGGTAGAGGCCAGAATTACTGGGTAGTAGAAAGCTATCGTAAGACATGCAATAAAAAGGCAGAAACTAGCTATATTTTAAGGCAGGATTTTTGCCTTAAAATATTGCTAGTTTCTGCCTCAGGTTTCTCACATTCGGAAATAAAGCCAAAATATATAAATAAATAAATAATGCTGGACAATTCACACAGCATTATCTAGCCGCATGGTAAGTAGAGCTTGTGTTATGGGTACTAGATGACTGATATACTTAATACAATAAATAACATAGATATGTTTATTGTACATAGATAACGACCAGAACACCCGGAACAAATATCTGCAGCACAATTGTCCCGAGGCGGGAATCGAACCCGCAACCTTCTGCGTCGCAGGCGGACCTTCGTCTACCGGGCCACAGAGGTCGTCATATATTTTATTTTAATATTAGAAATATAATGATTTATAAAGTATGACGTATAATTTGACATATTACGAATAAAATGTTTATCTGTTTATATATATATATATATATAAGTTAATCTAAATTATCTGCCTGACAGTGACGGCTTCGATTTTTAGGAAATTGATATTGTAAAGAAAGATAAATATTACACACACATACAATTAACATAGAGAGAGATACAATATTAAACTAAAGTACAATAAAACAATTATATATCTAGGTTTTTAAATTGATGTATAGATAGTAAAAATTAAAAGGTTTATTTTCTCAATAGTGCGTGCGAAGCTAGTCTAAACTTTTTTTCACTAATATTATATTACTAAGGAAAATATTATTGTAACTCCGTGGTAAACTACTGAATGCGAGTCGTTTCAACCAATCCAATCAACCTATTTTATGAAACATAATAAAATGAGGACGATATTTCTAAAAATTCTGCAACTTTGCTAGCCAATAGCTGCCAAAGCCACTATAACCTACCCGAAACTGCAGCATAACACTTTGTGTATTAAAAAGTTTCATGGTCAAATTTGCCTTGAAATTCCACGGAAAAGCTACCGGCAGGAAATGCCTGAAATGTCTAGTGCAGGAATATTTGCAAGTGGAAAATTGCATAAGCAATCGGAAGCCGTTGCCACTGCCGAGAGAAAAAATAAAAATGTTGCAAAATTTCAGCCTAGCATGCGGGTATTTGTAGATTGCCTAGGTATGTTCGTGCTAAATTGTTATTTGCCTTTCTAACTTTTCAAATAACATTGACCGAAATGAAAAGTAGCCATCTGCATTATATTTCCATGTTTTGTTAACGAGAGGAGAGTTTTGTCATTATAATGCGTAAGTCCGCGTACTCAAGGTTACCTATTTCTAAGACATTAAATAATATCCCAATATTTTATATTAGAATTTATTTTTGAAGTTTTTGCTTATTCGTTTCCTGGTTTGAGGCAAGCGAATTGTAGAAAATCTCAGAATGCAGTATTATTTTTTTTAAATAAAGGATTGTTTCCTAAGTAAAATAATCTATCTATATTAAGGATTTAAAGTGGCCCATTTATTTTTTCCACCCTGTATACCGTCGTTAAACTTTTACGATGCAGTTTTCTATCAATCTGTCAATTAACTGTAGTTTTATTTTGTTGAAAGGGTTCTATTCACACACAGTGAACTTAATCTTTATTTGAGATCAAGTCTTTTATGGCATCTTTATGAATCTATCAATCGGCGACTGATGGGCGCGGATTCCCGCCTTGGGACAAATGAATAATCGGGAAATATATGTTCCGGGTATACTGGGTATTTTTTATATTGTATTATTAAGTATAGCGAGTATCTACACATAACACAAGCTCTGCGTAGCTTTGGCATTCCTTTTATGATGTATTATTGTGTAACTTATAATCTATGAATGTTTAATTTTTTGTTTATTTTTTAAGTTGTGTGTGTTTTAATTTTATATGGATTTTATGATAATCTGAAATAAACGAATAATAAATAAATTAAAAAAATTGGACTAGATGATGCAATGTGGATTGTCCAGAATTATTTTTTATACTTATTTATTTATTTCATTTGCTTACTTGCTGCTACTTCCTAAACAATTTTGAAAACCTTGTTCACAAGACAGTAATAAAGAAAATATTTTTTTCCATTTACCACTAAGCAAACCATACCACGTTTCTGCATTCGTTTTATAAGCGAATCGTATAGTAGAACGAAATCAAATAACAGAAAAGCAGAAAAATATTTCAAAAATAGAATCTAAACTCAGCACAAAAATGGCGTCGTAAAAACTATCACATATTCCACATGTTTGCCCGAGCAGCTAATTTATAGTTTGTCCACATACGACCCGAATACAACCTTAATCTCACATGAAGAGGGTTCATTTCCTGGGATCACGTCCGAATATCCATGGCGAGAGTATAAAATATGAAACAAGATCTTTGTCGTGAGAGGTGAAGAGTCTCTACAAAGGATTTGAGAGGTCTATAGTGCAGAAGTAAGCACCCATTTAGTTTGTTCCGAGGTGATAAGAAGCAAGAATATATGGGGTCTTTTTAACCCTTTTAAGGTGGGTTTATACTTTATTATGGGCTATATAATATAGTTAACAGTATGGCTGTAATAGTTTAGGTACTGAGACACTTGAATAATGAGATTTGTATTTAGTATTTTAGTTTTAATTTTCATGTTTCTTTTGGTTTTAAATTTAGTTTATACTCTTTTTTGTCTTACATGTGTCATTCAAATTGTTTTATCGTTTAATAATTTGATTTATAGTGATAGTCATTTTTTAATTTTATACAAAGTAAATCCTTTATTGGCCTTAAGTTTAGTAATTAAGTATGTTAATATTAGTTTTAAAGGCTGTGGATTTTGTTTCTTAAATAAATAAATAAATAAATAAAGCTGCCGAGATATAAAACTATTTGGCATTAGATAGCGCGGTGGGCAATGATCCACCTGCGACTCAAGAGATTGCGGGTTCGATTCCCATGTTGGGACAAATGATTGTAAGATTTGCAAAAATGTGTTCCAAGTGTTGGGTATTTCTATGAAAACTATCTATGTAATTTATATATTATGTATATCAGTCTTTTAGTACCCATACCCAGTTTTGCTTAGCATGGGGCTAGATGATGCTGTATCGATTGGCCATCATTATTTATTTATTTATTGAAAAATACACCGATTTAAGTGAGAATTTTAAACTCAAAGAAACCTTTTATCATTTCAGAAGCGCATATTTTTATCGCACAAAATTTAGAGGGAATTTAAATAAATAATGATAAAAACGTCAAAGCGACCGCCGAAAGGTCTAAATAAATAATCGAGTTGATGCCTTTTCGGAAGGTCGACCTAAAAGCATGACAATGTTTCTAATCTACCGGCATAAAGGTACATCGCGCTTAGGCAAGGTACAAAGAGCTGTTTCTCCCTTTGAAATTAAAAATAAAAGGAAAATAACGATCATAAATTTCCGTTTCGGTTTAAAAATATACTTTGTACCTATAGGTTAATTACGAAAACCTGGCGCGATCCTCATTTGTTTTTCGTATACTGAAGGCCTACTTACATAACGATTTTTTTTTCGATACACTAGTCGTATGAAAACGCAATAGGTATTTTATACAAGCTGAGCTCCGTAGCCGAGTAGCTCCGTAGCTTCATAGCTCTTTAGCGTAGCACTGTAGTAGCGTTGCTTCGTAGCCAGAGGTAGCCATGTAGTTTCGTAGCTGTGTTGCTTCGTAGCCGCGTAGCTCCGTAGCCGTGTAGCTGCGGTAGCCGGCCATCTCCGTAGCTTCATAGCTCTCTAGTAGCACTGTATTAGTGTTATTCAGTAGCCGTGTAGCTTCTTAGCTGTGTTGCTTCGTAGCTGTGTTGCTTCGTAGCTGCGTAGCTCCGTAGCAGTGAAGCTGCGTAGCCGTGCAGCTTCGTAGCTTTATAGCTCTCTAGCGTAGCGCTGTACGCTGAAATAGTGTTATTCAGTAGCCGTGTAGCTTCGTAGCTGTGTTACTTCGTAGCCTCGTAGCTCCGTAGCTGTGTTGCTTCGTAACTCCATAGCAGTGTAACTTTGTAGCAGTATTAGCTATGTAGTGACTACCTGCGTAGCTCTCTAGCGTACGCTTTGTTTGTAGTAGCGTTGCTCCGTAGCAGTATAGTTCTGCAGCCGTGAATCTCCGTAACTTCATTAGCTCTCTAGCGTAGCTCCGTAGCAATTTACCTTCGTAGCGACTATTATTATAATATAGTATAAACATAATTATGACACTTACAATTAGGTTCCGAAAACATATTTTTCAAAGATATTCTATAGATAGAGGAAAAACACGCTGCTGTCACAGTAGGAGGATAGCGTCATTCAACAATTTTCTTGATTTTGTAACCAAAAGTAATCTACGTGTAAGTTATAACTTCAGTGCTTTGACACATAAGTACACGTACACAAATTGGGAATTGAAATTAATTTGTCGATTTTTTGGCTACATCTCGTTCGTGTCTACCTACTATCATTCTAAGCATGAAATTACTAGGTACGAATAAGTAAAGGAACACAGAATAAACTGTTTTGTCAAAATCAAATGCGTTTATTTGTAGTAAAACATTAATATGTACATTTTAATAAACTGTTACTTAATTTAAACAATTATGATATGCGACGATTACCTACTTATATCATTATTTTACTTAGTTTTAGCCAAATTGTCCCAGCTTAGCTTATGCAGGTGTTAAAAAAATACCTACGCTGGTTTTCTGCTTTTAATGCTTACTAGTGATTTATTTATTTCGGCTTGTGCCGCCCCACTGGAGGTTCCACTCTCCAAAATGTTGGTTTTATCCGTGAAAACTGCACACAAAATATTATCTCCAAATAAAGAAGCAATATCGAAGTGCAGAGCCGTAATAAAGCCTTTTTGAGGTAGGTATAATCACCGCGCACGTACCAAAACGATTTGGCAGCGACTTCAACGGGCGCCAGTGCAAATATTGATGTGGGATTCAGACGAGCCACGCCAAACTTTCCATTTACTTGCTAGTTTGAGTTTTGTAGATATATTTTTAAACTGTTTTGTAATTGGTGGATTGCAGAGTAATATAGCATTTATCACACTATTTATTTATATATTTATCAACATTAGGTCTCGGCTCTAAGCGGGTGTGGCATGGTGGCGCGGTTAGGTGCAGTTTAGAAATAAATATGGCAAACTAGCGAGTCCAAAAAAATACACGTGGAATAACTTTACATACGTACTATCTAAGTGTTTAGTACATCTTCAAAGGTTGTCTGGAAGAAATCGCTAGCGATAAGGCCGCCCATTGTGCATCTGTATCTTTGTTTGTTTGTTCTTTACTGTTTTTTTCTGTGTTCGATGTGCAAGAAAGCGTAGGTATTTGTATTGTATTGTATCTTCGGTAGGTATATATCCTTGAAGTAAAACTGAAACTTAATATTGTAAACTATTGCAATAAATAAAATAAAATAAAAATATAAAGTTTCTTTATTCAGACAGGTTGTCCACACACATAAAAATAGCAAAATAAAATACATTAAAGAAAACATAAGACCTTAAATTAAATTAAAATTAGATTTGCAGCAGTCATTCAACAGACTCCCACTCAACCCATGGAGTCTAATGAGCATCGACTACTAGTCGATGCTAATGAGTGAGGACTCTGTTGAATGTCTGCATGATGGGCGAGGCAAACTTGCTGCCCACAACCTGCAGGATGGAGTTAGTACTGCTCCATGTTTTGCGCAGCAGCGAGGCTATTTTCTTGCTATAAATAAACATGCAAATGCTATAAATAAACTACCTATTCAACGGTTTGCAGTCAGTTGATAACTCGTCTCCACTGGATGCTAAGTACTTACCTAATTTAAACCGTTTGCATACAAAATAATCCTCAAACAATTCCAACTAGGACAAGACGAAATCCAATACAACATTCACTATCCAGTTACTGAAATGCAATGCCAACTTTAATTACCAACTTTGAGGGATTTCGAACGTTGCCTGTTAAACGTCGGGAGCAAAAAGCTGAAATGGTTGCTATTCAAATAATGCAGGCTCCAATATCGACTTGGAGCGATGGAAAAACGATTTAGAGCGGAGTGTTTTCTGATAGTTCGGATTCCAATTCTATTTGGCATTTCGGTAGCTTTGCCCATTTTTATTAGATTTATAAGGAGAAAGTACCTAACTATATCTTATAAAGATTTGGATGGTAGAAAACGACGTACCAACCCAATCTAAACTATAGGTACCTAGATTGGTAGTCCTAGTTAGTAGTTCGTCTTCTTAGTTATATCTTGGTATATAGCTATCGAGCTATAATTGTTATAGTAGCTAACCAATCAATTTTTTGATGAAAATCTATAGAATTATTATTTGACTTAATATCGTATTTTAATATTTTTTTGACATTAGGTAGGTACTTCTGTTAATACAATGATTAATTTAGCAACAGAGACATGTCATGCCATTTTTTTCAATTTGTACACCGTAACCGATAAAACACGTTTTGATACCTGTTTGTAACATCTAGGTAACTCTCTCTCACTCAATGATCTATCTATAACTTTATCAAGGCTTTTGAGTTAGTAAAACAATTTAATCCAAAATGATTTGATTTCCATAGCACCGCACGTAAACACGTAAGGTACGTAGGTACCTACAGATGAAACGATACAGCTCATTCGAAAGTCACCCCCGCGGGCTCTGAAATAAATCACCTTGACAAATTGAGACCCAAATGGTTGAGAGCAGATTTCACCTGGGCACATTACTCACGGCTCTCTGCTGAATCTTTTCACGCGAGAATTGCTGCATTGCTCCCACCTACCTACCTATTTCATACTTTCTCGCTAGAAGGTAATACGAACTCGTTTATTTAAAGCTGGCGCTATTGTCTTTTGTTTTTTCTACAATATGATGATGTTGATGACAGTAACAAAAAATTTGCTAAATTATGTAGGTACCTATTTGTATTGTATTATGTATACCTATTATAGTCATCTAGGACTTATTTATAACACAAGTTCTGCTTAGCTTTGGGGCTAGATGATGCTGTGTGGATTGCCCAGCATTATTTACGCGTTAGTATTATAATTTATATTTCTAGAATAATTCGCGGCGGGCGAAGGTCCGTCTGCGACGCAGGAGGTTGCGGGTTTGATTCCCGCATTTAATTTTTTTTATTTAATCATAAATGTAATAACTGGTAATCTCTGACTAGTTCTTCTAAAAAAATGTTAGGTACCTATTAATTAATTAATGAAATTTTAACAAGTTACGTTTGATAGCCCTTTGCGAGTTTTTTTTTCAAGTGTCCAAATAAACTTTATTTATCTATTTGAAAAGTTGAATACTCCGAGGTCACAGATATTATAGAATAGCGGCAAGAGGGCAATATTGATAAAACTTCTTAAATTTTAATCCGCCTGTATTATATATGTTCTTACAAATAATAGGTACCTAATTTTTTTTCAATAATTTAAGTTTATGCAAGGAAAACCTATTTAATGATTACGTGTTTATAAAACACAAGCTGAACCGCGTGGCTTCGTACGCGTGGAAAATTGAAAAATCTTAAGCGTTATAAAAAGTAACCTATTATGTCTACTACTCTAATATATAAATAATATAATAAGTAGGCAAAGATGCCAGATTTGGCGGTACTAAATCTTTAAAATTTTAAATAAGTAAGCGCATAATCCTTCCATTCAGAATGAGCAAGTTTGAGTAGAAACTTGTAAACCCCTCATTCAAGTGGACTGCGGTACTGAGCGCCTGAATAACGAGATTAGCAAAACGTTGCTCACTGGCACTTTGCAGCTAAAGCTTCCAGCACGAATAATGAAACAGTTGCGTTGGAGATACCTAGTCGGATAGAATCAGTGCTTCCAAGGCTATGTAAGCGGTTTTTTTGGCATGAAATGAGAAACTATTTTTTCTTCTTTTGTTAAGATTTTATTTTGTCTTTTAGATTTAGATGGAAGAACTATGGTTTTTGGTTCTACAGTGCAGTATTATTTTATTAATAATTCTGTTTTTTTCTTATTATTTTATTAATAATTATCTTTTCATGGTATAGTGTCGTGTCCTAACATCTCAGAACTTGGATTCCATCTGTGAAACCAGCAGCGGCAGCGTCTGAAACTAACATTTAGATTATATAGGTATTTTAAATTTTGCAATGAACAAGTTCTATAGTCTTAGTTCATTCATTCGTGATCTCACCAGTGCTACCACCTCTAAACAACGCTGCAGCAAATAGTCAAAAAGGAGACAAATATGTGCATTTTTCAATCACATGGTGTTTGTTTTCCAATAAACTACACGGTAAGCTCTTCCTCGCTCTTCAACCTTTATGTTAATGATCTCATTGTTGGGCTCAGCGGCATGCTTGTCGGCTGTCGTATTGATGGTGTTTCCATAAACAACATCAGCTACGCGGACGACATGGTGATGTTGGGCCCGACAGCGAGATCAGTCGAAAAAATGCTGAAGGTATTGTGTTAACTACGCTGCTTCCCATGGTCTTCGCTATAATGTCAAGAAGTGTGAATACATTGTCTTTAAGGCCGCCGGAAATAATCTCTAAGACTTCCCAGATATAACCCGAAATGGCATGATCAATTAATGATCATAAATAAAGTCAGGGTGCCAGGGTTTCTACACCGGGAACCTATGGATCAGCTACACCAAACAGACGCTGGAGACCCTACGTGTACAGTACAATAATGTACTTAGGATGATGTTGGGACTGCCTCGATTTTGCAGTGCATCGGGAATGTTTGCGGAATATCAGACGGATGGCTTTGCTGCCATCCTCCGTAAAAAGACCGCATCCCTGATGCGCAGCGTACGCGATAGTCCCAACACTATCCTAAAACCTATGTCATATCAGGTAGAATCACTTCTCCCCTTTGGAAATGTTTCATGGGGAGAGTGATTTTATTTAATTTCGTTATAATTTCTAGTTTTAATTATAACTAACCATAGTAATAAGTTCTTAATATCTTACTAACAAACTATGGATCAAGTTATCTGAAATAAAATGATTTTATTTATTTATTTTATTATATAGAAATATACTGCTGTTTCTTTTGAAATTAGATGGAAGCACCTATAATCAATCAGTCAGACGATGTTCAATCATTCATTCACACTGAATGAGTGAATAAAAAATTTTGACAGGACAAGATTGACAAGTTAAAGTTACCTGTGGATTGTTGTGGAGTTCGGGACAAAAATGATATTCTCAATTTATTTTTGAAAAATAGTAAAAAACTTTGTGAAACAGCATGACTGTGTGGGAAAAACTCGAAAATGAAAAATGCTACGCTGTCGGTAAGTGTTTTCCACTTATTTTGAACTTTAAAAGTATTGTCAAAGTTTTTGATGGGTGTTTTACCTCCCGCGAACTTTTAGATAAATATAAACATTGTATCAGCGATGTACGCGTGACTTATGTATGCCTCCTGCGGGGCGATGGTAATTATTTGAGAGGATAGACCTAGATTCTTCTAACCTCAAAGAGATTACAAGTATTCTATATACTTCTAAGTTGTATAAGACCGCTCCCTAATGATTTCACTATTTTGTATTATAGACACTAATTGGTCGGTGTTTCTAACTTGGTAAAGTTGTTTGGCTTGTGACAGTCGTTCATGTTTGGTTTTTATTCAAGCATTCTAGAGCCTGTGTATCTACTAGAAACAAACTAATGTTCACTACGGACTAAACCAGAGATATGGCAACTTCAAAAAGTTCCTCGGCAAACACAATTTCCAAACAGCACCTGAGTTTCAGCAATTTGTATTATCACAGAATTCAGCTTCTATTTGTATTCAACCTTTCCTCTCTGTATGGAAATTGTTAATCTTAGGACTGGTGTTTTTAAAACCCTTTGACCTAAAAAGTGGTACTTTTAGTTGGTTCACATTAATTTAATTCTCCGTTTAAGAATGTCTGCTTAAATGAAAACAGTATGATTCTTCTCGTATTCTGCAGGATAATTGATTATCATATCATATAGTTCATAATCAAAATATTCTTTCCCTGAAAAACTTAAGAAAATGTATCAAAATCAGCAATGCTGTGGTAACATTGACACCTGGGCTGCATTAATCATTTATTATACACAAAGGCCTGGGTTACTCATTTGTTATTATTTTATTTCAATTATAAAACAGTGTTCTCATACAATGTGTTCTCAGTAATTGTTTTGCGAATTCAGATAAACTTTACTTAAATTGTTGTCAATAATTGAATCACTGCTAATCGTGATTTAAATTCCTTGCTTCATAACCACAGTACTTACATAATAATAAGTTTACCTCAAGCGCAATGTAGAAAAAATCAAATCGGGATATTTACCATGATTTGACAGTAAAATGTAGGAATCTCTATAGGTTCATTTCTACATTGTATTTCTTCTTAACTCAGGTTAAGAAGACTGAAATAAAGTAATAGCGCTGGTCTTCCGTAGCAAAATGCATGATGAGGCCTCGGTCTTTGATAACTAACTGTGAACGGAATCATTGCAAACAAGTAAACAACAAGTTTAGACCCAAATATGATCCTAATCTGCTGTAGTTTTACTAAATTGTTCAGTAAAATCACTACAACAATATTAAACATTGACAATTAAATGTGAGTCAAAAAAAATATTTCCTTAATAGTTTCCTTATATACATAATTCTGTTACTAGACAAAGCATTGGCAATAATGGTTAACAAGCACATAAAATAATTTTGTTTATCTTATAGGTAACATAAATAAATATTAACTACAAATATCTATGCTCTGATTGGTTTAAAGTTTATGTGGTATCTCAGTAACTTAAGCGTCCTTAGTCGTTTTAGAACTTTATGATAAAGCAAGACATTTGTACAATAACATTTTAAATGCTATTTACTTAATAATAATAATACAGCATTTTTTACCCAAATTAGGAGCATTTGGTTTTTATTTTAATGCAATTTACGAGCAGGTCCGCGTGCGACGCATGAGGTTGCGGGTTCGATTCCCGCCTCGGAACAATTGTGTGTACGATCTGCAGATATTTGTTCCGGGTGTTCTGGTCGTTTTCTATTATATAATAAAAAAAAAATATATCTATCTATGTAATGTATTGTATTATGTATGTATATCAGTTATCTAGTACTCATAACACAAGCTCTGCTTACCATGGGGCTAGATAGTGCCGTGTGAATTGTCCAGCATTATTTATTTATTTATTTATTAACTACATAAAATAATATTAATGCCTTTTTATCTCAGTGGTGGCAAAAAATAGTGATAGTATTCGAGATAAGCTTTTGATAACGCAACTCCTATCTAATACTAACTTCATGATACTCTATCATAATCTACTTTGCATAGTCAGACGCCTGCAAGTCAATTTATAAAAAAATAAAAATATTTTATTTTGAACAAGCGG
Source organism: Eupithecia dodoneata (assembly GCA_947044415.1). NCBI lineage: Eukaryota > Metazoa > Arthropoda > Insecta > Lepidoptera > Geometridae > Eupithecia > Eupithecia dodoneata. The sequence goes on from OX345678.1 coordinate 5,863,534, forward strand.
CCCGTCCCGGCTTCATATTATATTTAGACTTAAATAGGCAAATAACCATGTATTAGACATATATGTATTAGAGATGAACATGCTAGTGGTTTCTTTTTCACTTCTTCCACTAGTGGACAAAAAATTTAAGCGAACAGTAAAATAATTTTATTTGATAATAATTTATATTATAAAATATGACTTGTCTAAGTGCTTATTTTGTAAGCCTAAAGAAATAAATGATTTTTGACTTTTGACATTTTTGACTTCGTCCGGGTGGTCATTTGTTACAGGCAATTTTTTAAATTTTTCTCTTTTTTTCTCTCCGTAAGAACCATCCTCGTACGTCAAGGAATATTAAAAAACTTTCTTCTCTCTCTCTCTTCTCTTTGGCTTTGGTCATCCATCGCCTGCCTGCTATTGCTATGATGTCATCAGACCATCGTTGTTTGGTCGCCCTTCTCTTCTTTTACCCGTAAAAGATATATATTTTGTAAATATTATAGAAAAGACTTAAAATTAACAATTTTTTAAAAGAATAAAAATGTATTTACATTTTATGTATAAGTTTTTTGGCAAAACATGTAGGTAATTCAAACGCACAAGTCAATTCCATGTTGCAAATCAGAATGTTTATTGGTGCGTGTTTTGACTCTCGCTAATTGAACTTCCTCAGGTTGGCGGATGTAGGGGACGCTGTGTGTTGCTAAACGATTGACCTTTGATTTCGGAGCTCGTTGTCGGTCATATGTCCTTAAGGGCAGTGGAAGTGTTAAAATGCATAAATCGCTGATGCCCTTCCGCTCTCAGCTTTCACCTTTCAGGATATCCAGGGGCCGAGTTGGCGGGGTCGATTCTTACGCCGAGACCACCACTGTCTAGAATTCTAAATCTTAAAATAGACCTGCTGAAAGAATCGACTGATTTTCAGTGCTAATTCAAATCAAATTAGTTTTCATTTATTCAAATATTTGTCATATAACGGGAATCAAACCCGTAGGATCCGGCGTCACAGTGTGTTTTTTGCTCACTTATATCCCTTGTTATACACAGTTGACTTTATAATGCAACAAGCTACAACAGCTAGGGATGCCTCTAACACTCTAACTTTTGATATAATCGGCCGTGAACTCGATTGATTTACCAATTGATACTTTATCGATCTGTCCCGAGCAGCGTTTTTGTTATCTATGCAATCGACCTTGCCCTTATCATGTAGGACTATTTCTTCTTGGCTTAAGATAAATCATAAGAAGACGGGTATAGGGAATGAAACGCGGTGCAGATGGAACTCGTCCTTGTGCTTCGATGGCAATAAAAAAACATTTCGGACCAGTTGATCCATAGAAAAACACAATTACACATTTTAATAAAATAAATTCATGATACACATTCATGATCAATCAAACAAAAATAAACAAATTATTAAAAATAAATAAACGCTCTAGCTTGCAGATCACTGAAAGTGTTAGTAGTAGGTATAATATCAAATATACGGTATACCTATACCATCTCAGTGGTAAAAATAGCTTTGCCTAGGCTAGAATGAACCCTAACCTTAATTACGTTATCATTAATGTTCTTCGATAAAACTTAATGTTATGACGGGAAAATCACCTTAATTACGTCAAAATCCCACCTCTAGTATTCGTTATCCAGTTACAATATCGCATAACAGGTGCTTTATGGATCAGGTGTTGGCATAGAGCTAGGAAACTCACAGACATGTCTTCCGCTCGTACATATAATGAGTTTGTTTTTGAAGTGAATAAGACATTATCACAGCAATTTGTAACATTCTTAAAATTCTTTGATTAGCAATTTAATCTCTCTGACATACCATTTAAGTGCTAGATGTAATAATCACCATTTGAACTGTTGTGTGCTACACAACGATTTTGAAACAACGTAAATATGCTGATAATCAATTATACTTTTTTTTTTAAATCTTTTATTTGGTTCATGAGGGTTTTGCCAAACATTCAATTATACTTGCATACTTAAAAGGATGTCCTAACAACTGTCTAGCATGTAAAATAACATATTTTTATTCAAATAAACAATTTTCAATCAAAAGAACTGACAAGTCTGGTTTGAAATGAAAACACTATGGGTTTGCGAAGAAGTATCCAAACTAACGTAGAAACGAACTAAGGAAAGTTCTTAAAAAAATCTAATTATAATATCTATCAATCAATAAAATGTAGTTATACAAATTTTCTAGTAACCTTAACACAAGTTCTGCTTTGGAGCGATGACGGTGTGTGGATTGTCCATCAATAAAAATATGCTCACTTTTGCCACTAGCCACCATCAAAATGTCTGTCTAGTATATTATAAGTGCCATGTCTAGTCGACCCTATCCACGTCGATAGAATCACGCGTAGATTGACTTTGTTCCGCGCCGTACTGCCTGATTCACGCTGCCAACCATCGTTCAGTAAGTCTATGAGTAGTTTTAATCATACATTCAATTATTGTGGTCACGGGACCTATGACTTGTAGTTTTGGGGGTTTTAAAGGTCAGGTTAGGTTAGCAACAGTGGTCAGAGAAGTACCTAAGTGATGTTAACGCATTCTGAAATTAACTTGCCTCAGAGATAATAAAACGTTGCATTTGCTTCATAATTTGTAGAGTTATTTTAACTGTTTACTTTTAGTTTATTTTTTAACTACACATGTAATCCTACTGATTAATATTAAGACAGCAGTAAAGGTTTTTTTGTGCGTAAACATCCCTAAAAGTACTGAACCGATTGGACTGTTACTCGTACATAAAATGGTCTAAATTTGGTATAACATTTTATGCAGTTTCTTGTTTCGGAGAATAGCTTGCTATGCCACTGAGAATTTGCAAATATCTTGGTCGATGGATCAGAAAGGTGTTTAAAAATAATTTGTCATCTTAAAACTTACATATCGTGCCAAAGAAGTAGACATATTATCCACTCTCGATCTCAACAACCATCCATTTAGGGCAATCAATTAAAAATAGTCAGGAATATGTAATTTCTAACCAATAAGTGGCGTGCTACTATGCGACCTTATGCTTAATGCATTTGATACAAAAACCAACATTCCGCGTACATACAAGGAATATTCGAAAGGAGACGGCGCTATTAGCAGAAATGTTTTATGGTTAGGTTGTATTTGTTGACGTAGTCAGGATTCTTACAACCAACTTTGGCGATGATAGTTTTTCAAGGCAACAAACTTATTATTTTTATTTTTAGGTTCTATTCCCGTCTTGGGACTAATCTTTGTACAATTTGCAAATATCTACATCTATCTATCTGACGACCGATGTGGCGCGGTGGGCGAAGGTCCGCCTGCGACGCAGGAGGTTGCGGGTTCGATTCCCGCCTCGGAACAATTGTGTGTACGATCTGCAGATATTTGTTCCGGGTGTTCTGGTCGTTTTCTATGTATAATAAAAAAAATCTATCTATGTAATGTACCGTATTATGTATATCAGTTATCTAGTACCCATAAATCAAGCTCTGCTTAACATGGGGCTAGATAATGCTGTGTGAATTGTCCAGCATTATTTATTTATCTGTTTCGGGTGTTCTGAGTATTTTCTATGTATGTATAATATAAAATATCTATGTATTCTAATAAGTACATACATATTATATCAGTTTCAAGCTTTGCTCAGCTAAGGGCTATATGATGTTGCGTGGATTATCCTGCATTATTAATTTAATTAATTTAATCAGCTCCTAGAGTGAAGAGTTTATCCAGTACCAAATATTCCTCAATCGTATGGCATATTATACGTCTTGTCAAAGCAGCCTAAGCTATTCAACATTATTGTTTTGCGGTATTTCCTTCCTCTAACTTAGAATAGAACGATCCGTGAGAATAATTCACATGTCATCAAGAATAAACATAATTTACACAAATTACAACATAACAAGTCTTTCTTTTTTTCTGCGCAGGATGTTGCTCGTTAGTGTATTTTTATACTCAAACTAATTATGCTTGTACGTGTACTGGCTAGCGCGACCTGTGAAGAATACATTCTAGTAGGAAAATAAATAAATAATGCTGGACAATTCACACCGCATTATCTAGGCCCATGGTAAGCAGAGCTTGTGTTATGGGTACTAGATAACTGATATACATAATACAATACATTACATAGATAGATATTTTTTATTATACATAGAAAACGACCAGAACACCCGGAACAAATATCTGCAGATCGTACACACAATTGTTCCGAGGCGGGAATCGAACCCGCTTCCTGCGTCGCAGGCGGACCTTCGCCCACCGCGCCACATCGGTCGTCAACATTTAATCTTTGAATAGATCAAACTGTCATCTGGTACCCATATCCATCACAAGCTCTGTTTAATTTGAAGCTAGGGCCAGATGTCACCGTATTATAATAATCAGTATTTTTTTAGAAGAATAAAGCGTCTCTTAGACGCCCGCATAATTTGACAACACATAATGTTGAATGAATATTATGTATTTTGTTGGTATTGGCCGCCATGGCAGGCCGAGGGTCTCCCAGACAGACGAGGTTTTTACTGAGGAAAACGAAACGAGATCTACTCATAAAAATTGAAGTTTCTGATTTGTTTTCGTGAGAACGCTATCTTATTCAAGTGACGTAAGAGTAGGTTTTGCACGAAGACGAATGAAAAAGTTCGGTTTTCGTTTACCGAGTAGACCCCCAGGAACGTATTAATTGTACTGGAAGTTTCGTTACCAAGTTTATCCTCTTTATAACATAGTGTAGTTTAGAAAAGTATTATTGGTAGAGCAGCGCGCGTGTAATAGTCGCTCAGTGTTAATTAACACGCTGTTTCTTCGAACATTCGGCCTTCGCTTATCCATGCCAGTAATATACTTAATCAGAAATTGACTCTGTCTGTCTGTTATTTATTATTATTCCACGACTAACGTCTGACCGAAATGTACATAATGTTTGTATACGCTGTAAAAACATTTAAGCTTCAATCTCAAAAAATAATTAGAATTCGAGTGAGCGAGACACGAGCAAAATAAAGTAGATTTATAATACATAAATAAATATTGCTTGAAAATATACACGGCGCCATCTAGCCCCAAGCTAAGCGGACCTTGTTTTGTGTTATGGCTACAAGAGAACTGAGCTACATAACACAGCAGTCTAAAAAATATTATGCAATTATTTTTCTCGCTACAAGTTACTATGATATTTTTTGAAAATGTACATATTATTATGTATTTTTTATACTCCAGCAGCAAATAAATGAATGTCGTTCTGTATGCATAGGTATACTGCATCAACATAGGCAACATGCATAGGTGCGTAGATCACAGGCACTTACCATGTGAACGAAGCCGCAGGCTAAAGCTATATTATGGAGCTATACCTCCATAATATCAGTTAATCATTTGCACAACCGTTTTGGCGACACATTGTTCGTTCCAAATTAGAAAGATGTCCTAAATGGACACAGAAGCAGGAAGTACGCTCGCGTCTGTTATATCATAAATGAATGTTTGTAATAACAGTGTATTTGAAGCTAATGTATTTACGAGTGAAATGTAGGCCCGCATTGCTTAGTCATCGATATATGCTTGAGTAACGCTTTTCTATGGCATAAACGTCACTCAAGCATAGACGAATTACTGAGGATAGTTTCATAATACGGGCTTTAGTCTCGCATATTTGGAAACCACTTTTTTTATAAATTAGATTTAACAACGTTCTAAAATTTTCTTTCAACTCATATTTCAAACCCACTTCATACATAATTACATTAATTACACACATACATAATCACTTCATACATAATGTAGCCGATCAAACGGCTATATCGTTTTTCTTCAAACATGGTGAAAGAAAAACACTCGGTCAAGTTCCCTTAAATACAAAAAGATACAAATCGGTTTAACCGTTTAGGACCTAAGTCATAGACAGACACTGGTTACAACACTTCTCTTTTTTATCGGGAGTTTAAAACAGATAAAATATCGATAGTGAATGTATTTATTTCCCTGATCTGAATATGAATCTACGAATTTTTTGTTGTTTCAGCGATATACAACTTCACTGCGAAGAATCCGGCTCACTTATCCTTGGAGGTGGGAGAGTTGGTCCACATCGAGAGGGAGACCCGGCACTGGTACTACGGCAGCAGCCTGCGACGGCCCGCAAAAGGAGCGTTTCCAAAGAACTATGTTACTATACGAGACTGTATAGTTGATAGGTGAGATATGGTCATTTTGGAGCCTTGGAGGTGGGAGAGTTGGTCCACATCTAGCGAGAGACTTATCATTGGTACTATGGCAGCAGCCTGCGACGGCCCGCACAGGGAGCCTTTCCAAAGAACTATGTTACTATACGAGACTGTATAGTTGATAGGTGAGATATGGTCATTTTGGAGCCTTGGAGGTGGGAGAGTTGGTCCACATCTAGCGAGAGACTTATCATTGGTACTATGGCAGCAGCCTGCGACGGCCCGCACAGGGAGCCTTTCCAAAGAACTATGTTACTATACGAGACTGTATAGTTGATAGGTGAGATATGGTCATTTTGGAGCCTTGGAGGTGGGAGAGTTGGTCCACATCTAGCGAGAGACTTATCATTGGTACTATGGCAGCAGCCTGCGACGGCCCGCAGAGGGAGCCTTTCCAAAGAACTATGTTACTATACGAGACTGTATAGTTGATAGGTGAGATATGGTCATTTTGGAGCCTTGGAGGTGGGAGAGTTGGTCCACATCTAGCGAGAGACTTATCATTGGTACTATGGCAGCAGCCTGCGACGGCCCGCAGAGGGAGCCTTTCCAAAGAACTATGTTACTATACGAGACTGTATAGTAGATGTAGTTGAGATAGATGAGACATGGTCGCTTTGAAGCACAATTATCCTTGGAGGTGGGAGAGTTCGTCCACATCGAAATCATCGAGTTTTATGTAAATTAGCTATAATAATATGTATATAAGGGTTGAAGATGTCTTCGCGTTGTGGATGTTTTTGACTTGAAGATGTCGGAAAATCATGTCGTCTGGCGTGTGCCGCTTAAACCAATAGTTACATGAAACCAACGCTCTACGGATTTACTCCTGTAATTGCCATTAAATTGAGAACAGTTTACTCGTCCTGGTTTATTACTGGTATTATGATATTTTGCAAAAAAACGTTCTTGAGAGAGTTTCATAATTCAGCAACATTTTATAGAACATTCTAAAGCATGGCATAGATTATATATTATACCTGTAGTCTACTGCTGACAGAAGTTAAAACTATGAACAGTAACCAAGAAGATAAGATTAGAACCAAACATCCGAGTTGATCGTGGGATAAGCTCACTAGATAAAGCATTATCTGTCTGTGTAAAATACTTTGTTTTTGTTTTACAATGTTTTTATTGTTGTTTTGTTTAATGCGGGATAGCGCTGCCGCCTATTTTTACATTAACCGACGAAAACAAAAGAGGAGGAAGTTCTTTTTTGACTGTATGTTTTTTTATGTTTATCGTATTGCTATTTATTGTATGGAGAATGATCCCGAGGTGGTCGCATTAAAATATTGCATTCCTGAGGGATAAGTTGTTACCCCGAAAACTTAAAACAGTGTAAATACTAAAGAATTTGAAGTTGATTTTTAGTTTTTCAGAATAATCCACCAAACTCTGTTTTCGCAGGTCTGCCTAATCTATACAATAATAAACTATTTCTTAGGGATTTAAAAAATCATGAATGAATGAATGGATGAATGAATGAATGAACACTTTATTGTACCCAAAATAACACCTTATATCTAAATCTTACATAATAACAGTACAATAGGCGGCCTTATCGCTTAAAGCGATTTCTTCCAGGCAACCAGGACATGCATATGTATTATAGACTATCCCATGGATTTTTAAAGTTTATGGATACATACTTCACTTTTTAGGTAAGTAGAGAGTACAAGATTGTACATACAAACTTTAAAAAAAAGTCGATCGACGGAGAAAACGAAAAAAAGTACAGTCGATAATAGAACCTCATTTTTACGATTTCCTTAAAACGCATTTGTTTACAAGCAAGGCCAATTTTTCGTTGCCACATCATTAAGTGACCCGTTCGTTGACACAGGAATAGAACCTATACAAACGCACCCACCGCATCGCACCGAAATACCGATTCAACTGTGACCTTATCGCCCTTTAATAAAGTACTAATTGCTGTAAACTACTGTCCACTGTCGTCACTGCAAATTGAACCTAATGGAATAAATAATTAGACTTGTTTTAAGTGGCATTGGATGTGTGAATCATTGTCATAGGGCGGCGATAACCATGGTCGGTCGTTGACTTTGGTATTGTTTTTTTTTATGATACTTATTTGGGATAGCGTTGCTGTTGTTGATAGCAGACTTTTGATCAACATTGTATAAAATGCTGGGCATTCCTGTATTTAGCCTCTGGGCAAAAGAACTTAACTGGCACAAAGTTGTGTTGGTTAACACTTTGATTGCGATCTTTTTTTTAACCTTAAAAATTCGTGCTGCCGCTCTACACAGCGGTTGTGTTGCGCCGCACATGCGTTTCGTTCGAAAAATATTACGGCTGTGCTGTGCTGAGTCACACAGATCTGTATTTTCTCAGCCGCTGCGCTAGTGTGGATTTACGCATATTAGTCACTTGTAGAAAACACATACCGTGTGATTTCAGCACTCAAAGTGTTAACACTTCCTTTGCTTCTATCAATAACGCTAGAAAATCCACAAATCATTACCTATCTAGCCCTAAGTTAAACAGATTCTGATGTTTTTTTAGTTGGATAAAGAAAAGTTTGCACAGAAAATTATAATCAAATATTAGAAACAAAAGAACAAGTATTTAGAATTGAAACAATTGAGCTAACTGCAGACTGCTGCATACAAGCAATTAGCAGAGCTTGTGTTATGGGTACTAGAGAACTTATTAACTTCAGTGATATATTTATATACATCATACCTGTATTATATATTTATATGTGTATTTTTTATTTTATTTTATTTATATTATATATTTATGTATGTATTTATACTTATAGCTATGTATATCAGTAGGTATTTTATGTATGTCCCTATTAAATATTATTCTGTATTACACGCCACCGTCTATACTTGTTCTAGCACTTCATGTCCATCCAAAGGTTGCCTGGCAGAGATCGCTCTTAGCGATAAAGCCGCCCATTGTACAGCATATTTTGTATTTGTTTTTTCTTTTCCTGTCTTGTGTATCATTTATGTATTTGGTGTGCAATAAAGGGTTATTGTATTGTACATATGTACAAAGATAGATAGTTTTTATTAAACACAGAAAAATCTGACAACACACGTTACAAATATCGGCAGAACGTACAAACATTTATCACGTATCGTGGAATCGAACCCGCTCCTGGCCCGCTGCGCCACCTAGGTCGCCAAATCGGTGTAGCGGTGTTTCGCACCGCAGGGTCTCACCACAAATTCATTTTTGCCGTTTTATACTAAAAAAGGTAGGCGTATCAAACCACATTAAAAAAAAATTCTTTTCGGCGTTTTTATTTAAAATATCCTATAAAATTATTTAATTATTACAAATTAATTCAATATTATCTTAGTCATCATCATCACCATCAGCCTATATTAATCCATTGCTGGACATAGGCCTCCCCCAATGAGCGCCATAGCGCCCTGTCTTCGGCTTGACGCATCCAGCATCTACCTGCAGTCTTTCGCAGGTCGTCATCCCACCTGTTCGGAGGGCGTCCTACAGGGCGCTATTGCGCTCTTTGGGGGAGGCCTATGTCCAGCAGTGGACTAATATAGGTTGATGATGATGATTTCCTAAAAATGTAAGCCGTCACCAGAAGGCCGAGTGCCCAGAATGCTGACAGCATTGCCGCGTTGAATAGCAATGCTAATTCGATGACCTAAATAAAAGCCAACATTTCGATCACCTGTGGACTCTATTAGAAGTTTCGTAAGATCTTTGTATATTGTGTGTGCACGAGTACACCAAGGATATACTATTCTATTTATATACAAGGAAAATTACTAGTAAAAGATTAATTCCGACAGAACGTTAATAAAGAAATAAAATAAATAATGCTGGACAATCCGCACATTATCAAGCCCCAAGCAAAGCATAGCTCTCAGTTATATAATTAACACGTTGAGTGCTGAAATCACACGGTATGTGTTTTCTACAAGTGACTAATATGCGTAAATCCACACTAGCGCAGCGGCTGAGAAAATACAGATCTTTGTGACTCAGCACAGCCGTAATATTTTTCGAACGAAACGCATGTGCGGCGCAACACGACCGCTGTGTAGAGCGGCAGCACGAATTTTTTAGGTTAAAAAAAAGATCGCAGTTTTCGAAATAAAATCGCAGTCAAAGTGTTAAAAGTCAGGACTTGAACCTGCTTAGAGATTACCACGAGTGCGAGAGCTAGCACTATCACTACACAGTATAAAACAAAGTCGCTTCCCGCTGTTTTTCTGTCCCTATGTATGCTTAGATCTTTCAAACTACGCGACGGATTTTGACGCGGTTTTTTTAAATAGTGATTCGAGAGGAATGTTTATGAATAATTTGACACATAGATTTCCACGCGGGCGAAAACGCGGGGCGCAGCTAGTAATAACATAAACCTTAAATGTTTAATTATTATGCGTATTATTCATAGAAACATCCAAAACACCGGGTACTGATTAAGATTTCTCTATTGTACAGAATGTTAGCTCTTATTTGTCTGTTTGTTTGTTTGTCAGATGTGGAGAGACAGTGGTGGCCTCTGCCGGTGGCGGCGGAGTTGTTCACGATATAGCTGTCACATTGAGAGAATGGATGCCGCAGTGGAAACAGTTATTTATTGTGAGTATCAAATGCAACATACCCCATATTACCATGGAGCTAGATAATGCTGTGTGAATTGTCCAGCATTATTTATTTATTTATTTATACATCATGCTATGGAGCGCAGTATCCTGGGAGTCAGACTTACAGACTGCGTTAGAAACACGTTACTGCGCTCCAAAACGCAAATAGCCGACGCTGCCCAAAAAGCCGCCAAACTCAAGTGGGACTGGGCTGGACATGTGTGGCGTATGTCAGACCAGCAGTGGGCGAAGATCGCCACTGACTGGGTCCCGGACGGACGACGGCCACGTGGAAGGCCTAGGCGGAGATGGCGGGATGAGCTCGACCTATACAATAAAGAGTGGGTTCTTCTTGCTGAGGACCGAGATGAGTGGAAGAAGGGGAGGGAGGCCTTTGCTCTGCAGTGGGACACCCCGGGCTAATATAATAATAATAAATAAAAATCATCATCTGTGTTTCGATTAACACATTTGCTGAGAGCAAATGTGTTTTGTTTCGTACTTAATGTTAAAAGTACTGTTAAACGTACAACTTTTCACTTCTACTACGAGGAGTAGTGCGGCTGGTAGTGTCGTTGCCAGAAAATGGGAAATATTTCACAATTTAAAAAAGAGGTTAGATGTCAGCAACCCTGCAGGGTTAGAATGCTCTCTCAAAACCGTTGTCAAGGTACACATAGAAATAGCGCTGCTTTCAGTGAGGAAGTGCTCGAAAACGGTGAGCAATCTCGATTTCGCTCACTTTTTTTGAGCAGCAAAGTCACCGTTTTCGAGCGGGAGTGATGAAAAATTATTTACCTTCGTAACCATTATAATACTTATATAAAATTATTATGATGATAAAAAATAACAGCGTGCTGAGGTTAAACCTTATTGCTTACATAATTTTACCTTCTGTTTTACCCATTGATAATTTTCCCGGATAAAACGTAGCCTATAGTACTCCGTTCCGGAAAAACCAACTGTTATATTCAAGATAAATAAATAATAATTAGGTATGATAGTGATCCATCTGTTTTAAAAAAAACTAAAATCATATTAAAGCTGCCACGGTACTTGAGTACTTCTAACGTCTAATTCTCTAATAAACACTAACCAAAAAAAAAATTAAAAAATTATGCAAACTTACCATTTTTATTATTCGTGTGAAGATCAAAGCGGGTTGCGGTTGATGGTGATTATACTATGGCTATTAATTTAAGCTCTCTAAAATATATACAAACTTCACAAAATTAAATGACAATCGAGCATAATTTGATTCTAGAACAACGACGGAAAGTTGAAATTCGTGGAGGTGAGCATGCGAGCTCTCATAGAACTGCGGGTGGAGTCAGCGAGCGCCGCGCTGCCTCAGGACCAGCTGCGGAGGAAAGCGAGGACTGCTGTCTTCACTATAGATAAAGGGAACAGGTGAAGTATACCGTAACACAATGGTGGAAGGTTGACATTCTTTCATAGGGCTGCAAGTAATGTCAGCGAGCAAGAAGGTGGTGGTCATAGGCTGTAGGTAGATGTTACGACCTAACCTATTTTGGATCACTGGGTTATACAATACTAAGAAATCCTGTGACTCAGTGATCCAAAGTACTCGTAGGTTTTGACCTTAGCCACGTGACTTCTCTTAATTGACTTTTACTCCAGTCATCTCGGTTCTGAGCTGCTTGTAGTGAAAGAAGAGTCATAACTTATTTCGGTTTCGAAAAGCCTCGACGATGGATATGGGCTGATAAAATAATACCCTTCAGATATTTAAACAAATCTTATTTGTATGCATTTGTCTACAGAGCATTAGGTATGGAATTGGCTGTGAGGAACTCAAACGGCCAACTGGTGGACCCTACTCAAATATCGGCGTACAAACTCAACGCGTTGCACGACGAGGCCAATACTAGGATAGACAAGAATATGGTGAGCTATTGTTTTGTTTTACAAATGTGGAAGGTTACTACCCCATCGCTCCCGTACGGCAAAATATTAACGGATGTCCTCTGTGCAGTTTATATTGACAGAATAGCAGACAAAACCAGAAGACATCCTTCGCGTATTGTCAGGCTGAAATATAAATAAACAATGTTTACTTTAAAAGGACTTGGCTGTCTCCCTGGTCATTTATGCTCCTTCGCATTAATGACTTTGAGAGATCTCGTTGCTTTAAAAGGCTCGGCTCCAATATGGCTTTTAAGAACCTCTCCTCTCTATTTCCAGCCTGGATAGAAAATCCATTTAACTACCTGGATCATCTCATAATACAAGCTCTTATACATAGTATAAAACAAAGTCGCTCCCCGCTGTCTGCCTGTCCCTATGTATGCTTAGATCTTCAAAACTACGCAACGGATTTTGATGCGGTCTCAATAGATAGAATGATTCAAGAGGAAGGCTTATAAACCATTTTTTACAATTAGATTTCAGCAGCGCAGCTAGTATTTATATATGTCTTGATTATTACTTGTCGTTTTCAGGAAAATAGTCCAATCTCCGCCACACCAACACCTCCCGGCGCGCGCTCCTACAGCGTCGTCGTTCGAGTCCATAACTTCGTGTGCCGCCAACACGCCGCCGCTACACTGGCCTTGGCACTACACGACGCACAAGGCAACAAGCTGACAGACCATCTACTGGTGCCTTGGCCCACTCCCAACCTGCACTCTACGCTCGCTACTGGAGTGTTCACGGTACGATATACACAACAAGAAAAAACCACCCATACTTAGAATTCAGTCAGTTGCCGCGTCTTTTTATACGCAATTTACATTACTCGTTGATTTGAGATCCTTCCTTCAATAACGCTTCCTTCAAAAAAGTATAAAGTGTGTTTGTGTCGTGGTTTGTTTACAAACTTTCCACATTCAGTTTGACTAGTGTACCTTTATAGTATATTCATACTGATAAGAATTACCAAAATAGTTTGACTTTATACCTACTATTTTAGCGACACGACATAGATGTCGTGTCGCTAAAATAGTAGGTACGTAGGTAAAATAGTAAACGTTTTCAATATTCAATAATTATATGACTTGTCTAAGTGCTTATTTGTAAGCCTAAAGAAATAAACTTTCATTTTATTTCAATAGATTGTGTAAAATAAAACTAGAGTGTTATTTTACACAATCTATTGAAAACGTTTGATATTCATTCAAATGTTTGTTTCAGGATTTCGGTAGCGACTTGCTGAAGAGTGAAAAAGTATATCTAGTCTGCCATGTAGCGAGGATAGGAGGCATGGAGCCTCAGAACGTCGATCATAGGTAAATCCCATAACATCACAATTTAGACGAGAAAAAATTTTGCTCACAAAAATTTTTCTTCTAATCTGATTGCATAGAGTATGGTCTCTACGAGACTTTATGATTTACTATCTTTTCTGTTGCTAGGTTAATGTTACTTATTTAAGCTATAGGCTTTCCTTAAAATAAATAATTAACATTTCATCATAATCATAATCCATTACCCGACTTTACCCACTGCTGGGGATAAGACTCCAAACTCCTATGGCATTCCATACGAGTCTGCGTTAATATTCAATTACATTTTAATCACTTATCATATTTATTTATTTATTTCGGAACACCATTAGCTACTATAATATCTATAGACTTAAATGTGGACTTAAACTTTATTTAGATGTGGGAGGCACAAAGAGCAAACAGGCGCATAAATAGCTAGAAACGGTTGAAAACAAAGCAAATTATTTACTAACATAATCTCACGCTAACACAAAACGATCAACCATAAATGTTTTTTTTTCTCCTTAGACGCAGTTCCGTAGCGATGTCAGTACAAATGCCGAGCACCGCAACAACGGGCGCAATGCGGCGACCTTTCGGCGTCGCCTGCGCAGATGTTAAGCGGTCCCTCACGCAAGACAACCCCGACAAACATATACAACTGCCATTCTACCCGTAAGTATAACGTATAAACATACATCTGTTACAATCGACCCCTTCAAGTAAGCCAGTGTATATCGTAAGAGCGGAGTAAAGGAACCTTAATTACGATCATAAATTCCTGCCAAGCGTGCTAGATGATTCGGTCAAAGAAACGTGTTCAGCAGTAGACGTATGTATGTATTCAGTACAAATGCTGATGAAAGTTTGGTATCGACGGGCGCGACGAAACGTCCCTTCGGCATCCCCAGCGCAACATCAAGCTGTCCGAGGTATTATTATTATAGTGCCTTACGCACTATAATAACAAAGACCGCAAAACGAAATTAAACATTATCCCAAACATTTTCGATTTTGGCATGACTTTAACCCGCGACTTCCCCTAATTACCTACCTCTTCCTTTGAGATATTATTTAATTTCTTTAAGCTTTCTGAGGACATAAACATATTCAGCTGCGATTTTATCAGTTCGAACTTGTCAGGTTATTATAAGGCCAATAACTATTAACAAAACGCCATGTACCTATTTATTTTCCAGACTCGAGAAAGAAAATCTAGATTCTTTACTGAAGAAAGTAATCGCAAACAAAGACTTGAAGGACGCGAAACACTCACAAGGGTTGTGGGTCTCACTACAATTAGTTGAAGGCGGCCTCAAACAGGTATTGAAACTTATTGCTTTGATATTTGATATTAATAGAGCTTAGCTTTGACGACCTCAGTTGAGCAGCGTGATCAGTTTACATTATTTTACTTAACTATTGATATCTTTTTTTCTCAGATTCGGGAAGAGAACCCGCACTTAGTAGTAGGCAACGTCTGCGAAGCTCGGAAAATGGGATTCCCTGAAGTTATCCTACCAGGCGATGCGCGCAACGAGCTGTATGTGACGGTGGCGCATGGAAGCTTCTCGAAAGGAGGTGGCAAGTCTTCCGAGAGGAATATAGAGCTTACTGCCAGAGTTGTTGACAGTAAGGGGCGGACTATGCCGGTACGTGCTTTCTATACTCTAGTCAAACTACATATATATTAGGATAAAATAGGTGCCGGGGCCAGTATGCTTCGGGGTACCACCTTTCAAAACGGGATACTTACCATGATTAGATTTTTGAGATTTCCAATATTTCGGCACAGTTTCATGCGCCATGATCATGGAATAACTGAAGGCACTGCGAGTAAGTTTTTATTCGATGATCATGGCAATCAATCAATTTCTTTCCGGCCCTGGTGGGGGCGCAGAGGGGCCTCGAGGCTTCGCCTCATTACCCCGGCGTCAACTCGAGGGGTGACGACCCCTCGGTCCTTGGGTTTTGTGGGAAATCTTCTTTTTTTCCCCTACTTATCAATGTATTTGCTGCAATTTTCAGTTTACAAAGCAGTTACCAATCACATTTACGTCTAAAATAATAGAGTTACAGTAGTGAACCAGATTCTAGAACTAGATGTGAACACAACAAGTTTAGAAAAGTGTTGCAAACATAGCCAAAACAATTTCCCCTATAAATAAATGTTACTCTGATTTAAGTATACATATAATAGGAATACATTTACATCGTTGTATGATTAATATAATTGCTCAGCATAGTTGAAATTAATTTGCGAAATTTATTGAGATTAGAGTCAAATATATCTGTGTATATCATTATTATTAGTTGCCAACTCGTTATATTGACGACACATCCTATCTAGTACATTGATTGGGTACTTTACGTTAGGACGGGCAGGACGTTGCTCAAAAGAAATGACTGCAATATTTTACCAAACTAAACTGGGTACGCCTCTTGGACAACCTACTCAGCTGAGCTACCTGCAGATTGTTCGCAACAGTGTGTAGTTAGCTCAATTGTTTCAATCGTAATTACTTGTTCAAATTCACTTTTTTTCTCTGATTGTAATTTTCTAGTTTTAGTTTATCCTACCTTTAGTTACCTACAAAAACTTTTCATTTAGTAAGATAGATAGATAGATAGAAAATTCTTTCTATTGCACACTTACAGAATAAAACGATGATCATGGCAATCAATCAATTTCTTTCCGGCCCTGGTGGGGGCGCAGAGAGGGGCCTCGAGGCTTCGCCTCATTACCCCGGCGTCAACTCGAGGGGTGACGACCCCTCGGTCCTTGGGTTTTGTGGGAAATCTTCTTTTTTTCCCCTACTTATCAATGTATTTGCTGCAATTTGCTGCATTTGGTAAACCCAAGGACTCTATGGTGGTTCCGCAGGGATCAGGTCCCGCGGAAGGGGTCGCCATGGGCGGTCATCTTCCTGGGGCCGGGGCTGGGGCGGCGCGATGTTGTGGAGGTGTTCGTGGTGCCCGTTGTCGGCGCGATCGTACATTCGACGCGCCGTCTGCACGACGAATTCCTCCACGTATTGGATCTGCAGGTCACGGGCAATGACGTCGTTCCTGACGTAGCGCCCCGCGCCCGTGCAGATCCTGAGGGCCAACTCAAAAATCTAATAACTTTTGTGTTAATAACCATGATAGTTTCAAAAGTTTTTTGGGGTAACCTTAACATCACTTTCTTGGTGTTGTCGATTTTGGGACGGAATTTGCATTGTAAGTTCGAGTTCCTTCGTACCATGCATAACGCTGAAAAAAATGTCTCAAACACTATGCCAACCCGTGAGTGTCCACGTCTCAGCCCCGTAGGTCATGACAGGTAGAACGCACACAAACTGTCGGTTTCACCTAATAGTCTGCCTATACCTAGCTGGTGAAATTAATCCTGATGCATAAAATGATGATTTTTAAACAGTTGGCTCCCATAACACAAGCTCTGCTCACCTCCACGTTAGATGATGTTGTGTGAAATGTCCAGTATTCTTTATGTATGACTTGTTGTTCGATTATGGGACTTATTTCTTTGACCGCAGGGCGTGATTTCAATCGGCGCTGGAGTGCCGCTTGTTGATGAATATACCTCAATAGTCTATTATCATGATGACCGGCCGAGATGGCAGGAAACTTTTAAAGTAAGTCTTGCTTGTTTTCTATACTAAAGTAGCTTCTGCTCAGTGGTTCGCACGCGTTTTTACAGGAAAGAAACCTATACTCTGTTATTGTATGTCTACAATCAGTTCTGTGGTTTTTGTGTGACATAACATAAATAAATCTAACATAAATTAAAAAAAAAAACAATTTTAAACACTGGCTGATTGCACAATCCTTCTATAGGATTGACTAATGTGTGACCTACCTGATACCTAATATCGTTTTTTTATAATAATTATTATTCCAAAGACATAATTATCAATGATTAATTTATTATTTTAATTGTAATGTACGATTTTATTGAAAAAAAAAATTTTTTTTTTTTCATTAATGAATTATTTTATATCTATATAAAGATAAGTATATTTTAAGGTGTACTATGTACTATTTGACGTGTAATGCTATATTTTACCAATAAATGAACCATTTCTAAATTATTTTCTTTGCATTATATCGCCAGGTTTGCCTCGACATAGACGAGTTCAAAGAAGCTCACCTAGTGTTTCTCTGCCGGCACCGCAGTTCCAACGAAGCTAAGGACCGCTCCGAGAAACACTTCGCTCTGTCCTATCTGCGGCTGATGCAGAGAGAGGGCACCACTACGCCAGATAAGATGCACAATCTGTGCGTTTATAAGGTAAGTTTTATTTTATTTTTATTTTTCTTTCTTAGGGATAACAAACAGTATCACTTATAAATTAACTATAAACTATTAAACTTAATTCTTATTTTAACTTACATAAACGTTTAGTCGTAGCTCAGGTAGCCGTGTAGCTCAAAGAATAATTAATGTTGTTTTTAAATAATAAGCGTAATTTAAATTATTTTTTTTAAATTTTATAGTATAAAAATAAATAAATAAATAATGTTGGACAATTCACACAGCATTATCTAGCCCCATGGTAAGCAGAGCTTGTGTTATGGGTACTAGATAACTGATATACATAATACAATACATTACATAGATAGATATTTTTATTATACATAGACAACAACCAGAACACCCGCAACAAATATATCTGCAGATCGTACACACAATTGTTCCGAGGCGGGAATCGAACCCGCAACCTATTATAGGTTGCGGGTTCGATTCCCGCCTCGGATGTATTTATAATAGAAATAATTATAATGAGTTTTTGTGTATTTGACACAACAATAATAATTATGTTTATCTGTTTATGACAGCTATTGCGCGCAAATTTCTTAGTACTTTAAGCGTTGTCTGGTCCACTACTCTGGACGTGAATTGACGTCAACAAGAAACTTCAGGAGGTGCTCTATTTCACCCACAGAGAGTAAAAAAGGGCTGTATTTTATAGCGATGAAATTTGTTAAAGTCTATTATTTATCCCTAGATCGAACACAAGCGTTCAAACGGCACAGCGGACCTCGAGGCTGCTCTGTGTTGCCTCGAACTGCCTCAGAGGAAGGAGTCAGTGCCTTGCGGCGCCGAGCGAGGCTTGTCTCGCGGCGTGCTGTCTCTGGTGCATCGAGACTCGCTCACTGTCTGCACTCGCTTGTGTTCCACTAAACTTACCCAGAGAGGTTAGTACTGTACCGCGATAAACACGTACGAACTTAACAGTTCACTCAAAAAAGTCCTTTCGACAAGCGGTTACTAGTGTGTTTCACCCGCTTCATTACAACACCTCAACCTATTCCGTCCACCTAATAAGTCCTCTCTTAGCGCTTAGAAAGGTGCGTTATCGACCTCTTGAGAAACACCGGTATACATTTCTTATAGACACACGTTTCGATCACAGATAAGGCGTCCAGTTATTATAGAACAATAAAAACTCTTGAAGCACTTATTATAAAATAGACCAACCACTGAAACTGTCTTGACCTATCCAGCTTTCAAGCCTGACTATTCAGCAACAGACTATTTAGTACTAGCAGTAGATGTATTTTGGCTCATTTGTAACAAATCTCAGTAATAAAATACAAACGACAATCATAATTTTGTTTTAATTCATGTTTGTGTCTTCAAGTGGCAGAATCTAGCCAATAAATTTATTACTGTATATCTATTCCAGAGGAGATCCTCGGCGTGCTGAAGTGGAACACATACCACTCCGCGGAAGGCAGTCTCAAGGAGGCGCTCACGAGACTGCTGCAAGTGCCCAGCGAAGAGCTTGTCAAGTTTCTGCAGGATATACTCGATGCGCTCTTCAATATACTCACTAAGGTACCTGTCAGATATTCAGATCAGATAGTAGACGTTGAGTCTGCTCGTCATCCATACCGTTATGCTAAAAAACTAAAGTATTTAATTTGTGCATCCTACACGTTATGACCAACGGAGATGAGACGTGGATACTCACGATAGGGCTGGTCCACCAGTTCAGATAAGCAAATCATATGTACTAGACACATAAGTTATGAACATACTAGTGGTTTCTTCTCACTTATTCCACTGGTGGACAAAAAATTGAAGTGAACATCAAAATAATGTTATTTTAGTAATGAATAGTATAAAATATGACCTGTCTAAGTGCTTATTTGTAAGCCTAAAGAAATAAACTTTCATTTCATTTCACGGTCGCTCAGCGAGCTATGGAAAGAGCTTTGCTCGGAGTTTCTCTGAAGGATAGGATTCGTAACGAATACATCCGACTGAGAACCAAAGTTATCGACATAGCTCTTAAGAATTAGCAAGCTGAAATGGCATGGCCATATCTCGCGAACAACCGACAACCGATGGGGCAAACGTGTTTTTGAGAGGAGACTACATTGTGTAGGACGCCCTGCGACTAGTTGGGATGACGCCCTGCGAAAGATTGCAGGGAGGTGCTGGAAGCTGAAGACAGGGTGCTATGTCGCTCATTGGGGGAGACCTATGTCCAGCAGTAGACTAACATAGGTTGATGATGATGAAGCATTGTAAGACCTACAATCGACAACTTGTACAAATTCTGTCAAAAAATGAACAATAAGAAAGCGATTTGTAGGTAAGTATAGCGGCCATGTTTGTAAATATTGTGTCTTGTGTTTGGTCACATATAAATGAGTATATCTTTTACAGGTGGAAGAAGACGGTGGGTACTACGAGTCTCACGTGCACGTGGTAGTCCTCCGGGGCCTACTCCGCGTCATCTCGCTGGTAGCGGACCACAAGTACCTGCACTTCCAGCCCGTGCTGCATGTCTACATCAACACCAGCTTCTGCGACCCGCTCGCCTACGAGTATGTACCGCTGAAAGAAATAGAAAAAACATTTATTTGGACACAGGAAAGCACTTATCACTGGACTTGAACAATTTCTAGTGCTTTTAGTGACAGTACTTTTAGTACCTATGATGCATAAATGACTAATATGATTATATAAATGACAAAAAGGGAGGGGGGGGGGGGGGGGGGGTGTTAGATCGCTGAAAGCACTTATCACTGGACTTGAACCTTTTCTAGTGCTTGTGACAGTAGGTACTTTCAGTACTATGCATAAAAACAAGCAAAATTAGACCCATTATTTTCGAAATATGAGTTTTCTAATTATTTACTTTAAGATTCATGTTTGTTGTTTCTTAACAGTAAGTATATAAATAAATCATACCGTACATATAATCCGCCGTTTTCAGTTATCCGCCGATGGTTAGAATTTTATGGTGGATGATTAGCGAGAGAGTACTGCATTTCAATACCTATGTTATGATCTATGCGCCTGATATTAAAACATCTGCAAAATAAGGTTAAATTATAAAACTAAACAATACAATCAAAGTAGAATACTGTTTTACAATATATTACTTTATTTTATTCAGGAGCATATACACAGTTTTATATTATGTTTATATCATGTTTAAATAATCTATCACGCCGATCGCAAAGACTACTAATATCTACTTAAACCAAATCAGTAATAGACGATAAAATATGTATTTTCATTCATTTAAACTGCGTACTCTTTTCTACCATACAGGAATCTAATCTCAGTAATCGTATGGGCGATCCGCGCGGCGCGTTCCTCCGACGACGAAGCGCTGAAACGACTGCTTCTATGCATGAAGTGCATCGAAAGTCTGGTGCGGATCATAGTGCGGAGTCGACAGCTGAGGCAGGAATTACAGCACAGGGCTGAGGATAGCGACTTCAAGAGACTGTTCGATGTAAGAAGACTAAACTAGTACAGTATAGGGATAGTGCCACAGGTAGTACAATATCGGGACGCAGTGGCAGTAGCAGCGCTAAAATATAATAAATATATACGCTGTTTAAACGTTTGCGGTTCACTTCGTTTGTTAGCAGCGCTGGAATCTGTATAAAACGAAATGGAAAATTTAGTTCCGAATGCGACAAGAAACGCGCGAACACATTACCATATACGCCGGCGGCGTATTCGCGCGCTGCACACTTAGTAAACTGTACTCCGATTCAAAAAAAAAATGTTGTATACAAAAGAATTACAAAACCCAAGTAATATTGGTGGAAAATATTTAACTACATTGGTATAATCAAAGCTAAGCATAGAAGCTCGAAACCATTTTTGTTTTTGAAAGCTTTCATTCATTGTTTTATTCATATAATCGTTAGTTTTCGAATTAATTTAAACATTTTTTTACTCCACATGTGAGATTATGCATTGTTGAAGTTTGTGTTTTAGTTTTTAAAGATAACCTTGCTGTTACCTCGTTGTTTTCTGTTATTGCTATCAGGCATAGTTAACTTTTCTTTCAAAAATATCTATGTTGACATAAAATATCTTGGATTCTAAATCGTAGTATATGGTAATTAAATGAATGTTTTTACAAGCATTTTTGCCATTTTATAGTTTCATTACATAATTGGTTTAAAAAGACCCACTACTAAGCGATTCGTTAGACGTTTCAAGCCTAGTTCATATTGATGTAGCTGTTTGGAGTTTAATACATTATTCCAGAGTGCTCGGCCTCAAACAGTAATGACTTGCGACTCCGTCCATATAACCAAAAGCTTGGCCGGACCATGGCAAGGACGCTTGACCCCGGGTAGGAAGGAGGTTCTAATGATAAAATCTGATGAATTTCACCTAATTTCAGAGTTTCCTGGAGTCTCTAGTTTGGCTGATGCGATGCGGCGACCACGCGTTAACGTGCCAGGGCTCCGCACTCAAGTTTTTCCCGCACGCAATCCCGCATGTCGTCAAAGTGTACCCCGATACTGATCTATGGTGAGTTTTATCACTGTAGTTATTTGCACCATCCGAAGTCTTCCCGCGGGTTTCGTAAGACGACTGACTAATATATATCACCTGGGGGGCGGTACTGTACTGTAAGGCAAACCCTCCTATAGGGTACACAGTGTACTTATATGATAGATTTATTACAGGATTCTATAAAACAGTAAGTAACTACCTACTTGACATACAGTCACCCACTTTCTAGGAGAATTGGTTGATATAATAGATGTTTACTCTTTCAGCGTGTGTGTTAGTAGTACTCATAATATTACGGTACAAACTGTGATCAACACTATTGATGATGAGCCATATCATGGAGTCATGTCATTGTTTAAAATCAACAGTAAACAAAAACACCCCATACTTTTTCCAACGTGTACGTAGTAAGTGAACTAGAGACGTAACAATTTCAGCGTGTGCCTTAGTGGCACTCAAAGTGTTTTACGGTACAAACAGTGATCATTATGCATATTGATAACGCTATCTGTGACAATGATATGATTCCATATTATGGCACATGGAATCATGTCATTGTTTAAAAACCAATAGTCAACAAAAACACATCTAAGCCGAACAGTAAACAAATACACTCCATACTTGTTCCAGCTCGTACGTAGTAAGAGCACTGGAAGCGTTGCCGATGGGTCGTCTCAGCAAGCAGCGAATGCTGGCTTTGCTGGAGTTGGTTCGCGGGCCGCTCGGTGCTGCCCCCGCTCCCCGCAGTCTGATGTTGCCGCATCTAGCGAATACGCTTCATGCTTTACTGGCTGATAAGGCTGAGGTGAGTTTGGATAGCTTTTCTTTGATGTGTTCAGATAGGTAGGTAAACATTATGTGTTGATTTGGTTGGCACCAAATTTAAACTGAATGTATGGCACTAAATATAATGTGGTCTCTTTCTTTCCGATCGAAATAAAGAGTACAGAATAATTGCCTTTCTAGTCCCCCTGGGTAAAATTACAATTGACTTTCACTCGATACCGGCCATCGGTAAAAAATATCATTACATACTTGACTTAGATTTTACCTTACTTTGATTTTTATAGTTGTCTCTTCCAATCCAAAGTAAACAGTTCCAAATTTCCTATTCAGAGTGCAGATTTTGAAAATAAAATCTAGCTTTTTTAATATAATTGTTTAGTCTATAGCAATCGTTTTAGAATTTCTCCAAGTCCCAACTATTTAATCAAGTTTCATAATAGAATACTAATTCTTATCTAGTGTCAGTACATTTCCGTGTTCTACACTTGTTTTTATAAATTTTACACTTATAATGAGTTTTTGTCCCATTTTTCAATATGCAATAGTATCAATTGCTCTTGTACACAATTTATGGGGCACCATTTTTTTTACTGAGCCTTAAAGATGCTGTACAAGGCATCCGTTGTAAAATATTCATTTGAATAAACTTGAAATTAGATAATTACCTATCTTAAAACTTTAGGGTAAAGTCGAAACATTTTTATACATTAGTCGTTTTAAAAGGTTTTTCGACTTTGACACTTGTGTTCAAGTGAATAACAATTAAATCAGTTTGAAGATTGCAAAATATTCCCGTGCAAACGATGTAGGATAATTCAACCTATCCATCATTTTGGCAAATTTCAGTCAAATTGCGTCAATCAAACTTACTTAGGGTTCACCCTTTTTAGTTTCCATTGTGTTTTGATATTTTTCAAGAAACTTTGAATTAACTTTGAAATCTTCAATCTGGATTATGTTTTATAAATTGTCCGTCCTAAATCACCTGACAATGGTATGTACGCACCAGTGTTTAAGTGTACGTGTGTCACTTGTTTTGTCGATTTGGAGGCCCGGGCGGGAATCGAAGTAACTACCATTTAATTTAATGCTTTTGTTCTTAGTCATTGTGATGGCTTGCTATGATTAAAAGTAAAATATTAGCGCAGCCGGAGGGATTTGAAATATTTTTTTTTTTTTTTATTTAACTCCAGTTTGTTTCTAATAGGCAAATTTAACAAAAAATATATTGAAAAATCTATGGTTATGGTATTTTGATTCTCGCTCGATCCCCACTACACAAGGTCTATGGCAGTTGTGTTCGTGAGTCGCGGTCGCCGGCACCGAGGTAAGCACGCACGCCGATGCATGCGGCCCGAGTAGCACTTTATGTTGTACGCAGTAGAGTTGAAATTGCAGAGTTGCTAATGTTTTACCTGAACGTGCCACTAAATTTCGTTGTTAGCCCAGCTATTTAGGGAGTACGTTTTATAAATTTTACCGAAGAAAATCGTAACTAATATTTCTTCTTACCATAGCTAGGTCGTATTGAGTGTTTTAGACATTAGCCATTAGGCCTTGCGCCATAGATAGCGCCCTAACTTTAGCTTTCGGTATCCAGCCTTCAGTGTTTCAAAATACATAATGATAGTGCCCACAATAGCCAATGACAAAACATTATAATGATAAGCTAAATTACATTTATTTTTCAATTAAGTCGCATTCAGTATTTATCGTTGGAAATTAAATGGTGCAGTCCCTTTTTTGGGGTAAATTTATCGGCACAATCATTCCACTATTTGTGGTGTACTTCAATTCATTGGGACACAAAGTATACACCAGCCAAATGTAGAATATTTGTAAATAAACTACGACACCTGAAACTAGAACTCATTTGCCTGGCGTCGTAAATTTCAGATATTATAATTGAAGGAAGGAGTATGAAACGAATGAAATACATATCAAAACGACTAGTAATGTGTATTATATTGCGTATAAAAAGACGCGGCAACAGACTGAATTTAGGTTCAGTATCGCCGCTTTGTTTACAGTCATTTACATTGAGTTTGGCTAGATCATAGTTACTTTGTTCTCCATCCATTTTTTTTTTAATTTACAGATAAAACATTAGCAACGAAGTATGGTTGTATTGAAGTTTTATGTTTGGGATATTTTGTTAAATATTTATGTTCTTGTATAGCATGTGTTGTATTTTCATACTTTTTTTACATAAATGAAGATGAAATGCCCCGAGTCAACCTCGGCTATTAGTGACCGTGTGATTGGGCAAACATTTTAACTCAAGAGTATCTACATTATTTTTCATTCTTCAACAGGGCCATAAATTAGTTTTTGAATTCAATTTCCTGTCCAAACCCAACCAGGGCGGGGCGCGGGGAGAAGTTTAGCAGCTAGCTAAGTTCACGGAAATTAAGCTCGTTTAGTTGAATGCCTATGTCGCGATTGTCGTCATTAATATGATATTATTTTAAATCGTACATTCCTATGTAACAAACTTTAAAATATAAATGTATCATTTAAAAAGTCTTAATGTTATATTTCTGTAATTTAAAAAAAAGTAAACTAATTCATGGCCCACCTATAAGATCTATTAGCGTTAGACCTACCTACATCACTAACTGAAAAATCTATTTTCTTTTAATTTAGCATGGGAACTATCACATAATTGAATCGGTTACAACTATTTAGCATGCATTTGGTGGAAGAATATTATGTAGTACACAATCTTATACACATTTCTTGCCTTTTCAAGATTGATTATAAAATTAAACTAAATCTAAGTCGAAAGTATTAAGGTCGTATTTTAACTGGCTAAAATGATTAGTGAGCTGTCAATCCATACATATTCATCAAATTTAAATACGAATAGAAATTTAAACTTGATTGTGATGCGGGACTTAGTCTCGTTAAAAGATTGAGTGCCTCATTTAATAATACTAACACTTGAAGCATAATTACTAACGCAACTAACATAAGTTTAGTAAAGCTATGTTTATCCCCTGGTCGCACCCGCATCGTGAGATATGCACACAAATCGTGATTTCTAACTTCACCGAGACAAAATAAACTTTTATTTAATCGTAGGTACATATAAAATATATTTTGCGTTAGGACTAACTTCAAAACAAATTGCTTACAAAAAAATATGGCGCAGCCAAAAGGTTTTTTCGCTGATTTGTGAGTTCTGCAGTCAGTCCACGCTTTATTCATGTAAATATCATAGTATTTTATGTATACATTTATTTAGCTGTCCAGACCATTTCGTATGTGTAACCCATGTATGTATTATCTATAATAAATATGTAAGTACCTAACTTATATCATTTTAGCTCTCGTTTGTGTCGTTATACATGCAAGTATTCATTTAAAACTAACCACAATCATTTAAGTTCTTAACTGTTTTTGAACAGTCAAGACTTCCTAAAAAAGATACCTATAACGTGACTAGAAGTTATTTTATAAAAATAAAGGTATACATTTTACGAGTATGTAACTTTATTTGTGTGTTGGCATGCAGTGTGATCCAAAATGTGTTGTGTAACAAAGTATAAATAATCAAAGGCACAAAATAACCTCCAGAATCTAACTACTTAAAACTGTAGCTTTAGCAGTTTGACTGCGCCAGACGAAGTTTATTTGATTTTTTTTCCCACAATTCATTAAAGTTTGTATATGCTTTGTTAACCCGTTAACCGCCACGTGTGTCTGTTTGTCTGTGTGATCACTCTACTAACACTATTTTTCTTTCTCTCTTCGTCTCGTTACTTATATAGGTCCTATACTATTCTAAATATGTATGTCTAAAGAGTATCAATTATATTTATCATATCACCATATTATGTAACATCTTCTAAAATAATATCAGTCAACTTTTTCGAAAAATAACATTGCAACGATTTTATTTTGATGTTTTAAAAAAAATTATGAAAAGCGAGCTATTGTTGTCGCTTGACCACTAAATTGTGTGCAAACTCTTGATGTGTTGCATGTTGCATTTACGAGCTGTCACTGTGACAGATGTTAAATGTCAAAGTGACAGGTCGCGGATGTGATGACTGTTCGTTAGGCAACAATACGTCTTGATGTGTTAATAACTTTTGATTTTAAAACAAGCTACTTCTAAAACTCAAAGCTATTAATGTGTAATAGTACATCAGACGGCTTGTCGTTTTATAACGAACAGTCAAATTAATGTTAGTGTAAGCTTTTACGTACGTCCGATGTGTGAATTTTTGCCAGCACAACAAACATAAACATGTAAAATCTCACACACGCCAAATAATATTCGACACTCAATCCAGAACCCGATGTTGACACAAAGACACTCGAGTATTTAAACCATAAAACAAACACAAACTCATATAAAAATACACAATGTATGAATAACAGAGCTCATGAGTATACATCCAAAGACTCCATTCGAACTCGAACAAAACTTCACACTAAATTCCACACAATGAAATACACACTCTCATACTACTTACCCACCCACAAACCACTTAAATTCGAACAGAATCTTTCACACTCAACACACTCACATTATCCACCCAGCCTTTAGATCTGCAAAGAATGATCTAAGTGGTGTTTATTTGGTGTCACTTTTGACGAAATTGTAGGGCATCTACTCATACGATAGGTAATTTAATTACACACTTTCACACACACACATACAATCGGGCACTACTGAAGCAAACGCTAGCTATATGGCTTTGGCAGTGGGACCGATTCGCGGTGTACCAATCCTGCTCCAAAGACAAGGCGGCGCGGCTGCTCGACGCTGTCACGATACATATCTTACTCACACACAAACACATACTCCCAAAATACAAACACACACGTACTCACAACATGAACACACACAATCGGGCGCTACTCTAGCATACGCTAGCTTTATGGGTGTGGCAGTGGGACCGGTCCGCGGCGCACCAGTCCCGCTCCAAGGGCAAGGCGGCGCGTCTGCTCGGCGCAGACACGAGACATCTCAACGACAGCGAGACGAAGCACCAGCAGATCGTATGTATACAGCTTTATATCTACTACACTATTACAATAACCAGCGACTTCCTAAAGAGGGTGAATTTCATTCCTACATATGATATGCGCCGCGACATAATTTTATCGTCTGTTTTGTCGGGCATTTGTTTTATATCCGCACTAAAAAGAGATAGACAATATAGTCCTAAAATTTTGTCGCGGTGCGCATAATAAGCCAACAGAACGTAAAGTTTTTACATAATTTTGGTACAGCGCATCGATCGTGCGTTAGTGTTTTTTGCCAATTATTTCTTCAAACATAACGTATGCTCCTAAACTGAACTCTAGTACTTCGCGTCTCTACATCCCTATTCCTAGTTAGACGCCTTACCCGTATCCTACACAGAAATTTAAAATATTTGCGTTAAGTTTACATTTATTTAAAAAACAGCTCTTTTTTAGTTGTAATTCACAAATTTGTATTAAGCTTTTTCGTCAAGCTTTAAACTGTTTCACCATTCGCTGTAAATAAAGCCTTATGTCTTGTTAATACAATTTAATCAAAGTTTTTGATTACATGCAGCTGACTCGAAGCCAGAAAGGTTTGTTTGTAAAAAGCTATCAATGTTGTAGTGTTAGAGTAATTTGAAACTGCACTTTTATGCTGTGAACATACAACTCAATTTTATTTGTAAATTTTACCTGTTGTTGGGATGGCCCTTGGAGGAGTTTTTCCTAAAGTATTTAACTTTTTTGGTCCAACATAGAATTTCTTTTTTGTTCATGAATTATGAGCCTTAGGATTCTAACAGTTGTATGTTTAAAGTGTTTAAATTGGCGTTCAGGGTACTATCTATTCTACATTTGTAAATAAAAGAACTCATCCCAGTTTTCCAGAACCTAGAACATTCCAAGTTCCCTTGAACGCCTCAGCACCAATCAATATCCTACCTTTACCACCTCAATAACAAAGCTCAATCTCGCAGGTGGAGCTCTGCGTGGAAACACTAGGCGAAGTGATGTCATTACTAGCCAGGGACGATGTTGGCCCAGTGGAAGCGGATATAGGCGAGCTGTCAATACGACTCCTGCCGACTGTGTTGAGAACTGCCGGTTCGATGCTCGCTGAGGAGAATAACACTGATGACGCGTTGTTGGTGAGTTTGAACCTTCGGCAATATTAAGGGTGAAACGGTTTACAATTTGTTGCGATTTTAAATAATTTCTGCGTTCTTCAAAAAATAAAACTAGCAGAAAAGTATTTTTCCCCAACGTAGCAGGTTTTTTAGTGCACATTTTATTTTATTTTAAAAATTTTAAGACAACATACAGCTACGTCGTAAAATATTTATTTACTTAGTACAAGTCGCTCTCAGTAATTAAATCTATATCAAGCTTAAGTTGTAAGTTCTGTGTATGGATTTAATGATGATCCGAAATAAACGAATAATAATAATAATAAATTTAGAAAATATACATCTCTAAATAGTGTTTAAAGTGTACCTAAAACAGTGTGTGAACCAATACTTATGAAATTTAATAAAAAAAAATCATGAAATGAAATCTTTCAATCAACCACAATCTCTAACATACGGTATGTTGGAGTGAGTGAGTTATATCAGTCATCTAGTATCCATAACACAAGCTCTGCTTAACTTTGGCAATCAATTTTAACTATTTATTTTTCAGCGTCGAATGGTCTCAGTACTCCTAGACATGATTCGTATGATGTCAGAGGACCAGTACAAGTTGGTCGTGAGCGCGCTAGAGTCTAATTGCGTGGAAGGCTCCGGTACGCTGGTCGGCGACGCATTAAGGCTACTGCTGCAACTGCTGCAGAAACCGGTGTTCAAACAGCACTGGGCGGATATGTTGGCTATGCAGTGCAGTGTTATGTTGCATGCGCTAAGGTAAGATATACATTTATCTTTAGCTGACAGCTTCTACCCGCTTCGAACGCGTTTTTCGTTTGTTTCCATTATAAACAGTAACCTATGTTCAAACAGCACTGGGCGGATATGTTGGCTATGTAGTGCAGTGTTATGTTGTATGCGCTAAGGTAAGATATACATTTATCTTTAGCTGACAGCTTCTGTCTGTTTTTCGTTCGTTTCCATTATAAAACGTAGCATATGACAAAGCTGGCAAAAACTGTGATAAGTAATTAAACATGGTCTAAAGGATATCCGAGAAATGCGAAGGATAAAAAGAGAGAGAAAATAAAAGATAAATAAATTTAACTTAGCGACTTTACTGTACGTGACATACATCATCTCGTTTGTTATTTACTTAATTAACGGAGGTTCTATGTTCGGCTGTATATATTATGTATTTTTTACTTATGTGCTTATCGATTTCTCCGTCAATTATAGACCATTCTTGAAATCGGTTTTAAGTTTTTTCTTGTACGCTAACAAAATATCCACTTCCAGGCTGCTGTCAATAACCCTGCGCGACCGCCTGCAGGTCGAAGAGACGGAAGCTATCGTCCACGAACAAATCCGTCTCTGGTTTATCTGCTGTGCGGCTGTGGCGACCACGGCGCCTCTACAGGTAATAAAGCGTTTATACTACAACTCGACCAAGCTATATACATTATATATAAGTACTATATACATTATATATAAGTACTATATACATTATATATAACTACTATGCTTCTGGTGTCGCACGCAGTAGCCTATCTCCACCCCGGGCCGTTACCCACCGTCACCGTTTACCTCCCTTTCATTCCTCCCATTTAAATAAATAATAATGCTGGACAAACCACACAGCATCTTCTAGCCCCAAGCTAAGGTGTCCAAGAGGTCTTCAGTTCAGAAGGTCTAAACGAAATAAAACACTTTTATGTTTGATGTCTAAGCAGAGCTTGAGTACTAGATTAAAGATATATTACATAGATACATATTTTTATTATACTTACATAGAAATACCTCGGCTGAGCTAGCCGCTGTACGTATATCTGATCGTCGTTGAACCTATAAAGCCCTCGAGTTTTTTTTTAAATAAATCACTTTGTTAATGTTTCAGCTGGAAACCCTGCACACGGCTCGCAAGCAACGCGTCACGGCACAGTATGGAGACATCAGGCGGGGACTGGCGCATGCTATGAACGAGATGTGGTTTAGTCTTGGTAAGAGTATGGAAAGATCCAGCAAATAATGGCGCTCATTAGGGGAGGCCTATGCCCAGCAGTCGACTAACATTGGCTGATAATAATGACGTACAACCTACCTAGTGACTGTACACTTGTACAGTGCTCTGCCATGCACCGCGCGTTCTTGTAATGTTAGCAATAATAAACGAGCTAGCATCTCGACTGGGCGTTTCAATCGGCTTCATACTTCTCAGTTTAGCTCTTTTTTCTCCGTAAATAAGTAATCGATAGTAAGTATTGAAAAATTGAAAATGGTTTACTTTGCACTAATTGAATAAGTATTGAAAAATTTAAAATGATTTACTTTGCACTAATTGAATCGAAAATAAGGTATAGCATTAAATTTTTGGGGAATAGCTATAAATATAATATGGGAAAAGCCTTCGTTATGCAGAAAAGGAGCATAGATAGCTATCATTTACGTTCACGTACTTATCATGTTTCTTTCCAAATATCTGCACGAGTACGAAACACCTGACGAAAATAGGGAGCGTGTCAATAGCAGAAACAAATACATAAAAAATAAAATATCCCCTACACTGAATATTATGCGACACTCGACACGGTACCAAGCTACAGAATATTTAATAAATTACCGCTCGAAATAAAAGAAGTCATACATAAAAGAACACTTCTAAAAATAAACTAAAATGTTAAAAATAAACTAAAACTGAAAAGTGTATGTATAAACTTTGTAAATTATTGATGATAAATCATTCAATAATTTAATTTAATGTGATACTTTTTTTTCTCTTTTAGTTAATATAATTTATTTTTAAGTATCCGCACACAATGTATATTGTTTTATGGAATAAATAAATAAGAAATCAAATTATCGAAATCGTCGTACTCTAATGATTTCTTCGATACAGGGTTAGCCTAGTGAAGAAATCAAAAGACAAATACAAAACAAGGAAATAATAGCTGTCTGCAAATGACATAATTAGTTACCGCTTTATTTTTTGTGTGTAAATTGTGACCCATGTATAAAAAAACATTTAGATAAGAATGTGCATCTATTTCCTATGTCTTTTGCTGCAAAAAATACTTTTTACTTTACTCTTGTATTTTCTCCCAGGTGACCACAAGCGCGCATTCATCCCATGCCTAGTAGGCCCATTCCTAGAAGTCAGCTTCCTGCGCGATGATG
The DNA here is from genome assembly GCA_947044415.1 of Eupithecia dodoneata. Lineage (NCBI taxonomy): Eukaryota > Metazoa > Arthropoda > Insecta > Lepidoptera > Geometridae > Eupithecia > Eupithecia dodoneata. Next base: position 5,896,438 of record OX345678.1, read on the forward strand.
AAGTGAGAAATACGACGATACCGATATTCTTCGATATGATGCAAACGGAATATACGCATAGTGTCGCTGGGGGCGAAACTGGTGAGTTTGTACCTTGTTCCGTCTATATAAAGTCTATTTTTACGTGCATTCCGCCCGTGTCTAGTAGGCCCACGTCTACAAATAGTATCGCTGAGGTCGAGGCTTGTGAGTTTATACCTTGTTTCCTGTACATAAGGTTCATTTTACATGCTTTCCGTGTCTAATAGGTCAGTTCCTAAAAGTAAATTTCCTGCGCGATGAAGAGTTAAAAGTGAACTCTGCAGCTACGGAAAGAATGCAACCCGCGCTGAGGTCGCCCTCTTGTAAAAGTAAAACTAAACTAACCATTTCTTTTCACAGGAGAAAGCCACCTAAAAGAACTGGAAAGCGAACTGATAGACAAACTAGATACACTAGTAGAAGCAGGCTGCGGCGATGCGGCGTGGCGCGTGCGTTTCGTATCGCTCTGTGGCGCCCTCTGCGGTGCTGCCAGTGGCAGCTTGAGGCAAGCTGCTGCGGCGTTGGTGGCGGCCGCTGCCAGACAACTTGATACTCTATTATTGTACAGGTACGGCTTAAAATAACTAATAGACAAGCTTGACACACTAGTAAGCGGGCTGCGGCGTGGTGCGTGCGTTGCTACCAGTGGCAGCATTATTCAGTTAGATTGAGCGGCTGGTGCTAGACAAATTGAAACTCTTACTGTATAAATACGGCTCGTTTTACCGTGGAATATAAACAATTCGCTTAAAACACAATCGGGTAGGTTTAACTAAGACGGCCACAGCAGAGTGTCTTGCGTGAAACGTGCGTATTAAGGGCATGGCTCGCTAGACTTATTCGATAACCGATTAAGTGCCCTATTAGTACGTAACAAAGGTTAGTTTTTCCGTGACTAATAACAGGTCTTTTACAGGACAACCGCCTTGAAATCACCGACGCCACACCGAATGCATCTCACAACAAAGGTGTTGCATTTCTACGAACAAATCGAAAGACCTCATATGTATATTCGGTAAGTTATTTCTCGTACTGATTTTCGTCAAATTTGTCTCATCTAAAATAATGTAAAATAATGCATAATAGTAAAATACTAACGGCGTTTTCGCACGCGTTTTACCTGGATAAAAAGTAACTTTTAGCTTAGTCTTTCCCCGTAATACCATATTAAAATGGGTTGTGATGCGGCGCAGCGGGCGAAGGTTCACTTGCGATGCATGAGGTTGTGGGTTCGATTCTTGCTTGAGACAAATATATGTACGATCTCCAAATATTTGCTCCGGGTCTTCTGGGTAATTTCTAAGTATAATAAAAAAATGTATCTATAGTAAATATGTCATCTTTTATCCACAAAATGAATAAAAAAATCCTTTTAAAATAACGTTCAGGACACATAATCTTTCACGGGCTAATTGCATTATTTTACGAATAATTAACGTGTTAACAGTTTTAACCCGTGTCTAATTTTAGTTTTTGTTCTAGCTACGTCCACAAACTAGCAAACATGTACCAATCGTCCCAGCAGTGGGTAGAAGCCGGTCTAACTCTACAGTTACACGCGAAGTTGTTGCTTTGGACGCACGACCCGTTGCCTCCGAGACTGCGGCATCCCACCTTACAACATGACAACCATACCACGCATAGAGAACTTAAGGTAAACGTTACATATGTACCAATCGTCCTGACCTTAGACTGTGAAGTTGGCAAATTACATCTTCAAAACCTTGACCTTGACAGATGTAAGTAGGTAATTTGCCAAGAAGGTAATCATATCGAATCGAAAAAGATTTGGGTCTTCTCGTGGTCTCAATACTTTTAACGCTGGAATTATTACAAGAAGAGACCTAGAATAATATAAACATTAATGTTTGGATAGATGACATACAAAATACAACAATTATACAGTACGAAGGAAAACAAACCAACATGAAACACAGTTGGCTAAAAAAACAATGATAAATTTAAAATATGGGTAAGATGTCTGTGTGTGCTGCAGTATATCATGTTTTTGTTAAGATTATTTACTCTTATACTATCTTCTTCTTCAGGAATTCCTGTTCCTAGAGATAGCCGAGCTGCTAACCCGCGGCCGGCAGTGGGAGGGCGCGGTGTCCAATGTAAAGGAGCTAGTGCGCGTGTACGAGGACTCCGCGCTCGGGTACGCGCCGCTCGCCGAGCTGCACGCGCAGCTGGCGCGGCTCTACCTCGCCATCACGCGCACGCCTAGGAGCCATCCGGGGTAACTACACATCATATCAATAGCCTATTAAGACTTACGAGCAGATTTCCATAAAAAGGTTTTAGAAACTATTCAGAACCTTTCTAAACCTAAAAATTAATGTTATTTGAGACGGCTTTACCTCGCCATCATGCGCACGCCGAGGAGCCATCCAGGGTAACTACACACAATGCCCACAACTGTAGCTATTTGCACCATCAAAACTTCGCGCAAGTGTTAAGAGGCCACTAAGGATATCCACCGGGGGCGGGCAGCAGCCTCTTTGCAGAATAGAGCCAACACCGAACTGCGATACTCAACCCGCATGCCTATCGTGGGGATTATGGTATGTATAACCCCCTAATCATCATCTCGCTTCAATCGTCACTGTTAAAGTTTGCAATTCGCTTCGCTCACCGCACTATCACAGTAGGTCAATCTTAGGACTTGATATTGAGCGGTATAATGAAATCATCATAATCATCAGAAATCACTGTATCACTAATTATTTATTGGTTGAACTATTTCGTACATGGCAGCCATTTTCATGATAAGAGAAAGCGCCTCACAGGCGACGAGCATGGACAAGTAGAAATTGTCATAGTGTATTTATATCACAACAGTCAATAATCAGAGATAATAATAAGAGCCAACGATGCGCTTATCAGGGAAAGCCTACGCCCAAATGCTAATGTTTTCAAATAATGTCATCATGTACTTCCCCTGATGTACCAGTTTAAAAAGGCACGTTTTAATTTAATTTTTTGTTTCTTACAGATACTTCAGGGTAGTCTATCATGGAAAAGGATTCCCGGAACTATTGCGAGTACCAAAGGTACCTACTATATTTTTTTCTACAACAACAACAAACTTTATTTCGAGCAATTTTCAACTCAGTTTTACCAAAAGGTCGTTTGGTAAATTAGAATAGAATCCTACAACAGAAACTACGTTATTTCTGTTTATCTTGGGGCTAGATGTTGCTGTGTGGCAATCCACACAGCAACATCTAGCCCCAAGATAAACATACAGGGCAATCCCAATATTGTTAATTTATTGTTTGAGGCGGAAATCGAACCTTCAACCTCCTGCGTCGAATGCGGACCTTTGCCTACCGCACTACAGAGGTCGTCAAATAAACAGTATAATTTGTAGTTTGAAGTTTCTGTAAAGCATCAAATAATTAATATCTTATAATATACCAGCTTCGCACGGGTGCAAACCTTCCTCTTAAATCACTCTATTAAATCTATTTAAAAAAACCGCATTAAAATCCGTTGCGTAGTTTTAAAAATCTAAGCATACATGAGACAGCGGGAAGCGACTTAATTTTTATACTATGTAGTGATTCAATTCTAACCTCTATATCAACACCACAGGGTTTCGTGTACCGCGGCAACGAGTACGAACAGCTGCAAGGCTTCATGGAGTGCATGCTGGACGAATGGCCTGATGCGGAGGTGCTTCTGAAGCTAGACCCTCCTGGGGAGGAGATCACCAACTCTGATGGACAATGTATCCTTTTCCTATAAACTTAGATTAAACTATATAGTTTAGGGCCGGTACATATCTGACGGAAATGCGTCGCGTTTTATCGGCCGCGTTACGCCAGAACAGGTAAATATACATATAATAAAACATTCAACCTGTCACACTTAACCGATGATGCGTTAGTGCGTCGAGCGTACAGCGTCTGTTACGTTTCGCCGGTCGACGTCACGTGTCGCGATACGTGTATTTTGTATGACGCATTCAGACTAGGCGTAACGGATCCATAACCCATAACAAAAGCTCTGCTTAGCTTGGAGCTAGATGACACCTGTGGATAGTCCAGCATTATTTATTTATTATATTTATAGAAAAAAGGGAGGCATTTGCCCTGCAGTTGCCTTATAAGCTTATAATAATGGACGTTTTACTATATAAAGCCGCCACACACAAAAACCGTGGCCGGGCCGCAGGCGAAGGCGTGCGGGTTGTTTCATACAAATTTACTAATTTGTGTATGTGTAGTCTTTCATATAAAACCGTATGATACAACCCGCACGCCTTCGCCTCCGGCCCGGCCACGGTTTCTATGTGTGCCGGCTTTTAGAGTTCCCGAGTTTACGTCCTACACCCAAAATTTCCAATATAGCCTTATTATAATATTAGTGTAGATGTAATTCCTTGACCAATCACCTCAGACTTACAAATAAACGCCGTGGAACCAGTTATGAGCGACAAACTGAAGCGTCTGTCCGGAAAGCCGATAGCTGAGCAAATTCTGCAGTACTACAAACACAATAACGTCGATAAGTTCATGTTCTCGAGACCTTTTCATCGACCAGGTTAGTAGTTTAATGATACTTTGGCTTTTTTAATAACAGCATGCTAACAACAGTAATAAAATGTCATATTCACATGTGAAGCAAACATGTGAATTTTAGTATTTTGAACTATTAGGGTCAGTTCACACCGAGAAGCGACCCGATGCATCTGGAGACGCACCGCACGCCGCCGCGAGCAGTTTTCATTTTATGTCAATAAAATTTATATCTTTTTGTGAAGTAAATAAAGTTGTATTTTGAATCACTGTAATAAAAAGGGCGCGCTGTCCGTATTATGTCAATAAAATTTGTTTCTTTTTGCGTAGTAAATATATTATTAGTTATATTTTGAATCACTCTTAAAAAGTGCGCGTAGTGTCGCGAAGGGGCAGCTCACAGCGAGGGATGATGCGTCCCTCGCTGTGAGCTGCCCCTTTCTTCAAAATACAACTTCATCATTCAACTTTTGTTCAGCTCGAAAAGAATATAATATAAAATGGTTATCTGACTTAGCAAAAAAATACCACAATATTTCAAGAGAACGGGACTGTTCTCAAGAGACAAAATATTGTGGTATTTTATTGAAAAAAAAAAACAGATTATTATTTAGTAGATGATGTACTCAACATTATGGCGGTGCCAGTTATTTATAACGTCATTTCGTTTCAGAGGAAGCATTGAACGGTTCAAACGACGACCTATCTAGTCAGAACGAGTTTGCGACGCGATGGCTCGAACGAACCGAGTTGGAGATCAGTGATAAACTGCCCGGTAAGTTTATATTGAGATGAATTCATTAATTAATACTGTAAGTCTCAAAAAATAACAAGAAAATTAAATCATATATCTCAACCTAAAAATTAATTTAGATGGTGTTTTCCTAGCCGCGTTTCGGGCATGGCGGCGCGGCGGTCAGTATTATCGGAGACTAGATTCAGATTGTTTATTGTCATAGTTCTTACAAATAAGAAAATTACAAAATAAATACATAAATATAATATAATGCCGGACAATTCACACCGCAATGATCTATAATTTATCTGTGTAAAGCACACGGGTATAAAACTTCTTGACCCCTGTATCAGCCTGGTCTGGTATTGTGATTTTCATCGTTTTATAGCGATGAAAATCACAATCACAGACCGGGCTGTAAAAAAAAACAGTCAAAAAAAATCCAATTCAAAAAGTTTATATCTTTAGGCTTACAAATAAGCACTGAGACAAGTCATATTTTAATTTATACTATTCATTATTATCAAGTCTTTGTTATTGAACTAGTTATATGTTTTGGAAGTAAAACTAAAGGTTATCTATATACATATGTTTATATCTCCAGGCATCCTCCGATGGTTTCCAGTAGTAAGTCAGAAGACCTACTGGGTATCTCCTGTCGAGGCCGCTGTAGAATCTCTACGGAACACCAACAGGACGCTAAAGTCTCTCGTGTTCGAGGCTAGGTCTCAAGAATCACCGCTACAGCCTCTTACTATGAGACTTAATGGTAAGGAATTACTACTCGACTCGAACTCGAGCTAAGTTTGTACCTCGCTGCAAACTCACGCGACGACGCGATGTGCAAACTTAGCTTGGTCCAGTTGTAGGCCATGAGAGGCTATGAAAACTGGCTTAGTCACAGTCAATGTTTATGGCATAGAAAAGCGTTACTCCTACCAAACCTGGTAAATTTGGCTAACAGCCCCCCCGTTTGCAGACATGTTCAGCTGTGGAACTGGGTGTGATGACGAGGCTAAGATTCTATATAATTTTTAAAATATATAATCTATAAATTTTTTTAATCTATATTTATTATAATTGAGTTTTGTCATACATTGCCTTTGCCCTTCAAATTCTACGGCCCGTATTATTAAAGTTCGATCAGTCGTAGATCTATGCTAGAGTAATGCTTATGCCATGGAAAAACTTACTCAAGCATGGATTGATGACTGAGTAAGCTTTCATAATACAAGCCTCAGATACTGAGGCTGTCGTAATTTTAATCCATTACCAACTTGTTCCAGGAATGCTAGATCCAGCCGTACAAGGCGGTATAGTAAACTACGAGCGTTCGTTCCTAACGGCCGCGTACGAGGCGAGGCACCCCGACCACAAGCCTCTACTGACGGAGCTGAAGGACCTTATTGCGGATCAGATACCGCTGCTTAAGTATGGTGAGTCCAAAGAGAATATAAACCTTATACTCGGTATATAATTTACCATTATTCTAACTATTTAGACTACCATAAGTTATGATTATGATTATCTGTTAAATTAATCCAAAACTCTAAATTCTGATTGTATTTTAGATATCAGTGATTTTGTATAATTCATGTAACGTCTGTCTGAACAAACTTTTTTATTGATAATATCTGGAACCGGTCCGATACTAAATAAAATGTCAGCAATGCTCTGACATCAGACGTGCAAAATCACTTGTACCTGTAACCCTATCTTGAAAAAACTGCTGCATTAGCATTATTTATCTATATAAAAAGTTTGATAGCCTTATCTATGTAAGTTTATTATAATGTTTGTAATGTAGGTATTATGATATGTAATATATTTGTTTTTTTAATCTAAATATTTATGAAAGTGCCACCGTCTATATTGTTCCTACATGTCCAGTACATCCTAAGGTTGCCTGAAAGAGATCGCTCTCAGCAATAAGGCCGCCCTTTATACTTCCTTTATTCGAAGTATTAATATCTGTATTGTTTTCTATTTTGTGTGGTATAAATAGTGTTTTCTATCGAAAAAGACATTTTATTGGTCAATTAATATGCATGTATGCCTACGTTCGTTGTTGCCCTCTCTAAACCTGTCATTTTGGTTTTTTTTTCAGGTCTGGAAGTACACGGTAACCGCGCGCCGCCGGAGCTAGAAGAGTTGCACGCCCATCTCTGTAAATGCTTTAGAAGGATGCAACAACACGTCCACCAGAGATATGGGAGAAAGGTTTGTTCATTTTACTAGTCCACTGCTGGACACAGCACCCTAATGAGCGCCATAGCTACTGCAGTCTTTCCCGGGTCATCCCACCTGACCACTGGACGTCAGTACACTAAGTTTGCCGAGTTGCGGTCTCCACCCAAAACAGACACCAAGCCTACGAATAAATAATAAGCTGGGAAAAGTAACTGCGTAACAATTCATACTATGTTATTACATGGCTACATGGCCATGACCCAAATATTTGACCCTTCTCACTAGCTAGCTATATATAAACTTATATTCTTTTAACACTTTGACTGCGATTTTTTTTCGACGACTGCGATCTTTTTTTTAACCTAAAAAATTCGTGCTGCCGCTCTACACAGCGGTTGTGTTGCGCCGCACATGCGTTTCGTTCGAAAAATATTACGGCTGTGCTGAGTCACAAAGATCTGTATTTTCTCAGCCGCTGCGCTAGTGTGGATTTACGCATATTAGTCACTTGTAGAAAACACATAACGTGTGATTTCAGCAGTCAAAGTGTTAAAGTAATTTAAAAAGGGATATTTACCATGATTAGATTTTTGAGTTATCCAATATTTCGGCACAGTTTCATGCGCCATGATCACGGAATAACTATTAGTAGTTTAGTTAGTGTTAAAAACCATGATAGTTTCAGAAGTTTTATTCTTTTCTTCAACAGACATGTGACTTAGAAGTGGAACCGGAAGTCCAACTGCGTATGACGCTGCGTGACTCCACGTATACGGAACAGAGCAGCACTAGCAGTAACCGGATATCCGACGTATCGACGGGCAATGAGTAAGGGTTCATTATGTATCTTTTTTCAATAAATATATGTAATAACATTAGAATATCTTTATCTCTGTGTCACTTGGAGTAGACTGGCTTTGGATGGAGAAGCATGGAAGGATCGGAACCTGGAGGAGGCTTCCACCACTCTAAGTGGTACTACCACAGAGCTATAGTTTAAATTCAGTGTATAGATAGAAATGTTATTATTTGTGGTAAATAAACCTTATTTTATTTTATTTTTATCTTAGTGTCGATGTAAGTTTTAGTATTTTTTGTTCGGATAATGTTATCATTAGTAGCATTCTATTAGCAAAATAATTTTAAGTCCAGAGATTACCAGTGGCTCGTAAACTCTTCTCCCCGTATTATGAAAGTTTGCTCAGTCATAGATGTATGCTTGAGTAACGCTTTTCTATGGCATAAACGTCACTCAAATGCTTGAGTGACGTTTATGCCATAGAAAAGCTCCATGCCATAGCTCTGGCTCCTGGTAAGTTTATGCAGACTGGACAAGCTTTCATTATACTTGATGGGCCTTAAACTTCACCTCTTTGTAACATTAGTGTAGGTAGACTGTACCTACGTGATAATGTTTAACACAGATTTTTTTGCTCCTTCAGATCGTCGACAGTCAAAAGTCCAGGGCGGTTTTTCCCAAGGTAATTAACCTTATTAATATTTCAAACTTTGACTATTAAGTTTGTACATATGTACATTAACTGAGATTTATTAATTAAACTGATTAGTTTTATTGACAGGAATAGTTCCGGTGTCCTGGCGAATTATCTAACATTGCAAAACTCGCCGCGAAGGAAAAAGAAGCAAGGCAGAAAGGTAACAATCCCTTTATAAAACACTAGCGGCCCGTCTCGGCTTCGTTCGGGTGGACATTTGTTTTATAAACATTTTACGATGAACGATTTAGAGACGCAAGTAGCCTTTTGACTTTCATTTCCAAGTATCGAATTTATGTCCTCGCCATTATTAATAGACTAGACTTACTTTCGGACATCAAAAAGATCTAGACACAAATGAGAACAGTACAGTACACTCTTAAAAGTATCCTCCAGCAGATCACCATGTAGTTGACCAGTTAAACTACATTTACAGAGTGAAATATCAACATCAAGCAGCGGCAGTCAATGGTACACGGCGTCAACCCCAAACGGCTCAGCTCGAGATACTCTCATAACCGCGTCGCCGCCCGCTGCACCGCTTGCCTCCGCTCCGCAGGAAACGCACACTAGCTCGCCGCTGAGAGAACTCAGGCAGGAGGTGAGTCAATATCAACATCTAGAGGCAGTCAATGGTACACGGCGTCAACCCCCACGCAATGGTACACGGTGTAAGAACCAATAGAATCTCGTGTTCATGACTCTATTTTGATAAGAATATTGGTAGATGGCAAACGTAGTTTAGAACGCCTTCCGGCCAGGTGGGATGATGACCAGCGAAGGATGATGACAGTATGAAGATGATTGGTAGATGATCCCCAAACAAATATAATTAAAGAGACAATCGAATGGTAATTTCTTGTAAACATGGCATGTTATGTCAGAAATTTCCAAGGTCCTTTCAAAATTGCCGGTGGTGGTTTGCATGCTTTTTATTTGCTCGTCTTTGTAGTAAGTGCTAAGTTTCGTTTATTTTAGCATAACATTATTATAATGCTTGGTTTTCTAACAACCGGTTGCTTGAACACTGATTTGTCGACCAAGAAAGAAAACTTTACTAAAATTTACCTAGAAATTTACAATCAAATAAAATAAACAAATTAGAACTAGAATTTATAAATGAAACAATTGAGCTAACTGCAGACTATTGCAAATAATCTACAGGTAGCTCAACTGATCCATACCAGAATGATAATGCTTATCTTTTTAGTTCTGCTTAGCATACCACATTAGAAGAGAAACTACGCATTTACGCAGTATGTACGCAGTAACAAAACACAAAGTGATTTTACTTAATGTAACATTGCACAGTTGTTACCAAGTGTAAAACGCACAGTGCTTTGAAATCATTCGTTTATTATCGTGCGCTACTTAGCATAAATAAGTTGTGTGTTGCGTAATGGTGTTGGTTAAGTTTTATTAAGTACCTAGCTATATTTATCTATATTCCAGGCAAACTCAAGATACAATGTTTTAAAATTCAAATTCACTTATATTAATCACAATAATATCATTACCGATTATTGAATCTAATGTTTTTCAACGTTTTTATGATAAACACCTTATAAAATTAGAAATCAAATAAATTCTGGCCACAACAAAAAACATAGCAACAATGATAATACGCATGAAGCACCCCACACTTGACCGAAAATGACTTTCTTATCGTTGATTTTAATAGAATTTGCATGGCTAGTGATATGAAAGAATCATTTAGTTAGAAGGCTGCGGCTGCGGTTGCCCATGCATAACTATCTACACTTGCTGCACCAAGATTTCTTAACGACAAGCGAGATGTATACCGGACCCGCCAACTGGTGTCATGATGTTGCGATGTCTGTGTAGCCGCTTCTTCGTCAAGTCTTGTGCAGTAATGTGAAAATATAAGAATAAGTTTAGTTTGTATGTCATTTGGCACAAATTTATCTTGAAAATGGTTGGAGTATAGATAGCATCACTTAGTTTATACATCATGTGTGCACAAAGCATCATTCATTCATTACTCATTAGACACTAAGCATCACTAGTATTGTGTGAGGGTGGTGGTGACGGTACCTTATGTGTATAGCGCTGGTGTGTGCAGCTGGTGACGGAGCGACCTTTACGGGCGGAAGCGGAGCGGGAGCGGAGGATGTCGCAGCGGGCCAGCCTCGTCAGTTCTGCGCCCGCTAGCAATCGGGACTCTATGGGTGAGCTATTTTTATTTTTTTAACGATCTCTGTGGCGCGTTGGTCGTAGGTCGTCATGCGACGCTGGAGGTTGCGGGTTCGATTCCTGCCTCGGGACAATTGTGTGTACGATCTGCAGATATTTGTTCCGGGTGTTCTGGTCGTTATCTATATACATACATATACCTAATAAAAAATATCTATGTAACTTATTGTATTAAGTATGTATATCAGTCATCTAGTACCCAAAACACAAGCTCTGCTTGCTTGGAGCTATATAATGCTGTGTGGATTGTCCAGCATTATATATTCTTATTCATAGCCTTGTTCTACAACTAGTTTCTGCCCTCGGCTTTGCATGCTTTATTTCCAGAATATTAAAAATATCCTATCCTAACTTAGATAAAGTTATTCAAAAATCTGCCGTAAAGTTGTTGTTATCACAGTGCGTAAGCCCTCGCACTCGTAATAAGTAATCTTAAAGAAATTTAATTATCGTAAAAACTCGATGACGGTGGGACTTGAACCCGCGACCTTCCCTCAGTACGAGATTGCTCAAAACAACTCAGCCACTTAATCAAGTAATCGCCTAATTTATTTGTTGCTTTATTCACTTATCGTAAATGAACAGCATTATTTGTTTCTGTATCTAGATTACAAAAGAACTAAAACATCTCTTTAATACAGGAACCACCGACTCAAACCAAGAAGAAGAAGAGCCCCCACCGCTGCCCGACAAAACCCTTAAGTCCAGTCGAAGCCTAGACCCAGACGAGACCAACAACAACCGGGAATCAACCGTGCTACTCGCGAGAAACAACTACGATACAGTCTTCACTGCGCCAAGAGGGTCGTTCTTATATAGCTCTATGGCTAACAGGAATAAGGAGAAAGCGCCCACACCACCGCCGAAGAAACGAAACGCACAGTGATACTGCTGATTGTAACGAAAAGCAGTGCTCTTACCGAGTGTAACAAAGCGCACACTCTGTATTGTTACCAAGCGTAACGCACATTGGTTCTTTACATTATGATTACTGAGTATAACAAAACATAGTTTTGTTGCTGAGTGTAACAAATCTTACAGTTATGTTATTCAGTGTAACAAAACACACAGTGATGTTACTGATGTGTAATGACGTGTGAACAAACAAATGATGTTACTAAGTTTATGTAACGAAAAGCAAGTTGATTTTAATAAGTGTAACAAATCACACTGCTATAAGCTATTACTAAGTTTATGTAACAAAATAAAACGGATTAATGTTACCAAATGTAACGAAGCTCACAATCATGTGGAAAATTGTGTTAAAATAGATCAATAATTACTCGAACTACGTAAAATGTAAAGTCAAAACTTCTGTATCAATCTATAAACATATTTTATTAAACAAATATTATTTTGTTTTTCAAATATTTACTCAAACAAGTAGTCGATTCTTTTGAGAGTTTTTTATCAGTAAGACATTAAGAAATAATTTACAAAGTTAATACCTACTTAAAAATGCAATTACATTGCTAAATAACTATGTCAAGAAATTGAGGCCATTGTCATATCAGGCATTATCTAGTTAAATAACCCACCATTAATGTTAGTATGTAATGTACTTATGAGATTGTTACCATTTTATATTCAAACCACTTGTAGAATATTATGATATCAAAGAATGTGATATTATATGACTAGATGCCATATATCCAAAGTTGGAAGGTTTTAAACTGATGAGTAAACATTTGAGTTTGGAAAATACTCCCTTGTTTATTTGAAATAATCGTGCAGAACAAGCATAGTACGATATTTGTTAGATATAGATATGCATTCTAAGAGTTTTTTTTCTACACAAGATTATTTTTTATCGTATTAGTGTAGTCATTATTTATTAGGTACACAATGTATGACAGTCCAATCAATTAGGTTTTCTCCTATAGTTTGACCGAAACCGCTGTACCGCGCCTGAGGTATGCGGAAATATCGGCCGCTCCGATCCATCAGTCTGCCGTCAACGCGTACTCTTGCTCTTTTTTCCTCGCCCCCCACCTCGCCGCACTTTCCTAAGAAGCGGTACAGCGGTTTCGGTCAAACTATAATTATTTATTAGGTACATGATGTATGACAGTCTAATCAATTCGTTTTTTTCCTAACAGTTGGATTGTACTAGCTGGAAACACAAATTGTATGGTCATAGAAGTTAACTCGCTTACATAAATGGATTTATAATAGGTTTTTGCTGTTATAATGCGTAAGCCTCACACTGAGGGTATTTTCTCAGAATTTTTTGGGACATATTACATTCATTTCTACTATACTTTAGTATTATGAATTATATTATTATAAAGTTTTTGTAGTGTTTTATACCAGAATAGTAATTAGAAGAATTTTATTATTTAACATTTTGTTTTTGATGCCGCGGCGTCCGTGATCCGACAAAAAATATCGTTGTCAACGAATACATCCGTGATTGCCGGTGTCGGCACTGACACTGAGAGCACTGTGTCGTCACTGACACTGACAAGTGGGGATGCGTTCATAGAGAATGTATGAAAGAATATTTCGCACTGAGCCGGTACTGTGTCGGAACTGTGACTTCACTGATATGTGTGAATCGACCTTAACCTAGTTTTTTATGAATAAAAACTGAGATTCCCATAAACCTAATTACTTGAATAGTATTGAAGCTTTAATTTGATATTAATCAAAGCAGGACTAATCTAATAAATGAAAATTGAGAGTAGGTAATATTTTTCGCAAATTGTATGATGTTATTTGGATTATTGTGATGGTAGATCTAAAAAATATCACACCTGTGCCTAAACTAGTGAGCCTTTATTTGACGTGAGAATTGGATTATTCCGTAAACGATGTGGCACTCTTTAACATATCGTTTATTAGAACCAACCAATGAGGTGTTAGTTGTAGATAAAGAAAGAGAATAATGAAAACATTTGATCAACTGTAATTTTCAATCCCTTTCCCTTATCTGCACGGCTTTAAGTAACTTAAATACGTCATTTGTTAAACTACCCATGAATGCCATAGAGTGCACCAAATATTGTTGATATTGTAAATTGTATATTATTATTTCTTTAGGATATATTTTGACTTTGTACTGTCATTGGTGAATTACCATTAGTAAATATTATAGATTTTCTATAAAATTCTGTGTTTTACTTCTCGCCCATTTTATTTACGCTAGGTTAAGGGTCACAGATCTCTGGCGCAAGCACAAATGTGAGCATTCAAATATGGCTTTTACTCGTAACATGAGTTAGATGCCTTTCATATCGACGGTATCGGATGACAGGCAGCTTACAGGTTATTTGTCTGTTGCTTGTGGGAAGCCATTTTATCATTGTAAAATGTATCTCAAGTATTCTCAAGTTATCGAGTTAAATACCATATTTAAATACAAATGTATTTGCTGCGTGATAGCCGCGTTGTGTTATATTAATGTGCAGAGCTTTAGCACAAGTGAAGACTTCTTGCGAATGCATACACCAAATATTAGCTTGATAAGGTAGGTACTACAGAATTGCCGTCTCACTAATCAAATCGCACCTCCGCCTGAGAAGCAGAAGCTTGCAGGTTCGATTCTATCCCCGTGATAGTTCAATAATAATAATAACCCGAGGATGATACCCGCTATGTGTAGCCATCGCTTTTAGATTAACTTCTCAAAGGGCCTCTGTGTTGGCTTCGGCCCCACGCAAGCCTTCCAAAGGACCGGGTCACTTTATGGCCCGAGATCATGGTAAATGAGAGACATAATATTCTTTATTCAGACACGAGATCCATTTTACAACTATAAATTAAAATTAGGGCATATTAAAAAATTGCAGTAACAAAACTATAACAATAAAATTTAAGGTACTAGGTTTAAGTACACAGTACAGTACGTCAGGTGGCAATATTCACCCACCGTCTATAGGTGTCTGATAACATCAGACGGTCAGACAGGCTTACAATAATGTCGTTTTTACACATGTCAACTCTGGACATGAATGAGGCAACTCTCTTTCTTTGGATGGCATTGAAGAATCTACACGGGCTTCTGTAAACATTTCTGATCTGAAGCGCTACAGTAGCGTTTCAGGCTCATGCCACCCTTATACCATTATGCGATCTTATGGTATAGTTAGTCCAAAGTTGACACAATGTTGAAGACTTAGAGACAACTCCAATCATCTAAACACTAAGTGCCCATGACGCACATGTCTTGCATCACCTCCCCGTACAGCTGCGGCGTGCATCTTCGGGTCGCACCACATAAACGTCGAATGATTGGGTTTGTATTTTTTAACCCTAATTAGTTTATTGCCCATATATTTTCTCTGAGATTGACACAAACTGTTTTCTTATAAAATAAAATTTCGTAATATTTGTTCTATGGGTTAATAACTTCATGACGATTTTTGGATCAAACAGCTAACCTTCACCTACTGAGATAAAACGACATATATGCATTTAGTGTACCAAATAAAAATTCGTTATTTATAAAGCAATTAACCTACATAGGATCTTAGTACCAACCGGTACCTTCTTAATCTTTATAGTGTCACGATAAATAACAGCATCGCTCCCGCACTAAGGGCTTAAACCAGATTAGTAGACTCTTTCAGTAGATGTCGTAGATTTATATCTAGATTCATTAGTGCTAGCCCATTTTGCGCCCCTGTGCAATTAATATCCAGGCGCTCTCTAGGTAGACGCACGATCAAAATGTACCTATCTACGTAAGAAGATATGTACCAGGAAACGAACAAGTTGTAATATTTTTGCAAATTTCTGAAGAACCAAGAAAAATTAAGCTAAAATTAAACTCGCCCACTGGCTGGAGTGCAGGGTGCATTTATTTTTTATTTTTGAGCTATTGACTCACCATTATCGAAATAGCTTCAAAAAGTTATCATAATTGAATTGTATGACGTCACCGTATCTCGAGGTTAAATTTGTGCCCCAATTGCATTTTTGCTTTGCAGTACTTGGTGCTGTTCAGATCTGTTATGATTCTTTCTTAGTTTATTTATATAGTCAATAGACCTGCGTTTGACTACAATTTCATCTGGTGGAAAGTGATGATGTGGCCGATGGTGTATCATAATGGTTAGAGGACACCTAAAGCGACATAATAGTATCACCATCAAGACAACCACCATAGAAGAAATAAGAAACTTCACATGATTTTTAAATTTTATTAATCTAAACCAACTAAAACAATACTACCCTAAGCCTATTCTATTTCTATAACTGCGCCCACCTTGGTCAGGGCTTCCTTCAATTTCTCTGCCTCATCCTTGGATATATCCGCCTTCACCACGGTAGGTACACTTTCTACAAATTTCTTGGCTTGCACTAAGTTGAAGCCTTCGAGTAGACTTTTGACTTCTTTGATGAGAGGCACTTTTTGCTTGTCGTCGAATTTGGTCATTTTTACCTGGAATACAAAGAAACATTTAATTAGGCAAAATAGTCAAGCAATTCAAAAGTAATTTATAGGAGTAAGTAATTAGCAGATGGCTAGATGCGTTTCTGTCAATTCATAATCATCAACAGCCTATGTTAGTCCACTGCTGGATATAGGACTCCGTAGTGAGCGCTATAGCTCCCTGTCTTCACGACCTGACGTAACCAGCATCTCCCTGCAGTCTTTCACAGGTGGTCATACATCATATATCATGCACGATCAATTGTCCCGCATTTTTTTAAAGTGTAATTCATGGTTCAAATGATACCTAAGATCCCCAAGATTAATGCAAGAAGCAACAAATGCCTATTTTTCCATTTAACCTATAAACAAGCCAGCACAAAAAATGTTTATCTGGTTTAATCCATAATCATCTCATCTACACCTTAACTGTCTCAAAGTCATCATCACACCTAAACTGTTGAATGGATCTCAATGGAGTTGTTTGGCTGTGACGTACATAATATGGAATTTAATGCATTGAGTGTCTACTGTCTAGCCTAGACGAAGGGCGCAAGGAATTTGTGCGTCTTGGGCCATATATTATATTCAATGTCCAGCCTCGGTTGTGGGACGCGCAATGGTGCGCCGCCGCCACAAGGGACGACGGGGGATGAGTGAGTCTTGGGCCATGAAAGTGTTAAAAGGATTATTCCAGCAGTGTCTGAATCCGTGGACAGAAGATAGTCAAAATCATAATCACCGTAAAGCTGGTCTTGACAGTCTTGGGGGTAGCCTCTTCATCATCAGCAGCAGCAGGAGCTGCCACGAAGCCTCCCATCGGCATGACTGGGGCATCGGGCAAGTTGAGTCGCTTCTTCAGTACCTAAAGGATGGATATACATTAATTAATTCACATCAAGAGGAAAAGTTAATTGCTTTTACTATTATTGTAAGTTCTTGAAATACTGCAAACGGACAGTAATGTTGCTTATACAGACAGTACAAATTAACTAATTGTCTTTTTCATCCTCTTTACTACAATCAGCTGTTTAGCTATAATTTTTATTTGACGACCGATGTGGCGCGGTGGGCGAAGGTCCGCCTGCGACGCAGAAGGTTGCGGGTTCGATTCCCGCCTCGGAACAATTGTGTGTACAATCTGCAGATATTTGTTCCGGGTGTTCTGGTCATTTTCTATGTATAATTAACAATATCTATCTATGTAATGTATTGTATTATGTATATCAGTTATCTAGTACCCATAACACAAGCTCTGCTTACCATGGGGCTAGATAATGCTGTGTGAATTGTCCAGCATTATTAATTTAATTATTATTAATAAATTAGATGTGGTCTTGGGTGGGATATACAGGTGCCATTCCAGTAAAAATCACCATCTTTAGATTTGAACACTTTAGTTCCTTTGGTCAAGTTCTAGTATATGCAATATGTTAACACTTTGACTGCTGAAATCACACGGTATGTGTTTTCTACTTGTGACTAATATGCGTAAATCCACACTAGCGCAGCGGCTGAGAAAATACAGATCTGTGTGACTCAGCACAGCCGTAATATTTTTCAAACGAAACGCATGTGCGGCGCAACACAACCGCTGTGTAGTGGCAGCACGAATTTTTTAAGTTAAAAAAAAGAACCCAGTCGTCGAAAAAAAATCGCAGTCAAAGTGTTAAGGCGTTTTATGTGGTCTTTGTCCTGTAGTAGGTTTTTTGCTAGTGTGTTTCTATGATTATTAGTCTTTCTTTGTATTTTTTGCTGTAATTGTTAAGTGTTAACTTTTTCTCTCATGGTTGGCATTTTCAAATACACTAAATAAGAAAACAAATGTATGTATATTAATTCTCTCTCTGTGACCTATTCACCAAATGAATGTTGGCATGGACTTTTACTACTTTATAGGAAAACTTGCTACAGACCAATATAAGAGACAAACTAATGTAGTGAAAAACAAAAGCACTTTCATAAAAACATCAGCTCTCAGCTCAACTATAATTAAATAATAATAAGTCTAATTGAACCTTACAGATATGAGATAACTGATAAGTTAACTCAATTCCTAATTTGTATTATTTTATATTAATGCAGATAAAAAAAATCCATTCTAATTATGTACCTGGCTCAACTCGGACACCTCTAACAGGTTCAAATTGGTAATCTCGGAGACTATTTTCTCAATCTTAGCAGATGCTGGCTTGTCAACACCTTCTGGAACAGGTATACTGAGAGGGCCCGCTGCGGCTTGGGTTACTTCTTGCCGGAGAATAGCACTGGAATAAACAAAGCATCAAGTTCCATTAGTTAGTCATAGAGTCGATAGCAATAGTGGTTAGAGGTATAGGTATAGCAAAAACCAATAACAAAATTTGTTTTAGCAGCTTTGCCAGTCGCTTGGCTGTTGGGTAGTGTCTCTTTCTACCTAGAAGCGGCCCGATTATTATAACTATGGGTTTAGGCCCGGCAGGGTCAAAATATATATTTATTAGATCCATAGTAAAGATTCGGGAGTAAATGAAATAATGCATTGAAGTGAAGGATTCTTATCATAACCTAGTTACACTGAAGAATTTACATACCATCTAGAAAATGACCGTAACTGACGAAGCGGCAGATTTCTAACTAGCTTGATGCTGTTCATTTTGATATTTTATTTGTAAATTTCTCTATTATTGCGAGACAAGCTAAACGAAATTGATTTTCTCTCGATTTGAGGTTAGTTTATTTTTTGATTGACATCTGTTGTTGAGTCTGTCTATCTGCTCTTTAATGTCATTGTCACTAGTCAATCTATATAGAGTCATGGACGTACGAAATTATTCGCAGCTGGCAGCCGCCTCTTGCCTACCCCTAGCGCAAGCAGCCCTTACCCCACCCATCGAGATGAGGTCTTCCCACTCGACACTCCATTTGGCACTGAATGCGTTAAACTCAGTTTAGAAACGTTTATTGCGTTTACAATTTGAGCCTATTCATTACAAACAAACAAAAAATCCAACCTTTCCTCCTTATAATATTAGTATACAAGTATAGATGTGTAAAAATATTGCGGCGATTCCAATTCGGTGGATGCACGGCTATAATAATAAATTAGCCTACTTTGCAAGCATAAAAACACATGTCCTGCGACGAGAATCGAACCCGCGACACTGCGCCAATTCCACGCACACGCTTCATGTCATGACTAAACAAAGTCAGTTAAACAACATCACGAGATCTACTTTTAGCGCCAGACATTTTTAAGATAAGGGGTTTCAGATATTTACCTACTAAATATAACTAAGATATGCACGGTTACCTACTGACTGACTCACTAATTTACATCCGCAGTGATGCATATCACTTACGATAGACAGACGGACATAATGAATTGTTTTTTAAGTGTGATTCGTCATGTATTGATATTTTTTGACTGATTCTTAAATCCTTCACATTGGGGGTGTGGTCCCTTGTCCAATTTCCTCATAAGTTGAAAATCTCGGAAGAACCTAGCTAACAAAAACAAAAGGATCATCATTCTTTATCATCAGCTCGTATACGTCCTCAGCTGAACATAGGCCTCCCCCAAACGACGCCACAGATAGCGGTCCTGAGCCGCCTCCTTCCATCGACTCCCTGTGACCGCTAGGTACGATGTCGTCGGTCCATCGAGTGGGGCGTCTTCCCAGTACCTTTTCCATAACTCAATACGCAATAATAACTAAGAATACGCACGTCATTCATCATTATCAGTCATTCAAACTAAAATAAATACCTACATCGCATCGAGCGTTATTTACCAAAAATCACCTAAGCAGTTCCTCAGCTTTTTACTACGCGCGAACATAATCAGGGCACTTGTACTAGTTCATCAAACGCAAAGTTAAGCTAACAAACGTAGGTACAGATTGACAAACAAACACCTACAAACCTGAATCGTGAGTTGGCTTTATCTAGTCATCAAATTATGCACTAGAATCTAGAAAAATCTGGTTACCCAGATTATTTTTAGGTTTTCAGAAAGTGCTAAGTTTTATTGTAGGTACCTACTAATTTGAGTAATTAACCTACTAATATTTAGGTGCACTTCTGTTTATTTAACTCGTATTTTTATCATACATTTTGGCGTAATCCTTCCTACTAATATAATAAAGACGAATGTTTGTAAAGATGTTTGGTCAAAGACAAAGCCAAACCTGCTGAATTTATCGACCTTAAATTTTGCACATAAAGATCTGGCCCTGAAATAATAGATATGCTACTTTTTATTTCAAAATAAGTGGGCGAAGCCGCAGGCTGAAGCTGGTTGAGTATTTAGCCCGCATGCATAAGGATTTTTAACCGACTTCAAGAAAAGGAGGACATGGAATGTTCGTCTGTATGTAATTTTATGTATGTTAGTCTATTCTATTACATACACACAAATTGTTATTGGGATTGGAATTAGGACCCTGCTACGCCGTAGCTATAACAGCTATCTACGAGAGGCAAACTATAACAGGAATGCATCGTAGTAGGTAGCTATAACTGCTATCTACGAGATAGCTACGAGAGGACTGCTACACGAAGTCTGCTACGTCGTAGCTATAACAGCTATCTACGAGATAGCTACGAGAGGACTGCTACAAGAGGTCTGCTACGTCGTAGCTATAACAGCTATCTACGAGATAGCTACGAGAGGACTGCTACACGAGGTCTGCTACGTCGTAGCTATAACAGCTATCTACGAGAGGACTGCTACAAGAGTTCTGCTACGTCGTAGCTATAACAGCTATCTACGAGATAGCTACGAGAGGACTGCTACAAGAGGTCTGCTACGTCATAGCTATAACAGCTGTCTACGAGATAGCTACGACTGGCAAACTATGACAGGTATGCTACGCCGTAGTATAACAGCTATCTGTGAGATGGCTACGAGAGGTCTACATGACCGATTATAATCTATATCTGGCGTAGATTTATGATTATTTTCGATTTTTTATTATTATTTATTGGCTGGGCCAGATACGGATTATTAATCAATCATATAGACCTCTCGTGGCTACGACGACGTGAAGTAGCAAATCTTTCGTAGCTTTGACGACGTATCGAAACTCTCGTAGCTGTGGCGTAGATAACCAGTCAAAACTACGACGTAGCTAATTATCTACGCCAGTGCTATGAGAGGGCTGCTACGTCGTAGCTATGAGTAGTATCTACGTCGCTAATGAGGAATGTGACAATTATTGTCAGCTACGAATCTGCTACACAGCATTTTGAATCCACATTTAGTAAATAGCAAAGAAGCATACTGATTAGGAAAAAAAATTAAGATAACATAATATTTCATTTGATTTAAAAATAATAATAGTAGTATAACCTAATGTACCTAAGGTACCTATCATTCTCAGATTAGGCATTGTACCAACTAATAAACGCTAAGCATAACGTAAGCTGTGAATTAAAATTTTGAATACACCCGGTATTTAAAACCTTAAAATTGCAATAAAATCAAATTTCCTTATTTACTATGATAACTAGTGCTGCATAATATGAAATCAGTAAATTTTCCTTTACTTTCTAACCACGAGTTAGGTAGTAAAATAAAGGAAAATCCTTAGGTGATATCATTATAAGACAGAAACAAATACTTAATCTATTTAGGGTTTACTATAAGATACCCAAGTATCTAAGGGTAGAAATAGGTGGCAGTAAGATAGATAAACAATAATATAATAAATAATAATAATCATAAGGCTCATCAGCTTGTGGCGAGCTGTTGGCGACACCACGGGTACCGAGTGCTCCCGGGTAAGTTCCTGGTTCTCGTCTCCGCTTGCGGAGTGGCATCCCAAGAGAACCAGATCCCCACCTCTTGCTTGCCTTCATTGGCCGGTCTGAGTGGAGTTGCGAGAGATGCATCTTAGGATGTAGACTCGGGGGTGGAAGTGTCTAATGGCGTAATAGCGAGGCAACCCGCTCACGAGCAGTCTTCGTGATGGTGAAATCGGGGCCGCACCTCTCGACACCCCTCAGTCGTTTGCGCCGATGTTGTTCCTCTCCGGTAATTTACTCCGGCTTTTTAAGGAACCCATCCAGCATTCGGCAAGCCACCGTTTGCCACTCTTCTTAACATTACGATTGACTTGTTTATGGCAGACGTCCGCAGTCTCCCCTATAGCCCGATTACCCAGTCCATCCATTCATCACAATAGCCTGGTTTTATTTCTTTCATTTTTCTTTGCAATAGAATTCTCTACACCTGGCGGATACCATCTTTGGGTGTATCATATTGTGCACCCGAGGATGATACCCGCTATGTGTAGCCATCGCCTTTAGATTAACTTCTCAAAGGGCCTCTGTGCTGTTGGCTTCGGCCCCACGCAAGCCTTCCAAAGGTCCGGGTCACTTTATGGCCCGAGATCATGGTAAATAATAAATAACTCATTTATTTTCCACTCACAAAAGGCCTTAGAAACAATTTCGTACATTATATTCATTTATGATCTATACAAATTATTGATTTGTTTTGTGAGGGGTTGGTGCTTGAGGTAGGTTGCAATTTTAAGTTACAATACATTTATTTGACACTTTAAAATATTTAAGGGGTCTCCCATACAACAAACTTGGTTTTTTTGCTCGTTTTTGCTCGATATTGAGGATTAACTACAACAGCTTGAAATATTCACAGAATATTTAATTATACACTTTAAAAATAAATCATCATCATCAGCCTGTAGCAGTCCACTGTTCAGTTCAGTTCAGTTCAATACTTATATCTACAAATACTTAATCTAAATAAAATAAATTATATAATAAAATAAACATACATAATAATAACTACTTTCGTCTGATAAATTCGTCAATAGTATAAAAACACCCCTTCAGCAAAAGTTTTCTTAAATTATTCTTAAAAATATTTGGAATGTCAATTGCTTTCAATTCAGTAGAACATTAAATAATTTGATAGCTTGATATCTACTGCCATGCTTTGCTACATTAAGCCTCGGACAAACTGCTGGACATAGGCCTAATGAGCGCCATAGCGCCCTGTCTTCAGCTTGCCGCATCCAGCATCTGCCTGAAGTCTTTCGCAGGTCGTCATCCCACCTGGTCGGAGAAAATAAATAATTAAATTAAAATAAAACAAATATTTAAGTGTGTTAATATATAATTTTTTTGCCGTTTTTATAGATAATGGTACGGAACCTTTTGTGCGTCCGATTCGCACTTGCCCGCTTTTATTTATCAAGAGAAGTTTTCTAAAGCAGTTGTCTAAAGAACCTAAAGGGAAAATAAAGTCATAAAGTGATAAGTTAATTCAGTGTAGATACTCGGCATACAAAATGTCTCTGATAATCACTCACATGATCACACGGATGATTATGACGTATAGAGAAAAGACAGTTAGTAGTGACATCAGTGACGTCACTACTGACTCACTGCGTGATAAATGCGTGGATGCCGCAGAGTCGGAGCCAATGCCAAGGCTTATGGGTCGGTGATTTTCCTGTCATCATCATCATCATCAGCCTATATTAGTCCACTGCTGGACATAGGCCTCCCCCAATGAGCGCCATAGCGCCCTGTCTTCGGCTTGACGCATCCAGCATCTACCTGCAGTCTTTCGCAGGTCGTCATCCCACCTGGTCGGAGGGCGTCCTACACTACGTTTACCGAGTCGCGGTTCCCACTCAAGAACACGTTTGCCCCAGCGGCCGTCGGTTCTTCGCGAGATATGGCCGGCCCACTGCCACTTCAGCTTGCTAATTCTCAGGGCTATGTCGATAACTTTAGTTTGGATTTTCCTGTAGGTATGTTAAATCCTACTAATAATATACATAATTATAACGACGCGACGCCAAAAATAGCAAAAACCGCCGATTCTCTTAATATTCGCAATTTACATATCTTGTCTATTCGAGATCCTTCCTTAGATAAATATATATGAAACGTTTCTATTAATCTAATACTGTTTGTTTGATTCCAGGCATATAGCTACATCTATGGAAAATACAAAAAATACTTTTATTTTTTTATTTAGCCTGTTTCGTCCCACTGCTGGGCAAAGGCCTCTCCCAAATCTTTCCACTCAGTGCGGTCACGTAAAAAAATACAATACAAAAATACTTAATTCTTTCGAATAGAGACTTGATTGTGCGCGCTACGTAGAGAAAACGTTCGGATTCGTCATACGAATGGCTGTGTTCACGGGCCGGCCTGACGTATGTCAGGGCTGTCGGACACCGCGAAGGATTCACGAGATAGGTCCATTGCAAATGTGGAAACCTGCTTAACCCAGAGAGTTCCTGCGGGACCAGGATTTAGAATAGCTCCCCGATCCAATGCACTACTTTACCGTGTAGAAACGGACTCCCCTATTGTAGGTACACCAGACAGAGATCATTACAAAAGACATTACATGTTAATGTTGTTTCTTTTTTGTTAATATTATTTATTTTGCCATGTTTATATGTATTATAAATAATTGATCTCATTTGGGAGTGACATAGTCACTTTGTGACAAAACTCCATCAATAAATAAAGATATTTAAAAAAATGCGACAAGTACAATGGGCGGCCCGTGGGCGGCCTTATCGCTTAGAAGCGATCTCTTCCAGGAAAACGTTAGCCGATACGTTCAGTAGCTTTGTCGTGAAGAAGTAACAATCATCCGTCCATGTAAAAAACATCGAAACTTTTATTCGTATGATGATTAAATATTTTATTTCAGAATTATTAATTTATGTTGTGTATATAATAATATCTAGTTACTACCAAGGTTATCGACATAGCTCAAAGAATTAGCAAGCTGAAGTGGCAGTGGGCCGGCCATATCTCGCGTAGAACCGACGGCCGCTGGTGCAAACGTGTTCTTGAGTGGAGACCGCGACTCGGTAAACATAGTGTAGGACGCCCTCCGACCTGGTAGGATGACGACCTGCGAAAGACTGCAGGTAGATGCGGGATGCGGCAAGCTGAAGACAGGGCGCTATGGCGCTCATTGGGGGACGCCTATGTCCGGCAGTGGACTGCTATAGTCTGATGATGATATATCTAGTGGCAAATAAATTATATGTCTATATTACAGGACGTATATTATTCTGACGAAATTAAATAATACCTTTTACATAGTGGTTATTGTCGAGATTAGGTTTTTACCTTTTTTACGCATTTAATCGTTTACCCACAACATTTATGTATGTACTACTGCATACCTACTGCCACTTGCATTTTATTACTTACTTACCTACTTTCCTACTCTTATAGCTAAGTGACTGACCCAAAGCATGTCCAATCGATAAGAGAAAAATGTCAGTTATCAGAAAACGTATTTTTATTTGAGCTGTAAAAATTGCTTGTTGCCTGTAAAGTGCTGTAGTTCTGTAGCTACTGACTGCTATCACTGAGAAAATATTTAAAAATCACTACATAAAACATAGTCGCTTCCCGCTGTCTATCCCTATGTATGCTTAGATCTTTAAAACTACGCTACGGATTTTGATTCAGGTTTTTTTTTAAACATTGAACCTTCCCTCATCATCATCATCATCATCTGCTTATGGCAGTCCACTGCTGGACATAGGCCTCCCCGAATGAGCGCCATAGCGCCCTGTCTTCAGCCTGCCGCATCCAGCATCTACCTGCAGTCTTTCACAGGTCGTCATCCCACCTCGGTCGGAGGGCGTCCTACACTACGTTTACCGAGTCGTGGTCTCCACTCAAGAACACGTTTGCCCCAGCGGCCGTCGGTTCTTCGCGAGTGGCCGGCCCACTGCCACTTCAGCTTGCTAATTCTTTGAGCTTTAACCTTCCCTAAGACTACGACAAACATTTCAAAACAAAAATCAGCTAAATCGGCTCAGCCGTTCGCGAGTTTTAGCGAGACAAACGAACAGAACAGCAATTGATTTTTATATAGAAGATAGAAGATATACTCGAAGATAACGAATTAGGGACGCATATTTTGCAGAACAAACACTCACTCACTCTAATCTCTTGGCAATTTAACTTTAATGCGAGCATTTCCGGACTCTATCCAAAGAAACAGACGAATAGAGAACCTCCTTTTTGGTAAGACAAACACGCCGGCCAAAGAAGCCTGACCCAAGATTATAAAGATATATAAGAAAGAGGTAGGTAGTGCCTAGTACATACTCTAATTTACTCCTCATTTCGACGCATTTATGTATAAAATGCCTTTTTGGTAATGAGTCAAACAACCCAGCCAAAGAAGCCTGACCCAAGATTATAGATAAAAGATAAGAGGTAGGTAGTACCTAGTACCTACTCTAGTTGACACCTCAGTCTGATTTCGACGCATTTTTATATAAATGCACATTTCCTACACTAGCTTCCATTCATTCGGTAGGCAGTGTTGTGGTCGCGCGCACGTGTCGTCGCTTACGTAAAATACGTGTACATAGGTGGACTGAAGCCAAAGTTATATTTGGAGTTACATTATTATTATTAAAGGAAGAGTGAGTATTTGGCGCTTCTCTGTGTGTACCGTGTATTGTGTTGTTTTTCTGTTGGAATTTCTTGTTTTTTTTTGTTTTGGTTGTGCTACAGTGGTTTTTTTGTTGCTTCTAAATTGAATTATCTGGTGAGTATTTTTGTTACTAAGTACATTTTTGGTTGGTTATTCTTGTAGTATGGTAGTAAAGGTGTGTTGTATGGTATTAGCGAAAAAACTGTGCAAAAATTGATAATATAATAATAATTAATATTTTAAAACTTACGCGATCTGAACACATTATTATAAGTATTAATACAAGGGGTATTTATCTCGTTTATTTACCTTTTTTCCCGACGTTTTAAACGCGATAAATACCCGTTGTATTTACAATAATATAATAATTAATGCAAAAAATTAAAGTGCTGCTTAGTCTTGTGGAAACTTAATAATATCCCAAAAAAAATACAAATAAGTCGCGTGTTCCTGTACTGAGCGGAATGTTGCGGGTTCAAATCACGCCGAGGAAGTAAATTCTAAAGATATCCTTATAAAGGTATCCTTAAAAATATATTTCATAAATAGCTAAAATTTGGCCACAGTTTTAATTGCTTACACATAAATTTAAATAAGAACAAAAAAGGCCGTCAGTTATAATTTTTAATTGAATAGGTCTGTAATTATATACCTATAGTTGGTGCGCAAAAATAATAAACTACTTAGACATGGTTCCGGCTAGGTGGGATGACGACCTGCGAAACACTGCACCTGCAGATAGATGCTGGATGCGTCAAGCTGAAGACAGGGCGCTAGTGCGCTCATTGGGGGAGGCCTATGTCCAGCAGTGGACTAATATAGGCTGATGATGATGATGACGTGGTTTGAGTAGTTTTAAATTAAAGTTAAGTAATTTCAAATAATATAAGTCAAGTCGAGTTCAAAAAAAATACGTCAAAGGTTTATTAAAAACTAATTTCTGCGCACGGTTTCGCACGCGTTGTTTATATGGAAACGTTTAAAGGTTACCTATTTCAATCCCACGGGAACTGTTTCATAAAAAAAGCGTAGTCTATGTTTTAGTTACGAGTACATCTGTGCTAAATTTCAGCCTAATCAGTTTATTTATTATTTATTTATTTATTTAAGAAGATAGGAGTTTACAGTATAAACCAAAGCACTCACTATCTAATGGGACAATAAAACTTTATTCAAACTTAAATATATTAGTAGTTTTGGCGTGAAGAAGTAAAAAACATCTATCTAAGTAGGTAGGTAATTAAACTTTCGCATTTATAATATTAGTGTGGTTATCCTATTCATCATAATTATCAGCCTATAGCAGTCCACTGTTGGACATAGGCCTCCCCAATGAGCGCCATAGCGCCCCGTCTTCAGCTTGACGCATCCAGCGTCTACCTGCAGTCTTTCGCAGGTCGCCATTATCCTATTATTTAACCTAAATAATACTTTCCCAGCATTGGTTTATGACGACATATTCTGTGGCACGGTGGGCAAAGGTCCGCCTGCGACGCCGGGGTTGCGGGTTCGATTCCGGCCTCGGGACAATTGTGTGTACGATCTACAGCTATTTGTTCCGGATGTTATCTATGTATAATATAAAATATTTATCTATGGGATGTAGTAAGTACCATAACACACCCTGTTATGGGTACTAGATGACCGGTATATTTAATACAGTACACAGTCATCTAGTACCCATAACACATGGTGTTTATGGTATGCTAACAACAACAATAGGTTTCTTTCCGGCCCTGGTGGGGGCGCAGAGAGGGGCCTCGAGGCTTGGCCTCATTACCCCGGCGTCAACTCGAGGGGTGACGACCCCTCGGTCCATGGGTTAGTGGGAATTTCTTTATTTTTCCCGCTTCTTACCTTTTTTTTTTGGCTGCCTTTGTTTATTATGTTTTTTTTTGTGTCAGTTTTTTTTTTTTTTTTTTTTTTTTTATGGTTACTAGATATACTTAATTCAATACATCACATACAATCCACGCATCGTCTATATAGTCTATGGATTATGTGTGGATTGTTCAGCATAATTTGTACTAAAATTTTACAAAGCTTCGATTACCTTCCATGAATTTAATTTGAAACTCTGCTTTAAGTAATTAATTTGAAAAATATAATGGTTCCGTACCCAAACGGTACGTAAACGTACCTAGGTAACTAAAAGGGCCGTATTTTTTCCAAGTTAATCAGTTTGGAATATAGTGCGTAATTAATTAAAGCGCTAAAGTAATTTAAAACGGGATATTTACCATGATATGATTTTTGAGTTATCCAATATTTCGGCAAAAGTAAAAAAAGTCAAAGTCAAAAAATCATTTATTCTTTAGGCTTACAAAATAAGCACTTAGACAAGTCATATTTTATACATTAAATTATTATCAAATAAAATTATTTTGCTGTTCACTTAAATTTTTTGACCACTAGTGGAAGAAGTGAAAAATCACTAGTATGTACCACAGTTTCATGCGCCATGATGACTTTAGTGTTAATAACCATGATAGTTTCAAAAGTTTTATTTAATAAGGCGGCCTTATCGCTCTCATTGATAAGGCCGCCCTTTTTACTTCCTTTATTCTATCGTTTATTTCTCTTTTGTGTGGTATATTAAAGTGTTTTCTATATCATCATCATCATCAGCCTATAGCAGTCCACTGCTGGACATAGGCCTTACCCAATGAGCGCCATAGCGCCCTGTCTTCAGCTTGCCGCATACAGCATCTACCTGCAGTCTTTCGCAGGTCGTCATACCACCTGGTCGGAGGGCGTCTTACACTACGTTTACCGAGTCGCGGTCTCCACTCAAGAACACGTTTGCCCCAGCGGCCGTCGGTTCTTCGCGAGATATGGCCGGCCCACTGCCACTTCAGCTAGCTAATTCTATCTACTCATAAGTAGCCAACTTGCCACAGACAAGTACAAAAATACACTAAAGCCTATGCTTACGTCACTTAGAAATAAAAACAGCAGATTTATATTACTTAAATGATTCGTATTGGTATTTATAAAAGGTCAATAGGTAATTTTCGCGGTCATGGCTAGGACAAAGTCGAGGCCATGATAGACCAATGAACTATGCACCAACATTGTAAGCATGTAGGTATATTTTTGTTAGGTTGGTACTGTAAATACGGCAAAGTAGAACTGAGGTAGAACCTTTCTTCTATTTCCTTAGATGCAGATTTCTTTTTTGTCATAAATCAAATATATAAAAGTGTTTAGTAAAATATTAAGTACCTACCTGCCTTAATTATGCCGAGGACACGACTCGTCAAAACACGAAAAATACAATTTTGCTGTAAAGGGGCACATTAAGGTCTTAAATTTACTCGTATAATAGTTACCTCCGGAAATTATCAGTTTCTATTGAAAATCCCCTTAGATCCAAGTCGTAATTTTGTTAGTAAGCTGATCGGTTAAACTTAGTTTTTTATACTCAGTTCAAATATCAGTTCAAGAAAATAAAATGACCAACAAAAATTTAATACGAATAATAAATCAACGGCAGAAATAGAGAGACAGGAGATTTCTAGTTCAAATCCCTACGCAGCTACGCCATCTCTTTTCGTACAAATTAACAATTGCATAATGACGCAGGCATTTTAATTTGCTTCCTTATAATTAAACTAGCTGATTCCCGGGGTTTCACCAGCGTTAAATTCAATTTTCATAATCCAAAATTTTAATATAGTCTATGTTCACCGCGGATAGTGTAGCTTCCCAACGGTGAAAGAATTTTTCAAATCAGTCCAGTAGTTTCGGAGCCTATTCGATACAAAGAAACAAACAAACAAACAAAAACCAAACCTTTTCTTTCCTCTATACTAATATTATAAAGTAATATTATTATAGATAGTATAGATGGCGGAATCTTTCCAAAGTTCAGTTCCACCAGCGAATATTATCATGTAAGCTTTTCCATTTCTAGACAGGAATTTTACGCTGCTTGGGCGTTCGCCAAGAGAAGTCGCTAATCGATAACTACTGAACAATATTGTGTCTGGGCGAAGTCTAGTTTTCAACTATTAGGACGGAAGACTACATTCCATTGCTTATCATTTATTTATTGCTAATAGGCTTAGCTTTTCTTTGTTTTTATTTGGTAGCTTATGTTCTTATAGCTTAGTAACACACTTACCAAGGTTATCGACATAGCTCAAAGAATTAGCAAGCTGAAGTGGCAGTGAGCCGGCCATATTTCGCGAAGAACCGACGACGGCCGCTGGGGCAAACGTGTTCTTGAGTGGAGACCGCGACTCGGTAAATGTAGTGTAGGACGCCCTCCGACCAGGTGGGATGACGACTTGCGAAAAACTGCAGGTAGATGCTGGTTGCGACAAGCTGAAGACAGTGCGCTATGGCGCTCCTTGGGGGAGGCCTATGTTTAGCAGTGGACTGCTATAGGCTGATGATGATGAATTATATTAATTCAATTGGCTGATTGGGGACTCACCGTAGTTCACGAAGACGGCGTAATTGGCGTCTTCCAAATCAGATTGGTCCTTTGATGAATTTCTTTTACACTGGGCCTACACGGGCGCTGCTGGTTTGGCCTGATTATTGTTGTGTGTAGGTAAACATTATAGGGATATTGAACAAATGCCGAAATACACGACGCGAATCAATGATGTTATATTTATTGACGCGAATCGATAGTTTTATCGCGGAACTATTTTCTCTTTTGATTCAGATTTAATAACTTTAAGAATAAGAATAAACAAAGTTTTATTTGGCCAAAGAAAACAGGCTACACAATTAAAGCAGTAAACACACATGAAAAACCATACGTAGTATAAAAAAAACATAAATAAAATAAGCCTACAGAAAAACAAAAATAATAATAATACGTGGCTACCGTGCGTGCTAGCCTGCTGGCCAAAAAGGGTCAAACTCAGCTATGTGCTGAACCACGCGTGGCGCGGAACAACGCTGCCAAAAATTGACTCTCCGATATCCTCCGATATAAGACTGTTGTCTCTAATATTGATTTGATTTCAAACCCCTTTGTTTACTAAAATATATATATGTAGATAGGTTTCTAGAACCGATAATAACTACGGATATTAGTTAGGCTAATTAGTCGCAAGCTTGAACAATATTTGAATAGAAACATACGTTAATAGGTTCTACGTTCTAAGTACCTACCTACTAAACATTTATACTCAATAGGGATTTATTAGTATAATATGCACCGAGGGCATAAAGCATAACATTTAATTTTTTTAAATAAAAAAAACCATTTGACTATTTTAAAAATTATTTATTTACAAGAAAGTAAATTAATGGATGGATGTAGCGCTGAAGACAGGGCGCTGTGGCGCTCATTGGGGGAGGCCTATGTCCAGCAGTGGACTGCTATATAGGCCGATGATGATGATGATGAAATTAATGGGAATTTATTTATTCAGCATTAGCTGCTGTTTGCCTAAAATATAATTGTAGAATGGGTGGAATAAGGGCAGTGGCGTAGCTATCGTACGGCTGGGCGGTGCAGTGCACCAGGGCCCTGGAGCTTAAGGGGCCCTCTATTCTAAGCTTTGAAAAGATAGGGTCAGCCAGCTTCCGAAGCCAGGCTTCCAGCCTGCTCACAAGTGTTTTTTATTGAACATCAACAATCACAGAATTCTAATTTTTTTTGTTATTGTTATTTGGTGGTTTGGTTGAGTACGTCCGTAGCACATTGTATTTGTATCAGCGATAAGCTCACGTGCTTGACGCCCTTGACGGTCGTGAGATCAATTTGACTAGTCCAACTTTTTAGTTAATTTTTCATTCGCTCTTACTTTGCATCTATTTCGACGACCGATGTGGAGCGGTGGGCGAAGGTCCGCCTGCGACACAGGAGGTTGCGGGTTTGATTCCCGCCTCGGAACAATTGTGTGTACGATCTGCAGATATTTGTTCCGGGTGTTCTGGTCGTTTCCTATGTATAATAAAAATATCTATCTATGTAATGTATTATGTATATCAGTTATCTAGTACCCATAACACAAGCTCTGCTTACCATGGGGCTAGATAATGCTGTGTGAATTGTCCAGCATTATTTATTTATTTATCTATTCTTATGTATGCTGTTCATTGCTACGTGGAAACTGTAAAGAGGGGCGGTGAGGGCCCGATTCCTTCTCTATGCACCGGGGCCCTTGTCCACCTAGCTACGCCATTCAATAAGGGTAGAGAGACACGTGCAAAAGCGAGGTCATAAATCACTATAATTAATACAACCTTCAGATTTTCTAAGAACTAATTACAATGGATTTGCATTTGAAACGATAGAGCCGTAACTATCTTTCACCGGTAAATACACGTGAACAGAAAATATGAATACGTACGAAACAACATAGCATTTAGTACAGTCAGCAACGAAATTCTTTGAATAGTTGCATTTTTTCAAAACTTTTTTAAAACGGATCAAATGTGAAAATCACTATTTTAGTTCGCTGATAATTATGTTACATGCCTGCACAATAAAAAAAAACCGCAAGAGGTTACGGAGTTTTTTGTTTTAGTCTGATAAAATATGATACTTTAGCGACTTTCGTTGCTGACTGTAATTATACTTAATAGGTACATTAAGTATAATTATACCTACTAAGTATACTTGGTCAAAAACACGACCGTATTACATAAAAGTAAAAAATATATTTGGTTGTTTGTATGTGAAAACACGATTGAGAAAAAAATGGTCCAATGCTGGACGCAGGCCTCCCCTGATAAGAGCCTTATTGTCTTTTATCTCATGGGGAGTAATGCCCATAATCCCCACGCTGGGCATGCGGGCTGGGGATCGCAGTTCGGTGGTACAGTGTTATATCCCTCAGTCGCCTCTTACAACACCCGCGGGAAGAGTTGGGGTGGTGCAAATTCTAAACCTCCGAACAGGGTGAGATTACGACCTGCGAAGGACTGCAGGCAGACGCTGGATGCGGCAAGCTGAAGACAGGCGCTATGGCGCTTCTTTGAGGGGCTATGTCCAGCAGTGGACTATTATAGGCTGATGATGATGATGTGTAATATTTAGATATAAGGTGTTATTTTGTTATTTTAAGTGCAGTAAAGTTTTCATTCATTCATTCATGTGGGCCAGTTTATTTTAATTATGTGT
Source organism: Eupithecia dodoneata (assembly GCA_947044415.1). Classification (NCBI taxonomy): domain Eukaryota; kingdom Metazoa; phylum Arthropoda; class Insecta; order Lepidoptera; family Geometridae; genus Eupithecia; species Eupithecia dodoneata. Next base: position 5,930,532 of record OX345678.1, read on the forward strand.
GGGCCTTCGTTGTGCATCTGTATCTTTGTTTGTTTGTTTTTTTCTGTGTTTGATGTGCAATAAAGTGTATTTGTATTGTGATTTTATTTGATTTTTTATTCATTGTGTAAATTCTGTTTAATTTTATTTTTTTACTAAGTATTTTCTTTTTCTGTCTTTTTGTGATTTTTTTTTCTTTATTTTTATTATGTGCATAATGTAACGACTTAGTTTTAAATTGCTGTACATATATGATTATTTACAATAAACAATGATATTCTAAGCCGTCACCACAAGGTAAATAGGTAGACATTCGAGTGTCAATAAATAATAATAAACTAAATAAATAAATGCACATAATAATAATACCTTTTTAAAGGTCACTTATAGCTGAACCTCTAATTATACCAGCATATTGTTCAGTCTTCTAGGTGTCAATATGTACTGTAAAGAAAATGAAACACTTTGTTGTCATTAGTAGCTAGGAAGTATTTATGACTCACTAGGAAATATAATGCGACTGTAAAGGTGAACGCACATGTTTCGCTTGAATTTGATGTATTAAACACCTGTCCGTGCGCAATCGTCAGAATTTAGGACGACATATGTATAGTATAGGTGACTCGGCGACTTCCGTGGCGTAGCGGGCGATGGTCCGCCTGCGATGCAGAAAGTTGCAGGTTCGATTCCCGCCTCGAGACAAATGTTTTTTAATCGGTCTGCAATTTCAGGGTGTTCTAGTAGTTTCTAGGTATCATAAAAAAACTATCTACGTATGTAATATACAAAATATATCAGTTATCTAGTACCTATAGCTCTGCTTATTCCGGGACTAGATAATGTTGAGTAAATAATTCAATAAATATTAAAATATAAATAAAATGAAAAAGTGAAAAAAGATATTTATTTATTTATTTATTGAGATAATAACATCATAACAGGTTTTTTTATTAAGCCCTAAGGCGATGTTATAACTACTTATAAGTACTAAAAATTACATATTTTTTTACATACACACAATACTAAATAATTTATAATTTTGTTTCAATAACATTTTGTGCCTTTTTCATGGCTTTCGGCAGGTTTTCGTAAAATATATCTACGCTGTTTTTGGACAGAACATTGAGTAAATATATAGCGAGCGACATAGGGGCAAACTTAAGTAGGTTGGTCCTACAAGTGGGCACCTCCAGCATGGCGGAAAATGCACAGTTAATGTTTGAATCCCTCAGAAAAAACTATTAAAATGACCACTTAGTATTTACAATGTGTTTTGATAATAGAAACAATATTATATAGATTAGTTTAACGGTTCTAATAATGTAGATTCAATACAATATACATTTTTAACCGACTTTAAAAAAAGGAGGAGGTTCTAATTCGACAAGTTTTTTTTGTGTTTGTTTCCTCAAAACATTCGACTGGGTGAACCGATTTTAATGTCTTTTTTTATCATATTTATTTACTGTTCAGTCGTTCCGTGACTACGAGAGCGTAAGCCTGTCGAAACGTCGGACGAAAATGGTTAATAAACGTGATAAATACCCGTCAAAATAATACTTGTGTGTACATATAAAACATAATTAGGTACGTTCTGATCGTGGTTTAAAAATATTTAAAACCAACTGAATTTAAACCCACTTAGAGAAATCTGTTACAAATTCAATTAGATTTATTGATTACTTCTTCATTAGGCACCTAGTAAACCGGCTCGAAAACACGAGCAAAGACACGGGCACAAGCTTATTAGCACTTAAGAGGTACAGGATCATTACCCGATGACGTCATAAGACTCGCCCCCGGGATAAGGAACCAATTGAACATGTGACTCGAAGCTATTCATAGACCAATGTTACAGTCTATGAGTTGTTTTGGACTAGTGGTTGGTTCTTGGTGGTGGGTTTGATGCTCGGTTGCAACAAGAGGCAATAATGCCTATACAAATTTTTAAGCTTTTGCGATTTGTAAACATATTAAAGACTAGTTTCGCTCGCGTGGAAATCTATTTTTCAAAGGTTTATAAACCTTCCTCTTGAATCACTATCAAAAATAATCGCAACTTATTACAACAAGGCTTTATAAAACTTTTTAAGCTTTCGCGATTTGTTGACATACTTATTAAAGACTAGCGGACCTTCCCGGCTTCGCAGGGTTTTAATACGGATCCCTAACTTTTTTGAAAATATAATATAGCCTATGTTCACCGGGGATAGTGTAGCTTCCCAACGGCGTTACACTATCCTTCGGTTCAGTAGTTTCGGAGCCTATTCATAACAAACAAACAAACAAAAAATCAAACCTAGGAAAGGTTTGATTTTTCTTTATAATATTGGTATAGACTAGTTTCGTCCGCGTGGAAATTAATTTGTCAAATGTTTTATAAACCGTCCTTTTGAATTACTCTATCTATTAAAACTGCATCGAAATCCGTTGCGTAGTTTTAAAGATCTAAGCATACATAGGGACAGACAGACAGCGGGAAGCGACTTTGTTTTATACTATGTATTTCTTCTTTCCAGCCTCACAATGAACTCCGGCTGGCTAGCATGGGAGTGCATAGTATTCGCCATCTTCATCAGCGCATCATCGTTGGCCCCTCTATGGCGACGGAGAAAGGATGCCGCGGCCGGTTCCAGTGCCAAGACTGCTTATATCTTCGCTGGTGGTGGAGTCTCCACACTGGCCATGATACTATCGGTGGCGAGAGGCACCCTGGGGGTACGGAGTTTTCTTGGTGAGTTGAAAAATTTTCATATTCATATCATTTATTGTGATTTCATGCATACAGGTAGTTTCTTAGGTGTAGTATACTTTGTTAGATGTTAGCTTAATTCTAAACAATCCTTTTGTTAAATTAAATTAACAATAATTTAGTTCTTATTGTTTTTCTCTTGGTTTGACTTGGGTATCACTACGGCCATGATAGGCCTATTGTGATCACTACTTTGTTCGTGTTCAGCCCCGAAGCCGCGGCGTTCACAATTCGCCACTACCCCTTGCAGCTGCTAGAAACAGTTACTTACTCCTGCAGCTCAGCAAGCCAAAGTCTTAGACAAACACAAGACTTCTCCAGCCATGTCAGTTCTGAGCTTCTCTCATCTGGCTTTAATTTGTCGATCTAGCGAAAAATGTTAATTGCTTACAAAATAATAATAATTATTATTATTTAGAATTTAAAATTACACATTATAAAAATAAAAGATAATGCATAACAAAATTATGTGATAGGTAGGTAAGGTACTACGTCAGTATCACCATAATAATGATGTCTGACGTCATTAGATTTATATCTACCACTTAGGATTACTAAAAATTACCATACTACGTACCTATGCGGACAAAAAAAGGGTTAATTAATTATTAAATATAGATTTTCGCAAAAACTACATTTGACTGAGGCAAATCCGTGTAAAAACAATTATCAGTTCAAAACATTAGTAATGTTCTTAGAAGAGGGAAAATACAGTGATGTGACGTTGAAGAAACGTAATTTTAGTAAGACCTCCTTACTAAAATTACGTTTCTTCAACGTCACATCACTTGCGCCAATTAGTGCTCCGGCCGAATCCAATAAGTACCTGAGACGTCACATTACTACGTACCAACTGTACCGGGGCTTCATAACACTTACCTCTGTTAGTTTTTGTTACTAATGTAATTCCTAATAATATTATTGCATAACCTATGTCGATACTCACTCATCTCTGTCAGATGTACCGATTCGTTATGAATCTTATCCTACATAGAAACTCCGAGCGTAGATAGCTCTTTACCTAGACATCATCATCAGCCTACGCAGGTTGTCATCCCACCTGGCTGGAGAGCGTCCTACACTACGTTTGCCGAGTGGCGGTCTCCACTCGAGAACACGTTTACCCCAGTGGTTGTCGGTTTTTCGTGAGATATGACCGGCCCACTGCCATTTCAGCGTGCTAATTCTACGTTTTATTACCTAGATGCTTGTGTCAAAAAACCAACCTAACAAAATAACGATATGGCGCTCATTAAGGCAGCCTATGTCTAGATTTAGACTAAAATAGTTTGATGATGATGATGATGACCTCCGGAACTACTGTCTGATTCTAAAAAAGATTTCACTGATAATCTAGCTTCATTATCTCTGACTGTCATGTTAAACTTATTAAAGCCAGAAGCGGACAAACCCGTGAACACAAATTATTTAATATTAAACATGTAGTAAATTACACGCTCTGCGCACACGGTAGCGAGCGAAGTCAAATGATGACATTATATTTTTATCTAGGTACGATCGCTGAATAACTCCAATTTGTACAAATGATAGAAAATTGTTGTGGGACAGTCACATAAATATTTATTGTTATGCAATGACTTTGCGCTCATTACCAAAGTTATCGACATAGCTCTGAGAATTAGCAAGCTGAAGTGGCAGTGGGCCGGCCATATCTCGCGAAGAACCGACGGCCGCTGGGGCCAACGTGTTCTTGAGTGGAGACCACGACTCTGTGGAAAGGACTACGAAATACGACGACCTCAGTGGCGCGGTCGGCGAAGGTCTGCCTGCGACGCAGGTGGTTGCTAGTTTGATTCTCGCATTGGGACAAATGTTTGTACGATCTGCAGATATTTGTTCTCGTCGTTTTCAATGTATCATAGAAAATATGTATCTATGTATGTATTTAATTATGTATATCAGTCATCTTACTATGTAGATGACCTATAACCAAGCCTTTAACACAAGCTCTGCTTAGCTTGGGGCTTGATAATGCTGTAGAAATTCTCCAGCACTATTTATTATGATGCTTTAATAATATCGTGATTACATATAGGTATTTTATTGACTTTGTTGTTGTCGTGGTCAAAAATTACCCACGGCCGTTAGTGCCGAAACTAAGCTATTGTATGATAATGTGAGAGAATTATTGGAATAAGAAGAATAAGAATAAGAATAAGAATAAGAATATATTTATTGTTAAATTGTGTAAAACATCCATAGGAAAGGTCTTAAATAATAATTTGGTAACAACAATTTATCCATTTCGGACATACAATATTTTGACAATTACTAGTACTAACTACTACTAATTATACTGTACAGGTAGGTTTATTTACCTCTTAACTTTAACTTACTAACTAGTATCAAAAAACTCTTTTATGTTATAGTGCGCACTACTAACAAGCCAGTTTCTTAATCTAGTTTTAAACATATTTCCATTTAGTTGTTTTATTTCTAAAGGAATGTTGTTAAACACTTTGATAGCTGATATATAGGTACTTTTGTAAAACATACTATTATTAATTTGAGGAATACACAAGTTTAATTTATATTTATTTCTTAAGTTTTCTTGTCGGTTCGATTTTATTTTAAAAAAAGTTGAATTATTTTTAACAAATAAGCAGATCTCTAGTATATATATACCTGTCAGAGTAAGGATATCATTTTCTTTGAAAACATTGCGCAAGGACTCAGTTTTTTCTAAATTAAAAATTGCTCTTATGCATTTTTTTTGCATGATAAATGTTGACTGCACATCAACTGAGTTTCCCCAAAATATCACCCCATAGCACAATTGAGGAAAAACATGTCCATAGTAAGCATTTTTTGCTACAAATTTAGAGGAAACGTTACGAAGGATATAAAGAGCATAGCAGTACTTAGATATTTTATTATTAACTTGATTTATATGAGATTTCCAATTAAAATGACTGTCAATTTTTATTCCAAGAAAATTTATTTCTCTGACTTCTTCTACGCTGTTACCCATGTTTGATATGTTTAGATTTATTGGACGTGTTTTATAATTTTTAAACCTTATGTATTTAGATTTTTCAATATTTAGTTTTAGATTTAGGACGCTTAGGTAATTTATTATATCTTTTAGGGTTTTATTAATTTCATTTTCAAAATCCTGAATGTTATCATTTATTTGGGGTATAAAAATAGTGGCATCGTCTGCGAACATGACACAAGTATTGTTAGTTATAGTAGGCAAATTATTTATATAAATTAAAAATAAAAGTGGACCTAGCACGCTGCCCTGAGGAACACCCAATGAAATAGATTCAAAACCAGAATCAATATGCTCAATGGTTTTAGTTTTTTTATTATATATTTCAACTACAGTTGATTGTTTTCTATCGTCTAGGTAGGATTTGAAGAGAGAAAGAGCTACTCCCCTTATTCCTGTTTCTTCTAGCTTATTTAAAAGTATATTATGGTCAACACAGTCGAATGCTTTGGATAAATCTAAGAACAATGCTACGCCATGTCTTTTATTATTGATTTCTTCCCATGCTAGATTTAGAGTTTTAAAAATTGCAAGCGTAGTATTTTTCCCTTTTCGAAAACCGTATTGATTCGGGTTAAGTATATTATGTGCATCTAAAAATGTTATGACTCTAGTATAAATTGCTTTTTCATATATTTTCGAGATACAGGGAAGAATGGCTATGGGTCTATAATTTCCCATGTCAGATTTAGAACCTTTTTTATGGAGTGGCTTAATAAGTGCTTTTTTTAGATTTACGGGAAAGCAACCATGCTCAATGGAAAGATTAATAATAAACACAATAGGCTTAACTAATATATCAATGTTGTTTTTTATTACCTGAATAGGGATTTGGTCATGTCCTGAACTCTTTGTGTTTTTTAATTTTTTAACTATATTTATAATTTCACAATCGTCAACTGGCGCGAGAAATATACTTTTACAATTGCGATTATTTATACTATTTAATTTAGGATTACTTATAGTTGTATGTGCTGCTTGGTTCATATTAAGTTTAATAAAGTAATGATTAAAAAGTTTTGCGATTTCTTTGGGATCATGCTCTTCTTCTTGATCTACAGTTTTAATTTTTTCTATAGTTGTTCGGATTGCGTTTGTGTTACTTGTGTATTGTTTGATAATTCCCCATGTTGCTTTAGTTTTATTGGTGCTTCTATTTATATATCTTATGTTTGATATTTTTTTTGAAACTCGAATAACTCTTTTTAATAGTTTGTTATATTTTATGTAGTTTTCACTGTTTCTTTCGTTTTTACTGCTTTTACTTTGCAAATATATTTGACGTTTCTTTTTGCTTGATACGAAAATACCCTTTGATTTCCAGTTTTGTTTTCTTTTGTATGTTACTTTACATCTTTCTATTGGTATACATAGATTGAATATCATTTGTAATAGCTCTGTGAATTTATTGTATGCTGCATCCGGTTCATTTTCACAATACACTTCATCGAAGCTGAGCTGTGATAAATATTTTGTAAAAATATCCAGATGACTATCAACATTTCGCCTTTTTATATACCAAAACTTTTCAGAGAAACTGATATTTGTTGGTATGCTTATAATTTGTGCAGTATGATCAGAAATACCTAGGTCTATGACTTTGACATCATAACGCTTTATATTTGTGATGATATTATCAATACACGTGTTAGAGTATGCCGTATTTCTTGTAGGTTTATTAATAGTGAGATGTAGATTAAATATTTTTAGAGTGTTTTTAAATTGTTCACTTCTTTTGTTATTTTCAAGCGTATTTATGTTGAAATCTCCTGATATTATGACTTTCTTTTTACTATTTCTTAACTTTATTAAAACTTTGTGACAGATAGATTCTAATGTACTTATAAAAAGGTCGAAATTGCTATTTGGTGTTCTATATATGCAAATTACTATAATATCTAAGTCTGTTAATAATAATCCACAACACTCAAAATGTCGTTCAATGGATAATTCAGATAACCAATCTAATTTTGTAAAATTTAATGAATGTTTAAGGTAAATAGCGACACCACCGCGAGATTTATTTTTTCTTGAGAAATAAGTGGCTTTATGATAACCATCTATTTGTGTAGATAAAGTTTCGTTGTTTTTTATAAATGTTTCACTTAAACAGAGTATATCAGTGTTTTGTTCTTTTGTTATAATTTCTAGTTGATCTATTTTGGATCTCAACCCTTGTACATTTAGATGCATTATTTGAAGAAAGCAATTATTGACGAAAAAACTGCTTGGTAGTTGGTTCTGCTACTTCTAGAGATTTTGTGTGTGTTTGCGGTGCTCTACCATAGTAAAATGGAACTTTTACCACAGGTGATTTAACTGCTACAATGTCATCAGCTGGCGGTATAGCTGCTTTTTTCATTTGGATAGTTCTGCGCATTTGTTCAAAACAAAAAGGTATAGTACCTGGTTTCAGGTTAGTTTTCTCTTTCGCAGCAGATTTTATTGTTTTAGTTTGAGCTAACGTTTTTGTGTCTTTATTTGTGTGTGTGATTCTCATTTTGTTTATATTATTTCCCAAAAAGCAATTATTATAGTCCTTTGTATTTATATAGTTGTTTATGATTTCATCTAAGTTGGCTACAGTCCTCCTCTTAATTTTATAAGAGTCATTTTTTTGCAACGTTAAAAAGTGACAGTTTTTAAAATTGTTAGCGATTACTTTGATTGCGATTGGAGTTGGTTGGAATCCGGTTGCCCACGTGTTTTCGGCGCTTGTTTTCGAGTGGGATTAGAAACCCTAAAGTTAGGTATAAGAGTTAGCACGTGTAAAAATAATCGTTAGAAACTGTGGTTTTGTTATACTGTGGTTAAAAAAAATGTGAACAGGTTAACCACAAATCTTGATGGATGGACGAACTCCATCGTACGAAGTTCGCTTTTTCGAGACAAGGACGAACGAAGCGGAATGATAGGCCCGCGCGCAATTTCACTGGTTTTTATTTTTAAATTTGTTATTGCTCTAAAATAATACTGTTTCGCAAAAAACTAAAACCATAATCGTCTAAAGTATTTAATAGGGAACACGTAGAAGAATTTCATTACAATAATATTAAATAACTAGCAAATAAAACTGTAAAAATGAAGACTTAGAGGAAACTTTGCCATTTTTTTGTATCGAGTCAAGTTAAGTCAATTGTGTTTCGACTCCCATAACATACTAATGTATATCCTAAACTTTGGATCCTCATTAATATATATTTGAAAAATAGGCGTTTTGTTCCTTAAAATTTATTTTCCGTTAAGTCAAAACGTGGGTTTTGGGACGTTTTTCGCCTTAACTAGTCGCGTGCGTTCAGGCTTGCACGCAGTATCCCACTGAAGAAGTTACCGTTAGGGTCGGTACATATCTGACGGAAAATGCGTCGGGTTTATCATCGGTCGCGTCTATTCGGTCAAATCAGACGCTTGTAGTCAGCTTGTACACAAACTGCCGATGTTACGTCTAGTTTGAATGCATCAATCAAAATACACGTGGTGCAATTCGCTACGACGACCGAAAATGCGTTGACAAAACGAAATAGACGCTGTACGGTGACGCAGTAATGCATCATCGGTAGCATTGCGGTCGCCACTCGAGACCTACTCGAGTACTGTTCTGGTCGTTTTCTATATATAATAAAAAATATCTATCTATGTAATGTATTATGTATATGAGTTATCTAGTACCCATAACACAAGCTCTGCTTACCATGGGGCTAGATAATGCTGTGTGGATTGTCCAGCATTATTTATTTATTTATTTTTATTTTGAATGAATGAGGCATCGTAGTACATTGTTCTGATGGCGTTCGTTTAAGAAACTTTCCATTTTCACCAGGTTTTCCATCGGAGCTGGTGTACCACGGCTCCGCAATGTGGGAGACGCTGTATGGCATCATCCTCGCCTTTCCTATCGTCTGCTGGGTCTTCGTTCCAGTCTACTATCGACTGCATACTAACTCCGTCTACGAGTACTTACAGGTATGTTAAGCTGACGTCAACAGTGACACAAAATAATGTAACATTTGTACGCCTAATGCCATTGCCAATGGAATGTTACTCACACACAGAGCACTGTGATCTCACATTGCTCTTAATCTTAAGTCTGAACAACCCTGAAATACCTGTGTATCACAAATAAAAAAATGAACTATAAATAAATAATAAATAAATTATGCTGGACAATTCACACAGCATTATCTAGCCCCTTGGTAAGCAGAGCTTGTGTTATGGGTACTAGATAACTGGTATACATAATACAATACATTACATAGATAGATATTTTTATTATACATAGAAAACGACCAGAACACCCGGAACAAATATCTGCAGATCGTACACACATTTGTTCCGAGGCGGGAATCGAACCCACAACCTCCTGCGTCGCAGGCGGACCTTCGCCCACCGCGCCACATCGGTCGTCTATGAACAGCATAATAACTACATAGTATAACACAAAGTCGCTTCCCGCTGTCTGTGTCCCCATGTACATATGCTTAGATCTTTAAAACAAAGTAACGGATTTTGATGCGGTTTTTGCGGTTAGTGATTCAAGAGGAAGGTTTATTATCTATTTGACACATAGATTTCCACGCGAGCGAAGACGCGGGGCGCAGCTAGTGTTTAATATTCATATATTAACCGACTTAAAAAAAGGAGTAGATTCTCAATTCGATTATATTAAATAAATATGGGTACTCTATTGCATTGGGTGTTCCCGTAAAAATAGAGGTACGTTTGTAAATTTTTTTTTTTTTATGTGTTACCTCAGTACTTTTTACCGGGTGAACCAATTTTGAATATTCTTTTTATTTGAAAGCCGGTATACATCCCGCGTGGTCCCATTTCAATTTGGTCCAGTTCTGATAATGGCATCTATGAGAAAACCATAATAAGTCTTAAATTTGCAACCTAAATTAACAAATTGACGACAATAACGACGAATATTTACGACCGATGTGGCGCTGTGGGCGAAGGTCCGCCTGCGACGCAGGAGGTTGCGGGTTCGATTCCCGCCTCGCAACAAATGTGTGTACGATCTGCAGATATTTGTTTCGGGTGTTCTGGTCGTTTTCTATGTATAATAAAAAAAATATCTGTCTATGTAATGTATTGTATTATATATATCAGTTATCTAGTACCCATAACACAAGCTCTGCTTACCATGAGGCTAGATAATGCTGTGTGAATTGTCCAGCATTATTTATTTATTTATAAATGGACCAATAACTCAATAACTTAATAATTATTAAGGTTTAAATTATTTAGATTAAGGGCTGTTGATTTTGTTGAAACAATAAAAATAAAATAAAATAAAAACTCAATATCACGCCAACCGTTTTCGATTATTATTTTGTAAAACTAAGGTTTTACGAAAAAATATTGAGAAACCTAAGCTATACATATATTTACTAAAGTACCACCGTCTATTGTTCCTCCATGTCCAGTCCATCCAAAGTTTGCCTGGAAGAGATCCAAAGTTTGCCTGGATAAGGCCGCCCTTTATACTTCCTTTATTATATTGTTTATTCCTGTATTGTTTTCTGTAACCCTATTTTCATTATTTAGGAATTTGGAGTCGGTTTAAAGTATTTTTAAACACGCAAAATTACTCGTTTTCTCAAAAAGACAAATTTATTTAATGTCACTTACATGAGACCAGGGTTCTTAGGTTAAGTAGGTACCTATAGATAGATACACAAGTTGTGGTCGTTCAATAGCTGACTCATTTATTGTGTTCACATAATAAGAAGTGAATCATCATTTGTGATATGTTGCGCTCTTTGAGTTTGAACGCATTAAATGAGCTTGCACTTTTATGTTGCGCTCTTTGAGTTTGAACGCATGAAATGAGTTTGCACTTTTATGTTGCGCTCTTTGAGTTTGAACGTATTAAATGAGCTTGCACTTTTATGTTGCGCTCTTTGAGTTTGAACGCATTAAATGAGCTTGCACTTTTATGTTGCGCTCTTTGAGTTTGAACGCATTAAATGAGCTTACACTTTTATGTTGCGCTCTTTGAGTTTGAACGCATTAAATGAGCTTACACTTTTATGTTGCGCTCTTTGAGTTTGAACGCATTAAATGAGCTTGCACTTTTATGTTGCGCTCTTTGAGTTTGAACGCATTAAATGAGCTTGCACTTTTATGTTGCGCTCTTTGAGTTTGAACGCATTAAATGAGCTTGCACTTTTATGTTGCGCTCTTTGAGTTTGAACACATTAAATGAGCTTGCACTTTTATGTTGCGCTCTTTGAGTTTGAACGCATTAAATGAGCTTACACTTTTATGTTGCGCTCTTTAAGTTTGAACGCATTAAATGAGCTTGCACTTTTATGTTGCGCTCTTTGAGTTTGAACGCATTAAATGAGCTTGCACTTTTATGTTGCGCTCTTTGAGTTTGAACGCATTAAATGAGCTTGCACTTTTATGTTGCGCTCTTTGAGTTTGAACGCATTAAATGAGCTTACGGGGGGGAAATATCGGCCACTCCTATCCATCAGTCTGCCGTCAACGCGTACTCTTGCTCTTTTTTCCTCGCCCCCACCTCGCCGCACTTTCCTAAGGAGCGGTACAGCGGTTTCGGTCAAACTATAGTTAAATTTTTGTGTATCATCATCAGTCACCAATCCTGTCCATTGATAGACATGGTCACCTAATGAGTCTCCAAGTTCCATATCTATCACACTAATTATTATTATATAAATGCGGAAGTTTGAATGGATGGATATTTGTTACGTCATCGTGCCAAAACTACTGATTGAGCTGAAATTTTGCAAAGGTGTATGTTATATCCAGGTCTAAACTTGGAAACAACATACATTTTATCCCGTAAACTTTATTTAAACGTTTCCATCGAAACAACGCGTGCGAAGCCACGGGCAGAAACTAGTATGGAAAACAATTACTGATCGATCTATTTCATGATTTCTGAATAGTGCTTCTGTTATGGGTAATTATTCTGAAGACTGACATTAGATGTCGGTCTTGCATAGCCAATCGACTAATTACGATAACGATATACCCACTTTGATTATTGTTGGAAAGCGTTTAAGTCTTGATTAAGTCAATTAGCATGCAAAATTTGAGGTTATCCGCGTTAGTCCAACTCGGTTTGGTCCGGAGTAGTCCGAACACGGAAAAAATTGGCTATAGGTACATTGACTTTGGCAGTACGCATATTTTCTTCCACTAGGGACTTTCCATCTGTTCGTCCTCCAGTCTGGCAAATACGTAGGATTTTTGTCAGCCGTGGTAAGCACCTTGTTATATTTTATTACCTATATACTATTTTGTCTATTCAATTGCTTTCTGTTATCTATAGGCAAATAACAGAAAGGACCTTTTCACGCAGCGTAAACTCGTAGTCAAAACTGGAATAGAAAAAATAATAAATCCAGTACCTAACCTAATCAATATAAAATAATTTCAGATGCGTTTCAACAGTTCCTGGGTGCGTAGACTGGCCGCGGCCACCTTCCTAATCCGTCAGCTCCTGAACCTCGCCGTGACGGTCTACACTCCAACTGTTGCGCTTCACGCAGTGCTGGGCCTGCCGCACTGGTCCTCAGCCCTCGCGTTGACTGCTGTCGGGATTGTGTTCAACTTGCTTGGTGGACTGGCTGCAGCTATCAGGTAAACTCACTCTCTCCTTATTGATCCCACAACGCTTCCAGTAGGGATAGATGGCATCGCATTTTACGAGTAGCCGAAGGTAGTTGTTAGACCTTCGTTAGTCCTGCTGTGACGGTCTACACTTACTGTTGTTCTTCACGCGGTGTTAGGCTGTAAAATTGTATGGATTCCGGGCTTTCTGAATTAAGAATCTGAATTCATAAAGACATTCCGGATGACTGAGAGGCCTACCACACTAGGCCTCCGCCCTCGCATTAACTGCGGTCGGGATTGTATTCAACTTGCTTAGTTGGCTGGCTGTGGCTATCCAGTAGAATATAATATAATAAAGATTTATTCAGCACACACGCACAAAAAACAAGGAAAGTACAACGTAACAAAAAAAAACTTAAGCCCTTGCAAAGAAAGAGGTTTCACCATTGATTAGTTAGTTCTTTTATTTTGTTAACGTTTGTTTTCTTTATTTCAGAGCTGATGTAATCCAGACTTTGGCAATGATCCTGGTTAGCGGCGCCTTTATTGTTCAGTCGACGATCAGAGCGGGAGGGCCCAGGCAGGTGATAGCGGACAATATTGAGGGCGGACGGATGAAGTTCTTTCAGTAAGTTTTGAACCTTTCACTGGCAGAACTCAAAATCCTGGACATAACAGCAGGTGTCGCTCAGCAAGCTATGGAAATAGCGATGCTCGGAGTTTCTCTAAAGGATAGGATTCATAACGAATACCTACATCCAACAGAGAATCAAAGTTATCGACATAGCTCTACGAATTAGCAAGTTGAAATATCAGTGGGCCGGCCAATCTCTCAAAGAACCGGCAACCGCTGGGGCAAACGTGTTTTTGAGTTGAGGCCACGACTAAAAACTAAACGTAGTTTAGGACGTCCTTTGCCCGGTTTTGTCTAGTTTGATTGATTGAACACATCGATGAAGGAATATCGTGGATTTATTTACTCATTACGACCATAACTTTTCAGGTTCACCATGGACCCCACAGTGCGAGTAGACACGATCTCTGCGATCTTCGGTCAGATGTTCATGTCTATCTCAATCTACGGATGCCAGCAGACCTTCGTGCAGCGCTACTGCTCCATGTCTTCAGAAGCTAGGTTAGTGTTTTTATCTATTTTAGACAGTAGGGTTTATATAATTCACTTCATATTATGGTGGAGGCCTATGCCCAACAGTAGACTAACATTGGCTGGTATAATGACAATGACTTCATATTGTATACTTCTACGTAAAACATTGATCTATGTAATAAATCTTACCCTGCCTGTAACTAACAAATGAGTCTATACAATGTGTATTGTCGAACCTTGATCAAACGAGATGTGCGGATACACGACATATATTTATCGATAAAAAACAAAAAATAAAAAAATTATATGTTACCTATTTAAAAAACAAAGCCGATTTAATAATTTTTTTAATGACTACTTCATCTGGTTTTTTCTTCGTTTCTTTTTGAGTAATCGGTGTATTTTATTCAAAGTAGTCTCATTTGAAAGCTAGATAGTCAACCTAGCTAAGAAAATAAGAATAGAGAAAATACAATGTCGGTACATAAGCCTAGTAAAAACATTGTTTTTTTAGAAATTTGCAAAAACAAAACGATTTTGATTTTATTTTTATTTTATCTGTAACTTTAAAACTGGGTTATTGAGGTGTACTTTTTTGCATGTTGTATTAAACTGCATAATTTAGTCTACAAACTCTCCAAAAATTATAAGTCTATCTCTTTTTGTTGTCATGTTATTCACCATTTAAAATAGGTACATTCTTATTTTCTCAGCTAGGTAAACTATTTAGCTTTCAAATGAGACTACTTTGAATAAAATACACCGTTTACTCAAAAAGAAACAAAGAAAAAACCAGATGAAGTAGTTTTCATTAAAAAACTAATTAAAACGGCTTTGTTTTTGAGATAGGTTACATATAATTTTTTATTTTTTGTTTTTTATCGATAAATATATGTCGTGTCGTTATGTCATCTCGTTTGATCAAGGTTCGACAATACACATTGTATAATGATTACCTCATTTGTTCTGTCCTGTAACTGATTTTCATCAATAAATGTATAAAATGTAAAAAATTTAAAAATGTAAATGTAAAAAAACAGCGCTGAATATAAAATGTTCAGCACACGCTGATCCAACCCCTATTTAGGTGCAGGGAGGTAGTCTTATTATCATAATATCACCCATTTATGTCATTTACCCCCACGATAAACTTCTTTGTTTTTTTTTTTTTTTTTTTTTTATTTATTTAAACGCACAAAACATAAAATAATCACAAAATATACAGAATTTGAAAAGTAAAGGGTTTAGAACTTGATCATTTCACAAATTATGTGCATACTGAGAATCATAAGAACAAAACGTGTAGAGCAAAACGTATGATAGAAAAGCTTGAAATAGAAAAAAGAACAATAAACCGGATAGGTACCTAAATCTAAATATAAGTAAACTTACATATGTGTTCATGCACCCACGTACAATTACACATCATTATAAGCTTAGGATCAGGAAACTTAATCTAATTTATCTGATTTTAAAGTTCGGGTAAACTGGCTCAATTTGGGAACAAAAATGTCAAGGACAGTGTTATCCTTAGATAAATCATTGTATTGACGGGCCATTCTAGTTAGGGGGTTGTAAAATGAAATATTGTTTTTAAAAGTCAACAAAGCAAAGAGGTTGGTTGTGTTGGACCTGCGAGCACTAAATCGTGTATTATAATAAATCTCCGATAGCAGCTTGGGGGAATCAATGATTGAATGTATAATTTTATATAAATAAATAAGATGTTTGTTTATTCTATGCTTGTATTTTGTACCTGTGTCCAAATAAATGTTTTCTCTATTCTTTCCAGGGTCCGCCGCACCCTATTCGCTAATGTCCCAGCAGTGACCGTCCTCTTCAGTCTATCCTGGGTCGTTGGCATGGCTCTATACGCGGTATACAAGCACTGTGATCCGTTGGCCGCTGGGGTTATATCAGCTCAGGATGAGGTGCTGCCGTTTTATGTGGAAGACCAGTTCGGGTTCCTGCCGGGGATGCTTGGGCTGTTCTTGGGGAGTTTGTTTAATGGAGCGCTGAGGTGAGGGTTTGATCTATCATCATCATCCTATGTTAGTCTACTGAGCTGGATATAGGCCTCCCCCAATGAGCGCCATAGCGCCCTGTCTTCAGCTTGACGCATCCAGCTTCTACCTACAGTCTTTCGCAGATCCTTATGTTTTATTAAAAACTTGTATATCTTGTTTGTAGGTACTGTTTATTTCCCAAATAAATGATGACGATTCTTTGTTAATGGCTACTGTGTCTAGTTGGACACTTTTCGGCCAGTGTCAAGTAATGGAAAATAATTGTAAAATCAATATCTTATGAAAGTATGAAGATGGTTTGATATTTTCTACAGAGCCTAGTTCGTTATCTAGCAGGGTGTACCACGTGCAGGTTAGGTGGGCTTGGGAGACGAGATGTTGGAGTCCCCCTTACACCCCATATCCCAAATAAATAAAAATTTACTAACATTCCAGTTTCCTCGTGTCCAACGTGAACTCTCTAGCCACCGTCACGTGGGAGGACTTCGTCTCCGCCGCGCCTCCCTTCAAGGGCATCAGCGATAAGCAGCAGCTCACGGTTATCAAGATTATTGGGATTGTTTACGGTAAGTTAACATACTCGAGATTTGTAGTGCCCTATAATTGCAAGCCTAGCACGGGGATTGTTCCTTAGGGTAGAAAAGACAATAATGACGGCTATTCGCGATTCGCTGTCTTTTTTATCCCTAAAGAACAATATTGAAGTTGAAGGAATCAGTTCAGTTCAAAGATATTTATTTTTTCTCATTTAAAACATACATCTTGAGAAACTTAGCTAAGTACCTATTGGAGTATTAGGACTGCTTGTCAGAATAATTTATACCTACATTCGATGACAAAGTGACGTATTTTTTATGTGTGTGTGTCTGGGACTATGAATTGAATCTAAATTAAGGTGATTCCTATCATGAATAAGTTTTTCATGACTCCAAGCTCTCGATTAATCAAGTTAATTTAAACCCTAAACTCATTTGATTTAAATACTCGTAGGTACCTTCTCCAAGTGATGATCAAACTAATTTGAATTTCGTTGTCCACACTCATTTCTACAACCTCCTTCAAAAGATCAAACTTATTTAGTAATAATATAATAATAATAATTCATTTATTTCAGGAAAAATTAGTCTAGTACAAGATGGAAAATACTTAAAAACTACGGCTCATATAAAAATATATACCTTAATCTTATATACATAAAATAAACCTATTTACATAGCACGTAATGTCGGCGTCGTGTGTGACGAAATATGTGCTGCGACCGGTAATCGTCCGCGAAAACGCCGGAACAGCACATTCTTCGTCCAGAATTCTTCCTTAGTGAAGTTCTAAATATTCTCAGTTAGAATACTCACCACAAATTATTATTTTTATATTATTATTTTAAAATCTTTCCTTTCATTCCAGCAATCATCATCATGCTACTATCTCTCTCTGTGGGCCGAGTCGGCGGCGTAGTCGAAGGCTCTCTGCTAGTGACGTCAGCAACCTCTGGAGCTCTCCTTGGAGTGTTCTCACTGGCTGCTCTTTGTCCATTCGCCAATGGCCGGGGGGCGGTTTGTGGGATCGTTGCGTCGCATTTTATAACGATATGGATGGCGGTGGGGCGGCTGATGTATGTTAATACGAAGGTGGACCGACTGCCACTGTCTACTGATGTAAGTCATCGTTTTTGTTACATATTCATAAAATTACGCATAGCATGTTTTGTTTCTATGGAAACGTTCTATCCCATGGCAACTGATATCTTCACTTCGTAGTATAAAACAAAGTCGCTTCCCGCGGTCTGCCTGTCCCTATGTATGCTTAGATCTTTAAAAATACGCAACGGATTTTGATGCGGTTTTCTTTTGATAGATAAGTAGAGTGATTTAAGAGGAAGGTTCATAAACTCTCGGGCGGAGCCGCGGGGCGCAGCTAGTATACAATATTCTCAAAAACGTATTCACTGGTTGTAATCACGACAATTTCTTATAGCAATCACAGCAGCGATCTATACATACAAACTTCTAAGTGCTTTATTTCCTTTAAAGTTAAAAAGTAAAAAGATTTTTGTTTTGTCAGAACAGAAGTCTCTGTATAAATTAAACATAGATTAACAGAAGACAGGAACTGACAAAATCGGTCTCCACCCAGCATGTGCTATGGTAGACCTTACATGACTCTTAGACACGTCATAAATTTCAAATTGCATAAGTAAAACTAGAAATAAATTAATCACTGAGATTTTTTGTTCACTTCAATCTTTTTAAGGTAAAGTAAACAAGAAAACCTTATTACTCATATAATTATAAGTCAAAGTACCAACATTTTCTCAAATACCCCCTTTAATTTCAGGGTTGTGCCAACATCACCACCAACATCTTCCACCCGCCCGCGCTGCCGGCAGCTCTGAATCAGACGCTAGCCCACCTAGCGCCGCTGCTTAGACAAACCAACAAGACTTCTGATCCATTCTAGTAAGTACTCTTATTTCTCTCACTTGATGCTTACTCTCTAACCTTCCGATGGTCCTGCCAACCTTGCGGTTACAACTATGAGAAATTAGTCTGGGTGACTCCAGACTCTACAAATCCTCACTTGATGCTTAGTGATAAGGGTTCCAATAGATGAAAGCGTTAGGCGTAGATCTTCCCTGGCAGAAGTTCTCCAAACCCTTGCTAAAAAGAGAACTGGCCACATCTACCTCTGGTGGTCTCTGTGATCTGGTCTGACCAAAAAGTGACTCCTTGGTCTGATATGATCACAGAAATCAATTTCACCTCTTTGCCTCTAAAGTCACAGATTATACACTGAGTGCGACCTTAGGAAATATTTTATGCCGCCGCTTTGAAACTTTCTGATAAATACTTACAATTGCATATACAATACCTACATGGCCATCCCAGGTGGCCATGGATACTCAAGGTTTATTGTATTAGAAATATTTGATTTGTAAACCTCCAAATGACTTTGTGATTCGAATAAAGCTCTTTTTATTTTATTTTAACATGTAAACATTTATTTTCCAGTGACTCCGCCCTCTACAAAATGTACGCGGTTTCTTACATGTGGTACGCCGTAATAGGAACAGTCACCTGTATCATCGTTGGCTTCATAGTCGGGGCCCTCACTGGCAAGGAAACAGATAAGTTCGATGAACGTTTACTTCACCCCGTAGTCGCAAACCTCTACCGAAAGATGCCCGGAGCTAAACGAACTTATTCCGTCGAAAAGTCAGAGGAAAAGGAATCGTCCGTCAAAACAGAAGTTACCGTAGACGAGAACAAATGCGAAGCGAGTCATATAACAGAGATCAAACATAGAATTCCAAATTCAAAATCTGAAGGTCAAAATGGCGCCTGTATCAAAAATGGCGCGATTGAAATTAAAAATGGCCTCAATAATAATGAAGAAGGTTTAGATGGAAAGAGTAAAAAGTTTGCAGTCAATAAAGAGGTTCCTTTAGATGTTACGACGTTGTCATCAAGTAGCAGTAGATTATTTGATGCATATGACTCAAGTCGTGGATCGCCCACTTCTATGAGGACTAGAATGTGATAGGGTTGATTTTAATAAGTTAGATTATGTAATCAAATCACCTACGAGTATGTATGTACTCCAAAATTCCGAATTTCATACCAACGCAGATATATTATTTTACTAAATGTATTAGTGTTGCTTTCTAAAACAGGGCACATGTATATCTGTATCAGGTGACAGAGACACCGTCTTTTGTTTATAAGACAATCTCAGACCGTATTTTGTGTGAAGATTTCGAATTAGTTAGGTAAGTGATAAGTTTGAATTTCGAATGAAACCGGTTGTGTCGTCATTGCATGCATGAACTCTTTTCCTATCATGCAAACCTTTTTAAATATTATGCAATTTTTTTAGTTAGTAGTGTTCCTTTTAGATCTTTTATGTTAAGTAGGTGCAAATAATAAAAATTACTTAGTTGAATTAGGAATATCTAAATAAATAGATTCAGGCCTCAGTTTGCGGAAATCCATTGCAAAATATTAGGATGTTTTCATCCTAGTATTGCAGAGTAGGATTTACGTAGAATTGTTACTAAATATTTTTTTATTAACACTTCGAGTGCTGAAATCACACGGTATATGTTTTCTACAGGTGATTAATATGCGTAAATCCACTAGCGCAGCGGCTGAGAAAATACAGATCTGTGTGACTCAGCACAGCCGTAATGTTTTTCGAACGAAACGCATGTGCGGCGCAACACAACCGCTGTGTAGAGCGGCAGCACGAATGGCTTAGGTTAAAAAAAAGAACGCAGTCGTCGAAAAAAATTCGCTGTCAAAGTGAGAGAGAGCAAGAGCTCAATCTTAATCTCTCTTCGGATTGAGTAAAATATTTGTTGAAAGCCCTAAGGTATTTTAATTTAGAACTAAACTATGAGACATAGTAATTTGTGTGATATTTAGTCTTTGATACATATTTAATAGTATAGAATTAATTCCAAAAAGAAGGTTGAACGCATGTTCTGACATAATAATACCAATACCGAAATAACCGAAACAAAAATTGACGAATTGCCACACTCAGCGGAAATGCGAATTTTCATATTATGAATAAAATTCTGAATAGAAAAAATCAATCTTTTCGCCAATCGGCTTGGACCATTGGACGTTATACATATAGGTGAAGCTCCTATGGAAAATTTTTGTTTAAAATATACGCGTGCCTGTAATAAAGAATATTATTAAATTTATTTGTTGATATGTATATATATCTATATAAAATAATTTATTCGTAAGATTACAGTTATTCAGTGTAATACCCTGTGTTCTTGAGTGGAGACCACGACTCGGTAAACGTAGTGTAGGACGCCCTCCGACCAGGTGGGATGACGACTTGCGAAAGACTGCAGGTAGATGCTGGATGCGGCAAGCTGAAGACAGGGCGCAATGGCGCTCATTGGGGGAGGCCTATGTCCAGCAGTGGACTGATATAGGCTGATGATGAGTGTAATACCCGAAAGGTTTCTGTAAATATTGTAGACTTATAAATCTAGTCGAAGTGATTAAATTAATTACTTTGATATTCGTTTGTAATATTTTTGTACTAGAATTAAAATTTAAATACCAGTAGAATTTATTTATTTATGTTGTGACCAATTTATTCCTATATACTTAGAACTCGATGGATATTGTGATATTACTTACAGCAGTATTGAAGTACAAATCACCGATTTTGTATTAGATTAATTAATATACGAGTAGACTTGTAACAAGATATTAGTAAGTAAATAAATAAAAACACCAATGTTTTATTTATTCTATAATAATAATAATATAATAATGCTGGACAATTAACACAGCATTATCTAGTCCCATGGTAAGCAGAGCTTGTGTTATGGGTACTAGATAACTGATATACATAATACAATACATTACATAGATAGATATTTTTTATTATACATAGAAAACGACCAGAACACTCGGAACAAATATCTGCAGATCGTACACACATTTGTTCCGAGGCGGGAATCGAACCCGCAACCTATTGCGTCGCAGGCGGACCTTCGCCGACCGCGCCACATCGGTCGTCAAAAATTCTGCGTCGGATAAACAGAGCACCATTCATTTGACATCAGGTATTTAAAATATATAAATGCCTAAATGGTAAAAAAGGTTGTGATAAATAAAACACGTCTTCAATAACATACATTTTACTTATATTAAACATTTCTCAACCGTATATTATTGGACGCCCTCCGACCAGGTGGGATGACGACCTGCGAAAGACTGCAGGTAGATGCTGGATGCGGCAAGCTGCGACAGTACAGACAGGGCGCTATGGCGCTCATTGGGGGAGGCCTAAGTCTAGCAGTGGACTGCTATAAGGCGATGATGATGATGATGATGATATTATTTGAAAATAAACTAATTTCCATTTTGGGACATTCAGTCTTAGAGTGATGAAATTCTCCTCCAGGTTCCAGCCCTTCCATGCTTCTCTACCAAAAATAAACTAAAATAGCTAACCTGTCCAAAAATAATGAAAAACTATCCCTCATGGGATAAAACTTTATCGAATTAGAAACTTCGGTCTCATCAAATTGGTGCCAGAATTGGATAAAAGTTATCAAATTGGTGCTCGAATTGGATGAAAGTTCGTTATCCAACTGTTTTAAACCAACAGCCGCGTCGACCAGAATAAACACTTTAATTTCTCACTGCACCCAGCCTGGTGCAGTGAGGTGAGCTAGTGGATGGAGTTTTTTTTTCATTCGTTGAAGGATAATAATCCACAGTATGTAAAGCATACTCTGTTCTAGAATCCAAAATATTTTTAGACAACAAAGGCATTTTAAATAAATAATGTTGGACTCTGCTGGATTATCTAACCCCAATCTAAGCAAAGCTTGTATTATGGGTACCTACTAGATGACTGATACGTAATACAATACAATACATAAATAGATATATTTTATTATACGTACATAGAAAACGACCAGAACACCTGGAATAAATATCTGCAGATCGTACGCACAATTGTTCTGAGGCGGGTAACGAACCCGCACCACATCGGTCGTCAGAAGGATAAACATTTTAATTTCTCACTGCACTCACTAGCCTGGTGCAGTGAGGTGAGCTATAGCCTGGAGTTTTTTTCATACGTTGAAGGATAATAAATAAATCCACACCATGAACATTATATTCTGTTCTAGAATCCAAAATATATTGAGTCAACAAAGGCATTTATAAATAAATAAATAATGCTGGACAATTCACACAGCATTATCTAAGCAGAGCTTGTGTTATGGGTAGAAAACGACCAGCACACACAATTGTTCCGAGGCGGGAATTGAAGCCTAACCTCCTGGGTCGCATGCGGACCCTCGCTTACTGCACCACATCGTTAGTAAAAAGGATAAACCTTTTAATTTCTCACTGCATTAGCCTGATTGTAAGATAGTGCCTTGAGTTATTTTCATACGTTGGATAATAATCCACAGTATGTACAGCATACTCTGTATGAGTATACTCTGTTCTAGAATCTAAAATATTTTAAGTTTACAAAGGCATTTATGTATGAAAATTTCAAAACTGAAAATAATAACAGAATACAACAAGGTAACAGGCATTGTTATCGTTAAAAACGAAAACACAAACTTCAACGGCACAGAACAAGCGCAGCGAAAAAGGTTACTTAGGTAATTCGTATAAACTTAAAAACAAAAGACAAACGAATGATAAAAAAATGAAAATGAAAAATGAAAAGTTTTTTATTTCTTTAAGCTTACAAATAAGCACTTAGACACGTCATATTTTATAGTTCACTTAAATTTTTTGTCGACTAGTGGAAGAAGTGACAAGAAACCACTAGTATGTAAATGCTTCTAGTATGTAATTACTACCTTTCCAATTTTTATAAGAGACAGATAGCAATTTCGCTATCCTATTATTTTAAAACTACAGCCAAAAACTTGGCTATCAAAAATGCTCCTTTTGAGCTTTGTAATGATTTTAAAAACAAATCTTTGGAAGTTATTCCAAGTCATTTAAATTAGAAATAACGACAATAGAGGAAGTCTCTAGCCCTAAACAATCAAATAAAAATATTATTATTATTAATCACAATAAAAAACAAAGAAATCAAAGTTGTAAAATCAATGCAAAGTTTACCAACTTGGTGCATCAAAATATTCAAGGATTGAGAAGTAAATTATTAGAATTGGAATTGTACATGAACTCATTTGATATTGACATCATCTGCTTAACAGAACACTGGCTGAAAAGCTATGAGCTCATGTTTAACTTCAGTAACCACCAGGTTGGTAGTTCTTTTTGCAGATCACATGCTATTCGTGGAGGCTCTTTAATATTACTAAATAAACTCATAAAATTCAAAGAACGTAAGGACATAGTATGCTTATCCGTTGAAAGCCACATTGAAGTAGCATGTGTTGAGTTGGAGCATACTATTGTAGCAAGCGTATACAGCCCACCATCAGCTTCTTTTGAAATATTTGAAAAAAATATGGATGATATCTTATTTAAATTATCAAAATCAAATAAAAACTTAATAGTATGTGGAGACTTTAATATTGATCTTTTAGAAGTTTACTCCCTCAGTAGTAGATTAACAAATTTATTTAATTCTTATAATCTTAGGCCAACATTTATGGAACCTACTAGAATAACTGAAACATCAGCAAAATGTATAGATAATATATTTGTTTTCCAAAATGAAAAAATTGTCAGTCACAAAATTATAAGCAATTTAAAATCAGACCACTTAGGTCAACTAATTCAATTAAAACATAAAGTTAAAAATAATAATTGTAAAAACAAAATTAAGTACATTCCTGTGACCACAGATCGATTTGAACGGTTGAAATTGGATTGGGATTTTAAACCATCACCTAACTACTCACATAACAACCCAAATGAGTCGTATTGTAGTTTTTTTAATAAATTCACCAATGCGTTCAATTCAATATTCATACCCAAATCGATCTTGGTCTCAGAAAAACTTAGCTTTAGTGAGTGGGCTACAGTAGGTATACATAAGAGTAGACAAAAGTTGTATGAACTGTATAGTGAAAAGCAGTACAATTTTAGCCAGGAATTCAAAGAAAAAGTAAAAAATTACTCTAAAATATTTAGAAAAGTTTGTAACACAGCAAAATCAAATTATATTAGCTCGAAAATTAAAAATAGTGAAAATGTAATAAAATCAACCTGGAAAATAATTAATAGTGAGACTGGAAAGGTCAGTACCTACATTAATGATTACAATTTAAAGATTAATGATTGCTCCATCAAAAATGATGTTGAGGTAGCACAAGCATTTGAAAATTTTTTTACTGACATTCCAATCTGTACTACAAAGTGTCTGAACTCTTCTCAAGTAATAGCCGAATCATTGCTTAAAGAAAATGTACCTAAATGCGATAGTAAATTTAATTTCACCCATGTTAATGAAAACGATATAAAAAAAACCTTTAAACTTTTAAATATTAAAAAAACTGCAGATCTCTGGGGCATTTCCGTTAGAATTATTAAACCTTTAATTGATACCATAGCACCAGATCTAGCTTTTATATTTAATGAATCTATTGATTGTGGCGTATTTCCTGATCTAATGAAACATAGTAAAATAATCCCATTGTTTAAATCGGGTAGTAGGTCTGACCCCACTAACTTTAGACCAATATCAGTACTGCCTACATTCAGTAAAGTTTTTGAAAAACTTATTTTACACCAATTGCTTAGACATTTTAATGGCAATGACCTGCTACATTGTAAGCAATTTGGGTTTACTCGTGGCAGGTCAACTACTGATGCCGGTGTAGAGTTGGTATCGCATATTTTTGATGCTTGGGAGAAGTCGCAAGATGCTTTAGGCGTTTTTTGCGACTTGTCAAAAGCATTCGATTGCGTTCATCACGAAACATTAATCAGGAAACTACATCATTATGGAATTAGGGACAGCTCTTTGGATCTTCTTACATCTTACTTGAGTGATAGGATACAAAGAGTTGACATTAATGGGAAACGATCTAAAGGGTCTGTTGTTACAATGGGTGTACCGCAGGGCTCTATCTTGGGTCCTTTCCTATTTTTAGTTTATATTAATGACCTGCCTCATCTTGTAAAGAATGATCATGAGATTGTATTGTTTGCTGATGATACTTCATTAATTTTTAAAATGAAACGACAAAACACAAATTTCGACGATGTAAATACTGCAATCTCAAAGGTAGTCCATTGGTTTAGTATTAATAATCTTTTGCTTAATGAAACCAAAACAAAATGTATAAGATTTATTCTACCTAATGTAAAACAAGTTAAGGCTGATATAAACGTAAAAGGAAAAACGTTAGAAATTGTAGACAATACCGTATTTTTAGGAATAACCTTAGATAGTAAACTTCAATGGGGCCCACACATAGATAAGCTATCGAAGAGACTTAGTTCTGCAGCATATGCAGTTAAAAAAATCCGTCACCTTACAGACGTTGATACTTCTAGACTTGTCTATTTCAGCTACTTCCATAGTATTATGTCTTATGGCTTACTACTGTGGGGGAACGCTGCAGATATAAACACTGTATTTGTGTTGCAGAAAAGGGCTGTTCGTGCGATCTATAATATGGGTCCCAGAGAATCCCTACGTGAAAAATTCAAAGAAATAAATATAATGACAGTACCGTGTCAATATATTTATGAAAACTTGTTGTACACTCATAAAAATATCAATCGGTTCACTAAAAAAAGTGATATACATAATATAAATACTAGAAATAAGAATAAACTCGCTGTGCCCACAACTAGGCTACACAAGATAAATGTATCTTTTAAAGGGCAATGTATACGCTTCTACAACAAAACTCCAAATGAGTTGCAAAAATTATCAATAAACAAATTTAAAAAAATTGTGAAACATATTCTTTGTAAAAAAGCTTATTACAAAATATCAGATTACCTAGAAGATAAAAAAGCTTGGAACGAGTTTTGCTCCAACTCAAAATCTACCAACTTACAGATAAGCAAATCAAATGTACTAGACACATAAGTTATGAACATACTAGTGGTTTCTTCTCACTTCTTCCACTGGTGGACAAAAAATTGAAGTGAACTATAAAATAATTTAATTGATAATAATGAATAGTATAAATATGACCTGTCTAAGTGCTTATTTGTAAGCTTAAAGAAATAAAAACTTTTCATTTTCATTTTCATTTTCTTCCTTAACCAAACTGTTTCGAACTTCTGCGATAGGCTACGATGATACCAGTGTCATAAAATACATGTTACATTAAAAATTATTTAATTAGTTTTAGATATAATTTAGTTTTATGTTCCATGTCCTTTATGTTAGTTTTATGTGTGTTTGTTAAAATACGGGACTGAGATAGTCATTATAATTGACTCCAAAGTCCCTAAAATATAATTTAAAAAAATATATATTACAAAATCACTTATTACACTCTCTAGTTCTCAATATAACGTTTGAGGTTGTACAAGATTATTTTCCAATCAGTAAAATTCTGCTTCCGCCACTCTCACATCCGCTCTGATCCCCCAAAATGCAGCCTTAACTTTCATAATTTTTTTTTGATTGACTTTTAAGTAAAAATCCACCAATTTATAACATTAATATTTCTATTGAATAAAGATTTCTATTGCTAAAGAAATTGCAGCTTTTAAAACTCGTTCATAGATAGATAGATAGATAGAAAATTCTTTATAGCACTTTAACTATAAACTATGTACAGTAAAAACTTAAAAATTAAGTACAATTGGCGGTCTTATCGCTCAAGAGCGATCTCTACCAGACAACCATGGATGGATATTTACCTACAATAATTTAGTTCTCATTTATAATGTTTGTCGTTAGTTCAAGATTCATTTCCAAAAAGTAAAAACTCAACCCCGCATCAGCAATTTTATCCGCTCAGATGTTCTCCCTAAAATCAGCCTTAACCATCATAACTTAAAGTTGCTTTTAAGTTTAAATTTCCAGCAATACCTTCATTTCTATTTCCTATTGAGTAAAGATTTCTATTGCTATAGAAACTGCAGCAAGATTGAAAGCTCGACCCCGTCTCAAGGCTTCAAAGTAGAGTCAAGTCAAGTGTTTCACATGCAAATGCCGGGAAAAGGACTGCTCCGTCCAATTTGCGTATGAATGAGCCTTGAGCCAATCTCGATATATCTATTACAGGCAATTTTAGATCGTCGCTCTTAACTGTACGAGGGGGCTATCTTGGAAGACAAGACGAGTTATTAAGAGGTTGGCTTAAAATTTTGTTGTTATCTAGTGCCTTCGTAGGAGGCTTGTAGGGAATAGGTGCCCACAAATGAAACCTAGTCACCTATATGTATGTATTTTTTTTTATAACGGCTCTATAGTTACAATGATGTACGATGTGCAGATATTTGTTCCGGGTGTTCTGGTCGTTTTCTATGTATTAAAAAAATATCTATGTAATGTTATATTATTATTATATTATATATTATTATTATTATAATATAACATAACATATAATATTATTGTTATATTATATGTTATGTTATATTTTGTATATCAGTTATCTTGTACCCCATAACACAAGCTCTGCTTACCATGGGGCTAGATAATGCTGTGTGAATTTTCCAGCACCATATAATATTTATTTAGAAAAATACACATCCTGTCACAATTTCAACAAAACCTATTACGGTTTAAGATATAAGTTTGACTAAAGTAGAGTAAAAATATCCAAAATAATGGGCTTTTTGTCCTTTAATTTTAATATTTATTTTACTTTTATTTATAGCAGCAAGAGAAATACACATTCAGTGAACATTTCAACTATCTACCTTTTACAGTTCATGAGATACAGCCTACTGACGGACGGACGGATAGACAGACAGATATACCGACAAACAAACAGCAGAGGCTCCCGTTTACACCCTGGTACCTGATACCGAACTCTAAAAACGAAATTTATGTCTTCAAGCGTGCATTTACTTGTTGGAAATGGTTAGTATGTTTCACTGCTCGCATAGAGGTGATATTGAAAAATTGTAATAAAGAGTGTGCTCAAAAAACTTCAGCAAATATTTTTCCGCTATTTTCAGTCCACGTAACTCCAAAATCAACCTTTTCAGAACAACATAACTCAGCTTAATAAAATGTAGAGTTATAAACGAAATAAACTCTCTACAAACTAGAATCGGCACCTAACCTAGTTCTTAGAAATTAAATGTCAATCTTGTTTAGTTCGAGTAATGGGGTGGTTTACAGTTCGCTTGCGGCTTTAGTGCCGTGCGTATAATTTGTCGTGAAGTAGATATTAAAATCTGTGCACTATCAGAATGGGACGGAACTTTGTCACAGAAAATATTTATGTGACATAATGTCACATGATATGATAAGGCTCATGAAGGATATCATTATGATAAGGCTTTTTATGTGTACCTAAGCAATGATTGTATATAGGCAAGTTATAAGTGTTTCCTCCGCATTACCTTTAGTAATATTTAAGTGTAACTTAAGTTACCTGTACTTACTCGTACCTTTGTGTGGCAAACCAGTCTGCGTTTTTTAAAAAATAACCTTTTATTTTATTTTAATTTTAATTTGAGGACCCTCTCAAACGTCACTTCGTGAGAAAACCCTGCCGAAAAGGTGTTAAAAAGGTTTTTTTTGTTGCTAAAAAATAAAAAGGCTGCCTCCCTAAAACTAAGTTTAATTTTAATAAAATTCAATTTACAATAATACAATTCAACCTACCATTCTCTTTTAAGCAGTACTTACTTTTCTAACAAATACTTAATCGACGAACGTTTTGATACTCGGTTCTACAATACTTACACATTTTATGTAAACAAAGGGATTACACACTTTTTTACATAAAATGTGTAAGTATTGTAGAACCGAGTTAAAAAAATAATTTGACTGTTATAGTTTTTTAAAAGGTAGTGAAACTCATGCACTTAAGGCAAGGGACGGAACCCTACCAAAGCAAGTTCCTATACTTATCATCCTTTCCTTTTTTCCTTAGTATAATCCGCGCCCTAATTGGAATGGGACCTTGTTTCAATAAATGTGCGACGACGCTTGAGTTAGTTCGAAATAGTTCTATCCCAATTTGAACGACGCGGATTTTAAATAAATAATGCTGGACAATCCACACAGCATCATCTAGCCTCAAGCTAAGCAGAACACAAGCATAGAATATATATTTTTTTTATTATACATAGAATAACGACCAGGACACCCGGAACAAATATATTCAGATCGTACACACAATTGTATCGAGGAGGGAATCTAACTCGCAACCTCTTGCGTCGCAGTCAGACCTTTGCCCACCGCGCCACAGAGGTCGGCCACATTACTCCCAGATTTATTTCCGCAACGAAAATTGACAAATTAAACTT
Organism: Eupithecia dodoneata; assembly: GCA_947044415.1. NCBI lineage: Eukaryota > Metazoa > Arthropoda > Insecta > Lepidoptera > Geometridae > Eupithecia > Eupithecia dodoneata. The sequence continues at coordinate 5,960,881 of OX345678.1, forward strand.
TCCTAACTATCAGTTCTCGGTTGAGTCCCCTGTGCCACCTCCGACCCCAACCGTAAAGTAAGGTCAATAAATTTATCGTGACCCGTAAAACCGCAGGAGACCCACTAATAAATGTATGCTGACTGGGAAGTTAGTTGTGTTATTTAGATGTTTTAGAGGAGGTTGTGTTGGGATTTGTAAGTGAGAAGTCGGAGATTTTTCAAGGATTGTACTGGAACCCCTTTGAATAGATTAAGCATTGTGCTTTAATGCTACCATATAAAGTCATCAACGAGTCGGCCAACATACGAGTAGCTTGCTGATACAGCACGGCGGCTTTAGGTAGTCCTGTGCACCATAAACCAATACCACTAGATACCACTCAGCCAATATGAGTTTAACCTCTTTAGATACATTTTACAATAATAAAATGGCTTCCTACCACCTTCGAACGTGTGTGCCGCGTCGATACCGTTGATATACATCAAATACATCCAAATATTACGAGTCAGTAAAGCCCATATTTGAATGCAGGTTTCAGCGACAAGCTTTCATCAGAATGTTGGCTTCCATGTTGATAAAACAATGTTGCCGGCCTGCAATATTCGAAGACCATGACGTCACTAGCACTGGTTATCAACACGTTCAAAACATGTTGCCGACAGGCTATCTGTCCAGGCTGGGGTCTCGTACTCTAGTTTAAATGACGATAGCTCGATGTTCATTACCTCGATTCTCTACCTCGACGACGGTACATTTCGTCGATAGGTCGTTACCTCGAAAGATCAGTACCTCGAAGGGTTTCTACCTCGATAGGTCTCTGCCTCGACGGTAATTTCGTCGATGGGACCTCTAAAGATCAACAAAATCAAAGTTAATATAAATGCTGCACTAGTTCATAGCAAATGAGTAACCTATACAGATTGTAAAACTACATAGATACGTATATATGCTGCTAACAGATAAAATAAAAATCAAAAATCTGTGTTTTGTTCTTAGAGCAAAGCTTTTCGCTGAGCTGTTATTTTTTGACAGGCTGCAGCACGCACACAATTTTTAAATCTCCACTTTTTAATTTTTTTATACTATTACTTATTATTTACTATTGTTACCTTTATATCATGTGCTGCAGTGTCGAATAAATGCTTTATCCATCTATCTAAAACCAAATTACTTGTACAACACAGAAAAAACAGTTTATTGTTTTTCGCGTCACGCCACCCATACACTCTCATACCCTAAAGTAATCTAATTATGAAATAGATACCCATAAAGCACCGTGGCATAATACCAATATACCTACCTACTCGCATTCATCAGCTCACCGCAGGAGCGAGCAGCACTCAACTTTGGCTCCAATTAATACCATATTAAACGGAATTGCTGAATTGGAGGGGTGTGGTTATTTTCATATTTTGTATTGTTAGATGTATCCCGCGACTTGGTATATACTTTATCAGAATGAGATGGTACCTCGGTAAAGTAGGTAAAATATTTGAAAATCAAAATGTTTTGTTCTCGAGCGATTTATGAGTTTTTCTTGGATATAAGAAGCGGGGGCGAATTTTTTAAAGTCTACATTATACATCGCGTTTGGCTAGAGTAAAGATAGGCTTCATCATGTAGCAGCAAAATCAAAGTGGGTAACTTTGATTTCGCTCGGTAGCGAATACGTACAGGTCGGAAGACCTTTAAGAGCGTTTATTCCTAAAATGCGCAGAAACAGTACTTTTCAAACCCGTTTATATCATGAACCACTTATCTTATAGTATATGTTATTTACTAATAATTTTAGGAAATTTTAGTGTCCAAATAGTTTGACTATAAAATATTTCGATTAATATAGTATGTACGCGTTCTATCAAGATAACTTGTGAGAGGTTTTCATAATTTCCCTTTCAGCATCAGTTTCGAAGCTCAAAATAATAGAAAATACTGACATATCTAATTAAGAAAAAAATATAACCTACTGATGAGATCCTTGGCTAAAAATCTAATTAAATATTACGAATATTTCACATTTTTAAATGATGTTTTTACCGATATACCTTATTTAATTTAATATAATAATAGCCTACCAATAAAGTGAAGCATCTTTTTTAAAATCATACATTTAAAATTTTTATGATTTTGTTGCTATAATTTTTCTATAAATATTTTAAAACTACTATAAAACGCTGCGCGAAAATCAGTCCGCCGCGAGGCTTTCTAGAGTGTGGTCACGTCGCTCATTAAATATTTATAGAAAAATAATAGCAACAAAATCATAAAAATTTTAAATGTATGATTTTAAAAAAGATGCTCCACTTTATTGGTAGGCTATTATTATATTAAATTAAATAAGGTATATCGGTAAAAACATCATTTAAAAATGTGAAATATTCGTAATATTTCACATTTTTTTAATTTTAATTTCTCATAGGATACCAAAACCAAACATCTATCTAATTTACTTTTTAGCCAAGGATCTCATCAGTAGGTTATATTTTTTTCTTAATTAGATATGTCAGTATTTTCTATTATTTTGAGCTTCGAAACTGATGCTGAAAGGGAAATTATGAAAACCTCTCACAAGTTATCTTGATAGAACGCGTACATACTATATTAATCGAAATATTTTATAGTCAAACTATTTGGACACTAAAATTTCCTAAAATTATTAGTAAATAACATATACTATAAGATAAGTGGTTCATGATATAAACGGGTTTGAAAAGTACTGTTTCTGCGCATTTTAGGAATAAACGCTCTTAAAAAACGTTCTGTTCCTCCCATTGCTACGCAAATGCTACGGCGTAGCAAGCTATGATGCAAGCCAAGATGGAACTGTTTTCATAATGTATGTAAACAACCTGCATGCGACGACCAATGTGGCGCGGTGGGCAAAGGTCTGCCTGCGACGCAGACCTGGCGGGTTCGATTCCCGCCTCGGGACAAATGTTTGTACGATCGGTATTTGTTCAGAGTGTTCTGGTCGTTTTCTATGTATAATAAAAAATACATGTCTATGTAATGTATTGTAATGTATATCAGTCATCTAGTACCCACAACACAAGCTCTGCTTAGTTTGGGGCTAGATATTGCTGTGTGAATTATTGGGCAATATTTATATATTTATAGCCTGTATACATAGTAATAAATACCTTCATACGACAAAAATAACCGTATCAACAAAATGGCGAAGTTCAACAAAATGGCGTCAAAGATTCGAGGAACATTAAACTCATTCTAACGAGATAATTATCTCCATAACTCAATAGGCTTTGACGTTACGAACATTATTTTGACTTGTTATTTAAGACGAGCACTAATTAAGATCTTGGAGAGTTCAAAGGCTTGGAAGTTGCGAGTTTAGGGGTGAGGTTATGGGTTCGCCTACCATGTGTGCGGAGATATAATATGCAACTAGGTGGAACTCCAGTATCGGTCGGGTGATTATGTAACTCGCGACCGGTTTGCGACAGGCATAAATTAAGCAATCAGTGCTGTCAAACGTCAATTTTGGATTAGTTTGACACCAGCTACAACGTCAAAATTGGTTAAAATTGGCGTTTGATAGCACTGATTGCTTAATTTACGCCTGTCGCAAACCGGTCGCGAGTTACATAATCACTATACGGGTCTATTAAGAATATAATATTAGAAAGACATTTATTTATAACAACAAAATAAAGTTGTTCTTAGAGTTGTTCTAAAAACTTGTTGAAAACGTTGTTCAAAAGTTTTTAGAACAACTTTTGTGTAAATACACAAAAGTCATTTAAAACGGGATATTTGACTTATGAGTTTTTCAATATTTCGGCAAAGTTTCATGCGCCATGATCACGGAATAACTAATTAAGATGAGCACTAATTAAGATAAAAAATAAAGATAAAACACAAATATAACACATATAGGCACTTGTGATAAGATGAGATTAAACAGAGGATAAATCAATCAAGGAAATAGCTTCCTTCATTGATCACCCTCCGCACAAAACACTTCCAGAGTGGAGATGATACGCAGTCAGCCACAGTCGCCAGCATGCTGTTGCGACTGTCCCGCACTCTGCGCATCAGGGATGCTGTTTATTTGCGTATGATAGCATGGAAGCTATCAGTGTGGTACTGCGCAATGATGCACTGCAGAATCAGGGCAGTCGCAACATCATCCGAAATATATTAATTTTAGGAATCAAACAATTACTACTAATTAATTAAACACAATTTTCATAAACGAAAAGGATTCTACTTATTTACAATCAAAAATTAAATCAATCTAAACAATAAGAGATAGTTTAAACAATCACGCTTTGGTATCTATTACTTATAACGACACACAGAGAGGGCACGTCCATGCAGCTCGGCGATTTGTGGCAGAAAGAGGGCCTGTCCCACGTTCCTTCGGCTTTTATAGTCTTAAGTCATCTGTGACATTGAATCACATCTATCATTATTATATTATATTGGATTCTTAGGGTGCCCATCGATTTTTTCATCGACTTCCGACTTTGCTTAGTTAATTTACTTTCTGTTTAAATGGTAATTTCTGTACAAGTAATTCAAGTAATACACACTAATTAATAATAATATGGTTGAGGATCTGATTGGTTATCATTGCAGCAATCCTAATGTAGTGATGGTACGTAATGCTGTTCTTATCGAGTTTAAATTAAACTTTTCAGGAATTCTGAAGTGAAGAAATATATCAGCGCCTTCTTGTTTTACTGCTCTCAGGTGTCAAACATAAATCTCGAGGCAAACTTCGCCTTTGAAAATTGAGTTCCACTAAAAGCTTCAACTAACTCAATACCTACTAAATATTCAAGATTACTTAAATTACTTAAGTTGCGTAACTTGTTGATTATTAAATACATAACTTTCGAAAGTACACAGTCTTTTTTTGGAACGAAAAATTGGGGGAAAGGGGAGCATATATTAACTTATGTTCAGAAGTGAGGCGAGGTCAATTATTAAAACAATTTTTTTTCATAAAGTATTGATATAGTATATATATGTACAAATATAGTCATCAGCCCGTAAACGACTACTGGCCTTTTCCCAAACTACGGCATGAATAGCGGTCTTAATTGTTATACTTTGCTATATTTATTTATTAAATGCACTTATGTTTTGTCTAGCTACAAGTTAGTAGAGTATAGTATTAGAAATTCATATTATCTATAATACAAAAATGAATGGCTGAATGTGTTGCTAAGCGCAAATCTCGAGAGCAGATGAACCGATTTCGCTAATTCTTTTTTTTGGAATATTTCTTGAAGTACGAAGATGGTTCTTACGGGAAAAACGAGAATTAAAAAAAAAATCCTGAAGCAAATGACCACCCGGGCGAAGCCTGGACGGGCCGCTAGTATAGGTAATACTAGTTGTAATTTGTCACTTTGGCTACTTAATATAATGTAGTAAAATATCTTCACACAGTAAAATGAAGTCGCTACCGCTGTCTGTTCGCTTAAATCTTTTAAACTACAACGGATTTTAAAGTATTTATATATATATTGTACAGCAATAGATAGAGTGATTCAATATAGACCATTTTACCATTTCCATGCGGGAAAAGCCGCAGGGCGCAGCTAGTATAATAACATAGCAAATTCGAGACTGTTCATGGTTGTCTGGTAGTGATCGCTCTGAGCGATAAGACCGCCAATTGTAATTAATTTTAAAGTTTTTTCTGTATATAGTTTTCTATTTAAAGTGCAATAAAGAATTTTCTATCTATCTAAACTTAAAACATACAAAAAATATTCCTTGTCTCATGTGACCCGTGAAAATGGCACCGAGTCGAATTAAACTTTTTCTCATCTGACCCGATACAGGGGGAAATGAGATCGACTTGACCGAAGTTATAACTACCGATTTATAAGGTCCCGCTATCTCCAAAGCCTATTGGGTCCCGAAGGCTCAATCCTAAGATTTTAATCGGGGTAAATAAATTGCGGGATTATTGTTACAAACAGAAGGTAAGGTATAAAATTTACTTGCAGGTTCTTGATAAATCGTGTGATAAATTTGCTGTAAGATAATAATAATAAATAATGCTGGACACAATTCACACAGCATTATCTAGCCCCATGGTAAGCAGAGCTTGTGTTATGGGTACTAGATAACTGATATACATAATACAATACATTAAATAGATAGATATTTTTTATTATACATAGAAAACAACCAGAACACCTGGAACAAATATATGCAGAACGTACACACAATTGTTCCGAGGCGGGAATCGAAACCGCAACCTCCTGCGTCGCAGACGGACCTTCGCCCACCGCGCCACATCGGTCGTCGTAATAGAAGAATATAGAAGATATTACCTTGATATACCTATTATAAGCTCTCTGTTGTAATTTAAAACTCTATAGATATTATTCGTATTATTCGTGGTCACTCACGATAGGGCTGGTCCACCAGTTCGAAGTCGCTCAGCGAGCTATGGAAAGAGCTATGCTCGGAGTTTCTCTGAAGGATAGGATTCGTAACGAATACATCCGACAGAGAACCAAAGGTTATCGACATAGCTCTAAGAATTAGCAAGCTGAAGTGGCAGTGGGCCGGCCATATCTCGCGAAGAACCGACGGCCGCTGGGGCAAACGTGTTCTTGAGTGGAGACCACGACTCGGTAAACGTATTTAGGATGCCCTCCGACCAGGTGGGATGACGACCTGCGAAAGACTGCAGGCAGATGCTGGATGCGGCAAGCTGAAGGCAGGGCGCTATTGCGCTCATTGGGGGAGGCCTATGTCCAGCAGTGGACTAACATGTTGATGATGCTGATGAATGTGATATGAAGCTACACTTCTGTTATAAAATGACAAGATAATACTGTGGATGGAATTAATCAACCATTATCATGGCCGAGTTTAATTAAAACTTTCAAAGGTATCCGAAAATATTCGCTGAAATATCAAGTTAACCGATAATAACGTCTAGCGATCGGTTGTAATTCATTTTTAACTTTTGAGGCTTTTTGGTAAAACTTTTGATGTTAGGTAGTTCATTGTTAGCGTACACCCTGTTACGTTTACAAGTTAAATTATGTGAAGTAAAATACACGGACTTTAATTTTTTTACATTTGAGGCTTTTTGGTAAAAGTTTTGATGTTAGGTACAGTGACATAGTAACATCAAAGTAAATTCAATGAATTTATATGATTTAAATTTTTCAAACATTATATAATATGTTATATAATATGGTCGCGCTATAGTCCCAGTAGCACACTGAAATGAAATGAAACGAAATATTAATTATTGATATCTTCTTCTATACAATGTGTATTGTCGAACCTTGATCAAACGAGATGTGCGAATACACGACATATATTTATCGATAAAAAACAAAAAATAAAAAATTATATGTTACCTATCTCAAAAATAAAGCCAATTTAATATTTTTTTTAATGAAAACTACTTCATCTGGTTTTTTCTTCGTTTCTTTTTGAGTAAACAGTGTATTTTATTCAAAGTAGCCTCATTTGAAAACTAGATAGTCTACCTAGCTAAGAAAATAAAAAAAAATACGATTTCGGTACATAAGCCTAGTAAAATCAATATTATTTTAGAAATTTGCAAAAAAAAAAACAAATATTATTTTATTTTTAATCTGTAACTTTAAAACTAGTAAAGTACCTATTTTCAATGGTGAATAACAAAACAACTAAAAGAGATACACCCATAGTTTTTGGAGAATTTGTAGATTAAATTATGAAGTTTAATACAACATGCAAAAAAGTACACATCAATAACCCAGTTATAAACTTACAGATCAAAAATAAAATAAAATTTGTTTTTTTTTTGCAAATTTCTAAAAAATATTGATTTTACTAGGCTTATGTACCGAAATTGTATTTTTTTTCTTATTTTATTAGCTAGATAGACTATCTAGCTTTCAAATGAGACTACTTTGAATAAAATACACCGTTTATTCAAAAAGAAACGAAGAAAAAACCAGATGAATTAGTTTTCATTAAAAAAATTATTTAATCGGCTTTATTTTTGAGATAGGTAACATATAATTTTTTATTTTTTGTTTTTTATCGATAAATATATGTCGTGTATCCGCACATCTTGTTTGATCAAGGTTCGACAATACACATTGTATAAATAAAAAACAATTGCTGTTCGTTTGTCTCGCTAAAACATGTGAACTGCTGGGCCGATTTAGATAATTTTGGTCTTGAAATGTTTGTCGTAGTCCAGGAAAAGTTTAAAAGGTAAGAAAACATGGTAAAATTGCGCAGAAATTTCCACGCGGTCGAAGCCGCGGGGTGCAGCTAGTTAATTAATATTTTTATAAATAATTATAATAAGTATGTATATCAGTTATCTAGTACCCATAACACAAGCTCTGCTTAGCTTGGGGATACATTATGCTATGTGGATTGTCCAGCATTATTTATTCATTGACCCGATTATGTCCCATTTAACTTATACCTAATAATTATTTCTGAATATTTTGATGAAGTCTTTCACCATTATTTTCTTTGAACCATCCCCTTGCTTTAAAGAACGATCATTTATTTTTCGCGGCAATTTAACAAATTGCCAATAAAGTTCGTGAAACAATCGACGAAATTGCCTTTGGTTAAAAATGTACGAATAGCTGGGTTCTTTATTCTTAGCTAGGCTTTGCGGGATATAGTTATATAATATTTGGATCCTTTGTTCATTTAGTTTTTTTTTCTTTAGTCGGATGGATCGGATAGATGACGGGCGTGGCGCGGTGGGCTAAGGCAGGGTTCGATTCCCGCCTTGGGACTTATTATGGACGACTTGCAGATAATTTCTTCCTGATGGTTTCTTTTCTTCTGGTCGTTTTCTACGTATGATAAAAAAATCTATGTAATATATTGTATAAATCACATAGTATAAATCAAAGTCGCTTCCCGCTGTCTGTCTGTCCCTATGTATGCTTAATTCTTTAAAACTACGCAACGGATTTTGCTGCGGTTTTTTTATAGATAGAGTGATTCAAGAGTAAGGTTTATAGACCATTTAACACATAGATTTCCACGCGGACGAAGCCGCGGGGCGAACCTAGTTATGTATATTAGTTATCTAGTACCCATAACACAAGCTCTTCTTTGCTTAGGGCAAGATAATACTGTGTGAATTATCCAACGTTATACTAATTTAAAATCCTTTATTTCTATAGGTTTACAAAATAAGCACTTACATAAATATTCCCTAATGTATTTGCACCATGACACAGCCCGTGACAAAAGGCACGCCCCAGACAAAAGACACTGCCATATCTATCAAGTGAAACATTCGTAGGATTACGTCGGCGCTCGTTATCCGCGTGTGCCTAATGACTCGGGGAAAAAACCCAGAAATGACGTTTCGGTGGCCGAGCTCAGATGGGTATGTCAAAGGGTCCGTGGTCTAGGGCCTATGATTTGCTGTTATATTTTAGTGGTGTCCTCAGCAATACAGTGTGCTAAGGTCTGTTTGCAATGCAGGAGGTTTCGTTTTTTTTTAATAATGTTATTGTAAGAACGTTTAAAAATAAATACATGGTGGTTCCATTGTGTAAACAAGAAACGAATTAACTAAATAATCGAATACAGAAAACAAAAATATACTAAACAATAATAAATAATTTTGAATATAGCTATTACTTAAAATGACTCACCGCCGCGCGCCCCGCCGTGAATTGCTGCTTCGCTGTCTCGAGTTCGATTGCCGTTTCGTAACAAGAAATTTACTATAAAAACTATCGTAGTTTGATGAATTCTGTAATTTGTCTTCTTCCAACACAAATCAGGTTCGTAGTTAACCCGCTTACTTCCATAATGAAGTGTTTTTTTCTTGTCACTTGTCCGTTACTACGTTTTATTTTTGAACAGCCGTCTCACCCTCACCTGAACAAAGCTTGTGTTATGGGTACTAGATGACCGATATACATAATACGTAAGATATTTTTGTTATACTTGCATAGAAATAAAAGAGAAATTAGCCAGACAAATATAAATGACAAAAACTAATGATTGGACCACGACATCGTGCCGTATGGAACTAGGGTTGTCGCTCAGCGGAAAAAGGAGAAAATCTATTTAAGGATTTAGCAAATACTTGGAGCTAAAAATGGGGTTTTCTTTAATTATTTTCACTGGTTTTTTCACAATTTTGTAAAGATTTTCTTTTACACGTTTTTGACACAAACAGTTTTGCTACAGATAGAGTTAATAAATGTTAAGGCTTTGTTTTTGTTATAGGTTTCCTTTAAACGTTTTAAACTGTCCATTAGTTGCTTATAATATATTATAATTATAATATTCCTTTTGCGAAAACAAATTATAGGCAAAATTCGTTCATCATTAGGGCTAGCAGATGTTTTAACACATTAGTAAAAGATCACGATTTTGATATATTTTTCAATACGTCTGTTCAGCTTAAGCGCCTACTAGGTAATAATTTCTTTACAAAGTAATTGAAGTCAGTTTTCATGTATTTTCATTATAAATATTTTTTGTGTGTGTAACTTTTTCTTTCTTTTAAGTTAATAATATAAATCGTCTACTTTCTTTAATTTTTTTCTTAATTGCTGCTTTTTTTCAAATTATTTGTGGAAACTTCTAATTGGCCTCTTTATCTAGCTGTAAGTTTTCCTAAGATTGTAAAAATAAAATAAAATAAATAAATTATCTTTGGTACACTCCCTTTCTTAAATTCACATAATTTTTCCATCCAAAGGTTTCCTGGAAGAGAACGCTTCTAAGCGAAAAGGCTGTCCATTGTACTTATCGCATGTAATGTCTTTATTGTAATGATCTGTATGTATTCAATAAAGTATTTTTTTATCGTGTTTTATTGATAATAGTGTGGCACGTAGGACAAAGTCCTATTTGCCCTACCACTAGCTCTAAAACATCTTAGCTAATAGTAAAAAAATTACGGGCTTTACAATAACGGCCTACAAAATATGAATCTCATTCGTGAGATAGCCAGATAGTTAAAACTGAAGTATGGTATGCAGGTTAAAATAACCTGCCTATTTCATATTATTTTTCGTGTATACACAAACAGTTTACAACATTATTAAAGTTGACAGTATATACAGCTATGTATACCTTGTATAGTTGCCTGAAACAAATGACCATCCGGGTGAACCCGGGACGGGCCGCTAGTTTCATTTTATTTTTCATTTATAAACAAACAGTTTACAACATTCTTAAAGTTAACAGTTTATACAGCTCTGTATACACCAATCAAGATGTTACTAAAATAAACATTATTTATAGAAAAAAACACCACACTTATTACGAAGGCTTTCCTTGGGGCTTTTTTTATTTATTTTCACTGGTTTTTCACAGTTTTGTAAAGATTTTTTATAAGTCAAAGGCCAAAGTGCCCTCTCAATAATAATTACTTTATTCTTCGAAAATTCGAAACTAATTAATTTCACTGAAACTCTCCCAAAACAAAATAAATCAATTCGTGCAACCGTCATACCAATTAGGATTCAATTTACAACCCTGTATGGTATAAAATCGACATTTCTTTACATAAAATAACATGTTTTGTATGCGAGTTTGTTGAGAGATACCAAGTCTTTTATAACGGGACTAGCGCGTCCCGGCTTGGCCCGGGTTGTCATTTGTTTCAAGCAATTTTTAAACAAATTCTCTTTTTTCTCTCCGTAAGAAACATCCTCGTACTTCAAGGAATATTCTAAAAAAAGAATTACCGAAATCGGTTCAGCTACTCTCGAGATTTGTGCTTATCTTTTAATTTTTATATTATAGATATCATCATCATCCTATATTAGGCCACTGCTGAACATAGGCCTCCCCAATAAGCGCCATAGTGCCGTCTTCAGCTTGACGCATCCAACATTTACCTGCAGTCTTTCGTAGGTCGTCATCCCACCTGGTCGGAGGGCGTCCTACACTACGTTTACCGAGTCGTGGTCTCCACTCAAGAACACGTTTGCCCCAGCGGCCGTCGGTTCTTCGCGAGATATGGCCGGCCCACTAAAAAGTAAAAAAAGTAAAAAATCATTTATTTCTTTAGGCTTACAAAATAAGCACTTAGAGCTGCCACTTCAGCTTGCTAATTCTCAGAGCTATGTCAATAACTTTAACGCGTTATTACTCTTAATAAATTCATTGCCGGACAATCCATAATGTCCAGCAATTTTTTAAATATTTTTTTGTACGAGCAAAAATAGCTCATACAGCAAATTTACATGTGTTTACGGTGTACATCTTTTTAACTTAACATTACGTGCGGCTCGGATTACCTAATAACAATTAAATTGTGAACAAATCTATGACTATAAACAGTGGTTTGGTGTTACTATATTAACTACAAACTTAACTATAACTGGAGTGCCCTCAACGAGGAGAAAACCCCAACACATAAGCAATTACATATGTATTGCAACACAGCATAGTTAAAATTGCTACAATATGAACATAACACGTGCGAAGCCGCTGGCGCTGGCTGAAACTAGTCAAAAATATTCCGGATTAAAACCAAGAGAAGTCACAGGCTGAAGCGCCCTCTCAATAATTGCCCACCCAAGGGCACGTCGCCGGTAATTTGTGTGATATATTTAGGGCGGACATTTTTGGAAATTACGCACAGTGCGTGTTCGCACCAAACAGATTATGCGCCAAAGGAACCGGATGTCGGAAATCCGGACCCTGGATGAGTGAGGTCAGGGGTGTTTGGAGTCGATATCTAAGTATCTACGTACTAGTTAGCCTGGAAGACAACGCTTTAAGCGATAAGGCTGCATTGCCTCTCGAATAACAAGTTCGCCGTGTGACCAATAATTAAAAAACGAAGCTGTGACTTATTAGAACTACATGACTGATTGAAACAAATTTTAATGCTTTTTGCGATGTGACCAATTAGAAAACTTTTTGTTGTGACGAATTGTTGTCTAAATCATAAGTTTAATAATGTACTGAATGATTTAAGGCTTTTTTTTAATTAACAGTTGATACAATTCAGCTAACTGCAGACTGTTGCAAACAATCGACATGTAGCTTCACAGATCCATATCAATACCATGATTGTATTAGTTACGAATCCTACCCTTCAGAGAAACTCCGATTATATCTTTTCGTTCTAGAAACTACCTACACAAATATAAAATACGATATCTTCCGTGAAAAGCAAAGCGCTGAATCAATACGTACCTCTAAATCCTCTACTTCCTATAATTTTACGGGTAAGAGGATTTAGCACTAAACTTTGGACAAGACTTTAGACTATGTTGGTAAGATCTTTGAACAGAGGTACTAAACTGAAGTTTGGCGCGAGTTCTACGTTGTTGGAACTAAAGTGGGTGGGTACATATCTAATAAATGAAACGCTTGAGTCACAGACAAGAACTGACTTTTATTTGTAAGAACATACAGTACGCTAGATGGCGCTACTAGCATGTAATGTGTGATATTGTCGATACAAATTAGACATAAAATAACAACATTATCTGTCGGAAAATGCGTCGCGTATTATCGCATTACGCCAGAACATGCAAATTAATAAAACATTCAACCTTTCACACCCAACCGATGATGCGTTAGTGCGTTGAGCGTACAGCGTCTGTTACGTTTCCGTCAACGCATAGTCGGTCGACGTAACGTGTTGCGATACGTGTATTTTGTATGATGCATTCAGACTAGGCGTAACCTCAGCGAAGATCGTTCAGGCTGTTCGAACTGACTAGACGCGTAATGTGGCAAGTCTAATTAGACGCGACTGAATAATAGGCTCGACGCATTTTCCGTCAGATATGTGCCGACCCTAAAGTGGGTCAGCTGGTGAGAAAAATGTCAAAAGTAAAAAGTTTAGGTTGCTATGGCGTTGCAGGTTGATTTAGTCACACTTATATTAAAAAGTTTGGATGGGTAGATTACTGGATAGAAAGATATGGATGTTTGTTACTTCTTGACGCCAAAACTACTAAGGTTGAAATAATGCATACATGTGCAAAAGTTCTATACTGTTTGTTCAGGAAAATCGCTTGCGAAGCCGCGGGCAGATGCCTGTTACGAATACAAATTCTATGATTTTTGTTAATCATTTCATTACCAGTCATATAAATATCAGCTTTTGTTTCAAAATATCAGTAATTTAGTTCGACAAAAGTTAAAAAAAAAAACACAACACGAAGAAGAGTGTCTGGAGAGAGTCTTTTCTTTAAAATTTTGGACAAAAATTAGGGTCCGAGGTAATGAACATGCAAAGTCACAGAAATTAACTATATAGTTTAAAAAAAAACGACGGTTTTAATTCTATCCAGAATCCAGTTTACTGGAAAACTCTGACCAAGAAAAATAAAGTTGCATTTACGTTTACCTATTTGCCTCTTCTTGCCTCATTAATATAAAACGAAAATAATTTCTCTACACCAGTTAAGAGATAAAGGTGGGCGCACACTGATGTCTTTTAACGTCGCGTTTATCGATGAAATAGTGATTATTTTTACAAGGGGTTTAATCTCTTTATATACCCACGGGGTTTTTAATGTGTGGTGAAAACCGATTTTATTTTAATTAGGTAACTATTTAAATTTAAACTACACTGGGCGTTCTGAACTGCCTTATACACTCATAAAGAGAGTTAACGAACATTGGACGAACGAATGTACCAAACCAACCTTGAAAAAAATTATGTCTGTAGCTAATACTTCCGTTTAAAACTTGTAGGCGAAAATTTATACCTGTCTGTTATAATAAAGAAGTACCTAACCGTTTATTCTCTCAGTCTGCGCCTACCTTAATAACACAGCGCTAGCAGAAATTAAAATTGTACAGCAAACCAACGAATACAAAAATGAATTTCCTCACGCAGAGCTTTAACACTGTATACCAAGCGAATCTCTACCTCCTTCCTGTATAGATAAGGTAGAGTTTGGCCTACAGGGTAGTCTTCAGGTTGGTTTTGATTACATTACATAGGGGGCGCCAGCCTCTAATGTAATGATCATAGGTTCAAAAGTGTATTTTCCCGGTAAAATCGTGTTACCAACGATTTCGATTGGTATAACCTGGAATAACCTGAGTTCTTAGAACCTTGGGCAGGCAGCCAATCCAAGTAAGTTGTGTTTTTGGTAGGCAGCGGAAGCGGAAGCGAGTTGTTTATAAATAATAATAAATAAATAATGCTGGACAATCCACACATCACCTAGCCTAGACAGCAGCGCTTGTGTTATGGGTACTAGACGACTATAACTGTTAGGTGATGGTTATTTTTTACTATAACTGACTTGTTAGGAGGCCATTAACTAAAAGTCAGCATTGCATTCAACCCCAGTTTATCAACAGCTGCGAGCAGGTTCCACTCGCCGTGAGGATGGCGCTCTCATCAAATAAATAGCTGCAGCTATCTGTCATTGATGAAGGAAACAGGAGATGTGGTGCTTTGGACTCAACGTTATTTTTTTATTTATTAACTAGCACGATATATACAATGTGTATTGTCGAACCCTGATCAAACGAGATGTGCGAATACACGACATATATTTATCGATAAAAAACAAAAAATAAGTTACCTATCTCAAAAATAAAGCCGATTTAATAATTATTTTAATGAAAACTACTTCATCTGGTTTTTTCTTCGTTTCTTTTTGAGTAAACAGTATATTTTATTCAAATTAGCCTCATTTGAAAGCTAAGAAAATAAGAAAAAAATACAATTTCGGTACATAAGCCTAGTAAAATCAATATTTTTTTATAAATATGTCGTGTATCTGCACATCTCGTTTGATCAAGGTTCAACAATACACATTGTATAGTTAAACCAATATTTGTTTGTCGCGTGATGGGATGTTACCATTTTGAATCAAACATTTTTCTTTGACAATGGCCAATTATTTACATTTGGATAATGCGCGCATCGCTCAGAAGTGTGATATTGAATTATTTACTTTAGTCTTAACTTTATTCTTAGATAATATAGATAATTAGATAATCTATCTAACTAGTTAAAAAAAGTCATAATTAGTCATAGTGGCCGCGTATACGCGATAAGAATAGGATGGTACCATTTCGAACCGAAAAGTTTACTTTGACAAAGGCCCATGACCTTTGACAATGCGCGCATCTCTCACAAGTGGGTAGTTTGAATTTTAAGCTTGAAAATAAGGTTTTTTAAAGCAATAAGTCGTACCTAAATATCTGAAGAGTCTATGCGGATTCTATATACTCTGTAGTTTTGCTGTTATAAATGATTTTTATATTAGCTTTATCTCTTATCTATAACAGCCGAATTATCTGATATAATTTTGACCAGTGCAAAGCCATTTTGTTACAGGACTAACAAACTTACCAGCACGTTTCCGCTTAGTTTAAGTTTATTATGTTCTGTGTAAGTCTTTTAACAAATAAATTCATTCATTTCATTTCATTTTCATTTCAGTGCAAATTTATACCGTATCCATTATTTCGCCACTCTTCCCCGCCGCTGTTAACTTTGATTAAGCTAGTTACTCTACAAAGAGAAAGCCCTCTATTTTTCCCTTTGATTGCCGTCCACTTAGACTTAGTGATTTACGAGAAGTAACGTTGCTTTTATATGTTTTCTGTCACTGACTCTGTACGGGGCAATAGAGATTAGTTTCAAAACAGTATTTTTACAAGAAGTCGGGATCAAAAGTTACGTCTTGAGACTTAAACCTGAATACGAGCAGCATTGATGTTGTACAATGCCTTTGTACGTAGTCGTCTGGAGTTCGGAGCGATAGTTTGGGATCCTCACGAGGACAAATACAGGATGATGGTTGAGAGAGTCCAGAGAAAGTTTGCACGTTATTCGTATAAACGCATGTACGGGTACTATCCATACCTCTATCCATCCTTGTTCGTCTTCGGCATGGTCGGTTTGGATACTCTAAACTTTAGGCGGAAGCTCCTTCTTCTTATCCATTATATTATGGTACTGCGTGGTAGAGTTGACAACCCAGTAGCTCTACAGCAAATGGGCCTTGCGGTCCCCAGACGGCACATGGTGGGCGCAGTCGGAGCTGTCGGCCCGCGGCGTCGGCCTCCGCTGTTTGCGCTACCTCCCGGTTACCGAACGCATGCTGGGGAGAGCGCTCCCACCCCTAGAGTACTAAACCTCCTAAACGAGTTTGTCGCCGCAACTGACGCCGACGTATTCTTTGATAGCATCGCCAAGTTACACCGTTTGATGCTCTCATTTCTAAATTGTACCTTTTGACCTGTTTGTTTTGTTTTGTTTATTTTTATCCGTGACATGCACATAATGTATTTTGAATTTTATTTTTGATATAATTAGTATAAAATTTATTAGATATATGTATATTTAGAATTTATTAATCCGATTGTTATTATTTTGTGTTTTATGACTTGAATGTTTAATGTTAAAAATTGACTTACGTTTATAAAATATAATGTTTGACGTTTTAGTATGTATATAACTGTAAGTCAAATGTAAATAAATGAATAAATGAATGAATAATATGAATGAATCACTACATGACGACCAATGATGT